>JAWQUS010000025.1:15000000-20000000 GCA_036365455.1 Macrosoma leucophasiata | reverse complement strand
AAATAAGAAGAAATTGCTGGAAAGTAGTTAAAACCATAATTTTATTTTCCCATACAAATAGTCCGTATCTAACTCAAACACATAATTTCATTCTGAGGCAATACGAAGTTTGGCGGGTCAGCTAGTATAATATCCTATTTAAAATACTCTTACTGGTGGTAAAGTTCCAGTGACGGAGCTCGCGGGCGTAGGCACCACCGCATTACCTGATTTACTTGCCGCTAAATGGTAGTGTTCAGCACTATCGTGTTCCGGTCAGGTGGTAATGTACGGCCCTGTAATTTCCGGCACAGAGGCATAACACCTTAGGCCTCAGGAGTGGTAACGCATTTGCATTTTGACCTTAGTCTTTGTGTGGGTGTCTATAAGCTGCAGTCATCACTTAACATCAATGTGAACTGCATGCTTGTTTGCCACTTCAATTACATAAAAAAAAATTTTAAAAAAAAGTATCGGAGCTCGAGGGAGTAAACACCACGGCATTATCTAATCTATCTGCCGTCAGATGGTACATAATATCTAGCACTGTCATATTCCGGCTAGATGGTCATGTTACTGGTGGTAGAGTTCCAGTGAAGGAGCTCGCGGGCGTAGGCACCACCGCTTTACCTAATAGATATACTGGCCGCTAAATGGTAATGTTCAGCACTATCGTCTGCCGGTCAGGTGGTAATGTATGGCCTTGTAATTTCCGGCACAGAGACTAACCTTAGGCCTCAGAAGTGGAAACGCATCTGCATTTTGACCTCTGGACTTTATGTGGGCTGCAGTCATCACTTAACATCAATGTGAACTGCAGGCTTGTTTGCCACTTTCATTACAAAAAAATGTATGACAGAGGCATTACAACTTAGGTCCAACTACGTGATGGCAGCACATCTGTATTTTGACGTTTGGGCTATCACTTCACATCCATGTAAACTGCATGCTTGTTTGCACCATCATTACATAAAAAAACCGGACAAGTGCGAGTTCGACTCGCGTGGTGAGGGTTCCGTAATTTAAATAAATATTTTCGAAAATATTACAGATTTAAAATGCAGGGACATAGCGGTTACGGTGGTACCGGCAGGGAGGGTTATATTATTAAGAATTTTCGATTTAATTTGAATACTCAAACTTCTTATAGGTTTTCCAGTAATCTATAGGCAAAGAACTATTTTCCACATTTTTTCAGAATGTTAAGTTCAGTAGTTTCTGAAATAGGGGGGGGCTGGTCAATTTTCGTCGTTTTTCTTAAATAACTTCAAATTTGTTTATGCAAAAATTATAAAAAAAATATATATCTCAGATGCTGACAACAACCTCTTTCATTTGATACGAGACAGTTTACGTTTTTTTTTTTTTTTTAATAATCTAATTTACCCCCCCGAAAATGGCCCCTGTTTAAAATTTATTATTTTACTTGACGTGTTCATCTTTGGGTCACCAATTTACATATATTCATCAAGTTTCAACTCAATCGGTCGAGTAGTTTCGGAGCAAATTGGCTGTGACAGACGGACAGACAGACAGACGCACGAGTGATCCTATAAGGGTTCCTTTTATCCTTTTAAGGTACGGAACCCTAAAAACCACGTAAAGAAGCAGGCATACTTACCTGCACAGCGGTTACTTCTGTACCTACTTTGTAAATCAAGCTCTTACTCTTATCGTAAGTAAGAATCGACAAAAAATAGTACTAGGTACCTACGTAGGCCCTCCCGGGATGGGCGACTTGGTACGTAAAATATATTGAAAAATCTTTTAGCGATAAACGGTATAAAGTCTCAATCATGAAAGTGAATGTGTTTGGGCTAAGTCGCTAAAAACAAGTAGATACCTGCGCTGCGCTACTTTAATATTTTTCACAATGTTCTTAACAGTATGAAAATGTGGTTGTTTATCTTAATAAATATAATCACTATACTGACCCATGTATTTGAAAACAAAGATTCAAATAGATCTATAGAAGCGATGCAGCGGTCGCCGTGTCTGTCGTAATACTTGGTAGGGGCACTTTCGCAGGCCCGAACTGACAGACGTAATGGTAACTCGACTTCGAACTGACCCGCAAACTCTTTTGAGACACTGCTAATTTTACAAGATTTTTGATATCGCGATTAATCTGAATAGATAAATATTATTTTTTTTTAAATTGAGACCAGGAAAATAATACGTGCCTAAAAATCTTAAAAGCATAATATTTGTTAAGTAAAATGCGTTCGTTAATGTATATTAGTTGTGTCTGTGTTATTGTGCTATGCTATTCGCATATATCAAATTCGGAGAAAGAGTCAGCCGATATTGGTAAGATTAGTATTTATTTTTAAATAATTTATATGATTTTTAACTAGGTGTTTAATTTATTATCGATAAATTAAAAACCTAGATAATAATGAAAAACTTTGATTGAAATACATACTAAAATCTAATAGACAGTGAACATACGCATTCTATGGTGCATCAATTGTTGTAATACCTATATCAATTACAAGTTAAAAAAGAAGGCTTTACAGATAAAATTATCAATTTATTTTTAAAGTAGGTCTTAGGTTACAGAAATGTATTTTAGAATAGGTTCAATACCGAAATAAAATTTTTGAGACGTAGGTTTTTAATTTGATAAATAGCAGATAATATGTATTTAATAATACCAGCTTTAGACTAAATCATATTGTTTTAAGAGATACCTGTTCGGTATCTCTTAAATAATATACATATACTGTATCTTTAATCTGATTATAACATATACCAGTTTTATTTAACATCAAATCAAACAGGTTTTGTTATATATAAATCCAATATGCAAATATTTTGATTTCCTTTAGTGTCACTGTTGTTGGGGTTAAATGTTCATTGAAAGTGAAAATTAAATAAAATATACTCGTAGACTTATAAATCTCTACCTGTCAAATGAAACAGAAAACCAGCGTCCCCAAAGTTTTCCTGTCAGGCGATCAGAAAGTATCTATTCACCGAAAGTTTGCACAAACAGCTTAACAAAAGCAAAAATTGGAGCAACATTGAAATATACATCTGCATACAAATTATAATGTAGCTTAGTCCTATTCAATAGCGAAGGCTTGTTCTCCTTGTCATATTCCATCGTGTAGAAATAAAATGTCGGTCACATAATTGCCACAAGTTGCACAGACTTTACGCAATCCTCCAAATATCAAGTTTTGGTAAACAAGCACAATGATGCAAGTAGTCATTCTGATTATAATTAATGAGTTTGCTGCATTATTTCTATAGTGTTCATAGTCAGTTTGGGTAATAGTGGTCGGTCCTACGATGAGGAATCTTTGGGGTAAATTCTCTAAGGAGAGATATCTTTTAACCCTGCAGAATATCTGTTTTTCACAATATAGCCTCAGCTAATATGCTAATATCAAAAATGATATCTTAGAAATAAATTAAACTAGCGACTCTAGAAAAACAACAACTTTTGAAACTAAAGTTGGTTGAAGCTCGTAAACTTCTCAAGTTTAAAACCTCCAAGAATCCAAGAAAGTTCCATGATGATTGGTTAAGTAGGTAGATTTCGCGTGATAGTGTAACAAACAAACATACATCATCAGCACCATAGTTTATTCGCAACTCAGAAATCCATGAATACTTGGATTTCCAAGTATTTATAGATTTCTGAGCCAGCCATCTCTGAAGAAGCAAAACGCTACTCATTAAAGTACAGAGACCGTCTTAAAACTCACCCAAACCCACTCTACACCATCGCCAAGCCTGCCAGTCGAGCATTAGTAGACTGAATCGAGCCAATGTACTGACCAAGTACTGACTTAATATGGGGAGCTGGGACACTGGTCCTATCTCGCCCAACGGTCTTCATCACTGCACCTATCTACTTATATAGTTAAATGTGACTGATCGCAGATTCAAGAGGTAGAAATTTATTTTAAATTTATAATATTAGTAGGTATGTGCTCTAAACTTTCATTCTGTCATTATACATTAATAGGTAACCTATTTCAGAAAGTCTGCCTGCTTGCCATATGCCTGTGGTTTCAATGTCATTGTCTGACATTTACCTACTTTACTTACCAACATGACAAAAAGAAGGGATCAACCCATACGAAAAAACCATAGATTTATTATCTACTTCGTTAGATAAATCTATGGAAAAAACCATTAACATTTCTACAACCCTGTCTTTTTTATTGAAATAAGTATGTCCTGTATTTCTGTTCTCAAGAATTATGAATCGAAATTTCGTACTTTCATAATCTCTTCGCTATCATTTCTAAAACTGTGTATTATACTATACTATTGGTATTTCACATCTATTCATCAACCGGCTTAACAAAGCAACACTAAAATCAAGGACAAGTTGCAAATACTTGTTTCATGTTTACTCACAACATTATCGTTAAGTCAAATAGTAGTGTTGCGTGCATGTCGGGCCTCCTCTATCGCGATTCATTTTTGAATCTGGGAGCAGACCGCCTAAGGGACTAGGTACTCACATTTATTCAGCTCCATTCACGTTTCGCTGAATGATTTTGGTCACACTTATCGACGCTGAACACGGCGGAACAGCGGTCAACGTGGCAAATCAGCACTGTACCACAGTAAATAGACTGTACTCTGTCTACAGCACTTGGATGATATAAACACATTTGTCATCATTTTATGACTGCCGCGTTGGCTCAGTGGTAGCAATCGCGATGGTGAAGCCTGAGGTACTGGGTTCGATCCCCAGGTCGGGAAAATCTGTTATTGGGTTTTTTTTTCTGTAAGGAAATTCCCAGTAGTAGCCCGGAGTCTGGTCGTGCCTCGAAGAGCACGTGTCGGATTGCCGTCCCATCGGGCTATGAAAGTGAGGGAATAGAGAGTGCACCTGTGTAAGCGCATACATTTGTGCACTATAATATCTCCCACGCAGTTAGTTAGGCTAGTCTCCGTTGAGATTGGCCGCCGTGACCGAAATTCGGTCTGGAGGACATCATTATTATTATATTCGTTTGCCGCGAAAGCAGAATAGACGCGGAATGCTGAACTGATGCGTTCATATCTCCGTATGAAATGTTTGTTGTCTATGGACATAAGCAGAATTGAACTGAATAAGTGTGAGTAGGTACTCCCAAAGTCTGCTTTCGTGATCCTTTCGATTTTTACGTCACTTCCAGGCGCCGCCTCCAGTGAGGCGGTACGAAACTGACAAGACGACGTCGTAATCGATTCCGAACTCAGCAGCACGCAACAGTGCTGTCGTAGCACTATTAAACTATCTATGACTTTATATGAGACTAGTGGTTGCCAGCGGCTTCGCCCGCGTGGATGTCGTTTTATAAAAAAAAATCCTGAATTTTCTTGCTGCTACAAACCTCACGGAGTCCGAGACCTTTCCAACGAATGCAAAACCGTGGAAACCGGTTGGTGCGTTCTGGAGTTATAGCGTCAGGAAGGAAAACCCGACTTATTTTTATATTATAGATTACATTCCGAGCTCCGCGACACTGTCGCGGCAGCAATGCAATAGAAAATAGAGAAATATAATGCTGTTCGTAATTGTACCTTTAGAGTTAGGCGGTCGGCCCCCTGGTGGTATATTTCCAGTTAAGGGACTCGCGGGAGTAGGCACCACCACATTACCTAATATACTTGCCGCTAAACGGTAATGTTCAGCACTATCGTGTTCCGGTCAGGTGGTAATGTACGGCCCTGTTATTTCCGGCACAGAGGCTTGTAACACCTTAGGCCTCAGGAGTGGTAACGCATCTGCATTTTGACCTTGGTCCAATGTGGGTGTCTATAGGCTGCAGTCATCACTTAACATCAATGTGAACTGCTTGCTTGTTCGCCACTTACACTACATAAAAAAAACATTTGTAACACAATACTTACTTACAAAATATGGTACTTATTTTTTTTTTATAAAATGCGGATGCTTAGGTTTTGGAGGTACATCCTTTTACTTTACTAATTCCTAAATTACCTACGATCTATTCTGTTCTAAATATTAGTTTAAATATTTAACAATAACGAGGCTGTTGTACAATTAATTGAAATTTGTCTGGTTTTTTCACATGATATTACAATTACAAAGATCGGACATGATATGTCTTGCAAAACAATAGAATAAGTATATTATTATGTTCTCTCTAGATACATAAATTAAAATGTATTACTTAACATACCTACCAATGTAAAAAATATGTTTAAATCACAAAAAATAAAAATAGGTATTTTGTGGAACGATGTCAGATCTTTATAATACCTGTAGGTACCACGGCAGAAGTTTCCGGTAATTCAATGTTCAAAACCATTGCAAATTAGACTTCGGTTTTCGGTTTAAAGACATTTATTTCCCAGAAAGACAAACACGTCACTTATCGAGAAACATGCAACAATGTTATAATACAAAATGTAGGTAGTCGCCGTTCTTAGATTAGGTAAGTAGTTAAAGTTACATTCTGAATATAGATTATTAAATTAAAGACTTTAACAAATAAAGCACTAACGTGATCTATCGGGCAATTCTTCGATGTACTTATCTAAATTATTCATTAGGAAGGCTGATTGGTCTGTGATTATACCTAAGCACGTAAAAAAATCAGGATTTAAAAACATCCAAATTTGAAATTTTTGTTTAGAACGATCAACATTTCATCTGGTAGATACCTATAACAAGTCATCTTTTCACCAGACTCGGCACTGGATTAAAAGAAATATTATCAAATTACAATTAGGTAAGCAACTCATAGAAGAGTAAAAAATCGCGGATAGGTATTATTATTACTACCTATATAATGTTGATGATGACGTCATGATTTATTATTCAAAAAAACTTCGTTGATTGGAAGTTATTTCAGGGGCGAGGCTCAAGCAAAATATTAGCCTGGAGTTAGAAATCTATACATACATATACAAACATACATAGAATTATAACGCTATGCATACATACAAATAAATAAAATTGGAGTGTCTGTTTGTAATATAAAAATAACAGTTTTTTACTAAATGCATATGTACGAGTATGTATACACGGTACATATATACCAAAACAACATTTCTTTACAATTTTTGTCTGTCTGTCTGTCTGTTTGTTCCCGCTAATCTCGGGAACGACTGGACCGATTTTGACGGGACTTTCACTGGCAGATAGCTTATGTAATAAGGTGTAAGTTAGACTACTTTTATACTAGCGCCCATGACTTCATCCAGACAGATACTGAACAATCATAATCAAGTATTTGTAAATAAATAAATAAATTCTCACGCGGGCGAAGTCGCGGGCATAGCTAGTATACAATAAAGGAATATGGAAAAAAATTAGGAAGTTGCAATAGTGACCTGCTACCAAAAAAGTACTTAACTTACTAAGACAGTTACAATGAGAACTTCCTCCTTTTTTCGAAGTCGGTTAAAAAAGAAAAATCTACATAACAGTAAAATTTATGTAAGCTCTCAGGTACGAGTGTCGGATGATTTTATAAAACGGTGTGCTGCAACAGCTCTGACCGCATCGCGAACACGGTCAAGTTCGCTCGAGCTAGCACATTCACTTATGCACCCCGCTTACACAAACACGATAAAAGCCTACAAAGTTGCTCAATGCATTCTTAAATTTTAGAATATTTTATAATTAAAAAATGTTACATCTTTGGCGAATCGCAATCGGTTATGTAAGACTTGCATTTGACATAGTCGTGAATTTGAGTAGGTATTATTTTCGTCAAAACAATGAAAATAACTGTAATAAATACGAACTTAGTACATTTGCATAACGAATGGCGCATTTTGTACAAAAATATGAAAACTTGTTATAGAGGTACAAAGTCAAAAAGCTGTGGAATATACCTTGAGAACATCTAAAACATTTCACTATTTGAAAAAAAATGTTCTATCCTTACGTTACTAAACAACTACTGTAGGTATAACAAAGTGGTCATGAACAGTGGTTGAATTATTCAGCCAACCCCCATAATACCTATGTGACGATAGCAAAAAGGCTAAGCCTTACGATGATTATAGGTCGCGCCAGGTAAAAAGAACGCTGGCGGTCAAGCTGCGCAGTAGACGATTTATCGATCTATTTGGTAGTATGAGGTGCGGCGTTTTCAATCTGCCTACCAATACACGAAACCGCAAGCGAAAGCTTGATCAAAAATAAACCAATAGGGCTAGTCCTTTCGTGCGCGAGTGTACTGATGCGCGAACACATCCCTTCTACTTTCTTCCAGCGTTCTTTTTACGTGGCGCGACCTACACACGTTTTAAAAAATGTCGTAGAACTCGTAGAATAAAGAATAATATGATGGTGTAGGTAGAGTTTATGAATGTTTTATATTATTTCGCATTAACACATGCTTGTGAAATATATTTTATATTATTTTTGTAAAAGCGACTTCTTTACGATATTCATTAAACTGCAAAGTCTATTATATCGGTTGCCTAACTAGCATAGTTGGCAATAGATGGCGCTGCTGCTACCATAAAGCAATGCAATAAATGTGAAGGAAAGATTTGACAGATCGGGCAGGACTTCAGTAGCTCAATTGGAAGAGCGGCTGGACTAGATTCCCAGTAGGCCGCGAGACTCGAAGTCTGGCCTGAAGTCAAATTTTTCTTTCCATTTTTCTTTAAAAGAGAGTTTATGAAGTTAGGGCGTGTAGAGTAAGAAACTTTTTTACATTGCGAACCATTAAAACATTTTTATGTAAAATGAGTCGGGCATTAAAATTATAAAACGGTTATAATCAGTTTTTTACCAGTCTACTATAGTTTTAAATCGTTTTAAACATTAACATCACTGTGTGACATATCAGGACCAGCCCAGGACCTCCAGCGTAATAGTAGTGGCCTGACCAGCAGGCCACTACTATTACGCTGGAGGTCCTGGGTTCGATTCCCGGGTCGGGGGATATTAGAGATAACGGTTTAAAATAAGTTATCTCTGCTTCTATTGGGATTTTTTCCATTTTCTTGAAGTTTCCCAGTACCCCGGAGTTTGGTAATGTGCCCGGAGATGGCAACAGGGCACCTGTTACATGGGCCAAAACGTAACCGGCGAGTCGTGGGTGTTTGCATGTATGATTGAATGCATGCATTTACCTCTGCCTACCCCTTCGGGGATTACAGGCGTGTAGTTACGTTTAATGCCCGACTCGATTGCACCTACAAATAAGCTATAGATATCTTGGTTTGAAATCCAACTTTTTATTCGAAATTATCATAATGGAATACTTATAAGTTACTGAGGCATTTCTATTGATATAGAGGCAAGGTTTTGTTTACTTCAGACATTGCAAGCTTATACCAAATACCTGTAGGTACCAACTAAAATACAGCAGCGGGTAATTAACTATGTATTTTGACCTTCATTTTATGTAACTCTACATATCTGGCGCAAGCAATGCTCCGCACTCAGCGGCACAGATCGATATCGATAGGTAGTATCAAATTATGTTCCATTATTAATGTAAATTATTTATTAGGTTCCGTGCCTCAAAAAAAAAATTCCCAAATAACATTTCACGAGTGAAGGGCAGATATCAAATAGTGAGGCAGTCGAAATGAAACAACACCGATTATCGATTACAAATATAAATCGAATTGAGTGAGTTTGAACTGGAAAGGCTTGCAATAAAAGGTTGCCCTCCCTTAAAGTATTTTTCGAAAAGTTCTCAGAGCTCTCATGGCTCTAGTGTGAGCTTTACTTAAATTGAAACAAGTACCTAAGTAGAGTTAAGAGCATAACAACAATGTACACTACATCAGATTATGATATCTTCTGATTAACCTCGCGTTAATTGAAACTTAAATAATAATTGACATTATTACATTCATTGCATAATGTTTACCTACCCTCTTACTAGTTAAAATATGTAACAGATTAGTATGCGTAGATACTATCTAAAATTGTGCCTTTTAAACTTTAAGCAAAGCTTGCTTCTTCATTTAATAATACAGATTGATTATTATTTCTTTCCAGAAAAACTATTCAGCGCTTGCAAAAAGAAATCTTCAGATTTCGATGCTTGTGTCAAGAGAGCACTCAACAAATTAAAGCCATATTTCAAGAAGGGTGAGTGGCATACAATTTTTTTCTATTAGTGAAAGACAATAAATTAACAGACGGTGATACAAATGAAGCAATTTAAACAAGTATGTAAAGAAATAGACGGCGTCGGAGCTTAACGACCCCACCGCCTACTCATCATATCAGCCATAGGACGTCCACTGCTGAACATAGGCCCCCCCCCAATGACCTCCATGCCGACCGATCAGAAACGACGTGCATCTAGCGGGTTCCTGCAGCCTTGACTAGGTCGTCGGTCCATGTTACAGGTGGACGTCCTACGCTGCGCTTACCGATACGTGGTCTCCACTCCAGAACCTTTCTGCCGCAATGGCTATCGGTTCTCCGAGCTGTGTGCCCTGCCCATTGCCACTTCAGCTTGGAGATCTGCTTGGCTATGTCAGCGACTTTCGTTCGCCTACGGATTTCCTCATTTCTGATTCTATCCAGTAGGGTCCGCCTACTAGCGGAAGAAAATTCCAATTGGAATGGTTTGATCGCCATTGGTTGATTGCATGCACTAGCGGAAGAATGATCTATGTGATACAAGAAGTGATCACACTCGACGGTCCCACAGTAGGAAGGAAGATACCAAAAAAAACCCAGTTCGTGCCTTGCCTATAGATAGATATCTATAGGCAAGGCACGAACTGGGTTTTTTTATCTAATAATTATCTATAATTAATGCGACAGCATCCTTGTCTATACCTACTATTAAAAATATCAAGTGTACTTTTTAATTTACTCTACACTCTCTGCCTACCCCGTTAGGGACCTGGCGTGAAGATACATACATACATACATACTTTTGAAATGATTTTTGCAAACACATTCAGTCCATGATTATTGACACTAAAACATTGAACTACATTACTTTACCTCAATGCACTATTTCGTATAGTTTTAATATTTTATTAATTTATTACCTACTGATTTTTTGAGATAAACCTCATTATACCTGCAATTGGGTTTTTTTTGTAAGGAACTGTGGCTTTCTCCTTAATGGTAAATGGGATTCCCACTACGAACCCCACTATGACGAAGCCCACCTAATTGTAAATAAGTTGCTCAAACATGGTTGAACATCGAAAATTTTCAAACATAGGAGCCACTTTTGGAGAATTGGTAGTAGTACTACCTAGATAATTTGTTTCAATACTATTTAATATGACGAATGAATGTATTTTGCAGGTATCCCCGAAATGGGAGTAGCGCCGTTCGACCCGCATTTCGCAAAGGAGGTGAAACAGACGCGGTCAATCATCGGCATGGGATACACCCTGACGCTGCGCAATGTCTACGAGAGAGGCTGGTCACAATCTACCGTCACCAAGTACAAGTGAGTCGCTCACCACTCCCATCTCTATGTCGATATAGTAGCAAACAGTTAAGTGGTAGTGTACGATCAGAGAACTCGCCGCTTGACATAAGCTTCTTATGCGGTGGTAATAAAAGCTATATTTTATTAATTTTGGATAAGCGGTGAGTTCCTGAACATCACCATCATGTCAAGTGGTGATCTACCGTATCTAGCACACAACGAATAGCGACGACATACATTGAAACAACCTACAACAATCTATATTAAAATCTCTGATCTTGGTGTACCTACTTGGATGGTTTTATGCAACAGTATGTAAAAAACATATTATAATGATAGCAGTTTAGGAGGTAGAGTTCCAGTGGAGTCTCAAAGACGTAGGCGCCTTCGGATTCAATAAACATTCTTCTCAAAGACCTTAGAAGTGGACTGCTTCAGTGAATTTGTGGTAGCAGGCCACTACTACTACGCTGAGGTAATGGCAGGGTCTGTGGCTTTCAGAGATACCGGTGTGAAATCCTATATCTCTGATGCTATTTTCTGGAAGTTACTTAGTGCCTCGGAGTTTGGAAAAGGAACCGGAGATGGACACATTCTCGCCACCTGTTACATGGGTTAAAACGTAATCGAGTGTTTGCATAATTATATGCTTGAATGTAGGCTTGAATGTAAGCATTTACCTCTGCCTACCCCTTCGTGGATTACTGCTTTGCAATGTTTAATTATAAACATTTGTTTTTCCAGAACTGATTGGGACAATAAGCAGATAATCTACTCACAATATTTCCCTGAGAAATGGCTAAATGGCGACTACGAATTTAAGGTATTTGCCCACTTACAAAAAGATAATTATTGTTAACCATTATCTCATCTTACCTGGAGGCCGACCGCCTAACTCAAATGCTTTCGTTTTGGCTTTCGATTATGACATTATCTTGTCAGTTTCGTACCGCCTAACTTTTTCATGGAAATGTTTTCGTTCGCAGGTATATACTTATTACTTAAGAACAAAATGCTTTAATAGGCTGTACCCATCGACGATAAAGAGAAGCTGTGTTGTGTGGTCGATGGCTGTACCCACAGACCAATCAGCCTTCCTATAGACTGAGAATGTTCAATTTATTGCATACAATTCGTTCTGTCAACTGCCTGAAGGCAGACGAAGTGGGACGTTGTGTTCTAATTCTAAAAATCATAATATTTCAAAATCATAGGGATGACTAACAAACTTCGTTTATATCGAAATATGGCAAAGTTTTAGGAACTGCTGAGGAAATGGGACTATATTGTTAACAGATTTTCGTAATCATATAATACGAGAAAAAAATAAAGAAAATGTTTTTATTTTGGATAAGTATTTACATTTTTTCAGATAAGTGAAGTCATTAAAAACTTTAAAATACATACAACGAATAATATAAAATAAAAACAGATAGGTCATAGTAAATTAAAATCATATTAATAAAATTTCACATTTTCTTCGCGATTTAGGTATACCTACACTTGTACCAAATTTCAAATCTCTAGTGCCAATAGTTTTTGCGCTCAACCGCGGACGGACAGACAGACAGACAGACGGACATGGCGAAACTGTAAGGGTTTCTTGTTTACTACGGAACCCTAAGAACCCTTATTAAAACTGGAAAAAAAACCTAATAAATTCTAGCTGCCCCGACGACCTTCTATCGCCTTATAGGTATAAAAAAATAAGTATGTCCAAGATATTAAAAAAAAATGCCTAGAATCACCCTTATAAGTAATAATACTTAGGGATATTGTTGGGGCACAATATAAAGAACTTACATTGTGGTTGGGGTTTCTGCCGTAGAAAATACCCTCGGTTGTAGGTTAAAGTTGTTAGGAGTTCACACCAAGTAAACCAACGCTAAAAGGTTATAGTAGAATATTTATTGAGTCGCACTTTTTGTTGTGAAATACAATGACTCGCGTACGTTATGTTATGTTATCAAGCTACGACTGGCTTAATTAGGTAATTAACATTAAAAATGCTGTATAAGCAATATTGGCTCGTACAGTTATGAAAAATTGATGTTGGCCCATTCTCAGACCTACCCTCCGTTTCAGGGAACTAACATTGTGACACGAGAATTTTATATATGGAAATTATCCCATAATCCTTGCTCCATCAATTTACCCCACTTTCCCTAATTATATCGACTATGTCGATAAGACTTTAAAATCCTCTCCCCTAGAGTTCCATCCGTCTGTAATGTCAATTATTGACAATGCTCATGACGTCTATGAAAAAACGAAACATCGAATTACGTGCATACGAAGAAAAGAGATATCAATTTTTTTAATACGTCAAAGACCAAATCCTGACCAGCGTAATTTGAACTACCATGAATATTATTCTGTATTATATATTGATTTATTATGTGTATTATAATACTGACCGGTGAAAACAAATACCATCCTTTTTCAAATTAGAAGTGTTAGTGATTTTACTGCACCATTTCACACTACAACTCGGCATCTTATGTTTTTTTTATTCGTTTTATTTTTGAAAATTTTATGTACTCTCAGATCACGGAAGTGGGTGGTATTAAATTAAAATTTTAAGATGGCGGATAATATCAGCTAGATTTAGCGTATGCGTTGACAGAAACCGTTCGCCCTACATACGGTGTCTATTGGTTCCATAGTCGATGGCTGGAATTATTCCCAGTTGCCCCCGCGGCGATTGCCACCGGAGGCAAATGGGACAAAATTTTCCCAGTTGCCACCGGAGGCAACTGGGAATGATTGCCCCCGATTCAGTTTCGCTGTACATTGCTTTCTCCATCGTAGAGAATAAAAGCGATTGGAAAGAAATATTATGAATGTAAATTTTTAAGCACCGACAGCTAAAAGTATGTATGTATCTTCACGCCAGGTCCCTAATGGGGTAGGTAGAGAGTGTGGAGCGCCAGATAAAAGTGCTATCCTGAAGTTGGTTGCTATACACATAAAGTCGAAAATAAAAATATTTATCTGTTGATTTTGGACAAAAAATCAATACGCTGTCAAAATGTAAATCCAAGATGGCGGCTGCATGGAGTTGTCAACTTTTTCGTCATGGGAGTCGTTTTCATGGTTCTCGAGGGTGTTGAATTCGATAGTGGTGTCAAAATGTAAATCCAAGATGGCGGCTGCATGGAGTTGTCAACTTTTTCTTCATGGGTGTCGTTTTCAAGGTTCTTGAGGGTGTGGAATTCGATAGTGGAGTCAAAATGTAAATCCAAGATGGCGGCTGCATGAAGTTGTCAACTTTTTCTTCATGGGTGTCGTTTTCATGGTTCTTGAGGGTATGGAATTCGAAAGTGGTGTCAAAATATAAATCCAAGATGGCGGCTGCATGAAGTTGTCTACTTTTTCGTCATGGGTGTCGTTTTCATGGTTCTTGTGGGTATCGAATTCGATAGTGGTGTCAAAATGTAAATCCAAGATGGCGGCTACATGGAGTTGTCAACTTTTTGGTCATGGGTGTCGTTTTCATGGTTCTTGTGGGTGTTGAATTCGATAGTGGTGTCAAAATATAAATCCAAGATGGCGGCTGCATGGAGTTGTCAACTTTTTCGTCATGGGTGTCGTTTTCATGGTTCTTGAGGGTGTTGAATTCGATAGTGGTGTCAAAATGTAAATCCAAGATGACGGCTGCATGGAGTTGTCAACTTTTTCATCATGGGTGTCGTTTTCATGGTTCTCGAGGGTGTTGAATTCGATAGTGGTGTCAAAATGTAAATCCAAGATGGCGGCTGCATGGAGTTGTCAACTTTTTCGTCATTGGAGTCGTTTTCATGGTTCTCGAGGGTGTTGAATTCGATAGTGGTGTCAAAATGTAAGTCCAAGATGGCGGCTGCATGGAGTTGTCAACTTTTTCGTCATGGGTGTCGTTTTCAAGGTTCTTGAGGGTGTGGAATTCGATAGTGGTGTCAAAATGTAAATCCAAGATGGCGGCTGCATGGAGTTGTCAACTTTTTCGTCATGGGTGTCGTTTTCAAGGTTCTTGAGGGTGTGGAATTCGATAGTGGAGTCAAAATGTAAATCCAAGATGGCGGCTGCATGGAGTTGTCAACTTTTTCGTCATGGGAGTCGTTTTCATGGTTCTCGAGGGTGTTGAATTCGATAGTGGAGTCAAAATGTAAATCCAAGATGGCGGCTGCATGGAGTTGTCAACTTTTTCTTTATGGGTGTCGTTTTCATGGTTTTTGAGGGTGTGGAATTCGATAGTGGAGTCAAAATGAAAATCCAAGATGGCGGCTGCATGGAGTTGTCAACTTTTTCTTCATGGGTGTCGTTTTCATGTTTCTTGAGGGTGTGGAATTTGATAGTGGTGTCAAAATATAAATCCAAGATGGCGGCTGCATGAAGTTGTCATATTTTCCGTCATGGGTGTCGTTTTCATGGTTTTTGAGGGTGTTGAATTCGATAGTGATGTCAAAATGTAAATCCAAGATGGCGCCTGCATGGAGTTGTCAACTTTTTCTTCATGGGTGTCGTTTTCATGGTTCTTGAGGGTGTGAAATTCGATAGTGGTGTCAAAATATAAATCCAAGATGGCGGCTGCATGGAGTTGTCAACTTTTTCGTCATGGGTGTCGTTTTCATGGTTCTTGTGGGTGTTGAATTCGATAGTGGTGTTAAAATGTAAATCCAAGATGGCGGCTGCATGGAGTTGTCAACTTTTTCTTCATGGGTGTCGTTTTCATGGTTCTTGAGGGTGTGGAATTCGATAGTGGAGTCAAAATGTAAATCCAAGATGGCGGCGGTTTTTCTTTCCATTTTTCTTTCAAATTTATTTCACAAGCATGTGTTAATGCGAAATAATATAAAACAATGTATATTGGACCATAATCGTTATACATTCGTGAAACAATTCTTGCTTATTCTTTTGAAATTGAGATACTCAAGATACATTATTATTTCGATAGAGTTTGGCACAATGGATTTGTTAGTAAGCTTCCATCTTGTTGGCTGCCTGCCGACTTTTGCGTATGGATAGCGGATTTTTTGAGGGAACAATCGTTTTGTGTGGTTCTTGATGGCTGCTCATCTGATCAAATGGCTATAAATGCTGGTGTGCTTGGCACAAAGCTAGTAAACACGAAACTGCCACAGTCTTGAACATCGCCGTAAAGTGGCGTGTCTCTCGATTTTCTATAGGATCCATTTCGGCGAATGTGCTAACGATCTACACAATTTAATTCCCTCTTCACCTTTTTACAATAGGACAACTAGGAGAACGGCGAAATATCATCCCTATACAGTGAACATACCACAAATTAGAACGAAGCGTTTCGGCTCTACATTTATTATACGTACAGCTAAGTTATGGAATACTTTGCCGGCTTCTCTGTTTCCAAAAAAAACTACAACCTGGGCATCTTCAAATCTAGAGTGAATAAGTTCTTTCTAGACCAACGTGCTTCATCTTCGGCTACATATTCACTTTCCATCAGGTAAGTTGGTGGTCAAACGTTGGTCTATACACAGTAAAAATATATATTATCATTATTTTTCACTGGTGGTAGAGCTCCAGTGACAGAGCTCGAGGACGTAGGCACCACCGCATTAAAAAATAGCAAAATTCCATAGGACATAATACTGTTAAAATAGCTAAAATAAACAGAAAGTACCAAGAATCGATACTACTCAAGTATCGATACTTTTTGCGGATCCCGAATCGTAACAGTTAGTGTCGTAAAGTTTCGAGGAAATGACATGTAATGTAGCCTAAAAGTTGTTTAACTTACACTTGTTCAGTCCAATGCAACCTATTGCATAACTGCGTGGGGAGCATCGCTTGGTGTCGATATTTTAAGACTGGCAGTAGCGCAGGGAGCAGTGCTTGCAGTGCAGCAGATGCAGCCACCATCCTGGATTTACGTTTTGACAGCATTATCGAATTCAACACCCTCAAGAACCATGAAAACGACACCCATGAAGAAAAAGTTGACAACTCCATGCAGCCGCCATCTTGGATTTACATTTTGACACCACTATCGAATTCAATACCCAAAAGAACCATGAAAACGACACCCATGACGAAAAAGTTGACAACTCCATGCAGCCGCCATCTTGGATTTACATTTTGACACCACTATCGAATTCAACACCCTCAAGAACCATGAAAACGACACCCATGACGAAAAAGTTGACAACTCCATGCAGCCGCCATCTTGGATTTATATTTTGACACCACTATCGAATTCAACACCCACAAGAACCATGAAAACGACACCCATGACGAAAAAGTTGACAACTCCATGCAGCCGCCATCTTGGATTTACATTTTGACACCACTATCGAATTCAACACCCTCGAGAACCATGAAAACGACTCCCATGACGAAAAAGTTGACAACTCCATGCAGCCGCCATCTTGGATTTACATTTTAACACCACTATCGAATTCAACACCCTCGAGAACCATGAAAACGACTCCCATGACGAAAAAGTTGACAACTCCATGCAGCCGCCATCTTGGATTTACATTTTGACAGCGTATTGATTTTTTGTCCAAAATCAATAGATAAATATTTTTATTTTCGACTTTATGTGTATAGCAACCAACTTCAGGATAGCACTTTTATCTGGCGCTCCACACTCTCTACCTACCCCATTAGGGACCTGGCGTGAAGATACATACATACTTTTAGCTGTCGGTGCTTAAAAATTTACTTTCATAATATTTCTTTCCAATCGCTTTTATTCTCTACGATGGAGAAAGCAATGTACAGCGAAACTGAATCGGGGGCAATCATTCCCAGTTGCCTCCGGTGGCAACTGGGAAAATTTTGTCCCATTTGCCTCCGGTGGCAATCGCCGCGGGGTCAACTGGGAATAATTCGATGGCTGTACCGAACTGACAAGATAACGTACTACACGAAAGCATTTGAGTCAGGCCGTCGGTCCCCAGTACTAAGTTCCTTATTTCTCAACTCTTCCGCCAAAGAGTGCCCCTGTTTATCTCTTTACTGCTCGACTATTTGTTGGAAATGCAAAAAGAAATTTAGTTTTGCCAGTAACACGGAATCCTTAATGAATAGTCTTCGCTCGCGGGGAAGATAAGGAAGCACTTATGAAAACCGGACTTTGAAGGGTGTCGGAACTCCAAATCCACTATTTGAAACGTGCACATGATTTGGACGACCCGGATAGTCCAGCGGTGTGAGATGACCGTTGGATTCGAAGGGTCGCGGGTTCGATCCCCGCACCGGTACAAATATTTGTATGGCCTACAGATATTTGTTTCGGGTCTGGGTGTTTGTGTATGTGTTGTATGTGTACAACGGCACCCACGATACAGGTTTATACCTAGTGTGGTTGCTACGAGTGTAAGCGTTTTTTTTGTATTTTATGATCCATCTCATACATCTTTATTTTTATTCACGACAAAAAACCTCGACGTTAGTTTTAATAAATCGATATTTTTCTAACCGTCCTTTATTTTCGTTGGGTCGTATTTTACGTCTAGTTTTCCTTACTTCTTTTTGCCAGATACGAAATTTATCGAATTATGAACATGATTATTTAAGCAAACTTAGCTAGTTATCTGCGAAACCCATGTCTCGGTATATGGTGTCGCAGGTTCTCACGACTGGACAGTCTTTTTCTTAATATTAAGCAGTGTATTAATTTTCAGGGAGGCATGTTAGGTCTGGAAGTGATGCGTTCAGGTCGCTGGAACTTAACTCTGCGCGACTATTCGCAGACTACTCGCATAAAGCGCAATTTGGACGGCGTCGACGTCCTTGTGGAGGTCGATCATATTGGAGACATGGACATCCACGTCGGAAACTTGCTCCGGGGCAGGGGCATTTTAGGTCCGTATATAGGTCTGTTCCATAATGCTCTTATTTTGATATATGGAATTTTAGGCATTCTTACAAAATTTAACCACTACATGTTCCCAAAGCAGGGTGCAATCTTCACACCAATAGATGCACCACACCAATACGTATACGTACTCACAATTTACACATCTTTTTTTAGGCCCATCAAATCAAGTCAGTCCTAGGTCCGTTCATAAGCGTGAGTCTCGTCAGACACATTTATTAACTCCCGAGGGTGTCAGGCTTGCAGTCTTTCAGCTGAAGTAATAAGGGTGTCAATGAGAAACATATTCTCTATTTCTAAGGATTTCGTTTCAGTCATCAGTGGGACACGATATACTGAAGGCTTAACTCATATAGCAACACGGACCACCGGCCAGAGTGGAGTAGCCATAGTTTACGGATGCAAAACAGTCTGTAATTTTTTGCGAGAGGAAATTTGAGTGACGCACACACGCACAAAAATCACACAAAAATCGTCTATCACGTCGAAACTCACACTGTGACTTTAACAAAATAGATACCTAAACAATTCCACGCACACATTTAAACATCTCGGCGACCGGTCACTTGTGCTTGTACTTTGACAGAGGGGAAAGTCTGCATATGCGTACTCCCCTCCGGCCCGACGCGTCCGGTGGCCCGTGTTGCTCAATGGCTTAACCAGATAAACGAATTAAGTGCACTACATCTCGTTGAAACATACGCGATGATATCAGATCCATATAATTTATTTTTCCTTGTGATTTTTCAGAAAACATGCTGGATCGCGTTATAAATGCATCCTGGAAACCAGGCTTCGCCGTCATTAGACCACTGATCAACGACCTCGTCAGCACAGCATTCACAGACATATGGAGTAAATCCTTCAGAAACTTCCCAATACAAGCATTCATCAAAGACTGACCAGTCTCGTGATGCCTGTATTTTAGTAAAAATTGTACAAATTTAAGTGCCAGTTTGTTTTGTAATGTTGCCTTGTGGCTTGATGCAATTTATCTGTGAGTACGGTCATAAGGTTTGTTCGATTATTGGTTACTCACCTCGACACTTATGGGTGTGATGCAATATACTAGTCTTTTACAAAACGTGTATTACTAATTCCTTCGATGGCCAGGTGAAAGGTAAATCAAAATACATCAATATATTACATATCTCAATATTATATTTATTAAAAAATATAACCTAACTATATATATGACTTTATATTTAAATTCAATCAACAAATAACTCGCACGTTCTTCGAAACTTGGAATAATCAACCTCAGTCTTCCAACACAAATTAATACAAACCGAGCAGGCGTCACAACAATCGGCGCCAAACAAGCGTATCATATCCGTACCTTCGTCACTCCATAAATACATTATATTATAACATTGCACCTTCAATTTTCATAAAACCAGAATAAAGTATAACACAGATACATGCTACAAATCGTTCATGTTCGCAACAATCAACCTGTCTGCTCGAACAAAATAGTTATGTTGCACATTTATCTATTGTATAAAGAAATAAGTATACAAGTTGCGTATGAAATCAACAAAATAAAACCAGTGAATTATCCCGCGTCAGACGATATAGACGAAATACGGTTCCATAAAGAAATATTTAATTTTGAACTCTTCGCTCAAAACGATCGTCAAAATGACGAGTGGATTCAACAAATATTGTCAGAATTGAAACATGTACTACTAGGACCCTGTGGACCGTCGAATCGACGCAATTGCCTCTGTGCAGACTAAAATCGTTGTAACAATTTTGTTTTATACAATGCCTTTGCAGTTCACCCCAGGCCGCAGTGGCTAGCCTCAAATGAACTACGATACGAATCTATGATATAAGCGTAACAATATGAGGTGTCTTATCTTACCATTACTTTTTATATTTTACAGACAAATTGGAATTCGCTTATTCCATTGAATAACTAATAACGTTAATTAGATTCTCACGCTCATACGGAGATCTAAATTACTATTTTCCTTTCTACAAGTCACGCTTGCAAAGAAATAGAAATCCCTTTAAGGTTTTTTAATTTTGAAAAATCAAGCACCCAAATTGTAAATAACATCTGTAAGGTAACATCGTTCAGATATACACGATAATTTTAACGTCGTTTTGGAAACGAACATATTTCACTGTAAGGCAGTAAGTTAGGAAGGTTATTTTCCATGAAAACTCTTAAATTTTAAATTACCGTGTATAACGTTACAATAAATTTCTTCAATAGCGGGACTTGTACAGTACATAACCAGTACCCGAAACATTTCAGCCATCAACGAATCGTCTCGGTTAAGGGCATTGCGTACTTTTTCGACTCAAATGATCGGATTCAATATTGACGTGCAATGCAAATTAATATGAAATCGTACAAATATATTTCAATTTCGTTCAATAGTAAAAGATCGAATTAGAAATATAATGTTAGAAAACTCGAGAATTCAAAGTGTGATAACAAAATAGCTCATGATGGTAGTAAGCATTATCTTAAACTAAATTACGAGAAAATTTTAGTGTTAATTTGTACTTCCTTTCTCGTATGTTTGGCCCCAGAATTCGTGTCACAAAGAATTTCATTTCGAATCATGCTTAAAACAAAATTTAATTTCAAACAAGGACTTCTCAGCTGTACGCGAAGCCAAATTAATTTCCTAAAACTTCATACTACTACTGAAGATCTTTGTCAAAGAATCACTTTATTTTAACATTTATTTTAAACATGAACAAACTTATATACATATTAAAATGCCGCTAAAAGCAAAGTCCGTTCGCAAATGCAATTATGCAATCAGTTTGACGAATTTTGCTCTTATCAATCCAAATCAAGATGTTACCAAAACTAAAACCTAATCAAAACTCGAACAGTTTAAAACAATAATAAACGATATAAAAATGATGTATGGTATCTTAAATTCATTTTAAGATTTAATTTCATTGAAGGGCTGTGGAATTTATAAACTAAGAAAAAGGAACGAATTTCTATCGATAACATTGTTTTCTTATATAAATAAAACGATGAGTAATTTAATACTTAACGAGTGTCTGGCGGGATATGTCGAAAATCAAAATATAGAAAATACATTCAACACCTTCGCCACTAGCAGCAACTAGCACTATTATATCGATTATGATGGGTTACATACGTTATGATATTCTATTGTGAAATGAATTGATGAGTAATTAGTACCACATTTAGACTACAACAATAAACGCTCAAAAGATCAGAACTTAAGGGCAAATTATTAAATTTTCAATATCGGCCTACATGTACGAAAGTGATGAAATACATACATGTATAGAAGTTGAAAAGCGAACGAAACGGGTGATTTTAAGTAATCATTTTAGTTATACGGGAGTTAAATCCGAAAACAAGTTTTATTTCAATTAATGTAGCTCCTAAGACCTAGACCTAGAAATCCTAAGAACTAATATGAAAGTAGTGGTGAATATAGGCGTAGGTAGTAAGGGAGTTTGCAAAAGCAGAGACTTCGGACGATGCTTTTTCTCTACGCGAGGATGTACAGGTACAGTGATAGCGTGAACATTCATTCGAAAAAGTTATTACAATTTTATTTTCAATATTAAATCTTACGCAATCTGCCTGTTTGTCAACACACATTTTTGAGTTAGTAAGTGGACGGATATAATTCCAATAGACTGTTCTAGGACGATCATGTGTGAAAAATAATACCACAATTAAGTAACTGACTTTAGTCCCTCGAGCTACCAGAAAAATATGCCAATTGATTTCTTATTGTACTATGAGCTGCTTCAGGGTTAATGTGGAATAACTTGTTTATGTAAATCATCTTGTGTTTGAGCCCGCGGTGGGGGTCGGCTCGCGTAAGGTAAAGAATTAATGATGGCTTTAAACACAAAAATATGATAGGTTTATGTTAACTCTTCCGTCGCTCAGTAACTGATACACAACACACAGCAGTAGAACTACTGGTCGTATAATGCTGAAATATCGCTTTCCTTGGGGAGTGTAGGGGCAGAGAATATGTAATAATACTACGTATAGAATGGACACTTCGACGTCCCGGCCGAATTCCCCGCCTCACCCATCACCCCTCCTCGAGAGGCAGTTGAATAAACTTCAACAGTGAGGTTGTGAACGGGCGAGTGAACGGGCGAGTGAGCGGTCTATATTTAGTTAATTTAGTTACGTGACTAAATTAACTAAACAAGTGAAGTCAGCGCGACGACTTATTTCAAGATTGTTTAAGGTCATCGTGCTACCTACCTGCACCCTACGTGCTAAGTGCTAGATTTCTACATGCGCGTGTACCAATTGATGTCTGTGTAATAGGTAACCAGAATAAGCCTTTGTATGTAATTTTAGCCGAACAGGAGTACTAAGAGATGATTTCCCAAAACTCTTACAGGAAGGGGAACTGTGCGCGGAAGGAGTAGGGATGTTACGAACATAACATTCAAAATATAGACAAGGATACGAATGTATGAACAATATTAGACCGGTTACGATAATTATTTCGGATTATCCATTAGTTTCGGTTATGGATACTTATAACATTTAGAAGGAATTATTAAATAATTCTAAAGTTTTTTTTCTGCATTTTCTTGCCAGCAAATATCGCAATTAAACCAGACGACGCATTTTACACATACGGTTTCGCAAGTAAACGTAATACCACAAGAGCGGGTAAGTACTTAGTAAGTCTGGTAAAAAAAAAGATAAAACGTCTTATTTGGACTGCCCTAATATATCTGAATTCGGTTAAAGTTACGTAGATCCACAACATCCTTTGTCAAGTCAAAAGCAAAAACTCTTTTTAATCTTTGAAGGATCGTAAGCCCACCCGCGCCCAGACACAATTGAATTTCAATTGTCATATTTTTCTCGTGTCTGGAGGGATTAATAGACTTTAAAAAAAGGCGGAGGTATGTATGTTCACCGATAATTCGGAAACGCCTGTACCAATGTAGATCATTTTTTTTTTGTTCGAATGGGTATACCTCACAGGTGGTCCCATTGTCATGGAGACAAGATGTGATGATAGGATCCTGGAGAAATCTACAATTTCATAGCACCCTTAAAAGGGTTTCGATATTTTTTTAAAACATAAAAATATGGTACGTAATAACAATTTTAATGTAAATGACATGATTGAAAGAAGAATTTATTATATTGTAGTCTAAATTAAGCGCTAAAAGGAGAATACCATAAAAATGTGAAACGATTAAGAGAAGCGATGCTAATTACGTGGAAATTTTGTTGTATAATGAGGTGATCAATAATAATTGGATGATAAATGGATGATGAATGAATAAATAAACGAAATTTAAGTAATAAGAACCGCTTCTGAATATAATCCTGCTAGACACTGTTGCGACTTACTAGGAAAAATAAATATTGTAAGGTCAATGTGGGCAATCAATTTTGAGAGCCCATCTTATGAGATTTGATATCTTAATTTGATGGTTTGTAGTTTGATTTTGTGTATATTAATGGCAACTATAAATATTAAACTAAGCCAACAATTTTGGGCATGAAGAAGACCAGACAAAATTAAAGTTCAATTTAAGTAACACCTGGTAATTGACAAATGTGTGTAGGTCAAGTAAATACATATTTACATCTTTAAAATTGTTAGACCAAAATTTTCAATACTCCAACACAATATGCGTTGAAGCAGAATAAAATAATATACTAATACAATATTTACGCTAGCGTTTCCCCACATTGACCTTAAATCCAATTTTAGGAACCTGATATTTACTGATTTGCGTCAACTATCACTGTTGCGAGTTATGTTACAAAGCTTGTAGAACTGACCGACAAAATACTGGATATTTCATTACAAATATGATGTAGAAGAGGCCCGAGAGGTGTACAACTGTATGGATATTTAGTATTCCACGCTCTCTCTACCGGTAACGGGACTTGATATGAACTTAAATATGAAACTAATTATGAATGTTACCTCTATTTAACATTTTCTTTCTAAAAAGATTATAAATATGATCAAATTGACTAACACCTCATTTGATTAGGTCGCCAATGACAGAACAGTTGTTCAAATGCAGAGGATTTTTAGAAAAGGGGCAAGTATAGACTTTGATGAGAAAAAACTAAAGTGATAACACAAAATACGATAACAAAGAGATCTGTCTAAACTGTAGTATCATGAAGAGTAACTTTATGGAACAGTTCCAAAACTCCATTATGAAACCCGCTTAATTCTTATTGTTTATCAGGTCCCAAACGCTCAACACAACTCCCGGCCGTCGGCCAAACACCTTCAACGTGCTTTAAATTAATTTCCTAAACGTTAAATTTATTTTGATATGCACTTATTAATAGTTTTTACAATGAAATTTGTGCTGTACACTATTCCGTGGACGGAGTCGAGGCGCGCGAACGTATGTAATACTTGCAGTAATGTAACTGAACTTTGTACTCAAATTCAAATCAATCCTGAAACGAGACTTACGTTCGCCGCACATCGACCCCGCCCGATATATTTACAGATGACAACTAAAAAAACCCTTAATGAAGCGTAATTAAGACGACAAAACGTATAACAACTAAATATTTGGCAAACGACAAATATGGGCTCGCACACGTTTGTCCGTCACAATAGTTGTGATCTTCACAACGGTTACTAACTCTTCGATATTCCACAACCGTTACACGTTATTATAAATATAATAAAAGACATCATTATTGCACGCCGATTCCATATCAAAGTAGAAAATATTGAATACTTAGAATGGATTGCACCACGATATTTGTTAAAGTTATTGTCACATTTCACATCCTTCTCTAACTTTAACAGATTTCCTTAAGTTAGGGAAGGATGTGAAATGTTCCAATAACTTTAAGAAATATCGTGGTGCAACCCAGGCTTACTGATGGATACAAGTTTTCAGTTGATGTTACACTGCTCTTATTTGTTGGATTCACAAAACTGTCGCTCATATTATGTATATGAGCGACATATGAATCTGACATGACATCTTTTAGAATTTGACGAATATACATATGTATATTCGTCAAATTCTACAAGATGTTTACAAAAAAACTGTACATAGTCTTCACAGACGTTATCTAAAACAGCCACATGCTTAGAAAACCGAAGCGTTAGTATTATCGTAAACTATTAGTGTTTATTTACAAACGAGATCTTATTCAACATTTGATATTGACTCAAATATTTTGTGTATTTGCTACCTATACATAAATTGCGCGCTACCAACGTGCGCAAGCCCCAACAGGACGATTTACTGCAACTAACGCAACTACGTGGACAGATGATAAATGGAAACGTGTTTTGTGCAATTTCAATAGAGTATTAGACGCGCGCATGCATTGCATGCATTTCAATAGAAGCGCGCACGGCCCAGCGGCTGGTGGAGATCATAAGCGATCTGCTCGGTTAAACACTACGGGCGCGGTCGGGTAGTGTGATGGGTGACCGCTAGTGGCAAATTAAATGCGCGTTTCCGTGCTTCGGAGGGCACGTTAAGCCATCGGTCCCGGTTGCTATCTATAGATAGCAGTCGTTAAACCTTGTCGGAGGCCTTATTTTATTTTTTGAAAACATCCGACAGCGGGTTGGCCACTAACCCACCCACCTCCACCAATCCGCATTGGAGCAGCGTGGTAGAGTAAGCTACAGGCCTCCCCCCAAAAAGGGGAGAGACTCGTGCCCAGCAGTGGGACGTATAATGGGTTGCCATTATTATTTATTATTATTATTAGACGATACGTAGTCTACAAATCCAAAGTGTCGGCTTTTCCATGCGACCCGCAGATTGGATAAGGAGTTTTCATAGATTGTGTTGATACTGTGACTTATAAATATCTACATAGAAACTAGGAGTCTATTTCTCATAAAACTGTCATTGATTCGCAATTGAATCGCTTCGCTGTTTTCTTTTAACCAATACTCGCGGCATACCATAGAGCAAGACAGCTAACCAATTCAATGACTATTGTAACAATAGTTTGTAAGCGTTACTACTTCCGAAGTCTAACTTCAGCCGCACGTGAAATTTACATAAAATCTCCCCCTCCCTCTCCCTCACATTGAATCTCAACAGAGCGCTTGAAAATGAACCAAATGATACGACCGTTTCCATTTATTTAATATAATCCACGTAGTTGTAGTGTACAATCACATAAAACCGACGGAGCAATGCAAACGTACGGCAGGGGTTCTAGAGCTAGCTTTACAAGTAAAATCGAAGGCCGCTAAGATATCACCATTCATTAAACGTTATATGTACATCGCTCGGCCGCGCCCCTAATGATTTGAGCGTAACTATGTACAATGCAGGCGCGACGCAACAAGCATACCCTTCACAAATGGATACTTCCAAATCAATAAATAAAAATGATACGTGATGTATATTTATACTTTGTATAAACGTCGGGGACGTCGTGAAAATATCGGTAGAAAACTTTTATACACGTAATCGAAAGTTGAGAGGTTTATCGTGCAGGCTGTTATTTTCATACCTACAGCTCCGACTCGAGTTAAATTTTGAGGTACTTTTCCGTTAACAATGATAATCTATCACGCTAATGTACGCTCAAATAATTTTCAATCCTAAAGGTCTTTGCAAATTACACCGACTCAACTCCAACTCAACTCACAGTATGGCATTGAAATATAAGCTTCGTGTTATGTTACTTAAAAGTGAATTTGCAAACTTGTAATTTATAGTTATGCGACGCGTATACGACGCGTGATCCACGCGTTGTTCACCAATTGACTGTCACCAGCCCGTTTCCCCCTGTTATCGACGAATCAGGCACGAGTCGGGAATGTGCTTACGGCTAACGAGCGAAGCGTTGCCAACTCGTTGCCAAACTAGATGTAATTCGAGAAACTGAAACGACTGAAAGATCAGAGTGCCTAGTGCGAGATTTTATTTACTCTTAATAAATCACAAAAATATCTAGCGGTGAATCGATGACGCTCCTTCAATTCCATACAAATCTGCGTTTACTCTTACGCGATCGTGATCGAAAATCGCGATCGGAAATCTCGCACTAGGCACTCTGGTTGAGGTTGATCTTTGACGCCAAGTTGGGCTCGGGTGATACGTTGATCGTCTAGTTGACTAATCGTTGATACCGAATCGATAGTTCTAGTTGGAATGAATCCAATATACCCTATATTGGATTGGCGTTGAGTCGGTGTAATGTGCGAAGACCTTTATTCCAATCAAATCGGGTAGTAAATGCCGCTGTTGGTGTTAACAATATTCTTAAAATGGCAACGATAAACGTCTTGCTTAAAAATACGACGTGTGATATATGCCTTACGATCAGTCCCAACAACCTGTTACTTTTCTGCGAGTTAACTATAACATATACCGATAACCAGCCGGTCATAACTCCAACCACACAGACTATTGAAACTAATCGTAAGTTGCAATGTTAATCCCAATCATTGACACAACTTTTGCGTACATAAGTGTACATTATACAGCACACCAATACACAAAAGCTATCCAACTTATTCTAACTCCTATTTCACGTGAAAAACTTGTGATGGGACTACGGATCCAATGTATAAAAATAATTACAATATGCGTGATTAATTTAAGTTTTGCACTCAAGATGCTATGGTTTGGCAGGATTTTTCATTGTCGTCAAGGAAAAGCGGATCGCGTTTATCGAGTTCAGCGGCAACTCGCGACCGCACCGACGCCCAGCGCAACGAACGGCCGCGATAATCTTCGATGTCTGAGTTATTAGGGAATCTAACCGGACCAAGAGTTCAATGTTTTTAAAAAGTCATCCATCGTCTTCGGAAAGGCGTCACAAACTTTCCTGCTGAACGTGAACCGTCTCATCGGACTTGGCGACGTCACACCACGCACTGGTTTCGTAGCACATTCACTGTGTCCACTAGAACTCGAAGTCGAACAGTTCCGAGAGGCCCTCGTCGTGGTCGAGGCAGAAGCCGTAGTCGGTGGCCGACATGGGCGGCTCCAGCGCCAGGAACGGCTCCAACTCCTGCGGCTCTGAAACGTTTAGGGGTTGGCGTGGATATCAATGAAATTGGTAACTTTGTAACTTCACGGCGATATTCCGGGAAGGAATAAACAAATTACTATGTCTGGTCATTTTTAAGCCACTATACAAAGACTCATGACAAGTTCCTTAAAAAAGGTACGAGGGAAAACCGTTTTGAAATGAGAACCAAAATAACATTTACTGCAATTTTTTAAATATTTTTACCTCACCGGGATAAAGATCTCCTTTCTTACTAAAAGAAGAAACCCTCCAATCTTTTTATTCCAAAAAAAAAAAAGATAACTTTTTAACATCGAAAAATTGTGCGTTTTTCCTTTTTGATTTTTTTTTCTTATCATGCCATGGTTCTTTTATGGAGTCATTTTATTCAGCATTATGAAAAACTTTGACTATGAGGGCCAATCCTAAAATCGTGAGAATAAAATGATGAACTGGCGTCAAAAGAGTCCTCCAGGGCTGGCAGCGCGTAGGCAACCCCCTGATGTTGCAAATATTCATAGCCGACGGTAACCACTCTCCATCAGGTGGCCCGTCTGCTCGACTCTCAATCCTTTAACATAAAAAAAATGTACGCGATTTGGACAAAGAGCATTTTTAGGTAGAGTAGTTATACTTGATACTCATGTGATCAGTTGTTATAACTATTTGCCAGAAATTACAGTGCCGTATATTACAACCTGACTGGAACACGATAGTGCTGAACACCCCGTGTGTGGTGGTGTCTACGCTCGCAAACTCCGTCACTGAAACTCTACAGCTAGTTATCATGTTTGCTCGTGCGTGTACGACTTTGTACGAGGTACGAGATTTTTCGTGGTCTATGTAGGAAAATAGTTTAACGTGTGGCAACCCTGTTATCTTCGAATGTTTGCACCTGACGGCCAAACCCTGATCATACCATCTGACATGTGTTTAATTCATAACCGTAGCAACTGTGTTAAGAGTTAAATTATAAAGACGTGTAATTGTAAAAAAGTGTAATTACATTTTTAATTTTATGGTTATGTACTTTCCATTGTGAGAAAGCATGCATCTCATATTGATGTTAAGTGATGACTGCAGCCTATAGCCGTTTACAGTATCAAACTGAGGACTAAAAAAAAAATACGGGTCTAATTGAGAACCTCATCCTTTTTGAAGTCGGTTAATTAAGGAAAAGTGCTTAAAATGCCTTGTGCATTTCATTGAAAAAGAAATAATATCTAGTATGTGGATTGGTGAAAATTTAAAGTCTATTCATTAAAGTACATATCCGCTTAATTAAACAGTTCAATAAATTTTCTTAAGGAGCCCTTCGTTCTAATTAGCAGGTTACTATTGGTGGCATGAGTGCAATGTAATAGAAACTTAAAGTTATCTAGCGGTCAAGCCCGAAGTAAAAGTTTTCTTTCAGTTTTTTTGGTCAAAATTTTTTAATTCATTCATCCCATAGAAACTTCTTTGGCAATCGGAATTATCCGCCAATTAGAACGACAGTTCTCATCGTTAAAACATGTAGACAATACAACATTTGTCATACCTACATAAAAAAATATTATCACTAATCACGAGTTTTACGAGTACACACCGTTAATTATTTCTAATTATCAAATACACAAAAACGACTCGGCGGGTCAAAAACTGTTTATTGACCGTTACAGAAAAAGATTTTAATCAGTTTTTCATTAAAAAAAAATCTACTTAGGACATTAGTATATTTTTGAAATAAAATAGGTACTTTATGACTGAATGGCTAACTGGCCAATGGATGCATGTATGTAGGTATCATAATTAATTGATTTTCAAATATATTTCTACTGTAAATAACATTCTGCGATAGTGACCAAATGAAGCTTATTTGAATAAAACAAAAAAAAACAGTGAAAGACAGACATACAGAGTGGATGTAATACATACGTAGTTTTTCTATCATGTATGAGACAATATCAAGAACCTGGGTAAATATTCGGCAGTCGAAAATATGTTTTATTGATTTGACGATATTCGACAAAAACGATGATTTAAACTGTTTCCAGTTAACAAAAATAAATCATTTAAATATAAACCGACACCAAATGCACTAGTTAATATATAAATTAATATTACATTTTTTCAAGTCCAAGCGCCGCCGTTTTATTTCCAAAAATAAGTAACTGAAGTCTATACACACAATAACAAATAATAATCGGTTAACATCTTTATCAATATAATATAAATATACAGTATATATACAGTCAACGACAAATCAACTGTCAGCAAAACATTGAACTCTTACAACTGCGGGGATAGCTCACTTGCATACCTTGACCGTCGCTGACTGAACCCAAACAATTTGTTAGACAATCGTTAAACGAACTGATGCATCGCCAACCCGACCACTGTATCAGGATAACTTTATACAAAAAAAAATTGACTAGCATAAAAAACCATGTAATTAACGTAACATGGGTACCACCAAGAAATTTTGCACGTCGACTTTAGGAAACAGATTTCAGCTAATTTTCGGCTCTCTAAAGCATTCTCTCTTAAACACACTACGTATGTGACGTTTATCGACCATTTTGATCAAATTTTGACCACTACCGGACTATTAGTACTTCGTGTACTTACGTTGACAGTGGTCCAACAGATATAACGCTCTGCAAAGTCGAAACCAGCCGATTGTCTCGATCCTAAAGCTTGATGTGCGATATTTCTTGCTGGCAACTGTACTCTGATGATAATATGATGCCAGATATTCCATTTTTGGAAAAGTTATCCAATATGTACAAGACAACAGAAACACAAGCGAGTCGATTTTGACAGGCGAAGCAGAGGCGTAAGACGCAGTTACAAATCTTATGTGTTGAGCGAAATTTGATACACAATCTCATCAAATTCATAAAATTACCACTACAATGATATTTTTTTCAAAGATTCAGAGATTTTACTCTCGATTTTGGAAAGACTCATTCAAATCAAACTTGAACAAACTGATCGATCATTTGATTCATATTAGTTATGGCACAACCAAATGTTTATTTTGAACAGCCTTTCAGAACCCAAAAAAATACTTCAATTAAAGTTGTAAAATTTCGCTCATCCCTTACAGCTAAGTTAACGTATTCAAATATCGGTTAGTCGGCTCGATTTTTAATCCACACCTTTACAAAATTCTTTCAGGGAGAAGAAGGAAAAGGGTTTTACTGCAAAGTTTATGTGTATATCGTTGAAACTGGTGTTTTGTAAGAATAGTCAACACTGCGCAGAAATAAAATATCGCTCCAGGGTAGCCATCTGTCGGGCTTAAGCCCGACATATTTGGATTTTATGAGCTGTTTTCGGTCAAATATTTATGTCCAGCCTATCCAGCTTTCGGCAGGCTTTATTTTTTAATAAAATTTAACGTAAAAAATATGTTTGACTTAAAATAATATCATGACATCCGGCTTTTAGTTTAGCAAAAATTAGGCCATAATTTGAGCGCAGCGTCATTCTTTTTTTTATTTTAACAGATGGCAACCCTATGCCGACCAGCTGACCAGATGACTATTCTGAACGAGAACGAGACAAGCTCGAAAACACACCAAAGTTAGAAAGAGACTCCCACCACACCCCGACAGAAAGAAAAGCGTAAATAAAAAACAGAGCCAACAACGCACACGCAGATAAAACACAGTGCAATAAACAGTTAGAGGATGATAGCAGAAGGTGTTATCGCGATGGGAGGTGTGTATTAGTAGTGATGTTAGTGGCGGGCGGCCGTGAGCTGAATCCCATGGTGCTACAGGCCGCACTGGAGCCGCACGGGACACAACTCACGACGCACCCCCAGCCGCCCCGTGACCCCCACCGCACCCGTTACCACCCACCCTTTTCATCGTGATGTCCAAAGTTTCAGCTCTGTAAACCCTCACTCAATGCCCTTATCTATGTGACCGCAAATATGAACGACAGCGGACAGCCGGTGGGTGTACTTAATCTCTTATTACGAAACTAAGCTAAATCGCCAATTACTTTGTCTCGTTTCTTCATATGTCAAATTCCACATAAACAAATTAAACAAAATGATGATAATTTCTAAATTGAATCGCAATAAAACATCATAGTTCTTGACGCCAGCGACCCATCATTATAATGTCGCCGATGATGCCTGCATTATCGCCACCGCACCGCTGCCAGCTGTCATCCAGGAATCTAACTTTAAAACATAATAATCGAAAAATCACAAGTGATTAACAAAGCGCGCGGCCTGTGTTAGAAAGAATAACAATTCGAAGAAAAAAATCTATTTAGTTGTGATTCAACGACAATTATGCTACTAGAATTAGGTCCCAGTTAACAGCCTAATGCTCTTCAATTGTGTGACGAAAGCATTAAAGCCTCACCAATTAATCTTACTGTCTTCTCTTATTCGATTTTGTATGCTATTTCCGAAATAATCTACATATTTTGTAATGTAAAAACCAAAAAATATTTAAAGAAGTTAAATTATAACAAATGAGAGAGGATTACTTTTTTTATCGCATACTATTTTTTATTAGGTTAAATAGTGCAAGTTTTTTTTAAAGCAATTCCCTGTTCGTATGATATGCTTTTAATACCCAATATCTCCTAAGAAATTGAGAGACAAAAAATCGATGAAATCGATTGTGAGACCTTCAACAGAGGGAACGTTGCATCCTGAAATACCTTATTAGAAAATCCATTATAATTTGAAGCTTTGTACACAAGTGATACGATTTATTTACAAAAGGTGTTAAGTGATTAAATGGGATTAGACCTCATCCAAACTCACACAAACAATATGAGCACATGAAAACGAATACACAAAATGTCGGCTGTCTTTATGGTGTGGCGAGGGCAACGTAAAAATAATAAGTACAACATTATTCATAAAATAAAATGAATGCCAAATGGGAGTCCAATTTGTCCCAAATTAACACACGATCAATAGACAGCCGTAATTATTCATCCATGATATCACAAGTCATAGCTTAACAGTATTTTAAAGCATGGTAGCAGCAATTGTGGTAATAATATAAATATATTTTTTTAATTCCTACAAATGGATTTGTTGAGCCATGAGACGTGACAAAATGTGAGTGGACAAGTTAGTAGTGAAGCTGTAATGAAAATGAACAATGTCCCTGCACCACACAGATGAACTAAAGGGAGACAACGATCGCTACATTTTCAAGAATGGACATTAATAATCTTTAAGCCAATGAAACAATGTAAAGATCTGTTCAACTTCTCAGGGGTTCATACAGTTTTCATTTGGAATACATAAGATTCTTATGTAAGTATGACTTGTATCAAACACGTCACTCAACAGTTTAAGTACTTTTATGTAGGTATAATGTTTGATGGTGTACAATAAAGTTGTTGTTAATTGTATAATAAAATTCTTTAGAATAGTCGGTTATATCTAAGTGAAAGATCGGAATATTTTCCGTTATTTTTTTTACCTAAGCATCGGACATTTTTGCATAACACAACGGAGACGCCGAATTTAAACATAAGGTGTGAGAGAAAATTTGGATACTAATTTGTCGCAACGCTAGAGATCTTGCCCCCGAATCTTTGGCTTTACTTTATTTAGTGTTGCAAAAACTTAAAATCGCTATATCCCTCAAGTATCACGAATGGTGGACACAAAAGCATGCAACATAGTAATGAATGCGGTGATTGTTATACAAATGCCGCAGTTATCTTCTGTGCCGCGTAGCTCACTGTATAGCTAGAACTCTGACTGTGATGTGACTCGCACACACAAATCACAGGCCGAGTGCTAGCCACAAAGCGCGCATCTTCCTCGAAACCCCGCAATGTTGGTGTCATCGCCTCTTGAAATATTCCTACACTACTGTGAATTGAGAATATCGTCGGCTAAAAAACCTAATCTGCTAACTCCATACTACATTATAATACTAGTGAGTCCTATGAATAATAATGTAGACATTTAATGTAACTCTCATACAATCATCGGTTCGATTTTGGTTCCATTTACGCAAACAATCTAACTACAATCATAATAAACACACACAAGGAACATAGACAATGCTGGCATTCGATTGGTCGCGACAAGGTAATTTTGCCGAGGTGTAAGGAAACGTCCCGCCCACGGTGTACCACATTACGTTAAACCATTTTTTAACTTAGTTACACCTCTTTACATTATTCGTAGAATGAGTCCAAGAAACGCCCTGTCCGATCGCTATGCAAATCACGAACCATTTTTTATTTTTTGCTTATGATAAATAAGGCAATTGAATATAGTATTATATATTATATTGGAGTTAGCAGGTTAATAGTTAGTTGACAATTATTACATGAATTGTTTTAAGCTTTCACGATTTGTATTCGTATTTTTATACTGTAAACGGGACTAAAAAAACTCCGATTAAAATATATTACGCGATTAAGTCCCGTTTACATTGTAAAAATAATAATTATATGTATAAGGGCGGCTCCAGTATTTCGGGTCGGGACGACATTCACATCATAGTCGAGCATCAGTCAAGATCTTTCTTTTGATATATCATTATTTCTTAAATTACACAAATATTCAGGACTCAATCACCAATGACCTCCCGTCCCCTTGACCCACCCTTGCAAATATGTCCTTTGGGACAACAAATTAAATAAATTTGTTGTTATAATGTTTAATTGCTTATGATATTTTTTATTCATAGTATGATTACTTAAATCTTAATATTGTTTTCTTAATGTTTGTTACTTCTAGTGTCAATAATACATTATATGTATAAATTGTCACTCATGTTGAAAAACAATGTTTAATCAAATGACCATACCAAACCATACGTTTCTTAAACATAAACTTTTACATATTCGTACTAAGCTACTGAAAATAAATGTTAGTAAGACAAACACAGTGACATGATCACCAAACCACATACATGTTATAGAAATAACCCACACACTTAAATCGATTTAAATTATGTCCCGAAAAATGTTTGTTCCATTAGGTCAACAGCATTTATTCTGAACAAAGTAAATTTTAGATAGTCAACTAACTACTATGTGCAATTTGAAAAAATATCATCGAGTGTGTATTATTTGCTTTGCTTTGAGGATCCATCTTTTAATTATTAGAGAAAGAAGTCGAGTTGTGCTATGGCTGCCTTCACCAAAGTATTTTTCATCGAAATAAGATGTTTAATATTATATCTTACCTGCACTGGACACTTCAGGGAGTAAAAAAATAAACAAAACGAAAAACATTCATATTTGATCCTGAATGATGAGAGATGGTTTTGTGAATGAGATACTCTCAAAATCGAACATATATCTACAACGGGGCACAATATTCGATCTCAATCTATTTTTGATGAAATACATTTCCAAAAAAAAGATATCCCAATAACAAAGAAATTTTCAATGAATAAATATATATCTTCATATTTTCTCAATTTGTTCGGGTTAGATGCCAAACTCTCCTTAAATATCGTTGCAGTTTACTAAGCCTGGTTTGCACCAAGATAGTTGTTAAAGTTATTGTAACATTTCACATCCTTCTCTAACTTTAACAGATTTCTTTAAATTAGATAAGGATGTGCAATGTAACAATACATTTAACAAATTTTATTGTTGTGGTGCAACCTAGGCTAACATTTGCCAATATCAATTTTAAGGATACTTCCATCCAGAGAACATTTATTTTGTTTGAACCCCTAATTGTAATTGACAGAATGATCATAATGGGCAATATATAAGTTAGAATACCTGACTCCTGGTCCTCGGTCTGCAGCTGGAAGCGGCCGCCGCCCATGATGGGCGCGAAGTCGTCGCTGTCCGCGATCAGGGCGTTCCGCAGTCGCCCTCGAGCCCCGCCACCTGGGGATAACAACGTTTCAATTACTAAGTTATTACGATATAAGTATTATTATTTAGTAATATGGACCAATTAGGATCCCTCAAGCTTCAATAGAACAATTTCAGGGAGCAATCTAGCTGTCGTATGGGTTTATGCACTGTAGTAGGGGTGTGTATGTACCATCGAAAAAGTGGTCATCCAAAAACATTGTCAATTAGACGTACAACAATAAACATAAATAGCCACACAAATAAGCCACTGATGTGACTGACCGGACAGTAAGGCGTGCGCACCAGGAGCGCGCGACATGCACCTCGCCTGCAAGACTGACTCATTGCCCACTTCTTTTCTATACTGACACTCGGGTGTTGATCACTGAAAGTCGCTGTAGCGTTCAGTGGCGTAAGAACCGACACCAACGTACTAAGGGATGAACGCAACGTAGTAAGCATGCCGTCCGGTGTAGATAGCAGGGGCTAAATCGCGGCACGCGCATACTAGAGCGTGAATTATAATACAGGATCAAAGGCAGCGCGACTCACTGTCGGGCGTCGAGAGCAGCGGCTGCGGCGTGTGTAGAGACGTCGTGGGCTGAGGTGTGGGCGTGGGCGTGGGCGTGGGCGTGCGGTGTACGGGCCGGGGCAGGGCGAGCGGCAGCGTGGGGTCGGTGACGCAGGGCGTGCGCACCACGAGCGCGCGCCGGGCGCCGCGCCCGCACGACTCCGCCTCCGCCTCCGCCTCCGACTCCGCGGCCGCATCGCACTCCGTGTCCCGCTCGCGCTTTATCGGCGTCCTGCAACGTTAAACATGCGATTCGTAGACCTCGTTTGCGAATTCTTTCAGCTCGATCAATTTTCTAACACACGTTTCTGTATGTAATGAAATTAATAACCTTAAAACAATGTGTCGCGCCTGAAACACAGGTTCAACCTAGTTCAGGTACGAATACAAACCATCCCTTATTTTATATACTTAAGAAATTTCATGTATATCTTCTTTGTGATCTATTTTATAAATAAACAATTTTTATTTAATGTTCACAGCTAATCAAAGACTCTCCCAGAGAGTGATGCATTTATGAAACTTACTACTGGTATTATTTGCGTCACAAGTTTGTCAGAGAAAAAGACTGGTCATCTGATGGAAAATGGTTACAGCGATGGTACACTTGATACATACCTTCATGCCTGTGTTCACCGTAGGTGTAGACAAGGAGGTAAATGCATACATTCAAGAATAAATGCAAACATCCACGATTTGTCAGTTACGTTTTGTTCCGGAGCCGAGCCTATTTACATTTCTCATATTACTTTCCCCTGAATCGGGGATCGAACCCGGAACTCAGCGTTAAAGACATGGTTTGCCTGGCTACTTGACTACTGAGGCAACTGATACTCACGTGAAATCTGCGGTGATGGAGTTGGAAGGCATGGATTGAAGTTGCGCTATGAGCGGCGCCAGTAACGCCTTGTTGTCCTCTAGAAGGGGATCCGCTGGTAGCCCAGACGCTGTTGATGAACACGAGAGTTAGAAAAAAAGCTTCATAGTGTTACGACAGAAGGAAATTCAAGAATATAATTAAATGGCCCCATAATAACTTATCAAAGAGACATAAAAACTAAGGTCTCAGAGGTGGCAATGCAATTGCATTTTGCCCTCTGGTCTTTATGTGGGTGTCTATAGGCTGCAGTCATCACTTAACATCAATGTGAACTGAATGCTTGTTTGTCACCTTCTTTACATAAAAAAATAGTGTTGCCAGCTTTTCCATTTTTTAGAGATAGAATACTAAGATTTATTTATCTAATAAGTGTATGGTCCCGCAATAACCATCACAGAAATAAAATATCTTAAGACTCAGGGGTGGCAACACATCTGCATATTGACCTCTGGTTTTATGCACATGTCTATAGGTAGCAGAATTCACTTACCATCCAATTGAACAGCATGCATATTTTCCACCATCATGTGTAAAATAAAAAAAATAAACCTCTGTCCATGGCATTACTAAAATGCTAGCAGTAGACACAGTAACTCAAATCTCTTGTGTAACTTGAATTTTAGTTCTGTTTTTGTTGTTGTGAAATATCTGAGCAGTCAAATATGCTTCATAAGTGTACTTACCCCTATCTGTTTTCCAGTATCAGATACTTTTTTTATTATTATAAATTTATTTATGTTACGTGGTGAGTGTGGTGACTGTAGGACATGAAAGTGTCTTGTCACTATTATACTGATTTTTTTACCCATTATTTAACAAATAAAATACAGACATCACGTGAACACACTCACAGGGTGGCGGCGAAGGAGGTCGTTCTTTCGGACAAAGGTAAACTTCGATTTCACCGGACATTGACTTCAGGTGAATCATGTAGCCTTTCTCGTCGGGATGAGGCACCTGTAAACAAACACTGATATTAACACCAATTTAAAATATAAAAAATATTTTTTTTAAAATGTGGGGGAGCGACTCGTGCCCAACAGTAGGAGGTACAAGGGTTGCCATTATTATAATAATTAAAAATGTTCGAATATCCTGCTTCTCTTCAGCTCTTCACGAGAAATGGATCACTGGACTAGTGTATAGCATATTATAGTAGACCTATATGCTTTTTTCCGCTATTCAACTTTGATAATGTCAATAGGCTTACGACCTACCGGACCATATTGATATCAGAAAAACCTAACTGGCGAACGTTTGCATATAAGCATGTATTGAACTCCGTCGGGCAAATACAGGCGTAAACTTAGGTCTAAACGTAAGTATTCACGTGAGCTAATACCATAAAAGTACGACAACATTGTGGATACAACGGTATCACGATGAATATAAAAGTCTGAAATTTATACTCTCGTACTTAAAATAGGCATCTGAATTTGTAGACTTCAGTCAATATTATTTTGTACTTACCAAAAGTGAAGTTAAAACACAGGGCGGCGCTTTGATGTGTTTGAGACGACTCGGATTCATGATGGAGCAGAGATCAGAATACACGATGACGTGGAAAGCCACGTTCCGGCGATTACTCTGCGACTGTGACAGTACGAGAGACTCCAGCGAACCGCCAATTAATTATGAAGCGGAGACAGACAGAAACTAGGTCACCAGGGCTCATCGGCTACACAACGGGCAAGACTGCACAATATGGACGTGTTTAGAAACTGCGAACAAAGTAATCAACTAACACTGAGCCTGGTATCTGGCGGTGCCTTGATAGGTATGACGGTCTGGTTCCTGAAGTCCTTTATGGAGCGGAGGTCCGCGTACGTGATGTAAGCGCGGTCCCCATGTTCTGCCGACAGCCGCGAAAGCGCTTGCTCTGCGACTGTGACCGCGCGGGTGACTTTCGCTTCGCGCACCGCCAACGTTCGCACCTCTCGTCGAAGCCGCCGCACTCGATACTCGTCGTCGCCCCCCGTGCCGCCGAGACCTGGGGTGAACGTGAGAACTTGAACACAGCTTTGGTTAGATAACTGGTGGTGGAACTCTAATAGAATGTTTCGAGGACGTTGGCACCACCGTGTTTACATATCTGCCAGTAGTGTCGTCAATTAGTAGTGTTCAACGCTGCTGTGTTCTAGTTGAATAGTGAATGGCCCCGTGATGATTGACAGACATATCACATCTCACACCAAAATATTCGCTTCATAAACAGTAGATGGAATAGGCCCTCATATCACTTTACTCACATAATGATAAGTGGCTCGCACATAACATTTGTAGAAATACTAGTATCCTTATTCGTCGCACTCAGTTGCCGTCGCTCCGCCGAGACCTGTGCGAGGATTTTCACCCCTAATAATAAATCTCTTTATTTTTTAACAACACTACTACAATACTACGAACCTTTAAATAGTTATATTAAGTTTGCGATGAGAGTCATGTTCTAGAAAAAAACAATTCATCAGGATATAAAGAAACTGCTCAATCCTGATTGTTTTTACTTAATAAGTTTAATTTTTAATAGACATAAGCTACCGACTATCGCCAGAAATAAATTTCTCAAAATTATACCTTATGTAAACTGTACATGTATGCTCGCCACCTGTTACATGGGCCAAAACGTAACCGGCGAATCGTGGGTGTTTGCATGTATGCTTGAATGCATGCATTTACCTCTGCCTATCCCTTCGGGGATTACAGGCGTGAAGTTACGTTTTTTTATGTATACTGATGATACTAGCATGAAACGAGATTTACTCAAAGAGCAGAGAGGCGGGTAGTACTTTATGGTCTACGCCCCGCAGCAACAGGTCTAAAGAATAAGACTGAGTTATACCATCTCTGTCCGTCGTAAGAGGCGACTAAACGGCGAACAGCCGCGGGTGTCTAGTCGACCAGCATTCGCGCGTCCATGAGGACGGCCACCATGTTAACCACAGGTCGTTGTGGCATGCGCCGAAGAGGTGTTAGAGCCCCAGTGGACGAGCCTTTTGGAAGTGCCGAGGGGAAAACGGAGGAGTAGTATAAATGTTTACCCGGATTCCTCCTTACACCTTTTAGGTAGTCTTAGAATATTCAAATCTCATTCCGGATCTCCCCTAGAGAGCCACATGAATGCGAAGACATTTCCACCTTGTAAAAAAAGTATTTTATGGCGAACGGTGGCCAAGACTTGTGTCACTAATGGCGAACGGGAAGTAGAGTTTTCTCCGTCTGTTTCCCTGGGCGCTATGCACATGATGGATTTCCTCAAGAAGAAAAGACGACGAACAATGCTTGTCCACCTGTGGTTGATTCACAAACAAGAAATTAGTACCATGGAGCTACAATCAGGCAAGATATATATTGCGAGCCGATGAAGGAAATAAGATTATTGTTATTATTCAGTTGTTGAACTGTTAATTGTGGTACAGCTCAAATCAAATCTATCTGCCGCCAAATAGTCGTGTTCAGCACTATCGTATTTCGATAATTGTTGATAAATGTAAATTTGTTACATATATGTCTTATCACCATGATTTTTTTAACGCGTCCGAATACGACCGTTTGGCTGATAGAGAGGGAGGACACTTGAGTCTGCCAAACTCCGCACTTGAAAGCTAAATATTTTGGCAAACGGTTCCCGATCGAGAAAGTGTTTTCTCAAACTAAAATTATTTTTAAAGACCTATCCAGCGACACACCGCACTATGGGGTAACTGAAGAAAAAAATTACAGCACCACTTTAGGTGTAAGTATACCAAAAAAAAGTTCTAGATTTTATTGCCCGACTTTCGCCGTATTGCTAATACCTATATTCGTGCCAAATTACAGCTTTCTAGTACTAATAGACTACGAGCATAGCTGCGGACAGACAAACGGACGGACATGGCGAAACTAAAAGGGTTTCTTGTAGGCGATGAAACCCTAAAAATGAAATTATTCATAGATGAATATCAAAATTGAGGTGACATCAAAGTTTGTACATTAATGTTCAACACTTTCTATTCAAGAACTTTCCATAATAATATCGTTTAGATTGATCAATACGATATAAAATAACAAAGTAATACAAGTATTCAAATTATTTCTATATATTGATAAGTACCACTTTAATGGAACTAAAATATTTACATCCAAATGATTCCTTTTTGTCTTTCAAATCTATACAAAAAGAAATATAATAATAGGTATTTTGTAAATTTAAATATATGTAAATGTATCCGGAAAGAATATGAATTATCTTACAAATTTAAAATGTATGTAAGAACCACAGAATGTGAAACCCTTCTTGCATAGGCTGGTTTTAAATGACAAACAAACCACCCGAAAGATTCAAAGACGTTAAATTTTGCACTAAAATTAGGAGTAGATCTATTCACGTGTTTACAGCATTATTGCTGTGATTATGAAACGATGATATTCTAAATCACGAAGAACTCGGAACAACATTCAAAATACTTGAACCGTTGAAGTAATGAATAATGTAAAATTATGAATTATTTATGGCAAATAGAGCCAGCAAATGTTCAATTTTTAAGCAAAACTGTTATGAAGTTACATTACAGATGATGTAAAATTGAAAATGATGAAAACTTAAAATGTTGTAATTGTGTCAAAGTCACGACTCCCACAACGACACAATTGTAACAAAACACAAGCCTCAATACCAAGATGGCGGCGTGTCCAACCAACTGTAAGCCCCTTTCTTGTGGGCGGGAACAAACACACAAATTTAAACTTGATAAAGTACTATATTTATTTATTTAATTGTGTCGGCGGCTTAGTGATAGGTAAGCAGCGAAAAATGATGCGAAACTACAAAATTATAACGCTTAAGGACTCAACTTACGCATAAATTTATACCTGTTTGTGCAAGTAAAATTCGCATATAAGGATTAAAAGGGAGTAAAGTTTTCTACGTGCCATGCCTAGTTGTCACATAGTCGTGGCAAATAGTGAAGAGTGGAGAGAATAAATCACACGACATAAAACTATAGCCATGTAAGAATAGATTATAAATAAAGAATAGATTATACATACAAGAAGAAATTATACATTGCGAAAATCTTGAAACTCTGGATGGTTTCAATTAATAAAATACATCTTCATTTATACTAAGTTACTCCTGTAGTATAATCTGAGGCGTCGAGGAGATTCCGTTACTGGGTCGGTATTACTGAGTTTGTCATTCGACCAACTCTAAGGTGTAATCTCGAATTTAGGAAATGTCCTCAATACCCTAGAACCCTTCCACTTGCAATGGGCTAAAACATGGACGTTTCACCAAGTAAATACGATCGATAAACGTGATCTTAAATCAAGTGATGAAGAAGTTCAGAAAGTCTTGAAAGACTGAGATAGCCATCATTCTCGTACGAAACAAAGAATGCAGATAATTTTAGACAAAGGCATCGTCGGACTGGCCACATAGTGGCGTTCAGAGGTGACGTTTACCAGTCGGTATCGTATTCCGTTTAGATGGTAATGTATGGCTCCGTAATTTCTATATAACCGGGCACCCATAGCGTAAATCATTAGGTTGGAAGCATACAATGCAAATTACCTATCTGGCAAATTGTTATGATAACCACCTTACCAATTACTCTATTTTAAAAATTTATATTTTTAAATAATAATCAACGACGCCTAAAATATGTAATCCATTGTTTTAGGCGTCCTGACGTCACGGCCTCACCACTAGTGGAGAAGAATTATTATTCCGAATCAACCGAAATCAATCAACCGAATAATGGTAGTTAATCCGTTCCGAGAAGGCAGTAGTAAACACAGAAAAGAGAGATGGGCAACAGCGTGCCACGATAAATCTATCACCACTGGGATCAAAAATAGGTATGCGGAATGTGGCGAATATGGCATATTCTCCCCTTATAACGCACAACACTGTTATGGACATCTTCGGGAAAAGCTTTGTTCAGCGGTGGACGTCTTTCGGCTAAACTGATGAATCCATTTTCAAAGACAGGTATATCATAACTAGCGCCCACAAAGCGATACATTATGCATCAACGTCAACGTGTACTTCAATCAACATTCGAATAGCATTACTACATTCACAACACCAACAGTTTATTCATTAATAAGACCAAACTAACTACGATTACATCTTATATTCCATAGAACATAACCTCTCAACGCAAACATCTCGGCAGTCACGATAATTGTGGCAGACTCACCGCATTTCCATTGTATGTTGTTTTTCGACCTCTTCTCTAATATCCCTATACCCTCTAGCACGTTCGTTATGTCGTATATGCGCCGCTTCTGCACGGACAGATGCTCTGCGGCTATATTCAAATCTAGGACACCGTTGGGCGACGACTTAAGTAGCGCGACAAACTTTTTTGTTAGGAGACCTAATGATGTGTCAAACCTGGAACAAGGCAACATTTTTTTTACTTAAAAACAAGATCGTTATTTCAGCTAGTTGGAAAATGCGAGAATGCTTAGAAAATATTCTTTCCACATTTTAGTGTGAAACATGGACTTCACATGCATATGCTTTGTTGTTTGTATGGCTGTAGATGTTGTATCTCGGTGCTAAAAAGTATTGAGCAATTTGTCATTAGAGCTCCAATGGTAGAGCTTAAAGGCGTAGCCTTCACCGCATTGGCAGTCAAATAAATTGCTAAATTGTAATGCTCAGCGCAATCGTGTTCCGATTGTAATGTGTGACCATGTAATTCCGACACAGAGGCACAACAACTTAGACCTCAAAAGTGGACCTCATGACCTCATTGATATCTCCACTTTTTATGTAGATGTTTATAGACCACAATACTACTTGCCATTAATGTGAACAGTAGGCCACTTTCCCACTTCATGATATTAAAAAAAATAATTGACACCTCTGGTTTTTGTGTAGTCTGTAAAAAGTTGTTGCGATTTGTCCACCAATCTCCGCAAAGTATTTTGTCACGACTTTTCATTAAATAAAAGACGGATTTGTAATTAAGTACCTACAGAAGGGCGGATTCATCCTTTGCGTAAGATCAGTCAATTAATCCCCATAGGTAAGTTCTCAGACCAATAATTTTAAAATACAAAGGCCAAATTCAGTTTAAACCCACAGCTTTTTTTACAAGGAAAATGTTTCCAAAAAGAATAAGGTAAAGGTCTGAAGGATATGGAAGATAGGACCGTGAAGTCAACGAGTCGCATTTATAAAGTTACTAGCGACCCGCCCCGGCTTCGCACGGTAGCATTGATTATATTGTGGGGACGCGCCCAACTTCCTTGACAAAAAACCGTGATATCTCAATAAATATAAGTACGATATTGATAAATTATAAACATAAACCTTCCTCAGAAAACCCTCTTCCCAACATTTCAAACAGGAACAAAATCCGTTCACAACTTTTCGAGATTAGCGCATACATACAGACAGAGTAAATAGGGGGACTTTATAACATGTAGTGTGTAGTGATAGTTAAGTGATTGCGAAAAATAGTTTTTTTGTTTTGTCTTTTCTCAAATTAACCAGATTATTGTCGACTTTGTCAGGTCATGTTGATTAAGAATGCTGTTCGTCATATTATTAAGCTGAATATTGTCACTTTGAAGCTGAAGATTGTATTTCAAAATACCACAAAAGACATCTTTCCCTGCATTCTGTTACTAATGTCCGGCTCACTACCATCGCATCGGCGAAATTAATTAAAATATCAGTATTTGATGATATCAGATACCTTTCAAGCAACTCGTCGGACGCTGTCGTTTATAATTTACAAAAAAAACATCCACTCATAGCATAAATCCCACAGATAAAACTTAAATCAAAGCTCAAAAGTTAACCGTTAAGGTAAACGAACAACCATTGTAATATTGATTAAAAAGGGGAGAACAAAACATCAAGGTATGTTAGAAAAACGTTCCTCTGGTACATCATAATAAATATTTTATCTAGATTAAAAAACAATGCACAGAACAATCGTAATACGGCCATTAATGACTGCTATACAATTGAACTCTTAGAAAGAGTTGGAAGAGTTTTTAGGAAATATTGTAGCTTTTTTTTTCATGAGATGGATTTATTCGGGAGCAGTAATTTATTTGAATCTTCGTGTCTAGATATGTGAATGCTTACTTCCTTTTGGGCAAGATTTTTGCTCACAAAATCTGATATTCTAGCCAAACGCGAGCTCATAAGAGACCACAGCAAGTGAAGAAACAGCTGCTAGCAAAAACAGCTAGGAAGGGTTAACGTGATTTTCACCATCGGGTATACATTTTGTTTCGATAATATTAATGTAAATACATAATGAAAAGTCAAAATCATTTTCTCATGTGTAGCAAAGAACAAGGTCGCTTTTCGTGTGAACGTTTGAACGCTTATTCTTTTTAAAACGTCGGTCGACTAAAATCATTGAGTAAATTTTTGAGTGCGGATTCCGGGACGTATCGGGTCTTTTTACAAAATTCAGGTAGTTGTCCGAGTTTTGAAGTGCTCGGGACGCAGTTGTTAAAAAATGTTCTGTTATATATTTTTTTCAACAGTAAGGGAACAATTTGATACTTAAAAAATATGCGATCTGATTTACAATTTTTACGAACTTTTATCGTTTCAGATTTTTATATCATGGCCCCGTAATTCTTGGCCTAAGGCCTCAGTAGTGGCAACACATCTGCATTTTTCTTAATCCAACAAACGTGGCAAACAAGCATGCAGTTTACATGGATGTTCAGTGATCTGCAGCCTATGGACAACTACACAAAAACCAGAGGTCAAAATGCAGATTGATGAACCCATCTTCACTTGTTGTCTCTGTGATATTTATTACGGGACCATACGTAACCATCTACCTAACTGGAACACGTTATTTTTAAAGAATTTCACAAGCATGTGTTAATGCGAAATAATATAAAAACAATGGAACACGTTAGTTGTGAAACTACCATTTGGCGGCAGATAGATTCGATAAATTCGGTAATGTCTACAGGCCGTAGTATTACTTATTATCCATGTGAGCAAGTTTATTTGTCACAAAAATGCATTTGCCTAGAACCAACGAGAACTGAATATTTTTCCTAATAGGTAATTGATATCAGTGTGAAGAAGAACGTGATTCGGTGCCCGGTTTTAACTGTTTATTTGTAGATAAGTAAATTTGAATGTACCCCATGTGCCCACCCAATACGAGTAGATTAGAGTTAACCTGACATCATTATAGAATCTTACGCAACATAAAAACATATCGAGATTAGGTATTTCAGAGTGATTCATTGGTGATTTGAATTATCAACATTTCTGTACATTGGTCATTATTAGAAATATTAACCCTATGTGCCAAAGCCGCTATATGAACATTAACTACCATCTGTTTCTGAAGAGTATTATATAATAAAAAAACCATTAAAAAGACTACAATTATTCAAGCTTGAAAATATCTCTCGATTTTTCCTTCAAATGGTAGACCCACAACTTAAATAATCATGACACCTAAGTTATTCTGAGAGTGAGAATGAGTCTCGGTCTCGTTCTATCAAATGGCGCTTTACATTTGATAAATAAAATAGGCACGCGAATACGCGGATGAAAGAATCTTAATGAATTAAAAGTGGCAGTAATATGGTAGTTGTTGTAAATACTTGTAGTAGAGCTCCGATATCGGAACTCGAGCGCGTAGACACCGCCGCATTACCTGATCCATCGTCCGCCAAATGATAGTGATCTGATCAGCGCCACCGTGTGCCGGTTAGATGGTTATTAGCCTCGTTACAACAGTAACTATCATAGAGGCAAAACAACTAAGCCTTCAGACCTCCGGATTTTATCAGAATGTCTACGGAATGCAGTATTCAATTGCAAAACAGTTCTCTACCCCTTTTACTTCACAGCGCGATGGGCATGTAAGCGCCAAAACTTTTAACCTACTAGTATAGTATTAACGATGTCACTGCAACTACTAGCAGGGTTATATTCCAATTCGCAAAGAGAAACATCAACAGATTGATCCCTATAGCACGAGCATCGTAAGTGCACACATGACTACACATCATTTTACCCTTCCAGAGAAATACAGAATAAAATATGTTAATTGGAATCGTTCAATTCAGAGAAATACGTACGCATTTTTAGGGTCCCGTATCCAATGGGTAAAAGCGGGACACTATTACTAAGACTCCACTGTCAGTCTGTCTGTATGTCTATCACCAGGCTTTACCTCATGTACCGTACGTGTATGATAGCTAGAGTTTAAATTTTCACAGATGATGTAATTCTGTTGCTGTTTTAAAAAAAAATAATAAATTAAATAATAGGTTGGGGAAAAAGTCTTTTCGCATTATAGTATGTATGAACTTGTAATAAAATCTCTTTGGCTGTAGTATTTGTATCTGGCTGTCTTGGTATCATTGAAAGTTAAAATTTTAAAGAACATCATTCCAAATTCAAATTAGGCAAATGTGTGATTTTCAATTGTTTTTCGTACTGTCAAGATGAGTGAATCTAATGAAGAAATTCGATACATTTTAAAATTTTACTACAAAAAAGGTAAAAATGCAACGCAAGCCGCGAAAAAAAATTGCGTTGTTTATGGACCTAGTGCAGTGTCTGTGAGAGTAGCACAAATTTGGTTTAAGCGTTTTCAATCCGGAAATTTTGATGTCAAAGATGCACCTCGCTCTGGTCGCCCTATTACGGATAAAATGGATGCCATTTTTGAAAAAGTGGAGCAAGATCGACATATCAGTAGTTACGACGTAGCTGAAGAACTGAGAATTGATCACAAAACAGTTTTGGCACATATGAAAAAAGCTGGGTACAAAAAAAAGCTCGATATTTGGGTACCTCGCGAGCTCACTGAAAGAAACCTAATGAACCGTGTACTCATTTGTGATTCTTTATTACGACGTAATGAAACCGAATCATTTTTGAAGAAGCTGATAACTGGTGATGAAAAGTGGATCACGTACGACAAGAACGTGCGAAAAAGGTCGTGGTCAAAGGCCGGTCAGGCTTCACAGACTGTGGCGAAACCCGGGTTAACTCGCAATAAGGTGATGTTGTATCTGTGGTGGGATTGGAAGGGCATTATTCATTATGAGCTATTACCACCAGGCAGGACTATCGATTTTGAACTCTACTGCGAACAACTGATGAGATTAAAGCAAGAAGTTGAGAGAATATAACGCATGATAACGCTAGACTTCACACATCTATAGCCACTCAGCAAAAATTAAGAGTTTGGCTGGGAGGTGTTAATGCATCCGCCGTATAGTCCTGACCTTGCCTTCAGTTTTCCACCTGTTTCGGTCTCTTCAGAATTCTTTATGCAATGTTAGGTTAACATCACGAGAGGACTGCCAAATCCACTTGTCGCGGTATTTTGATGAGAAGTCCCAAAATTTTTATAGCAATGGGATCATGTCCCTACCTACAAGATGGCAAAAGGTTATCGAACAAAATGGTACATACATACTTTAGTTAAATTTAAATAAACTATATTAAAAAATGTTTTGAATTATCTTAAAAAATGCGAAGAAACTTTTTCCCCGACCTAATATTTAAGGGCGACACCCTTATAATATAAAACGTGTTTTTTTTTTTGCTCGCTATTACTAAATGTAACATGCAGATGCTTGAAATATTCACATATATACTTAAATTTTTTCTTCAAACATAAATTTTCCAATTAAAATAAAATATTTTTTAAGGGAGAGCGCCCATAAAATAAATTTTAATGTCATTATTAACAGAATTTTATAGAATCGAACGGAACACTTCGTGCGCGAATCCGGCTCGCACTTGGATTTATCTCACCCCCTACTATAGTATAATAATATCAAGATACTCACATGCGAGCGTTGTATAAAAACTTCGTACCTGGAGCGTTCGGTGTACTTTTTCATAGAACTGGACGGTCGGCTGTAGGGCGTGAGGACCTTGACCCGCTTCTGTTTGGGCGTCTTGAAGTCAGCCTTCATGGGCACCACGTGACCCTGGCTGCCCGAACTGCTCTCGCTCAGGTTCAGTCTTCTTTTCACCGCCTGGACAATACAAACACACGTCTTTTATATCAAGAAAATCGCAAATATGGAGTTCAAATCATCAGATGGATGATGGATGGTGGGCTTGTTAGTCTTTAAACTTACTCGTGGTAAAGGTCCAGGTAAAGCTCAAGGGTGTAGACATTACCTCATCTATATGCCGCCAAATGCTAGTGTTCAGTACAATGTACATGTTCTGGTTAGATGATGCATGGCCTAATAATTTATGGGAAAACAACTTGGGCCTAAGGGGTGGAAACGTATCTTTATTTTGTCCTATAGTTTTTGTGTAGATGTCTTAAAGACTGCAGTGTTCACTTATCATTAATGTGCACTACATGCCTGTAGCAATCTTCATTGCATATGCCTTTAATACTCGAGATCACAGTATATAATTATTGACCCTATTCGACGTATGGAGCCGTGTATGAAAAGAAAGATGTAAAATGAAGCACAGGAGGTTTGTGAACTGAGATAATTTGTCCGGCCGACGATATCTGTATACCCGTAAGGGAACCAGTGTGATGATACACATAGTCCTGAGAAAAGTGAAGGGTAGGCTACTTCTTACGCTGACGAAGTAGCAGGGAATAGTTACTACCTAAATGAATTAAGTTTTGATTGGACACAAGTAACAAGCAATTTACCGTCAAGAAATGGCCACAAAAATACGACCCATTAGTAGAAAATATGAGCAGATCGCAATATTACACTATTGAAGATATAGTTGACATGTAATGGATGGTCTGAGCAAAATTCAGAATTCAAAATTCATTTCATTCAAATAATATTTCAAAATTTGTATTTGAAACTTGTCTCTGACAATGTTTTGAGTTGAGTGTCCACCACACACACCGGAAAAACACGTTAAGTATTTAACTGATGTCAAGATATGATGCAAGTAGCATCAGCGACAATCTGCCGTAGAGAAAAAGATACTACATGTAGAGCTAAGACTTGTTGATTTTTCATAAGTATGACTAATGTTATAAACTAGAAACAAACAAATTATAAGCTTGTTACAAAGAGCGCCGAAACCATTTTATAGGTTCATAGGTATATTAAAACATTACAAAACACCCCACAAAGAAAAATAAACATTTTCAGCCAGAACCAAAAAAAACTATTTCTGAGAAAGGTGTGAAAAAAATGGGCGCACCACTAGATAAAACAGAAATCAATTTAAACTCCATTCCAAAAACAAAGATATATCATCCCTAATTTGGTACCCCATAATCACTACATGGCTCATTCCTATAACTCAGTAAAGAAGCAAGATAAAAAAAGTTTCTGTTGCCAATAGTTCACTTTCAATCCTTCAACATCAGCATCAATTTTTATTTGGCATAACTGACATGATTTATCTCAACGCAGCTATGAACATATGTACATCAAAAATATCCATACCGTACATGTTAAGCAATAATAGTTAACGAAAAATACCAGATGGTACCAAGTTGGATGAAACATGTTGTCATTATTTCATTTTCTATACACAACCGCTGCTTTACACATTGCAATCACTATTTTCATAACCAAAGAAACCGCACACAAAACCGTAAAAACACACATCCTAATCACCTGATTTTGTCATAAAATAGTGTTAGTGAAGGGTATCCCAAGAAAACATACTACTCTTATACCCACAGCCTCTACATATCACACGACACGACTCACTCTCAAAACGACGTACGTCATTATTATGCGACGATCCTCTATCGAGGATCGCTTTCAGCTATTTCGATGTCACATTTACTTCATCGCGGTAATTTGTAACTGAACAATATCACCGATCACAAACTAAAACAGATAAACTCATTAATTTCGCGACACTTAAACAGAGAAAATGCGTCGGGATAGACACGAGGCATTTTTCAATAAACCGATGCAACTAATTCGTCAAGCAGCTCGGAGCCAAAGCCCCCTTCGAGGAAGTGTGGGGAGGGTACGGCCGATACAATGCACGACATAAATTAGAATCAACACAAAAGGCGCCGGGCTCTCGGAAGGGACCTCTGGCGAAAGAATGCCAATTTCTTATCTCGAATTTGTGTTATTATTAATAGTGAACCGACAGAGCCATTGTTAATTCGCCCAAAGTACGGGCCCCGCGTCATTGTGTGCGTGTTTGTAGGATCGACTAAATCAGAGCAGATGTGCCTAAGCATGACATCTAAGATAAAACATCGACCCCTGCGCAAAATTCGAACTATTAACATAATCAACTTATACCTTCCCCCGTCTTCTAATGGTAATAATAGATGCATTGATGGTGTAGCGCAAACCGGTTCTAGGAATAGAGATGCATATTTTATGCATTGATAAATTAACCTGAGGCGGTTAGGTAATTCAACCGGAGCGTTGATGGGGTCGTGATTAAATGGGTCCCGGTTGAGGCGTCGTTGGAACGTAACGATAAGGACAATGGCAGTTGTATTGCGCAATGCGAGTGCGCGCAGGAAGCGAGTACCTGGCCACGTGACCCCCATGGTGGGCCACATGGCGTCGCAGCCGCGCGGGTGAGCGCCTCGCCGCCGCCGCCGCCGGAACTAACACATGTCGCTATCTAGCCTAACGTGACCATACCTCCCGCTTTGAAAGGGACAATCTTTTTGCGACACCCAATTCCGGTGTCTCCAAGGAAAGCTTTGGGACACGGCATTGCTCCCTTTTCATGGGTATATAAATACATATATAAATTTTTATCAATTGCTGGTCGTTAGTTTTTTTTTATGTAATGGAAGTGGTAAATAAGCATACAGTTCACATTGAAGTTAAGTGATGACTGCAGCCTATAGACACCCACACAAAGACCAAGGTCAAAATGCAGATGCGTTGCCACTCCTGAGGCCTAAGGTGTTATGCCTCTGTGCCGGAACTTACAGGGCCGTACATTACCACCTGACCGGAACACGATAGTGCTGAACACTACCATTTAGCGGCAAGTATATTAGGTAATGCGGTGGTGCCTACGCCCGCGAACTCCTTCACTGGAGCTCTACCACCGGTGAAAGACTTTAAGTCTCGCTTAAACTCGAGAACGGCTGGCTAATTTTGGTTTTGAATGATTTTTAAAAGTCCAGGGAAGTTTAAGAGGTAAAAACCACAATTTCGTCCGTATCTATCAAAGCTTTGACACAATATTTCATTCTGAGGCAATACGAAGTATGGCCGGGTCAGCTAGTTTAACAATAAAAATGGTTAATAATCTCACTTGACACAGGTTATTTGAATTAACAAAAAGACACATGTAACGTAAACCATCCAGCTGTTCAATCGTTTCCATGACATTTCGGCACGATGCCACCGACGGACGTTAAAGCATCGATAACAGAACTGGTAATTAAAATCACAGCCAAATTTTTCACGTAAAATTGTTGACGACAATGCAACGTATGAAATATTTCAAAGAAAAAAACACAAACATTCTGAACTTGCTGAACCCATTAGGCATCCGTCTAGCAATGAAAATTAAATCTTTAAGTGGACGGGAAGCTAGTAATTAAGACTTAATTCCAAGTAGGTAGACGATCCAACGTAGCCAAAAATGTCAACTACGACTAAATGCAATCACGGAACGAACGTAAGAAAGAATCAAAAAGCTAAAAGGCAACATCCGTTGAAATGAAAGCAGTTTAGAGATAATTTTATCTTGACTGAATAACATCGAATTTACATTTTTTGTCGCACCCTAAACGGATTCCATGAAGCCTGCGCCATAAAAAAAATGTTGGTTACAACTACAAATAAGTTAGTTTAAATAGTCCCCGTCGACAATAAGATCCTGCCTACAGTGAGGTATCTTTTTTTTCTTTTATACCAAACCCAGCGACATAATTCGAGGTGTAAAATGACGCAACCCAGTAATGTCAAAAGCCATCCCAACGGCGACGTCAGCAGAGCTAATTATTACGGACGGAGAGAATATAAAAAATGTCCTTTCACAAGTATTGACATCTGTGGCCTTCAAAATAATGCGACGCGAAATATTCACTTTTAAATTATTTTTAGTAAAACCAAGCCTTTATGTATTTCCCTGAAAATTCAGACTACAATAACTATGTTGGTTTTTAGTCCTATTAAACGTACTGACTGTACTGTGTGTGACGAATCTGTTCACATTCATTATAGTTAGGTATTTCCCAAACGCCCGATATTGACCCTGGATATCTCCTCTAATGGAATACTTATTCCACCTGGGTATCCAACCCGAGATTTCTGGCCAACTGTATCGGCGCACTATCACTAAGCCACTGAGGCAGTTGTAAAAATATATTATTTTTTTTAATGTAATGGAAGTGGTAAACAAGCACGCAGTTCACGTTGATGTTAAGTGATGACTGCAGCCTATAGACACCCACACAAAGACTAAGGTCAAAATGCAGATGCGTTACCACTCCTGAGGCCTAAGGTGTTACGCCTCTGTGCCGGAAATTACAGGGCCGTACATTACCACCTGACCGGAACACGATAGTGCTGTACACTACCATTTAGCGGCAAGTATATAAGGTAATGCGGTGGTACCTACGCCCGCGAGCTCCGTCACGGGAGCTCTACCACCAGTAAAAATATAGAAACAAATCTCTTGAGCTGCGGTAAAATATGACAATTGATTTCATATTGTTCGTGGACGATATCGTCCACGCGTTGCTCAACCTATTAATCGACTCCAAAACTAAACAGATTTAAGAAAGGGAATCTTTTTTTAATCAGATCTGTGATCCGCTAAGAGATTTAGGTTTCTTAATGTAAAAATTCTATAAGGTTTCAGATCTCAAATTACTCGGGAGTCCTTCCTGCAACCCATCGTAAGATCGCCAATATTCTGCCAGTAGTTCCCAAATTTGGAAAAACAAACACGTGGTTTTAATCAACCTCACACAACACGCTTTCCAAAATTCCAGACGTATGAGTATAGATTTGCACTTAAGAATGAGATTGACAGACCGCACTACGACTTTACTTTGGTTGGGTCGAACTTTTAACACTTATTTTGTTTCACAGACGCATACTTTACATTGGGAAGACACATTTACCTAGTAAAGAAAAGTAAAATTAGTCCGTACCAACAAAACAATAATACGACCAATCCTGATGAGCGGCTGTGTAACTTGGACATTAACTCAAAAGGAGGAGAACAAACTCTTAGTTGCGGAGAGGAAAGTTCTACGCAAGATAATTTCAGAGGCCAAGATCCACTTCGGGTCACTGAGCCAACGGCATAAGTAAGTAGTAAAGTAAAATTAGAGTTTAACCTGTCTGTATAAAACAGTATAAACATTGAAAGCTCCAAGTTCAATGAAAAGTCGTAGCACGGTCCGTGAATCTCGACTATAAAAACTATGTTTATAGTGTACTCAGAGGGACAGAGGTCAAATAAGAAACAGTTTCTTGAAATCATCATCACCATTTCATCCTAGACGTCCACTGCTGAACAAAAGCCTCTCCACCAGACATGCCCATAGCGAACGGTCCCAAAACCCATAAGAGAAAATCACATTACAAACACAAAAAAATATGTTACACATCTACACTATTCTAGTATGACGTTATGACGTAGTTGATTTACGGTAACAGCATAATTTTACGACAATATAGCGGATGTCACTGCTCTACATTACCGTTTGCATTAAAAACGAACTGTTTACGCGCAAACAAAATGTCACCTCTGTTTGTACCACATTCAACCTAAACGTAACACTTATTAGTGGAACAAGTTTTATCAGGAACTGAGTATTGGATTGGTGAGAACGAAGTTATCAAGATCAGCCACTTTTGTTGAACCCAAAATATAATATGACCTTAACTCATGTTGTATGCAATAACATACTAATAAGTTTATTCCACTTTTTTGTGTAGTGAAAGTGACATAAAGAACAAAATAACATTTTGTTTATGAAATTTAAAAAAAAAGTTTTTGGGTTTGATAGCTTAGTGATAAAGCAGCTGAACTGGTTATCCTGAGATTGGTGATTGGAGGTTAGTTGTCTGTGAACGAAGAAAATCGGTTGTGAAAGAACGGTACTGTTCAGGTAAGGAAATCTTAAAAATAGAACACGCAATAGTGATGGGCATTCACTCTTGAGGCCTATGATCTTCTATCTTTCGAGTCACAAATTATGAGGTCGTATATTAACATCTAATCGGACGGAACACAATTGCACTAAGCGCACGATATAGCCCGATAGAATAGATTACCTATTCTATGTTCAGTGGTGCCTATCGAGGCCATTGAAATGATTGAAGAATCTAATGAAGTAACATTGATGGTAAGTGAACACTGTGAGCCACAGATGTTAAAGTAATAATGAGTACCTATTGCACTTTCCCCCCTTCAGGCGTTGTATGTTGACGCCAGACTGCTGTTGATGGTTTAGGGCAGTGTTTTTCAATCTTTTTGATTTCGCGATCCCTTTATAGGATGAAATTTTCTGGCGACCTTGTGTCATAGAAAGCCAAAGAAATAATTTTCCTATTTTGGTACATTGAACAGTTATTCACGCGGGCTAAACTGAGTCGGCGAAGGCGACATTGCCACACCGCGTTGTCAACCAAACATTAAAGAGAAGCTGATAAGCCGTTGGATTTCTTTGAACGAAAGTTGAAAGCTTGAACTGTAGTATTTTGCTGCTGATTAAATCAGCAGCAAAAAACTACAGTTCAAGTGAGAAATAAAAACTTTTGATTATACCATGGACATTTATCCATGAATATACCTACTCGTACCTACTTAATTTTGGTGTGCAAAGGTTCCGCGTCCATATTTTTTATTGACTATTCAACATTATTAGCCAGCTACAAAGTCGTATATCGAGTTGCTAAAGCAGGGAAACCACATACAATTGCCGAAAATCTTAGTTTGCCAACAGCACTTGATATGGTTGAAATTATAGTCAGTAAGCAGGAGGCAAACAAATTAAAAAACATACCTTTTTCTGACAATACTATTTCACGCAGAGTAAACGATATGGCCAAGAATATTCAAGAACAAGTAGTCGAAAAATTAAAGAACAGCCAACATTTTGCTTTGCAGTTTGACGAATCTACAGATGTTTCCGACTGTGTACAGTTTGTTGTATTTAGCGCTTTGAAGCAGATGACAGTAATCACGGATGAAAACTTATTTTACAAAGCACTTCCTGCAAACACGACTGGCCAGTGTTTGTACGATATGTTTTTAGAAAGCACTGCCGAGTACAATATTGATTGGAAAAATGTATCGCTATTTGTAGCGATACAAATACTAAACTGACAATGGGCGTAGATGGATTCTAAACCCCTTTTTGGACAAATCAATAGATCTGGCTGATATCAACACAAAAATGGAAGAATGTCTTCGAGATTTAGGTGCTGATGGCATGCTTAAAGAGGAATTTACTTCGCAAAGTGTCGACGTATTTTGGATGAAAAGAACACAAATATACAGAGCTGGCAAGGGAAACTCTTAAATTATTAGTGCAATTTGCCACTTCATACTTGTGTGAACTGATATTTTCTTCAATGGTGGACATTAAAACTATAAAGGGAAATAGACTGCAATTAGAAAATTTGATTGTTAAGGTTTCAAAAATAGTACCAACCTTTGATAAACTTTTGAAAAATAAACAAGCACATCCTTCGCACTAAAATTGTGTTTTATTGCGAAAGAACCTGGACTTTTCCTTTCAGCCTGCGACCCCCCGAGTAGGGCATCGCGACCCCCCCCCCCCCCCAGGGGTCGCGACCCAGATTGAAAAACACTGGTTTAGGGAATACTGCAACCTATAGACACCTACACAAAAACCAATGGTCAAAAGACAGATGTGTTGCCAACTTGCCACCTCTGAGGCCTGAGGCCTAGTTGTTTTGCCTCAGTAATAGATTTTACGGGGCCATACATTACTATATAACCGGAACACATACAATAAGATATTACAATTAGATTATAATAATATTTGTGAAATGATTATTATAAACAAAAACTGCTAAGATACCATTCCTGAAAGATTGTTTGTAGAATAATTAATTACCGGATCTACAGTTGCTAAGTAGACAGACTAACGGTCAAATACTCAAACGTCACTTAAAGCTAAGAAAAGTCTTCTGTCTCTATAAAACACTTTCAAACGATAGAGAGATAGAGATAGCGCATATTTGAGCGACGCTTAAACTTGAGTGCCGTTTGAGTATTCGGCCATAAGACAGGCAGTTTTAGCCGAAGTCGTTTGGCCAATCACGATCGTTTTCAAGTTTTCTTCGCCGAAACGATAAACACAGTAACTGTGCTAGCTACCCTTACTATATAGCTTGACAGGCAGAAAATAAAACGTCATCAATGTCACAATATAAAACGCAATTTTTGTATTTTAGTATTGCCAACCCTACCTGTGTAGTAAGTTATCATGAAATAGAATACTGTAGTATGCTTGATTGAACTTACGAGTAGCGATTCAAAGGAGAATGACCAATTTTGTATGGGAGTTCGCCCTTCTTGCGTCTCGACGGGATTACTCGCAAAATATAGGCAATATCTTAAGAAAAGCGTGCGCAAAAAAGAAAAAAGGTATAAATAGGAGTTTTTAAAAAACTGCATTACGAACTGTTGGTTATTTTGAGGTTAAGTTTTGTGTGCTGTACCTGCCAGAGGTTACTAAAACAAGCGAAGACTATTTTAAAGTATTGTGTAGCATCTTAGCTGTTTTACTTACATTAAGTAGGTATTATAGTTTAACCGCATGGCGTAGGCAAGATTCTTCTCAGGTAGTAATACCAGACAAATATTAAATACTTAACAATTAATAAATAAATATCTGGTTTTCATGTGGGTGTTTTTATGCTATATATTCACTTACCAGTTTTTCTATTTGCCGCTTCATGATAATAAAAAGTGAGACATTTATATGATGAATTTGAGCTAAGTCAAAACGGTTTTGACACAGAACGTCACTTTCGCAAAACGTCATCTCGAAAAAATTGGTCACTTTCGCAAAAAGTCATTTTCTCAAAAAGTCATTTTCGTAAAGTCACTTTCGCAGAATGTCATCCACAATTATTTTTTTCTGTATTATTAAGTTGGGTCTGAGATATTCAGTTTTTTCTATTTCCTGAAAAAGCGCGAAAACTATATACGCGGTTTTTACAAAGTGCAAATAAAAAAATAAATAAAATAAAAATAATAATTTCAATAAAAATTGCAAACTGATTACTCATTATCTCTATCAATATCACTTCACTTCACTTCATTATCACTACATATTATAAAGTAAAGTCACCCTATTTTCTCTGTCTGTATGTACAAATCTCGGAAAGTTGTGAACGGATTTTGTTCCTGTTTAAAATGTTGGGAAGTGGGTTTTCCTAGAAAGGTTTATATCTATGATAAATGCTACCCGTACGAAGCCGGGGTAAGTCGCTAGTTTTATAAAATTAGCTGTCCCGAACCTTCGTATCGCCTAAGCGCCCTAACGCACTAGCGGTTAGCCGCGGGCGCGGGTAGCCGGCGGCTACTCGTTCCCGTCAACTTCTACGACTTCGTTTATAATAACGTTTTGGTTACTGATATTTGTGTTATTTATTTTACCCTGCATTAGGCCTACTTAATAATACAGAGAAAATAAATTTGTGAATGACATTCTGCGAAAGTGACTTTTTGCGTAAATGACTTTTTGAGAAAATGACCTTTTGCGAAAATGACTTTCTGCGAAAGTGACCAATTTTTTCGAGATGACCTTTTGCGAAAGTGACGTTCTGCGACAAAACCGTCAAATCTAAGGCACTGTTCAAATTATATCCACTCGATACCTAGTCATTATACAAGACAAATAGTAGACATGAATAATCTATTCCGTTGAATCTCGATAATAAAGCAACTGATCGTTGAAATCGATTTTATTTCGACGAAATTATAAAGGTCCTAAAATGACCAGTGTCCAACGCAAAAAAGTAAATAATGCAATGGTGTTGACATTGGCAGCTTGGTTATAGGTCTGTGATTGGCAGATCACTACAAAATAATTTATTAACTTTTAAAAAATTTCTTGTATATCCCCATTCGTTTTAACGTGAATAAAATGTGAGTGAAATCTAAATTCAAAAAACAATTTTCTACAAGTTGTTAAGACGCCAATCAGGGCGACTTTTGGTCATTCTTCTTTGAAACACAATTACGCGTAATTAATCTCATACATATTTAAAGCATGGCCTTAAAGCAAACTTTTTCCTCACAAATCTATATTTATTTACTACTAGCTGGGCCCGCGACTTCGTCCCCGTGAGAATTTTTGATTGTTCAGTATCTGCCCAGACGAAGTCGTGGGCGCAGCTAGTATAAAAGTAGCCTAAGTTACTCCTTATTACATAAGCTATCGACCAGTGAAAGTCCCGTCAAAATCGGTCCAGCCGTTCAGACAGACCCCCAGACAGACAAAAACTGTAAACAAATGTTGTTTTGATATATGTACTGCGTATACATACATTTATGCATTTAGTAAAAGCGGTTATTTTTATATTACAAACAGACACTCGAATTTTATTTATTTGTATAAAATTAAATGTTTATAAATATCTATGTAACAATAACTGAACTAAATGACAAATAAAGTGTCATGGACGTTATATCTTGAATATCGAAACAATCTGTGAAATTATAACAGCCGAAAACCACGCCCCTTCCATACCCGCGCGCCCTTTGTAAATAAATCAATGATTATGCCCTCCACATATACTTGCTATTTCCTTCATCGTATTCATTTACCGCCGATCAGAACAAGAACACTTGATTCTATTATAATCATAAAATCTATCGAAAAGAGATCCAAAGTTTTTTATGATTATACCTAAATAAAAAACCGGTCAAGTGCGTGTCAAGCCACGCGCAGTGAAGGGTTCCGTCGTTCTTTTTTGGGTTTTAGATCAGCCAAGTGCGAATCGAATTCGCTGACAGAAGTGTTCGCCAGTCCGCTTCTAATACCAACAGACACTACCTCTTTAACTAAGCGACAGAATTTAAGCTTTCAACGCAATTTACTTGAATTTACAATAAACAAAGTAAACAAACTGGTAAAATTTAGAAAACGAAGTGTACTTCTAACTCAATATCTATAAGTCGTCTAAGTCGTGGGCACAGCTAGTCTGTAATAAATAGGAGTTGACAGACAGTCTTAGGAATCGGCGTGCATGTATGAAGAGAATGATGAATGTAGAAGAAGCACTGTAAGTTTTCCCGGTCCTACCTAACACACCTCCCGTGATATCTGGTGCTCCACACTCTTTGCTTACCCCGTAAAGGACTTGGCGTGAAGATACACATATAAGACAGACATGTTTTTTGAATTTAAGTTTGCAGTGGCTAGCCCGGTTGCAGTCATCAAAAATCCACACTTGTAAGCCCTCCAGTTCCATTCCTGCAAAAATGTGTGATACAGACGAATTTAGTCTTAGCCGTGGTACTCATGACCTTGCTCACAACACAGATAACGTCCACTAAAGAATAAGATTCTAGAATTCAATTATTATTTCCCCAAAAGAGCATTAACCACGGACACAGCTCAATAAGAAACATTTGAAGAACTTTAAAAAGCACAAGACAACAGCTTCGCATTCCATAACATAAACAGCGAAAAAATCCTTCAAAAAATAAATGTAAATTAAATGTTTGCACTGTAATTTTAATAACGCACTCGACTCTCGAAGTTTTACTGAAAAACCGGGCAAGTACGAGTCGGTCTCGCGTGCACAATGTGCACATGATTCAGTGCAATTGAGATTTTACGAAATACTTTAATACCATAGACTTTTTAGATTTTCCTGTAATCCATAGGTATACTGTAAAGGTGCAATTCAGTGGGTCGCGATCGCGCGCGGCTCGCGACAGTCGTTGGCCGCGCGCGTCTGTCGCGAGCCACGGATGCGGTTCCATAATTTTCATATTGCATCTATAGTCGCGCGCGGCCGCGATCGATCGCGACCCACGGAATTGCACCTTAAGTCTGTAAATAATAATGACAACCCTTGAAACGTCCCTCTGCCGGGGACGAGACTCCCCTTTTTGGGGAGAGGCCGGGAGCTTACTCCACCGCGCTGCTCCAATGCGGGTGATACGGATTAGTGGCCAACCCGCTGTTGGATGTTTTCAAACCGCCCATAAGGCCTCCGACAAGGTTTAACGACTGCTATCTATCGATAGCAACCAGGACCAACGGCGGTTTATTCCCGCTGTCCTCGCGCCCCGAGAACGGGGACAACGGTACTTTAAAAAATTATTTAAAATTACTTCCCGTTGTCCCCGTAATTTGACCCCGTTAAAAAAATTGGTAAAAATTATTTCCCGCTGTCCCCGTTTTTTTTTTTCACTAGTATTATGTATTGGCATCTTTTACTAAACAAACAAAGTGTATGTTAATTAATTAGTCTTTGTACCCGGTAGATTAATAAAGTTTTGTTTTTGTTTTCAAGGTTTTAGTTGTTTCAAAGTTAGGACTTTTTAATAGGTACATACTTAAAATAAAATAGGGAATCATTTGGTATGATTATGCTGTCTATTGTGCTTAAAAAAACCTACACAAGCCTGACCTTCTTTAATTACATGTCTATTTTTTTTTTGTATCGTACATTCAATGTTAAGTTTTCTAGTAGATAAACGGAGCGTCGTCGTTGTCCCCTTATATCTGAATTATCGATTTAAGCTTAGTTTTAAGCATGGAAAAAAAGAAAAGTAAGATAAACATTGACTTTTTGACTGGTGGTAGAGCTTCAGTGACGGAGCTCGCGGGCGTAGGCACCACCGCATTACCTTATATACTTGCCGCTAAATGGTAGGGTTCAGCACTATCGTGTTCCGGTCAGGTGGTAATGTACGGCCTTGTAATTTCCGGCACAGAGGGATAATGCATTTTGACCTTGGTCTTTGTGTGGTTGTCTATAGGCTGCAGTCATCATTTAACATCAATGTGAACTGCATGCTTGTTTGCCACTTCCATAACATAAAAAAGACAAAATATATTTGTTTTAAAATTTTAAATTAACTTAATTAAAAAGAAATTAAATTCAGTTTATTTAAATATATTTCATGTAATTAGACTCCTCTTTTATTTAATTTTCTTTGAACTACCTAGAGCGAATAATTGCCGAAAATAAGAATAAATACACAAAATATTTTTTTTAAAAGCGTTGCAGCGCGTCGGCGCTCCGATCCATCCGCGAATTTCATTAATATTCTACATAAACTTGCGATCCGGCACCGGTGCGGCTAGTAAGTACGAGTAGCTTATTATGAAATAAGTATTTAATGCTATCATTATTCATCGTTTATAAATACATGCAATTTATTATAACTGTACTAATTATAATAAAATCATATATTTGACTAATGTTTTTATTTTTATGTATGTATCTTCACGCCAGGTCCCTAACGGGGTAGGCAGAGAGTGTAGAGCGCCAGACATCCCGGTTCTGACAAACCTCTCGTGCCTCGTCTACCTTCATCATTCTCTTCATACATGCACGCCGATTCCTAAGACTTTTGACCCCACCATCAGACAGAACTCGACCTATTTGGTCATGGTAGGTCAGCCTTGGTCTTCCTGGGCCTCTGCAACCATCCACATTCGCATTGTATATCTGTTTAGTCATTCGCTCATTCGACATTCTTTCTATATGCCCGAACCATCGGAGCATGCCTTTTTTCATTTTTACACCGATACTATCATTCACACAAAGTCTCTTTCTTACATCTTCATTACGAACGCGATCGGTGAGTGATACACCGCAGATCTTGCGCAAAGATCTCATCTCGACCGCGTTCAACTTACTTTCATGCTCTTTCCTGCATACCCAGCTCTCGCTTCCATATAAAAGCGTTGGAGTAAGTACAGCATTATGTACGGCTAGTCGAGCCCGCTGGCTGAGATGTTTAGATTCTAGCAGCTTACCCAACGCTCCATTCACGCAATTCCCAGCAAGCACTCTTCTTTCTATGTCAGTGGTGTACCTACCATCCTTGCTAAAAGCACATCCAAGATATACAATTTCATCAACTTGTTCTAACACTGCATCATCTACTACTACCCTTGCATTTGTTCTCTGTTCATCTCTTTCAAATACTAATACTTTCGTTTTATCCACATTCAATTGTAAGCCTTTCTCCATACAATCCTCTTTCATGACTGTGACTAGTGCTTGTAGCCCAGATGGTGTAGAGCTAACAATTACCGCATCATCTGCGTAAAGCAGACAGTTCACCACTAAGTCACCCATACGCACTCCCACATCCATCAACTTCACCCTCTGGAGGCATTTGTCCAGATATATAATAAACAGCCTAGACGAAAGCACGCAACCCTGTTTGACACCGATGTACACATCAAACCAGGGTGACATGTTACCATCTACCCGCACACATGCTTGACAGCCCACATACGTGGACTGTATTGCACGGAGCAGACTGCCATCAATACCATACTCTGGCAAAATGTCCCACAGCTCCTTTCGTAATACCTTATCAAACGCCTTCTCCAAATCCACAAAACCGCAGAAAACCTTCTGGCTCACAGCAAGATGCTTCTCTACGATGTTGCGGAGGGAGAAAACTTGATCCATACATCCTCTTCCAGTTCTGAAACCACCCTGTGCATCCCACAACAACCCGTCGGACTTCTCTTTCATTCTTCTTTCTAAGACTTTCCCATACACTTTAGCTGCCAAACTGATCAAACTGATCGCTCGATAGCTGGTGCAGTCCATACGTGAACCCTTGCCTTTATACAAAGGCACGATGACCGCACACCGCCAATCCTTTGGGATTCTTCCGGACCTCCAGCAAAGGTTGCACAACACCCAGAAAGAATCCCAAAGGGCAGCACCACCATATTTGATCATTTCGGCAGAAACCTGATCAATACCCGCAGCCTTACCACATTTCAAACTTCGTATCGCCCTTACAATCTCATCTATTGTTATATCCTCACAAGCCGGCACCGTCAAGTCAGCAACTTCGGCGTCAGGGTTGTGAGCATAATCATACATTTCCCCATAATACTCGCTCCATCGTTTTAACACATCTTGCGTGTTCTCAAGAATGTCACCCAACTTAGATTTTATTCTATTCATTCCAGAAACTGGAGAAGAGCTTCTAGACTTTTTCACCTCCCTCCAATAGAGTTTGATGTTAGTCTCAAAGCTCTTCGCCAGTCTCTCATCAGCTTCCACTTTATCTCTCTCACGCTTTTCATTCACTAAAATCTTGGTGTCATTCTTGAGCCGACGGTAAATTTCTCTCTTCTCATCTCTCATACCATTATTCATTTGCAAAGATGCTACATAATCCAGCCATGCTTTCTTCTTTCTTTCAACGGAGTCTTGCACCTCCTTGTCCCACCACGCATCCCCTTTCAAGGATTTGCGAATCTTTGCATAACCACATACTTCTTTCGCAACTTCCACCATACTATCTTTCATAACTTGCCAACATTCATCCACGTCCAAGTCCGTAAGACAAACCTTGTCTAACTTTTCACGGACTTGACGTTCATACACTCTCCTTGCACTAATGTCTTGTAACTTTTCACTCTTTATTCTTTCAAGTCCTCCGAAAGGCACACGGACACGCCAATGTCGCCATTTCTTGAACAGACCCCTAAACCGGCTTATTACCAAGTAGTGATCTGTATCAAGAGTGGGACCTCTGTAGGCTCTAGTGTCCATCAGGCTCTTCCGAAGACGACTATCAACCATGATCAAATCAATCATACTTTTTTGTTCATTCCTCCTCCATGTATACGTGTGAATGTCCTTATGACGGAATTCTGTGTTAGACACAAGGAGACTTCGTTCCAAGCATAAGTCAAGTATCAGCTTACCAGCATCATTTACTCTTCTATCACCATATGGACCTAGAACGGCCTCGTATCCTGGCCGCCTGGTCCCGACCCATCCATTCAAATCACCACACAAAATTACCCTTTCATTAGCTTCAACCATATCGAGAACTTCTCTTGTAGATTCCCAAAACTTCTCCAGGTCTTGGGTCGTCGCTGAGCTAACCGGTGCATAAGCTGCTACCAAAAACACCCTAGTGACGCCCAATTTAATTCGGACCCAGATTAGTCTCGGGTTCACCAAACCATAATCTTTCACTCCAGTGACTAAACGAGAGGACAGAAGGACGCCCACCCCCGCGCTGGCATGATCGCTCTGTTGCACACCTGCCCACAGAGCCATCGCGCCACCCGGGAGGTCTTCGACCTCGCAGCCCTTTCGTTTAGTCTCGTGTTACACACAAAACATCCAGGCGTCTCACACTCATTACGTTAGTCAACTCGTTCATCTTCTCACAAATTCCACCTCTCACATTCCACGTGCCTATCTGGCACTCCCCACTCCTCGACCCGCCGTATCGGGCCCGGCGTGACAGGTGGCGGTCCCCATCGCCGCTTTGGCCGCTTTTCGTACCGACGGGGACGGGTCGGTACGCGTCGCCTCGGGGGGACGCCCTAACCCGCACTGCGGTACGCCTTCGTGCCAGAATTGCAGCCCCAAAGGACTGGCAGGGGTCGCGACGTGCACGCTTCTGGCATGACCCCCTTTATTTTTATGTTATTATTTATTTTCGCAATAACACGTAAGAGTTTAATTTTTTGTATTTTTTATTTAATTTCTACAATTATAATAAGTAACTAAAAGACTGTGGTACGACAACAAATGACTATAATCAATGAAGCAGTCCATTTAAAGTTCTTGGTTTAATTTTTTAATTAAATACCTCCAAAATTTTTTCCTTAATCAGATTGTTACTGATTACGATGACGATAATACCTTTTTACGCATTTACAAGCTCTCAATATGAAGTTCACAGGTAACTGTATAAGTGTAACCTAAAGTCGAATTTTAGAGTGAGATTTTGCATGAGCCAATCAAAGTTGTTAGTGTAAGCGTATTTTAAAGCTCTGCAAAAAACATGTTATACATCCTTTTCAATGTCGCTCCCGTTTATCAAAGTTATCTACTAGAAAACTTAACTTTGAATATACGATACATCAAAAATTATTGACATGTAATAAAAGTAGTTCAGGATTGTGCAGTTACTAGTAATTCCCTATTTCATTATAAGTATAAAAAAGTCCAACCTTGAAACATCTAGAATTTTGAAAACAAGATCAAAACTTTATTAATGTACCGTGTACCTAGACTTATCTACCATACACATTCATAATACCTACTACCACAAAAAAGAAAAAACGGAGACAGCGGGCAATAATTTTACCTAATTTTTAAACACGGGGACACCGGGAAGTAATTTTAATTATTTTATTAAAGTACCGCTGTCCCCGTGCGCTGTATCCCCGTCACGGGGACAACGGGAAAGGAATTTTTAGATATCCCGCTGTCCCCGTAACGGGGACACGACGCACCGGGACAACGGGAATAAACCCCAACGGCTTTATGTGCCCTCCGAAGCACGGAAAGGCGCATTTTAATTTTGCCACTAGCGGTCACCCATCCCACACCCGACCGCGCCGATCGAACCGAGTAGATCGCTTGCGATTCACACCAGCCGCGGGGCCATGCGCGCTTCACCCACCACCTTATTACCTAATCAGTCTCTTGGGCCTCCCCCTTAAAAAAAAAGGGGAGAGACTCGTGCCCAGCAGTGGGACGTATAATGGGTTGCCATTATTATTTATTATTAATGACACCACCTATTTGAACTATTGTACCATCAACCTACTTAAGGGAAGTTGTCTTAAGCTGCAGTATTCACTTACACCACCTATATGTGTACCATCAACTTGCTTAAGCTACCACACTCAACATCTTTCCAGGCAGTGGTTGACAATGACCTTCTCCCAAAATATCCAGGCTCTGAGTTTATTATATAAGTCACACAATGCCTATACCATCAAACTACTCAAAACTCTTAGATAAATTTTCAACAGACACAAGATATTAGGCCAGCTACCCCACTCAACATCTCTCCAGACAGCAGTTGACATGTTCCAAAAAATGCAGACTGAGTTATTATAGTCACAGAATACCTGTATAATCAAATTGGGAATTTGAAAATAAAAAATGTATTGGTTGTTATTATGTTTTATAAAACTTCGTTATTAATTATATTGATGTGTCATGCGAAAAACTGAAAAAAAATATTTTTTCATTTAATTATCAGCAATTAAAAGTTGATAAAATTTAAATAAAAATCACGTGACTCTGAACGCGCCGCGATGGGTTACCCCTAATTGTGACGTCATAATGATATAGCTGTTCAAGAATAGTAAAGCGTTTAGCGTTTTTTTTCTTTCCATTTTTCTTTAAAAATAAAATAGTACAGCGTTTACGGCAATAACCTACATGTGACTTGACAATAATATCGAAATTGCTAAAAAAATTGTTAGTTGATTCCGTGGTATGTGTGACAAAGTATTTATAAAGGCAAGGTCTGATAATATTCCTGATGTTGATATATTTATGACACAGACCAATCAGCCTTTTATGACAACCAATTTTTTGACAAATGATGTTCGGTTCAATTCTGCTTAAGTTCGAAAGTAAGTAAGTAAGTTTAATCTATACATATCTATACAAATAAATAAAAATGGAGTGTCTGTTTTTAATATTAAAATAACCGCTTTTTACTAAACGCATATGTATGTATACACGGTACATATACCAAAACAACATTTTTTTACCATTTTTGTCTGTCTGTCTGTCTGCCTGTTTGGCGAGGCTAATCTATGGAACGGCTGGACCGATTTTGACCAGACTTTCACTGGCAGATAGCTGATGTAATAAGGAGTAACATAGGCTACTTTTATACTAGCGTAGCGGCCACGACTTCATCCGGGTAAATACTGAACAATCATATTTTTTCTCACGTGGACGAAGTCGCGGGCACAGCTAGTAAGTAATAAAAATAATGTTATGAAATACTCGTACTTACATCGAAATGATCTTCACAATAAAAAAAAAATCGATTTTATTTTTGGTGATAATCCAAATAATATAATCGGTGCACTGCTTGAAACCATTTATTTCGACGTTTTTCATCTCGGGGAACATTTAAAAACATTTGTTTTTGTAGTATTCGTACATAATGGCACAAAACAAGAACGATAACTTTTAAGATTCGACATTTTCAATATAAATTTGTGTTTTTATATCAATGTCAACAGAATTAATTAGATCAAAACACTGTACGTATTGTCTCTGTATCAATTGCTATGAGTGGAAACTAACATTATGACGTCACATGCACTCTGGTTTGTTCGGGAGCTGTCAGCGTGTCTTCGGTACTGGATTCAAAAACTTATTTTTATTTTGATATAACTTATGAATTATTGCAAATAAATAATAGTTTTGTTATAAAACTTAGGTATATATATATAATCTTTCTAATTATCGCCAAAAATTTTTTTTTCCAAAAACCCAATTACTACTCCAAGTCCTTTGAGAAGATTTTAACAGAATCAAGAAATAAATGCAGTTATTACATTAATCATAATCCCTCAAGGCAGCATTTGACCATGTTCGAAAAATAATCCTGACAGTGAGATTATTATAAGTCATACAAGACCTAACCTATACCAAACAATCAAACTACACAAAACTCTTTTGATAAATTTTCAACAGTAAGGTAATAAAATGCAGGCCCATAGAGCAACGCGGCCCGCCGGTCGCAACGGACCAGAGGGGAGTAGCCATAGCGTGTGTAACCGATGCAAAACAGTCTGTCGTATTTTGCGGGGGGCGACACACACGCACACTACAAAAATCGTCTATTACTACGAAACTCACACCTTGACTTTAACAAAATACAGACACAATTTCACGCACACATTTAAACATCTAGGGGACGGGTATAGACCCATTTGGGCTTGTACTTTGACAGAGGGGAAAGCCTGCATATGGCTAGTCCCCTCCGGTGTTCCTCTATGTGCAGGCCCCACCACTACTCATCTTTTTCTCCAGACAGCAACAGACCATGTTCCAAAAAATCCAGACTCGAGTTTATTATAAGTCACACAATGCTTATGAATGTAGAAGAATCACAGGAGGACTGATATATCTGGTGGTCCACACTCTCTTTGTGAAGACTTCACAGAAACAAGATATAAGTGCAACTACTGGTGGTAGAGCTTCAGTGATGGAACTTGGTCGTAGGCACCACAGTAGAACCTTATCTACTTGCCACTAAATAGTAGTGTTCAGCACCATCATATTCTGGACAGACGGTAATGTAGGGGCCTGAAATTTTCAGCACACAGTCATAATAGCTTAGGCCTCGGGAGTGGCAATGCATATATATTGAAAAATCTGGTTTCATGAAAATGTTGCACCATGACCAAATAGATCGAGTTCTGTCTGATGGTGGTGTCAAGTCTTAGGATTCTGCGTGCATGTATGAAGAGAATGATGAATGTAGATGAGACATGGGAGGTGTGTCAGGACCAGGATATTTGGCGCTCCATACTCTCTGCCTACCCCGTTAGGGTCCTGTTGTGAAAATACATACATACATAAATAGAAATCTAATTATACACTTGAATATAACTTACTCTTTGTCACATTTTGGGAGAATTTGTAAAAATATATACAGTATATACAATTTTCACAAATTAGCAAAGTGACATGGTAATGTTTGTAGTTGGGAACTTATATTTGAAGCATTCTAATACTTCATTGAGCAATGGCCCTGATGAATCAATAATTACTATGGATTTGTCCGTTAGGTATTTTTATACAACATTATAGGTACATATAGCCTATACAGAATAATCAACTAATAAAAATATTGCACATCTATTAAGTTTTAGAAATAAATACCAATATTGAGTTTCTATAATAATTCATGGTAGATATTGAATAAACTAAATAATATCCTCAAGTTCACATGCCAATCTTCAGAAGGAGCATTGATAAACTTTTTTCCCAGTTCAATGACCCCAAATCAGGTCTTTAACCTCCCTACCTAAATCCTTAAAAAGTTAGAAGATTTAGTTCAATATTGCTATTAATTGAAATACTATTTTAAAAACTTGTTTCTTCTCATATGAAGTAAAACGATTTTGTTTAGTTTTTTAACATTTGAATGAAAGTTACCATTATATTAATGAAATCTAAATCAAATTATGTATAAGTATTTCCCATATTATAACATTTCAGGTTTAAATTGAATAATGATTCATAAATAGATTCTTACTTCACATGTGCTAAATCATGTTTATCAATTGATCAGGCACATGTTTAATTTCCAGATAGCAAAGAGCACTAAATCGGTGCTCGCACTTAAAGAAAATGTCTTTAAAATATTCAGTCATTTGAGAAGATTGCGCAAATGTGAATACCAATCTATTTTCTTCAAGTTTGTCAACTCTAACCTAAAAAAAATATCTGATAATAAACAACTAAAAGAAACCAAATGTAATACACAAATACAGATTGATTTATTCGGTTACTGAAGCATCAATGCTAGAAGAGTGATAAATTATCAACATCCTACATGAATATTTCAGTAGATTATAAAGAAGATATTTGTTAATCTGTTATTCATTACAGTTTGAAATAGCTAAAAATGAAATGAAAGATTTATTTTGTATTGAATTAGAAACATTATTAATCAAAATGGTTTTCGTTGAATGTTGGCTTGACAACATGATAATGCAAGTCCCACGTTGATGCCATGTATCAGTAGTTTTTTATACATATTTTTACCTAAATAACAATACATTATAATGCAATCAAATCTAGATAAAGTTTCATTTAATATTATTGAAATCAAAGTTCTCAGCAACAGGAATAAGAAACAGCATCTCTCTGACATTCATAATCAAATTCAGCTGATTTGTAGAGCATATCAGTGCGTAGTGAAGTAGGTAAGTCATGTTCCAGAAAGAAAGTAATGACGACTGCCACATAGCAGGAGTTGGCTGTGAAAGAGAAATATGATAGTTGATAATTATGACACTTACTTCAGACGTTTTGGGCGGTGCGGAGGGCGCCTCGCGGCGGATCTGGTGCTGCGGCGTGGCGCCATAGCCGTGGTCGAGCAGGTGGTAGCTGATGGGTTGGCCGGGGCTGTCGTCCAGCAGCGTGGTCTGCGACGGAGACGCCCCGACGCGCACTACCACCTCAGCTTCGCCCTCCGCCGCCCCTCGCTTCACCCCCCTCGGCATCGCTGTTATACAACATCCACATTAAAACCCTCGCAATATACATTTTTCATTACCGACCGACGTAATCACGTCAATTCAATTAGCGAAGAGGTTAGGGGCGCCGCGCGCGCGGAACCTGCGAACGAGAAGCCTCCGAAGCGGGGCGGGTCGATAGAAAATCTAACGAGCTTTATGTAACGGGAGACCTCCCGGGCGGCAACTCCGGATGTCCAGACCCGCTTACGTCACTTTTTCAACGACATTTTCCACAAAATATCGACGACCTAGCGGTAATTCCGCGACATAACCGCTTTCCAAAGTACGCTACAAACCTGCCAGGTTTTCAGTATAAAATACTCAATATGAGATAAATATACTTACGAAAGGTGTAAGCGAACGATATCCGAATAGAGAACCATAAAACGACATTTAATGTTTTCGACGCAAACGCTACATTATCGAGTACTCAAAATAAAATGTCCGCCGCTTTGTTGGTCTCGACGAGTGAACTCGTGGACATTGAGACGCCCGATAATTTTTAGTTATTCTCCACTATTTACAATACTACACATGTTAAATTAAACACTGAATAGTTCACTGATAATCGAAAACAATAAGCCGGCCCTAGTCCACATTTTATATTTATTAAATAAAAATGCAGAGCATTGAAACGAACGACAGGAAGCTTTTCAGAACATCTGGCTTGCAAGCGACGTAGCAGTGGCGCGAACTACGTGCGCAGGCGCGAAGCGGCCAAACGACCGAACAACCCCTAGCGGACGCCGCTATTCCAAAATCCTCCCCTCGTCAAGAAGCCATAAAAAATATAACATAACGAATTTTTGAAATTTTCGTTGGGCGACCGGTTTTGTGTAGAAAGAGAACCTCAACCGCGCATGTCCCGAAGCGCATATGGCGAAGTGCGCAATGGTTTTAAAATATTGAACTGTTTTATTTAGATTATTTAATTAATTTCTAAATGTAAAGGTAATAAAGTTTAGTAAATTCTAAATAACAATGTTTTCCATTGCAATATTTACGGTTGTATGATTAATTACAAGATTATTACTACAGCTTTTATTCAAATTCAGTTAGGTTCAAAAATGCACTATCCCTTGAAGATAGGACAATTTTTAAATGTATTGCTGTAGCTCGGTACTTTTTTAAAGGTACAGGATCTCTAAAATTAATTTCTTTTGTCTATTATTAGCTAGTAAGATTACAAAAGTCCTTAATAACTTGAATAATTTATTTATTAAAGAAACGCATCTTAAATTGTCTGTAATATTTAATTAATGGATCGAAGAAATCTAGATTGCTATCGTCAATGCATTGTTGCATTTAATTTTCATACCTAGGATTTACTTACAAACTTAGGTATGTTGCTTCCTTAGCATCTAAATAAATCAATAAATTCTGTACATTATATTTACCTCCAATGGTTAATTGGCTATAATAATTATGGCTGAAATTCTACACATGTGAACAAAAATCTAATAAACTAAGCAATTAATGAAATCGATCTGCAATCCTTCTACTTAAATAATTAATTTTAACAAAACTAGTTTTGCTTCTCTATCCGATCCAATAGGGGAACTACTCAATAAAACCATGTTTAACTTTTGCCTAGGTACTTATAAATAACTGAAAAAAAATGTAGTCCTGTTTTCATATACACCGCTGAATCAGTACCTGTATTTGTATACCTTATCTTACTTACTGCTCTACAATTTTAATAAAATAATGCGAAAGAGCGGGTTGGTCACTGAACCATCCACCAATCCGCATTGGATCAGCGTGGTGGAGTAAGCTCCAGGCCTCCCCCCATAAACGGGGAAAGACTCGTGCCCAGCAGTGGGACGTGTAATGGGTTGCAATTATTATTTTTGTATCTTCACGCCAGGTCCCTAACGGGGTAGGCAGAGAGTGTAGAGCGCCAGATATCCCGGTTCTGACAAACCTTCATCATTCTCTTCATACATGCACGCCGATTATTATTATTATAATTATTGATATTTTTTTACTGGTGGTAGAGCTCCAGTAACGTAGCTCGCGGGCGTAGGCACCACCGCTTTACCTAATATACTTGCCGCTAAATGATAGTGTTCAGCACTATCGTATTCCGGTCAGGTGGTAATGTACGGCCTTGTAATTTCCGGCACAGAGGCATAACACCTAATGCCTCAGGAGTGGCAGCCCATCTGCATTTTGACCTCTGATCATTGTGTGGGTGTCTATAGGCTGCAGTCATCACTTAACATCAATGTGAACTGCAAGCTTGTTGCCACTTTTATTAAATAAAAAAAAAAGCGAAAGAGAGGTAATGTACAAATATACCTATATTTTTGAAGTAAAAACTTATCATTATTCGTTGTGATTTGAAAGTCAATGAAACGAAAAAGCGACAGTAAAAAGAGACAGAGATATAAATTCTAATATTGGGAGAAAATTTGATAATCTGTGTCCCTTAATAAGAAAATTTTCGAAGGTATCACTTCTACGACGTGTGAATTGCGCACATGTATTTTTTTTGTATTTATATGATATTTTTTTTGTTTGTTTAATGACAGTCAGTAATTTTTTTTTCTTAGCTACTTAGTAGGTACATGTATAGGAACTATGTCTAATAAAGTTTAAAAATCTATTTATTTAGTAAAACCGTGACACAGGACAAACATTTTGAACTAGATCTCTATTAAAAATGCGCAATGGACAGTCGTATTTTTTTTACCAATTATTTGAAATCCGTTTAGCTGTTAACTGCTAAATGGGAATCAGCTAGGAAACATGCTGATTCGTACATGATACCTATCAATTTTTATTTGCTTATTGAATGTCTAAGAAAGCACACAGATCACATTACTGATCAGTAAAACATGCAGGCAACAGCCATAGACATGAATATCAGAGATCTCAGAGTAGATACCACACTACCCACTCATGTAACCTGCGCCATCCTAATCGCAAAACCGCATACTCTCCTCATCAACACCAGAGAATATGTGATAATACTACGTATAGAATGGACACTTCGACGTCCCGCCCGATTTCCCCGCCTCGCCCAACCTCCTCCCCATGGGCGACGTTTGGTTTTCTCTACATGCTACGCACACAGGTGCACGTGTAAATATAAGTCACTGATTGATGTCTGTGTAATAGAGACTAAATTAAGGGTTTGTATGGAATCTTGGCCGAGTGTCCGCTGTGTGTCAACACCTTAAGCCAAGGTTCGAATCCACAGGAATCTCCCTTAGGCAATTATTTATACTGAGAGCCCGTTGCGCTGGCCACTCGCTTGGCAAAGCCATGGTGAAGTAAACCATAATGCTGTCTGGAGATTGGACCTCCTTTCTAGGATCTCCTTTACATAGGTCCAATGAAAAAACTCACACAGCTTGTTGTTCTACCCGATGGTAAACGAATAACAGTCTTTAAAAACCAACATAAAACCTTTATGCCAGAAACTACAGGACTATACATTACCAGCTGACAGGAATACGATAGCGCTTTACACTACGATTTGGCTGCAAGAAGATAAGGTAATTCCGTGGTGCCTACGCCCGCGTTCAGCGTTACTGGAGCTCTACCATCAGTAAAGATGGTTTGTTATTTGATCTTTAAGCTCTGACCTCAAATTTTGGACTACCACGTGTCTACCTGTACACGATAGTACTGAACATATACGCTATTTAGTTTTTTATGTCATGAAAGAGGCTTACAAATGGCGTAAAAATATTGGTAAATAGGTTGTGGGCTTTTCTGTTGGTATAAAGTATTAAGCTCATGCGATGAAGGTCCCAGTGGTGCATCCCTCCCCCCGACCCCAAAGGGGACAGACTCGTGCCCAGGCGTGGGTCCTATTATTACCTAAGGGTTGTCATTATTATTATTATAAGTTTTTCAGGCGCACTTATGGGCAATAAATACACTTTCATAAAATTTTTACTCTTTCAGAGAACGTCTCTAAAGCCAAATCATCATATATATACCTAGAGTCAAATCAAACTGTCCTTTTAGGTACAGTGTGTGCCTGTCGTGTAATCACGCCGTAACGGTCATTAAAATTAATAAAATAAAAATTACATATTTTTTTCATAATCTGAATACTCTCTATTACTGAGTAGGTACACCATTATGATCCAAGTATTATGTACATTATTCTTACAAAAGTATATAATACACACTTGGAACACTCAAATATAATACCATGCTAGATATTTCACATACCTGTGAATTAACTTTCATACCGAAGAAACCTAGCAAAAATAAAATAGGCGCCAAATTCAGTAAAATAGCAGGGCGGAAATCAAGTTTATGAAAGCGCGAATAAAGCGGAAATGACTATAGAAATAGATATAAAATCATAGACAATATCAAACTTTGTCTATGCTTGATACATAAACTAAGTATGGAGTGTAAGTGTAAGGAGTACCATCTCTGTTCATGGAGAAAAGAAGGAAGAGCGCTATCCGATGGAAACGAGAACTTGAAAAAGTGTTCAGCGTAATAACGCTGGCGTCTGAAAGACATTTTTTTTTGGACTAATTTAGGCGGCACGTTTTGAAACGGCTCTAGTCTACTCCACCGAACAATCAGCGAGCGCAGAGGGTCCTCAACGTAAATGAATTTAGCGCAACTACCTAAATAAGGGAGACCTCTATGGGTCCGAACCTCGGTTTAGGGCGTTGCGAACACATAAGACATACACGATTAGAGGCAGTACAACTTTCGCCTTGGAAATTTCGCCGGTGATAACTGATAACCGGAAACGACCGGCGCAGAACGCGCCGTCGCGTTTGTCGGTTGTTCATGGACTGTTGTAATTGTTGTAAATGTGTATTCATTGCGGCGATGGCCAAAGTGGTCTTATTGTTCGAGTCTTTTAGGGTATACCTTGGACGTCTTTTTCTGGCACGATCAAAAGGAGTGTAAATCACTTCCGCTCTGACGATCGGGCTCCGGTGGCGACTCAAGGTGTCAAACATCTTATGGATGCTCTTTTCATGAACTGATAAGAACTGAACTACCGGATGGTCTGTTGGACGCGGTAGTAGGATTAATAGGGTCTTGAACCTTTCACATGCCTAATATTGCTTACCTCTTCGTATAAGTATTATTCTACATTAAGTCTGCCAACTTGCTGTCTATCTCACGATACCAATTACTAGCTCAGTAAACCAGAGCATCGCCAGAGAATATGTAATAACGACGATATGACGAGAGGTCGTAGAGAGGTCACTAATTCGAGGGCTGACAATGCCCTGCCATGTATTCCTAAATTAAGTACTAGGAAGACTTTTAAACATTCACCGAAATATTTGTTTTTTTTGCACAGAGATGGTACATAAATGCGGACCTAATGCCACATAGCATTTTCTCCCAGTCAACCTTTAGGTTATGAAGAGAGCGACGATGTAGATAAAAAACAGGTCTAAACGCCGAAATCATGAATAATTTGAAGGACAATGTTACTGTTAAGTTATATAAACATAACTAATAGAATAAAACCATCTGATAAGTAATTATTTTTCGTGAACTTGTAAATTAAGAATGAATAATGATGAATGTAGATGAGGATGTGTCTGGACCGGGACATATGGCACTCCACCCTCTGCCTACCCCGTTAGTGACCTGGCTTGAAGATACATACATATAATATTGTTAATTAATAATACATGTCAGAGGACTCCTTGATAAAAAAAACCTGATAAACCCTTGAATCTTGTAGGACAAATATTTTCTATCGAAAATAAATGTAAACTATGATTACAATGAATGTTTGTAAAATAATACGATGACTCATTAAATATTTTCGTGAAATATTAATGATTTATATTTTTTAATTGCAAAATAAAATGAAATAATTTAATATTTTTTATCTGTGCTCCATGTTGAATGAAACATCAATCACAGGAGAATCACAGGACGTGACGTATGTTGATATGTTCGTACAACAAATCTATTTATCACAAGTGATGCATTGATTAGCTCTTTTTTGGACATTTTCTACGTTATTTACACGAAAAATAAGTTATACGAAATTCGATAAAATTAATTTGCACTTGGTTAGTCGCATGGAATTATAGGCTTCACTTTGATTGCGAACAGTTGACCAGAGAATATGTAATAGTACTCATGAGCTCATGAGCTAGGTTGTTGGTCTGTGCTCATGAGTACTCAGTTGACGTCACGTTGTTCAGTGTCATTAGGCACCTTAGACGCGGCAGTTTTGAAATTATAAAATGTATGTGTAGTTTGTGATACTTAAAAAATAAATTTAATATTTTTAAACGTATAAAGAATAATTTTAGACACTTTCTCAAAAGTTGTTCGATTCCCTATTATATCTTGAGAATTAACTAAGAAAATAAATACCAGTAAGTAGGTACGAAATATTTTTTTGGAATTCGTCAAACATATTTCATCCTTGCCAACAATTTTGGTAAATAGGATGAGGGAGGGCCAAAATTAGTTGGCGTCCAGTCAAAATGAAGCTACGCACGAAAAATCGGCCTGTTAGTAAAACAATATGATATATATGGTGAAAATGGGCCATGGATCCCATACTCTTTATAGGATGGAATAAGAATGAGTTGCAGTAATTACGAAAAAAAGATTTCAATAAAATTCACGAATACAAAATTACAACAATATATTATACAAATAAAGTTATTCAACACAATATTTTATTTCATATATCAATAATAACAAAAACTTCAAACTTATTGTCCTTAGGTTCATCTATGATTTGCATAGCTGAATACGTTATAGCCTTCACTTCAGTTCCTTGCGGATGTTTGCCGATTTCGAATTGTTCACCGTAACATTTGCACACTATCCTAAATTCTTCAGTATTAAACTCTGTGATCAATACCTTCTTGCATATTAAGTACGGCTCTACAGAAAATAAAAAGAGCAGTTCGTCTAGAAAGTGGTAGAGTAAACCCATCATGTCGTCGGCATTGGCCTCTATCGTGTGAACTTCGTGTATTTGGACGTAGTCGAGCTCGGTCATGTACCCGAACATAGCCATGCCGCATTGCTCGAACGCCTCTTTAAGACTGTCGCCCCATGCGTGTAACCTGGAAATGTCAGATACAATATTAATACGACACGGGTGCTGATAGTAAGGACTAGTCTTTTGTGGTTTGCGGGAGGAACTTTTGATTAGTACAATGTACGAGTATGATTACGTATTATGTACCATCGAAGATGTTTCTGGTCATCCAAAAACATTGGAAATTGGACTTTACTTCTACCGCACGTATGAGTATTAACTCAACTCTACGTGTGAGGTTCACAGACCACACTACGACTTTACTTTGAGCAAAGTATGCTTAGAACTGTCAGTAAAGTTTGAGTTTTGACAGTTCTAAGCGTCGATACTTTGCTGAAAGTAAAGTCTGCTTGGAACTGTCTAAGCAGACTTTATTTTCACTTTACTTACTCAGCAAAGTATGCCAGTAGTGCGGTCTGTGAACCTCCTACGTCAAAATAAAGTCGCAGTGCGGTCTGTGAATCTCGCCTTGAAATTTTAAAGTAAAATAGGTAACATAATGAATTTCTTTATCATAAATTCATTGTACGTACTTGATAATGTAACAAAAATACTTTAACAATTTCAGACTTCCTGATTTAAAATACAAAAATATCAAAGGGTATTCTTTTTATTACTTTTAATCGTCTTATTTTTATTTATATCTTATCTTCTTTTTTAATCCGACAATAAGGTATAGGTGCCCAACTGCAGTAGCATAACTGAATATCCTTCTTTCGACATTATTGCTAGCCTATATATAAGAAACCCAGCAACTTCATGGCTATCCCCCTAATTCATTTTCGAGATTTTACTGCACGACTGTCTCAGCTTAGATATGTATATTGAAGTATATTCATGCCAAGTTACAGCCTGCGGACAGACGGACGGACAGACATGGCGAAACTATAAGGGTTCCTTGTAGGCTACGGAATCGAAAAATATATTATATGTTCTTTATTACAGGCAGCCCATGTACCTGTACGTAATATAGAAATTCCTGAAACAAGGGTAGGTACTTATCGAGAATAATAAAAGAAAACAAAAGCATAGTAAGTTAGGTCCGCGTTAATAGACAGATCTCACGGCATCAAGATTCCGTTTGATGAACATGATCTTAAGATCGTCTTAAGACGATATGAGGATTATGTTTTTCCTTAGTAGATTTATCTATTAATATGGAGCTAAAACTTCGGAATCGGTGAGCATGCACGAATATTTGACGCTTCACACTCTCTTCCTGACGAGCCAGTTGGTCCAGCGGTGTGTTGGCCGTTACAACCGGTTCGATCTAGTGTCAGATATTTGTTTCGGGTCAGCGTGTATGTGTAAGTACGTACAGCGGCACAGCACAGGTTAAACCTAATGTGGGACTGAGTGTAAGGTTTTTGTATTTTATTCATCCTTCCCAGTAAAACACATGGCGTGAAGGTACATACAAACACACTTCGCAATTAATTCATGAACAAGTTCAACCTTTGAATGAACTTAGCTGATATAGATCTAACTTTAAAAATAGTATATTACGGTACGCGTGACCTAAGTAGCCTATTACTGCACGGCGTTTAGCACCCTCGTTGCTACCCTTATGTCACGAGTATCGTATACTATTTTATAGTACATGTAATATAAACCCGCCCCGGATGCACGGGAGGGGGGAGGGGAACATTAAGATACCTGTCCTAAGTAGCCTATAATTGAACGGCGTGAAGTTTGAGGGAGCAGCAGTGTGCGCAGTGAGATTGAAACATCCGCCCCAATAATGCAAAACAGAAGAGGGCGGGGGCGGCTGTCATATGCCCACCATCTGCCGCCCTAACAGAGGCCTCCGGGCGATGGACTAGGGGACGTCCGTCGCCCGGGTTGAGTAGGGTCCCGAGCTGGTTGGCGTGCTAGTGTTCCGCACGCCACCGGTGTGGGCCCCCACCCACACCAGAGGGCCCCAAGTGAAGTTGTGCCTAATTGCGGGCGGGGTCGCGGATGTGTGCTAAGGCGTTCCCGTGACTCCGCCACTGAGGGTGGATGAGTCGGAACACCCAGGGATTTTTGTGGGTAGACGGGGATATTATTTTCCTGGAGTCTCACATAGGAGCGGGGTGGGTACCCCATTCCCCAATTCGTAACGCAAAAGGATAAAAACAAAAGGGACCGTGTTCCGCACGTCATTAATCTCTCCAGACACGAGAAAAATATGACAATTGAAATTTAATTGTGTCTCGCCGCCGGTGGCCGTACGATCCTTGAAGGATTAAGCGTTGGTTGGAGCCGAAAGGCTCCTTGGCATGTTCGGAAACGAGCAGCCGCCGGTGGGGTTACGGATGTGTGCGGTAGCGTTCCCGTGACCCTCCCCACTAATGGCGGACGAGGGGTTTTAGTGGGTGTTCCACATAACCCATCCCTTTCCCCAAGAGTGTGTATGCGTAAAGCATTTTCCCGTGGTTAAAAAGGGAAAGTTGGGGACCAAATTATTATTTTAATAGTTACATTCAAAGTGTTGTGATCTTACGCGTAGTTTTTCTTCGATTCCACTGTTACATATTCTACAACACGGATGTGTTTTCCGAAAATAATCTTTAACCTATCCCTGTCTTGTCATTTGTTTGCTGTGTATTTCCAAACTTTAAGCGACATTTCTATCATTTTTTATACATGTTAGTCGATTACTTTACGCACCGTGCAGAAATAGGCAACTTAAGTCACGGAAAGGGTGCGTAAAGTGCGGATTTAGGTCACACTGTACATAAAGAATATTTTCAGACATTGTCTTTGACAAATGAGTAAATATAGATATGGAGAACAAAACATTAACCATATTTATTTAAAATATATTCTCGAAAATTCTATTGTTAACATAGCAATCAATTATTCAGCAATTATTTTCCACAATAGCTTGTTGAGGAAAAAAGCGACAAGTTTTTTAGGATTCTTTTGGACTTTATTCCACGCATAGGAAGCTGGTGTCCAATATTGCATTTGCACATATTACTCCAAAATAAGAGGCTTTTGCGACACCAGATAGAAAATGCTTTGTATGCACACTAAAACATTGTCATATCTTTGTCATATCTTCATATTCTACACACTAACCCAATGGGTGGTGAATTGAAGGGGACAAAGAGAGAGGAAGGAAGTCAGTGCATTTGCTTAATTTCGGTACTTCTTATATAAATGTATCAATTTGATTACATACATTATTTCCCTAATTCAATTATCCTCCTTATAAAAACTAAGGGACACTTGATATGGTATAGTACATATAATATTATGTCTAAGTCTGTATTTGAAATACATATACATAATAATATGAATCATTTAACTGAATCTTGTTTTCAAATATAAGCATGTGCAGTAGACATTGTCTTGCTCAAAAATTGGTTTAGCGGCTAAAGAAGCCTGTCACTGATTTATGAATGGTGACCAATTATATCTAAAAATCCAGAAAGCCCATTGAAATGTGCAAAATATATTTACATATTAAACTGTCAACACGAGAGACCGCTGGCGGCAAGTGAACAATTGAAATCAATTATCATTGGCTGACGGGTTAAGGCATAGCTTTAGAAAGTGTTGTGAAATGTATGAGACATTTTAAAAGATCTATCTTTACTTTACATACTTTGGTTAGGTTGTACCTGAAAAAGGAGAAGTTCCAAGTTGGGCCTGTACCTTGTACACTATATCGAAAAATACAAATATTCATGCAAATATACTCAAAAAATTGGAAATGTCGAGTTTTACCACCAGTAAAACTGATGATCTTATTTATAGCATAAAGAAAGAGATAAACTGATTACACCGCACTTACTGTACATCAGCAGTATGATCCAAATCTGAAAATGAAATTAATTTACTTAGTTATAAGCCACGAACAAATATAATTTGATTAAATTCACTGTTTATCAAATGCGATAACGTAAACCGATCTTACACTCGTATTTTATAGGCGGTAGTATTAGATCATCTTCAGTTAATCCTAGTTCCTCATCCATCGTTGTGTGAATTTGTGGCAAATTTTCTTGTGACAGTAGGTAAATTACAATACGATTCTCATGTTTCGTTAGTGCAGCGGGCTAGAAGGAGCAGAAAACGGATGAATAAGTGTGTGCTAATAAGCCGAACGGTCGACAATTTCAGAGACAAATGTACATCACCCAATTTCAGATCAAAACCATGGGTGACCATGCAATATATATACGCGAATTATGAATAATGATGCGAATTTTTTAGAGATTTTTTTTTTTTAATATATTGGCATCGCTATTACGCATATTGCCAGTGTCAAGTAAAATTATATTTCGTATTCGCAAGCAGCGTAATAGTAAGTGTCAGTCGGTCAATTACAAGTCAGTCAGTCAGAGTCACAGTCAGTAAATCGAGTAAAGCGATGGCTACTTTACCAGAACATTTCAAATGAAGTTTTGGAGGCAAACTGAAAAGCCGTGTTTTCGCACTGTTATTTTAATTCACTATACATGGGCACTGTAATAAGCCTATATCAAACAAAATACCACCAACTTTATTTAATATAACTCAAAAATACACAAAGAAAATGAATTGAAATAAAAGCACCACACGCCTCTTTCAAGGTTCCCGCCAAAACTCTAGTTTCACATTTCACACATATTTTTGACAAGTGTTTGACATAGGGATGTGAATAAATAATCGATTATTAAAAAAAATAGATTAATAATCGATTATTAATTCTGAATAATCGATTAATTTGGGTGATTTTTTTACAAAAATAATCGTTTATCAATCGATTTTTATTTTCGCTTTTTTACCTAATGCTTTCGATTTTTTTTTAATTTTATAAATTGATTATTAATTTTATAAATTGATTATTAATTTATTTCGTAGTTTCCCACTTGACAAAACTGATTTCTTAAAAATCTGCGCAAAAAAATTCCTAGACCACCTATTGAAATGATGATTTCAACTACTTTTCTTTTCTATTATTAATTGTTAAAGCTACAAATTTAAGAGTTTTTAAAATAAAACTATAAAAATCGATTATTTTTTAAGAAAAAAAAGCATTGAATTTACGAATTTTACCGAAAGAAGAAAGAAGAAACCTTAAAAATCGATTAAAAAATCGATTATTATTCGTATAATAATCGATTATTTGAATATCGAATATTGTTGCCTTAAAAATAATCGATTAATATAAAAATCGATTTTTTTTTTGTCAGCCAAGTTACATCCTTAGTTTGACAGTTAGATTGATGATAAGTTTTCGGATGAGTTTTGGCGGGAACCTTGATAGAGGCGTGTGGTGCTCTTATTTTATTTCATTTTCTTGGTGTTATTTTTAGTTATATTGAATAAAATTGGTGGCATTTTGTTTGATATAGGTTTATTACAGTGCCCGTGTATAGTGAAATAGAATAACAGTGCGAAAACACGACCTTTCAGGTTGCCTCCAAAACTTCATTGTACATGTTCTGGTAAAGTAGCCATCGCTTTACTCGAATAACTTGATTGTAACTCACTTGACTGACATATTATATATATATATATATATATATATATATAAAAATAAGTCGGGTTTTCCTTCCTGACGCTATAACTCCAGAACGCACGAACCGATTTCCACGGTTTTGCATTCGTTGGAAAGGTCTCGGGCTCCGCGAGGTTTATAGCGAAGAAAATTCAGGAAAATATTAATAAAATGACATCCACGCGGGCGAAGCTGCGGGCAACAGCTAGTATATATATATATATATTATACTTGATAACTTATATACTTGATACTTACATACTTGATGACTATATTATACTAACTTTTACGCTGCTTATATACATATGAAATATCGTTTTACTTGACACTGGCAATATGCGTAATAGCGATGCCATAATAAGAAAAAAAAAAAAAAAAGTTTTCGGATTTGACACTTTTGACAGTTTGTCATAGACTATTGGTTAAAGTTAGCAGAAAAGGAAAATAAAACATTTGTAATCCAATCAGCAGCATTATTTATTTATTTATTCTTTATTGCATCAATAAGACGCATCGATACAAATGGCGGACTTAAAGCTTAAAGCGGCTCTCTATCAGTCAAATATTCTTAGTTCAAAAAATTTGTTGGCGGTGCTTACATAAAATAAAATATTAAGTGGAAATATTCAGTAAGTATAGTTTAGTAAAAATACAGTGCTCTATTATTAATATTGTACATCGAGCCTAGGAAGGAGACTTCGGCTTATATCGGTCGGGTCTGTAGAGCGTTATCTCTTTCGCACCGTGAACGTTGACGTGACAACGTCTTAAATTAGGTTGCGGCTCGGAGTCACTCATAAAAAAGTGTATCGCCCGGTAACGTAACGATGAGTCACCGAACGAGAGAGAGGCCTGCCGGACCGGCGAATGCCTTTCTACAGAGAAAAAGACATTGTCACGTAAAATCTTCGCTCGTAAAACCGACTTTACAGGCAACCAGTTTTTTTTTTAATAATACGGTTTTTTTCTTTAATGACTCAGCTTCGTAACAATATTTAAAAATTAGATTTGCATAAATATGTATTGCGACTATTATAATTAATGAAAGTTAGTAGAATTTGGATAAAAGACGATTTTTTTTATGTATTTTGTAATTAATAATTAATAAATAAGTAATTAATATCGTTATGTTAAATTGTAACAGTCTCCACAAAATATTATCAGTCTAGGTACATAGATATTTCCATATGCAAATAATTGTTTTAATATATTTAAAATTAAAAGTTTTAGCTTTTAATAATTTAACAATAACCTAACTGTTTACTGAAGTTGAATAGAATTATATTAAATAAAAAACCATCACGATTAGATATGCTTTACAACTCTTGAAATCACATATTTAATAAAAGCACACACGAACGTTTTCGAGTGCCCGCAAAAACATCTGTAAAATTCTAATCGCTATAAATAATATAGTAATAAATGATCGGCAAGCTTTGCGTCATGTGAGTTTCATTCTGCTGACGTAGCGCGGGAGTATTCGAAATTTTGAATCCAAGTCAGAGAGAATTCAACTCGAGTTAACTCTAGCTAAGCTCAACTCGAGTTTGTAAGTCGAGTAGACATGACACATCACTATTTGGCCTGTCAATTTTCTGATTTTGAGAATTTTGTGAATTTGTAATCATTTTTCAAATTTTAATAAACATCTGGTTAAAGTCTTACACTAAATGTTTTCCATGGACACTATGTGGTTTTTGCTAATGAATTGAATTTATTTTCGTTAAAATCCTCAAATCAATTGTATTCTATTGTCTGAAGTTCCAAATTTTAAAGGGAGTTATTCATTTGTTTTTCATCGTGTCACGACTTTTGAAGGCAGAGATCTGCTTTAGATTTTTTATTTTTGAGAAATCTTCTTTATTCTTTGAAAATGGATCCTATTGCAGTCTTACAAAGTAGAATCGAACAGTTGGAAGCTAAACTTGGTTTTGCTCATTCTTTGGATGGCCAACAAGGAGATTCCGCTACCACAAATTTATTGAATGCAGCACAATCCATGAGCAGTGCTACTGCGGGCCACGAGAAGTTAACGGAGGCAATGCAAATGGCCTCTGAATTGAATAATTACATGGATCCCAATTTAGTAGAAAATGTAAGTATATTATGAACTAGCGACTCGCCCTGCTTCGCACGGGTGCAATGAATGTAATACAGGCTGTCACACACTTTTGAAATCCATTGTAATTAAGCTTTTACTCCAACCTACAGTATATATGTAATTATATAAATTTATACTTCTCAGATTGTAGTACCTACCCATAAAACTGTGAAGAGAAATAAAATTATAAACAATCAATCAATGAATCGTATAATATATAAAGTCCTGTAATTGACAAAAATTAATGTAAATATATCATTTTTAGTTTAATCCTTATTAAACTTTCTATTGAAACATCCTAAATAACTCCCTATTTTATGCAGATGCAACAGAATAACATGCATATGCGTGAAGTTGTGGCAGCAGAGCCAGTATTGCAGCACCATTGCCAGTGTATGCATCGCTGTAAGAAGGTAGGAATTATATCATTTTTATTTCACAAAGGATCATAGCAAGATTTGTACAGAAAAAATGAAAAAAAGGTACACGGTAAAACAGCATGGAAATATTATTCAGTGAACCTAAACAACATTTCCTGATAAATATTTTTAACTCTCTGGAATAAAACGTTTGAAATTGAACTTTAGTATGTAGTGCTTCTACTGTTGTTAGGAAAGACGATTTTTATTCCGGTGATTTAAAAATAATTTATATACCAGAAAATGTTCTTTAGGTTCTCTAGGTAATATTTTTAATCCGTTTTACCTTGCACCTTTTTCTAACTTTTTTTGTACAAATCAATGTATGAAAACTATGAAACTTGCCATGATTCTTTCAGATGATGAGATAGTTAAAGCATAAAAGTAACCAAATTACAAATTATGTATATTTAGCGGCTTATATCCAAAGTACGGTTACACTTAGTTTTATCTAGATAACACTAGGTGTAAAGACCCAACGGTCATTGGGGCAAAAGAGTTCTCAAATGGCGATCACGTAACGGAAGACGTAACCTAGGTAATGACTAATGAAGGTACATTTCCGTGCATCGCGATCGATCGCGGCCGCGCGCGGCCTGCGACTGTCGTCGGCCGCTCGCAACAATAGATACAGTTTGAAAATGAATGTATGGCACCGCTTCCGTGGCCCGCGACAGACGGGCGCTGCCAACGATTGGAGGGAGCAGCGCGCGGCCGTGTCTTGAAAATTTCGAAATTAGTCGGTGTCCGTCAAAATGTTAAATATATTATATGTGCTGTGTAACTAAAGCCAGTGGTAAAATGGTTTTACCATAGAGGTTCGTTATGTTTGAGCCAAGAAATCCATGATGTTTCTGATGTCAATATACGCACGGCCGCGCTCGGCTCACGACAGTCGTTAGTCGCGCGGCACGGAATTGACAACATTTCAAATTTGACACGACGCTAAAAGAAAAATATCGTTTCTTTGTTTTTCTTTTCCGAGTTCAAATATATGACGGCGCCGCGCCCGTTATCTGTAAACAATAGGTGCTGGGTAACCTCGTCAACAACACGTGCGACAAGCAAACTCATAAACAACAGGTGCATCGAATTACATCGTAAACACCAGGTGCAGTGCGACAAGCAAACTCATAAACAACAGGTGCATCGAATTACATCGTAAACACCAGGTGCAGCAAGCAACCTCGTAAACACCTCCCACCACCGAAATACTATATAAAGGCAAATCATGTCCTGAGAGGGGACCCTTTGGCTCGACGACGGTCGCCCGGCGCACATGTTGTACTGGTCATACTAGTAATCATTGTTTAATTTAAATATCATAAGTAAATCGTTATTGTGTGAAGAATAAAATTAGTTCAACTAAATCAAGTGTTGTTATTTTGGACAATGTCGGCTCCTGCGCCTATATCAGAAGTTTCGGATCCGCCCCCACTGGAAACTTCGAATACAACCAGCTGTTTCGAATTCTGCGAGGTTTTACTCTAAAGCGCCGAAATGAAGAACCAATCTCATCGGAATCAGATGCAAAACATTTTCGGGCTACTCAAACAATTTCGGGGAAATTGTAATGTTTGTGGACGATCTGGACATCGTGGCAGCGAGTGCCGCAACAAAAATAAAATTAATTTCAAGAATTTTGCGGCTTCACTTAACCAAGACCTTCAACGAAGCCTGCCTTCCCAGGGTGGCGTGTCAAACGGGCGCCCACCTGTCGTCTGCTACGTGTGTGGCGATCCTACGCACGTAGTCTCCGCCTGCCCAAAGCGCTACAAGAGGAAAGAAGACACCGCTCTGGGTTCCGGAGCCAGCAGACTTGTCAACGCCTGTTCCAAGGCATCGCATGGCGTGTTACAGATAAGTGGAACACATTTACCCTTTATATTCGACTCTGGTTCAGAATGTAGCTTAATCAGACAAAATTGTACAGAGTCCCTAGTAGGCGAACGGTTTCATGAACAAGTTGTGTTGAAAGGTGTAGGTTGTAGTACTGTAGTGTCTAGCCAGCAAATTAAATGCTTAACGACCGTCCAAGGATTACAGTTATATGTTGTTTACTACATATTACCCGACAAAAATCTTACTGAAAACGTCTTGTTAGGTCGCGACATTTTAGAGCAGGGCATAATTGCCAAGCTAACCAACGATAAGTTAACGTTTAGTAAAGTTAAAATTTCAAATTTATGCTCAATGCCAGTTGCAGGGTACATAGATGGTGGGCTATTTTACAGTCATATGACTTTGATATTGTTTACAATGAAGGCAAAAATATGGCTCATGCGGATTTTCTTTCCCGTAACTCCCTTCTGGAGGTCAAGAGTGATAAAGCACAAACATTGAACCAAGAATCTAAAACAAAAATTGTCAACTTTTCAGAGCTCGAAAAGGGGTGGCTATTCGTAGAGCAACAACGCGATACCGAAATTTCAGATCTGATTTCTAAAATTAATTCAAACCAGTTGGCCCCTGAAATCTCACAGACATACGATATCAGGCAGGGTATACTATACCGAAGGATAGAGCGCGGTAGAGTCACTAAATGGCTACCTATCTTACCTCATTCTCTGATATGGTCACTTATCAATCACGTGCACTATGAATTAAAGCATCTAGGATACGAAAAGACACTAGACAAGCTTTATGAACTTTATTGGTTTCAAAACATGTCCAAATACGTTAAGAAGTTTGTAGACTCTTGTGTAATTTGCAAATCTTCGAAGGGTCCATTGGGTGCTCAGCAGATACGCCTACATCCAATTCCAAAAGTGTCCGTTCCTTGGCATACGTTACATATAGACCTTACGGGTAAACTCAGTGGCAAGAGTGACCGTAAGGAATACTGTTCCGTCTTAGTTGATGCCTTCACAAAATTTGTCCTGCTTAAAAACACGGTGAGGTTAAATTCTATTGACGCTATCAACGCGGTTAAAGATTCTGTGTATTTGTTTGGCGCCCCAAAAAAAGGATTATCGCTAACCGCGGTCGTTCGTATGATAATTCTGAGTTTAGGAACTTTTGTAAAGGCAACAACATAGACTTGCATCTAATTGCTACAGGTGCAAGTAGGGCTAACGGTCAGGTCGAACGTGTGATGCGGACTTTGAAAGGGTTGCTAACCATAGCGGAAAACAACTCCGATAAGACGTGGCAAGACCAGTTAGGCGATATACAGCTCGCGCTCAACAGCACTAGGTGTAGAGTAACTGGACATACCCCAATCGAATTAATGTTTGGCATCCAAGGCAATTCACTAGAAATCGCGAGAGTTTCAACAGACGTTGATGAACCCAGTAGGTTAGACTTAAATATTGCACGGTCTAACGCGTCTAAAAATATTGATAGATTAGCACAGTCGGATATTTTGCGGTTCAATAGAGGTAAGGCAACAGTAAAACCTTTCAAAGTAGGTGATTTTGTCTTTCTTAAGAGTGAGGAAAGACACCAAACAAAGCTAGATCCAAAATATAAGGGACCCTATAAAATCATTTCAGTGTTAGAAAATGATAGGTACGAATTGAAACACATTAATGGTTCCAATAGGACCTATAAATATTCCCATGAATATCTTCGCGAGGTTCCTCGTGCTCCAGCAGGCTTACGTATCAATAAATTATAGCGAGGATGACGTGACGGCGAATGATCTAGATCATGAAACCGGTCGCAAAACTAATGACGACGTGATTCCTTGTCAAGCTAGTACGACTAGCACTGTATCTTCCCAAAGCAATACAGTAGCTGTTAACTCTCGTACATTAAGTCGAAGGTTTCATAACAACTCTGAGGAAAGTTCAGAATCAGATTCACCACATGCAGTTACTGCTCTAACAAGAGCTACTGTACATGAGATTCATAAGATGTAAAAAAAAAAAAAAAAAAAAAAAAAGAGTAATTGAAAAATATAATCCAGAACGTGACTCAGCTACAGGGACTTGTCTAGTCTAGCAAAACATGCTACAGGGACTCGTCTAGTCTAGCAAAATATGCTACAGGGACTCGTCTAGTCTAGCAAAACATGCTACAGGGACTTGTCTAGTCTAGCAAAATATGCTACAGGGACTCTTGTCCAGTCTAGCCAACAGCTAAAGGGGCTAATGCCCAGTCTAGCACGATCCAGTCTAGTTTGAACTGTAGGGATACTATTCCAGACCAGTTTAAACTATAGAGATCAGTTTCACTAATCTTCCATTTCTGAAGAGTTGTTATGGGTAAGAGAGTTTCTTATCATTTTTGCCTTATGCTTTTTTGTCTATATGCCAATTATTCAATTTAAAAAAAAAATTGGTTTTGATACTTTAAAATAATGATTATGTCAGGATGATCGAACTACTGTTCTCCTGTCCTCAGATATGTAGCAGAGATGCGCGCACGAGGACGTGCGCCTGTCAGTATGGCCGTGACGGCGCCGCGCCCGTTATCTGTAAACAATAGGTGCTGGGTAACCTCGTCAACAACACGTGCGACAAGCAAACTCATAAACAACAGGTGCATCGAATTACATCGTAAACACCAGGTGCAGTGCGACAAGCAAACTCATAAACAACAGGTGCATCGAATTACATCGTAAACACCAGGTGCAGCAAGCAACCTCGTAAACACCTCCCACCACCGAAATACTATATAAAGGCAAATCATGTCCTGAGAGGGGACCCTTTGGCTCGACGACGGTCGCCCGGCGCACATGTTGTACTGGTCATACTAGTAATCATTGTTTAATTTAAATATCATAAGTAAATCGTTATTGTGTGAAGAATAAAATTAGTTCAACTAAATCAAGTGTTGTTATTTTGGACAATGTCGGCTCCTGCGCCTATATATATATATTTTTTGATTTTTTTTATTTCTTAATTTCTGTGAAAAAAAAAATAAAACGGAAAAACATGTGATGACGTCACTTATATGGTGGAATGAAGTAGTTACCATTGCTTATCTTTAGATGAAAACATTATTGTTACATACTCTGTGACAAGATGTGTCAATTGTTTTTATATTATTTCGCATTAACACATGCTTGTGAAATATATTTTATTTAAAGAAAAATGGAAAGAAAAATTTGACTTCAGGCGAGACTCGAACTCGCGGCCTACTGGGAATCTAGTTCAGCCGCCCTTCCAATTGAGCTACTGAAGTCCTGCCCGATTTGTCAAATCTTTCCTTCACATCTATTGCATTGCTTTATGGTAGCAGTAGCGCCATCTATTACCAACTATGCTAGTTAGGCAACCGATATAATAGACTTCAGTTTATTGAATATCGTAAAGAAGTCGCTTTTACCCTTAATAACTGTTTTTATATTATTTCGCATTAACACATGCTTGTGTAATATATTTTACTTAAAGAAAAATGGAAAGAAAAATTTGACTTCAGGCGAGACTCGAACTCGCGGCCTACTGGGAATCTAGTCCAGCCGCTCTTCCAATTGAGCTACTGAAGCCCTGCCCGATTTGTCAAATCTTTCCTTCACATTTATTGCCTTGCTTTATGGTAGCAGTAGCACCATCTATTACCAACTAAAAAAATGGCGCATACGTCTTTTCAGAATACACTTACTTTCAAAGTAGAAATTATGAATCAAAAGTACAAAATTTCGAAAAATGGTTAAACACGGGTGCCCTAGTTTTGAATTGACTTTTGAATAATGTAATAAAACATGTAGGTTAAAAATATGAAATGTTGTCAATTGTGCCATGACGACCTGGTAAAGGTTGCGAGAAATCACTGGATGAGGGTGGCCCAGGACCATGGAGCAAGTACAAGCACAAGTGGTCGCCTGTCGCCGAGATGTTTAAATGTGTGCCTGAAATTGTTCATGTATTTTGTTAAAGTCAAGATGTGAGTTGCATTGTAACAGACGATTTTTGTTGCAACAAAAATCGTCTCACACAACATTCACACAAATTTCCCCCTCACAAAAAATTTGAGACTGTTTTGCATAAAATAGGAACTTCCCTCCGGTCGGCCGGTGGCCCGAGTTGCTCTATGTCCAGGACCGTTCGTTGTGGAAATCTTGGGGGGAGGAAGGCTATTGTCTAGCAGTAGATGTCTTTTTACTCAAAATAAGATGATGCTTTGCCTGTCAGTTGCATTGTCAATTGGGTAAGATTGAAGAAAAACAAAAGGTTATTGGCATCATTTTAGCTAAACTATAATATAAACTATGTTATAGGAAGGGGGTAAAAAAGTGTATTTATTCATCTCTATAATTCCAGGCAGCACCAGTGCTTGAGTCTGAAGCAATCCAACAGGTGCCTCAGATGCAAGTAGAGGTTAACAAATTACAGGCATCAGCTATGGAAGTTAAGGAAGCGGCTGATACGGTGAGTTATGTCCACACATAAGCTCGTTAGTAATGTCAATACATGCGTAATAAATAGTGTATGCACTACAGAACAATAAAATATAAAAACAACCATAATACCTTAACTCCAAAGCTTTTCGAAATGGTAAAAAGTAATAAAATTGGAAGTAGGTACTATATTTCGTAAATGCAGTCTATTTTTAACCGACTTCAAAAAATGAGGAGGTTCTCAATTCGTACGGATCTTTTTTTATTATACATAACATACCTGTCAAAATGAACAAGACTCGCTTATTGAAAATGTTTCGCTATCTGTCGCACGAGGGTAGGTACGTAACAATACTGTGTGCCTAATATAACAGTTTGTCTTGTTATATTTACCAACATTTTATCTTCAATTTATTATAATCAAAATAAAAATAATCTTGAGAAATGTTTAAAACAAAAAACCAAAGAAATTAGCAGATATTTTGACGTAATAATTGTCGATGTAAAATTATGATGATTTTTTGATAAAATCATAATGATGGTAAAATTTTATAGGTATATTAAATCAAAAGAAAGTGAGTGTATCTACTTGGGACACGAAAGATAAGTTTTCACAAAGCCTTAGTGAAACAATATTGTGAGAGATAAACTAAAAAACCGGTCAAGTGCGGGTCAAGTGTGTAGGTTTCTGTAGTTTTTAGGTTTGAATAATGTAATTAATAAAATAAATAAATATTTCCTATGCAGTTTTTCAAAATTTTCGAGTAAAATCTATTTGGTCGACTATTACTCGCAAACTTGTAAAGCCAACTTAAGTGTCATAGTTTTTCTTTGAATTTTTTTATATGTAGCTACTTTTGCCGTAACATTTGAATTTCTAGCAACAACTGTTTAGTTAGTAGAGAGGGGGGACACTTGACTCAAACGTAAATTGGCACTTTTAACCTTTTAACGAACAGTTAACTAAATCGAAAAATGATATGAGCATATCCCTAACATTTTTGAAAGACCTATCCGTCGATATCCCACACTATACATATTGAAAACGAAAAATAAAAAAAAACTTCGGCGCGTTACATATAGGGGAGGTGCCCGAAAAATTGTTTTTTTTTCACGTTTTTATTTTACCACTTAATTGGCGTTATTAATATGTATACTCGTGCCAAATTTCAAGTCTCTAGTACTAATAGTTTTTTGCCCTAAACCGCGGACGGACGACAGACAGACAGACGGACATGGCGAAACTATAAGGGTTCCTTGTTTACTACGAAACCCTAAAAACGAGGTTTATGGAAATGTGGTTATGTGAAATCGTTGTCAACTTTAAAATCTCACCCACTGCCTGTTCTTCCCGACCTCAAATCTGCCGTAAATTACTTTTTATTTTTATTTGCTATTTTTTTAACTTTTCTGGTGCATTTTTATTATGTAATGGAAGTGGTAAACAAGCATACAGTTCACATTGATGTTAAGTGATGACTGCAGCCTATCCAACCTCCTACCAAGGTCAAAATGAGATGCGTTTCCACTCCACTATACACGATAGTGCTGAACACTACCATTTAGCGACAAGTATATTAGGTAATGCAGTGGTGCCTACGCCCGCGAGCTCCGTCACTGGAGCTCTACCACCAGTAAAAATTTTATCTTGCTCTGCTTTTTTACTGTTGAAAAAGTGTGAATACAACAGTTATACATCTTTTTATTACCAGCATCTTTGCCATGTAATATTTTTCGATAGGACTCATAGTTTTGCTGCAAATCGTGATAAACCGTTTTCAACCCTTAAAATGGTGTCCCTTTCCTCTGCCCGGCCTCAGATCGCCCGTAATTTATTTTTCTTTTAATTTTATTATATTTTCTAACTATTATTTATTTATGTGCAACCTTTGCTGGAGGTCCGGAAGAATCCCAAAGGATTGGCGGTGTGCGGTCATCGTGCCTTTGTATAAAGGCAAGGGTTCACGTATGGACTGCACCAGCTATCGAGCGATCAGTTTGATCAGTTTGGCAGCTAAAGTGTATGGGAAAGTCTTAGAAAGAAGAATGAAAGAGAAGTCCGACGGGTTGTTGTGGGATGCACAGGGTGGTTTCAGAACTGGAAGAGGATGTATGGATCAAGTTTTCTCCCTCCGCAACATCGTAGAGAAGCATCTGGCTGTGAGCCAGAAGGTTTTCTGCGGTTTTGTGGATTTGGAGAAGGCGTTTGATAGGGTATTACGAAAGGAGCTGTGGGACATTTTGCCAGAGTATGGTATTGATGGCAGTCTGCTCCGTGCAATACAGTCCACGTATGTGGGCTGTCAAGCATGTGTGCGGGTAGATGGTAACATGTCACCCTGGTTTGATGTTAACATCGGTGTCAAACAGGGTTGCGTGCTTTCGTCTAGGCTGTTTATTATATATCTGGACAAATGCCTCCAGAGGGTGAAGTTGATGGATGTGGGAGTGCGTATGGGTGACTTAAAGGTGAACTGTCTGCTTTACGCAGATGATGCGGTAATTGTTAGCTCTACACCATCTGGGTTACAAGCACTAGTCACAGTCATGAAAGAGGATTGTATGGAGAAAGGCTTACAATTGAATGTGGATAAAACTAAAGTATTAGTATTTGAAAGAGATGAACAGAGAACAAATGCAAGGGTAGTAGTAGATGATGCAGTGTTAGAACAGGTTGATGAAATTGTATATCTTGGATGTGCTTTTAGCAAGGATAGTAGGTACACCACTGACATAGAAAGAAGAGTGCTTGCTGGGAATTGCGTGAATGGAGCGTTGGGTAAGCTGCTAGAATCTAAACATCTCAGCCAGCGGGCTCGACTAGCCGTACATAATGCTGTACTTACTCCAACGCTTTTATATGGAAGCGAGAGCTGGGTATGCAGGAAAGAGCATGAAAGTAAGTTGAACGCGGTCGAGATGAGATCTTTGCGCAAGATCTGCGGTGTATCACTCACCGATCGCGTTCGTAATGAAGATGTAAGAAAGAGACTTTGTGTGAATGATAGTATCGGTGTAAAGATGAAAAAAGGCATGCTCCGATGGTTCGGGCATATAGAAAGAATGTCGAATGAGCGAATGACTAAACAGATATACAATGCGAATGTGGATGGTTGCAGAGGCCCAGGAAGACCAAGGCTGACCTACCATGACCAAAGAGGTCGAGTTCTGTCTGATGGTGGGGTCAAAAGTCTTAGGAATCGGCGTGCATGTATAAAGAGAATGATGAAGGTAGACGAGGCACGAGAGGTTTGTCAGAACCGGGATGTCTGGCGCTCTACACTCTCTGCCTACCCCGTTAGGGACCTGGCGTGAAGATACATATATTTATTTATAGGATGAAACATCCTGTTGTTTTTACCATTTTCAAAGGCTAGCCTATCATAACGCCGCGTCAAGTCAGTGCATTTTCATTTGTTGGAATTGAGTGCGCAAAGCGATTTTTGGACCGCCTCTGGTCATTTATGTCTAGAATCGGACCCAAACGGCCACGCCACACGTATCTCTTATGCGGTTGTGCAGTTATGTTGTGCGGCAATAGGCGACCGCAAAGGGCTCTTCTTAAATAGGAGAGCCCTTTTCGGTCGCCGCATTGCCTGGTGAAGTAGACTACTGACGAGTCGAAATAAGCCGCTTACGTATATCAAATAAAAAAACGCGATGCATCATGCGTCCTCGTGGCATCTGCTTGATCTTGAGATATCCAAGGCACGTCTTAAGCAATATGGGCGATCACGATGAGACCACATTGGCCATCACCGCAATCACGAACCAATTCTTACACCACAACACAACCGATTGACGCGCCGATAAGTATTGTGTTGAACCCTCGCCCGCCCTGCGGTGCGACCGCCTATCGACATTGCTGTCGTCGTCATACTCGTCATTGTCATTGCTGTCAAATTTTCATGTCGATTTGCAGCTCCAATAGAAGCAGTAGTGATAATCTGATTGTTTTTCTTGCTCGCGTACATTAGAAACAAGCGATAATGTTAGATTATTCCGATTATTGTTATTTAGTTAATTGATTAAATATTGACCACCCACACCCCGCGAGTTGTTAATATCGTTTAATATTACATTTGTTCCTTTTTAATAATCGTTGCATTTCTTACTTGCTAGAGTTACCTAGTATTTTATTTGATGGTCATACTTTCGTATTGTGCGCGCTCCATTTATATAAAACTTTAGTCAAGATTTTTTCGTGTTTATTGTTACAGGTATCCCAAGGTATACAAGAACTTGCCGAAACCTGTGGCACAGCTGCCTCCAATGCTTCGGAACAACTGGCCAGTGTTGCACAAAAAGTGGAGCAAACAGAACAAAAAATGTTCCCCAAGAGAAGAAATGGACTTGACTGAAATTTTGATCTGAATATGCGTACCATTGATGCTGTATGGTTGCTTGTAGCAGACTTTATTATTTATTTATGTAAAAAATTTAATAAAAATTAAATTCTCAGTATTTATACATTAAAGGTAGTATTTCATTTAACTGGCGGTGTATTCATGTGGCGAACCAACTTTACTATTTAGGATTGAAGAATCCGTTAGAATCAACCGTAAGGCGATTATAGCAGCCTAATAGGTCACTGAATAAAAATCTTCTGACAACCAAGAAATGTTCCTTTTTCCTTTTTTCAGAGTTCTTAGTTTCTTTCTTTAGGTATTGGTCCGAGGGCTGTCGAGCCTGTCGACCCTGTACTCTACTGTACTGGCCTTACAAATCTATTCGGCCCTGTATTGCCTCCGGTGGCAATCGCCGCGGGGGCAACTGGGAATAATTCGTAATTTCGCGGCACAGAGGCATAACACCTTAGGCCTCGGGAGTGGGAACGCATCTGCATTTTGACTTTGGTCTTTGTATGGGTGTCTATAGGTAATCTATCATCACTTAACATCAATGTGAACTGCAAGCTTGTTTGCCACTTCCTTTACATTAAAAAAACAAACTATTTATTTCGATTTCCGGGTCAAGAAAACTCAGTGGTATAACAACGTAAACCTCAGACCTCGGTACTGGTAATGCATATTTACGTGGAAATCTCTGGTTTTTATATAGATTACATATTTATAGACTACAGCATTCCCTTAAAAGTTATTGGTTTGCGTAGATGTAGGTGCTAGGCTTTAACTTTTTCATTGATTTCGACAAAAAAAAATGTCTATGGCTTGCTCGTTCTCTTGTCACAGTTGTCAGTGAAAGTGAGTGATAGTCCGTGTCAAGTTTGTCAAATCGGTCTGTGATTGATTTTGTAAATTTTGTATTGTACAAACAAAAATGGCAGACGCTGCTGTAGAAACGGCGCCGACCGATGAAAATGATGATAATTGGTTGTATGGTGACTCTACAAATGAAGGAGGACAAGGAGAAGCTCCGGATATAACCGATAAAGCACAACAACAAGATCAAGGCCCAGATGAGTCTGCGGTAAGTTGCAGAGAATACACATTTAACATAACCTATTTATGTACGTATTTTTTATTGTGTACAAAATAATTCTATTCGAAAGCATTATTTTAACAGTACCAATGTCTATATATCTTACGTTTAAGAGAATCTGATATCTTTTTTTTCTTTTCTATTTGTTTCTCCTTGCTTGCTTTAATGTGTGTAAGTGTACCGTAGGTACTATTTCTAAAATGTACCTACCGTTAGACGCAATGAACATGAACAAACACGACATAAGATTAGTGTACAGTACAAACTTTCTCTAGCTCTATAATTACTATCACAGAGGGAAACCAACTTCAGCCTCCAGCAGAGTGCCAACACATCTGCATTGGGATCTCTGGTTTTTGTGTTAATATCTGTAAGCAGTATGTTTTTATTTAGCGTACATGAAATGCCACTTATGGTACAAAAAGAGGAGTTAGTTTTTAATATGTTTATATCACCATAGGCTTGCCTCGGCTTCACACGGGAGGAATGTAATATAGACTATATCACTCAGTCAAGATGAAGCTTTCTAACGGTGAAAGAATTTTTGAAATTGTTCCAGTACTTTTAATGTGAAAACATAACATACAAGGAGTAAGGATAAGGCAAATGAAAATGGATTAAAAATGTATCTGAAACAAATTTTGTGAAAATGGGTTCATAATCATAATTTGTTTAACTATAATCTTAATCAGTAACCATAATCAATCAAATGCAATGCAGGCAAATACCTACTTTATGCCTTCTGGCAGTTGCCATATAAAATGCTAGCGGCCCACCCTGGCTTCACACGGGTGCAATTTTACCTACATTACTACTATCATAACAAAATTCATATAACCTATAGCACTCCTGAATAGTGTAGCCTTCTGACTGTGAAAGAATTTTCATGATCGGTTCAGTATTTCTGAAGATAAGCCCCTATAAACAAGCAAACAAAGTTACAAATTTTACCTCTTTATAATATTACCCCCTTATTCATAAACGTACATTAGATACGTTTTAGCTATAGAATGCTTTGTCTCTGTCAGTTGCATTGTCAAATGTGCAGGATAGAAAAAGACAAAGGAGAGATTAGCAACACTTTAGCTAAAATACATTTATGAATAAGGGAGTAAGTATTTAATTTTAATTAAAATAAAATGATTTTATTTCACATAATTTTCTACAGGAAAACGAAGGCAAGGACCAAGAAGATAATGAAGGTGCTCAAGATGATGCACATTTCAATGATGAGCACTTTGCCGAAGTTGGGCGTGAGGATCAGGACCAAAATGGTGATGCTGATAGCCAAGATAATGGTGATTCAGATTCCGATGACAGTGATGATGTTAAAGTTACAATTGGAGAAATCAAATCTGGACCCCAGGCTTATGCTAGTCTTAATATCAAGGTTAGTTTATTTTACTAACTACCTTCTTCGTCTTATTTTGCCGTTTGTAAAAGAGAGTATAGAACATTCTGTTGATAGTATGTAGTTGATACCTATTTTAATTATTTAGTATTTTTCGACCATTATTTATTTTATCTTTCGTTTTTTTTTATATTAATCAATATATCAGTTGTTATTTGCTTTAATTTTATATTTGTAATTTGACCTTTTGTTAGAAAATTTTATTTATAAGTGATTAAATGAATTTTAATTGAATTGAATAACACCAGAAACTATAGAAATCGATAGGAAAAGAAAACATGTAAAGTTTTCGTATCTACCAAAAAGTACAAAATTCATTTAATCACTCGGAAATTGCTTCGCTTGAGTTATGATGAGTCAAGTAGTACTTGATGATGTTTTTTTTTCCACTTTGTAAGCAAAGAAACCAACGAAATACGCTTTTCTAATATAGGCCAAATACTCTAAGCTATTTGGCCAAATACAGAATATCAAAAATGTGGCAGAGTATTTTACTTACTGTTTTTGGCAATCCCAAAGAATTAATGTAATCATCTAGCTAGCTAATTGTTTCACTATAGCGGGGTGTCACCCTTGTGGCTCCCGGAGCAGCAGACAAGCCACGGCAAGGCCCGGCAGCGGGTGGAAAAGTCACGTTAGAAGATCTGGATGGCCCCGGAAGTATCAACGGTGTGCCTGCCTTGGAGTTTAACATTGATACTATAGAGGATAAACCATGGAACAAGCCTGGTGCTGATATATCGGGTGATTAATTATTCATTATTATCAACTTATTTGTATTCTTTCTATAGCCCCACAAAGTCAAGGTCAAATTGCAGATGCATTACCACTCTTGAGGCTTAAGGTGTTAGGCCTCTGTGCCGAAAATTACAAGGCCGTACATTACCACCTGACTGGAACACGATAGTGATAAACACTACCATTTAGCGGCAAGTATATTAAGTAATGTCGTGGTGCCTACGCCCGCGAGCTCCGTCACTGGAGCTCTACCACCAGTAAAACGTAAACATTTGAAGAGACCTTGTTTGTGATGCACCATAAACAAGTCCATTTTGTCCTAATGAACTGGCTATGTTGGCATATAATAAACATAACAACTTTGACTGGCTGTCATAACCATATAAGATTTGAATTTGTACCTCCTAATTTCACCGTCATGGTGACGGAATGTATCAGCACATCTGTTTTCTGTTAAAAAAAACATTCAATCAAAGTCAAGAGAGGTCAAGAGTCTTCGGAATCAGTGTGCATGCATGAGAGAGAGTGATGAATGTAGAAGAGACATGGGAGGTGTGTAAGGAATATTTGGCACTCCACACTCTTGGCCTACCCCGAATTGGACTTGAGATGACAATATATACATACCTATAGACCTATATACATAACCCAACTAACATATTGTGTACACAGATTATTTCAACTATGGGTTCAACGAGGTGACGTGGAGCGCGTACTGCGAGCGGCAGCGGCGTATGCGCGTCAACGAGGCCGGCGTCGGCATGCACACCGGCCCACCGCCCCGACCCATGGCGCCCGACAACAGGAGGCAACAAGGTACACTTGTAACATAGATGTAGACTTAGCATGCACACCGGCCCACCGCCCCGACCCATGGCGCCCGACAACAGGAGGCAACAAGGTACACTTGTAACATAGATGTAGACTTAGCATGCACACCGGCCCACCGCCCCGACCCATGGCGCCCGACAACAGGAGGCAACAAGGTACACTTGTAACATAGATGTAGACTTAGCATGCACACCGGCCCACCGCCCCGACCCATGGCGCCCGACAACAGGAGGCAACAAGGTACACTTGTAACATAGATGTAGACTTAGCATGCACACCGGCCCACCGCCCCGACCCATGGCGCCCGACAACAGGAGGCAACAAGGTACACTTGTAACATAGATGTAGACTTAGCATGCACACCGGCCCACCGCCCCGACCCATGGCGCCCGACAACAGGAGGCAACAAGGTACACTTGTAACATAGATGTAGACTTAGCATGCACACCGGCCCACCGCCCCGACCCATGGCGCCCGACAACAGGAGGCAACAAGGTACACTTGTAACATAGATGTAGATGTAGCATGCACACTGGCCCACCGCCCCGACCCATGGCGCCCGACAACAGGAGGCAACAAGGTACACTTGTAACATAGATGTAGATGTAGCATGCACACCGGCCCACCGCCCCGCCTATGGCAGCCGAGATCAGGTGGTGACAAGGTATACACTTGTGACATGGGTGTAGACGTAGAATGGGGTGACTGGACTCTGTGACTCTGGCCTATGTACTCGTGACTGGGATGCAGCACGGCATGCATTGCACACCAACATGGTCCCCGAGTGGCCCCGACAACAGGCGACAACAAGGTGTACCTGCAGGTTCATGTATGCTGACGCGGCACGTGAGGACAGGTAGAATACACATTTCAATGTTATCTGATTCATATCAAAATAAAAAACGGAATCTAAATTGGTTATTATTTTTTTTTTTAATTTGTTAAAAGTATTCATTTGTATTTTTATTTTTAAAGAAAAATTTGACTTCAGGCGAGACTCGAACTCGCGGCCTACTGGGAATCTAGTCCAGCCGCTCTTCCAATTGAGCTACTGAAGTCCTGCCCGATTTGTCAAAATCTTTCCTTCACATCTATTGCATTGCTTTATGGTAGCAGCAGCGCCATCTATTACCAACTATGCTAGTTAGGCATTCATTTGTGTACATTCAGTTGTCAATCCAAAGGATGTGAAATTGACCTTTTTAAAATAACGTTAGTCTAATAATTTTCTTTTTTCAGGCCCACCAAGGAATGATGACAGTATTCAACAACAACGGCCAAACAACTATCAGTCTTGTGAGAATACTATTCAGGTGCGTAGTATATATTAGAGAATTAGAGTGGATCAGGATTGATCCGTGGTTACAATTTAACTTGCATTAAATTTTGCGCTGTATTTTACCTCTCTCTTGCCGGTAGTAAGATATAGAAATATAAAGGTACCGTCTTTTACTATCACTGCTGTGTTTGTTTGTACGACAAGTAGTCCGTAGTTGACTGAATTGAAATTTACTGTGTACTTATAATGTATTATCGAGAAATCTTCCCATAGGCCAAAAATATTGCAAATGAGACTTGATTTTTTATGCAAAGAAGGCATCGATGTGAACTAGTAGACATTTCTTCGATAGTATGAACATCAAAGTTAGTAAACGTGTCATGAATCAGTAACGGTTTTGGTAAATACATATTTTTTTAAAGAAAAATGGAAAGAAAAATTTGACTTCAGGCGAGACTCGAACTCGCGGCCTACTGGGAATCTAGTCCAGCCGCTCTTCCAACTGAGCTACCGAAGTCCTGCCCGATTTGTCAAATATTTCCTTCGACAGCGTTTTGCGAGTTCGAGTCTCGCCTGAAGTCAAATTTTTCTTTCCATTTTACTTTAAAAAAATATTATTCACAAGCATGTGTTAATGCGAAATAATATAAAACAAATACATATTTTTTTTAATTTTTGGGTAGTAAAGATCTCAAAAAACATTTTTTTTTGTCCTTTTAAGATAATCCGTTATCTTAGTTAAATTATTTCAGAAAATTATTATGTATACCCCTTATTATGTACAAAAGTACTGAGTTGGGATCAGTATTTTTTTAAAGAAATACAAAAAATAGACTTTATTTCTTATGTATTGCAGCAAACCTTTATGAAGTCTATTATATTTATAGTTTATTTTTAAAACATGTACTTATTCAAAAAATACGCCACCCCTTCGAAACCTTTTATTTTTTTTTTTATAATTTTACAAACAAAAACCTAACCACATCACTTTCTACATAAAGCAAACAGGTTGACAGGTACGCGTTAGTGTTCCAGCTTAAATAAATTTAATGGTTTGATAGATATTACAATAGTTCATCTCACCCGCTGGTCCATCTCCTGGTTTTACCCTAATATAAATCTTGTATGAGTGTAAGGTTCGGTTGCACCAAAATATTTAAAGTTACGGTTATTGTCAAATGAAACAAAAACAGTTACATTGTCTTTAACAGTTACTGCAGAATGTGTTGCACCAGCGTATTTTAGACATTGTTAAAGTTACCAGGTTTGACAGATTCCCATATCTCTCTATTCCTTTATGTGACAGATAATTAACGCTGGGTTGCACCATCATATTTGTTAAAGTTAATGTAAAATTTTATATCCTTCTCTCAGCTTGGGTTGCATCAAGATATTTGCTAAAGTTAAAGTTATTATAACATTTCACATCCTTCTGTAACTTTAACAGATTTCTTTAAGTTAGAGAAGGATGTGAAATGTTACAATAACTTTAATTTTAGATAATATCTTGGTGCATACCAGGCTATCTGTAACAAATTTGTTAAGGTTAGAGAAGGATGTGAAATGTTACTTTAACTTTAACACATATCTTGGTGCAACCCAGCCTTAGAGGTGAGCTTTAACGTTAACCAGCGCAGCTCGGCCAGTTACGGTTAAAGTTAAATATATGACGCGTCATAAAAAAAAATTTCAAATGGTGCAACTCATTTTTTTACTTAACTGGTACTTAAACAAAGTTAAAGAAAGATGATACAACCCAGCTTAAGTATACAGTATACATGTAATAAGCTATACAAAAAAATATATATATACGTTGGTGTAACGCATTCTACAGTAAATGTTGTCCTTACCCCTAGTTTGCACAAAAAACATTAAACATGATGATGTTTCGCAACTCGTCGCATAAAGTATGTATTGCGATGAATGTCTTATTGGTGCTAGCGTTCGCACTGCTGTCAAACCTATCAATTTAACATGTTTTTTATGTGAATGCTTCATCAATGCAAACTCACAGTTACATTTTACAATAACTGTAACTTATCAAATATTTTAGTAAGTACAACCGAACCTAACTCTTCTTCCCAATGATTTATTGGTGGTGTGTGTGGCGGTGGCGGTGGCGGTGGCAGGTGATGACGGCGGAGCGGCGCGAGTACGGGCGCGGGCACGGCCGCGACGGCCCGCCGCCGGACTACTTCGGCGCGCCGCCCCCCGAACACTACTACCCGCCGCCCATCGCTACATACGACGAGCCATGGGGTATGCCGCAAGTTTTTTTTTTTAATCTAAGGAAGGTGGCTAACGAGCATGCTGCTCACATTGATGTCAAGTGAAGACTGCAGCCTGTAGACAGCTACACAATAACCGAGTAATTTTGACCAAATGCAGATGCGTTGCCACCGCTGAGACCGTAGTTCTTACGTCTCTGTGATAGTTATTACGGGGCCATACATTACCATATAACCGGAACACGAAAGTGCTGAAAACTACCATTTGGTGGCAAATGATAGGAAATGACGTAGTGCCTACGCCTCCCGAACTCCTTTATTGGAACTCTACTCTCTCTTAGCTTTTCACATTCATACCACCAGCTCACATTTTTAATAGCGTTTTAAGTGTCTTCATTTTAATCTCTTAAACATATAGGTATCTATCTAAATAAAAATGAATTACCGAAAAATGTATACAACTTGTAACTGGAATAATTCACACTCAAACACCCCGATTAGAATCGAGTTATAATCGTAATACATGAACTGAAATTAATCACATGTTACATATTTTTTATTTAAGAAAAAGTTGTCCTCAACGTTGTACTAACATTTTGCACACCTTAGAAAGCCTCTACCTCACATAAAACACAAACCTACTCACATACGCACACTGCCGCAATGTGATGTAGCGCACCTGTGCATCCCTATTTAACACACTCGTTAATAATAAGATTCATTTTCACTATTTTATTGCCTAAATTATTATTTTTATCTGGCTGTCCCGGCAAACTTCGTATTGCCTCAGAATGAAATAATGTGTCAAAGGTTTGATAGATACGGACTATTTGTATGGGAAAATAAAATTGTGGTTTTTACTATTTGCCTTCAATTTCTTCATATTTTCTTACCTTTTAAACCTTCCCTGGACATCAAAAAATCATTCAAAACCAAAATTTGCCATATCGGTCCACCCGTTCTCAGTCACTAACAAACGCTTATCGCAACAGACACCGCTAAGATAAAAAATATTGCTCGTAGGTATTCTAACAATGGCCCAATTTATACGTTTTATATCACTAGTCCTAGTGATTTTCTCAAAGTGATTACTTTTTAAATGCTCCTCTGCTGCTCAGGAAAAAAATTTAAGTAAGAGTAGCGAGTTTTTATTTTGTATGATGGGGACGATCCCCATCATACGAAATAAAAACTTCTTGATAAAGGTTGAAAAATACTGCAATAAAAGATAGATCACAAAATTGTTCTCTGTTGTAGTTTACCTATCTACTACCTAGCTAGCCCACTACTTACAACTGCAGGCGTCCTACGACGAGCCCGGGGTATGCCACGTATTTTTTTTATGAAAGTATCAAATTTTTCACTTTGGCTACACGTGCACCCATCCACTACTGCTACCTACTAGCGTACATTGGGTATAAGAAGCATTTTTGATGTTTAGCAATGTATTCAATCAGCATAAATAATACTGCTTACTGTCTAAAAGCACTTTTCGGCCAAAACAGAATTACTTGTTACGATCTATAGCATCTTCCATGGTAAAATACATCTGACATTTAGAATAATAGCATCTTTCGTTTACTTGCTTATCACTTCATTTGTGTTTCGTCCGAAAATTCAGCAAGAGAATGCTGATTGGATTACAAATTTGTGTTAGGCCTTAACTCTGCTAACCAGACCCATTGTTGTGACTCAACCAGGACACCCAGAACAAACGGGATGGACGCCAACCGAGATAAAGGAGTTAACGCCGGGTCCAATGGGCCCGCCGGCGATGGGCCCACCGATGGGCATGCCCGCCATGGGTCCGCCCCACATGCCCGCACCGCACATTATGTCCGCGCCTTACATGCCTCCTTATCGCCCAATGCCCCCGCCGCATATGCACGAGCGGGATAGAGACAGGGAGCGCGATCGCGAGAGGGAGCGAGACAGGATGCGCGAGCGGGAAGAGCGCGACCGGAGACACAGTGAACGGCGGGAGGAGGTGAGTTTTGTCTAATAACGTTTACAAGAAACAAAGAGAGTTAGCATTGGGTCATTGGGTGTATTGAACGTGCCACAGGGCCTTCGCACATGTCTGCACCTTGAGGCCAGGTTTACATTATTTTGTAGGGGTGTGTGGTGTGGCAAAATATTTTAACTAATGCCACACCGCGGACACTCCGCCAAAATTCCATACAAACGCTTAATTTGGTTTCTATTACACAGACATCAATCAGTGGCGTGTATTTACACGCGCACCTGTGTGCGTAGCACGTACAAAATACCAACCGTCGCCCATAAGAGGGGAAGGGGTTGAGTGATGCGAGCAAATCGGGCGGGACGTCGAAGTGTCCATTCTATACGTAGTATTATTACATATTCTCTGCTAATGCACTCCGACTAGAGATGGGCAATCTGCCGGGCAGATTGGGTATAACACCCATAATTTCCCGATAAATAGCAGGCCTTCTTTGACATGAGCAGTTATTTTTTGATATGAAATATCTTTTTTTCAATTGGATGTCCGATTCGTAAGTTGACCTAAACTGTTAATTTGAATTACTTTTCCAGTAAATAATCACATTTATCATAATAATATAAAAAATATATATTACTAGCTGTTGGCAGCGGCTTTGCCCGCGTGTATGTCGTTTTATAAATAACTAAGTAGCATATGTTCTCTTATTTTATTTTTATTATGTTCTTTCAAAGTCTTTCTTTGTACCAAATTTCATTAAAGTCGGTTCAGTCGTTTGGACGTGAAAATGTAACAGACAGACAGACAGTAACTTTCGCATTTATAATATTCGTAGGGATTATTTATGATACCTTCTATCTATTCCCGGCTAGACACAATTGAAAATCAACTGTCATATTTTTCTCGTGACGGGTTCAATACATTAAAATGACACAAACCGATACCAAGATCCGGGAAATTTTCCGTATTTCCCACCCGTTATACCAACCATTTAAACATTGCTCATCTCTAACTCAGACTGTTATTACCAACGATATTATTTCGGCAAAAGTGTTACTTTTTTATATAATGAAGGTGGCAAACGAGCTTGCAGTTCACATTGATGTTAAGTGATAACCGCAACCTAAAACACTCCGACACCCACATAAGGACTAGAGGTCAAAATGCAGATGCGTTGCCACCTCTGAGCCCTCTCTGAGTTGTTATGTCTCTATGATAGTTATTACGGGGCCATACATTACCATCTGACTGGAACACGTTAGTGCTGAACACTACCATAGCAGCAGATAGATTAGGTAATGCGGTGGTGCCTACGCCCTCGAGCTCCTGCACTGGAACTCTACCACCAGTAAAGTAAGATTACATCTTATATCGCACCTTTAGAATTGAAGTTACATATCTGAAGTAATTTAGAAAATTATTTTTATATTATACATCAAACGACTCAAAAACATGTAATCAATCAAAATACGGAATAACGGTTAACAGTTAACGGTTATTTTAATAACGGTTTTTATTTCACAAATTATCAAAAGATACGAATTTTGCGGATACATGTTATCGACTCAGAATGATATTTTTTTTACGATCTTTAATTGTAAATAGGTTTTGATCGAGTCTACCGTAGATCTGTGGCCGAAAAAATGACATATAATGTCTGTGCTTAGGTCCATAATGGCGGATGTTAAAAATTGAATATTAACATTGTGCATTTTTAACCACTAATGTCATCAACTCTACCACCACCATCACCACCATCGCCACCACCACCACGATCACTGGTAGTGTTCAGCACTATCGTGTTCCGGTCAGGTGGTAATGTACGGCTCTGTAATTTCCGGCACAGAGGCATAACACCTAATGCCTCAGGAGTGGCAGCGCATTTGCATTTTGACCTCTGGTCATTGTGTAAGTGTCTATAGGCTGCAGTCATCACTTAACATCAATGTGAACTGCACGCTTGCTTGCCACTTTTATAACATAAAAAAAAAAATAGTTGTAACAGTATTCTGGCGACATCCGTAGTAGGATCTGCCAGGACAATTCTGGCCTGTTGCAATGTCCTATTTCTAATGAAGCCCTGCGATGAGCCTCACCCCGAACACAACATTAAAAGTTCTGGCGGGAACCTTGAAAAAGGCGTATGGTGCTCTTATTTTATTTCATTTTCTTGGTGTATTTTTGAGTTATATTAAATGGAGTTAGTAGCATTTTGTTTGATATAGGCTTATTACAGTGCTCGTGTATAGTGAAATAGAATAATAGTGCGAAAACACGTCCTTTCGTGTTGCCTCCAAAACTTCATTGTAAATGTTCTGGTAAAGTAGCCATCGCTTTACTCGAATTACTGACTGTGACTGACTGACGGACTGATAAATTGACTGACTGACTCTGACTTTTATGCTGCTTATTACGAATATGAGATATCGTTTTACTTGACACTGGCAATATGCGTAATAGCGATGCAATAATATAAAAAATCAATACACGTAAAAGTTTATTCATACATTTTAAATAGTTTAAGAACGCATGCATAAATGTCAATCATTACTTACAGATTTTGACAAAAAAAATTGACAGCACCGAAACTAAAGAACTTTTTCAAATATTCGTCAATTTTTCTTGTTTTTAAGATGTATTCTGTTATTCGGGGCGGAGACAAATCCAACAAATCAAAAACCATGAAAATTGGTCCAGCAGATCTCGAGTTATAAGTGTTGTAACAAACCCGACTTTGTTTTATATATATAGATGTATAGATTACATTTTATCAAAATATTTATAAATTATTCCGTATTTTGATAGATTACCATGTTTTTAAGTCGTTTGATGTGTATAAAAATAAATTTCTTAATTTTTTGTGATATGCCACTTCAATTTTAAAGATGCGATATTTTATTACACTATATTGTGATGCTCGCGGATTATTAGTTCATGACGCCGGATTTGAAGTTTATTTCTTATTTACAGGATGAGCGGGACAGAGATAGGGAGCGTTCGCGCTCTATCAAACCAGAAAGAGTAAGAGAAAAGTAAGTTGGAACATAACAACATTTTTGTTTGCCTTTTCGACATTATCTTTCATGTTATCTTAATAATTGTTTTCGAAATATGTAGATGGGCAAATTACTAGTAATTTTGTTTGTATATTAAACGTAACTTCACGCCTGTAATCCCCGAAGGGGTAGGCAGAGGTAAATGCATGCATTTAAGCATACATGCAAACACCCACGATTCGCCGGTTGAGTTTTTGACCCATGTAACAGGTGGAGAGCCTGTTGCCATCTCCGGGCACATTACCAAACGTCGAGGTACTGGGCAACATCCAGAAAATTAAAAAATCTTAATAGAACCAGATATAAAGGATTTTAAACCGTTATCGGTGATAGCTCCCGACCCAGGAATCGAACCCACGGCCTCCAGCGTAGTAGTAGTGGCCTGCTACCAGTAGGCTACTGAGGCAGATGTTTGTATATTATTGTATAGAATTTTCACCTAGCGATTTTCAGCTATTTAAAAATAAAGAATAAGTGACTCGTAAATATATAAAATTAATGCAAATAAATCAAGAGCTTTATAATAATAATAATGGCAACCCATTAAACGTCCCACTGCTGGGCAAGAGTCTCTCCCCTTTTTGAATAGAATAGAATAGAATTCGCAACAGCAACTTAGAGCTAAAATAAAATAAGTAAGACATTTTATAAATTACAAATTGTTGTTACAAAATGGTCCCCAATTCAGCATAAAGCTTCTCTTTTGAGCAGCGCTGGTCTTCCATTGGTGCAGAGGGAATCCCGGCCTGGAGCTTACGCTGCTCCAATGCGGGTCGGTGGAGATAAGGGTTAGTGTCCAACCCGTTGTCGGACGTTTTCAAACCGCCTGTAAGGCCTCCGACAAGGTTTAACGACTGCTATCTATGGAAAGCAACCGGGTCCGACGGCTTAACGTGCCCTACGAAGCACGGAAACGCGCATTTTAATTTGCCACTAGCGGTCACCCATCACACACCCGACTGCGCCCATATCGCTTAACCGAGTAGATCGCTTCCGATCTACACCAACCGCTGGGCCATGCGCGCTTCAATCAAGAGCTTTGTTCATCATAAAATCATCTGTTCCAACGTTTCTCCAGGTCGTACAGGCGGGAACGTTCGAGATCCCGTTCGCGCCGACACAAGTCGCGCTCCCGGTCGCCTCGGCCCCGCGAGCGGTCGCGCGACCGCGAACGATCGCCGCGCGAACGCGAAAGGTCACGCGACCGGGAACGAGAACGCGACCGCGAGAGGTCCGTCAAACCCAAGAATAAGGAGCCCAAGGAGAAGGATGAAGAGAAATGACACTCCAACTGACTTTTATGAGGAATAGTGGTGGCGATTCTGTACTGTACCATGTAATTCATATTAAGCACCAGCATCTCATTTTTTTTTATCCATTTGAAAAAACGTAACTTTAAGACTAATGGCCGAAATACTCAAACGTCACTCAATTTTAAGCAACCCTCAAATGTGCGCTATTTCTATCGTTTGAACGTGTTTTATAAAGACAGAAGACTTTAAATCCCACTTAGATTTTGACGTTTGAGTATTTGGCCGTAAATATATTAATAAGTATATTATAGGAACCAAGTTCATTAATAACTTGCAAGATCATTACTGTAATGATAACAGCTTAGTTAGTGAAAAAAGTGGGACTTAACTAAATAGCAAGTTTTTCTGAAGGTATAAGCTCTTGTCATGTGATTAAGTTACTTTTAAAAGGAATGACTCATAAAAATCATTGATATACAGTTTTATTTAAATAATTATAAGCGATAGACTGATCCAATTTATTCCAAAAAAACGACCTAGTTCTTTAAGTTTCTGTATAAATTGACACTGATGGTACTTTGGAAGGTTTTAAACTTGGTGATAGTTACTTATTATTTTAACGCAGATGATCATAATTGTCAAGTACCTAATACTAAACACGAAATAAAACTCCGTCTTCAATTGTTGGTACGTATATCAATTTCCATAAATGTTCGTAGTTGTTCTATCTATTACATGGTACACAGTAAAAAACTGAATGTTATTTTTCTTACGAGTGACGTGTATGTTGGTATTCACCGTAATAAATACTAGTTGTAAGTAAAATGTTGAGTTTTAATTAATATATTAATTAATATCTCTATACTAATAATAGAACGAAGTATATTTGTTACTTTGATTGTTTGTTTGTTCGTAGGGCTAATCTTCGGAAGTACTAAACCGATAATGAAATTCTTTCACAATCAGAATGCTACACTATTCAGGAGTGCTACAGGCTATATTATTTTATTATGATAGTAGTAATGTAGGTAACATTGCACCCATGCGAAAGTGGGGGTTGGCCGCTAGTCTATACAAATAAATAAAATTGGAGTGTCTGTCGTGACACGTGAGCTCCTCTCCCCTCGTCTACTCTACTATCAATACATCGCATAACTCGAGCTGCGCACCTTTCTCGCGAAGCTACATTGCGGCGGCGCATATTCCTCGTACAGCTACATAGTATTGGTGGATCTAAAGAAAAGTTCATAGCATGTCTATCTTTTGTACAGTACAGTAGTCAATTTATATTAGTTATTGAATTTGCTTCGCCCATTTTACCTGTGATCAATAATTCTTATTAAAGGTTCTTTCCCTCCCGCTTCGTCTTATTGATTCATTGAAACGTTGCGTGACGTGCGACGATGGAACGCGCGTCTTATTTTGTGTATGTAAGAGATCGGTTTGCATGGGCCTGTAATAACTATCACAGAGACATAACTAAATAAACAGTTCAAGTAGATAATATTTGTTCTTGACACTAAAAAAAAAAACGTAACTTCACGCCTGTAATCCCCGAACGGGTAGACAGAGGTAAATGCATGCATTCAAGCATACATGCAAACTATTGCAAACACCCACGAATCGCCAGTTACGTTTTGGCCCATGTAACAGGTGGCGAACCTGTTGCCATCTCCGGGCACTTTACCGAACTTCGAGGTACTGGGAAACTTCCAGAAAATGGAAAATCCCAATAGAAGCAGAGATAAAGGATTTTAAACCGTTATCTCTGATGGTACCTGACCCGGGAATCGAACCCAGGACCTCCAGCGTAATAGTAGTGGCCTGCTACACAGATCATCTGTGGCCTGATACCACTACGCTGCTGAGGCAGTTTAGACACTAAATAATTTGGACAAATAGTCATAAATACAACCTCAGACCAATGAGCCCCATCGATCGATTCATCGTAATGTCTTCGAACGCCAAGCATAGCTCCCTCCATTGCTCTCTGCGAGACCTTGAGCTTTCTTGACGGATCCATAGTAAGCGACCATGATTCGGTTCCGCATACCATCAGTGGTAACACTCGTCAAGACCTTCATCTTGACGAGTGTTACCACTGATGACGAAACTCGTTCGGTCGAAAAAAGCCTCGGTTATCGAGATAGTTCTTACCCAATTTGGTGAACATAGCAAGAGTTAAGTTTCTAAGATATTTTTCCTTTGTAATTTAAGCAAATTTATATTTGCACAAGTAAGTAAAACTTAGTGTGTGGCAGTAGTGATAAAAAATATTTGAACGCTTTCGCCATTCTTTTGTGGCGCACGGTCAAAAATGGATGCCGATCTAAGGTAGTTTGAAATAGACTGACAATGTAGAATAACTGAATACTTTGTCGTAAAACAGGAGAAAGTACTCGCCCTTAAAGTTTGTACAGTACGAAACCGGACATTAAATTAGTGATTTTGGCAAGCAAAATCTTTTATTGTGGTGGATAAGGTGCCCTGTGGTCATAAATATTATATACCTACTTACTTACATTTTTAAGACGACGCAACGCTCGGATCATAGTTCTTTATATTTGCCGGGCCAACCACATTTCATTTTTGTACTTCTTAATGCCATTTTTGTGACCGGGGTTTTGAAATGTAGGAATAAGGAAAATAAGGAGAGTAGGGATGATGACTAGGTATGAATCAACTACTTTGTATCATATCACATAAAAGCGACTTAAATGAGATATCCAACAAATTTTAATAAGAATGTTTTTACAAAAACGCAGTATTGACGAAAAATTTCGATATTCTCACCCCAATCACTTATAATAACAATACCGTATTATAATAATAACAATAATTATCATACCGTTTTCGTCTCACGTTAAAGATTTAGGTTTAACTATCGATACAACATTAAGTTGGAATAATCATATCTGCGAAATAAATCAAAGAGTCATAATAATACTGCGCTCTCTTTACCGATTTAAGCACTTTCTACCTACCAGATTAAAGATTCTCTTAGTTCAGTCACTTGTGTTACCCATTAGTGACTATGCGGATGTTTGTTGCTCTGATTCTTAACAATTGCACACGATACATTTTCGGCTTAAGTAAGTATGACCATATTTCACATTTCCGTTCTCGGCTTAAGTGGCTGCCTATTCGCGAAAGACGATCAATTCGGATTCTCTGCATGTTTTACAATATCTGTAACGATCCTTGTGCACCTAATTATCTTAAGTCTAACTTCCAAATCCTTGGTGATTTACATAATCTCAATCTTCGCTCTTCCGTAGTCCTCAGATATAAAATGCCTTCACACCTTTCTGGTTTTTATTCCCATTCCTTTGCTGTAACAGCAATCAAACTCTGGAACGCGCTTCCCACTGATATCAAGAAAGCTCCGAGTAAGTTCTCCTTTAAACGTCGATTGAAAGAGTATTTTTTAGCTTCCCAGGTCTAAACAGTTAAATTTTTTTTTCATCATCTGTATCTTTTTATCTATCTATTCATATTTACTAAATTTTTATATATAATTATATTTTCTAGTATTATATACCTATTTATTTACGTATCTATATATAATATATATTCATATACTAACAAAATGTATGTAGCTTTATAATATTATTTATAGTAAGTTTTATTATTTAATAATTAATATTGTCAACCAGATTTGTTTTTTGTTTTCGATTGCAAGTTACTATCTTTTGTTATTGCACCTCTTCGACAGCTTTATTTAGCCCTAATGTTGGCTGGTAGAGAATGCCACTAGGCATTAAGTCCGCCTTATGTACATTTATTATGTGCACAAAAGTTTAAAATAAATAAATAAAATAATAAATAAGTATTTTAAAATGTTTTGATTTCATCATCCAATTCACAAGTTTTAACTAACGTGACGTCAGAATAGAGTATCATTTTGTATGAGCCGTTTTGAGTCGTTTCACAACTTGCAACGTTTTGAATCGGTATATCTTTAGAATTATTAGCTATTGAGTAGACGTTTCAAAGACAATATTTATTTATTTTTCCTATACTTTTTGAAATTACAATTAAAAAGAAATAGTCATCATCCCTGTTAGGTCATTAGAAAGTAGGAGCCACCAAACAACGGTTACTTTTATCTGCTCCCAAATTAGTGTGCTAGTTTGCATAATAATAGTGCCGTACTCTGTATTTTCTACACAGACAAAAGATTATGAGTGTCATTACTATAATAATGCCAAAAAGCGGTTTCACATAAATAGGCACAGGACAGGGCACAAATGGCACACACCGCAGCGCGTCAGGCTATTAGAAGTTTCCTAAACTCTTCGAAATTACCTTGTCGCGACCAATCGAATGCCAGCATTGTCTATTTAAAAGCGTGAGTATTTGTTATGATTGCAGTTAGTTTATTTGAAAATCGAAGACTCATTCTATTTATATACTTTTTATTCGTAGCTTATGCTTTTGGGCTACTAGTTTTTTATACAGATGCTCTACTACAGCTTGTATATTCACTAACCGCCTAAATGGGAGAAAATAGTGAACTGTGAACTTCACAATGAAGTCTAAACCCAGATTTAGTATGTTTCCCTGATCCACACGTTGGCTGCTGACACGCACCGGCCTATCACCAACGCGCATCCCTCGCCCCAACGTTGGGGCCAATGCTATTTTCTAGATCCACACGTTGGACATCATTGGCATTGGCGTCAACGTTCGGGCCATCGTGTGGAGCCGGCTTTACAATAAAGCAGTTGCCTATCTATGCCAGCCTTCCTCGTCCGAAGTTCCTGCATAGGCAACTCCTTTATTGTTGAATTGCAACGAAGAATGCTAATTAAGGTAGATGAACAGCACTTTCCTAACACTTCAAAACGATTAGTTGCTTTGGATCCTTTCGAGACTAAATTAATAATTCTATCATTTGCACAGTTTATATCTTTTACGGTTCTAAGCAATCAATGTGATTCGCAATCGTAAGGATTAGAACAGATGTTGGCACATCGATTGAGTCTTGGCGACTTGTGACCTCGTGTAATGGTTGTCTACGAACTTCGTACGACTTAATGATTAGTATACGAAATTCGATGTCAACTTAAAGCAAATACTAATTCATTTATGTTACAGCAGGCAAAGTATAAATAAAACAAGTGGATACTTTGTAATATTATTACAGAAATGCTTTATTTAATTAAGTCTAAATAGAGTTTGCTGGGTTTCATAAAAATTGTATTCTAATACAACCTACAAGGCGGGTCGGCCGGGGCCGCGATCAGTCTAACCTCGCCGCCCCTTGACGCCCCGCCTTATTCCATCACATACTGTGGATCCTTTTTTATTTCTTTATTTTTGTACAAACATATATTTTACAATTATTAATTTTATTTTCAAATTAATACATCTAAATAAAAAAAATATCGCGCAGGAACCTAAGATTCCTACGCAACTACCGTACGGAAATCATGGGTACACTAGCTACACTTAATACGTGCAACTGGCAAGGTAGACCTCGGGACTACAACTATCAGTACAGGACTTTACAATCATCACTATAACATACGCAAACTAACATAAGCAACGTCCACTCTGCGCTCGCCGCGCCGCCGCGCCGCCCCGACGGGCAGCGGCGTCGGCTACTCCAAATAACTTAAATTAAGTTACATAAAAATATACAAAAATATCATTTTCACAAAATTATAATCGACAAACTATACAGTCCGGCGCTAAACAATATTCGATAGACTATGTACGATTTCGAAGCCGGTATTAACTTAAACGAGAGCTTGACTTGAAGTAATAGTACAAAATAATAATATAATCAATAATCATAATCACGACTATAGTGCCGATTGTCCAGAACTGCCTGCGGCATCTCGATCGCTTTCGAAGATTCAAGGTCCCCTAGCCCAGCTAAAATATTTAATCTACAACGAGCTAAATTAAGGAAACGCGCCGATCCGTCCGATCGCAGCCTTCCATCGATTCATAAATTACACGAGAATGAGAGACTTTCAAATATTTATACATAGATTCATACGAACAACGAATAATACTAGAACACTTACTCGCTAGAGACGCAGCGAACGCTACGCCGCGGTGACGCGACGGCCGAGCGCCGGGTCGGCGTCGACACTGTACAACTATGGTTACGTTACGTTACAGATACAGATACAGTTACAGTACACAGCATACAGCATAGCGCATCTCGCACGTTCTGTACATCAGTCGGCCGCTACGTATGTACAGGCGCCGGGCGCCGCGCGGCCCGCCCGCGCACACAATATATATATAACGCTCGCTACTGGCACACGGCACACCGCACTCCGCACGCACACGTCGCACACGTCGCACACGACACCACACGACACCACACCACACTACGCTATCAGATTGTACACGGCGGCGCTGGCCGCGGGCGGGAGGGGGCCGGGCGGCGGCCGGCCGACTCTATAGTTACAAATGTACAATCGCAAATATTCACAAAATTTATAATAGGCGGGGTCACCCGCGCCGTCGCATCAGCCTAACTCCGCGGACGTTAATACTATACTTTACACGGACTACAGGACGACAGGGTTGGGCGGCGGCGGGCCGATGGGGCCGAGCTCGGGCGCCTTCATGAAGAACTTCTCGAGCTTGGCGATGATGTGCTTGCCGTACGTGTACTTGCGCAGCGAGCCGATGTGCGGCCGGATCTTGTGCATCAGCACCTTGCGCTGCGTCGGCTCCGCCACGTCGATCATCTTCTGCACCACGTAGTTCGCGTACTGGTCCTTCATCATCACGTGCAGAGCGCTGCGATGAAATACCAAATACATTACAACACACCATAGCCGAAATACGGTTAATAGAACATCAGATTAATTTGTGGCACAACAAAATGAGTATATACAGAAACTCTCTGCTTATCCAAAATCAATAAAATATAGCTTATCCCTAAGCGGCCAATCGTCTGATAAATATACATGTGGCGTGCAATGCATATAGGCAAATAGGTTTAACTTCCGTTAGCAATACGAAAATTGATCTTTCATTCACTGTTTGCAGTTTCAAGCCAACACTATATTTTGGTAGAGTTTGATTTGAAAGTTGGCTCTTCAGCTATAGCTTTATAACAAAAGTATGTGTATGTATCTTCTCGCCAATTTCGTTACGAAGTAGGCAGAGTGTGAAGCGGCTTATTATCTTAGTCCTGACAAACCTCTCGTGCTTCTTCTACATTTTTTTTTAATGTCAGAAGGTGGGAAACAAGTGTGCAGTTCACATTGATGTTAAGTGATAACTGCAGCCTATAGACATCTACACAAAACCCAGAGGGCAAAATGCAGATGCGTCGCCACCCCTGTGACCTAAGTTGTTGTCTCTGTGATAGTTACAACGGGGCCATACATTCAACATTCTCTTCATACATGCACGTCGAGGCCTAATACTCTATTACAAAAGTTAATCAATAAACTAGATTCAGTGCGAGAATATGGGTTCGTTCCAAACAAAACTAATGCCGATTTGAATCCATTTAATGCAATATTGTCGAGTATGGATGGGTCGTCAATCATGCTATCCATATGTTCTAAATTTGCTACTAAGTTACTTGGGTCGAACTCACTCTCGCGGCCTCCTTTGAGCAAGATTCGAGTGTGAGTAGTAATAAGTGTACATATGTGTGCGGGTGAAGAGGTGTGAGAAGTGTGTGAGGTGTGAGGGGTGAGGGTGGTGTGTGAGGGGTGAGAGAGGTGTGACAGGTGTGAGGGGTGAGAGAGGTGTGACAGGTGTGAGGGGTGTGAGTGGTGTGAGGGGTGTGGGAGGTGTGGGGTGTGAGAGGTGTGAGGGGTGTGAGTGGTGTGAGGGGTGTGGGGTGTGATAGGTGTGAGGGGTGTGAGTGGTGTGAGGGGCGTGGGAGGTGTGAGGGGTGTGAGAGGCGTGGGAGGTGTGAGGGGTGTGAGAGGTGTGAGGGGTGTGAGGGGTGTGAGTGGTGTGAGGGGTATGGGAGGTGTGAGGTGTGAAGGGTGTGAGAGGTGTGAGGTGTGAGAGGTGTGAGAGGTGTGAGAAGTGTGAGAAGTGTGAGGAGTGTGAGTGGTGTGAGTGGTGTGAGGAGTGTGAGTGGTGTGAGGGGTGTGAGAGGTGTGAGGGGTGAGTGATGTGAGTGGTGAGGGAGGTGTGAGGTGTGAGGGGTGTGTGAGGTGTGAGGGATGTGAGAGGTGTGAGGGGTGTGAGAAGTGTGAGTGGTGTGAGGGGTGTGAGAGGTGTGAGGGGTGTGAGAGGTGTGACAGGTGTGAGGGGTGTAAGAGATGTGTGGGATGTGAGTGGTGTGAGGGGTGTGAGTGGTGTGGGAGGTGTGAAGGGTGTGAGGTGTGAGGGGTGTGAGAGGTGTGAGGGGTGTGAGGGATGTGAATGGTGTGAGGGGTGTGAGTGGTGTGAGGGGTGTGGGAGGTGTGAGAGGTGCGGTGCGGAGACTGACTTGTCGTTGAAGCCGCAGAGCTCGTCGATGAGGAGCGCGCGCTCGTTGCGCGTGGCGTGCGTGACGCACTTCTCGACGACGTTGGAGGCGAACTTGTGTTGCGACAGCTGCAGCACCTTGCCGCGCACCGCCGCCACCAGCCGCGCGCGGTCCTCCGCCGCGCCGTGCTCCAGCACGTGCTGCACCACGTAGTTGCCGTACTGGTCCTGACCCGACATACGCCTCTTTATGTTTCATCGCAACACGACACGTCCGCATTCACATGAAGGATCATGGCGAGATTGGTGCAGGATAATTTTAAAAATGGTACACGATACGAGGATGGATCCAAAAGTTCGTGGCCCAACTTACAAGGAGACATGACATATTTTTAAATTTACCGTTATTTAGTATGTCTTCTATTGATTTATTGTGCGCAGTTTCATTCCGATACTGCACAATATAAATTTTCTGTGATTATTTGTTTGAAGCATTCTGACGCGATTTTCAATAATGGAGAAAATTGAACATCGTGCAGTCATTAAGTACCTCAATAAAAAAGGCCTGTCACCAAAAGACATCCATCAAGATATGGTGGGCACTTTGGGGGAGTCTGCTCCATCGTATTCCAGTGTCAAGAAGTGGGTAGCTGAGTTTAGGCGCGGTCGTGAGAGCATTGAAGATGATCCTAGGAGTGGACGGCCTACAACCTCTACCACGAAAGAAAACATCGATAAAATTTGTGATCTCGTACTGGGTGATCGACGTTTGACCATCGGTAAGATAGCTGAGACAACAGACATTAGTTATGGCCGGGTGCAACATATAATAACGAAAGAATTGGCATTCCATAAGGTTTCTGCTCGCTGGGTCCCGAGGTTGCTTTCAGCTGAACAAAAACGAGTTCGATTCACAATTTCGCGAGACTGTTTGGAACTTTTTGAGACTGATCCCGAGGACTTTTTGTCTAGATTTGTTACCATGGATGAAAGCTGGGTTCACCACCATATTCCTGAATCAAAGCAACAATCCAAACAGTGGAAAAGATCTGACTCACCTACACCGAAAAAGGCTAAAGTCGTTTTGTCGACTAACAAAGTCATGGCTTCTGTTTTTTGGGATGCGAAGGGCATTATTTTTGTAGATTATTTACCGAAAGGTCAAACTATTAATTCTAGTTATTATTGTAACCTTCTACGAAGACTACGAGAAGAAATAAAAGAAAAAAGGCCGGGAATGTTGCGTAAGAAAGTTTTGTTCCATCAAGACAACGCACGTGTTCACACTTCGGTTGAAACAATGTCTGTAATCCATGATTATGGCTACGAATTGCTGCCCCACCCACCTTATTCGCCGGATTTAGCCCCCTCAGATTATCATTTATTTCCAAATTTAAAAAAACATTTGGGTGGCTCGAAATATTTCGACCAAAGATGAGGTGATAGTGGCAGTAAACGAGTATTTCGCCGACCTTCCGGAATCTTTTTTTTCGAGGGGATAAACAAGTTGCAGTTCAGGTGGAAGAAGTGTGTTGAGCTAGATGGAGGAGACTATGTCGAAAAATAAAAATAAAATTAGACCCACTTTTCTTTCATTTTCTTGGTCGGGCTTCAAACTTTTGGATCCACCCTCGTAAAACCTTGAATATTATTTAGCACTTAAGGCACATTTCCTGGTATATAAAAATATTGTAATATTTATTTTTCGCTATAACACATGCGAATGAACTTTAGAAAATAAAGGAAAAACGGAAAGAAAAATTTAACTTCGGGCAGGAATCGAACCTGCGACCTTAGTATAACCAGTCCAGCCGCTTTACCACTAAGCTACCGTAGTAATAAAAAAGATTTTTAACACTCCAGAATAAGTTAAAAATTGAAGTTTAGTATGGAGTACTTCTACTGTTGTTAGGAAATACTATTTTATTCCGCCGATTTAAAAAAGGGTGGTAAGGTTTCATAATATTTCAAAACAGTTTTACCTAGTACCTCTTCTTATTCTTTCTTGACCAATAAATGTATGAAAGTTGCCATGATTCTTTAGTCTGAATAATTAAATTAATATACGATAACATCGTTCCCTACTATTTTACGGTAACTGTGGATTTACACTCATTCTCTATTACAAATCTTCATCGTCTACATTATAGCTATGATATTTACATTATTAAATTGACCATAAATATTTGAAAAAATGTGCCTCGCCGCTTCAGGTTAAGTGTTTCTCGAAAACGCCATTGCATAATTACGACATATTTGTACTTCATTGTCTCTCCGTATGCGGCATCGTGTCACTCAGACGGTCACAACTCGAGTGCGACACCACACGGGTGACGGAGGGTTGCGAATACGAACCTGTATGAGCTGGTCGGTGTGGGCGTGGAGCTCTGCCAGCACGGGCGCGGTCTGGTCGGGCGTGCAGTGCTCGAGGATGCGCTGGATGACGCGGCAGCCGTAGGGGTGCGTCGATAACGCGTACACCTGCCCCGCGAACGCGTTGATTATGAACTGTAGCGCGCTGGGCTCCACGCACTCGATGCATTTTTGTACCTGCAAACACGAACACGCGCATCTTACATTTCGATACGTACACAATAAACAAAGTAATAAATAAATACTACGCGTGTTCACACTATACGTGCACAGGTGGATAGGTATCAATCCACATTAGCGTCTGTTTTTTTTATTTTATAAACATATTAGAATTAATAAAACTGATTGCAGCGAGGTAGACTATTAAAATACTTGAGACAATTTGTGGCATTAAATTCCTTCCAGTATTCATTAATGGTGTGACAAGCATTACTACTATTTTAAATCAAAAGTAATAAATAATTCTATATCAGTGCATTAAATGAAGTTAATTTATTCATCACACAAAAAATGGAGCAAAAAACCTATCCAACAGTAAGTATCAGTAAGAGATGCATGGCTGGCGATAAATTCTGCTGGATGGACTCGAGCGCCTTCTGGACGACGCGGCGGCCGGACGTGTGGCGGTACTCACCACGTGGTTGCCGTTCTGGTCCTTGACGCACTTGAGCACGTGACCGTCCAGCTCCCGCACCACCTCCTGCTGCTGGTCGGGCGGGATGGACTCGAGCGCCTTCTGGATGACGCGGCGGCCGGACGTGTGGCGGTACTCACCACGTGGTTGCCGTTCTGGTCCTTGACGCACTTGAGCACGTGACCGTCCAGCTCCCGCACCACCTCCTGCTGCTGGTCGGGCGGGATGGACTCGAGCGCCTTCTGGATGACGCGGCGGCCGGACGTGTGGCGGTACTCACCACGTGGTTGCCGTTCTGGTCCTTGACGCACTTGAGCACGTGACCGTCCAGCTCCCGCACCACCTCCTGCTGCTGGTCGGGCGGGATGGACTCGAGCGCCTTCTGGATGACGCGGCAGCCGTACATCTGCAGCGCCAGCGCCAGCACATGCCCGCGCACCTGCACGCACAACACGCACACATCACACATTATTATATCCACAGTGACGCTTCACGATAGTGTTCGGGGCTAGGATAGGGTAAAGACGTGCATTCGGTATGCATACAGACACCCACTATTCGCTCGTTACGATTTTTCACTCCGTGTAAACGTCGTTTCATATCTATAGACCGGAAGCGTGTGGTGTCTGTTAAAAACGAATTAAAAAAATCTTAAATACAATTTCTTTTAAAATATTTTTGTACTATTATAATAATCTACACTCAATGTCTGCATAATATAAACACTCAGGAGAACGAATGGGAATTTTCTGAAATGACCCAGGGATCGAGCTCATGCTTCGGAGCAGCAGAGACCTGTTACCATCATCTAACTATTTACACACCGCGGACACTCCGTCAATATTCCATACAAACGCTTAATTTGGTGTCTATTACACAGCCATCAATCAGTGACGTGATTTACACGTGTACCTGTGTGCGTAGCACGTAGAGAATACCAAACGTCGCCCATAAGAGGGGAGGAGGTTGGGTGAGGCGGGGAAAACGGACGGGACGTCGAAGTGTCCATTCTATACGTAGTAGTATTACATATTCTCTGCTATTTACGTCATTAAACACCTTTTCTTATGAATAGGAAATATGAACATAAAGAAAAATATACAACAAGTTTTATATACAATATTTAAAAATAAAAGTGACAGCTTCAATGTCAATGCAATTAACTTCAAATTTCACAAATTTTAGTTAGGTATAAACAGAATGAAGTTTCTTTATGGCTAAACAAGCATGGGATTCGGCCTCAGCTTATTTTTACTGGCAAGATTTCGTAAATGAGAATATAACGAGGAAAGTAAAATAAAAAAATAAATAATTTTCAAACCAACCTTTTGCGCTAACGTCGTCTTCTGTTCAGGTGTGCCAAACTCAAAGAATTTCTGTATCACATAGTTTCCAAACACATCTGTCATTAAACTATAGGCGGCGCCGATTATTTCATTAAATACCATTTGTTTTTCTTGAACTGTCGCTCTTTCTAATTTTTGTTGTATAAACCTGCAAATAAAAAAAAGAATATGTAGGAAAAAAAATTCTTATCTAATGGAGAATTTGGGAGAATTGTCCTAATATCGATTGTTTTAAGTTAATGATTGATGGTTTGCTAAGTCATCCTAATTGGGTTTATCAATATTATCTTCTGCATCAGTTCACAGTCTTCTGTAGCGATTCATGAGATATTAGATTATAGAGAGAGTTGGGTTAAGTGCTTAAATGTTTCAAATTAAACAGCTATCTTATGAAAAAAAAGTAAGCCTCATGCACACTTCCATCCGTGAGCCTCAGTGCGAGTTACTTTATGTATTTGAATTATATTGAATGCTGATCTACAGTTAACTTTAATTGGTATGGATTTCAAACAGCGCAGTCTGTGGACAGTGACTGTGACAACACAAAATGTGAGCAGCATTATTGACATACAAAAATTTTGATAGTTGCGTGTGCAGTGTTTGTTGCTGCTTTCGATTGACCCGATGGTGAAGGAACTCCAAATCTTCGAATGGCATTTTGTCACTCGCACCAGCTACTGTGAAGGTGGGTTCTTACTTCCTTCTTAAGAAAAGAGCAATTCTCGGGCGAATGTGTATGAGAAGGTACCATAGAGCAACACGGGCCACCGGCCGCGGCGGACCGGAAGGGAGTAGCCATATGCAGGCTTTCCTCCCTCTATCAAAGTACAAGCACAAGTGTTCCTATGCCTGTCGCCTAGATGTGTAAATGTGTGCGAGAAAATGTTTACGTATTTTGTTAAAGTCAAGGTGTGAGTTTCGTAGCAATAGTCGATGTTTGCAGTTGTGTGTGTGTGTGTGTGTGTGTGTGTGTGTGTGTGTGTGTGTGTGTGTGTGTGTGTGTGTGTGTGTGTGTGTGTGTGCGCGCGCGCGTGTGCGTGTGTGTGTGTATGTGTGTGTCACACGTATTTCCCCCCGCAGAAAATGACACACTATTTTGCATCGGTAATAAATGCTATGGCTACTCCCCTCCGGTCCGCCGCTGCCGGTGGCCCGTGTTGCTCTATGGTAGGTACTAACCTAGATCCGTGCTGGTCCTGCGAGAACTCGACGATGTGGTTGGCGAGCTCACGCAGCTGCAGGTTGGGGTACCGGTTGTTGCGGAAGTCCTCGAGCAGGCGCGAGCGGCCCGCCGCCGGCTTGTCGCCCACCAGCGCGCCCACACTCACGCCGCCCACACCCACCCCGACGCCTACTCCCACCCCCACCCCGCCCACGCCGCCACCCACTAGTTCTGCAAAGCAAATAAACATACGATGTTATCTTAATTTGTCTAAAAGAGTACAAGGACAGATACAGCCCTCATATATCACACTATCTAAAGATAACAGTTTTCTTTTTTTGTAATGGAAGTGGTAAACAAGCATACAGTTCACATTGATGTTAAGTGATAACTGCAGCCTATAGACACCCACACAAAGACCAAGGTCAAAATGCAGATGCGTTACCTATTCCTGAGGTCTAACTAAGGTGTTATGCCTCTGTGCCGGAAATTACAGGGCCGTCCATTACCACCTGACCGGAACACGATAGTGCTGAACACTACCATTTAGCGGCAAGTATATTAGGTAATGCGGTGGTGCCTACGCCCGCGAGCTCCGTCACTGGAGCTCTACCACCAGTAAAAATCTGAAGAAACAAAATGTTTTAACAATAACGAACAACAACAACGCTGTATTCTCTAACAAGTAACAAGACTGTATTCTCGAAGGGGCATGCAGAGATAAATGCATGTAACACCCAACGATTCAATAGTTATTTGTTGTTCTAGGTAACAGACGGCGAGCCCCCTCACTGGAAAATATCAAGAAAACGGAAAAATCCCGATAGCTCATACCCTTGATCCGGGGATCAACCCGAGGACTATGTAGCAGTACTGGTTTCTACTATTAGACTACCGGGGCAATAAAGTTCTACCACAGATCTACTTTTTTTGTCATTGTCATTGTCATGACACTCATGTCCTGTCTTTGCTATACTCGTGACACATTCAATTTCATTTCAAATTCATTTGAAAAAAACTGATATTTAAATATCATGAGAAAGGAGGAAGAAACCGAGGGCAGAGAGAAAGAAAATGAAGCAAGAGAGGGGTGGGGGGAGAGGGAGGTCGACAGTCAAGAGGGTGGTAGACAGATGAAATACAAAACATAAATATAATAATATATAATTTTGTGAAAGCAAACCGGAACCAGAATGAAACGTAAGTGAAATACGAACCCAAAAAGCGCTTATATTTTTATGGATGTTAAAAACTTCTCATTAATTCATACTATAAAATGAATAATTGCTTTAATCTGTAAATGTGTACATATAATATGCATACAAAAACTATGAATGTTTGAAATTTAACAAGTATTCCATGACTGAGTAGTCTGACCTAACCCATATAAATCATACGATAATGTAGATTTGGATGGAATTTCTTTTTTCCTCATTATGTTAGGTTAGGTTAGTTAGTTAAGTTGCATTTCAATCGAAAATCTAATTTTGTAGTATTTATAAATAAAGATAATATTTTTTGTGGACAAAGAGCTTTGTTAGAAGATATATATAGAAAAACACCGTTTATAACATAAACATCACTAAATGAAAAAAAAAAACACAGTCTTATCAATATTTTACAGAAGTTCATATCCGTCCACTGTCCATTAAAATTCGTGTAATGTAAATAAATCGGCGTCATGATCGCGTTTTGTTCAGAACATACAGAACTCATTGATCTTACAGCTTTGCGCAAGAGTTTCACGTATAAACTGTAAGAATATGCACGACCGGATGGAGCACATTTACACGGATCTATTCGGCACATAAATATCGGAATCTATTAACATTAGCAGTTTGTGGATAATGCCAGATGCAGAGAAACGATATACGATTCGCTCATCTAGGTTAAGATAAACCAAAAACAATGTAATATGCTAAATTAGAGGACGTTCATATAATACGTGCGCATATAAGGGAAGGGGGATGGGTCTCGCTGAGCGTGACAAAATGTGACAGGTGGGAACGGCGTCCACGGCAACGTCACGTTCGCAGTTGGGGTGAAAATATTTTTAATTATTATATCGTAAGAAGACTATCATTAATTTTAAAAATGTCATATTCACCCCTAAAAACATTACGTCAAAAAAACTGAGTTTTGTCCCGTAATATTTTTAGGAGGGGTCAGAAATAGTGTGACAGCGTGATAATAGCGGGGGACGGGGTCAGAAAAGGCTTATAATAGCGTGTCGTATTTATCGACGGTCCCTTATAAATAAAATATCATCACGTACAAACAAAATGTAATGTGTCGATGTTTCATTTACTACAATTCCGAACCATTTTGGAATTATTAAAATGTCCGAGTCAAGTGTCACGCAATTAATATTCATTCAATGACTGAATTGATATTCAGTGCGTATTCGTTTCAGTGTTCAAGAACGACAACTGTAATAATTGTAACATATTCCAAATGATAACGACGTGATATTTTTTTATGAAACCAAATTGAATTCTATATTCTATAGTAAAATATTTAAAATCCAAAGGCATTATGGGTGGTGGTAAGTCAAGAGATATGAATCTTATTTTAAAGCCTACCTAAAGAGAGTGGTAATGCCACAGAATTTGTTTGGTCTTTCTCGATTTACTTTATTATTATGAAGATCTTATTTCTCGTTCCTGGAGAGGCTAACGACAAAATAATTTGTGTCATGCTTGGAACGATCACGTGTATTTTTATGCAATAATTGGAATGAACTAATTTAGCAAAAAAGTAAAGGTGGTGGTGGAAGCGTTAAGGTATTTAATCGGTAACTTGCATCTAGCTGGTACGTGTCCGGGCGACGTAATTTAATTTTACGCCAAATATCACATGGCGCGTAACGCATCCGCGCATTCGTTGCACGCAGCATAGAATTTAACTGGTACTGATATATGTACCTACAATTTTCGACATTTTGTTAAGTGAAAGTATAGGAGTACAAAAGATCCGAGCTATGCAATAGATACATACAGTATAACTTACCATCAATGTAAACTGTTTGCTAGTTTGCCACTTCATGACAAAAAAAATTAAAGAATAATATGCAAACGTTAATATATAGATATCGATAGAAAAGTAATAGAAAATGTAATATCTTTTTTCTCTTTCCTTTGCATCGTTATAGTAGGGGGAGTTCAAGAGAGGAATTTTGGATTTACTCAAACGCGTCAGATTACCCTCGCCTCCCGCAAAGTCCCCATTCCCCTGATCTTGACAGAATAGTTTGCATAGAAATCGTTATGATTAAATATATACGCTTACACTCACAGCCCCCACACTAGGTATAAATCTGTATCGTGGGTGCTGTAGTACACACACAAGAATTGCACGTCTAAGAGAAACGTGGTCGGTATCGTCCCATGGGCGGTAAAATCATTATGTGATAAAAAAGCAGTCTTTATCCTCTTTGTACAATTAGCAATGCCCCAACAGGGTGTCACAATATTATATTTAAGATCTTTTTATACTCTTATGAATGTACTGTATTATTGTGAAAACGCTAATAAATAAATAAATCACTTATTAAGATGGTATTGCATGCCCTCTTACTATTTCACGAATAGTATGTTACCTAAAATGTTGAACAAGTAAATAAGTATATTATTTTTCAGAGTTTGGAGATAATGGACAGAATTGTTAATTTATACACGAATGGCCTATTTTCTGTGTAGTTCCTAGAATTAGGCCATCACTTGTGACAAGGTTTTAGCACGCCTTAATTAAACCACACAGCTTAAGTTCTCGTTGTCTAAACTAATGGAATGCGTGCGTCTTTAAAGCTTATTTGACGCTAGGTAAATTATAGGTATTTCGATGCTGTGATTGTAGGTGTCTTTTAAAGATGCAATCAAGAGTTATTACATCGATTCCTGAGAGTTTATTGCGTTGGATTGATCGTGACAGATGACATAATTTCCATATATAATAGTAATAAATAGTCTTACGGTAAATTAATATTGTTTGTAAATAATAATAATAGGGTCTGACAGTTTAAAAAAACTTGAGTTTATACTCTTATGATGGTTTTCATCTAATCAATTTATAAATGTAATCAGTGCCACATTTCTCATTGAACTGTTAAATCATTAACACAGCTCGTTTAGTCCTCTTGTACATAAACCTTGTGAATTCTTGACAAACACATTATACCTACGCAATAAATTATCGTCCTTCAAGAGCCATAAAGAACTTTTGTCAATTTACTGTGAACTCATCCCTACTGTTAATAAAATCCTAAATCTACAAATAATAATAATAATAATACACGTCGCCAATATTATTATCAACCGATATCAAAATCGATACGGTTACGTCGTATCCCTACTTCAGTGCTGTGTAAACAGAAAGAGTGAGACTGATATCTACATCACAGGCCCGATAGAGAAGGACGAACATAGAGAGCCTACAATTAGAGAGCTAGGTGATCTGTGATGGACAATCAGATAGCTAGTTTCCTTGGTTTGAGGAGATTATAATAAGTATTATAAATATATAATAATTTAGCAATCGAGAAACACAAACATCTATATGACTCTATAGATCCCGTAACTAATATTGACTCTTTCGGGAAGATTAGGTTTCTGCGCCATTGACTACAATCCATACCTATACCCATATTTTGTCTATCCTACAAAAACTCATAGCAACACGGGCCACCGGCCGCGGCGGACCGGAGGGGAGTAGCAATATCGACTTTTCCCTCAAAGTACAAGCCCGAGTGGGCCTACGCCTGTCGCCTAGATGAGTGCATGGTGTGAGTTTCGTAACAATAGACGATTTTTGTAGTGTGAGTGTCACACGAATTTCCCCCCGCATAAAATGACACGAATGTTTTGCATCGGTAATAAACGCTATGGCTACTCTCCTCCGGTCCGCCGCGGCCAGTGGCCCGCGTTGCTTTATGTACAAAAATCATAACTATAATTATCGGAATACTTTCAAAAAATCATCGATGCCTGACGTACTGTCAACTAAAAATAAACGACTTTAGCTAAATATATCATATGAATCATGAATAAGTAATCCATACCAGAAGGTGTATTCTGTAACTAGGTGGCTATCAATTTCAAAGCCACTTTGCAGTCCATTGCTGTTTCTAAAATGATCGTAATTATCACGTTACGTCAAAATAACAATAAACTGCAAAGTGACTATCGAAATTATGTTAAGCGAGATACATAATACACCTGCTGGTCAATACAATGACATAATAATATTTAATATACTTTTTGTAGTAGTGTTTTTTGCGTTATTAAATGACTACGATATCTTCCAGGGCGATATTATATTTTTAGCTTCTCATCACGGGTCATTAATAGTTATACTAAAAGAAAGGAAAACATCCACACAGTGGCGGATTTACCAGTAGGCTGAGTAGGCTGGAGCCTAAGGGCGGCAAATTTTAAGGAGCGGCAGATTTAGTACACATTTTATTTCGATTTCGATTTGCAAATTAAAAAAAAATATACACACAAAATAAGTATTTCGAAAATTGGAAGGAAATTAAAATATTTTACTAAAATCGAATTATAGTCCTATTAAATATGTATACAATGCTAAATATTTCAATATCTTTACATAAATAATTGCTAAAGTTCAAATATCATGACGATTCGATATTATTGTCGAAATTTAGTTATATTTACATATCTTCTTCTCTCTGGAGTGAAAGATTATGGTTTGGTGAACCCGAGACTAATCTGGGTCCGAATTAAATTGGGTGTCACTAGAGTATTTTTGGTAGCAGCTTATGCACCGGTTAGCTCAGCGACGACCTAAGACCTGGAGAAGTTTTGGGAATCTACAAGGGAAGTTCTCGATATGGTAGAAGCTAATGAAAGGGTAATTTTGTGCGGTGATTTGATTTGGATGGGACCAGGCGGCCAGGATACGAGGTTCCGTTCGCCGTTCTAGGTCCATATGGTGATAAAAGAATAAATGATGCTGGTAAGCTGATATTTGACTTATGCTTGGACCGAAGTCTCCTTGTGTCTAACACAGAATTCCGTCATTCACATTCACACGTATACATGGGGGAGGAATGAACAAAAAAGTATGATTGATTTGATCATGGTTGATAGTCGTCTTCGGAAGAGCCTGATGGACACTAGAGCCTACAGAGGTCCCACTCTTGATACAGATTACTACTTGGTAATAAGCCGATTTAGGGGTCTGTTCAAGAAGTGGCGACATTGGCGTGTTCGTGTGCCTTTCGGGCGACTTGAAAGAATAAAGAGTGAAAAGTTACAAGACATTAGTGCAAGGAGAGTGTATGAACGTCAAGTCCGTGAAAAGTTAGACAAGGTTTGTCTTACGGACTTGGACGTGGATGAATGTTGGCAAGTTATGAAAGATAGTATGGTGGAAGTTGCGAAAGAAGTATGTGGTTATGCAAAGATTCGCAAATCCTTGGAAGGGGATGCGTCGTGGGACAAGGAGGTGCAAGACTCCATTGAAAGAAAGAAGAAAGCATGGCTGTATTATGTAGCATCTTTGCAAATGAATAATGGTATGAGAGATGGGAAGAGATAAATTTACCGTCGGCTCAAGAATGACACCAAGATTTTAGTGAATGAAAAGCGTGAGAGAGATAAAGTGGAAGCTGATGAGAGACTGGCGAAGAGCTTTGAGACTAACATCAAACTCTATTGGAGGGAGGTGAAAGAGCTTCTAGCTCTTCTCCAGTTTCTGGAATGAATACAATAAAATCTAAGTTGGGTGACATTCTTGAGAACACGCAAGATGTGTTAAAACGATGGAGCGAGTATTATGGGGAAATGCATGATTATGCTCACAACACTGACGCCGGAGTTGCTGACTTGACGGTGCCGGCTTGTGAGCATATAGCAATAGATGAGATTGTATGGGCGATACGAAGTTTGAAATGTGGTAAGGCTGCGGGTATTGATCAGGTTTCTGCCGAAATGATCAAATATGGCGGTGCTGCCCTTTGGGATTCTTTCCGGGTGTTGTGCAACATTTGCTGGAGATCCGAAAGAATCCCAAAGGCTTGGCGGTGTGCGGTCATCGTGCTTTTGTATACAGGCAAGGGCATGCGTATGGACTGCACCAGCTATCGAGCGATCAGTTTGATCACTTTGGCAGCTAAAGTGTATGGGAAAGTCTTAGAAAGAAGAATGAAAGAGAAGTCCGACGGGTTGTTGTGGGATGCACAGGGTGGTTTCAGAACTGGAAGAGGATGTATGGATCAAGTTTTCTCCGCAACATCGTAGAGAAGCATCTGGCTGTGAGCCAGAAGGTTTTCTGCGGTTTTGTGGATTTGGAGAAAGCGTTTGATAGGGTATTACGAAAGGAGCTGTGCGACATTTTGCCAGAGTATGGTATTGATGGCAGTCTGCTCCGTGCAATACGGTCCACGTACGTGGACTGTCAAGCATGTGTGCGGGTAGATGGTAACATGACACCCTGGTTTGATGTTAACATCGGTGTCAGACAGGGTTGCGTGCTTTCGTCTAGGCTGTTTATCATATATCTGTACAAATGCCTCCAGAGGGTGAAGTTGATGGATGTGGGAGTGCGAATGGGTGACTTAGTGGTGAACTGTCTGCTTTACGCAGATGATGCGGTGATTGTTAGCTCTAAACCATCTGGGCTACAAGCACTAGTCACAGTCATGAAAGAGGCTTACAATTGAATGTGAACAAAACTAAAGTATTACCCCTTTATTCATAAACGTATTTTAGCTAAAGTGTTGCTAATCTCTCCTTTGTCTCTTTCTATACTGCACATTTGACAATGCAACTGACAAAGACAAAGCATTCTATAGCTAAAACGTGTCTAATGTACGTTTATGAATAAGGGGGATAGTATTTGAAAGAGATGAATTGAGAACAAATGCAAGGGTAGTGGTAGATGATGCAGTGTTAGAACAGGTGGATGAAATTGTATATGTAATAGGTTGGGGAAAAAGTCTTTTCGCATTATAGTATGTATGAACTTGTAATAAAATCTCTTTGGCTATAGTATTTGTATCTGGCTGATATTGGTATCATTGAAAGTTAAAATTTTAAAGAACATAATTCCAATTTCAAATTAGGCAAATGTGTGATTTTCATTTGTTTTATGTACTGTCAAGATGAGTGAATCTAATGAAGAAATTCGATACATTTGAAAATTTTACTACAAAAAAGGTAAAAATGTAACGCAAGCCGCGAAAAAAAAAATTGCGATGTTTATGGACCTAGTGCAGTGTCTGTGAGAGTAGCATAAATTTGGTTTAAGCGTTTTCAATCCGGAAATTTTGACGTCAAAGATGCACCTCGCTCTGGTCGCCCTATTACGGATAAAATGGATGCCATTTTTGAAAAAGTGGCGCAAGATCGACATATCAGTAGTTACGACGTAGCTGAAGAACTGAGAATTGATCACAAAACAGTTTTGGCGCATTTGAAAAAAGCTGGGTACAAAAAAAGCTCGATATTTGGGTACCTCACGAGCTCACTGAAAGAAACCTAATGAACCGTGTACTCATTTGTGATTCTTTATTACGACGCAATGAAACCGAATCATTTTTGAAGAAGCTGATAACTGGTGATGAAAAGTGGATCACGTACGACAAGAACGTGCGAAAAAGGTCGTGGTCAAAGGCCGGTCAGGCTTCACAGACTGTGTCGAAACCCGGGTTAACTCGCAATAAGGTGATGTTGTGTGTGTGTGGTGGGATTGGAAGGGCATTATTCATTATGAGCTATTACCACCAGGCAGGACTATCGATTCTGAACTCTACTGCGAACAACTGATGAGATTAAAGCAAGAAGTTGAGAGAAAGCGGCCGGAATTGATCAACAGAAGGGGTGTGGTGTTTCATCATGATAACGCTAGACCTCACACATCTATCTATAGCCACTCAGCAAAAATTAAGAGAGTTTGGCTGGGAGGTGTTAATGCATCCGCCGTATAGTCCTGACCTTGCACCTTCAGATTTCCATCTGTTTCGGTCTCTTCAGAATTCTTTATGCAATGTTAGGTTAACATCACGAGAGGACTGCCAAATCTACTTGTCGCGGTATTTTGATGAGAAGTCCCAAAATTTTTATAGGAATGGGATCATGTCCCTACCTACAAGATGGCAAAAGGTTATCGAACAAAATGGTACAAACATACTTTAGTTAAATTTAAATAAACTATATTAAAAAATGTTTTGAATTATCTTAAAAAATGCGAAGTAACTTTTTCCCCAATCTAATATATGGATGTGCTTTTAGCAAGGATGGTAGGTACACCACTGACAAAGAAAGAAGAGTGCTTGCAGGGAATTGCGTGAATGGAGCGTTGGGTAAGCTGCTAGAATCGAAACATCTTAACCAGCGGGCTCGACTAGCCGTACATAATGCTGTACTTACTCCAACGCTTTTATATGGAAGCGAGAGCTGGGTATGCAGGAAAGAGCATGAAAGTAAGTTAAACGCGGTCGAGATGAGATCTTTGCGCAAGAGCTGCGGTTTATCACTCACCACACATCGCGTTCGTAACAAAGATGTAAGAAAGAGGCTTTGTGTGAATGATAGTATCGGTGTAAAAATTTAAAAAGGCATGCTCCGATGGTTCGGGCATATAGAAAGAATGTCGAATGAGCGAATGACTAAACAGATATACAATGCGAATGTGGATGGTTGCAGAGGCCCAGGAAGACCAAGACTGACCTACCATGACCAAATAGGTCGAGTTCTGTCTGATGGTGAGGTCAAATGTCTTAGGAATCGGCGTGCATGTATGAAGAGAATGATGAAGGTAGATGAGGCACGAGAGGTATGTCAGGACCGGGATATCTGGCGCACTACACTCTCTGCCTAAGCCAGGTCAGGGACCTGGCGTGAAGATACATACATTCTTCTCTCATAATTGTTCTGAAATTGATATGATTGTGGACTACGATATCAAAATTTAAGGGCGGCAAAAATTGGATAGCCTACAGGCGGCAAATTTGTTAATCCGCCACTGCATCCACAGCTTGATGCAAAGAACTTACTTACTAAAAATTACAATACAAAGTTATGATGTCGGACAACTACGAGCTGTGGTTCAAGAAACGCATTCCCAAAATAAATAAATAAAAAAAATGATATGACAACAGATATAGTAATATTATATAGATACCTAGATACTACCTAGTTCCGTGATCGAATGAGTGCTATCTATTTAAGGGCCGGCGCATAGTGACGGCGTGGCACGACATGGTGAGAGACGGCATGCGGCACGCTTCAGTTCAGTATACCGAAGCATCCTGTGGCATCCCGTGGGACGCCGTGGTATGCCCTCGAGCTAGCCGCTAGCGTAATTGCCGACTGATTCAACCATATTGTTATATATTTAATACTCATTCCTAAAAGAGTGCCGTGGCATCTTGTGGAAAGTCACAACATCCCGCGACATGCCATGCTTGCTACGTCTACATCTACATCCCGCGGGACGATAAAGCCTATGCCGTGCCGCGCTCTCAGTGAGCGCCGGCCTTAAATCTACTGTATGTTTTTACTGGTGGTAGAGCTCCAGTGACGGAGCTCGCGGGCGTAGGCACCACCGCATTACCTAATATACTTGCCGCTAAATGGTAGTGTTCAGCACTATCGTGTTCCGGTCAGGTGGTAATGTACGGCTCTGTAATTTCTGGCACAGAGGCATAACACCTAATGCCTCAGGAGTGGCAGCGCATCTGCATTTTGACCTCTGGTCATTGTGTGGGTGTCTATAGGCTGCAGTCATCACTTAACATCAATGTGAACTGCATGCTTGTTTGGCACTTTTATTACATTAAAAAAAAAAAAAAAAAAAAAAGCACTGATTGTAGAGTTCCAGTGTCGGAGCCCGAGGCTGTGGACATCACCAAGTTACCTATCTGCCACCAAACAGTAGTTAGTAATTCACCATTATCGTGTTCTGGTTAGATAGTAATAAATGGCCCCGTAATAACTGTCATAGACGCAAAACAACTTAGCCTTCATGGAGAGTAACAGTTTTTGTAATAGATGATTAGATGTCTACCGGCAGTATTCAGTTATCATCCATGTTACGAAGAATAAGAGATTTTTCGAAATTCCTCCTTAAGATGGTGGATTTTCTCTATACGTATTTTCATCCACTATGGATGAAAATACGTATAGAGAAAAAATATCACCGATTTCCTTATAACTGCACCATTACCTATACCTAGTCAATAAATTTCACTTAGCAATCAAGACAAATTCTCCATAAAATGATGTTTTTATTTTCGCACAGATCAACGCGTTTGGATCTTGATGTCCAATATGGTGACCAAAATAAGCGAATCAAAAAACAATACAAATAGATAGATCAACTAATTTCTAAGGTAAGACATTTCATTTTTACCTATGAAGAATCATGACATCAAGATCCAAATGCGTTAATTTGTGTTCGCTTATTATGGTGACCATAATAAGCAAATCAAAAAACAATACAAATAGATAGATCAACTAATTTCTAAGGTAAGACATTTCATTTTTACCTATGAAGAATCATGACATCAAGATCCAAACGCGTTGATTTGTGCGAAAATAAAAACAAAAGAATTATCAAAAACATTCTGAAGATATTATTTCTCGCCTTGAAACTTTTTATTAATAGTTTTTGTACAAATCTCGCCATGATACTTCGCTCAATTAAATTGAGGTGCTTATTAGGATACTGAACAAGAAGTAAATAGCAAATATACCAATGGACATATTCATGGTTCTGCGTGTATACGGTAATCTTGTTATGTCAACAACTGGGTAGGTTCACCTTCACCTTACGCAGCGTACATGTAGAATTTAATGAATTTCGTCCATTCGCATTATGCACTGCACCCTGTGATATCTATATAAAAATCTGTTACTGTGCGTTAGTCGCGCTAAAACTCGAGAACGGCTGCACCAATTTGGTTTTCAAATATTCGTGGATGGCCAGGAAAGGCTAAAAGGTGAGAACATAAAAATAGAATTAGAATTTAGGCGATTTAGAATTTTAAAAAATTACAGTCATGGAAATAATGGCCACTTTTATAATACGGCAGAACAACGTTTTCCGACCTATCCGGCCAAATACCAGATATCGGAATTTAGAAAACCCTAAAATTAAATACAACTTAAGTACGTTTTTGCTTCGTACAGCAAACTTTTTAAATTTAATTAAAATTCAATTTCAAAAGTCATAGTAATTTAAGTTAAATATTTAGGAAAGTAAGACGAAATCGATAGGGTTGGCATGGCAAAGCATAATTTGTCCCTTAGATAAAATCTACTAAATTTAGTCAGTGCGGTTTGGGTACTAAGCCGTATTTGCTGACAATTGATATAATTGATTATCAATTGATTATCAGTTGACGTTATTTTACGTTTAATTTGTGCTGCCTTCAAGTAATAGTTAATATCGCAGATCAGTGATCGCCGAAATCCGGCCATACAGCCTTAAAGTCAGCCGGATATTGAGTATCCGGCCCAGCTATCAATTTTATCTCCAGTATTTGTATAGAGGCTGTAGTGCGTGTTGTATAACGTACGAACACTCATACTGTCTATTTATGCTAAACAGAGTATCTCTAACATTTGACATAGCCTTACGACTAACGGTCAGGAGGTTTGTATGACCGAATATTTGTGGGAAATGTACCGGAAGTTCAGGATATTGTTGATGGTATTTTATTTTTGTATGAAAATACCAAGAGAATGAATGTGACGTTGAGTTTTACGGTTTTGGTACCAAGACACGTGTACTTCATAATAATTGGATTTGACAGATGGCGGACTGTGGAGTCTTGCGGACCGCAGTTTGTATAATCTAAATATCTATTACATATAAATAAAATTGGAGTATCTGTTTGTAGTATTAAAATAAACGCTTTTTACTAAATGCATATGTATGTATACACGGTACATACATATACCAAAAGAGCATTTTTTTTTAATTTTTGTCTGTCTGTCTGTTTGTTTGTTGGGGCTAATCTCGAGAACGGTTGGGCCGATTTTTGCGGGACTTTCACTGGCAGATAGCTTATAGCTTAGAGATAGCTTATATGTAATAAGGCGTAACGTAGGCTACTTTTATACTAGCTGCGCCCACGACTTCCGTCTGGGTAGATACTGAACAATCATAAATTCTCACGCGGGAGAAGTCGCGTGATAGTATAAAATATTTATTATAAACGATCATACTGTGATTATAGGTATATTCTTTAAAGACAAAGAGGTTCATTAACGTACAATTTAATAAACTTTATGAAAATATGTAAAGAAAAGGTTGTGTCAAAGACATTTTTGGATTCAACTGCAACGATTCAAATGTGACGAATGCCTTATATGTGCTCAATAAATAGTGAACATAACCTACGTCAATATTCATGAAGCTTAGACTGGAATATAAAATTGTGTCGATGGAAAGAATATAGGGCGGCGGTACACGACACTATCCGTGCGTCCTTGTACAAGAACCGTTCATATTTCGTTACATGGGCAGCAATTTACGATCGATTCTAACTCTTTTGCAAGTTTGTGTCTCATGTACGAATACCAGTCAAAACCTATATAGAGAACTGCTCGCGGCGGCGCCAGCCGCAGTGGCAATGTGAATGGATAAAATGACATGTGAGCACCACTCATATAAGTAAATACATCGATCTTGTTTCGTACCAACCTGAGATAGTTCCGACTCCGCTCAGTTTACTCAATAGCGAAGATGACGAACCGAACATTCCATTTGACGTTAAACCTTGCGCTAAACTGCTGACGGCTCTGAAAGATAAACAAACACATGGTCAATACCAGAAAACGCACATGTCTCTTGCGGCACACGTCACGTACTCGTACATTCTAATGAGGCGTTAAGTAAACATGCTAAGGAGTAAAATATCGGTACAACTGTACATTGGGCAGCACAAATAAATCATGTACAATGATGATATACAAAGCTATTTACAAAGTTACAAAATGGAAGCCTGTTCGACCGCACCGCACCGTACGCGCACTTTTCATATCTTTCTTTCACCTATTTTTCAGTCGACCATGCCGTCGTCATAAACGTTATTGTAATATTGTCGTTTTGATGATTATCATATATTACACTGTTTTTATTGCGCTACTTAATACCACATTTTATACTCTTTGAGCCATAACATATATTTTTTATTGATAATTCACTGTTCTATTGTAAGAATTTGAAACTTACGGAAATCATTACTCTTACGCCGCAACAGAATCGCAACGCAAGCCAAAAAAATGCTTTACGAATCGATTAACAAAGGCCTTGCTATCGGTAAAAGCAGAAAAAATCGGGTGTCTTAAACGATTCTGGTGATTTAGAGATTTAGAATAGATAGTTAAAATATTCGAATGCCAATATTGCCAATGAAGTGGTGGATATTTCGATTTTAATTTTATATGAATAAATAGAATACAGTATCTGGATAGTCTGACTTTTTTTTAAATTTATTGAAACATTTATGGTACATACATGTATCAGACATGCATGTATGTACCTACGGATTTGCATGGTTGCGTGAAACTGGAACAGTGATAACTGTGCGTTGCGATTTAAATCGTTAGCTGCGATGATCCATGAGGTAACCTCCACCACAGTTTTGGCGTTGGTGGTGGACCAAACACCAATGAAACAACAATGTTTAGTTTGATTTCCGCAGGCCGACAATGTTCGCAGCGAACGGATCCGACCCACCGCTAATTACCTTTACCCACGTAAGGTTTGTTGGGTAGGTAGTTTCTTTCTTGTAACCGGATGATTTTAATTATGACATTAGTTCCACCACGTAGGTGATGGACCTTTCCTCAGAATTCTCTTGTAATTGTAGAAGTAAATGGGCTACTTGAATTCTGAGCGGTTTTATAATAGCTAGTTAAAAATTAGCGAAGACTAAAAAATTAATCGAGGCTAGTAACGCATGCGCACGGACGGCGACTTACGCACGCATTTGGTGAAAGCGGCATCAATTTCCGCGGCTCTCAGGCAATAGGAAGATAGACAATAAACAATATTTCCGTGGTGAACGACTCGCTACGTGAACGCGAATGCAATGCGCAAGCGTTTGCCTCGCACTAGAGTTCGTCGAACTTCAATGTCGACCAAGTGTGTATACATGTATCTTGTTGCCATAAACTTGGAAGTTCGCGATAGGCGATAAAATTTACGCGCGGCGAGGACGTAAAATTTACCAATTAATGAGAGGTAGACATTTTTTCTGTCTTGTATGCACTGTACATTAGCAGAATTATTCTAATATGGAGGCAAATTTGCATGACGCTTTGTTTGTCCGGGCATTTTATACGTGAACTTTGCACAGCATTTCTGCGACCTCGGATTAGGATGTTAAATATGACCTCCGTTTTATAGACACGTGTAGAGTCGATAGACATATTAAACATTAATTAGGTACCGGTGTGGGCGAGTGTGGTATGTGGGTTTGTGTGTGTGTGTGTGCAGTGGTGTGGTAGTGTGAGGTATTGAGCACCTGTACTTGGCGGTCTCGGCGCCGGGCGCGGCGGACACGGGGCGCAGGCCGACGGGCCCGAGCGCGGCGCCCAGCGGCGGCGACAGCGGCGAGGGCCCCCACTTGCGCGCGTACTCCTGCAGCGCGGCCGCGGGCCCGCCGCCGCCGAATTCCAGCGAGTCGCGCCGCGTCGCCACGCCGCCTGCAACACGACATACCTCGCCGCTCCAACACTGCTCTCACCGCGCACCCTCCTGCCTCGACACTCACTTCTGTACATCCCGCGACACGCGACCTTCCTTACTTACACTTCTAATAATGTATAAAACTATGTACAAATTCTATGCTGGTCATAAAATGACAAAATTTATTCTGTACAGAAACGAGTTTCTCGTCACTCTTGTGTTCGCTCAACGTGGAAAGTAAATATCCATCTCTCTTAATAAAGGAATAGTTACAAGTTTCGGCAGTAAGTAACAATAAATATTTTTTAACATGAACAGCAAATGGAAAAATTATAATTCCTATATTTATCATATTTAATAAGACACAATGTCTCAGATAGGCTAAGTATATTGCATTGCCTAAAGTAAAATGTCGAACTGCGTTACAATACAAGAAGTTGATAGGACGTATGGTGTGTTTTAATAGGACCAGAAAATATTGGAATAAACAATATAAAACCGCCTAATATTATGTGGAAAGACAATGAAAATGTTCTGAATGAATAATATTCAATAATATCTTAGTTATTAAAGCAGAATAATATAACTTACGGGCAATGTCGAATAATACAAAAATACGAAATTTATTTGAAGAGTGACAAGGCAAATGGAGTTCTACGAACCATTCTAATCACTAATTATCTTTTGCATTTTAATTTTGAATTAAACACGTATCACGCTCACACGTTCGGCCGTGCATACATTAAGTCAACTTGCATTACTCACATCGACTGTACGCGCTGTTGTTGTGTGCTGTATGCGCTGTGCATACAGCACACAACAATGGCTGAATAATGTGAACTGGTCACAAATTAAACAGTATAAATGTTAATGTATCTTTGCATGATTTATTGGCAGGATAACAATAACTACAAAATGTAAATAAATATTTAATCTTTACTTAGTCTATTATGAGCTGGAATTAATAGCGATGTTCGATTTTATTTTACACTTCTTTTATATTCGATGGAGCTGTTATCACATCGTTAATCAAACGTCACTGGAAGTTCAGAATAGAAAATATTACAAAACAGTCTCTGTCTTCTGACAATATTTTATTTATATAATAATAAATAATATACATAATGACACTTTCTCAAAGGGGCAGGTAGAGTAGTATAAGCATGAAGTAGATCACGATTCCATCTGAAAATTGTGTAAATACATTTTTAAAAATCTGAGCAGCCTTTGTGCACGAAAGCGGTCGCAATTTCACGAATTTGTGCCAAATTCTACACCTCATTCTCGTTATATGTATTTACAATAAACGGAAGAAGTGATACCTACATATCAATGTGTTGGATTTGTGGTTCATACCAATAAAAAAACGATTACTATATTGTTACGTATATAGCGGGGTCAATAACATTGGAAATCGGAATTACCGAAGAGGCACGGAAGTTTGGTAAGAATAGATTGGATTTTAGTGGTGGTAGAGTTCCCGTGGCGGATTGTAGTAGCGTAGTCACCGCTACGGTGGCGCCTACGCTCCCCCACAATTTAATACGTACTATGATTTTCCGGATAGATAAACAAAATACGCTTACATCTACAGCCTAAACTACATCGGTATAATCTGTATCGTAGTCTCCGTCCGTAACACACAGACCCGGAATGTAATGGAAGTGGCAAACAAGCATGCAGTTCACATTGATGTCAAGTGATGACTGCAACCTCCCCACACACAGACCAGAGATCAAAATGCAGATGCGTTGTCTCCCTGAGACCTTAGATATTACGTCTCTGTGATAGTTATTACGAGGCCATACATGACCATCTAACCGGAACACGATAGTGCTAAACACTACCATTTACCATTTAACTCTACCACCAGTGCAGTTTGAGGGCGAAGGCACCACTGCATTATCTGATCTACTTGCCGTTGGTAGCGCGTTCAGCTCAGATGATACATGTATAGCCCCATTATTTCCGGCCTAGCAGCACATGGGTTTAGGCCTCAGGAATGGCAACATGGCTTTATGTAGGTGTTTATAGGCCATAGTTTATCTTACTATCGATGTGAACCGTATGCTTTAGTTACATAATAAAGACTCACATTTCCAACTTATCGTATAAGAATCTAGGTTTTTTGTGTGTTAATATAAGGTTGGGGAAAAAGTTTCTTCGCATTTTTTAAGATAATTCAAAACATTTTTTAATATAGTTTATTTAAATTTAACTAAAGTATGTATGTACCATTTTGTTCGATAACCTTTTGCCAGTTTTGCCAGTTAGGTTAGGTAGGGACATGATCCCATTGCTATAAAAATATTGGGACTGATTGACTTATTACTGATATGTCGATCTTGCTCCACTTTTTCAAAAATGTCATCCATTTTATCCGTAATAGGGCGACCAGAGCGAGGTGCATCTTTGACATCAAAATTTCCGGATTGAAAACGCTTAAACCAAATTTGTGCTACTCTCACAGACACTGCACTAGGTCCATAAACATCGCAAATTTTTTCGCGGCTTGCGTTGCATTTTTACCTTTTATGTAGTAAAATTTTAAAATGTATCGAATTTTTTCATTAGAATCACTCATCTTGACAGTACGAAAAACAAATGAAAATCACACATTTGCCTAATTTGAATTTGGAATTATGTTCTTTAAAATTTTAACTTTCAATGATACCAAAACCAGCCAGATACAAATACTACAGCCAAAGAGATTTTATTACAAGTTCATACATACTATAATGCGAAAAGACTTTTTCCCCAACCTATTATACAAAACTGTACCTACCTCATATGAAATGAATCAATATATATTATGATATTATCAATATAAGTAAGAGTGTTAGTACTATAATATATGTACTTAGTACCTACGTTTTAGGAGCGATAACGACGGCGACTGTTGATATTATGAGTCAACTTGCCTTATGTTTTATTTCAATACACTCAGAGATCGACAATTTTTTTTTCAAATCAAGTAAACGGTACATTTTACATAACGTATATACCGATATTGTAAAATAATGAGCTCACGTTACCCCTGAAATATACCAAAGGTTTGAATGTTCTAAAGTGCATTTACAAATAAGTTACAGTAAGTATATAATAAAGTAGTAAAAACCCCCAATTTAAAATGTAGCTATATTTTAAATTAGATTAATGTTATAATTATTTAATCCAGCCAATTTGTAATGAATGTAGGCTTGAAGGATTACCTGAAAAATGTTTATCTTACTATAATATACAATAGGTAAGTAATTCAGAAAAAACTTTACAATGTCTGAAATGCGTATGTCGTAGTTAGTATGTTCTCTTAGTAGTAAGTATATTCGTAGACTTTTCATATCAAGCATTGTCTACATATCACACTACACCTGTCTTACTTTGGTGCAAAATTACGACACAATATTTTAAACAAATCTGGTAACGACTGAACGGCTCCGTGGTTATTCTACTGTTCAAGCGCGAAAAACTGCAGTATTCGCTTTGTCTGTTGATTTCATTCGGTTAGTCTTAAAGGAATTTGAAAATCCTCAATAGCTAAATCTAGGAAATTGAAAATTCTTTACCCAAATTGAAATAGGTAGATATTTTCTAAACAAAACGGCCAAATTCACGTCGATTGGGCCACGCGCTTTGTAGCGTTCCGATCGTTGATCTTTACTAATAAACTTGTAAAGCCGTTAGTAGTTATCTCTTTAATTTCGTTATACGTTTATTTCTACCGTGATTTTTTTCAAAAACACACCAATTAGCTAGAAAAGGGGAGGGAGATAATTAGACTCTAACAAAAATTGGAAAACCTAAACATTTCAGGGAATTCTTGATATAGGAAATGGTTTTCACCCAAAATGGTTCAAACCCACAATATAACAAGACCTACATGGACCTTCATCATAGAGTAGACACGAGAGAGAAAAAAATTCTGTAAGAGTAGAGGACCCAAGTGCTACTTTTTGGCGTGACCAATATGTAAATTTATAGCAAATTCGAACAACGGGCGAACGGATGGGCGGATAATATCTAAGTGTTTCCTAGCCTGCAAGAAATTGTAGATTTAAACTTCAGCAACCCAATGCTCTTCATTAAGCATCAGCAGTGAGCAACACCCATGATCACATCACAATATTACCACACCGCGGACACTCCGCCAAAATTCCATGCAAACGCTTAATTTGGTCTCTATTACACAGACATAATTCAGTGACGTGTATTTATTTACACGTGCACCTGTGTGCGTAGCACGTAGAAAATACCAACCGTCGCCCAAAAGAAGGGAGGATGTTGGGTGATGCGGGGAAATCGGGCGGGACGTCGAAGTGTCCATTCTATACGTAATATTATTAGGTGTTCTCTGATATTACCACCTAACCGGAGCACGGTTGTCCTGAATAATGCTATTTTGGTGTTGCAAATGTTCATGGGCGACGGTGACCACTTTCCATCAGTGGCCCGTTGGCTTGTCTGTCAACTTTCAGACATTAAAATATATATATATTATATATAAATGTATTATACAGTATAGGCAATGCGGTGGTACCTACACTCGCCGACTCTACCAACCACTTTACTTTAAACATTATGATTAACACATGACCTACATACATATGTGTATGTAACTACTGCATACAAGAAGGTATACGAAACAATACATATTTAACTGTTTAAATTATATAATTCTTCGTATCTACATTCCAATTTACGGCGTCAATGAAAATTACTATTATAATAACTTAATACTGGCATACTGAAAACGCACAAGAAATTATTAATTTATTCTTATTTTGAAAAATTGCTTTGCACGATGACGTAGCGCCCCACTGTATAAAAATTATGCAAAATAAATATCCGACAAGTTCGTGTAATTTGCTGCTACATTTATTGGTTTCGAATATAATAAATCTCATGGACGGGAAACCATAAATATTTTCAATATACACAGAACTTCGGATTTTAAAGTCAATTTAAACAGCACTCTATTTCATTTGTGCATTAATAATATAATTTTTTTTTGGTCATAAGGTTGACGGACAAGCAGACGGGTTACCCGATGGAAAATGGTGAACGCGCTACCAGCTCTTTTGTCGCCGTTTTTACAGAATCACATATTGTAGCACCCAGCAATCACCTCAGAGGGGTTCCTGCCACAATTTATACGTTCTGGGAAGAAAAGAACGCGAAAACCAAACCGTTGAGCACTGTCACGTGTCCATCCTCTGTGGATGGAACCTCTCTCTTAGAGAGGTAGTACGGTGTAGGAATAGAGATTAAGATATATAGCTCAGGTAAAGCGGTGGTGCCTACGCTCTCGAGTCCCTTACACTGGAATTCTAGCACCGTAAAGCATAAATTATTTTCAAGCTAGGTAACAATAGTAATGCACAAGATTATAAAAATAAAGTTAATGTATACCTACCTAATATTATAATGTACAATTCAGATTAGTATGGGCTAATTAAAGTTTTTTTTTTTTTAGTGAATAATAATTATAAATAGTATTTCCTTGTTTCTAACATGACAAAATTGTTTTGGAAGGAAAATTATTTTCAAGTAGCATTGCTATTATTTTCCAACGTAATAAATATTATCTATTTTTTTAACTATGTATTTTAGTAGTCTAGTAGGCTTCTACTGCTACGCTCATCTAAAAAATATTATTTACATAAGTTAAAGGACTAAGGTTGACTAATGTTCATATGAAATACAAGCAATCGAAAATAGAATAATTTGTTTTTTAATAATGATAAAAAATAAAACATGTTCTCTTGTTAAAAAAAATTGTAGTGCATATTTTTGTACTTTCTGTACATTATTTGTGGAGTGAATATGGTCACACATCGTTTTACATTTTCAGGAAGTGCAAAGTATGTGGTTTTTCGTATTAGGTGCCTACATATTCGATTATGGGAAGGGACACTGTTGGTGTCTAAGGATAAACGGATGGTTAAAAGTTCTTGCATATTGTAGATCTAGATCAGAGGTTCCCAAACTATTTTTTCTTGTAGACCCTTTCAATTTTTTTCTAGTTCCTTGCTGCATTTATACGATATGCCCATATTTTTATTCACGCCTACGTAGACCCCCATCGAGTCTCCCATGGACCCCAGGGGGTCCACCTGGACCACTCTGGGAATCACTAGATGAAACGAGCTGCTCTGAATAAGCATTTTATATGTCAATTGAGCACTTCTTTAATGAAGTTATTTTTAGCTCAGTATCTTTTTGACGTGACGACCCGTGTTACTAATTTCCCTTGTTTACTCACTGTTACAACATCAGCTATTTTCTATATTAATTCTAATTAAATGTAAAAGTTTGTAAACATTGCTGTTGAAAAACAAAATGAAATAAATACTACTATACCTACTGGCAATTTCATCACATCTCGATCGACAACAGATAGACCGTGCCACCACGAATCAGTAAATGATTGCCGCATATTTTTTTAAAAAGTCAAATGTTTAGATTCGCGATATAAGTCACTTAGTGTTGAGTATACTTTTTTATTTTAGTTTATTATTAGCTTAGGTTAGATACTCGTATATTAATCATGAATAGTTTATTTTCTAAATTTTAAAGCGAGACTTTGATGACAGCATGTGGGATGTAGGCAGTATTGCAGTGGATGGATTTTGGGCGGTCATGTACCTCTACGCTTGGTAAGACGCCGTGTTTAAATGGAAAAAGACCAAGAGTCGGCCGTATCACTGCTAAAAAAAAGTGGCGTTGTTTCCGACTTTTTATGCATAAAGTAGAATGAATAGATCTAACCTGCAACTTGCTGTAGTATATGAAGTAGAATAAGTGTTATTATTTATAATGTCAACTATCTGACCTAAATTACTGTCTGTTTTCGTGTAGAATACGTAAATTGCGAGACGAGTATACATACAGTTAACTGTTACATTTATACAATTCGACCCTAAGAAGAGATATAACATAAAATATTAGAGAGAAATTGTATCAAGCGATTTCTTTTCATTTACGTGAAGAGCGAACACAAAAATGAAGCAAAAGCGAATACGAAAGACGATGTTTTAATATTGTACACATGTCCAAGCCTCTGATAAACTCTGAATACTCAATTGTTACATTATCACTTCACTACTAATAATTTACTCTATACCACTAAAATAATATAATTATTGTATTTCAAGCAAACTTTGATCTAGAATTAAATCAATTTAAGCAAGAAGTAACAATATATCGTAAAGTAAATGCGTAAATTTAAAACGAGTACTAGAACAGTGTTATGAACAAAATGGATAATAATATGTAACCATCCATCCATTAGAACCATGCTTTAGAATTAGTATGTAAACATTACTATGGTATAAATGATATGTATGCATTTAATTAATATTATTTACATTACATCTTATTAGTAGTATGTCGATGTTTCAAATATACAAAGAATGCGTAAAAATATGTTATTTGATTATAATTCAATGTAATAGGTACTAAAAAGTATTTCATTAACTTTCAATTTTGTATGTAGGCAGGATGGCAACCGTGTATGTAGTCTGCATTACTGTTTCTCGGATCAACGTCAGTGTTCGACTTTGACCTTGGAATCAATGTCTAATGAGTTATTTAGTAAGATATTGTTTATCTTGGAATAGCGGTCCCGATGAAAGTACCTACACAAAAAATACTATAGGTTATGCTGGCGCATTAATAATATAAAACGAGAAAAAACCGACCCATTTTTTAATATCTCGGGTATCGTATCACATGTAAAGGATAACTGTATCAATTTAGCGGATGCACGTTATGCCATCTGAGCCAATTTGAGTGTGTGTAGTGTGTACAGCGTGCCAAACAATGTGAAAGCGTGGGTGCGACGGTGGGTGCACTCACCAGGCTGCTGGGGCTGCGGCTGGGGCTGCGCGGCGGCGGGCGGCGCGGGCGTGGGCGCGGGGTGCGCGGGCGCGGGCGGGTACTGGCGCGGCGCGAGCACGCCGCCGGGCGACACGAGCCGCAGCGGCGTGCCGTTGCGCCCGCCCATCACCAGCGAGCCGGGGTCGTAGTACGGGATCACGTATTGGCCCTGCCCGTTGACCTGCTGGTCGCCCTGCTGCGGCGTGAGCGGCCGCCGCGGCTGCTGGGCCTGCTGCTGCGCCGGTTGCGCCACCAGCCCCGGGTACACACCCCACGGCGCCGCCACTCCATAGTACGGGGGCACGCCCGCGATCAGCGCGCTCACGTACGGCGCGCCCTCCTGCCCCGCGTTGATCACGTATGGAGCTTGTGTGAAGGCCTGCTGCGCGGCCAGTTGTTGCTGCAGTTGGAATTGTTGTTGCTGCTGTTGCTGGAGGAGTTGCAGCTGCGCGGCCGCCGCCTGCCCGCCCGCCGCCGCCGCTTGTTGCGACCGAAACAATTGCTGCAACAAACAATTACACATGTCACACTTTGTTCTACATTTCCTTTAAAAATATAAATGGAGCACATATGTATTTAAGTAATTCTAAACGTGAACTATAAATAACGTCATTAAGTGTAAAACGCAAGGACTCGTGAATAGATATTGTTGGTCTGCGCAGTTGGTGAACACTACGAGTATGTTTAATTAATAGAGAAAAGTATCGTTCGTTCGTTGTTTTTTATCTGAAGCTGCGGCGACGCTCCGGACCAGCTCTCGGTATGAAAGCTCGCTAATTAATACAATCGCTTAAAAAGTTAATAACAAGCCACGTAGCTGTCTGACGCACATGTTGCTACCGGGTATCCGCACCGACTCTTCCTTAGCGACTTTAGCAAATAAGAATAAATTGTATTTTATATTTTTATTTTTACATACTATGCCACACAACGGTAGTGTTTATTTCTTTTGCATATTTTTCGAACGCTTTCACCAACGCAAGTAATATTAGTCGACCTCGTACATGTAATTCACGTTAACCTGTAGTAGCCTTCTAGAATATTTGATACAAATTATCGATAATTTTTTTCCAAGAGATTGGAATAACGTGAATCATGGCTGTAGAGTATGTAATGCGAGTGTGATGTCATCGAGAGCGGCCGAGCTCCATTTACCTGTTGAGAGGAGATTAGTTGGCTTCGGTCCAGGAGCGGGCGCGCACTACTACCCTACTGTAAACACAGTGAAACAATCCGCGCCACAACGGCCGCCGCCCGCTGCCTCTCTTGCCACCACCTGCCGCACCGTCTTACTATCCATTTACCGCGGCTAACTTTGCATTGTTTATCTATTCAATTGCTGAAATATAGTCTCTGCTCAGTTTCAAGTGTCTAATCCATGCCGTTACTCGAAAAAAAATAAACATTTCAGTACTCGAAAGCTCGGGGCATAGTTTTTTTTATCATGTCAACGAATGGTTTTTTCGCCGGATGTTAGTAGTAGGTGATATAATAGGTTCAAAATTTACTTACGGATGGACAATATTTAGTAGGTACCTACTAAACTAGATAGATTGATTTAAATTGTAAATGTAGAAAAACAATATGTTTGAAAGTGTACATTTTATGAATGAAAATCAATATAACTGCTAATTCTTCGTTCTGTCTGCCACAAATAATTTGGAATTATCGATATAAAAGTATACGGGGCACCCTGTCGAAATCCTCAAAACAGACGCAGGCAAACCCATCGTCATAATTTTAATTACGGTGCTACTATATTCCGGGCGTCTATTTTATTTTTCATTAGCTAATTGACATGAAATGATAATCTGCCGTCGTAACTTTGCGGCGAGCGAAGTGTAAAGTCTCATTCGGTCGGGGATTCGCGTTTGATCTCGGAATGCGACGGCTTCTGCTTCTAAAGCAATTTAATTCATCGAGGTGGTGTAATTGTGCGGTGGTGTCGTACACGTGCGCAAACCGGGGGCAACTTGACCGCAACAAAATTAAGTCGCCAGTGTGCCTGGAAGGTGGCAGCGGCGTGGAAGCGTCTCGCATTCAATTAGACGCTCAGTAATCCGGCTGTGGCGAGCTTCGATACCAATTACAGGGTTATTAGTGACGTAAAGCGCACGCCCGTGCACACTGCTGTATCCGGTCAACCGTGTCTTTCTTTATACATCGCTGTCGTAGTACGCGTGCCGATCTACAATTGTTTTGTCACGATCTCCCATTTGAACGGCTTCTGTTGTTTACACTGTACGTGAAAAATATTTTGTCTATTCATCTATGTATCACATGACACATATTCATTTTCCTCATCCTTCGACTGTGAAGATTAACGGATCTACCGGAAGGTTACAAACTCATCGCGACAACTTAATTACATGTTTCGAGACGCGAGAAAACACATCATGGTCATATTAATATAATATAAGCAATATGTGGCAGGCAGAGCATTAGTTGTGTACTTAATCCGAGCCACAAACGCAATGTCACGATCGAGTGAGTGTTGGGCAGGAGGCGGCGCTGCGGTGACGACAGAGCCGGGGCTGAGCGTCGGCATCTATTTATTATTTACGAGAACGATGATGAGAGGACGAACGCGGTGCTCCCGCGAGGATCGTCGCTCCAGGCGTCGACAAACAAATTACGCGACAAAGCAATCAATTACAAGGACAAGAACGTAGCACCTCTCGAATCGAACGCTACGTCAACAAGAAGCTTTTAGTGGCGAAGGCCGGGTGCTTCTGCTTGTCGCGAGTCCGACACGGTCGCGTTTAAAGCCTTATGGAGTACAATTGTTTGCGAAACGGCACAGAGAAAGGTAAATTGAGAGAATAACATTTTATAGGGTTGGAGAATTAGATTGCCGATCGAGTACAAAAGGTAATTTGGCGAGAATCGGAGTCGACGGGGTCGGAAGTCGCAACGAGATTACAGGGATACCGGCGGCTGGCGTGCTCCTTCGCCGGCGCGGCGGTTGGCGTATCTTGCTCTAACGAGTTTATCTGCCCCGCGGGCTGCCGCTACCCCGCCACCACTGCTCATCTCCACTCCTATCAGCCGCTAAATATCATCAATTTCTTTGTAATCGTTTTTTACGTCACAAACAAAGGACGCTGTAGAATTTTCTGCCCGCATCTCAACTTTTATTTTATGACTGGTATAATTTTTACTTCAGTAAAAAACATGACAACTGTGGTGATGATAGAAGTTTTCTATGAAATGTTGTCTTGTCTAGTCAGGTATTGAGATAAGATATTTTTAACTTAGTAGGCAGTTATTTTAATTGCTCATTTGATTGGCTACATATTTCCTTCGTCAGAGAGCGCCGGTAGATTTTCATGAAAAGGTGGCGAAGGGCGAGGGCGGGCCTAAGTTGGGCGGAGCGTAACCACGCCCACGACGCCCACGCCCTGTCAGAATTACAACTTAATATTTGTATCAAATTGACGAAGACTGACTTGTTAGTTATGACCATGCCACTCGGACAACTGTTGAAATATAAGAGTACGAAGTGTTCCTTCCTAGAATGAGTATTCCAACATAAAAATAAATCATATTACCCATATACTATTATGTGAGATAATAAAAATAAACATCATCCATACCGGATGCCCTTGCCCTACCCATACTTATTAATTAACCGAATACTTTTTTAAAATCCCGAACTTCAACTTCAGCGATCGTTGCATTAAACTACCGCAGCAGTACTATAACTTAGGGTAACTTTACAGTTTAAAATAATATTATACCACCTACCTATCTGTGGATGGGAACAATAACCACGTCGAAATATAAATGTTACAATAATTTAGTATCGGGATCTTGAACAATGAAGAAATTTGAAGTAAATTTTTCAAAATTCACACGTTTTGTTGAGTTATTTCCAACATCTTTAGGACATTTTTATAAATCTTCGATTAATATTTGTGCGATGTTACAAATATTAGTCGTATCTACGAATAACAAAATTCGGAGTCAAAATACCGAAGATGGTAGCATCAAAAACAATTTGAAGCACTAAGAAACAAACAAACGAAGATTTCTTTTTTTTTTTTTTATTGTCCTAGTTCCACAGTACGGTGTTAATAAGCAAAAAGTGACTGAGCCTTATTTGTTAATGTTATTTATTTATTTATTTAATCTCTATTGCCACATAAAAAAATCCAACAAATGACGGAATTCACGCTAAGAGCGTTCTCTACCAGAAACTTTTGCAAAGCTACACAGCATATAGAAATAGTAATATTATCCTAATGTTTCATTTAATTAGTAATGAAGAGGCTCGAGATGACAGAGACTGAACCAACCTCGAAAAAATATCTTGTACGAAAAGAGTGATGAATTTACAAGACTTTTATGGCGCTCTACATTCTCTGTCATATATACCTAGTTACCTACACGCATACAAACCAGCAATACAAAGTTCCGGTCTGATTTTTTTCTTTTTAAATAATTATCAGCGTGACATATCTATAATGATAATTATACATCTTAGAAATTTCACATACCTACGATCACTTAGCGCTTTATTGTGGTGAAATATCAATGTATTCCAGGAATTTTCTATTATAAAATTGAAATAGGTAGGTACATCGAAGAGTCCAAATTATTTCATTGTATTACCTTATAATTTAATTCAGCTAGTGGCTAATCAGTATCATTTATTTCAAATAAATTATTAGATCGATTATGAAACAAAAAGTTGTGGTTGTACTGGTGGTAGAGTTTCAGTGTAGGGACTCGAGGGCGTAGGCACCACCGCATTGCCTAATCTATCCGCCAAACGGTAGTGATCAGTACTATCGTGTTCTGATTGGATGATGATATATGGCCCCGTAAAAACTATCACAGAGACAACACCTAAGGTCTAGCAACTAGGTAAGGGGTGGCAACGCATCTGCATTTTGACCTCTGGTTTTTGTGTAGATGTTTATAGGCTGTAATCATCACTTAACATCAATGTGAACTGCATGATTATTTGTCACCTTCATATCATAAAAAAGTAAGAAATTAATCAAATGTCAAATTAAGAATTTCTAATCATTTTTACCTACATGTAAGTACAAAACTTTACTTTTGAAAACTATTAATTTTAATAAGATGTAATATAAATGTTGTTGGGATTGATATTATTGAATGTTTTTTTTTGTATGCGTTTGGGTGGCGCCTTGGATGGTTTAGATTCAAAAATAAACCGGCAGATGGCGCTGCAGTCGGTATATAAGTTATTTTGTAAACGATTTCTAAGGCAATACGAAGTTTGCCGGGACAGCAAAATTTAATTGCGTAGTTCTAGTGAGATAAAAAGTAAATTATTGACCTCATCTCCAGATAATTTTCTCATTTTGTTGAATCCAAACCCAAGTTATGTTTGGTCAAAATAACCACGAAGTTTCGAGAAAAGGGAGATAGTGTCTCTGCGCGCCGTTTGGTTCATCGTGACGAATCGATGATCAAATAGGTAGGTAAATTTATCCGCGAAGTTAAAATTTTATAATATCTAGGAAGGTATATAATTTTTTGCAGTTTACTCAAAGAGGAATAATGTGAAGATTACTAAAACGTTGATTCATAATAATTAGTATAATTACATTTTCTTGCGCAGACTGAAAACCTTCATGGTTGAGATGTTTTTTAGTATTGGTGTAGTACCTAATATAAGTATATATTAAGTATTAGTTATTTAGTAGTTATAAAGTAAAAGTTAGCTACTGCTAACCATTGCAGTTATGATTAACATAAAAAATCAGGTTGGATGGTTCCGCGCTGTAAAGTCAAACTACGCTTTTATGATTGTTGAAAAATAATACTAGGTATACCTGTGATAGCCTTATTCTATCCGTAACGAATAAATTCAAATATACTCCGACCAGATAATAAACGTATATCACAGGTGAAATTTTCCTCAGAGCAATATTATTATGCATGTTTCTAAAAATATTCGAAATGTGATCTACGAATTTATAAGAATTTAGCATTTTAGTCGCGTGTGGTGATAGTTCGATGAATACGAGACGTGCTCGAGCTGATGTGAAAATAAGCTCGTGTTTGAGATAGTGGTAGTATTTATTGGTCGCAGCGGTGACGGCGGGCGCGGGCACGAATGCGGGTGCGGCCGGACGATGCTTTTATCAAAATTAGTAAGGCGCGCCAGCGCCGCGGCGCACCCCTCTCGTAAAACACCGTACTCATCACCGCCGCGACGACACCGGCCGCACCCGCTTCACCCGCCACCCTTCAGACGTCATAACATCAACCCAAGTCACCCAGTCGCCCTGGCCCGCGCGACCACTGCCTGTCCACCGCGGCTACTGAATATCCACTTAAATACACTTTTTTAAATATGCGCCCGAAAGTCCGCTTTGGAGCTCAACAAACCTCGCTGCTAAGTCCTAAACGACCATTCCACGGATAAACACGAAGTCGACCGAGCTTAAAGTAACAGCGTTGAAACAAACGCAACAGAATAGTAAAGAGGCACATTTTGAAGCAGATTACGGCCCTTGGATTTATTTATACGGATCAGTTATCCACTGACAGTGTCTCAGTCGAGCACGTAGTCAGATGGCGAGATATTTTGTGCAAACAGATGGCATAATAAAGAGCGACAACAGCGGGTGTGACAATCGTGCACAAATATTATAATAGCGCCGGGAAAGCGATGGAAGCGCGTTATGTAGTATTTTGCAATGCTCAAACGGTGATCCTAATTTCATTTGCTGATGATCAGAATGGTAATGGTCCTAAATCACCGGTCGAAATACGCTTGTGACTCAATAAGTTGGTCAAGCGGCCGAGGCAAGGCGGGCATAGGTGGTGCACGAGTTGATTACACCGTCATCTGTATGCGTGTTGGCTCGCCGACATTATCTAGGTGACACAATGCCTTGCGGGTGCATTTTGAAAATACATCCCAAAATAGAGCAAACTGTTCCTCGTTAACTTAGAACAGCGTTGTTATGTGTTGAATTTTCAAGGATGACAATAATATTATTTTTGTCTACACATTGCAGAGGCATCAATTGTTGATTATCACATGTAAAGAAATAGATTTTTTTCTGAAATGTCTTGAAACACCGAATGTAATCGAAGTTTAAACACAAAGTATAACGCAAATAAACGTGAGGATTATGATTAATTAGCACTTAAAGTAAAATGTTATATCAAACAGAGACATCTATGCGTATTTTTTAAATAATTTATTTCGTTACACATCGTGAAACTCATTGTACAAACGACACTGAAATAATAGTTCAGTTAATCTAGATTCCAGTGTATCGGGGACACGTATTAATAATATCAATACACGAAATTCATTCACATGTGCAATATCAAATGGCATATGTCCAATTTTACACGTCGGTGAGAGAAATTATGCGACAGAAATCGATTTAGCAAATATGCATAGAAGGACTCTCATTTTGGCAAGGTTTGAGTAGGTTGAAACGACGGTGTTATATGCGGGGAAAAGGAAGCGACCGCTTATCTTCCCCGCATGTTCTCCGTACCAGTGCACTAACGCAGCCGATTTTCTAAAAGCAATGTGTGCTCCGAGATTTTAGCAAAAATAGGCAAGTGAATTGAATATATTTTATGAAATCGAAAGGAATCAACTTTAATTCTCGATACTTACAACAGTAATAAATTAAGAATCGTCAGTTAAAATTCCATTATATTCAAATACGAATATCGAAATCAATAAATTTTAAACGTTTAATTGCCGTCGTCTGATTGGAATCGAATCGGTGCATTTCTAGCTTTCACTTCGATTTGTTGGCCCAACATCTAGGCGCACCTTAACCTACGTATCGTATACAGCCATACTGCAATTCCCCCGCTCGCCAAATACACAAAGAAATTTAAACGGCCGCACGGACGGTGGCTCACTGAAAACAAAGGAGGAAACGAAACATTAAGGATGCGGAGGTGGTGAAAATATGAATATATTACACAGCAATACGAAGCGAAGCAGGTAATCACACGCACGCAAGAAAACGGGCCGCGCCGTACTCGCCGCACCAGCACTGTGAATGAATATTATTTCCAAAACCAATAATTCACGTACGTTATACTTTAATTTCGAGCAATTTGGAATAATGGTAAAATATGCGTGAGTAACGTAGCTGTTTTTGCTACTTTCCAAGTTCAGAGCTAAACGGTTTTTAAGCAATTGTACGTATGTGCACATGTTTACGTCGTTTGTATAGGTACAATTGCATAGAAGTAGGTTGGTATCGTGATAGAGGCGCAGGTAACGAGGACGCGTAATGAAGTGCCGTGTTAGGACCTGGGTCGCATCTCCTATTTCCCGCTAACTGGACTCTTACCACACGACCCTCCGGCTGTTACGGCTATCTACATATTTAGGTAAACTACTCATGAGATGATGCACGTCAATATTGTAACTTACCCAATTTATCGTCGTTTAATCTTTATTTAAGAAAACACCACTATGTATTAAAATGTTGAACGAATGACGAAGGTAATATATTTTAATTGTAGGAATTTGGCAGATAAAGTTTAGTTAACGAACTAGCCGGAAAGCACTGCTAACTCAACACAACTTAGGTCCCGTTTATCTAAATAGTAATCTATGAAATAATATACTTCAATAACTAGCCTATTTTTATGATTTACGAGTTCGTATTTTCTTAAGGACATCACTAACGTGCTATTATTCACCACCTTCATGAATAAGTAACGTAGTTTATGAATAAGTAACGTAGTTAGACATTATTTGTTTTCGCAAGTAGCAGTTATATTTTTAAAGCATCAGTTATTAGAATTCATGCATTTTTAATTTTCATAACAAAATAGGTATGTACACATCTCATTTGTAAAAAATTGAGCGTCTTAAATTACGTTAGGTACATGAAGACTATGAATTATTAATGAAGGATTCAATCGTTGAAAACCCGTAATCGCCGGAATAGTAAAATTATACATTCTATAGCTTATTTATTTACTCTACCTACGACCTAGTTACCATGTAAAAGAAAAAAAAAATCCGAATGCTCGCAAAAAAAAATACGTCGTGATGATGATGACGCCCAAAATTTCAAAACGAAAATTATGCCGTGGACCATAGCTAGTGTACGATAACACTACCGATGTCATGCCCATTTCAGAATAAGTGAATCTTAGTAGAAATATACCACCATATTCGCCTAATATGGATTTCATAAAGTAGGTTAAGGACAACGTACCGTTAGGACTTTTCTAAGGCATTTTTGATTAATAACGCAAATCAATTACCAGGACTCAATGATCAAGTCTCCTCTTGGTTTCGAATGGCTTTACTATAATACCGCCAAAATCCGGCTATACAAGACCTATGTCCGCTCGAGGCTGACGTACGCTGCGCCTGTATGGTATGCACTATGCTCCGCGACGCAGCGGCGCAGGCTTCTGGTTCAGCAGAACGTGTCTCTCCGGCTGATCACAGGAGCGGGGAGGTACGTGCGCAACGACGTCATCGCCCGGGATCTAGGGGTTGAGTCCGTGGAGGAGTTCGTGGTCCGTCTCGCGCGTCGAAAGTTCGACCGCGCAGACAACGGGCCCCACGAGCATCTCCGCGGAATCGCCCCTCGCAACAGCCGCCCACCCGAGGGTCGTACGTTGCCGCGCGAGATCCTCCCTCCTGCATCACCGAGGGCGCGTCGAGCCGATGTTGCCCACCCCATCCCTCCAAAGGCCCCGATCCCCCGGATCACAGTGAAGGCCGCCCAGACATACACCTACACTGACACACATACCACTGTCGACAGGCCCCAACCACCCGCAGATTATTGGGAGGGTTCGAGCCCCGCCCACCGACCGGGTTCGACTCCCGGTCGAGGACTTGAGACGTCGCCCGGGACCGCGGCTGCGCCGTCAGGCTTAGGCCAAGGCGACGACGTGGTCGTGTTACCATAGCCAACGTCAACATATTTAACCTTTTGTAAGCGGCGCGCGGAGGAATAGCTGAGGGAGTGAAAAGAATATATCCAAAAACAAAAAAAAATATCATAAAACAAAGAAAAGGGTTAAAAAGCTCAAAAAAAAAGTATATGAAGCCTCCTTCAGCGAGTTCCCCTGCGTGCCAGCATCTCCAGTTTAGGACCACGCCCCCGACGTCTCGGGGGCAGATAGGCCCGGGGAAGGAGGACATTCCTCGACCCCCGAACCATCCCCCCCCCCTTTTTGCGCTTCTATACGAATCTATGAAATGGTTCTGCATCCAACAATTTGGATATTGATCCAACCTAAGAAGTACTAAGGTACTAAGAACTGAGAATAACCTACCGCAACCCGATTCTGTCTGATGGTGGGATCAAGTCTTAGGAATCGGCGTGCATGTATGAAGAGAATGATGAAAGTAGACGAGGCACGAGAGGTATGTCAGAACCGGGATATCTGGCGCTCTACACTCTCTGCCTACCCCGTTAGGGACCTGGCGTGAAGATACATACATACATACCGCCAAATATGTTATTTACACATATTAATATAGGTATTATGAAGTCATAATTTTGTCTTGATGCATTCTATTGTGTGCACGATTTAAACAATGAAATTATATTTTTTCAACTAATTTCATCGCACACAATATAATTTTTCTTACTGCAATCAAAATATCAATATTCAGGCGACTTCAAATTGGCTAGTTCATCCACAAAAATGTAAAGGCGAATTTACAAAGCAATGCAATTATGCCGCATGAAGTGATAAAAGGGACTAGGAAATTATTTTCTTAAAATCACTTTTGTACAGAAATTCTGTATTTAAATCAAATTGGAGTGAAAAGATTACACTGTCACCAATTCACAAATAAAAATATATTTTATCATTCATGTAACTGTTTACACGAGAAAGAGACGAAAAAGAGTTAAAAGTTGTGAAACATCATAAATCGTTGTAGGAAATCGTTTTTAGGCGGCCTGTAAACGAAACTCCTAACTAAAATTTTTATCAGCTTTGTTTTTGGCATAATAAAAGAAATCTTAATTAGAAAAGAAATATCTGAGTAGGTAGGTAGCTATGAGCATCCTTAAAAACTACACAAATTCTTATTAAATAAAGGGTTATTAATATAATAATAATAATTTATTGTGTGATCTACGTTTTATGTACATACCAAGATTTAACGGAATTAAAATCAAATCATGCCCTGGGATGTGACTATATGTTCATACAAATGTAAAGTGTACACTAACTACACAATGATGTGGGAAACTAAGAACAATCAAGTTATCGGAGATAGTTAAAAGACATTCACCATATACAAGCAATTTAATAGCATTAACTGTATTTTTGTAGAAACTGTTAGCTTTTACTTCACTACCGTGACTGGTAGGCACGTCGACCTCTAACTGTAGTTTGATCTCATTTCATTATTTTATTTCTTTTAGTTTGAACAAGTTTGTATCTTTTTTTTATTGTTTTTACTGGCGGTAGAGCTCCAGTGACGGAGCTCGCGGGCATAGGCACCACTGCATTACCTAATATACTTGCCGCTAAATAGTAGTTGAACACTACTATCGTGTTCCGGTTCAGTGGTAATGTACGGCCCTGTAATTTACGGCACAGAGGCATAACACCTAAGGCCTCAGGAGTGGTAACGCATCTGCATTTTGACCTTGGTCTTTGTGTGGGTGTCAGGCTGCAGTCATCACTTAACATCAATGTGAACTGCATGCTTGTTTGCCACTTCCATTAGGTACATAAAAAAATAACATCTTTTATCTTTTGGATTTTTTAAATATAGAAGCGTATTGTTACCCATTCCGTATATAGGTATACAGATGAGGTTCCGTATGTGAAACAAAAATAAAACAATATATGTAATCAGAAGCTTCTTATGCATAGACTTCACTGGTCAGAGTCCTGGAAGATGGAGTGTGAGAAAAATGTTTATCAAAATAATGAAATGCAAATGAATGGTGTTGGTGCGCGTAGTGGTGACAGTGAGATGGGCGAGGTGAATGTACGCACAAAGTGTGCCACGCGTCGGAGAAATACTTCGGAATGGATACCGTTAGTGGAACGCGGTCAGGCCAGCAGCGGTACCCGCGTCCGTGTCTACAATATCGCCATTTAATCGTCTCTCCTTTTAAAGTATTCAAATGATGTCATCAAGACTCTCTTAAAATGTTAAATAATAAATGACAGAGCATCAGGTCAATATAGGATTTAGAACGATATAGATTTAGATTTAGACGCCCTGTGCAAGTACAGCGGCGCGGCAGCAACTCGTCTCGTGGTAATCGGAGCGTTTCTAATACCCACGCTTTGACTCGGTTTCACCGCACGCTTCTTGCCTCCGTTCTTATTTATTCGTTTTGCGAAATCGTTTGAAATATGATAACGTTCAGTCGAGTACTGAGCGACTCTAGGTTCTCACGAAACTTCACACGGACTTCTTACAGTCAGTCAGTTAGCTATTGAATTCCCTTATTACAGCTAGCGAGTCGACGGCAATATTAAGTTACACGAGAAAGAAATATCGGACCGTAGCGTAAACACCGAAAACTAATGTTTTTATATGAGTCAGCGGAGCTGAGGACCGTCGGGTCGGCAGTCGGCGCGGCGATGTTGCGGCAAAGCTGCGTTATGGTAATGACGTTCTAAAAGCGGACAAATGAATATTTTTCACAATAATTATGTTGGTCGGAGCAGGTAAGGCGTGAAGCGCATCGGCGCGGCGGTGCGGCGGCGCTCCACGGCGGGCGCAACAATTTGCATCACAAATGCGGGGGGCGCCTGCGGCCGCGATGCCCCACTCGCCCTGCTTCCAGCTCGGTTCGGCACCCGGCACCCGTATCGCACAATGTCACAATCAACATCGCGTGGATGCTTTTTGGTCATCATGTGATTGCCGATTGTAGCTCACCATAATCGCCACCAAGAATTATTTTGACCTGCGATTTCGTGTCATCATTCTGCGTGTGATAATTATGTACCAACGGTATCTACAAGTTATTCATTTTCCCACATCCTCGATATTTATTTTGCTTTGTTTAAACTTTAAACACGGTGCATGTGTTCTAGATTGTATGGGAAACTAAGACAGTAATAATAGCAACAAACACGGGTATTTTTTGCCAATTCGAAAAAAAATCTAGTAAGTATCCCACGCTTACAGAACTAACTTTTATTTTTTCGATTAATAACCGAGACTTTCAAATATTAAAAGTATATCAAACGCACAAATTGAGTACATTTTATGCAAGGATACAATAATTGTAAAATTATTCCAATGCATAATGTCATCGTCTAAAATGGTCGTACGTTTTCGAACAGCAAAGGTAATGCGAGTAAAAGCGGCCGAGTTGAGAGACGATGAATTAATAATGAACTTCTCCCGCGACGCGTGATGACGGCCAACAAGAGTAGCGCATTAGACGCAAACTGAAAATTTATAAAAACCTCTTCCTAATTATCGTCTGATACTTTTCTTCGTATTTTAAGATAAATATGGGAAAATACACGAACTTATTACTTAAGAAATTGAAAAACCATGTTGCGAATAAGAAATTTTATTTTTAATAACAAGTCACCGTAAACATGAAGTAGGTACCTACCTTTTGGATTTTGGCTGCAATTTCTATTGCGACTTTTACCATTTTACCAGGTGTTAAATCAACATAAAATTTTAATAACATTCTCTATTTAAACAAAACTAGTATAATGACTAAAATTTATTCTACATAATTATATTACTTTGTAAAAGTCTACTTTTCCAACCTACCGTTACGGCTAATATTACTTATTAAGTGATTACTTTGTGTATGATGTATTAGTTCGTAAAGGATATAATTTATAGTGCGGATGCAAACATCAGGAAGGAGGTAACCGGTCACTGTTGTAACAAATGAATACCATTTGTTAAATTCTAAGTCAGAGAGGTTCGCCGTGTGAAATATGACGACTATCGCGGGCAAACGATGCAATCAGGGAAGGATTTAGAAATCCCACCTATAGCCTATGTCCGACTCTTTATCTTATTGAAAAAACTAACGTGAAATATGGAGTTTTGTAACGAACGAGAATTTTGTCGAATGAATAGGTACTGGGGTACAACTCTATTCCAAACGTTGTTTTGTCAAGACGTTATCCAACAAAGCGGCACGCGGTAAGTATGAATATAATCCGAGAAAGGCGGCGTAAGATGAGTTCAATATTGAAATAAATCTTCCGTGGAATGACTCGCTTGGAAATTAACCAGGGTAGCGTACGTGGCGTTAGGTCGTCGGAACGGGTGGTAAAACGGCTCTTAATTAAATCAAGTGACACGTCTCGTAGCTAGCTTCAATCACACGACCCCAATAAAGTAACCCCGGGAGCCAAACGGAACTGCTCTCTTAGGAACCGGTCCCAGGTCACTATCATCAAGTAAGTAACAAATTAATTTTTAATAGAACATATTTTTACAGCAATAAAGATAAGAGAATGTTTTGCGTTATGAAGTATCTGTGTAATTAAATTTTAAATCAATTTATCTTTTTTTTATTGAAGGTTCGATTCTGAACTGCTGAAGCAATGCTGCCGCAGCACCATATTTCTCTATTTTCAATTGCATTTTTTATTGCGCGACAGTGTCGCGTTGTTGGAATATAATCTCATATAAACTCATAGAATAGATGATACTTACCTATATGGAGAACAGAAGTGCTGAGTATTGATTTCAGGAATAAGTAGTATACATGCCTAATAACTCTTTAAGTGTGAGATTCACAGACCGCACTACGACTTTAGTTTGAGCAAAGAACGCTTTTTTTTTTTAAGTAAAGTCGTAGTGCGGTCTAAAAATCTCACCCTAAGACTAAATGTGTTTTTAAAGTAATTTCGTGATATAGTGTATTTCATTATACCAGTCCAGGGAAAATACTGGATCAAGATAGATGCTGGTTAAGCCTGTACAAGATAAGAAACTAACGCACATGCGGAAAAGGTAACCGTTCTAATTGTCGCGCAATTTAATTGTGAATTCATGAAATCTTTCAAAGATACATTTAATTTATACTTGTATTCAAAATATTCAAATATATATAAGTTTAAGCACGTAATTGCCACACATCTTCATATTACCTAGTTACTCACGTACATAGGTATATATTATGAGTGTGTAAGTGCTAATACATCATGAAGTTCGACTTAATAACATAGTAACAAGTAGTAACAACCTGTGCGCAGCCGACTGTTGGTTGGTGTGGGTTGGTCGCGAGGTTAAAGTGGTAGTAATGATTTTAGTATATTTTTGGTCAGCAAGGTTGGGGGTAAGTCACTAAGAGTCGAATTATAATAACAGATCTCGATGGTAAGGAAAACACAATTACGAATAAGGAATAAAGAAGAAAAAAATAGGCGAATATAGAACCGCCTCCTGTGTTGAAGTCGGTTGAAAAAAAGTTTCGTGTGCTAATATGAAAATCGAACAAAACATTTTAATGAATTTTAAGCCTTTTAAACAAAAGATTATTGGAAAGATTCTTCTCTCATAAATATGATATTAAATAACGGCGTAGAACAAACGTGCGCCGTATGACCTCTTTCATTGCATTCCATTACCTGCACAACATAGTCCAAAGTACCTACGTAATCCTTCTTTAGTTACCTATTAAACAATATTTGCAACATTTTTCAGAAGTGTGTATATTTTCAATGAAGTCCATTCACCAAAATATGAACATATAATATTATTGAACGGAAGAAGTATTCAGCAATGAGTTTAGGATGTCATTGTGATTGTACGTGATTTGTATATAATGTTTCTGACTTTCTTCAAAACACACAAGATTATAGGCAGCTAATTGTACGATAATACCGAAGGCGGTTGTATATTAAAAAGGCGGAAGAAATTATGATGTTAATAATTTGGCGACGACATCCAAAGCAGATTAACGTCGTAAAGCTGGAGGCAACAATAAAAATGGTAGGGAGTCTGGGTGCGGGTCCTGAACAAGTTGTGCAGCGGGTGCACAGCGGGCGAACACAGCGATCGGACTCATTATTTCCATAACGAGCCACGACGACCGTCGCTCGCTCTTCACTCCCGGACTCCCGGTCACGGCAATTAATTAACTGGCTAAACGGTATCGTGTTTTACATTCTGATGTTTGCGTAACTCTCCAGCGATAATGTCGTCGGCTATCGGACAGTGCAACCCCTGCTTCACATTAATTAATAAAATATTATTAACACGACCCACCTCACTAAAAAATTAAAAGACTCATTATTGAGCTCGTTACGCTCGATACGTCCATTGCATATAAATTGCTTATTTAAATAAGGAAAAGTTAGAGCATTAAGCCCGAAAAGGTAAAGTTATCACAAACTATGCATTTGAATCGAGGACTGCTACAATGGAAACTACGAAGAAAAAAAAAACAAATAAACAAAGACCAACTTTCCTAATGGCAATGAAGATGGGTAAATACAAACTAAGGGATTACGAGAGGGCAATAAAACGTAAGAGACACAAATTTACGATTTCAAGGGCTCATGAATCAATTCGCTCGTAATCTTCAAGGCTGGAAACTTGCATGTGGTCGTATTCTTTTCGGGCAAGTGGAATGAATATGTTCAATAATGTCCGCAGGTTAAAAGTAATATTCCAGGGAAGATCGAAAAGTTCGTGACTTCTCATACAAAACGGAGTATACAATTTTGTTGCCATAGTACCTATTTAAAGTTTTTAAGTTGTAACGTGCTAAGCGAGAACATGAGTACAGTTTAAAAAACATGATAACGTTTAATGCGTGCGGTGATCAAATTTTTAAGTCGGGATTAACATCGCAATACATCCATGGTGTTATGACAAAAACATTAGGGGAATCTAATGTTTTTGTCATAAAAAGTGTGTGAGCTTATATTGGAGAACCGCAGATTGATAATAAAGGACATTGCAGACACTGGCATTTATAACCGCAGAACTTTTTGAACAGCTTTGTTATAACGGAAGAAATCTGGGTTTAACACTGTAGGTTACGTACCTAGCGAGAGTTCAAACAACGACAAGCAGTGCAACAAAATTGACGAATTGCTCAAAGAAAGAAAACACAATTTCATGGGCTGGTAAAGTGCTGGCAGCAGTATTTTGGGATGCTCGTGGAGTCATGATGGTGGACAATCTTACAAAAGGCCAAACAATAAAACTCAGTATACTGTCGCACCCAATTATAATAATGCGTGAAGAAATAAAATGTTGTTTCAACTGCATAACGCACGCGTTCACACGTCAGTCGAAAGTATGGCTCAAATTAGTGGTTGTGGGTTTGAACTGCTGCCCCTACCCGGCTCATTCGCCTGATTTGGCACCTTACGACTTTCATCTATTCCTTTAAAAAAACGTCTTGGTGGGCGAAAATGTTCGTCAAATGAAGAGGTTGAAGCCATAAGCCTTATTTTGCAAAATTAAAAAAAAAATAAATTTAAAACCAGTATCGTACCAATAGAAGATTTGCAAAACAAACAGCAGAAATATATTAAGTTATTAGGTGGATATTATGTTTTTTTTTTGTTATCTTGTTAAGGCCTCAAATTATTTTGATCCACCGTAGTAACGTGGCATATAAACTTGCATTACGATTCAAACAAGTTTGAGAACTTGTTTATCGTCCTAATCATGGCGATTAATGAGCGTATCGGAATCCCCTAGAGGAGCTATCTTACACATCACCATGTCGTAACAGCTGGCAGAGGCTGTTACTTAAATTAGTTAACAATGACACATATTGCTGGCAAACAAACAGAGTGGACTTCTAAATAGACCGCAAGCTATTCTTGAACTACCGCCGTCACACCGGTGAGCGCGCGTCTGCTGAATCACGCACACCTCAAGGTGATGTCCGATCAGAATGAGCACAATTCTCAAACGGGAAAAGCTGCTGTTGTAGGGCCACCGATACCTGTCAATTAGCAAATCTACAGATTTGCGTCGTTGTCACATAATCACCGTATTGTTTAGGAGTCAAACATCGCAAAGGAGGTCACGCAATAATGCTAATGTAAGGACAACATAGCGAGATAATTTCATGCAATAATTAGTGGGAAGCGTGGAAGCCTCACGCACGAGGCATGCATGCGCGTCGACCACTCTTGCGTGTTACGTAACGCCAGACGGAGCTGGCAGGACGTTGATCTCACGCTTGAACTTGAATCTGTGATATTCTTTGACATTCTGTATTGCTACAATTTGCCATGTAATATGCTTGTTTAATTGTGGTTCCAGTATTTCAAAATCCAGTGTGTTTGTATTTACATGACATCCAATTAATATTAAACATCATACCGGTTTAGCAGCCGCGACATGAGTATTATCTACTGCAAAATAATTTTCCAGCACGTCAGTGTACCAAACGCTGCCCGGAAATTGTAGGAAATTGCAAGAGAAAATGAATCCGACGGTTTGAGAGGTCCGGTTGAAACGAGTCTTACTTAGGGAAGCTATTTGGGCTTACGTTTAGGCACAAATCGAGACATATGTCCGGTTTATTTATGAGGAAGCACGTTTGAGCGCCTATACGTTCAACTTGAATGTGCTAAAATGCAATAACAAAATAAATTCAAAGGTACGGAAACGTCACATATTAAATTCTGTCAAGATAGAATGCTGTGTTATGTTTATAGTTTCAATCGTATTGTTGATTTCATTAACTCCATAGATATAGGGAATGCGCGAACTCTCATAAACAGAAAAAGAACAGTAAAAATAAAGAGGTCTCCATCAATCACACGAATAGAGCCGCGCTTCCGGACGCGGCCTGGCCGAGCGAAACATTTCTTTGAATAATGAATATACAGGTGGGTAGGTATCGTGCCCCGTAACTGGACGTGATATACGCCGTCGTCGGCCGCATGCATAATTTCACTTATTTTATGTGGTTAATTGTCGAAAATGACCGCCAGTGAAATATATTACGTTCCGACGCCAACACTGCTGGTGGCGGCTAATGTATTCTCCGCGGCTAGTGTGCTCCGCCTTCACCTTCGCTTTGGCGTCTTTGTATTTTGTGGCCTGAGCTGGCTCTACACTCTACATACATACCGCGCCCGTGTGCCCCTCGCCCGCAATATGCATAAGTTGACCCAATACATACGTCGTAGCTTTGTCTGTACCTACATCTATTCATAATATACGCTAATAGATACTAAATCAGACAAATACCTACATAAGTACTCTACATAATTTTTACTTCAGCGTCAATTGCGTGATAATATTAAAATTAGAAAATGTCATTTATTTAATTTAAAACGATAACACGTATAACTAATTAATTCCAGAAATAATACATATTTGAAAAATGCATGTAGATTACCTTAGACCTAATTCCTGCTACAAAATAAACGAGGCGAACACGATGTGCAAATGATTATATCAATACAGGGTTACCTAGGAGCAGGTAAGTCCATAAATTCGAGGGTGCAGAACGCGGTAGGTGAGACTGAAGTGCAGTGCGCACAACCGCGGCAAGTCGCGTCTACAATACCGCTGCATTACAATTTTTCAAAGCAGACACAGGCGACAGGGCATAACAAAAGAGCTAGGAAGGCGCAAATAAACGAGCGCTGCGGCAAGCGGGCGGGTGAACGCGTGCACCCCTCTTTCGTCCTAATGTCTAATGTTAAGCTAGGTCTTTCAGCCAGTTACTATTGTTTGTCTATTCTAAAATTAGGAACCACTATCGCTGCCGCATATTTGTAATATGCATAAATAGATATGTCTAAGATGCGGCGGGTGTATAAATAAACAGAAAACTGTTATGAATAACCCCGAAATACAAAGGCAGGATTCAATTTGTGTAATGCAACTTTTGGACGGTAAATGCGAACTCTCAAAAAGCTAGGTGAGCCGGTCGTAAGGAATATCTCTACATTTAGCGTTTTCACGGTGCTACGATGAATACGGGGAGATCGGGCGGCGCGATACCGCCGGCCGCGACGGGCTACGGGTGCGCGGCGGCCGGACCACGCGTAAAAGGAGGCAAGAGTTGCAATCACACTTATACATCTACCGTAAGCCCCACACCGGCTAGCGTACACCAAATATGTACCTATACGTACCAAAAATTATACTACTATACGTAGAGCTGAGAGCTCAGTTGCAAGTTAACAAAGCCACTACGGCACGAGATCGCCCGCTTTACCAGTCTACACTCAGTTCAACAATACAGTTTTGCACAAAACGAACACTTCCTAAATACACTAATTTATAAAACCCTATTTGGACTAAGATAGTTAAAACAAAGTGAATAGGTACCACCCCTATATTTATATATAATTTAAGTCCGCATGCGAAAGAGCGTAGAGGCTTACGTTTATGTCAAGCCCTTTTTTATTAGAACCGCAAGTCTTTGTAGTGTAGCAAATTTCAGTCTTTCCATGATAATGCGAAAACTCTGCTAAATTAAAAAGAAATGAAATTAAGACTACATACTCTCTCGGGCGTTATTTTTCACATTTATGTTAATACGTGTGTCGCATTTTTTTAAATATGACGATATAAGAATACATTTATTTCAGAAAAATTATATATTAGTAACTAAGTTATACCTATTTGTCCCATGTGAATTTAGGAAATAACAAATATATGTTAATTTATGTAATATTATTGATTGACGGACTAGAGGATACAACGAATAACAAACAAATTAAGAAATATGTAGGAATAGTATTTCATGAAATGATAATTTATCATATTGGCTGCTATTGGTAACAGTTAGGTGCGTTATTTTATTTTTATTGTCAAATTATAGGCCTGCTTTGAAATAACACATAACCAGTTTTTGACTGCCTAAATTAAGCCTTTGAATAATCTATTGACATACATATTCATTTTAATGTTGAAGGCTTCATCAATACTGGTTTTCTTTAAACGTCCGTGTCCGCGCAAACTTAAAACTGTGCCGTTGTTTACTTAGATACCTACTTATTTAAAACGATATCGTTATGATGTTGCCCGTTTGAGATATTAATCTCACAATGATAGAGAAGATAACATTTAACATCAAGTTTAAGTTTGACAAAAAGCTGGTGAGTTAGAATGCAGGTATCTTCAGGAAAACAACTTCCAAAAGAGACTGCCGCGGGGTCATTGCTTTTTGACTGCATCAGGTTTTATCATAAACATCTAAATTATTTATTTTATTCAATTACATTAGTTTGAGAACTTAAACTGCCTCAGTAGCCTAGTGGTCTCGGGCCACTACTACTAGGCTGGAGTCCCGAGTTCGGGAATCGAACCATCGGGGATATCAGAGATAACGGTGTAAAATCCTATATCTCTGGTTCTATTGGGATTTTTCCATTTTATGGAAGTTTCTCAGTACCTCGAAGTTTGGTAATGTGTCCGGAGATGTCAATAGGCTTGCCACCTATTACATGGGCCTGTATGATTGAAAGCATGCATTTTACCTCTGCCTACCCCTTCTACGTGAGAACTTCATGTAGATACATACAAAAGCACAACAACTATTAATAATATATTATTATTAGGTAGGTACTGGAACCACAGTCACGTTTTATTTATGGAGCATGTGCATTTATGGAAAAAATACATCCACACAACAAGATGAGAATTCAGACGTATGGTGTACTACTCTCAACGCCTGAGTGTAGAAATGAGTTCCTCTGCTAGCAACTAAAATAATGACCATTATACCATTTAACGTCAACAGTTTTGCGGTGGGTAACAAGTAACACCGTTTAGCAGCAAGTAGAAAAATTGTAAAGGTGGTAGCGTCCGCGAGATAATTCTACCGTCCAAAAATTAAAGTAACGGGTTTGACTTTACTACGTGCGACGTAGATAAGATACACAAACCGAGAACATAGGTGTGAAATGTAAAGATCAATGACTTGATATATTAGATGCAGTCTAATAATTTGTCTCGTGATAGTGCTGTTATACGTTTAGTGATTAATATAATACATGATCAACAATTCTTGGCTCGCAAAGTAAAATGCGTGTCGTTACTGTACAATAATTTTATTCTATCAAGCATTGCTTCATGCATTCTAGAAAATGGGATAATTATGAAGCAATATGTAATAAATACATTGACAAAGTTAAAAATATAAACGCGGCTTCGGGGGTGTAAGGATTAATACTAATGTATCTTTACATTGACTCCATTTTATTGTAAATAAAGCCATATAGAACATTTCAATATGACCGATATTGTTGTAAAGCCTCGATACATGCTTTGCCTCTAAAAACATTTTCATGGTAAATTTATTTCAAAAACTTTTCACTTTTGCCAAAATGCATGGTTTAGCCATTTTGCTATCGAAACAAAAATTCATCAGTTGTGAATTTGTTTATTGATATGCAATAGTTACTGTTAATGTAGTAACGAAGCTGGCTAGGTACGCATTTTGACTAAGGTGTAGTTTGTGAAGTTTGGGTATATAGAGTCAGAAAAGTGGCTCTACGTGATATTTTATATATTATGGCTCGTCTTGGCAACATTTATAATTAATTTATATTATAATCCAATACAAAAAAATAAGTTTGGACATGTATCCTATGTATGTATGTGATATCGTTGGAATTATAAAATATTTAAGTCATAACTCATCATCATCGCTTCAGCCGAAAGACGTCCACAGCTGAAAAAAAGTTTTCCCCAAAGACTACAGGAATATGAGTTATTAGGGAAGAATGTGTCATAATCGCCATGCTTGGTATACGAATTGGCGATTGCAGCTTCAAAACAAAATATTTCAAAGTCTGTAATCGATTCCAGTAGCAACTTAGTAATTGTATTTATATTTTTAAAGCTTCTTTTGTACTTATTTGTCACATACGCCTTTAGGTTTCTAGGACTACTGATCTCGTAATTACATCTAAATATTAAAATTTAGTCTAGGATATCAGTCTTGGTTTCGATCTGTCCCAATTTTTATCGTTTGCAGTGCAGTTATACAATATGAACTTATTGTTTTTTTTTCATCATCCCATTTCTGCATGTCTGTGAACTTATGCCCCTTTCTTCGTGAGTAATGGTGAATAAGTTCAGTCATTAAAAAAATCAGGTAACAAAACGTAACTATCAATTTAGGGTACCTCCTGTTTCATAGGGTGATAAATCCTAGAGGAAAATAATTACCTCGTTAATATGTAAGCTGCGTTCTGCGTTGAGTTAGAACATAATAAAATACAACCATACACGATTCACCGTCCTGACAACAGGATCGGTTAAGTATGCGCATATAGAGCGCGTAATCCGCAACAGCAGTTTCAATTAGAACATTTCTTTTTTAGTAAAGAAAGACATCAAAGAGCAATAGATTTATCTGTTGTTATCGGTATTACATGATGTAATTAAAATTTGCAATATTTCACAAAAGGATCTTACAAACTATTTTATAATATCCTGTGTTACAAAACGTTATATTATACTAAATTAAAATCAAATGTGAGTGCTTTCCTTTTTTAAGAATGTAATGTTAGCGATGCAGGCATTCCAATTCTATAGGAATACAGGTTATGTTCATATTACGCTAAAAGAAAACTCTTCGGTGGTTAAGTACATGTGCGACATTAATTATATAATGTAATTAAAATGTGAGAGAAAATATAAAAAACACGAGAGTTCAAGGGATAGCCACGAGTTGAATATAGCTACTTAGCCCTGGTTTGCAGTGAATGCCTAATTTGATGTGAAAATAACACATCTGCCTCTTTACCTATAACATCATTGGGTTTAAGTAGTAATTATGACATATTTTAAACATCATCCAAAAATCACAGATACATTTTCAGTGGTATCTATCTACTCTTCGTGAGCCCAATTGAAAATTTAAAGAATGTTTGTTAATTTATTTGAACGTGCGTCAATCACGAGCATATTGCAAGATTTATGTAAAACTTCGCGCACAACTACCTACTTAATAAAACAATATACTATTAACTTACTTTAAAGCTACTCTTGATCTCGGTTCTTATAAACTCGTGACTTTATACTATATACGTATGTTAGTCTGTAAGGTATATTTAAGGTTAGGGGAAAAGTTTCTTCGCATTTTTTAAGATAATTCAAAACATTTTTTAATATAGTTTATTTAAATTTAACTAAAGTATGTATGTACAATTTTTTTCGATAACTCAAAAACTTGTTTGAACATTTTCCTGTAGTCTGAATATGCAAAGGTAGATAATTTCTTTACTACGCACTGAGCAATTTTAAATGTGTGCCAATAGATTTCATCAGTCGATTCTTATTTTCAATCGTTCCGAATCTTATTTTGAATTGACAATGGAGTAGTCCCATAATGGATAAAGAGATAAAAAGCGATATTTTTAATGGTAGAAATACAAATCAGAAATTTACATAGGAATATGAACTTATACATTATTCCATAGCGTAAAAATGTAAAGTTATTGAGTCTCAGTACATACATAATAACAATGTGCTCTAATCTCGCACTGGATTGTTATAGATAACGATGGTAAAGATAAAAGTAGTTCTGTTCACAAACCGACTACATTCGTTATTTAATTATTAAGTGTCATTAACGTTGAGAATTAAATTAGTTATATGAAGTAAATATTAATGTAGAGTTGTAGACTATTGAGGTGAGGACAAGACAATCATCTAATTTGGAGGTAGAAGTTGACCCTCATTGGAATCTATATTGGAAAGCTTACGAATTATAAACATAAAGGCAACCAAACCGGTTCCTCCTATTCCTAATACCAACGTTGGTTGTCACGGTACCAGTGACACGCGGATCTGTTTTCATACATTTACGATAATTCAGACAATTAAATACATTTATTTGTATCCAAATAAACAATAACAACTACACTGACCAGCACAATCTACTCTTTTCTTGTATTTTTTTTTAATATTACACAAACAGGTATTTATGTTATTATCACGTTTGTGTTGTTGTTCACTTATTAAAACTACGTAATGGTAGAGCAGTCCAGGATAATACGAAAGTCGGACGAATCGTTAGCAGGTACGTATAACATTAAACAAAAGAAAAATATTTGCTTCTGAGGTCATCGATATATTTCAAATTATTGACAAATTGTTCTGTTACATTTGAAGCGATCGTTATTATAAACTTCACAATAGACACGCCATGAACACAATGATAACACAACTAAAAAAAAAAACGGTTGTTTTACCAAAGAGATTTCTACATCAAGTTCATACCTATTGTTTTTGTGTATAATAATAATCATAAAGCCTGGCTTTATAGACCATAAATCTCATGAAACTCATGATTCAATTATTCCAGGATGATGAGGTTCAAGACCGAAATTTATTTTTTTATCGTTACCTGCTATTTCAAAGATACCACTTACCCTAGTAACGTATCAAATTAAATGAACACAAAAACTCGTAAGTCGACAGGAACTTACAATTTGTAACTTGAGGTCTTTCCCGGCAGCGGCGGCTGCGGTGACCGAGGTGGTCACCGGCGACAGCCACTGGTGTAGGTTAATGTATCTTTTTGGTAAAAGTTTAAGTGAAACGTCCGCTTGTGCATATGCACGTTCGAGGCAGGCAGCAGCCGCGCCGTCGAGCGCGAGCGCCGGCTCGAGCAGGGCGCCGCCACCCTCGAGCACCACCATGTCCGTACCGTAACGAGTCCCAGAGCACGGCTAGGGGCTAGAGGAGCGGAACACACCACATTTAAGTCACTGCACGGGTCGCGCGTTATCGCGTGTCGCGAATCGCGGGTGCTACATACTGCGAGGCGGCACGAGTCGCGCTAGCGGCGCGAGTGGCGGAACTGCCGCGGCCGGCGCACACCTGCCGCCGCCGCGGCCCTCGCCCCGCTCGCGCCGCCCACCTCGTCAACAACACCGTTGCTGCAGCGGCCACCGGACGCCGCGCCGCTCGCCCTGCATCCAGCGATAGCAACACCACTTTCGCCCTACTTTCTCGACTACTATCATTCGGATATCGAACATGCTTTCGACCACTTACGGATTTATTCCGTCAAAATAAACATACGTATACTGAAAATAAATAACAAAGCTTTCTCTACAATTATGGATAGCGCTACGTGAAATAAATCCTTTGCTAGGTACCTATGCAAATACCATAAAATTAGGAACTGGAGCACAGTTTAAAAACAACAACAGATTTACCAATAACTAAGAAATTTCGACGAGGTGGGCTTGTTGGAAACGGCACGAGGCGTAGACTTTTGCCACGTGATCAATTCTACAGTCCCTCCTCTTATATAAATCAAACATTTCGTCTCAAAACAGCTAACCAAGTTCCAAACAATTAGCTCTCTCCATAATAATTAACGAAGAAGTAGAGTACAACGCATTAAATTTTCAGAAACCAATCGCGATTCTTAATTATTTAGAAGTAAACGAGTTCATTAAAATACGTGGATAATCATTTCATTGATTCTTTTTATTTATTCGGAATTTGTTAGATATTGTATTCAATTTACAAAAAATAAGAATTAAACTTTTTGGTGATAAGTATCGATAATATCTGATACCAAATAGGTATAATGCTAATCAATAGGCTAGTCTGTACCACTACATACTTACGACAAACTATGGACGAGTTGAACAAAAAGCTCACACGAATGTGAGCTTCAGTCAAAATACCTAATAGAAGAAATATAAGATAATGCATTTATTACATAGATTATATACAAAACAAAAGTATTTGAACATAAAAAAGAAACTAAAACGAACGTGCGTGATTCTAACTTGAATCCAATTTATAGGAATGTCCCCTGGAGAGATATGTCGAAACAATGATAAAACTTGAGAAAAATTCTGTATCATCATACATACACGTAAAACATCGGCTATTTCATCGAAACACACATATTTATACCGATGTTGTTTCGTAGAATGCAAGACGGAAGCAAGGAATTATCCAAATTGAAATTAAAGGTGATTATTTGATTGTCTCTACTAAATAATCAATCCTACGCTCTACCCTTTAATGATTAGTTTCCACTTAGTAGTACAGTGGTACTACGCTGAAATATCTAAACATTCTAGTTCAATGTTAAATGTAAAAAAAACTACGCCACATCTTTTCGACAAGTAACGAGCGGTTTTTTATACTTATAAAAATTAGATGATAACGGTTATATTAAAACACAAAAGTGAACACATCGAGCCTTCAACTGTATTGTATACGTAGATCGGTAGTATAGGCCATGGAGTTTAGCGCAGAAATTAATTTGCCATAAACACCGGTATTAATAGACGCGAGACAATAAGCCACCCCCCACGAACTTCTAGTCAGCAACGTAATGTTTCACAGCACGCGAGCCACGTCGTCGCACCCCCGACCTCGAAACGCGGTTACTATTTGCATATAATACAACACATTTAAATAAAACTTTAACTGGTAACTTCACTAGACAGTAAATTCAGTGCAGAAAGACCAGTATGTAATTCAGGAGAAAAAAAAAAACATTGTATTCAAATGGAGATCATATTTTTGGGTATGTCATTAAATGTTATATATACCTCGTATAATATTTTTAAAGGACATTTCCATTATTTGATAATATCTAAATCGATCCAAGACAAGCCGAACAAAGACCAACCAAGCAATCAAATCAGCTGCAGCTTAACAGCATAAAATACTAAAATAAATAAAGCCCTGCAACCAGAAAATCGCCGCGCCGGGTGCGTTTGGAGTGGGTAAGCTCCACACAAAGAGTAGGACTGACAGAAGACATGTGTCTTGGACCACTTTAGTACATGAATTTGATTAATACTAGTAATGTTCGATGTAACTGCTGTGTCGTTAACAGATAACTTTTTTTACACCTTTCCTTTTATTGAATCTCTCCCTCTGCTGCTAAAAATCTTGTATATCAATATTTTTTCTATGCCACAACAAATTGGTTATCGATTTAGAACAACCAAGAATCGGTATATAATATTTTTAATTTCACAGCTGCATTGCAGGGCCTGTCTTAGTCTACTCCGTATGTTTTATGTACGGTGATAACTTTAGTGTAAATGTAGACTAAATGCCAAGAAAAATATTTCATTAATAGCAGGTTTGAAGAAGGTTACTGCTTAACGTAATAACATTACCTATAGGGAAAGCAGCTTCCAGGACGTTCAAGCAACATCCCACTCCCAAGATACATCTACAGGTATGGTTTTATTATGGGGTCAACCCAAAAGCCTCAAGACTAAGAAACTTACATAACAAGCATAGAAAAAAGCAGATCTTGTTTACTTAGTTATATTTTATTTATTGGTGGTAGAGCTCCAGTGACGGAGCTCGCGGGCTTAGGCACCACCGCATTACCTAATTTACTTGCCGCTAAATGGTAGTGTTCAGCACTATCCGTATTCCGATCAGGTGGTAATGTACGGCCCTGTAATTTCTGACACAGAGGCATACCTTAGGCCTCAGGAGTGGTAACGCATCTGCATTTTGACCTTGGTCTTCGTGTGGGTGTCTATAGGCTGCAGTCATCACTTAACATCAATGAGAACTGCATGCTTGTTTGCCACTTCTATTACATAAAAAAAGTGTATTTTTATATCAATGCATAAATTCACAAGACAGAAGTAGAGATACTTCATCAATTATTTCACCATTCAAAGGATTTAGGAGGCCGTCTATCTTGACGGTGTACCTGTACCTGTCATTGTGCTGAATTTAATTAACTTTTCTTTCCACGGTTATATCAAGCGGGAAATTATAAATGAACTTTTAAATTCTTAGGTCCGCACTCATTCTTTTGTTCAGTTTCGTTGATAGCGTAAAAAATATGTTAACGATGTTTTGCAATCAACTGTTACTCATGTAGCAAAACTAGCAAATGGAAGACATATGCCGCTGATGATATAGGACGTTATCAATGATCAGCTGCGGCTTTGTTCGAACAGCATAACATCCTACAGTATTCTACATTTTTTCTCGTGTTACAAAGGATAAAAAATTATATCATCAGAATAAAAAAGTTGCATATAGATTCTACGGAAATACTCTACATTCAAGGAAGTCTTACCATCAAAATCGATGACAACCTATTAGATCAACAGGAAAGTATTAAAATAGCGAGCTTGAAATATAAAAACAAGTCTAAATTTGAATTTATTTCAAAATGTATTAGTGTCGGGCACGAAGAAGCACCTTTCTGCTACTAAACGAGCACCTGTTAGTGAAATCGCCGTTTCAGTTAAGATAATAGAAAACAATGTTGATTCATTTTACGTCGACGGAATAGTAAAATTGTTGGTCGCGATCATATAATAATATTATCGCATCAATCTAGATAGGTAATAATTTGTTGTACCTATATCAAAGTGGCTAATATATTAATTTATCTTTTTATGTGTCTCATATTAATTTATTGTGCGCAGTTTCATTCCGATACTGCACAATATAAATTTCCTGTGATTATTTGTTTGAAGCATTCTGACGCGATTTTCAATAATGGAGAAAATTGAACATCGTGCAGTCATTAAGTACCTCAATAAAAAAGGCCTGTCACCAAAAGACATCCATCAAGATATGGTGGGCACTTTGGGGGAGTCTGCTCCATCGTATTCCAGTGTCAAGAAGCGGGTAGCTGAGTTTAAGCGCGGTCGTGAGAGCATTGAAGATGATCCTAGGAGTGGACGGCCTACAACCTCCACCAGGAAAGAAAACATCGATAAAATTTGTGATCTCGTACTGGGTGATCGACGTTTGACCATCGGTAAGATAGCTGAGACAACAGACATTAGTTATGGCCGGGTGCAACACATAATAACGAAAGAATTGGCATTTCATAAGGTTTCTGCTCGCTGGGTTCCGAAGTTGCTTTCAGCTGAACAAAAACGAGTTCGATTCACAATTTCGCGAGACTGTTTGGAACTTTTTGAGACTGATCCCGAGGACTTTTTGTCTAGATTTGTTACCATGGATGAAAGCTGGGTTCACCACCATATTCCTGAATCAAAGCAACAATCCAAACACCGAAAAAGGCTAAGGTCGTTTTGTCGACTAACAAAGTCATGGCTTCTGTTTTTTGGGATGCGAAGGGCATTATTTTTGTAGATTATTTACCGAAAGGTCAAACTATTAATTCTAGTTATTATTGTTACCATTTACGAAGACTACGAGAAGAAATAAAAGAAAAAAGGCCGGGAATGTTGCGTAAGAAAGTTTTGTTCCATCAAGACAATGCACGTGTTCACACTTCGGTTGAAACAATGTCTGTAATCCATGATTGTGGCTACGAATTGCTGCCCCACCCACCTTATTCGCCGGATTTAGCCCCCTCAGATTATCATTTATTTCCAAATTTAAAAAAACATTTGGGTGGCTCGAAATTTTCGACCAAAGATGAGGTGATAGTCGCAGTAAACGAGTATTTCGCCGACCTTCCGGAATCTTTTTTTTTCGAGGGGATAAACAAGTTGCAGTTCAGGTGGAAGAAGTGTGTTGAGCTAGATGGAGACTATGTCGAAAAATAAAAATAAATTTAGACCCACTTTTCTTACATTTTCTTGGTCGGGCTTCGAACTTTAGGGTCCACCCTCGTAGCTATGAATCCGACCACAATTTTATGGTAAGTCAACGTGGGCCGAAATAGGTTTCTAGGTAAGAACAATAAAAGGTAACTTCGCCTGTAATCTCCGAAGGGGTATACAGAGGTAAATGCATGCATTCAATCATACATGCAAACACCCACGATTCGCCGGTTACGTTTTGGCCCATGTAACAGGTGGCGAGCCTGTTGACATCTCCGGGCACATTACCAAACTTCGAGGTACTGGGAAATTTCCAGAAAATGGAAAAATCCTAATATCCCAATAGAACCAGAGATAAAGGACTTTACACCATTATCTCTGATAACCCCCTACCCGGGAATCGAACCCAGGACCTCAGCGTAGTAGTAGTGGCCTACTACCACTAGGCTACCGAGGCAGTTAAATAATTTGTTGTACCTATATCAAAGTGGCTAACATGATAATTTATCTTTTTATGTTATGAGAGTAGCTATGAATCCGACCACAATTTTATGGTAGGTCAACATGGGCCGAAATAGGTTTATAGGTAAGAATAATAAAATGTTAATTTGATGCGTTTTTAATCATAAGGTGTGTTTATGTATAGTCCTGTAATTAGGACTCGTGCATTACTGTGGAACCATAACACGCTAGCGCTGAAAATGAGATACTAACTTAGCAGCAGATTAATCTAATTTTATCGCATAGTTAGATCTGTCAACTGTCTGGTAGTAGCAGGCATTTAATGCTACGCTGGTGGGATAGATTCGATTTCTGAGTCGGGAAGGTAAGTACCATTGAGATTTTTCGATGTTTTCCAAGTCGCTCAATGCCGCATCGGAGTTCGTAATTATACAGAGAAGTTAATAGGCTCGTCATACAGGGCAAAAGATAACGGGAATATCATGGGTTTTTTACATGTATACTCGAATATGCATGCATTTACTTCCGAAGTAAAATTAATAAATAATTAGTAATACAATAGGTACTAAAGCGTAAACTAATAAAGACTGTAGCAACGTTACAATATTCAAACTGTACCTATTGAGATGTTCAATAAACATTATTCGTAAAGAGATAAGTTTGAGAAACCTAACGTAACGGTAAAGTTTTTAAATACAGCTAATTTTGACTCTTTAATTCGTGTTACATTCACACAATTATACAGCTATTAACATAAAATCCATGATATTTGACGCGCTTCATTGATCGATAAAAATAGCACATACGTAACACGGATGATTTGAAATGGATATAGACATTAGTAGTGAGTCAGAGTCGTATGGTATTGGAATATGAATTCTGCGTGTCCTCAACTACTTGTGGTGGTCGGGGACGCCATCGTGATGTCAGGAACGATGACGCGGACAGTGCCACAGTGAGTACCGAGCAGCATCCACGAGGCTCGACACTGCCCGATACATGGCAGAGAATCAGCTCAATTATTCACACGACACGGCCCCGCCCGTCGCATCATCCGCTTGCTGCCAAATTAAAAGTAAATAACGAAATGAAAACAAGCGAGCCCGTGCCGCGAGGGACTCGCAAACCTTTTACCGTTGTCGAGTAAACAACTACAGCTAAACACACTTTATCATTTTATCGGCTATCTATTTGCCAATGCAGATAAAACCGCTGAAATCGGGCTGTGGTTTGCCGATGAAAAAAGCACAACTGAATAGCTACGAAGCTAGAAATATGAACTACAATACCCAATTACGTATTGGAACAAAAAATCATACAGATATTGGGAGCAAATGGCCTGCTGATACACATTCGTAGAGCTTCTTCTGGTTTAAAATAAAGTAGAGCAATATTCGGTATTTGCAATTTTAATCGTAATTTTGGACAATATTTGGAAAACAATGGGCAACAATATTGAAAAATCTCTTTATATGGGTAAGGCATGCACTATTAGTTACAACAAACGACGCAAACCAGCCAGAGCCACAGCGCTACTCTGAACGCGGAGCAATTTCGAAGAACAATGAACTAGGATGAATAGTGGTGCAAAGTAAAAAGTCTATTTACATCATATGCACATTTCCCTACAACAATACAAAACCGCAAATACATAGTTTTACATTGAAACAGCTGTATAATAAGCGGCTAAGCAAAGTTTGTATAGCAGGGTGCTGTGGTGCTCCTGTTTCAAAATAAAGGGATTGTACGTAGATAGGAAGAGGTATATGGTGTTACATTGTGGCATCATTAGTGACAACATCGGGCGTGCTATTGCGTCAGGTAAGACAGGGAAACGGTAACGAGCGGCCGCAGTCATCGTAGGGCATAAGAGTAGCCCCTCGCGGCGAAAATTGTCACAAAGCAAACTGTGTCACTGGCTATATCATTATTTCGACACGTGTCAACATTCGCGACAATCTAGACAGTTTTATTCTTTGTATACCAATAAAAAATATACGGCGTTGTATATAATGATGATGCAATAGAAAGCTGCCTCACAAAATTCCGTGTTCAATGTTATATGCAAACTAGTCCTAATAAAGACACAGACATGTATGTCCCTAATTAATTATACATTTAAATAAAACAAGCGATACATGGATCTTGTCCAACATTGTACCTGTCAAATATCTATAGCAAATCCTTAATTCTCACAGACGAAGTGAAAAATTTAATAAGAATTTCTAGGAAGAAATACAGACAATGTGAAACTGTAATGTAGGAAGTAATGACTGTCGACCAGAAAACGGCCGTGAGCGAGTTGAACGGCCGAGGGTGCATCAGAGCGTAGCGCGTATACGGCTTTGCACCTCCGTCTAGTTGCTTGTTATTATCACTTACTAACGCTGAGTTGCCAAAAAAATTTAAGAATGGGCAAAAATAAAAACAATAACCTTGAAAAACTGATATCATAAAGAGATTAATTTCATCTAGCTATGTACGTGCTCCTAAAAGTAAACAATGAGATACATTTATGTAATTCGCATTAATATCATGCTAATGAATTCCCATTTTATTAACAAAGAAACGCGGTCTATAACGGTCGTCTAAAGAGGGGCCGACTTAACAGATTTATGTGACAAAGCAGTTTATGCACAACAAAACCGTCGATTTGAAAGAACAATTACGCGAGTCAAAGCAGGTATCTGGGAAAAGCGCGGCGAGAGATATAACAAATCGCTGGCGCAACAAAGGAGGCTTTCTCGCGGCCATTACGACGTGATGTAGACTAAACGCGGCGCGAAACTGTGTGTGTAGGCGCGATTAGCGTGAAGCTGTAGCCGTGTAGGACGCGCGCGGTGTGCAGCGTCCGTGCACCGCAGGCTCCATGTGGAGTACGGCGCGGTGGAGATGCGCCCTAGGGACGAGCTCAATTTACGATTGCCGCAAAGAATATCTTCCATGTGGCGTTTTTGCGACTCGCTTGTGACCACCGAAAGGATCTCTTCCCGCCCACGTATCGACATACACTTTTGTTACCTTACTGGTAGTGCAAAATGTCGAATTTAGGTAGCAGGAACGATTGAATAAATAAATTTGCTAAGGTGGAGTGCAATGGATGTGAAGTGGAAGACGGGCCGGTGAGAGAACCGTAATAAGGGCCACCATAAAATGTTACATTAGGTAACGGCGGCTTCTGGGGCGGCTATAAATATCTCCGTTCGGAAGTACGGCCGGTGTCCCGCGGGAGGACGACACATCGCCGGCAACAGACGAATGTGGACGTGTTACGCGAATAAAAACATCCATACGTGTGCTCTTTCTTCGCCTCTATAGCTCTATACCTCCCTCTACCAATCAATATCACTTAGCAATAACACAGACCTTTCTCATATTATGTGACCATTATTTCAACTTTTATGTATTTCGCTACGAGATAACGGCCGCGGTTTTGACAGACAACCTATTTCATGAGTGTTTTTATTTTGTGGAACATAAAACAAGAACCATAAGTCGATGCCATAGAATAACATATCTAATGAGGCTGCTGCGATGTTGGATCATAAAGTTTAACTTAAATACTATTTGAAAATGTATCATCATAAAGATGAATTGATATTATGTTCACCAATTGGTAGGTAACTTAAACATTGTTTGTACCGTTTTGTTATTGTTTCTCTACATTATATTTCCTCGTAATTGAAGGTATAAGCGATGGAACAAAATAGTATACCATGTCAAGAAGGTTTAAGTGATATTGTACGTAGTATTAATCAGTTAAACTGGTAATGTGGCTTTCCCGAGAGAGAGAAACGTTTATAGTTTCACTCACAAGTCGACAGTGAAACTGGGCTTAGGATATAGCCAATGGATCAGAGATGTTGTTCGTTTATTTTATTCATTATCAGCTTTTGCCCGCGACTTCGTTGACGTGTACTTAAAACTTCCCTAAGGAACCTGAACGGGATAAAAAGGTTCCTAGGTGATACAGCCATATATGTATATTCTACCTGTGTATAAAAGTTCATCGTTCATTCATATAGAAATTCATTCGTTCAGCCACTTTAGCGTGATTGAGCAACAAACAAACATCCACACTTTCACATTGACTATACCTAATAGTAAGATAATCTAGATTTAAATAGACAAAGACTAAAAAACAGTACTAATTTATACATTATATCGATTACACTAATATAATGTAAATCTATAATAATTTAGTGCAACAGATTTTTTATAACAAAGTATTAAAGCAAGTAACGCAAGAAAACTTTGGATACACAATGTAGTCAATACTCATAAAATAATTAGCGGGGCGCCGAGTCGAGTGAACTGTAACTGTACAGCGAGGGTCGACAAAATCTACAAGTTGAATAAGTCAAAATCATCAAATCACCTTAGTAAAGCAAGAGAGTAAACAGAGGGAGACCCCCAAATTGCTTGCGTTATTAGACATACCTTAAAAGTTTAGAGCGCACTTAGTTTACAGAGGTAAGCTTGAGGTTAGCTAGGTGAGTTTGTTTTGGCAGCAATGTCAACAGCGCACGCCGAATAAAGGACCACCACGACAATGAATAAAATTATGCATAATATATGGAAAAGTTTTAAAATAGTAGGGCCGAGAATGATGAATCACAATTAAAAAGTTTTTCATACGTTTATCACAAGGGGTATTTTGCAATTTTGGGCGCGTTGATATTGTGTCGGTATCGAATCCGAATGGGGCGGATGTGATGATGTGAATAAGGCATAGGCCGTTGGCAGTAAAGCTCGAAGCAACAGTGCAAGAGTGCGGCACGGAGTACATCGGCCGGGTGTCCGGGTGTGCGGCTGTGTGCGGTCCCCAGCGATGCAATATACGCTTGCTGCACGTCCATCAAATGTCACTATCAATTACCCGCGCGCGGCTCGCGCCCCGCCTCACACCCTGCACTTCGCTCGCTTGCAAGGTGATTAAACTGTCGATCCCTCGCATATCTACCTAATTATTTTATTACATTATTCATCTTCGTCTAACATATCGTGTAACTAGTCTAATTGAGCCAATAATAATTATGATATCGCGGTGAATTACACGCGCTTTTGTCGTTTTGATTGGTTTTTAACTTATGAACGTTGTTGTACAACTTCAGTTAAAATAGAAATATAATTGAGTTTATTTTTGTTTTTATAACGACAGACGAAGGTACCGACTAGGCTGAAATTACAATCTGCCAGTCGGGTAAACGAATTTTAAATAAAAAGCGGGGTCGGAGCGAAAGCGGCCGAGGCGAGTCAAAGTTTTGTCATTGTTTCTATATTGCGCGAAGCAATTAGCGCAACTCGGACGGCGCGATTCTTCGCAGCGCTCAACCCATCTGCGGGCCCAATCAAATTACTGGTTTCACGGAGTGTACCGATAGTCCCCGGTCCGCCCCTTAAAACAAACCACTCCAATTCACGTCGCAATATCAACACTTCAACTAATGATCAAAAGAAACGAATAACAAACTGTTACCTGGATATGGTTCAATTCTGTGGTTATCGGTGAACGATATTAGACTTGTAACGAAACAGCGTGTCTCAACATACGAGGGTGGATCCAAAAGTTCGTGGCCAAAACTACAAGGAGACATGACATCTTTTTAAATTTACCGTCATTTGTTAGTATGTCTTCTATTGATTTATAGTGCGCAGTTTCATTTCGATACTGCACAATATAAATTTTCTGTGATTATTTGTTTGAAGCATTCTGACGCGATTTTCAATAATGGAGAAAATTGAACATCGTGCAGTCATTAAGTACCTCAATAAAAAAAGGCCTGTCATCAAAAGACATCCATCAAGATATGGTGGGCACTTTGGGGGAGTCTGCTCCATCGTATTCCAGTGTCAAGAAGTGGGTAGCTGAGTTTAAGCGCGGTCGTGGAGAGCATTGAAGATGATCCTAGGAGTGGACGGCCTCCACCAGGAAAAAAACATCGATAAAATTAGTGATCTCGTACTGGGTGATCGACGTTTGACCATCGGTAAGATAGCTGAGACAACAGACATTAGTTATGGCCGGGTGCAACACATAATAACGAAAGAATTGGCATTCCATAAGGTTTCTGCTCGCTGGGTCCCGAGGTTGCTTTCAGCTGAACAAAAACGAGTTCGATTCACAATTTCGCGAGACTGTTTGGAACTTTTTGAGACTGATCCCGAGGACTTTTTGTCTAGATTTGTTACCATGGATGAAAGCTGGGTTCACCACCATATTCCTGAATCAAAGCAACAATCCAAACACCGAAAAAGGCTAAGGTCGTTTTGTCGACTAACAAAGTCATGGCTTCTGTTTTTTGGGATGCGAAGGGCATTATTTTTGTAGATTATTTACCGAAAGGTCAAACTATTAATTCTAGTTATTATTGTAACCTTTTACGAAGACTCCGAGAAGAAATAAAAGAAAAAAGGCCGGGAATGTTGCGTAAGAAAGTTTTGTTCCATCAAGACAATGCACGTGTTCACACTTCGGTTGAAACAATGTCTGTAATCCATGATTGTGGCTACGAATTGCTGCCCCACCCACCTTATTCGCCGGATTTAGCGCCCTCAGATTATCATTTATTTCCAAATTTAAAAAAACATTTGGGTGGCTCGAAATTTTCGACCAAAGATGAGGTGATAGTCGCAGTAAACGAGTATTTCGCCGACCTTCCGGAATCTTTTTTTTTTCGAGGGGATAAACAAGTTGCAGTTCAGGTGGAAGAAGTGTGTTGAGCTAGATGGAGACTATGTCGAAAAATAAAAATAAAATTAGACCCACTTTTCTTTCATTTTCTTGGTCGGGCTTCGAACTTTTGGATCCACCCTCGTATCTATAATATTAATTATCGACTCTTTAAACGGAAAAACGAAATCGGGCACTCTTTATGTTTACTCCAACACCATAAGAGGAGACGTTTAAGCAAATAGTTAGGATTGTGTAGTTTCTATTGGTTAAATAGATTCGATGTTAAGTAAATAGGTAGTTTACTATTGCAATAAAAAATAATAAAATACGCTTACACTCACAGGCCCACACTAGGTATAAACCGGTGTCGTGGGTGCCATTGTACACATACAACACATACTGTAGGCTATACAAATATTTGTCCCGGTGCGGGGATCGAGCCCGCGACCCTTGGAATCAACCGGTCATCTCACACCGCTAGACTAACCGGTTCGTGTCAAATGTGCAATGCATGAAACAAAAGAGATTGGCGAAATTTGGCCCACGAACATACCGCGGACAGGAATGAAAGCTAGATTAAAATAAATATCTTTTTTTTTTCATTTAACATATGATTGCAGGAGATCCGAAACCGATGAGTTATGAAATATAACAAAAAAAAATGAAGTTCAACGACAAAAAATGTCCTACCGCCATATTTAATAGGGCTGCCAGTTATTGACAAAAAAAATTATTACTTATAAATCGATTTGAATCGTGAATACTCTGGAATCGATTCAGAGCAACACTTGAAATCTTTGAAAAATCCTGCCTGTTGGGTCTTTTATCGTAAATACACATAACATAGTTATGACGTTAAATAGTTTAGTTTAAATTCATTTTTGGCAACTTCACGACCACTTTTTAAAGAAATAAGTTTTACAAGAATCGATAAAAATCGAACTTAACCTGTAAACCATAAACACTTATAAGATTGAATGGATTCGAAATTGGTATCCCTAGTTTTTGACAGCTATGATTTTTGTTTTTGTTATTCGTTTCTGCACATGTGCTCCGTAAATACTGATAGCATTTTAGTTACTTTTTAGTGTTTTTGTCTTATATCTACGACCTGGCTTTTGTTTAAAGAAAAAGTGGGACCACGCTAATATCAGTTATTTTTTAAATAAACAAATACAGAGCAAAACGATTACATAATGATCGGCGTATTAGGTATAGAGGGTAATTAGAGGGTGGCGCTGGGAAGTGTTGATGATTAAGTGCTACGTGTGAGTGCGCGGGAGTGTATGTGTGTGCTTGTGTTGGGCGAGCGGCGACGTCGCCGATGCACACGGCTCGCGCTCGCGGTAATTACCGCGCTCGATGGGGTCGCTGCCGATCTCCTGTCAAAAGGATCGCGTGCCGCCTTCGGACGCCAGTATTAAACGCTAGCGAAGAACCCGTGCCCCATCAGATAACATGCAATCAATTTCGCGATCTACATGCTTCTACGTCGGCACCGCCCCTGGACTGACGTCACGCCGAGAAGCCCATAGTGCCAGCTAACCTCTGGTACCATACGCAAAGAACTCCTGAATAACTCGAGCCGAATGCAGTTTCCGTGTAAATGTCATTCTTTGTTGGAATTTTTAGCTGAAGTAACGTAAGTTACGGGTCGCCGGTCTTTAATTGGACAGCGGGATCTACATAGCAGATACGCGAATGTAAATAATGTAAAGTTTCGGCTTAGGTACAAAACGTTCCTAATCAAGGCATTCGCCGACGCTACGGTGCGAGTGCAAGTCACGCGATCGTTTTATCGCACACCTTTCTGTTTTATAGAGCAGATAAAGTTTGTTTAAAAAGCTCGCATGTCTTTACTACATCGACGTCCTTGTCGTGACGAGTGGTGTAACCCTCGATATCCTAATATTCAACAAAAAAAAAAGCTTTTCAACCGTAGCGAAGTTTTACGATGTTACGTCTCGAATTATTATTTCACTGTGGCAATTGAGTACCCACTAAATAGCACCTTTTGCTGCACGTTATTTCTCTTCATCTCGTATTCTATATGAGCTCTTAAATAGTCGTTTTTGACAGGCCGTTTGTGCAGCCGGCAGGTTGGGTTAGTTTCGTTTGTAGCGCTACGTGCAATGCCATGAATATAAACAGAAAAGAACAGTGGCAAAATACTGCAAAAGCTCGCTCCGGGTGGGAAAATCCTCGCGAGTCAATTTGGTATTATGAGGTAATGGAGAGTAACGGGCATGATTTATGCGGCGGTGCGGCAGCGTTCGCGGGCGAGCACAATTATCGGCCCGCGGGCGCTCTCAATTACGAGAAGGCGCGCCCGCGGGACTACACCTCCGGACCGCCCGGGCCCACCACAAATCTTTTAGTCTTACTGGCTCACGGCCCACCGAGTTCGCCCGCAACCAACAAACTAAAACTACATTACCAATATAAACAAGATAGCCATTTATCCCTCGTCACTTCGACCTCCGTAGCATCTCGAGCAATAAACTTTTTGAACATAAAACGCTCGCTGTTCTCTTTCGGTGCCATATTAATCTTTTCTCAATTTTTATGATACATGTATTTGAGTAAAGCTTAAATCATTTAATGGATATACTTTAATTAGAGGTCTATTTTTTATGTGATAGGTAGTTTGGCAGGTAATGCGAGATTTATTGAATTAAAAGGTACCTACTTGTGTTAGAAAGGGCACGCAATCGCCGGGCCAAGTTTTAGAGAATGCCGATTTTAAAAACAGCTTGAAGTGATTCATTCGATAAACGAATTGGTGTTTGAGGGCGCGATCGGGTCGAGTGGCGCGTTTTAATTTGCGCGGCGACACACGAGTGGGCTGATGGGCTCTGCGTCCGCTATGGTTTGCGGGCGGCGGAGCCGCGTCAAGTGCACTGCTAATTGCAACGCTATCCCTCCACGACCACCCCGCGACGCGCCTAGCTCCTGTCATCATCAAATATGTACATCCATATAGCCCGCTTCGAACATTACACTTTTATCTCATTCACACCCGCAAAGCGCTCATACGCAACGATATAAATATTTCACGTTATTTATTTATTACGTCTCCGTACCGTAGCGCCAATTTCCCCCCGAGGACCGCACTGATAAGCTCTGACCGAACATAATCATATCGGTGTGAACATTAATTACAATATTTGACAGAGCAAATGAGCATCGCAACCACCTAAGCAATTATACGTTATTGTTTGGTTCTTTAGGAATAAGTTGTTTCGCTCCCGACTGAGGGGCGTTTGGAGGAGCTGCGAGATCGTCTGAAGTAATTTCTGAAGACACAAATGAAACGGCTCCCCTTGCGCTAGAGAACGTTTTGCAAACCGCGCGGCCCATGTAATCGGATAATAAAAAGGGCAAACGCGGTAAATATAAGATGAGGAAGACAGTTTTACGAGCGGTACCTAATTAAGTGGTGAAACCAACAAAACCAAGTAAACGTTCACAGAGAAATAAGCAGGTGCGATACAACAATACGTACATAGCCTTTCCGTAGGAATAATTAGTGGTAGATAACATGTCTAGGTATCTGCATAGTATTTGGAAAATAGTGCGGTACCTACTTACGTGACCAAAATAATGTTAAGTATTAGTTTGTTAAATATACTAAGTACCTTATTTATATTTACCCTATTAAATAGAACAGTTTCCTGACAGACTTGTCATGCGTGGAGGTTGATATGAAAGAGAGAAAAAAAACATCAGGGACTTGAAACCGCCGGTACTGAGTTCACTTAGTCCATTCCCTTTAATGAGCTACCGAAATCCATCCATCAGAGGCAATTTTCTTTAAAAATTATTATAACATACTAGCTGACCCGGCAAACTTTGTATTGCCTCAGAATGAAATAATGTGTCAAATATTTGATAAATACGGACTATTAGTATGGGAAAATTAAATAGTGGTTTTTACTATTTCATTTCTCTTTCAATTTCTTTATATTTTCTTACGTTTTAAACCTTTCCTGGACTTTCAAAAATCATTCAAAACCAAAATTATCCTTATCGGTCCAGCCGTTCTCGAGTTTTAGCGAGACTAACGAACAGCAATTGATTTATACATATATAGAAGAAGAAGATGATGGAAATAAATGTTATATTATGGGCCATTAGGTATTAAGAAATATTTAAGTACTATGACGCAAAGTTTAATTAAATTAAATCTATTGTTATTTAATTCTTTTCATAATACCCTGCTTATTAATGCAATGAATACGGCATTTACATAGTAGTGAAATGTAGGTATTGAATACACACACTCGCAGTTTTATGTTTCACTCAGCCAAAAAAAAACTGATTATTCAAACTAGTTTGATATCTTATATATAATAGTTTGAAATTAATTCCACAAAAATTCAACTTGTGTTGTTTTACCCCAATAGGGAAGTTTAAGTCTCGACTATTCGTTAATTTCTCACAGGAATTGTCTATAGAACCGTATCAAGATAAGTCCAATTTTCACACATAAGACGTGGAATAATGTATACTAAGATCTTTGTCAAGACAAATAATAAAATCTTATACGTAACTCCTCTATTATCTTTTTTTTATATATATTTTTTTAGGGACTTTTGAGTCGCCGTACGACTACGCCAGCCCCGTGATAGCTAATTAATGTCGCCTAATCAAAAATGTATTATATTACATATACCATTGCAAAGCATTTTGCCAAGTTCACTCAAAGGGTCAGCTAAGATGCTTTGAATTTCACCTAGATCCTCTATTATTTTAAGTTGTATTTGGTTGCGGTCGGCAAAAATATATGAATTATCGAAGAATTGGCAGACAGGACACTTCTTCGATAGTTATAAATATTTGCGTACCTAATAATGGAAAATTGGCAAAATACAATTTAGCCAACTTAACTCTGAAACCAACCAACACCAACGCGCCAGCCCTGGAGTACACTTTTGACGCTATTTATAAAGAGCCTCAAAGTCTAGTCCTGCTCTCCTCTATAAGTCCCGATAGGCATATGCACGGCTAGTTACCTAATGTGTCTCCCATGTCGTCATTCGCATTGCAAAGAAATTGAGGTTATCCTCCAACATTTCATTGATATGTAAAAGAAAGACTATATAGCAAATAGCCTTATAGCACACCAGTGTTAATGGATAGCCTGTCTGAGCGCTGGACTTCAAATAAGACCTGTACAAAAAGCTCAGACAGAAAGCTGTCCAGCTGCATAGCCTCTCAAAAAGACCGTAAGATGGTAGTTTTACTAGAAGTGGTTCTACTGATGGTAGAGCTCCAGTGACGGTAGAAGAACTATTCAGGTACCTAAAGTACTGTAATATGACCTATATATTCATCATTCTAATACTTATCAAGCCGATTTTATAAACCTCTGACGTTTGGTCAACCTACCCCATGTCCGGGGTAAGTTGACCATACGCATGGGGTAGGTTGACCTAGGCAGTAATTGGTGTAAATAAAGAGGATTAGTATAAAATAAAACATCAAAATTTACTAAATGATAGATACTTTTTATTTAAAATTAACAAAATTAAATTTGAGATCCATTCTTCGTTCACAAAGAACTTTAAAAATCTGATATTCTCTTATTTTAAAAAATAACAATAAGTAAGATTAATTCCTTGTAATTTCTGTTCCAACGTTAATTGTAACTTCGATTATTGAAATAAACCGCTAATCACATTGCTGCCATATTAATATTATTCAACATACATAAACTTGCGTGTCTCATACGATGTCAATCTATAGTAAATATCAGCAGCCGTCTTCAAATAAGGTATCAGTTTGTTTTCTTCATCATCGCTAAATATCTGCCTATCTCTTATGTACCCGGTCGTATCAGGGGTCAAATCAGCTCTGCTCTGAGGTTGGGATTACTTTCTAACTTTTGTCTTAATTTAGTTACATAACGTTGCAACGTTTTATATGGAATTTCGTATTTCTTTGATGTAGCGTGTATGCTGTTATTATCGAAGATTATTGCGTGGCAAGCTCTTTCTAAGATAACTTTTGGAGCATTACCCTTTTCAGATTTTCTTTTGAACGTAAATATACAACTGTAAATTAGTATGTAACAGAAGACTATAATAGTGCTTACATTGATGATGTATCACACATTAATTATTAGCATACACAATTCTAAAAATAAGTATAAAATGTCTAAGAAATAATGTATCCTATCCATATTTATTTTATTTAATTACTCACAGACTTAAAATTGTTAAAAGTACAAATGTTTTCCATCATTACAAACAACTTTTACCTACAGTAGGATCAACTTGCTTGACTTATTAGTCTACCTACCCCGAACAAAATTTGTCAACCAGCCCCTGACGTCATTTTGAATTTTACCTGCTCATCATATGCAAACTCTGGCACTAACATAGAAGCAATATTGTGATATATATAATAGAACTACTATATTTTAATTTGGCATAAGAACAACATTTGTTCTAACGGATTTATAGGCACAATAACAAAAAAAGTACAAACGAAAAAAGTTACTTACCGAGACCAAAAACACAACATGTGATCTCACTCGCGAATGCCTCGCGGCTGCAGCGGCTCACCTCGCACAAGTTCGCGGGTCACGAAGAGGCATCTAAACTCATGATTGGTTGATAAAAATCACGCTATGGTGACGAGTTATTGCTGTTTAGTCTACCTGCCCCTATAGCCAACCATCCCCGATCTCCCCTACCAACCCTATGCCAGACCCGGTCAAAGGCTTTAGCAATATGCAGGCTAACAGCCAATGCTTCTCCACTCTAGTCCAAGGCTTAAGCCCCACGATGCGTAAGATATACTAGACAGAACGCCAAAAAGTGAATATTTGAAGATATTAGGGAAAAGTAACATTACTTTCTTTTTTAATTTATTTTAATTAAAGCAAAAATTGATAAACAGTGAACACATGACGTGTACCTATATCACTTCGTGCATCGATGAATCTTCCAACCAAATGACACTCGTTAATCACGACCGTGTAGTTGTCGCAATAATAATTAACATAAGTCTCACCACAGACGTAAATAAGACAATGTCACGAATTCGCTCTAGCTAATTTAATGAAATGACACGGGGCAATAATCATATCATCAAATGTATGATAGAAAAGAGTCATGTCGGTAGAATATAAATAATCGGTTGGACGTGTGCGCGGGCGGACGGGCGCACGGCGGGCGGAGAGTGCGCGTGAGGTGAGTATTTTGGGCGCGCAGGTAGGGCGGCGCGCGTAGGAATGCGACCTCACCTGAACGGCTGATTCACTCGCGCTAAATCAGTAGCGCTCTACATTTATTGAAACTTGGGATTCTCGCGTCCGAAGTTCAGCCGTCGAAAGCTTTCCTATCGCCAGCCGTTCGTATGATCCTCTGATTTCATCGGTATGTAGTATTGCCATGTTCTGAGAATCTAGGTTCATGGCGCAATCATCGGCACTGATCAAACACGGTGTTATTTACGATTTATTTGAGATCCGTAATTTAAGGGTGGGAACGTTTATTTCAGTGAGAGTCCGCGGACACGGGTATGGGTTCGTCCCGGGTCGATTCATTAGCTCAACCGCGTCAGAGCAAACAAATTAACACGACGGGCGTGTTTTAGTTGGTGATAAAAGGGCGCGAGGGCGATGGGCAGTGCGCCAGATGCGTGAGGGCGAGCGATAAATCTTATGCTCGGCGTCAATAGGGCTGAGGCGGCTCGCGTCCACTCGGGCCTGGAAAACGTATAGGTACTTTGGACGGGCACAGTACCTACTCTTACGTTTTCCAAAAGATTTTACATGAATATAGTTTTATTTAATCGATCGATATAGTGGGAAAATATTAAGAGATCTCAATAGGACCATCTTAAGGCAGTGTACTATACATCAATCTTAATCGTCTCGTCTAATCTGAAGATTCCAGTCGCTCAAATCCCATTTCTACACCACAAATTATAGTTTAACTACAATCTTATCTCAATTACTACAAAGTAGAGTTGAAGATGCAGATGCAAGAATACAGACATCAGTAAGAGCAATATAAAGAACTGCATCATCTAAATTATCAACCGCTATATCTGAAACCACATGGACACCTTACGCGGTGGTAATGAAAACTATATTTCATTAATTTTGGATAAACGGCAAGTTCCCTGACTGTACCTAACCATGTCTCTCATAGTTGACTGACCATATTAGCATCGTATAAAAATTAACTGAACGACTGTTTGTAAGTAATAAAATATGAGTAGGTGTACCTAAGACACTGTAGCCTTGGGTACAACAACTCCATAATCGCATAAGGGTGCGGTACACGACACGCAAGTCGCGTCACGGGCGCGCCTTCCCGCCGCGTGTAAATGGCTTCAGTTAATTAAGTTTAATCAGAGCCGCGGCGTGCCGCACCGGCCATCTGCCACCCGGTTCACGCCTACATATTCTGTTACAGCTCAAACCATGTGTCCCCATTATAAAGTTTATCAGCGAAACCTTACACAACCAGTCGATAAACGCACAAATGATAACGGTCATCATTGTGTAGGATGTGATCTATAGGGATGATTCTGTGTCTAATAACCAAAATTGAAAAAGTTAATTTGAACTTATTACAGTTCAAGAAAGCATTGCGAGAATCCTTCTCATATTTTTGAAATACAGACAGTTAACCAAATTATTCAATTAAATTAGTTAACACTAACTAATATTTCTGCCAGTATTTATGCTATATTATCTAAAATCAAGATGTTACCCCACTAAAGACAAGTCAACAACAAACTACTTTCGATTGATGGACTCCGTTAAATGTGAACAATGCTGATAGAAGAATCTGGTAAACAAATGTTTCTATGAAATGTTTTCAACGCCTAGTTTCCTTTTTTAAACTCCACGTTGAAAATGCTTTGTGTAACAGTGGGCATATAAAACGTTTAACAAACTGTACAAAAGAGGCGTGAAGCGTCCTAGTTGCTGCAAGTGGAAACAGCGATAAGGAAGAGGCATGGATAGCGTTGCGGATAGTATTGTGTAGTGGTGTGGTGGTGTGTAGAGGTAGAGATAGCGGCGGCAGTGGTGGTGCGAGGTGGCGTGTTGCGCGACCATTAACGCAGCGTGACGAATCATCCGGTGGAGTTCATCGGTATGGGGCGGTGCGGCGGAGCGTGCCCGCGTCCGCGCGCCCGCCTCTCACGCGATCTTATCGTGCTTTCCGCGAACATCGCATCGCACTGCCCGCCCGTGTCTATTCCGTGACTGACTTTGTACGATACCCACCCCATCGAAACTACTCTTTCGACCGTAAATTAAATTAGGACCGCGACAGTATTGTAATCCGCTTGCAGACTTTCCGCTGTGCAATTTTATTCAAAGTGTTTAGCGACGATCCAGAGTCGACACCGTGGGAGGTTGGCGACGCGCGTAATGAGCGGCGAATCCTTTGACCGGCTGCACCCGGCCCGACGCAAACGCCGAGCTAATTAGGCGGTGCTGATCTGAAGCCACAACAGAATTAGTGCGATTGTGCCACTGGCTTAACTCGATGCTGTCGCTACTTTATGCCTAAATGATATTTGAGTAATGACTGTCGCCTCTGAATAGTTAATGCAAACACGAAATAATCTGGGATTCACTGTCACGGGTCAGTTGGAGGACAGGAAGCTCCTCATGCAAATATCAGCCTGAACTTTAAATGTCACAATCGATGATTCGTAACACGAAAGCACCTCTCATGGTTAGCAAAATGTTTCGACGTAAACAGAAGGAACAAAATAATATCTCTCTACACAAAGGTTCCATGTCCATACAATTCTGAGAGCCTCGGTATTAGTAGATATAACGTGAAGGCAGCGAAGAATGTTACTTTGAAACCTATCCCACAATAGAATTTCACACATTATGTGAAAGTTTAATGTTATATACTCCGGCACGTAAATCTACACAGTACATGAAATATATGAATAGATGACAGATGAAATTTTGCATCGACTAAAGTTTAGATTAGGACAAATATTGATATTATAACCGTACAAATGGTGCACTCAGATGAGGGTGGAAGGTAATACTTACCAAAGTTACGTCACACTTTATCTTTTTAGAACTTTACACGAATGCAGACATCTTGTTTGTAATTTGTGTACAATTTATGTAACACCAACAATTTGAATTATGTCCCTTAATAGATCTAGGCATGTCACGATTAGATACGGACTTAAATTTTAATTGTTTGTTACATACAAAATACATCTCACCAATAGTCGAAAGTATGGTGGAAGGACAGAAATATGTGTCCTTTATCCAATCATTATAGAATGAACTATGATAGACTGCCTTAGTCATTATCGTAAAAGTCAATGCGGTAATAGCGATACGCATTACGATTCCACGTGCCCCATTGTGAAGTTCCGACCCTCAATTCTATTAACAATCAACAGTTTACCGATTTACAATAGCGTAGTCGATAAGGGTCTACAACTTGAAATTGGTGGAATGAATACGGCAAAGGAATAAGTTACGTGTTATGACTCCAAATATAGGGCGGAAGTGAACAATCAAAATGCGAGTGAAACGAAAATCATTGGTAAGGCCAACGAGGTACAAATTAAACCAGGGATATCGTGTCGCCTGTAAAGGGCTCACCTCATTAATCTGGGTTTCATACACTAAGCCCTAATGTACCGATTGGTGACACAGGAAATCCTTCCACGGACGCCGAGGGTCACGCTGAGGAAATCCTTCCGTGAAATCTCCGACTTTGAAAGACATTCGTGGTCTGTTCTTAGGTTGGGATGAGATGATTTGTCATTGTTTAACCTAATCATAAGTCGGACATTTAATTTTAACACTGTCGTAATAATATAAAACTATTGTTGTTAATACGGTCACAATTATATGATAATATAAAGATCATTCATCATCATTCACAAGAAAATTGTTGCGATGTGTCTGTCAGTCGCGCCAGTCCTAACTCCGGTTGAGAGTATTTAAAAATCTTTTTTCCATGTGTGTCAGTCAGATATCAGTAGGAGTAAGCAACTTCAGCAAAGTGAAAGTGCGATCGCCAGATTGAAAATTCGGACCCTGTCGATTGAAGATACAATAATATAAGCACGATCAATTTAAATACATATGAAAGATAAAAATTACCGAAAACTTACACTGTTCCAGTAATTATTGTTTACATTTTGATAGCTATTTACGTCCAAGATAATCAACATATTATGTTGGGGAAAAAGTTTCTTCGCATTTTTTAAGATAATTCAAAACATTTTTTAATATAATAGGTTGGGGAAAAAGTCTTTTCGCATTATAGTATGTATGAACTTGTAATAAAATCTCTTTGGCTGTAGTATTTGTATCTGGCTGGTTTTGGTATCATTGAAAGTTAAAATTTTAAAGAACATAATTCCAAATTCAAATTAGGCAAATGTGTGATTTTCATTTGTTTTTCGTACTGTCAAGATGAGTGAATCTAATGAAGAAATTCGATACATTTTAAAATTTTTACTACAAAAAAGGTAAAAATGCAACGCAAGCCGCGAAAAAAAAATGCGATGTTTATGGACCTAGTGCAGTGTCTGTGAGAGTAGCACAAATTTGGTTTAAGCGTTTTCAATCCGGAAATTTTGATGTCAAAGATGCACCTCGCTCTGGTCGCCCTATTTTCTTTTCTTATTTTCTTTAAAAAAAAGCTCGATATTTGGGTACCTCACGAGCTCACTGAAAGAAACCTAATGAACCGTGTACTCATTTGTGATTCTGTATTACGACGTAATGAAACCGAATCATTTTTGAAGAAGCTGATAACTGGTGATGAAAAGTGGATCACGTACGACAAGAACGTGCGAAAAAGGTCGTGGTCAAAGGCCGGTCAGGCTTCACAGACTGTGGCGAAACCCGGGTTAACTCGCAATAAGGTGATGTTGTGTGTGTGGTGGGATTGGAAGGGCATTATTCATTATGAGCTATTACCACCAGGCAGGACTATCGATTCTGAACTCTACTGCGAACAACTGAAGAGATTAAAGCAAGAAGTTGAGAGAAAGCGGCCGGAATTGATCAACAGAAGGGGTGTGGCGTTTCATCATTATAGCCACTCAGCAAAAATTAAGAGAGTTTGGCTGGGAGGTGTTAATGCATACGCCGTATAGTCCTGACCTTGCACCCTCAGATTTCCACCTATTTCGGTCTCTTCAGAATTCTTTATGCAATGTTAGGTTAACATCACGAGAGGACTGCCAAATCCACTTGTCGCGGTATTTTGATGATGAGAAGTCCCAAAATTTTTATAGCAATGGGATCATGTCCCTACCTACAAGATGGCAAAAGGTTATCGAACAAAATGGTACATACATACTTTAGTTAAATTTAAATAAACTATAATAATACTAAAAGTGTTTTGTGATCAATTCTCAGTTCTTCAGCTACGTCGTAACTACTGATATGTCGATCATGCTCCACTTTTTCCAAAATGGCATCCATTTTATCCGTAATAGGGCGACCAGAGCGAGGTGCATCTTTGACATCAAAATTTCCGGATTGAAAACGCTTAAACCAAATTTGTGCTACTCTCACAGACACTGCACTAGGTCCATAAATATCGCAAATTTTTTTCGCGGGTTGCGTTGCATTTTTACCTTTTTTGTAGTAAAATTTTAAAATGTATCGAATTTCTTCATTAGATTCACTCATCTTCACTCATCTTGACATTACGAAAAACAAATGAAAATCACACATTTGCCTAATTTGAATTTGGAATTATGTTCTTTAAAATTTTAACTTTCAATTATACCAAAACCAGCCAGATACAAATACTACAGCCAAAGAGATTTTATTACAAGTTCATACATACTATAATGCGAAAAGACTTTTTCCCCAACCTATTATTATCAATTATGTACTGTACTCAAATCGTGTTTTACTAAAAAATAGAAATCTTATAAGCTGTAACAGTTGAAATCTACACGACTGTTCATTGACAAAGGGAATATAATATTATGTAAAGGATTCTAGCACAATACAGACGGACATGGGCATCTAAAATAGTGATGCGGTTAGAAATTTAATCAAGTTTCTGACCACGATGGCACATAGCAATTTCTCATAAATGCAGGAGCAAAGCGACGATCAGCATAGCACAACAACAGCAGTGTGCAAACACAGTGGCTATTGTGCGTGTCAGAGCCTTCGCGGCGGAGTCAGTGTTTCACGAGAGTTTGCGAGTCAGCCTCGAGTCAACATCCTCCTATACTACCCTACTGCATTAATTATAGCCTCTCATATAACAAACATATTTGTCATGAGCTTATTTCAGGTGCATTACACTTTATCGCACATCGTTTTTAGTTGATAGTAATTTAGCACTTGGGCCAGAATTTACGATACACGTTAATCGATTAATTTCAAAGTTGCACAAAAGTTTTGTTGACAATGTTATCAGAATGTTGAATATTTCGGCGCATCTATATTATTAGAAAATTGTGTAAATGATAACTGGGTAATACAGACTAATGAAAATTAGATGAAATAATATATTATTCAGCGTCCCGTGTTGGCGATTCCAGTTAGGTAAGTTTACTGAAGTTATATAACAGCCAATGAATTATCCAAATTGGAAATGGTGGAACGCCCTAGGACATGATAACAGAGGACGATAACATCGTCCATAGAGAACAAGTGGGTTGCGTGACTGTCTCGCGGTGCTTTGGATGACTTCCTTTGTTTCTTCACATAGTTTGTGTAGCGTGGTGTCGTATCTCGCCCGCGCGGCCCTATGTTACAAATCATTCCCGACTCTACCTACTATAAATTGATAAGGTTGTAGTTTTTTTAAAGCAATTGTTAAAAAATCACGTGCTAAATTGTGTATCATAATCATATTATGCTATTTAAGTTGTTAAACAATAATATAAAATGTGTCACACTTTGTAAATGGACTTTATTAGATCCTATAAATCAATTTTTTAATTTGAAATTGTGTTTATATCTTAAAGGACAAATCCTTGTTGAGGACTCATCGCTCCAAGGTAGGTGATTTTCTAGAACAAATAATAGAGAAACCTGGAAAATGACCTAGTTATATTATTAACCAAGATATAGCTCGACAACTCCCCTTAATACATATTAGGTAATTCAAATCAAGGGTACAAATAAAGGATTTATGGGTCGCCTTTGCGAAAACCTTTCAATGTCGAACATAATAAACAAATGCAAGTTATTATATTATGTATGTACGTCCGTTATTTGTAATTGGGTAACCGTAAAAAATTTTTTTTTTTATTTTTTTAATGTATCCTTCTTTTCCACGTCAGAAATACACTAGACAGTACAGGAAACCATTATCGCTCCGGTTAGTCCAGCGGTGTGAGACGCCCGTTTGATACGAAGGGTCGCAGATTCGATTCCCGCACCGGGACAAATATTTGTATGGCCTACAGATATTTGTTTCCGGTCTGGCTGTTTGTGTAAGTGTTGTGTGTGTACAACGGCACTCACGACACAGGTTTATACTCAGTGTGGCTGTGAGTGCAGCGTTTTTTTTTTTTATTAATTTTATCGCTGTTAAAAATACTGCAGATATACTATCAACAATTCTACTGTCATGTCGATATTAACGAATCTTGGTCTAGGTCTGCGCCTGTCTGGTAGCCGGCCTCAATGAATGATAATACAAAAATATTGGGCCTACAAAGATCTTTGAAATGCATTTATTCATAGCGTTAGCTGATTTCTTCTCCAGTGATAATGGAACGACAGCTACACTTAAAAATATGGTCTCATTTTGATTTTGTAAGGCTCCAACCAAAAAAAAAACTGAAATAAATTCGACCCACTGGTTTACTTAATAGTATATTTCCAAAACCTCAGCAATTTTTACCGACTACAAATTATGAAGTAGATCTATCTCTTAGAGCATTTCTTAAGCTGTATAAAAATAAAGCAATTTCTTAAGAATATCCAACACAATAATAACAGCAGGAGTGCGCAAGCATTAAACGGGTTATAATTTATTATTTAAATTAATATTTAAATTTAATAGCTTCAACTAAAGAGTACCTAGGTAATTTTTTATATTATGTTCATGACTGCAAAGAAACAATATAAATAAAACAATAATAACACATCATTGAACAACCCCCGTTTACCTATGTGATTCCAGTTTGAAGCTCACAATTGTACATTTATATTGTAAAATGGAGATAATGTAGGTAGGTAAGTAACAATTTTACATTTTGTTGAAATATGTTTGGTAGCGGAGTTCTTCTCAGTAGCAACTGCACTTGGATCTCTGTTAAGTAAATAACTTAGATTTTGTTTTGAATATTTTTTTCTTTTCTGGTTTTTGGAAGTAAAGAATTTTAATTTTATGATAATTTTAATTTTAACTGCAAGTTTTTTTAAATCCTTATATATTTTACTTTAACCTTAATAGTTATTCACTCTAGGTTATGAATTTTCGAAAACGGTAGTAAAATTTTCTCGAAATACAAAATATTTTCTTTTTTTTTAATCTGGCTAATGTAGATGTAGCGATAAGAATAGGTTATTGACTGAGTCATAAGTCACCACCTAGCCACAATGAAAATATAGAACAGTGAGGGAACTACGTACAAATCGTTCATAACGGCACACTCACACAAACATGCGCATCTACGAGGCCTCTAAGCAGTTCTCACAGTGCCACACAAGCGAGTATCGCGTCGAGACGAGCGGTCACGTTGCGATTTGTTTTTGCTTCCACGAGTGTTTTAAAGATGCCACGAGCGTATCGCGTGGTATACGACTGTTTGAACTCTACATCATCAAAACCGGAGCTATCGTTTTTTAAACTTCCTGGTGATTTTGAAAGGCAAGAATGATGTATTGTTATAATATCTAACATATTTTAAAAAAATCTCGTGTGACAGTGTTTGTAACAATACTCCTCCGCAGCGGCAAGACCGATCATTATGAAATTTTGTGTGTATTAGAATCGGTTGTAGTCTTTTTTTATATCCCTAAATGGTAAGGATGATTCTCACCATTTATTTTTTTCGATTTTTTGGCCAGTTAATTTGTTTATTTATACCTCTAAGGCGATACGAAGTTCATCGAGGCAGCTATTTATTATCCTGCTTACCCGAGTGGGTGAGGGGAAGAGAAACTCGGCCGGTCTCGACAACTCGTTGCAGTATTAACCAACACCATAAGATTATCTACATAAGACTACATATTATTATTTGTAAACTGTTTGACCGCGGTGTGACGTCATAACGTGCTGCAATTTTATATAAAAATAAAAAAATAAAATACGCTTACACTCAAAGTCCCACAGTAGGTAGGTATAATATAAACCTGTGTCGTGGGTGCCGTTGTACACATACAGCACATACCCGAAACAAATATCTGAAGGCCATACAAATATTGGTTCCGGTGCGGGGATCAAACCAGCGACCCTTCGAATCAAATGGTGGATCGCACCGTTGGACTAACCGGGTCGTTTAGGCCGTTTTGAGTCATTTCACTATTCGCAACATTTTGAATCGTTATATCTTAACAACTTTTCAGTAATTATTGACTATATGTTTCAAAGACAAATAGTATTTATTTATCCAATACTATTACAGGCTAACCAATAAAAAAAATAGTCAACATCCCAATACGATTGACTAAACGTCAGTAAATGCTTAAATAATAACACAACTATTTAAAAAATTAAGTGACATCCCTGTTGCTTCAATAGAGTGTAGGTAAATATTTCATAAAATGGGCTTAGTTACTTACTGTTTGTATCTATTTACTGTGACCTAGCTCAATATTTGAACAAGTAGGTAATATCATTTTTAAAAGTTCAAGAGAAACAATTTATAAGAATTGGCATATTGTATGTGACTACTAACCTACTCGAATTGATATGAGGTACATGTACAGTTATAAAATTTACTGAATTAAAATTTCAATAAATACTTATGTTAATCGTGGTACGAAACAATTTGTTGAAATAAACAGGAAAAGTACCTATACAAAAAGAAGGTCTTATGGTGTTATATAAATAGGTATGTAAATATTTTATCAACTATTACTTTGTCGGTGCGCTGTATAATTTCATTTCAATATGCATATACATGAACGTCAATAAATATCATACTTAATAACTGAATAACAAGAAAAACAAATGAAAGTTATTGCAGCGCATGAGAATTATAATAATATACCTAAATACTCTAAGATGCGATGCGACGCCGCATCGCAGGCGATGTATTCGTGCGAGCTCGTAGATATTTGCGATGCGATGCGAATTCGCAGTTATGTGTGGGAGAGCCCTAATTTACACAATTGCGAATTTACGTTATTAGTAATTTTACATGGGCATGAATACGCGACTAAAATTAAATAGCATAATTTAAAGAAATATTTAAAAATAAAGTTAATTTCGTTGACGAATTACTCAAGCAGGACATGTTTTTAGCAGATTTGCTATAACACTACATCGTGACGAAAGAAAATGTCACAACTGATTCAACAAATTTAGTTCTGGCACAAAATTTTTTTACCTTAAAAAGAATATTGTATTAGGTATTTCAAGTGTGTTGCTTGGTGCTAAAACTCACATTAGTGTTTATAGAACACTTTCGATATGAATGGAAAATATCTAGACTTTATTTTTTAAATATATAGGTTATAAAATCTTACATAGATTTTTTTAAGTAAGTATGTAGGTATGTATGTATCTTCACGCCTCAGGTTTTTATAAGTACATTTTTAAATTTTGGTATTTTATTTTAGTTGCATATTCATGCGCGTGATAAGTTAGATTCTAATAATAACACAAATTCGCAAATGTGAAAATAAGGCAACGCACTTTTGTTACCTTATTTACAGAATTCCAATACTTATTGGACGGTAAAAAAACCATTGATAGTTTAGGCAACGCTCTGTAGAGTGCATAGATGAATAGATATAGATACCTTTATAACAGCAAAATTTTAACGTTGTTGTTTCATTGTTCAGATAGCATCGGACTTTATTAATAACTAGCGGCCCGCCCCGGCTTCGCGCGGTGCAATGTTGCCTACCCTGTCCTATTCGTCTTAGCGTGATGATTATACATAGATATAGCCTAAAGTCTTCCTCGATATCTTTTACAGTTGAGGCAGTGTACGCGAAATAAGTAACTTTTCTGGTTGATTTTTTACACCATGTGTCTGAAAAACACAAATATCTTACGGAATCCTATTTTTTCCAAAATAAAATATAGCCTATGTTACCCGTGGATAAGCTTTCGAATAGTGAAAGAATTTTTAAATCGGTCCAGTAGTTATTGAGCCTATTCAAAACAAACAAAGAAGCAAACAAAAAAATATTACCTCTTTATAATATTAGTTTAGATAATTCTGTCAGCGGGACTCCTCCACACGTTCAGATTTGGTTCTGACATGGAGCGGGCAGCGGATTCGGTCCGCTGTCCACTCCATATAAAATCCGGACGTGTGTTACGACTATTACGACAATCTCCGGTTCTTGACTGATACAAATGTAATCAATCAGCAGTATAAAAAAAAAATTACGAGGTACTTTCAACAATTTTTTCCTTGTTTTTATCATTATACACAACAAGTGTTCAGAGCACAAGTCATCGCATAGATAGCATCTGCTAGTTGAATATTCATAAGTATAGCCTGACAATGGAGCGTTTTCGAATCAGAAGTTTAGCTTTAAATTGTTTAATTGTAAGGTATTAAATTCATTAGATTATAAATTATTCAGAATAGAAAAATGTCCGTTCAGAAAACTAAAAATATGCTTTTCTCCGTGGACTGATCGAATCAGTTTGTTGATGTATGATTAAGTTGTTGACAGGCGTAGGTACAGATCACATGACATGTAATACTTGTCTGTTATATTGTTAAAAGAATAGTGTCGTAGTTTTCGGACAGTAAATCTGTAAAATCGGCGACATGGGTGAAAAACTAGAGAACCCAATAAACATTCGACTTCCTATTTGCTGTAAATTACGGGCAAACGGTGTTAATTATATTGTAATACAGCGCCAAATTGCATTATAATTGGTTTACCGATGAACAGAGAAATAACAATAAAAAAAGATCTAAATTCAAATAGCATCTTTTATTGCGATCAGTCATGCGAAACAGACCAATTGAAAGTTATATAAATCGTTGCTACATTATATTCACGCCCGTGAAATGCAATGAAATTGTCAAATTCTGATCAAGTGAACTAGAAACTGTTTATTACAGATAAAGGTAAATTTTATATGCAGAATGCATGTATATTGTATTGTTGTAATTAAAAAAATATATATGGAAATAGGCGAGAACTATCAGCATGTTTCTTATGGCTACCAAGTATTATAGGACACCGGATATTGCAATAAAATTGATGAAGATGTATATTACACGAATATGAATATCGCACAACGATGGCGATGGCACGAAAGAGCAACTGAATAATTCCTAAGCTTACCTTTAGTTTAAATGACGTTATAAATTAATATGCACAAAAACTAAAGTTCGCTTCGCTTTATTTGCGCCGTGTACTAAATAGTATCTGTATTTTTTTGAATGAACTCAATATAGGTTAGAATCCCACTGCAGAATCATTTCGATCGTCCATATGCGCTAAAAATTTGGCTTGCAGCATATCTGGATGAACAAAATGCAGTGGGATCACGTTATTTGTTGCATTGTTAGCAACGCTTCATGTTTGTTTTATTTAAGTAATATGCCGAGACACAGGTTTTTGATTATGCATGAATTAATCACGGGTTGAACTTTGGGTACAACTAATTAATGATTGATATGTTAATTAGCATGAAGCGCGCATGGCCTCGCGGCTGGTGTAGATCGAAAGCGATCTACTCGGTTACGCGAGCTAGCTACTACGGAGTAAGCTCCAGGCCTCAGCCCGGGAAGGGGGAGAGACTCGTGTCCAGCAGTGGGACGTATCAAAGGTTGCAATTATTATTTATTATAATTATGTTTATTAGGTTTCACCATAATAACATAGATTTTGAAGATTGATTTAGTGGATGAAGTTGCATCACTTGCATCGCATCGATACCTTCCGAAACAATGTTTTCAGTTGTTTCAGCTGTAAAATAATTGAAAACTTACGACTGGGAAAGGTAGACATTTTTAATTTTTATTTTCTTACGTTTTTATTTATTTTTCAAATGAACACCAAATAATAAGAGATACTATTGTGGCATGACTAGATACAATACACTAAAACACGTTTCGATCACCACACCACGACTTTTGCTCGTTTATATGATAATCTATTTCACTATTCGCCTTATAATACGGGAATCGTCAAATACGCGGAATATTACTTTTCTAGAACCCTCACACGAAAATACTCTTTCGGCCAATATTTATTAATACGATCCACGTGTTCATATCAAAATAACTAAACGTCCAGTAAATTGTGTGTTACTCCGCGTTCGTGTTTAATCCAAGAATCTATGTAAACAATTATTTACCATGATGAAAGACAGCGAAGAGATTTTTTATTTGCGAAAATAAATAGCGGCACAAACGAGGCCGGGCGAACGATTAATCTAAGTTTAGAGAGTTAACAAGAAGGTGAAGTGATCAGCGGGAGCGTTGTTGAAGTTTAATAAGCGTTAGTTAGCAGGCGGAGGCGCGGCGCTGGCAATAAGGCGACTGTTATCTCCGGTGGTGCCGCGGCGGCGAACAAATTACCGGGCTCACGTCTCTCTAGCCCATTTCGAATCTCCCGACACATTATAACTCATCCCACCCATTCACCAAACTGATCATTGTATCAATTAGGCCGTTAACGATCGACTTCGAAGCTACACCCGGTTACATTGTCGATACTATTGCATTATCACGTCGCGCTGCCACACATGTGACGCAATGTAACATGAAACGAGGTTTGCTCTCAAAGGTGTGAATTTGATATGGGAAATGAGCGGATTACATGAACGTATAACGTAAACGAACGGTATATCAACTCGTAAAGTAGCCAATTAGGATTTTAAATGTAAGCGAAGCGTACGTAAAAGCGCAACGCGGTGCATACGGTCGGGGTGGGTCGTCAAAGCGAGAATAATCTCATAACCGCGACGCGGACGACACGGACAGCTTAAGCTGAGCGCCCTCGGGCTAGGTGAGATTGTTCTTTGAGCGAGCACTAGCCTACGAGTCTACATTCTCCACGACTTTCGCGAATGAACTTTCATTGTTCTCAAGCTCACAAAATTATTACTTAGTGAGGCCTGCGAGAGTTCAAGCGCATCGAAATTGGCGTAACGAATAATTTGGGCGGTCACGGGATATTAAAACGGCGAAGAAGTTTTGCAAGTGGTTAGGAGCTGTAGCAGGTCTCGTAGCGGTACGTACAATTTCTCCGCGATCGCTGGTGCGTGGCAGTGCAATCGGGCGCGCCCGACCGATTCTGATCCGATTCACGGCAACAGTTCGGTTCATTGCAACATTCGCGTACGTTCGCCAAGGGGAAAGAAAGCGTCGTTGTCACGATAGAATGCAATACAAATTTAACGGTTTCAACTAATCACGAGTTTCGAATTAAATCGGTAACAGCAATTTCTACTCTGAAATTCTGTTTTGATTTGTTATGTTTTTATTTTATATTAATTCGTCGATTATACGCACGTAGGTTTACATGTAACATGTATTATTCGTAATACGAATTTCGTAGTGAGTGGGACATCAGACCGGCGGTCGCAGCTAGTTTGTTTGATAGCAAAGCGGAGAGGACTTTGCGAGTACCATACTGATTACGACTCCATATTTGATGAGCCACTCACGTGGTCCCGCAACAAGCCGCAGACTAATTTCAATACCCTCCTGCTTATTTAATAAACTTTGCCACTCGTTACGCACAGGGAAAGACAGAGAAAGCAACGTTGCGATTAATCTACAAGACCATGGCTTTTTCTGCCCGCAAAGGTATCAATTGCAGGGAAATGTTTACTAATGACGATATTTTTGCAGGTTTGTTGCAAAGTGTATAAAAGAAAAAACTAAGAAATGTAGAAAGTGTCCATATGTAAGCAAGGTGCGGGGTGGTGGGGGAGGGCTCGCGGAGGCGGCAGAAGACGGCCCGCGCAGTTTAATTTCCCACGAGGTCGATCTCAGCGCCGCGAAGCGCAACCCGCGGGAATTAATTGCCAGTAATGAATAGTCAAGTGAGCATCCGTTAATTATGTACCTACATATACACCAAAATTAAGAAATTAAAACAGTGCCTGTGCTACAGGCGTACCAGGGTGATAAATACAAAGATAATACAGACGAATGCTGCTGCAGTGTATTTTTTGTAACGTATGAAATTGTTATACTTGAAAGTACAGTAAGAACGCAAATGAATGCATTGCATTCAAGCTAAAAGGAATAACGCTTTCTATGTATTCAAGTACAATCTAAGAATGTCCGGTTGATCACGTCGGTGCCTATTGCATTGATTATGGATCACTGGCAACTTCTATGGTTCACAACTCTTATTAAGATTTACGGACACATTACCACAATCCGAGATACGGGTACCTACTGGACAACTGCCGAAAAAAATTTAAGTGTTCATTCCAGTTGACACAGGTACTCCACAACCCGGAGATAGAATTCAGGAACTCAGCGTAGCAGAAGTAGCCTGCTACCACTCTCCACGACTACTGAGACACAAATTGTTTGTCAAAAATTAAACTGCAATATCTACTTACATATCGGTACTTATTGATGAGGGATTTGTACAAGACAAAAATAGATATCTAATAAGTGTACAATCAGTGCAATGTTCCGTTTTTTACACAGGTTGCCAATAATTATAACAAGTTACAGACAACGACAATTGTCTCGAGTGCGTTGACCTTCCTTACAGTTAGTCTATCTATCTGCGGCAAATTATAACGGTTGGTTGTTAACTCGGTATTTGGTAATTACACAAACCAATTATAAAATGTCTACTGCGTACTTTTTATTCTTTAACTAGTTGTTGCCCGCGGCTTCGCTCGCGTGGATGTCGTTTTATAAATAACTAACTAAGCCTATGTTCTTTCTCAAAATCAGCTGTATCTCTGTACCAAATTTCATTAAAATCGGTTCAGTCGTTTGGACGTGAAAATGTAACAGACAGGCAGACAGAGTTACTTTCGAATTTATAATATTAGTAAGGATTACATTATTTATGAATTTCCTGCAGAACCGACTAAATCATGATCAATTTTAATAACAAGCAAATGAACATTTGTATGTTTGAAAACCGTCATAGAACAATAATAAACAAAGTACAAAAATACAATAGTTAGGCGAACCCTTCACGCAAGTTGTATAACAACATCGCGGAATGTTTCCATTTCAAAGAATACCCTTTCTGATAGTGTCATTGAACTAGTTTACGTATTAAACTTACTTAGTTTAAATAATATTAATAATAATGGCAACCCATTATATAAGGTTGGAGAAAAAGTGTTTTCGCATTATAGTATGTATGAACTTGTAATAAAATCTCTTTGGCTGTAGTATTTGTATCTGGCTGGTTTTGGTATCATTGAAAGTTAAAATTTTAAAGAACATAATTCCAAATTCAAATTAGGCAAATGTGTGATTTTCATTTGTTTTTCGTACTGTCAAGATGAGTGAATCTAATGAAGAAATTCGATACATTTTAAAATTTTTACTACAAAAAAGGTAAAAATGCAACGCAAGCCGCGAAAAAAAAATGCGATGTTTATGGACCTAGTGCAGTGTCTGTGAGAGTAGCACAAATTTGGTTTAAGCGTTTTCAATCCGGAAATTTTGATGTCAAAGATGCACCTCGCTCTGGTCGCCCTATTACGGATAAAATGGATGCCATTTTTGAAAAAGTGGAGCAAGATCGGCATATCAGTAGTTACGACGTAGCTGAAGAACTGAGAATTGATCACAAAACAGTTTTGGCGCATTTGAAAAAAGCTGGGTACAAAAAAAAAGCTCGATATTTGGGTACCTCACGAGCTCACTGAAAGAAACCTAATGAACCGTGTACTCATTTGTGATTCTGTATTACGACGTAATGAAACCGAATCATTTTTGAAGAAGCTGGTGATAAAAAGTGGATCACGTACGACAAGAACGTGCGAAAAAGGTCGTGGTCAAAGGCCGGTCAGACTTCACAGACTGTGGCGAAACCCGGGTTAACTCGCAATAAGGTGATGTTGTGTGTGTGGTGGGATTGGAAGGGCATTATTCATTATGAGCTATTACCACCAGGCAGGACTATCGATTCTGAACTCTACTGCGAACAACTGATGAGATTAAAGCAAGAAGTTGAGAGAAAGCGGCCGGAATTGATCAACAGAAGGGGTGTGGTGTTTCATCATGATAACGCTAGACCTCACACATCTATCTATAGCCACTCAGCAAAAATTAAGAGAGTTTGGCTGGGAGGTGTTAATGCATCCGCCGTATAGTCCTGACCTTGCACCTTCAGATTTCCATCTGTTTCGGTCTCTTCAGAATTCTTTATGCAATGTTAGGTTAACATCACGAGAGGACTGCCAAATCTACTTGTCGCGGTATTTTGATGAGAAGTCCCAAAATTTTTATAGGAATGGGATCATGTCCCTACCTACAAGATGGCAAAAGGTTATCGAACAAAATGGTACAAACATACTTTAGTTAAATTTAAATAAATTATATTAAAAAATGTTTTGAATTATCTTTTGAAGAAACTTTTTCCCCAACCTAATACGTCCCACTGCTGGGTACGAGTCTGGGGCTTTTTGGGGGGAGGCCTGGCGCTTACTACACCACGCTGCTTCAATGCAGATTTGTGGAGGTGGGTGGGTTAGTGGCCAACCCGCTACTTAGTTTAAAACGAAGCAAATACCAATAGCTCTCTAAAGTATAAGTACTACTACTAAGTACCTAATTTAGCCATAAGTGTCACTGGTAGAATTTTGTAATAGTCGTTGTCTTTTGTTCTTAGTACTCCTGGATTTTAAATTAATTAAACATTTTAAGATATGATAAGACTCATCCTGATAAACATAAACAAGGGATTAGACAGAAAACAAAGTATGTAAATAGGTAGGTACTGTGGATGAATAATACTCTCGAAAACATCTACATCTATGATTTACTTGGACTGCACGTTGCATATTAAAGTAGATTACAAACAGAGCACGCATAATAAGTAAGCACTTATAAAATATGCCTGCGAATCGTGGGTTAAAACGTATTTTTAGTTTCTTATAAGAAACTGAAGATTATATAATAAAACTGTTTGTTTCTAGTTGAGTTTCGAAAAAGTATAAAAGATATGATTGCTAAATTCAGAATGTCTTAATATTTTTACTTCGTTTCGACATTGGATTACAGACATAAGAATATTTCATTTTTAAAGAATATTTATTTGCATAAATCTTGTTAAAGGGGATAATATCTGCATTGAAAATTTGTTGGGACTGTTTAGGTAAATCACCGAATAAAAATTATAAATCGGGCCGTGTAATGGCGACTAACGAACAATGAAAAATCAATATTTTCCAATCCAATATACCCACCACATTAATAAAAAGTTTCTAAGTGTTTTTAAATTTCTCAACTCCAACATTGATACGTCGCTGATCCCCGTTATAAATCGGTGTTGAAGTCAGTGCTGAAGTCATTTTCGAGTAGAATAGTGTAAGTAAATGGAACACGATCATTGTTATTGTTAATGTGCGATTAGTAGAACAAATTCACAGTAGTCTGTTATAATCAGGTGTGGTCAACTTGTATGAGTGAGTGACTTTGGAATTGGCAGAGGCCAGGAAATTGATGAGAAAGCGATATTCACACTTGACCCGTGCGATGTACCTATAGATGGCGTTAGACACTGTCCCAAGGTCCTAAATATTTAGTAAGAAGTTGAAAATCTCCTTGTGAGTACATATTATATTGTACTGTGGTTTATAATACGTGGCCGTGACAACGGTAAAACTGCCTTCTTGTACAAGTCCTTTGACCTGCCCGCAACGAATACTGAGAATATTAACGATCACTTATTCATTTTATATGTACACAATTTAAAGTTACGTAAATGCTTCGAGTATGTAAATATTCTACCAAGTTCATTTTAGTGTGCGAGCACTAAAGAATAAGTAATGTAGTGAAAAATCATCACGCGCTTGATGTGGACCGAATACAGCAGAGAATTACTTCAACGAGTAAAAAATAAAAAAGCCCTCTATTACTTCAGTAAGACGTCAATCAGACTGAGATGTACATGGATATTATCTATTCATGCTCGAGTCTTTCATTCTAACCAGAAATTATTTAGACGACATGCACAATGACGACTATCTGAGATAACATAAAAAGATCGAACTTGATATGCTATTATTGAAAATATGTAAGTGTAAGGAATATAATATCTAACGTGTCCGAATAGTCGTGAGTTTGAATTTGGAAATGTGTGTATACACACTAGTTATGTATTTGAGTCGTTCTAGTAGTGAACAGTAATATCATGTGTCGCGCATTCGTTTTCTATTTTGGCAACAAAACTACGACGTTACGAGATCTTGAACAGGGTGACGACGTCAATACGATAAGGCGTTATTGGGAAGCGACATGCTGCTGTTGCGGTGGATAGGTGCTAGAGAATCGTCCCGATATTATCACACGTGCCCCGTTACGTAATGGTGTATGCAGTTAGGGTGTAGCTTTATTGCTTCCTCGTCGTCGCTGTGAGAACACCACCGGATATAGTCACTCGTTAGCGAGGCACGCATCGGCTGTCTACACTACACAACACTAACGGTAACGTCAACTAGGTGAGTTGAGTTTAATTCGACGATCACGTACTGCGTACAGTGTATCGCACATTTCATTTATGGCAAACGTAAACGCCATGGTTGTTGGTTAGCTACTCGTGTGGGTTTCAGAATACCGCGAGAGCATACACGCTATTCGCCAACGAGCTTCATTACAGTATTTAATGGTACAACCCGCCCTCACTTTGACCCTACATATAATTAAGCCAGTGTATGCACGCGCACGGATGTTATTTTCGCGACGCATAGTGGATCAAGAACGCGTACACTGTCGGCAATTCTAATGCAAGGAAGTGTTCTTAGGCTGTTTAATATACCTACCTACTGTTTCAATTAAACCATTTTTATTTATTGATGAAAGAATAATAGTCGAAAATTCAATGTCAGACCTACTAAATAAGAACCAGTTTTCATTCGAAATTTATATTTTATCTTGCATTTTAATGAACGAAACAGGTTATTAGAATAGCAGCATCAACAAGTGACATCGCCATAAAACGCTACTTTAAAGGGGACCTAGGTCATGAGCGTGAAGGGTTTGGAATGTTTGGATTGTCTTAACGGACACCTAGTCAAAATATCAACGAACCCGCAGTTAATACAAATTAACACTGATCATTGCTGCATGTGAGAGAAGTATAAGAGAAATCAGTTCATAGAGGAAGAATTCAATACTGCTTCACGTTTTGTAGGTACATAAACCTCAGTGCATGGTGTATGGACGGTCCCGGAGAGTTGCACGCTTGATGTTCTATGTAACTTCAGAGTTACGTAGAAAAGTAATTGATATGAAATCGAATAAAATCGTTATACGTTAGGAAGAAAGGCGGAAGTCCATAGCTACGGAATCCCACATGGAATTTTGTCTCGTTTTTAAGACATTTATGCACACGAATAGCTGGTGTATCATGTTGATCTTTATGGAAGTGTGATTCATTATAATTATGTTCGAACATAAATCAAGGTTTAGTAGGGGTAAAACTGGATAAACCAGCCTAACTGAATCGTATATGACCTCGTTAACGTCTTTGATTTTTGTTGTCTTTTCGTGATATCTATGAGAATACCGATAATCTGATCATCGCTATCGCTTTCGTAGAGCCTACTGCGGTAATAACGGCGGTAGACCAGCTATCTATACGGTCTATATATTATACTAGCCGACCCGACGAACTTTGTATCGCTTTAGAGGTATAAAATCAATTTAAATATAGATTCCAAAATTTGAAAAAAAAAAAAAATGTTAGGCGTCTTAAAGGTAGCCGAGCCGAACCTTAACCAAAAGTTTACAATGAGCTTCTTTCACATCAGTTCTTGACAAAATTATACGTCACTGTCGTTACTATTCAGAGCCAACTGGTTATATATTACAACGCCTAGCATTTTTAATTCATTCGCAAGCAATGCAGGCGAGCTATTTTCAGTATTTCTTCGCGTTTTTTACTGCATCTACCATTATCGAATGATAAAGGCATTTTTGTCATGTATTTCAAGTAGGTGTGTTTGGTATGCAACCCTCTAGCTACAAAGTCCGCGAAGAAAATATGCCCACTAGCTTATGTGATACAATTTAAAATTGGCATAGGTAATCATTTTTATATCAATCCTTATGAACAAAGAAATAAAAAAATATTTTAGTATGTTTCACTCGCATAGGTTATTGCGAAATATAAAAATATTACAATTATTTTAGTATCTTATTAATACTAACAGAATTTTGGAAGCATAGAAGTTTGAATTCAAGGATCTTCAGTTTTGAATAAACCTAGTAAGAAAACACGAACCACTAGAAGTGCTAGTTCGTAATTGAGCTAACAAATTTAGACTAAATCACAGCATAATGATTAAATCACGAAACCACAAAGTACACAATTTTTATTCTCGACCGCATTGATATAAACCGGTCAATGTGTAGCTACAGGTAGGTATGCCTCAAAATGACGACACCTATGTTGTTTATTTGGAATGTGTAAGTAGGTAAGGACACTATTGGGATTAAAAATAGGATCCGTATTAAAGATAATACAAAAAATTCTTGAGAAACGGTGATCTCCAAAATGACAAAAAAAAAGACAGATCACAAGTCAGCCGTAGAGAAGAGAAATAATATAATTAAAATATGGAACAACGATGATTCTCTTAATTATTTACATGTTGATTTGCATTTTTCTAACAATTTGGAACACGTTTCTACTTCCTATTATTTTAAATCCTATTATATTATTTAGATGGTTTGCAAGTTCTATTTGTCCCCATTCTATTTGTTCCATTTGGTCCCATGTAATAGTTGGCATATTCATAAAATTATTGCCCACATTACCAATTTTAGTTAAGTGCCCAAATGTGCCACAGTGAATCTTCCGTAATCGAAAAACCACAACAATAAAGAATTGAACCCGAAGTCTAAACCAAGAAGTAGTGAGCTATCACTAAGCCACAGAGACAGATTTAAGACAGTAAAAAGTAAGCAAAATAATATTTACACAAAAAACTTTACTGAACTCCGAAGAAGAGTCTTCATTAGAATACGGTTCCTATTTCTAAAGCCAAAATATATTGGTTTTTGTCATAAAAATGACATCTTCATAAAAACTAAAGACTTCAATGAATACAGATGGGATGCGTAAGCTGTTTTACTTCTGTGTCAGGAATTACAGGATCGTAGATTGTCGTTGACCGTTAGTTTGCACTGCACGACATAAAACATGTAAAGTTTCGCAACTCGTCGTAGCAATTTGTATCACAATATGTTTTGTCGGCGTTTGCGTTTGCACCGCCGATTATCCTATCATTTTAGTGAAACATCTCAAGATTTGTTGTTATCTGTGTTTCCATTGTCTGCAAACATAGTTTAATGTCTTATTTTTCCATATACTTGTCAATGTTGACATTTACGACGTAGCGACAATGCTATACAAAACACACAATTTGTCTAATTTGGAGTTTTACGTTTTCCGAACCATCTGGTAAACACGAAATATGTAGCGGACAAGATCCAATACTCTTGAGTGTAAATCTGACAACCTAATCAAACATATTCCAAGACTTCTTATTGATAAAACTTGTTGCAATTCAAGTCTTTTGAATTGATTCCGCGATATGAGTTTTGCTTTTACATGTTTCATGACAGTGCAAACGCAAACACATTGTCAAAAAATAGGGATTTTAACATGTTTTTATGTAAATGTTTCTTCAGTGCAAACTCGCGGTTACCGGAACACGATAGTGCTGTACATTACCATTTAGCGGTAAGTAGATCAGGTAATTCGGTATTTGATAATAATTATTATATTGATTGCACCATTTTTATTTAGGACTAGCTGTGTCCGCAACTTCGCCCAGGTGAGAATGTATGATTGTTCAGTATCTACCGTCGAAATCCGTTAAGCCGTTCCCGAGGTTAGCCCCGCCAAACAGACAGACAGACAGACAAAAATTGTAAAAAATGTTGTTTTGGTATACGTATGTACCGTATATACATCCATGCATTTAGTAAAAAGCGGTTATTTTAATATTGTAATATTAAACACACACTCCAATTTTATTTATTTGTATAGACTAGCGATCCGCCCCGGCTTCTCGCGGGTGCAGTATAGATTGTTACTGGTAATTTGATGCCATTTTCAATCATCAATTCCTTTCGATCCAATGTTTAAAATGATAATTGACGACTGACAGTTATGTCCATCGCCATAAGGTTAACATTAGAAAAGTAAATATGGTAATTAAGTTTAGAAAAGTTAATATGGTCAATAAGTTATCTTAAAATTTTAATTTTTTTACGCAACTATCTATTTTTTTTAATTTCATACAAACCTCCGGACAGTTATAAATAGGAACAAAACACAAAAAAATAGCAAAATCGGTCAGCCGTTCTCGAGATTTACGCTTACCAACAACACATTTAGCGATTCATTTTTATTTGTACTATAGAAAGGTTGATAGCAACTCGAAGGCCCCTGTTCCAATATACGACTTTGTGAAGTAGGTACCTTATCAATGAAATTTTTGGTCGGTCGCGACGGAGTTATTTGTAAGGCGATAGTCTAATTTGTAATGTTTTTGTATGACCGGCAACTTCTTCGATCGTTTCCCCTCGTTATACGTTCGATGGTTCATGTATTTCAATGGGAAGCCGCACACGATAGACATTACTTACATCTGTAGATGTAAGTAATGTCACTAACGTAAATATATGCATCACATTCACACGACGTCCACGCAATAATTACGTATCGGTGTAGTCACCTCGTGTCCGCGGTGCCGTGTGAGTATACAGTTAAATACATTATAACAAGAATGATTGTATCATCTTCACATTTTCTACTCCAGTGTTCAGATGGCTTCATTATGTTGACTTCGTTATTGCTAAGTATTATCTTACTTGTATAACAAATTATTTTATAGATATTATTAGCGGTTGCTTACGACTTACGACGCGTATAATTCTCCTAGTTTCCGTATGAATTTTGGGAAATCCTTTCCATATCTACACTGAAATCTCTGGTTTCATGGTCTCTGGTTTCTACTACCTACTGTAGCTACAGAATTATATACCATCAAAATATTTAAAAAAATGTAAATTTTATGCTTGTAGTTGTTCACTTTGAGACATCAAAAAATAAATATTAAACATTATTATTACCTTTCAATGTACGTAACTATCGCCTGTGCGTGATCAGTAAGTCACAAGCCACTCAGTAACGTAAGGGTTTTATCTTTACAAATAAGTAAAATTGGAGTGTCTGTTTGTAACATAAAAATAACGGCTTTTTTCTAAATGCATATGTATGTATACACGGTACATATACCAAAACAATTTTACAATTTTTGTACGTCTGTATGTCTGTCTGTTTGTTCCCGCTATTCTCGGGAACGGCTGGACCGATTTTGACGGGATTTTCACTGGCAGATAGCTTATGTAATAAGGAGTAAGTTAGGCTTTATACTAGCTGCGCCTACGACTTTGTCCGGATAATCTATGCAAATAAACAAAATTGGAGTGTGTTTGTAATATAAAAATAACCGCTTTTTGCTAAATGCATATGTATGTATACACGGTACATATACCTAAACAACATTTTTTTTTTCTGTCTGTCTGTCTATCTGTTTGTTTCCGCTAATCTCGGGAACGGCTGGACCGATTTTGACGGGATTTTCACTGGCAGATAGCTTATATGTATAATAAGGAGTAACTCAGGCTACTTTTATACTAGCTGCGCCTACGACTTTGTCCGGATAAATACTGAACATGAATATAACAATCATGAATTCTCACGCGGACCAAGTCGCGGGCACAGCTAGTATATTACTAAAATTACTAAATGTCGCGTCAAACTTCGTTGTCCTCTTAGCAGTATGAAAAAATAGTATACGACCTGTTCCCAGACCCTAGTCAGATAAACCCAAAAAAATCATCAAAAACGGTCGAACCGTTAAGGAGTACCTAGTTAGGTTATAAAACTTATACAGATGCGTGTCAGTTAAATTGTTGTTCAACCAAAATATCAGAAAATCAATGAATGCAATAATTATTACTAAGCCACTAAAGTAATAATAGAATTTATTAATTTACTATAGGTACGTCAACTAATAAATTAATAGCCTCAAGCGGATTGAATGAAAAAAAAACCTCACAAAGATGTAAACACAAAATCATAAAACGATGTATGTGATATCATCACATAAATCGTTTTATGATTTATCTTAATGGAAATCAAAGGTAATTATTTCGTCACAAAAGTTATAACATTTGAAGTAATTTGAACGCTTCCTTCCGTACTTCCATTAATTACGCAAAAAAGTACCGTTTTAATATACTTGACGACAATATTGTGAATAAACAGAAAGTCTGTAAACAATGACAAATAGCATTGCATTGTCGCCGTGTGTTCGAGAATAGAATTGTGAGACTTTAATAGTCATTTGTTGCGTCTTCACACAATTTAAATTGTTGTCAACGACAATAGCTGCTCTTCTTAAAAAATAACATGATAATTGTGAGTTTTATAAATTGCTAAAAAAATCTTTCCTACCGTGATATTTTTAATGGCATGAAATATTTGATCGTATAAGGTGGATAGTACTGCATAGTATACCACCTGGGGGCCGACCGCTTAACTCAAATGCTTTCGTTTATGACAACATCTTATCAGGTTCGTACCGCATAACTTTTTCCTGGAAGTGTTTTCGTCCGCAGGTATATACTTAAGAGCAAAATGTTTTGATAGACGGTACGAAACAGACAAGCTAACGTCTTAAACGAAAGCATTTGAGTTAGGCGGTCGGCCCCCAGGTCTACATTGAAATTAGAGACGTAACGTTTAAATAAATAAAGTCGGAAACCGGTCAAATGAAAACCACTGGTGGTAGAGTTCCGGTGTAGGAGCTCGTGGGCGTAGGGACCACCGCATTATTTAACCTATCTGCCGCCAAATGGAATGTATGGCCTCATAATAACTATCACAGAGACATAACAACTAAGGTCTCAGGTGTTGCAACGTGATCTGCATTTTGACCTATGGTCTTTGAGTGGGGATCTATAGGCTGTCAGTTAAGATCAATGTGAACTGTGTGCTTGTTTGCTACCTTCATTACATCAAAATATCAGGCATCATGGAGCATCCAAGCAGTTCAGGAAGGGGGAGAGCCGGATCTCAACTAATCTCATTTTGAGGAGGAGGGGAAAGATCGCTACAAATATTACGGATATTTTTCCGTAGAAAGCTAGAATAGAAAAAAAAAGCGGTGCTAAATAAAATCGGGGTCAAACCAAGTTTTTGTTTAATACAACATTGTGTGAAAAACCAAGTTGGCATTCAAAAAGCTAGGGATGCTCAATAAAGCTAAGCAGTATTTCACATCATGGTAACTACTACAGCTATTCAAAGTTCAAGCGCGGCTTCATCTGGAATACTGCTCTCAGCTGAGGGCAGGAACTCACAAATACCAGCTCAGTCCATTTGACTTCAATTTTACAGTTATAAAAGTCCAGAATTTATGATTGTTCAGTATCAACCCGGACGAAGTCGTGGGCGTAGCAAGTTTAAAAGTAGCCTATGTTACTCTTATTACATAAGCTATCTGCCAGTGATAGACCCGTCATAATCGGTCCAGCAGTACCCGAGATTAGCGGGAACAAACAGACACAGACAAAAATTGTATATGTATCGTGTATCGTGTATACATATGCATTTAATAAAAAGCGGTTATTTTTATATTACAAACAGACACTCCGATTTTATTTATTTGTATAGATGTATAGATGTAAGCTACCCTATCCTTCGAGTTGGATCAAACTGCACACTGTGTGCAAAGTTTGATTAACAGACACGAGAAAAATATGACAATTGAAATTCAATTGTGTCTCGCCGCCGGTGGCCGTACGATCCTTGAAGGATTAAGAAGTATAGGATTCTATCGCGGACAAACAACATGACGCGTTATCTATACTTATATTATAAAACTAAAGAGTTTGTTTGTTTGTTTGTTTGTTTGCTTGCTTGCTTGAACGCGCAGAATCGATCTTAGGAACTACTGATCCGATTTGAAAAATTCTTTCAGTGTTAGATAGCCCATTTATCGAGGATACGAATATATAACATCACGCTTAGATGAATAGGAGAGGGTTGGTAACATTGCAACCGCGCGAAGCCGGGACGGGCCGCTAGTTTATACATATAGGTATATTATTAAGAATTAATAAAAAAAAACAAAATTCCATTCAATGATACATATTATTATGCAGAACATAAAGACTTCTTTTACTTATTTTTGTACTAACCTAGCCTGATTGTAAAAAGTATTTGTAGGAAAAAGCAAAATAATTTGTCTGTGTTTGCAGTCAAGTACGACCGATTTTCACATTGTGATTAGTTCACACTGTGATTCCGACTCATTAAGGTATCATACTTAGAGCTATTGGCTGTTTGTGTAGATATTTATCACATAAAGTATTCCGTCACCACCGTACCACGCATTTGGACTAGCTTAGTGTTTAACAATTTTATAACATCTTTTACTATTACCTACTTTAGTAGCGAATATTCTACGAACGACTTAATTGATGTAAAAATGTATTTTAAATATGTACACAAATTTTAAAAAGACCAACCAGTCTCTAAGGATACACATAAAATACATTATATTAACATAATTACCTTTTTAAGCATTATTAACATACTTTAACATAGCAATATGAGTAGGTACCACTTTGTTTTTATTAAAATATTTTATTTCATTATAGCAGTTTTTGGGTTACACTTTAGTCCGTAAATTTTATCCACGAGTAAAAATGAAAAATTACCTCCCGTAGGCAACATTTTTAACCAAACACGCTCCAGAACTTCAAATAACACATCAAGAGTTGCAACGTTTAGTTAGTAACACACCTTGTACAAATCAAAAACGGCTACACCGATTTATTTTGTGATTTTGTCTCTTTTTGGGATAGCTGCATAAGTTATCTATTAAAACTTAACACTAACTTAATTAGAAATTGTTATAAAAAATATAATTTAAAGAAAATCACAAGTGTATACATGCTTATTTATGCCGAGGAAATACAGGCGTGGCCTGCATACATACATACGTTTTTAAAGAAAAGTACCATCACACTTCTTTAACAAGCCTGTGGGGTTTTACCCTCGGATATGACGGAACTGAACATTTTCTGAAGAGTCCCTAATATCATTCTGCTTTCAGGAATTCAGTAGTGATTCCGTTGTCACTCGGTGTCCTGTTGTTTTGCAGCTATTTGAGAACCGCGCTTATCTCGTCAAGACTGACGATCCGGATATCTTCGGTATACTTTCGTCTCATACCATCTCTAGGATCCGTTGCCGGCCTTTTAACAGGTAAATAACATAAGAAAATATGAAGAAATTGAAGGGAAATAGTAAAAACCACCATTTATTTAGTCCGTATCTATCAAACCTTTTACACATTATTTCATTGTGGGGTAATACGAAGTTTGCCGGGTCAGCTAGTAATTTAATAAAAATACTAGCGGCCAAATTTTGATGGGCAACCTAGTAGATATAATAATATATTCTCTAGATCATAAATATACGTAAAAATCATCTGGATGAACGAACTAATTCTGCAGTGGGATCCTAACCTATTAGTCTTACTCGGGTGGCGAGTCTTGAAAATTTTAGATCCTACTGTGTGGACAATTTCCACGAACCTGTTATTGCTTTCGTCTACGTCTACGCATAATGACATAATTTAAAAAGAAATCATACATTTTATTTATATTAGTATACAACTTAAAGTCATCTTTTACTACCTAATCATCAAAAAATATTGTACTCGTACATAATTAGAGGTATTCAAAGCGATTTTGCAACTCGTGGGATTTTGGATATGGGCAGTTGGTGGTCGGAGCGTAGATTCGGTTCCGATTTTAACGAATTGATCAAAGAGACATCACTGAATATATGTGGCTTCGTGGACATAAGTCTATCTCATTTTTTGTCGCACCGTCAGTACTGACTCAGGTCCACTTTCGACACGTCTGCTTCTTGAATAAAGTTAATCATGTAGACTCTAGACTTCTAGACAAAGAGAGAGAATATGGAGAAAGACGTCCTCTACATTGATTGAGACACAAGGATCTCTTTCTTCATGAAGTCAGCCGGTGTCTGGACCCAGATGTTTCGTCGCTCATGTATCCAAGTGCCTCCTCTTTTAGCTCATGATCCCTCGAACAACCAGTATCACGTAAGAATATGTGAGTATATGATGCTTTCTGAATCGTTAACATATGTATGGCTTTGGAGATATCCTCATAGGTATTTAGTTTCTACCGCAACATCGGGGTGGGCAGTAGTCGGGGCGTAGCAACTTCCAACGAATACTGTTTGGTTATTCTGAGTACAAGGTACGTTACTCTCGACCTTGATAAAATTGTTCATCCCTTGTGAACGATGAATTCGACACCGCCCTGGGACAGTTGTTCGCACTCCCAGAAATAGATTTTACTGGTGGAAGAGCTCCAGTGACGGAGCTCGTGGGCGTAGGCACCACTGCATTACCAAATAGACTTGCCGCTAAATGGTAGTGTTCAGCACTATCGTGTTCCGGTCAGGTGGTAATGTACGGCCCTGTAATTTCCGGCACAGAGGCATAACACCCTAAACCTCAGGAGTGGTAACGCATCTGCATTTTGACCTTGGTCTTGTGTGGGTATCTATAGGCTGCAGTCATCACTTAACATCAATTGTGTGAACTGCATGATGTTTGCCACATTCATTACATAAAAAAATAGAGCACCGTATCTGAGGATTATCGAGTGCTCCCCCTGTCTTAGGACTTTAGATAAACCTATTGTGTCATCGTAACCTGTTCGATTCTTCCTCCAATTTCATGATGTTACCATCGGATCGGTCCCCAGCGACCGTACATTGTAAGTTGCCAGGGCCAGATGTCGTCGGGTGTGATACCCCGGCACTCCCGAGGGAAGTGCGACATAGATCTCGATATTTAACATAATAATCAGTAAAGATACGACAAGAACGAGAGAAATGCGTACCATTAATGGTGGCAAGATGAGGAACGCAACTTCGTTTTATGTATACCAGAACCATTTACACCAATCGTCATAATTTTTCACACACTAAGTAAACAGAAATGGGCAAAGAGGCTCGACCTAACTGAATCGCTTTTGTGCTTATTGACGTACTTATTACGTACGTATGTACTTGTATTTTCCTATCACCTATGAAAGAACTTTTACTGGTGGTAGAGCTCCAGTGACGGAGCTCGCGGGCGTAGGCACCACCGCATTACCTAATATACTTTCCGCTAAATGGTAGTGTTCAGCACTATCGTGTTCCGGTCAGGTGGTAATGTACGGCCCTGTAATTTCCGGCACAGAGGCATAACACCTTAGGCCTCAGGAGTGGTAACGCATCTGCATTTTGATCGTGGTCTTTGTATGGGTGTCTAAAGGCTGCAGTCATCACTTAACATCAATGTGAATAGCATGCTTGTTTGCAAAAAAAAAAAAAAAAGAAATGGCGATAATCTGATTATAGACGTTATTAAAATCATTTTAGTACCACAACAATGTACTGCAAAGTGGCTTTCAAATTGATGGTCATCGAGATATAAAACACTTCCTCCAGGCAGTCTTGATCTGAGCGAGATTGGGTAGATCAGTTGACTTATCCACTAGCTTCACGAGAGAATTCTTGTACTAGGCAGCGATGCTTTCTGAATCGTTAACATAATATATTTGAGTGCCTACTGCTTGATAAAAGAGAATTAAAAAAAAAACTTGTAGTTGTAATTAAGTAAGGAATAAATGGCTTTTTACTATTTACTTTTTAGGGTTCCGTACCTTAAAAGGAAAAAAGGAACCCTTATAGGATCACTCGTACGTCTGTCTGTCTGTCCGTCTGTCACAGCCAATTTGCTCCGAAACGACAGGACCGATTGAGTTGAAATTTGATGAATATGTGTAAATTGGTGACCCAAAGATGAACACGTCAAGTAAAATAATACATTTTAAACACCAGCCACATTCGGGGGGAAAATCAGAAAATTTTAAAATAAAATCGTAAACTGTGTCGTGTGACATATCAAATGAAAGAGGTTGTTGTCAGCATCTCAGATATATTTTTTTAATAATGTTTGCATAAACAAATTTGAAGTTATTCAAGAAAAACTACGAAAATTGACCATCTCCCCCCCTATCTCCGAAACTACTGAACTAAAATTTTGAAAAAAATGTGGAAAATAGTTCTTTGCCTATAGATTACTGGAAAACCTATAAGAAGTTTGAGTATTCAAATTAAATCTAAAATTCTTAATAATATAACCCTGCCGGTACCACCGTAACCGCTATGTCCCTGCATTTTAAATCTGTAATATTTTCGAAAATATTTATTTAAATAACGGAACCCTCACCACGCGAGTCGAACTCGCACTTGTCCGGTTTTTTTTACTTTTACTGCTTGATAACAAGACGTGCCCTTTACAGGAGGATTATGCCTTTAATACCCTGAAGTAGGTATACTTCCACGGATGGATTAGGCGCAGCATGGTAACGTCTACCTACCCGTGAGTGTCGTTAAATCAATATACCCGTTCGAACCACCCACCTCCGATATCAGTAACGCCACGCGATGAAATCAGGCAAGGACTCACAGGACTCCTTTGTGGCATGAAGCCATTAAGTACTTACTACAGCACATAAACAAACGAAATTTAACCCAAAGACCATAAGATCAAGTGGTCAATTGTTAGGCATCTGAATTTTTCACTTATCCTTAACTTGATTCATCTTTGCTAGAAACATGCTCGTAAAACAGTAGAAGGTTGCTCCTACATATACAATACACGGTATATGTTCAAGGTGAAATTCTAAACCATCATGGCAATGGCCAGTTAATACTATTTAACCAACACTGATTCAGTAATCTTCTTAAATACCACATTGTGAAATTGTGATAATTCAAAATCCGTGACAACTCCCGCAAGAATCAGTAGCAAGCGTAATTCTTTAAGAAGTGAGAAATCAACACGCCGAAACCAGCTCCCCCTGAAAATAGTATCTAGAACTGACCTGTACGTCGAAAGGTTGATGGTGCTGAGTGGTATCGGGCGCGGGCTGTACGACGGAGCCGCCGTTGACGAGGCTGGCGCCGCCGCCCGCCACGCCGGCCACGCCGCCGCTGCCCGCGCCCACACCTCCCACTCCGCCTACTCCACCCACGCCGCCCACGCCACCCACGCCGCCGCCATACTAACGCACGAAATGTTTGAATAAGACAAAAATAACGACGGGTATTAGCAGTGAAGTTTTACAAATAGACGCGTCATACGTAAAAAAAACAACAATACTATGGCAAGTAAATCAAATTATGTAAATCTATTAGTCATACAGTCTGCCTAAAAAAACGAAAGCTGTATGCTATGCTGTGGTTATAAAAGTGCTACCTGAGAATTTTTGAGCACGACCTGCTGATGGACCAAAGGTGTAGGACTGTTTTAGAGTAACACCGACAGCTAAGCACTGACTAATGGTAGTTTTGAATATGCTACCTATACTTTCGTCGACTAAAGATTTACTATTACTTTAACTTCAGTCATCTCCAATGATATGAATGGATACCATTCCGAATCAAATTTGATTCTCATCTATTGTTGATAAGACAGACAACTTATTGCAGATTGATCTCTCCTAGAAATCATGCTTATCAGCGTTTTATAGTGTTACTTTACTCTCCGATAGACCAAGCTGTATGAACTCATCTATCGAATTCCGACGGAACACTGATGGCGGTAAAATAATCCAACTTTAAAATCAGGGATTTAGAAAGTTTTTCAAGATTTCTATATTATAAAAATCTAATCTTGTTCGTTAAGTCTCGCTGAAACCGCAGAACGGCTGGGTTTGATTTAGCTGATTTGGTTTGCAATGTTTGTTGTTGCCCAAGTTTGAATCCCGAAAAAATTGCGAGGAAGATAACAAAAACAACTATTTCATTTTCCCATATAAACAGTTCTAGCTAATTCCAAAGAATAGGCGGGGTTGTAAGTATAGGTCAGTAAGTAAACGCGACATTCCGATCGGGACCCCCGGTAATCGGTGAGGTTCAGGTACCAAAGAACAGGGAAGACTGGGTGTTTCTTTATAAGCGCGAAATTTTGGAACGAGTTGAACTCGGTAAATATATTTAAAAATCAGCCTGTGACTGACCCAAAGTAAGCACATTCAAATCCTGTCCAAAGACGATTATTTTCTCCATTTAATCTTTAGTAAATAACTCGCGCATTCAATATTACAGCATTATACAATAAAACAGCAATAAAACATTTACATTTATTTTGAATAACAACAATTGACTGATATTTTTTGCCTCACTGTTATCTCAGCATTAAAAAACTCTGGGTTAAGAGTTACCCAGTCTCGCTAAATTGAAAAATAAAATACATAAAAAATAAGATCAACTTACTTGTTGTGTGCTTGCAAAACTGTTATTGTCGAATTGCGGATGCTGTTCCATTTGCAAAACGAGTTCGATGTGCTGATTCATAGAGTCGTTCAGAGTCATTCCTGCAAGAGAAGTTATTTTGTACTGTGACAATTTGTTTCTAATAAGTGAACTATTAAAAATGTAATACTATGTGGAATAATGAATTGGACCGAGGCAAAATTCCTCTTCTACAACAGGAAATTAATTCACCACAAGCCACAATATCTAGTTGTAGTTAACATAAATATCGACCAAAATTCCACTACTACTGAACTGGGTCCAGGGTTCGATTCCCGGGTAGGGGGTCTATCAAAGATAACAATGTGAAATCCTTTTAGCTCTGGTTTATTGGGATTCATCAATTTTCTGGAAGTATCCCAGTACCTCGAAGTTTGGTAATGTCTCCGGAGATGTCAACAGGCTCGCCACCTGTTACATGGGCCAAAACGTAACCGGCGAATCGTGGGTGTTTGCATGTATGCTTGAATGCATGCATTTAGCACTGCCTACCCCTTCGGGGATTACAGGCGTGAAGTTACGTCATTGGCCAAAATCCAAGAAATATATATAAATAAATAAATAAAATAAAATACGCTTACACTCACAGCCCCACAATAGGTATAAACCTGTGTCGTGGGTGCCGTTGTACACATACAACACAAACACCCAGACCCGAAACAAATATCTGTAGGCCATACAAATATTTGTCCCGGTGCGTATTTGTATCGAACCCGCGACCCTTCGAATCAAACGGTCAACTCACACCGCTGGACTAACCGGGTCGTCAAATATACATACTGAAGTCTTGTAGATTCTTACCCCTTTATTCATAAACGTATTTTAGCTAAAGTGTTGCTTATCTCTCCTTTGTCTTTTTCTATCCTGCACATTTGACAATGCAAGTGACAAAGACAGAGCATTCTATAGCTAAAACGTATCTAATGTACGTTTATGAATATGGGAGTTTGATTTTTACGAGAAACTAGAGATAGGTATAGGCATAAATATTATTTATGTGAAATAACTATATGCCTAGGTACAGATAGAGATTCATATGTGCATGTAATTATCGACATTTCGCCACTACGACAGTTGAAAGGTCAAGGAAAAAAGATCAGACGACAGTAGAGATAGGCAATCAATTCCAGAAATTTTTTCTTACTCTTGCCTTCTTCCTAAGACACTAACTACATTTTCGACAACGGAGAAACTGCACAACCCTATCTTTTAGTCTCAACGTCTGTCTCTTACGGGCAAATACTCAAACGTCACTTAAATCTAAGTGGGACTTAAGTCTTCTGTCTCTAAAAAACACGTTCAAACGACAGAGATAGCGCACATTTGAGGGTTGCTTAAAATTGAGTGACGTTTGAGTATTCGGCCATTAGTCTCACTAAAACTTGAGAACGGCTGATCGATTTGGCCTAATTTTAATTTTCAAATATTCATAGAAGCCCAAAGAAAAATTAAAAGACGAGGAACTTTTTAATGGAGAAATTGTAAGGCAAATAGTAAAACAACAGTTTCATTTTCCCGTACAAATAGTTCGTACCGTACGATACGAAGTTCGCCGGGTTAGCTAATCGTGTTATAAGAATTACTATTATATAGTACAGTATTAATCAAATATTAAGCATACTAACCGGGATGTATTTGTGGATGTTGTGGATGCGGTAAACCCTGCAGCGGGGCCACGCCCAACATTCCTGGATGATGCTGAAACAGATCATAAACACATTTCAATACCCACGCCCATAGCAAAGCAACTCTATAGCTAGTTCAGTTGAAACATAAAATGTTTCTATAATCTAGGCTTAGTGAATAATTTGTTACTATCAAGGAATGTCAACAAAATCATTCGTGGTGGAACTCCAGTGACGGAGTTCGCGGGCGTAGGCACCACCGCATTACCTAATATACTTGCCGCTAAATGGAAGTGTTCAGCACTATCGTGTTCCGGTGAGGTGGTAATGTACGGCCCTGTAATTTCCGGCACAGAGACATAGCACCTTAGGCCTCAGAAGTGGTAACACATCTACATTTGGACCTTTAGTCTTTGTGTGGGTGTCTATAGGCGGCAGTCATCACTTAACATCAATGTGAACTGCATGCTTGTTTGTCACTTTCATGACGTAAAAAAACATTGAAGTAATATAATTACTAAATTAATTAATTTTTTTAAAAATTAACTTAATTCTTTGTATTATTGCTTATTAATTTTTACTATTATTTGATCTGAACCATTAAAACATAGTATGGATATTGAGAAGATGACTTAACTCTAGTACCATCGAACGTATTACAGACAGAATAACCATATTCATTCAAATCTGCGTAAAGCAGGAGTTATTTTCGACTCGGTTAAACTTCCCTAGTTCTTTTGAAATTGAGTTTAGCCATTTGTCATAACGCAGAATAGAGGGAATTTCAAACTTTCTTGGGTATTGCATTGGCCGATATCCAAAAGCTTAGTTTAGTAATTCGATTATCGAGTTTACCCCGTTGGCAACATGCAGGTGAGTATGCTAAGACAAACGTTAAAAAAAGGGTGACAGGTGAAACCATAAAACTGAGAACCGTGACAGCGTATATCCCGTCACGCTTGTATGCATCCTATTGTTACAATTCGTTCATCGGCCTCCATCGATTAAGTTATATAAGATCGGTCTGACTATTCAAAGTAACAAAAATACTCGACATGTCTAACAAGCTCACATTACAATTTGTTGAAACTATATAAAATAGTCGATTGACGAAATCTAAGTATATTATTCTGGTAACTGACTCCTGCCGACAGTGATAGGCGAAAAAATGCATTGACGAACGAAATCTAGACTAGATGAATGAAATCTAATGTTCATGACTCTCAAAACCAGGTAACTTTACAACAACTTGTAAGAATTTCATTGAATTATATTAATGTAAAGTGAGTGAAGTGATCACCTACAATAGATTAAAAATGGCTTCAAGAGTTCTTACAAAGTCCGTTACGTGACCTCGAAATACACCAAGTGCCGAAAGTTACTAAATATCTTTACAGTGTACACACGCGCATCTAAAAAATTGCAATTTTATTCATACATTTTATAGTACAATTGAAATCTATAGAATAAATCGAATTCATCGAAAGGACATAATGTATTTCAAAACATATATTTATTTATTTAAACTTTTTTACTTGTAATGTACAATTAATTATATATAAATCGGTGTCTAGCATCGGTAAAATTTTCCCCGATCCCGGAAGTGCAGTCCTAGCAATTGAACCACTACTAAATTGCCACGGTAATCGGGGAATAGTGAACTGTGAATGTGAGGAGCCAAGAAACAATAAACGCTCCTTTACGTAGGCCCTTCCAATGTTTAAAGATTAATCACTTGACAGTTATGAGAAACGAAAAAATGTGTGTATTCCCGCGAAGACGGACCACTTGAGCAGTTTGTGAAATTCAGATTTATGTTTATATTTGCGTTGCTAGCGGGAGCGTATGGTTAGGCCTACGACGTTTGACGAATTATGTCATACATGATTCCGGTTTCTTGAAACAATTTTGAGGATATTTTTTATAAAAATCCTGAAATGCCTAAAGGTTACGATAATTGTTTCATTACATTTATAGTCAAAGATTATTCCAATAAAAGTGGAGAAATATAATTGCATGATTTGAAATTAATATATATATATATATTATTGCATGTAGACAGAGAATATATAATAATACTACGTATAGAATGGACACTTCGACGTCCCGCCCGATTTGCCTGCATCACTCAACCGCTTCCCCTCTTATGGGCGTTGGTGTTTTGTACGTGCTACGCACACAGGTGCGCGTGTAAATACACGCCACTGATTGATGTCTGTGTAATAGAAACCAAATTAAGCGTTTGTATGGAATTTTGGCGGAGTGTCCGCGGTGTGATTTAGGTAAATGTGTTCTATATAGATCCCACCTACAGAAAAAAAAAATTGCACTGCAAAAAACATCCTGTATGCTTCTAAAGTAGTGATTTTAATGTGGTACCACGGATTTGACAGGCAATGCTCTAAACATGCACAAAAATGTAGGATAATTTAAACGTTTGACGAAACTTAGGTATCGCTATCTGTCAAAGTCTACGATGGAGCCACTTGTTTGACCAATTGCACTTCTGCGAAATAACATACTGAGTGAATAATACTGACCTGCGGGTGCTGCAGGTGCGGCAGGTGGTGCAGCTGCGCGGGCGCGGGCGCCGCCAGCGCGTGCGGCGGCAGCAGCGGGAACGCGGCCTCGCCGTTGCGCACCCCCACGCCCACGCCCTCCTCCTCCGCCGGCGACGGCTGCCGCGACCCCGGCGTGCGACTGCAACAATAACACATTTTCAGCCGCGATAATCTGCCTCCGATGGGAAGACCAGCTTTCGGCCTTGGGGTCTGTCTAACGCAAAAATTACATCACCAGTGACGTAGTAGCTTGCTACAAAGATATCAAATTGTGTCTGTCAGGAGTGAGTATTTCTCCAAAAATATTCTTAATATTTAATATATATGCGGACTAAGTCTGTAAAACAGGTTAGGAGAGCTGTTTAGAAGAATCGGTACGGCCTAAGAGCACGCGATAATTGCACACGTTAGGCCCTTATGACAAAATTCTTACTATAAGGAAGCACATGTAAGTGTAACAAGTACACTAAGTGCGAGATTCAAAGACCGCACTACAACTTTACATTGAGCAAAGTATGCTTAGAACTGTCAGAAATGTATGGGTTTTGACAGTTCGAAGCGTACTTTGCTCGAAAGTAAAGTTGTAGTGCGGTCTGTGAATCTCACCCTAAGACTGGGTTGCACCACAATATTTGTTAGTTATCATAACATTACACATCCTTTGACTTTAACAAATATCGTGGTGCAACCCAGGCTAGGTTAAAAACTACTTTAACGCCTCTGTTAAAACAAAATACGTATCGAAATTTCGTGTTTAAATTCAAGTTAAGTTGTACTGCGGTCTGAAAATCTCAATCTGAGTGAAGTTGAATTTTCTGTAACACCCACAAGAAAGTCTATTTGACGCCACTAAGGCGGCCGTATTATTAGACAGGTCTTAGAACACGGCATTAAGTATGGAAAAACGCGATCTTAAGATCGTCTCAAGCACAGAGATCTGTCTTAGTGTTGTGCTTTCTTAGGCATATCTTACAAAACGTTTTGGAGGTAGGGTAAAGCTCAGATGTATAAATAAGGAGGAGACCAGCGCAATCGAGGCTTCTAGATAAATAAAAGCTTTAACGTTGACATAGCAGGCGCGAAGCACGTTTTTTGCTTGTTCGGGATCTGATATCGTCGCTATTGCCGATTTATGCACCAGAATGGACTCATAATATATCATGCTATCTTCTAGCTACTAGTAAGTAGTATTGTATCAAACGGGTGTATTTTCATTTAAGCGTATTGAAACTTTGACAAGGGATGAAGGTGGTGAAAGTATATCTCCGTATATAATCCATCTTTAATCCAAATTTATCGTAATTTAGACACGAATACGCTTAGAGTTAACGGCACGTTTCTGTTATCTGAGATATGTTGCATAATAATTACATGTTGCGCCAATTCATTAGATACAATGACCTCACCTTGAAAACTCACAATTCCAGGAAAACTACCAACACCATATCCATTACCACATGCGCGATGTTGGCTTTGACCCAAAACAAGCCATTTGCATCAATCTGCGTGTGTTTGATCGGAATATTAATGAGGTAGAAATATTATGGAAATATTTTTTCAACTTTAATATAAAGTTTCTGAGGAATTAAAATAATGCATTATTATAGCAAATATACCTATTTCTTCTGATTTTAAATACTGTTTAAGTTAGATAAAACCCTTTAAATTTTATAAAATTCCGTCTTTTTTATTAGAAACCATAATTTCGGGATTATTGTTGTTTAGTCCCGAAATCCCCGGGTTTGAATTCTGTGTGCGAACCTGCGAACCACTCGGCTTCTCGCTGACAACAAACAATGCGCGCATCAAGTGTAGACAATCGGGCGAATATTGCCGCGATAAAATCCTTTGATATGTGACAGTTTACGTCCATAACTGACTGTCTAGTCGCGCGAAGGATTTTTGTCATTACAACTATCGCGACTAGACCTATCGCGATAGGAGGCATCTTCGGGTTATCGCGATAATGTAGTCGTAGCATAAGAGTGGGTAGAACTCTTAAGATCCGCCCTTTGTTACCAATGTTAAATATAGCTCAAAGATACAATTCTCAATACTGCTGTGGTCACTATAGATGACAATTCATGGTCCAGCAATAAGTGGAACAAATTCATAAAATGTACAATCTCAAGAAAACACTTTATGGACTTAAGAAATTACATAACATCTGATTATAATTATGAACGTTAATTGCATTTCCGTACAAAGTATGTAGTATATAAAGAAAACATCTTACAATAATTAGAATTGTAATATTTATTTTTCGTAATAACACATGCGAGTGAACTTTAGAAATTAAAGAAAAGTTTGACTTCGGGCAGGAATCGAACCTGCGACATCAGGATAACCTATCCAGCCGCTTTATCACTAAGCTATCGAAGTCCCACAAAACTGTTGTCCCACAGGTCAGGTTTATCCTGAGGTCGCAGGTTCGATTGCTACCCGAAGTCAAATTTTTCTTTCAGTTTTTTGTTTAATTTCTATGATTAGAATTATAAATTATATCATCTGCATCCAATGCATACAGTTTAGATCAGAGGTTCCCAAACTATTTTTTCTTGTAGACCCTTTACAATTTTTTCTGGTTTCTGTGGACCTCCGTCCTTGCTAGATTTATATCACATTCCCATATTTCCAATTTTTATCCACGCCTACGTAGACCCCCATCGAGTCTCCCATGGACCACTTTGGGAATCACTGGTATGATGTAAGTAATTTGGTACTATCATTGTATGTGTTGAGATCCATTATCGTGGAACACCATTTTCATTTCATGGATCCCCAAATTTTTTTTTTCGCTGACGTTGACCCCTTTCAGTTTGTCATAGACCCCAGGGGTCGATATAGACCACTTTGGGAATCACTGGTTTAGATGATCAAATAAAATGGAAACATGAAACCTGCTACAAAATTAAGTCAACATTATGACGTCAAATATACCGTGAACGCCGAAACCATAATTACACACAAAGGTTAAAAACCGATAAAAATAATTAGGCACTCGGTAAACAGTTAGGTTTTCGCATCTCTTTCATTTAACGTCACCCGAAACATGTGCACAGAAGGGGGGACCACTATCTGAGGAAATCTGTTTACTCGATGAATCATAAGTTTTATAATAACAATATGATAAAAGATTACGCGCGACCGCGTGCTGACGGCTGTGCACGACGGCCAGAGTGGGGTCGGGGAGGTGAGGAGCGGGCGGTGCGGCTGCGCGGGCGCATGCGGCGATAGAGCGAGGGACTGGCGACGGCCGGTGGTCGGGCGGTCGGTCGGCGAGTGGCATTGACAGAGGCCATGATCCACGAAGCGCGGTTATTGCCCGCGCGACCCGCCCGCCGCGAGCACTCTCCGTTCGCTTACCATTAGCTGCCTTTGCGACGTTCTCTACAATCGTGCCTTTATATTTCGTTTACGATGGCCGGACGCGCTTTCATGGTTTACCTTAAGGCGACGCCTTGAAGATTTTGGTTCCAAGGATACCGATTTTTCTCAACAATAACCAAAGCGAACAAAATGAAATTTACTGTCAAGATTAATCATGTCTTTGACCATATTTTGTCAATAGCAAAACACGATTGGTTAATCTTTATAACACAAAATAATTAAGCGAAAATACCTCGAAAAAATCAGGGATTCCTATTTTACAGACATTGAGGACCGATTTGAGGGTCCGAAATTTGTACATATATTAATCGAAACTAACACTACAATCGGTACATAGGTTTTGTCCAATATATTTGTAGTTTTAAAGTTAAATCAATAAAACCGTTTTGTCGCTTACGCCATTTCTGTTTACGCGAGTTTTCTACGAGATTTCGCCCACGCTGTGCTCGCGCAGTCTGGCGTGACATCACAGATTTTTAGTTTACCGCGGCGTCACCTTAACTTCAGATATGATATTCAAATGACTACATTTTTCACACATATCTCGTCTAATTTAATAATTTTAAGTTAATTTTAGCTTTTTAATGACACTGACTTCAATTTGAAGAGAGAAACACATTTCCTTACACTACTTGATAAGCAACACATAACAGTTTCTCAACTACATACATTAACAATTGGTTATAGACATAGGACAACCATGGTAACATGTCAAAAAGAAATACGAGCAGTGCTAAATGAGAGTAAATTATACAATAGAAATAAACATATAAAAGGCGTAATTACACTATCTACAAAAAGAAGCGAATATTTAAAACAGTCTTACTTGAAAGCTTTGTCATCTTCTTGTCCATTATGAAGGCCATTGGGCAGAGAGCCGTGATCGTGTAATTCGTGAAGATCTTTCTCGAACGGCGAAGCAGACTTGTCTTCGGGACGCTCCTCCAGTACCATCCCGCGCAGACCCGCCACTACCCCCGCTACCTTCTCACCACCCGCGCTTGTTACAACGCCCCCTGCTTCTGTCAAAAACATACAAATATAATTTTCATTGACATAAGTTACCTACCCACTTATCGTTAGAAATTAAAGAAAAAACCGAAAGAAAAACTCCATATTCAAGGGAGCTAAAACTTATATTTTGCCAAGAAACCCAGGAAAATAATCATATTTTCCTGGGTTTCTTCCGTCAATCATGACGGTTGAGGCCGATGTACGTCTTCGGCATGTGAATCATTATAGTCCGGGAGGTACCGTTGCATTTTCGGCAGTGATTTTACGCCGATTGCTTGCCATGTCCTACCATAGATCTCGAATGACTCATAACTGAACCAAGAGTCAGCTGGCGCACCCGCGGTGGGTGTGGAATAGGGAGGTTGCAGAAGTGGTAAAAAAAAAAAAAAATATGTAATAGTGCGCCGGCTGAAACTTTTTTCATAAATATTTGACACTATACTGAGGTCAAAAAAAATCGTCAGTTGCATCGTGGAGGGGGGATTATGCGTCAGCTGCTCGCATGAAATTGTAAAAAAAACCTAAAGTGAAGTTATATTACGCCGGATGAAATTTAACTACGTGATTGTTTAAATATTGCAAAGTAAGAAAACAACAATCAGCTGCGTGTATAGTGGTGGGAAGACCGTCAGCTAACGCAGTAAAGAGACAGATTATTCGAGCATTACACAGAATCTTTCACAGTATATTTTTGTCTTATTTTATATTTTAAAAAATGCGTAATATGGAATGAATTCGTTTCCAAAATGAAATTAAGGCTAAAAATAAAATTAAGGCTAATATAACACAAAAAATTAAATATAGAAAATAAGAAGTTTGCAGAAGCTATTCGTTATCGATGGTATCGCTGCTATAATCGCTCTCTGACGAATCACTATCCGAACTTTCCTGCAGGAAATCGCTGTTTTCGTTTTGATCAAGTTCTTCAGCTCTATTCTCTTCACCTTTTTTTTAATGTAATGAAAGTGGCAAACAAGCATGCAGTTCACATTGATGTTAAGTGATGACTGCAGCCTATAGACAACCACACAAAAACCAAGGTCAAAGTGCAGATGCGTTACCACTCCTGAGGCCTAAGGTGTTACGCCTCTGTGCCGGAAATTACAGGACCGTACATTACCACCTGACCGGAACACAATAGTACTGAACACTACTATTTAGCGGCAAGTATATAAGGTAATGCGGTGGTGCCTACGCCCGCGAGCTCCGTCACTGGAGCTCTACCACCAGTAAAATCATCTATAAATGAGGATCTTAATCGTCAAAATTAGGCTACCAGAAATAAACAAGCTCAATGAAAGTGTCAGCGACAAAAATTCCATACCGCCAATAGTGTCGCTGCTATCCGTCATACTGGTGACTGATACTTGATCTCCCTCGAACCATTTCAAGACATAATTTTCGTCTTTTTCTTCCCATCCCTAGTCAGTGGGAGAAAGTTGAGTAGGATCTTGGAGGTGAGTATGGCTCCAAAGGTGCGCTATAGGTATATGACGTGCGCACTAAATGCTGGGGTAGCTTGGATTACCCGTGGGAAGATCGCCCCGTCGATACGGTTTTTCCACTTGAGTATATCGAGTGGAAAAAGTGAGTGAGTGAGTGTATAGTGAGTGTTTTCAATAATGGCGTAATTTTTTTTTTACTTGTTATTCATTTATTTAACACAATGTACATTTGCAAGTCATAAAATTAAGAAAATATTTTTTTTTTTCTAATAGTTAGATTTGAGGCATAAGTCGATAGATAGGTAGCCTGAGGGCAAAGTAGGTAGATCTACCTAAACGTTGGTGTAGAGTTGGCAGCACACGGACAGGCAGATGTTGCTTTGAAATTTTGGAGAGAGGGGCTTAGGTAGCCCGAAGGTCGTGTTATGGGTTCAAGAAAGGCCAGAATCTATCTCGAAATACGTGTTTATATAGTCCAAGATCCCAGACCGATAAGACACAACTTATTTTCTAAAGCATAGAACTTTCGGTTCTAAGTAGTCTCTCGTGTACTTTTAAATACCTGTACGCTTGTGGAGTTGGCTCGGTGACACCTGCGCAGGTACCAGGTGAGAAAGGTAACTAAAAATCAGAGCTACTTAAGTCAAATTTAAATGACTGATTTTTATATATATTTTGTAGAATATTACTCTGAAGTAATATCAAAAAAGTCAGACGCTTTCCATGCGCCAGAACTTTTGTCAGACGCTTTAAAGCACTACAAAAAATAAATGAACTTAATTTATTTCTAAATGTCTGATTTCTATATATGTTATTCAAATAAATATTACAAAGTTATATTTAATCAGTCAGACAAATTGTAATGACCAAACATCCCCTAAACACAAAAATTACTCAACTATGAGTATGAGCGCGAGAGCACTATGCGCATGCGCCTCAGAGTAAAATACCTTAATATTTGAAAAATACTTACTGCTTTCAATTTCATATTTATAAAATGGATGTTTTTGAGTTCTTTTAAGAAATCAGACGGTCTAATTTGATCGGGAGCTTGCTGCTCCCGATCAAATTAGACCGTATTAAAATCCAGTTGTGTAGATTCTTGGCGGAGAGATCTATCGTAATCTTTAATCGAAGGAGAGAAGTATTGATCAATAATAACGTCGTATCTTGTCGCTTTGAGTTGTATTACCATTAGCAGCATTTTTTTTGAAATAGCTCCAAAAGTTTTCGGGACATTTTTCATAGTATGTAGTAAAAAAAAAACATCAATCAATAAAATATCTGTTCGATCAGGTGGATTGTGCTCTAAACCTTTTTCTAAGGACTTCATTAAGGTTGATTTCTGAGTTTTACAAATGGCTCCATCAATATGGCACATGGATAATGGCACTGGAGTAATAGAAGATAGAATTTTGGCCATATCTACTTTATGATCTATAGATATGCCAAGTACACGCCCAAAAAAATATCTTTGAATCCGTACTTCTTGCACTTTACTACCTACTTTCGTTTTCTTTTTTTTTTAATAATCCAGTGTAAAGTTTTCCAGTGGTGTTTTTTTAATACTTTTTTCAAACCTGCTTATATCCAATTCACACTCTGAGATAAACATTTGACGTTTAGCGTCACCTATTTATTTGAATAACATATATAATAATCAGACATTTAAAAATAAATTAAGTTCATTTATTTTTTGTAGAGCTTTAAAGCGTCTGACAAAAGTTCTGGCGCATGGAAAACGTCTGACTTTTTTGATATTACTTCAGAGTAATATTCTACAAAATATATATAAAAATCTGTCATTTAAATTAAACTTAAGTAACTCTGATTTTTAGTTACCTTTCTCACCTGGTACCTGCGCAGGTGTCACCGAGCCAACTCCACAAGCGTACAGGTATTAAAAAGTACACGAGAGACTACTTAGAACCGAAAGTTCTATGCTTTAGAAAATAAGTTGTGTCTTATCGCTCTGGGATCTTACTCTAATAAGGAAACGGCCTAATATCAATGCTCCAAATTTTTTAATCTCGACTGAGTCAGCTGACGGTTTTTCCACCGCTACACAAGCAGCTGATTGTTGTTTTTTTAGGCTAAATTATTTGTAGAATCACGTAGTTCAATTTCATCCGGCGTAATATATGTAACTTTATTTTACTTTTTTTTTTACAAGTTCATGTGAGCAGCTGACGCATCATCCCGCTTCCACGATGCAGCTGACGATTTTTTTTCAGCTCAGTATGATATCAACTATATATGAAGAAAATTTTAGCCAGCGTACTATTACTTAATTTTTTTTTTTTTTTACCTCTTTCGCATCTTCTAACACTTACACCCACCACTACTTGAGCAGCTGACGGTCGATTCAGTTATAAGTGATATAAGATCAACTATCGATGTTAATTTCAGCCGGCTTACTATGACTTTTGCATTTGCAACGCTACCTCCCGGGCTATTACGTATTTTGACGCAAGTTAAATATTTATACATTAGAGAAGGACAAAAATGGTCACTGAGAAATACTGACGTTTGTAATTAATGTATGTTCACGCCATGTTACATCAGATAACTTATCAAATTGACGAATCTGGGTTGACATTTTCAGTGTTGCAACGTAATGACAACTGCTAAATAGTGACGTTGCGAAATAAATCGATACGAAAATGAAATATTTCCCAATCGATTCAATTCGTTTATAGTATATTATTATTAGTGATGCGCCGAATAGTGGTTTCACCGAATAACCGAATACCGAATAACCGAATCCCGAATAATATTCGGTTTAACCTATACCGAACCGAATATTCGGCCGAATTATGCGGTTAACCATTTTATTGTTTTGCCGCGAAAACCGATTCTATCATGTCGCTGCTTGCATTCTAGGGCCACACAAAAAGTTCTTAGAAAATCAAAAACTGAGCAAACTAGCAAGTTATATGTTTCATAATATATTTTTAAAATAGTCTCCATTCACATCAATAAATCGCTGCATTCGGTGAAGCCACGGAGAAAAGCACTTTGCCCACTCGTCCTGAGGGGTCTATTCGACGGCATTTTGAAACGAAGCCACTGCTTCCTCGGCGCCCATAAAACATTTTCCTCGAAGTTTTTCCTTTGTTTTTGGGAATAAATAAAAATCGCAAGGTGCGAGGTCGGGACTATACGGCGGGCGACCCAGTAAACAGCCAATAAAATAAAAATATACGAACCCAATATATTCGGCACCAAAACCGAATAATTCGGCCGAATACGAATAGCGGAAAAGATGCCGAATACGCCGAATACCGAATAACAACCGAATTTATCATCTAAATAACTACTATTTTAGCGCAGTAGTTTCGTTTTTCAAGTACTTATATAGGCGTTGCGGATCATTACTTATTCAGTAACCGTCAAAACTTTTCGTAAACGTTCTTTTTTTCGTTGGGGACAATGTGTTTACGTCTTTTTGTGATGTACTTGGCTGAGGATTAATTTTGATGGCAAACCGAAACAAATAAATACACTTCAAGTTAAAAAAAAAAACTAGCTATCTAGGCTCTTTTATTATAAGTTTTGTTTTTTAAAAACATTAACTTTTAATATTATATTTGCAATATTATATTAAAAGTTAATGTTTTTAAAAACTTGTTTAACTTTAAAAACGTTGTTTAAAAACGTTGGTTACTAATAAATAAATAATTCTTGTGAATAATAATGTATATTTTTCAATAAAAACGATCAATCAATCTTAAAACTGGCACACCAATATTATAATTACATAAACATAAAATCGCGATTTTTTATCGATTGTTGGGTCCATCACTATTATGTTAAATGTGGTATCATTATTTTACGAAGTGACAGTAGCTAATGTCAAATTGGGAATCGAATTAAAAGTTCGGGTATAGGTTCAAACTTTTGTGTCGCGGTGTCGTGGCGCGCTAGAACGCTGTCAGTTTCATACATTTAATACGACTGTATTCACATTAGCGTGTCGCATCGCATGACGTTGTGGCGGCTTTTTCTGGCACGGTAATCGGTATGGATCGCTCGACTCCCGATTGCGCCACATAGGTGGTAGGGATCTGACCCGCCACATAGGTGGTGGGGATCTGACCCGCCACCCGCCACAAATCATTCTACCGGTGTGAATCGTCCGATGAATTGAGTTACTGCATTTGTTTTTTATTATTATTTTGTTTATTTACTGAAGTATTTTTAAAACGTGGCTTAGTGTTTTCGCAAGCTTCATTCATTGTAGAAATCATATTTGCGGATTTTCTCGCGTAGAAGACTACTCCCGACTGCTCCCCAAAATACCCTTCGTCATTAATTCTTTATAATACGTCAAATTTACTGTCATTTTTAATTTTTTTTGCAATAACGCTAGCGAGTGAATATAGGAATAAAAGAGAATTTTTTTTAAAAAATCCGACAGGGACCGTATTTGCGACATCCGGCCGCTTTATCACTTCTGTAGCTTAGTGGTACGGGCTGAACTGGTTCAATTCTGGTAATCCGGCGGTCGCAGGTTCGGGAGAAAAACATTTTTGCGTACGATTCACCACACGTCGCAAATGTTAATGATCTAAGATGTCGCAAGTCGCAATAAGATGCAATACGATAGTTTGAACCAGATAGGTCAATCGCTGTAGACAATATAATTCGCAACGTGGGAGATAAGGCTTACAACGGTATTACATTACGTTTTTATCAAAAATGCGAGTCTGCAATTGAATTTTGCATTTATGATGTGACGTGGGAGGGATTTCATTTCAATGAAGTAAGGTGTGTCACGACACATGGCAGGTTAAAATATTGGCGCTGCGAAAAAAGTAGATCACTAATGACTATCAACTTTTTTGATCGGGAACGAAATGGTCGTTAATCTATTAACACCGGTCATCGTCATAATAATCTCGCAAGTTGCCGACTGTCCACATTCGCCAAATCAGGAGTAATCAAACTTACAAAATATTTATTGAAATTATTATTATAGTCGTAACACACGTTCGGATTTGGTCAAATCTGGCCGTGTGTAGAGGAGTCCGGCGGACAGAATCATAATTAATCAAGTCCGATGCGGTCCGCTCAGCGGGCCGAATCCGGTCGCGAATTACTACTATTAAACAAATCAATGTCGTAGGACGGTGACATAAGATAATTCCAATGTGTAAATGTGTTTTTCAGATTTAAGTGCAATTGGGAGTTAATTAAAAACCTAGTAAAAGACCCATCGTCAAACCAGGTTACTCCTTATTAAAATAAATGATATTCCTTCAATGTCATTAGTAACTTTACTAGTTTTATGCAGTATTACTTGTTTGCAAACTTTCATTCATAAGGATTTATCTCGCGTATCTAAACTAATTGATTATTAAAAAATCGACCCGACGTTTCGGTTGCTATGCAAATTCTGTGGTCTCGGTCAGACTGAGGTGGTGGACAATGACATAAGTGAGATAAATCCGTAAAATTGTTTTAGTTCAATGAATGTAGCTCGCGAAAACCTAAGAACATACAAATCACTTTAGTCTCTGACCGGGAATCGAGTCTCTGAGCATGCACGATTACCACTTCCAGAACATAAAAAAAAAATTAGAATGTATGTGTTCTAGCTTTTTTTGAGTTGGTCGGCGGGCAACGAGCGAGCGCAGATTACTCTCAGGCTTAATATTTAAGCAATATGGCTAACTGTGACCCCTGTGGATCCAGGCCTCAGCTTAACGTCTCTTGGGTCTTATTAGTATTGGGGCTTGTGTGTCTTAAATTCAGTTATTATGTCCAATTACTTAAGTACCAAGTCGATATGGGTGAATGATACCTGTAGGCGAGCCTCCCAGCACATACTCGACCATCTTGACGCCGAGGCCGGCGGTGTCGCGCGGCGACAGGATGCTGCCCGCGTCTCCGCCGGGGAATGCCACTCCACGCCGCGTGCTCATCATCGGAACACCCACATTGTGTTCCACAGCTAATGAAAAAGGATTTTTTACGTAACAAAAGTACACAACATAAACAAGAATGCAGCCACGTCGATGGTAAGTGAACAACTGCAGCTGGACATTGACTAACGCTGTAAGTAAATTCGTTGGCACTCTTGAGGCCTAAGATCTTTTGCTTCTAGACAGAGTGCGAAACGTTCGTGGGTTTATCCCTTAGATTTAAGCAATAGGTACCTAGCATCCAACTATTTTATGGGAGTGAAATTTTACGGCAAACACGCAATTAATTTACATCGGGTCAAACATCTTCGAGTATCGACTACTCGATAATCTGACAGAATGCTAGCAGTATACCGTTCCTTGGAGAACACAGCAACAAGATGTGCTGTGTAGGCTACTTTTCATTGACATGCAAATCATGCACATGTAGCGCTGACGCTGTCTTTGAAACACAGTGGCTGACATACTCAAATCACATGTGTATCGGTAAGATTATCTCGTAACAGTAAGTCCCGTATTCGATCTCAATCCATTTCCGAAGTACATCAATCCTTTTGTCAAATATCCACACATGAATTTGCCGTCTGTTGTTATTGGAACGCTGACAATAGATCGATCGGGAAATCGTTTGCTACCTAGTTTAGCGCGATTCGCGATCGAAGATACGATATTGGGCTCTGCCATTAAAGGAGCAACGTAACTGCTGAGTGCAGTAGCAATAATAAATTAGTAAAATATAAAACGGAACAGGTACCTTGAGCCGACCAAGTGGGATCACGCCACATTTGCTCGGGATTCAGTTGCAACGGCGGCAGATGCGGCGGCCCCTTGCTGTCGCCGCCAGCGCCAGGACCTTTGTCCCATAATTTTTTTGCAGCAGGTGCAATCTAAATTGGAAATAAAACACAATTTATAAGAACAACGCACGTTGTTGTATAATCACCACTAAGTATTCTAAGAAGCAGTTAATGGTGTGTGAAGCAACATTGATCTGTGACACTGATAAATTATGAATTCTGAACATGCAAATGGTACGGTTTTTATTGATATTACTTATTTAGTATTTGGTTACCTATGTTGTTGACTCTCTGAATCAAGTCACATCGAATTTATAAAATAACAACAGAACATTGAGTAGCGCACGATTATTATTTGTATCTGTTATTACATAATGTCCCTCTACGTTTGCGACCACGCAACTGGCGCCATCCGATCAGTATAATATTATACCTTATTGTACTTTGTAACTCTGTTGATAGTTACTAAGGGAAGACTTTTAAGCAGCAAGATTTTGTTTTTAAAAATTCAACAATCTCAGAAAAAAGATTGCGGTTTACCTACGTTTTGAAATTATTCTATACCGCTAACGTGGAGAATATGCTACAAAAAAAATACTAACGAATATAGGACAGTCCAATACGGTTTTTTACTAAAAAAAAAACTTAAAGAATAATAGGAGATTGTCGAAATGGTTTTAAAATTACAGCGATTTTAAAGTAAAATTCAGATCGGCTAAGCACAGATGATTTGAATCGTACGATATACCTAATTCAACTTTGTTACATTCATCCTTTTGTGAAATTTTGAATACGATAAGACACGCTGATACGAAGTCCTTTTTTGTATTTTGTATGAAATCTCTTACAACTTTCAACTGCAAATTGGTACGTAAGGTACATAAATAATCTCAATTTCGCAACCGCCAACTTTTTTCTACTCCTTTTATATTTTTTTGTAATAGGAAGCAGGTCGTCGTCTATCCAACTCATTCGTTTATCTTTACTGTTGTGCACTGCCTCATCTTGTTTATTGAAGATTAAATTTAAATACAGTATTGGTACTTATACCGCTGTTCTTGGTTAACAAGATATAGGTAGGTAGGCAACTACAATTTAGTGAAGCATGCACCATCAGGCGTAGACAATTTGAGCCCTCCTACGTACGAAACATTTAGAAGATTAACAATCGGTTTATCTATACATATAATAAATTTATAATAATATTGTAGTATCATGCCACTTATCTATATAACATAGTCCTAACTTATAAACATGCATCTACTGGCATGCGTCCGCCGGGCAACATTGAAGCCAGAACAGAAGGGAAGAATTATACAAAAGTAGGTAGGTACCTATATTATTATTTATTGTAATAGATATATCACTGAGTTTAATTTATTATTGAGTTTCTTATCTTAATTTTATGTAATGGTTAGGGTGCAATTCCACCCATGTCCTGAACTGTTACGCACAGTCTGCGACAAACGTTTATTCTAGTCAACTCACTCAAGCAAATCGTAACAAATTATGCGCGAACACTATAGAAATCAAATTATTAGAGGAATCCTAATCTATACTAATATTTTTTCTTTAATTTCTAAAGTTCACTCGCATGTGTTATTGCGAAAAATAAATATTACTAACATAATATTATAAAGCTGAAGAGTTTGTTTGTTTGTTTACTTGAACGCACTTATCTCAGGAACTACTAGTCCGATTTGAAAAATTATTTCAGTGTTAGATAGCTTATTTATCGTGGAAGGTTTAGGCTTAGGTTATATAAAACCAAGCTAAGATGAATAGGAGAGGGTAGGTAACATTGCAACCGCGCCAATGCAGGTTCGCCCGGTTGCAGGTTCGATTCCTGCCCGAAGTCAAATTTTTCTTTCCCATTTTTTTCTATAATAACAATATTCTTTATTGTACACCATCTTGGAAAGAATTACCAAAGCCACTTAATATTTTGTTATGGCTTATTGTCAATCCTAACACTGTTAGAACAAAAACTCATATGTCTACGAAATTAGGGAGAATATAAAAGTAAATTTATAGCAACACACCAAAATAAGTATGTGGGATTTCGTTGAATGAAAATCCAGAATTTCATGAGAAAAGCGCTTTATTTTGAATTGATAATAAAGAGTTATATGCTTCAACGTGTATTTTGTTCAATAGACATACATTATTTACTAATATCTATTTACTTACGAATGAAAAGTGATGCCGTGTAAAGGCCTCGTTTCTGTACGGTTTTTACTAGTGATACGCCGAATAGTGGTTTCACCGAATAACCGAATACCGAATAATATTCAGTTTAACCTATACCGAACCGAATATTCGGCCGAATTATTCGATTTACCTTTTTATTGTTTTGCCGCGTAAACGCGGTTCTAACATGTCGCTGCTTGCATTCGAGGGCCACACTTTAAGTTCCTAGAAAATAAAAAACTGAGCAAACAAACAAGCAAACAAGAAGTTTTATTATATCTTTTCAAAATAGAGTCCATTCACAACAACAGAAAAGCATTTTGCCCACTCGTCTTGAGGGGGGTCTATTCGATGGCATTTTGATCTCGGCGCCCATAAAACGTTTTCCTCGAAGTGTTTCCTTTATTTTCGGGAATAAATAAAAATCGCAAGGTGTGAGGCCGGGGCTATACGGCGGGTGACCCAGTAATTCCACGTCTAACGTCGCCAAATAGTCAGTCGTTCGTTCAGCCTGGCAGTGTGCGACGAGGCGTTGTCGTGGTGAAGGAGGATCCAACTGCGAGGACGATCTCCCGAACTTTTTCCAAGACAACTCTGCTGTAACTGATTTTTGATCTTCTAAAACAATTGTCGCGTAATGATGACCTCTCCTTCCAAAAACGATGCCACCATTAGTTTTCCCACGCTTCGACCTCTCTTCAATTAAGTTGGCAACTCCTCGGAAGGAAACACCCACTGAGCAGACTGTCTTTTGGTTTCCGGATCATAACAGTAAATCCAGCTTTCGTCACCCATAACTAGGTATATCGAACACAGTCTTTGAGTCACCTCTGTTAAATCTTTGAACCATTTCACGGCACCATTCAACCATTTTGGGCCTCGGTCATAATATGGGGCTTCTATACTCGTATATGCCTCGGAGCCGAGCCATGCGACGTTAGTAAAGCGCGTGTGCTCAAAGGCACCTCAGCGTGTGGTGTGCGTTCATGATGCGTTCGGTGGGAATGGTAGTACCACAAGTAATAATAATAATGGCAACCCTTGATACGTCCCACTATTGAGCACGAGTCTCTCGCTTTCTTGGAGGGAGGCCTGGCACTTACTCCACCACGCTGCTCTAATGCGGGTTGGAGATAAGGTTTAATGGCCAACCCACTGTCGGATGGCCGCCCATAAGGCCTCCGACAAGGTTTAACGACTGCTATCTATCGATAGCAACTGGGTCCGACAGCTTAAAGTGCCCTCCGAAGCACGGAAACGCGCATTTTAACTTGCCACTAGCGGTCACTTATCACACACCAGACCGCGTCCGTGTCGCTTAACCGAGCAAATCAATTGCGATCCACACCAGCCGCGGGGCCATGCGCCCTTCATTGCCACAAAATAAAAAGGTATTTTCTTGAGAGTAGACTGGGAGTGGGCTCGGGATAGATTAATTTTAATTTATGTTTACATATAAATGTTGAAAAATAAGTGCTGATTTAAGGTTTAAAATAAACGTTGACTGCATGTTACTAACTACAGGACTAAAAGTTTAAGAATATGTTGATTTGAGATTTCAAAATAAATGTTGATTTGTAATTTAATGGTTTTATTTGATTAGCTTTACTCAACACCTTCTTTATAGGATTTCTTTGGCTTATAAAATAACATAAGAATTTATATCTTGTTACATACCGTGTCGTGTAGCCAATAAAATAGAAATATTCGAACCGAATATATTCGGCACCAAAACCGAATAATTCGGCCGAATACGAATAGTGGAAAAGATGCGGAATATGCCGAATACCGAATACGAACCGAATATTCGGCGCATCTCTAGTTTTTACAGCCTAAAATACTGCAACCTCCTATTTTACTGCACACCTTAAACACTTATCACTCAAGTAATGGAGTCTTTTTCTCATAAATACCCAAAAATTTATTGATAATCGCCGATATACGTCGAAAACAATAAATAAATGCGTATACGATAGGTTATCTATTACAGCAATGTCGATGACAGATATTTGTTTGGCTAACTTTTGCTGTCACTTACGAAGTTCGCCAAGCAAAAACCGGCACGCCGTAGGGGCAAAAGATACGATGCTCTATTTCAACTTTCTTATGTTCTTTGTATATAACTGTCTCACTCCCACAAAGTATATGGCAAACATGGCTACGTCTATAGGTACTTAGTCTAAGACTGTGCAGTACACTTGTGGTGGGTAGTGATGCCCTTCGATATGCTACTATCGATAGTGTGGCAATAGTGAGACTATCGATAGTATCGATAGTATTGCAGATCATCAATAGTATTACCATATTTTATACTATCGATAGTATCAATACTATTATAGATCATCAATTGTAATTTGTGTTACCGTGTTTTGTACTATCGATAGTATTGGTTGTATTGTAACGATACTATCGATATAATAACCAATTTTCGAGGTCAACTATCGAAATTCGTTTTCGTATTCGGCATCGACAGTGGTGGGATCGTAACTTAATTTAGGAAAAACGTTTCTTCAAAAAAATCATATTTTATATATTTATGTATGTATAAAGTACACGTTGACGTTGCACAGAAAGCTGTTGATAACATAATCTATATAGGTACCTGAATATAAATAAAAATGAATCGCTAAATGTGTTGCTAAGCGTAAAACTTGGGAACGGCTGCACCGATTTCGCTTCTTTTTGTGTCGTACCTATTCATTACAGTCCGGAATAGGTTTGTATGAAAGAAAAAAATTGAGCGAAAAATTAGAATTATTAAGAAAATTTAACGACCATATTACCCTATCTAATGCAACCCTTATGACACTTAACATAACGGTCAGCCATCACTTAATTAAACAGTCGAATCAGTAGGAATTAATGTTTGAAAATGGCATCAAATTACCAGTAACAATCTACATTGTACCAGCACGAAGTCGGGGAGGGTAGCTAGTGTAAAATAAACCTGAAAACTGATTCACCTTCTAATATAAAATAATCAGGTGTCACAGACTTTGTAACCAACTCCTCTGAAACGACTTGACCAATTTTTCTTAACTTTTTGTGTACATCTTTTCAGTAGACTCAGATCTACCGAAAAGATAGACTACCTATTTTATATTGCTACAGCAATATAGACTATTTTATACCAAATGAATTTTATATAAAAATGGCTTAAACATGCAAATGCATATACAAGTATGCATGTAGCTTCGCTCCAGGTCCCTAACGGGGCAGGCAGTGAATATAGTATGCATACTATCCGATCTCTAGTAATGAGTATCTTCTCAGCAGATTACACCTACTTGGAAAATTGACAGTAAAGATGCTTAAAATTTCATGGTATTTTGTATGAAAATCTTAATGGAATAAATAGGTTTGGTCTAATTTCAGTTGGTTCATTTAAGATTTATGAAAAAAGTTAGTGTGGTTCATGACCAGCATCAAGATACCAAATTCAAAAAGATAAATCTTAAGTTTACTATGAAAGTACTGAAAAGTACAGAAATATTTTATTTTGAATTGAACTGTCTAGCTATCAGGGTTCATGAGATACAGCCGGGTGATAGACAGATGGACAGTGGAGTCTACCTATTAACCCAATAGGGTTAGTAGGTAGACTCCACTGTCCATCTGTCTAAAAGAAGAAAACCCTAGTAATAACTAGGGTTTTCTTCACTTAGTAAGAACATAATAGCACTGAACAGCAACTTAGCAGCAAGTAGATAAGTGGTTGAATCCAACCACTTATACTACATACCACTTTACCTAATTAGGCGAAGGCTGCAAGCTACATCACTGGATATAGCTCCAGTGATGAGATACTTTACACATCCAACTGCATTTTTAAAAGCTTGTCCCATCACACTGGCAAATTCCCTATGAGTTGAAGACCAGGTGAGCCACACAGCAAGTTTATCACAAGACAAACTCACTACATGAGTGATAAGGGCCTAGTGACTTTGTCCCTTAGCACTCAGGCCCCCAACCTTATGTTTTTTTCTGTGGATATCATGGGATTGACAGACAAGCAAACAGGCCACCTGATAGAAAGTGGTAACTGTTGCTTATGAACATTTGCAACATCACGAGAGTTGCCAACAGGCTGGAAGTCATGAAGGACATTTTTGACGCCAGTTTTGAAGTTCCCCATATTAATACTCAAATTCATAAAAACTGAAAGATGGTTAGGGAAATGAAATAATTGGTAAATGGTTAAGTGATCATCTGCAGAAAAATATGCAATTGTTAAAACTAATAATAACACCAGACACAATGTCTGATTGCACAGACAGGTAGTTAAGAGTTATCAATGTGTGAATTATCTAATAAAATTTTGGGATGGATCTATTCTACTGTACACACACATCAAGACTTCTTAAATATTTACAATTACTGTTTTATTATATGACCTATAGATGGTATTGCACATATTTACACAGGAATATAATTGATTGAATTTCTATCACAAACAATTGTCTATTGAACTGTGTGTGTCAACTGATTAGGTATTTGAGACAGGACAGGTGCAAATGGGGGTCAATGTGAATAAACATTATTTTCTTTCCTTGAGGAAAAAACTGAATGTAGTATTGTTTATTATTGTTATGAATATACTACTACTACTACTCATGGGAGATGTGTCAGGATATCTGGCACTCCACACTCTGTGCCTACCCCATAAGGAACTTGACGTGAAGATACATACACACATGAGAACATTATAAAGATTGTATTTTGGAGGCTAAGATTTCGAGTAGGTAGTCAAGATTATCTTTATCTTGTGATTTTTATAAAATCTTTCACCATTATGTGGGATGGAATATCAGGAGACATTGTCACCTTATTTATTCTCTCGGAACAAGACAAATAACATTATAAAAATATTGAACTCAACAATTTTTACCTATCATTTAACAAAATAGTACTTAACACTTGTTTCTGGTAAACTCTGGTAAACTTCTACAATGGTACCCAAGAAATGGATTAAGGACAAGAGGACTCCCAGTCAAAAGATGGGATGACGACTTAAAAAGGATGGCAGGTGTGACGTGGAGCAGAGTGGCGGGCAACAGGAAAGAATGGTTAAGATTGGAGGAGGCTTTTGCCGATTGGCAAACAGACGAGTTACTAAATTTCATCTGATTATTCATTCAAAATAGAAATAAGTACCTATGCAAAATTGAAATCTGCTTGATTAAAGGCTTTTATTTATTTATTTTTTATTTAAACTTCTGCTGAATTTCATGGAACATTAATTTTATTATTTGAATTGGAAAGAAACAATTATCTATAGTGTTCACATTTATAACACCAAAAAGATACATTTTCAATACCTCAATCTCATAGATTTTATAATGGCAACAAGTTACTTCCTAAAGATCTCAAATCATATGATTCTATTGTTCATGTAACAACAATTACATGGATAAAGCTTCGACTTTCATTGATGAAATGTTCCCTTTCTGCTTTCCTCTAACCAGAGTATGTATCAAGGTTTTTGACAATGGAAAGCAGTTTCACTTTTAGTACATTACACTCCATGCCTTTGTTGTCTGCATTTCAAGCAATGTCTAAATCTATTCAAAGTATTCGTGGAATAAACTTGAATGTTTTTAAAGACGCGCTTTCAATATCCGAAGTCTGCACGAGACCGGTGAATAAAATAATTATGAACCAGAAATGGCGGACGCCGGTGACAAGTAAACAAAACAAAAACGGACCTGTTGCGTGGAAAAAAGGGGAATTTCGTCACTTCATGACTTAAAACAACGTCCGAGGCCAATAATCTACATGATTAAACGCGTAAACTTACCATGTCGGGGCCCATATCCTTAACATTAGGTTCGAAAAAAAAGTCACTCAAAGGTTTCATGCGTACAATCCACCTAAAGCTCGGTCATGTACTACAACGAAAGCTTATCGTAAGAAAAGTAACGCTACACATTGAACACTTGTTCTATAACATATTTGCACTTATTGCAACAATAACACAACACATTTCTTACACTATAATGTTTATTTCCGCCGAAATAAAACTGGGAAGATCTAAACTCAAAAAATACAATGTTGACTTGTTTCGAACAAAGGACGTACGCCGATCACAGCGCCTGCGTTAACTTCCCCCATAAACAGGAGGAGCGTCGCACGGAACTTTTGTGATACGTTCCATAGATGGCGCGCTAAACTATATGCTTCGTCCATAGAACGTAACTGTTGACCATTACTGCGATATTGTGTTTATTTGAGAAAAGAAATATAACACTACATAGGTACATCGTGAAAATAAAATTAATGGAACTATTTTTATAGGTCGGCAAATGTAGCAAAAAAATTAATAAAAATGTATATTCTACAGGTCAATATTACAAGGGCTGAGAAAAAAGATCAAGACTGGAACAGCTTGACTGACTGAACAGTGGCGTTAGTGGTCATAAGCGGGGGTGGAGGGGTTGTAGGGACCAAATCCCTCACAAATTCGAACGTGACAAATACAAATTCATAAAACAGTATCGCACTCACACTTCTTGCAACTCATGACTCTCTCTAAATAAAAAAAAGTAATTTCACCCCTATTCATAAACGTACATTAGATAAATACGTTTGAGCTATTATATAATGTGCTTTATGTTCGTCAGTCAGCATTGTCAACTGCGTAAGATAGACACTTTACTTAAAATCGAAGCAACGTTTTGCGTCTACATGATATTTTTTTTTTTCAATAATGGTACTAGGCATAGAGCAACGCGGGCCACCGGTCGCGGCGGACCGGAGAGGAGTAGCCATACGCAGGCTTTCCCCTCTGTCAAAGTACAAGACCAAATGGTCCTATGCGTATAATAAAACTAGTTGCAGCCGGACTGCTCATGAGACTAAATCTTGTTGTGAGACTGAACGGACGTCCAAAAAAATGTGGACTTGCGGTGTTGTTTGCTGTAAAAAGAGATCTAACACATCAAGTTTATGGTATAAAATTGCCATAATATCGGTCGGGTTGTTTCGGACTGATTTAAACAACACAGTCGGGCGCAATGTTTGGTATGCCTTATTTATACGATACGCGGATCGGCCGAGAGACTGATCCGAGTTTGTTTCCGAGAAGCCGCTGTCGCCGGTGCCGCTATCGATAGTGTTGTGGTGTTGTTGTCGGTTTGTAGATAGTTATCGATAAATATTGCAAAAATTAAAGAGTCTTCTATACAGAGACATTTTTTAGATTAAGTTTTCTTATTGAAATATTATGTTGCAGTTGCATTCTCCACAAGCTGCTCTGGCCCGTTAATACTATTATTATTATAGTATCGTTGGCTTTATTTTATTACACATAAATATAAACGAATACAGGTATAAAAGAATAATTACGCGCACAAATAAATTTTTAATAATTTAATTTTTAGACTAATTACGTACAAGGAATTACTTCTATTATAATGTTTTTATTTTTAATTTATTTAGTTCATTTTTCTGAAAGATACAAATTTAAAGGCAACGTGTAAAACATTTTGTATTAACAATATAACCTGGGTTCCTACAAGAAATAGTGTCATTGGTTCAATTCATTTCAAGGCCTCTGACTTTCAAGTGTTGTCATTTTGACTCAAGAGTCTATACAGCTCACAAGCCCGGCGTCCATAGATAAGTTTATAAACACTTAAAACTCAGAACCGTGAGTTTTAATTATGTTTATAAACTTAACATTCCGTGACCTGCTGCGTGCGCATAACGCGACAAAATTATTTGTTACATTGGTTACATAACAAATAAAACCCATCTTTACCATGGTACAAGGTGTTATTGCCCTGAGTTCACAAATCTATCGATAAAATTTATCGACACTTGTTGCAACTATGGTTTTAAGGACTTGTCAATGTAGTTGCATCATTCTATTACACTATTATTACACGGAATGATTACATGTGTGTGTAAAATTGTTCATGTATTTTGTTAAAGTTAAGGTGTGAGTTTCGTAGAAATAGACGATTTTTGTTGTGTGTGAATTTAAGAAAGTGTGTGTCACTCAATTTTCCCCCCGCAAAAAATAACAGACTGTTTTGTACAAAACGTATCTAATGTACGTTTATGAATAAGGGGGTAAGGATAATAAGGATATAGGTATTAATAAATAAAAATAATGTCTGTAATAACTTGCTTCAGCTGGACCAATATAGAAATATTACAATTGATTTTCAATTGTGTCTAGCCGCCGGCAGCTCTAACTCTCTAGTTAAGTTCATGCGGTTCATTATGCAATATTATTTAGGCATGGAAGAACAACGATTAAAGATCTACATTATTTTTACATGATCACTTAGGAATGAAAAATGTATCAACGCATTGGATAATAAAAATGCAAAAGGAGCAAGCATGCTAGAAAGACAAGAAGGCAAGTCATGAAAAAAGTTGTGTTTTTTCGGAACATCGCGCTACCGCCAAACAACTCTGCAGTTGCCATGGCAGCAAGCAGCAATCCAAAATATTGGCTTGGAGATTATCGAGCAGCCGCCATATTCATCAGACTTGCCCCACTGATTTTGTTTCTTCGTTTGTAAGAACATTTATAAGACACAAAATTTGAAGATGAGAAAATCTCCGTAAATTATTAGAGGAAGATTGTGTCTTGGAAAGCGGTATATATATTAACCCCCTTATTCATAAACGTACATTAGATACGTTTTAGCTATAGAATGCTTTGTCTCTGTCACTTGCATTGTCAAATGTGCAGGATAGAAAAAGACAAAGGAGAGATTAGCAACACTTTAGCTAAAATACGTTTATGAATAAGGGGGTTAATGTATTTGTATACTGATATTATACTTATTAACTTGATTATTTAAACTTCTACACAATATATACTTCTATCCTTCATCCAGATATGCTGCAAACCTAATTTTAAAGCATATTTATAATATAGAAAATATAGGTAAATCCACTAGGTTGCCAATCAAAGGAGAATGCCAAGTGTCCGTTCAACCGTCGGCTAAATACCGACAAAGATGATTTATATATCAATATAAAGGCAATGAATTGTAAATTATGAAAGTATAATGTTGATTTTTGAAATAACTACACCGACAAAAGTTATAGCAATGTTTAGGGCACGAATATATGGTTGAAGTATCAGTATTAAAATATTTTAAAATGGTTATTCTTTAGAAAAAGCACATATTTTCATGACAATACTACATGTTAAACAATATCTTACAAATACTTTAATAAACAAGTACCTCCAAAACGTTAAGTTAGGCCCAATTGAGCAATTACTTAGGCTCCGTTCTTATAAGTTTTGAGTTGGCACACAAGTCAAAACAGGGTACAAGTCAGTCAATATCCAAGGTTGACGTAAGAAGCAGAAAAATCGGAGCTCAAAATACAGCAACAAACACGCAGAAGACAATTTAAAAACACTCCGATAGATACACGACGACGCAACGGACAAGACACATTTAATTTGACGTTTTACGGTTGGCACATTTTGTCTGTTAAATATGTGTTGCTAGTATCTACTTTATTAACATGGGGAATATTTTTGATTCGATAAATCGATCATTGTAATCGAACTATATTAAATTAATATGATTGAAAGTGCTTCGCCATAACATTAAACCAACTTAAATAGTTAATTATTATATTTATATTATGTTGCACCCCTACAAGTTATTTCACACAACCCCAAGGTTGACTGTAAGAGAATGCCTAGAGGCATTAAGTCCGCCGTACGTACGATATGCATAAAAGTGTAAATAAATAAATAAATAAATAAAACATTACATTAAAATTATTATTTCTCCTATTTTGACACATAATGAGTATATTGATTGATCTATTGTTATTGACATTACTCATGTTGCAAAAATATATCGAGTCATATATCAGGATATATGTTATTTAAAACATTGTATTAACAAACATTGAAATATAATAATAATCATTATTTTATCTCTAATCTAAAAATGGCTAAAACTCAAGAACGGCTGGACCGATTTGGCTAATTTTATTTTTGAATGATTTCTGAAAGCTCAGGGAAGGTTTAAAAGGTAAGAAAATATGAAAAAATTTAAGGTAAATAGTAAAAACCACAATTTCATTTTCCATACAAATAGTCCGTATCTATCAAACCTTTAACACATGATTTCATTGTGAGGCAATACGAAGTTTGCCGGGTCAGCTAGTTTGTTACAAAAGTAAAATGAACGTATTTTGATACAAACTGTATTTGTGATACATATACCACAATCTTTAACTTATACGAATGTTCACAATAAGCTGCAAGCTAGTCTATTAATATTTTTTCATATAAGAATTTTATATTTAATAAATTATAATTAAAATACGTACAGCTTTGTCTAGAAAAATAAAATATTATTTTTAACAAGTAATAATCGACATCGATATTTTAGTATAGATTGATATGATTTTATTTTGCATTTGGCAACACTTACAAGTGTTGAGTTCGTAGAGGAAATGGAGGTGATAAAATATTGCATTACTTTTTTAAAAGCAGTTTTTTTGGTGAACTTCGCAAGACTTCATTTATATTTAGTAAATCTTAGTGTTTTTTTAGAAGAATTATCATTATGATAGGGTGTCTGTCGGAGAGCACTTTTATTAAATGTTCAGTAGTTCAGGATTGTGCAGTTACTTACCTCTTTTTAAGCACAATAAACAGCAACAGCAATTCACTATTTCATTATAAGTACAAAAAAGTCAAATTTTTAAAACAATATCAACTAATCTAGCATACAAATTCATAATACCACAAAAAAGAAAAACGGAGACAGCCAGCATTAATTTTTACCTAATTTTTAAACACGGGGACATCGGGAAGTAATTTTAATTATTTTATTAAAGTACCGTTGTCCCCGTGCACCGTATCCCCGTCACGGGGACAGCGGGCAGTCTACAAATTCCTTTTCCGTTGTCCCCGTAACGGGGACACGGGGCACGGGGACAACGGGAATAAACCACAAATGTCACCATAGTCTGCCCGGGACCACGGCAGCTGAAAAGCGACCGAAGCGTCGGGTTGATTTAAAAACATTTACTTAACATTTTAAGGAACTTTTGTATATCTGTCTGTCTGGTACATTATAACTTCGAAACTACTCGTTAGTACTTTTACTGGTGGTAGAGCTCCAGTGACGGAGCTCGCGGGCGTAGGCACCACCGCATTACCTAATCCTAATATACTTGCCGCTAAAATGTAGTGTTCAGCACTATCGTGTTCCGGTCAGGTGGTGATGTACGGCCCTGTAATTTCCGGCACAGAGGCATAATACCTTAGGCGTCAGAAGTGGTAACGTATCTGCAATTTGACCTCTGGTCTTCGTGTGAGTGTCTACAGGCATAGGCTGCAGACACTGCAGGCACTTAACACATCAATGTGAACTGCATGCTTAGGAGCGTTGTCAAAACTTTGTTTCGTCAAAATCGGTTACGGGAATAAGAAGTTATGGCCAATTGAAAATTTACTTCAAGCACTGCTTCAAAACTTTTAAACAGAGTTGAATGCGGTTTACATAAACGTATTTAATTTAGACTAGCTGTGCCCGCCACTTTTTTCGCGTAGAATTTAACAACGTTATTGTTCAGTATCTACGCGAACGAAGTCGTGGACACCTAGTAATAAAATATTTGTAAGTAGTGCTAAAAATAAGTCGGGTTTTCCTTCCTGACGTTAAAACTCCAGAACGCACCAACCGATTTCCACGGTTTTGGATTCGTTGGAAAGGTCTCGGGCTCCGTGAGGTTTATAGCAAAGAAAATGCGGGCAACAGCTAGTTAGTTATGAAAACTGCCCTCTCTGATTCAATTACCCTTACTTTTTACTAAAAGTCATAGTACCTACCTATGTAATTTTGGTGACACTGCACCAATGCGAACTTTTTGACTAAGTGCCGAAAAACCGATAAATGTGAAATATGAAATGAATATAACAATAGTAATAGGTTGGGGAAAAAGTATTTTCGCATTATAGTATGTATGAACTTGTAATAAAATCTCTTTGGCTGTAGTATTTGTATCTGGCTGGTTTTGGTATCATTGAAAGTTAAAATTTTAAGGAACATAATTCCAAATTCAAATTAGGCAAATGTGTGATTTTCATTTGTTTTTCGTACTGTCAAGATGAGTGAATCTAATGAAGAAATTCGATACATTTTAAAATTTTACTACAAAAAAGGTAAAAATGCAACGCAAGCCGCGAAAAAAATTTGCGATGTTTATGGACCTAGTGCAGTGTCTGTGAGAGTAGCACAAATTTGGTTTAAGCGTTTTCAATCCGGAAATTTTGATGTCATAGATGCACCTCGCTCTGGTCGCTCTATTACGGATAAAATGGATGCAATTTTTGAAAAAGTGGAGCAAGATCGACATATCAGTAGTTACGACGTAGCTGAAGAACTGAGAATTGATCACAAAACAGTTTTGGCGCATTTGAAAAAAGCTGGGTACAAAAAAAAGCTCGATATTTGGGTACCTCACGAGCTCACTGAAAGAAACCTAATGAACCGTGTACTCATTTGTGATTCTTTATTACGACGTAATGAAACCGAATCATTTTTGAAGTAGCTGATAACTGGTGATGAAAAGTGGATCACGTACGACAAGAACGTGCGAAAAAGGTCGTGGTCAAAGGCCGGTCAGGCTTCACAGCCTGTGGCGAAACCCGGCAAAAATTAAGAGAGTTTGGCTGGGAGGTGTTAATGCATCCGCCGTATAGTCCTGACCTTGCACCTTCAGATTTCCACCTGTTTCGGTCTCTTCAGAATTCTTTATGCAATGTAAGGTTAACATCACGAGAGGACTGCCAAATCCACTTGTCGCGGTATTTTAATGAAAAGTTCCAAAATTTTTTTTGCAATGGGACAAAATGGTACATACATACTTTAGTTAAAATTAAATAAACTATATTAAAAAATGTTTTGAATTATCTTAAAAAATGCGAAGAAACTTTTTCCCCAACCTGATATACAGTCTCAATTGTAAAAAAGTCAATACCTACACTACTAGGTACCAACCTAATTCTAAATGAGATATCTACCTAGGTAACTACTGGGATAATAATCAACCAGAAAAACATCTAATACAAATAAATAAAATTGGAGTGTCTGTTTGTAATATTAAAATAAACGCTTTTTACTAAATGCATATGTATGTATACACGGTACATATACCAAAACATATTTTACAGTTTTTGTCTGTCTGTCTGTCTGTTTGGCAGGGCTAATCTTGGGAACGGCTGGACCGATATTGACGGGACTTTCACTGGCAGATAGCTGATGTGATAAGGAGTAACTTAGGCTACTTTTATATCCATACATCCATACATACTATTACATACATATCTAGTAATACCTACATACAAATAAGTAGAATTGGAGTGTATCCGACTTTAACGTGACTTCCACGGGTAGGTAGCTGATGTAATAAGAAGTAACTTGGGCTACTTTTATCTCCATACATCCATATATACATACATACCTACATACAAATAAGTAGAATTGGAGTGTATCCGACTTTGACGGGACTCCCACGGGTAGGTAGCTGATGTAATAAGGAGTAACTTAGGCTACTTATATCTCCATACATACATACCTACATACAAATAAATAGAATTTGAGTGTCTCCGATTTTCACGGGACTTTCACTGGCAGATAGCTGATGTAATAAGGAGTAACTTAGGCTACTTTTATACTAGCTGCGCCCACGACTTCGTCCGGGTAGATACTGAACAATCAATTTTTTTCTCACGTGGACGAAGTCGCGGGCACAGCTAGTTATATAATAAAATAACATATTCATCTAACACTTTTTCTGAATCTCGCGGAGATCAGAGTGCAATTTCCTTGTCTGCTTCTGTTACTCTGCTCCGAGTTAAGTCTATATTCTCGAAGTGCCTTAGGCTGATGTTGGGGTGTCTTTTTAAGAAATTTTGGAACCATGTCCTCCTGGCAAATCGTCTAAGAATACAGTAGGTCTGTTATCTCGTAACAATGTCGTGAACTGTGTGTATCAAGTTTTGTTTATTTATTGGAAATCCTTTTTTGCCCGTTGCTATTACCCAATGAAAAAAGTATTTCTTTCTCCTTGGGAGTGAGAATTTTTCGAGGCCTTATTTTCCTCACAACTGAACTTCTAGTCTTCATTTTATTTATTAAATTGAATGATCCCTCATATTTTCTGCCAGTTTCCCTTATTTTAGCGCCAAATTAATATTTTAAGACCTCTATTTTGGTGGCATTTCGCATATCAATCTCAAATCAATCAAATCATATCAATCAAATAAACATTTCAAACTGGCGAAACAGTAAAGATATATAAAAATCCATAATGAGTCAGTAGTTGACCACTGGTTAATTACTGATTAGAGATCATTATACAAACTTTTGAGCACACATACATGTAATGCACGTAGAATATAGCCTGTTTCAATAAAAATAGTCATTTTTGTGAAATTTTAGTAGTTGACCAAATTGGCCCATTACTAAGAAATTGAGTATTTTGTGTTTCGGTAATTGACCAGAGCGATTTTTTTATATAAAATAATTATATTAAAAACGTTTATTTTATTATGGTTGCCTGTAAAGTCGGTTTTACGGGCGAAGATTTTACGTGACAACGTCTTTTTCTCGGTAGAAAGGCATTCGCCGGTCCGGCAGGCCTCTCTCTCGTTCGGTGACTCATCGTTACGTTACCGGGCGTTATACTTTTTCATGAGTGACTCCGAGCCGCAACCTAATTTAAGACGTTGTCACGTCAAAAAATCTATTTACCAGATTGTTTAGAAATCCCACATTAAACCAGGACTAAATTAGATTAAAACGACTTACCTCTTGCGGCCTTCCTTACCTTACGGTGGCAAAATAGAAGCTAATTCTGAACCAATGTCAGAAATATGTCAATAAAATTTAAACTACAGCTGTGATCTCTCTAATTCCTGATTGGTTGTGAGGCTGATTAGTTTTGACATAAGAATTTGTAACCAATCAAAGCATACTCCTGTCTAGAAGGTTAATATTCACGTTCAAATATGAAATTGGTCAAACACTAGTACCTGGTCAACCACTGATACGTTCACCCTATACCAATATTATAAAGCTGAACACTTTGTTTGTTTGTTTATGGTGGTGGTGGTAACGATGGTGGTGATGATGTAAGTGGTTTAAAATGCACAACGTCAATATTAAATTTGAAGATATAGATCTATACATAAAATTGCATATATAATGTATAGATTAGTGATGCGCCGAATAGTGGTTTCACCGAATACCGAATAATATTCGGTTTAACCTATACCAAACCGAATATTCGGCCGAATTATTCGGTTTATCGTTCTATTGTTTTGCCGCGTAAACTAGGTTCTAACGTGTCGCCGCTTGCATTCGAGGGCCACACTAAAAGTTCTTAGAAAATCAAAAACTAAGCAAACTAGCATGTTATAAGTTTTATTATATCTTTTCAATATAATCTCCATTCACATCAATCAATCGCTCATTCGATGAAGCCACCGAGAAAAGCACTTTGCCCACTCGTCCTGAGGGGTCTATTTGACGGCATTTTGAAACGCAGCCACTGCTTCCTCGGCGCACATAAAACGTTTTCCTCGAAGTTTTTCCTTTACTTTCGGGAATAAATAAAAATCGCAAGGTGCGAGGTCGAGACTATACGGCGGGCAACCCAGTAAATAGCCAATAAAATAGAAATATACGAACCGAATATATTCGGCACCAAAACCATATAATACGGCCGAATACGAATAGTGGAAAAGATGCCGAATACCGAATAACAACCGAATATTCTGCGCATCTCTAGTATAGATCTATATTTTATCTTTCATTCTGTAAGTAACACTAATTGACTGAAACTTTCAAAACTTTATGACAATCTATTATATAAAAATAAGTCGGGTTTTCCTTCCTGACGTTATAACACCAGAACGCACGAACCGATTTCCACGGTTTTGCATTCGTTGGAAAGGTCTCGGGCTCCGTAAGGTTTATAGCAAAGAAAATTCATAAAAAATTTCAACGCGGGCGAAGCCGCGGGCATCAGCTAGTTGTCTATAAAAAATATTATGCATAGAAGTTTAAAATGGCCATTTCGAAAATACGGTTCGGCATAGGATGGACGTTTGTAGGTTGTAGATACTTATACGACTGCGCGTTTAAACACTTAATTAGCTATTTTGCGCACGGTAAGTTACATGTGGCTCTGTCACGTGTTAGCAATCCTAGCAACCTGTGTGCTTTTATCCCCGATGGCCATACGTCTAATATAGTGCACAGAGAAGCATTACTATAAAGTAGATCTTTTTACATACCCAAAAGTGTTTATAAGAGATGCGCCGAATATTCGGTTCGTATTCGGCATATTCGGCATGATTTCCACTATTCGTATTCGGCCGAATTATTCGGTTTCGAAGCCGAATATTCGGCTCGAATATTTCTTTTTTATTGGCTACACGACACGGTATTTACATACGAAACTACAAGATAAAAATTCTCATGTTATTTTATAAGCCTAAGAAATCCTATGAAGAATGTGAATAGGATATATAGAAGAAATAAAGCTAATAAAACCATTAAATTGCACTTAGGTAACTGCCTCAATAGCCTAGTGGTAATAGGCCAATACTACTACGCGGAGATTCCCGGGTAGGCGGTTATCAGAGATAATGGTGTAAAGTCGTTTATCTCTCGTTGCATTGGGATTTTTCAATTTTCTGGAAATTTCCACGTACCTCGAAGTTTGGTAATGTGCCCGGAGATGTCAACAGGCTCGCCACCTGTTACGTGGGCCAAAACGTAACAGGCGGTTCGTGAGTGTTTGCATGTATGCTTGAATGCATGCATTTACCTCTGCCTACTCCTTCGGGGATTACAGGCGTGAAGTTACGTTACATTAAATTACAAATCAACATTTATTTTGAAACCTCAAATCAATAATACATTCTTAACCTGTAGCCCTATAGTTAGGTTACATGCAGTCAACATTTTATTATCAGCATTAATTTTTCAACTTTTATATTTAAACATAAATTAAAATCAAGCTATTCCGAGCCATCCCAGTCTACTCTCAGTACTACCACATAATTTTATTTTGTCGTAGTACTGAGAAAATACCTTCTTATTTTGTGGTATTGGGTATTATATGGCACTGAAGCGCTCATGGCCCCGCGGCTGGTGCGGATCGCAAGTTTGAGCGATACGGGCGCGGTCGGGTGTGTGATGGGTGTTCGCTAGTGGTAAGTTAAAATGCGCGTTTCCATGCCTCGGAGGGCATGTTAAGCCGTCGGTCCCGGTTGCTATCGATAGATAGCTGTCTTTAAACCTTGTCGGAGACTTTATGGGCCATTTGAAAATATCCGACAGCGGGTTGGCTACTAACCCTTATCTCCACCAACCCGCATTCGAGCAGCGTGGTGGATACTACCGTCCCCACCGAACGCATCATGAACGCACACCACCAAACACTGAGGTGCCTTAGAGCTCGCGCGCTTTACCACCGCTGAATGCCTCGGCACGAGGCACCGTGCACCCGCACGACCCTGATGCACGTCCACACTGAATGTCACTGACTAAGTATTTCGCTCACGAGGCTGCCTCGCCCGAGCATGCGTCCGGTGTAGACGCGGCTATTTAGCAAGCAGCGACTTGTAAGAACCGCGTTTACCCGGCAAAACAGTGAAATGGTAAACCGAATAATTCAGCCGAATATTCGGTTCGGTACAGGTTAAACCGAATAATATTCGGTATTCGGTTATTCGATGAAACCACTAGTCGGCGCATCACTAGTGTTTATGATCCAAAAATTAACCAAAAGTTATATCCAAAAGCCCTGCCCAAAGTCCCAAAGTCACTATTCCACGCGAACAAAGTCGCGGGCACAGCTAGTTTTCAATATAATTAAATAGCTACTTTATACCAAAAAAATCATGTGATCTTAGAGGGGTGGAGGGTTGATCTCAAAATCTCATGTTGTACGTCAAGCTTTTTGATATTCAACAAGTTCTGGTAGATGAAATGAGAGAAATTGGACTCCATCCTTGTAGGAGGTACCTACAAGTATGGAGGTACCTACAAGTATGGAGGTACATGTACCCCGGTCTGCCCCATGCCATCTGTTGTAAAATATGAAAAACTGATATACGACGTGACGACTTATCGCATCGGAAGTAGAACGAATTCATTTATCACAAAAAGAGTCTACAAAAAATAACTACGTTAAGAAAAACCGACTTCAAATCTAAAAAGTAAAAAATAATACAGATTTAATATTAATTATATACTACCTATTATTTATATGTGTTATTTACTAATAGGATTGAAGTCGCTGCCAAAGCCTTAAACAAATAATTATATTTTTATCACTTAATTGAATACGAGCAAATTAATACAATGAACAAAACGTAACCGGCGAATCGTGGGTGTTTGCATGTATGCTTGAATGCATGCATTTACCTCATCCACCTTACCCCTTCGGGGATTACAGGCATGAAGTTACGTTTTAATACAATGAAATGCCAACTTTAATGATTTTGGCTTGGCACCGACTTGAATCCTATTAGTAAATAACACATATATATACTTCTCAAAGTAACCGATGATATTAGGAGTGGCATGGAAGATAGAATGGTCACTGTCTTGGTTTTAATTGACTTCTCAAACGCATTCAACATGGTTGACCATGATATCCTCCTTGCTATTATGAGACATCTAAATTTTTCCTCTTCAGCAGTTGAGTGGTTTTCGTCATATCTCGAGAACAGACAACAGGCAGTTCGAGTTAAGGGAGTTCTTTCGAACTTGTGTCACCTCAGTGCAGGTGTACCACAAGGTGGCATTCTTTCCCCTCTTCTTTTCTCTACCTTTATAAACATTATTTCGGCTGTTTTGGATTGCTCTTACCATCTCTATGCAGATGTCTTACAATTATATAGTCAATCGGAAGTCGAAAATATTAATATTGCTGTTCGTAAGATTAACTCCAATCTCGATAAAATTAGTTCTTGGTCTCACAAATATGGCATCCAAGTCAATCCGGATAAGTGTCAGGCCATTATAGTTGGTAGCTCAAGACAGTTAGGTAAATTAAGTGGTAGTTCTATTGCACCTGTCATGTTTGAAGGTCGGATTATACCTTTTTGTTCTGCTGTGAAGGATCTAGGACTACACATCGATACGACTCTTAGCTGGAGGGTCCATGTCAATGAAGTGAGTCGAGCTGTCTACGTAACACTTCATTCCCTTAACCGACTAAAATACTTTCTTCCAACTGTAATTAAGACGCGACTCGTTCAGGCACAAATTTTTCCCCTTATTGATTATGCTGATGTGTGTTATCTGGACCTGAATGAGACTCTTCTTGAAAAACTTGATAGACTCATTAATAACTCTCTCCCGTTTCATATTTTGTATTCGCAAAGTTTGACCATGTTTCTTCCTTTCAAACAAAGCTAAATTGGCTTCCTGTTCGACAGCGAAGACAAGCACGGCTTCTTAGCCAACTTTTTTCTATTCTTTCTGACCCCACTACTCCTTCATATTTCAAAAGTAAATTTAATTATCTTTCTTCTTCGCATTCGTTTCAATTACGCTCCATTGATTCTAATATTCTTTCCATACCTCTTCACCGTTCCGGCTTCATATCCAGCTCTTTCGTCATCCAAGTGATCCGTTTGTGGAATGCTCTTCCAGAAGATATCCGTAGACTTACTACAAAACAGGCTTTTAAGAAAAGAATCAAAGAACACTTTCTTAAACCTTAAATCCGCAAAATCATCATCATTACTTTTATCATGTATTATATCACTGTGTTAATTTAATTTCTGTTTAAGGTATAATGCTATTTATGTATATTATTATATATACATATGCATATATATATATGACGGGGATGGAGAATATAAACATACTGACCTGACTAAACCGATGATTATAGAAAGTCCTAATCAAAGTACTAAACATACCCAGTAGCTTGATTGACAAGTGTCATCAATGACACTTGACAGTTGAACTTGACAATTGAGAAAAGGCGGCGTCCGCGCCGGTTCCTTGATATAATTCTGTAACTCGATATAGCAATCTAGATTCAGCAATAGTTGGATAACGAGATATAGTGACGAGTCGCGTAGTATTGAATTGATTGGCAGAAGAGATTTACATTGTGCAATGAACATTTGTATTCCGGTAACTGTGTGCCCGGTCGTAAGTTTCTTGCCCGTTCTTCTCTGGCGTAATCGAATGGGCGGATCATTGGCAATAAACGACTATTGCTTGATCTTCTGCCAAACCATGTGCTTTATTTCATCACCCGCTCGAGTTCCCACCTACAGACGCCCACAAACACGAATACTTATGGCTTATGGAAAGGTACGCAGACAATACTACCTAGATGTCCTGACTGGAGAGTCCTCCTGCCGACATATATATTTATTATATATTTATATGATAGTTATTTATTTGAGTATTACGTATGTATAGAAATAATTTAAATATTTATTTTGGTTTCTATAATATATTTATTTTTGTATTTAATTGTACCATTCCAACTGAATATCTCGATTTATTAGTTTATTTTTTTTGTAAGCACCGCCAACATTTTTTTTAACTACCAATGGTTGACTGGCAGAGAGCGCTTTAAGCGTTAAGTCCGCCATTTGTACCGATATTTTATTGATGCAATAAAGAATAAATATATAAATAAATAATAGGCAGTATAAAATTAATATTAAATCTGTATTATTTTTTACTTTTTAGATTTGAAGTCGGTTTTTCTTAACGTAGTTATTTTTATTTAATACTTTTTAGTTTATTGCTGCATTGTCAATAAGATTAATGTTCACATCTGTTTAATTTGTAAAATCTGACTATTATAGCTTTTTTTTTTTTTAATCTCCATTTAATGAGCTTGGTCAAAGACCATGACGCTCTATACGTTCACATGAATTACATTCTTCATTTAAAACAATTAGATACCTCATTTAAATTGTTTAGGTGTGTCGATACAAAATTATTACACGACTATACGAAATCAATGAAAAAATTTTATCCACGAAGGAGTAAATAAGCTGTGTTGTGCCGTCAATGAGTAAATATGTCATTGTCACTCGTTGTCATCTTGTTGTCATGCGCATTACGGACGGACGGACGCATATGCGGACTATCTAGGACGTCAGTGGATTCAACGCATTGTTATGACAACACGCTGTCTAATCTTATTCCTTTAGTTTGAGGTGAAAGTAAGTAAAAAATGCTCATTAAATAAAAACTAATGGGCCTACCTGAATAATTTTTTTATGGGACCAATTTGAAACTATTCCGCATCAAACACAACAAGAATTACGTAAATCGGTCCAGAAATCTCGGCGAAATTCGCGTACATACATAAAATATATATATATATATATATATATATATATATATATATACCGGCCGAATTGAGAACCTTCTCGTTTTTTTGAACTCGGTTAAAAAAGTCACCTAATATTCATAATCAACCGAATTAAAGACTAATGGTCAACCTCTCATGGGATATAGCATTAACTATACGCTTACACTTACAGCCCCACAGTAGGTATAAACCTGTGTCGTGGATGCCGTTGTATACAAACAACACATACACAAACACCCAGACCCGAAACAAATATCTGTAGGCCATACAAATATTTGCGTCCCGGTGCCGGGGCGCGACCCTTCGAATTAAACGGTCAACTCACACCGCTGGACCAACCGGGTCGTCAAAACTTAACTGCATAAGATCAAACTGGGTTCCTGAAGAGAAAAGTTACTCGCGACCGACGACCATATTGTTAAAACAGATAATTTAAAAAAATCCCAGGGTGTTTGCTCCCTGTTCTTGTTGTTAATTAAATCTGAGTTCTTAAGTATCAAATCTGAAAAGAGTCTACCATCTTACGTTTGTAGGTACAACGGCGGCTCTGTAACCTACGATACAATTTTGAAATTTTTTTTTTCGCGTTCTTTTCTGCCCTGACAATGCAGATTGTGAAACGAACAATCGTCGGCTATACAAAACGGAGTTCTTCAATTATGGCATTAAAAGAGGGCTGGCAGCTGGCAGCACGTTGTCAACTCCCCTTGTGATGCAAATCGTCATAGGCAACAGTCCGATGATCTCTGCATCGCGTGGTCCGTCTGCATGTATGTGAACCTCAAAACCATTGTATAATGCTTCCTTTTTTTATGTAGTGGAGGTGGCAAACAAGCATGCAGTTCACATTGATGTTAAGTGATGACTACAGCCTATTGACACTTACACAAAGATGCCTCTGTGCCGGAAATTACCAAATGGAACACAATAGTGCTGAACACTACCATTTAGCGGCAAGTATATTAGGTAATGCGGTGGTGCCTACGCCCGCGAGCTCCGTCACTGAAGCTCTACCACCAGTAATTTAAGAAAGATTTTTAACAGAGTTCAAAAAGAAGGAGGTTCTTATTACGTCAAAATTTTAGGCTCAGTACTTTGCTCTAGCTACTGCCACCCATAAGACAATGCAATAAATGTGAAGGAAAGATTTGACAAATCGGGCAGGACTTCGGTAGCTCAGTTGGAAGAGCGGCTGGACTAGATTCCCAGTGGCCGCGAGTTCGAGTCTCGCCTGAAGTCAAATTTTTCTTTCCATTCTTCTTTAAAATAGTCTCTCAGGAAATGATACAAACTAAGAAACAATTGTTTTGGAATTTCGCCGAGTTACAATTCGTTTGAATGCTGATGAAATGTAAATAAATACAAGTTTTTATAAGATCACTTGAGTATGAAAAAGAAGTGTCTATTGGAATTGTTTCAACGAGGAATTGATCATTTTTGCCTGAATCGACGAAACATAGCTTACCATAGCGAAAGATATAAAACAGAAATCAATGGTAAATATGGAAAAGGCCATATATTATAATCTGAAACTCCAACCTCATCTTCAACAGAGGCCAATGCATGCATTCCAGAATACATGCCGGCCACGATTCGCCAGTTACGTTTGGTCCAGTGTTAAAAGGTGGCGAGCCTATTGACGTCTCCAATTATGTTGCCAAATTCCGAGGCACATGCACAAACATGCAGTTCACGTTTATGGTAAGTGAGTACCTACTGCAGCCTATAGGCATCTACATTAGAACTAGCGATGATGGTTTAAAATTTAAACCATACATTAAAAATAACATTAGTTTGTTTAAAAAAAAACATAATATTACCGTGATTTGCTCAAATTACGATCGTTCAATCTAGTAAATAAATATTGTGTCAATTTTTTTGACAGAACAAGAACTTGTAACTTAGGTACCTGTCTATTGTTCAATATACATCTAATGAAAACTTTTTAATAAAAATTTGGGGAATCATCAAATGTTTTTCTTAAAATTTAGTGTAAAGTAAGACAGTGATCACCGAACGCAAGAACCGAGCGAGCGAAGCGAGCGTGCCGCTCGAATAGTTTCCGGTTTTAAAAATATAATTTTGAGTTTCAAACCAAAAACGACTACTAAATTAGTTTTTTTTCTCGAATATTAGATACTCCTCACGTGCAGTTTCCATAACGTCATATTCTCATAGGCAGTAATAATCCCTAGAATTAATTTTCGCGTGGTCACTACTTATCTGTCAGAGGCCGCCATTTTGACTCATAAACAAAGCACTTTCAGTGCCTCTGTTGGAAGTTAAAGCAACCACGATATGATTACACAGTTAGTTTGAACATTTCATGAAGTGGGCGCGCGTTTTACCTACTATATCGACGAACGATTTTTTATCACTGATCTGGTCAAGGCATATAATATTATGGTCAATCAACAGTGAACTTTCATGACTGAAAAAGATTTCATGACTTTTGCAATTTTACGATATGATGTATAAAAGGCAAACCAGACTCATTGACTTAGATATCAAAGCACATCTGAAATTACTGTACCTAGAAACTTAAAATTTGGTACCCTTGTACTTGTATGAAGGAATCCCTGTTCCTTTCATGATGTAAGTGAGCACTAAGAAAGATTTTTAGAAATTCAACCGATAAGGGGGTGAAATAATGGAGTGAATTTAAAACTCTCTGCATTACTTCACTATGGAATTTACTCATTTCTGGACTGAAGTATGAAAAGAGGTATACATATATCTCGATAACAATAAATTAAAAATGATCTGTGTGGGTGAATGGGACAGAATTCCCTGGAGGGTAGGGAATGCAATCCCAATCTCACGAGAACCCGTGTAATTTTTCGGGATCAATGGACACAGCGACGGTAATATGTCCATGATAAGCAGCCTAGACGAACGCACGCAACCCTGTCTAACACCGAGGTTAACATCAAACCAGGGTGGCATGTTCCCAGCTATACGCACATATGCTTGAGAGTCCTCATACGCAGATTTTATTGCACGAAGCAGACTGCCGTCAATACCATACCTACTCTGTCAAAATGTCCCACAGCTCCTTTCGTAATACTCCATCAAACGCTTTCTCCAAAGCCGCAAAACTGCAAAAATCCTTCTGGCTCACAGCCAGATGCTCCTCTACGATGAAGATGAGGGAGAAAACTTGATCTATACATCTTCTGCCCGTTGATCGCTCTATAGCTGGTGCAGTCCATACGTGACCCCTTGACTTTATACAAAGGCACGATGACCGCACATTTCTAGTCCTTTGGGACTCTGCAGGATCTCTAGCAAATGTTGCACAGCACCCAAAAAGATTCCCAAACGGCAACACCACCATATTTCATAATTTCGGCAGAAAACTGAACTATATCCGCCGCACATTTCAAACTTCGTATCGCCCATACAATCTCATCTAATGCTATATCCTCACAAGCTACCGTTATGTCAGTAACTCTGGCGTCAGCATTGTAATATATGTAATATATTGTAAATACCTACTCGCCCCATCTTTTTAACACAACTTGTGTGTTCTCAAGAATGTCACCCTCCTGAGAGTTTATTCTATTCATCCCATAAACTGGAGAAGAGCTTCTAGATTTTTTCACCTCCCTCCAATAGAGGTTGATGTTAGTCTCAAAAGTTCTTCGCCAGTCTCTCGTCTTCTTCCATTATATTTCTCTCACGCTTTTAATTCACTAAAATCTTGGTGTCATTCTTGAACCGGCAGTAAATTTCTCTATTCTACTTATTTAATTATTTAGTTAGTTATTAAAGGATAAATGCTTTTGTTTTATTTCAAATAATATTTGTTTTAATTAACCTCGCTATCACAAACAAGCAGTTTACATTGTGATTTTTTTTTTTAACTAGACGAGATCCCAAAAATTTTGAGATCCCGCAGGATTGACATTTCTCATCCCGAGGGATCTCGAGTCGGGATTGCATTCCCTACTGGAGGGTAAAATGGAGGAAGTTAAGTTTATATAAAAATTTTCTCATTTCTGGACTTCAGCAGTATAAAAATTGGTGAAAGATTGCTGATGACAAACAAAAATTATCTGTGTATGCAAAGATAAAGAAAGAAGAAGTAGCTTTCTACTTATTAAGGGGGAGTTTATATTAAACTCCCTTATATCTAGACTTGAAAATATAACGGGTCACAATTTAAAATGATCCTTATGACGAAATTGGCGACTTAATTCCCGTGATCCCAAGTGATCTGCCATTCTAGTGCAAGACAGTACAGTTCCCTGTTAACGTGTGCTTTGCCATGAAAATCAATACAGCAAAGGGTCAAACTTTAAAATTCGTTGGTGTAGATTAAAGAGAAGGAAGCTGTTTTTCTAACGGTTAGCTGTATGTGGCTTGCTCGTGGGTTAGTGCACCAAATAGCTTGATCATTCTATAACAAGCTTCATAACTAGCAAAAAATGTTTATGGACTGTTATCGATCTCCTAATTTTTAAAACTAGGAGATCGGCGTAAACAGGTATCTTACTCTTGAGCATGGCAAAAAGCGTGTATTTTAAAGGTAGGTATTTTAAAATATGATTTTAATTCCTTTATTACACTAATGTTCTTACCAAAGAGAAAATATTTGTATAAGCTTTTTTTAGAAATTAAACCTGATATTCCATAGAATTGGGATCAACACAGGTGAAATCCCTACATATCACTTCATCACTTCACTATCACTACATATTATAAAGTCTGCTTAATTTCTCTGTCGGTATGTATGTATGTGCTAATCTCGGAAAGTTGTGAACGGATATTGTTTCTATTTGAAAATTTGGAATGCGGGTTTTCTGAGGATGGTTTACAATATTATATCTATAATTTATCAATTACGTACTTATATTTACCGAGATACCACGGTTTTTGTCAAAGAAGTAGGGTGCGTCCCCACAATATAGTAAATGCTACCCGTACGAAGCCGGGGCGGGTTGCTAGTATTGAATATAGAAGACAATTAAATATTTGCTAGCAAGTAATTTATATTATATAATTAACTATAGTTAAATGTATACATACAGTGCACAACAATAGTCATTCATAAAATGAAGTGCAACTACAAACATTTTGAACAACTTATGCTAATCAACAAAAACAAATATTGCTGTTTAAAAACCATTGTAACAGATCAATGTCTTGTTCAAACCTATAATGTATGTACATGTGTAATACCACATGTTTTATGGCATGTAGATAGCAAACAAGCATGTAGAACAGAGTGATGGTAAATTAATGCTGCAGTTTCAAAATATCTACATAACTTCAACATTGATACTGTATGTTGAGCTCATCATCTAAATTTTCCTATTCCAGAAAATAGTCCATATCCAAAACCAGACAGAATTTTATATGACTTGTCAAATAAGTAAAAATTATAAGAACATAGCATAGTAATTAGTAATTATGCAGTATGTTATTACATTTACCTTATCACCTAATAATTTTGAGGTAGGTATTTCTGATTGTATTTGCTAAAAAAATATTATCTACGTTCATAGACCCTGTGCATTGTGTACTCTATGAAATGTGCTAATACTTCACTATGTAACATTATTTATTAAAATATTAGTCATCCATATGTCTTAACAAATTGATCATATTTTGCTCACAAGTCAAAAGATATGACAATTATTATTTTGTTCATATTACGTTACTACTTACTAATTATAAACTACTTATAAATGGATATTCAGACAATACACAACACAATCAGTAAACCAAAATACTAATACCTGCACATAGCATTTATTATACAAGCCTATCTGGTTATTTTATGAAAAACAGCAAACAAATATAAATGTATAAATTAATAAATATTAACAATGGCATGAAAATCCTGCTGCTGGTATTGAATATGAAAGATATAATTTTTTTTATAACTAATCTTACCTGATTCCTGATGGCTGCAACTGGTGTCAGTCCAAGTTGGTTTTGTCCTTGTTGCAGAAACTGATTCGTACCGGGCAGCATACCCGCCTGGCTTAAGTACATCAGGTGTTCTCCGCTCTTGCCTATGCCATTCATAGCTTGCATGGGATTGCCGGGGTGCTGATGTATATCATATAGCCCTTGTTGACCGAGCTGAGGAGCATTTTGCATCCCTTGCAGGGGTGGCAGCATCATTGCGCTATTCTGTATGGTCAAACTGTTGCCCAAGTTGTGATTTTGCATCGGAGCTAGCTGAGTGTGGACCATGTTAGTGGTTATATGAGCAGGGTGAGAGCCAATGACAGATGGGTTCATGGCCAATGTCCCCACGGATGATGCTATAGCCTGATTAATAAACTGGTGCTGGCTTGTTTGAGAATTTTTCATTTGTACAGGGCCTTGTTGATGCATATTATTCATTGATATCGGTATTGGATTCTTCCATTTATCTTGATTCTGAAAAACGTGAATATTGGACCATAAGGATGTGTGTACAATGACACTGTTTATTTTTATGTTTTATGCCTGATATAATTAATTGCAACTTAAACAAACCTAATAAAATTATAAAGCACATGATCTGAAACAAAAATAAGGAGAAGTTGGCTATGCACAATGAATCAGTGTTTGTAGAGAATAAAACCAGAAAATAACAACCCAATAAAATTCAAGTTTGTCTGTTAATAGGCAGGTAACTATGACCTGGACACTATCCCCCTTATTCATACACGTAGATTAGATATGTTTTAGCTATAGAATGCTTTGTCTTTGTCAGTTGCATTGCCAAATGTGCAGGATAGAAAAAGACAAAGGAGAGATTAGCAACACTTTAGCTAAAATATGTTTATGAATATGGGGGTATATATATTAGTGTTGTAAAAGTCTCAATCAAGTCTTTTAGTCTTTATTTCGAGACTTGAGTCAATTTTCAAGACTAGGACTCGTAGGTCACATGAGTCTGAGTCCTTTTTTTTGTAATGGAAGAGGCAAACAAGCATGCAGTTCATATTGATGTTAAGTGATGACTGCAGCCTATAGACACCCACACAAAAACCAAGGTCAAAATGCAGATGTGTTACCACTCCTGAGGCCTAGGGTGTTATGCCTCTGTGCCAGAAATTACAAGGCCATACATTACCACCTGACTGAAACACGATAGTGCTGAACATGCGCTGAACACTACCATTTAGCGGCAAGAATATTAGGTAATGCAGTGGTGCCTTTGCCTGTGAGCTCTGTCACTGGAGCTCTGCCACCAGTAACCAGTAGTCCTTCTGAGTCTTCTGAGACCTCTCGAGTCTTTTAAGTTCTTTGAGCTAGGCTTGAGACATGAACTTGAATTGGTGTATTATAATCAGTGATCGAAAATTAGGGAGCACAAAGATGTAGGTACTTGTCCGATATTGCCATCATTGAAGTAATTGTGAGAAGACTGTTTTTTACAAGGCCCTTTTTTGCTTAACATTTTATATTGAATGTTGCTTAAATGTTCTTCTTAGTTAAATAAGTTGTTATAATTAATTGGATTATATATTATATTGAAAAGATATTTAAAATAACAATATACTTTAAAGTTACATCCCTAATAAATCATTAGTTCGTTAATTACTATTACATTTACTTCAAACTACAGCTATGAATTCAGAGGACTCAGTCATGATGAGTTCTTTTAATTTAAAGACTCAAAGTATTTGAGTTCTTTTTGGCAGGACTCGAGTCTTTTTACAAAAGACTCCAAATTCTGGAGGACTCAAGCTCTAAGTATTATTTATGAAACACAAGTATTTAAGAAAAGCTCAAGTTTTATTAAATAGGACTCCAAGACTCGAGTTTCTTACAACACAAATGTAAAAAAGAATTATAAAAAATTGTTTTGAAACAGAAAAACAGTGAATATGCTATAATGCTCAGAGCAACAAAATCTCACATGCTTTGTGATATGGCATATTTAGTAAAAGAATATTATAGATTTGATTGTACAACCAAGACAAAATCATTTTACTGCAGGAAAACAACCATTGAAATTCAACTGTATGGTCAAATCTTATTAATCTTGTACACAAAGTTACATTCTACAAAGGAGGAATAAATGATATTGACAATCAATATACACAAACAAAATAGTACTATTTTGGTATTTTGCATTATCTTCAAATAGAGAACACATCAAGCTTTACAAATGTTATTGCATATTAAACTGAAATCTAACAATACAATGAGATTGCTTCCAGTCAATATTCCACATAATAAGAGTAATAGACAACATTGAATGCTCTTATTGATAAAATGTCATTAATTCTTATCACAGCATTTTATTGTTACTTCTCAGAAGAGTTGTATTTAAATCACTTCTTGGCCATACAGGGTTTCAAATGGACATGAATTCAAACATTTTGTAGAATAAAATGTATACAATCACGATTATAGAATAGCAATGTAACAGTGAGGTTATAATTTCAATGACATAGTAATAACATGATAAATAGATGTAAACAGCTGATAAGACGTAAACAAACCTCGGCGATAGCGTCGTCGCCGACGGCCCAGCGCTGCTTGGGCGCTAAAGAGGGCAACTCGGCCTCCTGGGGCTCTCTCTGGAACACGTAGTGCACGGCGGCATCGTCCTGGGTGCGGGCCTGCGACGCGCGCGAGCTCTGCAACCCTGTTTCGCCCGCCTCTTCTTCGCCACCCGTGCCCGGCCACTTCATTGGGCTACCGTGGGGTTCGAGCATTCAGTTTCACTACGCTTCGACCCTCCGTAACCGTAAACACACTCGCGATCTTCCTGTTTACTCACTAACGAGCGCTAACTCCCGTACTATTCGAGTAACTAATTACGAGATCGCTTTACATGATCAAACGGCCAACAAACGGCGAAACGGTAGCTGTTGAAGCCATCTAAAGACTGTAATAGCCTTTTTGTCTTTGTAATGACAGCTACTAGTTTAGTCGAAGCACGATGACAGCCGCTAAGGGAAACCAAAATATTGCATGAAACTGCAACGGTCTGATTCACGGATCGAAACGCGAAGGCCAACTGATATACCGATGTATATTTTAGCGATGAATTCTACAGAATTTTTAGATTTTGATGGTATGTATTGCGTACCGCTGTTCTAACTTCTAGGTTTAGCGATTTGTCGGCGTCGAAAACTGAACGGAATAAACACTCAAAATAATACACTATTCACACAATTTCTAAACAAAACGACCACAAATATAATTACTATATGTACACAGAACTATTTACAATGTACAATTTTTACAAAAAACCCGGTTTATGCCATTGGCTACTGTCGATATTTTCCGATTTAGAAAAGACTACAAACATCCTTCACTGCCTATCCGCCATAGTCGGTCGGGCAGCAGATGCGATGCGCGCGCAACGCGCAAAGCTATACTATAAACATAAATAAATACACACAAACGTTCCTAATTAAATTCGTTTTTAATTTTCTATTTTATAATTTCAATGAAAATCAATATTACAGTCACTTATCTAGTCAATAAAGAAATGCTTAGTAAAATTAATTGCTATTCGAATTTGTTTTCAGGATAATTAACTATTTGAAAAAATTACAGATTTTCTAAATGCTTTAGTATGGATGTCCTAAAACTTTAATTATTATTTCTTATTTCTTGTAGATTACGAAGATCTGAATATAATATTTACTATGATAATAGTTAACTTTAAAAAAATGCATTTCATTATTAAATTTTACTGTAAGCGTTGAACGAAGCGGAACTTCCATCGGTAGTAGAACGTAACTTGTCACGTTTCGAATATGAAATACGGGTACACCGCCATCTATTGAGGAACGTTATAATGTCTGTAAATAGGTAGTATAGGTACTTAAGTAAAGTTGTATGTATAGTGTTGTACATGTTATAGTGGCCCCGCGTCATAAATTTAATACATAGGATTTAAAAATTCGTGACAACTCTATCTGTTAAAAGTGGTTGGTATTTTTTCTTAAGTTCAATTGACAAGGTAACTGTCAATGAGCTATAGTACATAGTAGAAATACCTACAGAATTGGCGTGATTGCCTACAAAAATTTGGACGATTACAATGGCCGCTTTTCATAGGGTTGTTTTCGATAAATATCGATATCATCTTCTAATACATGAGCGGTTATTATCGATATTTTATCGACACGCATTCTTATTCTTATGTATGCTTATAGCTATGCTAGTATGTATGCTTAGTAAAATACACTCACTAAATTAGAGTTGAGTATAATTGTAATAATTATGATGTAGTAATAAAATGTATCCTGTAATTTGCATGCAAATTAAATGGTGACTTCTTCTTTGTCGTATTCTTCAATACTGAAGGTCGTGCCCGTTTTGGTAAGTATAGGTGGAGGAGCTGACGAGCTGCTTCCAGGCATATCTTCAGCTTTTCTGAGAGCCGCAGTCACCGGCAGTCCAGTGATTTCTTTTATGGCGTCAGACCATCGGCTAGGTAATCGACCTCTTTTTCCGTCTACATTATCCACCTCAACCAGTTTGTCGAAGTTTTCTGGTTGTCTTCGAACTATGTGGCCAAAGTAGGTGAGAATGCGCTGGTAACAGATCGTAGAGTGCCTAGTTTGGATTTTTAGCTGGTCGAGGATAGACTTGTTTGTTTTTTTTGCTGTCCACGGTATGCGCAACATCCTCCTCCAGCACCACATTTCCAATGCATCGATCTTCTTTCTATCCACAGCGCGGATCGTCCATGACTCAGACGCATATAAGAAAATAGAGAACACAAGAGTTCGTACTAGTCTCATTTTGGTAGCATTGGACACGTTTCTATTCTGCCAGATTTTTGAGAGCTTGCTCATTGCATTCTTAGCCATTTGGACTCGTCGTTGAATCTCTTTGGCACATTACATACAATATAGTATATGTTTATACGCGTACGCAACTTAAAAAATCGAAATATTCGGGGCTTTACATAAGTGTGTCTATGGCAATACCTATCTTCTCTTCCATCAAATGTCCCAGCGAACGACTTTTTAGCAATGCTGGATTGGTATAATATGATGAGCAAAGATATTATATCTTTGATGATGACCTAAGAAACCGGTTGTCAGGGGTAACAGCTTCCAAATTAATTTATATAAAAATTTACCTCCCTATAATTAATTTTGATTAATAGTATTCAATTCTTTTATTTTGATTTGATTAATAATATTCGACATAAGTAGGTACCTAATTAACAAAGAAATAAAGACTGCATTCTTATTTTCATTTCAATTTCTAAATTAAATTGTATCATTAACTCATCTTTTTTTGTGAGCGTGTGTTGTCTAGATATGTTACTGAACTCGTCCTTAACTGCTGGACCGATTTTGATGATTAATTATTGTGTGTGTTTTTAAAATGGTTTAAATTCATAGGCCAGGTCCACTGGAAAACGCCCTTTTAATTATTTTTTTTGTATGTATGTACTTAGTTATGTACATAGAGACTGGACAGCGGGTTTTGGGTTAGGTCCGCTAGTATTTATAATTTCGTATCATCCTCTCTGGTGTAGAACGCCAGCGATCTACTCGATTGAGCGATACGGGTGCGGTCAGGTATGTGACGGGTGACCACTAGTGGCAAATTAAAAGGCGCGTTTCCGTGCTTCGGAGATAAATAGCAATCGTTAAACCTTGTCGCAGGCCATATGTATGGGCGGTTTGAAAACATCCGATAGCGGGTTGGCCACTAACTTGGCCACTATCTCCACCAACCCGCATTTGAGAAGCGTGGTGGAGTAAGCTCCAGGCCTCCCCTCAAGAAGGGGAGAGACTCGTGCCCAGCAGTGGGACGTTTCAACGGTTGCCATTATTATTATTATTATTATATCATTAACTGCCTCAGTAGCGTAGTGTGGTAGCAGGCCACTACTACTACGCTGGGGATCCTGGGTTCGATTCCCGGGTCGGGAACTATCAGAGATAACGGCAAAAAATCCTTTATCTTTGGTTCTATTGGGATTATTCAATTTTCTGGAAGTTTCCCAGTAGGTACCTCGGAGTTTGGCAATGTGCCCGGAGATGGCAACAGGTTCGCCTCCTGTTACATGGGCCAAAATGTAACCGGCGAGTCGTGGGTGTTTGCATGTATGCTTGAATGCATGCATTTACCTCTGCCTACCCCTTCGAGGATTACAGGCGTGAAGTTACGTACATTCTTCCTCTTCCGCTTCCTCATAAAATATCCTCATCCTCATCCGCAACCTCTAAATTTGCGCGTCACAATTCCTCTTCCTCATAATCACTTCCTCAGCAACCCTAGTATGGTCCCGTAATAACAGATCAATCACAGATAAGTTAAATGACATTTTAGGTCTCAGGGGTGGCAAAGTGGCAACGCATCTGCATTTTGACCTCTGGTTTTTGTGTCAAAAATGTAAATGTCTTTAAGTTTCAGTCATCACTTAACATCAATGTGAACTGCATGCTTGTTTGCCATCTTCGTTTCATAAAAAAAGTATTTCATATTTTCTGCTTTTGTAACAGTGAGGATTACCGGTAGCAGATAATATTATGTAATAATAGTACCTAGTTTGGTAATATAGAATGGACACCTCGACGTCCCGCCCGATTTTTCCCCTTGCAGCCCACACCTCGCCTTGAGTCCCATGCCGAAAGCCGATCGTAACGTAACAGGAGACTAGAGGGGACATCGAGGACGCAGGGTGGTCCAGAGTGTAGCCGTTCATTGGTAAATATGGGTATCTAGGCAGTGCCGGATTTAAAATTCAAATTCAAATTATTTATTGCGTTATGTCATATGGGTACATAGGTGGTATTGTACAATGACACCCTGTTAGGGTATAGCAACATAAGAGGGGAAGCTTATGTAATAAGGGGAAAGTTAAATATTATCATTTATTTAGATTAAAAAATATAATTTGAAGGTGTCGCTCAAATAATCCTGAATATTATAGAATATTTAGGCTTAACAATGGCCTGAATAATACAAATGTACGTTTGACACCTGTGTTACCTGTTCAAGTGCTCTCAGCTCCATCAGCAAATTAAAGAAACCCCATTTTTAGAGCAAGTTCTCATGACAAGCGCTAGACGTAGTTGTAAGCGCGCTTGTTGTAACTTGCTCTTAGTGTACGCGCGCATGACCTTTTTTGTTCATCGAGATATATAATTACCCCTTAAGTATACAAGTTTACTTCTTCAAGAGTTGATGAGCAAAAAAAAAACGAAAAGGTTCGCAGTCTTTTATATACTGGAGAATAGGCAACGTTCACGTACGACAGGTCAGTGGGAGTTGCGGGAGTGGAGGTATATGTTCAACAAAAAACTGGAACCGACAGTAGAAGTCAAGCTATTTGCTGACAGTACAGTCAAGCTATTTGTAGTTTACCACATAATCAAAGGGTTGTAAAATAGTTTTGTACCAAGGCAATGAGTATGCTGGGACAGCTAGATATCATCACACTATTTCACACTAATATCACAGTCTAAAGAAAACGAACATGTATGTAGTTATACTGTGCTAATATTATAAATGTGAAAGTTTCTTTGTTTGGATGTTTGTCCGTCAATCACGCCGAAACTACTGAACAGATTTTGATGAAATTTGTTACACAGATAGGGTATTAGCTGACTTAGATTTTAGGATACTTTTTACCCGAAAAAATGTTCCTGTTGAATGCCATAGGATTTGATGAGTTTCCACAGGTTACGCAAAAAGCGACCTACACGCCGTCGGAGCCGCGGGTTACAGCGAGTACAGAAATAAATATGAAAACCACTATAAGAATGTCAAAATTGTTTTATTTTTTTACTTATAATACACAGTCTATATGGGCTTAATCTTAAAATGTAAACCAATAAGAGAAAACACAAGACACTTAAGATCCTGCACGAGGTAATAGAAACACCGGAGGCCCTCAGGATCACGAGATTGATTCACATCTACTAATGAGCCGGTCTTGGAAGTTGTGAAAGATATATGTTCTTCACCAATTACTATCTCCAATTCCTGAAATTGTTTATTTATATTATAATGTTATGTAAGTGAGACCGCAAAAAAGCATGCAGTTCACGTGGATGAGGTCAAAATGCAGATGTCACCCCTGAGACTTCCCTGAGGCCACACCGCGGACACTCCGCCAACATTCCATACATATGCTTAATTTGGTCTCTATTACACAGACATCAACCAGTAACGTGTATTTCCACATGCACCTGTGTGCGTAGCACGTAGAGAATACCAAACATCTCCCATAAGAGAGGAGGAGGTTGGGTGAGGCTGGGAAATCGAGCAGGAAGTCTAAAGGCGGGTACAGACTGCTGCAACGCAACATGCAATGCAACACGAAACGAGCATTGCATCAGTGTAGACGCGGGGCGCGCACAACGTGCGCACGAACCGCGCATGTACCTACTCACATCTGTTTCCGAGATGCGCGCGAACGGATCGCTCAGTCTGCAAAAGTTCCATGTTCGCGCGCGTCTAGCCGTACACACCACACAACCTGTCCACACTGACGCTCCGCGCATACTGCGCGCCTCTTTGTGTTCGGGGAAAAAACCGACAAATTTCGGGTCGCTACGCGCAAGAGTTGCAACAATCTGTTCGTGCGCGTAGTAGACGCGGTTCGTGCGCGCAAGGCCTCTACACTATGGGAATTCTGTTACTTTACATGATACATTGCAGCAATGTGGACGTCAAATTCTTGCATTGCATGTTGCATTACATGTTACATTGCACCAATGTGTACCCGGCTTTAGTGTCCATTCTATACATAATATTTGTTATGTTCCTGAGAGAGGGTAGTGGAAAAAGAAGTGGTGTCATGGCTGTTAACTGAACTGGTAGGATTGTGTCTGATATTTAATTGTGAATTTAGTGCATATATAATAGTGGCGACGAGGAAACTTGTGGAATAGTGCAAAATAAAAGGTTTAGTAGTGTGGTAAACAATAGAAAACACTATGGGTATTAAATTTAATGAGTTTGATGTGGCACATGGTTGCTGGCAAAACTACATTGAAGGATGCAGCTGTGCCAATGGAAATAAATAAGGTTACCGGGAAAAAATAATATGATAATATTTACTGGTGGTAGAGCTCCAGTGACGGAGCTCGCGGGCGTAGGCACCACCGCATTACCTAATATACTTGCCGCTAAATGGTAGTGTTCAGCACTATCATGTTCCGGTCAGGTGGTAATGTACGGTCCTGTAATTTCCGGCACAGAGGCATAACACCTTAAGGCCTCAGGAGTGGTAACGCATCTGCATTTTGATCTTGGTCTCTGTGTGGATGTCTATAGGCTGCAGTCATCACTTAACATCAATGTGAACTGCATGCTTGTTTGGCACTTCCATTAAATAAAAAAAATAAAAAAAAAGAATTTAAATATCCTGATTGTTTCCGATGTGGCAGACAACATAAAGGTGAATGTAGATTCCGCTGGAGCAAATGTAGGCATTGTGGGAAAACAGGACACATAGAAGCAGCATGTATGGTGAAAACAAAACAAATGAAGCACAATTCTGACTGTAATGGGTTGTATGAGGTGGGCTTAAATAGTATTCGGCAAGATAAGGTTTTTTTTTTTTGTTCTATGGCATCGCTATTACGCATATTGCCAGTGTCAAGTAAAAAGATATTTAGTTTTTATTTAAGCAGCGTAAAAGTTAATATAATATAGTCATCAAGTATGATAAGTAAGTATCAAGTATAATATATGTCAGTCAAGTGAGTTACAGTTAAGTTATTCGAGTAAAGCGATGGCTACTTTACCAGAACATTTACATTGAAGTTTTGGAGGCAACCTGAAAGGTCGTGTTTTCGCACTGTTATTCTATTTCTCTATACACGGGCACTGTAATAAACCTATATCAAACAAAATGCCACCAATTTTATTCAATATAACTTAAAATACACCAAGAAAATTAAATAAAATAAGAGCACCATACGCCTCCGTCAAGGTTCCCGCCAAAACTCCCAAGATAAGGTTAAACCATTCCAAATTAAAGTGTTGTTAAATAATACAGAGCTACTGATGGAAGTGGATTCAGGCTGCCCATACACAATAATTAATGAAAACATAGCCAGGCGCATATGGAAAGGGAAGTTACCTCATTTGGAAACCACAGAGATTGGATTGAAGTCTTATACAGATGGTAAATTATTATTGCTGGGACAAACTTCGATAAACATAAAATACAAAAATATAAATTAAAATCTGAATATTCTCATAATAAAGGGGAGAGGTACAAGTTTAATTGGCCGGAACTGGTTCTTGGACCTAGGAATAGTAATACTTGGAATTAATAATGTTCAAATAACAACCAGTGAGAAGGACCAAATAAAACAGATATTGAGTAAATATGAGGGAGTGTTCGAACCAGGATTAGGGAAATATACAGGGCCAGTGGTGAATATTACACCAAATGAAGGAGTGGTACCCAAATTTTTAAGATGTAGACCTGTTGCTTTTGCACAAAGGAAAGCTGTTTTTGAAGAACTTGATAGATTGGTCAAAGAGGATGTGCTTGAACCAACTACTCATTCCGATTGGGCTACACCTATAGTAGTTGTATCGAAACCACAGGGGAAGGTGAGGCGATTATCGATTATCGATCCACAGTAAATGAAGTCACCAATACTGACACCTACCCTCTGCCCACACTTAATGAAGCTATTGTTGAATTGCAAGGCGGGGTAGTATTCTCGAAAATAGATTTAGAGCAAGCATATACACAAGTGAGAGTGGATGAAAATACTGCAAATTTGCTTACACTGAATACTCCAAAAGGACTGTACAAAGTGAAAAGATTGGCGTTTGGAGTAAAGGCTTGCCCTGGAATTTTTCAAAGGTTAATTCGTTAATGGCGGGCATCCAAGGAACAGCAGTCCTATTAGATGATATTGTCATAAGTGGGGTTGATATAAAAACCCATAATTCAAGATTGGAAAAAGTTTTACAAAGACTGCAAGAGGCTGGTCTAAGGGTGAACAAAGGGAAATTGTACTCTCTGTACTGCAAATGCACACTGCATTTGCAGTACAGAGAGTACAATTTCTGGGATTTGTAATTGATGAATATGGAATACATCCTACCAAAGAGAAAATAGAAGCTATAGAAACAACTCCAGCACCACAAAATGTCAAAGAGCTGCAAGCGTTTTTGGGTCTATTAAATTTCTATGATAGATTTTTACCTCATAAGGCTAATATAGCAGAACCATTATACAGGTTATTAGAGAAAGGGGTCTCTATGGATCTGGAACAAAAAATGTCAAGAAGCTTTTGTAAATTTAAAGGCGATGCTTTCCAGTGACAATACTTTAGTTCACTATGATGAAAAAAAGAAATTAATAATGTCCTGTGATGCATCTGACTATGGATTGGGAGCAGTTTTGGAACATGAGATGCGGGATGGAACTGTCCAACCGATAATGTTTGCCTCGAGGACTATGAATAGTCATGAACGGAATTATGCACAGATTGACAAAGAAGCTGCAGCAATAGTATTTGGGCTCAAGAAATTCCATCAGTACATAAGTGGCCGAAAAGTACTAATTAAAACAGATCATAGACCACTACTGGGTATATTTGGACTAGGCAAAGCGATTCCAAACATAATTTCTCCAAGAATGCTGCGTTGAGCGCTATTATTGAATTTTTAAATTGAAATGGATGAAGAATATTCGGGAGTTCTACTCATAGAAGAAACGCCAGTAGAGTTGAACTTTACGGCAGATGAAATAGCTCGATTGTCGAAGAGTAGAGAGAAGAGTTGCTGTCCAAAATATTGTACTGGATCAGGAATGGGTGGCCATCTAAAGTTGATAAAGAATATCAGACATTTTGGCAAAAAAGAGATGAGATGTCTGTGCATAGTGGGTGCATTTTATGAGGCAGCAGAGTGGTAATGCCTGAGAAAATGAGAACATATTTGTTAGAAGAGTTACATAGAAACCATGACGGAATAGTGATTACCAAAGCACTGGTGCAAAGTTATTTTTGGTGGCCATCAATGGATAGAAGGATAGAAGAAATGGTAAAAATTTGCAACATCTGTGCAGAAAATAGAAATATGCCAACACAAGTTACACATAACTGGATGAAACCGGACAAAGCTTGGTCCAGACTACACATAGATTATGCTGGACCATTCCAAGGCAGAACTTTTTTGATCTTGATAGATGCATATTCTAAATAGCCAGAAGTCAAAATTGTTAACAACATGAGTAGTTCTACGTTAATTAAAATTATGCGTGATATATTTGCCGAACACGGCTTACCAACTCAATAGTGAGTGATAATGGAAGAAGTTTTGTATCAAAAGAATTCAAGGAATATCTTAAAGAATGTGGTATTAAACAACATCTAGTGGCACCATATCATCCAGCTTCAAATGGCCAAGCAGAACGTACAGTGCAGACAGTAAAAAACAAATTGAAAAAGATTACAGCAGAACCTTGGCATGTAAGGTTACCCAATATACTGTATGGATTGCAATCTACACCAATACAACAATACAGTCAACGAAAAAACAACTGCAGAGTTATTGAACAATCGGCGGTTTAGAACTAAATTTGATAGTCTAAATCCGTTATCATACAGCTGTAAGGTGGATAAAAGAAATGAGGATGTCAAGGTTCGGACATTTGAAATAGGACAAACTGTGTATGCAAGGAACTATGGCAGAGGACCTCGTTGGTTACGAGGAATTGTTGAGAAGCGTGTCGGAGTATGCAGATACTTGGTGCGATGGAATGGTAGGCTGTTGACGAGACATGTAAATCAGATGCACAGTGGTGGAGCTCCAGATAAGGAATAACGACGCAGGACTCAAGAGGTTGAACATGAAAGTGACGAGGAAGATATTGTTATACCGTCACCTCGGAAATGGGCTGATATAATCGGAGCGACAGGGCCACAGGATATTGTTCTACCAAGCGGATCTACAGAAGTATTCAGAAATAAACAGGCATTATCAACTTCACCATTATCATCTTTAAACAAGAAAGTAAGACCGGACCAGCATTACAGCACCGGATCTGAGGAAGAGCAGGTGTCCGACACTGATGAAGAATAAAACTCATAAAAAGATAAAATACCCATAGTAGTAGTTAGTTTTAAATAAAAGACAATAGTTATTAAAAAAGTACATTATTAGTGAAGTGAAAGAACGTTGAATTCTAAGTGTGAAGCTATCCCGAGGGAAAAGCATGTTATGTTCCTGAGAGAGGGTAGTGGAAAAAGAAGTGGTGGTCATGGCTGTTAACTGAACTGGTAGGATTGTGTCTGATATTTAATTGTGAATTTAGTGCATATATAATAGTATTATTACATATTCTCTGCTGAAACTTAAGATATTGTGTCTATGACAGTTATTATAGGGCCACAAAAACCCACATTTTTGCTATAGGCTGCAATCATCACTTAACATCCACATGAACTACATATTTGTTTACATAAAAAAAAGGTAAATTATTACTATCCAGTCTTTCTCTGTTGCTAGGACACTAGGACTATGCTTTGTTGTGAAGTGTCGCAGCATGAAAGGCAGGCACCGTTGATGCTGCGACTCGAAAAAGTAAAACAAGTTTAATTCACATAAAGATGTTCGTTTTTACCTGTCTACCAACTCGATCGGGCTGCGGCCACAAACGGTCGTCTTCGTGCATTATTTCGGAATCTACAATAACCCGTTTTAACTCCTCCATCACGCATGGATGCACATAAGCTTCTTTACGAATCATTGTATCATTTTTATAATTGGAATTGTTAGCATATCGCAGTTTACCATCCGGTCGAAACTCAAATTCAAGGAACTCGTGTCCAAATTTCCCCTTGTGTCCCACATAATATCGTATGTAAAAGTCAGTAGACATTGTAGCGACGAAGAATAGTTTCACAGCAAATTTTATATATTTATTATAAACAACACGGCTGACTTAGTAGCTTAGTACTAATTAAAAGCGGCAATTTTTTTGTAAAAATTGTACAAAACAACGCAACTTCAAGCGTGTTCAACAATGACAAATGTAGGGACGTCTCTAAAAAACAATCGAATATTTTTGTTTAAGTGGTTTTCGTTTGTTTAATTTTTATTTTTTCGAAAATAATCGATTTTTAATCGTTTTTTTTTAAATTTTGCTTGTTCTCATAATGCTTACGATTTTTTTTTTAATTTTATTAATAGATTATTTATTTTGCAGTTTTCCATCGTATTTTCAATATTTTAAGAGCAACTCAATAATAGAAATATTTGCAACGCCATCTACTGTCTAGAAGCATACTGTAACTCAATCAGTAAAAAAAAACAGTCATTTCACGTTTTTAATTGACTAGATGTTGATTTTTTTAAATTTATTTCCTCACAACTTAAAACTTTGTTTTTTTCAAAGGACGAGGACTGGTAATACCCGCAAATCCGTTACTGGTTAACTCATCACACTGTACATTTTGTAATATGGTTAACAATTAGCAATCTAACCCAATCTTTACTTAAATGTATATACTTCAAATTCTGGCAATTCAAAACATGCCGTAATTTCAAATTATTTATTTTATAGTCATTTGGAAATTGCATAATTTGAAGTGTTAACACTGGGCCCAGAAATGTATGGAACATTATCATTCTCCTTTACAATCTAACCCGTTGATTACGCGTGCGAGTGAGTTTACGGTTTATTGTTTGTGGTGTTTTGCATAAAATGTCAATTAAGCGACCAAAAGGAGGCTTAATTTATAACAAAAACCATGGTACAATTGCGAAATATATATATTGCCTCAAAGAACTTATAAAGTTCGTTCGTAGTAACGTACAGCAATACAAAAAAAAATCCTCTCAGGAAACACGATCTGAATCTGCCACATTTTGCATGCCCAAAAAACATACTCTCGATCAAAACTGATTTCTTAAAAATGCGCGCTAAAAAATTCTAGACCACTTATCGTGATGAGTTACAATTATACAATTACTTGCTAAATAATTTTCAGAGATGATTTTCGTTATTCAGTGATGGGTGTAGTAAATTATTTTTTTTTTTTCATGATCGAAGTAAATTGTTTATGATATCTGGTAAGTTGATTCGATGAACAAATAAAAATAATTTTACAACTATTTTAGCTTCGAAATTCAGTTTTTTAAATGAAAACTATAAGAATCCATTAAAACAAAACGATTTTTTTCTAGAATAATCGATGATTTAAAAATTAGATGATTAATTATACAGTTCAAAAAAATATTCGTCTCGATTATTTCTCGATCTCGATTTTAGCCAGGCAAGTCACATCCCTAGACAATTGACATTATTGAATTATGACATTTATTATGACATGACCAGCAGGGCTGCCTATGCTATTACTTCATATTCTCCAAAAACCCGAATTCAAAGGAGATAGCCCACGACACCATGGACTTTTGTCCTTACCTCAGAATGTTGGTTATTATTTTGAGTTTAGATTTGTCTGATTGTAACAAAAAGTCTCTTGAAGTGGTAGGTATGAGTCCTTCAAGCATATTACTCCAAGTAAAATGTGTTACAAACATAGAGCAACACAGGAGGAGAGTAGCCATGTGCAGGCTTTCCCCTCTGTCAAAGTACAAATGGGCCTATACCTGTCGCTTAGAAGTTTAAATGTGTGCGTGAAATTGTTTATGTATTTTATTAATAAAATAGTCAAGATGTGAGTTTCGCAGTAAATGACGATTCTTGTAGTGTATGTGTGTGTGTCACACGCATTTCCCTCCGCAAAAATGACAAGACTGTTTTGCATTGGTAATAAACGCTATGGCTACTCCCCTCCGGTCCACTCCGGTCCGTCGCGGCGGTCGGTGGCCCGCGTTGCTCTATGGTTACTCATAAGAACTTAAACCTACCCTATTAAAAATAAAAAAAAAAATATATTTTTCTTTTTGATATGTAATGAAAGTGGCAAACAAGCATGCAGTTTACAGTGATGACTGCAGTCTATAGACATCCACACAAAGACCAAGGTCAAAATGCAAATGCGTTACTGCTCCTGAGGCCTAAGGCACTAAGGTATTATGCCTCTGTGACGGAAATTACCACCTGACCTAAACACGGTAGTGCTGAACACTACCATTTAGTATGTATGTCTATATCGTCACGCCAGGTCCCTAACTGGGTAGGCAGAGAGTGTAGAGCGCTAGATATCCCGGTCCTGACAAACCTCTCGTGCCTCGTCTACCTTCATCATTCTTTTCATACATGCACGACGATTCCTAAGACTTTTGACCCCACCATCAGACAGAACTCGACCTATTTGGTCATGGTAGGTCAGTCTTGGTCTTTCTGGCTACTACCATTTAGTGGCAAGCATATTAGGTTATGTGGTGGCGCCTACGCCCGCGAGCTCCATCACTGGAGCTCTACCATCAGTAAAAGTATCATTATAAAAAAATATAACTTCATTTTAGGTTTTTCGTGTCGTTATACTTTTTGAGACACCAGTGATACATTTTTTCTAAGTTTATTTTGCTAAAATCCAAATTAAGAAGAACTCATGAGCAAAAAAAAACGACTTTGTCCCTTGTAGATATCAAACATTTGTACCTGCTCTCTTGGTGAAATAATGGCGTAATGTTATGTTTTTAACCACAGAGCAACGCGGGCCACCGACCGCCGCGACAGACCGGAGCAGTGTTTTTTTCCGGTAATAGTATCTCTTGAAAAGAGACAAATCCAGTGTGGATTACAGGGACTATCCCACCAACTTGCACTATGATCATGCGCGGGCACTCATCGAGAATAACTGGCCCGTAAATTCCTGCCTAGACTATTTACAGCACCAGGTGATCGTAGTCGCCCGGATAGAAGGATTCATGGACCAGAGGTCGGTTCTGAGGGAGCGGGAGTTGGACTCTTAACCACCCACCGCAGCCTCACCACGTCAGTATCAAACGGAGCGGCGAGTCCACAGGATGGGGACAGGATGCAGAGTTTACGACCTATCCGTCCACCTATTCCCCATCAATCTATTCACCAAAGCAGCGAATGGTGACGTCCACGCCAAACGACGTTCTCTCGCTACGTTCCTCTTAGTTTCATGGCGCAACAGGGAGCCAAAGATTGAACCTGGTACAACAGACTTTACATTAAATTAACTGTACTAGATTTACCATTATGTTACTGAGATAATAATAAAATAAGATTTTTGTGTGTATTTATTTAGTGTGTGTGTATTTACATAGCTTCTAAGGATTTTTAAGTCTCTAATTTTTAGAGGGAGTTTCTTTTATAAACTCCTTACAAAATATGAATACATGTAAATGAATCTGGTTTGGAATTTAATTTTGAATCACTTATTGTGTCAAAGTGTTCATTTGTTTCTCTTATTTCAAAACGTCATTAGGGCAATTTTTCTTGCTTTTGAGCTAAATAATTTAAGTATTAATGTAATAATTGATAAATAATAAGTGTTATAGTTCAATTATGAATAACTTTCTTAATGTTCAGTAAAGTTGAAGCTTAAGTGAAGTTATTTTCTTTGAAAACTTTGCGGCGTTAGTACCCGTGGTTCCTATCTGAAAGGAAGGATCATTCATGAGTTCGTTAAGCCGTCCACATGATACGATATATTACAAGAACTTCAGAAAAAAATACTTTCTTTTGAATTTATGCAAGATATTATCTAAGTGTAGTAAAGGACCTGTTTGAAAAAATACCAATAAACTGATTTGCTTATTGCATAGACTATATTGAGATATAGAGAACAACCGTAGACTACAGAGTACTGTAGTTCAATCCGTCAAACGAATCTTTTCTTACTGACCCAGGCAAGATGGGTGAGTGTTGTTTTTGTTAATGTGAAATTTATCGTTAAAAATCTAAGTAAACGAAGTTAATTTAATGGAATTGTGTCATTAATTAAGCAGTGTATTTATAAGTTTTGTGATATTTCGAAATATTTTTGTATTTGCTGTCTTTATTTGGCGGAGAAGTGTTATTTGGTGACAGTTGTGAGGTTGTATGATATTGTTTCAATTAGTTACTAAATTACACAAATACTTGTGCAGGTATTAGCCGTGATCATTGGCATAAACGGAGAGCCACCGGGGGCAAACGTGCTCCCATTCGCAAGAAGAGGAAGTACGAGTTAGGTCGCCCGGCTGCCAACACCAAGGTATGTTGATGATAACCTATAAAAATGTGAATGAGTTTCCCTTTAAATAAGTGGACTGAACTAGATGGTGATGTTTGTTTTCAGCTTGGCTCACAGCGCATTCACTTGGTTCGCTCTCGTGGTGGTAATATTAAGTATCGTGCTCTACGTCTGGACACTGGTAACTTCGCATGGGGTTCTGAATGTGAGTATATGCATCAAATTGAATAACCTTTTCTATCTATTTTTCTTGTCAACTCTCAGTGCATAGTTAGAATATTGGGACCTGTTTTCTCTTTGTTTTTCAGATTCAATGTTTTGTTTACTGCATACAAAATTGATGGATTATAATTATTTCAGGTGCCACCCGCAAGACCCGTATAATTGATGTTGTGTACAATGCATCAAACAATGAGTTGGTGCGTACCAAGACTCTTGTGAAAAATGCCATTGTTGTGGTTGATGCCACTCCCTTCAGACAGTGGTATGAGTCTCACTATCTGTTACCACTTGGCAGAAAGAAGGGCGCCAAGTTGGTGAGTAATTCTATGTACATCTTTAGTAGAATCAAAGGTTTATTTATCTAAATATGTATAGTTTACACATTTTAAAATGGATATCATTCCAAATAGGATCATGTTACATTCATTTCTTTAATAATTATTCCAGCTTATGCTAAGGGGCAGTTGAGCTCCTTGATATCTATAGTTTTTATACAAGTCAGTGTTCATATCATTATCGGGTGAAACTTTCCAACAACTGACATCTGGTGGACTGGTGGGAGAAGGGGTAGAGGGGAGGAGGGGGGAGGTAAAATAAAAAAAAAAAATTTAAGGACTGCATTTTCAGTGTGAAACTTCACTAAAGGCTTTATAATTAAGATAACTATCTTTAAAAAAAATATGAACTTCCAAATTGGTGTTAGTTGTTGGAATGTTTAGCCCCATTAGCAAAAAAATTCTTCGTGAATAACAAGTGGACGAGATTTGATATTGTTTTTCTTCACGAATAATGGTAGCAAATAGGCATGCAGTTGACATTGATAGTAAATGATCATACACAAAAACCCATGGTCACAATGAAGATAAATTTCCACCCCTCAGACTTAAGGTGCTCTGCCTCTGTTTTGCCCGAGTTATTACTGCACATTACACATGGCTGTACATTATCATCTAAACACAACATCATGAGTTGGTGGCTGATAGGACAAGTGTGATGCCTTTTCAGTTCAACTATAATATGGAACTCTACCACTCATAAAAATGAATGTGGAATGTCTCTGTTTATCACAAAGCGGCATATATTTAGCACTACCTGTAACTTTCTATGTGTATCAAACATTTTTCCGTTCTTGCTACATTTTCTATTATGCACTCGTTGTGTTGAATGTAGACATAGACCACAAAAAGAATAAAAGCTACTTTAGAAGAACAGATAGACAGATTTAATTTCACATTTTAATATTAATAAGCAGGGTGTCCACATTCTGGAAAGTCAGGGAAAGTTAGGGAAAGGTCAGGGAAGCTCATGGTGGTCAGGGAAAGTCAGTGAAATCGAAGGGATAACTGGAAAGTCAGGGAAAATTTCGATTTGTTGTTAACATTTTTTCTCAGTGATGTTAAAATAAGGGAACTAATTTTATGCTCTGGTCTATTCCAATGCTTAATCCAGACCATAGTAGAAGATATTTTTTCAGGTTAATCTATGTTAATGTCAGAGTAATCTATGTTACGATTTTTTCGTCATAATTAGATAACTCTTTTTCAATTTGAAATAAATAAATATTTATCACAATGAATAAAGATTTATTTCATAGAGTGAACTATCGGACTATTTAATCGGATTCATTAGACATGTTCCTTTTTTTCAAGATTGGAGTGAACTATGTTATGATTTTTTTTTGTCATAACTAGGTTATTCCATTTTAAATTTTATTTTTTAACAGATCTTTCCTTTTCCTAACGTGAGAATAAAATATACCTTTACAGTGTTAAAATTAGTGCTTAACAGTGTATAGGTATTTAATAAAATGTGGTTAGATCCCAAAATTAGTAAAGAATTTTATCAATGGCTGAGTGATAACGCAGATGATCCAGGATTAGCATATTGTAAAGTATGCTGCAAGTCCTTCAAACTCAGTACATCTAATTTTTCAAAGTTAATAAAGCATTTTTTTAAGTTAGGGGTCGTTCATAAATTATGTAAGGCGTTTAGGGGAGGGGGGGTGTTGACTGAATATTATAACTTCTTACTATAGGTAAGGGGGGCAGAGAATCTAAAATTACGTAAGATTTGAAATTGAAAATTCTACCACTTTCGCGCTAAAAATTGGCATTATTGAATAGCGCCATCTGTACTTCATCTCTTTAACTTGATATTGAATCTTACAAAAATCTTTTCTTACGAAAATTTCTTATTAAGGGGCAGGGGGGACTAGTCGTAATCTTATGATGTCTTACAGTAGGGGGAGAGGGGGTCAAATTAGCCCTCAAAACCTCTTACGTAATTTATGAACGACCCCTTAGGCAGAGGCAGCTCTTGACGTTTTTTAGTGGAGGTTCAAAAAAAAAAACATCAACTTCTTTTCTCATTTCATTTTAAATATTTCATCATCATCATAGCAGCTATCAGACGTCCACTGCTGAACATAGGCCTCCCCCAATGACCTCCATGCCGACCGATCGGCAGCGACGTGCATCCAGTGGGTACCTGCAGCCTTCACTAGGTCGTCGGTCCATCTTGCAGGTGGACGCCCTACGCTGCACTTGCCGATACGTGGTCTCCACTCGAGAACCTTTCTGCCCCTGAGCGGCTATCGGTTCTCCGAGCTTGGAGATCTGCTTGGCTATCTCAGCGACTTTCGTTCGCCTACGGATTTCTTCATTTCTGATTCGATCCCGTAGGGAAAACCCAAGCATAGCCCTCTCCATTGACCGCTGAGTGACTTGGAGCTTTCGTACGAGACCCATAGTGAGAGACCACGTTTCAGCACCGTAGGTAATCACTGGTCAAACGCACTGATTAATGACTTTCGTCTTCAAGGACTGCGGGATGTTTGACGAGAAAACGCTCCTTAACTTCCCGAACACTGCCCAGCCGATATGGATTCGGCGAATGACTTCTTTCTCGAAGTTCGACCTGCCTAGTTGTATGGTTTGTCCTAAATAGACATATTCGTCGACAACTTCGAGGATCGAGTTCCCAACGGACACTAGAGTGGGCGATACAAGGTTATTGAACATGACCTTGGTCTTATCCATGTTCATTTTAAGGCCCACTCTTTGGGACACACGATTGAGGTCTTCGAGCATTGTGCTGAGATCTGCCAGCGACTCTGCCATGACTATAATATCGTCGGCAAACCGAAGGTGAGTGATATTCGCCGTTGATATTGATGCCCAGTCCTTGCCATTCCAGGAGCTTGAAGGCGTCTTCCATTGCATTGGTGAAGAGCAGAGGTGAAATGACATCTCCCTGTCTAACTTCCCTCTGCAAAGGAATCGCCCTCTTGCATTGGTCCTGTACTCGGACTGACATGGTGGCGTTTTTATACAGACACTTCAACACTTCGATATACCGATAGTCAATGTGGCAACGCTGTAAAGACTGCAGCACAGCCCATGTTTCAACTGAATCAAAGGCTTTCTCATAGTCCGTGAACGCTAAGCAAAATGGCCGGTTATACTCCTCGGACTTCTGTATAACCTGCCGCAGCATGTGTATGTGGTCTATGGTACTGTAGCCTTTTCGGAAACCGGCTTGTTCTCTTGGCTGGCAGTCTTCAAACCTGCGAGCTTTCGAGACGAAAAGCACCACTACGCCTCGGTTTCATAACGTAACTTTGTAACTTCGAAGTTCAGTTCAGAACTTCGTAACTTCGAAAGCTCGCAGGTTTGAAGACTGCCAGCCTCCCGAACAAGCCGGTTTCCGAAAAGGCTACAGTACCATAGACCACATACACATGTGGTCTATGGTAAATCTGAGGCAGGTTGTGCGACCGAGGTATATAACTGCCCATAGAACCTCTCGATCTCCCGCAATATCTCACGCTAAGCCGACGCTAAACTGCTGTCCTCTGTCTTCAGCTGCATCAGCCGGCTCTGTCCAATAGACAGATCCCTTGCAAACACTTTGGAGCCTTTGTTTCGCTCTTTCGTTTCCTCAACACATTTTGTGTTGAAGGATCTGATGTCGTGCCGCAAGGACTGTTGGATCTGTCTATTAAGTTGCCGGAATTTTTTAGCTTCATCAGAGGTCTGCAGTGTCATTGAGCGTCGTTCTGCCATAAGGTTGAGGGTTTGATCGGTGAGTTTCTGAGGTCTATTTCGTCGGCGGGTTTTGAAGTATTTAGACCCTACCGCATGGACAGTTTCTAGCAACCTGTCATTAAATATTTTAAATATTTATTTAAAAGAAAAACTGATAAATACTGACGAATCCCGACACTTTTATTTAAATACATAAAACGGCAAAAGCAACACAGCGTATTATACCCGTGCACTAGCGGGCGCCGCGGTTCGGCAATGTCACGTGATCACGTGTGAGCGGTGTTCCGCATTAGGCTAATTTCTCATACAAGATGTTCTGTTTCACGCGCCGGCCTTTGTCGATGTTTCCCTTTCGCACTCATTGAATACAGAGCTAGGAATTGTACTACACTTCGTCAGAGAATATGTAATAATACTACGTATAGAATGGACACTTCGACGTCCCGCCTGATTTCCCCGTATAACCCAACCGCCACTCCCCTTATGGGCGACGGTTGGTATTTTGTACGTGCTACGCACACAGGTGCACGTGTAAATACCTACACGTCATTGAGTGATGTCTGTGTAATAGAGACCAAATTAAGTGTTTGTATGGAATTTTGGCGGAGTGTCCGTGGTGTGACTTCGTTTCCTAAGAGCTCGAGATTACATTCGAGCTCGATCACCACCACCGCATTATAATATGTATACTTGCTGCTAAGTGATTGTGGTATACGGTGATAGAGCTTCAATGGTAGAGCTCAAAGGCACGCAAATATTATGCTAGTAATATAGGTAGGTATGTCAGATAGCCTTAAATGATGGGTGTAAATTTTGTGGTTTCTTGGTGTGCTAATTAAGAAAATGGCATCAGTTTTCAGATCCAAGATGGCGGACAGTCATTTTTTTTTTTTTTCAAAATATGATGTGGGTATCAATTTTGAGATTTCTTGGGGTGCTGATTATGAAAATGACATATTTTTTGAGATCCAAGATGGCGGACATAATTAATTTTCCAAATTGTGATATGGGTGTCAATTTCGAGGTTTCTAGGGGTGCTGATAACGAAAATGGCATCCGTTTTCAGATCCAAGGACCTACTTGACCTGCCAGAGGTCAAGTAGGTAACATGTAGGTATTCACGCTTTCGAGCTCGTTCATTGGAGCTCTATCACCGTATATTACCATCGAACACAATAGCGTTACAACCACCATTTTAATGTAAATAAATAATATATTGATTTTAAAATGTATCACTAATCACATCTAGGCCGCTTGCAACCTGCCTGTAGAATACCAACCGTTGCCCATAAGAGGAGAGGTGGTTGGGTGAGGTGGAGAAAATGGGCGGGACGTCAAAGTGTCCATTCTATACGTAGTATTATTACATATTCTCTGCCGACGGCTTAACGTGACCTCCGAAGCACGGACAACCCGCATTTTAATTTGTCACCCATCACACACCCGACCGCGCCCGTATCGCTTAACCGGGTAGATCGCTTACGATCAACACCATCCGTCGGGCCATGCGGGATATGAATAAAACATACTTGCTAACTAAATAAATAAATTAGGTCAGGGAAAATTGAAAGAAATTTCAGGGAATGTCAGGGATTTTTTTTTGAACATTTGCTGTGGACACCCTGATAAGAATTTCTCTTTGTACAGACGAGATTTTCTTTTATTTCTGTAGAATTTATGGAGTGTTTTATTTGGATGTAGTTAGGCAGAAAAGACTCAATCCACATGGGCTCACTTTTGAATAATGTTGTTTTTAAGTTCAGACTGGTATTCCTCAGAAATGTCTTATTTCATAGATTTTGATTTCATGTTATATCGATGACAAATTAAGTGTAGATTATATATTTACTAATTTTGTTACAGTTTCATTGTGCATATATCTCTTATTTAACTAAAATTAGGGTTGAGTCCTTTCTGATAAATCCGTTTTTGTATCACACAGTTTTTAAAGTCCTTTCTGCTTAACTACATCCATTTCATTTATTGAAAGTTTTGTTCAACAAAACACTACTCACATGTCACACTGGTATCTTTTGAAATATAATTCTTATATAATTTAGTGGTTTCTAATATTTTAATTGAAAGTTGTCTAAAGGAGATGTTGCGAGCTCGGCTCTGGTTCGTACACGACCTCAAAAAATGAGTAAATTAAAGAAGAATCCGAAAAAAATACAATTAATTTATTCAAGAATATATTTTAGAGTTACGACCACATTTAATTCAAACGATTTTATCATTTTCAACTATGTTCAACATGGCGGCGATACAGCCGACGCTTGGGATCAATCGATTTCGACAGTATTTAGAAAATGTTACTTTTTTCTCCAAGTACTATATAATCAAAATACAATTTAAAAAATGAAAATGTCAAAATGACATCGCCCGCCATATTCGCCATGTTGGTTTTGAGTTACAATTCTAACTGCAAAGAATGTTTTGTAACTGCAAACAAAGCTAAATAAGTGATTATATGCAGTAAAAAACGTTATTATATTGATTTTGCCTGTTTAATGATATTGTGTACAATACATGGCCGGAGGTCCATACATTTTTGCAACATCTCCTTTGTTATTTATTTTCTTTTTAAATACAGCTATGTAATTTCTGGCACAGGGGTATAAATAATAAATATGAGTGGCAATGCATCTATATTGATATCTTGGGTTTATGTGTACATTGTTTAGGCTATAGTATTCACATCCCATCAATTTGAACTGTATGGTATGCTTGTTTGCCACTTCATGACATTAAAATAATTTTACACCTCAGCAGTGTTTTGTAGAATTGAATTAAAATACATAATATGATGTACCGCCACATAATAGCTATCACAGGGATATAACAACTGAGGTCTCAGGGGTGACAACACATTTGCATTTTGACCATACAATTACAAAAAAATTACCTTTTGTCTATACAAAAACAGTAACAGCATACTTCATAATTACCATCTTCGTCATTACATTTTTAAAAAGTTAGTATTTAGTTCACTATACTTTTGCTCTATTTAAAATATGATGATAATCTTTTGCGTGTCATATGAATAAATATTGATTACTTATCCATCACTGAGTATTGACTCATTACAGGTTTCATCATTTATAATATAAGATATTTGAATGATCCTTGAAACAAATTCTTGTATCCATTTTCAGACTGAAGCTGAAGACGCCATCATCAACAAGAAGCGTAGCAAGAAAACTGCAAAGAAATATGTTTCCAGACAGCGCCTATCAAAGGTTGAAGGTCCTTTGGAAGAGCAGTTCCACACTGGACGTTTATTGGGCAAGTATTCTCAGATTTGTTATTGACAAAGACAAAAAACATCTTTAACATGTTTATTTAGCATCTTAGTATGATAGAAATAGTTTTATGTTGTGAAAAGACACTAAGTAAGACATTTTTATAATTGAAACATTGTCTTCAGCAGTAGTAACACTGAAACATTCCTTTTGGTTGTTGATCAATGGTTGTCTGTCATTGTGTGTGTCGGTATATTTTCCTTTATTTGCACCCCATTCTATAGTTTCTCTTTACAGTTTAATCAAATATATATATATATATGTCGGCAGGAGGCCTAGGTAGTATTGTATTGTCTTTCCATAAGCCGATATGTTATTCGTGTTTGTGGGCGTCTGTAGGTGGGAACTCGAGCGGGTGATGAAATAAAGCACAGGGTTTGGCAGAAGCTCAAGCAATAGTCGTTTATTGCCAAAGATCCGCCCATTCGATTACGCCGGCAGAGAAGAACGGGCAAGAAACTCTTACGACCGGGCACACAGTTACCGGAATACCAATACTCATTGCACAATGTAAATCCCTTCTGCCAATCAATTCAGTACCACGCGAATCGTTACTATATCTCCTTTACAACTATTACTGAATCTAGATTGCTATATCGAGTTACAGAATTATATCAAGGAACCGGCCCAGACCGCCTTCCTTTATTTTCCCTTTTCCCAATTCTAATTGATCATCATCAATTAGAATGTCATCACATTGATGACACTTGTCAGTTAAATTAGAAACACACACACACAAAACCTCTGGGTATGTTTTAATAATTGTTTGATATTATTTCGCATTAACACATGCTTGTGAAATATATTTTATTTTTAAAGAAAAATGGAAAGAAAAATTTGACTTCAGGCGAGGCTCGAACTCGCGACCTACTGGGAATCTAGTCCAGCCGCTCTTCCAATTGAGCTACTGAAGCCCTGCCCGATTTGTCAAATCTTTCCTTCACATCTATTGCATTGCTTTATGGTAGCAGTAGCGCCATCTATTACCAACTATGCTAGTTAGGCAACCGATATATGTTTTAATACTTTGCTAAGAAGTTTCTATAATCATCGGTTTAGTCAGGTCAGTACGTTTATATTTTCCATCCCTGTCATATATATCATTTTCTTATGATGAAATCGAGAAGTTTTGAGGCTGTGTTATGGATTGGTACCGTTTTGGGAACAGTCTTGCAGTTGTATGATCATTCTGTCATAGTTACTCTGATTTGATGCTTTGTTAATATTATAGAATGAAATAAAGTGGCAGTATGTTTAATACATGTTTTTATTCTGCAGCTTGTGTAGCCAGTCGGCCTGGCCAATGCGGCCGCGCGGACGGCTATGTGCTGGAAGGCAAGGAGTTGGAGTTCTACCTTAGGAAGATCAAATCCAAGAGGGCAAAGTAAGGAGTGTAATGTATAAATAAACAAAAAACTGCAATTTATTTCTTTTATTTTTTACCAATAACCTCCTTTTGGTGATGAAATCCCGATTGCCACCGGCGGCGACGACTGCGAAGTCATTGCCCCCACGTCAGTTTCCCTGTACATTGCTTTCTTATCCTTCTCCCATCATGAGTGTGATACGGGACTTCGAAAAGTGTAACACCGAATACCACGTCCCCTTAAGTTTACTAACACGAATCACTTGACAACGAATGCACGGTACCACGAAAAACTTAAGCCACGCGATCACGAATAACAATCTAATAACTCGATTCACTTGAAAACGAATGCACGGTACCACACGATCACGTGACGTTAAAGTGACGTGTTCTCCTTAGATTTTCTATTATTCGTGATCGCGTGGCTTCGGTGCCAAGTTTTTCGTGGTACCGTGCATAATGTGCATTCGTTGTCACGTGATTCGTGTTAGGAACTGTTCGAAACTTACGGAGACATATTCGGTGTTACACTTTTCGAAGTCCCGAAGTAACACTCCTCCATCATGACTCGTACTGTTTTTTGTCTCGAGAACAACACTGAAGTCCATCTATCGTCGACGTGGCCGTCGACCACCTTGGTAAACAATCGCTTATCCAGTCATTAGCTATTAGGGCGTTTGTCCACCGACGCCGTCACTGTCACGTCACCGAGAACGAGATGATGGCGCCGAAGTAGCGGTACATACATTACATTACTTGGCCGCGTGTCCACTGCACATCCGTCACCCGAGCGCCGTCATCCCGGCCGCCGAAATTGCGAGTAGATCGGCGTGACCGCTAGATCGTCGCCCGAGATTTCATGATGGATTTAGGTATTATTATAATCGAACGTAGTCGTGGACATCCAATAGTAGTTAAAAAAAATCTTGTCATGCTGCTGCAACTTGGCGTGGTGTACATAAAACGCTCTTGTGATGTATCGTTCACGTATTAGTGGATGAACCCAAAATTCTTTGCATCGCCTGCGCCTTCGAAGGCAAAAGCAATGGAAGAAGTTGTCGCCGGTTTAACCTAGCCATCACTTTATTTCTTCGAAAACGCGACCACCACGCACGACAGCTGGAACAAACTAAACCAGCGAAATCGGTCACGGTGGACAAACGATCGCCGTTACGTCATATTAAACTCTGCCCGAAATAATCTCGTTCTCGGTGAAGGCGGCGGTGGACAAACGCCCTTAGACAATGGTCGATGGTGTGGTGTCCACCAGTGTTGATTAACTATCGATAGTTGACCTCGAAAAATAGTCGATAGCGCGATAGTACTATCGAAAATATCGCCATGCTGCAATACTATCGATAGTATTGATAGTTGAAAATAAGTAATACTATTGCCAAAGATATAGAATATATCGATAGTATTGTTATAAACAATAGTCAATAAGGTCAATAGTATCGATTCTATCGATAGTTTCTATAGTTTCGATAGTATCGATACTGTCGAAAATATCGATACTATCGAAGCTAGTATAGTTACTAGCTAGTATCGATACTATCGATAGTATTGCAGCATGGCGATATTTTCGATAGTACTATCGCGCTATCGACTATTTTTTTGAGGTCACGATAGTTCACAATACTATCGATAGACTATTACTATTGCAACAACACTGGTGTCCACTTGAGTTTACTCATCGACAGCGAGTGGACGTTGCGCGACGAGGTGATGATAGTCGAATGCCGGGTGGCTCTAATGAGCTGTGACCTTTAGCGTTCGAGCTCTGTCATATTTATGGTAAATAATAAATACTGTAGCTTGGATACTTTGATAGGCTTCCATAAAAACCAGAGATTGCAATGTATATGCGTTGCCACTCCTGAGGTTTACGTTGTGCCTCTGCCGGAAATTACAGGGTCACACAAGTATCCGATCTGAACACTACCATTTAACGGCAAGAAGATATTTAATGCAGGTGTGTCAGCGGTGCCTACGCCGCGAGCTCTGTCACTGGATCTCTTAAACCACCAGCAGGTGAAAATTATTGTCATAGGTCGGGGGTCTTATTCTCATATCTAAAATGCTTAGACGTATGTGTATACCTACTTTTTGATGCTTAGCAATTGAATTGTTTTCGCAGGTTTCGCTGTCTTGATCAACCGCGCGCATTGCTCGAAGCAAGAAAGACATTTTTTTACTTTTTTAGACATATTGATAAAATTTATTTATTAATAATATGCATGCATATCATGTTACGAAAATATCAAATTCGACGCCAGTAGGTACATATATACCTCATACAAGAAATAAAACAGCAGAAGTCGTAAAAAAGTTTCTATAATATTCTCGTGTTAAGGGGGTCCACCATTTTGCCGGCCATAAGCGCCACGTGGATGTTGGTGTCCATGACGAAGTACAAAAACGGATGCGTCGCTGAGAAGTATACGGGATACCTATTTGATACGTATCCTGCAAAGATCAAAACAAGGTTTCCATGAGTGTCCACAAATATGGTTTTCCAATAACAAGGCTTCAAACAACTAACTCCTCTCTAACTGAACTGCCTCGGTAGCCTAGTGGCAGCAGGCCACTTCTACTACGCTGCGGTTTTGGGTTCGATTCCAGGGTTATCAGAGATAATTATGTAAAGTATTCTATTGAGATTTTTCAATTACCTGGAAATTCAGTACCTACCTCGAAGTTTGGTATTGTTCTAGGAGATCAACAGGCTCGCCACCTCGGAACCGAAACGGAACCGGCGAATTGACAACATTTCATATTTTTAACCTACATGTTTTATTACATTATTCAAAAGTTAATCTAAAACTAGGGCACCCGTGTTAACCATTTTTCGAAATTTTGTACTTTTCATTCATAATTTCTACTTTGAAAGTTAGTGTATTCTAAAAAGACGTATGCGCCATATGACGTCACACATATGGTGGAATAGCGACAGAATCATTGCCTTGTGCCGTGATCCTTTAAAAAAAAATGAGATGTGATTGTCTTGACGTTGTCAGCTTGTCAAACTCGATGTAGGGCTGTGATCTTTTTATTTTAAAAATATCAGTACCAGTGTTCGAAAAATTATAGGAATAGAAAAAATAGGAAACATACAGATCATAAGATTTAACGTTTAAACGTGAGTATAGGGAGCATTATACCAGCATTGAACACTGTTGAGTTACTTTTTTTTGGTCGTCTGTTTTCCTTGAAATTTAATATAACAGATCCCAAATCAAAAATAGATCGAGATAATCGAAGACCGATTTTTTCAATGTCGATTTAATCGTGGGTGGATTTTGGACACTTCGATTCGAACATTGATTTATTTCAGAAAGAATCGCCATCCCTACTACGAAGTCTATGAAAAGCTGCTACGATCTCATACGTCTAGTGCCTCCTTAATCACCAGAATTTGGCAGAATTACCCAAACCGAGGTAGAAGCCATAGTATAAAAAAGAAAGAACTTATTTATTAAAATAAAAACAAGTTTTAAAGTTTTAAACAACGACTTAGCCCTCAGGCTGTTGATATTATATTGATATTTTTTATTTGTAGTTGGATCAAGGAAGAGATTAATCGACGACACGCAGGGCCAAAGATTTTTTAAATTATATTGATCGATATTTTTTCGATATATCGAACACTGGTACTGATATTTTAAAATAACAAGATCACAGCCCCACATCGAGTTTGACAAGCTGACAACGACAAGACAATGACATCTACAATTTTTTTAAAGGGTCACGGCACAAGGCAATGTTTCTATCGCCATTCCACCATATGTGTGACGTCTAATGGCGCATACGTCTTTTTAGAATACACTAACTTTCAAAGTAGAAATTATGAATGAATAGTACAAAATTTCGAAAAAAATTTAAACACGGGTGCCCTAGTTTTGGATTTACTTTTGAATAATGTAATAAAACATGTAGGTTAAAAATATGAAATGTTGTCAATTGTGGGTGTTTGCATGTATGCTTGAATGCATGTATTTACCTACGCCTACCCTTCGGGGATAACAGGCGTGAAGTTACGTTCAAACGAAAACTATTAAATAGGTACCTATGCATTTGGTCCTAGTATTTAGGTATCTATTTATCTGTGCCCTGCAATATCAATAAGTAATGCGTTCGGATATTGTTTCCCGTGAATCGTGAGCTTAGAAAATTAAGGTACTCTATTTTTATGTATGCATTCTCTGCCGTCAGTGGCCCGCATAGACTTAAGCTTAGGGTAGTCAAGGTACCTAGACAGTCTTCCTTCCTCATGAATGTGTGGTAAAGTAGGTACCTAGGTATCTAGCATTCGGCCAAATATAAATCGACCGGGCTATTAATAAGATAGGGTAAATTTGGCGTAGTATTGTGTAGGTAAATAAATGAATAATGTGTGCGTGACTGATAGTAAAGTTGGATAACATTTAAGTAGGCACACTATCTATGATCATGAAGATGGAATGTTAAATTGGACAATAGAGTTACGTAAGTATCAAAAATGTCCTTGCCATGCAAATGCGTCCGACCGTTAAAACAAAATGTCTAACATTGTGACCACAGGAAACAATCATAGAGTAATTTGCCCGGTCGCATGTAATTGAAACCGTCGAATATCGGCGAATAATCATTCCAATCTCGCGATTAGGCATTCATGTAATGTCGATGCAGCGATTTCCCTAATTGTGGAAGTACCCCGCGGCCGAGAGCAGCGCATCAATGGAGGCAAATGCGCGTGTCGCCGCGTTGCGCCACCGCCGCGCCGCGCGCCGCTCCGAGACAATAGCGGCGTCGTCTCTCGCCTCGCCACTTCGCACCGCGGAATTTGCACTCTTTTGGCAACAATTATCCGAGGTCCGTACCGGAAAATGAGGTCGCGAGACTATAACGTTTATTACCCACGACGCACTGCGATTGCGAAGCAGGTGTGACGCAGTGTCATATTATCATATAATTGCAATAATAATTAAGTTTGGAAATAACAAACCCTTCAAAGTGAGGTGCACAAGCAAATGATTGCATGAATATAAACCGAGGTCAGATTTCGCATTTCTGCGAATTTGCAGTTCACATTTCTCTACCCTCGGAACTATAAATGGAATTAACTTTAGGTAGGTACCGCAAGGGCAACTGGGAATATATTCTTGTCTTCACATCCGATTACCAATATCCACAACAGCAGTACCTACCAAAAAAACATCAGACACCGAATTCACTCTACCAAATACACGAGCATCAGCTAATACAACTCATTTGAGGATAAAAATGGTTCGTTGCCATTTTAATTGTATCACCACACCGCGTTACTGCGTTACCCGCGGCTGTCAATCTAATTAACTGTGTACAAATCAATTTAGCAACATTCGGAGCGCATCAACGTCGCTCAAGGATCTTCCGGCGGAGGCGGCGCGTGACGACCCGAGGGCCCGCGACCCCGGTCTTGTGGCTGACCTGCCCCCGTTCGGTCAACCGGTTACATCCCGCGCCTAATTAAATGGTTCACACCGGAACACCCAACAAGAACTAACATGTGAAATTGCTATGAATGCCCTTTGTCTTGAACGAAACGGTCACTTGCCTGTCAACGGATCGATGACACGAGCTTCAAATAAATTTTGGTTTATTTGTGAATTTTAAAGATTTTTTGATTGTTTGTTGGTGTAACACAATCTGCAAACTTATAACAATGCTAAGGTGATACGCCAAACCCAAAATATGTCCTCCCGTAACCTCCTCTAACCGTCCAACTCTACTTTTAGATTTTGGCGAAGGTCGAAGCTACCCTCGATAAATATATAACTCCTCCTTAGGTCAAACTTTGCCGTTGCCTTAATAGGTCTTTTCTATTCTATTGGCTGTTGACTGCTAGCAGTACCTCCCTACTCAACGTTGATCATGGCCTATATAGCAGGAAATATGATTACCGTGAAAAAGATAGGTATACAAACTGTTTTTCTTTGGGTCATCGGGCTGGTACTTGCGGATGGCGACTGTGATGGCCTGCTCGATGCTCCGGACGTATACACCCGCCTGTCGTGTCAATGGCGTGAAGTCTCGCTGTCTTGGCTCAAACACGTCTCGGATGCCAAGCTGGGGATACAAATATATAATACTTCACAGATTATCCAAAGGTTAATAATAATTAGACAGAAATGTTATAACATCTACATGCGAATGAGCTAAATGATTATGTAGATTTCAGAAAAGAAAAATCTACGGCGTGATTTTCCAGATGAGTTGTTTGGGTGCTTCAGAAGCTTAACTAGATAGGTCCTATCAATGAACTGGCCGTTTGACCACATGGGCCCCTTACGGTGGTAATAAGAGTTATGTTTTATTGATTTTGGATAAACGGAGAGTTCCCTAAATATAGGTACCTCGATCATTTCACAATTTAAGTCTTAGCTGGAGGACATTGGTGATATCAATTTGCTAGTTGAAGATAAAGAGATTAGTATCACATCCTCTGCGATAATCTTTGCTCATTCAGTAGTCCTAAAAAACTAACTCTATATTTTAGTGTAGATATTTGTGGAATCATAATATATTTTAAATTATAATTGGACTAGGTATTTCTATAGAAATTTTAATGACCTGAAACTTTACTTCTGTTCGATATTCGAACCTGTGATTCACAGCGCAGGAAGTAATTTTCCAACCACTGGTCCAAGGTCGTCTATGTCCATGGAGGCTCAAATACCGGTTTGTACCTACTACATCTACGTTTAGTATTGTTATATTATATGTAGTACTCAGTACTCACTATGTGTGATGTACCTACGTATAGAAAGTAACTTGTATTGTTATGCTAATGCAATTTTGCGTTATTTTTCGTTTTAATGGGAGTGACGCGGATTTACTACGCATTAAATTACGCTATCGTAAGTGGGGCATACAGTTTGTTTACGCGTTATGAATGAAATTAAGGAGGTATTAACTGCATCCCAAAATAATTCCTTTATTAGTAAAGGACTATTAGCCAATTTTCTTGCAATATCCTCCACCCAATCCGACAAAAACAGTGTATCTAAGTGAAGGTACCTAATATAAGTAATACTGACAAGACAATCATCAAAACTAATAAATAATTAAGACTAGCTATCGCCTTTTATTACATCCGTGACAAAATCTTTGTAACCAAGAAGGAGTCACTTCTTGGTTCACAAATGCAAGTGGCTTAGAGCGTAGGAGGCCACTATTTCTTAGCTTGGAAGCAGTAGTGGCAGAGAATATGTAATAATACTAAACATGTGGTTATTTATATGGTTCTTACAGTCAATCCTGCGGCTTGGAAATTTGCCCAATGACTGTCAATAATTGGGTCAAATATTGTTGAGAGTTCAATTCAATTACTTACCCACTTATCAATCAATTAGATAATTATTTATTATATTTTCGACTTTGAAGAGTACCTACCTATTATTTTTCCGGTAATCGTTTAGCTTCCATTTGTACCATTAATGTAACTTTACCTTCTGCAAATCAGTTGTGAGTGTCACATGGCCCTTCACAGTGAAGCTCGGCACAATAGCTTTCACCCTGCGCGGGCGCAATGCGGCATAAACGTCGGACAAATCCGACTCTCTCGCCATTCGGGCCAACAACCTGCCCAGTTCCGGCGCTCCGCCCCTCGACACCGGGAGCACCACCAGCAGGTAATACCTCTCGCTGTCCAACGGCAGCCGAAGAGCTGAAGCTTCCAAATGAGGTAAGTAAGCATGCTCTAACACAGTGTCGTAGTGCATGAACGTAACCTGTGGACAAACATCGGGTAATGGATCGGTTGCTCTCATAATTTGATCATTATCGTGTCGACAATTTGTCGTCATTACAGAACCGCTGTTCATTACAGTGCATCATATTCATATCTCACGATACCTCACTCGTTTGTCCATCCAGTAGCGACAAAGCGGAATGACATTGTTATTTTGTTTACAATGATTGTTTACTATACAAATTGGATGTTGAATAACGTAGGCATTGTCTTTATACTTTCTGATCATGGAACTAATCGAAATATTTCAATCGGATCATTGGTTTGCTTTTATTTTATTCACAAATGCACTTTGTTGACATTTGAATGAGATTTCGTTTCTAGTTTTAGGAAATTATTTATTGAGACAAAAAGCATCATCAACAGTGCTATCCTCGCATTAATATACAATAAGTTTATCTAATAGGAATTTAAAAAAAAATTACCAACCTGTATATTTCGTAGACCATTTGCCAAAAACATGTTATTATTTTTAACATCTGATTCTGATATATCAGGGCCGATGTTATATGACTTGTACGGCGGATAATCGTCTACATAAGGAGGATTCACGAATATGAAGTCACCTATAGACTTTTTTCTTCGTGCAAGTGTTTCTAAAGTCGAATCAGTCGTCGTTGTACTATCTGTGTTTGCAGTTGTAGACATTTGTTCCGTTTGAGTTTCCGTAACTGTTGAGCTTGTGGCCTCAGAATCTGTACCTTGTGAACTTCCAGTAGTTGTAATTATTGTCTCTGTCGTAGAATCCATAGTCGTTGACTGTGTTGTCATTGTGGTCATATCGGTAGTTGAAACGGCGACTTCATTGGTAGATATAGATTCTACTGTTGTTATTGTTGATGGTTGAGTGGTTGTCTCAGATACTGTGGTCTCTGTGGTGGGAATTATAGTTGTAGTAGGAATAGCAGTTGTTGTGCTCTCAGTAATCGTTGTTGTAGTTAGTGCAGCAGTAGTTATCGTTGTTGTTGGTGCTCCAGTAGTTATCGTTGTAGTTGGTGCAGCAGTAGTTATCGTTGTAGTTGGTGCAGCAGTAGTTATCGTTGTAGTTGGTGCAGCAGTAGTTATCGTTGTAGTTGGTGCAGCAGTAGTTATCGTTGTAGTTGGTGCAGCAGTAGTTATTGTTGTAGTGGTTTCTGTATTTGTATTTTGTTCAGTGATTGTTGTTTGCGTTGTACTAACTGTGGAAATTACAGTAGGTGAAGTTGTTTCTTCGGCGTTCGGCGCGGATGGTGCCATGGTTGTAATAGCCGTGGTTGGCTCCCGAACATCTACATCACTAATAGTTTCTGCACTTGGATTAGGAGTTGTTTCCTCCTTGCTATTCGACGAAGTGGTTGTGTCACCAGCATCTTTAATCGTTGTCATAGCCGTAGAGGAAGAGGTATCGCCTGTTGGTTTTCCAGAGCTCTGCATCGTAGTGGCATTTGTTGTATTGGCACTGGCTGGTGTAGTTTGCGGCGTTGGTGTTTGGTCATTTTCAAAATCAAAGCCATAAAATCGTAATATGTTTTTATAGTCATCACTGAAAGTAACATTTTCATTGTTTAATGCCAACCCTGCCAGAAAACCTTCTTCTGGTACGAAGTAAGTCTGAAATTATATTAAAATACGCGTCAGGAAGTTAATGAAGAATTAATAAGTTAGTAATATTGTAAAATTATTAGGAAGCGCTATGTACCTACTGTAAGTCGTTCATAAGCATTCTAGGTAGACCCTAGGGTATCTCAAAGCGATAGCTAGTAATAATCAGCTATATAAACCAAGTAGATAATAAATCTATGATATAAACTCACTAACAAAGTAACATACGCAATAAGTAGTAACAATATGAAACCATTATCATAAGATAGATCAAGCTTGGCGATCAATCAACAGGTCGAGTGGTGCTTAAATTTTATCGTAGGAACGTTAAGTTACCAGCAGACTACGCTAGCAATAGAACTCGTTAAACGTATTTGAGTTGGCTGAACCACTGATGTTATTTGGGTAAAAAATATAATTTACTTTGTGACTGCACAAAGTAGGGCACGTAACCAAAGTGATCATGTGCTCACGTTAATCTGATTGGTAGAAAGTCCTTTTACTTGAACTAGTTTTTTTTTCATTAGTCACACCTACATTATGTTTTATTTTTTTTTAATTAAGTATACGTACTGATGTTAAATCCATTGATATTAATAATCACAGTTAATCTAATATTAGAGACAACTATAAATACCGTGAATTTCACATGAAATTTAGGTTTACCCCAGTGGTGGACTAAGTGGAGTGATGATGCAGTGGAATTATGCAGATTGGTGAACTAAGGTCGGCCCGGGCGGAATTTGGAGCCCAGTATCGGACTGACCTGTGTCCGCCCTCTTTACAAACAATAAAGGCGTAGACATTTTTTTTGCTCTCTGTCTCTGCGTGGCCTTTATAATCTCATAATAACAGATATATACGTATGTAAAACTTTCATGATTCAAAACCCGAGTCTTTCTGGCTCAGTCGACATGTGGAGGCCCCACAACTAACAAGTCTTAGGAATCGGCGTGCATGTATGAAGAGAATGATGAATGTACAAGAACAGGAAGCACGGAAGGTGTATCAGGACCGGGATATCTGGAACTTCACACTCTCTCTGTCTACCCCGTAAGGGACTTGGCGTGAAGATACGTACATACTTACTTTAATATTATGTCTAGTTTTTATAATTTTGGATCGTACATAGGTATGTAGGTATCTTGCTTCCTAGTATGATAGAAAGGCCATATTTCAAGCTAATATTTTGAATAATTAGGTAGGTAATAGTCGTGTATCATAAATTATGTTAGTTTTACATAATTATATTTGTTATGAGGTAACGTACGATGCAACTTGGCATTACTTAGACAAAAATGAAAAAATACATTGCGCTTCTGTATGAATATGTTTAATTATGTTTATATTTTATTTGTTTAGGTAATGTAAAACGCATGTTTTGGTGTAAAATAAATATAATTTACGTGAAACATGTTGGTACTTGAGAATATCTTTAATTTAATTACTACACATTACAAAACTTACATACCTACATGCTAATCATAGCTTTCATGCAAATTGTATTATGAAAATTGATATTATGATTAGGAGATTGGAATGAACATGGTGCAACAACAATGAAAATGTGTTGTGAAACTGAATAAACATGAAGTAGTTTAAATTAACAAATAAATAACTAATAAGTGTATCTCGCACTTCTTTAGTAGTAGTACCCTCTCGTACACAATAGAAACGTATCTTATTTTAGAGCAGAGACGCAATAATCATACACATATGCCTACTCAGAATTATGAATTACACACTAAACTATGTAGTGTACATATAAACATAGAAAGAACTATAAAAAACAAAAGTCTCAACAGCAATACAGATGGTTGTATAATGATGTGGTCTATAAAGCCAAGTTAGAACAGTTTGAAACGAAAAACCTCCCTCCTCTCAAATCTTTGTCTAGGATCACACCTGGTCTTTTGATAGAATCAAAATTGAATAAGAAGACAACATTATTCTGAACGAGAGAGAGATTTTTAAAAACACCTAGGTATATAACCCGATACCTACTACCTATAGTAACACCACAGTCTAAAGAAAACGAACATGTTAAAACACAGTTAATTTTAATCAAACTGCAATTTTAGGGGATGATAAAGCATTCTAAGGAAAGGATAAGGCCGCATTTAGACTGATTGTCTGTCTGCCGTTTTGTTTGATTCGTAACATGCGGATACCGGACACCTGACTTTTTTAATAGTCTCTATTACTTACCTACTCTCAATGACAAAATTATAAAAATAACGCATTCTTTCCTCGTTATTACAACCTATGGGGCTAAAGAAATAATAAAAAGCATAAAAGTAGGTATATTTTATCTGAATGTAGTCTTTTGGTACTAAAATATTCAGTACAGCAGTACCTATAGGTACCTATATCCTTTCCAAGTTACAGTTGGCTGGTTTTTGAAGTAAGTACGGCAATTAACTTAAGTACAACCTATTAAAAATACCTATAACGGAACTCAACCTCAAAGTACCGGTAACACAGGCGCAGTTAAGTCAGTAAGCTTCAAGTAGGTAAATCTCTCTTACCTATTTATAAAATGTTAAAAGCGTTGCAAGGTAACGTGTAACGCAGAATAAAGATGTGAGAGAACGAGAGGAGCAGTCATTATAGGTACCAAACTATGCTACCTAATTTGTAATTCAGTTTAAATTATTCCTTTTTAGATGTGTATATTTAAATACCTACCTATGTTCTACAATAGAATAAGGCTGCGATCGTTTTTGGATGGTCAGGAGGACTGATCAATGAAAGACGAGGGTTATACTGGCCCATATCCCCAAGAAATGAAGACGTCTGTCGTGGCCACAGGATATTGTGGAAGTTACTGCATAGTATAGGAAAGATATAGTAATTTGGTGGCTGTATACAGACATATATACATATATAAAGACATTTAGATATCTTTTAGAAGAGGACCTTATTTGGGGTCGCAGGCAGGTATGTGAGCCCTGGTTGCCCATTGCACTAGAGATCCCGAGAAGACCGCGATATATCGGGACTCCATAATTTCTCGTGGTGAGTGAACGTCTCTCGAAGATGCTGAAGATTAATGAGGAATCTCCCAATATAGAGAGGACTGGAGATCCTGCTTTGCCTAGCAGTATTTGCATATATCTAGTTCAGGAGTCTTGGTTAGTGCAGTTTGTCGTTCGTGAATTTTAATTCGAATAAATATTTAATCCGTTATCCGAATAAATTAAAATGGGCGGAAAGATCTTGGCGAGATGTGTATAAAAATAAAAAAATAAGAAGCAACAGGTCTGAAAAATTATAATGAGATCCTAAAGCACATTTTTTATTTTGGTGTGGTAAGACTTTAGAGATGGCACTAATGTTTTTAGCGAGGTTATCAAGACATTTATAATATGCTATCATTCTTTGCCTAGACTTTTATCACAATATGAAGTAAAACACTCATAATTCAACCAAATATCTATTTCGGCCAAGAAGTCAATTGGGGATAAGAACCCGGGCAACAGAAATAAACACCCAACAACGAATATGTCTAGGTTGAGCTTCACAAAAATGGATGGAAAATGTACTTTTAACAACTAAACGGTCAAAAGTACGTACCTAAATAAAGGCATTTACCAGTCCTTACATACGGAGCCGAAACTTGGGTATACCGAGGGTATCATCTTCATTATAATCACTCCATCCACTGCTGGCCCAAAGCCTTCCCCAAAGATTTTCACAAAAGGGTTGTGTTGTGCATCATTAGGGGAGAATATGACCTAATCACCACGCTTGGCCTGTAAATCAGCGATTGCAGTGGCAGCAGGTTTTATCACGGGACGCTGCTGCCCATCCGCGTTATTGTATTTGCTACCGCCCTAATGGAATGGTTTTACCGCCTTTGCTCGGTTGACTGACTGCGCTAGCGCAAGAGTTCTCCCGACACGTAGGCGGTGGAGTCGTCACGTCCCAACGCCGAAGTATCAAGGGTATCATTGAAAAACTTATAGTTACCCAAAGGGCAAGGAAACGCAGGTTAGTGAGAGTAATTATGGGTAAGACACAAACCCTGCTCATACTGCAGAGCCATGTCAGAGTTAGCCATGTAAGCCTTATGGAAACTGTGGGAACAAAGGAGACCAGTCGGTAGACTTCAGATAAGGTCAACCGATTCGATTAGCGAAAAGAAACGAGCTTTTTCTCATTATTTACCTCTTCTAGTGGTTGATGCTGTCGTCTAACGTAACTCGTAAATTAATTTTACCATATAATCATGGACCATTTGGTCCGCGAGCTCTATCACTGATGCTCTACCACCGTAACCGTACCGTAAGAAGTTTATTGGCTAACTAGACGTATATAAGAGACATTGTTACTGATTTAAGTTCTTATGTAAAAAATAAAAGTAATTAAACCAGTATAAATATTATCTACAATGATTTGAAATGTCAGGCATTCAAAGCAAACAAAAAAGTTACCGGAATATGAGTTTCTTTTTTTGGCTCCATCAAAATATTATATTCTATGACTCACTTTTAATGTCCGATGTATGTCTCTAAAGCCAATTCTGATCACATTCCTGTTGGACGGCAGTTGTAATCCGTATCGGATCTGGTAGGCAGATTCACCATCAACACCCTCGTAGAGAGCGATCAGTATTCCCATTAGACCATAGGGAGAGAAGGCTATGTTGTTGTCATTTAAATAGCTGTGTTGGGCGAGCACTTTTAACCCGAATTCATTGGTAACGTCTACCATGTGAGATAAATAATTACGATGAGAGTCCCATGATTTGATTTCTACGGGCACTGCGTTAATCGCAACGAGCGCGTTGATGAGCAGAGAGGCGAGGATGCGCGCGCGTGCGCACTTGACCATCGTGATCGCGGTTGTGGTAGTCGCGGCCGCGCTCCGCTGCCTGCGGACTGGCTTCAGGCTAATCTTGATTAATTAGCATTAAGACCCCACACTTTTCGGTGAATGTCCTCTCAGATCTTAATCGCGAACTTTGAATTAAAGCACAGTTGTCATTTCGCGGTTTTATACAAAGATATGGATATGTTTTTATACTTTGACTTTTTCGATAATTTCGGGATCAAGGTATTACTAGGTAAGTGTATACTATGTATCTTCACGTCTCTTGCAGGGTAGGTAGAGAGCGTGAAGCACCATATTAAATATCCCGGTTGTTGCACACCTCTCTATACAAATAATTAGGTAACCTTCGACTCGAATCCTACACAATCCTCTAACATCCATTCCCAATCTTTCAGAGTGGAATAGTGGAGGGTAAGATTCGGTGATTAACCTCTCTCTCAAACTTGGACCTACTTAACTGGACTATTTATCTCAGATAAAGGTACCTTCACTCGTCAACAACTTTAAGCGTAGTGTCCTCAACCTCAACCATAATGGTAATGGGTGTAACCAAAGAGTATACAAATACTATCTACGTCTTGCATCTGCATCTAGCCCGAAAACAATTTAGTAAAATAACTTTAAAAATAAACATTTTATGCAGTGGCAGACCGGTCCTGCCCCCTCCCCGTCCTTAGTTCCTTAGTTCGCCATTGCCTTAATTTTTTATTAATAAAGTGAATACTTATTTATTATCTAAAGAAGACGTTCCTATATGTATGGAGCTTGGGCTCGCACCTTGTAATCCTAGATACGCTACATTGAGAGAAGAAGCTTTAAATAGGTAGGTACCTACTTGCTAAATCATTTTCAGCTATTCAAATCGTGTAAGTTGCGTTTAACCTTCAATTAATTGTCGTAAGTACATTTCAAAAACAAGAATGTCATAGTAGAAATATAATAATTAAAATACATAAAATAAATAAATCCGACGAAAAAAAACAACGATTCAAATTATTTTTTGAGTATTTTTCAATGATTCTACGTATTTTTCTCTATCTTTTGATGTAGTGTACAAGGTGAGAGCCCAACGTGGAACTTGTCCTTTCTCTGAATATTTCAAGTCTCTATCTACACCGTCTACACTCTACATGTTACCGTTATTAATTATAGAGTCAAAAAATCACGTATAAATGACCTTTTTGGTCATGGTAATTTTGGTTTTCCTGGGCCTATGCAACCATCCACATTCGCATTGCATATCTGTTTAGTCATTCGATCATTCGACATTCTTTCTATGTGCCCAAACCATCGGAGCATGCCTTTTTCATTTTTACACCGATGTAAGAAAGATGCTTTGTGTAATTATGAGTTTATTTACACAAAGCCTCTTTCTTACATCTTAATTACGAACGCGGTCGGTGAGCGATACAGCGCAGATCTTGAGCACAAATCTCATCTCGATCACGTTTAATTTACTTAAGACATGCTCTTTCCTGCATACCCAGTTCTCGCTTCCATGTAAAAGCGTTGAAGTATGTAAGTACAGCATTATGTATGGCGCGCTGGCTGAGATATTTTGATTCTGCTAGAATTATTCTGCTTACCCAACGCTCCATTCACGTAATTTCTAGCAAGCACTCTCCTTTCTTTTTGAACAGCCCCTTACACAGTTGAAATCAATAAACAAATTAGAATTTTAATTTCTCTTTCAAACTAACCTGTTGCCTACAGTCAGTTACATTTAAATTAATGTATCAGATTAATAATAATAATGGCGACCCTTGATACGTCCCACTGCTGGGCACGAGTCTCTATCCTTTTTGGGAGGAGGCCTAGAGCTTACCACGATGGTCCAATGCGGGTTGGTGGAGATAATGGTTAGAGACCCGTGATGTACCAGAGTATTTAATTTAATTTGTAAATAAATATTATACTTTGTAGCAATTTGGTAGTTATATGATAAATGTACATGAACAACACAGAAAATTGGAGTTTTGGCCTTAACCTTGAAAGAGTGCTCTTATTTTATTTCATTTTCTTGGTGTATTTTTAAGTTTTGTTGAATAAAGTTGGTGGCATTTTGTTTGATATAAGTTTATTACAGTGCCCGTGTAAAGTGAAATAGAATAACAGTGCGAAAACATGACCATTCAGGTTGCCTCCGAAACTTCATTGTTAATGTTCTGGTAAACATTAACAATGAAGTAGCCAATTGGTAGCCATCGCTTTACTCGAATTACTTTTCAACGATACTTTTTGTGAATCTATGGTGATATTGGTAATCTATGGATGGACAAATTGGATTGGACAAAATTGGACAAGAGTTTTGGCGGAAACGCGGAAAAGAGCAGTAAAGAGCTGTGTCGCTGCGTGATATTATTTTCGAAACTTGTGTATAGTCGCGTTTTCATGTGTAAAAATGGTGGATTTTTATCATAAAACATTCGATAACGTTCACGGGTGTAGAAAAGTGATATTATGAAGTGAAAAGTGATTTTTCATGTTGCCTCCAAAACTTCGTAAAATCTCCTAGTAAAGTCCCCATCACTTTACTGGAGCCATCTCTTCATATTCCACATGGAAGCATTTAATCATCGTCATCTTCCATATGGATATCCATTAACATAATAAAATGAAGATAAAAATTACTGAAGATTGGCTGTTATGGACTTGAATCCGTAGCCGTAAAACAATTATAAAAAAAAATTGGACAAAAATTTACAAAATGGCTGCAAGTGTGTGCAAGTTTTCTTGTTTGTCAAAGTGTCGTGCTTTGGTAATTTGTGGAAATTGTTACATATTTTAGCGTAGTGTAACTGAACCAATAATGGTTTTGCCTTTAAAATTGCTTATGAAATATTTCGTAACGCGTTTATGCTGATATTCATCGTTTTTTCATCGTAAGGTCAGTAGCTATGATAGCGATTTGAACTATTTCCTAAAAACTTGTAGAACTCTTATTTTTGTACGTTCACTTTGGCCAGATCAGTAAAGCGATAATACATCGATATTGATGAAACGTTAATAGACTACATAATCCATGATTAAGTAAATCTATTGTTATTCAGCATCTGCATAACACTGCACAGGGCACAGACGGCACTGCAGTGCAGTCGCAATGATCCTATCACTTTTTACAAATTGTACACTGTTGGAGTTTCTATGCAACAATTATCTCAATTTATATAACTACATTCATAAAATGTCTCATTTGGTATAACTACCTCTTACCGAAAATAAATATTTCTAACCCAAAAATCTTAAAATTTGATGAGGCCATTCATAATGAAGACTCCTTTCAGTGCTCAAACAAAGAATCGCAAATGTGCTGTGTTGTAAAAAATCCTCTTTTCATTTTGTTTTTGAGAAATTTTATATGTTGAGAGATCCGGTTATAAATTATATTCAGTACTAGCTGACCCGGCAAACTTCGTATTGCCTCAGAATGAAAATATGCCATGTGTCAAAGGTTTGATAGATACAGACTATTTGTATGGGAAAATAAAATGGTGGTTTTTACTCTTTCCCTTCAATTTCTTCATATTTTCTTACCTTTTAAACATTCCATGGACTTCCAAAAATCATTCAAAATCAATATTAGCCAAATCGGTCCAGCCATTCACCCGTGATGCCATGACCAAGGAAAACGGGTTGTATTTTTATATATATAGAAGTTTGGGACATAATTGTTGTTTACCTGTATCATTTCTTTAAGTAAACTCTATTTATTTTGTTTATATTCGGTTTATTATCTTGGGTATCAGGTTTACTATCAATGAACTCACGAAAGTGTTTTTGTTGAACCAAAACCATAAAACATGATAAGTAAATATTAATGCCAATATTAATAATACACCATGTTTTTCCTCTGCAGTCTTCAACCTATTCAAATTCCAGCAGAGATAATTAATAATAAATATTATTTGTACGTCCTTTTTATGCATTTATGTTATATGCAATTTGTTTGTAGGACACTAGAGCTCAGTGTATAAGGTTTTCAGGTATCTTGCATTGAATGCATCTTATACCCTTTATTTATTACTTGTGTGTGTGTTTCCCAAAGGGTTGGACACAGATAAAGTCTACATACAAAAGTTATGCTACAGTTAGGTGCTAAGGTTTTTTCTTGTTCCTAGTAGTAAGCAGGTGCATGCCTATTGACACAAACAGTCAAACACAAAGGGTGACAATCCTTTATGTTGAAAAAATGTCATTATCACTCATACCCTGATGTTGGAATCAAATTTAAAATTATGTAACATTTTTCCGATAGGGTAAATGACAGGTCTAATGTAAAGACTCAATGGTAGTATAGGTATATGTAAAACACATATTATTTGTAATTAAAACAAACAACAAATTGAATATAAAATAAAAAAAATATGAAAATTGTGCTTATTTGTATGAGACTACAATTTTGAAACATAATTAGGGGCAAAAGCAAAAAATATTTTGATCAAAATAATTTTACTATTGGACTGTGTATGTATAACATCTTCTTTTATTACGACTACCATGTCCAAAACTGCACTTTTCAGGGTTAATTTAACAAAAATTCTTGATTTCACCATTGATTTCATAATTACTCATAGAAATTGTAGGTTCATAATTTTGGATGGATATGTATGAGCCATATAAAGCCAGTATGGTATGATTTCTTGAAATTAGCTTATTAGTTCTAGACATGTATATTTACTTACTATAGTTTTCGGAGTTGCAAAGAAAATATTAAGTTGTTCTTGGTTCAACTTCTTCAAAACCGAAAAGAACATAGGAACTGTATTCTAATTAGAATCATATTTCTTTTTCAATTAGTACCTACTTAGTTCTTTGTGTAGGTAAACATAGTTGACAATGATGTTAACTATGTTAACTATCTTTCCATAACTCGGTCATTGGAAAGTTTTATGGACACTATAACAGTCCATGTTAAGCAGTTTTAATTATAATAACTAGCCAGAACAATATCGGCATGCAATTTGCTCTTATTATTCAAATATTTTAGTTTAAACAATGTATATAGTGAGGTTTATTTATTATATTCTGTATTCCAAGCATTGGAATTTTACAATAAACTCACATAAAGTTTATAGAAAACTTACTAAATATATTATTGATGAAATCTGCATAGTCTACGTCAATCTTAATTATTATTTCGAAAAAGAGATCAATAGAAAAATTGGTGTGTCGTATCAGGTTTTGCTAACTAACTAATTTCAGTATATTTATTATTATAAATTCTGAATAAAAGTTACTTGCCTTTTGTTCGATGTTTGAAAAAAAAATCTAAAAGTTAACTTTATACCATAGTAATTATAAATAATTGTTAAGTAATTTCCATCTTAATTAAGTGAAATTGTATTTTGATAACTAAAAACTAGGTTTATTCTTCGACAATGGCGATTATGGTATTGAATTATATTTGAATTTGATATAAGGAAGATTTAACTGGATAATGCTTCTGTGAGATTGCGTTGTTTGATCCTAGATTACACACCCTTAACACTGTAAGCATCATATGCGTGGAATGTGTAAGTATAAAAAATTTATAATAACTATCAGTATTTACTATGCTAAAAAGATGTATTATTAAACATGATTTTGATTTTTATGATTTATATTTCAGTTGTGCGTGAATCAAGATACTGAGAAGAGAAGATAAACTTTAGTGGAGAAGTGATTTATGACCATTTTATGGTCATAAATATCGTAAATTGTGAAGTGTAGTGTGTCAAGATGGACCTTCCAGATTGCCCTCCCGGGGCAGAGGGCTATGAAGACACTGTCACTGAAATTCCCATGAAGCCTGTACGGGAAGGTGGCGTCTCTAAGGTAAATATAATTTCACTATATATTAACTCAAAAATGTATTATCTAGTATTGATATAAAACAAAACAAAAAAAATGAATTAACCAAATACGTATCTTTAAATAAAAAAAATAGATTTGAATGTGTTTTGGTAAATACTGTTTATATCTGTATTTTTATTATGTTTCTCAAGTTTATTCCTTTTTTCTCAATTCATATATTTCATAATAGAGTTTATAATTTTTATCTGAAACATTTATGTATAATAGAAATCTAATATCTCCCAATTCAAGGGTTAAAACATATAATCCCTTACGTTCTGCTATCATTAGCAATTTATTATAAGCATTTATCTAATATAGACACAAGGAAACATTATTATAAGAAAAATAAGTGTTTGGGATTTATTATTCATGTCATACATCTACATACATCTTGTATTATAATTTATTTCAATGCTATCCATTATCCTACTATAATATTATTATAAATTTGGAAGATTGTGAGTGTGGATGTTTGTTACTTTTTCACGAAAAAACTACTGGACGAATTTGTATAAAACTTTACAGCAATGTAGGTTATACATTGGAATAACACATAGGTCGCGGGCAAAACCTAGTATAATATATATTATATTCTTATAAGTATATTCCACTTAGGCTGGGTATATATGTATCATTTACAGAGTAGTAATAATATTTTACTAAAAATATTTTATGAAATATTTTTAGTTTAATCCCAACTAAATAATAATAGTTTATATACTTTCCAATAAAAATTATCAAAATTACATACCTACCTATGGAGTATTTTTGCTTACAGGAATGTTAGGGATATGAAATTCCATATATGAATATACATACCTATTACTAGTTTCAGAATATGGTTATGAACGGTACATGATTATCGTATATGTATTAAGTTAATTTTGCATATTAAATCTTGTATGATATCTAAAAGTAAATAGATGATGAACCAATTCAGTAAGACCACTTCTTACTGAATTTATGTGAAAATTGTTTACGAGAATTGTGTGTGGTTATGGATAGAATCATATCGACGGCAGCAAAGAACATGAAGACATAATTATTATGCATTTTAGAGGTTTTTTTTAACATAAATAATTGAATTTAGAATTCTTTATTTTAGCTAATGATTTATTTTTTAGACTTATAAAAATATATTTTCCTTTTTTGTCTTGTCTTGTTACAGACATCACTCTATGCCTTAGGTCAGTCAGTATGTTATTTTATGGGACAAAGCAGAATTTTAAAACTATGAGTAGTGTTAATTTTAGAAATAAAATAGTGAAAATGAATCTTACTACTAGCGAAAGTTAAATAGGGGTACGCAGGTTACGCTACATCACATTGCGACAGTGCACGTGTGTGAGTTGGTTTGTGTTTTATGTGCGGTCATAGGTAGAGAGGTAGGGTAAGTATTCATAGGGTGCGCATACTGTTCGTACAAATTGAGGACAACTTGTTTCTCCTAAATAAAAAATATTAAATACATAAATAAAAAAAATGTAAACATGTAATTTCAGTTCATGTATAAGATTATGACTCGATTTTCGTGTGCGTTATTCCCGTTACATGTATAACACATGTTATGAGCAAATGGCGCACTTTAATCCGGTGATGTAGTCCGGGGCTAGATTCCCCGGATTACATCAGATTGCAAACAGAACCTTTAAAGATATATCGGAACATTTTGTCATATCGAAACCCTTACTAATGGTGACATTCACAGACCGCACCACGACTTTACTTCCAGCAAAGTACCTATGCTTAGAACTTAGTAAAGTATGAGTTTTGACAGTAATAGTGTGGTCTGTGAATCTCACCCTAAGTAACGTCAGACTTACTTTCAACGATAAGTAAATTGGGCGTCAGTTGATTGTAATATAGATAACACAGTAAAATTTAAGTTAACACTACTTATGGATTTGGAATGAAATGATCCGATATGACCTCTTGTTTGCGAACGAACTTAAGAAAAATAAACCTTGGCACAAATCCCTGTTCATAATGTCCCTCCTCGCGTCGTATTCCTCATAACTCGGGGCTTGATTCCCTCGATGGGAGATTTATTTCTTGCTCATGATATTCTTGCATCTATGGCTGTCTTTGGCATCGTGGAGAGCGTCGTGGAGCTTGGTGTCCAGAGTAGGTATAGCGGATTTGACTGGGCTACGACTTCTAGGCCCTCTGCAATAAATCTTACCATACGCTGCTCGAGGCTATGTCTATCTTTTCGGGCAATGTGTTCATAATGTAGACAGTGCCTTTGACGAAGGAAAGATGAAGAACGGGACACCGCTGTATATCACTGCACAGCGCTAATCGAAGTGATTCCAAATACTGCTTTATCTCTATACAAAAATGATTAAGTTTCAAGTGAATCTTATCTATGGAATGTAAGAATTTCCGAGCTGTGGTGTTTAGTCTTCCGGACCATCATAAATGGTGTTGTTTACTTTATCACAACGGATTAATTAGTGTTGATTATAAAGAATATAGAAAGCGTTTTTATATTGTTCTTTATGCGAAACATTCTATTTTAATCATCTAGTTTTACCAGCGACTGCCGAGACCAGCTTTTTCTCAGAGATAGTAGATAGGTAGTAATTTTTGGTTTGATCAAAAATAATAAGATTAATTTCTTAAACTCGTATAACAAATATAAGATTTGACTGATATTGATTTTATTTTGATTTGATGAATGTGACGTTAACCGCGGCGCTAGTATAGTTCTCGAGGATCAAGCGGGCCTTATGGCAGGGAATTTGTAATAATACTACGTATAGAATGGACACTTCGACGTCCCGCCCGATTTGCACACATACACAACCCCTTCCCCTCTTATGGGCGACGGTTGGTATTTTGTACGTGCTACGCACACAGGTGCGCGTGTAAATACACGTCACTGATGGATAGAAACCAAATTAAGCGTTTGTATGGAATTTTGGCGGCGTGTCCGCGGTGTGCTTATGGTCCGCATAACAATAAAAAATCAATTGTCATTTTTTTCTCGCGAGCTGATCGGAGAGGACACTAATTTATTTATTTATGTAACTTTGATGCACAAAAGAAGGAACTTTACATAAGGCGGACTTTACACAACTAAGGCATTATCTAGCAGTCAACCTTTGGGTAGAAAAGAGATCAACGAAATGGATGCTATAAATTAAAAGCTATATTAAGATATATTATTCAATCTATAACAACATTACAACAAAGATTAAAAGTATATATACTAATAAGGATCGCCAGATCTCAGTCCCCAGAATACATACAGCAATAAACATTGCTTGACATAGTATGTTCTTAGGTTTTCGCGAGCTACACTCAAAACTAGTTTTCGGAGCTGAAAAGCGACCGAAACGTCGGGTTCGATTTTAAATAATAATTTTAGTTTAATATACGCGAGATAAATCCGAAAACTAGTTTTATTTCAATGAAACATTGCCTGTTTTATGATCGAAATTAATGTCAAAAACAATTTAATAATTATAATTCGCACTTAAACAATTCCCAATTTGTTCTTTTTCACGTCATAATTATTCTTCTCGTATTTTAGATGAACGACCATATACTTTATATGGTGTTCGTCGCCAACAAAATATTGCGTGTTCTGTGTTCATTCTTCATTTCTATAGGCGGTGCAATTCTTCGAAGTAAGTATATTTTGTAGAAGACAAAATAAAAAAATTATAACCAGCCAAATAAATGAATAAATAAGTAATGTTCGTCTGTTTTATTTGAAATTATTTTACCCGTGAAGAAAAAGCGTGAAGCGCACTGCAATTTGTGAATTAAGAAGATTATAATATGAGCTTAGTTGTGAGTTTGTATAATATATCAGAAGAAGTTATATAGTAAGATATGAATTGGCTCATATATGACTTAGATACTTTTTTCTTTTAGTCATGTGGTTAAAATTTTAAAATGCAGTCATCTTTCTACATGAGTAGGCATTGTGTATGTGATGGTAAGTCCAGGATTGACGTACTACACACTGACTGTTTTTCCAGTGGATCATCATAAAATATTGAATTTAGAAAAGTTTTGTTTAGGTATTTTTTAAATGGATTTGGTAACGAAAAAAAAAACATTCATTGCCATTGCGTCCGCGCTTACTTTTGTGACACCTGTTTAAAATTTGTGCATTTTTGCCGATGAACGTGCGAATGTCAGTAATTTAGTTTTCTAAAAAAAAAACATTTTTTGCAGGCAGAACAAGAGTTCTTTGAGCACGTGAAGTCATTGAAGCTCAAGTTGGAAGATGGGTCGTATCGCTGTATCGTGGAGCGGCGCATGCGCAATTCATCGGGATTATGGACTTACTACTGCTTTCCTTGCGCTGCAACTTGCCTTGGTACAAGCGTACTTCAGGTAGGCGATCAATTCAGTTCTATAATATTATAATACTTTGCTTTTAGAAGGCTCTAGAAAGTGAACTACAGACTTGCAGACACTGGAGACAAGTGTTTACATTACTTTTCGTGGGCAGGGCTGGGTAGCCGTAGAGATGAAGGTGAACGAAGTTACACCCTATGTATAGCATTAGCATCTTAACCTGTTAAGCATTGTAACAACAATCTACAATCTGAATCAAAACAATCCGTCAAGACGAGCCAAGCGAAGCGCTAGGGCACTACTTACCTTTCCTCAAAACGCTTCGTCGTTTGTTTGGATTCTTATTGTCTACTATCCTATTAGTATTATATTTATCATCCTTCCCTCGAAGAAAGTTGGGTGGCATTGCGACGCACTTAAGTTGTCTGTATGGTGAAAAAGGACTCTAACCGAACTTTAGCAATTGACGTCAAGCGCGACTATGTAAAAATGCTTGATCAATGATTTCCTTAAACTTACTATGTTCAGGAGTCACGGTTATTACTAAGTTTTACCGAACTTTACTACCAATTTTTTTGTCAAATGAAATGTAGGTAATCAAATTTTCAAATTACTTAATCAATCTGCACTGGGTGGAACAAATTATTAAAGTATCGTGAAGATGATCTTCTATAAAAGGTAATTTAGGTTTATTTTTAGGTTAATCTTTACCTTAAAGTTACCTAAATATGCAAATGTTAATAACCAATGTTTCACTCTAAAGGTCATACACACACACATCTTTCCATGGGATGGTAATTTTAAGAGTTTTAATAATTATCATATTTCCATAGACTCATATATCGGGGAAGAAACATAAGACTAAATTGTCAAGCAAATCGGAATGGCCCGTGGAGATTTTTGAATCGAAGGTGAAGGCCGCAAGTCCTGCAAGTACGTGTCCTGCATTATATCTAAAAATATCAATATTTGACTACTTCATACACATTTCGATCTTTAATTTTTTAATTCATGATTGCTATTGAACAGACTGCCTGCTTGCTACTTCTTTAACTATGTAATCTTTTACTTACATTATCACAGCATATTGATACGATTGTCAGTCATATGTTACGCATTAATACGCAATGCCATTTCATCAATAGATGCGCCACTTTGCTGGCAAGAGTAAAGGCCACTCCTGTAACACACTGCTTTTCGGTTTAGTCACGCACCGTTCAGTGCCGCGGACGACTTGTAGGAGTTTTTTTATTTAAGTTTAAGGATAAATATTTTCGAAAGTTTGTAACACTGCTTAACACGTGTCACGTGTTGGTAGACAAGACATGTAAAGTAGTTTACACCGTTTCTGTTGCATATAACGCGGATAAAATATCAATGGGCATACGACTGAAAATCGTACATTAAAAAAAATGAATGGTGCGATTAATTACTAAGTTCAAATCTAGGCTGATAATGAAAATTTTCCTTTTTTTAGAAGCGATTATCTCTACTGATAAAGAGGACATTAGTGATCACTCTGTCAGTGAGGATCCCATAGAACGGAAATATGGCAAAAATAAAAATGTCCGATGCCACATTCAAGACTCTTTGGATGATATCAAGTAAGTAAAAAATGCGACTTTTTTTAAACAGACTTACTGGTGGTAGAATGCCAATGTCGGAGCTAAGGATCTAAGTAAGGAGTAATGGAGTAATGTAATGCCCCGTAATAACTATCACATGGTGCTGGTGGAATCTTTGATTACAGTATTTTAGTGGTGGTAGAGTTCGAGGGGACTCGAGGGCGTAGGCCCCACCACAAATTACTACCTAATGTATCTACCGCCACACGGTAGTCCGTTAAGCATGCGGAATATTTGGCATCTCTAGTCCTAAGGCTGCCTGCCTGTCCATCGATGCGGAGCAAGACAGCGGTTCGGAGCCAGCAAGTATGCGGAGCGAACTTGCGGACTGTGCGAGTTTACTCGACGCGTCATAGCAGAGGGCGGCGCGGTGGACGATCAGTTCAGTTGTACGCGTGATATACGCTCCGCCGTCTCGCACCGCGTCAATGGACAGGCAGACTAACTACCATCACTACCATGTACCATGTAATTTATATACTATTACAAGTCCTGTTAACCATAATGTTGTGGCGACAGGGTGCCGCTATTGGGTATCGAGTACCTGGTGGAACATCCTCCCACTGAGGTGCACTACGAGCCCACCTACATCTGTACGCTGTGCACCAAGCAGGGCCACCCGCGTACGATCATCAACCACATGACTAGCTTCTGGCACCGGTTTAACTATATCGTGAGTATTTGTTTGGACTACTGTTATAGATAATTTTCGTGGAGCAAATGTTGGAACGTTCGTCACACCGCGGACACTGCTAAAATTCCATACAAACGCTTATTCTGGTTACCTATTACACAGACATCAATCAGTGACGTGTTTTTGCATGCGCATATAGAAATGTAGCACGTAGGGTTATGACCTAAAACAATCGTGAAATAAGTCGTCGCACTGACTACATCATCATCATCATTTCAGTCAAAAGACGTCCACTGCTGAGCAAAGGCCTCCCCAAGAAATCCCCATCCCCAAAGAATGCCACAACGAACGGCCCTGGGCCGCCCTCATCCAGCGATTGCCCGCGACCTTCACCAGGTCGTGGGTCCATCTTGTGGGAGGCCTGCCTACGGTTCGTTTTCCGGTTCGCGGTCGCCGAAATTTGCCGCCACTGCGATCGCCAACCCGCCTGCCAAGCGTGGTGATTATGGCATTTCCCCCCTCATGACACTGACTGCAAGACCAAATTAACTAATAATAGACCGCAAGGTGGGGTGATGGGTGAGGAGGGGAAATCAGGCGGAACGTCGAAGTGTACATTCTATGCGTAGTATTATTGTACATTCTCTGCTTTCGTCCACCGAAGTATTGCCAGTCAGTTTACTTCGGAATGCTGTGTTCATCTGTATTCTACACAATAAATGTTTAGACATCGAGTGCCACTCAGTGAGCAATTTTCGTGGAGAAATAGTTTGGTTATCCTACCTTCTTCTTTTTTTATGTAATGAAGGTGGCAGCTCGCATTGATGTTAAGTTATGACTGCAGCCTATAGACATCTACATAAAAACCAGAAGTCAAAATGCAGATGCCACCCCTCAGGTCTTAGTCGTTATGTTCAAGTCTTTTATTGCATATCATGTGTACACAGGTGGTAATATTCATAAAAAGATAAACATGAATACCTCTGATCCCTTATGTCTCTGTGATTGTTATTACGGGACCATACATTACCACCTAACCGGAACACGAAAGTGCTGAACACTGCCATTTCGCGGCGGAGTAGGTAATGCGGTGGTGCCTACGACCTTGAGTCCCTGAACTGGAACTCTACCACCAGTAAAGTAAACGTTAAAGAAAATTTTGACTTAGGCCAGGAATCGAACCTGCGACCTCAGGATAACCAGTCCAGCCCCTTTATCCTGAGGTCGCAGTTTCCTGCCCCGTCAAATTTTTTCTTAAATTATTTTTTTTTCGTTCCATTTTTTCTTTAATTTGTAAAGATTACTCATGTGTCATTGCGAAAAATAAAATATTAAAACCAGTAAAGTAATAGAGGACTATCAGTTATTTTAATATTTTTTGCAGAGTCGTCACTTCCCTAGGGCGTGCGGCATGCTCCAGCCGTACCGTTCGCAGAAGTTCCGCGAAGGCATCGGCATCATCATGAGCCGTCTCGCGCAACGCGTCGAGGACACTTACGGCCGCATGAGGCCTATCAACATCGATAAAGAAGAGTTTGATAGGGACAAGTAAGTTTTTCAGAAAACCTTAATCTAGATCATTGCGCAAGATCTGCGGTGTATCACTCACAGATTGCGTTCGTAATGAAGATGTAAGAAAGAGGCTTTGTGTGAATGATAGTATCGGTGTAAAAATGAAAAAAGGCATGCTCCGATGGTTCGGGCATATAGAAAGAATGTCGAATGAGCGAATGACTAAACAGATATGCAATGCGAATGTGGATGGTTGCAGAGGCCCAGGAAGACCAAGACTGACCTACCATGACCAAATAGGTCGAGTTCTGTCTGATGGTGGGATCAAAAGTCTTAGGAATCGGCGTGCATGTATGAAGAGAATGATGAAGGTAGACGAGGCACGAGAGGTTTGTCAGAACCGGGATATCAGGCGCTCTACACTCTCTGCCTACCCCGTTAGGGACCTGGCGAGATACATACATACTCAATCTATTCTTCAACTTGCAGACCCGGCCACGCGTTTCTGTGGTTGAAGTTTTTGTTATATTAGCGCCATCTATTGAATGCTTACTCAATCCAGTCAACGGGTATCGAAATCTGTTGGTATCGTTTGGAGCTAATAGATAATCGTGGTTCATCATATCAGCCATAAGACGTCCACTGCTGAACATAGGCCTCCCCCAAGGACCTCCATGCCGACCGATCGGAAGCGACGTGCATCCAGCGGGTACCTGCAGCCTTGATCAGGTCGTCGGTCCATCTTGCAGGTGGACGTCCTACGCTGCGTTTGCCGATACGTGGTCTCCACTCGAGAACCTTTCTGCCCCAGCGGCTATCGGTTCTCCGAGCTATGTGCCCTGCCCATTGCCACTTCAGCTTGGAAATCTGCTTGGCTATGTCAGCGACTTTCGTTCGCCTACGGATCTCCTCATTTCTGATTCGATCCAGTAGGGAAACGCCGAGCATAGCCCTTTCCATTGACCGCTGAGTGACTTGGAGCTTTCGTACGAGACCCATAGTGAGAGACCACGTCTCGGCACCGTAGGTCATCACCGGCAAAACGCACTGGTTAAAAACTTTCGTCTTCAAGGACTGCGGGATGTTTGACGAGAAAACGCTCCTTAACTTCCCGAACGCTGCCCAGCCGAGTTGGATTCGGCGAACAACCTCTTTCTCGAAGTTCGACCTGCCTAGTTGTATGGTTTGTCCTAAATAGACGTAGTCGTCGACAACTTCGAGCATCGAGTTCCCAACGGACACTGGAGTGGGCGATACAAGGTTATTGAACATGACCTTGGTCTTATCCATGTTCATTTTAAGGCCCACTCTTTGGGACACTCGATTGAGGTCTTCGAGCATTGTGCTGAGATCTTCCAGCGACTCTGATATGACTATAATATCGTCGGCAAACCGAAGGTGAGTGATGTATTCGCCGTTGATATTGATGCCTAGTCCTTGCCATTCCAGGAGCTTGAAGGCGTCTTCCATTGCATTGGTGAAGAGCAAAGGTGAGATGACATCTCCCTGTCTTACTCCCCTCTGCAAAGGAATCGCCCTCGTGCATTGGTCCTGTACTCGGACTGACATGGTGGCGTTTTTATACAGACACTTCAACACTTCGATATACCGATAGTCAATGTGGCAACGCTGTAAAGACTGCAGCACAGCCCATGTTTCAACCGAATCAAAGGCTTTCTCATAGTCCACGAACGCTAAGCATAATGGCCGGTTATACTCCTCGGACTTCTGTATAACCTGCCGCAGCGTGTGTATGTGGTCTATGGTACTATAGCCTTTTCGGAAACCGGCTTGTTCGGGAGGCTGGAAGTCATCAAACCTGCGAGCGAGACGGTTCGTGATCACCCTCGAAAACAGCTTGTAGACATGGCTCAGAAGCGAGATGGGTCTATAGTTCTTCAATAGGGCTTTATCACCTTTTTTGAAGAAAAGCACCACCACGCCTCTGTTCCATGCTTCTGGCGTAGTACCTTCGAATAGGACGGAATTAAAGAGCTTCTGAAGGACTTTCAGTAACGGTGATCCACCCGCTTGCAGAAGCTCTGTAGTGATTCCGTCCTCTCCAGGCGCCTTGTTGTTCTTAAGCTGTTTGAGGGCCATCCTAATCTCGTACAGGCTGATGTCCGGGATATCTTCGGTATAGTGTCGGGTTAATTTGGCTCTCGGGTCTCTGACCAAATCAGAGGCAGGTTGTGCGACCGAGGTATATAACTGCCCATAGAACCTCTCGATCTCCCGCAATACCTCAGGCTTAGTCGACGCTAAACTGCCGTCCTCTGTCTTCAGCTGCATCATCCGGCTCTGTCCAATAGACAGATCCCTCGCAAACACTTTGGAGCCCTTGTTTCGCTCTATCGTTTCCTCAACACATTTTGTGTTGAAGGATCTGATATCGTGCCGCAAGGACTGTTGGATCTGTCTATTAAGTTGCCGGTATTTTTCAGCTTCATCAGAGGTCTGCAGTGTCATTGAGCGTCGTTCTGCCATAAGGTTGAGGGTTTGATCGGTTAGTTTTTGAGGTCTATTTTGTCGGCGAGTTTTAAAGTATTTATACCCCACCGACTGGACAGTTTCTACCAACCTGTCATTCATATCGTCCACTGAGATGCAATCCTCCAGGCAAGCAAAGCGATTTTTCAATTCGAGCTGAAAGCTCTCGGGGTTTTGTATGTGAGAAATAGTAGGTCGGAGCGTAGACTTCATTAGACGAGATCTTTCGATCTTGATGTTTAAATTCAATGTGCCCCTAACCATTCGGTGATCACTTCCGGTTTTCACCCTGTGAATCACGGAGACATCATTGAATATGTGTTTCTTGTTGGTCATAATGAAGTCTATCTCATTTTTTGTGGAACCGTCGGGGCTCATCCAGGTCCATTTCCTATGAGGCGGCTTCTTGAAAAAGGAGTTCATCATAAAAAGTTCCTCCTTCTCCAGAAAATTGGTTAGCTTCTGGCCCCTAGGGTTCCGATTCCCACATCCAAATTGCCCCACTCTCAGCTCATTATCGCATCTCTTGCCCAGCTTTGCGTTGAAGTCTCCCATTACAACAGTGAAATACGTTTTGGAAGTATGTATGGCCCTACTTATGTCCTCATACATAGCTTCCGCCTCGTCGTCCGGGTGTGCCGAGGTCGGTGCGTAGACCTGGATGACCTTCAAGGAATATCTCTTGGATATTCTGAGTATCAGGTACGCGACCCTACTCGACACACTCGTGATGCATTCAATGTTGTTAACGAGAGACTTGTGGACGATAAACCCGACACCACCTTGGGACTGCTGGTCGCCCTCCCGGTAGTAGAACAAGTTGCCAGACTTCAGGGTTATCGTGTCCTCTCCCTCTCTACGGACTTCAGATAGACCTAAGATGTCCCAGTGCAACTTGTTCAATTCTTCTTCCAGCTCAGCAATTTTCTCGTCTGTCCTTAACGTGCGTGTATTGTATGTTACCAGTGATAACCTACGTCGGTTTTCCGTTGTGCATGCCGAAGTCGTTTGACGGAAGCGACTCACCCGGAGATTCTTAGCACCCCTGGCTCCAGAGCTCGACCAGCGCCCGTCTACGCCGGTTTTGCTCCTGGAGCCGCCGGGCACTTGGGGCCTTTTCCTCGTCTGCATTTCCATCTTGGGGGGGTTTAGACCATAACCCGCCACGCTGGTCCAGTGCGTGTTGGCGGGTCGCCAGAGCCTCGTTTGTTATGTAGCAGGGTGCACCACGTGCAGGTGAGGTTGGCTTGGGTCTCGATGGTGTTGGTTGAGACCCCTTACACCCCCAATCGTGGTTATCGGATAGTAAATAAATAGATTGCAATATATATTTTTTTTTTATTGTAAGTAATTTTTATTCACAAAATTATTATTTGATTCCTGAAAACTCAAAAATGCGATAATATCGTTCGTGTTTCGGATTGATTTAAACAATACAGTCGATCGGACTGATAGGTATACCTTATACGATACACGGATCCGTCGAGTTTGTTGCCGAGAAGCCGCTGTCGCCGAGATGATTAAATGTGTGTGTGAAATTGTTTATGTATTTTGTTAAAGTCGAAGTGTGAGTTTCGTAGTAATAGACGATTTTTGTAATAGGTTGGGGAAAAAGTCTTTTCGCATTATAGTATGTATGTACTTGTAATAAAATCTCTTTGGCTGTAGTATTTGTATCTGGCTGGTTTTGGTATCATTGAAAGTTAAAATTTTAAAGAACATAAATTCAAATTAGGCAAATGTGTGATTTTCATTTGTTTTTCGTACTGTCAAGATGAGTGAATCTAATGAAGAAATTCGATACATTTTAAAATTTTACTACAAAAAAGGTAAAAATGCAACGCAAGCCGCGAAAAAAAATTGCGATGTTTATGGACCTAGTCCAGTGTCTGTGAGAGAAGCACAAATTTGGTTTAAGCGTTTTCAATCCGGAAATTTTGATGTCAAAGATGCACCTCGCTCTGATCGCCCTATTACGGATAAAATGGATGCCATTTTTGAAAAAGTGGAGCAAGATCGACATATCCGTAGTTACGACGTAGCTGAAGAACTGAGAATTGATCACAAAACAGTTTTGGCGCATTTAAAAAAAGCTGGGTACAAAAAAAAGCTCGATATTTGGGTACCTCACGAGCTCACTGAAAGAAACCTAATGAATCGTGTACTCATTAGTGATTCATTATTACGATGTAATGAAACCGAATCATTTTTGAAGAAGCTGATAACTGGTGATGAAAAGTGGATCACGTACGACAAGAACGTGCGAAAAAGGTCGTGGTCAAAGGCGGGTCAGGCTTCACAGACTGTGGCGAAACTCGGGTTAACTCGCAATAAGGTGATGTTGTGTGTGTGGTGGGATTGGAAGGGCATTATTCATTATAAGCTATTACTACTAGGCAGGACTATTGATTCTGAACTCTACTGCGAACAACTGATGAGATTAAAGCAAAAAGTTGAGAGAAAGCGGCCGGAATTGATCAACAAAAGGGGTGTGGTGTTTCATCATGATAACGCTAGACCTCACACATCTATAGCCACTCAGCAAAAATTAAGAGAGTTTGGCTGGGAGGTGTTAATGCATCCGCCGTATAGTCCTGACCTTGCATCTTCAGATTTCCACCTGTTTCGGTCTCTTCAGAATTCTTTATGCAATGTTAGGTTAACATCACGAGAGGACTGCCAAATCCACTTGTCGCGGTATTTTGATGAGAAGTCCCAAAATTTTTATAGCAATGGGATCATGTCCCTACCTACAAGATGGCAAAAGGTTATCGAACAAAATGGTACATACATACTTTAGTTAAATTTAAATAAACTATATTAAAAAATGTTTTGAATTATCTTAAAAAATGCGAAGAAACTTTTTCCCCAACCTAATATGTCACACAAATCCCCACATAAAATGACCGACTGTTTTGCATCGGTAATAAACGCTATATGGCTACTATCTTCCGGCCGGCCGGTGGCCCGTGGTGCTCTACGGTATGGTAATACAATAAAATGTATTTTGTTCACAGATCAACCATACACCAGTGGTTGTTCAAGCTCAAACACTTCTCTGAAAATGATGGCCACACATTCGAGGAAGTTGTCGACATCGATCTCATTAATTCCTTGTGTAAAGGTCACTTACTTTTTATTTTAGTAATCTTTTATCTATATAACAGATTAGCAATGCGAATGTGGATGGTTGTAGAGGCCCAGGAAGACCAAGACTGACCTACTATGGCCAAATAAGTCGAGTACTGTCTGATTATGGGCTCAGAAATCTTAGGAATCGGCGTATGAAAAAAATGATGAATGTAGTTAAGGCATGGGAGGTGTGTCAGGACCGAGATATCTGGCGCTCCATACTATGCCTTCTCCGTTAGGGGCCTGGCGTGAAGATACATGCATGTATATTTTATCAATTAAAAAATAATCCATAGTTTCTCTGCATATTATGCACAACACTGTTGTGGGCATCTTTGCGGGAAGCATGTCTGTCCAGCTGTGAACGTCTATCGGCTGAAGTATTGATGATGATGTTGCTTGTAGAAAAATAGCAAAATTGGCCAAGAACTTCAAATATTTGTAAAAATCCGAGAAACTTTAATGGAAATCCTCAAATATGTGTCAGGGTCAGATAAACTCAAAAATATGGGGTCTAATAAGAAAATATTGAAAAGGACTTTACAATAATTATAGAAACTGTTCCTAACTGTCAAGATTTGACATCAAGTAACCAGTTATTTTTGTTACAATTTAAAGTAGAACATACTATTATTAAGAAATAAGCATAGTATATTCTATTATTAATAAATAAGCATAGTTTGCTCGACCTTATACATTTAATAAATGAAATATCCTAATTCAATAAGATGTTTTAAGTTAGGGTCGCCGCACACGAGCCACCGGCTACAACCACAAAACGCCGCCACTGGCATATTTCCTATAGTTTTCATACATTTTATAGGGACAGGGCACACGGTTCACGCCGGTGGCCGCCTCACGCTACAAGTCGCGAGTAGCGTGTGGCACCGGCCACTAAAACGCCGCCACTTGCGCAATTCTCCACCCCTCTCTCCTTTACCTCAGTTAACCTGTTCAAGTTGAAAGCAACGCACGTACCTACGTAGATTGTTTATTGTTGATTGAAATAAATATGGATATAGAAGTATTTATATCAGAGATTCAATCCCAAAACAAAAACAGCATCCACCGGCCACAAGTGGCTGTCGCACGCTTCAGATATCTTTCTACCCGCTTCGAGCTTCTCGTGGCGGCGTTTGTGGCTGTCGCGTGTGGCCCGTGTGCCAGAAAGTATCAATCAAAAATATTTATAAAACATTATTTGTTCACAGATTCTACTAATAGCAACAGGTATGTCTGAAAATTTTCTTATGCAATTTATTTATTGTAGTTTGTAACATGTATTATATCACCTCTGTTTTGATATACTATGGCCATACTTGAGTGTGGTACATAATTGGCCATGAACGTACCGTTAAGAAAATTTTACTACATTAAATTAACAACATGACACTATTTTCTCCTTACCGCAGAGGTATGCACACTTCACGCACTATTTGTCAGTTCAGTCTCGTCTTATGAAAAGTTAAGTTAACCAACTGATATTTAACGCGAAATGTCAGATACACAAAATGCCAGAATTCACAGAACTTTGTCACTTCTAATAAGGACAGTGTAGAGTGTGAAAAAACTAATTTAACGCGATGTTAAACTTAAATGTTTTACTATGTCCCGTAAATTGTAATGATGCCCACGGTTTTAAGATTTGTATATCAATTCGATATATCAATATAATTTTAAAAAAATTATTTGACCCTGCGTGTCGTCGATTAATCTCTTCCTTGATCCAACTACAAAATTATAAAAAGACGATCGAGCAAAAAATACACAGCGTAGCTTCTCAAAATATAAAAAAAATATCGAATGTATAAATCTACATTTTAATTAGTTTTTAATATCGACATATCGAAAAAACTATCAATATTTTTTATTTGGGCTATGTAATACTAAATTTCAAGGTAAACAGACGACCAAGAAAAAGCAACTCAACAGTGTTCAATGCTGGTATAATGCTTCCTATACTGACGTTTTAACGTTAAATCTTAAGATCTGTATGTTTCCTATGTCCCTACGTGAATTAACCAAAAAGATCGATCTTCGATTTTCCAGGGTATAGTATCAATTCACTAGATCAATCCAGTACTGTGGATCGAGTTAAATAAATAATTATAATTATAATAAGAATAATAATCTCTTATTATAATAAGAGATATAAATAAGAATCGATTTTTTGGGTCCTAAAGATCTTTTCCGATTAATCGATCTCAGGTCTCGGATCACCAACCCTACTTCCTAGTTGTATACTTTGACATTGACGTATCCGTATCAATTTGACACATCTTGTCACAGAGTATGTAACAATAATGTTTTCATCTAAAGATAGGCAATGGTAACTACTTCATTCCACCATATAAGTGACGTCATCACATGTTTTTCCGTTTTATTTTTTTTTCACAGAAATTAAGAAATAAAAAAATACAAGAAATATATATTTGAACTCAGAAAAGAAAAATAAAGAAACGGTATTTTTCTTTTAGGGTCGTGTCAATTTTGAAATGTTGTCAATTGCTGGATTATTGCCAGGCCCAGGGGCCGACCGCCTAACTATAATTCTTTCGTTTATGATGTTATCTTGTCAGTTTCGTACGGCTTATTAAAACATTTTGCTCTAAAGTGTGTACCTGCGGACGAAAACACATCCAGGAAAAAGTTAGGAGGTACATACGAAACTGACAAGACGATGTCATTATCGAAAGCTGAACGAAAGCATTAGAGTTGGGCTGGTCGGCCTCCAGGATCGTTCGCAATCTTTGGGGGCGGGCTTTTGACCAGCTGTGGACGTCTTCCGGCTGAAATGATGGTGATGATGAGAGGAGGATCTTCGCTTTCTCGGAGTGCCCTTCATAAAACATTTAACAAGAATACGGTTCACGTGGTTGGTAAGTGACTACTGCAGCCTGTAGATATCTACGAAAAGCAGAGTTTTAAATAATGTTTTCTTAGTGATTTTTGGTTTGCATTGATGTACATATTTTGTAATAAATACGGATGTGTTGCCACCCCACAGTTGTTGTTTTGCGTCTGTGACAGAAATAACGTGATAATTGTACTGTACCATTTGGTGGCAGATAGATAATATGGTGGCGCTCTAGAGCCCTGCCACTGGAATTCTATTGGAAAATATAGCCTAAAAACTTTGATGTTTATTCCCTCTTTTGATTATATTTTCCGTCGTTAGGGAGAGAGATCCATCGCCGCCAGTTGTAAGGGCGCCTGCTAGACCTAAAGTAAGTTACCTATCTATATTGTTTTTTTTTTCTTCTTTTCTATCTCAAAGATCTTCTATGATACTCCAGCATTCTTTATTTGCAGTCTATTTTCTTATATAATAATATGATAATTAATTATTAAAAATCTTCATTATAAATTATTTCTAAATTACACAATTGAGAAATCGTTTACTTTTTATTAGACTTCTGCGCTATTTATAATGAAGATTTTTTTTTATATCTTTACAGCCACGAAATGCTCGCAAACGTGGAGCATCGATGGATTCCTTGTCGGATATAAGCGACGATGACCACCACCAACCGCGAAAGGAACAACTGCCAGTTGGGTATATATATTATTATACTTATAGCTCTATATAAAGAACCGAACTTAATCAAATCGATGACTGAATTTTAAGATTCAGACGCATTTATTTTAGTAATCTTTTACCTCGCGGAAGCGCGCATGGCCCAGCGGCTGGTGTTGATCGTAAGCGATCTACTCGGTTAAGCACTACGGGCGCGGTCGGGCAGTGTGATGGGTGACCGCTAGTGGCAAATTAAATGCGCGTTTCCGTGCTTCGGAGGGCACGTTAAGCCGTCGGTCCCGGTTGCTATCGATGGATAGCAGTCGTTAAACTTTGTCGGAGGCCTTATGGGCGGTTTGAAAACGACAGCGGGTTGGTCACTAACCCACCCACTTCCACCAATCTGCATTGGAGCAGCGTGGTTGGAGTAAGCTCCAGGCCTCCCCCAAAGAGGGCAGTGGGACGTATAATGGGTTGCCATTATTATTATTTATTATTGTAATCTTTTACCTAAAATCTATTCATATTAGCGATTTTATAGCAAGAAGAAAGCGAGGCGAGCGCTTACCAAGTTTTTCGCGAATTCGCTGCGAACGAGCATCAAGTTTGCCGCGATCACGCCGTAAATAAATAATCCTCCCTTGGACGCCATATTACACTCATTTACGTCTTACCCCACCTCGTGACAAACTCGCTTGCAAATTGTTAGTGTGACAACGCGCCTTTAAAAACAATCATCCATATTATGAATGATGAATCGATCTATTTATTTTTCAGTTTTGACAAACCACCTTTTGATTCGTTCGGTCCAAAGCGTCGTGCGACGCCGCCACGGTCGAAATATACTAAGAAGAACACCTCAACTAAAGACGAAAAGGTAATGCTATTAATCACGAGTAAGAAAACCTTTTTTAATTAATGGCTACGTCGAATAGTATTAAATTATTAGCTGACCCGGAGAACTTCATACCGCCTTGGAATTAAATTATGTGTGAAAAATTTGACAGGTATGAACTATTTGTATGGAGAAATGAATTGTTTTTACTTTTTTCCCTACAAGTTCTTCATGTTTTCTTATCTTTTAAACCGTCGTTGGACTAGTACGGACATTGAGCTTATAAATACTAGAGAAGCAATGTCATACAAACGATTTTCAGAAATGCGTAACCACTTAATAGTTCAAAAGACGTAGCTTTGAAACCGATACTTATGTACAAAGTAAACTATATTTGTCACGTTTCTTCCACTGGTTGACAAATTACCGTCAAAGTGAGACAACAATATTGTTGCCATGGAAACGGACAGAGTCGGTCAGAGTTGCCAGTGGTGAGATAATTTCCCCAAAATATATTAATGAATAAATGTATTTAATTGCTTTGGTGTGATTAATGTAATATATTTTTAATATAATTTAATGAAACTTTCAATCTATACTATATCAAACTGTAACGGAAGCGTGTCTGTACATTGAAAATACTTAGAAAAAGCTATCAGTAAGTAGTAAACGGATTTTGAGACGAATTAATGACAGTTTTTAAAGTTTTAAAGTGAAAACTTATTTAGCATTGCTGTGATTTGAAAGTCAATGAAACGAAAAATCGTCAGTAAAAAGGGACAGACGCATAAATTCCTTTTATATACATTAATAAATAATATATATTTTTTATGTTTTTTTTTATCTATTCAATTTAAACTGCACTAACAATTACATGACTTTTTGTGCTCACCCATCCAAATTAGGACCACACTAACAATGGCTTGACTTTAACATGCTTGGGTGGACTCTTCTCTTGACCAACAAATTGTTTCGAGCATACGATGGGAGCTGTAGATGGTAAACAGTCGGTTTCTTTGCGTAATAGCACACCCCGGACATTCGGTTAAAATTCCATACAAATACTTGATTTGGTTACCTATTAATAAGATACGAATCGGTGAGGTGTTTTTACACGGAAATGTAGCACGTTATGAGTTTACGACTTCGGGGCGAAAACATTTCAACGTTCGAAGTTTTTTTTGTCACCCACAAAAATAAATATATGGCTTTTAAATCGGTGGTAGAGCTCTGTTGACCGATCTCGAGAGTGAAAGCACCAACGCATCACATAATTTACCTACCGCTGAGTGGTAGTGTCCACAGCTATTGTGATCGATGGTAATGTACGAAGGTAGAGAGCTCAAATGATAGAGCTGGAAGCCGTGAAAACGGCATTTGGCATTTTGGTAGAGCTCCAGTGACGGAGCTCGCGGGCGTAGGCACCACCGCATTACCTAATCTACTTGCCGCTAAATGGTAGTGTTCAGCACTATCGTGTTCCGATCAGGTGGTAATGTACGGCCCTGTAATTTCCGGCACAGAGGCGTAACACCTTAGGCCTCAGGATTGGTAACGCATCTGCATTTTGACCTTCGTCTTTGTGTGGATGTCTAAAGGCTGCAGTCATATCACTTAACATCAACATCAACGTGAACTGCATGCTTGTTTACCACTTCCATTACATTAAAAAAAAAACAAAAAAAACGACAGCATGTGTCTTATATCTCTTATATCTTTTAACGTTAGCTCACAATATATTAAGTTATACTTACTAAAGTTGTTCCAAAATAATACATTATTTGCGAAGGTGTTTTTATAAATATGATATTAATCCAGTAGCGTATTGGTAAGAATTTTTCAAATCGAACCAGTAGTTTCTGAGATTAGCGCGTTCAAACAAACAAACAAACTCTTCAGCTTTATAATATTAAGTTTAGATTTTCGCACGGTCAGTTACATGTGACTCTGTCACGTGTTCGCAATACTAGCAGCCTATATGCTTTCATCTCCGATGGCCATCAATGCGTCACTACAGAAAAGCATTAATGTAAACTAGATTTTTTAAACTTTTGAATAAAAAGTGTTTATGATCCAAAATTGACCAAAAGTTATATCCAAAAAAGGTGCCCAAAGTCACTTTTCCACGCGAACGAAGTCGCGGGCACGGCAAGTAATTATATATTATTCATCCGGTTACTGGCAGAATAGAATGTCTTCATTCATTAAATTTACTCCCTAAAAAGTGGGAAAATTTCAAATTGTTTTACTAGCAACACCGATGGAAAAAATTATGCACGATGTATTTATTTTCTTTTCTGATGTAATTTAGGTAATATGATCAAAATTATGCGAACTTATTCGTGAAAAGTAATGCCACTTGCATTATCATTCTTTTCGGATCATGATACACATGTTTTAACAACACATTTCGCCATTTTATGTAAGTTTGACGGACGAGCGTGACGCGTCTGTCACACTTCATGTCAAGCAGGTCACTGAGGTGAACTGAGGTCAGATATGCCTGTTAGCATCTTCGAAGTGGCTACGCGTCGCTGCCGTAAACTGCCAATCTAGTAACTTAAAACATCATTGAGTACGGATATTTAAAACTAATATTCGCCAAATCGGTCCCAGCGTTCTCGATTTTTAGTGAGACTTAAGTCATTTCATATTTATGTCTTCCCGCGAACTCCCCATCGTAAAAAAAAAGTCTACGAAAAAATCGGTCAAGCCGTTTCGTAGGAGTTTAGTTACAAACACTTTTACACGATATTATTTTCCAATCAAGATCACCAAAGATATTTAGGTTTTTTTAAATACGTTTATTAAGTTTTTAGTTACTATTTCAAGATTCGTAGCCTGGGTTGTTACTGATGTTAAATATTATATACATTGGATTGTACATTACAGGGAGGGCGCCCTCCAAATTATGAATACAAATTGAAACTGGCTGAAGATATGCAGAGGACGGCTGAGGAGTCTGCGAAGAAAGCGCTCGCCTACCACGAGAAGAACCCTGAAAAACATCCCCTTTATCCTGAGGAGTGGAAGAAGTTCTGGAACAGGCGATACAAGGAGCTACAAGCCGGTATGGTCAAGCTTTATCAACATCAATTATGTTTAAAATAAACTAGCTGTCCCAGTAAACTACAAAAAATAGGTTAGTACCTCCTTTCAGACCTGCCGAATGTGCAGAAATAAAATCATAAAAATCGATCAAGCCATTTCGGAGAAGTTTGGTTACAAATACTGTGACACGAGATTTTTTTTTATGTACATATAGTAATGAATGACCAAGTTTAGGCTGGGTAGCATCATTTAACTTTAGCTTTAACTTAAATTAGTTAAAGTACCAGTTAGTAAACAATGAGTTGCACGATTTGTAAATTGTCAATGACATTATTGCTTTAACTGCTCACTGTAACCGTTCGAGTTGAGCTGGTTGATGTTTAAGTTAACCTCAATTACTTTAACAATGTCAAAAATACGCTGGTGTAACGCATTCCGCAGTAGCTGTTAAACCATTACTTGAACATTTTTTTCGGTGCAACCGAAATGTAGTGTACAGTTGGGGAACTCTCCGCTTCTCCAAATTCAATCAAATATAGCTTGAATTACAACCACGTAAGGTGCCCATGTGGTCGATAGGCCAGTTCCCCGATAGTACATTGCTGTTTTGGCTGAATGTGATAATTACCATTATTTTAAGGTAACAGCAATGTACTGCAAAGTGGCTTTCAAATTGATAGCACACAGAATACACCTGCAGGTTTTTGATTACGCGCCCGCCATATTTGATTTCCCAAAAAACGACATCCAAACATAATTCAATATCTATCATTGCAGAAGGGAAAGATCCATCGAAACACGACTTTAAACCGGAATGGATACAGTTTTGGACAAAGCGGATGAGGGAACTACACGACCAGGAGTTAAAAAGTAACTTGAGCGAGGTATACCGCAAGATGCGTCTCACTCCACCCTCCGAGAGACGCCCTTCGCCGGAGAAGAGGGAATCCAGGCGAATGGACTCTAGGACTGAAACGAAGAGGAGATCCCCAGAACCTAAGCCAAGGTATTTTTATTTAAACACTTCATTGAAACCAAAATTCTTGCCAAAATGTTCCAATCTACAAATTACCAAAAAATAGTTATTAACGCCACGTTGTTGTTACGGTTTGAGGGCACTACCCTCGAAATTGTTGACGCTTAAGTATACTTGGGACAAACGGTCCATTTGGGCCTGTGGATGCCTTCTTTGGGAAAGGGGTCTATCGTTGAACTCAACTCAGGCAATGTTTGGCTGAAATAATAATGATGATGATGTCGTCAAGCAAATTTCGATACTCGTGACCTTTCGCTTTATAATAAATTGTTATATGTTGAGATTTTTATGTATGCTGGTTAACGATTTTTTACATAAACGTATTATATCATCTGGACGATCCGGCTAGTCCAGGAGTGTGTGACGACCATTTGATACGAAGAGTTCGATCACAGCAAATATTTGTATGGCCTACAGATATTTGTTTCAGGTCTGTGTTTTGTATTGTGTCCAACAGCAACCACGACACAGAACATGCCTAGTGTGGGGGCAGTGAGTGTAAACGTGTTTATTTATTTATCATCACTCTAGTTGAAAGACGTCCTCTGCTGGACAAAACCTTCCTCAAAGACAACAGTGTCGGTGCATCATAGTAGTCAAGCCATAATCGCCACGCTTGGCGGGCGGATTGGTGATAGCAGTGGCGGTAGTTTTATAGCAGGAGGCTGCTGCCCATCTCGCGTTGCTATAATTACTAGAGGGCGACGGGGTCGGGACGTCCCGACGCCTTCCACGTAACGTTTTATATGAGACGTTAAAGTAGATGTTCCGAAATGTATAGAGCTTGGGCTCGCACCTTGTTACGCTATATTGAAAGAAGAAGCATAAAATACTAAATCAGTTTCAGTTATTCAAATTGTTTATTATACCTTTAATTAATTGTAAGTATATTTCAAAAATAAGAATATCATAGTAGAAAATGGTGACCAAACGGTGACATATTGTTGTCATACAAAAATTACATAATATTAATATGCAATAAAAAAACAACGATTCAAATTATTTTTTTATTAAAATGATTCTACAGTGCTCAACAATAAATATTGCACATCGAGCCTAGGAAGGACACTTCGGCTTATTTCGGGTCTGTAGAGCGTTATCTCTTTCGCATCCATCGACGACACAACGCTATTCGCACCGTACCTATTTGACGTTTGTCGACCATTTTGATCAAGTTTTGACCAATACCGTACTGTCAGTGCTTACGTAGGCAGTGTGCAACAGAGATAACTCTCTACGAACTCTCTTTCGCAGGCTCGATGTGCAATATTAATTATTGAGTACGGTACGTAATTTTCTCTATCTTTTGTTATAGTGTACAAGGTGCGGGCCCAACGTGGAACTTGTTCTTTAATTTTTGTTTTCGTATCAAGGCGATAATTAAAATTGATGACGATGCAGAGTGGATGCGCGCCGGCGGTCTGTGGAGAGTCGCGGGCCGCGCTGGGGCTCCCCGCCGCGCCGCCGCTCGCCGCCGCGCCGCCCGCCCGACCACCACCGGGCGCCCGACCATCGCCGCACGCCCGACCACCATCGCAACTTCAGGTGATACACACTACAGGCAACCACCTCTCGATCGTTAACAACCACACCGCGGACACTCGGCTTAAATTCCATACAAACGCTTATTATGGTTAGCTAGATACAGACATCGATCAGGACGCTCGCAACCGCAGGACGAGGCTTTCGTCATGAGACTCGAGGGGAGGTGCGGGCTGCAAGAGGAGAATCAGGCGGGACGTCGAAGTGTCAATTCTGTACAGTCTGTAATTTTTTATAAGGTGTGACACACACACACACACACACACACACACAAAACAAAAATCTTGATTACTACGAAACTCATACCTTGGCTTTAACAATATACATAAACAATTTCACGCACACATTTAAACATCTCGGCGACGGGCATAACACCACTGCCTGCATATCGCTACTTCCTCCGGACCACCGCGGCCGGTGGCCCCTGTTGCTCTATGCTCACTACAGAAAACTACCTCTCGATCGTTAACCACGAGTCGATTGCCAGCGCCGGCTCACATTGTCGCAACACTACTCGCCCATCGAGCGGCGCACTACCGACACTACCGCAGCTTTAGGTGAATCGCTCACACTCGCATTGATGACACAGGCCTTCCATATTTTTCGATCTCCCTTTGAGTATCTAACCTTTATTTGACCTTATTTCGTCATCTACCTTAAAATTCGCGCAGTTCTAAAAAGACTTGACTCGCCTCTAATTCTATTTAGTAACTTAGTTCAGTAGCTTCCCAACCTCGGAACATAAAAAAATGTTTTCCTTCATTTCTAAATTAACTCGCATATGTTATTGTTGTGTATGTATCTACACATTCTTCACGCCAAGTCCCTCGCGGGGTAGGCGGCGAATGTATAGCGTTGTGTGTTATTGCGAAAAATAAAAAATCAATTGTACAATTCACACTTGGTAGATGTGAAACCTTCAAAAATGCTCATGAATATATGCGTATCTTTTTAATGTCACTTTTTTGTTTCACCAACTTTCAAAGCAACGATTTAGATTTTTCGATTTTCATTTCAAAAATTAAAATTAGTTTTACGACACCAGTTCCACAGTTTAACAGTTTAACAGTTATTTGGGCGATTTATAAGGTGAAAGTGTCCGTGCAGGCAGGATCACCGTCGCTCACCCGCGGAGCACCGGCGCTCGCCGCTGCGCCGCCGCAGCCCGCCGCGCTACCCCGAGCCGCGCTCGCTGCGGACCCGCTCCCGCAGCCCCCGCAGCCCCCGCAGCCCCCGCAGTCCCCGCAGCTCCCGCAGCCCCGCACACAGGTATGTGCACATCAATGGCCGCCATGTTTTCTTGTATAACTTAATTTTATTTGTTTGTTCATGACATTTGATTATTTTTTGTTTATGTGTTGCAAAGCGCAAATCTCAAGAACTGCTTTATCCATTTCGCTAATTCCTTTTTTAACCGACTTCGAAAAAAGGAGGAGGTTCTCAATTCGTACGGATCTTTTTTTTTTGTTGTATTTTCCGTAGAAAGTTTTAATGAAATAAAAATGAATAGATAGTTGCGCGGACTTTTAGAAAACTTAACCACCATACTAACTTTTCCAATGTAAACCTTATGGACCTATGGTCGATCGTCAATTATCGTTTTAAATCATTGATATACAAAAAACCCAAGATGCACACTCAACGTCTCAAAACCGTCCGCTCGCAAATAGCGCTAAAACGAAAATTTAGCGCTCATTTCAAATAGTGTCACGTCAATCTTAGAGCAGTGCGTCGGTGAAAAATGCCGAAGTGTTTCGTAAAGAATTGTAAAAATAATACGTCTATTACGACGAAAAAGGATGGGATATCGTATTTTCGGTAAGTATAAGACTATTGATTTACGTTTGTCATATAAATGAGTAAATATAGCGATTTTTAAGTGATTTTGATTTAATTTATTTATAACCTAACTCATCGATCCAAGTATAATACGGAAAATTTCAATAGTTTTACGGACTACGGTCAGAGAAACGTATTAGGCTCATTTTGTTTTAGTCGTATTACTATAATCCAAGCGTCTCTATTCCTGGCAATGGAGTCGATTTCTTATCATATATATTTTTTATTATTAATTTCGTTAACTCTTAAAGTTTTTAGTATATATATATATATATATATATATATATATTCATATATATCATATATATATTCATATATATTATATATATCATACATTGATAGTATTTAACCAAATTTTTAAAAAGAGAAGAGGTCATCAATTTTTCGATATTTTTGTTTTAATGATAAATGATGAACGTCATGATGTTGATTTATATACATACTAGCTTTCTCCTGCGGCTTCCCCTGCGAGGTATGTATTAATGATAAGCACGTTTAAACATGCAATCTAACTTATTCGCTTTCATTTATTATTATAGTATTTACCTATATTACTTCTAGGAAGACCCATGACGATCCATTTGGTCCAGGGTTGTGTGACGACCGCATGAGGCGAAAGATCGCGGGTACGATTCCCGCACTGGGATGAATGTTTGTATGTTTCACAAACTGATTGATATAAAAGATTTGGGTGGTTTATGTTACCCTAGTGACGATGTTTACACTAAGTGCAGTAAAACCGAGGAGATAATAAGACGAGAACAGCGCATAAATGGTGAAACAAACACAACCAAGGCCTACTTGTGTTCATTAGTTTTAAAAAGGATATTCAACTTAAATATATTTTCTAGTAATAATACGCATTCCCTACAACAACTTGCTTTTTTCAATCATAAAATAAGTCTCATAAAAACTATTGTTGAAAAGTTCGTAGACATTCGTTTACATTATATCGACAAAAAAACAACAGATGCGCTGAAATCTAATTCAAAAAGGCAACTATATAATAAGCTAAACTTATTTCAGGGAAAATGTATTTTCTGAAATTTAATAGTACTACTTTTGAAATACTTAAAAAAAAAAAATCAAACAAAATAATATTTGACTCCATTCAATTCCTTGTGCCACTCATGCATTTCTACGAAAAAAATTGTTTACGTTTTGCATATTGTTTAAGACAACTTAATAGGTAATACAATTAAGGTTCACTTTAAAAAAAAATAAGGTCGTGTGATATCTATAACTACGTTTGTACAACTGAGGACAGTTTCGAGTGCTAAGTTTGTTCGCGACTGTGCATCTGGGGTTTTTTTGTATATCAATGTTTTAAATAGATGAATAGGTAGAAATTGATGATTGAGAATGGCGTAAAATTACCAGTAGGTAACAATCTACATACACACACAATCCGCGCGAAGCCGAGGTGGGACTAGTTTTGTAATAAATGACATTTATTTCAATTCCATTCACTTGCTTTGTGTGTTTGGCCAAAACTGTGTTTGATTTTGTTTTTATAACGTGTCTAAAAGTAGGAAATAGGTGCGTGTTAAAACCTAAATAAATGATTATTATTATTCATTTTATGCTACGCATGCTGCTAGGTTGCGGATCCACACTCCGGACACTCAGCTAAAACTTCATACAAACGCTCGATTTGGTTACACAGATATCAATCGGTGGCGTAGCACTTGGGATTATGAGTTTATGACTTTCGGGCCGCAAACATTTCCAACTTTCGACATTTTCTTTTTTAGCTGCCACAAAATGGCGAAATATAGAAAATTGTGTAGACGTCTATAGGCTGCAGTCAGCACATAACATCCAAGTGAACTGCAAAAAGAGCTGAAATTAAGCACATGCGTTCCTCGGAAACTTGTAGCGGAGAACTAAGATAATTTGACAAAATTGCTACGGGAACTAAACTTGCGAGACATTCCTCTGAGTGCACTGGTTAGGTATTATAAAACCCACTTATAAGCCTCCGTTTCTCAGAACCCGCAGCCCGCCGCGCCCCGCACCCCCGGCGCGAGCGGCGCGCGACTTGCGGGAGTACCGAGACACGCGCGTCCCGCGGGAGGATAGACCCCGCAGCCGCAGTCCCCTGTCGCGGCGCGACACGGCGCAACGCAACCGCAGCCCGCAACCCGAGCCCCCGCCCGCCTTGCAAACGGTGCTCATATCCGATGAGGAACTCAAGGCGTGAGTACATTCTTGGTCGTCATTTCGTTGTCTACTATGAATAATAATGTAAAGAAATGTAACTTCCATACAATCATGATTTTGATTCCATTTACGCAAACAAATTAACTGAAATCGCTATTGGTCGAGACAATGTCATTTCTCTGAGCGCCAAGGAAATGCCTGCCTGAGGCGCTGCGGCGTGCTCTGCCCCGCTCACGGTGTTTCTCATTTCGTGGAACCAATATTTTTTTTGTTTTGTTACTCTACGAATAATAATATAAAGAATATTCGTAGGTCGTTTACAAGAAAGGCGTCCACTTCGTTCACCGGAAAGTGAATCACGGGTATATTCACGACGCGCGAGAGTATAAACCATGCAGTCTCAATCCCCTATCGCGAAAGGAACACGACGCGAACAAACTGAATATTAATAATCTATATATATATAAAAATCAATTGCTGTTCGTTAGTCTCGCTAAAACTCGTGAACGGCTGGACCGATTTGGCTAATTTTGATTTTGAATGATTTTTGGAAGTCCAGGGAAGTATTAAAAGGTAAGAAAATATGAAGAAATTGAAGGGAAATAGTAAAAACCATAATTTCATTTTTCCATACAAATAGTGTGTATCTATCAAACCTTTGACACATTATTTCATTCTCAGGCAATACGAAGTTTGCCGAGTCAGCTATTCTATATAAAAATCTTGCTAAAAGTCTTAAACGGCTGAACCGATTTGGCAAATTTTGGTTTTGAATGATTTTTGAAAGTCCAGGGGAGGTTTAAAAGGTAAGAAAATATGAAGAAATTGAAAGGAAATAGTGCAAACCACAATTTAATTTTTCCATACAAACAGTCCGTATCTTGATAGACACGAACTATTATTATGACCTTTGCCACATTATTTCATTCTGAGGCCAATAGGAAGTATGTCGGGTCAGCTAGTAATGAATAAATATTTAATTACGAGTAGTGGGATGTAGAATCGTTTGTATTAAATGAAAAAAAAAAACGATCATAATAAATGGAAATGTTTTCCTAAACATTTCTATCATTGACCATTATAGGTCAAAGCTACGAAGCTACTATTATAAAACACGAACATTTGTCAGGACTGACGGCCTGTCCCCGTGGAACTCGGACGAGTCGCTGGGCTCGCTGCCCGAGGTGCGGTCGCCGGTGCGGGAGCGGTCCCGCACGGGCAGCGTGGCGTCGCGCGCGTCCCGCCGCGAGCTGCGCGTGTCGGAGCGGCCGGACTGGGCCGAGCGGCCGCCGCCCGACTACGGCGCCGACAGCGTGGTCGGCACGCTCCGGGCGCTGGTCGCTCTGGAAGATTATCTCGGCAGTCTCGGACCGAAAATCGTCGATCTACTCGGCGAAGCGCTGAAGATGGAGAAGGTAATAAATTTAAAAAATAGGCTGCAGTCATCACTCAATATCAATGTGAACTGCATATTTCTTGTTGGATACTGTACCTAGTATGACTGTGAGTGTAAGCATATTTTATTTATTGCGCATCACGCGTTTGTTAATATAAGTAAATTTAAACATTTTGTCTAATTTCCAAATTTCACCTGACACCTGACTCGGAACACTGATTCTAATGAAACCCAAACAACTTACTTGTGTCCCTATGTATACATGCGTTAAATTTCATTCTTTGGTAACACTTACACGAATGTGTAAGTGTATATAAAAAAAATAATAAAAAAATATATGTAACGTAAGGAATTGCTTTTATTCGCCGTTTGCTTAAATGTTTACACTAAAAAATGTTTTCATCAATCAAAAGAAGCCATGTAATGTATGTGCAGGAGAAAGCCAATTCATCTGAAGAGCTCCTGGACCGCGACTCGGCGCTGGTATTTATAGAGACGGCCAAAGAGAAGCTAAAGGGAGCCGCCCAAGCCGGCCTCGTGTCCAACGCCGCCGGCCCCGCCGTGCGCGCCGCCGTCGTGCGCGCCGCCAACACGCTGCACCACGCCGACACCCGCCAGAAGGAAAGGAAACAGGTAAGCGTTGTGACCGCCGCGCGTCGACTACTGATGCGGTCTGATGACGCCCCGAGGCGCCCACACGCTGTACCGTGCCTACAGAAATTGACGAAGCAGAATCAACGAAACCCGAGGATTTTAGCAACCCCGCACATTATTCAACTGGAGTGATGCGATTGAACAGGTGAGCTTAGTGACCGCGTACTTACAATCGACCCCTACAAACGACGTTCTTTGTTAGTAGCCAACATGCTGCACCGCACCTCCACTAGAGGTAATAATAAATACTCAAGACACGCTATTCAATTAAATGCTCTAACGTAGATTCGCAACTATATTATATGGAAAGAATTGTAAAATATGCGTCACAAGCTACGGAAACAGATGATGTTAGTGATCGCGCTCTAACACACTACACCTCGCTGACGCGCTAGAAGCTATTTAAAAAAGTAAGCTTAGTGATTACGGACTACTATGACGGACTACTATGCTTGATGATTGCTGTCGGTCGGTTCACTGGTACGTATGGAGACGACCAAAGAGATGCTCAAGCTACCGTCGTGCGAGCAGCCAACCCGGTGCACCACGCGTACACCAGAAAAACTAAAGGAAATAGGTAAAGACGCTCGACGGAAGTAAGAAGATGAGACGCTCCAAAATCTATTTAAATAGCTGATCTTGGAGGAGTTAACACGCTGCATTGCGCCAACAAACGGAAAGAAGCGACCGATTAAATACACGTACGATGTGCCGGTGTACGGTAATGCCGATGGAATTCGCAACAAAAGTTACGCCTCACCTGATAGAACTCAGAAGCCGCAACACCTAGTGATACGGGGCGGTGATTGACGTCATGTGTAGCCGCTATCACGCTACACCACGCTAACACTGATGGTCTATTGATGCAGATGACGTCTTATTCCTGGTTTCTATATATTACTAACATCCATGCTATACGAACGGTCGGTTAAATAAGTAACTGTCAGTTACTGTTAGCACTTAATGTTAAATGTGTAAAATTTTACCGCTAGTGAGGAGATCGATCCGTTTTTAATTTATAGGAACTGGTCATAAGCGCAACCGCCGAAGAAAGAGAAGCTCAAGGAGCGAACCAGCCCCGTATCCGACGCCGCGTCCGTAAGCGTGGTCGCCGCCGCCGTGGTCGCAATATAACGAGCGCGCAGGTAAGACGCGACAGACGCGGCGGCAAACAACGAAAATAGGAAATTTTAATGATCGCACCCTACTGCAACCGCTACAAATTGCTCCACGCCGACACTCGCCAAAATAAAAGAAAACAGGTGAGCTTAGTGATTGCGGACTCATGACGTCCTAGCGCATCCGCCAACACACCGAGAGGGTCTTGGAGAAGCTAGGGTGCGGTACAATCCGATACACCACGCCAACACAAAGCAGGTGAGACAGACACGGGCGTGATAGCATTTTCTTTTTTGTTACAAAGTACCTGTGACTTAATCACAGCCTATATTTTTCTGTTTCCACTTCATACTAGTTCTCGCTCGCTTTCCTCTCGCACTTTTATTCCTCATTCTGTATCTTTCTATCATTCAATCTTTCACACTTTCTACAGCATTCTTCTCTTTACATGACGCCTTATGGGCGGTTTGAAAATATCCGACAGCAGGTTGGTCACTGAACCTTATCTCCACTAACCCGCATTGGAGCAGCGTGGTGGAGTAAGCGCCAGGCCTCCTCCGAAAGGGGAGAGACTCGTGCCCAGCCGTGAAACGTATCAAGGGTTACCATTATTATATTATTATAAGTCTATAGGTTTCATCTATATTTTTGTTTTCCACTTTATTAACATAAAAAACATTTCTAAACAATTATTAAATTTTGAGTTCTCTGTTTTTAATTATACATAACGATCTTGCTACATGATGTCTGCATTAGTCATACTAACAGTTCAATCTCTTATCACACAGCACGAAAGCAAGAAAGTGGAAGTGGTGCCGGTGGCAGGTGTGGGCGAAGTGGACCGCGCGCAGATAGCTCAGCAAATGGCCGCTGCGCTTGTCGCTCAGGGCAAGACGGACGTGTCCGCTGAGGAACTGGCGCAACTTGTCGACGCTGTGGTAAGTGCTCATGCCGCTACTCCAGCGAAGTGAACGAGCATTTGTAGAGTTTCAATTGGGAAAATAGACAGTACGCTCAAAACTTGAATGCATCCGTGAAGTTAGCTACAAGTCGTTGCTAAGGAGGAAAATGTAGCAGTAGTTAGTTCCAATTCTGGCGCTGCTCGTCGATCCCGAAGTATCTAACTGGGCGAATATTGCAAAGAAAGTGACTGCCGAGGCGACGCGTAGGAATTGGCGTTCGAAATTGGGTATTGATCGTTTCGTCTCGATTCCGTGGTGATTGTCTACTGGTGCCGACATTGCCAATGTAACGTAGGCCGTAGGATCATGCATATAGCGCACGGCTACAGCAACGTGTCTGCCGAAGAACTCGCGCAATTCCTCTATTTTTATCCAAGACTTTCAAAGCATAGAAGGAAACTCGGATTCCATCACCTATTACGTTTGTCGTCTAAAGTATATCGAATTATATTATTAATCCTTGTTGCACAAAGGTGGGCATGGCGGAGGCTAAGAAACGTGAAGCAGACGCGAAGAAGCAGGCCGAGACGCGCGCGATCTTAGAGAGTGTGAAAGCAGCGACCGCGCCCGCACCGGCTCCCGCTGCCGCTCCCGTTCCGGCGCCCGCTCCCGCGCCCGCTTCCTCCGGTACTGCTTCAGCTCTACAGATGTTGCAGTCTGCATATGATGACAAGAAGTAAGCACTTTATAGTTTGTACTAATAAGCCCATTTTAGTCTCGCGTTCACAAACCTAAAGAGTCAAATCAAAAAATAAGCCTACTTACGAGGGCCACAGTAGAAGTTCTTAGAAAATCAAAAACTGAGCAAACTAGCAAGTTATAAGTTTTATTATGTCTTTTTAAAATAGTGTCCTTTCACATCAATACATCGCTGCATTCGGTAGAATCACCAAGAAAAGCACTTTGCCCACTCGTTCTGAGGGGTCTCTTCGACGGCATTTAGAAGCGCAGCCACTGCTTCCTCGTCGCCTATAAAACGGTTTCCTCAAAGTTTTTCCTTTATTTTCGGGAATAAATAACAATGGCAAGGTGCGAGGTCGGGGCTATACGGCGGGTGACCCAGTAATTCCACGTCTGACATCGCCAAATAGTCGATCGTCTGGCGGTGTGCGACGAGGCGTTGTCGTGGTAAAGGAGGATCCTACTGCGAGGTCGTTTCTCCCGAACTTTTTCTAAGACAAGGGGCAAAGAATTGGTAGTGTACCACTCTGCAGTAACTTATTTTTGATCCTCTAAAACAATTGTCGCGTAATGACGTAAATCTTCCAAAAAACGATGCCACCATCTGTATGCCTTATGGTTGTAACGTAAATAATGGCGCTGTGCGTTCTTGTGTACGCGTATGGTATATTTTTTATATGATGTTATATGTTAGCGACAAATATTTAAATGCAATTACAAATTTATAGGCAACTTTATCAATGTTTCATACCTGTTTACTAATGTTCAACACAAAACATTTTTTAAATGCATATATTATTAACTCGTAAATTGCAGACCCGACAAGGATGAAGCGCACGATGTTATGGACGGTCTCTCCGACTCCGATCTCGAGACCCTGCTGAAGAACTTCAACGAGCTGTCGGCCGAGGAACAGCACAGCTTGATAGCGTACCTCAAGAAGTTGGAGGTGAAGGAGCCGCAGCGCGTGGAGAGGCTGCGCCAGTACGTCAACACGGAGGCCGCGTCCGCCGCCGACCCCGAGCCGGAGCCCGAGCCGGAACCGGAGGCCAACAAGCCTATCGCCATTGAGAGCGACGACGATGACTACACCGTTGACGAGGTATGTCACGTGTCTTTGTTTTGTTGTACAGTTTTAAATCTCATGTTGTGGTAATTTTAATGTTGTACCTTCTTGTAATTTCCGGCACAGACGCATAACACCTTAAGCCTCAAGAGTGGTAATGCATTTGACCTTGGTCTTTGTGTAAGTGTCTATAGGCTGCAGTCATCACTTAACATCAATGTGAACTGCATGCTTGTTTACCATTTCCATTACATTAAAAAAATCTCCAGTACTGCAGACAGTACTGGAGATTTTTCTAGACGTCGTTTAGACGATATGTCTAACTGCCGCCAAATGCTAGTGTTCAACGCTATCGGATTTATTTTCCGCGGTTTGTATTTGACCAAGAAGCACAGTTCCAATAGTGAAGTTAAACAATTCAAAAAGTGAATCACATATTTGATAAATGGTAGATTTATAATTGTTGACATGCGTGAGATCGAAGGTTTGTGAAATGTCATCTATTTCACATATCATATATTATATTTCAGGTCTTCCAATCGGCCACACAAAAAGTCAAAGAAGATCAGATACGCCAAGAAATGGAAATAGTGAAGAAATCTTTGGAGGAGACCAAATCAGTAGCTGTCACCACTACTCCGGCAGCTACATCGATGGACTTTATAAAAAATATGACATCAGCCACCGATCTGTTGGCTTTGGTCCAGGCATCCATACAGGCCACGTCGACTCCTGCGCCGGTGAAGCAAATTACCGATGTCGTTTCCACAGCCACACAACCAAGGTCTTTCGGGGACTTGCCAGAAGTCACTGATAAATCTTCAACTATATCAAGACCACCTCAACCTTCTCAAAGGATCTCGACCTTGGAATCTGGTAAAACGAATGATTCCAATAATCCAATAACGCCTAGTTGGGAGGGAAGACTGATAACCAATTTGGCAGACAACGTAGGATTTGACGACGGTTACAATAGAGGACAGAATGACTTTAGAGGCGATTCTGAGTATAATCAAGATTCCCAAGGATCTGACAGTAACTATAATCAATCTAGAGATGTGTACAATCAGGGTCAACAGCAAGATAATTTTAATGAAGATCCAAGTCAACAGGGCTATTTTGATCAAGGCCCTAGACAACAAGATTACAATCAAGGGCCTCGAAACCAACAAGATAACTTTAATCAAGCTCCCAGAGGTAATCAAGGCAACTTTAATCAAGGACCTAGAGGACAACAAGATTTCAATCAAGGACCCAGAGGTCCTAGGGGCCAACAAGACTTCAACCAAGGTCCTAGAGGTCCACAAGGAACCTTCAATCAAGGGCCCAGAGGTCCGCAAGGTAACTTCAACCAGGGTCCCAGAGGACCACAAGGGAACTTCAACCAGGGCCCCAGAGGACCTCAAGGGAACTTTAACCAGGGTCCTAGACCGCAAGGGAACTTTAACCAAGGCCCTAGAGGCCCCCAGAGCAACTTTAACCAGGGTCCTAGACCACAAGGAAACTTTAACCAAGGCCCTAGAGGTCCTCAAGACAACTACAGTATTTCGAACAGAGGAACACCAGAATCATTTAACAATGATCAATCTGGAATGCAAGATAATTATGGATCACAAGATAATTATAACCATGGTTCGGGCTCACAAGAAAATTATAATCAAGGTCCAAGAGGACAAGGTCAAGCACCGCAAGGTAATTATAATCAAGGTTCTAGGGGACCGCAAGATAATTATAACCGAGGTGGAGCTCATAATAACTTTAATAGAGGTGGAGGTGCTCAAAATATATCTCCATGGGCTAATCAAGATAAGTTTAATCCTAGAGGTAATTTCACCAATGGACCCAGAATGCAAAATGATAACCAACAATTTGGTAATCGAGGTAGAGGAGGGCGAGGTAGGGGGCGCGGCAGGGGATACCATTAGTGAACATTGAGTATTGTGATTTAAGCAATTTAGTTTTACCATGTATTAAGATACCCAATATAATGAATTTAATAAACAACGTTTTAAATATGTGCTTGTTTTGTTTTCAACTTATATTACGTAATAAAATCTTCGCTAGGGCAGTGTTGCTAAACTATCGATAGTTGCGCTATCGATAGTTGACCTCGAAAAATAGTCGATAGCGCGATAGTACTATCGAAAATATCGACATGCTGCAATACTATATATAGTAATAGTCTGTCGATAGTATTGTGAACTATCGTGACTTCGAAAAAATAGTCGATAGCGCGATAGTACGCGGTAGTATCGATATTTTCGATAGTACTATCGCGCTATCGACTATTTTTCGAGGTCAACTATCGATAGTTTAGCAACACTGCTGCGGGATGTTTGACGAGAAAACGCTCCTTAACTTCCCGAACGCTGCCCAGCCGAGTTGAATTCGGCGAATGATCTCTTTCTCGAAGTTCGATCTTTCTAGTTGTATGGTTTGTCCTAAATAGACATATTCGTCGACAACTTCGAGGATCAAGTTCCCAACGGACACTGGAGTAGGCAATACAAGGTTATTGAACATAACCTTGGTCTTATCTATGTTCATTTTAAGGCCCACTCTTTGGGACACTCGATTGAGTCTTCGAGCATTGTGCTCAGATCTTCCAGCGACTCTGCCATGACTATAATATCGTCGGCAAACCGAAGGTGAGTGATGTATTCGCCGTTGATATTGATGCCTAGTCCTTGCCATTCCAGGAGCTTGAAGGCGTCTTCCATTGCATTGGTGAAGAGCAGAGGTCCCCCTGTCTTACTCCCCTCTGCAAAGGAATCGCCCTCGTGCATTGGTCCTGTACTCTGACTGATATGGTGGCGTTTTTATACAGACATTTCAACACTTCGATATACCGATAGTCAATGTGGCAACGCTGTAAAGACTGGTTCTGGTTCTATTGGGATATTTCCATTATCTGTAAATTTACCAGTACCTCGAAGTTTTGTAATGTGCCCTGAGATGTCAACAGGGAATTTCAATTTCAATTTATTTTTGCTTGTTACATGGTACATTTTATGGTCTTACAATTAAATTTTATGAGCTAAATACATGTAACACCCCGTAGGGGCATCGCAAAAAATTACAGCGTTTAATATATGTGTACTTGCTTATAGTTAAAATTTAATTACATAATATGGGTTTCTTATCTCATTATTATTTTATTTTGTACAACTTAATAATTATTTTAAATTAAAATAAATATTTTTATTTTTAATTTCTTTTTCATTGAAATTATCATTATTATAAAATATTTATAATTATTATTTAATGTAATTATTAATTTATGCATTATATTTATTAAATCTACATCACATAAGTAAAACAGAAAATATAGCTATAATAAAATTTGGTCAGTATTTATAAACATAATTTTTAATATTATTTACATAATATTGCGTGGTTATATGATTCCATACACTCGGCTTTATACAACTAGTAGACTAGTGGATACAGATTTTGGTTATAATTTATTAAACAGTTCGTCTAGTCGATAAAATGCGTTATTTAATAAATATTCTTTTAAATGTGTAATAAACGTAGATATTTTTACTTCATTTTTTATTTGGTTTGGTATGTTATTGTTTATTTGTATCGCCATTGAGTGTGGACCGTTTCTGTACATGTTAAGGGTGGTGGGAGGGAGTTTGAGTTTGTTTAAGTTTATATTATTGCGTTTTATTATTTTGATAGGGGAGAAGAGTTCAATATGCTTCTTGAAGAATTTGCAACATTCAAGGATGTATAGTGAAGGTAAAGTTAAAACTTTATGTTGAATGAAATAAGGTTTACAGGAGTCAGTCTGTTTAATATTTACCAGTATTCTGATACATTTCTTTTGTAATATAAATATGTCTTGTGTCAGAGTACATGTGTGTCAATATAATTCCGTAAGAGAGTCGTGAATGTATGTGTGCATAATAAGCTGTTAGAGCAGTGTTAAAGTCTGTTGTTCTCTTGAGTTGTGATAAAGCATAAATAAGGGATGAAAGTTGTTTGGTAAGTTTATGGATGTGTGATTTCCAGTTTAAGCTGCTATCAATATTTATTCCTAAAAGGGTTACGGAGTTTTCAGTAGGTATTTGGATAATGAATAATTTATGTTCAGAGTTCGTTTTTGATAAGGTTTAAATTCTATGATTAATGTTTTTTTATAATTTAATTTAAGGTTATGTGTATTTAGCCAGCTCTGGATGTTATCTAAAGTGGAATCAAGATTTGTCTATCTGTTTCGGCAAGTCGTTGATATATTATATACCAGAAATAGAATGCAGCCGATGACTGTGCCTTGTGGGAATGAATTATTTATTTTAATTTTTTCAGATCGTATATTTTGAATTAAACCTGAGTCGAAATTTAGATTTTCTATTTCTGTGTATTGATACCGATTGGAAAGGTAAGAGGAAAGCCACTTGTGAGTTATGCCTCTTATTCCATTGGCGTAAAGTTTTTTTAAAAGAATATTGTACTGTACTCGTTCGTCGTATGCTTTGCTCATGTCGAGCAGCAGTCCTACTGCATATTTTTTATTATTTAATATGTCTAAAATTTGTTGGGTGTATTTGTGCAAGTATTTGCAGCAAGTATAGTGGAACGGTTTTTCCGAAAACCGTACTGATTTTCATCGAGTAGTTTAAATTTTTCTAGAAAAGAATAGTCTATTACACATTGCCGTTTCAAATATTTTAGAACATGTCGGAAGAAGTGCAATGGGTCGGTAATTATTTGGGTCAGTTTTACATCCTTTTTTGTGTATCGGTCTTATTATGGATGTTTTCAGCGAATCGGGATATGTGCCTTCTAAGAATGATTGATTTATCATCATGGTGTATGGGACTTTCAGAATTTCTGTACATTTTTTAATTAATATTGGGGGAATTTCGTCTATACCATAGCTACATTTATTTTTTAGATTTTTCAGAATACGTTCTACTTCCGAACAATCTACTGGCTCAAGAAACATAGTATTTTCTACTTGTGTAGGTTTTAATGTTAAATCGATTTGAGGGTTTTGGTAGTTTTTATCTTCATTTCCTACTTGGGCAAAAAATAAATTTATTTTATAGTAATATATAATAATAGTAATATATAATTTATTAAATAAATTTATTATAATTTATTAACAATGCATTTGCAATGTTATTAGGGTTTTTTTCTTTTAAATACCTTTGGTTAGCCAGCTTAATTTATTTTTAGGAGACATTTTTATGGTTTGTTTTGGGATGTATTTATCAAGGATTAACTGTAGAGTTTGGAGGAATGAGTTATAGTTTTCGTTTGTATTTTGGGTTGGTTTTATAATCCTTTGCCAGTTTATATTTAGTAGCGCGGTTTTGAAATTAGTCATATTTTTTTCAGTAAATATTCTCTTTACCATAAGTAAGTGTTTTGGTTTGGTATTATTTAATTTCATTTTTAATGACACGCCTTTATGATCGGAGAAGCCGTATTCTTCGGTCGATGTTTCCAGATATATCTCGTTAAAATTGGTATAAATTAGATCTAAACAAGTTGCTGTAGTTGCCGTGATACGAGTTGGTTCTTTAATTTTTTGTCTGAAATTCGATTGTAGCATTAGGTTTGTAATTTGTCTCTTTTGATTATTATTTGTTAAATAATTTATGTTAAAATCTCCCCCTATGACAATGGATTTGCTTTTATCTTTTTTCTCTAAAAGTTTTAAAAGTTTATCAAGTTGTGTGAAGAATAATTCGTTATCTTTACTACTATTTGGCCAGTATAGCACAATTACTAGCATATTAATCTTGTGTAGCTCTATTCCACAAATTTCAAAAACCGTTTCTATAGATAAATTATTTATGTCATCACGTTGTGTATATTCTATATGATTTTTAATAATTATACATTCTCCTCCGCCTTCTTGGTTTTGTCTACAATAATGAGTTGCTATATGGCACCCCTTTATATGTAGGTAGCGGAGCTTTTCGTTAGTTAACCAGCTTTCAGAAACACATATCATTTCGGTCTCAGGTTTTTCTTCTAATAGTGCTTGTAATAGGTGTGATTTAGGTAGGATGCTTCGGATGTTCTGAAATATGATATTAAAAGTTCCGAAAGCTATGTTGAGGTAGGGTTTGGTTTTGTTCCGGTACTGTAGGTGTGCCAGATTTACTATTGTGGTATGCCTCTGTATTGACGTTTCGGTTGAGAGTATGGGAGTTGTTGTGTTTTTCTCTACTTGGCTGGTATTCTCTTCCATTTATAATGAGTTTGTTATTTATAATTCTTGCATTCTTGCCCTGGTGTCTGGCTTCTATCATAATTTCTGTCAGATAATATTAAACTGTTACTGACAACTAACATTTGGCAGCAGATAGATTGTTTAATGTGGTAATGCTTGGCCTCAGGCTCCGACACTGAACTCTACCACATAGTAAAACGATGTTAGAATCACTTACCACATATAATGAAAACAACATACTTAAATCTTAAAGTAAAATTTATTTATACATTTAATTAACATGATTTACTTACAAGTATATACTAATATAACATTATCAATATGTGCCCATTTCCATTAGAGCGTCTATATGTTCAGTCTCAGGCAAGATATCTATCTCCACAGGTTCAGACTTCACTTTGCCACCTGATGAGTCCACAGTGAAGAATCTAAACAACTTTGACAAATTTATGATGGAGTATGCTGAATGTGTTAGCCAATCTTCAACCATCTCCTTTAGAATTTGGAATGCAGAAATAACTTGAGGCGATATTCTGAACTCTGAAATAATGACAAACAACTGATTAGTTTTCAGGCTCAAAGTTAAGGTACATAAACAGAGAGACAATTCTTAAGGGGAGCGTGAGTAAGACATTTTACAGGTGGTATGGCTCCAGTGACGGAGCGAAATAGTCTCTCCTTTTTGGAGGGAGGCCTGGAGGAGGCGGATTGGTGGAGGTGGGTTAGTGGCCAACCCGCTGTCGGATGTTTTCAAACCGCCCATAAGGCCTCCGACAAGGTTTAACGACTGCTATCTATCGATAGCAACCGGTACCGACGGCTAACACCTTAGGCCTCAGAAGTGGTAACGCATCTGCATTTTGACCTTGACCTTTGTGTGGGTGTCTATAGGCTGCAGTCATAACTTAACATCAATGTGAACTGCGTACTTGTTTACCACTTCCATAACATAAAAAAAAGTATATATGTAACGGTTTGTGCTTTCTAATATTTTTATTGCAAGATAATTTAACCCTGTTTGGCTTTACTAATCAAATTATCCACTTCTATGAATTATCTCTCTGTGCTCAAGATTAAAACATATTTACGAAGTACTTACTTGATGAATTGTTTTTTGTGAGATCGAATAGATACAGAAAAAAGTTAATTTGTAGATATAAATCTTTTTCCGTATACTCCCTAAACATAACGCCTTTTTCGCATTGTCTGCACAGTGGATAGCCGCCAGCAAACGTTTGCGGTAACCGAGCAGTGCGGTGACCGCACGCAGGGTCCTCGCAAGACAACCAACCAGCATAATACTGACTGTGATATTGTCGAATTTGTAAACTCAATTGGTTCTGAATACATGCCAAGTAATCTAAAGGCTTAATCGAACATTTATCGTTTTGGCATTTCTCCAAAAACGTTATATTCTCTTTATCCAACTTAATGAACGTTTCTCTAATTTTATTTTCGGTCCGACAACTCTCGTTTACGCACACAAATGAGAACTCCTTGCAATATCTGTATTTTTCCTGCTCATTTTCCACTTCGTAAGTGTCTGTGTTCGAATTATCTTTCTTGATTGCTTGTCTGTAGCCTGATGGATCTAATCCTAGACAATCGGCCACTCGCGCTGGATCCATGCCTTCAATAGGCTCGCAGATACGCGATATGACTGGATGCAGCTGGTGTGCGAGATAGTACCTGTAGTCTAATTTGAGGTGCTCAGAATTCTTTAATTCTTCTATGTGATACGCCCTTTGTGTTGCTGAATTCGCGGTGCCGTCTTCGCAAATTATGTAAGGCACGATATCTCCCTTTTTAAATCGTCTACTGTTTTTACTGTTCATTCTCAAAGCGACTTGGACATGTGGCAGAGAAACCTTATCTGCATATTCATTAGGGTTTTTAGTCAGTTGTTTTGTGATCGTTAGCAACGACAGCGGCATTTTACCGTTCATCAAATCTTCTTTTAACTTACTGAGATGAGTTTGTATGCCTTCAAGCCTCTCATCGGCAGACTGTTCGGATAAAATTTGACTCAAAATGAACTTGCCAGCCTCTGCAGCTAGCTGGGACCAGTCGCGTCTCACGATATCTAAACCTTTGTGTTCTTGTGTGTAAACAAAATCTCCATTCTTGTTTTTACTAACTACCACCGCGGCATATTTCTTTTTTTTCAAAAGCAACAAATATTTAAATACACCATCAATATCAAGTTCAATTTGCCTATATTTCTTGTTGATCTCTCGTTTTAAATCATTGCCGATTTTGAATACGTAATCGTAATCTAGACAGTTGGTATTTATCATTAAACTGTCCGTGTCGCCGTAGACTACTTCATAGTTCAACTTTTGAACTATTTCTTTGGTGTCCATAAGGATCTCCCTGCCTTTCATAGTAACAAGAGCCGCCAGCGGTTTGGCGTAAAACCTGGAGTGGGTAAATCCGAGACAACCGTACATTGAGTTAGCTGTTAATTTAAGCCCCATTTGTCTAATATTATATTGCATGTATAGATCTGCAGGTAAATCAGGTGACTTCATCAATTTCTTTACTTCTCGTCTACTATCAACGAGTTTCCTAATTTGGTTGGGGAGGACACCAAATTCAGCATTCGGTTTTGGTAAAATAAGATTACTAATATCGTCATCTGAAGTAGCGCCATACGTTCTTTTTACTGTTGTAAAACATATGTTATACTCTTGAATAATACTAGGATACAATGAATTGAAATCCATAAGAAGTATAAGTTTGTCGTAGAAGCCTTTTTTAGGGTCAAGGACAAGTCCACCAGAGTATGCAGCTTTCTTTTTCGCTTGTTTTTTGGGAACATTCGCTGTTCCCGCCTCGTCCTCTTCATCAGCATCATCAACTGTCACTTTTTTGCCATAAACTTTATCGGGGACAATATAACTTTTCTCAGTAAAGGCATGGAGTAAAAGAAACTCATTTCTCTCTGACCTGCCTCCCATTAAGGTCCGCGACATGACGTTACCAGCTATCTGCGTGATTTGTAAGGCCAATGGAATAACATTTAATTCGCACATAATTTTCAGAATGTAAGACGCGTCTTGCATACTAAGTGTAACAAGTTGCAATAAATCTCTACTGTTTTCATAATACCTTGGCAAGTCCTCTAGGGACACTTCAATTCGTTCGCCTTCCTTCATCTTTATAATGCTAACGCAGAGAGTATCGAGATCGAAACTTCTGGCTCGGATCAATTCCATGGCTGAAATTTTAATATCACAAACTAATCGCCCTAAAAATGCATCTCTTGCAGCAAATTTCTTCTGCGGCGCGACCGATCTTTTCAACCTGCCTAATCTCGACCAGTTGGGTATACGAAGATCTAAGATATTTCCAATAAGCAGATCTTGCTGGAATCCTTGTAAATCATGGCCTACCACCAAATCTGGATCCATTTTCCAAAACTGTACCATGAAGTAATTTAATAATTCTCTTTCTGTGTCACATTTGGTTAATCTAGTTGCTTTGTATTGAGGCAACTGCTGTTTCAAATCTAATGGCCAGATTTCATTACATTTTGTCATTACTGGAAGCAATAAATAAACATAAGTAGTAAGTACATTGTATAAAGTATTTCAAGTAACATTTTAGATTTTAAATATTGTACTTACTACAAAAATGTTGTTGAAATGGTGGATTTGGAGGTGGTTTATGTATAGGAAAGCTGTTGTGTACTAAGCAACTTAACATCAGTATCTTTGATTTGTTTGTTTTGGCATCAGTAGTTGTCCTCATATTTAACTGGAAAATATTAAAATTATGTTTCTTATGTAATATTCAGAGGTAACAGTAATATTTGCTTTAACTATTCATCATTATTTTATTTTCAATTATTTAAAATCTCATATTCTTTCTACTTGTACTTTTTCATTAATTTAAAACAGATCAAGAAATAGGTCTCTATTATTCGGCCACTCTTAGACTTCATACTGGGGATTTAAGTAATTGAAAGTAGATAAATTATTAATAGTGCCACTTATTCTTAAAATATACTTACAGTAGCGACGACAATTGGGGGTGGTTCCAAATCATTTTCATCTCTGATCACACCGATTTGTTCCATCCTGTCACAGGCGGCTTCCAATTTGCACCATGACACTTTGGCTTGAACATTTTCTGGTTGCTGAACTTTGAGCCAACACGGCCCCTTTATTTTTCGTTCTAGTAAAAATGTTTCAAGATACGATGTATTGCCGCCAAAAATGTGAGAGAATGTTAAATATTTCTTCCCTGTAGGTGGAGGAGGAAATGTAGCCTGTAAATAAAATTTTAATATATTTTTAAACATAACAATAACATTTGAAATAACATAATTAAGTAATATATACACAACATATTTTTATTGTGTATATTTAGTTTATGATTTTTCATAATACACTGTTACAGTTAAAAACAGTATACTATAAAAAATCCTAAACTTGTGTTTTATATTGGATTTATAATATGATGATGTCCTTATTTACAATGTTGATTCTGTAAATACTATTTTCAGTAGAGGACTTCCTTTGCTTAAGATACAAAAAAAACCTAAGACAGTATCTTAGTTTGTCTTTTTGCAGAACCACTTCAAAAATGTTCTTAGAGACTATTGAATAGGTACATAACTCTTAAAAATATTTCAATAAATGAGAATAATAACAATATACTCACAGAATATTTAACTTCTAGATAATCTGATTGTGCTGGTATGTCTGGTATATTGAATGCATAATTTTTTGTAACCTTTCGTGATTTGAACTCCTTCAACCCTAGTTCACTTGCTATTGCGCTATTGAACTCTTGGTACACATCCATCATTGTAACTTCTTGATCAGTTGGCTCCAGTGTGATTGGATCTAATTTCTATAAAAACGTAAGCATTTTAAACATTGAAATGCATAAAACAATAGCATTTATCCCATCAAGTCACGAGAAAAATAAGACAATATTTTTTGTGCTAATAGATTGTAGTGCAGATATGATTTGCATCATTTTGATATTTATTTGTACGGATTTTCATTGTGGTTTCTGTGGACAACCACCCTAGGCCGTGTCGGAGTTGTTGAACATTAATAATAATACAAAACCTGTTTTTTCCCGTTTTTTAGTGTTTTCCCCATAATATTTATCTTCTTTTAGCGACCGGCGACACGCAGTACAAAAACGCTACCGGCAAGCACGCAGCACAATGAAAGCCACTATGGAGCTTCATACAAATTGCACAGGTCGCGCGCGTACGCGACCGACGACACGCTGCAGAGTGAAAGGAGCCTTAAAGCTGTCCCTCTAGCAGTAAATTTTACTGCCTCGGTAGCCTAGTGGTAGTAGGCCACTACTACTACGCTGAGGTCCTGGGTTCGATTCCCGGGTAGGGGGTTATCAGATATAATGGTGTAAAGTCCTTTATCTCTGGTTCTATTGGGATTTTTCCATTTTCTGGTAATTTCCCAGTTCATGTGCCCGGAGATGTCAACATGCTCGCCACCTGTTACATGGGTCAAAAACGTAACCGGCGAATCGTGGGTGTTTGCATGTATGCTTGAATTCATGCATTTACCTCTGCCTACTCCTTCGGGCATTACAGTTACGTAAAGCATCTATAAGTCTTATTCTGTAAAAAATATACAGACAACTTACATAATCTCTTGGCAACAGGAACATTTGTCGATCTACATTCTTAACAACGAGACAGCATGATGCACAGCCAGCTTTTTTGTTGGATGGATTCAAATATACCTTGCCAAACAGGTACACTACACCAGGCTTCACAAATCTGTCTTCCCATGCGTCTAACCAGTAGAACTTCAATACTTCTTCACCAGATTCTTTCTGTATGGGCAAGTGGCCATCTGTTTGCACAGATGTCACCATTTGATTTTCATTCACTTGTTCTGGCCAAGTGCTGGACAGAGGCTTCAATTCTTTTGGTGATTCCTTTTTGGCTTGAGGAAATATATCAAAATCTTCATTCAGGAACTCCTCTGCAACATCAGTTATAGTGTTAGATGTACAGGGTAATTCTTCTTTGACCTTAGCCACTTCAGTTGGAGGAACATCATTGCTAAAATCATCATCGAAGTTGATGTCTTGAGTGTGAAATTCTTCAATGTTTTGAGTAGCGGAATCCTCCAGTTCTTTTTTTATTTCTTTATCAATCTTCCATTCCAACTTCTTTGGTTGGTGATGTCCATTTGTTTCTGGTTTGGAGGCCTCCTCCTGTTTGAAAATGAATTACATTTTTACAGCAAGATGTTATTTTATTTATGTGTACACAACACAGGGAATATTTTTTGTTACTTTTTTCATTAGCCATTTTTTAAATAGCTGTTAAAATTGTTAGTTTTTTTTAGATATAGCAATAAGGTAGTAGGAATATTTTTTTTAGATTTATTTGAATTTTTGCAATAACACATGCAAAGAAATCTATAGAAAATATGGAAAGAGAGATTTTGACTACGGGCGGGACATGAGCCCACAACTACTGGATCACTAGCTTAGTTGCAGTCCACACAAAACAAAAACAAGAGCTATTAATATTATACTTACAACTTCTTTTCCTTTCTCTTTCTTGGGCATAATTTGAGCAGGTTCATTCAAAGTAACAGGTGTAGGCCTTTTTAATGCAGTTGATAAACTTTTGAAATAATTTTGTGCTTCTTTTTTCGTAGATTCCACAATATTAGCTTTGCTTAGCACAAGCGGTTTTGGTTTGACCACTGTGGATGCTGCACTGCCATCTAAGTCTGACATGATATCTGAGAGAATATTGTCTTCTGCTATTTTCACATCCTAAAAACACATAAATGATTAAATAACTAGAAAAACGTATTAAAAGCTTAGTACTTATTATGTAGATTTATGATATGGTATAAAACTATATAAGGTGGCGTCAGGACGTGACGACCCACCACCCACTAGCGGAAGAATTATCTTCTAGTTTAGTCTGTTGGTTTAAAACATTTTAAATCCAGCAAGGTTAAGATCTATGGATTCGCCTATTCCACCTCATTTTAGCTCTTAACAAAATTAAAAAATAACCTAATTTCCTAATTACAATTAGTTAGGAGTACAGAATTTTTGTCTATATTCACATTCCTCTTATACGTTGAGGTATTGGCGGTTATTATTTTTGGTGAGTTATTATACTAATTTTAGAGATTTTTGTTAGGGAGATCTGTAAAAAATTAGGGGAAATAAATAAATAAAATACGCTTACACTCACAGCCCCACAGTAGGTATAAACCTGTGTCGTGGGTGCCGTTGTACACATACAACACTTACAAAAACACCCAGACCCGAAACAAATATCTGTAGGCCATACAAATATTTGTCCCGGTGCGGGGATCGAACCCGCGACCCTTCGAATCAAACGATGGTTTCACACCGCTGGACTAACCGGGTCGTCAAATGACCCTATATGAACAAGAAATGAAAATATACTATGCTAGAAATTTTTATAAGAATAAATAGAAAAAGTTCCCAAAGTTCTACATGATCAGATGATAACAGTAGTAAAAAAAAAGGATGAACATACTTTTTTATATGATAAAAAAATAAACCAGATAAACCATTATCACCTCTTTCTTTTTTGTTGGCATTGCACCCAATAAATTTCTGATATTTCCTTTGCCAGATTGTGGTGCTAATCTTGCTTTCCTCTTCTGTCCTCGTCCTGTCTCCTTGCTGTCCGATGCCACATAAGAGTCCTCAATCTCATCATCATCAAATATCTCCCGACCATCCTCCACATATCCAGTTCCATCTGAAATTGATTAACAGAAGAGTTAAATACTGTTTAAAATCTGTGCTACAAATAACTAATGCATTGAAGTATATCTTCAAAGTAAAGGAACAAGTTCGGAAAACGCAGGACTGTCAGTAGTCTGGGATTGTTTCTTCCAATCTGGTTAGATTAAATGGCTACAAATTTTTATTTATTCCATATAGTGAGTTGTGCAATTGACAGATAGTGTGGGGACAGCTTAATTAATGAAGAATAACTTTTAAAATATTTACACTATTTCAGACCTAGAGGTAGGTACTTATCATAGGTATTCTACTGTAGTATTATAAATGCGAAAGTAACTCTGTCTATCTGTCTGTTACCTTTTCACGTCCAAACGACTGAACCGATTTTAATGAAATTTGGTACAGAGATAGACATATAGAAAGAATGATGACATTAAGAAGGAACATAGGCTACTTATCGACATCCACGCGGGCGAAGCCGCGGGCAACAGCTAGTAAGGAATAATATTACACACTAACTCAATTTCCTTTACTTAGAATCAGTAGACAATTACCAGTAACAATCAAATTAGCACTTAATTATGGCATGTTTTTGTTTACTTTTACGCAGACATAGCTGAATTGTGTACACCATTGATCTTTGGAATGGTCACGTATAAATAATGACCAATATCATCACCATACCATCTTCAATCCAATCATCTTCTTGTCGTTGCAACACTCTCTCGGAGTATTCCCGTTCGTCCACAGTATCATACACGTTCTCCAGCTCATCCACATCGTACTTGTGCTTCGAGCCCTTTCCCTTTAGCTGCTTCAGCTTCTCCAGAGCCGACATGCGCCCATGTCTGTCTGTTTTCTGCCGTTTCGCACGCGAGCCGGCTACAAAAACACATCTTGTATTTTGAAATCAATTTTACAATCTATTAAATTAATCGTATTTTAACTTCACATTTACCTAAAGAATCTGCCATTACTGTTTTGTTACATAAAATAAAGTTGAGATGAACACAAAATCTTAAAAATACACACGACTGGCAAAGGTCGTCGGATTTTATTATTTTTGACGTTTTCGCAGGATTTGGCGCCAAAGCGCCAAACAAACTACTGTCAAAGCTATCACAGATCACAAATGGTCTTTTTTGTCTACTGGAAGGTGCATAAAATTGGAAGACTTTCACTGAAATAATAGGCATAAGATACATATGTCTCATTCTTCTTGATCACTTTCTCTGTTGATTATCATTATTAGTATTTAATTTATACATTACTCCATTTTGTTAAACGATCTGCACGACGCGCACATGTTTCGATATGATAAAAAACAATTGTTTCTTTTCTAAATTATGAACGCGGCCATACAAAACGTGTATTTTTCGCGCCAAAGCCGCTGTCAATGTCAAATCTTAAAATCGGTACCGGTGGACTGTGGTTGCGCTAGATTTTTCACATTTTTATTTTATTTCTTTGTTAGTTCCTGCAAATTGTGAAGAAATATAGTTGAAATGGCGATGCGAGACTATGCTGCTGACAGAGGTATATACAAATTCTCGTGTACATAAATATCATGCATGAAATCAAGGTACATCATTGATAAAAAAAAAATTTACAGAAACTCTGAAGAATTTCTTTGTGGACTTTTGTCAAACTGATGATGAGGACCGCAAGTTTTTTAAATATTCGGAGCAGCTTACGAGAGTGGCTCACAGAGAACAGGTATTTATGAAAGTTTGAAATTTGAGGTTATATATATATATTATAACTGATTTTAGTATTTGCATTGGTGGAGTTAATTAATTAATTTATTCTATTTTTAACAAAATATTCAAAGTATCAAAAGTATAACATCTGTTTTTATAACAAAACAATTTTGGATGTTATTTTTTGCCCATCTGAAGGTGATTTTTTATATATTATTTTAGCTAGTGTAATGTATATTTATGTGTATGTGTTGCATCGGTTTATGCATAAAAAATGTTACAAAATATCTGTCCATCTATGAATCATTCTGCATTAACATTACTAGCTTGACTATATGTAAAGGGAAAATAATTTTACAACTTAAAAAAAAAAACTTAATGCGAAATATGCCAGATAATGTCTTTTTACAAATTTGTTTCTTTTGCCTTTTCTATACCAAATGCTTTACAAGTACAGAGTTTACTTAATTTGTTGTACTTTAAATTTTTTAGTCCAGTCAAGTGATTGGTGTAGTGTGTTTATAACCAGAATAAAGATGTTAAATTCATCGATTTTTTTTAAGTGATAAAAACATTTTGCAGGTAGCATTTTTAGTGGAACTTGATGATTTACATGAGACAAATGAGGAACTGGCAGAGGCAGTGAAACAGAATACCCGTCGGTACACAAACATGGTGTCAGATATTGTGTACGAGATGTTACCTGACTATAAACACAAAGAGGTATGTAGTTATCATAATTTTGTATTTTTCACTGCAAACACTAGGTTATACAATTGATTGATTGACAAGAGTAACTAACATCCATATTTGTATGTAACCCTATCAACCTTTTTTTTTGTGAGAGAAAATAAATGAATTTTATTATTATTATTCCATTTATTTATTTTTTTAACTCATTAAATAATTTTTTACATATATAAGTATAAAAATAAACAAATATATATAAAAAATATTATTATTTTAGTTTTGTTACCTTCCTCCCTCGTATAAGGGGCTATTACCACTATACGGGTATTAACCAAGTACAGTGGTTTAAGATATGTCTATGTAATGGTAGAGGTTGTTAAAAACTTTCGAACAATTCGGCAAGTGTTTAATATTGTAGCTTTTTGGAGAAGGTTAATGATATACGATGGAATGCTTAGTGTCTCAAGGCTATTACGAAGATTTTTATGAATGACTCCAGTTGATGAAATTACAATTGGTACGATGTGGATAGTTTTGGCCTTCCACTGTGTTTTAATTTCTATCGCTAAATCCTGGTACTTTGATAGTTTATCTGATGCTGTATTTTGGATATTATGTGTGTTTGGTATAGCTATGTCAATGATATAAACTATTTTATTCCGTTTGTCGTTAATATTATTATTATTATATTCACAAACTTTTATAATATTAGTAAGATATACTCGTAATATAAACTGTGTGCAATAGAATTAAATTTTGTAATTTTTCTAGGTAGTTGCAAAAGATGCACTGGATGTGTACATAGAGCACAGGATAATGCTGGAAGCTCGAAACCACCGGATCCCAGGGGAAATGAGGGATCCCCGCAACAGATATCCTCCTGAGCTCATAAGACGATTGTAAGAAATATAATATAAAAACTTTTAAAAAATAAAAAGTTGCAAATATGCAGTGTTTGACCCAAGTTTCAGCTTGTTTACCATTATCATGTTTTATTAAAAACTTGCAACATAATAATATGACAGTTTCTGTGGTAATATGTGATCCTAAAAACATATTTTTTGCAATATTCCAGTGAAGTGTACTTCAAGGACATGTCATCATCAAAGTCAGTGCCAATCAGGGAAGTGAGAGCAGAACATATTGGGAAGCTTGTTACTGTCAGAGGTATGTATTTTTTGTGAAAAGTGATGAATGCCTGTAGACACAAAAACCAGAGGTCGAAATGCAGATGTGTTGTCCCCTGAGAACTTAGTTGTTATGTCTGTGTGATAGTTATTATGGGGCCATACATTACCATCTAACTGGAACATGATTTTTTTTTTTATGGCATTGCTATTACGCATATTGCCAGTGTCAAGTAAAACGATATTTCGTATTTATTTAAGCAGCGTAAAAGTTAGTATAATATAGTCATCAAGTATAATATGTAAGTATTAAGTATATAAGTTATCAAGTATAATATGTCAGTAAAGTGAGTTACAATCAAGTTATTCGAGTAAAGCGATGGCTACTTTACCAGAAAATTTACAATTAAGTTTTGGAGGCAACCTGAAAAGTCGTGTTTTCGCACTGTTATTCTATTTCACTATACACGGGCACTGTAATAAACTTATATCAAACAAAATACCACCAACTTTATTCAATATAACTTAAAAATACACCAAGAAAATGAAATAAAATAAGAGCACCATACGCCTCTTTCAAGGTTCCCGCCAAAACTCCATGATAGTTCTGAGCATTACCATTTGGTGGCAGATAGATTAGATAATGCGGTGGTGCCCACACCCTTGAGTCCCTACACTGGAACTCTACCTTCAGTTTGTGATCATGTAAAAGTTACTTTCCTTTAGTTACTACTAATTTTACTATAGTTTAGATTCCACAATGACTTCATCACAAGTATCACTTTTGTTTCATTGTTATTAAATATTTTAAACTATTCTCCAAAACTTACTTTTTTAATTATAAATTGAAATAGATTAGAATCTTATATGAATCTTAACCCAATGTTCTTGAAAATTAAGGCATATAATTTATTACTCCTCACACAGGCATAGTGACCCGTTGTACCGATGTCAAGCCTCTGCTAGTGGTAGCCACGTACTCATGTAGTGCATGTGGCGCAGAGACGTATCAGCCGGTTCGTTCACTACAATTCACACCGCCGCCAGCTTGTACGGCCGATGAGTGCAGGCTCAACAAAACCGCGGGTCAATTGCATCTGCAGACCAGGGGCTCGCGCTTCCAGAAATTCCAGGAGCTTAAGATACAGGAACATGTAAGTACCTACGGTTTTTTATTGTCCTTGCAAGGAGATAACTACGCAATTACCTTTTATGTAACTTGTTTTAAAATGTTGCCATAAATGACAATGCTTCTGCAGACCCAGGCCGACCGCCTAACTGAAATGCTTTCGTTTAGGCTATCTTGTCAGTTATGTACCACCTATTAAAACATTTTTCTCTTAAGTACACTTCCAGGAAAAAGTAAGGTGGTACGAAACTGATAAGATTTTGTCATAAACGAAAGCATTTGAGTTTCTTAGCTAATTTCTGGAAGTGTTTTTTGTTTTTGTGTGTATCTCAACTTTCCTGGAAGTGTTTTCGTCCGCACGTACATCAGAGCAAAATGTTTTACTAGGCGGTGCGAAACTGACAAAATAACGTCATAAACGAAAGCATTTGAGTGAGGCGGTCGGCCCCCTGAGGTTCGTGCTTACCGACATTCCAGGAGCTGCTCTGGTAGTAATGCCTTTGAGGTGGTATGGAAGAAAATGGTCCTCCGAAAAGAATTATTACGTGGCTAGGCGATTGTGCTTAGAGAATCGCAGCACATCATTTTTTAACCTTATATTTTTACTCTCGCCGCTTGGAGAAACATCCCAACGAACATGCTTGCAGATTGATGAAGCCCATTCGCGCCTTTAAACGCTAAAAAAAGGAGGAGCTCTCTCAGGAACTTCTCTCATCGTAAAAAAAACTCTTCCTTGAAGATTCTACTTTGTATATGAATGCGCCACTGGGCGTATACCATGCATGTCTATACTGAAATGTCTAACCATCAGCTAAATGCCCAAATGAGGCAGATTGCAGAAATAAAGGAGATAAAAAAAAATGTACCACGCTATTAGCTATAGCTATTGACACAGTTGACACATTTTATAATTATTGATTAATCTTTGTGTACAGTCGGACCAAGTGCCAGTGGGCCACATCCCGCGGCAGCTGTCGGTGTACTGCCGCGGGGAGGCGACGCGGCGCGCGCAGCCCGGGGACCACGTCGCCGTCACCGGCATCTTCCTGCCGCTCCTCAACGCCGGCTTCAAGCAGATCGTCCAGGGCCTGCTGTCTGACACTTACCTGGAGGCTCATGTAAGTTCTGTCCATCTGCGATTCTCCAGTTTCAGCCCATGTATGTGTAGCGACATGCGACACCGTCAACATATGTGTTCAGATCAAAAGCGTGTTCTGATCACGTCAGGATCACCAATTTACCAATGGTTAATTTACCACTACAATTTGCCAATAAGTCAATAGTACGTATTTGACGTACTATATATATGTGTATAGTGGACGTGTGTAGTGTCACCTAATAAAGTTTATCACTGTTAACTGTTCACTAATTAAGAGTTTAGAAGGTTACTATTTGAGGGTTGAATATGTGAAATTAAAGTCAAGGCTAAACGTAATAAATATGTTATTATTGAACTGAATATAACACAATAAAAATACACTGGTATACAGGTATAGCCTAACGAGCCTAGCGTTGCGGACCGGGTACGGGGATCGACTGAAGTCCGTAGTTGCATGAAATAAGTTTACAAAAAATGTTGACGGTGTCGTATATCGCTACATATGTTAACGTGCTTCTCATAGCACTGTTCAAGCGAATACAGAGCCTGCTATTTATTTCCAATCTACAAAAGTTGTAACATGTGTTTTTACAGTCAGTTAAGTTATCTTATACTAAAAGAAAGTATGTTAACATGCTCCTCATAGCACTGTTCAAGCGAATACAGGGCCTGGTGGCTGATATATGCCTGTAGGTTCATATAGGATCTATCAATCTATAGTTGTGAGCAATCGTGAATATAACCCTAGCAACCACAGATTTTCCCAACTCGCTGTTCTGTAGCTGCCGCTATGCCGGCTTCAAATTAATTCAAAGCCTTCCCTCTGGTACTTGGGGGACTCGCGTTAGTTATCTTATACTAAACGAATCTCAGTTACACTATGCTCATTGCGATTCCGCATAGTGTAACTGAGATTCGCTAGCAGCCTCATACTCTCCTAGTAGCACATTGATCGCGTCGCCTCGCATGTCTATATGCGTACACTTCTCTGCGTGGATAACGTGGAATGGGTGCAGCGTCCCGCGATATAACACCGCCACGGCGATCGCCAATCTGTTTGCCAAGCGTGGCGATTATGGCATATCCCCCTTCATCATATCAGCCGAAAGATGTCCACTGCTGGACCAAAGCCTCCTCATAAAGAGAATATGCCATAATCGTCACGATTGGCAAACAGATTGGCAATCGCAGTGGCGATTATTTTATCGCAGGACGCTGCTGCCCATCTTGCGTTCTTGCACTTACTACCGCACCATTGGAATGGTGGTGACCGCAGTTGTTCGGTTGACTGACTGCATTAGTGGGAGAATTCTCTTCCAGTAGAAGAAAATTCTTCCGCTAGTGGGCGGTGGGGTCGTCACGTCACGTCCCGACGTTAAAATAATAGGTTGGGGAAAAAGTCTTTTCGCATTATAGTATGTATGAACTTGTAATCTGGCTGGTTTTGGTATCATTGAAAGTTAAAATTTTAAAGAACATAATTCCAAATTCAAATTAGGCAAATATGTGATTTTCATTTGTTTTTCGTACTGTCAAGATGAGTGAATCTAATGAAGAAATTCGATACATTTTAAAATTTTACCACAAAAAAAGTAAAAATGCAACGCAAGCCGCGAAAAAATTTGCGATGTTTATGGACCTAGTGCAGTGTCTGTGAGAGTAGCACAAATTTTGTTTAAGCGTTTTCAATCCGGAAATTTTGATGTCAAAGATGCACCTCGCTCTGGTCGCCCTATTACGGATAAAATGGATGCCATTTTTGAAAAAGTGGAGCAAGATCGACATATCAGTAGTTACGACGTAGCTGAAGAACTGAGAATTGATCACAAAACAGTTTTGGCGCATTTGAAAAAAGCTGGGTACAAAAAAAAGCTTGATATTTGGGTACCTCACGAGCTCACTGAAAGAAACCTAATGAACCGTGTACTCATTTGTGATTCTTTATTACGACGTAATGAAACCGAATCATTTTTGAAGAAGCTGATAACTGGTGATGAAAAGTGGATCACGTACGACAAGAACGTGCGAAAAAGGTCCTGGTCAAAGGCCGGTCAGGCTTCACAGACTGTGGCGAAACCCGGGTTAACTCGCAATAAGGTGATGTTGTGTGTGTGGTGGGATTGGAAGGGCATTATTCATTATGAGCTATTACCACCAGGCAGGACTATCGATTCTGAACTCTACTGCGAACAACTGATGAGATTAAAGCAAGAAGTTGAGAGAAAGCGGCCGGAATTGATTAACAGAAGGGGTGTGGTGTTTCATCATGATAACGCTAGACCTCACACATCTATAGCCACACAGCAAAAATTGAGAGTTTGGCTGGGAGGTGTTTATGCATCCGCCGTTTAGTCCTGACCTTGCACCTTCAGATTTCCACCTGTTTCGGTCTCTTCAGAATTCTTTATGCAATGTTAAGTTAACATCACGAGAGGACTGCCAAATCCACTTGTCGCGGTATTTTGATGAGAAGTCCCAAAATTTTTATAGCAATGGGATCATGTCCCTACCTACAAGATGGCAAAAGGTTATCGAACAAAATGGTACATACATACTTTAGTTAAATTTAAATAAACTATATTAAAAAATGTTTTGAATTATCTTAAAAAATGCGAAGAAACTTTTTCCCTAACCTAATGTCCCCCAAATGGAGAGGCTTTTGTCCAGCAGTTTACTGGTGGTAGAGGTCCAGTGTAAGAGCTCGAGGACGTAGGCACCAACGCATTACCTAATTTATCTGCCGCTAAATGGTAGTGTTCCGCACTATAGTGTTCCGATTAGATGGTAATTCTTTCTTTCTTTCTTTTGGATGACTGGCAACTACCAACTTTTTTAGGGTAATTCTGCCAACGTCTGGTGATTGAAGAGGCACATCAATAGAATAGAAAATGATCCGTAGTTTAATGAGGGTCCAATTTATAGAATTAGGTATATTGTTTTTATAATTATTCAGCGTTTCCGTTCACATCTAAAACAAAAGAAACGAAGTACAGTATTGTATTATAACAATTACATATAATATATAAATAACTATCACAGACACAACATCTGAGGTCTCAGGGGTGGATCCCGCAATGTGGGATGCCGCAATCCCGCGGGATCCCGCGCCTTTTATCAATGTGGTCATCATCTTTTATCATCAATCACCTTCAAAACGCGGATCCCGCAAATTTAAATTAGCTGCTGAAACGTTCGTGAAGTTTCGCGAAAAAGCACAAATTCATTCTAATTCTCATTATTAATAAGATTTATTTGATTACCTTACCTGTTTTTAGATGTAAGGTTAAAGTTAAATAAAACTTGATGCCAAACATTTTAAAAATTAAGGTGTTAAATATAAAACTGATTTGATTACTAAATATTTCTTACTTACTTATTTAATATTTTGTCAGAAAACAAATACTTTTGTTGCAATAGTATAAGAGACATATTTTAAAGAAGGAAAACTGCGAAGCAGGTATCACAAAACTTTTTGTATATGATATTTATGACAGCAAAATTGTCATTGTGTGTAATCCAACTTTATTAAAATACCATGATGGGCGTCGTGCATGCGTGATAAAATTATTATTTTTAATTTGTTGTCATTATAATTTCGTATTCTATTCGTTTTGTGTTATTGACCACTATATATTTAGGTCTTTTATAGGAGACGTTTTAGAAAACGCATACGTTTAATTATTTATAAAGTAAATATGTTGCTAATTACTGTTATGTATTTAAAAAAAAAATATTGTTTTAAACCTAATATTTGAAAATAATACAGTATTGTATATGTATCATTAGTTTTTGGAATAAAAATCGTCATTTCTGAACTTTTTGCTTAAAATTCACCAAAAAAAAAAAACACCTAAATTCCTTCTCTAATGGTAAAACAATGTACTAAATCAAAACTTGACTTTTATAAAACCTGTCTAGTGCGTGTCGGGCCACGCGCATTGCAGGGTTCCGTAGATTTTGGGTTTGAATAATGTAATGAAAAAAAAATATATTTTCCATGGAGTTCTTCAAAATTTTCGAGTAAAATACACTTGAGCGACTATTACTTGCAAACTTGCTAAAGCCAACTGAAGTGTGATAGTTTTCCTTTTAATTTCATTACAGTAATATGTAGCTACTATTGTACGTTTGAATTTCTAACAACAACCGTTTAGTTGGTAGAGGGGGAGGGACACTTGACTCTAATGAAAATTGGCACTTTTAAGCTCATTAAGTCAAGAACTGTTAATAAAATCGAAAAATGATATTACCACATCCCTAACATTTTTGAAACCACACTATACAGAAAACGAAAAATAAAACAATTATCCGCGCCTTACATGTAGAGGAGGTGCCCTAAATATTTCTTTTTTTTTCATGTTTTAATTCTACTTTTTTGTCGGCGCGATCAAGGTGTATATTTGTACCAAAGTTCAAGTCTCTGTAACCAGTAGTTTTTGCGCTAAACCGCGGACGGACAGACAGACGGACATGGCGAAACTATAAGGGTTCCTTGTTTACTACGGAACCCTAAAAAACCTGCAGAATAACAAAATTTCTAAAATGCGGTATCCCGCGGGATCCGCGCGGGATTGGTAAATCCCGCATATCGATCCCGCGGGATTGAAGAATCTGCGGGATTGCAATCCCTAGTGGCAACGCATCTGCATTTTGACCTCTGGTCTTTCTGTGGGCGTCTATAGGCTGCAGTTATCACTTAACATCAGTGTGAACTGCATGCTTGTTTGTCACCATTGTAACATAATAAAAAGTGATAAAGATATCACACAAATATATTTTTTTTCTATAGAGTGTAACCTGCCTCAATCAAAGCGACGAGAGTGAGTTAGCGGAAGCACTTACAGAGGAGGAGCTGGCAGAGTTAGCCGAGGAAGATCTATATTCCAGGATGGCCAGGAGTCTCGCGCCAGAGATATACGGCCATGAGGATGTAAAGAAAGCTCTTCTTTTACTGCTTGTTGGAGGTGTTGATAAGTGAGTTGTTAAATGTTTGTTTAATTTAATTTTATGTTTGTCCGTAATTCTGAAATTTCTTTCGAAAAAATAATCATGACATCTATGTAGCTTGAAACTTAATTTCAATTGAACAGATTTTTGTTTAGCTCCATGGTCGATTTTAACGATTTGACAACCCTTCTCCTCCCTCTACTAAGATTTCGTGAGATTTGGCTCAACTTCTTCATACTACTCTCGCATACTATTTTTCAAAATGTGGGTATGTTGTGCCAATGCGTAAAATTTATTGAATAAATAATATGCCTAATATTTTTATATTATTCATAAACGTACATTAGATAAGTTTTAGCTATAGAATGCTTTGTCTTTGTCAGTTGCATTGTCAAATTAGCAGGATAGAAAAAGGCAAAGGAGAGGTTAGCAACACTTTAGTCAAAATACGTTTATGAATAAAGGGGTAAGTATTTTATGCCAGATGAAAGATTTCTTGTGGGAAAAAAAATACCTGGTATCGACCAAGTCCCGAAATCTCCCTCTTCCCAAGATTATACCAGATTCATTAAATCTCAAATATATTAAAATAAAAAATAAAATACTCTTACACTCACAGCCCTACAGTAGGTATAAACCTGTGTCGTGGGTGCCGTTGTACACATACAAGACATACACAAACACCCAGACCCGAAAAAAAAAAATTGCAGGCCATACAAATATTTGTCCTGGTGCGGGATCGAACCCGCGACCCTACGAATCAAATGGTCATCTCACACCGCTGGACTAACCAGGTCGTCAATATTAAATCAATGTAAAATACCGCAGACGTCCAAACGGCATGAAGATCCGTGGCAACATCAACATCTGCCTGATGGGCGACCCCGGCGTGGCCAAGTCGCAGCTGCTCAACTACATCGACCGCCTCGCGCCGCGCAGCCAGTACACCACCGGCCGCGGCTCCTCCGGCGTCGGCCTGACCGCCGCCGTCTTGAAGGTTTCTTATATATAATGCCAACCCATTATACGTCCCACTGCCGGGCACGAGTCTCTCCCCTTTTTGGGGGGAGGCCTGCAGCTTATTCCACCACGCTGCTCCAATGCGGATTGGTTAAGATACGGGTTAGTGGCCAACCCGCTGTCGGATGTATTCAAACCACCCCATAAGGCCTCCGACAAGGTTTAACGACTGCTGTCTATCGATAGCAACCGGGACCGAAGTCTTAACGTGCCCTCCGAAGCACGGAAACGCGCATTTTAATTTCCCACTAGCGGTCACCCATCACACACCCGACCCGCGCCCGAGTAGAGATCGCTTACGATCTACACCAGCCGCGGGGCCATGCGCGTTTGTTATATATGACATGTATTAATAAGAAAAGTAACAAAAGTTTTACTCTGATAGCTCCGTAATTCGTTATATTTCATCTATAGATATCGTATATATCTATACAACTCAAACAAACATGCGTATCCGACAAACAGTTGTATCAGATATACTCGGATATAGAACTGTAGCGGGATTTGCGGGTCCAAATATCCCTGAGGTACCTGAGGACCATTGACCGATGGCCAAGTCTCAGTTGCTCAACTACATGACCTTCTAGCGCCGCAGAGCCGATACACCACTGGGCGGACCGAGAATTCCCGGCGTCGGTCTCACTAAAAATAAAATTATTACAATTGAATAAATTAGGTAAAGTTTAGCTTTTCAATAAATGAGAAGCTCCATTTCAAGGTTAGTAAATGTTGTCATCACAACTGCTAAACGCATCGACCACACAACACAGCTCTGTCGTCGATGGCTAAAAGTAACCAGCTGATTGAGCTGGCAATAAAGTTAACTCCAGTTATCTGTCAAACTGGTTGAGTTATGGCGGGAACGCGGAAAAGAGCTGTGTCGCTGCGTGATATTATTTTCGAAATTTGTGTAAAGTCGCGTTTTTATGTGTAAAAATGGTAGGATTTTTATCATAAAGCATTCGATAACGTTCACGAGTGTAAGAAAGTGATATTATGAAGTGAAAAGTGATTATTCGTATTGCCTCCAAAACTTCGTAAAAACTTCAGTAAAATCCCCATCGCTTTACTGGAGCCATCTCATCATATTCCTCATGGAAGCATTTAATCATCGTCATCTTCCCTACGGATATCCATTAATTTAAAGAAACGTGAAATTAAATATGTATACGACTGAAAGACTCTGTATCTATGGTCATGAATAAATAATAAATAATAAAAACAATTATCTGTCAGATGGTGAGGGTATCCGTCAACCGCTTTTTTTGCTTATTGTTTGTCTACGTTTTATGTCTGTTTTATGTATCTCGCTGTGTGTCAAATAAATGATTCTTTCTTTCTTCTCTAAAACCGTGATAACTTTGACAACATCAAAAAATATATAAGGTTGGGGAAAAAGTTTCTTCGCATTTTTTAAGATAATTCAAAACATTTTTTAATATAGTTTATTAAAATTTAACTAAAGTATGTATGTACCATTTTGTTCGATAACCTTTTGCCATCTTGTAGGTAGGGACATGATCCCATTGCTATAAAAATTTTGGGACTTCTCATCAAAATACCGCGACAAGTGGATTTGGCAGTCCTCTCGTGCTGTTAACCTAACATTGCATAAAGAATTCTCAAGAGACCGAAACAGGTGGAAATCTGAAGGTGCAAGGTCAGGACTATACGGCGGATGCATTAACACCTCCCAGCCAAACTCTCTTAACTTTTGCTGAGTGGCTATAGATGTGTGAGGTCTAGCGTTATCATGATGAAACACCACACCCCTTCTGTTGATCAATTCCGGCCGCTTTCTCTCAACTTCTTGCTTTAATCTCATCAGTTGTTCGCAGTAGAGTTCAGAATCGATAGTCCTGCCTGGTGGTAATAGCTCATAATGAATAATGCCCTTCCAATCCCACCACACACACAACATCACCTTATTGCGAGTTAACCCGAGTTTCGCCACAGTCTGTGAAGCCTGACCGGCCTTTGACCACGACCTTTTTCGCACGTTCTTGTCGTACGTGATCCAATTTTCATCACCAGTTATCAGCTTCTTCAAAAATGATTCGGTTTCATTACGTCGTAATAAAGAATCCCAAATGAGTACACGGTTCATTAGGTTTCTTTCAGTGAGCTCGTGAGGTACCCAAATATCGAGCTTTTTTTGGTACCCAGCTTTTTCAAATGCGCCAAAACTGTTTTGTGATCAATTCTCAGTTCTTCAGCTACGTTGTAACTACTGATATGTCGATCTTGCTCCACTTTTTCAAAAATGGCATCCATTTTATCAGTAATAGGGCGACCAGAGCGGGGTGCACCTTTGACATCAAAATTTCCAGATTGAAAATGCTTAAACCAAATTTGTGCTTCTCTCACAGACACTGAACTATCTATGAACTACTGGTCCATAAACATCGCAAATTTTTTTCGCGGCTTGCGTTGCATTTTTACCTTTTTTGTAGTAAAATTTTAAAATGTATCGAATTTCTTCATTAGATTCACTCATCTTGACAGTACGAAAAACAAATGAAAATCACACATTTGCATAATTTGAATTTGGAATTATGTTCTTTAAAATTTTCAATGAAACCAAAACCAGCCAGATACAAATACTACAGCCAAAGAGATTTGATTACAAGTTCATACATACTATAATGCGAAAAGACTTTTTCCCCAACCTATTAGTTGTGCAACGCAAAGAGTATACAAATGTGCAACGCATTTGGCAGTCACTACCAAAATTAATGTTACGGTTATTTTGAAATTTGATAAAAAGTTAACTTTAATCATAATTGTTGTGAACCGAATCTAATGAAATGTACTCTGTCAGGACCCGTTCACTGGCGAGATGATGCTGGAGGGGGGCGCGCTGGTGCTGGCCGACCAGGGCGTGTGCTGCATCGACGAGTTCGACAAGATGGCCGACACCGACCGCACCGCCATACACGAGGTCATGGAGCAGCAGACCATCAGCATTGCCAAGGTACATTGTTTTTTAAATAATAAGCTTAAGCTATACACAGCCTCGTACTAGACATAAATCACACACAATACATACACAACAACCGTATGTAAGCACATCATCCATTTTTATACTTGCACTTATAATGTATCTTCATGCTAAGTCCCTAAACAGGTAGGCAGAGAGTGTAAACTGCCCGCTAATTTGAAGACCACTGTTCTACTGATAATGGCAGTGATAGTGATAATATTTTTGTTGTCTTAATTAACTGATTTTTGAAATCGGTATTTTACTAATATATTTGCCAGCCCTGTAATTTCCGGCACAGAGGCATAACACCTTAGGCCTCAGAAGTGGTAATCATCTGCACTTTGACCTCTGGTCTTTGCGTGGGTGTCTGCAGTCATCACTCAACATCAATGTGAACTGCATGCTTGTTTGCCACTTTCATTACATACTAGCTGACCCAGAAAACTTCGTATTGCCTCAGAATGAAATAATGTGTCAAAGGTTTGATAGATACGGACTATTTGTATGGGAAAATAAAATTGTGGTTTTTACTCTTTCCCTTCCATTTCTTCATATTTTCTTACCTTTTAAACCTTCTCTGGACTTCCAAAAATCATTCAAAACCAAAATTAGACAAATCGGTCCAGTCATTCTCGAGTTTTAGCGAGACTTACGAACAGCAATTGATTTTTATATATATAGATATCAAAACTTTAACAAATATCGTGGTGCAAGCCAGCATGACTTGCTTGGTTAGTTTTTGAAATAGTCGGTATTGTTGCAGGCGGGTATAATGACGTGCCTGAACGCGCGCGTGTCGATCCTGGCGGCGGCCAACCCGGCGTACGGCCGCTACAACCCCAAGCGCACCATCGAGCAGAACATCCAGCTGCCCGCCGCGCTGCTCTCCAGGTTCGACCTGCTGTGGCTCATACAGGATAAACCTAACAGGTCAGTGTTGAAGATTACTTTATACTAATATACATATATACTATCCCCCTTATTCATAAACGTACATTAGATACGTTTTAGCTATAGAATGCTTTGTCTTCGTCAGTTGCATTGTCAAATGCGCAGGATAGAAAAGGACAAAGGAGAGATTAGCAACACTTTAGCTAAAATACGTTTATGAATAAGGGGGTATATTTTTACTTTTAACGATCCGATTGGTCCAGCGGTGTGAGATGACCGTTTGATTCGAAGGGTCGCGGGTACGATCCCCATATCGGGACAAATAGGTATTTGTATGGACTACAGATATTTGTTTCGGGTCTGGGTGTGTTGAGGCGTAGTTCCTAACTAAGCTGTGACTACTCCGGAATAAAACTAAATTCAAATTTCAAGCATACATGCAAACACCCACGATTCGCCGGTTACGTTTTTATTACGTTGTTACGTGGATATTATATCATCGACACTGATGTTAAAATATTAAGACAATCTTAATCGGTTGTTTAACATATTTGTGTACAGGGAGAAGGACCTGGAGCTGGCGAAGCACATCGCCTACGTGCACCAGCACAGCGCGCAGCCGCCCACCGCCGTGCGCGCGCTGTCCATGCGCCTCGTGCGGCGCTACGTCGCCCTCACCAAGCGCAAGCAGCCCGTCGTGCCGCCGCATCTCGCCGACTACATCGTCTGTGAGTACCGTACCCTACACTGTGCTGTCACCCTCACCTCCGTGCACCAGCACAGGCGCTCACATCGTTTCTGCCCAGAACGTTAGACTTTCTAGACAGAAACGAGTTTCCTATGGACTGTCTGCCTTCCTGTTAACCTTTTGACATTAATATAAAATAACTGTAGCGTACAACCCTATATACACAGTTAAGTGTACCCTCGTCCCATTCACCACACTCCATACTGGAAGAGAATTCTTCGACAGCAGCGTCCTGCGATAAAACTAGCGCCACTGCGAGATGTCCAATTGTCGATGATTGCCAATCCGCATGCCGAGCGTGCTGATTATGGCATAATATCCCTCTTATGCTTATGGGGAGGCTTTGGTTCAGCAGTGGATATCTTTTGACTGATATGATGACTGTATACACGTCTTATTTAGTGATTATGATTCTCATATGACTTGTTGTTTCAGCGTCCTACGTAGAGTTGCGTCGGGAAGCCCGCAACGCCCGCGACGTGACGTTCACTTCGGCCAGGAACTTACTCGCCATACTGCGTCTGTCTACCGCACTGGCGCGCCTCAGGTAATCCGCTCGTCTATCTATAGCCGGGCCAGACACAGACCTCTCCAGGCGGGTGTAATGTGTAATTAAAAATTACACCCGAATTCAATACACATTCAATGCAATCATACAAAGCGACCGTTTGTTGTGACATTCTTTGGGGAAGGCCTTTGTTCAGCAGTGGAATTCTTTTGGCTGAAATGATGATGTTGATGATACAACGCGAAGCTTATATAAAAGTTGTTCCAATTCGACTGCTACAAACATGCCTAAAATTAAAATATATTTGGTGATATAATATTAATATGTTTCTACCATTATAATACTTTGAGATTACAAAATAGTAAGCTTTAGACGAGTTTTAAGAATAAGTAAACAATAATTTTCTTTTACGATGAAAGTGTAATATAATATTTTTTCAGTTACTTTATTAAGATGCCCCTATGTGAATAAATAACTAGGCATTTAAACCAGTTAAAGGATTTTTAACTACTAGGTAGTTAAAAATGCATTAACCCGTTTAAATTTATTGTATTTTTCAATTGTATTTTAAATTGTCTGTGAATATAATCTGTGATGTTGACAGGTTATCGGACGTGGTGGAAAAGGAAGACGTCTCGGAAGCCATCCGGCTAGTGGAAATGTCTAAACAGTCGTTGCAGCACGTTGAAGAAAACGTACAGAGGTTTGTGTTAACGCAATATGCATGAATATCTACACTACAAACCTACCAGCAAAATAAATATTTCGTACTAGCTGTGCCCGCCACTTCGTCCGCATGAGAATTTATTATTGTTCAGTATCTACCCGGACGAAGTCGTGGGCGCAGCTAGTATAAAAGTAGCCTAAGTTACTCCTTAACCTTATTACATAACCTATCTGCCAGTGAAAGTTCCATCAAAATCGGCCTCGCCGTTCCTGAGATTAGCGTGGACAAACAGACAGAAAAACATTTTTTAAAATGTTGTTTTGGTATATGTACCGTGTATACACATATGCATTTAGCAAAAAGCGGTTATTTTTATATTACAAACATACACTGCAATTTGTATAGATAAAAATGGCAGCTCGATGCCTTCTAAATCTTTGCTTGGATTGTATAATTATATTTTTCATTAGAACACATATTTTTGAAATTGTACTGCTTTTTAGCGGTGTCTGAAATCATGCGTATTGTTTTTTACGTTATACCTATTAATGGTTTTTTTTAATATTTCAAAAATGTTGTGGAGAATGCAAATGTTGAATACAGGCAATGTTTAACTGTGTTTTTTTTTCTAACAGAGGCATAAGTGCAACAGATCGTATATTTGCGATAGTGCGAGACCTGGCCGGCTCCAATAAGACTGTGAAGATCGCGGACGTCATCGAGCGATGTGTCGACAAGGGCTTCAAACCTGATCAGGTGAGTACACTATATTTAATTTTTATAATGCATAAGTACAGTATCCAACATGACATATTGTACATCGATCTTAGGAAGGAGGCTTCATCCTATTTCGGCTCTGTAGAGCGTAGATAAATAAAGTTAATAACTTTTTTTTATTATAGTTATTTTTTTATCTTCTTTTATTTAGCTTTTATCTTTCAAATATTTATCTTGCCGTTTGTAAAAGAGAGTATGGAACATTCTGTTGATACCTATTTTTATTATTAAGTATTTTTCGATCATTATTTATTTAATTTTTGTTTACTTTGACATATTAAACAACGTATCAGTTGGTTTTCGCTTTAAATTTATATTTTGAAATTTGACCTATTCTACAAGCAAATTCTATTATTTCCAAGTGATTAAATATTTTTTTGAGTTAATAGTTAGACTTTTGCACTTAGTACCTGTTTGTTTGTTTCTGGGCGCAGATGGACGTTGTCTTTTGCTCTTCTTGCCATTGAAAAATATTGACTATTAAAAACAAATGTGGAAAATGTAAAGGAATTGTGTCAATTGCAGTGTGAAACCAATATTTTAATGGTTATGATTATACAAAATATTGTATGAAATATAAAAAAATCACAGCTGTAGATTTTACAAGTTAAAGAATAATAAAATCGATCAACGGAAAAAAAATGTTCTTAGACAAACGGAATACTACGCGTGGTCCGATATGCGCTTAACCGGTTTTTTTTATTAAACAAAGATGGATTTATATAAACGATGTTTTCAGGTTGACGCGTGTATCGAAGAGTACGAGAACCTGAACGTTTGGCAAGTGAATCAAGTTCGTACGAAGATTACCTTTATGTAAACCCGCCTATTAAAATAAATAGATATAAGATAAAATAAGTTGATAAGCTTGTGTGTGTTCAATGAATGTGACTATGTTGATTAAATATATTTTCCCAATACAGTGCATGTTTTATTTTTCACTGACTTCGAATAAGTTGTTCCATATTCGATAATTATGGTTCGCTATAATTACGCTTTTTAAGGGTTCCGTAGAAACGGTACACTATTATTAAGACGCGGCCCGTCTTTCTATCACTATGCTGTATCTCATCAACTGCCTATAGTTGAATTTTTTCTGTTGCCGCCTTATTGGCTACAAACAGCCTATGTACTCAATCACGCCCTAAGCGCTGAACAGATATAAATAAAATATGGAACAGAGATAGGTCATAGCGTGGAATAAGTCAAAGGCTATATTAAATTCCTCACGTAAAATACAAGTAGTAAGTACCTGTGACTCCAATCAGGACAGGTGGTTTGGCCTCCCCTCGTGTAAAATGTAAGTAGGGGACGGAGCGAGGAGCTAGTTGTAACATTAAAAAAAAACCGATATATCTTGAAATGTTGGTTAAATGATCACTAACTACATTTTGATTGATACTCTAATTATTTTTCTATAAGGTCTAAATGAAAAAATGTCAAATTTATTAGTAAATCTTTCAGAACTTTGATTTTTGTAAAAAATGGGAAGTGTTACAATTTACCCGGTTAGTTGTAACAGCTATTGGGGCATGTTGTAACAAGAATAAAACATTTAATTTAATTTTAAATTTTTATTCATTAACGTATATTCTTTTCACATTTTACATTATAAATAACACGACAATATATTATATAACAATATATACTACATTTAAAGAAAATACAATATAGGGGCAAGTTGTAACATGTTACAACTTGCCTCACGATTTTGTTACAACTAACCCCAAGGCATAGTTTTTAATATTTATTACTTTCACTATTAAATCAACTCAGAAATCTCGAAACTCGCTACGCCGCATCATGTATGCATAAATTATAACACCAAATCAAGTACAGAAAACTCCAATTAGTTGATAGTAATAAACTCAACCAAAAAATTACGAACGTAAAATAATATGTAACCTGCCGACAAAGGAACGCTTTCACACACCCACTCACTGCGCCTCCTGGCGGGATACTGAGTGTGATGACGTGATGCGGGGGGTTATAACGACCATATTGAATAAAAAAAAAACGTTGATAAAGTTTAAATTCCTAGTGAAAAATCACTGTTACTACTTACCCCTGTTACAACTAGCCCCTCGCTCCCCTAATTGTCCACTGTCCAGTCGGGACCAGTGCAAGTGGTTGGAAGACGAAAAAGCTGTTTCACTTTTGCCCTTTTCTTTACAAATCTCACCATGATTCTTCACATTTTCAGTTATTTATCAGTTTTTTTAAACCTATCTAAAAAGACCGTTTTTTTTTTTTAATTTTATAACAATATTTTGGGGCTCACCTGCCCATATATCGTAAAATTATCGCACCGCAACGTCGACTATTATGAAACGAACGCGTGTGATATATTGAGACATGTAATAAAACGTCACCTTTGTATCCATTATTTTGTATGAAATTGGCCGTGCACCGAGACGGTGCATAATAAATATGTTTTGAAGCTACTCCGTTTATGAAAGTAATAACTTAACGGCAGATGTAGGCGAAGCTCGCGCGATGAGCAATAGGCGTCCTTTGGTTAAGGATTTTGTGCTTCCTGCATACATATTTTCTAAATAACATTGAATTCATGACTAAAATAGAATAAAATGCTTTCGTTGACTACGCTCCCTGTAAATATTTTATTGTTTTCGCTACAGATATTAATAAATTTACGAATAGGTATAGGAGGCCGTTCATAAGTGGTTCATAACATATGTTCGCATACAAATGGGCAGGGGCTTCGCTGAACGAGACAAGATGTCACAGGAGAGGACGGCGGGTATCCGGCAAAGTGAAGTTCGCAGTGCATTAAAAAAAATCGTTATAGAAGATATTCATTGATAAATTATAAATTTAATTGTAGAAATTAAATTCGCTTTCCAGCTACCGAAACGTCGGGTACCTATAAGAAGAAGTTTGGGAATGTTGTATACGCGAGAAAATCCGCAAATTTAATTTCTACAATGTATGAAGCTCGCGAAAACCTGCGAAAATGGTAAATTTAAATGATGAAAATATTTATTTAGTTTGTTTGAATGTGTAATTAAACATAAAGGCATTCAGCCTTTATAAAAACTTCTGAAGGGCTTTGGATATTGCAGTTAGGTATATGGCTTATAGATCAGACAGCACATACGTAAAATATACATCTAACATAGATATTGATATGATATATAATTATAACGGCAAGGACTTGGATGTATTAGTAATACATATTTATTAAGTTCTCTATGTGTTAGAGTTATATGCACGTATTTGCAATTATCTCACACGGTGAATAAATACCAGTAGGCACCTACTTAACCACTCTAGGTATACGAACAGATATAATCACTGCAAATTGCATAGGAAACCCGATACACGCAAGGATACGTAGTCACATTGCCTCTAAACATACTTAAATATGTAACCGATCATTAAGCATAGGTGGTTAAATAAAACACGTTTCATATCAACGGCTTGTTATATCTTTTGAGCCGTTGGTAACGTTTGAGAAAATTACTACAAATCATCTCATTTCTCAACCATCACATCATCCATTACATCATTACAGGTGCCGACTACGTCTGTCAGTACTTTATTTTAACGATTAGTTTGAGTAGGTATTCTAGAATATTTATTGGTGGTAGAGCTCCAGTGACGGAGCTCGCGGGCGTAGGCACCACCGCATTACCTAATATACTTGCCGCTAAATGGTAGTGTTCAGCACTATCGTGTTCCGGTCAGGTGGTAATGTACGGCTATGTAATTTCCGGCACAGAGGCATAACACCTTAGGCCTCAGGAGTGTTCAAGCATTTGCATTTTGACCTCGGTCTTTGTGTGGGTGTCTATAGGCTGCAGTTATCACTTAACAGCAATGTGAACTACATGCTTGTTTGCCACTTCCGTAACATAAAAAAAATAAATAAAAAAAACAGATGTCAACTGCCCCGGTAGCCTAATGGTAGCAGGCCACTACTACTACGCTGGGGTGCTAGGTTCGATTCCTAGGTCGGAGATGTCAGAGATAACTAACTGTGTAAAATCCTTTATCTCTGATTCTATTGGGATTTTGCCATAGGATTTTTTCAATTTCTGGAAGTTTCCCTGTACCTCGAAGTTTGGTAATGTGTCAGGAGATGTCAACAGGCTCGCCACCTGTTATATGGGCGAAAACGTAACCAACGTATCGTGGGTGTTTGCATGTATGCTTGAACGCATGCAATTACTCTGCCTACCCCTGCGGGGATTGCAGGCGTCAAATTACGTACGTTTTTTTAGAAATAGATTTTTTTTGCAGATTTTATAAAGAGTGAAAATATTATCTACCAATTTGGTTACCTACGTCATTTTCATACCTACCAAATATACTAAAAATATTGATAAAAATCTGCCGACCTATCCGAGAATAACGCCGTGGCATTCAATTTTTAAATATAAGGTTGGGGAAAAAGTTTCTTCGCATTTTTTAAGATAATTCAAAACATTTTTTAATATAGTTTATTTAAATTTAACTAAAGTATGTATGTACCATTTTGTTCCATAACCTTTTGCCATCTTGTAGATAGGGACATGATCCCATTGCTATAAAAATTTTGGGACTTCTCATCAAAATACCGCGACAAGTGGATTTGGCAGTCCTCTCGTGATGTTAACCTAACATTGCATAAAGAATTCTGAAGAGACCGAAACAGGTGGAAATGTGAAGGTACAAGGTCAGGACTATACGGCGGATGCATTAACACCTCCTAGCCAAACTCTCTTAATTTTTGCTGAGTGGCTATAGATGTGTGAGGTCTAGCGTTATCGTGATGAAACACCACACCCCTTCTGTTGATCAATTCCGGCCGCTTTCTCTCAACTTCTTGCTTTAATCTCATCAGTTGTTCGCAGTAGAGTTCAGAATCGATAGTCCTGCCTGGTGGTAATAGCTCATAATGAATAATGCCCTTCCAATCCCACCACACACACAACATCACCTTATTGCGAGTTAACCCGGGTTTCGCCACAGTCTGTGAAGCCTGACCGGCCTTTGACCACGACCTTTTTCGCACGTTCTTGTCGTACGTGATCCACTTTTCATCACCAGTTATTAGCTTCTTCAAAAATGATTCGGTTTCATTACGTCGTAATAAAGAATCACAAATGAGTACACGGTTCATTAGGTTTCTTTCAGTGAGCTCGTGAGGTACCCAAATATCGAGCTTTTTTTGTACCCAGCTTTTTCAAATGCGCCAAAACTGTTTTGTGATCAATTCTCAGTTCTTCAGCTAAGTCGTAACTACTGATATGTCGATCTTGCTCCACTTTTTCAAAAATGGCATCCATTTTATCCGTAATAGGGCGACCAGAGCGAGGTGCATTTTGACATCAAAATTTCCGGATTGAAAACGGTTAAACCAAATTTGTGCTACTCTCACAGACACTGCACTAGGTCAATAAACATCGCAATTTTTTTCGCGGCTTGCGTTGCATTTTTACCTTTTTGTAGTAAAATTTTAAAATGTATCGAATTTCTTCATTAGATTCACTCATCTTGACAGTACGAAAAATAAATGAAAATCACACATTTGCCTAATTTGAATTTGAAATTAGGTTCTCTAAAATTTTAACTTTCAATGATACCAAAACCAGCCAGATACAAATACTACAGCCAAAGAGATTTTATTACAAGTTCATACATACTATAATGCGAAAAGACTTTTTCCCCAACCTGTTATTAAAAGTTCCTCTTATCTGTAAATTATGATTTCAAGTATCTTTTTGACCTGTACCTAATAGGTAAGTAAGAAATAATAAAGGCCACTAAAATTGTAATAAAGGTATGCGTATACTATACGTACATGCAATATTTCTATTTGTACAATCTTTTAAATTATTTTTCAGTATAGTTTTACAGCGTGTGGACATGTGAACTCCCCCTATTCGTCACAGGCGCTCCCAAATTTTAATTAGGGCGTCAAAAAACAGGTCACGACTCCCGAACGGATTACACACTTGTCTGGGCGTGTGCAAAGTTGCTATAAAGAAATGTGGCGCGGCGAGGGCCAAGATTGCTAAAGTTCAAAGGTGAAGAGTCCCGGTTGAAAGCGGAGGTAACAAGCTTGTCACGTAGCGGCAGATACTTATTGCGGACTATAGCAGTACTGATTCAATTGCATTTCGAGATAGGACTTAACTGGTTGCATATGTATAACGGGTTCTCTAGACTTTTGAGATTACAAGAAAACTGTACTTGGTTTGCATACATCACACGCGATTTTGAAGGGATTTAAACGCTGGTTTTCAACAGTGCAGTGTTAATATAATACTAAACTTAATAATTACCTACTAACGATAAGTATCTATGTAGGCTTTTGGTAATAAATAGTAATAATCTATGCCTTTATAAGTAACAAATATATATTGAACAAATAAATATACATATTATATAGTACAAACTATGTCAACACCGAGGGAAATCAAGACCGTCTTGCTCAACTAACTAACTAGATTAGATATTATTCGTAGATGGGTTTAAAAGTCTTCGAAATTGGTGAGCATGTATCTGTCTCTCCCAAGCAAGAGAGTTTATTCCGAAAGGGACTTGAAGAAACAATATTCGTAATATAATAGATGCATTTCGCAAATCTATGCATAATAGGTACATTTTTATCGACGCAGACCTGAGGGACTTGAGTGTATCTCAAAATTTGCAAGGTATCGAATAAAGACGTGTGTGACGTGTCAGATATTATACGAGTATGTTTACTATTGACACTAACCGACATTGTCGTGTCTGTGAAGGGATTGTATTACTGCAATAGCCGCTATTTACAATGATCGGCATTGCATACAAACTTTATCGATATTTACAGTCCTTATAAGTAAGTAAACGTCCTACGAAATATGCATAAACTTTTTTTTTGAAAAGCTAATAATAAATTAAAAAAAAAATAAGAATGAGGTACATTATAATAAAAATTAAGAAGTCTTTAATAAAATCTTGAAAAAAAAGGCATCATTATCGCAATCGTAAGCATTGCCATTTACCTATTAGGGTCCAAGTTTCGCTAGGATATCAGGTTTTTTTGTATCAATTTTCCACACACAACGTAGAATATCTCATTTCTTGCTGGATAACGTGCATGGAGCACTGCTTAAGTTTTGGCAATGATTAATGCGGCCGGAAAAGTTCCGCCGAGGTGCACGTTGCGCGTGCCATAGACACTGAGGCGCTTAGTAGAAAACACGGTTGTATTTTAGTACCATTATTAATAGCACCAAAATGTTACGCAGTTTAGTTGAAGCATGGGAGCGTTTTGTGTTGTTGTGTTGATTGGTGTATTTTTCAGTTTATTTGAAAACATGATAAAAGTTATAAGTACTTAGGTTATTTTTAATATGATGCAAGTTCCTAAATGGCAAAAAAGTGTAGTTCACATTTTAACAAGTTAATAGTGTAGGCTATAGTCGTAGAGATAAGTTAGATCTCATTAATATGTTTTCTCGCAGCGATTTGATACTTTGTGATCCGTGTTCTATTTACTTGTGTGTTCTACCTAATAAATACATATAGATATAATCTACCACATTGCCGGAATACGGCAGAGATGAACCCTAAGTACCATTCAACGATGTTGTCTATGCCCTCGAGCTCTGTATGGAGTCTTTACCAGTACCAATAGTTCATACGAATGGTATATTTTGCTTCGCACACACAGTAATCTACGTTCCCTACTTACATAAAACAACTTGTACGTTATAAACATACAGTCATGCAAACGTAGTAGGTATCTAACATTCTACACATTTTGATATATGTACCCTAATTATTCTATAGATATACAACCAATAGGCTCGCTTCTAACTGGTAATAAAAGTAAAAAAAAATGTGAGTTCATTATTTTAATTCACACAACATCCTACTCTTTCGATGAAATAGAAACGTGAAGTTAATTATTTATTTTAATCAAAAACGAACACCAAATAATATCACTTAAAACAATTCTGAAAGACTCGAGCACAGTTTAAAATGTTATGTAAAAGTTGTCGCATTGCTGCGATTTAGAGTGGAGTTGGCAAGTTTAGTTAGAAGCAGTGTCGTAGTTCAGGAAAATGTATATATCGTCACAGCTACAATATAGCGAGGTGTTACACCGCTATTGTTGTTCGGCTGCTGTTACGGGGCTCTCACATGAGGTTATTAGAATGATTTAGCAATTTTTAAGGGACTTTTATTAAAGTTGGTAATGGATTTAGATGTTACGAAAATTATGTTAAATGTTCTATTATTAAGTAGGTAACAATTAACGAAGCATATTAAATCTAATTTATTTCAATGTTATTTATTTATTCCAGCAATATGAATTTCAAATTCTATCAGACAATAAGAAAAGACTGAAATAAGTGCCTTCAGTATACCTACTATGTTATTTAAAATTTGTCGCATTGCTGCAATTTAGAATGTGAGTTGGTGATTTAGCTAGCGGCAGTCTGGTAGTTTAAGAAACTATATGTCGTCACAGCTACAACATGGCGAGGTGTTACACCGCTATTGTTGTTCGGCTGCTGTTACGGGGCTCTCACATGAGGTTATTCGACTGATTTATCAATTTTTAAAGTTCAGTTTATGATTTAAAGTAAAAATTGTAGCATTGCTCCAATTTAGAGTGGAGTTGGCAAGTTTAGTTAAAGGCCGTGTCGTAGTTCAGGAAAGTGTACACAACACATATAATATATTATATAACGACCCGGTTAGTCCATCGGTGTGAGATGACCGTTTGATTCGATCCCCGCACCGGGACAAATATTTGTATGGCCTGCAGATATTTGTTATAGGATTGACTGACAAGCAGACGGGCCACCTGATGGAAAGTAGTCACCGTCGCCTATGAACATTTGCAACACCAGGGGCGTCGCCAACGCGCTGCCAGCCCTGAAGTACTCTTTTGACGCCATTTTTGAAGAACCCTATATTGTAGCACCGAGGGAACACCTCAGAGCGAAGCTCATTCCACAATTTACACGTTCTGGGCAAAAACGAACGTGAGAACCGTACCGTTGAACATTGCCAGGTGTCCAGTCGGTGAGGGTGGAACTTCTCTCTTCGGCGGGTAGTATGGTGTAGGAAAAAAGAGACGGTGGCACCATGTCGAATAGTTCAACAGAGCACTCGCCATTGTAGAGACGGTATAAAACGCAAAGACTCAAAGTTTCGGGTCTGGGTGTTTGTGTATGTTTTGTATGTGTACGGCGATACAGGTTCATACCTACTGTGGGGCTGTGAGTGTAAGCGTTATTTATTTTATTTATTTTTATCGTCACCACAGTGATCGTCACAGTCACGAATGCCGCGCGCCGCGTGCCGTGGCCGACGTTTTGCACTGCGATTGTTGTTCAGGTGCTATTACGGAGCTTAACTACACGCATGATGAGGTCTTGGCTTTTGGCTGATTATTTAATGTCCTTATTTTATTTATAATAGTAATAGTCTCTGGCTCCACGTACCCCTGTTAAAAAGTATCCAGGCGCCAGCGAACCCCTCCCCTAAAGAAAACAATAAAATTGACTGTTAAAGAAAATTGTTTTTTTTTTCAATAAAAGGTAAAGTAACAAATAAAGTGCCAAAATAAATGTTTTTTTACTTTATATGTTAATGTGATGAAAACCTGGTCTATAGTACAGAACAAAGAGATGATAACACTGAGGTAAAACATCTTAGCCTAAAGGTATGGCCTCGCATGTGCATATTGACCTTTGGTTTTTGTGTAGATATCTATGGGCTGCAGTCATCGCTAACCCTCAATCTGGGAAAATTTTGTCCCATTTGCCTGCGGAGGCAAACGCCGCGGGGACAACTGGGAATAATTCAATGTGAACTGCATTCGTAGTATGTAAGATATACTTCATTTACTACGATCACTTCGAATTCGAAGTCAATTTGAAAACAAATAGCAGCAACGAATAAAATATCCGACTACTGGTTAAGTGTGAATGGTCCATTACATTTTACTCGTTGTGCACGTAAATACGTACCTATGTACAGTGGCTGTTGTGTCTAGAGTTTGTCATCCGACGGATGTTCTTTGACGCAAAATATGAACTGGTTTGATGTTGCTTACATTGACTGTTTCGAGCTACCAGCATATCTGATTGCGCTATATCAGGATGATTTGAATGAAAAATGAGGCGAAATTGTTCGGTAAAAGTATCCTTTGAAGTTTGTTTGTCTTCAAAAGTATGGTTGTTTGAGAACACTTTTGTTTGGCTGTATGACGGATACAGATTTTTCTAGAGACCAGTATAGTTAGATGTACCTATGTGTAAATGGTTACTTAAGTCAAACCCCCTTATTCATAAATGTACATTAGATACGTTTTAGCTATATAATGCTTTGTCTTTGTCAGTTGCATTGTCAAATGTGCAGGATAGAAAAAGACAAAGGAGAGATTAGCAACATTTTAGCTAAAATGCGTTTATGAATGAGTATACAAATACACTTTAGTATTTACTAGTGATGCGCCGAATAGTGGTTTCACCGAATAACCGAATACCGAATAATATTCGGTTTAAACTATACCGAACCGAATATTCGGCCGAATTATTCGGCCGAATTATTCGGTTCACCTTTTTATTGTTTTGCCACGTAAACGCAGTTCTAACATGTCGCTGCTTGCATTCGAGGGCCACACTAAAAGTTCCTAGGAAATCAAAAACTGAGCAAACCAGCAAGTTGTAAGTTTTATTAGGTATATCTTTTCAAAATAGTGTCCATTTACATCAATACATCGCTGCATTCGGTGAAACCACCGAGAAAAGCACTTTGCTCACTCGTTCTGAGGGGTCTATTCATTTCATTGGCAAAATAACATAACAATATTGTAATTATCATGTAGTTATATACTGTGTCGTGTAGCCAATAAAATAGAAATATTCAAACCGAATATATTCGGCACCAAAACCGAATTATTCGGCCGAATACGAATAGTGGAAAAGATGCCGAATACCGAATACGAACCGAATATTCGGCGCGTATAGTATTTACCGTGTATCCAAGAAGAAATATTGCACATCGACCTTAGGAAGCAGACTTCATCTTATTTCGGGTCTGTAGAGCGTTATCTCTTTCTATGTGACATTTGTCGACTATTTTGATCAAGTTTTGACCAGGAGTTTTGGCGGGAACCTTGAAAGAGGCGTATAGTGCTCTTATTTTATTTAATTTTCTTGGTTTATTTTTATGTTATATCGAATAAAGTTGGTGGCATTTTGTTTCATATAGGCTTATTACAGTGCCCGTGTATAGTGTAATAGAATAATAGTGCGAAAACACGACCTTTCAGGTTGCCTCCAAAACTCCATTGTAAATGTTCTGGTAAAGTAGCCATCGCTTTACTCGAATAACTGACTGTAACTGACTTGACTGACATAATAAATAATTGACTGACTCTTACACATAAATAAATACGAATACGAAATATAGTTTTACTTGACACTGGCAATATGCGTAATGTAATAGCGATGCCATAATAACAAAAAAAAAAAGTTTTGACCAATACCGGACTATCAATGCTTACGTAGGCAGTGTGTAGCAGAGATAACGCTCTACAAAGTCGAAACTAGCCGATGGTCTCTTTCGTAGGCTTGATGTGTAATATTTATTGTTAGGTACTGTATTTAATTGTGTCAAATAGCATCAGTTGATTTCTTTCACGTAAGCACACCGCGGACACTCCGCCAAAATTCCATACAAACGCTTAATTTGGTCTCTATTACACAGAAATTAATCAGTAACGTGTATTTACACGTGCACCTGTGTGCGTAGCACGTAGAAAATACCAACCGTCGCCCATAAGAGGGGAGGAGATTGGGTGATGCTGGGAAATCGGACGGGACGTCGAAGTGTCCATTCTATACGTAGTATTATTACATATTCTCTGACGTGTGGGTGGATTATAAAATAGCTAAATAGAGACACACTGCTTACTGTGTATTATTACGTTGTTTTCAAACCAAGCGTGGTAGCGCTTAATAGATACAGTTTAGGCGAATATACCTAAGGTATACCTACCTACTTAATGAGTTCAATCTTTCAATTACTGGAGGCCTACTATGAGGTAATTAATCCTTAGATCAATCCTGCGAAAGAAAACGTCTAAGTGCAAATCGGACTACCGCAAAGGGTTGCGTAGGAATGTAGGAAACCACGCATCACGAAGGAGTATTTAATTTTAAGATACCTATTTGCGGTTTATTTGCGTATACTTTACTACACTACTCCCAACTTCTTCTCTTACCCGGTACTCGATAGTCTCAGTAGTCTAGTGGTAGTGGTTCGATTCCCGGGTCGGGGCTGCCAGAGATAAAGGTGTAAAGTCCTTTCTTTATCTTTGGTTCCATTGGAATTTTTCCATGCCTACCCCTACGGGGATTATAGGCGTGGAGTTATGCCTCTGGATGAGTGTTTTTATTTGTAAATATTATGCTTCAGAGAAATCGGCGAATACATAAACACTTTCCTTGTAATAATAAAACTTAAGCTTTTTTTGATAATTATAAAGCAATAGACATTAAGTCCGCTTTTTGTACTTTTTTTATGTGCAAAAATGTATGAACAAAATTATTTTATTTTATTTTCATTACATAAATGTACATATTTCTTTTCATAAGAGCACAGATAGGTATCTATATTCGCCATATTTTTTGATTCACTACACGCATTGCGAAAATTTCAAATATTTTTACATATTATGTCTCAATGGCCCCCTTTCAAAGAATACAGCGCTATGACAGGAACACAGAACTGTAATTAATAGTATTGTAACCAGACCTTGGTTTACGGCAACCGAAAGATATCGTTCACCTCATAACACGGCTGAAAAATAATATTTTTAATTAGTCCTGTAAAGCATCTGCACATGCTTGTGGTTAGCGTGTTAAATGGCGTGGCGCCTGTGGCAAACCACGGACTTAACTTGTTCCTACAACATCGTTGCATCACACACGATATCTCTGTTTTAATAATTATCCTCGTGAGTATAAATTCTAGACGATTGTTTATATTAAAAAGACAAAAAAAATCGAAAAACGTCTGTCCTTATGATGTAACTTTATATTTCAACTGATTACTTTATTTTTGTTTCCATTAGGTATTTTTTTATGTAATGGAAATGGCAAACAAGCATGCAGTTCACATTGATGTTAAATGATGACTGCAGCCTTTAGACACCAACACAAAGATCAAGGTCAAAATGCAGATGCGTTACCACTCCTGAGGCCTAAGGTGGTACGACCCTGTCATATCCGGCACAGAGGAATAACCTCTGTGCCGGATATTACAGGGTCGTACCACCTGACCGGAACACGATAGTGCTGAACACTACCATTTAGCGGCAAGTGGGTCATTAGGTAATGCGGTGGTGCCTCCGCCCGCGAGCTCCGTCACTGACGGCATTGTACATTGAGTTGTACGGAACCCAGTGCACGCGCGCCCGACTCGCACTTGCCCGTTTTTTGTAATTAAATTATCTACATTATTTTTTCTTTGTTTTTCATGTCAGTCTCCTGTTTCTGTATGGTACCTAAGTACATAAAAATAAAAATAGTCATCGCTTATGTGCTTCGACCGGTAAACTGAGGACGGCCTACTACAACGAATCCACAGAGAGAATTAAGTTAATTCATTACTTTATCATGTAAATACGAAATGAATGTCCCAAAAGAAACCTGTGAGTTATTTCAACTTCACATTCATCAAAAAATTCTCTAATCGTAATTAAAACATGCTCAGATATTTAAAAAACCTTATCTCAGTCTAAGTAACAACGTTAAAACATATCCATCTATCCACAACGAAGGCTTTATCGAGATTGAGCGTAAATGTCACCGGCGCTAGAGCGCGTTTCAAGCGCACTACGTAACGTAAGTATAGAATTTCCATCAAAAAAGAGCTTTATGTCTTAATATTAAAATGCATTTTTGATTGTCCAAGCTATAGGGGTGTGTCGTTTTGACATGACTGTAGCGCAGAAGCAGGTTCCTCAGAGTCCCTCCGCGTAGGTCAGTACGGGAACATTGTAAAGTGTGTCGATACAACAAAAAAGATATATTACAAAAAATCTAGAAAAAGTCGAATAAGGTAGGTAACATTCATGTTCCATAGAACACTAGCGAGCCGCCCGAGCTTTGCACAGGTGCATTTCAAAACTACATTCACGGGGTCAGAATACAGGAAGTAATTTTTAATTATTTAATTAAAGTACCGTTGTCCCCGTACGCCGTGGCCCTGTCACGGGGACAGCGGCACGTGATTAAATTCCTTTCCTGTTGTCTCCGTGATGGGAACATGGCGTGCGGGAACAGCGGGACGTGATTAAATTCCTTTTCTGTTGTCCTCGTGACGGGACACGGCGTACGGGGACACCGAAACGTGATTAAATTCCTTTCCTGTTGTCCCCGTGACGGGGACACGGCGTACGGGGGCAACGGGAATAAACCATATGATTTTTTAGGTACCTTGATACACCTTTCTTTTTAAACGCTATGTCTATTGATGAAAACCGCATTAAAATGTATGCCCTGTTTTCTATCAAAACATCGATCAATCGTTTGCAACGGTAGGTATATGTGTTGTCCGTTTGTATGTGTCAAAGTGATCAAACGCTCAATCGAGAATCGGGGTATTTAGTTTCACGATATTAAGATGATTAGTGAAATCCTTCGGTAAAAACCTTGCAAGATTGATCCATTTAACTTCGAATTGCATACGACGTTTTTATTAACGCCACATACCCGCGAATGCCATTGTCTTTGCATGCGCATAATTCCTGCGCCCGTTTTTGACGTGTCATAAGAGGTGCCTGTCACCCTAAATCAATAAATTAATTTCTGATTCTGATTCTGACTCCCGTCCCCGTAAAAATTTCGGGAATCCCTCTCCTAGTGCCCCTTTACTCTTTACAAGGAACCTATATGCAAAATTTCAGCTTTCAGCTGTACGTTTTCCGTCAGTCACTCAATCATTCTGTCAGTAACGGAAGCTTTATAAATATCGATTGATAAATATTGAATATTTATTGAATGTTTTATTATTTTCAAATTAAAAGTATCGATACAACATGAATATCGGTCATGATAATGTTGATTGTAAACATCAATATAAATGTGTTTCTAGCAAAACATAGGTACCTTATAATAATATTAAACGCATATCTTAGAGATATCGATATTGCGTGAGCATCCCTAGTTCCAGGGCGGCTCGGCGCAGGCGCATACATTCCTCTCGCGTTAGTCACCCAACCGCTTGGATTAGTGATCGAGATCCTATCTGATAGCCGGGATAATTAGACTCACGAAGTTACGGTGATTTGTGAAGCCCTTCTGTGAAAACCCTCCATTCAACTCCGAACCGCGTATGACGTTTTTATTAATGGCACCTTTTTATGGTTATGATTTTATTTTTATGTTCAGCTTTTATAGTTTTCTCGATTCGTGATTCGAATTCGGATACCTTTGAACCAACCTGTAGAAACATTCGTTTTATATACCTAATGATTGATTCATTATGTTGTCATTTTCAATCAACACGTTGCGCATTGTTTAACGCGCACTTTTACTGGTGGTAGAGTGCAAGGACTCGAGAGCGTCCTTAACGTTAGTCCTTAGCACCGCCGCTTTACCTAATCTATCTTTTTTATATAATGGAAGTGGTAAACAAACATACATTTCACATTGATGTTAAGTGATGACTACAGCCTATAGACACCCACACAAAGACCAAGGTCAAAAAGCAGATGCGTTACCACTCCTTAGGTCTATAATTACAAGGCCATAGCAAGGCCTCCTCTGTGCCGGAAATTACAAGGCCATACATTATCACCTGACCGGAAAACGATAGTGAACACTATCATTTAGCGGCAAGTATATTAGGTAATGCGGTGGTGCCTACGCTCGCGATCTCCGTCACTGGAGCTCTACCACCAGTAAAAAAAAGGTATGGTGAGAAGAAGCCTACAATGTACAACGAGTGCGATTTTTTTCGTGATGTGTTTAGTACTTTGTAACTGGTTCTCAAGTTATTAACAGTGTATTTCTGAATTTTTAATTCTCATTTCTATAGTTTCAAGCCCTTGTTCTCCCGCAAACAATTAACTGCTTATACTCATTAACAATGGTCTATTATGAAAGAACGTTCAATATTTGAAAGACCGGATTCCAGAAGGGAATGTATTTTTTATTTTTTTACGTGTGAGATTGTTACGGTGCTTACCTCAGATTGTAGATAATATCGTTAGTTTGGTAAGTCACGGTAGACAGACGGTCGGAAGTCACTGATAAGTCAAAAATGTAACCGAAAAAGTGGCCTATTTAATGTTCCTACACTTTTTTAATAATGAGGATTTATTGGAAAAGACAATCCATGTGCACGGTGGAATGCCACGACTCCATGATGGTAAATACATACATTCAAGGATACATGCAAACATCCACGATTTGCCAGTTACGATAATTCCAAAAATCCAAAGTTATATAATTTTTAATACGGGTATTCTCCTAAATGTTTTAAAGTGACAGCAGTACACGCAACACAACCCATGTTTATTCCTTAGACATATGTTTTAACCCCCGACGCAAAATGAGGGGTGTTATAAGTTTGTCTATGGCATTGTAGCTTTCAATGAATGAACGATTTTAATGCATACACTCAAACATCCTCGATTTACGGGTTAATTTTTGGCCTAAGTAATAGGTGGCGAGCCTGTTGACTTATCCGGGCACATTGCCTAATTCCGAGGTACAGGGAAACTTCCAGAAAAAGGAAAAATACAAATAGAACCAGAGATACATTATATAAATACCACAATATATATATAACTGGTGGTAGAGCTCCAGTGACGGAGCTCGCGGGCGTAGGCACCACCGCATTACCTAATATACTGGCCCGCTAAATGGTAGCGTTCAGCACTATCGTGTTCCGGTCAGGTGGTAATGTACGGCCCTGTAATTTCGGGCACAGAGGCATAACACCTTAGGCCTCAGGAGTGGTAACGCATCTGCATTTTGACCTCGGTCTCTGTGTAAGTGTCTATAGGCTGCAGTCATCACTTAACATCAATGTGACCTGCATGCTTGTTTGCCACTTCCATAACATATGGTAATGCGGCGGTGCCTATGCCCGCGAGCTCCGTCACTGGAGCTCTACCACCAGTAAAAATTCATATTACCCGTGCGAAGCCGGAGTGAGCCGCTAGTCATTAATAAACTGTACAACGTATAGAGATAGACGTGTTTCATTACATACGTAAGATCTGTGCCCGGATGCAGAAGTTGGAGAAATACCAGTATGTATATACCTACAATAAAAGAGGTAAGTAAAAAACTGATATAAAGACTAGAGTTATCAGTCAACCATACGAATAATAAGAGACAATTTTTTACTTGCAATAAGTTTACCGACCTGCTAATGATCCCTTGATATACAAGCCAATTACCGTTTGTTTTCGATAGTGATAGCGATAGAAATCTACTGCTATAATCAAAAAGGACCCATTGCACGGCAATCCACTCAAACCACTTTGAGAGCGTGATTTGATTTCCCTATGAAGTTATCATCAGATCCCAACATGGTGGCAATGGGACCAATTTCGAAGTGTACCCTTTCAAACGGCACAAGAATTTTCAAATCGGTGAACATACATAAACACATACAGTCATACTGTCGATCATGGAACCTATTCGAGCAATAGCGATGAACGACAACTATAATCGGCCAGAAGGTACTACGGTTTTTATCGCTTGTATCAGAGTTGGTTATAAATTAGACTCATATATTGCCTATCGCGACACTGACAGGTTTTGAAGGGGTGGGAATGGCCGCGCTTAGTTTGTTTGTCCTAGCTTTTTTAAGAGTTATGAAGTTACTTCGTTAATCAATCATTTATGGGCTAACGACTTGTTAGTAGTTTTTTACAAGGCGTCTTCGTTGACATGTACCTAATCATCAGTGGGCGACAAAGAAAATATTCAACCTTGCTAGTGATAGTTTGATCCCCGGATCAAAGATTAAGATGTATGTTGGTAATTTGCCCAATAAACATGTTCTTCTTCTTTAATAATATATAATAATGGCAACCATTTATACGTCCCACTGCTGGGCACGAATCTCTCCCCTTTTTTGAAGGGAGGCCTGGAGCTTACTCCACCACGCTGCTCCAATGCGGATTGGTGGAGGTGGGGGGTGGGTTAGTGGCCAACCCGCTGTCAGATGTTTTCAAACCGCCCATAAGGCCTCCGATAAGGTTTAACGATTGCTATCTATCGATAGCAACCGGGACAGACGGCTAAACGTGCCCTCCGAAGCACGGAAATGCGCATTTAATTTGCCACTAGCGGTCACCCATCACACTACCCGACCGCGCCCGTAGTGCTTAACCGAGTAGATCGTTTACGATCTACACCAGCCGCCGGGCCATGCGCACTTCATAATATATGGCACTCATAAAATATAAGTAGGATATCTCTACCACTAATGAGGTAGGTACATTTGGAGAGTGAAAAATCTATGCAGGTATGCATAGATATTGCCACCACAAACACGTAGTTCACATGGATGGTAAGTGAATAATGCAGCCTATAGATATCTACCCAAAAACAAGAGATAAGAATGTAAATACGTTGCCACTCCTGAGGACGAACTAGTTTTGCCTCTATGCTAGTTGTACAAATGTTTCTTTTGACGATTTGTGGTTGATATTAAACACCGAGCGATCCTCATCAACATTTCAGCCAATAGACATCCTCTACTAGACACAAAAAAAATTGCCTATATTTTCTACTACATACTACAGATTTTTTTTTACATACACAATTTTAACATGATAAACATTTTGATAAACATATTTTTAAGCCTTTTTTTTAAAACATTGTGTTTTATAACATAATGCTTTTAAATAGATGTTTTGTTTTCTTTTTTTTTTAATATAATATGTTAGAAACTTCTATTAAAACATAATAAAATTATTTAATGTAAGTAGTAGTCGCCTCTGCGGCGTAGGCCTCTCCTAAACCTTTCCACTGGACACAAGCCTCGCCCAAAGATGGGGAATATGCTGTAATCCCATTGACCACCACTCTGATTGCACTAGCGAAAGAATTCTCCTCAACTAGTGGGGTCATCACGTCCCTGACCTAAACTGCGCGATCTTAGTAATAATAATTTAACGTCAAGTGAACTCTGAGTGCCATATTAATAATGTCTACCGTCCATTGAACACTTACAAGCGGCCGAGAATCGCAAATACAATACAAAACAGATATTCTTTTCTTTATTTTCCTACCCTTTTGTCCTCGTTTTCTTTCTTTCGCGATATTAATGATTTGGATCTGGCTTACAATGGGTACAGCGTTTATTTCTCTTAACTGGTCCCTTGCAATAGCGTCCAATCGTTTTCTGAAAATTATATATTATTTGTTTTAGTATTATTGTTTTCACTTATAGTCGTTCTATAGGCGCTGAAGTGAAATCGGTTCGTCATCGAGATGTTGCGAGCTCGGCTATGGTTCGTACACGTCCTCAAAAAATGGGTAAATTAAAAAATACAATTAATTTATTCAAGAATATATTTTAGAGTTACAACCACATTTAATTCAAACGATTTTATCATTTTCAACTATGTTAAACATGGCTGCGATACAGCCGACACTTGGGATCAATCGATTTTGATAGTATTTAGAAAATATTACTTTTTTTCCAAGTACTATATAATCAAAATACAATTTAAAAATGAAAATGTCAAAATGACATCGCCCGCCATATTCGCTATGTTGGTTTTGAGTTGCAATTTTAACTGTCTAATTTCTAACAAATAATGTTTTGTAACTGCAAACCAAGCTAAATAAGTGAAAATATGCAATAAAAAACGTTTTTATATTGATTTTGCCTGTTTAATGATATTGTGTACAATACATGGCCGGAGGTTCATACATTTTTGCAACATCTCCTTTACGACTACTGTGTTGCTATAAATGTACGGTCATAAATGTCATTTAAAAAAATGAAAATGTATTATTTATGAACTTCATCAACGTCATCAATACTTACTTCAGATGGATGACGTCCCCTGCTGGATAAAAGCCTTCCCCAAAGACGTCTACAACATTGTTGCGTGTCATTAGGGGAGAACATGCCTTACTCGCTACGTTGGAAGGATTGGTGATCGTAGTAATGTAGTGAAATTAAGTTTTCCAGCACGATTCAAGACGAAGTTTTACACTTTGGATTACTATTTTTTTACAATTAGCAGTGAAGTTAGTACCAAATACGGTTTTGCTCAGGGCCGTGGAACATAGAACTTTACAAATTTATTGGTAGATTTTATGTAGAAAGTTGCACTAAAGTTCGTAACATTCGAGCTATATATACTTACCAATTTCAAAACGACCTTTAAATAAACCCAAGTACGAGTATATACGGTAGTGTATATAAGTACACTGAACTGTTACTTATCTTTACTAGGTACTAGTAAATTAATAAATTATATTACCTGATAAACTTTCATAATTTTAATCACTATATAGCGACAGCTTAAAGTTTTCTAATCTAATTACCGTAAAGAAAAAATGTTTGGTAATTTATAAAAGTTTCATCACAGTGAAAATAAGAAACCAGATAAATTTTTTTACCAAAAATACAGACCGTAAAATCCTAATGAAATCGGTAACGATCGATGTGATATATTTAGTTTATTTGTATAATTTGACATTGAACGTGAGAAAGGCCCGAGGGAGGATTACCGTAGACAGGTAAGATTTCAAGGGCCTTATTAATATTACACGGCCAATTGTCAGATTCCAAAGATCCACCGGCGCGGAGATATAATAGTACAGGATACAGTATTAGAACTATATACCGTCATCTGTAAAGGTAGTTTCATAATAAACAGATACTGAATGTGTCAGACATAATGCTTAACTATCAAAAATTTGTTCAGTAACTTTTTTTTAAAGTTTTCATACAGATTACGTACGATCAGTAATCGAAGTGCAACAGGTCTGTTACGCGCTATGCCTGTATCTACTATAATTTTAGTTTAATTTACGCGAGATAATTCCGTAAAAAATGATTTTATTTCCTGCCTATTCCGAAAATTTGTACTTTCGTCCCTGTCAAGCCTGTAAAGCCTGTAAAGCCGCTCTTTATTTCTTAGGTTACCTACATTGAAGTCATATTAATTCTTTTTATTCTGTCTTTTAGTTTAGTTCGAGTTATTTGTCTGTGGTTCGAACTGAAAAAAAGATGAAATAAATATTTGTATGACATCCATAAAAATGGCATTTAAGTTCCTTAAAATGTTTATTACATTTAATCTTGAATTTCTCGTCTTAAGTGTAAGACACGGTTTGGACATCCGTAATACCGTATCTTACACTATAATGATGACGTCGCAGTATTGAATTGATAATAATATGTACATATTTAAGCGACAAAAGCGAATAAAGCATCGGCTTCCAACAAAGCCATAGCGTTATAAAGGTTGAGTAGCGAAGAATGAGTGATTCATGTTTGTGACGTGACTCGACTGAATGTTGCTAATACGTTTATGTGATCCGAAACTTATTTAGTTTTGTGTTTTTGCTATGTTATTGATGATTTTTCAATTGACCAAAAAAAACAGAATTCGTGAATGAAAATAAAATTATTAAAATTAGAAAACACTTCAATAGGAAATGTACTTTTTTATGCCAAGAAGTGGCAAACAAGCATACAATTCACATTGATGGTAAGTGATTAGGTAACGCGGTGGTGCCTAAGTCTTCGAGCTCCCTTACTGAAGCCACCAGTAAACCTATCTATATCGACAGTAATTATTAAACTCATCTGTTTGAAAATTATCTTGTAAAAATTCGAAGTGAACAGTGAACTAGTTCGTAATTGATCGGCGAAACAGGTGAAGTCATAAAGATTCGTGAAAAGCCAGGATCGAATTATACGTAAAGCGATAGGCATGAATAATAGGTCAGTTGCCATGCCTTATTTTTTTTTTGTGAGAATTCTGGGTAAACCCCAAAGTAAAATAGGTTAGGCATGGCAACTGACCTCCTTCCTACGGCCATAGGAATATGGATCCTATTATGGCCCGCCATGACCTATCAGAAGATTTGTTGTTCCTAGGCTGTTACCGTTTCATTTGTCGTCGTAATGTCGTATGAAGTCGTAATGTACTGGAATCAGAAGAATCAGAATGCACCTGCATTTTTACCTCTGGGACATTGTGTGGGTGTCTATAGGCTGCAGTCATCACTTATCATCAATGTGAACTGTATGCTTGTTTGCCACTTTTAAAACATAAAAAAAAGAATCAGAATCAGAAATTCATTTATTCATTTAGGATAATAAGCACCACTTATAAGTAAAAAAAATCCAAAATACATATAATAATAATTGATATAGTTACCTACATGTCAATTTACAAATAAGAAAAATTATAATGGAGAATATCACTAAAATAAAACTAAATGTAACTTACTAATGTAAGTAAGTACATCAGTAGAATGTATCATTTCTCCTTTTATAAATACAACAAAGAGTATAGAGAAAAGAAAAAAGAAGGAGAGTCGTAGGGCTCGCCTGCTATAAAAACCAGTACTAGTAGTCAATACTCAGTCAAAATTAAAGTCAGCCAAATTTCAATAAATACAACAGTAGCTTGTAACTACCAAAAACCGCAAATAAAAATATCCGAACCGCTTGTACTTTCATTCATAACTCTATGGAAATGCTAAACTTGTTGTGGTGATTTTTCACGGTACCACTACGCATTGTACTCGGTTTGTTCGCTTGTTTTTTTGTGCGGCTAGTCCGGAGTTGTGTCGACGTGTTGAGACATGCTCTAACTTATTCACTGTATTTGCCAAACTGGTGGTAGAGTTCCAGGGCAAGGGCGTAATCACGATCGCGCTACCTAATCTATCTGCCGCTAAATGGTAGTGTTCAGCACTATCGTGTTCTCATCTAAGGGATTGTTCCTAAAATACGGAAGAGGGGGGGGGGGCAGGGGTTGTCAAGTGTGGTGTATGGTTTATGTATGTTAAGAAAAAGCGTGACGAAGGGGGTTCGAAAATACCGATATTTAGCATGACGTAAATTAAGAATCAAATAAATATATATATATATATATATATATATACAAACAACATAAATAAATTAAATAAAAACTAAAGGTAAACAGAGTCAGCATTCTTTTGAAGTTCTATTTTTATTCCTAGGGATTCTGTGAAAGGTTTTAAGAATGTTCTGTACTCGGTGTTAATGTAATTGCACTAAATTCTTCTGGTGTTAATACTTAAAACTTGTTCTTGACATTAAAACATATGAATGAACGCCATTTTATGGTCTAATCCATTAATCCAGATATAATGTAAATTTCATATATGTTTAATAAATCAAACGCATCAGCAAAGCATCTGTTACGGCTCCACGACGATATCGGTCATACTAAAATATTATTTTTATGTTATAGAGTGTCAAAGAAGCATACAGTTAACATCGATGGTACCTAGGCGAATACTGTAGCCTATAAACATCTACATAAAAACCAGATATTTCAATGTAGATGTGTTGCCACTCTTGAGATCTGTGCCGGTAATTACACAACCATTTAGTGGCCAGTAGATTAGGTATTGCGATGCTACCCCCACGAGCTCCATCACTGAAACTCTATCACCAGTAAAAACTTACTAAATAAATATATTTCTATAACTGTAATTTTAATACTCGCTGACCAAAAAAAATGATTACAATGGTAAAAATAATCTTCCTTTTAATAAACAATACACAAAAATCACGAACCCATAAACATCACAATGAATCATAAGCAGTATTCACGGTCAAATATGCAACCATTTTTGCGCAAGCGCACTTACGAACAATAGAGTTAAACGCGCGCACGCATGCCTCGGCGCATCGTACAGCGTTGGAATCTTGACAATTGATATAATTTCCTGTCCTTTATACGCCTAATGCAAAAAATGCCACCGCCAAAGCACCTTCGTACTTATTGTGTGCAATAAACTGAATAAAAAGTGAGCTGGCGCCTTCCGTTATACTGCATACAAAGGTTTTTAAGCGCGAAATATTTGTCAATAATAAATGAGACGTTCCTTTTATTACCAGTAACATTCATAGGCGATGTATAGTGTATTGGGGCACATAAATTAGGTGTTTGAGTTGTGAGTGAAAAGCGATTTTGATTATTACATAAACATAATATTTCGTATATTTTTGACGATTGAATGTTATCTTCAATTTATTTATGGCGTTAACGTGAATTGAATACATATACGTAATACGGTAATCTCTGATTATCATTTTGAAGCTTGGTAATGTAAATTGTCACATTGAAAAAAATAGTCATATGCAGATTTAATAAATAGTTCTTGGCTGCCGAATTTTATGACTTTGTAGTGGTAGAAGTTAAGAATACATGTATCATGTGTTTACTTATTACAGCCTAAAATGCACACCCACAGGTAATAAGTCGGTAGTAAAGCGCTGTTGGTGTCTCTTGGAAAAGGAATCTTAAAAACGTATAATTTTGGGTTGCTTTTTATGTCTTCAAGTGTCTGTAAACAAGCATATTTTGATGGTAAGTAATCTTATAAACATCAATATCAAACGAGACATTTAAATGTAGATGCGTTCCCACTCCTGATACCTAACTTGCCACTCTAATAGAACGGGGTACTAGACAATACGAACTACGTACTTGCTTGCCTTGTTGTAACAAAAAAACGTTTTTTTTTTTGTAATGAAAGTGGCAAACAAGCATGCAGTTCACATCGCACATGTTAAATGATGACTGCAGCCTATAGACACCCACACAAAGACCAGAGGTCAAAATGCAGATGCATTACCACTTCTGAGGCCTAAAGTGTTATGCCTCTGTGACGGAAATTACAGGGCCTATATAACCACCTAACCGGAATGCGATAGTGCTGAACACTACCATTTAGCGGCAAGTATATAAGGAAATGCGGTGGTGCCTACGCCCGCGAGCTAATTATATATACCAATATTTACTCGAACATTATGTTAACTCTTTGAAAGTAGTTATTAGATTTGATGCACTGGGAAGCATATACCGTCTCTTTTAACTTGCACCAAAAGTAACGAGGCCGTTCTCCGTCCAACAAAACGCGGCGGGCGGCAAGGTGTCGGCCAAAGAGCGTCAATGAAGCCCCTACCTGGATTATCTACCGGGTGATAAATTAAAAATATGCCGTTCGCAGGCATTCATCATCGGAATGGGTCATTTTGGTGCACAAAAAATGTTAAGTGTTTTGTTTGCGGCTTAACATCCATTGTTTTATGTTGCACTACCCAGAAACGACTTAGTTTCTCTTCTCACAGATATTATAACTCTTATATTTTGATATTTATTATATCTGAGATTATAAATATTACGTTGCTTTTCTATGATATATTATCATAGAAAAGCAACAGAATACACATTTCACATCAAATATGTATTCTCAATGGGTGTTTAACTTTCTAAGTCAAGTGTTATTTATTATTATTTGAAAATATTGATCTAATCATTGTTAGAATACATAGTTTAAAGATGAATGACATAGTTATATTTTTTTTTATGCCACACAGGTACAATTACTAGGGCGGGCAATGCATTGGCATTTTGACTTCTGGTTTTTGTGTAGGTGTAGAGGTTGTAGTCGTCACTTACCATCGATATGTGCTGCGTATTTGTTTCTCCGTTCTCATTGCGTATAGAAGGGGAATCCAAGAGGGGTTTTTTGTTTTTATTGGAGCGCGTCAATTTTTTATCCAAGGAAGGTGGCAAACAATCATGCAGCTCACATTGATCTTAAGTGATGACTGCAGCCTATAGAATCTTCATAAAAACCATAGGTCAAAATGGAGATGCGTTGCCACCCCTAAGACCGAAGGTATCATGTCTTTGTGATAGTTGTTACGGGGCCATACATTTTAATATGAAAGAGTACTCAATCAATTTAAATACTTAGAAGGGATATTAAATGGAAGTGATCTAAGCTCCCATCCAAAATTAAGACGATTTCGAAGTTACGTAAGCTAGAAGTGACTTCATAAAAAATATTGTTTAATTAGGCCGCCCTTATATGTATAGAAAAACTGATTTGGTAAAGATACTCTACAGGGTGCTAGGTATCCACCATACCTAAATCTGAGGTGAGCGAGTAAATCCCCTTTTGGGCTCATAAAAAAAACTTGCTTCAAAAAAGTGACGACAAGAAATAGGAAACTGACATGTACCTAGAGATATTTAAATATTTTTTCCCTGAAGTAAATAATGCCTTTTTAACGTAGTTATTGCGTAACAAGATCTAAATACATAGTTTAATGTATAAAATTATCCTATCAGTCAGATTCAGAATCAGAATCAGAAACTCATTTATTCATTTAGGGTGACAGGCACCTCTTATGACACGTCAAAAACAGACAAAATAAATTAAAGTGAACAACAATTGATATACATGTCAAGCAAGATAAAAAATATATGTAAAGTCAAGAATATCACTAAGATTAAACTAAATGTAATAAACTAATGTAAAAAGTATATCAGTAGAATGTCTCATTTCCCCTTTAAAAACTGATAACAAAGAGTAAAAAGAAAAGAAAAAGAGTCATTCTTTGTCAGTCTTTGTGAAAAACTCCTGCTAAGCGGATTTACCTATTTTTTCCTAAATTTGTCAATTTTTTGTTACCACTAAGGTAATACGAAGTTTGGCTGGATAGCTAGTATGAAAATAATCAACCACATTATAGCGTGGAAATAGAGTATGAACCTGTATCCATAAATCCATGTTTGCGACTCTACCCTCTTCTTTACCCACCCAATAAATAAAATATCCGATTGAACTTGTTTGTTTCACGCACAAACCAGTCAGTGGATAGGGAAATGGAGAACAGAGTGGGGATATTATCGTCCGAAAGCGTCTTTTCACGGATTTATTTCGCGTATAATAAACTAAAAAGATTTCTAAAATCAAAAAGTTTAATATACGCGAGATAAATTCCTAAAAAATAGTTTTATTACAATGAGTGTTGCTCGCGAAAACCTAAGAACATATTAAGCTTCTTTTCATTTAATGAAATTATCTAATTAAATATTTTGTATGGCATAAAACAAAGATCTTTTTTTTAATTTTATTTTTTTGAATTGTTTTGTCCCAAAAAAAAGAACTTAGAATAGTAAGATCTTTTGAATGAAAGTAGGTAATGTACATACAGTCGTACAAGCATAGAGTTTACATTGGTTTGATAATACCGCAGTATACAAAAATCTACATAAAAACTAAAAGATTAATAAGATCGCTTTGATCTATACTAGAAATTATACAGCCGTAAATTACAACCTCAGTGGACAACGGCAGTATTAAACACTAATTTAGCGGCAGATGGATAAAATAATGTGGTGATGCCTTCAATCTACGTCCTCGAGATCCATCACTCAAGCTTTAAGGTAAAGCTCCAGTGACGGAGCTCGCGGGCATGGGCACCACCGCATAACCTAATATACTTGCCGCTTAATGGTAGTGTTCAGCACTATCGTGTTCCGGTCAGGTGGTAATGTACGGCCTGGTAATTTCCGGCACAGAGGCGTAACACCTTAGGCCTCAGGAGTGGTAACGCATCTGCATTTTGACCTTGGTCTTTGTGTAGGTGTCTATAGGCTGCAGTCATCATTTAACATCAATTTGATCTGCATACTTACCACTTCCATGCCCGAAATTACAGGGCCGTACATTACCACCTGACCGGAACATGATAGTGCTGAACACCACCATTTAGCGGCAAGTATATTAGGTGGTGGTGCCTACGCCCACGAGTTCCGTCACTGGAGCTCTAACACCAGTAAAAAAATTGAGCAAAGGCTGTAATAAAACCAATATTTTTAGGACTCTACGGTAACTATAATTCGCAATTAAAACTCTCACGGTAGCAGTAGGTTACACACATTACTATGTATAGCAAAAGCCTTCATAAACATGAAAACAACTTTAATTCATTGCGTTTTATTGATAAATTTCACTATGTTTACCTTATAAGACTTAATGGCTTGTTTTCACAGGCACCGTTTAACACTGTCTGAATATGGTGTTGTGACAGTTGTGAAAGATAAATATGGCGATTTTATAGTTTCTCACAATGCACATGAAGAGCGTAAATATATTAATTAGTGGAATGTGAGATTTTGTTTTGAGCCTTATTGGGATGGTAATTGGACTCTTTGTGGGTCTGACAAGGATCTATAGAACTATAGTGACTCCTGTATTTGAGACGATTAAGTGTTTTAACAAATAAATTTAGATAAATCAAGTTAAATAAGATTTTTATTGTATGTGACTCGTTGTAAATTGTGAAACTTCTCACGATTTTTATTTACATATTTATTTTAGGTTTTATAAAAACTTTTAAATTATATTAGGCGTAATTATTGTGATTTACTCATGCGACTTAACGCGATCGAATAATTTGGGTACTGCATATTATTAATATTATGAGCCTCTTTTTTAATGGAACCTCAAATGTGGGCAGTTCTGGTGTACTCCGCATTTTACTTCAAACTTCTAAATATGGACTTCCAAATAAGGACGTACATCGGTTAGACCGCCTTGCTGAATGGATCTTCACAAAAATATAACCCTAACTGCAATCCTTCCGTCTGAATTCTGAATCGTTAAAAATCACAAGCCAGAAAGAGAAGCACAATCAATCTAAAATGCACTTTGCTATACCGTTTTAAGAACTGTCAATTATTCCAACATTTTTATGAAGTGAACCTTTTGTATCTATGCTGTTAACTACTCTGTGGTATAGTTTATGAGTTTCATGAGTGTTTCATACAAGTCATTACGAAAGCAGTAGCCACAATAGACTCTCGCTATTTCTTAGACGATATGAAAGGATTAGCAACTTTCAGAAACTTTAGCAACAGCCTTCACTTCATGTGTTTGAGACTCTGGTAAAGCGATAGAGCTTAACAGGCCACGGTAAAGCGATTGACGTAGGAAATTGGGTTAACACCAACTCGCTCGCGATAACTTCATTAGCGCGATTCAGGTCGACGGTACGCTAAATGTCGTTATCGATGTACAGTCGATCTGTGAGTGGCATAGAGGAACACCGGAGGGGAGTAGCCATACGCAGGCTTTCCCCTCTGTCAAAGTACAAGCCCAATTGGGCCTATACCTGTCGCCTAGATGTTTAAAATGTGTGCATGAAATTGTTTCTGTATTTTGTTAAAGTCAAGGTGTGAGTGATTTTTATGGTGTGCGTGTGTGTCGCACGCACTTCCCCCCGCAAAAAATGACAGACAGTTTTGCATCGGTAATAAACGCTATGGCTACTCCCCTCCAGTACGCCGCGGCTGGTGGCCCGTGTTGCTCTATGGTGAGTGGTAACGTTAAATGTATAATATTATGTAGTTGGTAATAAGACTGTAAGGGCAATATTATTTCATAATTAAATATTGCCTTGAAACCCTACCACCAGTACTTTTTTCATTTGTAAATTACTAATCATATTCAAAGGTTGTGAAGTTGGTATATTGACATAATAGCTCGAGCGCAGAATACCACAGGGTTTTTTAACCAAAAACAGGCTGCGACAAGGATCGCATTCCTTACGGCTTAAGATCATTCTACGTTCTTTATGTTGAAATATTTGCAAAAACTTTATTCAACGTGACTTTTTAGAAATACATAAGCATTATTATTTCATTTTATATAGATATATGTTTTAGTAAGAAATGACATCACATGCCGCTAGTTTTATTAACTTAAATGAATAAAATGAATAAACTAAACTGAATAAACATGCACGTCACATGGATGCTCAGTGACTTTTGCAGCCTATAGATATCTACATAAAAACCAGAGGTCAAAATGCAGATGCGTTGCCCTGAGACCTTAGTCGTTTCACTTCTGTGATAGGAAATTACGGGGCTATACAATACCATCTAATCGGAACACGGCAGTGCTGAGCTCTACTATTTGGGCGTAGATAGATTAGGTAATGCGGTGATGCTTACGCGCTTACGAACTCTGCTACCAGTATAACTGTAAAAGCAGCTAGTTACAAAATGTTGTGGAGCAAAACTAATATACAAAAATTTGGTAGGACAGATTTGATACTGAAAATATTACTTACAGATAAAAACAGACACTACACTCATTATAAGTAGGTCTCATTATAAGTAGGTATCATATGTGATCACGTGTGATTATATGGCAGGATGGGCTTGAAAAGTACCAATATTATTATGTATTCTCCCTTAATAATTACAGAAAAAAAACTGACGGTACAAAGTTACAGCTGAGTTTATTCAATTTACAAGGTGCTTAACACCTTGTAAATTGAATAAACTCAGCTGTAAATTGAATAAACTCAGCTCACTGTTTACGTTTTATGCGTGATTCAGTGGAATTTCTTGTACATGCTTACATTTCTGCGAGTTTCTGCATATAAACACGTGGGTTGACATGGCCACAGTTCCGGTCAAACTGAAAAGGAGAAAGCTAGCGTTAAATGTGGAGGCGGCAAGCGGAATGTCAGCGCTCGGAGCGCTCGTCTCGTCTGTCAGCCGCGCTCGATAGCTGCGCGCGCATCGTGCGACAGTCTGCCCCAGTCTACACTACGTGCCTAGGAACAAACTTCGAATTGCTTATTAAACTTTCTTACAATACCCCATGAAAGCGTTCAATGAACCGATGAGAAAAAGCTGCAGTTCCAAGTGCGCCTTTTTCAAGGATGATGTCATAACAGTAATCGAATTCGAAACAATAAGTAATTCGCAAAATAAAACGAACTTTTGTATAATTAATTGTCTAATTTAAATCGTCGCGGTCTGCAGCGGCGCGCGGTTTTAGTCTGTGGCCAGTACAGGAACGCGGGCCGGCGCGTGTGCACGTGTCGCTCGCCGGTTATAATCACGATCGCGCGTTCGCGTGTGCATTAAAACACACTATTTTTTTTTGGTAAATTGTGATTTGTGAACATGCGGTGTTTAGTGGTGTTACTGTTTGTGGCGGCGTGTGTGGGTGCCGCCAGCGCCGCGGCCACGTCCTGCGCTCTTTCTGAGGACTTCTTCTTGAGACATAATGTAACAGCTGATGACAGCGACCAACCAGGTGCTTTTCATGATTTGACATTTTTCAGCACCTGCAAATTGTATTTATAGTGTGTGTAAATTGGCCTTGATGGAGCTTTTGTTTAGTTCATGTCAAATTTATTGTGAACTCTACAACTTTACATGACTTGTAAAAATATTTATTAAATTTTCTCGCGTACTATATAATGAAAAAAGTTTTTTTTTTTTTGTAATAAAAGTGGCAAACAAGCATGCAGTTCACATTGATGTTAAGTGATGACTGCAGCCATAGACAACCACACAATGACCAGAGGTCAAAATGCAGATGCGCTGCCACTCTTGAGACATTAGGTGTTATGCCTCTGTGCCGGAAATTACAGGGCCGTACATTACCACCTGACCGGAACACGATAGTGATGAACACTACCATTTAGCGGCAAGTATATTAGGTAATGCGGTGGTGCCTACGCCCGCGAGCTCCGTCACTGGAGCTCTACCACCAGTAAAAGTTGATGATTCCTTAAAAATTACATGTACTTTTTCATACCTTTATTCTAACTCATTAATAATATTGACAATAATGTAGGCACATAAAAGGATAGAGTTCCAGACATTCAACCAACTGGCTTAATAGGTCCCAGAGCTTTCGTAATTAAAAAGTGTAAAGAAATGATAACCATAACATTATTTCAATAGAAGTCATATTAAATGTAACACAAATAAAACATTGAGTTGGATCAAAAACACCACAAGATATTGAAAATTAAATGATCTCTACCTCTACAGTGCAGAAAATTGTAGAGCTTTAAAGCTTGACAGAGTCAAAATACGAATATTAAAAGCACTTATGGCCGAAGACTCAAAAGTCACTCAATTTTAAGCAACCCTCAATCTTTATCGTTTGAACGTGTTTTATAGAGTCGGAAGACTTTAAAGTCCCACTTTCATTTAAGTAACGTTTGAGAATTTGGCCGTTAGCAGTTCTAAAATTTAATAACTTTTAAATTAATTACTATTAAAATAGGTAAGTAATAATCTAGAACTTTACTTTGTTTGTTTTGAGTTATTTGATTGATAACGAAGACTTTATCGCTAAATGCATTGCTATTAACAACTAGGTGTAACGCAGGTCTAAAAGTCACAAGTAATTGGTTGCCAACTACAAAACAATGTAATTATAATGGTTACGATTAAAGTTTCTTGGGTTCCGCACCTTATGCTTCCAATTATTAAAGTACTTCGACATTAATTAAATACAGCGCTGAATGCTGAACCATGGTATTTATGTAGCCTAAGAAATTATTAAAATCGCTTGAAATGGTCGTCTAAATAAAAATAAGCATACCTACGTATTACTTCCAAACCTGCACATTTTTATTTAAGTTTAAATAAGTATGTATTTTTTTATGTAATGGAAGTGGCAAACAAGCATGCAGTTCACATTGATGGATTGAAGAAATGAATTAAAAAATACACAAATACCAAGGTCAAAATGCAGATGCGTTACCACTCCTGAGGCCTAAGGTGTTATGCTTCTGTGGCGGAGATTACAGGGCCGTACATTACCACCTGACCGGAACACGATAGTGCTAAGCACTACCATTTAGCGGCAAGTATATTAGGTAATGCGGTGGTGCCTACGCCCGCGAGCTTCGTCACTGGAGCTCTACCACTAGTAAAATAGTTGTGATTCTTAGTATTCCTATATAGGTGTACCTATTTTGTCAGATAACTCTCACCCTATTATCTTCCTTCATTATTTAATATTTAATTAAGTAACAAATCAGTTGTAGAGTGCAACTTACAATAGAAATTATAGGAAGTACCTACCTAATCCACTTGGAACCTATTCTATTTTGCTACTTAATACAAACTTCTTCAATTCACCTACCTTGGTAGGTAAATAGTGAACTTCGGTAGCTCAGTTGGGAGAGAAGCTGTTAAATTAACAATCAATCGACGAACATGTTTCTTTTGATCATAATAATATATACGTCAGTCTCCACTACTGCAATATTCATGCATGCATGTGTGTGTGGAACGTAGGAAGGTGTCGGGTGTCTGCGCACGCGTCACTGTCAGCTGACGGCTCATATTTCAGTATTTTGCTACAAGCTCATATTGCTCATACAACCAGCTCATTCACGTTTACTTTAAACCACATTGATAACTTTATATAATTAGCATGATTATAATGTTTAGAGATTTTGCTCGATAAAGCCTTCGAGAGTCTTTTAGCCAGTCCAATGAAGAATTGTAATTCGTTTTTTGTAAAGAATACAACATATTGTACCGGAATCGTGGCTGTCAATCAATTAAATTCGATGTTCTTGATTGATAGAATCTACGAGAAAAAAATATTCGCAAAAAATGTAGATTAGGTTAATTGATTAAAAAAGCCAAACAACATGTATGATAAGTACCTATATTTGTATTTTTTACCTCTCGACCTGGTTTGACGATTTCTATTTTTTTTGTGAAGATAGATATCTACTTATCGGGATCATCTCGGAAGTTAGGAAATATATGTAGTTAAACTTGATAGATGGCATTTTTGTTGAAACTTAGTGAATTCCAAAAAATCGTCACAAAATCACGAGGAGCACGTATAACAAAAAAATAAGTCTGATGAATGTTACGACAATTACAGATTTTTTAACTAATTTCAATTCTATTGTATAAAATACTAATAAAATACCATTGGTGCCAACCATCGCTTTGTGAACACAGTTTTATTACTTATCCATGAACCATCGCGAAATAAGAGAATCACACAAATAAGAACATCGTTTGATTTTGTTCTATAGATAAAGATTGCAGTCGAACTGTTATTTCATCAGATGTATCGATTCGATTCGATCGATATCAGAGCATTATAGTGGTAGAGATCGATAGCGTAGGGAACTCTACATCTAATTTATCTGTCGCTAAATGATAGTGTTCAGAATTATGTGCTCCAGTTGTAAAAAGCCCTTTAGAACCTGATATTTTAGACAAAAGATTATAAGACAACAAATCTAATTTCCTCCCGTTAGATGTAGAAAGCCCATACGATCCTGGTATTTTAGACGGAAGATTTAAAGATTACAAATCTAAGTTCTGTAATATCTGGATTAAGACCTCTAGCTTTTATGCATTGTCTATCATCTGTTTCATTTTGACAAAAAACGAAGTCATTTTTAAAATTATGAAATTAGCAAATAATCTTGAGGTTTATGTTGATTAAAAGTAGATAAAAAGCGAAGTAAGTTTAATGGTAAAACTAGCAAAAAAGTTAGCACGTACGTACGTGGATACCAGTCGCAAATCCGACAGAAGGTAGAGTAAGGTATAAGTTCCCCCAAATTCATCCAAGTCCAGTCTAATAACAACCAAAGGAGATGTTGCAAAAATGTAAGAACCTCCGGCCATGTATTGTACACATTGTCATTAAACAGGCAAAATCAATATAGAAACGTTTTTTATTGGATATTTTCACTTATTTAGCTTTGTTTGCAGTTACAAAACATTATTTGCAGTTAGAATTGCAACTCATAATCAACATGGCGAATATGGCGGGTGATGTCATTTTGACATATTCATTTTATAAATTGTATTTTGATTAAATAGTACTTAAGTAAGTAGGTAGTAGAAAAAGTAATATTTTCTAAATACTATCGAAATCGATTGATCCCAAGTGTCGGCTGTATTGCCGCCATGTTTAACATAGTTGAAAATGATAAAATCGTTTGAATTAAATGTGATTGTAACTCTAAAATATATTCTTGCTTAAATTTATTGTATTTTTTTTGGATTCTTCTTTAATTTACCCATTTTTTGAGGACGTGTACGAACCAGAGCCGAGCTCGCAACATCTCCTTTTGCACAGTGAATTAAGTGTTAACTTCATTATGTTCCGCTTTCAGTTGAGTCAAGCTAATGATCAATAGAACAAATCTGCGGTAACATTTCAAACTAAATTTTAAAATTTAATCACTCGAGGAAATTTATTAAAGAAACAGTTTTTATCTGGCATTACACCGTACATTCATTAAAGACCAGTCAAAAATTATCACTCTCATAATAACCACCTCAAAACTTAACCTCTTCAAATTGAATAATTAGTATGGAATTAGAGGAGCTAATTGCTTGCGGCAAATGAAACACCAGTTAGTTGATAATGAGTTTATTGATAGAACACTTGGCTTGTGAAGATCGTAATCAGAGTGGCCGCAGATAATCGCGATGTATGATGTTTCGCCGCAGGAATGCAAGCTTCAACTTGTTTGCGTGGGTTTCATCCATGTTAATGTGAGCTTTCATTATATTATACGCTTGATACGGGTATTTTATATATACTACTACTAGGATCAGATGAAACATTATTTCGTGCTTGTATTTCACTGAATTCTTCCAAACTGCAGAGTTATTGAGAATTCTTTGTATCTAAAAATAGTTAACGCTCCCCGATTTGGAGATTAAGTCCGAAAGCTCAGGTGTTGTAACCTTCTGCTAAAAATTGGTAGTACCCTAACCTGTTTCTCGTAAGAGGACTTGAGACCTCGGAGTTTCTTGGCTGCCACTGGAAACTCTTTTGTCCAACTTTCGTGAAATTGGAACTTGGAACTCATTGACCTATGTGTACTAAAGAACTAGACTGGACATTCCCCTTGATAGCATGGTTCCAGTCTTTTGCATACAATTACTTGCACTTTCCCATAGTAACATGACAGCTGACGTGAAAACGGCATACAAAATATCTGTCAAATCAATTTAAAAATGGAACCGGGTTGTTACCCGGTGTCTACTCCATATTTATATTGACCTCATTGCTTGGAACCTTTATAACTTACTCTCAACTTTGGTAAGATGAAAAGCTGCAGTGGTTTCACGTTGCAACGTGATCACCTCAAAATATTAGTGGAGAGGAAGAGAGCTACTATCGTGGCGTGTGAGATTCAAAAAAGGAAATTTTCTCGGTTTCCGGTATTCTCTCATATAATGTATTGATGTAGACTAATGAATAACTTTAGTGTTGTGTATTTGTCACACTGTTCACAACAAAAAATTAATGTGTAAGCTAGTGCAAATCATACGGATATTGTGTTTTAATTGCATATTTAAAATTAGCCAAAATTTCGTGTGTGGGATTGTTTATACGACTTCAGTTTAGAATTTACCCTCAAAGTTACTTAGCTTGAGGCGTAGCCTTAAAGTGTTTTGATTTAAAGCCTTCGGGATGGCCATTACTATAATTATTCCGTGAGTGGACTTGTTGATAGAGTAAAGATGAATACAGCTGAACATATAAGGATTGGAAATATTTATGTTATAAAAGAGAAACGATGCGAGATTTTTACTAGTTCTAGTGTCGGTGTAGAAGTCGAGGACGTAGTTCTAGTCCGGTATTAATGTATGGCGCTGTATTTTCGGCGTAGAGGCATAGCTAAGGTCTCAGTAGTGGCAACGCATCTACTTACATTGACATCTCTGGTTTTTTATGTAGATACTCATAGGCTACAATATTACTTACTATTAATTTGAACTGTATGCTTGCTTACCACATCCCCACATTATATAAAATGCGTTAGTACTTTTCTTTCACATCAAACTTCTTTTACTGGTGGTAGAGCTCCAGTGACGGAGCTCGCGGGCGTAGGCACCACCGCATTACCTAATATACTTGCCGCTAAATGGTAGTGTTCAACACTATCGTGTTCCGGTCAGGTGGTAATGTACGGCCCTGTAATTTCCGGCACAGAGGCATAAGACCTTAGGCCTCAGGAGTGGTAACGCATCTGCATTTTGACCTTGGTCTTTGTGTGGGTGTCTATAGGCTGCAGTCATCACTTAACATCAATGTGAACTGCATGCTTGTTTACCACTTCCATTACATAAAAAAAAAAAAAAAAAAAAAAAAAAAACTTTCTGTTTCTGACGGTTATGGTTTTTTGTTGTATTACCCCTTAAGTTTGGTTAGTACCAAATTAGTACAGTGATAAAACAACAGGATACACGTGTGAATTCGTCCATAGTAACTAGTCCTCCAGTCCTCAGATTTTGGTAATGTCGGCCAAACTCTACGGAGACTAACCAACCTTGCGCAAGATAAGGCGCACTCCATATTCCCTCACTCTCATTGCCCAATGGGCCGGCAATCCAACCAGAATGACGGCTTTACGTTCTCTCTGAGACATGAGTAAAAAGGCCCAATTTTCTCAAAGAAAAAAAAATAACAGGTTTTTCCGATCTGAGGATCGAATTCTAGATTTCAGGTTTCAGCATCGCGTTTGTGACTCTTGTACTAGGCAGTAATCCATATAAACACAAACGCCACTAAACGGCATATAGAGCTAAAAATAATTACTGCCAGAAACCGAATACCCGTGTGAAAGAAGGGTTAGTATGAAGAAAATCCAGGGCGTCAGTTGTCCACAAACGAGCAAGATGTTTATCTACTCCTTTGTAGATCACTGTCATAGGGCTTCATAGAATCTCAAACATCGCGTGTATCACTTTACGTTGGACGTTGACAAGGAATTTAATTAATATTCAACAAGGAAAAGTCAGGGCAAAGTCAAAGTAATCTCAATAAATCTACCGCAATAATCTGTAAGTGACATTGTTGAGTATGGTATAAGTATGCAAAAGTGTGATACCTGTAGACTGGTAAATAAGAATAAATAAAACTTATGAAGTACCTACCTACATATGAATATTTTATAGGTATAGGTTGTGTTTATACGAGTATCAAGAGTTTTAAGCTCGTAATTATTAACAAAACTGGTGAAGTGCAAATAGGACTCGGAAACAAGATTTCATACAATCAGACATAAAGGAGTGCAATTGAGAGATTTTATAATATAAAAAAGAAGATAACATATTATGTTATAAAAAAAAAGTGTTTATAGATTGCATTCATCACTTAACATCAAAGTGAACTGCATGCTTTTTGCCACCTGCGTAACATAAAAAATATATAACTATACGAGTATATACTTGATATAAAACAATACACTCAGCGTGCAAAATGCACAATATATATTTTGTACTTAAAGTACAAATAGCTGGAAACGTTTAAGCAGTTAATTACAGCTGTGCTAGTGCAGTTACAATTAACTCTTTTTACAAGGAACTTAACTCTCCTAGCTCTTTTAGTTCACGAACGCGTACTTAAAACGACAAGGACTATAAGAACTGTTTTATGTTTAATCATTGGTAGCCAACTAGAACGTTAACAACTGGAATGATGTAAAAAATGACAATTCGTCGCAAATTAAGACCGAATTTATATACAAGAGTATGGTTATTGAATTGCTATTTTTTGAAATGGTGCGATTATCAGTGGCTGTGCCAATTCCAATTCAAGCAAAAATAAGATGGTAAGTAGGTATGTAAATACAATGGAAGTAGGTAGCAGAGTCTCACGATAAAACTACTGCCAACTGCAATCGCCAACCTATGCCAAGCGTGATGATCATAGAGTCTCACGGTAAAACTACTGCCACTGCAATCGCCAACCTATGCCAAGCGTGATGATCATGGCACATCCTCCATATGGTGCATTACTGCAATCTTGCGCAAACGCAGTGCGTCTCTGATGGGCCGAGTGCTGGATAGCTCTAACACATATATGCAATTATTTTCGTGGAGGATGGATCTAGACTGCCCAATCATAAAGCACTGGAATAAGCTGCATACTGAGCACCCAGGATCTAAACCTAAATTTAAATTAAGATAGATTAACATGTGTAAATTTTACTGATTATTATGTACTTATTTAATTATGAATGAAGAATTTATAATTATTAATGAAATGCAAAATATTTTAGTAAGTAATTGAATTTTTTATTTTGAATTAATTATAATTAGATGTTATTGATTGATTCTTATGTACTATGGACTTGTATCTGAAATAAAATAATAATAATAATAAAATAATAAAAACGATCTGTTTAGGGAGGCTTAGGTCCAGTAGTGGATGTTTACGACCTAAATGATGGACACAAGATTTGTTGACACCTTCAGAATTGAATTTCAAGAATTTCTCGAAACATTTTGATGAACAACTCTTTCTTGGCACTAAAGTTCAAATTAAACGCTCACTACGCACAGCCCTGGCTCGAGTTTATCATCAATCAACTGCGTCCATGATCTGTATGCTGTACATCGCACCGTTGTTTGTGTTTTCCAAGGCAATAATTAATTCTATCGGTGCTTTTGGTTTAGGCCTTTATTTATGTACTATTGTTGCTATGTTTTGAACTGCGGCCAAGAACAGCACTTGGGTCTACTTTACATGACGCTGCGGCTACACAAGTTTATGGAAAATCTATACGTTTATGGTGCCCTGGCTAGTTTATAGTTTCGCGAAGGGTCATTGTTTGTGGTCGGGAAATTATTTTGGAAAATCGATTGTCCAAATCACTAGTTTTTTTCTAAAACTTTTTATTCATACAGCGCATCATTATTTTATTATCTTTTAAAAAGTCTGTCTACTCTCTCTTAATTGACTAAACTTTATATTCTAAAATGCTTAATCAATGCTTTATTCTCACTGTTATCGAAACTCACTCTTCTTTGCCACACAATAGAGAATAACATCAAACAGGTAGTTATATATTGAATGTATACAAACAAATAAAATTGGAGTGTCTGTTTGTAATATAAAAATAACCGCTTTTTACTAAATGCATATTGTATGTATACACGGTACCTATACCAAAACAACAGTTTTTACCATTTTTGTCTGTTTGGCGGGGCTAATCTTGGGAACAGCTGGACCGATTTTGACAGGACTTTCACTGGCAGATAAAGAAGTAACCTAGGCATTTATACTAGCTGCGCCCACGACTTCGTCCGGGTAGATACTGAACAATCATACATTCTCACGCGGGCGAAGTCGCGGGCACAGCTAGTATATTAATAAATTACCTTCACCTCTATACAATCTGTTACATCATCCTATGTCTTACATTCAATGACTCATTTATATGAAATAATAGATCATTTTTACGAAACATTTACGAATAAAAAAACCTCTGGCCACAAGCATTACGGTCACCATCTATTTACCTACATCAGGTCAGAACATATAATTTTCTACTTATCATGTTTGCGGTTTAAACTTAACCACTTAATCCACATCGTGTTTTTCTGGTAATTATTGTTGTATAGTTAGTTCAATATTATTCGTCAAATTGTAGATGACTACCGACTACTCATGTAGCTGTTTCATTTTAATAATAGTCTGTTACATTGTCCAATCAATTCAACCTGTTCATTAATCTATAAGTACAATTATGGAATGTGATAATACTGGCTTTGTTGCGTCATAAGGTCAATAGGCCTCCTTTTTATCGAACTGGACTCACTGGACATGTAAAACTGTCTTCATTATTACACAAATTAAAAGCTCTATCATGCACGTAATTCAAAGATTAAATGAATGATGATTTTTGATAGTAACACATATTCTTAGTGAGGGCTCAATAATGAAATGTTTTTTTTATGTAGTTGGCAAACAAGCATGCAGTTCACATTGATGTAAAGTGATGTCTGCAGCCTATTAGACATACATAAAGAGCAGAGGTCAAAATGCAGATGCTTTGCCACCCCTGAAATCTTAGTTGTTTTGTCTTCTATCTACTTTTTTTTTATTTGCTATGCCTTTGCACGAGTACAGGTTATAACAGCTCAAACGAAACATAATATGAAAATGATCATGATTATTTTTTTACTGGTGGTAGATAGGTTTGAGCGTGGGCCTAGGCACCACCGCATTACCTAATATACTTGCCGCTAAATGTTAGTATTCAGCACTATCGTGTTCCGGTCAGGTGGTAATGTACGGCCCTGTAATTTCCGGCACAGAGGCATAACACCTCAGGCCTCAGGAGTGGTAACGCATCTGCATTTTGACCTTGGTCTTTGTGTAAGTGTCTATAGGTTGCAGTCATGACTTAACATCAATGTGAACTGCATGTTAGTTTGCCGCTTCCATTACATAAAAAAAAACAATTCTGTGTTAACACAAGTAAAAAAATCGCCAGAGAGCGTGTAGGGTTTATAATGTAAATAAAGCGATATGTCAGCTGATGGACATGACCCTTGAGTCCGTCATGAATAGAACAAACATTTCTTGTATCGCACACATTATTTTTGCACTTCATAATAACATCGACTTATGACTTCATTCGTGTTACGTATAGCATTAATGTAATCATTATTTTGTTCTAACTAATATTTTATGTATAAACCGACTAGTCCAGCGGTGAGAGACGACCGTTTGATTCGAAGGGTCGCGGGTTCGATCCCCGCACCGCGACAAATATTTGTATGACCTACAGATATTTGTTTCGGGTCTGGGTGTTTGTGTTTGTGTTGTACGTGTACAACGGCACCCACAACACAGGTTTATACCTAATGTGGGGCTGTAAGTGTAAGCGTATATTATTAAAAAAAAACCACGTGAATCATTAGCTGGAATTTTCTATGTGATTAAGGTGGGAAACAAGCATATTCATGGATGTAAAGTGATGACTGTAGCCTATAGACATCTACACAAAAACCAGAGGTCAAAATGTAGATGCGTTGCCACCCCTGAGATCTAAGTTGTTATGTTTCTGTGATAGTCATTACGGGGCTATACATTATCATCTAAACGGAACACTCCTATTTGGTGGCAGAAAGATTAGGTAATGCGGTGGTGCCTATACCCTCGAGCTCCAACAATGGAACTCTACTACCAGTAAAAACATAACACAATCACTCAAAAATACATATAATATATACAATATCTTCTACAATTACGTATAGTGCATATTTTTGCAGTTTAATCTTTTTCATGTAACGCACAGCATTAGATTTTCTTTTAGGTTTTTCGCCGTCGCGTTTTGCCGATTATTTATAAGTCCCTTTTATGCAGCTTTTGTTGGGCTTTTTAGCAAAGATGAATAATGCACGACAATGTGTAACAATCTCTACAGAAACTTCGCAAGATAGTTTTCGCATTTAATCATTAGTAGGTAATTATTTTTTCAATTTATTCTTCAGTTTATTACAGACGATGGAAATAATAAATTTCCAATTGTTTACGTAATATAAGTGGCCCGTCTTAATAAGCGATCAGTTTCAGCTTTTGTTGTTTGTTTCTTTTTTAATTCCATTATTCCAGTTAGTTTCATTTTGGTAAATCTTCTGTTTTGATTGTAACGTAATACTTACTGGCTTTATGTACCTTTTGTTAGGAGGAGACCTATTCTGGAGTCGCTTCAATTTATTGTTCTTGTGTTTTCGTCATGAGAAGCAAAGTTCTAAAGTTTTTTCTTAATGGTTATCGGCCTACCTATTCGTCATTTAAAAAGTACTTACACCGTAAGAGATTTCTGAACCAAGTAAAATAAGTTCGTTTCGTCGCAAACTTATCGCGTATTGCCTCACCAACTTATCGCGTATTGCCTCACCAACTTATCGCGTATTGCCTCACCAACTTATCGCGTATATTGCCTTAATCACAAAAGTTTAAAAAATAAGTTCAAGTCGAATCGTTGTCAATCGCAAGTGACTCGTGGAGAGTAAGGAAAAATTACGAGAGGGAACCGCTAGCGGGGAGACGCGGGGTGAATGGCGGCGGGTAGGCTTTGTTGCTCACACTGGCATTCCTCGCCTGGGAACCGGGAACGGCCCTCCCCCTCCCCGCCCCTTTCCCCCTGCGCGCATTCCTACCCTCTCTCACTTTCATTGTTCCAGTCCGCGCGGGAGGTCGCCGCTCCGTACAAATAATGGAACAACTGGTTCCATTAAGTGGGAAGACTCGTTCCAATATTCCGTAAATGACATTTAGGGAAACGGGTAATTGGTGTTGATAAGACTAGATTTGGGATAGCGCTACATTTTTTTAAGTTATGTAAGGCATACAACTATGTAGTTCACATGGAAGGCAAGTGACTTTGTCGCTTTTATGTAGCGTTGCCACCGCTGTCGTTTAAAGTTGTTTTGCCTTTGTGACAAAAATTATAACTCAAACGCTGTGCTGAACCATTTGGCGATAGATTGATTAGGACATTCCACATAACAACGCCCCCGAGCTTAGACGCTGGAGCTCTAAACGTATATCATAACTTCTATTGCGTGTTGGAACGCACCTGCGCATCTAATGAAATCATCCCTAATAACAACAATAGATGGCTATTATTATTGTAATTTATCGGGACCGAGTTGGTCACCGGTCTGCGCCGAATTTTGATTCATTTCGGATGCCCGGAATGCCATTGTAAACGCCGATATACCTGCTCACTCACAGGTACCGTGGACCCGGTTTCCTATGTTGTTATGTTTATACGTTTTGACAAACGGACCGAGTTGCGAAGTCTTATTATCAACGAAGGTGGCATGACATTGTTCGAGTTATCGGTTGATGCTCACCTATTTTAGTTGTTTAAAGATTGGATATCCGCATATAAAAACGCGTGACCGAAAAAGTGACTCATACAATAAAAGCTTCCCTATACAAGTTGAGCAAAGTATTTTAACGCTATAAAATGTAAATTCACGTTGTAATTCGACGAAAGGATAGGCAGAAGTATAAGTATAAACACCACAGTTACATTTTGTCTATGTTAAAAGGCTTTTGACATTTCCGGGCACCAAACTCTATTAGTACCTACTTATTTCCGACTCGAGGATCAAACCCAGGACCCCAGTAGTCCATAGATCTGATTTACTGGACCATTGAGGCAGTTCAATTAAATTATAATCTGAATAAGGTGTAGTGTCGGAACACCAATCATATAATTAGCTGTTAAATACCATTTGTACATACACGACGTAAGATTATATTAGGTGTTTTCTAAAGAAACTATTTAATTACATAGAGTCCATTTCAGCGTACTAAAGATATAACGGGAGCTGCATAAATTGTGAACTCAGAAGCGCTCGTACAAGCAATTTAACGTGAATTTCTGCACGACACGTAGTTTTGCAACTTCGTGCTTTGATTGCGTAACTTGCATCAATTGTTTGATCCAAGTTTTGGGATAATTTACGTAATTGCAACTCATCTTAATCGATTTTTGAATAGGAGTCATGTGATCGCTTGTTTAGTTCGTAAAAACCTCCATTATACAAAATCAACAAATATGCAATGTCAAACATTTTAAATTCGAATTAGTTGCTAAGTACTGTAAGAACACTGGTAAGAATTACTTGCTAAATAGGTACAATCTGTAATAGAATTCACGTTGTAAAATATTTTATTCTATGGAAATTTTGCAAAAAACTGATTCAAGTTTTAGTTTTAATTGGGAATTTTTCACTAATCCTGTATGAAGAGAATGATGAAGGTAGAAAAGCACGGAAGGTGTATTAGGGCCGGGATATCTGACGCTCCACACTCTCTGCCGGAAACACAGTAAGCGTAAGGGACTTGGTGCATAGAGCAACACGGGCCACCAGCCGCGACTGGAGGTGAGTAGCCATAGCGTTTATTACCGATGCAAAACAATCTGTAATTTTTTGCCGGGGGAAATGCGTGCAGTGCAACACACGCACACTACACAAATCGTCTATTACAACGAAACTCACACCTTGACTTTAACAAAATACAGAAACAATTTCACACACACTATTAAACATTTAGGCGACAGGTATAGGCCCATTTGGGATTGTACTTTGACAGAGGGGAAATCCTGCATATATATATTATATGCGGCTACTCCCCTCCGGTGTTGCTCTATGACTTAGCGTGTACTATATCCAAAAGAAAAGTCCAAAACTGTTAGAAAATTGAGTCATTTGCATTAAAATATATATATTTTTTTCTATAAGTATATAATTTATGTAGTTTTTTTTACATCACTAAAATTTGCGCCGGTAAGAATCTTGTAAGAATCTTCTACAAAATGAGGACATATCCTTTCAAAGTGTTTAAGCTATGCAATTGTTTAGAACCTTCATTTATCTAATGTATATAATTAGCAGCGCGGGCCTATCAAAGTGGAATCGCTTGAATAAATATCATGTAGGTACTAAAAGTAAATTATAAAGGAAGACATCTAATAGCCGAACTGTGCTTCCGGTTGGGGAAACCTTGTTGTGGGGTGGTTATTTATTTATTTTAATTTCGTGAAACGTTAGAGTTTAAGTTGTGAGCTCTTTTGTTACAAAATGGTTGTCAAACTAAAGTTCAGAAGACCGAAAATAATACGTCCGGTGTTTTAGAATTAGTTAATTAGATGGTCTGAAGTAATAATGGCTGATTGATGCTAATTTCCCTGAGAAACCTTTGACCGTTTTTGGTAAATGCTCTTCATTATTCTTGGATAGTGAAAAATGGACTAATACTTTTTCGCTGCGTGTCTTTCGCGTTTCGGAGTTTATGAGCGAATAACAATTTGAATTGTTTATTTCTGTATAAACTTTCTTTTTTTGCTGACGTTTAAAAGCTTTTCTTGTCTGTTGAGATAATTTAAAACGAAATGGCGTTTTGTTAAGCTTGGAAAATGAAGAAAGATTATATTAAAAGATAGAGTAAATACCAATTTATTTAAAATGAAACAATGAGGAGTTTAACGAGTTTCACTACTTATTAACTTTTAACTGACTCAGTAGTCTATCTAGCAGTTGTCTGCGACGCCAGGGTTACCTCAGGACCAGGACTCATATATATTTCAAAGTAACTAACGGTGGTAGAGCTCCAGTGATGAAGCTCGCGGGCGGAGGCACCACCGCATTACTTAATATACTTACCACTAAATGGTAGTCACTGTCGTGTTCCGTTCAGGTGGTAATGTACAGCCCTGTAATTTCCGGCACAGAGGCATAACACCTTAGGAATTAGGAGTGGTAACGCATCTGCATTTTGACCTTGGTCTTTGTGTGGATGGGCTGCAGTCATCACTTAACATCAATGTGAACTGCATGCTTGTTCGTCACTTCCATTTTGTAAAAAGAAAGTCTGTAATCTCCGAAGGGGTAGGCAGACATGAATCCATGCACTCAAGCATACATGCAAACATTCACGGTTACATTTTGGCCCATATAACAGCTGACGAGCCTGTTGATATCTCCGGACACATAACTAAACTACGAGGTACTGGAAATCTTGCAGAAAATGTAAAAATACCAATGAAAAAGTTATGGAATTTAAACCTTTATCTCTGGCTACTGGAAGAAAGAGTTTACGGTATATGATTTAGCAATTAACAATATTTATTCAATTATAAGAGTAAGTGTACGTAATTCACTATAATGATAAGCGATAGGTACCCGTTAGTTAATAACGCTAAGTGTTTGAGATACCTAGGTGACAAAAGCCTTAAGGTCATAATGCATATTACTGATATCAACGGCAGGAATGCATCGCGCATTCCTGCCGTTGATGCCAGTAATTACGGACCGTACATGATCATCTAACCGGAACACCCATTGCATAAATTAACACTATAATTTATTCGGATAAACACGTCCTGCAGCGGTCTTAGACTAAGTGGTAGTATTTGGAGACAAAAGCAACACTACCAGATGCAGATTTTGCAGACCACGGTAGATGGAAAACGACCGAAACGACGGGTAAGTGCAACTCCCAATGCAACCATTTAGCTACTAAGCTAGTACTTTATAATGTTTTTTTTTACCAATTTCTGCTTAAAGATAATATTTATATTCTTTCACAGACAGACGGACGGACGGATATAGCAGAACTAAGGGTTTCTTGTAGGATAGGCAATACAAAAAAAATGTGATGTCATTCTCTAAAAATTTTTGCATTTGAGAGCTCGACGAAAATCAAAGGTCAAAAAATAAAGTTTATTCGATCTACCTCATCGAATCACTTCGTGAGTCAATTCAGAATCGGTATTCCTTCGCGAAATTTAATTAAGGCCTCAGATAACTCAAATAGAATTTGACCGATCCGATGCGAATGCTGAATTAATTATGTGAGATAAGATGGGCGTGCTAATTATTCTAGTCCCGGACGTTTTCTAGCGACCGGTGGAGGTTATCGCTGGGTTCGTGATCCTCGGTTGTTATGTGTACCTAGTACATCTATTTTAAACAAGTACATTTACCTATGGCTTAGTGCAGTGGTACTCAATTCAATTGAAATATGTACTTACCAACAGAACCTAAAATAAAACGAAACCCTAATAAACTTTGTTCTATGTGTACCATCACTGACATTACGTTCTTTGTCTAGTCACCAGCACGGGGACTATATGTAAAGTTGACGTCACTGTTTTTTCAAAAAGCAGTACAGTAATTAATTTGCTATCTTACATAACTACTGATAGTAAAAAAAGTGAGTAAGTACCAACAATTTGTCTTATGTGTGTAAGTACCAGAATCTGTACTTGCAGTGGGTATATGAAATTTATCCCAACCATTTCTTGCTTTCTAGTATCGGCTTATTTCAATTACATTCTGTATCAATTCATTAAATATAAGATCACGTAACACGAACATTTGCATGTGCTCAATGCGAGGCACGTACGATGCAGAATCTAAAGGCTATTTGATTTTCTGCCTCACGGAGGAAGCGAGTCTTCGATTTCACCTGACGGGGACAACATTAAATATGTTATTACCGTAGAATTTATTTTTAGACATGCTTTAATTTTAAGAGTCGTGTGTGCTTCTTCAATTATGTAGACAACTATACATTGATACTTATTGCATACATTCACAATTCGTCAGTATTTAATTTATTTTTAAATTAAGTACTGCAGCCTACAGACGTCTATAAAAAACCATAAGTCCAAATTTAGACGCGTTTCCATACTTGCCACCCCTAAGGCCTAAGTTGTTTGGTCTCTGGGACAGAAATTACCATTACCATCTTATCGGCATACGAAAATTCTTAACACTGTCTTGTAGATGCGTGAAAAACGCAATGATATTATTGAGTACTTAAAACTCCAGTATAATTTCCCAGAGTACCGACACATGAAAACTATCCAAACCATTTCTTCCTACCTGGTATCGGGTTATTTCAATAACATTTACCTAGTGAGGGCAACACCAAACATGTTATTACGATAGCATTTATTTTTAAACATGCTCTTATTTTAAAAGATGTGTCTTCCTGTTTGCTCCTTTTCAAAGATAAACGATGCATTTATTCTTAATGCATACATTCACAATTCGTCACTATTCAGGGAAAACAGGAGTGATACCTATTACGTACGTTTAATGTAAAATCTAAAGGCTTTTCGATTTTCTGCCTCGAGGAAGAAACGAGTTTCCCATTTTACCTGCTGGAGGCTGGGACAGCATTAAATATTAATAAAAAAGTTATTACGCCCCGGTAATCGCTTATCCGATAGAATTGCTTATTAAGCGTGCTTCTTTTAAATGTCTTAGTTCTTCACTATCCATTTATTAATGTAATGTCAGTTTAAATTTATTGAAAGAAAATATCTTTGTTAACCACTAAAACCGAGTGTTCTATTTTACGTCTACACTAAACATTCGAATTCAACGGTTTTTTTTTGTATTTAGGTGTCTTTGATTGCATGTGCGTGTTTCGCCTTATATTTAATTAAAAAGATGAAAAAGAGATCCCTTCTTGCCTCAAACTATAATTACTTTATACGATTGAACACTGAGCTTATTGATGTATGTATCAAATTATTTGTAAGTGTGTTTCACACTGGTACCTATAATTATTTTATCTAGAAATGAAAAGGCCATAAATACTCTTTGTTCGATCTGGGAATAAAACTCAAAGCATTAGGTACTGCTAGTTGCGTAAACAGTCTAACGAACAAATGAACTTTACTGGTAGAGTTGCAGAGCCGGAGCTCAAGGGCATAGGCACCACCGAATTACCTTATCTATCTGCCGCCAAATGGTAGTGTTTAGCACTATCGTGTTCTGGTTAGACGGCAATGAATGTCCCCGTAGTAACTATCGCGCAAAAACAAAATAGGCCTCAGTGTGGCATCGCATTTGCATTCTGTGTATGTTTTTTTTTTTTAATTTATTTATCGCTTTTTACAAAAGGCTGCAGTATTAATTTAGCATCATTGTGAACTAAATGCTTGTTTGCCGCCATTCCACTATCATAACAGAAAAAAAACCTGTTAAAAAGTAGCGGCGATAAGGATACAACTTTGACAGACACTTGCAACTTTAAAATACACCCCACAGAGAAACCAAGAACCCTGATCTTAGATTAAATCGACAGGTGACAGTCTGCGGTAAGCTAAACTGTGGGACAGACAAGATGGCTTTGGCGACCCAGCTATCGTATAGCACCCGGGGCTTCCCGGGTCACATTACTTGTGAGTCACTAAACGCGGTCATCGATACTGTATTACGTTCATTTAGTAAACACTGACGTCATTGCCGATACATGAAATCTTACCAAATGTTTTAAAGTATCTTCACACCGAGACCCTTACGGTGTAGGCACAGAGTGTGGAGACGTTAATCGCTAATCAGCTAAAAAGTTTATCGTTATAACTAAAAGTGTTGTTTGAATGGCTGAAAAGTTTAGTAGCTGGTAGTCTAATTTTTTTTCTAATGTGGCAAACAAGCATGCAGTACAAGTGGATATTAAGTGATGACTGCAGCCTATAGACATGGGGTCTTTGGAGAAAGGCTTTGCCCAGCAGAGGACGTCTATCGGCTGGAGTGATGTGATCTGCTAGAGGATTTTTTTTCAGTAGATAATAATAAGAAAAAAAATATTATTATCATCATGTATATTGATACATTCATGTCAATATATTGATACATTCATTTCATCTATACTTATAATAAATCTGTAGAAGTCTAAATTCTGTACATTAAAAATATTGAAAAAATAAATACCAGGGGATGTTACTAGATCGATACCGAACACAAATATATGATTAGAATTTTTTTGTCTGTCTGTCTGTTTGTTCAAGCATCACATAAAAACTACCGGTCCGATTACAATGAAACTTGGTATGATTATAACTTTCATGTTTTATGTAGACGTCTATGCGCTGTAATATTTTAACACTCATACTTACTTTTGTGACCCAAAACTTCTGCATTAAAAACGGCAAAGTATCCCGATCAAAGCAATATAACCTCTAAAAAGTTTCAATACCGCATGATATTATATATTCCCGGACCGTTCCCATGATCGGTGTCACTGCGGTATGCGTCATCTTGGGTCTAATGGCCATCATTGATCTACAAATGCTCTCGTCCGGTCCATTCACTGAGCTGGTTTCATTTGAAGGTAATATTCCTATATAATAGGGAATTAAGAGTGGGCAAGTCTTTTTCAATTCTCAATATCAATGTTCAATTTATTGGTATTTCAACATAATTGTCGCTGGTGGTAGAGTATAATAATGATAACAAATAAATAATAAAATACGCTTACACTCACAGCCCCACAGTAGGTATAAAACTGTGTCGTGGGTGCCGTTGTATACATACAACACATACACAAACACCCAGACCCGAAACAAATATCTGTAGGTCATACAAATATTTGTCTCGGTGCGGGGATCGAACCCGCGACCCTTCGAATCAAACGGTCATCTCACACCGCTGGACTAACCGGGTCGACAAAAATCGAGTTCTAGTGCAGGAGCTCAAGAGCGTAGGCACCACCGCATTACCTAATCTATCTGCCGCCAAATGGTAGTGTTGAGCACTGTCGTGTTATGGTAAGATGGTAATGTAAGCTCAGTAATAACTATCACAGAGACCTAACAACTTAGGTCTCAGTGGTGGCAACGCATCTGCATTTTGACCTCTGGTTTTTGTGTAGATGTCTATAGGCTACAGTAATGAGATAGATTAGGTAATGCGTTGGTGCCTACGCCCTCGAGTCCCTAGACTAGAACTCTATCACCAGTAATGCTTGTTTGCCACTTAACGACATATTATTTTGCTGATTATGTGCTCTCTCGTGATACAAAGCAATCGTTGATGTTGCCTGAGCCTAATGAAATACAAATATTTGATCTAAGGTACCAATAACAGATTACAATCACAAGTCTAGTTTAGCGGTACAGATCACAGGCATTGCAGATCGACCTAGAGTCGGTATGCGGCGGGTGTCAATTGGCGGGCGAACTGGCTCGGAACGAAGTATTCGAGTTATTGGTATAGCTAGTGGGTGTCACCCGGTTTTCGTTACGCTCTGTTTTGCAAGGAATGCCACTGGTTCATATACAATAAATATAGATTGGTTATTACTATAAAATGTACTTGTTTATTGTAATTTTCACTGTTTTGGTGGCTTTTGAACTTATTTCAATGTTCATATTTTTATATTGTAAACGGGACTTAATCGCGTACTATTTTAATCGAAGTCATTTTAATTGCAAGTTATTTTAATTGCAGTCATTTTGAGAAGGGCAAAGTTACCGAAAAGTAATATCACCATGGATGAGCGTGAAGCCCTTCATGCAATTCGCAGGAATGAGGATATTCTTGTGCTTAAGGCGGATAAAGGGAACTCAACCGTGGTTATGGATACTCACGACTATGACGGTAAGGTGAGGGTTTTGTTGCAAAATGACCAAGTATACAAACCAGTGTCGTATAACCCAACTGCCAGGGTAACACGTCGAGTAAGAGCCATGGTCAGAGATTACGAACATCTCTTCCCGGAAGATGTATTTGAGCGTTTGTACAGACCCAAGATCGTACAGCCACCGAAATTATATGGGCTCCCCAAAGTTCATAAATCTGGCGTGCCCTTACGCCCAATAGTTAGTCAGATTGCTTCACCTACATATGATCTAGCGAAGTACATTGCGTCGGTGCTGCAGCCTCTTGTGGGAAAAGCGCCGTCTTTCGTGAAGGATTCTCGGCATTTCGTCGACATCATTAGAGGCATGAAGTTGGAACCAGATGAGATTTTGGTGAGCTTTGATGTAGAATCTTTGTTTACTAATGTACCCATTCATGAATGCCTCGAGGTGATCAGGGAGCGGCTCCGAGCCGAGGGCCTGTCGGAGTCCTACATGGTTTTACTCCGAAATTGTGTTGAAGGCAACTACTTTCTGTACCGTGGACAATATTACCTCCAGGTGGATGGCGTTGCCATGGGTAGTCCTGTGGCACCAGTGTTAGCCAACATCTGGATGGAGTACATCGAGGCTATGATAGATCTGCAGCTGTGGAAGGTGAAGTTGTGGAAGCGCTATGTCGATGATGTATTTTGCATATTGAAGGGTGGGGAGCAGGATGCTAAACAGTTTCTGGAGTATCTCAACTCACTGCATCCTAACATAGGGTTCACTTTCGAGCTGGAATCAGGGAGATGTTTGCCTTTTCTTGACGTGAAGGTGATCGTCAGAGAGAATGGATCCATAACGCACACCGTATACAGGAAACCGACGCACACGGATAGATATCTGAATGTTATGTCTCACCACCATCCTCGACATCTGCAATCTGTCGTGACTTCATTGTTCAACAGAGCACGGGACTTGTGTGACCCTGAGTTCATAGACGAGGAATTATCGCATGTTCAGGGGGTACTGCGGCGGAATGGATATCGTGTGGGAGAGTACCAACCACGGCGAAGGGTGGGAGAAAAGCGTCCAGACGTCTCAAGACAACCCGTGTTCTTACCATACATAAGAGGAATAACGGATAAGGTTGGTGCTGTGCTGGACCGTTTTTCCATCAAGACCGTTTACATGCCACCGTCTAAGATCGCGGGTTTTGTGAGAACGGCTAAGGATGTGATACCGTTTCAAACACCTGGTGTTTATAAGGTCGACTGCAGTTGCGGTAGTTCCTATATCGGTCAAACTAAGCGCACGATAGCTGAGCGAATTAAGGAGCACATAGCAGCAGTTAAGAATCGCCAGGTGAACAAGTCAGCGATCGCGGAGCATCTACTGGAGTCGGGACCAAACCACTGGATCGAACTTCACAACCCGAAAATCCTCTCCACTGAACGTCACTACTATAATAGGATGGTACGTGAAGCGGTTGAAATCAGAAAATACAAAAATTTCAACCGGGAGGATGGATACAGGTTGTCAGTTTCGTGGAATCCGGTTATCGGGCAATGTAGACGTCGGGATGTATCATCGGATAAATCGTCGGATGTTGTGAGTGTTGTGTGTCGGGACCTTAATGTACTGAATCGAAATAATGACGACCAACCGCGGGTAGTTCGAAGAACTGGCGCGGGTACGAGACGATGACACCATGGAGCAGCAGTCTACTCGTGACCACGGCCGTCGCATTACGGCCGAAACGTCGAGTGTCGAGGTAAATACTTCGATTAAAATAGTACGCGATTAAGTCCCGTTTACAATATAAAAATATGAATACAAATCGTGAAAGTTTAAAACAATTAATTTATTTCAATGTTAACCTGATTCCTTAAATTATTTTTATGACATCAAAGTAGCAGACTGTAGCTCATGTGAAAGGTATATACCCTGACTAGTGTTGCCAGGTGTCCCGATTTGCGCGGGACATCCCAGAGATTTTCAGGGCTCTGAGTACACGTCCCGTTTAACACCTGATCGGGACGTTAAATGTCCCGATAAATGAATCATCATCATAATCTCAACCGAAAGATTGCTAGACAAAGGCCTGTCTAAAGATTAATCATCTTTGGGTCTTTTCTCATTGATTCATAATTTGAGGCTTTTGATAAATTATTACTCTCCCGATTTTTACCCCTGGCTCCCGATTTATTTTATCTGATTGCAAAACACTAACCCTGACTGTGTCTTAAAATCTTAGGACTTTATTAACTCTATAACTTTCCAGGTAAAGTTTTTAACAGGACTTATCGGCTTGCAAACAAAATTCGGAGTATTGAGGATGGTTGCGGTGATTAGGATTCGAAGGCAACATTACGTCTAAGTTGGGAAGCTTAGCAATGAATAACTTTTGTAAAGTTGTAAAAAGACAAAAGGTATGAGAGCTGTTACGGTGGGGAGTTGCAGAACAAAAATAATAACTGACTGCCTTTCCTGTTTTAGGAGAATTGTTCTGGAATTCTTTTCGACACGTAAAGTTTAAGCACTCTTGTAATAACTGGAACAGATAAGTTACCTAGATTTGATAAATTTCTTGATTTTAACTAATAAATTTGTTGATTTTAACTCAGTTTCCTACATCAACATAAGAATTGTTTGGCTAAATTGTATAATAAGAATTGAACATCCTATTAACTAAGTTTTCCTAGCTTTCTAACGAAACTAGTTTAAGATAACACAGAACGGTCTTCAGAGCTCATGAAATACCTATTTACGGCTCCTAAAGGTATTACGTGAAGGTATTTTTATTATCTTTTACAGCAACAAACTAATAAAGCGCCGGATGGTGTGAAAACCAATATTCGTTCTAATGAAATATCTAATACTTCCAAGGATTGTATTAAGTAAGCAGATAAAAACAAAAAACCTTGTATTCTCATTTCTGTATTACTTTTTATGTTTTTATTGTCTGTCTAAATGAAGTCTGTCTATTAACTGCCTCAGTAGCGTAGTGGTAGCTGGCCACTACTACTACGCTGGGGGGCCCTGGGTTAGATTCCCGGGTCGGGGACCATCAGAGATAACGGTTTAAAATCCTTTATCTATGGTTCTATTGGGTTTTATCCATTTTCTGGAAGTTACCCAGTACCTCGGAGTTTGGTAATGTGCCCGGACATGGCAACAGGTTTGCCACCTGTTACATGGGCCAAAAACGTAACCGGCGAGTCGTGGGTGTTTGAATGCATGCATTTACCTCTACCTACCCTTTCGACGATTACAGGCGTGAAGTTACGTTTTTTTTCTAAATTAAGCAAACACATAATATTTTCTTAATTTAAACGCGGGTACATATTTGGTATTGGTACTTGTTCTAAAATTAATTTTTTTAGGTAAGAATAGCTGGTAAACAAGCATGCAGCACACATTGATGTAAAGTAATGACTGCAGACTATAGACATCTTCACAAAAACCTGAGGTCAAAATGCCATACATTAGCATCTAATAGGAACACGATAGAGCTGAACACTACCATTTGGCGGCAGATTTAAATATTAGGTAATGCGGTGGTGGCACTACCAGTTACAACAACAGTACAACTACACCAGTAACTACACTTAAAACGCTTAAATCAATTATAAAAGTAATCTTCAAAAACAATTTATCACATTGAACACACACAAAAGCTTTAACTACTACATCATTTCAAAATTAAATTAGAAAGTTTAGTAAATCACGTACATTTTTGAAGATTTTACCTTCTTCATAACCTTGTTAACGTGTTTATAGGACGTTCAAAGAACAATGCATCCATGAAATGTTATTTGTATCTTTTAAACTAGCATATTTAGTTCAGTGGTTGCATCCAACATGTGGTTTTTCAGTTGTGACGTACCGGATGTGCTAAATATGTTTTATGCTCGCACGGAGCTAAATAATAGTGTCGGACTTCTGCACCATAAACTGTAAATGAAATTAAAACTTAAGCGATGTTTTGCTCCAAGTAAACTGTTCGCTGTTTTTTATTCAATGAATCAAGTAATTGAACCTACAAATTAAAAATAATGTTGAATCGTTATCTTATGGCATAGAGCAACACGGGCCACCGGCCGCGGCGGACTGGAGGGGAGTAGCCATATGCAGGCTTGCCCCTCAGTCCAAGTGGGCCTATGCCTGTCGCCTAGAAGTTTAAATGTGTGCGTGAAATTGTTTATGTATTTTGTTAAAGTCAAGGTGTGAGTTTGGTAGTAATAGACGCTTTTTGAAAATGACAGACTGTTTTGTATCGGTAAGAAACGCTATGGCTACTCCCCGCCCTATGGCTGGCCCGCGTTGCTCTGTGTCTTATGGAGACTTCACCCACTGCTGGTCAAATGCCTTTCCCGAGGATGCTCATTACGGCAGGACTGAGCCCGGGTGGCTCAGTGGCTCCATTCACGACTGGTTAGTGGGTCCAGGGCCTAACAAAGATGTTTGCGGCATTCCACGCCAGCCAGACCCCTGGGAGGCTAAGTAGGCTTGACTATGTGACCAGTCCGATGCGCATAACGGCTGGTTATTTTTTTATAAACGCCGCATATTTTTTTTCCTTTAGGTTAAAATGTATGAAACGGTTGTTTGAATAAGATAATTGAACACAAGCATCCGTGCTTTGAAAGGATTTAAATAGACATCTAACTAAACAAATGTCATAGATGCAGTATTTTGCAGGAAATGAAGCAGGCAAAGGATATCTAAAAATAAACGAATAAAGGCAATTTGATTTTAACTTGATATAAACTAGGATCTTATACCGCGTGATTAGTGTGTATGCAGCTTAACGGTTAATGCTGGGCATAACTTGCGATTTGCACGAACTAGTTACTTAGACTAAGTGATAGTTTCTGGTTTAACTTAGGTGAACGGTTAAGCTAACAATCTGTTAGTTGGACAACTCTTTTGTGTTATTTACAAAGTGAACGTCAAGGGAAACTTGAAAATTCTTAAAGGACATTTAATGCAAATTTTATAGGATCCAAATTATATTCACGGGATAATGTGTAAAGCTTCAACTTCGAAAACACAGAATCGCCGGTTGCCGAATGTAAAGTGACCAAAGTTGCTAAGTGCTATTAAATATTTAAGGCCTCTTTTGATCTTTCTCGCAGACACGATAGGCGGTTCTGAAGTGCCTGCAATGAGGTCACTCGATGACCCGAACCTTTGTTTTCATGTCGGCGTTGGTATAGACTTAAGTTTGCCGGAACGACTCGTTTTACATTCGTGCTCAAGGTAGACGGTCTATTGTTTTTTGTAAGAAAATATTGATGTTGTTTTACAGGAATGTATTTTCTCTGCAGTTGAATTCAATTAAGCCATAGGATTTTTTTTGTTGGTATTTATATTGTGTCTATTTGGCATTCTTGTGAAAATCAGTAAAGAGTTTTTTTTTCGAAATAAATTGCAAATACACTAATATTCTAAGAGCCTGCGACGCCCAGGCCTTCCTTATATTATAAAACCTGGAAATTCTTCTATATATGTCCCCTATACAGGTATAAGCAAAACCAAAATATACAACCTGGGTCGCGGTGGCTTTGGCAGGTAACAGGTAGTAAAGGTGAGTAAAATTGTGTTTCAAATTTGTGATAGTATAAAACTTAGTTTTCATATATTTTACCTTACAATCATATTAGAAACCGTCTCGTCTATCGGCGGACACTTTGGACGGTGGCAACCCCTTGCCAGACACCCTCACAGTCTAATTATTTATAAATCTATTTTCGTCATAGTATAAAATCTGACTTTTATATATGTTATTCAGAAAACTATACGAATAATGTTTCCACAATTCCCAGTCACTTTAGATGGTTCCCCTATCTTCCCGGGCACATTGAAGACTACTCCAGGCGTGCGCTCGATGAATATACATGTACGTTGGTGCGAGAGAAATAGCATGATCGGTCCACGGCGATCTCTTTCTGCGCATCAGCTGTCTCGTACTCCGTAATATATATTGTGTAGTGTGAACTGTTATACGTACAGAAACCGTTGAATAATTAATTTGTAATAAAAGTGAGGGAAAATTAATTTTGCTTTCTGAAGAGACATTAAAGAAATGTCAAACTGACGTTCCGCTTAGCCCAACGGTGTGAGATGACCGTTTAATTCGAAGGGTCACGGGTTCGATCTCCGCCAGGGACCAATATTTGTATGGCCTACAGATATTTGTTTCGGGTCTGAGTGTTTGTGTATGTGTTATATGTGTATAACGGTACCCACGACACAGGTTTATACCTTCTGTGGGGCTGTGAGTGTAAGCGTAAGCGTATTTTTATAACTGAAAGTCAGAAAAAAACATAACCTTAAATATGCGAACATTATTTTACCAGATAAATATACAGATGGAGGTTATCACCGGAAATGCCATAAAACATTCACAGGCGTACTACAGTTCTGAGCCTGCAGATTTTCAAAAAGAAAAAAGAGCAAACAAGAAGTCGTTCAGTGTAGACAACTCATCGCCAGATACACCGGTAGTACCTGAGTTAACTACTGAACTCGCAACAAAATCTCCGACACCATTATACCAAACATTATTTTTTTTTTCTTTGTTTTGTAATGGCTATAATAAAAAGAATTAAATTATACGATCTAAGTTATTTTCTCTACTTATAGTAAAACCAACATACATAAAAATTGATCTCCTTAACTTTAAAGTTATGTATGTATGTATCTTGACGCCAGGTCCCTAACGGGGTAAGCAGAGAGTGTAGAGCGCAAAATACCCCGGTCCTGACAAACCTCTCGTGTCTCGTCATCATCATTCTCTTCATACATGCACGCTGATTCCGAAGACTTTTGACCACACCATCAGACAGAACTCGACCTATTTGGTCATGGTAGGTTAGTCTTGGTCTTCCTGGGCCTCTGCAACCATCCACATTCGCATTGTATATCTGTTTAGTCATTCGCTCATTCGACATTCTTTCTATATGCCCAAACCATCGGAGCATTCCTTTTTTCATTTTTACACCGATACTATCATTCACACAAAGCCTCTTTCTTACATCTTCATTACGAACGCGATCGGTGAGTGAAACACCGCAGATCTTGCGCAAAGATCTCATCTCGACCGCGTTCAACTTACTTTCATGCTCTTGCCTGCATACCCAGCTCTCGCTTCCATAATAGCGTTGGAGTAAGTACAGCATTATGTACAGCTAGTCGAGCCCGCTGGCTGAGATGGTCAGATTCTAGCAGCTTACCCAACGCTCCATTCACGCAATTCCCAGCAAGCACTCTTCTTTCTATGTCGGTGGTGTACCTACCATCCTTGCTAAAAGCACATCCAAGATATACAATTTCATCCACCTGTTCTAACACTGCATCATCTACTACTACCCTTGCATTTGTTCTCTGTTCATCTCTTTCAAATACTAATACTTTAGTTTTATCCACATTCAATTGTAAGCCTTTCTCCATACAATCCTCTTTCATGACTATGATTAGTGCTTGTAGCCCAGATGGTGCAGAGCTAACAATTACCACATCATCTGCGTAAAGCAGACAGTTCACCACTAAGTCACCCATACGAACTCCCACATCCATCTACTTCACCCTCTGGAGGCATTTGTCCAGATATATGATAAACAGCCTAGACGAAAGCACGCAACCCTGTCTGACACCGATGTTAACATCAAACCAGGGTGACATGTTACCATCTACCCGTACATATGCTTTAACTTTAAACTTCTAGAATTTTATCATCGACTGCCGATTTTTCTTATTATTTTCTGCATAATACTTAAAAAAAATTGATAGATATTTTTTTACAACTTTCTTAAATCACAACTTGATTCCATAAAATTTACTTGAAAAAATTCAAATTTTAGTTAAATGCAAAATTTAATGATAGTTTGCAAAAGTTAATAGCGTAATGAATTGCATTCAATTGTTGACTAGTTGTGCCCGCGACTTCGCTTGCGTGAGAATTTATGATTGTTCAGTACCTACCCGGACGAAGTCGTGGGCGCAGCTAGTATAAAAGTAGCCTAAGTTACTTCTTATTACATCAGTTATCTGCCAGTGAAAGTCCCGTCAAAATCGGTGCAGCCGTTCACATTATTAGCCCCGCCAAACAGACAGACAGACAGACAAAAATTGTAAAAAATGTTATTTTGTTATATAATATGTACCGCGTATACATACATATGCATTTAGTAAAAAGCGGTTATTTTAATATTACAAACAGACACTCCAATTTCATTTATTTGTATAGATTTCATATTTTGTTGATATAAAAATATCATTAATTTATTTTAATCGATTATAAATCTACATAATTATTTTTTTTGATAATTTAGAGTATAGATCGCGCTATTTCACTCGCACCAACGTATATTCATCGCGCGCACGCCTGGAGTAGACTTCAATGTGTCTGGGAAGATAGGGGAACCATCGAAAGTGACTGGGAATTGTGGAAACATTATTCGTATAGTTTTCTGAATAACGTAAATAAAAGTCAGATTTTATACTATGACGAAAGTAGATTTATAAATAATTAGACTGTGAGGGTGTCTGGCAAGGGGTTGCCACCGTCCAAAGTGTCCGCCGATAGACGAGGCGGTTTCTTATATGATTGTAAGATAAAATATATGAAAACTAAGTTTTATACTATCACAAATTTGAAACACAATTTTACTCACATTTACTACCTGTTACCTGCCAAAGCCACCGCGACCCAGGTTGTATATTTTGGTTTTGCTTATACCTGTATAGGGGACATATATAGAAGAATTTCCAGGTTTTATATATAACGAAGGTCTGGGCGTCGCAGGCTCTCAGAATATAAGCTTGTCACTGACATCTACAGAAAAGAATAGATATTTAAAAAAATATGGGGACGCGAAAAATAATGCTACCATACATTATCGTCTACTTGAACTGAGTGGCGCTGAATACTTGAAAAAAATGAAACTGCTTCAAATAATTGAACCTAATCGAACTTCACTTTGCTAGTTCGTTTGATTTTCAATTATTGAGAATGACAAAGAATGTGTCATATTCTTTTCGTTTATCTTGTCCGTTAGTAAAAGAGTCCATCAATGTACCTATCAATTATTTTTGTTATTCACGTAATTTTTTTTTGTAATTCGACCTATCGAAATAATATTTTATCATTTCCTAGTGATTAAATAAATTTGGAATCTTGAATCTTAGGTGAAATACGCATTGGCCAAATCCATATTTAGCCTGGGTTGCTTTTTTAAAGATAATTCAGCAGAACTTATCTAAAATACAGTTTTCAGTAATTGGAAATAATATAATCATAATTACAGAAATAAGTAAATTAAAAATACTGACACTGTATTAATTACAAATCATAAACTCAATAAAGACACATTCAACATTGTATATTAAAAATTACTAAAAACAAAAAACGAATAACGCACCATCTTTCTATTTTCACATCCTTCTCTAACTTAATGAAATCTGTTAAAGTTAGAGAATGATGTGAAATGATACAATAATTTTAGCAAATATCTTGGTACAATCCAGGCTAACTACAAATTATACCCAACTCTTCAATACATATTAGAAAAGTGATACACAATCGACTACATAGTTCAACATAAAGCAGAGCTACGTGCGATTCACGGAGCGATATGATGTGCTCGTCACTGGAGCCAATTTATCGCTTGATTAGATTAAATCAATTTAACCGTGACAGTGAAATGGCTCTCTTCCTGCCACGGAACCTGACATTATAGGTACTCATACCTCGTTAACGATAAGAATTCCAACGAAAACGAATCTTCGGGCATATAGCTTCAATAGAAAACTGCATAAGAAAATGAAATGTGACTGAAATATATTTTATTCTAGACTGCTGCTACGCTTGGCTTACTTACAGATAATATTGCAGTTACGTTTAAGTTAAATGAGAAAATATTTTAAATTGCCCGCGGCTTCGCCCGCGTGGATGTCGTTTTATAAATATTTTTTCCTGAATTTCTTCTTTGCTATAAACCTCACGGAGTCCGAGACCTTCCCAACGAATGCAAAACCGTGGAAATCGGTTCGTGCGTTCTGGAGTAATAACGTCAGGAAGGAAAACCCGACTTATTTTTATATTATAGATATAGTAGGGAATAGGGAAAAGTAGGGAATACTAGGGAATTAGTAGGGATTTAAAGCAATATTTTTCGTATTTTCTAAGATATCTTCTTGATGTTAATATAGAAAATACTCAGTTTTACTTAATATACTTGGGAACTGCTATTACAAAATTGATAAAGATAAAACTTCCAACGAAAATTGATCTTTTTAATCTTCACAGACTATTACTACTTTACTTCTAGCAAAGTAGGCCTAGAACTGTCAAGACTCATACTTTACTGATAGCTTACTGATACTTTGCTCAAAGTAAAGTCGTAGTGCGGTCTGTGAATCTCACACTCAGAGAACATAACTTGAATAGAAAACTATATAATGATTAAATATACATAGAAAACGGACTGAAATATTTTTTATATTACAAGTACTTTTTTGCTACGTTAAGATTCCAATAGACAATATCGGAATAATAAGATTTCGATAAGAAATATTTTTTATTCAAAGCAATAATTTACGTATTTTCTATTAATTCTGTCTGACGTTCGCACGGAGAATATAGTGTTTGCTGTAAAAACTAGAAGCCGTTAATCTTTAGTAAGCTATCTCGGAGCTCCATTAATGTAATGACACGATGCATTTTTTGTATTTATTTTTTATTCAGTGTTTTCAACGCAAAAAGGCAATTGCGCTCGCTTTAGTAGCGGCGTTCATTTGATATGATAATTATGATAATGATGACGATCTTCTTACGTATTTAATTGATGTTTTTATATTTAATTATATTAACGAAACAGCTTCAAATTATTTAGAATACATTTTTTGTGATGTGTTACATTAATAATGTAGCTTTTGCGCGACTCGCGACTTTATACACGAATTATTCCCGCTCCGGTAGGAATTAAAAAAAAACCTCTCTTAATGGTTTCCTACATTACCTAAGAAACAAAGCTAATTTAATTTGTTCCTATAATACTTAAAGCATTATAATATGCTTTCTACGACTTCTAGTTTGGTCTGTGCGTCATTTGTCAATCACTCAGTCAGTAATATGGAAATATACATGGATGTGTAAGATGGACTAAGAAGATATACGGGATCGATTTAAGTTTTGTTTTCTTACAGAAAGAGTTGATATGTAATTTGGTATAATGGTAGTTTATGGCTAAGTGAAAAGCAACGGTTGTCTCTTATCCCGGCAAATTGTACGATTCCCTTGGGAGAGATGTTTTCATTTGTACAGAGCAAGGGTTTGCATGTTTATTTTCATAGTGGCTGGCCGTTTAGTGGAAAACCAGATTGGATACTATTTATCCTCAGCTAGTCTTTAATAAAAAAAAACACCTGAAGTCTCGAGTTTATTAGGTCAGGCAATAAGTAAAGGTGTGATTCCGAACTCCGCTGCACGCAGCAGTGCTCCGCAGCATTACTGGTCTCCATATATATTATTCTCTATAACTGCATTGCCGCCGCGGAGTTCGGTATCACACCTTTGTACTTCGTTTTTTCCTATTGGGATGTTTCTTACACAACCACATACTGTTTCGGTTCCATGAAGTATCCCTTTTAATTAAGTATGTTTGAATGAACATATCTAAACACCTTACAACTACGGGCAGAGAATATGTAATAATACTACGCTTCGGGTAAGTAAAAACGTGATCGCCAATATAAATCTCTTCAATAACTAATTCACCTGTGTAATGTGTCGATTTATTTAAGAACCCTCTGAGGTTCTCAGTATCGTTAAAAGGATATCATCTTGAGAATAGGGCGAAAGTGAAAACGCTATTAGGTTTTATGATGCCTCCAATGTTCTCCCAGCTTAACTTAATCGCCTATATTTTAGTCGGATTATTTCTGAGATGCCAATTTATTAGCCGAGGTAAAGTTTATTTTTAGCATTCCGATTTCTATTGTTAATATATTTATGTAGGTATAGTTAATAGGTTAAGTAGACAGATAGCTTATGTAATAAGGAGTAAATACGGTTAACTTTATATTAGTTGCGCCCAAGTCCGGGTAGATAATGAACAATCATAAAACAATCATGAAACGGACGAAGTCGCGGGCACAGCTAACATAAAACATAACTTTAATCACTACAATGGCACCACCGTATCTTAATACATCTAGTTAAAGATTTAATAAATGAGCAGTGTCTACTGTGTTGACGTGTTCTATATTTCTCACTCTCATCATACATATTCAAATCTTTATAAAACATGGTAAACCTTGTTTTTTGAAGGCGAATTCAAGCGAATAAAGAATTATGTTAAATATTCTGAATGACAGCTCCTAATTTATATGTATCAAGTATTGGTGGAAAGCATATGGTGGTTGGCAAGCATCTTGTAAACATCAATTTGTATCAATTGATTCATTATTGTGAGATCGTGAGAGATGATAAGAATAATAAAGATTTTAAAAGTGAGCGTGAGTTTTAAATTTTTACACTAGTTTTTTAACACATAGTGTGTCGAATTTCATTGTTGTATTATGTTATAGAAAGCAATAATTAGAGACTTGTCATTTAAAAATCAGCCAATTGGGTGTCGGAATCTCGCAAGTAGGGTTCCGTATCTATGGGAGCCTCCATGAAATATTTATTTTATTTTAATTATTTATTTTTAAAGTGACTAGGTTTATAACTAATTTATTCTGTGAATATTTTAAGCATCTGTATATTTTATTTTTATTATTGTTCGCAATTACTCATTCTAGTGAAGTACTGCCGCCGTAAGGCAATGCAATAAAATGTGAAGGAAAAATTTGTCAAATCAGACGTGGACTTTGGTAGCTCAGTTGGAAGAGCGATTGGACTGGATTCCCAGTGGTCGCGAGTTCGAGTCTCACCTGAAGTCAATTTTTTCATTAAAAATCATCTAATTACCGTTTTAATATCATTATATCAAATATATCATCATAAAAAAATAATTTTATTCTGTTTTTATATTTGTGGTTGTGGTGACAACAGAAACTCATTATTTGAAAAAAAAAATGAACAGTCTAGCTATTATGGTTAATGTCTGGTGACAGACAGGCGGACAGACAAACGGACACCGGAGTCTTAGTAATCGGGTACCGCGTTTATACTTTGGGCACGGAACCCTAAAATTATTTTTTTTAGTTTATTAAAATATATGGTTATTAGTCTTATTATTGATCCTATCATCAGATAGTACCTACTTGACTGACTTGGTAAGATATAATAAGTTAATGTAATCACTAATTATGTGAAATAAACACCTTATTAAACTTAAATTTTTTTATGTATTTCAGGTATGTACGAGTATGAGCCGGTATCCGAATATTTTCACTGAATTACTCTGTAAGTAACCTCAAAAATAAAAATGATTTTAATTTTCGAGTGTGGTAGAGCTCCAGTGACGGAGCTCGCGGGGCGTAGGCACCACCGCATTACCTAATATACTTCCCGCTAAATGGTAGTGTTCAGCACTGTCGTGTTCCGGTCAGGTGGTAATGTACGGCCCTGTAATTTCCGGCACAGAGGCATAACACCTTAGGCCTCAGTGCGTGTGAGTGAGTGGTAACGCATCTGCATTTTGACCTCGGTCTTTGTGTGGGTGGATAAGCTGTGTCTATAACATGTCACGACATGTCTCATGCCACGGCATGTCGCGATAACTCGCGTAATCACGCGAGACGTTTTGAGTCAAAAGGAAGAAGACGTAATAGTATCTTCGCAAGAGATTCTTTAGTCTAGTTCGCAATTGTATCTATTGTTTACCTCTGCCTACTCCCCAGGGACTACAATATGAAACTCTTTTTTCGTGTTCAAGGTTGAACTTATTTTAACTTCTAAATATAAGGTAGGCACTTATAGTTAGTACAGTGTAGATATGCAATATAGTCGGCTCTACAAAGTTTTAATTACGGTTCACGCGATCTTTTAGCCTTTTTATATGCTTCCACTGACTTCCACTGACGTGTCTTTTTAAAGTGTCGGCTGTGTAAATCGAAACGGGGCGACAGTTTTTTTTTTTTCATATTTCGCTTTAAAAAGTTTCTATCGCATCGTCACCGGTTGCTGAGTTACGGAATGGCCATAAATTACATGCAACTTTTCTAGTTTGCTAGTAAAAGGGAAACTAGCTTGTTGATGATACAAAATTCAACTGTTTGTGTTCTTTTTTTTTTTAATGTAATGGAAGTGGCAAACAATCATGCAGTTTACATTGATGTTAAGTGATGACTGCAGCCTATAGACATTTACACAAAGACCAAGGTCAAAATGCAGAGGCGTTACCACTACTGAGGCCTAAGTGCCTAAGCCTAATGCCTCTGTGCCGGAAATTTCAGGGATTTACATTACCACCTGACCGTAACACGATAGTGCTGAACACTACCATTTAGCGGCAAGTAGTCGTTTTTCGTAGGGGCAAAAACGCAAGATGAACAGCAGCGTCCTGCGATAAGACTTTTGAGAGCTTTGAGAGCTACAATGCAGTATATCACTGTTTTTCCTAAAATTATCGTATTCATCATGTAACGAAGCGCGCATGGCCCCGCGGCTGGTGTAGATCGGAAGCGATACACTCGGTTAAGCGAAACGGGCGCGGTCGGGTGTGTGATAGGTGACAAATTGAAAAGCGCATTTCCGTGCTTAGGAGGACGCGTTAAGCCGTCGGTCCCGGTTGCTATCGATAGATAGCAGTCAATAAACCTTGTCGGAGGCCTTATGGGCCGTTCGAAAACATCCCACAGCGGGGTGGCCAACCAACCCGCATTGGAGCAACGTGGTGGAGTAAGCTCCCCGCAAAAAGGGGAGAGATTCGTGCCCAGCAGTGGGACGTCTCAAGGGTTGCCATTATTATTATATCATGTTACGCCAACATACTACTAAAAACAGCAATGTACTGCAACAGCAAAGTGACTATCGAAATGATGTCAACCGAGGTACATAATACACCTTCTATACCTTAGTGTGGTACTGTGGAACTGTGGCACTACCAAAGGTCAACATAATCATGTTGATTAGACCGCTTGTTACGTGATCGATACGGTTCTATTCCTATTCATTATTGATTAACGATGTCTTACAATTCTTTGTATCTTTTGTGGTTCCGTATCTTAAAAGATAAAGCCGGAACCTTTATAGGATAAGATACTCGTCTCTGTCTGTCTGCCATAGCTAATTTGCTCCGGTGCTACTGAACCGATTGTGATATAATTTAGTACACATAATTTTGTAAGTGAGTCAATCAGAATCGTATAACGTAAATAAATATTTTTTTAACGTGGTTACTACAAATGGGGGGGAAATCAGGAAATTTTGATGACATTCTCAATGCACAGTATGCACATTGCGTGAGATGTCACAAAAAAACTCGTTATCAACGTCTCAAAGGTAAATTCAAGGCTTCGATCTCTTCCTGTAGTTGACCCTCAGTACTTACCAAGAACTTTGTCGGTAATGGTCGTTTTCTCGTTAAGACATGAAAGATACGTTACACGAAGGCGTTAGGTTTGGAAGCTTTGGCATGTAATACATAGTAAATTATTAAAAAAATACAATCGAAAACTGATTATCCCTTGTGCGAGACAACAATAAATAGTTCTAAATTCCAGAAACAGCATGTATGGCCACGTAATGCCCACTATACTACGGAGACGTAACCACTTAGGTCTCAGGGGTGGCAACGCATCTCCACTTTGACCTCTGGTTTTTGTGGGTCTATAGGCTGCTTCTTCATCTCGTGTCAGCGGTTCGGCTTAAATTTTATCGGCCCAATATTTTCTGCTTCGTTTGCAGTTCTCAGATCTTCCAAAGTACAAGAGCAGGACGTAGTCATCACTTAACATTCATGTGCATTACATGGTCATTTGACACGTTAACCACAAAAAAATATGTTATAATATTTTAACTATGTTCGGAACCCTCAGCGCGCAAGTTCGACTCACACTTACGAGTATTTTTTTTAAATTGTATCTACAGGCGTTTTAATTAAAGCGAAGAGAATCACTATTAAATACTCAGATAACAGTTAGCTTCTGGGGATCAGAGCTCAATTAATTACTGTACTTTTATATCATGATGATAAATGTCATCTACTTCTATAGAATTTTAATTCGAAGTGAATTTGTATCGTTCTTGATATTTTTATTTTAGTTAGGTCACAGTTAAGTATCAGATCGCTTTGATGATTACCGCTTTATAAATTTTGTTTGTTACCTAAATCACTATTTAGTTCTTAGTAGCTTATTAGAAGTTTTAAGTGCCAACGTCAAGATGATGTTCCCAAATATTTTTAATGCAAATAAGATGGCATGGCATGCAGTTCATATGGATGTTAAGTGATGACATATCTGCAAAAAGCAGAGGTCAGTCATGTAGATGCGTTGCCACCCCTGAGACTTAAGTATCTAAGTCAAGTCTCTGTGATAGTTATTACGGGTCCATACATTACCACCTAACCGGAATACGATAGTGCTGAACACTACCATTTGGCGGCAGATAGATAAGGAAGGAAATATGGTTGTATGGACCCATAATTACTATCACAGGGGTAAAACAACTTGGGTTTCAGAGATGGCATCGCATCTACACATCCGGTTTTTGTGTAGATCTCATGTCTATAGACTAACAGTCTATACTCACAATCCAAATGAAGTGCATGCTTGTTTGCCACTAGCATTGCATGAAAAAACACACTAATATTATTTATTTTGGATAGAATTGATAACCTACTCCTTAGTGGACGTGTTGTGGATAACGCATTGAAACTTTGAAACAAATGAAAACAATTTACGTAGTGTTCAAAAGCAACTGTAAATATTATATGGTGTATGATTTATAAAATGGAGTTTCACATAATTGTGTAATTTAGAAACAAATTGCCAGCTTAGCGAGAGTTTTCTTGCAGTGAATAATTTATAAGCGGATTACATGAAGTTTGTATACACGATTGTTGTAATGACTGTATGGATTGTCGTAATTTAGCTCCGCAATAGCGTATAAAGTGTGCCGTTAAATGTTCTTGTAAATAACTTAGCGGAGTTTATGGTGTTTCGACGTCGACGTCGTGTCGTCTTAAAACTGATTTCTGGTCTTTCATAATATTTAGGTAAAGCTGCTCCTTTATAAATGTTATGTAAAATTATGTAATATTTTATATAAACAAATTATATATAGTTTATTATAGTTTTGTTCAGTTTTGGTTTTGACACGTTGCCTGTGTTCAATGCCCTTCCATGGGTTCAAAACGAACGAACAAACGACCTCCAAAAGTGTCAAATTTGATGAATATCGGGGCAGCAGTTTTATCTTGAAAGCGTAGAATAGCATACAGACAGCGTTTGTCATTTTTGTTATTATTAATTGTAACAATTTTACCAAATTTGTCACAAAATTCTAGTAAAGTTTTCGTACTAAGAATCTACCAAAACCTCACAGCTTTTTAGACATCAACCGTTCTATTGTACCTATTCTGACAGTAATTAATTTACCTAAGTTTATTGAAACGCAGTTAACCCAATTCTGTTGGAAACTGATTGTCATGGTTGGTGAACACGGCTGAGGTAAGACGATTAGTGTTGCCAGCTTTATCTTATTTACGGGCATATTGAAAGTTGAAAGTGTGAGTGTTTGTTATGATTGCAGTTTTTTTAAATGTAATGGAAGTGGCAAACAAGCTTGCAGTTCACATTGATGTTAAGTGAAGACTGCAGCCTATAGACACCTACATAAAGACCAAGGTCAAAATGCAGATGCGTTACCACTTCTCAGGCCTAAGGTGTTAAGCCTCTGTACCGGAAATTACAGTACCGTACATTACCACCTGACCGGAACACAATAGTGCTGAACACTATCATTTAGCGGCAAGTAAATTAGGTAATGCGGTGGTACCGAGGTGGTGCGGTGGTGGCGAGCTCCGTCGCTGGAGCTCTACCACCGGTAAAGTTTTGTTTGCGGGGTATTGTATCGCTACATAGAGCAACACGGAGGGGAGTAGCCATAGCGTTTATTATCTACCGATGCAAAAGTCTGTAATTTTTTTGCGGGGGGAAATACGTGTGCCACACACACTTGCCTACTCCAAAAATTGTCTATTACTATGAAACTCACACCTTGACTCTAACAAAATACAAAGACAATTTCACGCACACATTTGAACATCTAGGCGACAGGCACAGGCACACTTGTGCTTGTACTTTGACAGAGGGGAAAGCCTGCAATTATGGCCATTCCCCTCAGGCCTGCCGCGGCCGGTGGCCCGTCTTGCTCTATGTATAGCTATAATATCTTGCGAAAAAAGGATTAAATGGAATTTAAATATTTCCGTATTTAATATTACTTAAGAATATAGGGAAAACGTTTTCTTTTTTTTTCCACCTATCCCTACTGGTAGAAGAATCACTCTGTAGGGATATGTGGAAATTTAATTTCGCTTATCCTTAATTAACTAATTAACAAGTAGTTTTTCGCACATAAACACCTAACCGGAGTATGAAGGTACCCATCAGCGAATTAGTTACTATAGAATATTGTTTGTCTTATGTAGGTAGGTATACCTATACAAATTATTGTTATAAAGGTATAAAACAAAATAGATAATACGTAGTAACTCAATTTTGACAAAAATGTAGTCAATACAATCCCTGATCGCCATAGATAATCGCGAAGTAATTGGTAAGTAGGATCCACCATGTTTCGACCCTGCGGTCCGAACTTCCGACTCCCGTCACTTGCCACCATCAATATCAATAACCGTCAACCAGATTTTAGGGCGTGGCTAATCATCCATTTCATAGAATATGACGTATCATGTGAACATTTATTTGATTTAGTTATGTATCTTACTTCTTGTTTACTATCTATACAAATGAATAAAATTGGAGTGTCTGTTTATAATATTATTGTAAAACCTAAACGTTTATATTCAAGTTTTCACTTCTGCCGTCATTCCCGGAGTTCAACCCGTTATTTTTTTTATTAGAAGGAGATCAATTTTTTTTATGTAACGAAGGTGGCAAACAAGCCGGTAGTTCACATTGATTTTAGGTAATGTTAAGTAAAAGTGAAAGCGCGCATGGCCCAGCGGCTGGTGTAGATCGTAAGCGATCTGCTCGGTTAAGCACTACGGGCGCGGTCGGGTAGTGTGATGGGTGACCGCTAGTGGCAAATTAAATGCGCGTTTCCGTGCTTCGGAGGGCACGTTAAGCCGTCGGTCCCGGTTGCTATAGATAGATAGCAGTCGTTAAACTTGTCGGAGGCCTTATGGGCGGTTTGAAAAACATCCGACAGCGGGTTGGCCACTAACCCACCCACCTCCACCAATCCGCATTGGAGCAGCGTGGTGGAGTAAGCTCCAGGCCTCCCCCCAAAAAGGGGAGAGACTCGTGCCCAGCAGTGGGACGTATAATGGGTTGCCATTATTATAATGTTAAGTAATGCCTGCAGCCTATAGACGCCCACACAAAGAATAGGGGTCAAAATGCAGCGGCGTTGGCACTCCTGAGACAGAGAATATGTAATAATACTACGTATACAATGGACACTTCGACGTCCCGCCCGATTTCCCCGCATCACCCAACCTCCTCCCCTCTTATGGGCGACGGTTGATATTTTCTACGTGCTACGCACATCGGTGCACGTGTAAATACACATCACTGATTGATGTCTGTGTAATAGAGACCAAATTAAGCGTTTGTATGGAATTTTGGCGGAGTGTCCGCGGTGTGCCCGAGACTTCAGTTGTTATGTCCCTGTGATAATTATTACGGGACCATACTCGTACGAGTACATAACATAACATAGAAACCATAATTGTTCACAGAATATTTTATTAGTTACAACATTGATATAGATCTATCAGATGGAAAGGTTGAAAACATTTGCAGAATAAATTTTGCTTACTTTTTCAGAAGTAATGCACTCAGGTGATTCGTCGAAACTAAATTAAACAACTCATTTTCGTTAGTGTTTTGATATCTAACCTAACTGTAAGGTTTCGCCAAAAACATCCTTTTTTTTATTTGTGGTTGTTTTCGCAGCAGTATGATTTTGTTTTGGTAGTATTATCGATCTTTAATAATCTTTTTTAATTAGTTGTGCTGCATCATAAGCCACGTGAGCGTATTTTACTGGGAAAGTTTAGGAATTTTCACTGTCTTTTTCATTTTGCCGGCAGCGCACGGTGGTATACGTGCACTAGTTTAATTAGTACGTGGTAAAAGAATTATATACTGTTGTTTCCCAGGCATTTGAGACTATTATCATTTTTAAAAATATTTTGATTTGAGCGTTGATGTTCCCACATTTGGAGGGTGAGGCATTTTTATTGGACACTGTCGGCCGTGAGCGGTGGCTCAGATATTCCTGAACACTGTATTCATTTGACACATGGAATTGGACGTTTTGACTCTTTATGTCTACTTAGTCGATTGGCTCACTGCTCATATCATTGGTACAAAAAAATATTAATGTGTCATATCTTAGAAGGGAATTTTGTATGGTTAATTTTCAATAGATCAGTTACCCATGTTACTGTTTGTCTGATATTTTATTTCCAATCGCCTGTAGGACCGAAAGGTAGTAATCAAATAAATCCATAAAGTCTTACTGATGGTCAATGTGAGCATTTGGGAACATTTGAAGGGTCGAACAGTTTTATTGGATACTTTCGGCCGTGGGTGGTGCGGTGGTTCGGACATTCTTTGACATTGTATTCGTGCCATGTTTCATCTCTTTATGACTACTTCCCTAATTGTCTCACTGTTCATGCTCATATCATTCCTGCCCAAAGTATTAGTGTATCATATCTTAGGAAGTGAAATTTTAATGGTCCTTTTGCAATAGATCAGTTAGCTATGTTGATGTTTGTTTTATATTTTATAATAATCTATACTCATTTATATTTTATTTCAACAAAGCAAAACAGCACAATTTTCCATTGAAATATTTTACAATAAAAAAGACATGAATACAAGTCGCAGGTTTGATATTATATTTCCAATCGCCTGCAGGACCGAAAGGTAGCAATCAAATAAATCTATAAAGCCTTACTGATGGTCAATGCGAGCATTTGGGAACATTTGAAGGGTCCAACAGTTTTATTGGATACTTTCGGCCGTGGGTGGTGCGGTGGTTCGGACATTCTTTGACATTGTATTCGTGCCATGTTTCATCTCTTTATGACTACTTCCCTAATTGTCTCACTGTTCATGCTCATATCATTCCTGCCCAAAATATTAGTGTATCATATCTTAGGAAGTGAATTTTTAATGGTCCTTTTGCAATAGATCAGTTAGCTATGTTGATGTTTGTTTTATATTTTATAATAATCTATACTCATTTTATATTTTATTTCAACAAAGCAAAACAGCAGAATTTTCCATTGAAATATTTTACAATAAAAAAGACATGAATACAAGTCGCAGGTTTGATATTATATTTCCAATCGCCTGCAGGACCGTAAGGTAGCAATCAAATAAATCTATAAAGCCTTACTGATGGTCAATGCGAGCATTTGGGAACATTGGAAGAGTGAGGCAGGTTTATTGGACACTCTCACGGTGACCGTGGGCGGTGGTTCGGATATTGCATTCGTGACACGTTTCGACTCTTTATGACTACTTGTTTGATTGGCTCACTTCTCGTGCTGCGCGAAATATAAAAACTTGGTGATATATAGTAAAAAAATAATTATAGTTAAAAAAAACACGCTTCTTGTAAAATAATATGTTATTTTTAAATCGCTTACTTTTTTATATTTATATTTTTTAACTATATTTTATACTTTTAAGTTATTGCATCATTATCGGTTCTTGAAACGTGTGAAAAGTTTTGAAGTTGATCAGACTTCTTGAAACCGGTGAAAATTAAGATAAAATATGCCGCTAATATATACAACCTAAGCTTATAATAGGGTGTGAACAAGGCAGTTAGAGTGTTGTTCGTAAAACAGTAGCTAAAACAGACTAACGCGAATTTACATTCTAAATTCTAAAAGATTCTAAACTCTAAAAGATTCTAAAGTCACATTGCGGAACACAGACTACAGCGTTTTCACGTTACGTAGATCAAAATTTATCCAGTAATAAAATACTCTTAGAAATCAGGCTACAAGAAAAATATGACAGTTGATTTCAATTGTGTCTGCGCCAATATTGGCCTCTGACTCTGATCCGTGAGAGATTGAGAAACATCGCTCACGTATAATTTATCTGGTACAAAATGGTATTGATTAAGCATTCTGCAATTGTATTGCGTACAAAGTACGTAACCTGCACAATGATCCTTATATTATTCACGTACGGTTGTACGAGTTAACAAAATGCGTTCGGTTTTGTTCTATTCCCACGCTCGAAGTGTCAATTTCACACACTATTTGTAGGCATTGCCTTGTTCGTCGCTACGTTTAGCTCTGGCCACAGAGGAAATTTTACTGAATGTTCGCATTTTTCCTTTACTTTTATTGAAAAATGTCGACATCACACTGAAAGTGTATTTTTCTAACTACAGTTCACTTTCGTTAGGAATACCTAAAACACCATCATTCTGTTAATGACATGTTAAAGTTAGGTTCAATATGGTTTAAAATGTACTTTTTTTATGAAATGGAGGTTGCAAGCAAGCATGTCGTTAGGATGGTAAGCAATGACTCTAATCTATAAAGATCTACACAAAAACCAGATGTGAATGCAGATACGTTGCCAACCTTTAGTTCCTAGTAGTTTTGTATTTGTGATAGTTACATTACTATCTAACCAGACCAGTATACGATAGAGCTGAACACTACCATTTAGCAGCAGATAGATAGGTTGTGCCTACGTCCTAGAGCAGTGATTCCCAAAGTGGTCCAGGTGGATTCCCTGGGGTCCATGGGAGACCCGATCGGGGTTTACGTAGGCGTGAATAAAAATTGGAAGTACATTCCCAATGTAATAATATAAATAATTTAAATGTATCAAAAAATAATTGAAAGGCAAGCCCAAACTATGTTTTCTGTAGACCACAAGAAAAAATAGTTTGGGAGCTCTGCTGCACGTGGCAGACACTGGAACTCTACCACTAGGAAAAAACTACAGTTCCTAAATAATAAACCTCTATTCTGTTGATAAAGAAATGAAAACACTGTCAAAACATCTGCTTTCACTTTCTTTTCGCTACAACTTTCTTAGTCCATAGTATAATTAATTAATAATTTCAATTAGTACATACCCTTCTCTTTTCAGTGGAATTTCGCAAAGCAATGAGTATTTCTTCATTAATTACTATGAGTCACGATTCAAAAGGGGAGTCGAGAATATCAACAAAAGTTTTGAATGTCAATTCGTCGTTTTTCATTGTCAACTAACAACTTACTTTGTAGTACCTCGTACCAAAGTACCAATTGAACTCTCTGGCGTGAATCGTTTAAAGTTATATATAAAGTTTGAATTGACTTGTGCCTATTAATAACGAGTTAATAATCAAAAGGAACAGTCCGAATTTGAGATGTATCTGCTAATTGCTTGTTTAATTATACTGTTGTATAATTAATTACATGTGCTTTCTTAGTTGACTTGAACTTGAAATCAGTTAGGAAATAAATGCTGAAAGGATTTATTTTTTGCTGGTGGCAGAATTTTGGTGTTTAGGCGACATTGCATCAATAAATATATTGCCCTACAAATAGAGAAAAAACCGAGTGGGAAGAAACATAAATTAACATCACATTGGCATAAAATAATTTCTGTTGTTTTAATCATATAACCACCAATTTCTTAATCGAAAGCAATGTTATCTTCTAAAGTTACTGTACTTGTTCTTTTAAAACTTCTGGCGATTTTTAATTTCAGTTCATTCTAATAATTTGTGTAATCTTTTTGTTAAAGATTTTATGTATTTAACAAAAAGATGTTAAAGTGTTTTTGGTGTTACTTCTTCCGTAGTAACCATTCTGATGTGTCTTATGGGTACTTTTTAGAATATATGAGCATGCCTCAATTATTTTAACACGTGGTATATTAACTAAGTTCACACTAAAATCTGCGTGTCACCACGGGTTTCACCTCGTTACAAAACTACAGTTAAGGCGCGCAATCTATAGATGAGATCTACAAGATGGCCTGTCTGTTATTGGAGCGGATATTGATATAATCTCTTGTTCAGCATGATATGCCTTGACACCTGGATTATTCGAACAGTATCATTATAATATAACATATTATGTAAGGGAGAGGCGGTGCGAATGATAGGATCTGTGTTTATGTTTAATAATCAAAGAGTATGTGTGCTATTTTTTGTAAGTGGAAAAAGAACATCTTCCTTGTGTTTCGGCGTATGTTTGCAATGATGACTTGATCCATGTGTCGATGTATAAAATATTTCACAGCGCTGCCATTCTTTGATTAGACCAGTGATTCCCAAAGTGGTCCATATAGACCCCCTGGGGTCCATGGGAAAATCCATGGGGTCTACGTATATGCGTAAATAAAAAGGGGATATATGGGAAAGTGATATAAATGTTAGCAAAGGGGTCCACCGTGACCAGAAAAAAATTGAAAGGGGTCTACAAGAAAAATAGTTTGGGAACCTCTGGATTAGATTGTAGGAAAAAGATCTATTCTTTAGAGTAGCAAAGCAACTGTATGCTGAAACAGCATTGTTGTTGCTGGACATCATGAAAATTCTTTCCAGATATTGAGGTAATTTGTATTAGGTTACTATAGCGATAATTCTAGAGTTAATTGTAACATTTCCGTTTTCCTTGATTGTTCCTTGATTTTGAAAATCTTTTGTGATATTATCATTAGTTAAGCGTAATATTTTATGAGATCAGTGTCATATACTCACGACCCGTCTCCTTCTTGTATACCCACCTAACTGGGAAACTTCTTAGCTCAAGATTTTATACTTTTATGAAATTAACCGCATTGTCTGGGCATTAACAAAATGTCAGTCCCTTGAGGATACTTTTAGTTTATTTTATTTATTCACAAGAACCCGTCTTGCGTACTTTATTCAGAGATTTGATTTGATTGAATAGGGTTCAAGAATTGACTTTATCGACATTGGTCGCGGACGACTTTATGAAATAAATATTCCAATGCCTATAGAGCAAAAGTTATTTATGTTATTTCAATCTTTTATACCTTTGGTTTACTTTGTTGTACCGAATAAAAATCTATTTCCAATTCACTCTTTTTCTGTTTTCTGCCTTTTTCTTATTTAAAAAAAAATGTATTATATTTATACTATCACGCATTTAGGTGTGCCTTAATCGTGTTCCGATCGAATGGTAATCTTAATATATATAAATCTCGTGTCACAATGTTTGTCCTCAATGGACTCCTAAACCACTTAACCGATTATAATAAAATTCGCACACCATGTGCAGTTCGATCCAACTTGAGAGATAGGATAGTTTAAATCTCAAATTTTAGTCGCAATTTTAATTTAATGCGAATTATTTGTCTGTTATTATTTGACAGTCACAATTATCTGTTAACTCCAAATGATTCTAACAGATGTCGATACCTTTCGACTGGGTTGAGTAAGTAATCAATAGATGGCGCTGCTATGGTAAATCTACAAATATGTCATTTATGCTACATTTAAACAGCATAATTACCACGTGTTGTTGACGCTATAAATTTTTATTTTGTACCTATTGATTTCTGCTTAATATCAAGTGTAAGAACATTTTAATTAATTGTGTTCAACGTACTTCCCCTTCAAATCTCAATCCAGTGAATCCTACTACTATTATAAAGGCGAAAGTTTGTAAGTATGGATGTATGGATGTTTGTTACTCTTTCACGTAAAAACTACTGAATGGATTTGAATGAAACTTTACCACAATATAGCTTATACATCAGAATAACACATAGGCTATAGCTTATACATCAGAATAACACATAGGCTACAATTTTTGAGGTTTTTAATGTGAGGTCGTAGAAAAAACACATTTTTTGCGTTTACATTGCAAACGCTGACTGAATCCTACAAGATAGATCAAAACAATTTACTACAGTATTGTACAACTTAAAAAGGTCTACAAAAAAGTCCGTGATGGTATATGTTTATCTCTTAGGAATAACCCACAATAACCATTTTTTATCCTTTACTTTGTACGAGAAATAATGGCTTATTTACGAAGCGATTTTAAGCAATACAGTATTAATCCTTATCCAATTAAGTATCTTAAATACATTGTGCATTTAATAAAGATCAATATGGCTTTTTACAGCATGTAAATTAAATAAATATTTTCGAAGATATCACAGATTTAAAATGCAGAGTCATAGCAATTTCGGCGATAAATACCGTTTCGGTGATAAATACCGGCAGCGGCGCCAGGCGAACGGGGCGTGGGGGGAGCGGGGTAGGTGCGATGGGGAAGAAGTGGCTCATCGTTGAGTGCGCGAACCGAACGCGGGCAGACGCGTGAGGGCAGACGTCGTTGACGGTTGTGTCCGTTTTGCGAATTTTCAAGGCACTAGCGATTTGATAAAAACGTATGGTCGCCTACTTTAAGTAATATAGGCCTAAGGTTAGTTATTGCCAGGTTTCTTTTTGGTTAGGAGTTACACGTACAAAAAGATATTTCATTTTTACGAATTACTTCATTGATAATTCAATTACTATATAGATAGGTTACTTACAGTTAATTATAACAAATTATATAAATAGGTTAATTATATAACGAATTACTTCATTGATAATTCAATTACTATATAGATAGGTTATTTACCGTTAATTATAACAAACTAGGTTTTGCCCGCGACTAATAGTGTAGAGTATAGACGACTAACATTAAGTTAGGTCGTCTAATCGAACCTGAAGTCCACGCGAACGAAGTCGCGGGCAAAAGCTAGTTTTGTTATAAATATCGCAGAAGCAAAACAACTAAGGCCTCTAGGGTGGCAACATATCTACACTTTGATCTCCAGTTTTCATGTACATGTCCATGTGAACTGCAAGCATGTTTGCCACCATCACTAAAAAAAAAGTTAGGTTTTTAATTTTAACTTTCCATACAAAATCATCATCATGAAGCGCGCATGGCCCGGCTGGTGCAGATCGTAATCGATCTACTCGGTTAAGCATTACGGGCTCGGTGGGGTGTGTGATGGGTGACCGCTAGTGGCAAATTAAAATGCGCATTTCCGTGCTTCGGAGGGCACGTTAAGCCGTCGGTCCCGGTTGCTATCGATAGATAGCAGTCGTTAAACCATGTCGGAGGCCTTATGGGCGGTTTGGGTTGGCCACTAACCCGTATCTCCACCAATCCGCATTGGAGCAGCGTGGTGGAGGAAGCGCCACGAATCTCTCCCCCTAAAATGGGGAGAGATTCGTGCCCAGCAGTGGGACGTATAATGGGTTGCCATTATTGTACAAAATCAGTTCTACCATTAGCCAGGCAACATAATTATAGTTGTTTTAATAACCGTGAGTGCAGCAAGCGTATTCTGTAACGTAATCATAAATTGAAAGTCACTTTGCAGAATATTGCTGTTTTGCTAAAATTATCGTAATTATTACGTTACCCCCCAAAACAGTAATGCACTACAAAGTGGCTATCGAAACGATATCAACGGCGATACATAACTCCGTCCGAAGAGATTTGTTCGCGATCAACTGTAGAGAGAATGAATTAGCGACCCACGTCTAAGTCACAATATCTAAGTATTTAAACTACAGTTTTTTATTAACAGTGTACGATTATTTTTATCTCGAATAGATCGTGGCGTGTTACCACAATTTGAACTCCCACTTTGTGCGCCTACGCAGCTATGACCGTATATGGCCGTGAGCACTTAGGCCGACCCGGATATTATCGCTGGTCAAAAGATGTGCCATTCGGATTAAAGTGTATATGGCAACGAAATTGACAGGTATTTTGTACTGATATTTATATTTTTTTATAAAGGTTAGCAATAGTGAGAATGCAGTTGAATTGCATGGATGGGGTACTGAACGCGCAAAACTTAAATGTCACAGAGTGATGTGGCCTGAGTAAACTTTGACCCACTTTAAAGCACTAGGGAAGAGGATTTCTTGATCGCTTTTTATGTTATAAAGTGGCAAACAAGCATGCAGCTCACATTGATGTTAAGTGATGACTGCACCGTATAGACATCTACATAAAAACCAGAGGTCAAAATGCAGATGCATTGTCACCCCTGAGACCTTAGGTGTCATGTATCTGTGATAATTATATTACGGGGCCATACATCACCATCTAAACAGAACACGATAGTGCCGAACACTACCATTTAGAGGCCGATAGGTCAGGTAATGCGGTGGTGCCTACGCCCTCGAGCTCTTACACTTGCAACTCTACCACCAGTAGAAATACTTTAAAAAAGTGATACTTAGCCTATAAACATTTACAAACATAAAAAGAGATTTCAATTTAGATGAGTTGCCACTCCTGAGGTGTCTTGGTTGTTCTACCTTTGTGTGCTAGACATTAAAGGGCCTTACATTACCGTCTGAGCGGAACACGATACCGCTGAACACTACCATTTATTTAGCTTAGGCTGGAGCGCCTTCTGCGCTCGCCGATTGCCCGGTGAAGTAGACTAGTGCCGTCTCGAAACAGGACGCCTACACAAAGCCCGACCTAAAAAAAAAAATATTTAGCATGTAGATTAATTAGGTAATGCGATGGTACCTACGCCCGAGGCCCGAGCTCCGTCACTATAAATCTACCACTAGTAGTAATAGTATCTCAAATAACCCCACGTTAACGCTGAGGGCACGCCTCGGTTGGAAGTTCATTCAAGAATTTGCGTTGGCGGTAAAATAGAACGTGTGAGCTGGAATGTTGATGGACTCCACTTGTCCATTATATTTGTGAAACTTGCTTTTTCAATGACGAATTCGATGTATATAAAGTACTAGCTGACCCGGCCAACTTCGTATTGCCTCAGAATGAAATAATATGTCCAAGATTTGATAGATACGGACTATTTGTATGGAAATGTAATGTGGTTTATACTATTTCCCTTCAATTCTTTCATATTTTCTTACCTTATAAACCTTCCCTGGACTTCCAAAAATCATTCAAAACCAAAATTAGCCAAATTGGTCCAGCCGTTCTCGAATTTTAGCGAGACTACCGAACAGCGATTGATTTTTATATACATATATATATGTATATATATATATATATATATATATATATATATATATATATATATATAAAGGTAGATTAAGCATTTGTAGATTGAACTGCTTCGATGGCTAAGTGGAAGTAAGACGCTACTACCACAGTGTAAAGCATGTAAGCTTGTGAGATCCACAGACCGCACTACGAATTTACCTCTCATTTCATTTTATAATAATAATAATGGCAACCCTTGATACGTCCCTTTGCTGGGCACGGGTCTCTCCCTTTCTTGGGAGGAGACCTGGAGCTTACTCCACCACGCTGCTTCAATGCGGATTGGTGGAGATAAGGATTAGTGGCCAACCCGCTGTCGGATGTTTTCAAACCGTCCATAAGGCCTCCGACAAGGTGTAACGACTTCTATCTATTGATAGCAACCGGGACCGACGGCTTGTCGCTTAACCGAGTAGATCGCTACCGATCTACACTAGCCGCATGGGCCCACGCGCATTACATGCGGGGTCGTCATGTCCCGACGCAGATGCCTTAGACGTGAAGTTATGGTCTTTTTATTGTACCTACATGTAATAAATGAATAACAATTGTGTCGTTTGTTCATTGAGCCCGATTCTCGAACGCACTTCGGTCAATGAATCGACAATCCACTGGGAATTCATTTGATCCTCAAATTGATGAGTTCAATCAACTGAATTGATAAATATGTTTTAACTGAATGAAGTTAAAATGTGATGGCAAAACTATTCTCGAATTTCTCTGTAGTCTTTAATAATAAAAATTATTTGTTTTCTCTATGTATCTGACATTTTCTTCATTTCTCATCAGCGATACACTGAGTGTATCACGTAAAAAATACCTTTTTTGGATATTTTTTTTAAAAATAACATACTGTAACATATCTCATTAGTGTAGCTTTGTTCAGATTACATTTTCATCAAATTATAATGTTAATAAGAGATGTTAATTGTATACTTACTTAATTGTAATAATTTTTAATTGGGTGTATTTTATATTGATAATATTTTTCCTTTTTCCTTTTTATTTGACCTTTAATTATTACTTATGTATTGTTTTGTTTTATGTACGAAGCTCTATGTATTTTCTATACTAAATGCGAAAATATTTCTGTTAAGCTATTGCATAGCTTCTATCGCGGGCCTTGAGCGCGGGGTTCGAATTCAGAAATTCCGTAACGTAAAAAACCGGACGCTCCGGATTACAAATTTTAAACTCATTTAAAGAAAGTCATGTATAATTTCGCCGTCCGACCTCGTGGGTATCGTGGCCGAGCGGTCTAGGCGCTGGTTTAGGGCACCAGTCTCTCCGGAGGCTTGGGTTCGAATCGCACCGCTGCCAAGATTGTTATTGTTCATTTTTTTATTGTTTGTTTTTCCATTCAATATTTAAAAAATGGTAAATATTAATAGAAAATTATTGTTTCATTTTTCAATTTTTTTTCTTTTATTTGCATTTTATTTTGTTTTGCATAATTTTAGATAATTATGTAAATGCAAAAGCTTTACCGCGGCAGTCCCCGAGTGCCACACGTATTTTTTTATTTTTTCCTGTTAAATAAGAAATAATTATCGAATTATAAACATTTGCAACTAAAGGAATAAATGAGTTTAACTTTTTGTCCCAAACAATGAGACGGTCGCCGAAGTAACATGCTACATGTTTTAAATTGTATAATCATAAATATTTTACTCGAATTTCATGTACTGCCTAAGCTATTTAGAACAGATTTTTTAAATTGAATTCTGACTTAGAGTTAGTAGTAGTCGTTTCTATGTTAGAAACGACTAATTTTGCGTCAAGGTACGGAAATCAAAGATACTGTTATTGTTACGCTCTCATATTTTAGGAAATTAAATCTTATTGTGCTACATTTAAATCTATTTTTCTGCGTTACGTACTATGATATTCGTCATATAAAAGCTTATATAGGCTATAAGAAGGTATACTTATTGCATCATGCTAACTATTCTAAATGAAGAATAAATGCAACGTAAAAGCTATGTTCATTCATAAAAAGAAAAATCATTTATCTTTATTGAAGAATTTTTTTGAAATACTTACTAGCCAATACAAATAAATAACCTACAGACAGTTTATTTTTATCTGCAATACAAATAAACTGGGAAGTTGGCACAGTGACTGCATTCCGGATATAGACGTGACATTAATAAATGTCAGATGGTACCGACACAAATCAATTTGGACCGTGTTTGTGTAGTGTTAGATTATTAATTCATTGATTTAATTTGATCCATTCAATTGACATGATATTGAAGAATGAGCAGAAGAATGTCACAATTGGAAATATTTCTATAATTTATTAGTTTAGCGAACTTTACCTATACCTACCGCCTTAGAATTCAATATATCTTTAAATATAATCTATTACTGGTGGGTCAGTGGAGACGGATCTTGTGCAGGGCCTAGGCACCACCGCATAACCTAATCTAATTGCCGCTTAATAGTAGTGTTCAGCGCTATCATGTTTCGGTCAGGTGGTATTGTACTGACGGCTCTAAAATTTCCGGCATCTACATTGAAATCTTAGATTTTTAGATAGATATAGAATCCAGAGGTATCAATATAGACGCGTCGGCGTTGCCACTCCTGTACATTACTACCTGACCGGAACACGATAGTGCTGAACACTATCATTTAGCGACAAGTATATTAGGTAATGCGGTGGTGACTACGAGCTTGATCACTGGAACTCTACCACCAGTAAAAATAAACATATCCTTTACATTGTAATTGCAAAGATAAGATATACTTACATACCTGTTAATATTCATTGAGTTGAGCACTCTTCATTGGAGTGTGTGCGTCTGTATGAACAATAGCGAGCGATGCATCAAACGCATACCTACATTATTTTAATTGTCTTTCGTTTGAACATTGCGTTTATTATGCATGGGAACAGAATTGCGTTGACTTCTATTTAAATATATGATGACAGGTGACTGAAACACTTCAGGTTGTGAAGTGAAACGTTGTATAAAAATATGAGTGTTAGTATTTTATTCTTTTAATTCAGTGAATTTATTGTTTTTTTGATTCTGTACCTAAAAAAAATAAAAACGGAATTCTCAACGGATCACTCGTGCGTCTATCCGTCTTTCGCAGCCAATTTACGTCGAAAGTAAGTACTACTAGGCGGATTGAGTTTAAATTTGTCAATTAAGAAACAAATATAAAAATGGATGCGTTATGTAAATTTGTAATTATAATCAAACCCTCTTTCGGTGTATAAGAAAACTGTGTGACATATTAAATAAAAAAATAAATAAAATACGCTTACACTCACAGCCCAAAGTAGGTATAATCCTGTGTCGTGGGTGCCGTTGTACACATACAACACATACACAAACACGCAGACCCGAAACAAATATCTGTACGCCATACAAATATTTCTCCCGGTGCGGGGATCGAACCCGCGACCCTTCGAATCAAACGGTCATCTCACACTGCTGGACTAACCGGGTCGTCAAAAAAAATAAAATAATAATAAAAGATCTTTGTGCTGTGAAAAATTCAAATACCTATGTTTTTCACGAAAATTGAGTAACTATTCCCCTGTTTATTTCCAAAATTACTAGGCTTAACATTAAAAAATAATTATTATTATTGTTCCTAACCTATAGATTAATGGAAAACTGTAACAAGTCAACGGCATTTTAGCACCGCAACCTCTCCGCACTTGGTGTGTATTTTTGATTACAGGTAGATATTGTACGCATAACTGATATTGTTATTTTAATAATTTATTGTCTGTGTTATAGTGAAAATAAAAAACTGGACGTTTATCCCAAAAACTATAAATGTTAATTACATGTGACATAAATTAATAAAAAAATTATATATATTTAATTTTAATATAAATTAAAATCGATTTTTCGCCTCTGTGAAAATCCAATGCGCCAATCCGCCTGCCCAGCGTGTCGATGATGGCTTATTCGGCTCTAATGACGGAGGACTCGAAAAGTGACTTTGTCCAAGTGTAATTTTTTTTCAATGAGCTTATAAATACTATAATATCATTGTTTTTTTTTGTTGGAGTGATGATGATGGTGATAAGGATTGCTATTCATAGTCAGGTAGGTATGGAATACCTAACAATGATATGTAAGCACATGAGCGAATGAATTCACAATGAGCATGTGATTTCGAGAATCCCATTGAAAATGAAATTTCATTTTTCTTCAAAAGTCCGGCTTTCAACGTCAGTTACGTATTTCACATTGAAAATACGACGGCTTTTCTCACAATGCCTCCACATTCCTTTGTCAAGAGAACGTAAGCTCCAGTGGTGATAATTCGAAATAACTCAAGTTTTATAATGAATAGCTGTTCCCGTGAGTACGTCCTCGTTGAAATCATTTTTTTTCATCTATGCAACATTTTAGGAATCCGTAGCCTGCAAAGAACCCTTATAGTATCGCCATGTAGGGCCGTACGTCCGGCTATCTGCAGCTTAGCTTACATTATTTATTTCGTATTACGAGTAGCACTAGAAAGCTATAATTTGGCATGAATACAGATATTTCTGACGCCAACCAAATAGTACAATAAATATTTTTCAAAAATTCAAAAATCAAAAATGCTATTAACTTTTGACCAGAGCGTGTGAATTGTGGAACAAACTTTCCTATGAGGTGTTCCTTCGGCACCACAATATGGGGTCGTTTTAAACTGGCGTCTTGGTGTTGCAAATGTCCTTCAGTTGTCTGTCAACCTTTTAGCATAAGATTAAGCTCATTTTGTGTTTTTTGACAATACTGTTCATAACCTGAATATTTGTTTTCAAATGCAACATTGTAGATACGTGGATACAAAGTGTTTTAATACTATTGATCTTTACCGTATCGATTGCTAAATCGCCTAGGTGCAGTCTTTCTGATATTTATAAGTTTGCACCAGTCGACAACAGTGCAGCCGCACCTTTTACTAGGAGCGGTGCAAATTTAATTTATAGAATGTGTAGGTATATAAATATTAATGGACAACGTAGATTATTTCTGTAAAAAAGGTTTATTTTACAAAAAGATATCTTAATAGCGTATAATAAGTTAGGCATCGAGACGGATCATTTATCTTTTTTCAAATGCCTTAACTGGCCAGTCACTGCGATGACTCAGTGACCACGAAAAAGGTTGTATAGTCGGCGCACCTCTAATTTAAGATATGTGCGAATAAAACGACGAATTATGCTACACGGGTAGTCCATTTCATTTGTCGAGATTGTATCTGAATAAAATCGACCCAAGACTCAAGAGCGTTTAGCGGTTACCGATAATATATGCGATGTTTCAACGTTAAAATAAAATGGTGGTGATTATATTAAGATGTGGTTTTATGTCTTAATATTATTATAATTGTACGTTAAATTTCAGCGTTTTATATATACGAATACATTTAATTTTAATGTGGTAATTTAAAATTTGCAACAACTCAATCTACACGAACTTAAATCCGAGTCCGAGGATCGAATACTGGCCCTCAACGTACTTAACACTAGTGGTCTGCTAGCTACGCAGTTTCCTTGGTTATGTGGACTAATATTTGTCCGGTGATGCTTAATGATACAAACTACCCAAGATTTTAGTAAAATTCAGTCCCTGTTTGGTCGAATACCGGATATCCAGCAACCACGTCGAAAACCCGGACATCCCCGTCATCTGTACTGTAACTATAAATATCTAAGCGTATTCTACAAACGAAAATTCCGTGTCAATGTGTCCATTTTAATGTGAACATGCAGAAATAACAGTCATCCGCATTATGGGAACCCAGTTCGCGGTAAATAGGACATCGCGTAATCATTCATCATGCTGTCTCTGTCTCGTTTGTTCGGCGCTGGTGAACGTTCGCGACGCTTTTTGATGTACGTAGATACCTATTATTTAAAAAAAAACATTCTAAAAGGGATAGACACGCCTGAAGTATGAAATTCAGAGACCGCACTACGACTTTACTTTTAGCAAAGTATGCTTAGAACTGTCAGTACTGTATGGGTTTTGACAGTTCGAAGCGTACTTTGCTCAAAGTAAAGTCGTAGCGCAGTCTGTGAATCTCACACATACTGTACTGACAGTTCTAAGCATACTTTGCTCTAAGTAAAGTAGTAGTGCGGTCTGAATCTCAAATATACTGTACTGACAGTTTTAAGCATATTTTGCTCTAAGTAAAGTCGTAGTGTGGTCTGTGAATCTCACACATACTGTACTGACAGTTCTGAGCATATTTTGCTCTAAGTAAATTCGTAGTGCGGTCTGTGAATCTCACACATACTGTACTGACAGTCCTAAGCATATTTTGCTTTAAGTAAAGTCGTAGTGCGGTCTGTGAATCTCACACATATTGTACTGACAGTTCTAAGTATATTTTGCTCTAAGTAAAGTCGTAGTGCGGTCTGTGAGTCTCATACATATTATACTGACAGTTCTAAGTATATTTTGCTCTAAGTAAAGTCGTAGTGCGGTCTGAGAATCTCACACATATTGTACTGTAATAAAACTTACTTTAAAAAAATATCTGTATATTTAAATATTTTTTATCTACGTCTTTGTTATTGCAAACGAAGAAGGACTAAATCTGTTTCAAATTATTATCTCATGTTTAATATTTTCACAGTCCCATATTACATGGTTGGTCGCTCAATCCAACGAGGGGTTACTGTAGCTGGAAAATGAATAAGCCCATATGAGAGTAAAAATATGTAAATCCACCACGAATATAAAGTTTACTCGTCCTGACTTCGCATGGGTAAAATTCGGTGTAGTCGACGCAGTTCACAGGTGGCAATAGATATCTAGCGTCGGATCTCGAGAACTAAGGCCCGATTTTTGCGTCGTAATAAGACGCATTTTACGTTCTTAAACGAGTTCAATATTTGGATTTTACCGACAAAAAAGGTTCGTGATAAGTTTGAAATTGGAAGCAAATTTTAAGCTACGTAAACCGGGGTTTATTAAACTGAGTTCTCAGAGAAAACGGTGAAATCCACCATTAGGCGCCACCGCATTACCTAATTTACTAGCCGCTAGTGTAGTAATGATAGTTTAGTGGTTCGTGTTCCAGTCAGGTGGTAATGTACGGTCCTGTAATTTCAGCACAGTAGCATATTAGGCCTAGCATATACATTGAAATCTCTACTTTTTATGTAGATGTTTATAGGCTACAGTATTGACTTACCATCAATGTGAACTGTATGCTTGTTTGCTACGTCATGAGCTAAAAAATAGGCCCGTAATACAGGGTATCACTATCCGGGTTGGAGAGTAAATATTACTAAATATACCTACGCTTACAATGGTATAGTTACTTTCTACAATATCTAATTCGAATTCTTAGATTTTGATGCCCAACCTCAATTTATTTTGAATTTCAATTTTCTATACAAATTCAATAATTCATTACGAACAACACAGTAGGTACTCCGCATAATTTGGAAACTCCTCAATTATCCTACTTAATATTGTAAATATGAAAATTGTTTGCGATATTTGAATATCTGAAAGCCCTAAACTGTGTTAGGGATGAGGGATAATAATTTATTACGTTTAAATTCAACATTATGCGGTATCCACAATTTTTTTTTGGGAAAGTTTCGGTAGCATCCACGTGAAGGTTTTTTTAATTTCAAGGGGTAAACCAGAGCAGTAGATTAATTTTTAAACTGTCATTATTCTGAACACCTCGAAAACCGAATCTGTAACGATCTGTCCATCAGTCACGGGTACATTGACCTTGACTAATGTCATCAAGTCATATTTCATCTCAACCGCTGGGCAGGACAGCATCCGCCCACGCTAGTGCATCGACCCCCGTATCTTAATCAGCTGGGTCTGCCCTAATTAGTTCACCTGCCGAAACGTTAATTAACCTTTAAGATATGGTTCATCGACGTTATAATTAAGTATGTTATCTAAAGATTCATAATGAGTTGAAAATTTTCATTAAAGTTGTCGAGAATTTTTCAAATCCCGTGAAAGATATTTTCAGTTGAAGCTGCTGACCGAGTTTATTAGATTAATCGTACCCAATTACCCTTACCCTTTAAATCATCATTCCCTAAGCGTGCTGGAATAAAACTACCTGGGATAAAGCATGCAGTTCTCATTGATGTTAAGTGATGACTGCAGCCTATAGACACCCACAAAAAGACCAAGGTCAAAATGCTGATGCGTTACCACTCCTGAGACATAAAGTGTTATGCCTTTGTGCCGGAAATTACAGGGCCGTACATTACCACCTGACCGGAACACGATAGTGCTGCCATTTAGCGGCAAGGATACTAGGTAAAGCGGTGAAAAAAAAAAAAAAAAAAAAAAAGTGGTCACACCATCATCGTATTTCAAGTCCACGTGCCAACATTGATTTACATGGATCAACGTTATTTGTTAATCCCGGATTTCCGTACTGTTACTAGGTTTCACAATAAAACTGTTGCGTAAAAACCAAATAAGGTAATTAAACACGTTAAAGATAGGATAATGGATAATGGTCGACTGGTGGTAGAGTTTCAGTGAAGGGACTCGAAGGCGTAGTCCTTACCGCATTACCTAATCTATCTGATGCCAAACGGTTACCCCCTTATTCATAAACGTATATTAGCTAAAGTGTTGCTAATCTCTCGTTTGTCTTTTACTATCCTGCACATTTGACAATGCAACTGACAAAGACAAAGCATTCTATAGCTAAAACGTATCTAATGTACGTTTATGAATAAGGGGGTTAGTGTTTAGCACTATCGTGCTCCGGATTGCTTAGATGGTAATGTATAGTCCCGTAATAACTATCACAGAGACATAACGACTAGGGTCTCAGGAGTAGGAACGCATTTGCATTTGACCTCTGGTTATTGTGTAGATGTCTATAGGCTGTAGTCATCACTTAATATTCATGTGAACTGCATGCTTGTTTGCTACCTTCGTTACATAAAAAAAGAATAAGTTCTTGTAAAACAAAAGAACTTTACGTACTCGGATTCATAGCGGCTCGCATTTCGATAATGCTACAATTTTGTTTATAAGACGATATGTAGGAAAACAAAGTACATATTATCGATTCAGGAGGTCATGGTTCGGCCTGGTACGGCCCCACGAGAACTTTCCGATAATACAATTAAAATATGAAGATTTACAGAACAAAAATAAGAGTGAAAAAATAAATATGAGTGATAAACGGAAAATATTAACCCTACATTTTCCTCACTAAATGAAAACTAATTAACAAAGTAATTTGCAAAGTGCACCAATAGCAATTTTTTTCAATTTTGACCGGCATGCGGCAGCTTCAGCGATTAGCGCGTTTTTGGTAAAATTTTCCTCAAATTATATTTATATCGTTTTGCAATTACTTAATTTCAAGAAAAATTGCAATGTTTTATTTATACGTCGGAGAATTTTGCAAGTTCTGTAAAAATTTTTTATCAGTTTTATGATAAGAAATTATGTGTATTATTACTAAAAAGATTTCGAGTTTTATTGAAAAAATAATTATCTAGAATAATGGTAAATGTGTCTAGTAGTAGCTGTCTAGGCACAGAATACCCAATAGTACAAGGTTTAGGTATAAATTACATACATTGCCAACTTTTCGGTACACGATAACACTGTACATACACGTAGGTATTCTTCAGTTAATCCGAACAAGTCACTTTTACTACACAAGTTCTGTTCCTTCTCCACCCATTTAAACTACACCCGCAATGGATTAAAGGATTTATAACTGGTAAAATACACTTGTTTGATGTTAATTTCTCATTTAGTTGGCAAACATGTTATTCACCGTGTTTGTTGGACCGAGTGAAATATTCTCAAGGAGCGTTATCGTTTGTGTTGGCCCGGTGTTTGTTTAGGCCCCGCTCCGTTCCCAGGCTTAACTGACATTTGTCATGATTATTATTTTGATCCTCTCTTCAGTCTGTAAACTGCCTGTTTTGTGTGTATTAAGTTGAGAGTGAATTTTTGTAGATTGTCTAAATTTTACTTTATAAACGTGAAGTATTTTATTCTGTTGTGTCATTTTAAGAGTGGTAGAATAAGTAAGAATAAGAGGGTCAACTTTGTTTCTGTTTTATCTTAGTCTATATTCTACTAATAATCAATCAAAACAAATAAACAATGATGCGTCGGAAGGTGACGATCCCACCAATGGAGGAGAATTCTTCCGATAGTGCAGGTGATCAACCGAAACATCGAACCGGCGGTCAAACTATTCCAAAGAGACGGTAGTAAATATAATAAGCACGGTGAACAGCAGCATTCCGCGGTAAAATTACAGCCACTGCGATTTCCAATTTACCTCCCAAATATAACGATTATGACATATTCAACCCTAATGACGACTTATTCACCCCTAATGATGACGAGACTGTTTTGGGTAACTTATTAAAAATAAACTGAAATTTTACCTACTCCATCACATAGATCATTATAATTATCGCCAAGATGTGTGTGCCTAGTACCTGTTTATTACGGATTACGCATAAACATAACTTTTATTGTATTCTGTTATTATTGTTATGTTCATAGAAAATTTATAAATTTTGAAAACTAAATTTTATAATGCTGTCTTAATGTAGACTGACTTTAGCATCGCTACAAATCTTTGTGATTTTTGTATGCTAAATTATACAAATGTATTGTATCTGTAGTTAAATATGTTAAATGAATAAATTAAAAAAAAAATGGTCTTCCTGGGCCTCTGCAACCATCCACATTCGCATTGTATATCTGTTTAGTCATTCGCTCATTCGACATTCTTTCTATATGCCCGAACCATCGGAGCAAGGTAATTTTTTGTGACAGATATCCTGAGCCGAGCAATAATCTGTTTTAAGATATATGTAGTAGGTAGTACATATAATCATATTTTTCTTCCTCTAAAAAAGAACGATAAAACGACAGCTCTTTCTTGATTTGACATTGTCTCGGAACGCGTACCCTTATGAATAAAGTCGTAACTCGTAACTTGTACCTACATGCCTTTTAAATGCATTATACTTTTTCATTATTATCCTATCCTATCCGTAAACAAAAGAGACGCCACCGAGAATTTTAATTAAGATGATCGCGCAAAGTTTGATCTTGATACAACCGGGGCAACTTTATGGCTACACATCGCGGGCCAGCGTTCGACGGCCGCCGGGTCCGGGTCACCTGCAGGCGTGAATATCACTCGTCATTATCTGCAAACGATTTATTTTCTCGGCGGCTTATCCTTTGAATTAAATTAAAACAACCCTCGTCAGCCGCACCGCATATTTCCCGCGCACCAGCCTAATCTGATACCTCGAGTCGTTCCTCACCCATACAACTACGTATACGCCGCGTTATTCCGACGTTGCCCACGAAATTTTATGTAAATTGGCCTCTTTTATTATACCTTTTTTATTTGTTTGCCATTCCTCGGCCTGTGAATATGCTTAATGAAATCGATTTCGGAATTGTTTGGCGCTGCAGTACATAAAAGCCTTAATTTATTACAAACCTAAGGTTATGTTACAAGTAGATTCGTATTAATATTCATTATATGCTAAAAATCGAGTTCCTAGTTGTTAAATGCTGTTGATTGCCACGAGCGTGACAGGAAAAACTCCGATTGCATCTAGATCATGATAGCATCGTATTCTTGGAACTCTTAATTACGACGTAATAGTATAGATCGTGGTGTCACTCCGCTTTTGACTTTATTAATTGAGGTAATAAGCAAATTAGATATAAATTCAATAGATAGGTAGATACTAGAAGACAAAAGTTCTTCTTGAACTCTAGATCTATTTAGTGTTAGATATGAAACGCGAATCATTTTAAGCGCGAAATAAAGAACGTTTGTGATGTTCTGCGTCTACGGTATTTAAAGACGTTCTAATCACTCATCTCACTGCTCAGTTTTATAGGAAAACTCTCTCGTCATTAGCTTATGCAATACTATACCTATTCATCCAGGCGTCCTTTCTTCATTCATTTTTGTCTAAGTGAAGCTAAACGATTATTAATAAACAGTTAATTAATGAATAGCAACAGCCAGTCCATTTGAATAAAATTGCTTTGAGCAAAGTACGCTTAGAACTGTCAAATCTGATACTTTACTGTCAGTTCAAAGCATACTTTGCTGAAAGTAAAGTCACAGTACAGTTTGTAAATCTCGCTATTAGTCTTCGCTGTGGTTGGATTACAACCAAAGATGGAATTTAAGTCTATCGTAAGGTTTTTCTCAGTTAGGGCCCTAAGTCACTAGGACGCCATGGCGACGTCGTCAGCTGCGTATCCAAGCAGTTAGTATGGTGTGGAGGCTTCGCAACAAGTACAAACGTAAATCTCGCTATTAGTCGTCGCTGTAGTTGGATTGTACACAGAATGCAATTGAAATTGTGTGCGTGTGTGTGTATGTGATCGCTTTGTTCCACTTCGAATTCTTTAAAAAGTGTCAATCTAGTGATATAAACTATTTTAAAAATAAATGACTTCAGTATATAAGTTTTGTGTTTTTAAGTTATTTTGGTACGCATACTGACATAACTTCCTACTTTGCATTCATAGATAGGGTATGGCCCTATCTATCCACAAAAAGTCCCGCATGCTATTTTCAGTAAGTTGGCCGCCTTAGAGTTAGGTATCATGTTTTTTTATGTATTGGAAGTGGCAAACAAGCATGCAGTTCACATTGATGTTAAGTGATGACTGCAGCCTATAGACACCCACACAAAGACCAACGTCAAAATGCAGATGCGTTACCACTCCTGAGGCCTAAGGTCTTTATGTCTCTGTTCCGGAAATTACAGGGCCGTACATTACAACCTGACCGGAACACGATAGTGCTTAACACTACCATTTAGAGGCAAGTTTATTAGGTAATGCGGTGGTGCCTACGCCCGCGAGCTCCGTCACTGGAGCTCTACCACCAGTAAAAATGTATTTCCAGGTATGTGTTAGGGCCCTTTACTCGAACCGAAACCGAATCAAATGTATGCTCACAAAATATTCGGCACGTTACCATATAATAATAATTATTATTATTATTGCATTTGCAGAAATTTAGATAATAGGCTGTTGTCTAAATTTTTGAAAGAGCCATACACTCGGGGATGGAAGTGTCTAAAGGCATAATAGCGGGGAAGCCCGCTCCGAGCTCGAGATTACTCGCTCGTGTTGGTGAAACCGGGGCCACACCTCTCGACACCCCCAGCCTCTCTCAACAGTGTTGTCGGGTTGGCTGTTTGTTTCACCACTGTTGGCTGTTTGTTTTTGTTGAGTCACCACCTGCCTAAAGTAGGATTCGATAATGTGAAATGTTGAATATAGGCAGGTGCCGGATCTCACTCCATAGGCCTAGCCAGCCAGTTCACCCACATAGCATCACTTTTCATTACAATAGTCCCATTATATTCTGCGGGGTCTATCTGTGTCTGTATTGACTATTGATGCAGTCAGAGAGAGGTCCCGCCGAATATAACCCATTACAAAGTAGATCAAAATTCTCGAAAGGGCCTCTACGGTTTGGACTCCCCATGTCCCCGCGCAAGCCTGACAAAGGTCCGGGGTTCAAATTGGACCCCGGGCTGACGAGAGACATAATAATAATAAGCCTTTTTATTTTTCACTTCATATCCTTACTACCATTTTAATGTTAGTGTAACTTATAGCTAGAGTTAGTAATTTATGTTAATTAACAGTATACATATTTTTATTATGCATTTATAATTTTTCATGTTGGATATGAATCCCATGTTGGGTAAAGGCCTCTTCCTCCTTTTTTACGTTACCATAAATGGACATAAAAACAGTGGTGAGAACGTCAATCAACGTGTATGTGAAAGAACTTAATAATTACTGTAGGTCTTGCAATTTTGGGTCATAAGTTCAACTTTGTGAGGCACGCGAATGAAGATTTATGAGTCATGATTCTTCCATCTAAGGGTCCAATTGGTAAAACAGATGTGTGACTAAATGTGGGACAAGAGTGATTCTGATTTCTCAGAAGTGATGACATGTTATAAATAAGTCCTACATAAGGATTGTAAAATTTGCTTTCATGCCTTTAACGTAGCTTGTGATATTTTGAACTCCAACTATAAATTAATGTATAATTCACTGACGTATAGTGAAACTTTGATGGAATGGAGCTCGAGAGCGTAGACTACTGTCTATAAATGTTAAATGATGACTGCAGCCTATAGACACCCACACAAAGACCAAGGTCAACATACAGATGCTTTACCACTTCTGAGGCCTAAGGTATCATGCCTCTGTGCCGCAAATTACAGGGCCGTACATTACCATCTGACCGGAACACGATAGTGCTGAACACTACCATTTAGCGGCAAGTATATTAGGTAATGTGGTGGTGCCTACGCCCGTGAGCTCCGTCACTGGAGCTCTACCTAATCTATCTGCTGCAAAATGGTAGTATTTAGCACAATCGTGTTCCGGTTAGATAATTGTATGACCCCGTGATTTCTGCACATACCTAAACAAAAGTTCTTAGACCTCAGGAGGCCAGGAGTGATTCTCTGCATTTAGAGCAGAGAATTGGTTGTAGAATGGATGTTTGTAGGCTGCAGCTAATTTTTTTACCACCTATGTGAATGGCACGTTCCAATTTCATAGCGTAAAACAACTGAAGAGCTATTTTTACTTAAATTGGCTCTTATTCAGATAAGGTCAGTGATAATGATAAAAGGTTACTAATTATTTTCTCATTCTTATCTTTTCCTCGAGATTTCAAACGTCAGATGCATAATTGAGTGACTTCTTTGTAGCAAGAGCGAAACTCACAGTAACGATACATAATAGGTCCGAATACAAAGTGTCTAAGAATAACTGACATAAGTGTCTAATTATTGGTAGAGTTCCAGTGCAAAAGCTCGAGGGCGTAGGCACCGCATTACCTTATTTATCTGCCGGTAAGTGGTAGTGTTCAGCACTATCGTGTTTCGGTTAGATGTATGGCCCTGTAATAACTATCACAGATACATCATGTTATAACTAATGTATCAGGGGTGGTAATGCATCTGCATATTGACCTCTGGTATTTGTGTGGGTCCCTATAGGCTGCAGTCATCACTTAACATTGATGTTAAGTGATGACTGCAGCCTATAGGGAACTACATGCTAGTAGGCCACCTTCATCACATTAAAAAAAACTTGTGTCAAGTTTGCTGTAGCATTGTAGCAATGTATTTGATCTTCAATCTTTTTAGAACATTTTAGCTGAGCTGGTCCTAATTTGATTGGCATGATGGGTGTGTTTTTATTTAGAAACACTTACAATTACAAAAACACAAGGATTTTAAATATGCGATAAAAAGCGTCACGGACTTTCGTAATTTCAAAACACACACATAACTGAAAATTGAATTAGACCCTTGACGGACGGAGTAAAGAAAAAGTAATGGTGTCGAGAGACCTCGGTTATAGGGTTCAAAAATTAGATGGGAAATGACTATATTTTAAGATTTTTTACGCAACACTTGCTGTTATTTTTTGCGAAGATGTAAAGAACATTTTCAAAATAAATTTTGATTAAAGAGTCAGAGATTGTTCACATTTTAGTATTTTTTCACACAAATCAACATTCACTTGTTTTGTTTAAAAACAAGACTACAAAAAAGTTCATGCAATTATGTAGCAAAGCACAATTATCTTTGTACGTACAATGATAATCACTAAGCTCATTATACAATCCATGCAGATGGGTTACTAGGAATTACTACAGAGTATAGTCAATATTTATTCAAATTAAATCTTCTGTACTCAATTGAAACACACGCACGCATTACCCGGCCTAATTTCACGTAAAATGAGAATGTGTATATTCCAGAGTCCAATTATATCAAGCGCTGCTCGGATTCGCCAATAATTTCACTCGCACGCCGTAAATTTAATATTCGACTGAAGTGAAATATATAACTCTATTTAATTTTATTATGCTTGGATGGAAGAATCTACGTATAATTGGAAAGAAGAGTGACTACCGTATCAAGTATGATAAAAAGTGGCATCACGAATTTAAGCTATCAGTTGAAGTTGATGGGCCTCAGGAGTGGCAACGCATCTGCATTTTGACCTCAGGTCATTGTGTAAGTGTCTATAGGCTGCTGTTATCACTTAACATCAATGTGAACTGCATGCTTGCTTGCTACTTTTATAACATTAAATAAAATTAAGGTAATGACTAAGACGACCACAACAGTGTCGCAGTGGGAATCGAGAGCCAATTTAATGTGGAAATCCTTTTCTTGAAGATCTTAGTGGTGTAAGGTGTTATGGGACTATTCTGTTAGACAATTGTTAAAACGAAATATTGATCAACAAAAATGGTTAGTTTTTAATGTTGGTCGCCGTAGGTACGTTATTTGCCCTTCCAAACTTTTGCACTTCTAACACTTCAATTCTAATTTTTTAAACCAAAGGAAATCAACAATATCGGATTCTCGATTTCAGAAAAAAATATAAATCCTGTATTTATTTCTAGAAAACTATGATACCTTGAAAAAAAGCGCAAAAATGTAATTGATGTCTAGCACAGGAAGAAATGAACGCGTCTGGAATGTCCCGGGCTGCATTGTTAGAGCGGGTTGGTAGTTGGAAATATGCTTTCAAAGAAATAAACACGATTTAATATGCAGTACAATGTGTAATCGCAAACACATGACTGACATGCAGTATAGCTAGGTACGGCTAGGCAGTGGATCTAGGCTGCGCGGGCGCGTTTGCACTGCACTGCACGTGCGCAATAATTATACTTGAGTGCAATGTAAGAGGAACTTGGAAATACCTCATTAGTTCGTATATTGGACGTTATTAAAGAAGCATTTAGCAGTACCTGAATACCTACTAGGTAATTTTTGAGGCAATTTCAAATGTGTTTTTAAAAAATGCACCTAGCAGCGCGGCTTTCCGAGTTGACCCCAAGAGTTGTCCAAAAAGATGAGTAAAATGACCACTTTAAATTTTTTGTGTGTCATAAAACACCTAATACCTATAATACCTATATCCACGACAACGTCCTGCCTTATTTATTATTATTTTTTTGTATTATTTTCGGCTATGAATCAATACATAGGTAGTTGCGAATGCGACGCGAATACGAAGGTTCAGCGTGTTCCTTCCACGGTCCTGGTTACCGTAGTTGAAGAATAAAGCAACCATCACTCAATATTGTTTTCATTCATGGTCAAGATGTGTGATTCTGGTCAATTCAGAAATATCTAGGAGAGGGAAGTCTTCTGCCATTCTGTGGCTCCTTTAGCTATTCCTATGAATCATCATCACTTCAGCCGAAAGACGTCCACATCGATATAAAAGTCTTCTCAAAGATGCCTACAACAGTGCTGTGCGTCATTAGGGGAATTTATGTCAAAATTACCAGACGTAGAGTGTAGATTGGCGATCGCAGTGGCAGTGGTGGAACTTTTACTGCGGGATTATTGTTTTTATGTCATAAAAGTGGCAAACAAGCGTGCAGTTCACATTGATGTTAAGTGATGACTGCAGCCTATAGACACCCACACAATGACCAGAGGTCAAATGCAGATGCGCTGCCGACCCTGAGGCATTAGGTGTTATGCCTCTGTGTCGGAAATAACAGAGCCGTACATTACCACCTGACCAGAACACGATAGTGCTGCACACTACTATTTAGCGGCAAGTATATCAGGTAATGCGGTGGTGACTACGCCCGCGAGCTCTGTCATTGGAGCTCTACCACCAGTCAAATGGGATGCTGATCCCGCGTTCGGTTGTTTGCCTGCACTAGTGGACAAATGTTCCTCTAAATAATTGGGGATGAGGCCGTTCCCTATAAATAATACGTCTTAACATGCATGACACATCGTTAATCACGCCAACGATTTTGTTTTATTCTGCTCAGGCCAGTTACTGGACGAAAGAAAATCGAAGCGGTTTCCATTTGCCAATCATTCCACGCTGCAGTGTGCGTGATGTGATAAATGAAAATAAATAACAGCAGATTCTTCAGTTGAGGTCAGTTTAATTAAAATCCTTCTGGTTGAAATTGAATGACTGTTTTTCTAGTCCGTGCGTTCTCGATTGCCAATTAACACGAACTCTAGGCGGAAAAGATTTGATATTTCGCACACGTTAGGGGTTATTACACACGAGCAGCAGTTACCTGACGGTAGCCGTCAGGGGCGGACTGGACTGGAAGGGCTCGGGTTGCTGGGTCCTCACACGAGCCACCATTTAGCGGCAAGTATATTAGGTAATGCGGTGGTGCCTTCGCCCGCGAGCTCCGCCACTGGAGCTCTACCACCAGTAAAATCTCACTGACTACAAAATTACTTACAAATATATTTGTGTACTCTTTGACAGATATGACTCACATCGTGATGTACGACCCGATACAGCTTTATAATAGTGGCCAACCACTAAACTACCTAAAAAAAAATAGTAAAGTAAAATTTAGTGGATAAAATAATTGTTTGGACAATTTTCAACAAGAGCAATGCCGACCACCGACGGTCATAGCGACCTAATTTAATCTATATTAAAGCTATGTTCCAAATGATTCATAGTTCACTAGTAGGCAGTTTGATTTAATGACGACTACTTCGCCTAATATATCATTCAATTCGAATTAAAGTTGTTATTGCCCTGTTTGCAAAGAGAGGCTGTTCAAGCTTTTTTATGACTAGCATATAAGGTATAAAGTTACATCCAGTCGGCACGATTGAACCATAAGTCAAATTATCCTTAAAGATAAATAACCGACTAAATGCGAGTCGGACGCGTACACAGGGTTAGGTATTTTTTTTTATGTTACCTTTTATACTATTGACTTCTTAAGAACAATATCTGTAATTTTAAAAATTTTGAATTTTGAAAATATACAGATATTATTTTGATTGCCTGTTTCCTAAGCTCGATATGTAATATTTATTGGTGGGTACTGTATTTGATATAGGTATGTAACCCACAATATATTTTGTGAAGCCCTTAATTTTCTCAAAAACATGGGGGATATTATTTATTATACTTTAATTATGAAATTATTTAAATAATTTAAATATTAATTTTTATTTCAATTTTTTAATTAATATATTAACGGAGTAAAAAATACTCCGATACACAAGATTTCAACTCAATCGTACCAGCACTTTCACAGAAATTTGGCTGTGCTGTGATACACAGACGCATGAGTCATCATATAAGCTTTTCGTTTTTCTTCTCGAGGTACGGGATCATAAAAATATTTTACAATCTGTAACACTCGTTAGTTATAATTATGACGGTATGTGATATGGTAACACAGGATGTTATCAATCATCTGACGCTGTCACCAATAATGTAACTATTTTAAATATTCATGAACTGTCCGATTAAAATTCAATTGTACCGTGCATTGATTATTAGCACGATGTAGGTAACAATAATTCTCGATTCTGTTCAATATTCTGTCCAATATTATTTTGACAAATTTATTTATCGTTACTTACTGTTAGCTGTTAATAGTGTTGCATGTTATGAATAAGTAATTGAATAATAACATTTTTAAATGCAATGATTTATAAATTTTAGTTCGTATCAAACAACCTGTTCTAATGAGAATGAAATAAAATATAGCATGCAGGTACATGCTTTTATAACATTCAGTTTTTGTTAGTAAATTTATGATATTAAATCTGAGCCTTTAACTTACTACATATCTCCCAATGGTCGAAATTCGACCGCAATACATGAAATGTACCTTAGTGAATTCTATATAGAACCTATGATTATCTCTATTTTTTTTGTGAAACGGTTTTACCACAGGCTGGTACATATAAATCACACATCGGCCATATATATACTAAGCTCTCTCTCTCACTCGTGTCTGTCCATCTGTCGCAGATTATCTCTGACACAATATTGGGAATATTTTTGGGGAATAAATTGGCCTTAAAAATATGTCAAAGCATATTGTGTGGCATATCAAGTAAATGGTACAGGTACTTATGTAAGGATCTAATTATATATTTTTAAATAAAATGTTCTATAGTTGTTAAAAAAATACCAGAAAATTAACCATTCCGATCCCTTAAGATCTCTACAATCACTGAAAATATAAAATACAGTAGGTAAATATTAGTTCGATACCTACAGATTACAGGAAAACCTTTACGAAGTCTATAGACTTCGTATAGGTATTATTCTTCATATTTAAAAAGATATAGGATATCTATGAATGGAACCCTGTGGACGCGAGTTCGACTCGCATCTGGCTGGTTTTTTCTCAATGGGAAATCCCAACGGCGAACCCTCTAGAATATAAATTCATATAGATATAACTCAGAAAGTCCTTGACCCATTTCCCATGACACGTGTTGTGTTGTGACGTTGCAAGACATCCTCTAGTCTCGCGTTTGATTGCTCGATCGTCGCTGAAAGTAGGTGAAGTGTCTTAAGTTTAGAAATTCTTTTGTGAATCTGTGTTTTGTGATGTGGACATAGAGATTAGAGATAGAGTGAGAATGCATCTTGCATTGAATTTTTAAGAGTCGTCACAGAAATTATCATAATATTATACGTGAAGCAAAATTTAGGACCCCTTTTACGAAAATTGCGATTACGGAGGAGTATGAAATTTGGCACACTTATAGTTTATATGTTGGAGAAGAGCAGAACGCTACTAGTTTTCAATAATAATGCATCTATTGTACATTAAATCAATATATAAAAAAATAGAAAGAAAGAATAAAGAGAATATGTTTGTTTGATGCACCTGAGACCTGAAAAGTCTCAGAAAAAAAACAAAATAGATATACAAAAAACGTAAATTAAAAGAAAAGGATATTCTTCTTAGGCATATAGGGAAAAGGGTGTCCGGTTCAGCATTTGCCAGACTAAAGCTGGCGCTTGTTTTCAACCGGACCCCTAACAACTGGGTGATACATAACACTACATTACACACACTATCATGCATTTGACAACCTAATAAATTACAGTCACACTGTCATAATGTCATACATCTGCTCTGTTTCAGCCTGTGGTAAAACGGTTTCACCATAGAGTTTCGTTATAAAATTAATTCAAACGTAGTTATATTGTATGCATATGTATTGTGGTCGAGTTTCGACCATTGGACGATCACAAGTATAAATAATCATGTAGATGTATACGCTTCATTATTTTAAGTTACATTGGATTTAGAAATAACGACCTTATTCAAAATACCTATTTATTATCTTGAAGTTCTGAAACTCAGTTTATGTCAAATTTTGCAAAACCAACAAATCGTTTCAGAACTACAGCTTTGCACTGCAGCATGTGTTTGTTTCACATGATCTGCATCGGAAGTATTCTTTTTTCTTCCACTCGTTATCATTTACATCAAATAAGAAAAAGGTGGTTCAATATTAATGGAGATCAAACCCAACTGGCGAGCTAATAGCTTTGCACTTGAATAAATAAACACGTATACACGCTCTTTACCTTGTAGTATTTCTCGCCGTAATACTTACAGGCTATTTGTAACTTTTTGTTTATATCGTAAGGATAAACGGCAATCGCACATAGATATAGATGTTTTTTAAATAATAGGTACCTACACTTAAAAACGTGTAAACTACATTTCAAGTAAAATATTTGTTTTCGTAATCAAGAATATGGACTATGTTTGATTAAATAAATAAATAATAATAAATAAAATACGCTTACACTCACAGCCCCACAGTAGGTATAAACCTGTGTCGTGGGTGCCGTTGTACACATACAACACATACACAAACACCCAGACCCGAAACAAATATCTGTAGGCCATACAAATATTTGTCCCGGTGCGGGGATCGAACCCGCGACCCTTCGAATCAAACGGTCATCTCACACCGCTGGACTAACCGGGTCGTCAAAGAAAATAAACGTAAAACTCGCATTTTGATCGACGAAATCGCATCTACATTTTGACCTCGGGTTACCTGTAAATGTTTATAGATTGCAGTTTTCTCAAAATGTAAACTGCACGCCTGTTGGTCACCTTTATTGGGTACATAACAAAATAAGTAACTAATAAAGGTGATAACAAATACGTACTGATCACTACGGAATATAATTTTATATTTAAAATGGTTACAGATATAAAATAGTAAAGCTACAATTTCAAGTGAGTTGGTTTTTTAAATTGAATAATTTCATTTTCAGGTATGTAAGCTGAAATAACAAGCGACGCGACTGATGATAACGGTATGAATAACATGGAGCGCTAAATTGATGCGTAAGTGTTTTATAATAAAGGTACCTATTGTGAATGTCCTCGGTAAATTTTTGAAGAAATGTTTGTTGGAGAATTAATAATCAAAATATCAGCAAACCGATATCGATTTTGAAAATCCTTTAGTTCGTTATAAATTAAGGTAAAGACATAAAGGAAAACTTGACGTCAGTCAGTTATTCAGAGGTTCGATTCCTGCCTGAAGTATAACATTTCTTTCAATCTTCGGTAGAGCTCCAGTGACGGAGCTCGCGGGCGTAGGCACCACCGCATTACCTAATATACTTGCCGCTAAATGGTAGTGTTCAGCACTACCGTGTTCCGGTCAAGTGGTAATGTACGGCCCTGTAATTTCCGCCACAGAGACATAACACCTTAGGCCTCGGGAGTGGTAACGCATCTGCATTTTGACCTTGGTCTTTGTGTGGGTGTCATAAGGTAATCAGTAGGTAGGTACCTACCACAATTTAATATTATGGTTATAAAAATTCACAAGTACATACCACAGCTAAACAATATTGTCAGAAAAATCCCCAGTAGGTACATAATTACCACAATTTGACAATGTTATTATAAAACGCGCAATTTATGTGGAGATGAAATCATAACCTTAGATTTTGTGATAATATGATAATGCGAGGATGTTAGAGAAGAATATACCAACAGCAAACATTAATCCTAAGATTAGATGTAAAATAAAACGAAATAAAGATATTCAACAACACTAAATTAAGAGCCTTTAAATTTTAGTATTACAGAATTTAAATATGGAAATACATATATTTATTAGCAAAACAGACATGGATAGTTATGTTAGTTAGTTACGACGTCCGTTCGCAGACATTTATGGCTTGTTCACTCTAAAGTTAGATTGACAGAAGCAGAGAGAGAGAGAGATTAAGTAAAGAAAACTTCAAAAAATAAACGTTTATCAAAGCTTACAAGATATGCCGTGTTACTCTGTAAGGAGTTTATTGAAATGCAGTGAATGCTATTACAAGTTTTTTTTTTAATGTAATGGTAGTGGCAAACAAGTATGCAGTTCACATTGATGTTAAGTGATGACTACAGCCTATAGACACCGACACAATGACCAGAGGTCAAAATTCAGATGCGTTGCCACTCCTGAGGCCTGAGGTGTTATGCCTCTGTGCCAGAAATTACAGAGCCATATATTACCACCTGACCGGAACACGATAGTGCTGAACACTACCATTTAGCGGCAAGTATATTAGATAATGCGGTGATACCTACGCCCGCGAGCTCCGTCACTGGAGCTCTACCACCAGTATATTTGTATATTTTCACCAGTATATTTGTTTACTTTCTCTATTTGAATGTGTACATTTTCGCTTAATTGGCTTCTGAGTACGTATCTACATTTTAGGTTATACTAGATTACCATTTCATTTTATTATACTAGAGTATTGAATATAGATAAATCCGTAAAAATAGTTTTATTTCAATGAGTGTAGCTCGCGAAAACCTAAGAATATACTAGAATAGTATGAGCGTATAATAGCTTCGATTTTAGTTCCATTGACGCAAACAAACTAACTGGATAACAAATATTCACTCCTACTGGTGGTAGAGCTCCAGTGACGGAGCTCGCGGGCGTAGGCACCACCGCATTACCTAATATACTTGCCGCTAAATGGTAGTGTTCAGCACAACGTATTAACTATAACTGTTAACTGTAAAATTAATATAAAATATAGTAATACCTAATAGATATTTAAGTAGATGAGGCACGGCAGGTGTGTCAGGACCGGGATGTTTGGCGTTCCACGCTCTCTGTCTTCCCAGTTAGGAGCCTGGCGTGAAGATACATACGCAGTACTTAAGTATAATAAATTAAACGTAGGTAGGTAAAGAGAGGACCGACAGGAACCCTTATTTAACAACAATATTTCTATCAGAATCTTTAAATTACATGAAAATAAATTTCAAATAACCTGTGAACATCTCAAAACGTCAAATAATTCTGTGACAAACCCGAGCTAGTAGGTTATAACATAAAATGAAACGTGTGGGAGTGACGAGTGACGACCATCATTCCGCTCTGAATATATTTTTGTGAATGAGCCCGTCCGACTTCACACCCGTTCAGACGTGTTTTATAGGGTAATGGGTGATTCAGGTATGTTCTGGCCGGGGAAAGTCGATTAAAATCTTACCCCCTTATTCATAAACGTATATTCAAATTTTAGCTAAAGTGTTGCTAATCTCTCCTTTGTCTTTTTCTATCCTGCACATTTGATAATGCAACTGAGAAAGACAAAGCATTCTATAGCTGAAACGTATCTAATGTATGTTTATGAATAAGGGGGTAAATGTCTAAAGGTTTTTTTTATGTGATGATGAAGTAAAATGCGACCGGGTTACAGGATCGTAAGCGCGAGGTAGGAAGAATTTCGTACATTAACCTGTTAGTATGTCACTGTCGCTCTCGGGACAATGACTTGCTTCTCGCTCACACGGATGCAATGAACGTGGTTAGTCAGTTAACTCTATTACTAAAATGAGCTAGCAGGTTATAACATAAACTGAAACGCATGGGATTGACGACCATAATTTTGCGCCGAATATATTTTTGTGAATGAGCCCGTCTGACTCCACACCCGTTGAGACGGTTTTATGGTAATGGGTGATTCAAGTATGTTAGGGTCGAGGAAAGTCGATTAGTTATAATATCGCTTTATATGATTAAGTATGTGTAATAAGTTTCGCTTTATGTGAGAAGTCACACACTTACATACGTGTTTTATAGGGTAGGTGCTAACCTTAAATAAGTTCACCCTTAATGATTAAGTGTGAACTTATTTAAGGCTGAGTTACGACTTCTATCTGATAAAGTACTTAACCTCTTCGCCAAATTAAATACTCCGTGATAATAACACACATTACGATAAGTACAGTGATGAGTGTAATAAATTCAAACACGGAATAGCTTACTTTGTAGGTAAAATAAATAAATAAGCGTTTATTTAAGATGTTAGTGCTTATTACTTCTTATACTTAGCATTAAAATAATATGAACGTATAGGTCTTTTACGTATCTTCATTACCGACACGTACCTACCTACTTCATTTATTCTTTATATGCCTCCATGTACAATTAGTGAAAGGTGTTAGGGGTATGGGTTAGTATGGTACAGGGACCCTGTTAGGGCATTGCAAATTAGGAGCGGATCGTGAGATTTTATTATTTTAATTTAATTTATTGGAGCTTATTTTACAATTTGTATTTTTATACATTAACAATTTGAACGTAATTTATTATGTTGTCAAATGCATGTTAGCGTGTGTAATGTTTTATAAATACGTGATAGTGTATGTAATGTTTTATTTATAGACTAGCTGTGCCCGCGACTTCGTCCACGTGAGAAAAAATATGATTGTTCAGTATCTACCCGGACAAAGTCGTGGGCGCAGCTAGTATAAAAATAGCCTAAGTCACTCCTTATCACATCAGCTATCTGCCAGTGAAAGTCTCGTCAAAGTCGGATACACTCCAATTCTACTTATTTGTATGTAGGTATGTATGTATGGATGTATGGAGATAAAAGTAGCCTAACTTAATCCTTATTACATCAGCTACCTACCCGTGGTAGTCCCGTCAAAGTCGGATTCGTTACTCCTTATTACATCAGGTACCTACCCGTGGAAGTCCCGTCAAATTCGGATACACTCCAATTCTACTTATTTGTAGGTATGCATGTATGTATGGATGTATGGAGATAAAAGAAGCCTGAGTTACTCAGTTACTCCTTATCACATCAGCTATCTGCTGAAAGTCCCGTCAAAATCGTTCCAGCCGTTTCCAAGATTAAATATACTTTATGAGCATTATTATTGAAAACTATTAGCGTTCTGCACCTCTCCTACATATATTTAAAAGTGGGGGGGGGGGGGGGGTAAACTGTTCATCCAGTTCGTAAAAGGGAGTCCCAAAGTTTTTCCTTCTCGTATTAATATTATGATGATAATATATCAATGATGAATCTGTGCTCGTATGATAATTTACTAAAACACCTTCTTTAATAATTCATACCATAGATTTATTATACTAGGTACTATGATTCATACACAAATCATTAATTGAAAACCTATGATGTCTCTTTATAAAAATGAAATGACTTTTGTTCGTCGCACTAAAATTCTCAACCGGCTGGAACGATTATTCAAATTTTTATTTTGAAATATTAGTAGAAGTTTCAGAAAGGTTTAAAAGTAGAGAAAATTATGAAGAAATTGTAAGGGAAAATATTAAAACAGCAATTTCATTTTCCCATACGTATATAGGTAGTTCGTACCTACAGATCATGGAGGTGATCTGTGTTCGTACCTATCAAATTTTTGACACATTATTCAACGAAGTACCCCAGGACAGCTAGTGACGAATAAAAATAATGAACGATAATAATAAGAATGTATTTAATAAAGGTAGTCGGATATCATTCAACAGTAAAAATATCTCTGCATGTTTATACGTATACGTGCGAAAGGTAGAAGCCACCGATACCACCCGTAGAGAACAGTTGAATTGATTTTATGGGGTGGACCAGCCATATTTGGACGCATCAAATTTACAGCAGAACAAACATTATAATAATATGTCACATAAATATAGCCCTTCAAATTGCCTTGCTCATTTTTAGCTTTTGGGCACCTACGTACTCGTATAAACAATCAGTACTTAAAGAAGCCAGTCAACTTGATACCATGTCTGTTTCGAGAAATAATAGCATTAAAATATAATAATTGTATTTAATAGGTATAACTCAATATACTTATGTCTAATATTGATCTTTGCCGCGACTTTAATTGCATGAACGGTAGTTAACGGCACTTCACCGAAGTAAAATATAGGGTGTATATTCTATATTAAATTATCACCCGCTCTTTTTAAGACAAATAAAGTTTTAAACGATTTCTGTACCTTTCTTTCAAATGCGTTCACACATGCGATGCGACGAAATCAATCACGAAGATATACAAATTTTCACATATATACAACTACATGTAAGGAGGATTACAATAGTATTAATATATCATGACCTCGGGCGTTATCTGTGATTTTAATGGACAGTTCCGACATGGGGGCTTATTCTGATAGCATCGTAGTTTTCGAATCAGAATCAGAACTTTATTTATTTATACGCCATCTCACTTCTACCAAAGCCCGTGCAGTGAGTTAGAGCAAGTAAGCAAATTGATTATTTGAACTTCCCTATACAAATAAATAAAATTGGGGTGTCTGTTTGTAATATAAAAATAACCGCTTTTTACTAAATGCATATGTATGTATACACGGTACATATACCTAAACAACATTTTTAAAAGTTTTTGTCAGTCTGTCTGTCTGTTTGTTCCCACTTATCTCGGGAACGGCATTACCGATTTCGACGAGACTTTAACTGGCAGATAGCTTATGTAATAAGGAGTAACTTAGGCTACTTTTATACTAGCTGAGCCCACGACTTTCTCCGGGTAGGTGCTGAACAATCATAAATTCTCACGCGAAACGAAGTCGGGGGCCGCTATGTAATATAAGAATAGGCCCTTTGAACCCTAGTGACCACAAGATCCTCTTTAAGTCCCCTCTTGCAAAGGATATCTTAATAGTTCATGATTCTATCTTTTTGTTGTTATAATAATATGTCATGGAATTGTGTTGTTCATTAATTTAAGCTACGTTGGTTTCAGCATGCAAAAAAAAAAAAATAACTTAAGAATATTTAATATCAATATCGTTACTCCTCAAGTTGAATGACGTAATAATATGACAGTTGTTTATAGGTCAAAACTTACTTTTTTAACATGCATGCAGTTCAAATTGATGTTAAGTGATGACTGCAGCTTATAGGTAGACACCCACACAAAGATCAGAGGTCAAAATGAAGAGGCGTTACCACTTCCGAGGCCTAAGGTGTTATGCCTCTGTGCCGAAAATTACAGGGCCGTTTATTACAATCTGACCGGAACACGATAGTGCTGAACACTACCATTTAGTGTCAAGTAAGTTTATTACGTAATGCGGTGGTGCCTACACCCGCGAGCTCTGTCACTGTAGCAAGCAAAGATCTTGACAGAGTTTCTTGTTGAAAGCTTATTATCAAATGAAGAAAAAGATTCAGTTTCACATTTTGCAACGAAAATTTAAATATCTAGTTATTCTCGTCTCCAATGTTTCTGCATATACCTTAACGTGAAAATGTATGTAAATAAATATTTAACCCGTGGTTGCCCGATTTAATGCATGCTGTGACACAATTTGACTGATCTCATAACTAATGAACCAGATTAAATATATTTATAATTTTGAAACATATTTGTGGGGCAAGTTACATAAAATGTAACTAGTGATATCAATTCCTATAGAATTTGTAAGTGATTTAATAAATATTATGTTTTATTTATATATTGTACGATCGAAAAATTGAACGGACGAAATGCAATGAATAAAGGATAAGGGGTTCTGGTATTAAATTACACTTGTCCCATAATTTAATCCAACCAGTCCAAGGGTTCCTTTACGATTCAGTTTTCCATCTGTCCGTTTGTAGGTCCACAACCTTTTTATAAAACCAATATAAGGTTATAACGGTTCAAATTCCTACAAAATGCTGTTGTTGTTTGCGATGTAAACGTAACGTAACTTCACGCCTGTAATCCCCGAAGGGGTAGGCAGAGGTAAATGCATGCATTCAAGCATACATGCAAACACCCACGATTCGCCGGTTACGTTTTGGCCCATGTAACAGGTGGCGAGCCTGTTGACATCTCCGGGCACATTACCAAACTTTGAGGTACTGGGAAATTTCCAGAAAATGGAAAAATCCCAATAGAACCATAGACAAAGGCTTTTTCACCATTATCTCTGATAACCCCCTACCCGGGACCTCAGCGTAGTAGTAGTGGCCTGCTACCACTAGGCTACCGAGGCAGTTAGTTGCGATGTAATTAAGAAAATTCTAACATTTTGTTTTGTAATGTGAATATGTCATGGTCATACGGAACTTTAATGTGGTCGCTCAAGTAGACTAGTGGATTTATTTTCAGTAATTCGATTCATTAGTTCGATCGTCGAACTAATCAGATTTTTTTCTCATCTGTTCGATCGTCGAACTGCATTGTAAAGTTTTTACTGTCTTTCGCTCTGCTCGCACCCTTAGACCTAACCAAGCTAAGTCGGGAGCGCCTATGGTCGGTACGGTCAAACAAATGAGAAAAAAAAACCCACTAGTACGAAGGTCGAACAAACGAGAAAAAAAATTCTCACTAGTTCGATGATCGAACTAATAAATCGAACTTATGGGAATAAGCCGGCACTACGTCGTTATTTACGTATTAAAATAAGGAAAAAAACAATTTTCCTTAGAAAAGAGTAAGTGAAATAAATTAAAAAAAGCGTTTTTTTTAACGCTTTTATTTAACTTCCTCAATCGGCTCAAAACTCAAGGGTGATCATTGAATTTTCCCATATAGCAGGCAACTTACCACTTGCTTTTCGATCGACAAGGTTACAGCTTTGATCCCTTACATCTCTCAAATGATAGGATCTAGAGACCTTTTATTACTAATCTACGGGCGAATCACAAACAAAACAAAAACCTAACAAAAGCTTTTCGCATGATTGCATCCATACAAGTAATGGACTTGGTAATATATCGTACCAAGTTGTAAAACGGAATCACGGAGTCATTTGGGGCAGGTTACTGTTGATACTAATGTTTTACGAGCTGTTTTGCAATATCACCTTTAATACCTTTAAGATAGAGTGCATTGGAAACTGTTGATGTGTGAAGTTGTTAGTTTGGCTAACGGGCTAGTAAGATTTACTATGAGCATGCGATGCGTTAGCGGGCACTATCTTATTAGTTATTTATTTAAATTATACTCACTGTACTGTTTACAGAAAGTCTAGAAACCCTGATTTACGATGCTGTTGAATCCTATAATGTTATTACTGTGAAGTTTACAGTAGATTTAGTACTATTATGGATTCTGTTGCTTGGATTAGAAAGGGATGTAGTGGTTTAGAATGAGAAATTGTGTCATTATAAGTTTTAATGGCAGAAGAGCTTCTGTGATAAACAATCTGTTATTATTAATTTTATCAAACAATTTGTTAAAATTGGGCATAAGCCCTTAATATGTTTTTAATTTTGCCCAGATTGACCGGGCAGGCATACTCGTAACTACCAGTGATTCGTAGGGGTGCAATAAATTGAAGTGAGCTTTATCAGAGCGACTAGTGAGGCGTTCACTATTTCATTCACAGTGAAATTATGTTCTGTGCACGTGAGCGAATGAATTTCCGAATAATTGAGTATTTATTTAGCCTTTGAGTTAGATAGAATGGCCTATTTTTTAGATATTGCAGAAAGTATCTCATTAGTAGTAGGTTATTATAAATATAGATAGCTGTCATATAGGTTGAAGGATCATAGCAGAATATATACTAAAATTAATAAGCGGCCATGTGCGGTAGGGTTCCATTTTTTAAGACTTATAGATTGTAGTACATTTATAGATTGATTGGCTATTCCTCGTAAAGTAGTTTTTTTTTAATTGCTTCTGCTTCGGAGGGCACGTTAAGCCATCGGTCCCGGTTTTGTATCGATAGATAGCAGTCGTTAGACCTTGTCGGAGGCGTTATGGGCGACTTGAAAACATCCGATAGCGGGTTGGCCACTAACTCGTATCTCCACCAATCCGCATTGGAGCAGTGCGGTGGAGTAAGCTCTAGGCCTCTCCCCCAAAAGGGGGAGAGACTCGTGCCCAGCAGTGGGACGTCTCAAGGGTTGCCATTTTTTTATGTATGTACTATCACCCTGATTTTTTTATACGTCCGAATATCACTGTTGGCGGAGTGAGAATACTCTCTAGGATATATTTTTGAGATAAAATTACTTTAAATACTGGGGACTTTTCTAGAGGTTCTCAAGATAATATTCCACTTTTTTCTCAATATTTTTATCCAATTCAATGAATGGAACTTGGCATTACTCTTTCAATACATACGAGTATTATATTGACGGGCAAAAATTAGAAGCCTCAATTGGGCCCATCTTTAATGATACCTCTAGTTTTATTTAGATGTCTGTACGTGCTTATCACCTATGTCAACTGAACGCTTGTTTCCACTTTGATGACATAAAACAACATTAGGTGTAACGTGTAACGTACATTTGGGTTGGTGTGTGACTGTGAATGGATATGTAAACACGCTGCCTGGGTTACACTAAAACCAATGATAAACACAATTTTGACGTTGGATGACTCAATATAGCCGTGAAGAGTTTTCATTTATTTGTTTTTTTTATTCATTCAAACAGTTGCGTTACGGGTACCCCGTGACAGTGTAAGATATGGTGGTTTTGGTAAAATCAAGAGTTTTATCGAAATTAAACTTACATATTGTTATAAATACAGAATTCTTCTGGTAAAGCGGGCGTGCTCAAAGGCCCTCAGCGTGCGCTCTGCGTTCGGTGGGGACGTTAGAGCGTTTGGCTCGCGAGCACGAAGCTTTAATATAACACGACTATCCATTTTAAATGGCTCGGTCGAACTGATGGGCTCGGTTGAACTGGCGGCTCGGGATGGCTCGGCTGGCCTTACGACAGAGAATATGTAATAATACTACGTACTAACGAGCCCCGCCTCGATGTTTCCGGTAAATTACGAGGCTGCCTCGCGAGTCAGTCTCGGGCCTAGGCCAAACTGCTCGCTCGGATAGGGCTCGCGAGCTCATTCGCCCGGTATAGAGTAGGTATTTACCTGGTGGTTAAGTATTTATCAACTCTTAATTTTGAATTGTTGTTTGATGTGTTATATGTTTGGTACTTGACGTGAATACGACAAAATTAAATTCGTGCAAATGTAGAAGATCTTTAGGGCGTGAGAAAGCACTGAAAGTGTTTTCTTTGTCGAAATAAAAACACATTCAAACAGGACTACTGAAAGGGTTTTATGTCTTTCGTTCTAAGCAGTATTCTGTTTATTTCACTTCAACTGCTGCTACTGGATACAAAAACCGCATATACAAAATTACATTTCAAAGCGATTTTTCTTACGACATAAGTTATATTCTTTCCACGGCGAAGTATAGAAAAGCTTCGAGCATGAAAAATCTCAGTCCGTCAACTTGAAAGCGTAGACTTGTACGAAATGTGAAATAAATCCGCTCAGAAATCCGATTTCTCATTTATCCATTGTGTACACAGTTCTTTATCTATTTAATGTCGAGGATATGTGGATGTGTTTCAGGTTTCCATCTAGTTCTTATAATATATATTACTACTATTACTAGGCTTCGCACGGGTAGTATTTGTTATAGTGTGGGGACGCCCTCGACTTCTTTGACAAAAACCGTGATATCTCGGTAAATATAAGTACGATATTGATAAAAATATAGATATAAACCTTCATCAGAAAACCTTCTTTCCAACATTTTAAACAGGAACAAAATCCGTTGAGAACTTTCTGAGATTAGCGCATACATACAGACAGAGAAATACGAGGATTTTACTTTATATAATATGTAGTGATAGTGATGGTAGTGTAGTGATATAAGTAGGTTTGTAGTTATAGAAACAAGACATCAGTATCTGTTAATTAACCTGATTTTAAATAGTGATATGGCGTAAAAAAATATTAAAAAGTAATTAAATATTACTTTTGACGAAGAGGAAAAAATTTGCGTCGAACGAAACGATCGTGTACCTTATCCGAAAATACAAGAATCAGGTTACGCTGTTGGTAACTGAATACTGCACCAAATAGACATCTACGCACTTTCAATGCAGATGTGATGCCATTCCTGAACCTTAAGATCTTTTCCTTTGTGGCAGAAATGGTAGTTATTATCACCTAACCGAAAGACGCCAGTGCTCAGCACTACTAATAAGCGGCTGATAGATAAGGTAATAATGCAGGTCTGCTTACCCCCTTAGCTCTCTAGTACGTTACAAACTGTAGAGCGAAATATAGTAGCAGAGTAGTGGTGGTATAATACCAGTATCGGATCTTGAGGGCGTAGGCATTATCAAACACTGCATTAGCAAATTTATCTGCCGCCCAAATGGTAATGGTAGCAATGGTAGTCCCATTCTGGTTAGAAGGTTATGACCCCGTAAAATTTATCGGAAGGTTGATTGCCACCTCCGTTACATAAAAAATAGTAATGTGAGTGTACCTACAGTCTTTCTCTGGGCTTTCCTGGGCTCTATTTAGTCTCTATTTAATGTCATGATAATATATATAATAGCACATGTCTACAAATGTATAGGCTTATCTGAATTTAATTATAGCTCCGTGATGGGATCTAGTTTCAAACTCCGGCCCTCAACTTTGAGCCACCGGGGATTAAAGTTGACGTCGGAATCCGCAGAATCAGCGGGTCGTGATGTTATAATTAAATATTTCATCTAATTTTCATATAATTTATCTTCGATTCGATTCATTTCCTGTTTAAATGTGACACGGTTCAGTCATCATTTATACATAGCTATATCAATTTCAATATGCGGATAGTTTTGGTGTATTAGATCATTTATCTTCATTAAAAAGTAGAAATGTCAGGGTCAGGACAGGGTTTTGAGGAATTTACAATGTATTTACGTAATAAACGCATCTGTACCTAACAACTTAAATAAGAATAGGACGTTAGGTGCGAATGAGAAGAGAGAGTACAAGAGTAAAAAAGGTAGAATAGCATAAAAGAGAAAAAGGAAATATAAATGCAGACGTCGATATCAATTGGAATACCAAGACGAGCTTACCTTGACCTAATAGATCAATATTATATAACGATGTCAGCTTTCGAAACCGGTGTGCATGTATAAAGAGATCGATTCATTTCGAAGAAACAAGGAAGGATTCCCAAGAGTAGACATTATTTGTTCATTCATTAAGTAAAAATTATATAACTATACAATATAATTGGATAATGTAAGTATATGATAATATATTAGAATATTGAGTTTTGTGGGTACTAAGAACACAAAATGAGCATGTAATGATTGGAATTATTTCTGATAAATATCTATGAGACAGATCACATTGATGATAAGAAATTCTAAAGACATATATATAAATATAGAAACAAAAGGTATCAGTGCAACTCTAAAGGGATCTGTGATTGGTTCCCATAATTCGGTTCCGTGTATTACTTATCAGCTTTCTTATTAGCGTCTCGCAATAAAATTACCGCCACTGGGATCGCCAATCCGACTGCCAAGCGTGGCGATTATGGTATATTCTCCCCTAATGTCGCACAACACTGTTGTAAGCGTTTTCAGGGAAGGCTTTGTTCAGCGGTGGACGTCTTTCGGCTGAAGTGATGATGATGATGTTACTTATCTCCTAACCATTTTAAAAGAACATAACAATATAGATTGATATCTATCGGTTTAAAATTAGGCATGTTTTGTGAAACTGCCTCAGTAGTGTAGTGGTAGCAGGCCACTACTACTACGCTGGAGGTCGTGGGTTCGTTTCTCGGGTCGTGGGCTATCAGAGATAACGGTTTAAAATCCTTTATCACTGGCTCTATTGGGATATTTCCATTTTCTGGAAGTTTCCCAGTACCTTGGAGTTTGGTAATGTGCCCGAAGATGGCAACAGGTTCGCCACGTCGTGGGTGTTTGCATGTATGCTTGAATGCATGCATTTACCTCTGCCTACCCCTTCGGAGTTTACAGGCGTGAAGTTACGTTACTTTTTTGTGAGTCGTTTTGAAAGCTAGTAACTTCTACAGATTAACATAAATATCAAAAGCTTGCACAAGTATAATAGCGGGTTTAACTGTTCACACCAAACGTCCGCGGTCAATCCGTAAAAAACCCATTTTCATATTTAAAATTTCAGAAGATGAATCCGTTACACTCTGAATACAACACAGTCCCTTCCAAATAGGAGGTGCGTTTTTACAAATGTCACCTCATAAATAATACATGGTGAATAATTTTAGCCAAGTGAACATAGCGTTGAGTGTCACTGTACAGGGTCGGTGATGGATGGGCGTGGATGTCTACGATGCCTAACACGACATTACATCGGCTGGGGTGCGAGGTTTTTGTTTTTCTGAATTATATACATGAAAAAGAAACTGTGTTACAGAATGTTTCGTACTTTGTTGATGTAATTTTTTATACTTAAATGATTTACATCTGTCACGTTATGCTTATTTTGTTGTTTGTTTTATAAATAGCATCATACACGTTATAATTGTATCTTGTATATTGATATGTGTATCTTGTTTTCTAGGTACAGTTTGTGTCCTTACTTTTTTCGATAGCTTTTACCGATCGCGAAAAATACCTAGTGATCTAAAAATGTTGACAGAGCCGGAGTCTATCTCATTGAAGAATGCCAGTTACGTGATTGTTTTTGTCATTTTTTTATTCACTTAACGATAAAATGTAACAGCGTCGTAAACATTTAATATTACAGCCGGTACCGGAGAGGATGTAAGATCTTTCAGAAACTGCCTAGCGCTGTGAGGCATGGTAAGTGCGTTACGTACTTAGGGTTGCCAATTTTACAATTGTTCAAAGATTGTAAAGAAAACAATTGTAAAAAGTTTGACGCTACATGGCTAGAATCGATAATAATTTGTTGCAAATGTCAAAACAATCTTTAGAATGGGGCCCTTACCATGACCTTATATTAACACTTTTTTCAAATAGATATACTTATTTATATAAAGTGGCGAGAGCAAATGACTCTGAGTAAATAATAGGTTGGGGAAAAAGTCTTTTCGCATTATAGTATGTATGAACTTGTAATAAAATCTCTTTGGCTGTAGTATTTGTATCTGGCTGGTTTTGGTATCATTGAAAGTTAAAATTTTTAAGAATATAATTCCAAATTCAAATTAGGCAAATGTGTGATTTTCATTTGTTTTTTGTACTGTCGAGATGAGTGAATCTAATGAAGAAATTCGATACATTTTAAAATTTTACTACAAAAAAGGTAAAAATGCAACGCAAGCCGCGAAAAAAAATTGCGATGTTTATGGACCTAGTGCAGTGTCTGTGAGAGTAGCACAAATTTGGTTTAAGCGTTTTCAATCCGGAAATTTTGATGTCAAAGATGCACCTCGCTCGGGTCGCCCTATTACGGATAAAATGGATGCCATTTTTGAAAAAGTGGAGCAAGATCGACATATCAGTAGTTACGACGTAGCTGAAGAACTGAGAATAGATCACAAAACAGTTTTGGCGCATTTGAAAAAAACTGGGTACAAAAAAAAGCTCGATATTTGGGTACCTCACGAGCTCATTGAAAGAAACCTAATGAACCGTGACTCATTTGTGATTCTTTATTACGACGTAATGAAACCGAATCATTTTTGAAAAACCTGATAACTGGTGATGAAAAGTTGATCACGTACGACAAGAACGTGCGAAAAAGGTCGTGGTCAAAGGTCGGTCAGGCTTCACAGACTGTGGCGAAACCCGGGTTAACTCGCAATAAGGTGATGTTGTGTGTGTGGTGGGATTGGAAGGGCATTATTCATTATGAGCTATTACCACCAGGCAGGACTATCGATTTTGAACTCTACTGCGAACAACTGATGAGATTAAAGCAAGAAGTTGAGAGAAAGCGGCCGGAATTGATCAACAGAAGGGGTGTGGTGTTTCATCATGATAACGCTAGACCTCACACATCTATTATAGCCACTCAGCAAAAATTAAGAGTTTGGCTGGGAGGTGTTAAAACATCCGCCGTATAGTCCTGACCTTGCACCTTCAGATTTCCACCTGTTTCGGTCTCTTCAGAATTCTTTATGCAATGTTAGGTTAACATCACGAGAGGACTGCCAAATCCACTTGTCGCGGTATTTTGATGAGAAGTCCCAAAATTTTTATAGCAATGGGATCATGTCCCTACCTACAAGATGGCAAAAGGTTATCGAACAAAATGGTACATACATACTTTAGTTAAATTCAAATGAACTATATTAAAAAATGTTTTGAATTATCTTAAAAAATGCGAAGAAACTTTTTCCCCAACCTTATATTTAGGCAACTGCGTAGGGAAATCCCTGTAGGTTCGCACCTCAAAACGTTACCGGGCCAGAAAATAACATTCCTATGCGATTAGTCTTACAACTGTCGCTCTAGTCATCGATTGGTATATTACTATTATTGGTATTAACTGGCATTCTTCAATGAGATAGACTCCGGCTCTGTCAACATTTTTAGATCACTAGGTATTTTACGCGATCGGTAAAAGCTATCGAAAAAAAGTAAGGACACAAACTGTACCTAGAAAACAAGATACACATATCAATATACAAGATACAATTATAACATGTATGATGCTATTTATAAAATAAACAACGAAATAAGCATAACGTGACAGATATGAAACATTTAAGTATAAAAAATTAGAACAACAAAGTACGAAACATTCTGTAACACAGTTTCTTTTTCATGTATATAATTCAGAAAAACAAAAACCTCGCACCCCAGCTGATGTAATGTCGTGTTAGGCATCGTAGACATCCACGCCCATCCATCACCGACCCTGTACAGTGACACTCAACGCTATGTTCACTTGGCTAAAATTATTCGGCATGTATTATTTATGAGGTGACATTTGTAAAAACGCACCTCCTATTTGGAAGGGACTGTGTTGTATTCAGAGTGAAACGGATTCATCTACTGATATTTTAAATATGAAAATGGTTTTTTTACGGATTGACCGCGGACATTTGGTGTGAACAGTTAAACCAGCAATATTTGTGCAAGCTTTTGATGTTTATGTTAATCTGTAGAAATTACTAGCTTTCAAAACGACACTGCAACCGCGGCTCACAAAAACGTAACGTAACTTCACGCGTGTAATCCCCGAAGGGGTAGGCAGAGGTAAATGCATGTATTCAAGCATACATGCAAACACCCACGACACGCCGGTTACGTTTTGGCCCATGTAACAGGTGGCGAACCTGTTGCCATCTCTGGTCACATTACCGAACTCCGAGGTACTGGGAAACTTCCAGAAAATGGAAATATCCCAAAAGAACCAGTGATAAAGGATTTTAAACCGTTATCTCTGATAGTCCCCGACCCGGGAAACGGACCCACGACCTCCAGCGTAGTAGTAGTGGCCTGCTACCACTACGCTGCTGAGGCAGTTTCACAAAACATGCGTAAATTTAAACCGATAGATATCAATTTATATTGAAAGACGTCCACCGTTGAACAAAGCCTTCCCTTAAGACGCCCACAAAAGTGTTGTGCGACATTAGGGGAGAATATACCATAATCGCCTCGCTTGGCAGTCGGATTCAATGTTCAACGGTGCGGTTCTCACGTTCGTTTTTGCCCAGAACGTGTAAATTGTGGAATGAACTTCCCTCTGAGGTGTTCCCTCGGTGCTACAATATAGGGTTCTTCAAAAATGGCGTCAAAAGAGTCCTTCAGGGCTGGCAGCGCGTTGGCGACTCCCCTGGTGTTGCAAATGTTCATAGGCGACGGTGACTACTTTCCATCAGGTGGCCCGTCTGCTTGTTTAACAATACATTCACATAAAAAAAAATACCAAAAGGTCTTATTTCGTTTAATTAGTAAATTAAGGAATTTTGTGTCATTTGTTCATATGACGTCGCGTCATCGCGTCAACAAAAAACCTGACGAAGTATCAGCGATTCAGTTTCAATTAATCACCGCATAACCATACGGTGAATATTATGTAAATTATTTACAAATAAAACGTTCACATGTATTATCTCATTTCAGCTTTATATAACTTATACCTACATTTATTATTTTTTGACATTCAAGATCATATAAATATTATTTACTTATCCCTTTTCTAATGGAAGGACCAAGTTGACAACCCTAGTTAATAAATGTACCTATCAAACATTTCATTGCTGCGCCATAAAGCTCAGTGATTTAGGTGTAGGTAAGAATATCCGCTTACCGAGTTAACGCCAAATTCAGGTGTTTTGCATAAAATATGCATACATTCTAGCATTTATCTCTTTTTTAAGTTTCTCATTACGTACCAAGGTGCTAACAAGCCACTACTGCTAAGCCTGAAATTCTGCGTTGAATTATGAAATCAGAGAATATGGTTTAAGATGTAGAATAACTTGTATACATAAATGACCTTGTGTTTGAGCCTCGCTCGCGTAAGGTAAGAAATTGTGATTTTTTCAGAAGTGTACGAGTAAAGCCAGCGACAGTTATACTAAAGATAAAAATGACATTACCAATGGAGAGTTTAATAAACACAGCCCTAATCAGTAGACACTCCATTATATTTCATAGCCGCAACGTAAAGCTTAGCGATTTAGGTCTAGACTCGTAAAATGTGAACGTTTTCAGAAAATGTTATATTTTCGCTGCCTACATTACGAGATCTTCGGGGATCCCTGCTGCACATCAATCATTCACGAGATATATTACATTCGGTGTGGAAGGAGCTTAACCGAATGTAGATATATCACAGGTCGCTGGCACGCTGGTTCGGGTCTTATTTTCATATGATTTTATAATAGGTATGTCTTCTACTGGATAAGTTAGTTTAGTGACCATGTCTAATATTTTATTTGAATACTATAAAGTGAAAACTTCTAATTAATGAATTAACTGAAAAAGTGCCTACTGGTACTGATGGGTTAGAAAAAGAAACTATGACAAACTAGTCTCAAATAAAGTTTTTGTCTTATTTAATTAAGGTGGCAAACAAGCATGCAGTTTACATTGATGCTAAGTGATGACTGCAGCGTATAGATAAAAAAAGTAACTTCATGCCTGTAATCCCTGAAGGGGTAGGCAGAGGTAAATGCATGCATTCAATCATACATCCAAATACCCACGATTCGCCGGTTACGTTTTGGCCCATGTAACAGGTGCCGAGCCTTTTGACATCTCCGGGCACATTACTAAACTTCGAGGTACTGGGAATTTTTCCAGAAAATGGAAAAATCCCAATAGAACCACAGATAAAGGACTTTACACCATTATCTCTGATAATCCCCTACCCGGGAATCGAACCCAGGACCTCAGCGTAGTAGTAGTGGCCTGCTACCACTAGGCTACCGAGGCTATAGATACTTACACAAAAATCAGATCAAAATGCAGATGCATTGCCACTCCCGAGACCTAAGTTGTTATGTCTCTGTGATAGTTGTTACGGGGCCATATAACATCAATACAATCTGTTTGCTTGTTTGCCACTTCAAGATATAAACAAAACATATACTACGACGGTAGACGAGGCACGAGAGGTTTGTCAGAACCGGGATGTCTGGCGCTCTACACTCTCTGCCTACCCCGTTAGGGACCTGGCGTGAAGATACATACATACATACATACATATACTACGATTGTGATATGCATGCTTCTTTAAATAGCAATTCACGACACAAAATGTCAGTAACTGAAAGCATTCATAAGATAGATATCAGTCAAGAGAATCTCGTGGGCGTCTGTAGGTACATTACATGTAAATATGTACGACCATCCCAACCGTAGACTCAGTAATAACGCTGCATACATTTAAGTTATAATTCCATTAATTTATTCACTCATAAATATACGATAAGGTTACTAAATTCCAATTATTTTAGAGAAGCTTACAAGGGAATTTTGTGTTAATTATTCCCTTATTAATGCTAATTTACTGGTTGATTATTATGCGGCTTGTTAGAATAGTATTTTAGTAAGTGTGTAGTAATTATATTATCAAGTGCTTCAATAAATTTCTCAAACCTGTAAAGTAATTTTCTTAGGTGTTATTTATGCGATAAAACAAGTGAGCGTGTAGTCGACGAATTTATTTTACGATTCGACATTCCACTGCTATTAGTACATAGATTAGGTTACTAGTGCTTTATGCTATCAGTAGACCATAATTTGTAACTTTGACTGATATTTGACAGACATACGCACATCAACTTACCCTCCTCCTAAAATAACCCCCTCCAGATCTCCGGGTGGCAACATCCTTGGCAGTTGAAGAATCTTCAAAAAAAAAAAACCAAGAAATTGAAATTGAATAGAATTTGTTTTATATTATTTCGCATTAACACATGCTTGTGAAAAACTTGCTTTAAATAAAATGAATAGAATTTATTGACACAGATTGGAGACATAGTAAACAGACATTAAATAAGGGAAGATATATGGGTCGCTAGTCTGAAAAACAATGAACCCAGCGCATAAAGTCGCTACCTACATACAAAATATAAACTAAATAAAGCAGCGGCATGGAAGACAGCAGATGGTAGCCATCGATTTGCAATTAGGGACGTTCAACCTCCGGTGCCTATTCATTAAAATTGTATTTCTTCGGTCCATAATCCGCTTTTGTCCGACTTCAACGATTTTTTGCAATTACGCCCTGGTTGCTTCACAAAATTTACTTTGTGGGATAATAGTCTGCTTTCAAAGATCATAACATATTATTATGACCGAAGTAGTTATCTGTAAATACTGTAAACAACAACGACATTCTTTGACGAAGGCAGTTTCTTCAATTTTACATACTATTATAATCAAGCTCTTTTTATAGGATGATGAATAAGTACAGTATCCATCAACTAATATTACACATAGACTTTAAGAAAGAGATTTTATCTAATTTCGGCTCTGTAGAGCTCTTTCGCACACAACCTATGTGATGTTTGTCATCAGTGATCAGTATAAATTTACGTAATGTCTTATGGCCTAAAGATAGTATCAATCGATTAATCGAAAGCTCTCCTTAAACACTCTTTAAACCGTCAAGCCACAAGAGACCGCCGGCGGCAAATGATCAATTGAAATAAATATTCATGTTTTTCTCACGAGCTGACGGTTTAACAAAACTAATTCATGAGTTCACCTACATTCATTTGATAAACAAGTAGACACTGCGTCAAATAAAAGAACGCAGCAATTGAATAGCAAATGAAATACCATCGATCTGTGTTCAGTGTGGTTTCGTGACATTTTAAGTATTCAGAGTCCGCCTGAACGCTCCCATGTTCGAGCCCATCGCCTGATTAGTTCAGGTTCTATTCGAGAACTGTGCGCTTTACAATAAAATCCACCTATACTCCAAAGTGCCCTCTATCGCAAGTTGATAAAGCATATTTTCCATTGTTACGTTTATCTACAATTTAATATCTCAAGACATGAAAGGTATTTGTAACATTGAGTAGAAATAGACGGTTCGTTAACGGTCCGCCCCTGCCGCTAAGAATTTGCATCGAGTAGATTTGTTTTGTCGATGCTCGGTCCCAGAACTAGCCGGCTCCGTAAAAAGTATTTGCAAATGAAACATTCTGTCGGAAGAATGTGCGCTTGAATAAGGATTTATTTTGTGAGAAATTCCTTTATTATTAATGGACTGCAGTTTTTCGTTCTTAACGTCTCTCAATTTGAGCTCTCCCTTAATATAAGTAGAAATTAATGGAACTTCGATTTTCGAGCAAGCATTGTGTTTATGGATTTGTTATATTAATATTCATAGTTTGTTTACGTTTTGAAAAGTGAACTATTTAGAATAAATATAATAATCAATGAGAGTGGTGACTGCCCTGCGGTACACCTTAATTAACTGTCGGAGAATAATATTAATACAGTAACTTTTCGTTTTTGGAGACTTATTAATATTCTTTAGAACAGAGTTCATCGATACATAATTACATAATAATTAATTAGAGTTTCCGAATGCGAATACTGAATATCGAGAGGATAACTAATCGCAAGCGTCTGTCAACTCGTTATTCGCTATACGCTCGCCCCGGTAAATTTAATCGATGAGTCTACTTGCTTTATGCCGTCGCTGACACGAGTGCATTGTAATACAAGCCTTACATTTAGATAGAGAGCAAAGAGATGAGAGATGTATATATGTATACATACTCATGTTAAATCTAATAATTTTATTTTAGCTACTATTTAATATCAGACATTTATGTAAATATATAACGTATTATTCTAGTATCTTTTTTTTGGTTTTTGAACCTATGATTAATTGATATATAATAGAATAATTAATGGGCTTAGAGTGGATCCCTGCAGAACACCCGTATTAATTATTTAAATTTAAATTTGTATAATTCAATTTTTGCGTTATATTGGATATTTATTAAAATATTTGGTATCAAAAGTCACCAGAACTATCGATTTGAGTATCCGATAGCGAACTGTATGGATATCGAGAGGTAATTAATCGCAAGCGTCAGTCAACACGTTATTTGCTGTACGCTCGCGCCGGTTTTAATCGATGTTGATGAGTGTACTCGCTGGGTACCGTCGCTCGCACTAGTGCGTTGCTTTGTGTGCATCTAATTATACGACTTCATTGTTCGACTGTACTTGTGATGTTGGATATTTGCAATGTGTTTGTTCGCAACGCAGCGGCCGTGGTGAATGTAAAAGTGTGATCTTTAGGGTCCCGTAGTCTATAAGGAACCCTTATAGTTTTAACCCTTATTAGTTTTTAACTGCCTCAGTGGCGTAGCGGTAGCAGGCCACTACTATTACGCTGGAGGTCCTGGGTTCGATTCCCGGGTCGGGGGAGATCAGAGATAACGGTTTAAAATCCTTTGTCTCTGGTTCTATTGGGATTTTTCCATTTACTGGAAGTTGCCCAGTACCTCGGAGTTTGGTAATGTGCCCGGAGATGGCAACAGGTTCGCCACCTGTTACATGGGCTAAAAACGTAACCGGCGAGTCGTGGGTGTTTGCATGTATGCTTGAATGCATGCATTTACCTCTGCCTACCCCTTCGGGGATTACAGGCGTGAAGTTACGTACGTTATAGTTTCGCCATGTCTGTCCGTCCGTTCGTCTGTTTGCAGCTATGCTCGAAGACTCGTAGCACTTGAAAGCTGTAATTTGGTATGATTATACATACCTATTAGTCATGCCAAAAAAAGTGGTGCTGTAGTGGGGATGCAATATTTTTTAAGATAGGTCTTTAATAATATTATAGATTTGAGAAGACCATTTTTCGATTAGAGGATCCGTTTGTGTAATTTTTGGCTTTTAACTGGATTTTTTTGCAGTCAAGTGTCCTTCAATCTTCGGCCAGCCAAACGATGGCATTTGGACGTATAAAAAATTCACGATGATAGAACCTAAAACTAAAGGAAAACTGTCACGGCTGAACAGACTCAACAATTAACTTTTTTTTATGTAATGGAATTGGCAAACAAGCATGCAGTCCACATTGATGTTAAGTGATGACTGCAGCCTATAGACACCCACACGAAGACCAAGATCAAAATGCAGATGTGTTACCACATCTGAGGCCGAAGGTGTTATGCCTCTGTACCGGATATTACAGGGCCGTACATTACCACTTGACCGGAACACGATAGTGCTGAACACTACCGTTTAGCGGCAAGTATAGTGGTGCACCTGCATTGCAACCTGATGATTTTTATTGAGTTAAAGCGCTTATTATCATTGTTAAAATAAAGACTGTATGTCCGGCCATAACTTTATTCGTTTAAAATTTTAAGATTTTTTTAAATATAATTCTCAATACATAATTATAATGATCTCATCAACCATGATAATATAGTGATATAACTACTACGTTAGAAAGGCTTTTTTATAAATAAAAAACCAATTACGGTATGATCATTTGTCACTTCATGTTTACGTTACGTTTTTTTTATTTTTTTTAGCGATGTAATAGTACCTAGTACAAGTCATCTGTGTATAAAATGTTTTTTTTATATTTATTTGTAAATCTCTTTGCATACAGATTGATAGTTCTTTATCTTTTATCAAATGTTGCTATTGTGAATACTCAGCGAAGTCGAAGTGCGTTCTTTCTTTTTTATCTTTAGTGCAAGACTTCTTACTAGTGGCAGAGTCCCAGTGCAAGGACTCGAGGACGTAGGCACCGCCACATCATCTTATTTAATTGTTTGATATTATTTCGCATTAACACATGCTTGTGAAATATATTTTACTTTTAAAGAAAAATGGAAAGAAAAATTTGACTTCAGGCGAGGCTCGAACTCGCGACCTACTGGGAATCTAGTCCAGCCGCTCTTCCAATTGAGCTACTGAAGCCCTGCCCGATTTGTCGAATTTTTCCTTCACATCTATTGCATTGCTTTATGGTAGCAGTAGCGCCATCTATTACCAACTATGCTAGTTAGGCAACCGATATAATAGACTTTTCAGTTTATTGAATATCGTAAAGAAGTCGCTTTTACCCTTAATAATTGTTTGATATTATTTCGCATTAACACATGCTTGTGAAATATATTTTACTTTTAAAGAAAAATGGAAAGAAAAATTTGACTTCAGGCGAGGCTCGAACTCGCGACCTACTGGGAATCTAGTCCAGCCGCTCTTCCAATTGAGCTACTGAAGCCCTGCCCGATTTGTCGAATTTTTCCTTCACATCTATTGCATTGCTTTATGGTAGCAGTAGCGCCATCTATTACCAACTATGCTAGTTAGGCAACCGATATAATAGACTTTTCAGTTTATTGAATATCGTAAAGAAGTCGCTTTTACCCTTAATAATTGTTTGATATTATTTCGCATTAACACATGCTTGTGAAATATATTTTACTTTTAAAGAAAAATGGAAAGAAAAATTTGACTTCAGGCGAGGCTCGAACTCGCGACCTACTGGGAATCTAGTCCAGCCGCTCTTCCAATTGAGCTACTGAAGCCCTGCCCGATTTGTCGAATTTTTCCTTCACATCTATTGCATTGCTTTATGGTAGCAGTAGCGCCATCTATTACCAACTATGCTAGTTAGGCAACCGATATAATAGACTTTTCAGTTTATTGAATATCGTAAAGAAGTCGCTTTTACCCTTAATAATTGTTTGATATTATTTCGCATTAACACATGCTTGTGAAATATATTTTACTTTTAAAGAAAAATGGAAAGAAAAATTTGACTTCAGGCGAGGCTCGAACTCGCGACCTACTGGGAATCTAGTCCAGCCGCTCTTCCAATTGAGCTACTGAAGCCCTGCCCGATTTGTCGAATTTTTCCTTCACATCTATTGCATTGCTTTATGGTAGCAGTAGCGCCATCTATTACCAACTATGCTAGTTTAGCATTGCCTAACTAGCATAGTTGGTAATAGATGGCGCTACTGCTACCATAAAGCAATGCAATAGATGTGAAGGAAAAATTCGACAAATCGGGCAGGGCTTCAGTAGCTCAATTGGAAGAGCGGCTGGACTAGATTCCCAGTAGGTCGCGAGTTCGAGCCTCGCCTGAAGTCAAATTTTTCTTTCCATTTTTCTTTAAAAGTAAAATATATTTCACAAGCATGTGTTAATGCGAAATAATAACAAACAATTATTAAGGGTAAAAGCGACTTCTTTACGATATTCAATAAACTGAAAAGTCTATTATATCGGTTGCCTAACTAGCATAGTTGGTAATAGATGGCGCTACTGCTACCATAAAGCAATGCAATAGATGTGAAGGAAAAATTCGACAAATCGGGCAGGGCTTCAGTAGCTCAATTGGAAGAGCGGCTGGACTAGATTCCCAGTAGGTCGCGAGTTCGAGCCTCGCCTGAAGTCAAATTTTTCTTTCCATTTTTCTTTAAAAGTAAAATATATTTCACAAGCATGTGTTAATGCGAAATAATATCAAACAATTATTAAGGGTAAAAGCGACTTCTTTACGATATTCAATAAACTGCAAAGTCTATTATATCGGTTGCCTAACTAGCATAGTTGGTAATAGATGGTGCTACTGCTACCATAAAGCAATGCAATAGATGTGAAGGAAAAATTCGACAAATCGGGCAGGGCTTCAGTAGCTCAATTGGAAGAGCGGCTGGACTAGATTCCCAGTAGGTCGCGAGTTCGAGCCTCGCCTGAAGTCAAATTTTTCTTTCCATTTTTCTTTAAAAGTAAAATATATTTCACAAGCATGTGTTAATGCGAAATAATATCAAACAATTATTAAGGGTAAAAGCGACTTCTTTACGATATTCAATAAACTGAAAAGTCTATTATATCGGTTGCCTAACTAGCATAGTTGGTAATAGATGGCGCTACTGCTACCATAAAGCAATGCAATAGATGTGAAGGAAAAATTCGACAAATCGGGCAGGGCTTCAGTAGCTCAATTGGAAGAGCGGCTGGACTAGATTCCCAGTAGGTCGCGAGTTCGAGCCTCGCCTGAAGTCAAATTTTTCTTTCCATTTTTCTTTAAAAGTAAAATATATTTCACAAGCATGTGTTAATGCGAAATAATATCAAACAATTATTAAGGGTAAAAGCGACTTCTTTACGATATTCAATAAACTGAAAAGTCTATTATATCGGTTGCCTAACTAGCATAGTTGGTAATAGATGGCGCTACTGCTACCATAAAGCAATGCAATAGATGTGAAGGAAAAATTCGACAAATCGGGCAGGGCTTCAGTAGCTCAATTGGAAGAGCGGCTGGACTAGATTCCCAGTAGGTCGCGAGTTCGAGCCTCGCCTGAAGTCAAATTTTTCTTTCCATTTTTCTTTAAAAGTAAAATATATTTCACAAGCATGTGTTAATGCGAAATAATATCAAACAATTATTAAGGGTAAAAGCGACTTCTTTACGATATTCAATAAACTGAAAAGTCTATTATATCGGTTGCCTAACTAGCATAGTTGGTAATAGATGGCGCTACTGCTACCATAAAGCAATGCAATAGATGTGAAGGAAAAATTCGACAAATCGGGCAGGGCTTCAGTAGCTCAATTGGAAGAGCGGCTGGACTAGATTCCCAGTAGGTCGCGAGTTCGAGCCTCGCCTGAAGTCAAATTTTTCTTTCCATTTTTCTTTAAAAGTAAAAAAATCATCTTATTTATCTGCCGCCAAATGGTAGTGTTCAGGACTAACTAACGTGGTTAGATGGTAAGCCTATGGCTTCCTAATAACTATCACAAAGACTAAACTAAGATCTCAGGGGTGGCAACGCATCTGCATTTTGACCTCTGGTTTTTGTCTACATGTCTATAGGCTGCAGTCATCATTTAACAACCAAGTAAACTACATACCTGTTTGCCACTTCAGTGACTAAAAAAATCTTAAAGAATATTGCCACGTAATTGTGTTTGAAAGCTTTATTCCTTGTTCAAATATTAATTCACTTAGTACCTACCTACTGTTTACCAGCGACCAACATGGCGTTCTGTAAAGCTTAAAAGTGTGAAAATTTCCACAATTCAATTTGGTTTGGCTCGTTCGCGTGAATTTTATCTACGCTTGCGTAATTTGAGCTCAATCTATTAAATTATAGCCAATGTACAACAATACATAATTCCTAGTGATAATGGAATTGACCTGGCTTGATAGGGTTGGCAGACTATTTTTTTTTATTTCATAGAAGTGGCAAACAAGCATGCAGATCACATTGATGTTAAGTGATGACTGCAGCCTATAGACACCCACATGAAGACCAAGGTCAAAATGCAAATGCGTTACCACTCCTGAGGCCTAAGGTGTTATGCCTCTGTGCCGGAAATTACAGGGCCGTACATTACCACCTGACCGGAACACGATAGTGCTGAACGCTACTGATAGAATTGGAACGCAATCCAATTACATCCAATTACAAAACATTATTTCCTACAACTACCATTTAGCGGCAAGTATTGGTAAGTATTGGTAATTAGGTAATGCGGTGGTGCCTACGCCCGCGAGCTCAGTCACTGGAGCTCTACCACCAGTAAACATATTCTGAATGTTGAATTAAATCCGTACAGTAGTTTTTTATATGGAATAAAGTGGGAAACGGTACAACCCTAGATGTCAGCATCTATTAGTATGGACGGATAATGAGACAGGCAAAACAGATCCATGGTCGATTACACCCCGGCTGTTTGTTTTTAATTACACCCAGCGTAGCGGAAATAACGCTGCCTTTTAAAATTTTGCATATTTTCTTTATCATTCGTCCCATTCATTTTATTGTTTGTAAAAAGGATTTCAAAAATCGAGTAAGCGTTTTGTAGCGTTTTTATCATTTGCATATTTATATTGCTTTAACGAGTCAATAAATATCTTAGAAGAGGGCCTGAAAAGACTCATAATAATTATAAGTATATTTATTCGTACAATAAATTCGTCTTCAATTGACGCAATATAGTTAGCAGGGTATTATACTTTTTTTTATGTAATGTAAGTGGCCAACAAGCATGCAGTTCACATTGATGTTAAGTGATGACTGCAGCCTATAGACACCCACATGAAGACCAAGGCCAAAATGCAGATGCGTTACCACTCCTGAGGCCTAAGGTGTTATGCCTCTGTGCCGGAAATTACAGGGCCGTACATTACCACCTGACCGGAACACGATACTGCTGAACACTACCATTTAGCGGCAAGTAAATTAATACTGCTAGGATTGCAATCATTCATACATCGCTAATAAATGCATTACAATTGATTTGACCGTTTTTTGAAGTTGTTAAAAATAAGCTTGACTTTACGATTGCAATTGCAGCATATTACCGCGAAACCAACGCAGTGGTTTCTCCAAAAGTACGAAATAACAAACTTTTTGTCGGTTCATTAAAAAAATTCAAAGAATTTTAATCTCTTAACGTTGGCAAGGAATATTAATTTCAGTAATAGCGATACACAAAGTGAGGGGTTTTTAGAGGCAGTCGCCGTATAGTCTGGAGAGGAGGTAACAAAGCATAAAATCGTTTCGACCGGCGTAACCCGATCCTCAGTCGCAACTAATTTTACTCAATCAGAGTACAGACAGCCCTTGTAATGTGTAATTTGATTATCATTCATTATGTTGGATAGTCATTCGCTTGGGAATATCGTACAGTTTTGTTTTATAAATTGGCTCTTTGCTCACATTTACGAGAGCATCATGAATTTTGTTACAACTACTGAAAATGTAGTCAAATTCAAGCTGGTTTTTCGGTTTACGATTAGAGAATTTATTTCAGGAATGTTATTTTACAAATCTATGTTATCTCATATAAAAAAAAGGTTAATAGGCGTTATATCATCAATTTATCAATTTCAAATACACCGTCTTACAAACATGAACCCGTAACTCGCGCCCCTTTCCTGGAAAATTTTATGGCTTCGCCATTCTATTTGTATGCAAACGTTGTGTCAGTATTAATGGGATAGACTCCCTGTTGCGTAACCTTAGCCACGTGGTAACACTTCAGAATATGACTATTCATTGACATTAACAACAGTCTAGTTAGAGTTTCTCTCGAACGGTCCGTGTCCCGTGTTAATGAGGAGTGCTCTAGATTTGATCGGGTGAAAATTGTTCGCGAGTGCACTCTCGAAATAGGGCAATCCACCCGCAGAGACAATTGAAATAAAACGTCAGTGCAGCTGCGCGGTTGGTCAACCAAGAATGATGCAAAACAATTGTGCAGCGCATGCCAAATCAACATTTAATACGGCGAGATAAGAATCAATTTCCAAAATTGACGCGTCCAATTCGTACCGTTTCAGTTCACGGGTCCAGCGCACTCTGTACCGCAGAAGGGCTTTCTTTTTGCTCCAACTGCGAACAGTTTTATTTTAAATCTGTGGCTCTAACGAACCGAGCTCTTGTTACATACGAATGCGAATGCCGTGTGCAGCTGTCGCTTGGTCTGCTTAACGCCACTTCGACAGCGATATTAGGACCGATATATTGAATACTGCAGTTGTATTAGACCCCAAAAATGCGTTGCATACGTTCCGCTGACATATCGATTCGTATATCCATTCGAAGATTGAATTTCTGCTCTGAACGTTGCAGTCTACGGGAATACGTTTCCGGAGAGTTTGCATCGTGTTTTTAGATATTGGATTCTATGTTTGATATCGTCGGATGGTTTTTTTATGTAATGGATAAGCAGTGTGGAGTGGCAAACAAGCATGCCGTTCACATTGATGTTAAGTGATGACTGCAGCCTATAGACACCCACACAAAGACCAAGGTCAAAATGCAGATGCGAAGTTTAAGGAAATTACAAGGTCATACATTACCACCTGATCGGAACACGATAGTGCTGAACACTACCATTTAGCGCCAAGTATATTAGGTAATGCGGTGGTGCCTACGCCCGCGAGCTCCGTCACTGCAGATCTACCACCAGTAGCAAAAACAGGCGAATTTGAATAGAAGCAATGGCATGGCTTGTCTTGTCGAAGGTAAATTTATTGTACCGTCCGGACGAAAGTTAAATTACCCAGTTGTTTCTAGTCGCGATTACGCCTCCAATTGGTATTTCAATAATGGGCTAAGTGCAGGGCTAATAAATTGCATGTGGTTGTGACATGTGTAAAGGCGCATAAGTCAGCAAGGCGTCGAGGCTGCGGGCTGGCATTGTGTTCTTGTGCCGCATACATTAACGTGCATTCTCACTAGGGATGGTCAAACAAAACAAAAATATCCATATACCTATTTATTATCGATACTTATTTTATATTTTTGTTAATAGCTACTAATTTTAAAGTGAAAACGTCTATAATTAACCACGTATTGGGCAGAAATATCGATTTGTTTCCTCTTGTTTCAAGAGGATATCGATATTTCTGCCTTTGCTTTTGCTTTGGAAAGAAAAAGTATTTTATGTAATGGAAGTGGCAACGTGGTGGATGTTAAGTGATGATTGCAGCCTATAGACACTTACACTAAGACCAAGGTCGAAATATCATGTAGTCGTGTGCCTATTGATATCTACGGGCACATTACCAAAACTTGGTTTATTTCCAATAAATCGGAAAATTATTTACCTCCGATCCGGGGACCCCCGCATGGTGCTAGTTAGTGGCTTGCCTCCGCCAGACTTCTGAGCCAGTTAATAATATCGATATTTTTATATCGATATTTTTTACCCAAGCCTAATTCTCACACGGTAACCCGTTCCTTGGCCAGTCGCCTGCTGTCTTGTTGCTTTTACTAATCCGCGTGCCATCGTCGATTTCTTTTTGCGGGCTTCGATCATCGGTCCGCTTTGTGTCAAACATTTGGCGCTATGTTCCAAGTTATTTATTATGAAAAGACGTGGCGAAGTTATAGATCTTCAGATAGGACACGCGTTAATGTATTTTGTGTGTGTATAGGAGGATTAATAATTCATAATCATTACTTAGATCTAAAACAGTTTAATCCAGGGCGGCGGCGAAAGCGAGGCTGGCGACTCTGAAGCCGCGACGCCGCCGTCCGCTGTCACCCATTTAACTTCGAAATTAATCTATGTGTTAGATCGCGCCGCTCTCGCCGTTGTCCCGCAGATTGGTGACATCCAATTTGAGACCAAAGTTCGCAAATTTATTTTATTAGATTTTTTACTGGTAGAGCTCCAGTGACGGAGCTCGCGGGCGTAGGCACCACCACATTACGTAACATACTTGCCGCTAAATGGTAGTGTTTAGCACTATCGTGTTCCGGTCAGGTGGTAATGTACGGCTCTGTAATTTCCGTCACAGAGGCATAACACCTAATGCCTCAGGAGTGGCAGCGCATCTGCATTTTGACCTCTGGTCATTGTGTGGGTGTCCATAGGCTGCAGTCATCACTTAACATCAATGGGAACTGCACGCTTGTTTGCCACTTTTACTACATAAAAAAAAATCTCTAATGGAAACTGAATATGCGACTCACGAATAGTTTAAACAAAGTCGTTAGATTCCACTAATTGAAGAATTCTTTTTCACTTATGGTGGGGTCGTTACGTCCCAACGACACTACTTTTACCATAATGACACATAACATTGTTGTTGGGGAGGCTTTAGTACAGCAGTGGACGTCTCTCGGCTGAAGTGATGTATTAGTAAAGTAATTAAATATTTATCATCAACTAGCTGACCTGTCAAACTTCGTATTGCCTCAGAATAAAAATACGACATGTGTCAAAGGTTTGATAGATACGGACTATTTGTTTGGGAAAATAAAATGGTGGTTTTTACCATTTCTATTCAATTTCTTCATATTTTCTTACCTTTTAAACATTCCCTGGACTTCCAAAAATAATTCAAAATCAATTTTAGCCAAATCGGTCCAGCCATTCACGCGTGATGCCGTGACCAAGGAAAACGGGTTGCATTTTTATATATATATATAGATTAGAACTGTCTGTTTGTTTTTCATGTATGATCTAGATATGAAAATGTCTATTGTACATGATATAATAAGTAATAATAATAATGGCAACCCATTATAGGTCCCACTGCTGGACCGTGGAGTCTCTCCCCTTTTTGGGGGGAGGCCTGGAGCTTACTCCACTACGCTGCTTCAATGCGGATTGGTGGAGATACGAGTTAGTGCCCAAGGCGCTGTCGGATGTTTTCAAACCGCCCATAAGGCCTCCGACATAGTTTAACGACTGCTATCCATCGGCGGCTTAACGTGCCCTCCGAAGCACGGAAACGCGCATTTTAATTTGCCACTAGCGGTCACCCATGACACACCCGACCGCGCCCGTAATGCTTAACCGAGTAGATCGCTTACGATCTGCACCAGCCGCGGGGCCATGCGCGCTGTGCATGATAGCATTATGATTTTTACTTCTATTATTTAATTTAGCTATACTTTTCTATATTTATCTCTCAATACTTTCGATTTCACTCTCATCATTACTATACTAAAGCAAAAATATTTCTGAACCCACTACAAACATAAATATAGTAATACACAATTGGGACAAATACGTGCGTGCACGCAGTTTACAATATGCCAACATTTGCAACATGTGTAATATTCTCGAAATAATCTGAGACTAACGTAACGACTGTACACTGGCGCGTACCGCCTGAGGGTGCGGTGTCGACGCGTGCGCATATTATTTAGATGTTAAACGTAGTGATGTTAAATGTACGATTCTTTCACCAATAAGTTTTTGAAGGTATATATCAAACGATATGCCATCTTTTGTAATCACAGTATATTTAATGTTCTCGGAATAATTTGAGGCTAACAACTCTACATCGTCGCGCGCTCCTTCAGGGTGCGGTGTCGACACGTGCGCATATTTAGATGTCGAACGTAGTGATGTGAAATGTGTGATTCTTTAATCAATAAGCTTTTTGTAAGTATGTATCAAACGATAGGACAACTTTTGTAATAACAGTACCTATGTTTAATATTCTCGAAATAATTTGATGCGAACGACTCTATATCGTCGTGCATCGCTTAAGGGTGTGGTGTTGACGAGTGCACATATTTAAATGTTGAACCTAGTAAAATTGAACTATTTTTGTTGAATTTTAAACAAATGACAACATTTGTCGCCCGCGCATCGGTCTAGATAGCGTATGAGTGGGTCGTTATGCGTGCACCAGCTAATTAAATTTTCTACCTTGGGTAGTACGAGAACGATTCTTCGGTATAAAAGGGATTTAAGAAATGTGTTATACAAAATTATTTACTTAACATAATTTATTATTCGTGTTAAAGATTTGTTCTATGAAATTTATTTTGCCACCTGAATAAGAATCATTAGGTATATTATGACAGTCACTTAAATTTATTCCCATTTTCAGCTGTGTTCATTTTGAGTCGTAAATATGCTCAATGTTATTTGTACATAAAATCCAACGCCGTAATTATGATAAACTTGGAATGGAATACCAACGTATTAAATTCTTGGAATAACCTAACCTTCTAATTATTTCAGATCAAATCAAACAAATTGAATCTAGGCTTAATAATATTTCGACCAGATAAAGGCTCTCAAATACAACTTGAACGTGAACCGCGAATTACTCAGGTTGTTATTATATGTATCGACTCGAATATTAATTGGAATAAGAGCAATAGAACTGAGTGTAAAGCACGACTCACTAAATAATTTAGAAATTCGCTTGAAATCTTTTTAAGGACTGTTTTGTGTGCGAAATGTATCGATGCATATTTGGCTTATGCATATTTGCAATTAATGACTACATTTATATTAAATACTAGTAGTGCCCGCGACAGACAGACAAAAATTGTAAAAAATGTTGTTTTGGTATATGTACCGTGTATACATACATATGCATTTAGTAAAAAGCGGTTATTTTTATATTACAAACAGACACTCCAATTTTATTTATTTGTGTAGATGTGTAGATAACATAATTGGACGTGAATCTAATATTAGATTAAACCTAGTTAGTATTCCTATATATGTATATACAATGTTAAGCTGAAATGCGAATTCCTTACAAGTGAACTATTCAACATTAATCGGATTAAGAGCAATCGCACCGAATGCACAGCACTAGTATTCACGCTCGCCAAACTGTCTGCAAACTCATGCGATCGACTATGATTGCTCGAATTTTAATGATGATGACTTTATTATTGTTCATGTTATGTAAGAATTGTTTGCGTTTATTTCAAAACTTACCTGTTTTACTTGTACATTGGTAATTCCTACTTCCCTACTTAATATTATAAATGCGAAAGTAACTCTGTCTGTCTGTCTGTTACCTTTTCACGTCCAAACGACCGAACCAATTTTAATGAAATTTGGTACGGAGATGGAGTTGACTTTGAGAAAGAACATAGGCTACTTTTTAAACGACATCCACGCGGGCGAACCCGTGTGCTACAGCTTGTAATTTATAAATAAGTTTTGTATTATTAAGAGATTAATTAAACTACTCAATTCTTGTATTTTACCGACTCAATACTTTATTTCAATACATACCTAGTGTTAGGCTCTGAGTGTAGGCGTATAATAAAATAGTGTAGAAATGTATGTATTTAAATAAAATAATATACATTTTATGTAATCAGAATATTGAAATTTCAATTACGATTAATATGGTGTAACTTTATTAGTTCAAATCTTACCAAGAAAGTTCAATCTAGAAGTAATTATAGATAACTTTAATTTTGGTCTCTAAGATCATATTAAATCTAGCTAAATGATTTATGAAGCGAATATCTCAGATGATAACTTTAAAAGATTCGAATATTAATGGGATTTAGAGCAATCGCAAACAGTGCACCGCACTAGAGGTCAAAACAATCTGCGAATTCGCTGTTTAGTTCGTTGTTCGATTTTTAGCAATGCCATATTTATTATAATGTCTACATTTATACTATTCGATATTAATCTGAAGAAACTAATTTCCGATTAAACCTAGCGAATATTCTCACACATAGCCTTAAGCCTCAGATGTTAATTATATAAGATTCGAATATTAATCGGATTAAGAGCAATAGCACCGAGTGCACTGCACTAGCGTTCACGCTTGTCAAACAGCCTGCAAATTCGCGTCATGACTTTTTCGTGACTGTTCTGTGTACGAATTTTAACGATGGATATTTTGTTACATTTCAACAATATTTCAAAGTTTCTGTAACATTTTTGGCCCGTGTTGATGTCGCTGATTTGAATATTGCCCGGAACTAACAGATGTAGGTCACGATAGAGTCGCACAGTTTTTTTTTACATTCCCGGTTTAAATTAGGCTCTTCTGTTGTGAGTGAGACATTAAATATGTTTGCTAAAAAAATTGGTTACTCACGAGCAAGCAAAAGATACTAAGGAATGTAATTCAGTTTTAGTTAAATTTAGCGTTTTTAGATTGAAAGTAATATTTTACTAATTATGGTAATCTGTAACATTTTTGCATAGGAATTTTACTCGCTTCAACTCGTTTAAATGATAATTATTTAACAATTATGTTCTTTTCTTTCCAGGTAAATACCAGTCAACAAAACTGCAGGTTTGGCGAAGATATCAAACTGAAGTGTCGCTACATGGGGTCTAATTAAGTTGCTTAACAGTTGCAATAATAAAAAGCCGTGGGAATGTATAGAGGCATCTCTTGCTCAGTGGGTGTTTGTCACTTAGCGCAAACTGCTACCGTATATGGGGTGTACATCTGCCCATGTATTTCTCGCTTTTTCAAGGTCTTTATAGCTTTACATGGAGTTTAATGGGCTTCATTCAATGGTTGCATCACAGCGGGCGATTGCAATTTGATAAATTTTCGCGATTTTATCAATTTTGTTAGATTCAATGCGGTTTTACGATGTGCGTTTAATCGACAATTTATGCTGTTAATCGATTATTTTTTTAAGCAATATCAGGTTTTTATTTCATACTAAGTACCTACATGAGGGCGCAGATAAATTTTGGGCGAAAGAAATTAAAAATGATAATCCACATATTAGTAATTGACATATTGTAGATTGAGTCTATTGTGTAGGTGAATAGACACATGTTTAAGGCTGCAATCAAGGTCAAGACATTATAATGAGCTGTATGCTTGTTTCTCACTTTTCTTTCCTGCTGAGTACTTTTGAGTAAGGACTCCATTCCGATCGCAAGAAACAGGACATTAGCGACGCGATTGTCTTGTGACAGTTGCTCTGCGCAGAAGTGGCAATGTTCAATACTGAAAAGAGCTGGAGGTAGAGCTCCAGTGACGGAGCTCGCGGGCGTAGGCACCACCGCATTACCTAATATACTTGCCGCTAAATGGTAGTGTTCACAACTATCGTGTTCCGGTCAGATGGTAATGTACGGCCCTGTAATTTCCGGCACATAGGCATAACACCTTAGGCCTCAGGAGTGGCAACGCATCTGCATTTTGACCTGTGGTCATTGTGTGGGTGTCTATAGGCTGTAGTCATCACTTAACATCAATGTGAACTGCACGCTTGTTTGCCACAGCGACACCAGATTTTTTTTGTTTGTCGTTATGGCAATCTTTTTCAGTATGACCAGTTACGTTCATGCATATAATTGGTTGGGGAAATACCAGTGTGTACCGATTGTGTGTATTGTTTATGCACTGCGCTTTAGACACAAGCGCTACAAAGAGACGCTTACAGGCTAATCATGAATCGGCCAATATTTGAGTTGGCAATGCAGGCACTGTTTGATGGGGCGTTCTGCGTACATACAACGATGTATTGAGCGTATGTACTTGTATGTAGGAAATATACGTAACCACGTTATATTATGTAATGAAAACGCCACTACACTTGTTTGTTATTATAAAACGACTGTAGTGAATCAGGCTAGGATTGTAAGGCCAGGATTAAAATATGTCCGCGTCGGGAGGATATTGAGATGTAAATCATGAAGATTCTATAAAGGCCGGCGCCCAGTGACGGTATGGCTGTTAATTAATTTAATTAATCAAACTAATGGAACTCTTATTTTCCAATTAAAAGTTCAACTTTTTAGTTCTCCTTTAATTTACTTCGAACTCTCGAAGATACTTTCTGAGAGCATCAATTTACCTTAAAGTAATTGGTTAGGCAAAAAATTTAATCGAATCTCTCTTTTTTTCGTTATGACAAAGAGTAATGAAATTAAGTGAATACTTAAAGTATTAAGATATAAATTTTGACTTAGACACTTTGCCACTCCGAGTAATGCCACTCCTGAGGTTTGTTTATGTAATTAATGTGGCAAACAACTATGCAGTTCACGTGATAACTGCAGCTTAATATACATGTACACCAAAACCAGAGGTCAAAATGCAGATCAAGGGAAAGACGAAAGTGAATATTACTGCCAAGACATACTTGGAACTCTACCATCAGGTCTAGGCTGTTATGTCTCTATTCGGGAAATATCAGGCTCGTGTAATATCTCTTTTTTATGGAAGTGCTAAACAAGTATGCAGTTCACATTGATGTTAAGTGATGGCTGCAGCCTATGGACACCCACACAAAGACCAATGTCAAGATGCAGACGCATTACCACTTCTGAGGCCTAAGGTGTCATGCCTCTGTGCCGGCATGACACCTTACCAAATTACCGAGCCTTTATTACATTAACACTTGACCGGAACACGATAGAGCTGAACACTACCATTTAGCGGCAAGTATATTAGGTAATGCGGTGGTGTCTTCGCCCACGAGCTTCTTCACTGGAGCTGGAGACGATCGGCTCGTTTTGACTTGGTAGAGCGTTATCTCTGTTACACATTGCCTACGTAAGCACTGACAGTCCGGTATTGGTCAAAACTCGATCTAAATGGTCGACAAACGTCAAATAGGTATGGTGCGAAAGAGATAACGCTCTACAGACCCGAAATAAGCCAAAGTCTCCTTCCTAGGCTCGATGTGCAATATTTATTGTTGAGCACTGTAAGTTGTTGACGGCAGACATTTGACTTGTCAGTTGCGGAATCCGACCTTTAAAACTCGCCCTCATCACAATTTCAGCCGAATGACGTCCACTGCTGGACAAAAATCTCCCCCAAAGATTGCCATTTCGATCGGTCTGGGCGCGGCCTCATCCAGCGATTGCCCGCAACCTTCACCACGTCATCGGTCCACCTGGAGAGGGTCAGCCTTCGGTACGCGGTAGAAACTATTTGTTTAAAGATGTTTTTTCTCACCGTATAAACCTTAAAGCTAAGTATACTTAAACAAACATTTTAAAATTAACATCAGTCAAATCGGTCCAGCTATTTCGGGCACTTGACATTATGGTAACTTGACATTTTGAGAACTTGACATTTTGGGAACTTGACATTTTGGGAATTTGGAATACCGGGAACTTGACATTTTGAGAACTTGACATTTTGGGAACTTGACATTTTGGGAACTTGACATTTTGGGAACTTGACATTTTGGGAACTTGACATTTTGGGAATTTGGAATACCGGGAACTTGACATTTTGAAACCGCTTGACATTTTGGGAATTTGACATTCTGGACTGAAACGTCCAGTTTTAGGAAGACTAACAGCGCCATGTTTAATTTTTATCTATCTATATATATATAAATTAATTGATGTTCGTTAGTCTCACTAAAACTCGAGAACGGCTGGACCGATTTGGCTAATTTTGGTTTTGAATGATATGTGGAAGTCCAGAAAAGGTTTAAAAAGGTAAGAAAATATGATGAAATTGAAGGAAAATAGTAAAAACAATTTCATTGTCCCATACACATATCAAACCTTTGACACATTATTTCATTCTGAGGCAATACGAAGTTTGTCGGGTCAGCTAGTTTATTATAGATTCTTGACGCTATGGTTTTTTGTTTTTCAATATGTGACGTAGTTACTTTTTGCTTACAAAGAACACGCTCGTCAGTTTTTTGGTCGTAATGAGCGTATCGTTTCTGTCTGTCAGAACACGAGTGGATCGATAATCGCGTGTTGGTTTTCCCCGTGCGCTATTAGCGAACAACTTTATCGCTAGTCTGGCAAAGCCTTTTTATTGCTATTGGATGTATTAAAAGAGCCAGTGTGATTTCGATGAAGAGTTTTTTTTTGTAATGACGGCCGGGTAAGGATTATGAATGACAAAGGGGAATCATAGTCTACACGTGAATTGAATGCGGGCAATAGGGATTGTACTGTGTTGTAGGGTGGCAAAAGGTGGTACGTAGCAGCCAGTATCAGCCCCCCTTAGAGATTAAAATTAACTCCATAAACTGCCTCGGTAGCCTAGTGGTAGCAGGCCACTACTACTACGCTGAGGTCCTGGGCTCGATTCCCGGGTAGGGGATTATCAGAGATAATGGTGTAAAGTCCTTTATCTCTGGTTCTATTGGGATTTTTCCATTTTCTGGAAATTTCCCAGTACCTCGAAGTTTGATAATGTGCACGGAGATGTTAACAGGCTCGCCACCTGTTACATGGGCCAAAACGTAACCGGCGAATCGTGGGTGTTTGCATGTATGCTTGAATGCATGCATTCACCTCTGCTTACCCCTTCGGGGATTACAGGCGTGAAGTTACTTTTTTTTACGTTTTTCAATAAACAGCCAACTATACTGATATTTGCCATATAATATACTTATGCCATTATTTATGTACTGAACTGCCCCCTAGAACTTCTCTGACCGTCTAGAACAACACAGTTTCCGTCGATCGTCAGCTAGCGACATCCTTGGGCTGCATTCAACTCACGCCCGTACTGAAGGGATTTTTTACAGTGCATTTCTAATATTTTTTGTAATACCACTTTATAAATATCCAAATAAATGCGGTAACAAACCTGAAAGCCCCTGAAATGTTGGTACATTGCAGTTCCTTTAACAGGGCTTACACTTAAAAGCCAAGCCCGTGTTTCAACGCACTAAAACAAGTCAAACCAGTATTAAACACCTAATAGCTTATTTTATAAACGTCTAAACGCTATAAATGTGTCTGCTATTGTTTTCAATCCAATTATATATTTTTTATGATCGTCTGGATTCAAGTTGCATTCTCGACTTTAAATCTTGAAGAATTCGTATTCATGTACCTTCTTTATTAGTGCAAGATACGGTGTTAGAAATATATACTCTTATCTGTTATTTGATGAGGACAAATACATGATTATACATATAATAACCTGTACATTCACAAATCGAAAATAGGTTGCCTAGCTAAATTGTGAACTATTACCGATATTAATAAATTTTATATTTAAAATTTAGGCAACCATGGATAAGACACATTTTTACAGAGACAAGCTACTGCTGTGGGATATAAAATAAAATAACTGACTTTTAATTTCGTATAAAAATAGTTAAATTACTTTAGAGAGTATATAAATAATGCCAGTATTTACATTACTTGTATTTTCAACTTCATTGTGGTTGTGAAGTAAAAACATTGATTCGTTCGACTTGCGTCATGAACAAATCGAAGAAGTTAGTAAAAAAAAACAATTTTCTGTATTGGCCTATTATTTAGTTAGGAAACACAATTGCAAATCATTATTTTCATGTTATCTAATCTACGAGTATCTCTATAATCTTTTCTATTTCTTTTTTTTACTGGTGGTAGAGCTCCAGTGACGGAGCTCGCGGGCGTGTGCACCACCGCATTACCTAATATACTTGCCGCTAAATGGTAGTGTTCAGCACTATCGTGTTCCGGTCAGGTGGTAATGTACGGCCCTGTAATTTCCGGCACAGAGGCATAACACCTTAGGCCTCAGGAGTGGCAACGCATCTGCATTTTAACCCTGGTCTTTGTGTGGGTGCAGTCATCACTTAACATCAATGTGAACTGCATGCTTGTTTGCCACTTCCATAACATAACATAAAAAAAAATCTTAAAATCTTAATTATCATCAAATAACACATGAGGATTTATAGTTCTAATACCGTATCTTAGACTAGGTATATATTTCACGTGGGCGGTTAAAATGCTTTGACATTGATAACTGGCGCAATAAAATATTTTTATATAATAGGTATGTTGTTCTCCGTTAACTTTTATGTTGTTTGCGGCTTGATACATTCGTTTCGCTTAGATTTGCATTTAAATTAGATTATCTGTTGTTTAGTTATGATGATTTTTTATTCAATTATAAATATGTATAAGAAAATGTAAACGATTTAGCGGTACGAAGTTAAAGAAGTAAAGTAGATTAAATTAAAATAATAAATAAATACGCTTACACTACCAGCTCTACACTACATCTAAACATGTGTCGTGGGTGCCGTTGTACACACACAACACGTACACAAACACCCAGACCCGAAACAAATATCTTTAGGCCATGCAAATATTAGTCCCGGTGCGGGGAATGAACTTGCGACCCTTCAAATCAAACGGTCGTTTCACACCGCTGACTAACCGGGGGACTAACCGGGTCGTCACCGAAGTGCTGCATATCATCTCTTGTGCGATTATCGAGGAAAATCATTGCTTTCCTGCAAAGTGTATGTATTCACAAATAAATGAAATTCATTTTCTGGGGACAAAGCTTGGTACAAGAATTGGTCTTCTCCAAAAATCGAAACAAATCGCACTAAATACTTACTCACGCTCTTATTCATAAATGTACGTTGTTAATCTCCCTTGTCTCTTTCTATCTTATGCAACAGACAATTAAACTGACAAAGAAAGCATATTATAGCTTAAACGGTATCTAATGTACGTTTATGATTATAGTTTATAAGCAAATAATCCACGCAACTGAACATGCAATTTTAATGTATGTTATTTAACAGACTATCAGAGCGTGTTATTAACTTTTTTCTACTACTGACTGTTACTGATCAGCTACTTGTAACAAAAATGTAATTTGATACTAATTTAATGAGTTTGAAGTACAACTCTATTAGCACATTGAAACGGAACTTAATTATATGTTAACAAGCAAATAGAGGATCATGCACGCCATGCAAAAAATCAGCTAAGCGTTGCTAACTTAATTAACTCGGTACAACGTTCAATCTTATCTGAACTGGATAAAAAATCAAAACACACCAGCAAACATAACATAATAAAATGATTGTTACTGACAAAAACTGTACCTAATTACGAAATTCCTGGAATAATTCGCAATACAAAAGTGTCGTTGTATTTACATAACTGTGCACTTGTGCGTGTGCGTAGTTTGCAAATGTGTCTAAAGTGATGGTACTCCACTTTTCTATACTCATCGATAATTTTTACGCCGTACCTATGGTGTTGGTTTCGAAATTAGTTTCCATAAGTTATGAAGCTTGACAGAATTTTCAAAAATGTAAAGGCCTGTAAACGTTAGTAAGTATATAACATCTAAATACTCATAGTTATAAGTGGCATTAGTGTTCGGGTGGTGTGATGGTAAAAAGGGACCATAGTAATAGTCTTCTCTTTATTCATTCCTTTTTTAATTTTAGCTTCATATAGAATTACCTAAGATAGGTTTTTATATTCATTATATATTTTTGAAGTTTAGTGTTACATGTTTTAGAGATTAGGAATGATTTATTTCATAACAATAGAACTGGTTTCTTTAATATGATGGGAAAATTCGCTCGTACTTTTAATTGATACATAAAACAATATTATTATCATCAACTGTAATTAATAGCTACTACTAATTGGTAAGTTAGTCAGATATCAAGTTTAGCTTGGGTAAACTTGTTTTTTAAGACACACTGACTTTTTGTTTTACTGATAGAAAGGTTCACGGAACAGACACTTACCCCCTTATTAAAGTGATGCTTATCTCTCTCCTTTGTCTTTTTCTAGCCTGCACATTTGACAATGCAATTGACAAAGACAAAGCATTCTATAGCTAAAACGTATCTAATGTACGTTTATGAATAAGGTACATTAGATACGTTTGGGGTAGTTATCCACTTTATTTATTCCTTGCTGAGTGCTAGTTCAGTCAGGTTAACCAATGCACAGGGGATGTGGGGTAGTGATAGAGGCTATTTCGCAACAATGACTCTACGCGACATTGCTCTTAAGTAAATAGGCTTGCCCTTTTATGTATGTTTAGGTTATAATCGCGTGTAGATACATCTTAGCCTTAGTACTAGTAAATAAATAAATAAATAAATAAAATACGCTTACACTCACAGCCCCACAGTAGGTATAAACCTGTGTCGTGGGTGCCGTTGTACACATACAACATGCACAAACACCCAGACCCGAAACAAATATCTGTAGGCCATACAAATATTTGTCCCGGTGCGGGGATTGAACCCGCGACCCTACGAATCAAACGGTCATCTCACACCGCTGGACTAACCGGGTCGTCAAAATAAGTAACTCAATATTGAGCCCTATATTCTTTGAATGAACCATAAACTACACCAATAGGTATAATCCACGAGGTTCATATCTTTGTCATTTCACTGAAATAAAAAAATCTCTCGAATTTAATTCGGCCAAATTTTACAGCATAAAAATGGGTATCGATAGTCGATGCACATCACTTACGAAAACTGCGTTTGCAAAAAAGTGCATTTGCACGATTGAGGCACATCTTTTGCGCATATTTAGCTCTCGTGTAATGACACGCGACACAACCAAGTCTCGAATTACACTGATTGCGTCTTGTCAAAAGGTTATTTGATATCAACATTTTTATTTATGAATCTGCCGCTCAGGGCTTCATTATCATGTTGAGGAGACATCGCTGGGTATTATTTACGTAGCCGACCCGCATGGTTTTGAATAGTGTCTTATTTAGTTACGTGATGATGGTGTAAATTGTTCACCGACGGTATTAAGTCGTGTTGATTTTTTTATGTTACAAAGGTGGTAAACAAGCATGCAGTTTACATTGATGTTAAGTGATGACTGCAGCCTATTGACATCTACACAAAAACCAGGAGTCAAAATGCAGATGCGTTGCCACCCTTGACCTTAGGTGTTCTGTCTCTGTGATTGTTATTACGGGGCCATACATTACCATCTAACCGGAACAAGATAGTGCTGAACACTACCATTTAGCGGCAGATAAATATCTGGATAATGATAATGTCTGGACCAGCTTTATTCAATATTTTTCTTCGAAGGCCGCAATGATGTTCCATTCAAATATTTATTTCAAATTGGTCTACAAGGATACTTTTGCATTATCAGGTTACAATCTAACCTATAAATGAAAGCGAATGACTTACTATAATAATTCAAAACGTATTAATATTCAATTTATAAATAAAGGACAAGTTCCACGTTGGGGCCGCACCTTGTACACTACCTATATTAGAAAATAGAGAAAAATACGTAAAATCGTGGAAAAATAATCAAAAAATAATTTGAATCGTTGTTTTTTTTACCGGAAATATTTATTTTACGTAATGTTTGTATGACATCAATATGTCACCGTATTACTACTATGACATTCTTGTTTATTATTATTTTCGCATTAACACATGCTTGTGAAATATATTTTTATCATAGTATGGCAATAGATGGTGCTGCTGCCACCATAAGGCAATGCAAGAAATGGGAAGATTTGACAAATCGGGCAGGACTTCGGTAGCTCAGTTGGAAGAGCGGCTGGACTAGATTCCCAGTGGCCGCGAGTTCAAGTCTCGCCTGAAGTCAAATTTTTCTTTCCATTTTTTCTTGAAAAAATATGACATTCTTGTTTTTGAAGCCCAATTTCCATACATTTTGAAATGTCTCCTTTAACTGATAAATCATCAAACCTTGCTATTCAATATTCAATAAGTAGTAAAAATAACAACGCGGGATGGGCAGCACCGTCTTGCGGTAAAACCGCCACTGCAATGGCCATGGCCAATCCGCCTGCCAAGAGTGGCGATTATGGCATATTTTCTCCTCAAGACGCACATCACTGTCATCACTGTCATGGGCGTCTTTGGAGAAGGCTTTCCAGCAGTGGATGTCTTTCGGCTGGAGCGATGATGATGATAATAAGTAGGTACTTACTCTCCAGAAATTAAACGAAAAAATAAATAGTACAATCAAGTTCTCTCCACAAAACACGCATATACTATTTGTGACTCGGCAGCATTCAGCAGTGAGTGCTGCCGCTGCAGTGTTCGGAATCGTACCTTAAATAATAATTGTACTCAAACTAAACATGTTTGCAAAACTCTCTCTCTCTATTGTTAGTCGAGACATATATACGAGATTTAAAATTCAAATACAATTTTAGTATGTTTGATTACATTCTGAGCTACGCGACACTGTCGCGACAGCAATGCAATATATATTAGAGAAATATGGTGCTGCGGCAGCACTGCAGCGGCAGTACTGCTGCCTGCTGCCGAGTTCGGAATCGTACCTTAAATAATTATTCTTTTTAGAGAGTACAATTATTTGTACTCGCACTAAAAATTTTTGCAAAGCTCCTCTCTACTGGGAGTCGAGATACGAGATTTAAAATTGAAATACAATTTTAGTAGGTATGTCTGACCGGAAACAAAACGCAGATGAATAAAATTAACCTACACCGCCATAAAAACGTTGCAGGTGGTTTTTTATTTAATGTGCAGTTTAGAATATGCCTCTCGTGGGTGGGATGTTATCTGAGCACGATAAGAGCATTAGCATACAGACAGACAGGACATTGAATATACGGTTGGATATTATACGTATTGCAACCAACGTGACAGGTTTGCATTTTTATTACGTCTCGTATTTTAGTATTGCACTGGTCTCGTTTCCGTAACTGTATTTTTGTGTTGATGTGTAAAACTATACATTAGTGATTAGATAATTGTTTAAACGCCTCAGTAGTCTACTGGAAGCAGGCCACTACTCCTTGGTCCTGGGTTCTATTCCCGGATCGGGATCATCAAGGGGCTAATGTGTATATCCTTTATCACTTGGGCTATTTTTTTTTTCTGGAAGTTCTGCAGTGCCACCCTCGGAGTTTGATAATGTGCCCGGAGATGTCAATAGGCTCGCCACCTGTTACATAGGCCAAAACGTTGGCATAGTTAAAGGTTAAGGGGGATGATGAGGGAATTTCCTCATCACCAGACAGATAATTGAGGTCAAATTTAACATTAACCAGCGCAACTCGGCTAGTTACGGTTACCAGTTAAAGTTATGACGTTATTTATCAATTTTCAAATGGTACAACTAATTTTTTCAGTCGTACTTTAACAAATTTGTCAAGGCAATGCAACCCAGCAATAAAGTAAGACAATGCAACCCAGCCTCCTTATTCAACCTAAGAAGTTAACGAACTTTACACACAACAACAACATCTACACAAATAGTAAGATATATAGTAGTATAGATTTACATTATATTCATTTCAGTTCATTTTCGCATGCAGTACAATTTTTTTTTTTTTTTTTTTATGTTTTAAAAGTGGCAAACAAGCGTGCAGGTTACATTGATGTAAAGTGATGACTGCAGCCTATAGACCTATACACACACAATGACCAGAGGTCAAAATGTAAATGCGCTGCCACTCCCGAGGCATTAGGTGTTATGCCTCTGTGCCGGAAATTACAGAGCCGTACATTACCACCTGACCGGAACACGATAGTGCTGAACACTACCATTTAACGGCAAGTATATTAGGTAATGCGGTGGTGCCTACGCCCGCGAGCTCCGTCACTGGAGCTCTACCACCAGTAAAATGCAGTACAATATAGTGCAAACTACTTAACGCGGGCAGCGTGTGTACGGCAACGTGTTTAGCTGACCATCCGAGGTGCGGTCGTAAACAAATTTGAATACAGCAACTTTGCACCTACTTACCACAGCGCTACTTTGTTATTTTCTCTTTTACATACAATCTATGTTGCCACATCGTTTTTAGGGTAAAATGAACTGAGATTTCTAATGTGCAATTTTTTTTCATAGCATGGTATCCTTTTACTTCAAAATTTAATCATCAAAATATATAGTTCAATAGGTATTTCAAATCTGCTACTGTTCAAAGTCAAAGTCAAAAGTAAAAATGTTTATTTATAATTTGGGATTTCCAGAATCACTTATGCCGGCAATATATAACTATTTAAAACTAAACAAACTAAACAACAACAGATAAACATGTCATGACGGTTTACAATTGCAAAAAATGATAATTAAAAAGATACCGACGAAGACGGAGGAGGTTCTCATCTCCTCCTTTTTTGAAGTCGTCAAAGAATGGCACTAAGAATAAATGTATATATATGCACATTTATGTCCACCAGTAGAATGTTTTTTTTTAATGTAATGGCAGTGGTAAACAAGCATGCAGTTCACATTGATGTTAAGTGATGACTGCAACCTATAGACACCCAAACACAAAGACCAAGGTCAAAATGCAGATGCGTTACCACTCCTGAGGGCTAAGGTATTATGCCTCTATGCCGAAAATTACAGAGCCGTTACCACCTGACCGGAAAACGATAGTGCTAAACACTACCATTTAGCGGCAAGTATATTAGGTAATGTGGTGGTGCCTACGCCCGCGAGCTCCGTCTCTGGAGCTCTACCACCTGTAAAAATTGATCCAGAATTTCGCCAACAGCGTACCAGTTTTCCACCACTTTTGTGTAACATGTTGAAATTACATCGTAGCTTTGTCGTAACGTAGTATTGACGCGAAATATTAGGCAGGTCGCATATTCCATTGTGCTACGCGTGTAGCTCATTTGGGAGCGACGCCGGCGGGTTCTCTACGTAGTTTATTTCGGAAGCCTGATCGTAGCCTTAATCTGAAGCTGATCTGATCTTAAGCTTCTACACGTCTATTAAAATACATTTAGTTCATTTTTGAATAAAATACATTTAGTTCATTTCGCCTCTTTACAAGAATAATGTTGCATTTCATATAGAACAATTTACATGAAATGTCACGTTATTCTTGTAAGAATAATGTTGCATTTCATATAGAACGATTTAGATGAAATTTCACGTTATTCTTGTAAAGAGACGATTTGTTTAACGTTCGTATTATGTAATGTTTGCAGATTTTGAAAATGATATATCTTAACAACTGCTAACTATATCTCGTTTACTATAGCTGTTGTTAAGCTGTCTGTAGCATCGTAGCTTCGTTGTAGCGGAGTATTACCGCGAAATATTATTGTGAGATATCGCCCATTCCATTGTGCTACGCGTGTAGCTCATTTCGGAGCGCCGGCGTGATAGCTTCGTAGTTTATTTCGGAAGCGTGATCGTAGCTTATCTTAAGCTTCTAATAAAATAGATTTAGTTCCTGGTACTTATAGTTATAGTTAACGTTCGTATTGCTGTCTCTTTAAAAATACTCTTTAGGGCTTGTACGTGTGTTATTTATTTATATATTATATAATTGATCTAATTTATTAGCTACACACAAGATTTTAAGTCAATTTGATAATCCTAAAAAAGCGGCCAAGTGCGCTTCGGACTCGTCTATAAAGGGTTCCCATAGTAATTAGTAATCTTTGACTGAATATCCACTATTATAATTTTTCTCAAGCAAAAATTTGTCATTTATTCAATACGTATGAATTACAAAGTAATATTGCAGATTTTGAAAATATTATATCTAAAAAAATGCTAACTATCATATGTCGTTTACCATAGCTTTTGTGTAGCTATCTGTAGCATCGTAGCTTCGTTGTAGCGGAGTATTACCGCGAAATAGTAATAATGTCGCCCATTCCATTGTGCTACGCGTGTAGCTCATTTCGAAGCGTGTTAGCTACGTAGTTTTTTTCGGAAGCGTGATCGTAGCTTATCTTGAGCTTCTACGCGTCTAATAAAATAGATTTAGTTCCTGGTTATACGTGTAATGTTCGTATTACTCTCGTATTACTTCTAGTCTCTTTAAAAATATTCTTTAGAGCTTGTAAGTAACTTACTTACTTATGATCTATTTTATATTTGTAAATATAAAATGGGAATATCAGTTATAGGAATGTAAGTTAATTTTGACGATAAATAAGGTTTTTTTTGGGTTAATGTGTATTTTGAACTGTTGTACAAAAGTAGTAAAAATATATTTTAATTTTGTATTTGATGAACATCTACAGAAAAGGTATGGAAAGAGTTTAATATAAGCGTTCTGTGTAATATAGTCGATATGGTTCCCGGATCCGTACTATCTAACTTTACCATTAATATAAATTTGAATATCTGTCCAATTATTTTGTTACGGCAAAACTCCTGAACCAGATATATTTCAAACCTTGTTGAAAAACTTATAGCATTCATTTGGTGATACGTCTACTATCGTTGATTACTTTTATTTTTTTTTTTTTTTTTTTTGATAAGTCGGACTAAAGTCAATCTTTGAGATGAGGAATAGGATGAGGTGGAGGTCGAGTTTTAACGAAAATTAGAGATAATAGTAGTAACACACGACCGGATTCGGTCCGGCGGACCGACTCCGCCGACCAAACCCACGCCAGCGGCCCGCATCGGACGTCCAGATTTGGTTTGGAGCGTACCGAATCCTCTATCCGCTCCGTACCAAATCCGGACGTGTGTTACGGCTATAATATGTAAATGTAGAAATCCAGTGAGGCAGCGAATGAGGGCGAGAACATCATCGAACTACTTAATCTATTTGCCGCTAAATGGCAGTGTTCAGCGCTATCGTGTCCCGGCCAGGTGGTAATGTTTGACCCCGTATTTTCCGGCAAAGAGGTATAAAATTCTCAGAAGTGGCAATGCATCTACACTGACATTACTGTTTTATGTAGACCTTTAGATGCTACAATATTAATTTACCATCAACCAACTGTACGCTGTTTGCCACTTTCATGACATAAAAAAATATTCTACGTACGGACGCGAATGAAATTGCGCGCAACAACTAGTTGGCATGTAAAACTCGACTATACCTACTTAGCAGAAATGGGGGAAAACAGGAATGCCATTAAGCAAAGTAGGATAACATTGTGTAGGTTGTTTGCAGCAGGTGTAAACGCAGTACTGCGCTCGTAAAACGTTCTTTGGTATACGTTTATGTCGGCATTTTGTATTTTACTTTTATATTTAATAAGAATTTGGAGCGTGAGACTGAGTTTTGCCTTCGAATGTTTACTTCAATAAACTTTACAATCAAACAAGCAAAATGCTTGATAACTGACATGATTCGCTAGTTACATTTTTCCGACTTTTGCCCCATGTAACAGAAAATGGAAAAATCCAATAGCACCGGATAAGTAATAATACCTATAGATGTATGCAGAATAAAGTAAAGATGTACCTTCCATTATCTCTGATAGCCTCCGACCAGGGGATCGAACTCAAGACCCAAGCGTAGCAAAGTGACCTGCCACTGAGCCAGTGAAGGACCTAATATATTTTAAGAAAGAAATTGACATACTCAATAAAAAAATATAACGTCTGCAATATTATAGCTTATATTTGCAACAAAAAAATATTGAATGGAAATTTAATAAGCTTTCATTTGAAATACGGAGGCTACCGACCCGGCTATTGTGTGGAAAGTTTCAGGAAGCCCCTGATAAGTGAAAGTAGGTTAGCCTATTGTGCAGCCATCTCTATGAAATGCGTTTTAAAGGGACGCCCCATTATACACGTCAAGTATCAGATCTAGTTATGGTTTATGCACTAGGATAGGGAAAAATGTTAACGTTAGGGCTAAAATTGTTGGAGGTGGCTGACGGAGACGGGTTTAAAGGTAGTTCTATATAGCTATGTGTTGTGGTTTCGAATGTGGTAACTTTCAGATGTTTCATCATCATCGTTTTACTGGTGATAGGGCTCCAGTGACGTAGCTGGCAGGCGTAGGTGCTACCGTATTACCAAATCTACTCACCGCTATATGGTGGTGTTCAGCACTATCGTGTTCTGGTCAGGTGGATTGCCACCTGACCAGAACACGATAGTGCTGAACACCTGGCCACAACATTTGGCCCTGTAATTTCAGCTCTGCCTGAGGCATAACACTTTAGGGATACAGGAGTTAGAATGCATATACATTAAAATCTCTGGTTTCATGTAAGTAGATGTTTAAAAGCTTCAGTGTTACCATCAATGTAAACTGTTCGCGTGTTTGCCATTTCATCACATAAGAAAACAACATAATTTCAGCCACCCCCAAAAATTGCTACAACGAATGGTCCTGGACCGCCCTTATTATTTCACCAGGCCGTCGGTCCATCTCGTGAAGGGCTTGCCTATGTTATTCATGTTTTTCTTCTTCATATTGCAATAAGAAGCAGCCTTTATCATATTCTCACATTTTAGTACCTACATTATAAACCATTCACAAAAAGGGGAAACTAATTTAATACCCACATTATTTGGCAGTAGGTCCAGGATCCAACTATGTGTCGTACAGTTACAGTAATCCTCACATGTGTAAAGGATTTAGTGTGTGTAACGGGAGGCTGGCAGGGCTACCCTTTATCCGACTCAATGCTAATGTGCAGCCCAAATGACAATCCTAGACGTATAGCTTGCATTTGTTGTAGGGTTGTCATGCCAAAGCTCTTACAATCTTAAGAGATATAAATCATATCTACTGATTTTTTTGTTTTGGTGTCCGAATAACCAGAGACGTTATTATATTATTTAATCAAAAAAATATTACGAGACGCCTATTGATTCTATCCTTTACAATATCTATAATCCATAGGATCCATAAAAACTTTTTGCACTAGGTACACTGGTTGTTTCCAGTAAGGTAGTATTTCACTTCCAGATAACTTAAAACAAAGCTTATGTGAAATCTCATTTAAAATACTGCTCACTTCTTTATCCTCAAATACTGACCACTTCTTATCTTCTAAAGATGCGCTGCGTCCTTAAAACCAATACGACCTCTGTAGAAACATTGTCATCTCAGTCTGAGTTTTGTTTGGTTGCGGATTATGACTTTTTCAAACTGTTTGGTGTAATGGTACATTTTTTTCCTAAACAGGTTTTCTAATTTAATACACTGGTGTTCATTTACCTACTGGCACTTCAGCACGTCATAATAACCACTATTTCTTTTGTTTTCTTCTTGGTACTACTTACGTACTTCTGATATTGAATTTGTTTTTTCCACGCAAGACTTAAAGGAATAAATACACCGTTATAAACACTAGTAATCTTTACGATTTTTATGTAGAAAGATTGAGTACACTACGTAGCTTGTGCTCCTGCCGTAACTAAGACACATTATTACAGTTAAAAATAACATTAAAGGAGATTAAAACCTAAAAATTGTTTTTGAGGAAAGTAAACGTTTTGTAGTAGCAGAACAGCAGTTATTTATTATCTTGGCAGAAGGTACCCTCAACTTAAGAGAAGCCCGGTATATTACCTCGTAAATCACTTACCGCTGAAGAGTTAAGTTTTTAACCACACAGCGTGTAACGTTTGTAAAACTAAACAATTTATTGTGTACAATGTTTTCAGTTTGCTGCAAAGTAATTAGAAGTTGCCAACCCTGTATCTACAGCTCGAGTTGTGGTGGTGTACTGCTTTCCTATTTCATAACTATAAGTCATTAGAAAATATGTTAAGGACCAGAAAAGTTAAGGTATATTTTTATAAGTTGTTATTTGTTATCATCTGCAAAAGTTGCGATTACCAAAAACCTCGTAAATCAGCAACACATAGTCGCTCTAACGTTTATGAAGTGTCTACAATGTTTCCAGTTTGCAGCAAACTAATTAGAAGTTGCCTTGCCAACCCTGTGTAATGCAGTAGACGCGGCGTTGCACCAGCGCCTACCGAACATTGCAATTCCTTATTTTAGCGCTGTGTGCACATCGGTGCATGTATTGTGTAATCGTTTCGCTATTTGCTGTTGCGTGACTTGTTCTCGTATGAGTATAGCTGGTGAACACCGACGATGCTTTTTCGTAACTTAATGCGCAAAACAATTCAATAATTTTGTGTCGGTGTATTTGTAGTTGAGGCGGAGTCTCCTTATAGTACATGTCTCTCATGCTTGTAGTACATGTCTTGTCGTTGTTTGTTCCTAATGAATCACACCGAATAAGGTATTATGAAGTTGAATGTAATGATACAGACTCATTTTTGCAAGACCAAGGTCAAAATGCAGAAGAGCTTCCACTCCTGAGGCCTGAAATTACAGGGCCGTACATTACCACCTGACCGGAACACGTAAGTGCTGAAACACTTTCATTTAGCGGCAAGTATATGTAATGCGATGGTATCTACGCTCGCGAGTTCCGTCACAGGAGCTCTACCACCAGTAAATTATAATGAAAACTACCTCACTAGCCTAGTGGTAGCTGATCACTTCTACTACTATGTATGCTAGAGTGCATTTACCTCTGCCTACCGCTGCGGGAATACAGCACGCCTATAATCCTCAAGTTACGTTTAATGAGAACTCTGTTGAAAGATTTCATTTGGTTCCTTCAGAATCAGAATCAGAAACTCATTTATTCATTTAGGGTGACAGGCACCTCTTATGACACGTCAAAAACAAACAAAATAAATTAAAGCGAATAACAATTGATATACATGTCAAACAAGATAAAAAATATATGTAAAGTCAAGAATATCACTAAGATAAAACTAAATGTCATAAACTAATGTAAAAAGTATATCAGTAGAATGTCTCTTTTCCCCTTTACAAACTGATAACAAAGAGTAAAAAGAAAAGAAAAAGAGTCATTCTTTGTCATTCACCGGCAAAGTTCCAAAGGCCAATACGATCTGAGAAAAACTCAGAAAAACTTCCTTGCTTTTTGCGACTTTAATTTTTACTGTGCCATATATTATAACTCTTACATCACTTGTAAATTGTACCAACCAACCGATTTGTATACGTTAACCTTCCAAAAAACTGTAAGATTTAACTTTTCTCTCAATGGTGGCACCACCGGTAGTATTGTTGGAAGAGACATTGTTTACCTTTTCAACAATTTCAATTTGAATATTAGAACGAACTGATTACAAAATATGTTTTAGTTCAGTAATGTTTATCAAAGTGGGTGTGCTGTGCTACTTAAGATGACGTTTTCGATATTTTAAACGGTAATAAACTGACGGCTCATTTGATTCGTGGGTGTTTATTGCTTAAGAAATATCAATTAAACATATTCACGCCCACAAATACTGGTAGGTTCTTATGTCACTCAAAGTAGAAAACCAATATAATGATCACTCATTATCATTTTTGGTACAGACATTCGTATAATGGCCTTATTAAGCGATATATCACACCGGTGGTTTAATAAATACAATATTTTACTGTAAATTTTTGGCTGTTTTTTTTTAATTTTTTTATTAATTTAATTTTTTAGTTTGGAATATCTTAAAATTGATCTAGAGAATGATGAATGGAGCTCAAAAATATTGTACACTTACTAATAATTTGTAGAGTTCGTTTATTTATTTCTTAGATTATTTCTGTTCAATTGAAAATAGTTACCCAGTAAGTGTACTTTAATTTGGACAAGCAAGTCCTTCATCCATCCAAAACAAAAAATACAAGGTGAATCGCCCATTAAGTAACATCGATTCGTTTTTCCGTGTACCTTTAGGAACTCTAATCATACGAGTAACTTGATTTACAAGCTGGTTTACTATTCGAGACAAAAAAATCGAGTAGGTATGTTTCCAAACGTTATGAACGAAGCTTTATCGAAAACGTCACGAATTTCTTGGTAAAAGTATTTTTTGGTAGAGCTGCATTGTATTTCGTAATGGTCGGAAAATTATGGTAAGGTGCAGCCGACATGCAAGCCCTGGTTTTAGTGCTCACGGACGATTGATTGTCCTAACCTTATGACCTTATGTTGAAATTCTAGATAGATTTGCCGCATTGACCTCCACAGAAGTATAATGGAAATTAATCGTTGAGTTAAAACTGAAGGGTAAAATGTTACTTGTAAACATTTTTTTTTAATTTAGGCTTTTCCTCACTGAATTAAATACATTTCGGCAACTATTTTCTATTTGTTATATTAAAATAATTTTAGTTTCTTTAAAAGGAAACGCATGCTGTTGTGTTTTTGTTTTAATTTTTATTTAAAATTGTATATTACTTGAGCAATAGCGATATTTACCTGACACTGCGGCGAGGGCCTGAAACTAGGTTCCTCGACCTCGTTTGAGGCCTTTGCCGCAGTGAAATGCAAGAGTTCCTCGAATTTCATAATTTTAATAAACTTCTATATGGCAACTTGAACGAAAACTTCGTTAGTGCGATTCAGCGCCTCATTCGTCATCGTTCAAGATTGACAAGTTCATGCTAGTAGTTACTCCACTAGATGGTGCTTTATGTAATGGACACTACGGATTGTAATAGATGTTACAGTTTTAACCAATTTAGAAGAATCAAGCACCTCTCTAATCAGTGTGAGAGAGGTGTAGCACAAATAAATATTTACACGTCCATGCCAGTTACAGTACAACAGACGATAAATATATTAACACCGTCTGTGTGGGTTCGGTACCCCTTTAAACATTTACACCCGACGTTCCGCTATAAAGATAACGAAATAGCCCCTTTAAGTTGTTTGGAGATCTTTGCGAAATGAAATGAAATTTGAAACCATCGAGCCTTACGATGATTGCTTATTTTTATGTTTTTATTTTAAAGTGTAGCTTATGACTGCGTTCCTTTTTCTTTTTTGAGTAATAGGTAAATAGCCATACCTACAGTTTGTTTATGTGGATGGTTATTATAAATAAGTAACTGGGAACAGTAACACATACAAAGGATGTTAAAAGGTGGTTGTGTTATTACTGACTGGTGTCTAACTCATAGACATATTTCAATTCTCAGTCCTTGAGAGAGTCCCAGAGATCTTAATCTCAGGAGGTAATGTACGGGCCTGAAATTTCCGGCACAGAGGGATAACAACTTAGGCCTCAGGAGTGTTAATGCATCTGCATTTTTACCTTGATCTTTGTGTGTTTAGGCTGCAGTCATAACTTAACATCAATGTGAACTGCATGTTTGTTTGCCACTACCATTACATAAAAAAAACTAAACGGAATCTTAATTCCGTGTTCTGCGACTGATATCGGCCATAATACTGTGTTACTTATTACTGACTGACTTTTGTGTCTGTATATATAATCCTAATTTTCTTCCCCAATCATGTGTTACTTTATTTTACTAGGGCACTGTAGAATATTGTGTCATTTTTAACAGGGATAATTAAGAATTAATGAAAAATATTATCGGTAATCAATAAGTTCACATGCAATATATATCCTGCTTATCTTTGAGTGTGGTTAAATATAAATACTGTGGCTTTCAAAGGTTAAAGGTATGCGCGATATTTAAATTCAATGTAAACAGAATTGTTCTACGGTCATTTACACCATTTGCATTACAAGTCTTATTTAGATTATGTTTTGCACTATTTGCAGCGTGAAAATGTTAATATTCATACGCTTTATGTTTATGCATGTAATGTTTATTATGTTATTTGGTCGTAACACAAATTATTATTATTATATTTTGTAAATATTGTAATGAAATAGAACGGTAAAGAGAGTAGAAAAGGTTTGTTTTTAACGAGCAAATTATTGAAAATAAGTAGGTACGGTAATAGGTAGGTAAGTAGGTAAAGAGACTTCAGCTAATTCTTTAAGCGTTATCTCTTTGTGATGTTTGTCGACCATCTTGATCAAATTTTGATGAATACCGCACTATCCGTTCTTACGTAGGCATTGTGCAACAGTGATAAAGCTCTCAACATCATCATCATCATTTGGGCCAAAAGACGTCCACTGCTAGACAAAGGCCTCCTTCAAAGATTGCCACAACGAACGGTCCTGGGCCGCCCTCATCCAATGATTGCCCGCGACCTTTACCAGGTCGTCAGTCCATCTCGTGGGGAGTCTGCCTTTTTTTTGTCCTCCGGTACGCGATCGCCACTCCAGAACTCTTCTACCCCAACAACAAGCTATGTGCCCTGCCCACTGCCACTTGAGTTTCGCAATTCGGTGGGCTATGTCGGTTACTATGGTTCTCATGCGGATCTCCTTATTACTGATTCTATCTCGCAGAGAAACTCCGAGCATAGCCCTCTCCATTGCTCTCTGAGTGACCTTGAGCCTTCTTATGAGGCCCATAGCTACCCTTTAGCATTGACAAAGCTCTACGAAGTCGAAACTACCCGATTGTCTCTTTCCTAAACTCCATGTGCAATACTTCTTGCTGGGTACTTACTATACATACCCAGTTCATAGTTAATTCGTATAAATGCAAAGAAGCAAATCAATTCTTTATTTAATAGCAATAAGAGTGAAGAAATGTGATGTGTACGAGATTCGTGGTGAGATGAAATATACCGGCTGCAGAGTTTATTTATTTCCCGGAAACCTGCGGTCTACGGTAATCTGCGAGCTCTGTGACACGAAAGGTTTCTTACATTATTTATTTGTCTGATTCGCACCGTTTTTGTGGTCATTAATTTAGACGAGTAAATCTACAGTTGTAGCGGGGTTTACAGCTTTTATTAAAACTATTTCACTGGACATACATTGTTGTTTGTTGTGTAAGTTCAATATATCACCGGTGGTAGAGTTCCAGTGTAGGAGCAGTGTGTGTGTGTGTGTGTGTGTGTGTGTGTGTGTGTGTGTGTGTGTGTGTGTGTGTGTGTGTGTGTGTGTGTGTGTGTGTGTGTGTGTGTGTGAACACGTGTATGTTAGTGTAGACACACACTAACATACACACGTTCACGCTCGTGAATAAAATTATAAGTAAAAAATAAGAGGTATATTTCGAATGCATGGCTCCTTATTCCTACTAGTATCGAAGTACTACATAAACTTTGCTCGTTTAATAATATAGGATACGGTATAACCGGACACAAAGGCGAAGAAGTGATGGAAGCTCGACCTAGTTTAATACCAGTCGCTGTATAGTGCGATACCTATATGTCTATGAAGATGCATTTCTACCCTTGAGTTTGAGACATGAACTAATCATTGTGGGGTCATAATAATAGAACTGTTGTTAAACACGGATACCGGCGATCATTTAGTGGGAGACAGAGTGAATAATTAAAACTTAACTAAAAAAAAAATATAAAAAGGTCAAAATGTAACCGGCCTATTGTGGGTGTTTGCATGTATGCTTGTATGCATGCTTTTAACTCTGCCTACCACTTCGGGGATTACAGGCTTGCAGTGACGTTTTACCTAATGATAAGTGGCCATAATTGCTAAGTCAGGCCCAATCTTTACTGGTGGTAGAGCTCCAGTGACGGAGCTCGTGGGCGTAGGGACCACCGCATTACCTTATATACTTGCCGCTAAATGGTAGTGTTCAGCACTATCGTGTTCCGGTCAGGTGGTAATGTACGGCCCTGTAATTTCCGGCACAGAGGCATAACACCTTAGACCTTAGACCTCTGGTCTTTGTGTGGGTTTTTATAGGCTGCAGTCATCACTTAACATCAATGTGAACTGCAAGATTGTTTGCCACTTCCATTGCATTAAAAAAATCCACGAAAAATATTGTTGTAGCATTATCAGAGCTTAACATTGATAGAGTTTAATAATGTGCTACATGTACAACTTGAAACTAACAAATCATGACTTGACTCTTGGATGTAGGTATGTGTGATGTTTATCGCATGATGTTCAAATTTGGCGTATAAGGAATTAATCTCGCAAACATTTCAGTAAATGTATGTTGGGTAGCTATTATATATACACGTTATATATTTTATGTAACTAAAGTGTATTGTACGAGTAAGTTTCCATAATATTTACTTGAACCAATAGACTAAGCACACCGTGTTTGCGTAGTGTTTGAATATAGTGCGTGGCCGCGTTGTACGGTAAGCAACAAAAGTTACTTATTCATTACTAGAGTTTATCGTTACTCGGTTTTTTGACCAATTATGTTAAATGTTAAATCTCTCTATATATATAAAATTTTCGTGTCACAATATTAGTTACCAACCTCCTCCAAAACGGCTAGACCGATACTCTAGAAATTTTGTGTGCCTATCGGGGCTGCCCGTACAAACTTCGTATCGCCTTAGAAATATTTAAAAAAAGATGTCCAAAAATCGAAAAAAATATTGGTTGAGAATCCATCCTTATAAGGGCTACCAAAAATAGATGTTGGCCGATTCTCAGACCTACCCAATAGGCACACCAAATTACTTGCGAATCGGTAAAGCCGTTTCGGAGGAGTAGGATAATAACTGACAGTGTGACACGAGAAAAAAATAATTCTACTTTTATTTTTAATACTTTGGATAATAATAATTATAAAATAATTATAAATAAATAAATTTAATAATAGGATGCCTAAAGGCTGCAGTAGAAACATTATAGGTTAGGAATCCACTTAGGCATCTACACAAAAACCAGAGGTTAAAATGTTGATGTTATCGCTGAAGCCAATTCTAGTTGTTTCCCAGTGACAAGAAGTACAAGGGCAGAACAAACACAGTAGTTTATCGCCTTTGAAGTTTTGCAATATGCCGCCTTCACCCATAAAAACGCAAATTCATTAAGGTTGACACGTTTTTGGTTTTTATTTACGTTGTTTGTAACGCGTCAGTTAACGTTGAACATATATAAAAATCCTAAAAACATCACGCCTGTAATCCCCTAAGGGGTAGGGAGAGGAAAATCGGATTCATGCATACATCCTAGATTCGCCGGTCACGTTTTGGCACATGTAACAGGCGGCAAGCCTGTTGACATCTCCGGGCACTTTACCAAACTTTGATGTACTGGGAAGCCTCCAGAAAATTGAAAAATCTATCAAACTATAAATATCTCAACCTATCAACAATTTACCAGTCTATAATCAATCTACCAGTATTCCTGTTGGGCGGTCTATCAGTACGCCAGAATTCTAATAATTATAATGTACCGATCCTAATATTCATCCATACCTTTTTAACTCCGTCCAATGTAACCCGAATATAAAATACATACAAACAAAAAAAATATTTAGAGTTTTCTTTAAAAAAAATTTCGTTTTAAGTGAAAGAAGTTTAAATCTCGCACCCCTTAACGCTAAGTCCCAAGTAGATGACAGTTTTTGTAATGGGCTACTTGGTACCGCCCCCTCCCTCCCTCGCGTCGCACGCCCCGCACGATTGCTCTGACATTACACGTTCGTTGGATGACTGTAGGTAATTAACACGTTCGTTTTCTTTAGACTGTGCTATTAAAAATAAAAGTATAATTATTTTTTGTATTTATTTACTAAAAAAAATTAATCTTCTCTTCTCTATCTCTCTATATTATTCTCGTGTCACACTGTCAGTTATTATCATACTGCTCCGAAACGGCTGGACTTATAAATATCTATTATTGAAAATATTCAATAATAGATAATAGGTTACGATCTTACTGCAGAATCATTTCGTTCATCCAGATATACCATTTGTATATAACCTATCTTGATAATTCGTGTTCTACCCTCGTAATGATTAATTTAATAATATTTTAATAATTAAATAATTTAATAACATATATATTTTTTTAACATTAATAATAATTTATAGTTTCCACGTATTTAATAAGTGAAATAATAATAGTGTAATAATATATTTCTTTTAACTGTATGTAGACCTAAATGTGTGCACATAATTTTTTCTGACTTGTAACTCAACTATGTTATGAATAAAGAATCTCAATCTGAATCTAATGTCTTTTTATTGAAGCAAACATTTTTTTTTTGCTTCAATAAAAAGACATTAGATTCAGATTGCTTCTAGTTTTGTGTAAATGTCTATAGGTTGCAGAATTAATTAACCGTCTATGAGTCTATGTAAACAGTATTTTCGTCATATTTTGGAAATCTAAGATTGTATCTCTATTTCAGTAGATCTAGTGCGCAAGTTATTTCCAAAAGTAGAAATTGATTAGTCCCAATTGGAACTTGGTAATTAATCATCCAAGCACGGCACTATTTCTAACAGCTAATCTATTCTGCCTTGAATTATTTATTTAACCCACTCCTTACCGTCCTTAGAATATACTATCTACTTAGTTCAAATTTGCATTGGTCGACGACCTGTATTTTTATTTAAATAGCTCAGTTTTTTTTTTGCACCGACTATTCTTAGTAGGGTACGTTATTTTTAAAAGTTTATTACTGGTCGTAGAGCTTCAGTGACGGAGCTCGCGGGCGTAGGCACCACCGCATTACCTAATATGCTTTCCGCTAAATGGTAGTGTTCAGCACTATCGTGTTCCGGTTAGGTGGTAATGTACGGCCCTGTAATTTCCGGCATAGAGGCATAACACCATAGGCCACAGGAGTGGTAACGCATCTGCATTTTGACCTTGCTCTTTGTGTGGGTGTCTATAGGCTGCAGTCATCACTTAATATCAATGTGAACTGCATGCTTGTTTCGCTCACCGAAGCTCACCGCCACATTAGCGGCGGTGAACTTCGGTCATAATTTAACATCCATTTGAACTATGTAAGCTGCGAGTTTGTCACCTTCGTTGTATTAGAAAAAAACTATCTACCAGGTAAAGGAATTCGAATACATCTCTAATATAATGCAGTTTAATTTAACTGAAATAGTTTGTCCGTGTGCTGAGTTCGGAATATACGATACAAAATGATCGCATATATTGAACAGTTGGAACACCATCTGCACCTGGTAAGCAGCAATATCTTTTTATAGGTGCGCCTCACAAAAATTCAAATGCCAGCACGTTTAGAGCGTTTAGTCATCGTAAAATAATAAGTAGCGGATGTTATGTCACCTTTACTCCGTTTTTATTCGTGTCTGAATGTAATTAGTGACTTTGTAAGTCCCACGCGAGCCCTTCGTCTTGCGTCCTTAGAATGCAATCAATCATAGCAGAGGTTCCCAATCTTTTAGCAACAAGGAACGATTTAATATACATATTAGTCCCCCGCCGCGTGTGTCTGTCTGTTCGCGATAAACTCAAAGAATACTGCACTTTTACTTTAGAACCTTTTTAATCCAGCTCTGTCGCAAAATCCGTTCTTAATGTATATTAACTAACTATTAACTACTCTTACGCTAATCCTTCCTCGATAAATGAGCTATCTAGTACTGAAAGAATTTTTCAAATCGGACCAGTAGTTCCTGAGATAAACGCATTCAAGCAAACAAACAAAGAAACAAATTCTTCAGCTTTAAAATATTAGTTTAGATAGGTATTGATTGTTATGAATATATAAGGGCTTCTTGGGCCACATCGGGTGCCTTCTGGGACCACCTGTAGCGCAGACCACGAGTTGCGAACCACTGAATTATTCAATCATCTTCTTGATCGTAAATCAACAAATCTTTATAGTTTGTCTATAATAAATCGTTAATTATAAGCCATTTAAAGTCTCCGTTGATCGCATTATGTCGAATATTATTTAATTATGGTATCGGTTTATATTATAAATTGTGTGGTTTGGTAAGTGGCACACATCAAAATAAAATTCAATAGCTGTATTCATTTATGAAAATATTTTTATTTATTATCTTAACCCATCTTACTTGACTGATGGACATATATTATGTCCCCTGGATAGGGCAAAGGGTGTCCACCACGCGTCACTATGGTTCTCCATATCGAACGGTCTGAAGCCTCGCACTTGATTTCGCTCCAACACTTCCCAATCTTCTTCACTTCGTCAATAATCGTTTGTCGCAGTCTGCTTCGGTCGACCACGCTTTTCTTGAGGGTTCTTGGGTTCTTGAAGTCCGAGTTAAATGTGTGTTTAGGTATGTGATCAGGACCCCTTCGGAATGTTGCCAATCGCTTTACCCTTTACGGCTAATTTGCTCTATTGTTGCCTCGATTGGGAAAAATCTAAAATGAACAACTTATAATACATTGCACTCACGATTCTAATATATTTGTATGGTATGTCCAATATTATGTGTTCTTCTTATTTGAATTAAATTTATAGGCAACAGATGGCGATCGAGCACAATTGAAAAAAAAATCAATGAAGAGTCAATATTCAGACTTAATAGAAGAATACTGCAGCCCATAAACGTCTACAGAAAACTGTTGGTAAAAATGTAGATGCGTTGGTAACTATGAGGCATACCTGTTTATCATACACAACTGCTATTTTCGTGGCCAAAATAATAAAAAATATATCGCTATCGTAAGATCAGCATAAAGTAAAAGCATTCTTAGCTACTTTTTCGTTTTTCTTTTCAAGGTATGCGCCCCATTGGAGCATAAACATTAAACGAAGGCAACTTTATTGCCAATCTATCGACAGTTAGCGTAGTTTTATTCATGAAGCTGAAAGTGCAGCAATCTATTTACTGTACACGATGCTGTTTTTAATTAGCTTTTAGTTCAGTCTTTATCAAATTTCTTTGACCTACGATGTCTTTTTTTTTTCATATTATTATGAATATTTATCTACTCATATCTTTTTTAAATAAACTCAAATTTCTAATGTTATAATTTAATACAAATATCAATATTTAATATTTATATACCCATTATCCATGTGAAATTCATGCATGTTAGCAACGTTCATTACAGTACGCGCAAAACTTAAATGCGTCCGTGAAGTTAGTTACATGTTGCTGCGAAGAAGTCGATTTTGTGGTGTAGAAGGGATACGCCAGGAGGAAAATATGGCAGTAGCAGTAGTTCGCTTTTTTTTGAACATTGAAACTAGCTTATTTCTCGTTTGGTCGTTGCGGGTTAAGAGACTGGAGCAAACTTTACACAGGCAACTTCACTCAGTAGAATTTAAGTTTTGTAGGTACGTCACCATTTGCTGATGGAGTGTGTACGGAACAGAAATGAGAGAATGTTGCTAGTGCAGGAACTGAATTTAATTTCATGAATGTTGGCCTTCTCCAGGAAATTTTATCTAATCCAAATGCAGAAATCGCAAAAGAATTATGTAAGTTAATTACTACTCGCCAGTAATATTGTTCTTTCTATTTCGTTGTATTATTATCAGTAATGGTTTAAGTTAGTATTGGGTACGATGGGGTTGACATGTCATGGGACAAAACCCCTAAAAAAAAGTGTTGTACGTACTGTACTCTGAAAAAATGTGGAAAAAATCGTGCAAGTGATCTGGTACTTTATTAGTTGTCTGTCGATCCGGCCCCGCACCGTCTGCGCGAGCGACCTTCAACCGAACGAAGTCAGACAGTCTACTTAATTACACGGTGAATTCAATTTATCGGTAACTCTACGGTTTTTTTTCTTGCTGGTGATGTCAGACAGTTACAATTGAAGTTTTTTATTCGGTGCTTATATAATTCTCATTCGTGAAGCGTACTTAAATAATGTTTATTCTGCAAACGATCTACTTAACAAATAATTCGTTGGTTTTAATGATTATCAGAGACAAGTTTTTTTTATTGATCCATTGTTCAATTCTAGAGATAAGGGAGTTGCAATCTTTCAATGAATACTAACTATAGTATCTATACTATCCATCCATACTAATATTATAAATGCAAAGTCTGTCTGTTTGTGACGCTTTTATGACTTAACCATAGGTATTTCCGATTTAGATGAAATTTCGAATTTAAATATTTGAAGCGTCAGGGTCAAACATAGGCTACTTTATATTATGTATTGAATGACCTCGACGAAATGAGAGTAAAAGTTACAAAGTAACATTTTCTTGGCATTTTAGCCCAAAACTCAGAAGAATTTATAATAATTTCATAAATAAATACGCTTACACTCACAGCCCCACATTAGGTATAAACCTGTGTCGTAGGTGCCGTTGTACACATACAACACATACACAAACACGCAGACCCGGAACAAATAGCTGTAGGCCATACAAATATCGGCCAACCATAGATCGAACCCGCGACCCTTGGAATCAAACAGTCATCTCACACCGCTGGACCAACCGGATCGTCTAAAAAATAAAAATCTATAATCCCGAACACGTGTACAGTTTAATTTATTCTGGCACGCTTAACCTTATTTATAAATTCGTATATTCCCTCTTATTTATAACAAGATGCGTCAGTGAATTATTACATGTCGTTACGCGTTTTGTATTTTAAGCAGTTACATCATCGAAAACAGTACTTCTGTACGTTGAATTGATGATCCTAAAGACAATTTATAAAAATGCCAATAGATACCTTTATTATGCTACCTAAAACTAGGGTTTTTAATATACTTGCCGCTAAATCGTAGTGTTCAGCACTATCGTCTTCCGGTCAGGTGGTACCTAATGTACGGTCCTGTAATTTCCGGCAGAGAGGCATAACACCTTAGGTCTCAGGAGTGGTAACGCATCTGCATTTTGACCTTGGTCTTTGTGTGGGTGTCTATAGGCTGCAGTCATCACTTAACATCAATGTGAACTGCATGATTGTTTGCCACTTCCATTATATTAAAAAAAATAGGTGTCCTCCGGTGCGGGCTATGCTGACTGGCTATCAGATTTAACGACCTGGCAACCCTAGCTACAACCAACATTAAAGTACCTTGTTCCAATATTATACAGAAGTCACCTGATTGTACCTTAGTGAAGCAAAATACCTATGTACATTTATTTAGCAAATCATTAATTACATAAAATTGTAGTCCCAACATAAACTGTGTAAGTATCTTCAACCATACTAAGTGAGATAGATAGTATGTATTTAGGATAGACTTAGGGATCCCAACTCATCACAGCCCCACACTAGGTATAAACCTGTGTCGTTGGTGCCGTTGTTCACATACACAAACAACCAGACCTGAAACAAATATCTGTAGGCCACACAAATGTTTGTCCCGGTGCGGGGATCGAACCCGCGATCCTTCGAATCAACCGGTCATCTCACACCGCTGGACTAACCGGAGCGTCAAACACGTTTCATGGTATTAAACATATCTGGTAAAATATATACTTGCCGCTAAATGGTAGTGTTCAGCACTATCTTGTTCCGGTCGGGTAATGTACGGCCTTGTAATTTCCGACACAGAGTCAGAACACCTAAGGCCTCAGGAGTGGTAACGCATCTGCATTTTGGCCTTGGTTTTTGTGTGGGTGTCTATACGCTGCAGTCATCACTTAACATCAATGTGAACTGGATGCTTGTTTGCCACTTCCAAAACATAAAAAAGGAAAGGTAGGTACGTCGAACGTAAAATTTGATAAAATAGATGAGATTGTGTATTATCAAACGTGGACCCCTGCGTCAAGTAATATTTCATCGTCCATTGTTCTTATTTCAACATCAATCACCATGTACCATCATAAACATACAGGCCAATGTTGGCGAACGATTTGAGCAAACAATTGGCGTTGCATACATACTGACTCCGTCCTGTCTGGCCAACTGACCTTGAACTTCTGCGGCCAACGATCTCAATGACATTGCCAAATCGTCATACATATTTGCTTGTACACTTGTATGGTTCACATACTTCTCGGAAAGAATGGGCGGTCAGCATTTACGTGTTTTACATGAAATGCCATCCGTTTATTGAATATTTTTGAAAAAGATCGAAAGAGATTTTAAACAATTTCAGTTGCTCTCCAATTTGTATAGTAATGAAGTTTACTGCCGAACTTAATATAAAAAAATATATATTTGTTTCGACGTTTTAAAGATCTCTCTAAATTTTATTAGTGTTTGTAACTCCTCCGAAAAGCCATGACCGATTTTTATGGTTTTTGCGTATTGCCATTATGGTACTCGCGCAGCGGTGTGGCGATTCTGGGGGCCGACCGCCTATCTCAAATGAAAGAAAAGAAAGAATTGCCTTTATTGGGACAGTCATGAGGTATGCCCCGAAAAAAAAGTAAACAAACATAACATAAACAAAAAAAAACTAAAACAAATACAAAAAAAGTCGGTACCTAAGAAAAAAAAACAAACACGTATTTAAAACTTAAGACAGTAGTACAAAACATAACAAAAACAAAATTAAAAAGATCATAATAATGTGTACCAAGGTACCAACCACGGAATAGATAAATAAAGATGGAATGGTAATGTGGGTGTGGCAAGCGTACGGCAACTATGCGTGAACACACACAGTTCGGCAGATTCATTCGTTCGCCGCTCGTAGTGTCGTGTAGACTGCTTCGAACGACGAATCTCTTGGTAAAATACCATGTAGTGCCAAATTTAACATGTAATATGAAATGTCAGACCTCAAGTATAAAGCGAGGAGGTATATCTTTTCATCGGTAAGTCACAAATAACATTTATTGTTACAATACTTGTAAAAAACATATAAATATACAAAGGGATATGAATATTCGAACTTAAACTGCAATATTTAAACGTTACTGCTAGCAAATACATTGTTCGTTAAGCACTCGCTCAATTAACGCTATTACTGTCTCCGCTTGCAATGTACAGCATGTAATACGTCCGCTACACTTCGACTAGTTTATTGGTGAGTATATTGTTGTGTGCGTGCGAGTGTTTATTGCCTACGGGCGTTACATCTTAGTATGCAAACTTACGCAAACGAATAGGTGCCTGAAGATTAATGTGGGTGATTGTCGAGATGGTGTTACATTTGTGTAAGAAATTGCATGGTGGGAGAAAAGCGGCGACACTAGTTCCAATACTAAATTGTGGTACCAACCTTGTTATACTAAATACGTATATACCTACACATTGCTAATGTTTGGCCATGTCTCACGGCTGCACCAAATGGATTCCAGTGCAGCATTGTGCCAAGCCAAAGCCTGACGCTGGTTTTCAATACAATGCTTTCGTTTAACTTTCGATTACGAGTTTTGGCGGGAACCTTGAAAGATGCGTGTTGTGCTCTTATTTTATTTTATTTTCTTGGTGTATTTTTGAGTTATATTAAATAAAGTCGGTGGCATTATGTTTGATATAAGCTTATTACAGTGCTCGTGTATAGTGAAATAGAATAACAGTGCGAAAACACGTTTTTTCGGGTTGCCTCCAAAACATCATTGTAAATGTTCTGGTAAAGTAGCCATCGCTTTACTAGAATTACTGACTGTGACTGACTGACGGACTGATAAATTGACTGACGACTCAGATTTTTTTACTTTTACGTTGCTTAATACGAATACGAAATATCGTTTTACTTGACACTGGCAATATGCATAACAAGCGATGCCATAAAATTAAAAAAAAAAACTTTCGAATATGACAACATTTTATCAGTTTCGTACCACCTTACTTTTTCCTGGAAGTGTTTTCATCTGTTTTATTAGACGGTACGAAACGGACAAGATAACGTCCTAAACGAAAGCATTTCAGTTAGGCGGTCGGCCCCCTGGTGTCTGGTGGTGTCTACCGATAGAAAACGTAACTTCACGCCTATAATCCCCGAAGGGGTAGGCTGAGGTAAATGCATGCATTCAAGCAAGCATACATGCAAGCACCCACGACTCGCCGGTTACGTTTTTGGCCCATGTAACAGGTGGCGAACCTGTTGCCATCTCCGGGCACATTACCAAACTCCGAGGTACTGAGAAACTTCCAGAAAATGGAAAAATCTCAATAGAACCAGAGATAAAGGATTTTAAACCGTTATCTCTGATAGCCCCCGACCCGGGAATCGAACCCAGGACCTCCAGCGTAATAGTAGTGGTCTGCTACCACTACGCCACTGAGGCAGTTACCTTAGATAGCTTACTAGGATACCATGGTGGCGCGATTGGTTGCGCCGCCATAGAATAGAATAGAATCATTTATAGCAGGCAACCAGGGCCCATATCATACTATAAACATATACAAAGTAAACAATAAAATTATATTAATACTATACAATATAAATATGTCTTAAGCATTAACACCGAATCACTGGTCTATTTCTGAGGCATCCGTCTTGCCTCCCAGAATCTTCGGAAAACTACGCCTTCGGGCCAGAAGTCGGGACTGAAGAACATTTGCAGATGTTTGGTAGGTACGCGTAACTTGAAATTAATTGCCATAGTGTCTCGGTGAAATACAGCGCTAAGACAAATTCAGGCATACGCGACAGTTTCTCCAATTTACAAAACCTTTGTTATACTTTTGTAAGAAAATACCAAAGTAATCCGACAGTTGACAGTATTTGCGTCAACCCTCGTTATACGAGTACCTGTATCGTTTCCCACTGAGTAACAAAATGAATAAATCAATATTGAACTGAATAAATAAGCATAAAAATATTACTGCTCAGTTCAACAATACGTTCGGTATTATACTTCTGACCTAACTCCGGTATTGTAATAAAACAGTACTACAGCGTTACGTAAAACCAACTGTGCTTCATTTACATAACTTCTCATATTTTATTTATTTTAGTTCAGTACTGTTTTATTTATTCTACACAAGTTCTATGTACAATGGAAATGAACTATTTATTGATGTGACCTCTTTTAGTTATATTTTATACAAGCTGTGCCCGCGACTTCGTCCGCGTAAGAATTAATCATTTTTCAGGACGAAGTCGTGGGCGCAGCTAGTATAAAAGGAGCCTAAGTTACTCCTTATCACATAAGCTATCTGCCAGTGAAAGTCCCGTCAAAATAGGTGCAGCCGTTCCCAAGATTAGCCCTGCCAAATAGACAGACAGACAAAAATTGTTAAAAAATGTTGTTTTGGTATATGTACCCGGTATACATACATTTGCATTAAGTAAAAAGCGGTTATTTTTATATTACAAACAGATACTCCAATTTGTATAGACGATAATGTTTTAGACAACTTTTTCGAATTTTAATTGAAAGTTAGATGTGTTTATGAAGTAGGTTGTGCGTATGGCCCTGTAATAACAATCATCTGCCAACGCATCTGCATATTGACCTCTGGTGTTTTTGCATCTATAGATATACTTACTCACTTAACATTAATTGTGTAAATGTCTGCACAGTCATAACATCCATTTGAACTGCATGCTTGTTTTTATATGTAATGAAGGTGGCAGACAAGCATGCAATTTTACATTGATGTTAAGTGATGAATGCAGCCTATAGATACTTACATAGAGACCAGAGGTCAAAATGCAGATGCGTTACCACCCCTAAGACCTTAGTTGTTATGTCTGTATGATAAGTTATTACGGGACCATACATTACCAACTAACCGGGCACACGATAGTGCTTAACACTACCATTTGGCTGCAGATAGGTTACGTATGCTACACTAGAACTCTACCACCAGTAAAATGATGAAGTAGAATCATTGTTAACAAACTACCCCTCCTTCTTTAAAATGATGGCTCATCATACTCAAAACATTCCATTTTAGCCTGTTAACCGGACGTGTCAAAATTAAAAAAAAAAAAATACACTCACACTTACAGCGCCAAATTAGGTATAGTGCAACGGCACTGGCACTTGGGATCTGGGTGTTTGTGTGCAACGGTACACATACAACACATACACAAACACCTAGTTCCGAAATAAATATCTGTAGGCCATACAAGTATTTGTCCCAATGCGGATCGAACACGCGACCCTTCAAATCAAACGGTCATCACACACCGCTGGACTAACCGGGTTGTCAAATTAAAATAATTATTCACAGATTCAATGGATTTTCCGAATGAAAACGTAAAGAGACTAACAAATCTCTTAGCTTGTTGAATTGTATCACAAAGCCTCTCGTCCCATTCGCCATAATTGGATGGCAACAGAAGCAATATTCTTTATTCCAATCGTCACATTATATCATGTTGCCTGATCTAAAATTGGTATTATATAATGAAACACGAGCATAGTAATAAAACTAGCATCTAACATTAAATTGGCTGTGACTACACTTGCTACGCTTGCTCATTGCTCGAAGACAATTATCATTTGTGACAGCTATATAGTTAGTCTTGGCCAACATCCAAGGCCATCCCTTGAAATAAATAACTCGCGTTTTGAAGACGCGTGCAATTATCATTCTTTTCTTTTTTCAAAATTATGTTGGTATTTTTTATGATAGGTGCCTACTAGCTATTCTAGTGAACTCCGTATCGCTTTAGCGAGAATAGTCGACCTAACTTCAAACCTATATAAATATTAGATTTATGTTCTATCTTGTGACTTCTATCTGATTTTGTTTTGAGGCATGTACATTCTTGTAAACATTAGACCCAGGCTCGTCCAGAAGAGGTTGTTACTCCCAACTCCGAAAGAAAAGCGTGGTTATTTAAAAAAACAAATAATTTATGAAAAAACTATTTTGAATATAATACGGGAACGTCACAATGAGAAAAATATCAGCTCGATTATGTATGTAGAACTTAATAATGGCAACCCATTATACGTCCCACTGCTGGGCACGAGTCTCTCCCCTTTTTGGGGGGAGGCCTGGAGCTTACTCCACCACGCTGCTCCAATGCGGATTGGTGGAGGGGGTGTGGGTTAGTGGCCAACCCACTGTCGGATGTTTCCAAACCGCCCATAAGGCCTCCGACAAGGTTTAACGACTGCTATCCATCGATAGCAACCGGGACCGACGGCTTAACGTGCCCTCCGAAGCACGGAAACGCGCATTTAATTTGCCACTAGCGGTCACCCATCACACTACCCGACCGCGCCCGTAGTGCTTAACCGAGCAGATCGCTTACGATCTACAACAGCCGCTGGGCCATGCGCGCTTCTATGTAGAACTTACAGTTATTTTATTAACATGTCTTATTGTGTTACGTTATTCCTGTACTAAATACAATATATTAGTAGGAACCTACGATTTCTATAGAAGTGTAATGAAACATGAAGAATTTTGTTTCGGTTCTGAATCTTTATTTCACACTTATAGACAACCAATGGCTTTGCGTATTTTGGAGAAATTATGTGAACAATGTAACGCACCTATTAGTAGGTATGTCCTCAGGCAAATAATTGTTAGAACGACATACGTACACATGGATGAATTATATTCGTGAATCTCTGGTTACGTGCGGTTTGGGTTTCAGCTCTATAATTCATACTACGCTTACAGTAACAGCCCCACAATAGGCATATTGTAGGCTGTCGTGGGTGCCAACACATATATGCAAATCCCCACTAACGAAACAAATATCGGTAGGTCATACAAATATTAATATCCGCGACCATCGGATCAAACCATCGTCACGTGCTGGACCAGCTAGGTAGTCAAATATAAGTTTTTACTACCTGAAACGTTTGTTTAATACCCTGGTAAGTAATATAAAGAGCAAAGAAGTTCTTAGGTTTTCGCGAGCTACACTCATTGAAATAAAACTATTTTTACGGATTTATCTCGCGTATATTAAACTAAAATGATTTTTAAAATCAACCCGACGTTTCGGTCGCTTTTCAGAAACCACCTACAGTAGAACGACAACCTACCTATACTACCAACCTAGCTATACTACCTTACGTTAAGGGTGTCACAGATAAAATCAGCAACATTTTAAAAAAGAATTCCATTAAAACAGTTTTCAAACCATATAAAAAGATTCATCAGTATTTAAGACCCATTAAAAGTAATATTCCATTTCAAAATTCTGGCATTTATAAATTAGATTGTGATTGTGGACTCTCATATATTGGTCAAACGAAGAGAGCTGTATCCACCCGCGTTAAAGAGCACATTGCTGATGTCAAAACCCGAAGAACAGGGAGGTCTGCAGTCTGTGAACACATAGCGGATAAGCCGAACCATTACATCCGGTTTGATAAAATTCAAATACTCCCTAGAGAACACAAACCCATTCCACGAATGGTACGCGAGGCTATTGAAATTAAAAAACACCCAAATTTCAATAGAGAAGATGGATGGCGATTATCAACATCATGGGATCTCATACTTAGCAAGATTAAATCCCAGCCGCAGCAGTCTGCAAGACCTCAAGATACCATAAGTAATTATTGTGTTAATCCTGAACGCTACGCAAGGCGTTTACGAAATCGATGGAGGTAGCATAGACATATAATTTTTCAAACTTCTGTCAGACAAATGTCACCTCAGTCTGCCCGGGACCACGGAAGCTGAAAAGCGACCGAAACGTCGGGTTGATTTTAAAAATAATTTTAGTTTAATATACGCGAGATAAATCCGTAAAAATAGTTTTATTTCAATGAGCAAAGAAGTTTTCTTTTGAAGTTTGGATACTTAGTCCTGTGATTTCAGAAGCTTATCTTTAAATGTTAATTCTTCAAAACGGGTTACAGGACAGGCGAGGTCGAATCATAACGTACTTCTAACAATAAACACTTAGCATCGCGAGATACATCAGCAAACAACTGTTCAACAAACAGCCGGACGCGGCGCGCCGACAAATTGGCTCGTGTGTACGTACAACCCTACCGCACCGCAAACATCGTAGGCGCGCCCGATATGAAAGATTATGGTGGGTGCATTGACACTCATATACACACACATAGCTTAGCTAAAGTGTGTAGCTTATAATGTAATAACACCGCGAATATGATTTTTTACGTGATGCACTTTTTGAATTAAATGCATATTCGCGGTGTTGTAGAATTAGCGACTTTATATTGGTACTGGTAGGTTGTACCGATAACCTAGCAAATGTGAATAAAGTGGGATTGAAGTGATTTAGTATGCGTCTGATAACATACCCTCATCATGGCGGTTTATTATTGTTCAGATCGATTATTATTTATTAAATCTTGTAAGTATAGGAAAAATAGTTGTGTCCGATAATTCCAAGGAAGCAGCCGAAGGTAAAAAACTGGTGGTAGACTAATGGTCCAGTGACGTAGCTCGCGTGCGTAGGCACCACCGCATTACCTAATAAACTTGCCGCTAATTACCACCTGGCCGGTAGTAATGTACGGCCCTGTAATTTCTGGCACAGAGACATAACACCTTAGGCCTCAGGAGTGGTAACACATCTGCATTTTGACCTTGGTCTTTGTGTAAGTGTCTAAAGGCTGCAGTCATCACTTAACATCAATGTGAACTGCATAATTGTTTGCCACTTCAATAACATAAAAAACAATGGAAACTGTAAATGTCAAATGTATGCTTATTGGCCACTTCATGACATAAATAATATTTTTTCATGTCATGAAGTAGCCAACAAGCATACAGTTTACATTGATGGTAAGTAATATGTGCTACAAATACAAAGGACTCTGATATTGTCAGAGGTGACCGTCTTTCCTATAAAAAAACCAACGGTGATAGAGCTACAGTGCTAGAGCTCAGAGAGTTGCCACCATCATAGCTTAATGCCACCATTACAGCTTAATTTATGAAATTAATTTAGTTCTATTTATTCGGCACTGCTGCGTTCCGCGACTACCTATATGACAATGTTTTATGTTGATTTTAATTTTGCGTTTGGGGCTCATGCCAGGCTGCAGTCATCACTTAAAATCAATGTGAACTGCACGCTTGTTTGCCTCCTTCAATACATAAAGAAAAAAAACCACACGTACAATATGAGAGTAGCAACAAGCAAATGTGAATAAAGTGGGAGTGAAGTGATTTAGGGTGCGGTTGTTAACATACCCTCGTCACGGCGCTGGCAGCTGTCGCGGAGGCTCCGACCTTATTTCACTCTAATTTGCGCTCGCTCTCACTGTAGTTACCGTTATTAAACTAACCTTATTGTTTTGGCCTTTTATTATTTATGAATTTTGCTATAGGATAACTAGTTGTTACAAGGTATCCCTTTCAGGGTAATAAGAAATATCACTCGTGATTTGCTCCAGTAAAGTAATTTTAGGGAATTGCCATCAACTTATTAAGTACATGACAGATGAACTATTAAAATGGTGACGCTGCCATGTTTCTTAGATGCTAATTGTTATTAATTATATGATGAAAGTTATCAATTTGAGATTTTACGCCTTCCTCATTGAATAGTCCCGGGAACACGTTCTCTAATTGCCCTTTGCAAACCCAAAAGAGTTCGCTATAATGAAGAAACATACCTATTTATTAGCACAAAATGGTAACTATAAAACACAGCAACCACACAAAGGAATATGAGAGTAGCAACAAGGAAATGTGAACAAAGTGGGAGTGAAGTGATTTAGGGTGCGGTTGTTAACATACCCTCGTCACGGCGCTGGCAGCTGAACTTACTTCGCTCTAATTTGCGCTCGCTCTCACTGTAGTTACCGCAATTAAACGAATCTTATTTTGGCCTTTGATTATTTATGAAAATAATACGGAAATTTTTGAAGGATAGTTCTAGAGGAAATAGGACGGTGAACGCACTCTCAACTGTGTTATAAGGCGCCTGTGGCACGTACTCCAGTTGCTCCAGCCAAAATACGGCTCCCCATATTGACCTATAAAACACAAAAATTACACGAAACAGTTTTCACCGACCAAACAAGACATGTTTTTTTCGGTACTAAACAACACTTTATTTTTAAAATGTCACGTATAGCTAAAGGTATAATTTTTGAACAAGTTACATTGGTATATGTGTCCATCGGTTTTAACATAGAGCTTCGGTATTTTGACGTACGATAGTAGGCTCCGGAACGGTTCGGTTGCGATTCTGCATCAATAACTCTTCGAAATCCCATTTGGACATATCCACTGTCTGTTCCAGTTACAGTTTGACATTATTCAGTGAACTGTTTAATACTATTTTCTAGCATCGGCAGTGGTCCTATATCGAAACTGGAACAAAGGTTTATTTTATACTGGTTTTTTGCTGCGCCTTCGTCCGCATGGGATAATTACCAACTTAGTTAGTGGGTTACCAACTTAGTTAGTTATTATTAAAAAAAATTATGGTGTTCTCGTCTTTTTTTATTTCTAAATGAACTATTTCAACCACGTCGAGCATTTTTGAGATGAAAAATAACATACCTATCTTCTTTTCCAAGTCCTACTTTATATCTCTTATGCTGTACTTACTCCAACGCTTTTATATGGAAGCGAGAGCTGGGTATGCAGGAAAGAGCATGAAAGTAAGTTGAACGCGGTCGAGATGAGATCTTTGCGCAAGATCTGCGGTGTATCACTCACCGATCGCGTTCGTAATGAAGATGTAAGAAAGAGACTTTGTGTGAATGATAGTATCGGTGTAAAAATGAAAAAAGGCATGCTCCGATGGTTCGGGCATATAGAAAGAATGTCGAATGAGCGAATGACTAAACAGATATACAATGCGAATGTGGATGGTTGCAGAGGCCCAGGAAGACCAAGGCTGACCTACCATGACCAAATAGGTCGAATTCTGTCTGATGGTGGGGTCAAAAGTCTTAGGAATCGGCGTGCATGTATGAAGAGAATGATGAAGGTAGACGAGGCACGAGAGGTTTGTCTGAACCGGGATGTCTGGCGCTCTACACTCTCTGCCTACCCCGTTAGGGACCTGGCGTGAAGATACATACATACATACTTTATATCTGTACCAAATTTCATCAAAATCGGTTTAGTTTTGCCTTAAAAGCATAATTAATAGACAGACAGCATTTTCTTTCGCAAACTTAAAATTATAAATACATAAATAAAAGTAAAATATCATGTATGTAGATTGTTTTCCGCAGTATACATTATTTTGCAACATTTTTTTTTCTAATGTTTTGTCAAGAAATTGACCTTCTATGACGTCGTGGTATCGACATTGTATATTCAGAATCAGAATCAGAATCAGAAACTCATTTATTCATTTAGGGTGACAGGCACCTCTTATGACACGTCAAAAACAAACAAAATAAATTAAAGCGAATAACAATTGATATACATGTCAAACAAGATATGTAAAAATATATGTAAAGTCAAGAATATCACTAAGATAAAACTAAATGTCATAAACTAATGTAAAAAGTATATCAGTAGAATGTCTCTTTTCCCCTTTACAAACTGATAACAAAGAGATATTCCTTAACCTAATGAACTTGACGATTTCTATAACAGCATTATCTAGTATCTAGTGAATTAATATACATTTTTTTTAACGGGCTATGACTACGTATCTTTATGTTACGCTTCATTCCTAGAACGACTTGCTTTGACTTTCCTTTTCATCTTGTGTTTTTTTTTATTAATTTAACAACGTCTATTTTTTCCAACTATGTAAAACAATTTTTTTTTAATCAATTCAAATTTTAAAAGGTTCGTTTTATTTTCAGGCTCTATCTGCGGAGGCCAGTGTTGTGGTCGAGGGAGAGAGACGCACTTACGGAGTGCTCTGCGAAGGACAGCTGAAAGCAGGGTCGCGGCTGCCACCAAACCCATAGCCGAACTTCTGCTGGCCACTAGGAGAACGCTGCAAGGTTTGTTGACAAGTATTTTTAAAATATGTTTTCAGAACATGCCAACGCTCACTTTCACTGGTGGTAGAGCTCCAGTGACGGAGCTCGCGGGCGTAGGCACCACCGCATTACCTAATATACTTGCCGCTAAGTGGTTGTGTTCAGCAGTATCGTGTTCCGGTCAGTGTGGTAATGTACGGCCCTGTAATTTCCGGCACGGACCCATAACACCTTAGGCCTCAGGAGTGACAATACATCTTCATTTTGACCTCTGGTCATTGTGTGGGTGTCTATAGGCTGCAGTCATCACTTAACATCAATGAGAACTACATGTTTGTTTACCACTTCCCTTAGTTCCATTACATGAAAAAAAAAAACGGACGAATAAATAGGATGTTCCAGGATTGGGGCGTAGAGTAGATAAGTAGAAGCACATCGACGATAAAGGCTTTCCACTCTATACCTAACGCGACACTGTAAGATACGGGTTTCATTGTGACACATAGGTTTAAAAAATACTTTAAATATACAATGGATAGACATCCCGATTTCAATGTAAATGTCTATAGGCTACAGGTTACACTTACAATCAATTTACATTGGCATACTATAATAATATGCTTGTTTACCACTTCAATAACAATAAAAAAGCGAATAGGCAAATAAATTTTACAATAACCGGTCGCTGTTTTCAAATAAAGAAACTGTAATACATTACAAGAATATGTTGTGATAGTTTGACCTTAGCAGGTCCGATTTATTATACTGCTTTGACCACCCAGTAGTGGAAATTTTACCGTATTTTATTACAGTTTTGGACAGTTTCATTTGTTAAAAGGAAACCTCTTCAAACATGCCGTGAACATTTATAGTCTGTGTGACTATTTCACCACAGACTATCGAGTTACCTATATCATTGACATTGACAGTTCAACGGTCAATTCGTGAATATGTGAATGTTAATACTATGAAATATGTACGAGTATGTAATCGTCAACTTTTACGCAAATTAAATTCGCTTTTATAACGTAAGTACTTAACAGTTGAAACTAACAGTTATTACAACGAAACATATTCAATTTGATTTAGGTTTTATTTTAGTTACAGAAGCCAGCTCCAATTAGCTAATTATCTTATTTGTAAATTATGGAGGCTATATTAAAACAGGACCGGGATATCTGGCGCTCTACACTCTCTGCCTACCCCGTTAGGGACCTGGCGTAGATACATAATATTAAAACAAACGCGACTTAATGTGATCATAATTCAAAGAATATCTACTGCTCGCTATGTACTCGACTATGATTTGATACAATCTTCTGTAACCGTGAATATACGCCATTAATTCAGCTCGGCAATATATTACAGTCCAACTTTGACTGAAGTTGAAAAGATCAATAAAAAAGTTACGTCTACGGCGCGCTGCGGATGCAAACATGATTTTGATTCCCTACTCTATGATCCATATGGTACGTCATGTTCTATGAAAAATGTTACAAGAACTAGATTCATCCTAAAGTCGAATTTATATAACGACTTTGCATTATATGAAGATAAATCTTATGAAAAAAGTGGTAGATTGCCACCTAATAAGCAACAGGGTAATGTGTTTGTTGTGTTTTTTTAGCTGCAAGGGCTACTCGCAAATTGCATTTTTATACTTGAGGAGATGATTCCAATGTGTGTTTTACTGGTGGTAGAGCTCCAGTGACGGAGCTCGCGGGCGTAGGCACCACCGCATTACCTAATATACTTGCCGCTAAATGGTAGTGTTTAGCACTTTCGTGTTCCGGTCAAGTGGTAATGTACGGCCCTGTAATTTCCGGCACAGAGGCACAATACCATAGGCCTCAGAAGTGGTAACCCATCTGCATTTTGACCTATGGTCTTTGTGTGGGTGTTTATAGGCTGCAGTCATCACTTAACATCAATGTGAACTGCATGCTTTTTTGCAACTTTCATTACATAAAAAAAAGTGGAGTTTGGTTCCACTCTATGTTAATTAAAATTATTCTAAACAGCATTCAGATATCAGTTTTAATCAATCTTGTGTCGTTTTTTAAATAACTTATTAAACATAAATTTTAACTGTCATTTCATCATCAAACTTTTTATTTAACGAAACAACAGATTTTGGACGAATCGATAATATTCCAATCCTGAAGTTATTTTTTTTTTCATTTTATAGAGAAATTAAAGAAATTAAGAGGTAAAAATTGCTTGACACTCGATTGGACAAATTCACTTTTATTGTAATCAAACTAACTTTATTTTGCACTACGAGTAAATCCCTGAAATATACGCAATAAAACAACAACTTTTTGAAAAATAATACTAAGCGACTATCCATCATATAAATAAAAATGAATCACCGAAATGCCAAAGCCCATAACTTCCCAACAACTCGACCAAATTGGATAAACCTTTCTTTTATGTGTTTGTCATTGTCAGGAGGTTTGTATTAAAATGTAATAAATATTAAAAATCTCCGATAGCGGTACGAAGTTGGTCGGGTCAGCTAGGTATATAATTTCCTAGATACTTCAACGTTTAATAAAAGCATTACTGTTTTTTCAAAACTCTGTAGGTTTAGCCCAAGTTCTTAATGATTCCCCATGATTGATTTTTAACGGGTGGTAGAGCTCCAGTGACGGAGCTCGCGGGCGTAGGCACCACCGCATTACCTAATATACTTGCCGCTAAATGGTAGTTTCCAGCACTATCGTGTTCCGGGCAGGTGGTAATGTATAGCCTTGTAATTTCCGGCACAGAGGCATAACACCTTAGGCCTCAGGAGTGGTAACGCATCTGCATTTTGACCTTGGTCTTTGTGTGGGTGTCTATAGGCTGCAGTCATCACTTAACATGAATGTGAACTGGAGGCTTGTTTGCCACTTCCATTTAAAAGAAAAACTTAAGAATTTCGTAGAATTCCATGCATCACATATTGAATTTATTTGTATACCGAGAGCTGTCAAATGTTTTTGCAACTCCAGGCAAAGGAGAAAATACTTTTGACTAGAAAATCCCGTCTGTATGCAATACAAGTGAAAACTATCCACAATAGTAGTCGAAGTTGCTTGACTTATAGAACACCCATTCTGAACTCTATCGATTTATTTAGCTTTAACCAAACTTTCGGATAGATATTGATGATTTAAGTTTTGACGATTTTCTTGGCTAAGTTTTGAATGTTAGGGAAGAAGCCGGAGACTTTAGTGCAATGTTATTAAATAAATCTGATTGTTACGTAACTCCACGCCTGTAATCCCCGAAGGAGTAGGCAGAGGTAAATGCATGCATTCAAGCATACATGCAAACACCCACGATTGGCCGGTTACGTTTTGGCCCATGTAACAGGTGGCGAGTCTGTTGACATCTCCGGGCACATTACCGAACTTTGAGGTACTGGGAAATTTCCAGAAAATGGAAAAATCCCAATAGAACCAGAGATAAAGTAATCGAACCCAGGACCTCAGCGTAGTAGTAGTGGCCTGCTACCACTAGGCTACCGAGGCAGTCTAGGCATTTGCCGGCAAGTATATTAGGTAATACGGTGGTGCCTATGCTCACGAGCTCCTTCACTAGAGTTCTACCACCAGCATGTCTAATGTAATTGATTTGGCTACATTTAGTTGGTAAGCATAATTGAAAATTAAAACGTTTTTATACTAAACGGGCAAGCCAATATGACAATAAATTAAAATACTGGTAATACTGATGAACATCAATATCATGAAAGCATCTAAATTACAACAAAATTATTAAAAAAAAAACATTTTCAATTTTCAGACAGTTATAAAATAGTCTTACAGAACTAATGCAACAGTAAAATAAGAATCATTTGTGATATATCCAATGGTTATAGCTTCATTACAAGAGTAATATATCCCTACTTATATTATAAATGCGAAAGTAACTCTGTGTGTCTGTCTGTTACCTTTTCACGTCCAAACGACTGAACCGATTTTAATGAAATTTGGTACAGAGTTAGAGCTAACTTTGAGAAATAACATAGGCTACTTAGGTATTTATAAAACGACATCCACGCGGGCGAAGCCGCGGGCAATAACTAGGAAATTAATATGAGAACAAATGTTTTGTGATTAAAATATTAGAATTTATCTTACTTGATAAGACTATTTCTGTGTTTTGTAGAATTGATGTATGAGAACGTATTTACGGTTCCACTGTATTCACGAGTTCAGTTGCTTATTGATATACTTATTTTTCCAAATATTAAACAACAAGCAACCCTTTATTTGAAAACTAAGTCGTTTGACAAGGGTTCGACTTATAAACCCTTCGATCGGCTTTCACAAGTAGAGATCGCAATTTAATCATAACTTTTTCTTTCGTTAACTTCCCTTTGTTGAAGTTCCCGTGTCGTCGTGTATGGAGACTTCAAAATCTAATTTTCGATTTAACTTTCTTGTGCCTCGAAGTTGGGACTTAAACTATTTTTATTGACACTAGATTTTATAGGATAGAGTCAAAGTCCGTGAATCGAGTACAAAAAGTATGTATGTGTCTTCACGCGACGTTTCTTATGGGGTAAGCTGGTTACCCCATAAGAAACGGCTTACCGTAAGCAGAGAGTTTGGACTAGATCGCCCAGTTCTGACACACATCCCGTGCTTCTTTTCTTCTACATCCATCATTCTCTTCATACATGCACGCCGATTCCTCAGACTGTTGACCCCGCCCTCAGCCAGTATTCGACCTATATGGTCAAGAGTCAGAACAGTATGAATATTGACAGTTCTAAGCGTACTTTGCTCAAAGTAAAGTCGTAGTGCGGTCTTCGAATCTCACCCTAAGTCTTCCTGGCTCCTGGAAGCGTCAACCATCGTGGATTGACGATCGCAGTGGTGGTATTTTTATCGTAGGATGCTGCTGCCCATCGTGCGTTATTGCACTTATTACCGCCCCATTGGAATGGTTTGACCGCCATTGTTAGGTTGACTGACTGCACTAGTGGGCGGTGGGGTCATCATGATACCTTCCACCGGACTGATTTACATATCATTATGTGTACCAAATTCCAACTCAATTGATCGAGTAGTTTTGAAACAAAATGGGTGTTACAGACGAACTGACAGACGCGCGAGTGATCTGAAAAGTACCTATAGTTAGAAAAGATACTTCTGTAACCGCATTTGTAGTAAATCGGATTAAAGTGTAGGTGGATAAATCAGGCCAATGTAAAGCATTTCCGTGGGAACGAAGCTTAATCCGATTCGCATACACAACTGATTTAATGGAAAATTTGATACAAAAGGCAGCTTAGTTCAGACAGATAAAACAGTATGTTTTATGTATATCCAGCTTACAGATGATAAACATAGACATATAGATTTAGGATCATAATATACCGATATTCATGCCCTTAAATAGTAGAATAAACCTTTATCGTGACTAACGTTTTAAATAGCTCGGGGCTTTGGGGTAGCAGGTCATTAGTTCCAGAACCGAGGCATGAGGTTCTGAAAATTGAACGTCGGTGCTTAGTCGTGAGTTCGACCAAGTACCGACGTTCGATTTTAGGCCTAGTATTCTCGGAATATTTCGGATATATAGTAATAGAAATGTTATCAGATCCTGACAATAAGGCCGGCCTATCTTACGATTTATCACACAATATAGTTAAAAATATATTTTTTAATTGGGTACCTAATTTATTTCCCAAAAATATCCCATATGACGACCCGATTAGTCCAGCGGTGTGAGATGACCGTTTGATTCGAAGGGTCGCGGGTTCGATCCCCGCACCGGGACAAATATTTGTATGGCCTACAGATATTTCTTTCGGGTCTGGGTGTTTGTGTATGTGTTGTATGTTTACAACGGCACCCACGACACAGGTTTAAACCGACTGTGGGGCTGTGAGTGTAAGCGTATTTTTATTTTTTTATATGATTTAAATGGTTAATATTTGGTTGATTGATTTGTTACATGTGTGTCCCAAAAATCAACTAAATCGGTCCAATCATTTCCGAGAAAACAGGCTATGACATACGGACAGACACACAGACGCACAAATGCTCTTATTAGGGTTCAATTTTCTGCCATTTGGCAACGGAGTCTTAAAAAGTAAATTATATAACGTATAAATTAAACATAGGCATGATGTTTCCTTTTTTAAAGGTTCAGAAAAGATAATATAAATATTTCGTCGGAGTAATAACAAGTTGTCTTGCGTGATGTATCTAGGGTTTAGATAGTCTCGGAGAGCGAGCTTATTTCCTTCCTTAATGTGATAGATGTTCTGGATGTCGTAGCTAACACTGAATTTATCCTAAAACGAGCCAGTTTGATGAAGTTGGGATAAAGTTACTTTAGTAGATTGGGTACTTTTTGTGTTTTTTTTAATGAAATCTAAGTGGCAAACAAGCATGTAGTTCACATTGATGTTAAGTGATGACTACAGCCTATAGACACTTACACAATGATCAGAGTCAATGCAGATGCGTTGCCACTCCTGAGGCCTAAGGTGTTATGCCTTTGTGCCGGAAATTACAGGGCCGTACATTACCACCTGACCGGAACGATAGTGCTGACAGAAGCAACACATTTACATTAAATTGAAATCTATGGTTTTTATGCACTGTGCCTGTGGGGTGTGTTGCAACTACTGAGGTGTACTTATGTACTTAAGTACTATACAGGACTACTTCCATTGGTAATACGCTTCCAGTTTCCAGAAGCCAAATTACCACACTTACTTATTAACATGACAGATGACCTGGAAACTTCTCGCATAAATATCTGTCAAATCAATTTGAAAACGGAACCGGTACTTTGTGCTCAGTGTCTTATCATTGTCTAATATATGAACCTCGTATCGTCTACATTAAAACAAAAAACAAAGTAAAAAAAATATATATTATTAGTCCCATGATTGGGGTAGGCTGGGCGTTGACATATCAGTGAGTTAGGATTCTTCAATTTATCATACAGATTTAAAGCTTCATGAAGATAATTCCAATTAATCTTCACTTCTAATACCGAAATTAACCACGTTCTAAACACGGCATAACTCAAATACACAGACAGCTCCCGCGTAAACAAACACTTCACTAATTTCGATCTACAACAGATGCTATGAAAACGAAATAATCTTACAGCGATAGCACGCGATCGAGTTTTTTTTTTTCAAGATCACAAATGTGAAGCAAATGTAACTAATCATTGAGCCTACCGCAATATTATTTGTAAACTTTTCAACAGCTCACAAGTGTTGACTATGACAGAGCACGCAATGGAACTCATATATTTTTATGGATGCTATCGACTATTTTATATGTTAAGGATTATAAAAAAAAAAGTTTGAGTGTCAGGCGTCTGAATTGCAAACTGTGGTTTTTAATTTCATATCTTTCGGTTTCATTCAATTACATAGATAATAATAGATATACTGTTTCACATGAAAAAATAATCTTTTATAAAAAAAAAGGATCGCTTATATTAAATGTGTTTACATTTAATAATGACCTCTATCTACGGAACTGTCGTAGACCACACTGCGCTGTAAGTTCCAAAACTCCTAACATGTGTACCAATCCCTCATTAAAGAGTTTTAATCTTGACGCGCTTCTAACAATAAACACTTGGCATCGCGAGATTCATCAGCAAACAACTTTACTGTTCAACAAACAGTCGGACGCGGCGCGCCGACAAATTGGCTCGTATGTGCGCCGCCCTACCGCACCGCAAACATTGGAGGCGCGCCCGATATTATAGATTACTGCGAGTGCAGTGACCTTGACAAAATATAAAAGTATAAAGTACTAGCTGACCCGGCAAACTTCGTATTGCCTCAGAATGAAATAATATGTCAAAGATTTGATAGATACGGACTATTTGTATGGGAAAATGTGGTTTATACTATTTCCCTTCAATTCTTTCATATTTTCTTACCTTATAAACCTTCCCTGGACTTCCAAAAATTATTCAAAACCAAAATTAGCCAAATTGGTCCAGCCATTCTTGAGTTTTAGCGAGACTAACGAACAGCAATTGATTTTTATATATATAGATGACAGTTTAGTGAGTACTTCAGAAAGATAGTCGCGTTTGAAAAAAGAAACGAACTTTTCAACTTTAATTCTAAGCTGCATTCTCAATAAATACATTTTGTTACTGCCACCCAAAGGCAATGCAATAAAATTAAAAAGTGAAATTCTATAGTCAGATGTGGAGTTCGGTAGCTCAGTGGGGAAAGGGATTAGACTAGTGATACCAGTGGTTGCGGGTTAAGGTCACGCCTGATGTCAAATTATTATTTACATTTTTTTTACTTTTTTTCTTTTTCATGTGTCATCTTCTTTGTTCGTGTGTTATTGCCAAAATTAAATAAAAATAACATAATTACTAAGGGTATATTGACATCTGTAAAATGTGTATTTAATAAACTGAAAACTTTTTTGAATCGGTTGCATAATTAGCAATGGCAAAAGATAACGATACTGCCACGCCAAGTCAATGCGACAAAATTGTGAAGGAAAAATTCGACAGTCGACTTTGATAGCTGTGTTGAAGGGGCGACTGGACTAGTGATTCTAGTGGACGCGGATTCTAGACCGCCCTGAAATTAAAATGTTTTTTACATTTTTTCTATAAAATTTTTTCACTCGCTTTATGAAATAAGACAATTTAAAATATCATTAAAGCTAGTAAACTGGACCTATTCCAAGTATGGCGCCATTTAAACAAAACACCGGGAGCTCTCCCAATGAATCACAATAAAAAATACACAGAAGCCATTAAACCTACAAAATCCGAACGCGGTAACGTTTGCGCATTTATAAATGATATTTATTACATGGAAATTTGTGAGCTTCGTCAAATCAATTTGGTTTACGGTGTGTATTTCATAAAAGTTAATGACTTAGGCCATTAACTTTCAAACGACCTCGTATAATGTCGTTAAAAGAATGGTTCGTTTTCACTGTTTACACGTAGAGGCGTTTTAGAAGTGATTTAGGTTACGTATACAATTGTATTTGAATTATGGGACCGATGGAAACGTATTAGAAATGATTTATGGAGGCAATTCAAATGATGGAATCTATATCCAAAAACAAAAGGACACTCTTCACAAAATTTCAGGAATTACAAGTGCTAGGAGAACACTTTGCATGGGAGTTCTTTTTAGGACGATAATGCAAATTTAAGCAGTTCTGTTGTTTTTAAGGTTCCGTTGTAAACAAGGAACCCTTATAGTTTCGCCATGTCCGTCTGTCTGTCTGTCTGTCCGTCCGCGGTTTAGCTCAAAACTATAAGTACTAGAGACTTGAAATTTGGCATAAGTATACATCTTAATTACGCCGACAAAGTGGTAGAATAAAAATATGAAAAATATATATATTTAGGGTAACCTCGCCTACATGTAACTCGCAGATATATTTTTTATTTTCGATTTCCATATAGTGTGTAGTATCGTTGGATAGGTTTTTAAAAAATAGTATAGTAATAGTGGGTGTCTCCACATCATTTTTCGATTTAGTTAACTGTTCGTGACTTATTAAGCGTTATTACTCAAGTGTCCCCCCCCCCTACAGACTAAACGGTTGTTGTTAGAAATTCAAACGTTACGGCAATAGTAGCTACTCGTATATATAACGAAATTAAAAGGAAAACTATCACACTTAAGTTGGCCCTGCAAGTTTGCGAGTAATAGTCGATCGAATGTACTTTACTCGAAAATTTCGAACAAGTCCTTACAAGATATTTATTTTTTTTATTTCATCTTTTACTCTGTAACTACGGAACCCTACACTGCGCGTGGCCCGACATGCACTTGACCGGTTTTTTTTTCTATGTTTAATTACTTAATTCATTTTGTTTATGTTTAGTTTGTTCATTTTTATTGTTTATTTTTTTCTTTGTTTCTGTGTAGTTTATTTAATTTATATATTACTACTTTTGGTATGTCTTAGGGTTACGGCAAATAAATAAGTTTTCATTCATCCATTCATTCACTTGCTCACTAAGTTCGGATTTTGCGAAAGTCGTCCCCTAATGGGTTGTTATTGGGGTCGATAATTTGTATGAAATTTCGTTAAAATGCTTGGAGTCTCCAATTTTGCATAATGATTCTATTTAGGACTAAGGTTACCTAAGACGGGATTTTGCGAATTTTGACCCCTAAAAGTTTGTTTTTGGGCTTGATAATTTGTACGTTTCTAAAAGTTTTAGAAGTCTCTAACTTTGCATAATTATTTTATTTAGGACGTAGGTGCTACCTAAGACGGGATTTTGCGAAATTCGACCCCTTAAGGTGTCGAATTGGGTGTAATAGGATTTATGAAACAGATTTAATAATAATGTCCCCCAGACCGAATTTTGGCCACGGGGGCCAATCTCAACGGAGACTAGCCAACTCCGCGGGAGATGTTATAGTGCACAAGTGTATGTGCCAACACAGGTGCACTCTCATAGCCCAATGGGACTCCGACAAATCGGGTCGGGCAATCCGACACGATCGGAGAGAGATCGGGCGCAAGACTGACGGCTTTTACGTGCTCTCCGAGGCACGGTTACCAGACTCCGGGCTACTACTAGAAATTTCCTCTCAGAAAAAACCAAACAGATTTTCCCGACCCGGAAATCAAACCCGGGACCTCAGGCTTCCGGGCGGGTTACTAACGCAACTTCTGTAATCCCCGAAGGGGTAGGCAGAGGTAAATGCATTCATTCAAGCATACATTCAAACACCCACAATTCGCCGGTTACGTTTTTGTACCATGTAACAGGTGGCGAGCTTAGGTACTGGGAAACTTCCAGAAAATGGAAAAATCCCAAAGGAACCAGAGATAAAGGATTTTAAACCGTTACCTCTGATAGCCCCCGACCCGGGAATCGAGCCCAGGACCTCTAGTGTAGTATTAGTGACCTGCTACCACTAGGCTACTGAGGCAGTATGAAATAATTGCTAAAATGGTTTTTCACCGGTCTGGGTGACTAGATCAGTGGCAGGTTTCAATAGCGGCACTAGTAGGTGTAGGCGGCATCTTCAAGGTAGAAATCAGCGTCATTCCGGTTTGATGATAGGTGTAATATTATTATGTGACCTTAATAACGACGGAGTTTATTTAATTTTGTCCCTTATCATAAAAATTAACTCCTGTAATCTCCGAAGGAGTAGGCAGAGGTAAATGCGTTCAAGTATACATGCAAACACTCTCGATTCGCCGGTTACGTTTTGGCTCACCTAACAGTTGGCGAGCGTGTTGACATCTCCGGGCACATCACCAAACTCTTATACTGGGAAACTTTTAGAAAATGGAAAAATCACAGTATGTATGTATGTATCTTCACGCCAGGTCCCTAACGGGGTAGGCAGAGAGTGTAGAGCGCCAGATATCCCGGTTCTGACAAACCTCTCGTGCCTCGTCTACCTTCATCATTCTCTTCATACATGCACGCCGATTCCTAAGACTTTTGACCCCACCATCAGACAGAACTCGACCTATTTGGTCATGGTAGGTCAGTCTTGGTCTTCCTGGGCCTCTGCAACCATCCAAAAATCATAGTCATAGTCATATATTTGTTAACTAAGTAGATACATAAAGGTCTTAAAATTAGGTTGTAGTAATACTTAGTTGCCATTTTCCGGCACTGCAAAATTTCATTATTTTTTAAAAATAAAGTTTAAATTAAAATGTGTGATTTTTAATTCAATCTGTATTAAGTTATTCGTCTAATCTAATATTTGAATCTAATTACTAACATTATTGATACATCCAATGACATACACATTACACTTTTACATTGTCATATTTATCCTATCCTAATAGAACAAGAGATAAATATTTTCTCACCGTTATCTCTGATAGCCGTCGACTCGGGAATCGAACCCTAGTGTAGTGGCCTGCTACCATAGAGCAACACCGGAGGGCAGTAGCCATATGCAGGCTTTCCCCTCTGTCAAAGTACAATCCCAAATGGGCCTATACCTGACGCCTGGATGTTTAAATGTGTGCGTAAAATTGTTTTTGTATTTTGTCAAGTCAAGGTGTGAGTTTCGTAGTAATAGACGATTTTTGTAGTGTGCGTGTGTGTCGCACGGATTTGCCTCCGCGAAAATGACAGACTGTTTTGCATCGGTAATAAACGCTATGGCTACTCCCCTCCAGTCCGCCGCGGCCGGTGGCCTGTGTTGCTCTATGCCTGCTACCGAGGCACCGACTACTGAGGCAGTTTTTCCTATTTATATTACAAAGGTTCTTGCTCTTCTCAAACACAAGGAACAAACAAACAATTGAATATTCCAATGGTTTGTATTTGTTTTGTATGGAGTGGGAAAACATCGGCAATCATCGAATATATTGGTTTCCTAGCATTTAAGGGTGCCAAATGATATTTGCACATTTCTCTGAGCTCATCAAATAAAGGTCTAGTCAAACCGCATGAAGACGGGATTATGTAGAATAGGGTTGCCGAGGCGCCAATAAATTATATGACTGTTGAATACTTTTTTAATTTTTAATGTATTGGAAGTGGCACACAAGCCTTCAGTTCACATTTATGTTAAGTGATGACTGCAACCTATAGACACAAAGACCAAGGTCGAAATGAAGATGCGTTACCACTCCCGAGGTCTAAGGTTTTATGCCTCTGTGCCAGAAATTACAGGGCCATACATTACCACCTGACCGGTACACGATAGTGCTGAATACTAACATTTAGCGGCAAGTATATAAGGTAATGCGATGGTGCCTTCGCCCGCGAGCTCCGTCACTGGAGCTCTACCACCAGTAAATGATTAATTGAGATTTAATACATTACAGTAAGGACAAAGCGATTGATGAGATAAATGATATGAAACGACGTGTGTGTTACCGAATATAGTTCTAAATCCTGAAAAAATACAAAGTCCACTTTTCGTGCCAATTTGGACGAATTCGCGCGAACAAGTTTTAATTTATAATTTTGCTATTTTATATTATAATGAGGCGCTGATTGTGATTCGCTTCACTTGTCGCGTTGGACATTACGTGTTATTTTCATGCGATTATAGGCACGGAAAATCGGTCTCGCCAATCACGTGTCAGACGCAGCCTGACCAGCGCACCTGGGGGCCTGCCTATTCGAATTTTTTTAATGTTGTTAACAAACATATACTTTTTTTTACATTTAATTTTTTTTTGTTATGAAAGTGCCAAAAAAGCATACTTTTCACATTAATGTTAAGTGATGACTGCATACAAATACACAATCAAGGTTAAAACGCAGATGCGTTACCGCTCCTGAGGCCTAAGGTGTTATGCCTCTGTGCCGGAAATTACAGGGCCGTACATTACCACCTGATCGAAACACGATAGTGCTGATCACTACCATTGAGCGGCAAATATATTAAATAATGCGGTGGTGCCTACGCCCGCGAGCTCTAACCATTAGTAGATTTTTGACACCTACCACATTGATGCTGAGTAGATAGCCTATATACATCTACATTCACAGATTTAAATGTAGATGCGTAGCCACTCCTGGCGTTCGCGACACGACGATAGCGCTAAACACTACTATTTAGAACCCAGTAGATAAGGTAATGCGGTAGTGCTTAGGCGTCCCTCCTACTATCAGTAAAAAAAAACCAAAACGATGTATCAGAACATTTTGTCGTGTTGCAACCCTACTCTATGTATAGAGTATGAAAATGAATACACAGAAACCAATAGTGATATTATTCTTCAGTCAAAGCTTTTTATTATTTTTATTTTGAAACTCTCCTATCTCAAATCACTAGAGACTAGAGTAATCTATACATTTTATTCGCATGTTAGGACTATGTCATTTATAACAGTGAATACCTTGTCAAATGCCTTGTTGTTCCTGTTACTCCGGTCTAATATTTAATCGTTTTTGCAAGACCCCCTGGATCGTAACTATGTGCGTCAATCTTTACACCGCCGAGTGCGTCGACCTTTAAATAATGAGCAGGTTAGAACAATGCATCCTTTTCACCCTCGGTTGGTCGCTGAAAGGAAATCATTCAAGTGATGAGCGAAGTGGTTCCGGACCACACACGCCCAGTGGAAGCTGAGCTGGGACGCAATCGATATTGTTAGAGATTTAAAACGTTAATTATCTCAAGCAGTTTGCGAAGATTTTTTGTTATTAAATTTTCCATTTTTTCTTTTAAGATCCTTAAGAGAAGTGTTTTGGTAAATTTATTCGTACGCGAGTATTCAATCCAAATTTCACGCTGCTTCTTATTAAGGATGGCATACTTCTGTGCAATTAGTTATATTTGGCTAGTCATTTGGTCCAGCGGTGTGTGACGTGGCGGTCTGAAGCGTCAGCTCATGGGTTCGATCCCCATATCGAGACAAATATGAGCCAAAAATGTGTACACTCACCATCAGAAATTACAAATGTTAGATAAGGACTATCTGGTACTAGAAGCGCGCATGGCCCAACGGCTGGTGTAGACCGTAAGCGATCTACTCGGTTAAGCACTACGGGAGCGGTCGAGTAGTGTGATGGGTGATCGCTAGTGGCAAATTAAGTGCGCGTTTCCGTGCTTCGGAGAGCACGTTAAGCCGTCGGTCCCGGTTGTTATCGATAGATAGCAGTCGTTAAACCTTGTCGGAAGCATTATGGGTGGTTTGAAAACATCTGACAGCGGGTTGGCCACTAACCCCCACCAATCCGCATTGGAGCAGCGTGGTGGAGTAAGCTCCAGGCCTCTGAATAAGGGGAGAGACTTGTGCCCAGCAGTGGGACGTATAATGGGTTGCCATTATTATTACTATTTTTATCTGGTACTACATTAATATAATTATTTAGTTTTTTCTCAAAACATTGAATGAAGATTCTCATTTTCTTAATTAATTGTGATAGCGAGAACTTTGCAACATTTGGAATTTAAAACCCAGTCCGCCACAATGGCCGCCAAAATTAAGTTAAGGGAGATTATCCCCAGACTATCCCGTTTCACGGATCTTTATCTAGCGGATTCTGGTGTGCAAAGAGTTAAATTAATATTTATTAACTTTAAACTGCAATTTCATCCACAATAAATGGCGAATATCTTCAGAGATAAGCAGTTTAAAAAAAAGCTTCTGCCCTTGTACACTGTAGTTTAAACATAAAGTAAAATGTGTTTTTTTGCTGGATTTTACTGGTGGCAGAGTTCCAGTGACGGAGCTCGCGGGCGTAGGCAACACCGCATTACCTATAAACTCGGCGCTAAATGGTAGTGTTCAGCAGTATCGTGTTCCAGTCAGGTGGTAATGTACAGCCCTGTAATTTCCGGCATAGAGGCATAACACCTTAGGCCTCAGGAGTGGTAACGCAACTGTATTTTGGCCTAGGTCTTTGTGTGGGTGTCTATAGGCTGCAGTCATCACTTAACATCAATGTGAACTGCAAGCTTGTTTGCCACTTCCATAACATAAAAAATGTAGGTTTAAATAACGATAGAATTAACTATTTAGCAACAATTAATTAAGAAGTGGTGGTAGAGTTCTAGTGTAGGAGCTCGAGGGCGTGGGCACCACCGTATTACCTAATTTGTCTGCCGCCAAATGGTAGTGTTCAACTGGTGTTCCGTTAGATGGTAATGTTTGACCCCATAATAACTTTACTATCATAGAGACATGCCAACTAAGGTCTCAGGGGTGGCAACATTTTGACCTCTGTTTTTTGTGTAGGTAAGTATCTATAGGCTGGAGTCATCACATAACATCTATGTGCTGCAACCATGCAGCGCATAGAAGTTAAGTGACGACTACCAAGCCACAATAATGTAAGATATCGCTTTAAAATAAATGCTGTACTTATTGAAATCTAAAGAAAATCTTAGTCTATTTTCTAAAATTGCGTGATAAGTTAAAATAATTTAATACTTTTTGATATTACTAATAATATAAGCGTGAAAGTACGTCGGTCTGTCTGATACCCACCCTTTTACGACGAAACCGCTAAGCCAATTGTGATGAAATTTAACATGGTAGTTTGAACACTAAAGAATGAAAAAAATATTTTTTTGTGCCAAAGGCTATTATGAACACGCGGACGTAATCTATACTTATAATAAAACTGTAGAAGTGTGAATTCTGTACATTAAAAATATTGAAAAAATAAATACCAGGGGATGTTACTAGATCGATACCGAACCCAAATATGTGATTAGAAAAATTTTTGTCTGTATGTCTGTCAGTCTATCTGTCTGTCTGTCTGTCTGACTGTCTGTCTGTCTGTCTGTCTGTTTGTTCAAGCATCACAGAAAAACTACCGGTCCGATGTCAATTAAACTTGGTATGATTATACTTTAACCTTTGGCGCACAACACTGGGTACTTTTTATCCCGTAAAAATGTCTGTTTGTCCGTGTGTTTGTGCACGCTAATATCAGAAACGGCTTATACGATTTGGGGTTTTCACTTATATATTGCGGTAAGTTTCACTAAACATTTAGTGTTTGTTTCATGTGAATCAGATCAGAAATAAAAAAAGTTATGTCAATTTAAAGAATCTTAACGAATATTTTTAAGCTATTCTGTATCTTAGTTCTACCTTTTAGGGGGTTTCGTAAATAAAAGGTAAAAACGGACTCTACGGATTACTAATCCTCCGCTGTCTGTCTGTCTGTCCGTCCGTCCGTTTGTCTGTCACCAGCCTGTATCTCATAAATCGTGATAGCTAGAAAGCCAACATTTTCACAAATTATGTATTTTGGATACCGCTATATCTATACATCTATACAAATAAATAAAATGGGAGTGTCTGTTTGTAATATTAAAATAACCGGTTTTTACTAAAGACATAATATGTATGTATACACGGTACCCATACCAAAACAACATTTTTTACAATTTTTGTCAGACTGTCGGTCTGTATGTCTGTATGTCTGTTTGGCAAGGCTAATTTTGGGAACGGCTGGACCGATTTTGACGGGTCTTTCACTGGCAGATAGCTGATGTGATAAGGAGTAACTTAGGCTACTTTTATCTCCATACATCTATACATACGTACAAACCTACATACAAATAAGTAGAATTGGAGTGTATCCGACTTTGACGGGACTTCCACGGGTAGGTAGCTGATGTAATAAGGAGTAACTTAGGCTACTTTTATACCAGCTGCGCCCACGACTTCGTCCGGGTATATACTGAACAATCATATTTTTTCTCACGTGGACGAAGTCGCGAGCACAGCTAGTAATGAATATTTCATGAAAGGCAGATATGAATGAAAAAGCCAATATTAATGTGAAATCACTTAACCAGATGATTTGTTTTGTAATACCAAACAAACAACAAATTTAAGGTGTTTGTATAAAACATGATACGTCTTATTCATCAACATTATCTTCTTTGTTACATATGATGTATGTATTTAACCAGACAATTGCTCCATTGTTTGAGCTGACTGAAATAGTCACAACATTGACCTGAAAATAACGATCGTATTTGCATTGTATTTACTAAGCTATTTATAACACGAACATGTAGTCAGGCTATAAAGCAACACAGGCCACCGGCCGCGGCAGCGTACCGGAGGGGAGTAGCCATATGCAGGCTTTCCCCTCTATAAAAGTACAAGCCCAAGGCCCAAGAAGTCCTACGCCTGCCGCCCAGATGCTTTAATGTGTGCGTGAAATTGTTTACGTATTTTGTTACAGTCCGGCTGTGAGTTTCGTCGACTTAGTCGACGATTTTTGTAGTGTGTGAGTGTATCACACTTAGTTCCCCCCGCAAAAAATGACAGACTGTTTTGCATCGGTAATGAACGCTATGGCTACTCCCCTCCGGTCCGCCGCGGCGACCGGTGGCCTGCGTTGCTCTATGAGTCAGGCAAACGAATAAACCCAATGCACGAAGTACCATGACGTGCACAGACTATTTTGTATTGTAATGGTGGTGGCAAACAAGCGTGCAGTTCACATCGATGGTAAATGTGTCAAACTGCAGCTTATAGACACAAAAATCTATGATCAACATTATCTGTTTGAAAAGCAAAATAAATTAAGACGTAAGGGGTGGAAACGTATATGCATTTTAGATCTCCACTTTTAGTGTATATGTCTGTAGCCCACAGTATTCACTTACCATCAATCTGAATTACATGCTAGTTTGCCACCACTATAACCTATAATATAAAGAAATCTAACTTAGCCAAAGAAATTGTTCCACAATAGACACACCGTGGGATTGGTACGAAAAGGACACACGGCAGCCATCAGGCTATTGCACGTTTCATTGCGGCTCGGCGAAATTACCTTGTCTGGACCAATCGAATGCAAGCGCTGTCTGTGTTGAAAGTGTGAGTGTTTGTTATGATTGCAGTTAGATTATTTGCGTAAATGAAACCAAAATCAAAGCGATGATTGTATGAGAGTTACATTTCTATACATTATTATTCATAGATTTACTTATACAAAATAAAAAAAATACGCTTACACCAATGTCGTGCATGCCGTTGTATACATAGACCACCAACACAAACACCCAGACTCGATACAAATATCTGTAGGCCATACAAATATTTGTATGCTTATCCCTAGACATACTAACTATATTTAGTAATACTAGTAACACATTCTATATGTCCTTAGACTGCGGTAAAGTGATAATACATTGTCATTCCAAACAATGCAAAAATATGTCAGCGGTACAGTGACCCGTTAGCTGAGATATTGCAGTCATTAGTTGAAACAACCTTTGTATCCATTTACATAACTAATTGCGCCACTCAGCCCCGCTTGCAGTCCGAGTAACTTAATTTGTTACAGTGTTTCAACGGGCTCTAATGTGAGGGAAAATGGATATTAAAGGAAATTTAAAGTCTAGCTCGACTGTGACTCTGGTAACAGTCCATTAATGGCCCTGGAAAGAAATCTCTGTTTAATTTGAATTAAGTTAAAATATGAGAACGATTACGTAGTCTTTGAATATTCGCAGATAATACGCAAGCTTCTGTTATCTACAGTGTATTTGTACCTACTGTATTTTAAGTAAATTAAAAAAAAAATTATGATTGCGAATCAATACCCCTTTTACAAACTGATAACAAAGAGTAAAGAGAAAAGAAAAAGAGTCACTCTTTGTCATTCGCCGGCAGAGTTACAAAGGCCAATATGAGAAAAACCTGAGAAAAACCTGCCCAAAAAACACAGTCGGCTCCTTTAAAAATATCACTTACACATAATTTTACAATTTTCCACAGCCTAAAGACATCTACACAAAAACCAGAGGTCGAAATGCACATTTTTTTTTTATGTAATAAAAGTGGCAAACAAGCATGCAATAACATTAATGTTAAGTGAAGACTGCAGCCTATAGACACCCACACAATAACCAGAGGTCAAAATGCAGATGCGCTGCCACTCCTGAGGCATTAGGTGTTATGCCTCTGTGCCGGAAATTACAGGGCCGTACATTACCACCTGACCGGAACACGATAGTGCTGAACACTACCATTTAGCGGCAAGTATATTAGGTAATAACATGCGTTGCCACCCTTGAGAGTTACGTCTCGGTGATAGTAATAACGGGGCCAAAGATATTATAAGAATAGATTGACAATACACACGCTTTTGTATGAAAACTGCTTCAACCATTGTAAGTGGGAAGAGCTTATCTTGGCGCAAAAATATACACCAATTAGGCGCGAGGCAAACACACCTAGCTTCACGTGATTAGTGTTTGGTCGCGCCACAAATCGTCACAAAAATGGCGTATTATCAGTTCGTATACGAGTATAAAGACGTGATTATACTACAAAATTAAGATATCCGTTGATTTCCGTGTAAATGAGTTAGCGGGCAATACTCCCTGTTTTGACACGATATATGTGATACACGATGTGATATCGTGTTTATCTTTAAAAAATAACAAAATTATGACTCACCGGTGATAAGTAATGCTACTGAGTGGCTTAGTTTGCTTTACTGTTCGGTTTTAACACCAAAACACTGAACAATTTGGCATTTTAAACGATTATTTCTCACTCAGTTTGCGCTCGACGGGCGAATGAACAATGAATGGATGATGCTTGACGCGTGAGCGGGAATGGTCACCTGACCGTCCGTGATTCTAAACGAACGCTCAACGGCCAGTGCGTATTGGCAATCTAATTCCTCTCATATCTTTGAACGGGGCCATACATTACCATCTAACCCAAACACGATAGTGCTGAACACTAGGATTTGGCGGCAGATAGATTGGGTAATGTGGTAGCGCCTACGCCCTCGAGCTCTTGCAGTGGAACTCTACCACTAGTGAAGATTAACAATTACGAAGATGTATCAACTGTATCATCGAAACCATATGGCTAGTAATCTATTTATATAAAAATCAATTGCTGTCCATTAGTCTGGCTAAAACTCGAGAACGACTGGACCAATTTGGATAATTTTGGATTTGAATGATTTTTGGAAGTCCAGGGAAGGTTTAAAAGGTAAGAAAATATGAAAATTTAAGGGAAATAGTAAAAACCACAATTTCATTTTCCCATACAAATAGTCCGTATCTATCTTTAACATATTATTTAATTGTGAGGCAATACGAAGTTTGTCGAGATAGCTATTAATGCAATAAAAAGCAGTCAGTCATTATTCTATTACCCTCCTAAATTAAATGAATTCTCTTCCAAAGACGAAATAAATTGCGTAATGCATTAAAAAACCTTTCAACAAGAAAACTTTCACTTATAACTACGAGTAACTTATTATTCTGTCTTTTATTTTACAGTTCGCAATATTAGACCTCCAGACGCCCTTAGCGCTCCAGACATGTGCTTTAGGCTAAAAGCCTTGACGTAGCGAGTAAGCCTAACAATAATACACCAACCTAAACTATTTAACTTTGCTAGTATTTTAGAGATAAATATTTTCATATTACATGCTAATAAGTCTGGTTTGTATTTCAAATTTTGTTTGGCGACCAATTTATGTTATTACTCCTATTATATCCAGTTTTGATAACATATTTTGTAACGTTTCTAGCGACTGACCCCGGCTTCGCACGGGTAGCATATATTATAGATATAAACTTTCCTCAGAAAACCCTCTTTCCGACATTTTAAACAGGAACAGATTAGCGCATACATACAAACAGAGAAAGTAGGGGGACTATACTTTATAATATGTAGGGTAATGATACGTAACCCCACGCTTGTAATCCCCGAAGGGGTAGGCAGAGGTAAATGCATGCATTCAATCATACATGCAAACACCCATGATTCGCCGGTTACGTTTTGGCCCGTGTGGTGGCGAGCCAATTGACGTCTACGGGCACATTACTAAACTTGGAGGTACTGGGAAATTGGAAAAATCCCAATAGAACCAGAGATAAAGGATTTTACAACGTTATCTTTAATATCTCCCGACCCGGGAATCGAACCCAGGACACCAGTATAGTAGTAGTGGCCTGCTACCACTAGGCTACTGAGGCAGTTAAAGTGATATTGCTTAACTGGTGGAAGAGTAGAGCACTCCAGAGTCCGAGTTCGAAGGCGTAGGCAACGTAGTATTATCTAAATCTCTTCCAAAATAAAATATAGCCTATGTTACCCGTGGATAATGTAGCTTTCGAATAGTGAAAGAATTTTTAAAATCGGTCCAGTAGTTATTGAGCCTATTCATTACAAACAAACAAACAAACAAAAATATATTACCTCTTTATAATATTAGTTTAGATAAGTTACCGTAAAAATAGCAAGTATGCATAAAAATACATTTAATTGAAACGCGTTCAACGCCAATCATCGGAGCTGGGATCTCACTTTTTTTACATTTATTCTATGGCAGAACGAAGTTTGCTGGTTCAGTAAGTACTTAATAAAAAGTATTTTCTTTAAAAGAATGTAATCACATAAAAGTGGCAACATCCAGGCCTGCCGCGGAAGACGAATGAGCCGAATGACACCCGCTCCATCGATCCGACGCTAATGCCGTATATTCGGCAATACCGACACTGCGTCAACCAAATACCATTAATCTACAATTCTATTAAATTTCACCAAAAACAAGATTGATAATATACAACGGGAAATATAAAATATTTCGTCTATATATCATGTTTATGATTTACGATGTTGTCGAGTGTGGATATCGCCAGTTTTTATTGTGTCCATATTCGGTATGACATGATTTCAACATAGTTATCGTCGATATAACAACGCCGACGATTTTATTGGACTCCAATATTTTTATATTCTTAGAACGATATTAGCCCACTGACGTAAAGAACTCAGCCACACACCTAACGTTTAAACCGCGCAGGGCTTGCACGAGTAAAACGTAGCACGTGGCCATAATTTTGCGCAAACCCTTACAACGACTGTTATTTAAATAATAAAATATAGCCTATAATTTTGCGCAAACCCTTACAACGACTGTTATTGTACCGTTGTATATTATCAATCTTGTTTTTGGTGAAATTTAATAGAATTGGAGATGAATGGTATTTGGTTGACGCAGTGCCGAATATACGGCATTAGGGTCGGATCGATGGAGCGGGTGTCATTCGGCTCATTCGTCTTCCGCGGCAGGCCTGGATGTTGCCACTTTTATGTGATTACATTCTTTTAAAGAAAATACTTTTTATTAAGTACTCACTGAACCAGCAAACTTCGTTCTGCCATAGAATAAATGTAAAAAAAAAGTGAGATCCCAGCTGCGATGATTGGCGTTGAACGCGTTTCAATTAAATGTATTTTTATGCATACTTGCTATTTTTTACGGTAACTTATCTAAAGTAATATTATAAAGAGGTAATATATTTTTGTTTGTTTGTTTGTTTGTAATGAATAGGCTCAATAACTACTGGACCGATTTTAAAATGAATAGACCAACTCACAAGGGAACTTAAATGGACTTTTTCCTGAAACCAATAAAACTTTGAACTAATTTGACGTTTGACGATAGCCTGGTATCTGTCAAAGTCGTTGTGCATCGTATGACTGATTACACTTTTTCCAATTACTTTTTCGTAGATTGTTTACAATTAAAGTAATACCAAATTACAATCCCCTATTTATACGATAGTATAATACAGAAAGGCACTGTGCCATTGAATGTAGAATCCAAGAGTGATATAGTTTGATCTTTTATGCATAGGTACTGTTCCCGCGCCTTTTCATATTGAAGATACGAATCCCTCCCTCAGTGAAAGCCTTCTTGAAAGGTGCTCACATCAAAGGAGTCGCCTACCCTACTGTAAATACTTCGAATTGAACTACTCTCACGTGAACTTGATATACTTTTGAAGAAAAACAACGCTCTTTTTTATAGCATCGCTTTGTCTTTACACTGGATTTTAAATTTATAAATTGACTTTATTTTTTCACAATTGCCTTACTATTTTTAGTTATACCTACTTATACATTTTTAAATACTTACTTCAATATTTGAGTGTGTACAATAGAGCAGAATATGTAACTAGGTATATAATAAACAATAAATTGTAATATTTTTTATTTTTTGCAATAACACATGCGAGTGAATTTAGAAATTAAAGAAAAAATGGAAAGAATTTTTATTTCTTTAAGCAATAAATTATTAAGTAAATAATTTGAAGAATTCAGAAAAAAAAATTACAGTATTTATTAAGATGACCCGGATTTCGCCGCGACAGCTTGTAAAAACTGAATGCCAGAGTTGATTAAAATCTGTGAACTCAAATTATGGTCGGTTTATGAAACTACGTCACTGATTTATCATTGCAAATCAATGATAATAGAGCTAAACAAAAAACCCCTATGCATCTATACAAATAAATAAAATTGGAGAGTCTGTTTATAATATAAAAATAACCACTTTTTATTAAATGCATATGTATGTATACACGTTACATATACAAAAAAACATTTTTTACAATTTTTGTCTGTCAGTTTGTCTGTCTGTTTGGCGGGGCTAATCTTGGGAACGCCTCGACCGATTTTGACGGGACTTTCACTGGCAGATAGCTACTGTAACAAGGAGTAACTTAGGCTACTATTATACTAGTTGCGCCCACGACTCCGTCTGGGTAGATACTGAACAATCATAAATTCTCAAGCGGGCGAAGTCGCAGGCACAGCTAGTTTCTCAAATAAAAAAAATATCTGCCAAATATAACGGATTAGTTGCACTGTTCTAAAACCCATAGAACCATACAAACAAGGATTACATTGTCAATAGAGTTTATAAATTTTGTCAAGTGAATAAACGGCACACTCGATGACCTTTTGAAATGAACCTGAAGTATGCGGAGAGGCGTTTGATCCCGCGACGGACGACGCATTCCTTGTAGATAACACCGGGGCTGTGCCAGGTGTGCTGTGTACTAAATACCGAGATTCTTGGACTCTGTTTGCTCGGGAACTGATAATTTTGAACACTACTACAGTATGGAGTTTATCTTGAATGGAATGATGTTATGGTTGTTGCTTTTAAACTCCTGTGCTTAGTAGCGGATCCTGATGGGGAAGGGTAGGAATACATGACTCAGAGCCTTTCTCTCAACTTAAATAATGCAGTACAGTCGAACTATGATAAAGTTTGCAAGTTTTAGAGTATTATTACAAACTAGTTTATTACAAACGATATCCACGCGGCTTCGCCCGCTTGGATATCGTTTATAAAGTAGACTATGTTCTTTCTCAAAGTCAACTCTATCTCTGTACAAAATTTCATTAAAATCGGTTCAGTTGTTTGGGCGTGAAAAGGTAACAGACACACAGGCAGACAGACAGACAGACAGAGTTACTTTCGCATTTATAATATTAGTAGGGATAGTAGGGATTCTGTAAGTAGGAAAAATTGAGAATCTCCCCTTAGTGTAACTTCACTGATTGTAATAATAATGTGATCAGGTCACATACGCCTCTACGACAAAAATATATAGGTACAACGACGGGTATATTTGAAAAGTTACGATAGCATTATTTTATTGTCATAAAACGGCAATCCCTGAAAGCAACAACCAAAATGTTGGTAGTAGTAAAAACATCAAATCTTTTTTTCAGAACACCTCACGGCGTTGTCGCATCAGTCGCAAAACAAAACGGCAGTTTTCTTCGCACAATTATATCGAAGTCACGCGACGCGTGCGCAGGCGCCGCTCGCTGCAGCTTACGACGACATCAGAGCCCTACTGAAGTCAAATTCCGACCAGGACGTTAGTGGCCAAGACTTAGGGCTGCCACCGCCGAAGGACCTGGCGGCGAGTACGAAGAAATTCTTCCGCGACGTGTTCCCAGTGGCATACCAGAATGTATTGAGATTAGACCACAAACAGTTCACGCCGGAGTATGAAGCGTGTTTGAAGGACGCTTACGACGCTGTTCAACCATTTGGAGATGTGCCGCAGCAAGTGAGTTCATATTTCGTTAAAATATAATTACATATTTTCACGTAATTAGCGAACAGTTTACTTTTATGGTACGGAAGCACTACGGTGCAGCCAATAGACATCTACAGATATATATATATAGAACTAGAGATAACTGCCTCGGTAGCCTAGTGGTAGCAGGCCACTACTACTACGCTGAGGTCCTGGGTTCGATTCCCGGGTAGGGGGTTATCAGAGATAATGGTGAAAAAGCCTTTATCTCTGGTTCTATTGGGATTTTTCCATGTTCTGGAAATTTCCCACTACCTCAAAGTTTGGTAATGTGCCCGGAGATGTCAACAGGCTCGCCACCTGTTACATGGGCCAAAACGTAACTGGCGAATCGTGGGTGTTTGCATGTATGCTTGAATGCATGCATTTACCTCTGCCTACCCCTTCGGGGATTACAGGCGTGAAGTTACGTAGAGATTTCAAGCGGCCAATTTCCTGATATTACTTTATTGTACCGAATATGACTGAGTTGAACAAAAGTCATTTTATTTCAAATCAGATTGACTATTGATAAAAAAATAAGTATTTTTAAAGCAAAATCTGCACTGAATATGGCAAGAGAAATAACAACAAACCAGCAATCAGAAATTGCCTTTAAAATAAATAATTTATCTCTCTCTTTAACAGCTGGGCGCATCATTATCGCGGTCCTTAGAGGCAGCTCGTGCCTTGCTACAAGTGCTAGCAGTGGGCGCAGGCGCACTGGCAGCTAGCGAACAAGTGCTGGCCAACACCAACGAGGATTGTGCCAACAAGCTGCTCCGAGCTGGTGGCTGTTCGCGATGTAAAGGTCACGACGCCAGCCCCTGTAGAAACTTCTGTCTCAACGTCGCTAGAGGGTAAGACACATGTTATTTGTACTGTCTTATGTATATATAATGATATGAAAGTAGACAACAAGTATAACAAGCATATATTCATTTAATCTCTTTTGACGGCCATTCATTTCATTTCTTGGTCGTCTTCTTCTGCTGAGCCTTTTTCTACCATATCTAAATGGTCCTCATTTATGAAATTCCATTTTCTCGGTTTTGTGCGATTTTCATTCAATTCATCATTCTAGCTGTTCTCTTTATATTGTCGGACCAACGCGTCTGTGGCCTTACCTGTGCCTGATATTCTCCTTACGGGCTCCACTAAAACAGTTTATAGCACAATCCACGTTTTCATTTATCTACCAACAAATTATGGTTTTGATACTCGTATTATTCGAAGTATTGAAGTAAAATAAGAACTTTTTAATTAGCAAAGTTGATCTTGCAATTTTTTTACATTTACACTTAAGACCTAAAATTAAATCTCGAATACAAGCCTTACTGAGAAAAAGTATAACACTGAAACTCATTTCATTGTTAGGATCCTTTACAAAACTTCATCGTTCCCCCATTGTTATAATTGTTACTAGATTTAAAAGAGCTACTGTTTCATCCGAAATGTTATCATAAAGTCACTTCAAACACTTAAGCAACTTAGCTAAAGTCGCTCGGTAAACTTGGAACAGCTTTTTAGTGCTAATTAAGTTTCTCGTTAGAAGTCAAAAGTTCTCGAAGAAACAAAGACTTTGCGGATTGATAAGGTTGTCGCTAATGAATATTAATGTAACCGTCGAGATTAAGATCTTGGTTTTGGTTGATTAATAGTTATCCTTTTTCGAATAACCTCGTAAGAAGTCATAATAGATTTTGATCAAAGGGCCGTGATCATTTTGGGACTTACGGTTTTATCCTAATGAACTGGTTGTATTTGTAGCAACAGATAATAAATGATAGTACCTTAACCTATAGAGGCATAAGAACACTTTTTTATATTATGGAAGTGGTATACAAGCATGCAGTTCACATTGATGTTAAGTAATGACTGCAGCCTATAGACACCCACACAAAGACTAAGGTCAAAATGCAGATGCGTTACCGCTCATGAGGCCTAAGGTATATGGCCTAAGGTGCATGCCTCTGTGCCGGAAATAACAGGACCGTATATTACCACCTGACCGGAACACGATAGTGCTGAACACTACCATTTAGCGGCAAGTATGTTAGGTAATGCGGTGGTGCCTACGCCCGCGAGCTCCGTCACTAAAGCTCTACCACCAGTAAAAATATATCATGTTTGATATAATTAATGCAGGGTTATTCCGTATGGGCAACTGGTACCTTAGCAGCAATTTACTAAAGCGTCTTCGTTTTTTGGAAAGCGTATAAAAGGTACACTCTTTTATATGAAGACTTAAAATATTAATTGTAAAGTTGGTCTTAAAGGTACATACGTAGTATAAAAGAAGCATTGATTCAGTATTGGCTGGTGAAGCCTATGTTTAAATCGGCATGTACTTAGGTGGTAATTAACTTACAGAAAAGCAAATTTCTATCAAGCACGATTTTAAATTTTGTCTTCTTTCGTTCAACATTGTTTTTTTTTATTTTAACGAACAAAATCGTCATTAAGAATTTAATGTTTTAGTGAATTTCTTTTGAGACTATTAAATTGCTGTTACACGAAACCCTGGGTTTGGTTTGAGGTTAAACAATATTAACCTATTTGTTTCCAATTAGGAATATACTTCGTGGCCTTTTTATGTTTCAAACTTACGATGGACATCAATAAGTTTGCCCATTAAAAATTCTTCTCGAAAATTGTTTAATGTTGTACATCGTTTCATGAATAATCACTGAAGCCCACAAACGGTCAATCTTTTGACTCCCTCATACTCGGATTAATTACGTAGGAGTAAAAAAATAACGTAACTTCACACCAGTAACCGCCGAAGGGATAGACAGAGATAAATGCATGCAAACAATCTCGATTCGCTGGTTTTGTTTTGACCCATGTAACAGGTGGTGAATTTGTAGACATCTCTGGGCACATTACCAAACTACGACGTCCTGGGTAACAACCAGAACATGAAAAAATCCCAATAGAACCAGAGATAAAGGATTTAACACCTTTATCTCTGGTAGCCCCCGACCAGGACGTCGAACCGAAAATCCCAGGGTACTAGTAGTGACCAATAAACTACTGAGGCAGTAAAAAAATTACGATTGTTATCATTATGTGTAAATGACGCATATAACGTAAATAACTGTTTTTTTAGCTTCACACATTGAGCATATCTGCATAGCTACTACTTAACTATGTAGTACTAGTTAATGAGTATTCATGTTTATTATTTTTATATTTATTTTGTTCTTGATGTGTAAGGCAAAGAATAAAGTATTTTTCATTTCATTTCATTTCTCTTCAACTGCGATTCTATTTTATTCGCAGGCTAAATGGGATTCTGTTTTGCTTTGAACAGGTGCTTAGGCTCTCTAGTGGCAGAGCTGGATGCTCCGTGGGTTGGCTACGTGGAGGGCGTGGAGCGGATGACCAGGCCTGACGCTGACGCTGCACTAAGGGCACTCGACACCAGAATCTCGGAGGCTATCATGCATGCTCTAGAGAACCATGTCATTTTGGAAAAGAAGGTAAAGTATTAAATGACTAGCTTTTGTTTGCAATTTCGTACGCGTGTTTTCCTTTCGGTGGTAATTTCGGAATTCTTAGTACATATCTGCTGAACTAATCTACCCGCCAAACTTCAGTTTTTTACGATCAGTACTTTCGGATATGTGTTGTCTTTTGATTACTCCTGCCGTGGGCCGATCGTTGGATTGGCTACATTGTGATACCACAGTATAAATAGCATGTTCGTTTTCTTTAGACTGTGGTGATACGGTGGCACTTCGTGAGTTAAAGTTATGCGCCGAATAATATGCAATTTACTATTCGACCAAGGTACTTGAGCATATTATTTGTCACGGACGTCCAAGGTTGTAGCGAAATTTCATTTTAAATTGGAATTACTTATCTATTATTATAAAAGAATTACGTTTTTTAAATGTATTAATGGCACATAGAATCACAGCTTTATTATAATGAAAAATGACATCAAAATCTCAGTTACATATCAAAAAAGATTTTACCATAGGTGGAAATTAAAAACCTGATAGACTGAAGCGGCGACGGGCAAACTCCAAGGTTTTAGAAGAGTTCCTACTCTTCTAATATCTTTGCTGCTATCTATCCGCCTGCCTATAAACATGTACCCATTTCGTTAGAGTTAATCGGTGTGAACAAAAATATCTAACACTCCGCGAGCATTATTGTTAGCATATCCTTGAATCATAATGGCACTTACAGTTTAAAATAACACCCTAATAAACATTAATAATAATGCCGTACAAAGCATTAACATATACACAAGCATTAGGATGCAGCGTAAGTCGGTACGAATGCATATGATTACAATGGTAATCATATGCATTCGTACCAAAAATTCATACGAAACAATGGTTTCCATTAAATGAACTTACTACAATACTAACTTGCTGACAGCCGTCTGTTGTGAGAACGAGATTTAGTTATGGGACCTATTGTTGTAAACTCCTACAGTATCGTTCCGGTTTTCATAACTTTATATAGAAAAAACTTTTAAATTTTTTTTGGTAACCTTACCGGTTTAGGTCTAGATTCGCATATGGTACTACTTTACTTCGAATGAAATTGTAACTTTCAATACTTATTTTGCTACACCGACTAAATCGGACTTGTCAAAACGCTTATTTTACGTTGATAAGGATAAATTTAAATTAGAATAGATGTGCTAAGTTACATACGTAAACTAAACAGATATACAATGCAAATGTGGATGATTGTAGAGGCCCAGGAAGACCAAGACTGACCTCCCATGACCAAATATGTCGAGTTCTGTCTGATGGTGAAGTCAAAAGTCTTAGGAATCGGCGTGTGTGTATGAAGAGAATGATGAAGGTAGATGAGGCACGGGAGGTATGTCAGGACCGGAATATCTGGCGCTCCACACTCTCTACCTACCCCGTTAGGGACCTGGCGTGAAGATACATAGAAGACAATGATAAATTTAGAAGAAGCAAGGGAAATGTGTAAGCCTACGTTAGATTAGAAAACAATGACCTTAAAAGACAAATATCACAACTTTCACAGGAGATAAATGTACTGAAACAAAATTATAGAAGTCCTTCATCATCATCATTACGAAAGACTATTACTCTCTCAAATAAAAAGAACGTAAAACGTAGGCTCACAGATTGCTTTACCAACAGCACCCTATGTGTAAATAATGAGACTCCTGATAACAAATTAGCCCCTGCTAAGAAGGACGACATAGAACTTTCTTCATTACAAAACAGCATAGCTGCAATACCTATTGAATCAGAGTTAATAACTAATACTCAAGAAAACATAAGTATCGAGCATGAAACAGCACAATCTACGATGAAAAAAACCACTAGAAAAATAAAGAATCTGGAAAAAAAAAGATTGTTTATATTTGGAGGTTCGCAATGCACAGGTTTATCATCAAATCTACGAAAATCTAGAATGAATAGTCACTACGAGCGCTACAAAATAATATCGTTCATAAAGCCAAACGCAACGTCGGAAGAAATACTGAATACCGCAAAATTATTTGACATTTCTTCAGAAGATCGAGTTATGTTGTGTATAGGTCAACATGATAGTAATATCTTTAAAAATATGACTGAATTATGCATATTTTTGAAGCATGTAAACTGTCCTGTTTTTATTCTAAATTTTTTTTAAAATAATTATTTAAATGAACAGAAGTTGAATGAATTTTTGAAAATGTTATGCATGCAACATAGAAATATTAGTTTTATAGATTTTGACTTCAATTATTTTGACTATAGTTTAAATTATTATTATGTAAATACTGGATTATGTCAAAAAAATAATTCTGTACTGGACCAATTTGATTATGACAGGAAATTTCTATATTTTGAACACAAAAATAAGGTATTGCCAAACTTTGTAAGAAATAATACATTTGCCTACCGCAAGTCATATAAAACATGAATCTAAAACCACGACTGATGCTTTTACACAAACAGATACAGATTTTGTGGTAAAAACTATTGAAAGTGACAATGGGTCTTTCATAGAGAAAACTAGCTTTTATCGTGACTAATCAGTTACGAATATTGCATCAAAATGTACAAGGTTTTCTTAAAAAAATCTAATATTTTAGAATTGCATATCTCTGAATTAATTAGGAGCAATAACGATCCAGATGTGATCTGTTTGACGGAAACCTTCATAGAAAGGGGTAATGAGAGTCTCATAGAGATTTCAGGTTAGACTTTGGCTTCATCATATAGTAGAGTAAACAAAAAAAGGGGCAGTGTTTGCATTCTAGTAAAAAATAATATAGCATTTAGAGAAAACGATTTTGTTTAGACTAAATTTTTGAATGTTGTAGTATAGAGTTATTACAATCTAATATATTTGTGTTTGGCATTTACAAAATACCGAGCTTGAAAGTCGCTCAGTTTGATATATTTATGTCTAAACTTACTAAAATTTGTCATTTTTATAGCGTCAAAAATAAGAACTTTGTAACTGTAGGAGATCTAATCGTCAATACCCTTATACACACTACTGACTCAAAAAAGCTTAAGGTACTCCTATCTACCTATAATATGACTCTACACATAGAGAAACCGACACGAGAGAAGTCATGTATAGATCATATAATAAGTAATATTCGTAACACCAATAGCGAACTTCTTGACTTTTCTTGATATTTCAGATCACAACACAGCACAATTGTTAAATATACCATTAAAAAATAAAGAAAATCATTTTGAATATTTTCGATACCAGAGAGATCTAAGCATTGAAAACATTATGAAATTCAAAGAATGTATGGCGAGTCTATCTTTTTCCGAGGTATTAGATCAGCCAAACTTAAACTCTGCATATGTATGTGTCCATGAACTGTTTACTTTGTTTTATAATTTATGTTTCCCAAATATCAAAATTAAAATTACACACAAAAATGTGACCAGTAAATGGGTCACAAAAGGTTTAAGAACAAGCTGCAAAACAAAAAGAGACTCCTCTCCTGTTTGTTTCGGATTTTTTACTTTTTGGTCACCTTTTTTTATAATTGTAATTAGCTGAATATTTCGTGCTAATTTTCCTTTTTTTATAATTTGCCAAGAAGTTTTACATACATTTTTGGATGATTTTATTGCATATTCGTTTGATTTTTTAATAGATTTTTGTATAAAAGCTTTTAGTACCCGACAATACTCTTTATATTTTAATTTATTGCTCTGGGATTTATTTTTGTAATATTTGTAACGTAATTGACGTTACAAATATTACAAAAATAAATCCCAAATAGAGAAAAATCCGAAACAAACAGGAGAGGAGTTTAATACCTTTTGGATAAACGAAACAACGAGTAAAAATGTTACATTCAAAACTAACAATAATGTAATTTGTAATAGTATATTCTTGAAGCTGTATGATTGTAATGACATAGTAAAAATTATATATAAACTTAAAAATACAAAATCAGTGGGTTATGATGAGTTTCCCACCAATATTTTAAAGGAATGTGCGATACAGTTGGCTCCTATATTGACATATCTCATGAACATGTCATTTGACGAGAGATCTTTTCCGAATGTACTTAAATATTCAATAATTAAACCATTACATAAAAAAGGCGAAAAAGAGGATATGGGCAACTACCGCCCGATAACATTGATACCTATTGTTTTTAAGATATTTGAAAGCGCCATTCAAAATAGACTTTTAGATTTTATCGTCAAACATAACATACTGAAAAATGAACAATTTGGTTTCCAAAGAGGCAAGTCCACAACATTAGCCTGCTACAATATCACCAAATCTATAATTGATGATCTAGATACAGATAGACTTATAACTGCGGTATTTTTTGATATGTCAAGCGCTTTTGATTTTGTTGACCATCAATTACTACTTGACAAACTTGTCAATTATGGAATAAGGGGGAACGCACAACAATGGCTTAAAAGTTACTTGACTGAAAGAATGCAATCAGTATCAATCACAAGTATAAATAATCATAAGTTGTTGGAACAAAACTTATCAACGTTTAAAATAAAATCATCTGGTGTAACCACAAGGTAGCGTTCGGAATGGTCGCTACGGTAGCGTAGCGTTAATACTGTGGGGGAACTCCACGGACATTATAAGAGCCTTTCGGGCACAAAAAAAATGTATTCGTGCAGTAGTAGGTATACCACCTTGGGAATCCTGCAGACCAGTCTTCCACAAGTTAAAATTGCTCACACTTCCGTCTATGTATATTTTAGAAGCGGCCCAAATTTGCCAAACAAAATTTGTGTCTGTTTACAAAGGCTCGTGACAAGTTTCCACGTTGCGTGAGAAACCCAGACAGGATTGTGCTGTCAAAGGTCCCTAGTACAGCTCTTTATTCAAGAAGCTGCCATGTTATGGCCGGTAAAATTTATAACAAAATTCCAAACGACATAAAGTTACTACCTTTTATTTATATAAAAAAAAAATTCGTGACTTGTTAATTCAAAAATGTTTTTACTCGAGTTATGTTCTAGCTAGCGGAATTTAGGTTTTTAAAAAAACTAATATTTTATTACAAGATTATAAAGAGAGATGTTTATTGTTGTAATATCAGAAACAGATTAATTTTATTATAGTACTCTAAAACAATGCGTGAAACCCGACGCTGCAGACTTCCCGGCACCTCACGGTGTCAGCGGTGCAACGTCAGCTGGAACGGAGGTTATGCCTCCGTAACTCCTCCCTCCTTAGGACGGAAGCGTATCCTACAGCTTCCGATGGCATCTGGGGGATTGCCGGATGTTGCGTCATGAATACTATTGGTTTCAGATCTTCTGTATTTGTGGATTTTGTATCCTGCGAAGACTATCACCAGGATGTACAGGACAACTGAAGACCAGCTAGGTGTTGCCATAAGAATGGGCCAGTCTTGTGTTTCTTCCTGAATATTCTGTGCCCTGCTGATCAGCTCATTTATATTGTCTAGATGAAACTTCAGTGGCGTTAACTTTATGAAGAGGTAAACTATTTTGTCGGTCTATAAAAGGTTCTAATGTAAAAGGCTCTATATTTTTAACTATTTTTTGTACATTTGTGAAATTAATTATTGATGTACGAAAAATACCATCTTGAATTTTTACAATAGCTGCGGGTGATTTTAAACCGTCTGACCACGTATGATCATCATGTATATAAAACCCGTCTGTATAATTAGTCTTTACTTTAATTATTTTCTTACAATTGGGTTCCGCAGTGATATTCTTAATAGGTATATCAAATCTTAAAGGAATATCCGCGTAAATAGTGTGCAATATTTTTTCTTTAAAATCAATTTTACTTGACAATTTTTTAAGTATATCTAAACCAATCAAACCTTTATATTTTTTATCAAAATCAAATACTAAGAACTTGTGTTCTAAATCGGTATTAAAAACATCAGGTAAAGGTAAATATACAACATAATCATGGCTAGATTTAGCATGAGCAGTTTTAATTTCAAAAGGTTCTTTTCTCACATAATTTTCAAAATCTGTACCACAAATTACATCTGGGGATATTAAAGAACACGAAGCACCTGTATCTATTAAAAATTTACCTTTAAACTCAGGTAACACGATGTACGGCAGGTGATCCTTGTCTTGGTAGTTGACTTTGACTACCCTTCGTTTGGCGCCGACTCGTCCTCGGGAAAATCCTGTAAATTACTCACATCTTGTTCACATACTGTTTCTGGAAACGAGTCGTCCTCCTGTACATAATTACCATATTGATCTACGTTATTTTCGTCACACTCCTGGGGTATGTAGAATAATTGCTGTGGGGCAAAATTTTGTCTAAGCGGTTTATCTAATGACCTCATGGTGACGTCTGATACTTTTGGGGTACTAGACTGCGTGTGTGGAATGTTCCTTTGGTTAGTAACAGTGTTTTGACTCCTAAATGTACCGGAACTATTTGGTGTAAAATTATTGTTAGTTTTCTTACGAAAAGGTACTAATGATTGTGTATTCATAGGTGTATATGTTTGAGGTTGCACATTATTGTGTTGTCTATAGATTACACTATCATTATTAGCTAACCTGGGTTCTATTTTTGGTCTTTGCGCCTGTGAAGTAGATGGACCAAAATTAGTTTTATTATAGCCATACCTTGCTTCCTCTTGACGTGCTGTAACAATTGCTAACTCTAATGTGTCTGGTTTGCTAATTCTTACACCTATGGATATGTGGAAAGCTAATTGATTAACATATTGTTCGATGGCCATATTTTCATAGTACTGTTTATTCGTATGCTCGCCAATTGAATGTAAAATACATAAGAGGTCTTGGAGCCTCCTACCGAACGACTCAACATCTTCGAATTTACTTTTGCGTATTCAGATTAGCTCTTGCATTATCTGAGTTTCGGTACGTGGCTCACCAAGGCGTCTTTGTAATGCATTTTTTATAGAATCCCACGTATCAAGGGATTTTTCCTGTGCTATTGCGTCTATGGCGGCTCCGCTTAATCTACTTTTTATAACACATACTAAAGCTGGATGGCCCTGTGGTTCTGTAAGTGCTAGAATGTTGTCAACTTCCCTAATATAAAAGTTTAGAGTTCTCTTGTTGCCATCGTATTTAGGCATCATGTCGGTGATGCATTTGAAAGCAAATTCATTACCAATATTATTCATTTTGCTATATTATATAAAAATCTCTAATAAAAAAAATGTATATAACACTTGTAAGTAGCTAAATGCACGTGTAAAGAACAATAGAAGTTATTTTATGTACCTATATAAAAACAAACACAAAAAAAGAATTGTATATAAAACACACTTAGATTATTACACACAAAATCAATGAAAGTGTATATGTAGTTTACAGTAAACTAATATGCAACTATGTATACCTAACTCATAAGTAAATAGACACACAAAAAAATTTTATATATATGTATTACTATGCACATACGTTATGTACCTTCTTTATTCATACCAATTATTTAAATATCCAACTTATTTACTTGTCACGATTTTAGTGATTAAGATAAGATAAGTATTAGGACAATTTTATTATAGTAATTATTTATTTTAGTACTTTATTTTGCGTAAACTTTATGTACTCAGTTTTATTTATATATTTAAAATTCTATATATCAACCTATCACGATATTAGCATTAGGACAGATACACAGACAACAAAAAAAAATTATATATATAACGATAGGAAATAGAGCAGGGAAACTTGGTATTCAGAGAACTCACCAGAAGATTTTCGCCTGCATCTCCCACCGGAATCTGATCTGCGTCGAGGAATCTCCGAAGTCCGCTGCCAGAGTAGGTTTGAGGATCCGCAACCGAAGTACAGGTCCGGGGCGAAGAATTAATTCGCGGTAGAGAAAAAAAATCAATCTACTTTACCCTATGCGGATCCTACCGACTGCGCCAGTTATGTTCTAGCTAGCGGAATTTAGGTTTTTAAAAAAACTAATATTTTATTACAAGATTATAAAGAGAGATGTTTATTGTTGTAATATCAGAAACAGATTAATTTTATTATAGTACTCTAAAACAATGCGTGAAACCCGACGCTGCAGACTTCCCGGCACCTCACGGTGTCAGCGGTGCAACGTCAGCTGGAACGGAGGTTATGCCTCCGTAACTCTCGGTACAATAATTTTATGACTGAATTTTATGAATTTATTTAATGCGACATTTAATAACACATTTAATATCTTTTTTACATATTATATTATATATTATTTCATATCACATTTTTTTTTGTTAATGATGGTAATGAATTATATAATTGTTAATGGAATTATTATTTAATACATAAGCGCTTAATAATATTTAGAATGATTAATATCGATTTTTTTTTAATATATCTGTCTGTATGTCAGTCAGTCTGAATTTGCATGCTAATTTTTACAGGCAAAGTATGTGAAACCATTGCTTAGTTCTAAGACCTGACATGTACTTACCATACTTTTGGCAAATAAATCTTTGAATCTTTGAATCTTGAATCAGGTATATCTGGCGTTCTACACTCACCCGTGAGGTCTGAAACACTAAAGATTACGAAAGGTATTTTCTATTCAATAATAATGATCATTCTGTATAACTTGGGTCATAAGTACCAAAGAACTTTCTGAAACGCGAAAATGTTTTCATAGTAGCACCCTTTTAGTTGATGATTCTTTATCCCCATACGATTCTGTGTCCCTAATTGTGGATAAAGTTTGAAATGCTTCCCGAGCTTGGACACGTGTTGAGAGAAGTTAGGAAGTTTAACTGCCACTCGCTGTTGCAATGAAAGTTTTAAGCAATTGACGTTAACACATGATTTTTATTTTTGCTGTAAAAATGGTTCAAATCTACCGGAATTCGTGTTTTTATACAATTTGAGTTGAAACCGTTAAGACACGAGAGACCGCCGGCGACGAATGAACAATAATATTGTTCAATTGTCACATTTTACTTGCGAGCTTAAAGTCTGAAGCATTATTTATTTTCCTTTAGCCTCAGAGACAATAAATTAATGTAATATACTGAATCATAATGGCAACCCATTATACGTCCCACTGCTGGGCACGAGTCTCTCCCCTTTTTTGGGGGAAGGCCTGTAGCTTACTCCACCACGCTGCTTCAATGCGGATTGGTAAAGAATTTTATATAATTTCCGGCGTAGAAGCCTAACACCTTAGACGTCTGAGTCTTTGAAAACTCTTGTTTCATATAAAAGTTGATAAGCTACGGTATTTATTTACTACTACTTACCATGAATTAAACTTTACGCTTGTTTGCCACTTCATGACACAAAAAGAAAACATTATCAAAGAGAAAAAATATGAAAACACTTTTCGCTGCAATAGTCAAAATATTGCCTACTTTCACGACTTTAAATTGTCCCCATATAAATTCACATGGAAACATAAATAGCCCTATAAATTTTCTAAATCATACGCGTCCATAAATTATATTTAAACGCAGAATCAAGAACCGTTAAATTTGTGAACGAGATAATTTTCTGCGCGATAAATATTGCACTCTATTTACAACTCTACAATTTTATTTGATTTACCGCACAAGTTACTAATAGATGTTCCATATTTTGCACGCTATTTTAGCATGAAATTGCAGCGTCTGAGCAATGGTGGTACTGGTACCGAGATATCTCGTTTTGTCATCGCTCTCGAAAAATGTACCCACAGCGTGGTAATGTTCGCAATAAAGTTATCAAATGTTTCGCACCGTCCCGGCTGGCAACGTGCCACGTCCGCTCAGAATTCCATTTAGCGAGACATTTCAATTATTCTACAGCCAGTCGGACACGTATCTGCATTCTATTCTATGAAATACAAGAATCCAATCACAATTACGAAGGCGATAAGCCATCCGACCCTCGTAAACTTCGGAATCTTTTACCAGATTGAGTGTACGTCGTGTTGCGAGATCATAAAGATGGCGCGTGGTGGGCGACCGGGTCAATTGTGGGTGTTCACCCGCGCCCACCTTTACTAGACAATATAAGTAGACAAAACGCTCTTCCGACCGAACTTTAAACCGCGGTGCTAGTCAAAGTCAGCTGTGACAAAGAAGTTTGATAGCGGTTGATATTATCGTAGTTTTCGTTGATCAATTTCCTTATTCAAATGTTAAAGTGATAAATAAATAGTTACCGCGTAGGTGGCAAAATGTTATGTGGCTACTTGGAGGAAATTCTATGTGTGGCTACTACAACTAGGCGCTTGGTTACCTAGTAAATAGAAGGAATGGTCTCGAGTAGGGTACCCAGAACGGGAAATAAGTGACAATGTAAGTTCTCCAATTAAGAGGATAACCAGAGAAACACTTGAGTTTGGTACAGTTAGTGTTCAGACGGGTGAATTTCAATAAGCTCGCTACAAAACGGGGCTTATGACTATTAACGATATTTACTTAGGTAAATTACATTTTTAAGTGAAAATATTGCAACGATTTTGTTTCATCTAATAGGTGACTATTGATATCTCCGAGTACAACAACAATAAAGGTACTATTTATTTTTCGCAATAACATATGCGAGTGAACTTCAGAAATTAAAAAAAAAGAAAGACAAAAAGCGGCTGGACTGGTTATCCTGAGGTCGCAGGTTCAATTCCTGCCCGAAGTCAAATTTTTCATTCCGTTTTTTCTTTAATTTCTAACAATAAAGGTCTTGACTATTTTTTATTACAGTTTCAAACTTTGGGAAAAGTTGATATGATTTTATTTAAAAGTTAGCTTTTTTGTTCACTGTTTTTCGTTACTTTTTAATGAATTTGACTCAAAAGTAAAACACTGCAATTTTCATAAAAAGTAGAGATTTCATACATAGGAAACATTCCCAATCGAACTCAGACCCCAGCCAGAGAATATGTAATAATACTACATATAGAATGGACACTTCGACGTCCCGCCCGATTTCCCCGCGTCACCAAACCTCCTCCCTCTTATGGGCGACGGTTGGTATTTTGTACGTGCTACGCACACAGGTGCACGTGTAAATACACGTAACGAATTGATGTCTGTGTATTAGAGACCAAATTAAGCGTTTGTATGGAAATTTGGCGGAGTGTCCGCGGTGTGCCTCAGCTTAGCAATAGTGGCTTGATAGCACTAGTACTCTAAGACGACTGAGGCAGTTAAAAATAGCACGTGTCAACCACTTTTTTTTATACAGACTGCCGTGCCCAAAATGGGGCCCAAATAATCAAAGCTAACATTGACTGTGTCGACGCAACTCTGTATCGACTAATTATTCCGACTAATTGTGTTAGACTCGAATAAGCCGGGACTAAAAAACGCCAGCAAAAAATAGCAGGACGGCGTATGTTCTGTCTAGTCTGGATTTAAACCGTAGTATAATCCATTTGTCACGATTTATAACCTATCGTAATTTTTGTACGAAGTTTGATAGTTGTTTTATCGCCGTGAGCCAATCTAGTGTCATGCGTTCGGAATGTTCAAGGTTAAACTTTTTTCTGATTGTATTATATTTTAGGGTTTATATGATAGAAAGAGTTAAGTAAACATGACGTTCACATTGATTTTTTTTCATGTAATGATGTGGCAAACAAGCATGCAGTTTATATGTATACCCCCTTATTCATAAACGTACATTAGATACGTTTTAGCTATAATGCTTTGTCTTTGTCAGTTGCATTGTCAAATGTGCAGGATAGAAAGAGACAAAGCAAAGATTAGCAACACTTTAACTAAAATACATTTATGAATAAGGGAGTAAGTGAATAGTGTTAATGGGCAGCTTTTAGATATCTACACAAAAACAAGAGATCAAAATGCAGACGCTTTGCTACCCCTGAGGCGTAAGATGCTTTGCTTCCGTGATAGCTCTTATTTCGGAGCCTTACCATCCAACCGAAAACTCTATGGAGTTGTTGTACTGAAATTCCTAGTATTGAATATCACCATTTAAAATCTAAAGGTCCGTAAGATATTTTGCTTCTATTTTCTCTCATGAATATGAACATGAAAACCATGTATTTAAAAGGCTGTATAATCTAGCGCCGCCTCCGCAGCAATATAGACATACATTACAGTAACCTGAACTATAAATTGCGATTCCGCGTAATTGTACCGCCGACACGGTGAGAGTTAAACGGTTTAAAAGCTCAATGCGTGGCAACTTAATTGTGCTCGATTAATGATGGAAAATTGAGTCATTACCGCAAGTCGCTCGTCAGTTATGATACACATAAATTGTGAGTGAAGCCGCGTGATTTGTTGTGGTTCGTTGCGGCGCCGTATCACGAGTCTGGGACAATATTTTTAATGAAAATATTACGAAAATGGTAAAAAAACTTGTTTAGTATTGAAAGACAGTGATTTGGTTACTATATAACACTGTGTTTCAGCGTTAGTGTTCAATAAAGATTTTGTTTGACACAGTTGCAGTTGAGGAGCTGCTCATGGATAGCACAATGTTATCTACATAATTTTAGCGTTTCCTTACCTTTTTCATCACTATCTCCTTAGTATATAATGTACCTAATTATGTCTAGAAATCCTCTATGAGTAGCAATTTAATAATGTTGGATTGGCTTGGAAAATGAAGTCATTACTGCAAGTCGCTCGTCAGGTATGATGTACAATTGTAGATAATACTAGTTGTGAGTGAAGCTACGTGATTTGTTGCGGTTCGTTGCGGCGCCGCACCGCAAGGGGTTTTTATGAAATACTGCGAACTTTAAAAAACAACCCTGTTTTTGGATTGAAACACAGTTTTTTTTTTTCACTAACCATCTTACAAATTACTGGTGGTGGAGTTCCAGTGACGGAGCTCGCGGGCGTAGGCACCACCGCATTACCTAATATACTTGCCGCTAAATGGTAGTGTTCAGCACTATCGTGTTCCGGTCAGGTGGTAATGTAAGGCCCTGTAGTTTCAGCCACAGAGGCATATCACCTAATGCCTCAGGAGTGGCAGCGCATCTGCATTTTGACCTCTGGTCATTGTGTGGGTATCTATAGGCTGCAGTCATCACTTAACATCAATGTGAACTGCATGCTTGTTTGCCACTTTTATTACATTAAAAAAAAAATTAAATTCCTTTACTATAACACCGTGTTGCAGCGTCAGTATTCAGTGTACCTGTCTCCACTTGGGACTTGCTATCAATGGAAATAGCAACGAATCTTCATAGAGCCTTCTAGCTTTTTTGCACGTTTCCATGGACTATAATAATTATCGTCAATTATATTTTTTTTGTACAGATACTGCTTTGTTAACACTATATACCATAGCGGATTAGCGCAAATCGGGACTGAATCACTTTTTTTAACTCTACATCCGCCGACGAGACAATAGCACATATTAGCAATAAAGCAGACTGAGAACAGACACACATCCCGTTGAGTCACGGTAGTGATGAGCTGACGGTTATGTCATTCAGACGTCAAGGACAACACATCCGTTTTGGGAAGTCGTCTAATGACGAATAGCACAAGATACGGTAGAAATATACCTTTTGAGACAGAATTTTTAATGGTACCAGTACATACAGAAGGTTATCTCTGTAGAAACATTTAAATAAATTTCAAAGCTCAATATGATGCTATGACGTATCTTTATCTATTATTCTTTTTTACGCATACTTCCTATCCATTCTGACGCATTTTAAATTTTTGTAAAAAGTTTTCGCGAAGACGTATTGAAGTACTTGTTAGTTTGTAAGTAAAATGCGGGGTTTCACAATAACTTAGATTATAATTCTGTTAGAGTATATCTATACTGTTCAAATGAGTTACCTTGCTAAATTACAGTTGAATAATAAAATTTAAATATAAATTCTAGGCAACCATAGCTAAAACTTTTAAAAAGGCAACCTAGTACCTTCCTAGAACCTTCCATTTCTTTAAAAAACTAATAGTAATTGATGATTATTAATAATCCCTGTTTGCTTGGTGCTGTTGGTTAATGCGAAATAATATAAGAAACAATTATTAAGGGTAAAAGCGACTTCTTTACGATATTCAATAAACTGCAAAGTCTATTATATCGGTTGCCTAACTAGCATAGTTTGGCAATAGAAGGCGCTACTGCTACCATAAAGCAATGCAATAAATGTGAAGGAAAGATTTGAAAATCGGACAGGACTTCAGTAGCTCAGTTGGAAGAGCGGCTGGACTAGATTCCCAGTGGCCGCGAGTTCGAGTCTCGCCTGAAGTTAAATTTTTTGTTCCATTTTTCTTTAAAAAAAATACCCATATTTTACAAATTATTTAACATACTAAATATATTATTTTACTCAAATAATATAAGGATATGTATATTTTAAACCGTGTCTTAGACTAGACGCAAAGTCCTAAAATTAATGCAGAGCTTCATTCAAATTGAATTCATTTGATGCCGATTAGCATTCCAAGACTGTATCGGGCTATGTGTTTATTAAAATGTTAATCAAGAATCTATAATTTCGTGATAAAATTTTACAACTGTGTTCTTATAATCTATTATTGGATATACAGTTATAACCAAATCTACAATCGACACAATTAAAGAAAACAGAAACAGATAAATATTTGTCAAACAACTAATAAATGAGTTGTTTGACAGCTTAAACTCTCTTCGATACCTTTGTCTATGAATGATTAATTAAATTTAATTATTTATTTGATAGTTTTGATAAACTATATCGCTTAGAATGGTCATTGATTAGCTTCAGTCAACGACTGCCTACGCATTGAAATAGTTTTCTTAATATCAAGAAATGTCTGTGAAATGAATTGAACGCTTGATAGAGTAATTGTAAGCTACACGGAATAGACCAAAATAATATCTGAATAATTATGGAAAGGTGATAACATCGGTGAGAAAATTCATATTGACCATTGCTGCAGCTGACAGTAAATCTGTATTGAGCACTCTGATAATATAATACTTCAGTGGTTTGTCCTCGCTTCCTCTCCGATTTTTATTGGATGTCTATTTAAGGCACAAAAATCGGTTTATAGTCGATAATTTTACGCGATAACATCATAACATAATATTAATGAAAAATGGCATACTTTAATGAAATAAATCATTATCAAGAAGGTATCGGCCGATGGAGTGGAAGAGAGGTAGATGCGACACGAGCCGGACCGCTTTCATCTATCAATATCGCATGTTCAGCGTTCGCGCTCGTACGCTCGGCTTAGACGGAACGTGACACTTTTTCGTGCGTGCAGCTGGCATTAATTGATTTATAAATAGAACAACACGGGCCACCTGCCGACCGGAGGGGAGTAACTGTAGCGTGTATTACCGATGTAAAACGTCTATCATTTCATGCGGGGAGAAATTTGTGTGACACACACGCCTACAACAAAAATCGTCTATTACTACGAAACTCACACCTTGACATCAACAAAATACATAAACAATTTCACGCACACATTTAAACATCTCGGCCCACTTGGGCTTGTACTTTGACAGAGGGGAAAGCTTGCATATGGCTCTGGTCCGCCGCGACCGGAGGCCCGTGTTGCTTTATGGATTGATTAGACGTTAACACGTCAAAAAATAATTCATATTTTGCCATCCAAATTTTTTCATCCGATATCAGAGCCGAATATCATTTATTTAGTTTCACAATTTTCCAAACGTGAATCAACACGTTCCAGCTGTTAAAACACAATAACGGTATCGAGTAAAAAAATATCGCAGATGCAGTTAAACCCAGTAACATTTTTATAATCCCGTCTGAGCTTTTATAATAAAACCTCAGTGGAGCTACGAGCTCCACTGAAATGTTGACTTTCAATTTTCATAGTAATAGCATCGGATCTAGTTCCGCATTCGAAGTAGTTTTATTTTATTTCCATTTCGAATGAAAGACTTTCGCGTAGGTACCTACGTTTATTATGTTTTACTTACAAAACCATTGCGAAATATGTGTGTACGTACTCGTATTTTTGCAGTCTTTTTTACTGGTGGTAGCGCTCCAGTGACAGAGTTCGCAAGCGTAGGCACCACCGCATTGCCTTGCCACTAAATGGTAGTGTTCAGCAATATCAATATCGTGTTCTGGTCAGGTCGTAATGGCCCTGTAATTTCCGGGACAGATGCATAACGCATCGAATTTTGTAGTATTACTTACCGTCAATGTAAACTGTATTCTTGTTAGACACACAAAATATATACCTGATAGTACCTAGGTATCTACTGTTTTAACAAATATATTCAATTTGATTTGATTTACAACATCACAAAGTTCAGAATTCCTAGTTTAATCTCCTATACTATTGCTTACCTATCTACTATCCTACCATCTTTTTGCACAAAAAAGATTTTTTATTGAACAACTTATGGTTTATTAAAAGTGAACCCAATTCCCCGATGATCTGTTTCCAATGTGTGTTCCCGGAGATATACCGGTCCCTTGCCTTTGTTATATGTAACGAAGTGATTTATTTGGGCATGCCTGAAGGAGTCGAGGAAATAAAAGTTAGGCCCCTATGGAACAATTTCTTTTCAAAGTTACGTCGAACAAGGGCCCGTGGAACAACTGATTTACAAATATTTTTCCTTAGCTTCTGTGCTATATATCTATACAAATAAATAAAATTGGAGAGTCTGTTTGTAATATACAAATAACCGCTTTCTACTAAATTCATATGTATGTGTACACGGTACATATGCCAAAACAACATTTTTTACTATTTCTGTGTGTCTGTCTGTCTGTTTGGCGGGGCTAATCTTGGGAACGGCTGAACCGATTTTGACGGGACTTTCACAGGCAGATAGCTTATGTAATAAGGAGTAACTTAGGCTACTTTTATACTAGCTGCGCTCACGGCTTCGTCCGGGTAGGTACTGAACAATAATAAATTCTCACGCGGGCGAAGTCGCGTGCACAGCTAGTTGTATAATATAAATGGGTACATTTTGTAAGAAAGATTACGATATTTGATTTTTGTTTTTTTTTTATGTCAAGGAAGAGGCAAACAAGCATGCAGTTCACATTGATGTTAAGTGATGACTGCAGCCTATAGACATCCATACAAAGACCAAGATCAAAATGCAGATGCGTTACCACTCTTGAGGCCTAAGGTGTTATGCCTCTGTGCCGGCAATTACAGGGCCGTACATTACCACCTGACCGGAACACGATAGTGCTGAACACTACCATTTAGCGGCAAGTATATTAGGTAATGCGGTGGTGCCTACGCCCGCGAGCTCCGTCACTGGAGCTCTACCACCAGTAAAATTATTGATTAATTAACGTTTCTTATCACGTTCAAAAGCACAACTTAGTTATAATTATTTTTATTGGCCAATAAAAATTTGTATGTTAGACTTGTAAATTATCGATGAAAAGATTAATTGTGGCTCTTATCCAAGTATTTACAGCTCATAACGTAGGTATACTTTATGGTCAAATCTTCAGAATTATATGACCTCTAAATTTCACTCAACTCATTATCGCCCGAATAATACAAAAGACTCTCACCTAAAGATAACACTAAAGTTTTTAATGTATCGATAATAAATAAGAGGGTCATTGACACGCGTGTGTTCGCATAAAAAAAACCATTTAAAGGTGAATACAATCCGCATCTCGTATAGCGCCGGGTTATAGAGCGGCGCCCGCCCACGCGCGCGCTTTCACCGCGCGAAACGCGATGGGCCGAGGGGCCGAGCGACGAGTAGGCAGCGATACAGACCAACGCAGCGGGTAATACTTACGCCTAGGGTTGCCAAGCCGCCTATTTAAAATTATAGTATCCTACTATTTTGACCCGTCAAGGAAACCCGTGAAACCGCCGGCAGCTACGCAACAATTGAAAATCAATTGTCATATTTTTCTCGCGCCTTGATGGACCTTACTATATATTTTTTTGGAAATGTAGATTATTATAATAGAAGTTAAATGAGAATATTTTAGTCCACAGCTAAAATCGGTCTCTATTATAAACTTTATATTCATTTAATTTTACTGGTGGTAGAGCTCCAGTGACGGAGTTCGCGGGCGTAGGCACTACCGCATTACCTAATTTACTTACCGCTAAATGGTATTGTTCAGCACTATCGTGTTCCGGTCCGGTGGTAATGTACGGCCCTGTAATTTCCGGCACAAAGGCATAACACCTTAGGCCTCAGGAGTAGTAACACATCTACATTTTGACCTTGGTCTTCATGTGGGTGTCTTTAGGTTGCAGTCATCACTTCAATGTGAACTGCATGCTTGTTAGCCACTTCCATGACATAAAAAAAATATATGAGAAATTATCACGTTCATTACGGGCCTACGCTTCACGGTACGCGGTCGCCACTCGATAACTCTTCTGCCCCAACAGCGTTCGGTTAATCTAGCTATGTGCCTTGCTTAATGCCATTTTATGGGTACTGTTTTTTTTGTCATGAAGTGGCAAACTAGCATACAGTTCACATTAATGGTAAGTAATACTGTAGCCTATAAACATCTACATAACACCAGAGTTTTCAATGTAAATGCGTTGCCACTCCTGGGGCCTAAATGTTATGCCTCTGTAACTCCAGTTAATCGGAACACGATTGTGCTATTAGCGGAACACAACGATTTGTCGGCAGATAGATTAGGTTATGCGGTGGTGCTTACGCCCTCGAGCTCCTGCGCTGGAACTCTACCACCATTAAAATTATATTCATATAGTCGTTAATATTTCAACAACGGCATTTGAGAGGCTGTTTAAATCGTATTCTAGATCGATACTGAACTTAAATCTTTTGTATCTTGAAAGACCAAAATTTCACTGTGTTTGTTGTAGGTAAAAACAGTTTTTTTTTTCATCATTAAAGTTGTAGTATATACAGTACATAACAAAATGAAGTGAAAAAAAAACAGCATATTAACATAAAAAAATACTACAAGTTTTTCGAGAATCGCTTCAACGTAGGATGGTAATAAATTTATTGATCGCAGTGTATATTTATTAAAACTTAAAACATCTTTATGAGTTAGATTCAAATATTGTGAGACACTAATGTGTCGATGGAAATATTATTATGATATAAAGCCCACTATCTGTCCACTCGTGACTTGCGGCCGACCTGCGTAGGCGCCGACGGACTCGCTACGAATTCGAACACCAATTTATTACTTTACTGCCGCATCACACTTATTTATTGAACTTCAATAGTTCCCTTTACGACTATGATAAATTTTAACTACTACTGATTTTTATACATACATTTTTTTACGTTTTAAAATAGGCGTATCATATATTTTTATATCACATTGTCATATAATATAACCAGTTATGTCATAAAAGTTATAATGATAATAATTTTTATTAGTTTACGAAATTAAAGCATGTTATCATGTTGTTTAATTTGAATAACTTATGCCAATAGTTTTCTATTATTAATAATTTATTCAAATTAATGAAGGTGGAAATTAATATCAAAAGACTATGGAGCGATTTTTATGGATATTAATTACATTCTTAGCACAACAAATATCTGATTTCGAACCATGTTATCTTTACATATTTGATAAGTTTTCTAAGAAATCTACTGATTGGATTACATATTATGGCAGGAGCATGCCTTTTGCTTTGTTTACGATGGTCAAATTACAAAAACACTTCTTAGATACAAGCACCTACTCGGGCCTATCAAAAATATATATTTGTCATGAAAAACGATACCTATTTGGGATAATACGTATAATATATATTTGACTGAAATATCTTAAATAAGCTGTGATTTGTAACATATTAAAGATACCAAATGGAATTATTTTATTGTAATTTTGATTGTGATCAATTGACTTTTGCATCTTAATTTTCATAAACATTTTTAAACAATAATCTATACTTATAATAAAACTGTAGAAGTTCAAATTGTGTACGTTGAAAATATTGAAAAAATAAATACCAGGGGATGTTACTGGATCGATACCGAACACAAATATGTGATTAGATTTTTTTTTGTCTGTCTGTCTGTCTGTCTGTTTGTTCAAGCATCACACAAAATCTACCGGTCTTGGTATATTTATACTTTGACCTTTGGCGCACAACACTGGGTACTTTTTATCCCGAAAAAATGTATGTTTGTCTGTGTGTTTTTGCACGCTAATTTCAAAAATGGCTTATTCGATTTTTAGTTTTTACTGATATATTGTGGTAAGTTTCACTTAACATTTACTGTTTGTTTCATGTCAATCGGTTCAGAAATAAAAAAGTTACGACAGTTTAAAGAATCTCTTTTCTAGGGTTCCGTATCTAAAAGGTAAAAACTGACCCTATTACTCATCCTCCGTTGTCTGTCTGTCTGTCCGTCCATTCGTCTAGGCATACCTAGCACAGTGATAGCTAGAAAGCTAAAATTTTCACAAATTATGTATTTCTGCTACCGCTATAGCGACAAAATTGAATAATAAAAATAAGAAAATGAAAATGTAAAGGGGTCCAAGGGGGCATACAATAAACGTGTTTTTTTTCGTATATTTTTTCGATATCAATAACGGTATCAAGTATACAATTAAAATTTTCACATAATTTTTAGGTCTCATGTTGAATATTACCTTCCAACAAACGAAATTTTTAGGGCATTTTTTGTACGGAACCCTTCGTGCACGAGTTCGACTAGCACTTGGCCGGTTTTTCTCTGTTAGTAACATTAAGCATACCGCATAGCAGCGTCCCGGCATAAAACAATCTCCGCTATGATCACCATTCAGCATGCCAAGCGTGGCAATTATGGCGTATTCTTTCCTTATGACGCACAACACTTTTAGGCGCATCTTCGGGAAAGGCTTTGTCCAGCGGAGACGGATGGACGTCTTTCGGATGTGATTATGATGATGGCGATGGTGGTGGTGGTGGTGGTGGCGTTAGTGGTGTTGGTGGTGTTGTTGGTCGTTTTGGGGGCGTTGGTGGCATTGGTTGTGGTGGTGGTGGTGGTTTTGGTGGCGTTTGTATCAGTGGTGGCATTGGTGGCGTAGGTGTTTGGTGATGGTGATGGCGTTGATGGCGTTGGTGGCGATTGTAGTAGTAGCGGTGTTGGTGGTGGCATTAGTGGGTAAAAATGCACAACGTTAATATTAAATTTTTCTCTTCTGCCGGCTCTCACGGGGTGCTTATATTATGCATAGATCTATCTTTTATGTTTAAAAATTGACTGAAAATTTACAAAAGTTTAAAATAATTTTCTATAAAAAAATATTATGCATTGAAGTTTAAAATGGCATTTTCGAAAATACGGTTCACCATAGGATGGATGCGCGTTTAAAAACATAATTAGCAATCCTAGCAGCCTGTGTGCTTTATCCCCGATGATCATACGTCTAATATCGTGTACAGAGAAGCATTACTGCAAAATAGTTTTTTTTAGCTACCCAAAAGTGTTTATGATCCAAAATTAACGAAAATGTATATCCAAAAGCGCTGCTTAATGTCACAAAGCCACTATTCCACGCAAACAAAGTTGCGGGCACAGCTAGTACCTAATATATTTTTTCTTATATTTTTGATGCTTTTTGAATTATTGATATACATCGATTTTCTTTCTTGATTCCTTTCCTTGCACTATAAATACTTACATTAAACCTACTCGTTTAAAAGTCTATTGAATACTTTAAAATATATCCTGATCCTTGATTAATAAGGTACAGAATACTAAATCCGAAAAACGCTAAATGTAGATAAAATATTTTTCATCCGGCGAATAAATGGTTACGTGATCATAAAATAATCGGATTTCGCGGGTTCTCGCCGCCGCCATTTTGAGAGATTTTGTGAGTTCCTCTAAGGAAATTAAATAAATACAAATTGTTTTTATCGTGACTCTTGACACTGAAGATGCTTAATTTTTAATTTAATTACGAAACTTTGGCTTTCGAAAGATTAATTTCCTGGATATTATTTGACAGCAGTTCCTTTTAGCGATGCTCGAGGAAGAATATATCATCGCATTACATGGCTATCTTCTGATGTATGGCAGACATAACATTTTAAGTATACTCGTACGACTAGATTTTGTTTTTCTTTTTTCGTTCTTATTTTTAAGTGTTGTCCCTTTAACACCATTAAATACCTGGACTTATCTTATTAAGAAACTACATACTGTTTATTAGGAACATATCTGACTTTAAAATGTCATACAAATATTGCGGCAAGAGGCTGAGCTTTATATCACAAACGAGATAATCTTTTTATATAAAAATGAATGTTAGTCTGTATGTCATTTATGGAATTGTAAACTACGCATTTGATGATGTGATGATCTCTAGCAAAGTGCATAAGCCCACGAATGTTTCTGGCAAATTTCACAGATGGCGCCACTGTCATTTCATTAGTTGGTAAAATATTATTATAATAATTAATCTTGGCTGGTAATATCCGGCACTGAGATGAAGTGGCAACGCATCTACATTGAAATCTCTGGTTTCATGTAAATGTTTATTGGCTACATACAGTATTAATTAACATCCATGTAGACTGTATGCCTGTTATGAGATAGAAAAAGTATATAAATATTGTATTGTTTTCAAATAAAATATTGCTTTAATTTTATCAATTCAACATCAATTTTTTAATTTTTACAGTACAGATCTTCGCTTTCTAAGATTTCTGACTGTGTGACCATGCACCGTCCGTTGCCGCGCTCTCATTGGTCGAGCTCGGCGCGGACGCGTAAACATAATTATGTCCGCGTTCAGTAAAAATAAATACCGCCGCGACCGGGTGCGTTCGCTACAATATGTGAATAAAAACGCAAATATATGTTAAATTGTATGTGCAATTGCAATGTGTCACGTAGGTAAGATACCTTATTAGTTAGAAGTAAAACAGTTCAACTTTCTTAACCACTATTAAACCTTTATAAAGATACTTAACATCGCAATTAAAATATCTTTACAGACTTGTAATGGATCGTAAATTGATAAAGGAATATATCATGTTCTGTTGGTATCGTAAAACGCTAAACAAAACGAAACATCTTTTCATGCCGAACGTGTGGGTGGTGGGTTTTCAACCGCATAAAACTATAAAATAATCATAGCAATAAAATATTCCTATTTTATTATTACGAATATTCATTGGAATTTTACCAATTTAATTAAGCGTTTCGCTATATTTTGAATTTTCCATTGTGTTATTACTTTGCGTGTTGGGCCTTTTTTTACGAATTTATCTCGCGTCTATTAAACTAAAATGAACACATCATAACAGCATCTCAGCTTAACCCGTCAAGTCACGAGAAAAATATGACGCCGCTGGCGGATTTAAGTGTCTTTAAGGTTTAAACGACATTGGTCAAATGTCATAATCCTAAATAGCATAATTAACTTTTGCTCATTCTTTTAACCGGTTTATTCATCAAACCAGGCACTAATGCTTTTACAATAAAGAAATCAGACTGAACTCTACACTCTCTACTCTACTAACAGTAGTCTAGTGGTGGCAGGTTACTTCTGCTATGCTGGACTCCTGGGGTTCGATTCCCGGGCCGGCTATCAGAAGTAAAAAGGCTTAAAGGTGTAACATTCTTTATCTCTGTTTCTATTGGGATTTTTCCATTTTCTGGAAGATCCCCAGTACGTCGAAAAGCCCACCTTCGGGAAACTGCAGATATAAACCTATATAAGTGTACCAAATTTTTGACAAAAGAAAAACAAATTTTGTCTTAACTTATCATTAGCGTAATTTACTTCGCTGCCTTCATATTTAGTTAATTCATGATTTTATAGTTTAAAGTGATTGTTAAAAGGTTCTAACTATCGACTGATCTAAAGCTTTCAATGTGCGTAGACTCTTAATAGCAGAAGACAACCGGATGCGCTTATATTGCGGACGTGAGTGGTGCTAAAATGTATTCTATTATCAAACAAACGGTATTTTATGGCTATATGCTAATAAAAAAAAAGGTCGACAGATGAAGCTAAAATAACCTCGTTTTTTATGTAATTGTTTTCTAAATAACAGATTATTTAAATCTGTATTGTCTCCTGACGTCGCAGAAAGGAGACGTTCCAAAATGTATGAAGCTTGGGCCCGCACTTTGTATATTGAATGAAGAAGCTTAAAATACTTAGCCTCGGCAGAGAATATGTAATAATACTACGTGTAGAACGGACTCTTCGACGTCTCGCCCGATTTGCTCGCATCACTCAACCCCTTCCCCTCTTATGGGCGACGGTTGGTATTTTGTACGTGCTACGTACACAGGTGCGCGTGTAAATACACGTCACTGATTGATGTGTGAATAGAAACCAAATTAAGCGTTTGTATGGAATTTTGACAGAGTGTCCGCGGTGTGGCCTGGGTTGCACCAAGATATTTCCTAAAGTTAAAGTTATTGTAACATTTCACATCCCTCTCTAGGGACTAACTTTAACTTTAGGAAATATATTGGTGCGACCCAGGCCACACCGCGGACACTCCGTCAAAATTCCATACAAACGCTTAATTTGGTTTCTATTCACACATCAATCAGTGACGTATCACATAATTAATCATTTTCAGCGTTTCAAATCATTTATTATACCTTCAATTATTTGTCGTAAGTATAATTCAAAACCTAGAATGTCATAGTAGCATTAAGGTGATATATTTTTATCAAACAAAAATTACATAAAATAAATATTTCCGACAATTCTAAATTAATGAAGCAATTCTAATTATTTTTTGAGTATTTTTCCATGTTTCTACGTATTTTACGTATTTTTTTTTTAGTGTACAAAGTGTACAAATTTCGTTATATAGTGTACAAGGTGCGGGCCCAACGTGAACCTTGTCCTTTGATGATGTTTTTCTTCAAACCAAATTTCTTCATCGGTGAGCGCAAAGGGTTCTCAGCCTAAGGCAGATAGTGTGATGCAGCAAACATCTTTACTCCTTGCAATTCTATACTGTGTCACTATTTTAAGATGGGATCTAGTGTTTTTTATGTGATAGAGGTGGCAAACAAGCATGCAGTTCACATTGATGTTAAGTATGCCTGCAGCCTATAGACAACCACATAAAGTTCCGGGGTCAAAACGCAGATGACCCCACCCCTGAGACCTTAGTTATTATGTTTTTTTAATGTAATGGAAGTGGCAAACAAGCATGCAGTTCACATTGATGTTAAGTGATGACTGCAGCCTGTAGACACCCACACAAAGACCAAAGTCAAAATCCAGATGCGTTACCACTCCTGAGGCCTAAGGTGTTATGCCTCTGTGCCTGCTACCACTAGGCTACCGAGGCAATAAGTTATTACTGGGCCGTACATTACCATCTAACCGGAACACGATAGTGCTAAACACTACCATTTGGCGGCAGATAGATCAGGCAATGCGGTGGTCCACCCCCTTGAGCTCCTACACTAGAACTCTACCACCAGTAATAGTGTCATCGAAATCGTGCGTGCGTGTATGATGTGATGAATGTAGAAAAGGCACGATAGGTAGGTAATAACGCTCTAAGGGACTTGATGTGAAAATCAATAAATCTCTTCGGTAAATTCTCCTGCATTCAACTTTCTATATACATTCCCTTCATAAATTAGTGGTTTCCTATCCACGGATGTTATTTGAAGAAAAACTGATATCTTCCAGATAACCGAAATTAAGATCAATCTCTTTTTTATCTGCATTTTTTGGATTCTGAAAAGACTTATCGATTACTGAATCAATTTCCTTTATTACACATTTTTCTCATTAATTACAATCTTATTTGTCCAATCAGTTACGCAATGCCGGACGCAACGTATCTCCGATAGACATTAATTACCCTCACTTGCGCCTACGCACCTCCACTCACATTAGGCATCATTACTGAAACCAAATTAAACATCAATAAGTAAGGAAATTATCTTTAAAAGTATTTAATCGGTTATCGTATCTTAAATAGTATTCGTAATTAAATCGATACGTTAAGAGATTTGTCCCTCATTTATCTCTTTATCCACATTTTTACGATTGATACAGGTATCAGTCAAATCTTAATTCTTTAGGCGCCGTCCACACAACAGGTTTGTATGTCCGGTGACCATTTCTTCGATTTGTTTACGGCATTTCTTTAGACTTTCGACACGTGCCGCGATGCGCACGCGTCTGGGTTTATAGCAGCGGTCATTGGAGAAATTAAATAAATTGCTGATTTCCATCGAGACATTCTAGTAGCTGCCGACGCGTTGACGCCAGGGATGGTTAATGATTACACATTACGTTTAAGTGGGTATCATATATCGTAGGGTACCTGGGAGAGTGTACGTCGTTTAAGATTATTTAGATTCTTAAACCCACACTCGACCAGACAAATAAAGTTGCAAGTAAAAGTAGAAATTGTAAGTGGTTAAGCATTGTTTGAGAAATTTAAAATAATTGTTGTTAATTAAGATGATTAAGCTTCAGATTTAGCATCTGATAAAGTTCAAGAGAGACAATTTCGTGAAAGGCATTTTTGAAAAAAAAACTTTCAAATTTTAATTGATTAATTCACGGAACAACGGAAGTGAATAAATCATATTATTATAGTTGATACCGATAACATTATCTTTTATTTATTATATTATTCTTGAAAACGATATAAAAATAATCTCTTTATACCTATATACATGTATATATAAGCCTAACGCCTAAGGTGTTATGCCTTTGTGCCGGAAATTACAGGGCCGTACATGTAACCGTGTGTTAAATATAAAGATTTCACAGTTTTTTGTTGTCATATTTTTCATTATGACCTAATGACAAAAGTTATACCAATCGTTTCCACCACATAAACCTGTGTAATTTGTGTAACGATATTCGTTGTTATGTGTTTCGAATTATATTTTGTTGAATGTCATATTGTCAGCGGATGTTTCTCGCGTCCGGTCCAGACTTGGCGTGAAATGACATCTTCATTACGTCGCCTACCCACGACCCAATCTACACTGTCTGGATTTACTGTGTGGCTATAATTGGAATGGAGGCAAGCATCCTAATGCAAAAATCCGTCATAATCTAAATTGCGCCTCACAAGCTCTTAATAATCGTTTTTTTGCTGAGAATTTTCTTATTTTAAACTGCCTTCTAGAATAACGTACATACCTAAGCGCAGACCAACTACTTTCATACATTTATCATACGGGTAGTAAGCTCATAGATCCCCCATCTTTTATTGGTGGTAGAGTTCCAGTGTTAAGACTCGAGGATGTAGGCACCATCGCATTACCTTATCAGTCTTCTGCACTTCTGCACTATCGTGTTCCGGTTTGATGATAATGTATGCTCCCTAATAGCTATCACAAACACATAAGAACTAAGGTCTCAGGGATGGCAACGCATCTGCGTTTGACCTCTGGTTTTTGTGTAGATGTCTATAAGCTGCAGTCACTTAACATCCATGCGAACTGCATCCTTGTTTGCCACCTTTTTTTACATAAATAAAATCTACCTATACCTATAAAAACTAGAAGTTTGAAGTGGCAAGATGCAGTGTCTTAAATGGTAGTACGATCATTTTTAGACCAACGACAGACACTTGACTTGTAACCTTAACTTTATTGCTTATGAAACTTGTCACTCATACCCAAGCTCTTTTGAGCTCTAATCGTGAGTTTGCATTGATGAAACATTCATTCAAGAAACATTATGCGACGAGTTGCGAAACATCATTATGTTTAATGTTTTAAGTGCAAACTAGGGGTAACATTACTACACTAATTTTAAATTTGGTTTAATTTCCATCTTTCTTAACAACATTCCCTGAAGCGAGCGTAAAATGACATGAGCATAAAAAAACCTTTCAAATTACAGGCTTTCATTTCGCCGTCTGAACTAGCCAATTTCAGCCAAGGTATTCCCCCGGGCATAACCTTTGGTGCACTGACACTGTCATTAGTCGTAAAAACTGCCGAACCACCAAAGCCAAAATAAAACGTTATTTTTACATTAACGGATGTTCCACTATGGCACTCTTCGGCACCTAAATGAGGCACTGACGTCATTAACGCTACAACTTCTTAGTAGTTTCTGTATAGACGTTTCAGTGATATTAAATTTGAATGCATTTGTTGAGCGAGCGGATTTCATTTTGTGAAATTAATTGAAGCTCCATTTTCTCTCTTTTGTCGTAGTCGTGCTCTTCTGTACTAATTATAATAAAGCTGAAAAGTTCTTTGTTTGTCTTCATCTTTGGAACTACCTACCTACCTTCTGAATTTGGAAAAAATTGTTGCTGAGATAGATTATATATATTTGCATAATGCCTCGGGGACAGACAATGGTAATGCAAGCGAGAACGATAACACCTATGCGGGCGCAGTGTCTAGCAGACGACGAGATAGTTTTCAATACAAGGGAAAAAACCGTGCACCACTAGTGCATAAAAAAAGTAATTATTTTATTCGAAGTTATAAATCATACGTAACTTCACGCCTGTAATCCCCGAAGGGGTAGGCAGAGGTAAATGCATGCATTCAAGCATACATGCAAACACCCACGACTCGTCGGTTACGTTTTGGCCCATGTAACAGGTGACGAACCTGTTGCCATCTCCGGGCACATTGCCAAACTCCCAGGTAGGACCTACCGGAAAACTTCCAGAAAATGGAAAAATCCCAATAGAACCAGAGACAAAGGATTTTAAACCGTTATCTCTGATAGTCCCCGACCTGGGAATCGAACCCAGGACCCCCAGCGTAGAGTACTACGTTGGGGGTAAACTGCCTCAGTAGCGTAGCGTAGGTTCATTTGGTAGCAAACGAATCCTTATAGGATCATTCGTATATCAGTCTGTCCATCTGCCATAAGTAATTTGCTTCAAAACTATCAAAATGTAATCTGATACATAATATTAATCAGGAATTCAATCATGGACGTGTTAATAACAAATTTCAAACATGGGAACCACTTTGAGGAGATAAATTATAGAATAAAAAAAGGTTATGCAAATTTCATCGTTTGACATCCAATCAAATGTTTTAATGTATAGGATATCAAACATATGATAATTTAAAAATAATAAGTAGTGAAGTCTACGGTATAATAATGGTCATTTCGCCGAGCGGTAACGAAACGTTTAGTAGCCTAATGCGCTGCGGTGTGTCCTTTTAATATCCCGCCCATGGTGTGTCTATTCACTTGGAACAGTTTTTGTATCTTAGTTACACTTCTTTTGATTATTATTTGTTGACTGAAATAATAAAATAAGCGTAAAGTGAGCAGAGTGAGGAACACCCGACAACGTTCCTTTCTTTATTGCCAAATTTACTGTCCCTAAAATTTCATAAAGATTACAGGCAAACTTATATAAAGTCTATGGTAGGTTACATAGAAAATCTCTCAATTGTACCCCTTACACCCGATTCCGACTCGCACTTGACTGGTTTTTTTACTGTTTTATACAAATGTAGATGAATTTCTAAAACCGTTGACAACATTTTATTTAGGTATCATAAATATTTAACCTGTCGCCAATCATTAATCATCATCCTCATATATTAATGATTCCTTAATATTTATAGCCAATTAAATGCAAATGTTGAAAATTAAAAGAAATGTAATAACATAAAAACTGATGTTCGTATAATTGACAGCGCGGCGGCTTACTTATTGGTATTGGTGAGGCAAGTTGACGCCTGCTGTTCTCGCGTGATTTAATGTTATTGGACCACTGTCTGGGAATTGATTTTGGTGCAGAAATCGGCAAGCGTCCGGTTCCTTTATACTTACAATTTTGCAATTCACATGGATGTTAACCTACAGGTCTCATTAATGTTGCGTTGCCACAACTGAGCTTTAGGATCTCATTTGTGCCGAAATTACTGACTCCTAGATATTGCAATTTAATCCTATAATATAGTGCCTCGGATAGCCTACTTTCTTGTGATTTATGGCGTCTCTGGGTCGGTATTTTTAATGGCGCAGAAATCGTCAATCATCCAGTTTTGTTCTGTAGGTTCATCTCGGTGATCAACCAATATCAGGTGATATTGGTTGATCCCTTGTTTGTATTAGAAAGTTTCCGATTACATAGCTTGTCAGGAAGCTTGTGCAGTAAACTTGTTTGGAACTTACTGCAACTGTCAAGGTCTCAATAATTCTTCTTTCGATTTTACGTTTTTCACAAATAAGCCAGAATAATTTTATTCTTACTACTGTTGCAGTTCTTTGCAGGACCAATGCAAGGTCCTAAATTTTATGCATAAAACTTACTACTTGTTCGTTTTTTTTAAGATTTTTAGATATACTTGACGCAGTTGTTTCAGAACATCGAAAATTAAAATCAGTACAATTGCTTCTTAGTAAATAATCACTGAACTCTAAATATACTAAAATCATATCTATCTATTAAAATTTTAAAATGTATGTTAAATACTAACTTCTTAACTTTATACTTACAAGCCTTATAGACTAAAAATGTGTAAAACAAATATATTTATGTAACAGACAGCAATGTTACCATTATCGAGCATATATGGAATCCCAAATGCAGGACATTGGGAAACAAAAAAAAAATCTGTATTCCGAGTTACATCGTCGTATATTGCGTCGGAACAAAATTGCCGACAAGTTTTTCTGTGTCGCGCCAGCTGTCTGCCGAATAAAAGTTTGTCTCGCTGCTCATTTGAGCAAGTCTAGAACATTCGTCGTTAGTAAATAAATTGTTATTACAATTAGCTTAGAAATTACGTGGAGTATCTGTTTTAGACATCCAATGAGTCCAAATGAGTCGTCTCTACCTGGCATTCTGTCAATCTATCCGTCCATCTGTCTCTTCGTCCATCCTTGTGTTGTCTGTTGATTGTTAGTTCGTACTATTTATGAAAAGATAGCAATCATAACAGTACCTGACCATAAAATATCTAAACAAAATGTTTCTTTTATTACTTTCATGACATTCTTTAGTTATAAAATAGAACACAGTAATACCCCGCTTTACGCGACCTTGTTGTACGCGGTTTCACTAAAATATTATATAATATAAATATTCTCCTTGAAGAATCGGGAATTCCCAGTCCTTCGACTTTATTCTACAGGGATTTCCTCGTTCGTTTCGTTTGTTACAAGAACGTAAACAAAACGTTACCTAAAAGACAATAGATGTATTTTTCCGTAAAAAATAAGAGTATGTATTGCATAAAGTGTTCCTAGAATTAAAGTGATTGATTAAAATGATATGTATTTTTTTGTAATAATTTTTGACTATGTTTAATCATAAACCTCGTTATACGCGAATTTCAGTTAACGCGATTTTTTTTGGAACGTATCCCTCGCGTAAAGCGGGGTATTACTGTACTATTATAATTGTCTCGACAACGTCAACATCCGTTTGTTTATCCGTCATGTTTATAAAAAGCACTATTGTTAATATCACCCCTAAATCCCTTATTCACAGTACAGTTCCCTTAAACAGTAACAAAAATCAGTTGTCGTATGTCCCCCGAGTTGCAGAGAATATTTATGTGTGAACAAAGCTCACAAGTTTTTCTTCATCACCCCAGTTGTCTGTTTATATTTTGCTCTAGTATATTCGTTGTGTTCTAAATGAAATGTCATTGCAATTAGCTTCATAATCACGCGGAACAAAATGTTTTCAGTGTTCAGTAAATGGATGACAAGGCGCTCTTATCCTCTACTGTTCGTTTGTTTAATCATTTATGTTATAAAAAAGTAAACGCTATCGTCGATAATTTTTATAAATAGCTTTTTTAGCTTGAATCTTTTACGTTTTATTTAAATCTTTAGCTTTCATTGTTGGGAATGGGATCTATTAGCAATAGCATTTAATTTCTTTAGTTTTTTATCTCATATCTTGACCCTATATATAACTCTTAAGCTATCGTAGACAAGATAATCGAATTATTTTTAAATTGGGTAGACAATATATGTATTTTATATCAGAATACAGATTTAAGATTTAATTTTGCCCATCGAATAGTTTAAGGTTGCGCAACCTTCCTCTGTCTAACGGTAATCTATTCCGAACCCTTCTTGAAAATCTTTGGTTTGCTTTCAAAGTCTTTGGTTCTATTAGCGCTTAGTTGCGGTTAGCCGGTAGTCGGTGTTTCTTTTTAGAATAATTGTACAAAACGAGTGTATTGTACGAGCTATGCCTATTTGCGGTGCGTGTTTTGGTTTATTTGCGTGTGTCGCGCGTCGCAAAGGGCGTTCACACGGCTGTGCGCGCGCATCGTCTGCTATTTCCGCGCATAACGACCAGCGACATCTCTCGCTGGTAATTTAGATCATATTTGAGCCAAATCTCTTTGAATTGATTTCATAAACCTAATTGTGATTTATTATCATGATGAAATCCATAACGGAATGTGTTCGATTTTAGTATAGAATAGTTTGCTGAAACCAGTAGAAATTTAATCCTTCCATCTGTTGCTAAACGGTCGCACATGACTCTTGCTGAATGCAAATATTAATAACCGCTTCATATCCGCTTGTTGAGACCTTGTGACAACTCCTGTTATGTAGGTGTGTATGTGTATGATCATCATCAAATCTCTATCTGTCTCCGGATAGAAGGGATTGAAGGAGAGTATCGCAATACAATGTAATAAACCAGTTAAATATGAAATCATAAAAACCACATTGCCCACAACACTGTTGATGACTGCGCGAACGCATCTGACAAATGACACGGGCATCGATACCGCACAAGTGATTTATCTCCATCGCAACCGCACCACGATTGCTATCTACAGCTGCCTTGATTTATCACTTGGAAATATCTGACTGGAATGCCGTCCGAATGGTGCTTAGGAAATAAATTCCTTGCTGCGCTGTTTTGATGAGTATTTCTGCAGGTATGCTGTCGAAGTTTACAAAATGGCCCAAGCGCTCATTGATTACAATAGTCAGACGTGCAATAAAAGTCAGTGCTGACCCTGCAACTTATTCGTACGTAAAAACCACGTAAACTTACCGAAGTGTAAATTGATTAGGAGTCAGTCCACCCCTATCGTGTCAGTCCTAACTTATTCAAGTTTCGAAATCATCTAACATAGAAAGAAACTCGCTTTATTTCTCATCCTGTCTGATTATTAGGACCTAAAAACCTGGCGCAAAGTTTAAGCAGGCAACTTCACTCAGTGGCATGTACTTTTGCGCAAAGTGTGTACTGGCCGTTTTTTTTTTTATACGCTTACACTCACAGCCTTACAGTGGATATAAACCTGTGTCGTGGGTGCTGTTGTACACATACAACACATACACAAACACCCGGACCCGAAACAAATATCTGTAGGCCATACAAATATTTGTCCCGGTGCGGGAATCGAACCCGCGACCCTTCGAATCAAACGGTTATCTCACACCGCTGGACTAACCGGGTCGTCGTGTTTATTTATTACTTTGCTTAAAGCACTTTTGCACAACACCAATTGATTGAACTGACCAGCTTAGGTTATTGAAAATAGTCCCTATTTCTGTTCTATTTATCTGTAAGAGGCTTCCTGAGACCTCCACAATAAATCAATCAGGTAAAAATAATTGTATTTTGTCACACAGGCTCGTCAAGAATGTGGTCCACCGTCCACGTTAGACACTACAGGTCTTCCCACTCCAAGACCAACTCCTGGTGCTACAAGACGAGATGCTTTGCGCGCTCCTCCACCAGACACCGAACTGCTTCAGTTTGCTGCAACCCTGGCTGCCAGCAAGAAATTATTCGCTGGCATTTCTGATAGACTATGCGATGAGCCCGACTTTATGAATGAAGGCAATGAACAATGCTGGAACGGAGAGGGTATTGGAGAGTAAGTTCTTGTGCAAATGAACTTTTTAGCGAGCTGCCAAAGTAACCATTCTGTATCTATGTGAATATCGAAGCCTTATATTTCTTAGTTTATAAACTACTAGCTTTTGCAAGAGACTGTCCCACATTCTTCTTTTATTAAAAAGTATCCTATGTCACTTGTATTTAAAACCTCCAAGAATAAGTGTACAAGGTTTCATGATGGTTGTTTAAGTAGTTTTCGCGTGAAAGTGTAACAAATAAACTTACATTCGCATTTATTATTTTAAAAGAGATATTGTTACATTACCTATTTAGTATGACACTTATTAGATCACGCTTTTTATCGATTTATCTCCCATTGATTGTAGTGCCTATAATAGACGTATACTGTTTATTATAGGCGATACCATCCAGTGATGTATTATGTTCACTTGAAAATGGCAAAGAAATGTCGTTCTTAAATAAAGACAAAAGTCTTTCAAGAATATGGTTCGGAAAATAAAGTTTAAGGAATCTAAAGAACAAGCAAAATAACATTATTTTTTTCCAAACTTTAGTGAAACTTCAAAAAGAACTTATTTAGTCTTACTTTATTATTATTGTTTACTTAGGTACACAAAGGCATTGGTTGCTTCAGCATCGTTGAGCGATCAAAAATACAATCCAGAAGTCACAACCAGCACAAGCCAAGATTCGAGGGTAGCGGCTCTGGGAGATAGACTGCGACAAGCGAGACAGGTATATATCTGACAAATTGTCCAATTCTCACAAGCACCAAGGAAAATTCCTTTAAAAATATGCAAACCAGCACCAACTCGAGATTTTCGAGACAAGAAAGCTTGAGAGTTCTTATATTTCTTGTCTCAAACTTTGCAATCTTTTTACATCCTTATTTACCTTGCGTCGGGGAAATCTGTTTAGAGAAAAATTGAGGACGCCAAACTGTCTTTTTCGGCAAAAGTCAATATCTTTTCATTGAATTGCAAAGTTGGGGAAACACTCAATTTTAAAATATCAGTTCATTGATTTTATGCTGTCCGTTTCCATGAATACAATAAATGTATTTTAATTTTACTTGCGTGTTAATTTAAAGGTATTTTAAGAAAAAATTGAAAATAACATATTACTTTGGGTGGGACTAACTTAGAAGTTATAATTTTAATTTGGGAACATCCGAGCGTTTTTCATTCCATTTTGATTACCTACAATCGTCCTTGGGCCCGTAATAGACATCTATTGGTAAATAATTATCCAACCGATATGATAAACTTCTATATAGATAACTTAATATAAACGTAACCAGAAGGGGTAAGCAGAGTTAACTTATGCTTTGAAGCATAATTAATGCAGACACTCGCCAGTTTTTTATTTAATAGATAGATACCAAGCATGACACCTGCGTGTACACTACCGACCTCTTAGGTGTCATTAGAAATGTTTTAGGTAAAAATAAGAAAGTCCCAATTACACATCACCGCATTATCTAATCAATTTGCCGCTAAATGGCAGTGTTTAACGCTATCCTGTTCCAATCAAGTGGTAATGTACGGTCGGGTAATCTAGCACAGAGGTATAACCACTTACACTTATACCTTAGTAGTACCAATGGATCTACACCGAAATCTATAGTTATTATGTTGTAGTTTATAAACAATATTTACAGTATCAGAAAATATGTAATAATACTACGAATAAAATGGAACATAACCGGAGAATCGTGGGTGTTTGCATGTATGATTGGATGCATACATTTACCTCTGCCTACCACTTCGGGGACTACAAGCGTGAAGTTACGTTTATTTTTACGGTTTATAGAATGAACAGTTCGACGTCCCGCCTGATTTCCCCTCCTCACCCATCATCCCCATTGAGACTCAGTCCGATAAACTTCAACAGTGAGGTTGCGAGCTGGCCAGCGAGCGGTTTATTTTTAGTTAATTTTATCACGTAGTCAGTGCGATGATTTATTTCACGATTGTTTTAGGTCATGTCAAAAACACGTCACTAATTGATGTCAGTGTAACAGGTAACCAGAATCTTAGTACTAATCCTTAATCTGTGACCAGAATATGGAACTTTAGCCGAGTGTCCGGTGTCTGACTATAGGTATATTTGTTTGCCACTTCTTAACATGCTTTAAAAAATAACAAACTTACCCTCAACGCGGAAAACGAACCCAGCATAGCAATAGTTACCTGCTGCCATTACATTACTGATGTTTACAATTTTTTTTTATGTAATGGAAGTGGGAAACAAGCGTGCAGTTCACATTAAGTGATGAATGCAGCCTATAGACATCCACACAAATACTAAGGTCAAAATGCAGATGCGTTACCACTCCTGAGGCCTGAGGTGTTATGCCTCTGTGCCGGAAATTACAGGGCCGTACATTACCATCTGACCGAAACACGATAGTGCTGAACACTACCATTTAGCGGCAAGTATATAAGGTAATGCGGTGGTGCCTACGCCCGCGAGCTCCGTCACTGGAACTGGAGTACTAACATTTTATTATTGTTGAACAGTTACTAGTATCGCATTCGTGGGGTGGTCAGCCTGCAGCAGAAGCCTTCATGCAGGGTGATGAAGCTGGTGACGAGGGCTCAGGATCTGGAAGGAGCTACACCGATGATGATGCCGCTTATGATGCTGAAGGGTCTGGTGAAGAAGGTTCAGGATCCCAGGGTATTGGTGAGTATACTATGATTAAATTAAATGTTTTTCTTTTATTAATTCATGAAATATATATGCATGGCATCAATTTCGGACATCGGTGATATTTGCTATAGCCAAAATGGAGCTACCACTTACTGGTGATAGAGCTCTAATGACACAGCTCAAGGGCGTAGGCACCATTGTATTACCTTATCTAAGTGCTCAGTACTATCGTGCTCTGTCTTGATAGTAAGGAATCTAAGGCCGCAGTCGCAACACATCTACGTACACTGAAATCTTTGATATTATGTATATGTTTATAGGCTACAGTATTAGCTTACCATCAATGTGGTTGTACGTTCGTTTGCCGTTTCCATGACAAAAATGAGATCAAATATCTGCCAGTGAAAGTTCCGTCAAAATTTGTCGAGCCGTTCCAGAGGTTAGCGGTACCAAGCAGACAAACTACGAGGAGGTCCTGGGTTTGATTCCCGGGTAGAGGGTTATCAGAGATAATGGTGTAGGGTCCTTTATCTCTGGTTCTATTGGGATTTTTCCATTTTCTGGAAATTTCCCAGTACCTCGAAATTTGGTAATGTACCCGGAGATATCAACAGGCTCGCCACGTGTTACATGGGCCAAAACGTAACCGGCCAATCGTGGGTGTGTTTGCATGTATGCTTGAATGCATTTACCTCTGCCTACCCCTTCGGGAATCACAGGCGTGAAGATACGAAATATAAAAGAATTTAAATAAGTCTGGAACTAATACGAAATTATAACGCCTATTAACTAAAAACGTTTTATCTTTTTGTCCTAACAGGTAGCAGAACGTATATTGGAGGTGAGGAGACAACGTACACGTCGACCCCGAAAACGTCAGCCGCTGTCATAACAACACCTCTTCTCTCCATCCTGGCATTCGCGCTAGCCAATTTAGTCTGTCTCACCTAAATTCTGAAAGTGGAACACAGTGAATCAAGACAGCTCGGTAGAGCCCAGTGACAGTAAGAATCCTCATATCATATGTGTGAAGTGATTGTGAACTGTATCAAATTGTTTTGAAGTATACGGTTGGTTGACTCTTGCAAAGATGTTCGTGATACACGTAAAGATATAAGTCAGAAACAAAATTGGTTCGTATATTCTGTTTACGGTAGTGGCGTAGTTGATGGGTGGCACCCGGTGACTTGCACCGCGTTGTTGTGACACCCCAATAATCAAAAGTTAAAATGTAGTTAATGGCGTTTTCATGCCAAAACTGCTTAACAGATTTCGAAGGTCATATTTTATTTAATTTGTGACTGTGTTTTTTGGAATTTTATTTGTTGAATTAACTTAACAGATTTTGATAAATTTTAGTTTATATAAGACAAAGATGAGCCCTGGACATGATTAAACGATATTTTTATGTAAACTCAGGAATCAGAATGTGTATATTTAAGCTTGCCTCGTGTATTGTTAATAGGATTTTTCGTAATGATTTTTTGTGCAACACAATTCGCAATGGGGTGTCACCTCCAAACGGGTGGCACCCGATGGGGGTCCTGCTTATTCTCTCAACGCCACTGACGTACCGTGTGTCACATAATTCTACTAGCAGAGTATCTACTATTTATTGAAATAAAAAGACAAATTTCTGAGATCTGTTTTGAATGGATGAGAAAATAATATAGAACCATTTGTAGCTAGTCCTAACTAGTGCAAGTCCTATGCAAGCTTCCATCTTATAACAGATAATGTAGGTGATCGTTAAAAAATATATTAAATGCATTTACAAACGATATCATTTGAAAAGTCTGCAATTGTACAGTGCATATCAACATGTTTCATTTCGTTTTGTAAATATTTTCGGGGTCTACAATAGATAGAATTTGAAAACTGTAATCAATACAGGAGCTTTACAATACTTCTGCATTTAATACTCGAACGCTGGATTATGAATGATTGTCATAATAATTTTAGATAATGGATGTCCATTTATCGGCGTGGAATAGAAGATTGGCAATAATTTTGTTAAGATGATATAAGACTGATTGAGAAATTAAATGCCGTGAAAATCTCAGCTGAATCAATATTAGCTCATACTAATGAACAAGTCTAATACTTAGTTTTATTTTTAAAGAAAATATATTTCACAAGCATGTGTTAATGCGAAATAATATAAAACTAATACTTAGTTATACAGAATGATCTTTACTAATATAGGTACTCAGAGTTAAAAAGGGTGTATACAAGACGATAACGTCATTAATTGAAAATACTGGTCTACTGATGATTAAACATTTCATGAATTGCATTTGAAAATTTGTTACAACATTGTAGAAATCATATCTGCGGATTTTCTCGCGTATATTACTCCCAACTTCTCTTTCTCAGAGAAAGAGAAAAACAAACATTGTTCTACGGCGAAAACCTGCAAAAACGTTGTAACAACATGATTGAAAAATAATATCTTAAGTTATATCTTAGCTACAGATTTTTTTTCTACCATAGTTAACACAAACAGTTTTTTTTTTTTGTACAACTGGTAATATTTATGATAATATTCAAATTAAAACAGTTTCATGAGAAATACAAAGAGAATGAGAACATTCGGCCTATTATTTTTATTCTGATATTGATCATAGTAACAGCGATGTTTCGGAGATCTTTAATCTACTAGCACACCGCGGACTTCGCCAAAATTCCATACAAACGCTTAATTTGGTTTCTATTACACAGACATCAAGCAGTGACGTGTATTTACACGCGCACCTGTGTGCCTAGCATGTACAAAATACCAACCGTCCCATAAGAGGGGAAGGGGTTGAGTGATGCGGGCCAATCGGGCGGGACGTCGAAGTGTCCATTCTATACGTAGTATTATAACGTATTCTCTGCTACTAGTATCTAGTGCATATGAAAAATTGTCTCCTGCAGAAACATTGTTACTGGGATCGTGTTCCGGTTAGATGGTAATGTTTGGCCCCGTAATAAGTATCACAGAGACATAACAACTTAGGTCTCAGTGGTGGCAACGCATCTGCATTTTGTCTTCTGGTTTTTGTGTAGATGTCTTGAGGCTACAGTTATCGCTTAACATCAATGTGAGCACGCATATTTGCCACCTTGCCATTTTTCTTACATTAAAAAAATCGTATATTATTGGTGACTTACACAAATTACACAAACTTTGCATGGCATATAATCTCAATCAGTCTTTAGGCGTTCACAAAATTTTATAATTATAATCGTATGTACAGATATGTAAATACCTAAAATCCTACTGGTCTAGGTGCTTAGCTAGTGAACATATTTCGTTGCCATATTAATGTTACGAATATTATTATTTATATAATATTAGTTAAGTCATAATTTAATCTAATAATGTTATGTGATACAGATCTAGTAGTTTTAAGTTGATGCAGCGTGAGTTGCATTATTTAATATTTTTATTTGATATCTTGTGCTATAAAAACTTATTACTGGCAATATATAATAGGTTTTTGCAATTATTATAGAATACTTCAACATTATTATTAAAAAATGACTGCTTATATAAATTATTTTTGTTTATTGCGAAAATTGGTTTTAGTCAAGTATTCAGTGTATTTTTTTTGTAAATATTTTTGAATAGAGGATTACTTAGGACGTTTGTTTTATGTATCGTTATTTAATTATTTTCGCAGTTACTTTTTAATCTGTTTAAATTATTATTAAAGAGTTGGTAGCGACTTTAAATACACTTGTATTCAATCAGTGTAATTGGAAGGTACTTGGAGATAAAATGCCTTCGATGTATTCGTTCCAATCCTTTAAGTTTAATTAAGGTTGTCTTAAGGTTGTAAATCTATTTAAAATGAATTAACTAATCATTGTTTCCGCTGCGAAAACTGCGATTACATTTGAATAACAATAAATACGTAAAAAATTTAAAAAAGTATATGAAATTATATAAATCTGTGCTTTAAGATGTATTACATAGCCATCATTTAATGGTGAGCTGGGAGAGGTATTGTAAATGTATTGTAGATTATATGAATTGTTGACGCATGAGGACCAGCCTAGGAGTACTCCAGCTCTTCACTATCGAGGTCAAATTAAATATTTCTTACAATAATACCTTGAGTAGATGGAGAAAGCAAGGTTTGAAATGTGATGTCATAGTAAAACAAATGTTTTTCCAAATAGTTTTTACAAAACTTTGTGAGGATAACTTTATTAAAATCCGATGAAAAATTCAATGGATATTTAAAAAAAAAACAATTTGACTACTTACCCTAGTCGATGTACTCGATCGCGCAAAGCAGAAAATAGAGCTAGGTTCTCGTAGTTACAAAATAGTTAATTAATTTATGATACATTTATTCGGAATATCTGTGACCGTAGATCACAAAATGTTGATCATTCTCAATTCTTAGAAACGATCAACGACGGTTTCCTTACTAGCTAATTGATACGGCGTAGAAGATCGAAATTGCTGTGCTATCTGCTACGACGTAGCAAATCGAATAATAATTCAATCCTACCCAACATAGAGCAACACGGTCCGCCGCGGCCCGTGTTGCTCTATGCTACCCAAACATTAACAAATATCATAGTACGAGATGCGGTAGATATTAGAAATATATACCCTTCTTCTATTATTTGTTAGCTAAGATTATAGGTAAGTCAATATGTACATTGGCAAATAAGTTGCCCAGCTAAATCACGCGCTATTAAAAAATTTCGCGGAGTTGACATCTACCCCATTTCCTACATATCAATTTCGCTGCTATCAAAAAATACTTTTTTTTTAAGTCGTGGCATCGCAAGTTGGTGATGTGCACGCTGGACAGAAGTCAGTCACGTTTCGTCTTGTCAATAAATGGTGTGTTTCCGCCTTTATATTCCAATTCAAACGTTAACGTACCACTAGTTGACATTCGAGGGTTGTTAACCGTTTACATGTTTGTAAACGGTTGCTAATCACCTCGACAGTGAAGAGCTGGCGTCGCATTTCGATGTTACTCTCACCACTGCTTTCCGCTGAGTTCACGTACGCTCAAAGGTTTCCACATCCACATTAATTGGTGCTCGAGCAATTGCTAACGCTAACGTTCAGCGAATTCTAACATGAACATCAACATGTGCATTGAAATACAACTATTTTTACGGATTCATATCGCTTACATTAAACAGTCTTACTCTGAAATCACTTTGAAAGCAGTTAAATTTGTAAAAACGTTTTATTTCAATCAGAATGTAGTGACGAGTAGAATTTAGAACTAATGAAAAATTATGAGTGAGTCGTCTTGAAGTAAATGTTCAGATTATAATTGTTTGGAAGTAAATGGTCAAATTATTTATTTATATAACAGGTAGAGAATGTTAATGATGTAAAATTGTATAATTATTTAGGAGACATTTCACAAATATATCTTGTCCCACGTATCACAGGTGATACATTGTTTAATTGATTAATGTTTATACCTTTGTGTCTGTGTGTGAATAGATAAAAATGTATGCCCAATTAATGTGGAAATAAAGTATGTAGTAATTGCAAATATTTTGCTTTTTTAACGTTCGTAATCAACAGTTAATAGATAAAAATAGATCCACACTCACTGGAAAGTAACACGAAATGGATCCCGTTTCATATTGTAAATATTATTGAACAGATAGTGTGTTTATATTATGAAAATAAACTCTGTACCATATATTATTTGTTTCATTTGCACTTCACAAAATATTATGAATGGTTAAATTAAAACAGTTACGGCTGTTGCACTCGTACCCATTTATGCATACGATGTTCGATGTGATCTTATAATAAATAATTGAAAAGTCGTAATTGCTTATTTTTTCCTTTGTTTGGAAATTTATTTTTGTACTTGCCAATGACAAGTATGCCCTATCTAATACATACTCATCAAGAAATAATGCACATCGAGCCTATGAAAGTGACAATCAGCTTGTTTCGGCTTTATAGAGCGTTATCTCTGCTGTACACTGCCTACGGAAGCATCCGTAGTCCGGTATTGGTCAAAATGATCGACAAACGTCAAATAGGTAAGGTGCGAAAGAGATAACGCTCTACAGATCCGAAATAAGCCGACGTCTCTTCCTGCGGTCGATACGCATTATTTCCTGTTGGATACTGTGCGTGCCTTTCTTCTTTTCATTTTCATGATTTAATTCTTATTAACTAATATCTATATGGAAGATGATAGATGGATCCGGTAAAGTGATGGGGACTTTACAAGGAGATTTTACGAAGCTTCGGAGGCAACACGAAATACAACATCACTTTCCTACGTGCGTGCACGTTATCAAACGCTTCATCATTAAAATCGCACCATTTTTACCCATAAAAACGCGACTTATATACAACTATTGAAAATAATATCATGCCGTGACATGGCTCTTTCCTGTGTTCCCGCCAAAATTTCTGATTACCACATTGGAAAAACCCTTTTTCGGCTGAAGTGATTAGCTGAAGTGATTTAGACCTAATCTTTGAATAGAACATTTTTTACATTGAATAGAACAAACAGCTTACTAGTAGATATTAGGCCACTACTACCGAACAAGAGGTCCGCGTTCGATCCCCGGGTTAGCGGGTAACAACTGGCATTTTTTGGAAGATTTCCAGTACCTATTAAAATCGGAATTTGGCAGTGTGCATGATGATGTCAATATATACCATAATACTATTATAAAAAGTACACAGCAGCAAATGGACAGCAACGTCCCGCGATAAAAGTACGTCCAGTAGCCAAGAGCGGTGATTATGGATATTGCATCATTTTGACATCTTTAGGGAGACTATTGTCCAGCTGTCAACGTCTTTCAACTAAAATTATGATGATGATTACACTTTCAACAAGTTACTCAAGCGTTTTTTCCTGTGAATTCACAAGACTACCTTATCCAGGACCCAAGACGTGGACGGGGCGCGGATCCGTCACTGACACGGCGACTTTTTAACACATAGAAAAGATAAGGAACGGACGTGACGGCCGCCCTTATCTTTGGCGGCCGTCACGCCCGTTCTGGTCTTTTCCTGGCATTCAATCGGCACACTGGCGAGCAGGCGAGCGCCCAGTCCCCGCGTGCCTACCGCTACCTCTTTGTACCCGCGCAGACGCACGCCTCGTCCTTTCTATACGTTTTACAATAGGGCGCCGTCGAGTTAAGCGTCGTGTCGGCGTCCCGTCTTTTCTGTGTATTTAACGTCGCGACGGCTGTATACATTTTGTATGAAAGTAGATTAAACGGGCGCCGCGACTGCGACGGGTCCGTGTCTTACGTCTGTTCTGTGTGGCCAGCGCCATAAGCCGAGGATTGGACCCGCAGCAATCTCCATTAGGCAGTTGTATAAATTAATTTTGGCCGAGAACCCTATGCGCTCGGAAATTGCCCGGTGAAGTATACTAGTGTGAGTCTCGAGACAAACCGCCTACGTAAACCCATTTTTAAAAATCAACAGTTCACAAACAAATGCGAGCTCGTTATAAAACAAAATGCCAATAATCGTACAAAAATAATTAATTCGTGAAACTCTTTTTATTTGAAAATAGTAATTAATTAAACATGCAACTGGGAATAATTAACCGAGATAGGTTTTCGTAACTGAATTGGAGTTAATTAAAACAAGTACAACACACTTAATCAGGTTAATTAATACTATTGGTACATTTTTAATGCTATACTTGTACTATTCTACGGAAAAATCTTGCTTATTTCTTTTATTCATTTGCCATAAACAAGGTTTACAGTTAGAAAAGAGCGGCGGCAGTAGGCAAGCCTTAATTACAAGAGTAGGCGTAGACTTCAATCAAAATGGTGTTTGGACAAGTTTATCTTTATTAGTGGTAGCTAATAAACTACCATGTATTGCTTAATGGTCAGTGAAATGAATTAAATTGCCATTATCAGCGGTTTGTCTGTTTTAGGATTTAACTTGATTGATGGAGAGAAATGTTCATTAGGGAGCTGAATAATTAATGTTATCTTTATTTATTTTTAAATGGAGGCTTCTATACTGAACAATCTTGTTTGTTAGTGAACATGACTAAGGACTTCCTTTCAATTTCATACAAGTATCTTTATTAAGTCTAAAATGACGGATTTCAAGAAAAAGTTTTATAATGCGTTTAATTTCTTTTTGTGTAATGAGTGTAAGCTTAATTTCCACAACCACAAGACATAATTAAAAAAAAATGCTTAAAATACTATACTACATCCACAAGACCTCTATCTATCTCTAGTTTTTGTGTCGATGTCTATAGGCGACAGTCATCACTTAACATCAATGTGGCTTATTTGCCACTTACCTAAAATAAAAAATAAAATAAAAAACAATTAGAACCGGGGAATTGGTGAGGTTCAGGTAAGTACTAAGGAACTGTGGGGGAAGGGGAGGAGGGTTGGAGAAGAAACACGGGCAAATCCGTGGAAAATAGCTAGTAACAAATAAAGCAAGATTTGACATTCAGATTATCATAAAAATAAAGCCATAGTGTGGTCTGTGAATCTCACCTGCACTATGACTTTGGTAAAATAAATAACAAAACCGGCCAAGTGCATGTCGGGACACGCGCAATATAGGTACGGTTCCGTTTCTCCAAGTTCATTAAATAAGTTGATCGACTGAGAAGAACTTCGCTACCGAACGAACTCAGTAGGAAATAGTAGGTATATAGGTATATAATAATACAATCTATTATTTAAATATTTTAATTAACTATAAATTTTCTTGAAACCGTAGTAAAGCAAACGTTATTATTCTCTGTTATCTTTCAATAAAAAAAGTTATATTGGAATCAAGAACAAAAGTTTTCAAGTTAAGGCAGTATCGTTATTCACTACCGATACTTCTCGAAGTTTCCACAGTTTCAACCGAATAGAAGTTGTGTGTACTTTGTAAACATTGCACCAAAAGAAGACCAATTCTGTGAATAAAAACAATAGAAAATATAAAATTGATTTATGGAGGATTAGGACATAAATATGAATATTCTAAAAACATATAAAAGAACTGCTTCAGTAGTCTTTACTGGTGGTAGAGCTCCAGTAACGGAGCTCGCGGACGTAGGCACCACCGCATTACCTAATATACTTGCCGCTAAATGGTAGTGTTCAGCACTATCGTGTTCCGGTCAGGTGGTAATGTACGGCCCTGTAATTTCCGGCACAGAGGCATAACACCTTAGGCCTCAGGAGTGGCAACGCATCTGCATTTTGACCTCTGGTCATTGTGTGGGTGTCTATAGGCTGCAGTCATCACTTAACGTCAATGTGAACTGCACGCTTTTGTTGCCAATTTTATTACATAAAAAAAGTCCAGTGATAGCAAGCCATTACGCTGGGGTCCTGGGTTCGATGCCCGGATCGGCTATCGATAATCGATATAACGTTGTAAAATCTATAACTCTATTGGGATTTTTCAATTTTTTAAAAGTAATCCAGTAGGTACTTTGGAGTTTGGTAATGGTAGTAACAAGCTCGCCACCTTTTACATAGTGGCCGACGAATCGTGGGTGTTTGCATGTATGTTTGAATGCATGCATTTACTTCTGCCTACGCCTTCAGAGATTACAGGCGTGAAGTTTCGTTACTTTTGTAAAAACCTTTCTGAATCTACCGTGAATTTCCGTGGAGCTTAGAGTTCAGAGTCATTCACCAATCACCTTATATATTCTTAAATACAAAATTAGGTACTAAGAACCTAACCAGGGGCGCATGGCCCCGCGGCTGGTGTAAATCGGAAGCGATCTACTCGGTTAAGCGTTACGGGCGCGGTCGGTTGTGTGATGGGTGACCGCTAGTGTCAAATTAAAATCCGCTTTTCCATGCTTCGGAGGGCACGTTAAGCCGTCGGTCCCGGATGCTGTATCGGGATCTATAGATAGCAGTTGTTAAAACCTTGTTGGAGGCCTTATTTGGGCGATTTGAAAACATCCGATTGCGGGTTGGCCACTAACCGTAACTCCACCAATCCGCATTGGAGCAGCGTGGTGGAGTCAGCTCCAGGCCTCCCCCCAAGAAAAGGGGAGAGACTCGTGATCAGCCGTGGGATGTATAATGGGTTGCCATTATTAAGAACCTAACCATACTCATTATTTTGCGAATACCAAATGGATGCGATGTCAAAGTGAATAATTGATAGCCAACGAATCACGTCAGACAATGGGTAAGTAAGTACAATCAGTATCGTGTTCAATAGCACAAATTGATCGGGGCCGAACTGTGAGGAAATGATCCGTGAAATGCGCGTCTGATACCGGCCTCTTGAGTTATTCTATCCGCTATTCGATTCGATTGTTTGAATTTCGAATGCTATAGCTAACTTTATTTAGCGAGGCGTGTACAAAACAAGTATTAAGATTTTGCATTCTTCGACGACAAGGTTTTTAAAATATTAGTAGTGGTAGAGCTCCAGTGACGGAGCTCGCGGGCGTAGGTACCACCGCATTATCTAATATACTTGCCGCTAAATGGTAATGTTCAGCACTATCGTGTTCCGGTCAGGTGGTAATGTACGGCCCTGTAATTTCCGGCACAGAGGCATAACACCTTAGGCCTCAGGAGTGGTAACGCATCTGCATTTTGACCTTGGTCTTTGTGTAGGTGTCTATAGGCTGCAGTCATCACTTAACATCAATGTGAACTGCATGTTTGTTTGCCACTTTCACATAAAAAAAATCTCTAAAATCCGCTTATTTGTCACACTGTTAGGTATAGCTAAGATTGAATTGACGGGCTTTCTTTTTTTATGTTACCAAGGTGGCATAATAAGTATGCAGTTCACATGGATGCCAAGTGATGACTGCAGCCTCTAGACGTCTATTCAAAAATCCGAGGTCAAAATGCAGATGCGTTGTCATCTCTGAGATCTCAGTTGTTTTGTCTCCGTGATACCTAGTAATCACGGGGCCATATTATATTACCATACCGTTTATACCCTTTGGCGTATCTAAAGGGTACAAACGGAACCCAATATAAGACTCCCTTGTCCTTATGTGTCTGTTACCACGTTGTATCTAATGAAAGTAAAAGCTAAAGGGTTAAAATTTTCACAGATATTTTGGTTCATCATCATCATTTCAGCCAAAAGACGTCCACTGCTGAACAATGGCCTCCCCCAAAGAATGCCACAACGAACGGTCCCGGGCCGCTCTCATCCAGCGATTGCCCGCGACCTTCACCAGGTAGTCGGTTTACCTCGTGGGGGGCCTGCCTACGCTTCGTTTTCCGGTACGTGGTCGCAACTCTAGAATTCTTCTGCCCCAACGGCCGTCAGTTCTGCGAGCTATGTGCCCTGCCCACTGCCACTTCAGTTTCGCTATTCGGTGGGCTATGTCGGTTACTTTGGTTCTCATGCGGATCTTCTCATTTCTGATTCGATCTCGCGGAGAAACTCCGAGCATAGCCCTCCCCATTGCTCTCTGAGTGACCTTGAGCCTTCTTTTGAGGCCCATAGTGAGCGACCACGTTTCGGTTCCGTATGTCATTACTGGCAACACACACTGGTCGAAGACCTTCTTCTTCAGACACTGCGGTAAATTGGACGAGAAGATATAACGCTGCCCATCCGAGTTGGATTCGGCGATTGACCTCTTTCTCGAAGTTGGACCTACCTAACTGGACCGTTTGTCCCAGGTATACATAATCGTCAACAACTTCGAGTGTAGTACCCTCTAGTATATTTTGGTTGCTTCTATAAAAACAGAATAACATATTTATTTAACGGGGGCTCTCAAACAACAAACGTGATTTTTTGCCGTTGCTTATCTTTAATGGTACGGAACACTTCATGCCCGAGAGCGGCTCGAACTTGGCAGATTTTTCTCTCTTGAAGTGGCAAACACGTATATAGTTTAGTGATGGTATATTGTAGCCTCCAAAATCTACTACGTACAAAATACCAACCGTCGCCCATAAGAGAGGAAGGGGTTGTGTATGTGTGCAAATCGGGCGGGACGTCGAAGTGTCCATTCTATAGGTACGTAGTATTATTACATATTCTCTGCCATAACGTCCACGAACATAACTTTGAAACTCATTCTTTCAAAGAGAAATTTAAGAGCTTTTTAAAACCAAAAAAAGACGAGCGATATAATATTGTGACTACATCGACTATAGGAAGGCTGATTGGTCTGTGTGTGACTAGAACCAAAGTATGGCATTAATTATCAAAACTTAAATTAAAGTACCTAGTGGATGACGGATAGCTTTCAAATTTATAATCCCTTCGTAAATCATTATATTATCCATCTAATGAACTCGGTAACATGTACTCAAACAGTTAAGTACCTTCACAACTTAAACTAAAGTAAGTAGATTTTTAGAGTATCATTTAATGATGGTAAGTGACTACAGTATCCAGCAAGAAATGTTGCTCATCGAGCTTCCGAAGGAGACAATCGGCTAGTTTCGGCTTCGTAGAGCCTTATCTCTGCTTAGTGCGGTATTGGTCAAAACTTGATCAAAATGATTGACAAACGTCACATATAAGTAAGGTAAGGTGCGAAAGAGATAACACTTTACAGACTCTAAATAAGCCAAAGTGTCGTTCCTAAGGTCGACATGCAATATTTCTTGTTGGTTACTGTACAGTCTCGCACGCGCACACGCACGCGTTCTCCCACTCACACTGGAACTCACACTAACACTCGCACTCGCACTCGCACTCGCACTCGCACTCGCACTCGCACTCGCACTCGCACTCGCACTCGCACTCGCACTCGCACTCGCACTCGCACTCGCACTCGAACACGCACACGCACACGCACTCGCTCTCGCACTCGCACTCGCACTCGCAATCGCACTCGCACTCGCACTCGCACACGCACACGCACACGCACACGCACTCGCACTTCCACTCGCTCTCGAACTCGCACTCGCACTCGAACTCGCATGCGCACTTGCACTCGCACTCGCTCTCACACTCGCATTTGCACTCGCACTGGCACTTGCACTTGCACTCACACTCGCACGCAAACACGTACGCGTACTCCCACTTATACTCGCACTCGCACTTGCACTCGCACTCACACTCGCTCTTGCACTCGCACTCACACTCGCTCTCGCACGCATACACGCACGCGTACACGCACACGCACATGCTCTCGCACGCGCACAAGCACGCGTTCTCCCACTCACACTCGAACTCACACTCGCATTTGCCCTCGCACACGCACACGCACGGACCAGTAGTTCCTGAGATTAGCGCGTTCAAACAAAAACAAACAAACTCTTCAGCTTTATAATAATATATTAAAGTTAGATTGGCAAATGACAGCTATGTCTTACATAAGTACTATGAGATGAATCACAAAATGCACGGTAAACAGCTGTACATTACAGTACATGGTCTCCTTTCAAAATATTTTATTCATACCAGCCATTGTCTGAACGCTGACTTCTAGACCGATGTACGAGCATCGTTTATGCATAATACAACTCACATGACGAAATCATATCCTCTTGTGTTGTATTTCTGTGCAGCTTGTTTACTTATGTAATTTATTTACGTACAGATTATTTCTGTTTCTTCGTTACCTCAGGTATGTCTTTCGCAAAGGAGTAGGGAGAGTTTTGCATGGATTCAATGTTAGTATGTATGTATCTTCACGCCAAGTTCCTTACGGGGTAGGCAGAGAGTGTGGAGCGCCAGATATCCCGGTCCCGACACACCTTCCGTGCTTCTTCTACATTCATCATTCTCTTCATACATGCACACCAATTTGTAAGACTTTTGACCCCACCCACAGACAGTACTCGACCTATTTGGTCATAGTAGGTCAGTCTTGGTCTTCCTGTGTATGGAACCATCCACATTCGCATTATACATCCGTTTAGTCATTCGCTCATTCGACATTCTTTCTAAATGCCCGAACCATCGGAGCGTGCCTCTCTTCATATTTACACCGATACTCCCATTCTTAAAAAGCCACTTTCTTGTATTCAAGTATACGTAGGTAAATGTCCACTCTTGAGGGTCATTTTAGGTGGGACTTCTGTACTTCGTAGGTTCTTTGGGACCTTCCTACACGAAAGTTCTTTGGAAGTTAAGCAGATGTACGTAACTACACTTAAATAACTTCACATTAGACATTTTTTTTCAAAATCTTTATATTTCACTTCCATATTATAAAGCGTTTCTATCATTTACAATAAATAATACGAGTATCTGTATCTTCATTTATACTTCAATTATAGAGACTGTAATTTTTCAATTGCCCAAACCTACAGAGCACAGTGAGACAATCGTTTTGGATGATGTAATTCAATTTCGAATAGAATGTTATCCAATAAACATCGCACCAACAATAGGTGTGAAGTGTGGCGATAATGAATTCGTCCTCTAACAATCAGTGGGGCAAGTACGGACATTCGAATCTAATTGGTGTAAGACCATTGTTACAAAGTCAATGTGTTTATATTTACATTCAATTACCAGTGAGTTCTTTTGTAATTGTTTTGAGATTGAGGTATCGTATGAGCTGCATTTTAAAGGCGTTTAAAAAAATAGTTTTGCCTTTAGAGCTTATCAATAGTTTCATTTATATTGCTTTACTCTCAAGTTTAAACCACATCGTATACCTACCCATTGAGACTCAATCTCAAAAATGTGTACTCAAAAATATTAATTATATTATAAAACCGATTGTCTTTTATTATGTGGAAGTAATGTAATACGTAGTAGTATTGCTGGCGTCGGGTAGTAATGACCCCACCGCCCACTAGCAGAAGAATTTGGAAGAAAATTCCACTAGTGCAGTTAGTCAACCGAATAATGGCCATTCTAATGGGGCGGTAGTAAGTGGAATAACGTTAAATAGACAGCAGCGTAGTAAGCTACCGCCACTGCGAACGTCAATCCGCATGCAAAGCAAGGCTATTATGGCATATCTTCCTTTGAAGAGTTTGGTCCACCAGCGAAAATCTTCCGGCTGATATGATGATGATGAAAGTTATTAAGTTTTACATGAAACATAATAGTAATACAAAAAGCTGAGAGGAAAGGTGTCTCAATAAATCTGCATGCAGGTGTAGGTGACATATATGTTAATTATAAAATAAGTTTGCTACAGACGACCCGGTTAGTCCAGCGGTGTGAGATGACCGTTTGATTCGAAGGGTCGCGGGTTCGATCCCCGCACCGGGACAAATATTTGTATGGCCTACAGATATTTGTTTCGGGTCTGGGTGTTTGTGTATGTGTTGTATGTGTACAACGGCACCCACGACACAGGTTTATACCTACTGTGGGGCTGTGAGTGTAAGCGTATTTTATTTATTTATTTTTTACTCTTTTGGAGTATACCATAGTCGTATAATTATTATAACATATAGTGTATATGTTATATAGCCTCGTATAGTAATAAAACTTTCAAGGAATGTTTGTTTTATCATTTGATCAGCCATCTTTAGATTCTTCGCATTTACGAAATGGAGGCGCGGTAATATTAAGATTATATGAGAAACTCTTTAAATCTTTTATTTGACACAGGGCGTTGCCAAGACCAATATTGATTCTGAACTCAATTATGCAAATAAGTCTTCTCCGCAATTTGTCCAAGAAAGTTGTAGATTTAAAGTCTGTTAAAACGACAACCGACGCGATTCATTTTGAATAATAATATTCTAATCTCCTCGCTTCCATCAATGAATAATGGCCAATTAGTAACATAATTGTTGTACAAAGATTTTTTGGAAACATTTATGAAAATTAAGGTTCAGTTACACCAACATATTAGTTAATGTTGCAGATGTTGTCAAATTTAACAATAACAGCAACATACCTATCTATTGCAGTGACTGCGGAATCAGTTATATTGCACCAGCATATACTTTGGCATAGTTAATGATATCAGGGTTGACAGATTCCCTGACCATCTCACAGAGCATTTTGAGGTTAACTTTGACATGAACAACCGCAGCTCGGCAGTTATGGTTAGTAGTAAAGTTATGAATCATTCAATAATTTCCAAGTTATACAACTTTTTTTTTATTTAACAGGTACTTTAACTAATTTGTTAAAGCTAAAAGGTGATGCAACCTTAGGAAAGATATAGAAATTCATAAGGAGATGTTGCGAGCTCGGCCCTGGTTCGTACATGTTCTCAAAAAATGGGTAAATTATAGAATAATCCGAAAAAAATACAATTAATTTAATCAAGAACATATTTTAGAGTTACCACCACATTTAAATCAAACGATTTTATCATTTTCAACCATGTTCATTCATTTTATTTTCAGCCAACGCTTGGTATCAATCGATTTCGATAGAATTTATAAAATATTTTTTTTTCTCCAAGTAGGTACTAGACAATCATAAAACAATTTAAAAAATGAAAATGTCAAAATGATATCGTCCGCCATATTCGCCATGTTGGTTTTAAGTTGCAATTCTAACTGCAAATAATGTTTTGTAACTGCAAACAAAGCTAAATAAGTGAAAATATGCAGTAAAAACGTTTTTATATTGATTTTGCCTGTTTAATAATATTGTGTACAATACATGGCCGGAGGTCCATACATTTTTCCATGCAATACCTATATTAGAAGGTGGCCGTTAATGAGTAAACAGATGTGTTCATCTTCATCATTCATTTTAGCCGAAAAATGTCTACTGCTAGACCAAAACCTCCCCATAAGGGGGATATGCCATGATCGCCACGCTTGGCATGCGGATTGGCGATTGCAGTAGCATTAGTTTTGTCGCAGGATGCTGCTGCTCATCTTACGTTATTGCGCTTACTATCGCCCCATTGTAATGGTTTTACCGCCATTGTTCGGTTGACTGCCTGGACTTGTGGAAGATTTCTCTTCCAGTAGATGAAAATTAAAAAAACAGACGTGTAGTAGATATTAATTACATGTTTATCCTCCCTAAAAAGATATTTTACATTTTTTATGTAAGGAAGGTGGAAAGCAAGCATACAGCTAATATTAACGTTAAGTGATGACTGCAGCCTATAGACATCTCCATAAAAACCAGAGGTCAAAATGCAGATGCATTACCACCACTGAGACCTAAGTTGTTATGTGATAGTTATAACTGGGCCATACATTACCATCTAAATGGAACACGATAGTGCTGGACACTACCATTTGGCGGCAGATAGAGGTAATGCGGTGGTGCCTACGTTTTTTTTTTATGTAATAAAAGTGGCAAACAAGCATGCAGTTCACATTGATTTTAAGTGAAGACTGCAGCCTATAGACACCCACACAATGACCAGAGGTCAAAATGCAGATGCGCTACCACTCCTGAGGCATTAGGTGTTATGCCTCTGTGCCGGAAATTACAAGGCCGTACATTACCACCTGACCGGAACACGATAGTGCTGAACACTACCATTTAGCGGCAAGTATATTAGGTAATGCGGTGGTGCCTACGTCCTAGAACTCTGTCGCTATAGCTCTACCACCAGTATTTTTTTTTTGTTCCGTTATAAAAATAGAAGACAAATAGAGACATAAACATAAGAAGAGCTACCCCAGAAACGATAAAGACTGAAGAGCCCATATGCAAGTTCTTATAGTTTAAGGTTCTTATATAGTTACCGACGGGTCAAGCTACACTTGTAGGAGAACTTTACTAGATGGTAATAAAGTCTATATTGCAGCGCACTCGTAATAGTTCATTTTATTGTCACTCAATTCAGGGTTCGATTGTGGAAAGATGATTTTTATTGCGTACCATAAAGTTATGTTTCGAAATCAAATTGATGTGAAACTTTATGGCAACGTAGAATAATGGAAATGGATATTATTTGTAAACGTCACATTATTTCTATCCTAGAATACATATTTATAGTTTGCTATATAATAGTTAGCTACATCGTTCATGAAGCTTTTATTTCACCAGCGTTTCTCAAAGTGTGCTCCGCGGAGCCCTGGGGCTCCGCAAAACCTTTGTGAGGGCTCAGCGATAATACTAGAGATAATGAGAAAAAATACACCTCTTTTACTCATCTTTTTGACGTGACAACTTCTTAAATTAGGTTGCGGCTCAGAGTCACTCATGAAAAAGTGTAACGCCCGGTAACGTAACGATGAGTCACCGAACGAGAGAGAGGCCTGCCGGACCGGCGAATGCCCGTAAAACCGACTTTACAGGCAACCAGTTTTTTTTTTATTATACTACTTGCGACAAAATTTAAAAACAACGTTGTCTGTCAGTAACTCAGTAACGTAAGAGTTATAAAATTAATTATAGTAACTATACACTTACCCCCTTATTCATAAACGTACATTAGATACGTTTTAGCTATAGAATGTCTTTGTCAGTTGCATTGTCAAATATGCAGGATAGAAAAAGACAAAGCAGAGATCAGCAACACTTTAGCTAAAATACGTTTATGAATAAGGGAATTACATTGTAACATGATTACGTACCTATTTTAAATCTTTAATTAAAGAATATACGTAACTTTGTCTTTTATTTTGGGGTTCAGTCAAAAATTTCGCTTTCCAATAGGTTTACACCACCAAAAAAGGTGAAGAAACGCTGATTTAAACGAATCTTGATCAACAATCTTCATAAATGCTGTTTGTCCACTATCGTCGTCTCCAAGTCGTCAACGAAAAAGAGACCACTTCACAACATTACAACAGTTGAATCGTTGAGGCCTTTAAAGAGAGTTTAGCAATGACAGGAAATCTAATATTATCTCTTCTCTGTATATCGCCTCTTTCACTGTCTTTCACAAGAATAATGTGACATTTCATAATAGAACGATAATAATGTGACATTTCCTAAGCCTAGTATATGAAATGTCACATTATTATTGTAAAAAGGCGATAAATTTTTAAAATTCTCGTTACACAATGTGATAAAAAGGCCTCAACGATGCAACTGTTGTAATGTTGTGAAATGGTCTTTTTTTACGTGTTCACAGAGAATCCTCTCCTCCGAAACGGCTGGGCCGATTCTCATGTAATTTAGTCTATTTTTTATAACCCTAAGTGAGAAAGGTGATTCTCAATCATTGTTTTTTTCGATTTCTTGGACATTTTCTTTGTAATGAGAATCGGTTGTAGTTTATTTTTTCATCCGTTTATGGTAAGGTAGCTCTCACCAAATGTTTTTTTTGGACTTTATTTTTTTTTTTCCGCTAAGGCGATGATCGTCTGGGCAGCTAGTACTATGAAAAAATCCTACTTATCGAATTACTACAGTTTCATCGCATCTACAAATTATTTTTTTTATTACAAAAATATTGAACTTATTTTATTCAAACTTTACCAGTCTTATCTCTAGCTCTAGTCTTACCTATATAACTATATGACAGAATTAAGAATTTTCAACTCTATTGGTATTTGGTAATGCTCAAAATTTCAAAATGAATGTATGGCACAGCATATCGATTAAACAGTAGATACCACATATTGTTCACGCGTCTAGAAATTTAGCAACATGAGCCGTGTCGAGTGCGGGTATCGTGTCACATTGTGTGCACCGACAGCGCACCTGTTTCACTAGGGTTGTCACGTTAATAACATTGTTTATTTTTTTTTATGTAACCATGTAGCAAACAAGCATGCAGTTCGCGTGGATGTTAAGTGATGGCCTGTAGATATCTACACATTACCTAATATACTTACCGCTTAATGGTAGTGTTCAGCACTATCGTGTTCCGGTCAGGTGGTAATGTACGGCCCTGTAATTTCCGGCACAGAGGTATAACAGCTTAAGCCTCAGGAATGGCAAAACATCTACTACATTGGAATTTCTAAGTTTTGTGTACATTGTTTATGTTATCAATGTGGCAAATAAGCATGCAATTCACATGGATTTCAAGTGATGATTGCAACCTGTAGACATATTCATAAATACCAAAGCTCAAAATACAAATACGTTGCCACCCCTGAGATACAACTAAGGGTTGTTATGTATCTGTGATAGATATTACGGGGTCATACATTACACACACAGATTAGGTACGTAGATTAGGTAATGCGGAGGTACCTACGTCCTCGAGGTCATACACTGGAACCTATCACTAGTAAAAAGTATATGTTTATAAGCTATAGCTAGGCTATCACTATAACTGCATGCTTGTTTGCCAGTTCACAACATAAAACATGTACAAAAAAAACCTATAAACATGTTATGTAAAACAATAATTCTCCTATATGACAACCCTATTAAGAACTCTACCTCTTAGGTTATCTGAGGGAGTGCGCAATCCGTACATAATAATATAATTGCACCGGCTGGCCTTTATCTAGCCCGTGATTTGTCTGGTCGTTCACCTCTTTTTAAGACCGAAACCGAAACACGTTCATCTTTTTGCAATATTTTTTTATGGAAATAAACTTCTAATGGATTCGGTTTTTCTGCTTTTAACTAGTTGATTGAGATTTTTTACAATCGCAATGGTGCATGCAACCTTGGTCCCATACTAAAAGCCAAGTATAAAAATAATTTGCAACGCTGTATATGTAAAATTTACCTTTGTTGAAAAAATAAATTAATTAATGAAGGTAAGGGGCCGTTCATAAAATAAGTTCGCATGCAAGAGGGGGAGAGGTCTCGCTGAGCGAAATGTGATAGGGGACGGGGGGTTCTCAGCATCGTGACGTTCGCAGTTCATCAAATATTATAAAATAAATAATTCGTTAAACTATTATTTAAAAAAAAAATCATATTCAGGGAAAGGGGTCTTAGTTTTTATTTTTTGTGACGTAACGTTTTCAGGGGAGTCAGAGATAATGTGACACAGCGTGACAATAGGGAGAGAGGGTCAGAAAAGGCTTATTTTAGCGTGACGTATTTTATTAATGGTCCCCTGATGGGTTGGGTGGGTTTAGGTAATGCGGTGGTGCCTATGCCCGCGAGCTCTGTCACTAGAGGTATACCACCAGAAAAAGGATCATAGCAAGATTTCTGTAAAAACCTTTCCATGATCCTTTCGATAGCTAGCAATATTGATGCGAATTCATTTAAAATGCCAATTTTTGTGAACGATGTATGTTGTTGTAAGCGCTTATTGTAATACCAGTTTGATTTATTGATATGTTTTTCAATATCGATGTAAATATAATTTATGACATTGTTTGTGATAAATTTTTTTTATTGCTTATAGTGTAAATGTTTATGATCCAATTAAAATATCATGGATATAAAGACTTCTTAGGCTTACTGAGATTTAAAAAGGTTATTAGTAAACAGGTAAAAGACATAGCTTCCCCGTGAACTTACTCTTAATTTGGAACGGCATTTTGAATTGATCTGGCATCACATATTTTGTGACTAAAGTAAATATAACGAGTCAAGTGGTAGTAAGCTCTCTACAATAAGTACTGAGGACCTGGCTTCGTGGAGGGTAAGTGCTATTCAGATTTTTAAATTGTTTTCCAACGTTTTCCAGTACCACCTTCGGTGTTTGAATATGTACCCGCGGATGACAATAGACTCGTCATGTATTAGATACATGGGATAAATAGTAACTGGCTAACCGTAGGGGTCTTTAAGGACGTTATTGTTTACTACAACTGCAGAAAATCAAAATTTTTCGCGAATCTTACAGATCAGATAATTTTCCGTTAGTTTGATATTAATCAGAGGTCTGTTCTGACCTCTGATTAATATCAAACTAAATCAGAGGTCTGTTCTGAAAATGATCGTTTAATGAAGCAGATGTTACACTTGATTGATGGAAGAATAAATAGGTTAAACTCCGTAAAAGATATCACAAAAATAATCCTTATGAATGAGACGCGAAATTATATTTTTAAGCCTAACGGTAAATAATATGTATAGTGTTCAGCATCATCCAATCATGTAATTTGTTAAAGAATAGGTACCTAATAATTCGAACTGAGTTAAATTTTATGCATATGTATTGCGGTCGATTTTCGACCATTGGGTGATCACTACTAATACATTATCAAGCAAAAATGGACATCAAATTTACGATCAGAAATATATATATAGATACCTATCTATTGAATAATAATATATCAAGTTACATCTAAGTTAGAAGCAATATTAAATCGATTCTTGAACTTTAATGGGTTCTTTAAAAATAAATTAATCGTATTCTTTTGTATATTGTTACAGAATAAAGGCTTCTCAGTTCAAATAGTTACAATCTGGTATAAATACCTTAATCTTAATTAACCGATATTGGAGCATATACACGTAATAATATAGGTACCTATTACCAATAATAATAGAAACTTCCTCGAAAAAGAAGTTTCGCAATCTATGTTAATGACACCAAACATAATAGTGTACCCACTGCGTTATCGGCTATACAGTCATTTCATTTAAATATGGAACAAAACAGCATAAACACACACCCACATAAACATTAAAAAGGGGCTATGCACAAGGTGACTATCCGTTTTGCTTTGATGGGACAGTCCTAGGAATGCACATAATACAGAGATGTTTCTGTAATATAATTATGTTTTTTTTTATTTAACGAAGTTGTAGGTACATATAACTACACAAATATCAGAGGTCAAAAATAAATTACATTGTTGTTCGAAAAAAGACCATTCTCTCCTTTCCCTCTCCCTTATTTTCGTAAGTAATGAGCTTAAAATTTTGAAAGAAAATAGTACTTAACCTATAGATTAAAGAAAAACTTAAGAGAAGTCTATGGTATTAAAAGAAAGTAGAAAAAATCGGACAAGTGCGAGTTCGACTCGCGTGGTGGGGTAATTAAAATATTTGGATAATAATTGGGGTAATTAAATTAAAATAATTGGGTTCCGTAATTTAAATAAATGTTTCTGAAAATATTACAGATTTAAAATGCAGGGACATAGCGGTTACGGTGGTACCGGCAGGGGGGGGTTATATTATTAAGAATTTTGGATTTAATTTGAATACTCAAACTTCTTATAGGTTTTCCAGTAATCTAGAGGCAAAGAACTATTTTCCACATTTTTTTCAAAATTTTAAGTTCAGTAGTTTCGGAGAGTGGGGGGGGGGAATGGTCAATTTTTGTCGTTTTTCTGAAATAACTTCAAATTTGTTTATGCAAATAATTATAAAAAAAAATATCTGAGATGCTGACAACAACCTTTTTCATTTGATATGTCACACGACACAGTTTACGATTTTTTTTATTTTTATTTTCTGATGTACCCCCTAAAGTGGCCCCCCTGTTTAAAATTTATTATTTTACTTGACGTGTTCATCTTTGGGTCACCAATTCACATATATTCATCAAAATTTCAACTCAATCGGTAGTTTCGGAGCAAATTGGCTGTGACAGACGGACAGACAGACAGACAGACGCACGAGTGATTGTATAAGGGTTCCTTTTTTCCTTTTAAGGTACGGAACCCTAAAAAAGTAGTAGTAGTAGTACTTATATTATGATGACCATTAAAACAACACGACATCATAATATAGACTCATGATCACAACAAAGGTACAATTATTGGTACAATCCCACCTAAGCTCACAAAGGAATAATTAGTCCCTGTTCTACTACACAGGAGTGTAATGCTTGTTAGGATTTCACAAGCTCTATTTATTAAACTCATTTTGTGAAAGGATGACCTGATGGGGAAAGTGATAACCATCGCCTGTGAATTGCAACACGAGAGAAGTTGCCAGCCCTGGAGAACTCTTTATCCCCTAAGCATCCCATATTGTAGCGCCGCGGTATCACCTCAGAAGGAAATTAGTTCTACAATTTGCAAACAAATGGCACCGGAGTACCCGAGCTTTAAGGCTTTAAAGACTAGGAGCCTCATACACAACACACACACACACACACACACACACTATTCGTCTTGCTCCAGGCCACAATGGTTGTTCATGATGGATTTTCTTGCAAAATAAAAGTAAATCTATCGTCTTCAGATAAAAAAGGTAACATCACCGACCAGTCCTGTTCGTCTTCATCAAAACCATGCTAGTTCGTCTTCATCAAAACCAGAAAAGCCATAGATAAACTCAATTACATTACCTACCCCGTTTTTAAAAGTAACCTTATCAATTTTAAAATTGGTATAACTAAATAAACTATACACACTCAATCAATTAGTAAAGTCAAGTTTTATGGTCGTGAATATTTTCATGATTTCAGCGTGATTTATTTAAACTTTTATAGAACGTAACAATTTTCATATAAATCAGTGGAACAATTTGTACATTCATACATTTATGATTTAAGAGTTTTCCATTCTTGGCACTGATTCTGATCTCCACGGTTATTGGCAACACTAACAGCCTCAACATCGTTGAAGCCAAACTTTTCATCCTATTCCTATTAATTAATTAATCTGTTACATTATTTTATTCTTGTCATCATTTGTAAATTGGTTTGAAGAAATTTATTTCTCATAACAATTAGATACATCTAAATAATTAACTTACACAGAGAAAAACATTAAGTAATATAAAAAATCTTCTTTTAAGCAACCCTGTTCACACTTCTTCTTTCTTTTTTAAATCCTTCTTAGTGGAAGCAGTTCGCTTGTGGAATTCTTTGCCTGTATCAATTAGACAGGCACAGACTATCCAACATTTTTAAAAACAGGTTAAGGAACATTATTTTTCCTTCTAAATATGTCTATTACCTCTTATATTCATTTTTTCCTTCAATTCATAGATTTGTTAACTTTCATTTTCGTTTTCCCTTCAACACATCGCTGTCGTTGCACCGTGATCTGGATAGTTTCTTAAATTAGTTATATGTAATGTTTTCTTTGTTCTTGTACAGCCTACTATTTCTTTCTTTCTTTTTGTTTTCCTTATTTAATGCATCAAGCCGCAATGGACCCGATTGGGTCCGAGAACAATAAGAAATCAATTGTCATATTTTTCTCGTAGCCTGAGGGATATAGGTTGCCTAGAAGAAATTGCTTCCATTTGTACTATGCTTCTTTTGTCTTACTACTATGTATTTTTGGTGTACAATAAAGAGTAATGTTGTTGTTGTTATATCTTAAAAATAAGTTACCCATTTATTTTATGATTTGTAATTTTATTTCGGCCTCTTAATTTATTTATCAAATATTTTGTTTGTCAGTTCTGTATTTTAAATATTTATAACATATCTACAACAGACAAGCAGAGGACAGGGTGAGTCTATTGATATGTATTGGATATATGTATTGATTGTAAGAAAATAAAATCAAATATATTTTCTTCTGTCCAGGAAATTAACCCAAAACATCAGGCATATCAGTTACTTAATTCATGGAAGCAATTATAAATGGATTATTCAGATTAGGGATGTCGACTCTTTTTAGGAAAGAATAAGGATTTTTGAATCGATTCGAATCAAAGTTCGAATTCGAAATCGGTTCATAAATCGATCCACGATTAAATTGACATGGGGAAATTTCGATGTCCAGTTAATCGATCTATTTTCTATTTGTATATATCTACGAGTACTACAAATTCCAATTCATCAAGAATAACAAAGAGGAGCTAAAATATGTTTTTTTTTGTAATTATTACACTATGGTTGGGTTAATACCTACCTACATTTTACTATTTGTATGGTTTTTATTGAAACAAAAAGATCGAACCTCGATTATCTAGGGTGGATCGATCCAGTACCTACTACGAATCGATTTAAATAATTTAGATTTTCCGAGTAATGGATTTCTAATCGACATCCCTAATCAAGATTGGACATCGTACAAGTGAGTATATCAATAATGTTAGGCAATAGCTGCCAATAATCCAATTCATGTGATGCATCTTAATATTCAAATGTACAAACCAGTGTATGATATATGCGATTTCGGTATGTCGTTTTTCATTTACTTATCGTCCGTAACATGATATGTAGCGAGTTGGTCGCGTGCGGCGATTTTATCGGTATCGTAAATACTGGCCAAGTGCGAGTCGGATTCCCGCGCTGAGGGTTCCACAGAATTGAGAATTTTTCTATTAAGTTATTTTTTTAAATCGGCAAAAAATGATGTGGCTGTAAAGGGGAATACAGACAAAGAGACACACAAATTATGCTAAAAGGATTCCGTTTTTTCCTTTTATGATGCCGAACCCTAAAAAGAAAGTTGATCAATATTCTCATTGATATTCCCAGAAAATGGTTTGAATATTATAATTAAAAAAATTCTAATATCAATGGTTATGAATTTTATGGAATAACTTTGAGCATAGTTCATAAAACAATGAAAAAGCAACAATCAAATGTAAAGCCGAGGTTCACAGACCGTACTACGACTAAATTTAGCCTGGGTTGCACCAAGTTAAAGTAAATGTAACATTTCACACCCTTCTCTAACTTAAAGAAATTCGTTAAAGTTAGAGAAGGATGTAAAATGTTACAATGACTTTACACTGTCAAAATCGTCGGATAACTAATCTGCCCCCTCCACCTTCGTCGGGTGGTGACGCACTTCCCTAAAAACAGGAAATTGAAAACAATCTAATATCACTTGCTCTCCGACCGGGAAATCAAGCTCCGGATCTCTGACGTCACAGTAATGGCAAACCGTGAACGTTAAAGTTAACCTACGCTTTTATTTATGTTTGGCCGACTCTATGTTATGACTTAACTAACTTTAAATGGTAGACATAAAACTGAATCAAATTACGACATCCGACTGAGTAAAGCTATTGTCAAAGGTTATATTACGTAAAGCGTCGGTATTCCCCCATTATATACCTACTTTAAGAGGTAAACAAAGTTGAATACTAACTACCACAATTTGTCAGTTTTTTGAATTCCTAGTAACAGATGGCAAGCATGTTGCCATTTATTGACCTCGTAAAAAAAAAACGAAAATTCCATTGGGTTTGGGATTATTCTAAAATGGAGAAATCCCCAAAATTTTTCCTGCCAACTTGGTGAAAGAACCTGTAACCGTAACGTTGCGAAAGAAGCCTATATTACCAAACAATTAAAGTTACGTAAACCAAAATTAAACAAAAATTCAAAATTTAAATCATTTGTTTCAAATTGGTCTACAAGGGCACTGTTGCATTGTCGAGTTACAAGCTACCTATAGTCACATACTGTGCTATAGTGAATGACTTATAATAATAATCCAATGGGTATTAATGAATACCAATTTAATGAATGTCGAATGTGCGAATGACTAAACAGATATACAATGCGAATGTGGATGGTTGCAGAGGCCCAGGAAGACCAAGGCTGACCTCCCATGACCAAATAGGTCGAGTTCTGTCTGATGGTGGGGTCAAAAGTCTTAGGAATCGGCGTGCATGTATGAAGAGAATGATGAAGGTAGACGAGGCACGAGAGGTTTGTCAGAACCGGGAGGTCTGGCGCTCTACACTCTCTGCCTACCCCGTTAGGGACCTGGCGTGAAGATACATACATACATACATACCAATTTAATTACAACGATGACGATTAAAATACGAGTAGAACGATGAATACTATTAAGAATGATTTGGTGACTTTTTTCCGAGTTGAAAATCCTTGAACACTTCATCTCTGTCAAAAACCTCCCTGGTAGGTACTCTAGTAGTTTAATTTTGATTTGCTTCATCTAGCTCATATTTTTCAATATTAATAGTTTAGTAACCAAATGCAAAACTTAGCCTTTATTTCAGTTTTAAACATTGTTCAGTTAATACACACCAAACATTAGAGACAACTACCTGCTACAGTAAATTATTTCATTACTTTGAATAAATAATAAGAAAAAAACCAACGAGATACGTTAATCAGATAACTTTGAAATAAAACACATTCATTTTCATAGTTTCCGATTACTTATTATAATCATAATACTGAATTATAGCCGACAATTTATCCGAAAGTATTTAAGCCACCGACACTATATTAGTCCCCGACGTTAACAGATCATCGCAAGAGATAATCTCACATTAAATTTTTACAGCTTACGGTTATGCCGTCTAATTAAGTAGCTATAAAGATGCCTACAATGACTTTGAGCCACGTTTCACTTTGTCAACCGTTTGGACCATCTACGAGAAGGTATTTCCATAGTCAAAGTTTTTATGCTATTGCGTGACTAGAGAAAGGGTTACATTTTGTTTAGGCATGAACGTTGTGTTTATTTTTAAATTATCGTTACAGATAAACGTTCGCGAGGAAAGAACTGATTTAAATTGAACTGATTTTCGTTTCGTGTCGTCATTACAGGTTTTCGAGTACCTAAGTCGTCGAAGAAATACCTTTCGTAAAACAAACAAAAATATTTCTTTCTTTCTTTCTAATCTTTAAACCGAATATAATAACGACACCCATTTCTCTCTTAACAGCTATGACAGCGTTAAATCCTAACTTTGTTTGACTTTTCAAGATGTGACCTTCAGTTTCAGTGTATACATTTCCGAAATTTGTGACATGATCTAAAATATCTATCAATTAGCGGCGCGCCCTGGTTTCCTGCGTGGGTGCAATCAATGTTACTTACATTAATAGTAATAATTATAATGGCAACCCATTATACGTCCCACTGCTGGGCACGAGTCTCTCCCCTTTTTGGGAGGAGGCCTGGAGCTTACTCCACCACGCTGCTCCAATGCGGATTGGTGGAGGTGGGTGGGTTAGTGGCCAACCCGCTGTCGGATGTTTTCAAACCGCCCATAAGGCCGCCGACAAGGTTTAACGACTGCTATCCATCGATAGCAACCGGAACCGACGGCTTAACGTGCCCTCCGAAGCACGGAAACGCGCATTTAATTTGCCACTAGCGGTTACCCATCACACTACCCGACCGCGCCCGTAGTGCTTAACCGAGTAGATCGCTTACGATCTACACTAGCCGCTGGGCCATGCGCGTTACTTACATTACAACTATCTTAATAAAATAGCCTATATCACTCCTGAATAGTGTAGCTTTCTAATTGTGAAAGAATTTTCATGATCGGGTCAGTATTTCCGAAGATTAGCCCCTACAAACAAATAAATTTACAAACTTTACCTCTTTACAATATTTGCACATTTGGCCAAGATATGGTTGTTACGCTTACTCAATGGGTTTTATTTGAAGGTTACCGCATCCTTACAACCTTTGAACTCATAAATCTAAATGAAGGCATTTGAATTCAAGCACGAGCCCACCACAGCGTGATCACCACCCACAGTCCAGTGATGAGATCTATTGTCTTGCACTATCTCTCCATTATTTATAATGACTTAGTACCTTTATATTTACACCTACGCGGAGTGTCGCTGAGAAAGGTGAAGGGACATTGAAGGGCATATGAAAGTAATTGAATCAAATTATGTTTTAAATGTCTTTAAATTAATGCATATGAAAGGAGACGTTCCAAAATGTATGGAGATTGGGCCCGCACCTTGCATACTATAATGAGAGAAGAAGCATAAGATACTAAATCATTTTCAGCTATTCAATCGTTCATTATAACGTTAATTGTCGTAAGTATATTTAAGAAACAAGAATAGTCATAGTAGCAATATGGTGACATATTGTTCTAGCTCCAGTGAAGGAGCTTGCAGGCGTAGGTCATGAAAGTGGCAAACAAGCATGCAGTTCACATTGATGTTAAGTGATGACTGCAGCCTATAGACACCCACACAAAGACCAAAGTCAAAATACAGATGCGTTACCACTCCTGAGGCCTAAGGTGTTATGCCTCTGTGCCATTACAGGGCTGTACATTACCACATGACCGGAACACGATAGTGCTGAACACTACCATTTAGCGGCAAGTATATTAGGCAATGCGGTGGTGCCTAAGCCCGCGAGCACCGTCACTGGAGCTCTACCACTAGTATTTATTAGTTTCTCATATTTAGAATCGTCGTCGACTTAATCTCATCGTTTCTCTTTCACAGTTCACAAATATTTCTCTATAAAAAGTACCGTGACAAAACTGACAGATATTTTATGAGTTCCGTTGTCACTGGATATAACCATATTGTTCGTCTTTTGTTGGGTTATTAAATTTTGCGCAGACTTTATGCAAATCTCGGATAGCCTTTTGTTAAAAATGTTGATAAACCGGCTTATTGTGATGATATCAACGTGCTATAGTTTAATATCATTAAATTGTTCAGTGACCTGACTCTATCAATTCATTATGGACTTTACGAGCCATGATATACTTATACGGTGATTAATAGATACGTTCTTTACACTGTGCTTATACGGTGGGACATGAATCCAATCCAATGTGATTTGAGCAATCAAAACCGGTCAAGTGCGTGTCGGGCCACGCGCAGTGAAGGGTTCCTTAGTTTTCAGGTTTGAAAAAAAAATATATAAAATTGATGGTAATTTAATAGTGGCCGATAATTATCTATATCAAAACCAGAAATTTAACGTAGATGCGTTAGTCCTGGGACCAAAGCTGTTATGCCTCTCTAGCGGCAATAACGGAGCCCCACGAACAATAGCACTTTAATTTGCTCTATCATTTAATTAATGCAATTAATTAAGGCAAATTAATTGCGCGTTTCCGTACTTCGGAGGGCACGTTAAGCCGTCGGTCCCGGTTGCTATCGATGGATAGCAGTCGTTAAGCCTTGTCGGAGGCCTTATGGGCGGTTTGAAAACATCCGACAGTGGGTTGACCACTAACCCAACCCACCTCTACCAATCCGCATTGGAGCAGCGTGGTGGAGTAAGCTCCAGGCCTACCCCCAAAAAAGGGGAGAGACTCGTGCCCAGCAGTGGGACGTATAATGGGTTGCCATTATTATTATTATTATAAATTACTAGCTGTTGCCTGTGATTGTATCTGCGCACTCATTTGTTTTGGTTCAATAAAATCTGAAGTTGAGCCTATTGACATACCTACCGGGTATATTACAATAGCCCTGAATACCGACCCCGCTAACTTAAAGAATTAATTTTCGTGAAAAAAATCTCAATATTGTCAATTATCACATGCAGCCCATGTAGTCAAGGTGGTGTTGGCGCGGCGGCAGTGACTTTCGGGGATTTGTTCAAGCATTTGTTTTAGACCCCGAACGTGCGAGGATCCACCAAGCTACCCCTTCCGGCTCAATTCGAGCCTGATCACTGAACACATGTACGATTTTTAATGCGGGGTATCATGCGGCATATCCATTTGACCCTTCTAGAACGGTTTAAAGTGGCTCCTGAAACATCAAAAAAGTCCCTAATACGCATATCGGTGCCAACGATGATTAAAATGAAATTCCTAGGTTAGACTGTTTGTTACTTGGTTGCAAATTATTTTAAATAACGCCAGCTATAAAAGATATGAAAAACAATAAAATTTCTCTAAATTAATATCTTAAATTGATATACATGTAAATTTACCCCCTTATTCATAAACGTATTTTAGCTAAAGTGTTGCTAATCTCTCCTTTGTCCTTTTCTATCCTGCACATTTGACAATGCAACTGACAAAGACAAAGCATTCTATAGCTAAAACGTAGCTAATGTACGTTTATGAATAAGGGGGTTAGTGTTTATAGTGTTCATTGGTATTGTATTACTAACGAGTATTCATTAACAAAACCTGATCGTATATATCATCTCCAACTAAAAGCATACATTTCTAGCCGGAAAATAATTTCAATTCAATAGATAAAAGTCGTTCTCCGAGGAACTAAGAAGACCTTTTAAGGAAAATTTGAATTCATAATGATTGTAAGTGGAAGCTACATTCTGGGAATAACATTTAAAAATATTCTACAGTTTAGCTTCACAGGCTTAAATTGCTTTATTTGTCAGGCTAAATTTGGCGATGATACGTAAACCACTCCCAATTTTACACGCAGCATTGGTTTTGTGTAATTTGTATTCAATCGCGAATCATTTCCCATAAAATCTTGGATGTGTGAATCAAACAAAGATTAAAACAAGAAAAAAATGACGTCATTCTCGAAAAAAAACAGTTTAGTGTTTAGACTATGAACAATACTCTCCATGTTCTTTTTAACCGACTAAAAGATTAAGAGTATGTATGTTTTATATATTTAAGGTAGGTGGTGAACAATCATGCATAGCAAAACTCTGCTACGAATTTGAACTCTAAGTAACAAGTACAAGAATTGATATTTATTTAGTAATTTGACCAATGTAATATAATTTGTGTTTTATGGCAAATTATTCAGTCAGTCCTAAGCCTGAAAAAAGTATGAAGGGAAGATCATTTGGAACCCTATGTAGGTAGTAGGTAGTCATCATAAAATGTTATCTTTCATTAAGCAAAAACAAATTATTCGTAAAATAACATTTCTATTCAACAGCAGTTAATAAAAACGTTTAGTTGTATATCGTTCATGCAATGCAAATTAACGTTCGTAACACGTTAACTAGTTGACGAAAGTAACTAGTTGATCAACTAGTTGACGAACGCAAATTAACGTTAACGTTTCATTGACGGAAAAACCTTCAACGACCCATCGCTAGTTCCTAGTCATTTTCGGCTCGTAATAACTATGGTTTTAATCTTGCGGATTTTCTCGCGTATACAACCCTCCCTAACTTCTTACACCCGACGTTTCGATCGCTTTCCAGCTACCGTAGTCACGGGCAGACTAATTCGACGGTTTTCAGCCTGGTCTTATATAGCTGAGACAAAACAAAACCCTAGTGCGATGTAAACTACTAGTGGCGCTATCTATCGAGAAATTACTAATACTAATACTGAAAACTATGTTGCCATGTCATGCTAGCGCCACCTGTTTCTGAGGCGTCTGGCATAACGGTCCGGATTCACGCAAAAATTACTAACCGTATCTCGTGGTTTTGCAGATTTACTAGTTCGCGAAAACCTACGAAAACGTTAATAACTATGGTATCACATAGTTTACAGAAGAGTTTTGCCATCTCTACATTTCGACCTCTGGTTTTTGTATAGACAACTATAGGCTGCAGTATCGTTTATCATCTGTACTCATTAGTCACTTACCATCCATGTAAACTGCATGTTTGCCACCACCATTATATTAAAATGAGGCCTTCGCCTCTGTGATAGAAATTGTGCTATACATTACAAACTACTTTACTACTTGACTCATACGTTCTCAACAAAATAATGTCAGTATAATATTATTCGTCGTAGAGGTCTAACATAAGAGGTCGAGGGCGTAGGTCCATATGTCACCGCATTACTTAATCTATGTGGCTAAGAATTTACGACTCGTAGTCGATACAGCTGTGTACCGTTACCTATTAAATAATAATGTACAACTGTTGTTTGCATTAAAATATCTGGTGATGTTGTTCAATTCCTTCAACAAATTCCATCAATATTGTTTATACTGCAAAGTTTAACATATCGGTTGTATTGCTTAGTTATAAATGGATGTCGTTTTCTGGCACCGAGATTGATAAATCAAAAAGGAAAACAAAAAGGCCTCCCCCCAAAAAGGAGAGAGACTCGTGCCCAGCAGTGGGACGTATAACGGGTTGCCATTATTATTATTATTATTACAAGCAAAAATAAAGATAAAAAAATAACAAAATTTGTACAGTATCCAACAATAAATATTACACATCGACCATAGGATGACTGAGACGAGACTTCGGTTTATTTCGGGTCTGCATGTAGAGCGTTATCTCTTTCGCACCTTACCTACTGTGAAGTTTGTCGACCATTTTGATCAAGTTTTGACCAATAGCGGACTATCAGCACATCGTGGACACTTCGCCAAAATTCCATACAAACGCTTAATTTGGTCTCTATTACACACATAAATCAGTGACGTGTATTTAGAAGTCCATCTGTGTGCGTAGCACGTAGAAAATACCAACCGCCGCCCATAAGAGGGGAGGAGGTTGGCTGATGCGGGGAAATCGGGCGGGACGTCGAAGTGTCCATTCTATACGTAGTATTATTACATATTCTCTGCTATCAGCACAGTTACTACTGCTTACGTAGGCAGTGTGCAGGAGAGATAACGCTCTACGAAGTCGAAATTAGCCAATTGTCTCTTTCGTAGGCTCGATGAGCAATATTTATTGGTGAACATTGTAGTGATATGTTTGTTATGGGTGCTGTAGACGATCAAGTCTGAAGCAAATTAGGATGACATCATGTCAAAAGTAAACATCAGAATAAAGCCACCAACCGACAAAGTTATAAGATAACACAAAAGAGAGCAAGATTAAAGCAGAGTCACGTACAGCGGGAGAATGGGGCACAGTAAACGGAATATTAAAATACGTTCCCGCATTCTTTGTCTTTTAGATACAACTTTAATGTCATTTTCTTTGATTATTTTTTTCGAGCTTTGCACGTTTTGTATGATTTATGTTTTAATATCTTTTTAGATCCTGTTATCGAAATAAAAGATCACACTAAGATATGTGTGTAAATATTCGTAGCAGTCTAGTTGTAGTCTAGCAGGCTACTACTGCTACGGTGAGTGTTCGTTATTATTTTCTCTTTTCTAGAAGTCTCCCAATGCCAACCTCTGAGTTTGGTATCATGCCCGAATATATCACTCATGGAACGCAACGTAACGGGCTGAATCGTAGGTGGTTTGGATGATGTACCACCTTTAAAAATAAACAAGAAAAAAGAAAATTACTTTATTCGTTGGCTTACACAACATCAAATAAATAATTGTTTTATATTATTTCGCATTAACACATGCTTGTGAAATATATTTTTATTTTTAAAGAAAAATGGAACCGATATAATAGACTTTTCAGTTTATTGAATATCGTAAAGAAGTCGCTTTTACCCTTAATAATATTATTGGTTGCCTAACTAGCATAGTTGGTAATAGATGGCGCTACTGCTACCATAAAGCAATGCAATAGATGTGAAGGAAAAATTCGACAAATCGGGCAGGGCTTCAGTAGCTCAATTGGAAGAGCGGCTGGACTAGATTCCCAGTAGGTCGCGAGTTCGAGCCTCGCCTGAAGTCAAAATTTTTCTTTCCATTTTTCTTTAAAAATAAAAATATCAAATAAATAGCTACATAGTGGCCGTTTTTTCTTTATTCAAATTAAAAATATATATATATTTTAGAAAAAAATATTAACCTCCGTTTACCCCTTAGGGAAAACACAGGCTTGAAGTTACGTAGAAATGTTGTAGCCACCTACAAATAATTTTAACTGTTTTTAAGCACACAGAACAATAAAAACAATCAATTTGATATTAAGATAAAATGTCTTAATTGACTACTGAGTATATACTAATATTTTATATTGAAAATAAACCAACATCTATAAATACCTGAATGTTGAGCAATATTGGGCGCCACAGTGTAATTTAATAGATAACACTAATTACAAATCAAGTGTAACTTTTAAAATGTTTACCAACAAACATTTTTCGTTGAGTTCGAATATGTTGTGATACCAGTTCTCCATGTCGAATTACAAAACAATCATTAATACGACCATTAACAAAGTTAATATTGCTTAACCTCCGTGAACTCATACAAGTATTTATTGTTCGGGATTGAAAATAAATAAAAAGATAGCATCTAATCTATGCTGAAATCAATGAATGAGTTAAAAGGCGCGTGGGCAAGTGAACAAAGATAAATATTGGTTAAGCAAAGCTGTTAATTGACAACCAAAGTTTTACATGGCCCACAGAGTAATGTTTTGATCGTAAATATGTCGGGAGTACTACGCCTACGGGCAACGCATCAATTTGTTTCGCGTTAATCTATTCTAGTGAAAGGAAATTAATGCTTTTGTTGTGTTAATGAGACGTGTTGCTTAATCAAACATAATTTTGTGTCGTATCTTTTGAAACGATAGGCAGGGATACATCTTAAACATAATAATTCGTGCGTGCATTCTGTAAATTATAACATTTTGACAGGTTTTCCCGAGCTTCACTCAAATTTGCGTTTTTTAGGGTTCCGTAGTAAACAAGGAACCCTTATAGTTTCGCCATGTCCGTCTGTCTGTCTGTCTGTCTGTCTGTCTGTCTGTCTGTCTGTCTGTCCGTCCGCGGTTTAGCACAAAAACTATAAGTACTAGAGACTTGAAATTCGGCACAAGTATACATCTTAATTACGCCGACAAAGTGGTAGAATAAAAACATGAAAAAATATATATTTAGGGTAACCTCGCCTACATGTAACTCGCAGATATTTTTTTTTATTTTCGATTTCCATATAGTGTGTAGTATCGTTGGATATATTTTTAAAAAAATAGTATGGGTCCGAACATCATTTTTCGATTTAGTTAACTGTTCGTGACTTATTAAGCTTTAAAGTGCAAATTTTCGTTAGACTCAAGTGTCCCCCCCTTCCCCTACAGACTAAACGGTTGTTGTTAGAAATTCAAACGTCACGGCAGTAGTAGCTATATATAACGAAATTAAAAGGAAAACTATCACACTTAAGTTGGCCTTGCAAGTTTGCGAGTAATAGTCGATCAAATGTACTTTACTCGAAAATTTCAAACAAGTCCTTACACAATATTTATATTTTTTTTTTATTTCATCTTACTCTTATTTAATCATCTACTTATTTAATCTTACTCTGTAACTACGGAACCCTACACTGCGCGTGGCCCGACATGCACTTGACCGGTTTTTTTATAATGTCATGAAAATGGCAAACAAGCATGCAGTTCACATTGATGTTAAGTGATGACTGCAGCCTACACAATGACCTGAGTTCAGAATGCAGATGCGGCTACTCCTGAGGCCTAAGGTGTTATGCCTCTGTGTAGTGTATTCACCTACATCAAGTACCAAATCCTCAGATTATGCAATTGGTAGTGTTGCCAGATGGGTTTTTTAATTAAAAGATAGCACAAATATCTCTTTCACTAACTTTTTAAGGAAAAAACAAAGAACAGCCGGTTTCATTTTTAAATTGGTTTGACAGATTGATGTGAAACTTTTCACGTCATCTGTCTGTCTAAAAATCTGGAATTTATCTATAACAGTTATTAATTCAAAGACTAATAATAAATAAGTGTAATGCAATTCAAAAAATGTGCTTCAAAATATGAATTAAGTTCAAGTCAATAATAAAAAAATAATTATTAAAAAGACACCAGCGACAGTTTTGATCGTTGCTCAAATAACTTAAACTCAGTTCGCCCACGTATCTGATAATAGATGTTCCGATAAAGTGATAAAGATCTAATAAATATTATCATTGATTTACAGCGAGGATAATTTTATTAAAATTTATCGAAAGGGCTACATTATGAGGTGTCATGTGAACTCATGTCGTATAACTAACATCGGGTAATTTTAAAATTCTAATCATTTCATCGGTTTACGAGATATAATAATAATATGTAAGATTTTTACATTAATGTGATCACCAAATATACGGTGATTGCGTTTTATAAGCAAGTTAATCGATCGAATTAGGAGATATTATATTCATAAAACATAACTTTTTAACCTTCATGTTTTCCGGTGTAAGTTAAGGATGGAAAACTGACCTACACGGAATTTTGAAGACACAAGAGACTGATTTTTAAAGCAATGATAGGAAAATAGTGATAGTAAGCAGGAAAATTGAAACGACCTTCATTTCTAAGCGAGAAAACTAGTAGGTAAGCTAGCGTTCTTAGTTAGGCTAGTTAAATAGGACGAAATTCTACTCTACTAAAGGTTCTATCTACTGTCTGTTTTCAACTCCTTTGTCGACAATGTTTCATTATCATCAATATTTTAGCCGAAACACATCCACTGCTGAACCAAAACATCCTCCAAAGATAGCCAAAATGGATGCTCATATTCTCTCTTCTTTACTATAAATTCCTTAAATGTCCGATTATCTCGAAAATCGATTAAGTTATCTTTGTCGTTCTTACTCCCCTTTCTTTCTATGCGTAGAAAATCGTCTCCAAATTCCTTTTCACTCTTTTTGTTTTGCTAAAAATTCTATTATATTAACCGATTTAAGGCTTTGAAACACCTTTTCCAGATATACGTAAAGATCAAACACGTGAGTCATTCAAAAAATTGACACAATGAGCACTGTACGAGTATTTCCTCCGTTTCTTTGTATCGTTCTCATCGACGCAGCTTTGGTTCTATCGTTGATGTTCGATCTTGAATACCTTTTTATCGTATTATCGCTGAATTTGTTTGTGTATATGTTTGCATGTATGTATGTATCTTCACGCCAGGTCCCTAACGGGGTAGGCAGTGAGTGTAGGCCAGATATCCCGGTCCTGACAAACCTCTCGTGCCTCGTCTACCTTCATCATTCTCTTCATACATGCACGCGATTCCTAAGACTTTTGATCCCACCATCAGACTGAACTCGACCTATTTGGTCATTGTAGGTCAGTCCTGGTCTTCCTGGGCCTCTGCAACCATCCACATTCGCATTGTATATCTGTATAGTCATTCGCTCGTTCGACATTCTTTCTATATGCCCGAACCATCGGAGCATACCTTTTTCTTGTGAATCTCATTAAATTATTTAATTACTATTTATCGTACAAACCTACCGTTATAACGATCAATTTTTCTTTCCACCTAGACAATGGTTTTAAGTAATCTTCGGTTGGTTTAGGATTTGTAATAAGAATTAATTTTAGACCTATTACTTATACCAAGACTTTTAAGTTTTGGCCCAAACTCGTATCAGATATTTATCTTTCTAATTTTGAAACATCAAGCTATATCATTGCTCTAAATAATAATAATATATCTCAATATAATAATTTTCTGCATCAGTAACATTGATCAACAGAACTGATGGAACATTTTTTGATAAACGTATTTTTTTATTTTTTTTTCATAAAATATCATTGAAACAAGATAGGTATTCTCTCCTTACTCAATATAAGCGTGAATTCGGTCACCAAACCAAGAATCAGGAGCGAAAACAATACTAATCGCCGAGTTCCCACCCGAGTCACGTCCCCTCCACGTTTTATCATACAAAGCCAACTAAACGATGTCCGGATATTGACAATCATGGAGAAACATCGATTATTCAAATGGACACTATTTAGTTAAATCCGCCGGATGTCCGAGTACAAGCCGAAACATTTGTTTTGCCATTCGTGTCCATGCCACTTTTTATCATTTTTTTTTTATGGTGGCAAGCACGTATGCAGCTCACATTGATGTTAAACGATGCCACCCCTGAGACCTAAGTTGTCATGTCTCTGTGATAGTTATTACGGGGCCATAGTGCAAGTAGTGATCAACTACCATTTACCAATGTTCTCATGTAAGTGACTTTGTCTTTTATGAGAATATCTTTAAACCTAAACCTATTTAGCGGCAGATAAATGAGGTAAAGCGGTGATGCCTAAGCCCTCGAGATCCTGCACTGAAACTCTACCACCAGTCTATCATGTATATTACCTATTGTAATATTTAGAATTAGTAGATCGTTTGTTATGTTAGGTCAACGAAAGATCTACTGCTCGACTCCCAAAAATTAATTTGATGACTGCAGCCTATAGACACACACACAATGACCAGAGGTCAAAATGCAGATGCGTTGTCACTCCTGAGGCCTAAGGTGTTAAGCCTCTGTGCCGGAAATCACAGGGCCGTACATTACCACCTGACCGGAACACGATAGTGCTGAACACTACCATTTAGCGGCAAGTATATTAGGTAATGCGGTGGTGCCTACGCCCGTCACTGGAGCTCTACCACCAGTAAAATATAAATAAAAGGTATTGCCCGGAACCATAAAACACGAAAGCTACAGCGGAGAGAACTACTACATAACTATTGTGTACAAATGTGATTTTCATTATTCTTATTCATGTTCATTATTCTTATCCATCAGAAAGGAGAAGTTCCATGTTGGGCCCGCACCTTGTACTCTATATCAAAAGTTAGAGAAAAAAACGCAAAATCATGGAAAAATACTCAAAAAATAATTTGAATCGTAGTTTTTTTGTCGGAAATATTTATGTAACGTAATTTTTGTATGACAGGAATATGTTGCCATATTGCTACTATGACATTCTTGTTTTCGAAATATGCTTACGACAATTAGTTGAAGATTTAATAAACGATTTGAATAGCTGAAAACGATTTAGTATTTTATGCTTCATCTCTCAATATAGTGTACAAGGTGCGGGCCCAAGCTCCATACATTTTGGAACGTCTCCTTTAAAGACAGTAGCAGTAAGTTCATAGTTAAGAATAGCGGCGGATGATCGCTGTTTCTATGAGCATGATGAATGTGGAATGAGGAAGGGAAAGTGTAATGTGATATATTTTACGAGCCTAGGCGCAGCGTCATACAAAGGACGTTAATCGCTACATGAACGCGCTTGCAATTCACAATTGAAAGTTATTTGACTATGGGTACACTACGCATAAAACTTAAGTTGCCTACGTAAGCTTTGCGCCAGTCTCTAACTTGTGACGACGAAGACAGAAAGCGAGTTTCAATTTTGGCCTGAAGCGAACTACTTCCTAATTTTCTTTCTTATCCGTTATCTCTTTCTCGCTTATCCCTTCTATATCGCAAAATGCTTCGCAGCGACTTGTATCTCACTTTACGGACGCATTTAAGTGTTACGCGAATTGTTCATTACTTTTTTTCCTAACCATAGGTTTTAAGTCTGAAAGCTCTTTGTACTCGTCGATTGCCTGGTGAAGTAGATTATGAACGTCTTGAAGAGAGCCGTCCAAGATTAAAAAGAGACAATGTTGGTATAATATATTCTAATGCCTCACTAGATCACAAAATATATGACAAATAAATGAATGGTTTTGTGGCTGTGCGTAATGTGCATCACCATGGTCGGGGTATGAATCTGAAACATCAAGACTATTTGCAAAACATTCAACTATTTACTTACTGACTTACAAAAATATATACATTCCAGACAAGCGTTTCGGCAGCCACCAGTATGGTGAGACCATTATTATTTAGCTTACAAACACTTGTTTATTAAGCTTGTACGAGTGTTCTATGAAAATAATTAATGCATGCTAATATTACAAACATGCAATGATTATATCACAGTCTAAAGAAAACGAACATGTTAATTATATTATGTAGATATTCATAAAACTGAGCGAGTGTGGAGACAGCGATACAAAAACTTAGAACATATTTTTATGTCATGAACGTAACGTAACAAGCATACTTAGGGCCGGCGCCCTTAGACGGCGTGGCACGTACCTAGTGATAGGAGGAGCCAGTAATCACTGGCTCCGGAAATATAATTAAGTTACTTCTATAGACGTCTATAGAAGTAACTAAATTATCTTTCCGAGATCATCGGTCCAAAAATCGAGGGCAATATTATGTAATCAAGAAATTTATTCGAAACGTTTCAATTTGCGTCAAAGGGTTTAGGGATTTGAGGGGAATTAATTTGGATTTGTTTTCAGTCAAATCCGAAATAAATTCTTCATTACATTTCTCATTTAATGTACCTATATTGAGTCTTTGTCGAAGTTCTCATTAAAATATCATATTATTAGATACTATATTACATATTAAGCAGGATTAACAGTTATCAATTCTTCTCTACCAATATTATAAATGCGAATCTAAGTTTGTTTGTTACGCTTTCACGCGAAAACTTCTTAACCGATCATCATGAAACTTTTAATGTATAAGGCGTCCATTCTAAGATCTCTAAAAATATAATTAGATTTAGGTATAAGGTGAAACGGTTTCACAACAGAGGTTCGTTAAAGAATACAAACATAAAATATATACCTTCACGCCCAATAAAAAATCTTCCTCTTGGGCTCGCTTATTGTACCTAAGTAAAGTTCCTGTTCAAATCCATGCTTATATTATAAAGCTGAAGAGTTTGTTTGTTTGTTTGCTTGAACGCGCTAATCTCAGGAACAGCTAGTTCGATTAAAAAAATTCTTTCAGTATTAGATAGCCCATTTATTGGGGTAGGCTTTAGGTTATATATATAACATCACGCTAAGATGAATAGGAGAGGGTAGGTAACATTGCAACCGCGCGAAGCCGGGGCGGGCCGCTAGTCATTTATAAGTCCAGTCCATTGTACTTATCGAGGCAAGTACAGTATACAACAAGAAATAGTACATCTACCTTCGGAAGGAGACTCGGCTTATTTTGGTTCTGTAGAGCCTCTTTCGCACCTTACTTATGTTTTTTTATGTAATGGATGTGGCAAACAAGCATGCAGTTAACATTGATGTTTTTAAGTAAGTGATTAAGTGATAACTGCAGCTTATAGACACCCAAAGACCAAGGTCAAAATGCAGATGCGTTACCACTCCTGAGGCCTAAGGTGTTATGCCTCTGTGCCGGAAATTACAGAGCCGTACATTACCCCCTGACCGGAACACGATAGTGCTGAACACTATCATTTAGCGGCAAGTACCTTTATTAGATAATGCGGTGATGCCTACGCGCGCGAGCTCCGTCACTGGAGTTCTACCACCAGTGACGTTTATCCACCATAATAATCAAGTTTTGACCACTACCCGACTAACAGTGCTTACGCAGGCGGTGTGCAGCAGAGATAACGCTCTTCTCGTTCCGGTCAGGTGCTAATGTACGGCCCTGTAATTTCCGGCACAGAGGCATAACACCTTAGGCCTCAGGAGTGGTAACGCATCTGCATTTTGACCTTGGTCTTTGTGTGGGTATCTATAGGCTGCAGTCATCACTTACCATCAATGTGAACTGCACGTTTGTTTGCCACTTCCATTGCTTAAAAAAAAACTTAGACCATTGTCACTTTCATAGGCTGGATGTGTAATTTTGCTTGATGAGCACTGTATTTACTTTTAAGAAGTCTATCCTCAGCTGATTCAAAACCCATGAAAATACAGGTCCATCCCTAAACAAAAATTCTAGATCCATCACTGAAAGTAGATCCCTTTTTATCAAATATAAAATATCTTTGCATAAAACATTCATTCCTAAAATTATCCCAGTGGACCTCTCTTTTGCTTATCTGTGTTATGTGATGTACTCGCATCGTGACAAAAAGGTCTCTCTTGTATGAACATGACGAAAATAACATTTTACTTTGACAAAATCTACACATATAATTTCATATTATGTAAAAGGATTTAATGTATTATAACCACGTAATGGGTTCAGCAACTGTAAAGTTTCAGTCGATAAGTTCTAAAACCTAATGACAATATGATTTTTTTTATGTAATGGAAGTGGCAAACAAGCCTGCAGTTCACATTGGTGTTTAGTGATGACTGCAGCCTATAGACACCTACACAATGACCAGAGGTCAAAAAGCAGATGCGTTGCCACTCCTGAGGCCCAAGGTTTTATGCCGTGCCTCTGTGCCGGAAATCCGGCACGGCTTGCTGCTTTTTTTATTACCACCTGACCGGAACACGATAGTGCTGAAGATTACCATTTAGCGGCAAGTATATTAGGTAATGCGGTGGTGCACACGCCCGCGAGCTCCATCACTGGAGCTCTACCACCAGTAATAAATACACATTAATGTTATGAGAACATAACAAAAAGATGTAAATATCGAAGAAGAATATCTACTAATGGTAATGAATGGTAGAGTTCCTATGTACGGGATGCGAGGGCGTAGGCACCACCGCATTACCTCTATCTGCCGCCAAATGGTAGTGTTCAGCGCTATTGTGTTCCGGTTAGATGATAATAAAAAAACGTAACTTCACGCCTGTAATCCCCGAAGGGGTAGGTAGAGGTAAATGCTTGCATTAAAGCATACATGCAAACACCCACGATTCGCCGGTTACGTTTTGGCCCATGTAACAGGTGGCGAGCCTGTTGACATCTCCGAGCACATTACCCAACTTCCAGGTACTGGGAAATTTCCAGAAAATTGAAAAATCCCAATAGAACCAGAGGTAAAGGACTTTACACCATTATCTCTGATAACCTCCTACCCAGGAATCGAACCCAGGACCTCAGTGTAGTAGTAGTGGCCTGCTACCACTAGGCTGCCGAGGCAGTTAAAGTTGTGGTAATAAATGGTCCCATAATAACTATCACAGAAATATAACAGCCTACGTCTCAAGGGTGGCAGTGGCAAAGCATTATATATTTTGACCTCTAGTTTTGTGTAGATAGTATAAATAGGCTGCAGTCACCACTTAACATCCATGTGAATTGCATGCTTGTTGACCACCGTCATTATATAAAAAAGATCACTTTTCCGTTTGAAATGGATAATGCAATAGAAATAAGACTCTTTCAATGGTTTTTAATATTATTTCAATGTTATTGTAAGTTCTACGTTCAGAAGATACGTTTTTCCATGAAAAACGCTTATTCTAAACACAAATTCGAGTATCTACTCACTACTCGATATTCCACGCAAATAAAATAGATGACTTTGATTCCAATGCACTGAAATAGTAAACCAAATACGTACCATAAGAAAAAAATAAATTAGGACATAATTAAGTTAATAAAAAACAAGTGTAATCTGTATGTTTTTTTTTAAATAGGTACATATTTAATTCATATATACTCTATACATACATAGGGACTATATACATACATACAATACAAATAATAAAATTGGAGTGTATGTTTGTAGTATAAAAATAACCGCTTTTAACTAAATGCATAATAATATGTATACACGGTACATGTACTAAAATAACTTTTTTATATTTTGTCTGTCTGATTGTGCCGGCTAATCTCTGGAACGGCTGGACCGACTGTCGTGGAACTTTCACTGGCAGATAACTGATGTAAGGAGTAACATAGGCTACTGTTATGGTAGAATTAAGTTAAATTCTATTCTAAATAAAATTAAACTTTGTTTCAAAATGTACATCATCTCAGGGGATAACAAACATCACCCTTGGCCGTAGCATAAGTATAAAACTGTGTTCCTGTCTCCTTTCGTTAAAGATGAGTTACAAAGGGGTAGAAAGCCCCTTGATTCTTTTTAAAAATCACTATTGATCTCTCATGACTAGGAACTAAATCCCCAGAGAGACTTAAAGTACCTACTTACTTTTCTGTATAAAAACGACAGCGTATTATACAGGAAGGGCTATATAAAGGTGCTACTTATGTTCAACCGAGCATGACAGTTCTCAAGTAGTTTTCTTGCTTGCAAAATTAAAAAAAAGGTTCAAGTGTTATTACAGGAATAGTTTGGATGTCTCCCAAGCTGGATTTGGGGGAATATTACTTATATTCTTTAAATTCTTTAATACAACTTAATAAGTACAATCTCTGTCTCAGATTTGAACTACAAGCGAACACTTGGATGCCTCTTTCTATGTTACGAAGTTGGCAAATAAGCATGCAGTTCGCATGGATGTTAAGTGATGACTGCACCCTATAGACAGAGTGAGAGACGAGATATTATAGTTTACGGCATTCTTTTATTTCGGCTTATCCTTCAGTTGGTAAGCCACTTGCAAGATATTTCAAAAACGTATATATAAATAAATTCATATTATATTTGAATGAAGATAGAAATACTCAAATTGAAAACACCCACACAATTGACAGACACATACGATTCAGCGCATGTAAGTCTTGTTCAATTCAAATTAATTACATCTAAATCTCATCAACTCGCTTCAATAGCTAACCCGTGAGCAGCAATTATACTACACCAGGGGGCGTATTTTCAAAAACATTAAACGATAATAATGTTGAAATTAGTGATAATGAAAAGTTGCTGTAAATTAAAAGGTTTTTCTATCTATTCTATATATACACATTATAAAACAAAGTCCCCGCCGCATGTTTGTCTGTATATCTGTCTATCTGTCTGTCTGTTCGCGATAAACTCAAAGTCTAGGTACCTACTGCACGAATTCTCATACAGTCACGAATAGAGAGTGATTTATGAGGAAGGTATAAAAAAAGTATTGAAGTATATAATTTGTTAAAGTTTTGTATAAAATGATTGGAATATAACAATAAATGTTGGAGGTGTCGAAAAAAATTAAGCCGCCTGGGAGTTTTCATCGAAGACGCTATCTAAGCCCCTTGACCTTATAACAATTGAACAAAACAATGTATACTGAAAAACTTTATCTTTGGTAGATCTACAAAAAGTTCGTGAATATAATGGTACATCAAAAAAAAACGTGTAAGCCAAATTTAAATTTCCATTTAGGTATTAAATTAGTAGAAAAATTTTCTGATGCCTAATTGTTTCTATAAGCCAAAAAAATATTGATTTTGCGAGTAGACCACTAGACGCTCTCAGCAGATCTTTATCTACGTGTCAAATGAAGCGAGGCCAACGCGGAATTGAGACGGCAGGTCAACGGCCGATGGACAGACAGACAAGAAGATCCGCTCCTCCTGCCGCCATTGACTCCAAACCAACGCAAATCTTATTGCCAAGTCTAACTTTCTATAATATGCATCGACCGTGAAAATGTGGAACATACCTACTTACTCCGAAAATTTTCTTTTCAATATTGAAAAGTATTGTATTGAAAATGTTCAAATACCTACATTTGACAAGACTTTTTTAGTTTAACTGAACACAATACTTATTAAGTAGATATTCATTTTTCAACGTGGTCATAATGGTAGGTAGAATTCGTAGGCTTCAAAGATAAAAGATGTAGGCATAAAACCCTTATTTTGAAGGATTAAAAAAAAACCTATAGTAGGTATAAAATATTTTTTCTGTTCTATTTTAGTGGATAACTGCATTGTTCTGGATTGCGTTACGGCATTTTATACGGGTTTAAAAGAATTTCGTTTAACTTATTGTATACACTAGTTAGTCCAGGAGGAATCGGCGCATGAGTACCGAAAACTATTCCACCTCAATTTTTTTATGCGATCCTCTTTAAATTGTCCTACTGATGATATAAATGCATGTTGCCATGGGGCAACCCCGTGCTATATTGTTTAAACTGAAATTGTTTAAACAATTGCAAGGAATTGTTATTTTTCAACCGGACAATTTTTTTTTATATTCTTTATTGAAATACGAATAAAAAAAGTCCTATGACTTTTCACGATAAAGTTAATATTTTTAGAGATATGAATTTTTAAAGGTTCGAAAAATCTCAAATTTGGGTACTTTTGACCCATGAAAAATATATTAAAAAAAAAATATATAAATAATATTTTTTTTTTTATTCTTTATACAATAGTTAATAATATTCTTAATAGAGACTTTTAAAAATTTTATTATTTATACCTGTTTTATAATTGTTAATTTCACGCGCTCACAAGTATGCGCCGCTTACCTTTAAGTATCGCCGTCTCTCTCTGACTCATGCGCTGCATCGGCCTCTCTATGTCCTAAATCATTATTTATCATTTATCTTAAAAACTATTAACTTTATCAAGATTGTTAAAGAGAGCAATGTTATTAATAATTAAATTGTCTACAATTTGTTTTCTGTAATTTTTTTTCTGGAATCAATTTTATGAAAGTTATTTAAGTATGAATCGGAACATGTAATTAAAATTACTTTTTTATCAGTTTATATTATTTTTTTGTTATTATCATAGCAATTTATGAATTTTTATCAACAATAATAATATAAAACGGTATTTGAACATTTTTTGGAATCATAATTATTTATAAATAATAAAAAGATATTGGTACGCACTTAAATGTTCAAATTCAAAATTAATAAAATAAAAAATACTTATATGTATATGTATCATGGTATTTATATTATTGTGTCTAAGAAAGGAAAATATTCTTTTTGTTTGTTATTTTTTCAAGGTTACTCTTTGCATAAAACCTCAAGATCTTTGTTTGTTCTTGTGACAAAATTATTGATTATATAGAGCATTTAAAATAAACATACAAGTTAGTGCCTGTCAGTTCTCAACTGAGCATTTTTTGTTTTTTGCTTATAGTTATTCAGTCTTTTTTATTTTGTTCAAGATGTAAGATTGTTAAACGTTGTTGCACTGATTCCAGTGATCTCGTGTATTATTAACATTTTTAGATGGATATATTTTCAGTTTTTGTGATTTTTCGTTACAATTAATGTGAGTGTCATGTCGTTTTTAGTTGTTCCCAAGAAAAGAAAATATAGTGATACTACTCTACCATGTATTTTTTGTGAAATTGCAAATAATGTAGTGAAGAATCCGAAGCCTGATACATATATAACTGTACAACGTGCAGCTTCTCGACGAAAAGATGATGCCGCTATCCGGTTTGAAAATTTGTTTAATTCTTCTCTTGATAAACAAACATTTTCGTGGCACAGAACATGTTATGCAAGTTATACAAGTGAAGAAAAAATTAGGCGAAGAGAAATACAACTACACAAACAAAATCAAAATCTTCAGGAAGTACAGTCGACAGAACCCTCAACTTCAGGTACAATTCATACTTCTCGTCGGTCCACCAGAAATGTAGAAAACGACAGTGATCTGTGCATAATATGCGGCCAGTTAAAAAAAAATCAGGTAAAAGCGACATACGTATATACTTGTGAGCGCGTGAAATTAACAATTATAAAACAGGTATAAATAATAAAATTTTTAAAAGTCTCTATTAAGAATATTATTAACTATTGTATAAAGAATAAAAAAAAAAAATTATTTATATTTTTTTTTTTTAATATATTTTTCATGGGTCAAAAGTACCCAAATTTGAGATTTTTCGAACCTTTAAAAATTCATATCTCTAAAAATATTAACTTTATCGTGAAAAGTCATAGGACTTTTTTTATTCGTATTTCAATAAAAAATATAAAAAAAATTTGTCCGGTTGAAAAATAACAATTCCTTGCAATTGTTTAAACAATTTCAGTTTAAACAATATAGCACGGGGTTGCCCCATGGCAACATGCATTTATATCATCAGTAGGACAATTTAAAGAGGATCGCATAAAAAAATTGAGGTGGAATAGTTTTCGGTACTCATGCGCCGATTCCTCCTGGACTAAGTAGGTATGTACTATTCTATACCTACATTATATTTAGAACCTACTTTCATGCCATGAGTATAGTCAAAATAGGCACTAGAATATAAAAACAAGAATACAAAAATATATAATGTTTACATTTTTTTTTATAAAATAAAGGTGGCAGACAAGCATGCAGTTCACATTGATATTAAATGATGACTACCGCCTATAGACACCCACACAAAGACCTAAGGTCAAAATGCATTGCCACCCCTGAGACCTCAGTTGATATGTCTCTGTGATAAGTTATTTCGGGGGTATGTATCTATCTGAATAATATATTACCTGCCAACAACAAAACCAGAACACAATAATGCTGAAACTGGCTGAATCTGACCATTTGGCGCCAGACATATACAAATACGTTAAAAAAGGAAAAAAAGTTGAGAAATTACAGGAAAAAACCGGTCAAGTGCGTGTAGGGCCACGCGCAGTGTAGGGTTCCGTAGTTACAAAGTAAGTGATATAATGAAAAAAATAAATAAATATTTTCTATGGAGTTGTTCGAAATTTCGGAGTAAAATACATTTGGTCGACTATTACTCGCAAACTTGTAAAGCCAACTTAGGTGTGATAGTTTTCATTTTAATATGGCCTCTATTGCCGTAACGTTTGAATTTCTAACAACAACCGTTTAGTCGGTATGGGGGGGAGGACAAACTCAAACTCAAACTCAAAAATTCATTTAATCACTTGGAAATAATAGAATTTGCTTGTGATAGGTCAAATTACAAATATAAAATTAAAGGCGAATCACAACTGATACGTGGATTAAAATGTCAAAGTAACGAAACTTGACTCTAACGAAAATTGGCCCTTTAAAGCTTAATAAGTCACGAACCGTTAACTGAATTGAAAAATGATGCCAGCACACTCCTAACATTTTTGAAAGACCTATCCAACGATATCCTCACACTATATAGAAGACGAAAAATTAAAAAAATATCCGCTCGTTACATGTCGGGGAGGTACTCTAAATAAATAAAAATATCATGTATTTATTCTACCACTTTGTCGGCGTAGTAAAGATCTATACTTGTGCCGAATTTCAAGTCTCTAGTACTAATAGTTTTTGCGCTAAACCGAGGACGGACAGACAGACAGACTGACAGACAGACGGACATGGCGAAACTATAAGGGTTTCTTGTTTACTACGGAACCCTAAAAAGAAACAAAAGTTTACTATTAATTAAGGTATGATGCAGATTTATAAAGATACAGATACTGACTGTCGTCAAAATCAATGAACAATGTCGTTAGCTTTCCTAACATTGTTCGCCAATTTTATTCAATCTCATGTTTATTAATTGTGAGATAATTGCATCCGCAACTAAAATTTAATTAATCTGAGTACAGATAGAATTACACGAGCTATTGTCTAAGATTGCGGTGTTTGAGTTAATTTGCGTGGATAATATTAAAGTGGCTTAAAGTCAGTGACACGGAAATCGTGGAAAACGTAAATAGGAAATTGTTCAACTTAGATATTTACCTATTCATTTGGATTCAATGTAAACTAACGCTTTCGTTATGCTTTATACGCTACAAATAATTCATCTATCTGTTTCTATTATTATTCTAAATGTGTTGCTAAGCGCAAAACACGAGCACGGCTGAACCGATTTGGCTGATTTATGTTTTGTTATGTTTGATGAAGTCTTAGAATAGTTCTTACGGAGAGAAAAAACGTAAAAAAAGGTTCAAAATAGTGAGAACAACATTTTTATTTTATCACACAAACTCCTCTGTACACAGCTATCAAACACTTGACAACAATCAAAACGGCAACGCTTTCGTTAAATTAGATACTACTAAATACTTTCAATATTCAAGATAGTTGTAAGATTAAATAAATAAATATTATTTTATTTCTATTAGATTGTGAATGGCCAATATCTTAAGACAGAACTAAATCTGTCAGGGCAACTATATAAATATATACAGAAATGATGATTATATCATAATAATTTATGTATCTGTATATAAACATATAAAATATACATTTATTTATAAGTAATTTATTATATTATATATTAAGTATTCATTTATCTTGAAATTATAAGTAGTGTATTAATTAAAATTAGATATAACATCTATGTATTTATGTATTTACTGATGTCATCCCCTATTTAATTAGTAAGTACCTATATCAATACATATATTTTTTCTTTTGTACTAGATATTATACTTGAATAATACTATTTTGTTTTGTTTTTACTCTTGCACCCTAGACAATTTGTCCCATAACCCCATGGTTAACTGTCAGAGAAAGCCTAGTGGCATTAAGTCCGCCATATGTACAATGTACATAAAAGAATAAATAAATAAGCATTACTAGCAAAAATCCATGTAACTTTGTTTTAGAAAAATAGGGCAGAATAAGATCTGCCGGGACAGCTAGAAATAGAGAAATAATACAAGTTTAGAAATGTAACTCTCATACATGGAGCAACACCGGAGGGGAGTAGCCATATGCAGGCTTTCCTCTCTGTCAAAGTACAAGCCCAAATGGGCCTATACGTTTGCCTAGATGTTTAAATGTGTGCGTGAAATTGTCTCTGTATTTTGTTAAAGTCAAGGTGTGAGTTTCGTAGTAATAGACATTTTTTTTAAGTTAAATATCTATTTAAGTTTTGTGTCGTACGCATTTCCCCCCGCAAAAAATGACGGACTGCTTTGCATCGGTAATAAACGCTATGGCTACTCCCCTCCAGTCCGCCGTGGCCTGTGGCCCGTGTTGCTCTATGCTCTCATACAATATGTAATAGCTTTGATTTTGTTTTCATTTACGCAAACAAAAATATCAGACAATGTAGATTTAACTGCTACCCACTACAATATTTACTCCCGCTGACGTATGCATCTCTGCAGTAAGTGCATACGGTGGCAATAACATTGCCACTCCAGTCGCATAAGCTGTTATGCCCCTATGTCGGAATGTACGTACATTCCATCAAGTGGTCCGTCTGCTTGTTTGTCACCCTTATGACATAAAAAACGGCTGTGTAATTATTATTCATAATTGTTTTATATTATTTCGCATTAACACATGCTTGTGAAATATATTTTATTTAAAGAAAAATGGAAAGAAAAATTTGACTTCGGGCGAGACTCGAACTCGCGGCCTACTGGGAATCTAGTCCAGCCGCTCTTCCAATTGAGCTACTGAAGTCCTGCCCGATTTGTCAAATCTTTCCTTCACATTTATTGCATTGCTTTATGGTAGCAGCAGCGCCATCTATTGCCAACTATGCAATTGGAAGAGCGGCTGGACTAGATTCCCAGTAGGCCGCGAGTTCGAGTCTCGCCTGAAGTCAAATTTTTCTTTCCATTTTTCCTTAAATAAAATTATTATTCATACACGAAATATTGAAGAATGACGTCAATAGAAATGTATATTTGTCATGGTAAGTCATACACGAGTCACGATTATATGACAATTCTTCACTCAGATCATGATGCGTTTTTGCAAACTTGTTGGCTTGTGACGAATTCGATTGGGTCTGCAAAAAATTAAAAATGAAGTGTCTTATCGACATCACGCGATCAGCTGAAGACCTAAAAAAAGCTTGTTAAAATGTCATTAAACCTGTGTAACGATTTATTTTTGAGTATATAATTGTTTAAAATAACTAATTATATTCTGGTAGATGGCCAATGCGCATGTCAAGTTTCGCGATTATGGCATATTCTCCCTTATGACACGCAACACACTTGAGGAAAGCTTTTAAGTGAATCGTAATAATAGATAGATATTTTGCAATCCTACAGTTTAATGCCGTATTAGTATCTAGTAGTGATGTACGTACTATCTAGTAGTGATTAGTGATGTACCTTATGTACGTAACATTGCGCCCGTGCGAAGCCGGCGCGGGCCTCTAGTAAGGTATATAAAACAACTTGCAAAATTACTCCATTGTACGGCCCTCAGGGCATGAGTCCGTCTAGTATTCAGACGGTTTAATTATTACAAACTAGCTATGCCCGCGACTTCGTCTACGTGGGAAAAAGTATGATTGTTCAGTATCTACCCGGACGAAGTCGTGGGCGCAGCTAGTATAAAAGTAGCCTAAGTTACTCCTTATTACATCAGCTATCTCTCAGTGAAAGTCCCGTGAAAATCGGAGACACTCAAATTCTATGTATTTGTATGTAGTTATGTATGTGTATGTATGGAGATAAAAGTAGCTCAAGTTACTCCTTATTACATCAGCTAGCTGCCAGTGAAAGTCCCGTCAAAATCGAAGACACTTCAATTTTTCTTATTTGTATGTAGGTATGTATGTATGTATGTATGGAGATAAAAGTAGCCTAAGTTACTCCTTATCACATCAGCTATCTGCCAGTGAAAGTCCCGTCAAAATCGGTCAAGCCGTTCCCAAGATTAGCCCCGCCAAACAGACAGACAGACAGACAGACAAAAATTGTAAAAAATGTTGTTTTGGTATATGTACCGTATATACTACATACATATGCGTTTAGTAAAAAGCGGTTATTTTAATATTACAAACAGACACTCCCATTTTATTTATTTGTATGTATATATTTATTATGGAAAGGTAATACAACATAAGACCTAAAAATTATGTGAAAATTTTAAACGTCTACATTATAGCGGTAACAGAAATACATAATTTGTGAAAATGTTAGCTTTCTAGCTATCACTATTTATGAGATACAGGCTGGTGACAGACAGACGGACGGACAGACAGACAGACAGACAGCGGAGGAGTAGTTATCCGTAGAGTTAGTAAGTCGTTTTTTACCTATTAGGTACGAAACTCCCTAAAAAATAGAACTAAGATACAGAATAGCTTAAAAATATTCGATACGATTCTTTAAATTAACATTTTTATTAACAACTTTTTTATTTCTGAACACGATTCACATGAAACAAACACTAACCCCCTTATTCATAAGCGTATTTTAGTTAAAGTGTTGCTAATCTCTCTTTTATCTCTTTCTTTCTTACGCAATTGACAACACGACTGACAAAGACAAAGCATTCTATAGCTAAAACGTATCTAATGTACGTTTATGAATAAGGGGGTAAATGTTAAGTGAAACTTACCACAATATATTAGTGTTAACCGCAAATCAAATAAGTCATTTCTGATATTAGCGTGCACAAACACACAGACAAACAGACATTTTTCCGGGATAAAAAGTAGCCAGTGTTGTGCGCCAAAGGTCAAAATATAATCATACCAAGTTTCATTGTAATCGGACCGGTAGTTTTTATGTGATGCTTAAACAAACAGACAGACAGACAGAAAGACAGACAGACAGACAAAAAAAAATCTAATCACATATTTGTGTTCGGTATCAATCTAGTAACATCCCCATGTATTTATTTTTCCAATATTTTTAATGTACAGAATTTACACTTCTACAGATTTATTATAAGTAGGTATAGATTAAGCCATCCTTATTTTTTTATGTAAACTCAGCCGTTGACGCAATTGTAACTACCTTTTTACTTGAAACCAAAAATGATACCTATTTTCATTCTTTCACAAAAAAAGTTCGCGCCATAGACGTTCGCGCCTCTTCAATAGTCCGTAACACCAGACGTGTCAACGACCCCAAAATCGCAATTCGCGTTACTTTGGAGGTGGACACTACACAAAAAGTTGCGTTCTGAGTATAAAAACTTTCGCGGAGACTGGACCTAATCAATTTCACACTATGCACACTTAGCTACGAAATATCTATGAACTTCTAGCTTTGTAACATCGCAAACAATATCCTGTGAATTGTTTTTATAATGAGAAATCTATACATAACTTCAACAAAAAGCAAACTGAGGTACAGTTGCTCGAAAGCAATAGTAAAGGCACAGTCTGAAGAAAACGAACATGTTAATTTTATTAAGGGCGTCGGGGTGGGACCCCTTCTACCTCTAGTGAAGGATAATAGGATCTTCTGCTAGTACAGTCAATCAAACGAACAATAGTGGTCATACCATTCCAATAGGCCGGTAATAAATATAACAACGCGGGATGGGCAGCAGCGACTAAACTACCGGCACTGTGATCGCCAAATCTCCTGCCAAACGTAATGATCATGACATATTCTCCCCTTATGGTGCACAACACTGTTGTGGGCATAGAGCAACACGGGCCACCGGTCGCGGCGGACTGGAGGGAGTAGCCATAGCATTTATTACCGATGCAAAATAGTCTGTCATTTTTTGCGGGGGGAAATGCGTGCGACACACACGCACACTACCAAAATCGTCTATTACTACGAAACTCACAACTTGACTTTAACAAAATACAGAAACAATTTCACGCACACATTTAAACATCAAGGCGACAGGTATAGGCCCATTTGGGCTTGTACTTTGATAGAGGGGAAAGCTTGCATATGGCTACTCCCCTCCGGTGTTGCTCTATGGTTGTGGGCGTCTTTGGGGAAGGCTTTGTCCAGCAGTGGAGGTCTTTCAGCTGGAGTGATGATGATAAGAAGAAGAAGAAAAAATTTTCTCAATTTTTATTGTCAATCTAAACTGAATAGCTGCGTTGTGTCGTCGATGACAGAATCGCTTTAGCTTTGTCTCGTTTCTTCTGACGCCGTGCCATATAAACAAATGAAACAAATTTTGGTAGTTTCCATACTGTATCGCAATAAGATGTCAAAGGCATTAGACTTAGGTGACAACTCATGGAGAGGAGAGGGCAATTTAATATGCGTATGGCAGTTTTGTTAAATTTGCTACGAATAGTTCTTTCCCCTGCCTACCCTGTGGTGCAGCTTGTAAAAAAAATAATTACACCCAATGACATTCTTGTATAGAACGTCATTGATTGCATCATTTGCAAATTGTTAACTGCTAACCGTGACTGACCGAGCTGCGCTGGATAATATTAAAGTTAACCTCACTTTTTTAACAGATAGGGAATTTGTCAACCCTGATAAGTTCCAACAAATATTTTAATGCAACCGAAGCTTAAAATTGGCATTTTATAAAATTATTTTTCGTTCAGCGACATAAGACACGATTATTTATTCCATTTACGAAATATTCTGTGGAATGTTTGCGATAATTAAAACTTGGTCTCCAATAAATGATAAACAGTAATTTAAATTTCAAATAATAGTGTAAAAAGAAAAAGAAAAAATGTTTCACATGATGACAGCACCAGTGATGATACCAGTATTACCTTGAACGAAATAAAAGTCTAAAAGGTCACAGTCACCCGATCAGGGTACGATATATATCCTGCCTGTCGAACAACAGCAATTATAATAAAGTTAGATCGATACTAGAGAGCCGATGGTGACCCACGGGTCAGGATCGCCTATGTGGGGACACAACTGTTGCTCGGCCAAGACGAGAGAACAACGAATAACAAATAATCAATCTTTACAATAAAATAATAAAAGAAATAATCGTGATCTGTTTTTTTATTAAATGGGCCCCTTTTAATGTTAATTTCGTAATAATAGGATATATTTAGAGATCAACATTTTAAATATATGTAAAGAAATACTATTTCTTTCTTCGCACTCTGTGTGTTTACTTACCATGAAGTTTGGTTATAGTTTTTAACTTTTTAATTGTCTGATTTTAAAGAAGAAACGAATTCAGAATGTCAGATGACAGATTTAAATACGAGTTGATTGACAATTGGATAATCAATGAAAATTTTAATATTATATTATTTTATGTTTTAAAAGTGAAAGAATAAACTTTCATTGTCGTTTCTTCTTTACAGGTTTGAGTTCATATTGTTTTATATTACCTAAATAAAATAGTCTCTGTATAAAAAAAAACTAACAATAAATCTTCTTTACAGCAACACAAGGTTTATTTCTTTCATGTAGTAAAACAGTCTTATAAAACGACAATTTTGTTTATAAAAAGATGCAAATGGAGCAGTTACGTTTTGAATTCACGATTTTACCGGCGAATGATGGAAAATCTAATATTTGTTGTGTAACCTCAATCACAACTAAAGATGAAAAAAAATTTGCTATACCAGAGGAATTACAGTCTGTTGGATTTCACGAAGAATTAATTGAGACAGCCGTGTACAACAAAGTAAAAAATAGTTTAAAGAAAAGACATCAGACACGAAGAGTTTGGATAACTATGACAGATAAATTACGAGAAATTTACATAGATGCTGATGGTAACTTACAATTTGGAGAACAATATCTGGAGGAAATTGAACATAACCGAGCATCTGAAGAACAAATTAGAGATTCGAATTCATTGGAAGAAATGTTTACAAAGTTAATAGAAAATACACATGATTTAAAAAAACAGAATCTGAAATATGTCGCAGAGAAGTTTGTGATTGAGAAATTTACGAGCAAAAACTCGAATGCAAGGCAATGGATTGACATTTTTGAGAGAGAATGTTCTCGCTTCGGTATTATGAAAGATGAACAAAAAATTGAGATTCTCCGACTATTTATGGATAAAAGTTGTGTTGATTGGTACAGCTCAATGATTATAAAATTAACACTCAACTCAGAGTGGATAGTTTGGAAAGAAAAGTTGTGTGAGTCATTTGCAAACCAAAACTGGAACCAAGTGACCTATGCATTGTTATTTAAATATAAGGATGGTTCATTAATGGACTATGCCATTAAAAAGGAAAAACTTTTATTGGACATGAGAAATTCAATTGATACAGGTACACTGGTGGATCTGATAGCGGTAGGTTTGCCAGGTTTTGTATTAGAGAAGATAAATAGAGAAGCAATGAACGATATAGTATGTTTATTCAATGAGGTGAGAAAGTATGAACATTTGGTAAATAAAAATAGAAATGGAACGTACAGAAAGTATGAAAATCAAAGGATAAATATTACAAATGAAGGACGTTATCCTTGCAAAATATGCGTAAAATTAAATAAAGGGGTTCGCTATCATTCCGAAGCTACATGCTGGTTTAGAGTTGGAGAAGATGATAAATTAAATAAAAGATATATTAAACATGTAAATAATTCAGTGATTGAAGCAGAGTTAAATGAAACAGAACAAAAAAACTAGTAGTGACACCATTAATTAAGATCAAACTACTGTTAAATAATAAATTAGAAATTTATGGAGTATACGATTCAGGTTCAAATGTATCTCTAATTAATTCCAAATTACTAAAACTAAATACAAAAGGACATAACTCGAATGAAGAAAATATAGTAACAATTAATGGTGTCCAAAAAACAAGTGGTTTGACAAATTTAAAAATAAAAATTTTTGAAATAGAAGAAAATGTGGATGTGTACATCATTGACGAACACAAATTCAGATATGATTTCTTAATAGGATTAGATATGATAAAGAAATACAAGCTAGTACAAGATGAGGAGTTAAAAATAACTCAGAAACAATACTTACATGAAAAGAATAGTAAAAAAATGGAGAAAAAGATAGACGAAGGTGAAAATGAAGGTAATAAATATGAAAACGAAAACAAAATTAATTTTAATGAACATATCAAAGAAGAGGAATTTGAAATAAAGGTTGGTCATTTAGATGATGATAAAAGGGAAGAAATAAATAAGCTAATACAACAATATCAATCAGTTTTTGCCAAAAACAAGTATGACGTGGGAATGGTTAAAGGATATGAAGCAAGAATAGATTTATTAATGGATAAATACTGCAGCAAGAGGCCATACAGATGCACTATAGAAGACAAAAAAGAGATAGCAGAACAAATAGCCGAATTATTGGATAATGCGCTTATAGAAGAATCTTATAGTCCATTCGCAGCACCAGTAACTTTGACATTTAAAAAGGAAGAAAATAAAAAATCAAGGCTCTGTATAGACTTCAGGGATTTAAATAAAATTGTAGTTCCTCAGGCTCAACCCTTCCCATTAATTGACGATTTAATGACAAAAACAAGAAATTGCAAATTTTTTACAAGCTTAGACGTTAATTCAGCTTTTTGGTCTATACCTCTACGAGTAGAGGACAGGAAGAAGACAGCGTTTGTAACTCAAGAGGGACACTTTCAATGGACTTGCCTACCATTTGGTTTGAAGACTGCTCCAGCAATATTTCAAAGAATATTGTGTAACATACTTAGAAAATATAAACTAACCGATTTTGCTGTCAATTATATAGATGACATCCTGATATTTTCAAACTCATTTGATGAACACATAAGTCACTTGAAACAGTTACTAGAAGCAATTCAAACGGAAGGATTTCGACTAAAATTTATAAAATGTACATTTGCATCAGATTCGGTAAAATACCTGGGACATATCATTCAATATAATTCTATCCAACCACTGAAGGACAATCTCATTTCGATAAAAGAATTTCCAGTACCAAAAACCCAGAAGAATATTCGACAATTTTTGGGAAAAGTAAACTTTTACCATAAATATATACCAAGGAGCGCAATAATTCTTGACCCATTACATAATTTGCTAAGAAAAAATCAAAAGTTTGTTTGGTCTGAAGAATGTCAAAATGCGTTTGAAAAAATAAAGAGTCTCTTGTGTTCACAGCCAATACTAGAAATTTATGATCAAAATCTACCAATAAATATTTATACTGATGGTTCTCTGCTGGGTGTTGGAGCAATTTTAAAACAAGTACAACTAGATGGTAAAGAAAAACCAGTAGCCTATTTTTCAAAAAAACTGAATGGAGCGCAAAAGAAGAAAAAGGCAATATATTTAGAATGCTTAGCTATTAAAGAAGCACTAAGATATTGGCAGTACTGGCTGATAGGTAAATCGTTTACAGTCTACACAGACCATAAACCATTGGAAAACATGAACTTAAAAGCTAGAACAGACGAAGAACTAGGTGATTTGACTTATTACCTTTCACAATATGATTTTAAAATCAAATATTCCCCTGGAAAAGATAATTTAGAAGCGGACTGTTTAAGTCGGAATCCTGTATTAGAACCAGAGGATAATCTAGAAGAACAACTGAAAGTTGTGAACTTAATTACATTAGAAGATATTGTAATAGATCAGAATCAAAATAAAGAAATACAGAGAAACAATAATAAAATAATCAAAAAACACAATTTATACTTCAAAAGAATTAGGAACAAAGAGAAAATAATAATAACAGAAGAATTCAGTATTAAATTTATAAAGCGAATACATGAAGATCTATGTCACATTGGAGTGGGACAAATGCTAACGACTATTAGTTCACTGTACACAACAAAAAATTTAACGAAAAATATTAAAAATGTTTGTAGGAATTGTGAAATTTGCATAAAAAACAAAACAAGAGGACAACACAAATACGGATTAATGTCATATTTAGGCCCAGCGACAAGACCCTTTGAAATAGTATCAATAGACACAATTGGAGGTTTTGGTGGTTCAAGATCAACCAAGAAATACATACATCTTTTAGTGGACCACTTCACTAGATATGCATTTATTATAACATCAAAAACCCAGGGTGCACATGACTTTATAAAGCTAATAAATAAGGTCGCTGAAACCGAAGAGATTGGGATGCTCCTTACCGACCAGTATCCTGGAATAAACTCTAAAGAATTCAAGAAATTCCTTACTGACAAACAAATAACAATAATTTTTACAGCAGTGAATGCACCGTTTTCTAATGGCCTAAATGAAAGGTTGAATCAAACGATAGTTAACAAAATTAGATGCAAAATTAATGAAGATGGAGAAAACAGAGCGTGGACTACAATAGCACATGAATGTGTAGAAAAATACAATCAGACTAACCACTCAGTAACTGGCTATGCACCATGTTATTTGCTATACGGAACAGATGTTAAAGTTTTACCAAAAGAACTACAACAAGGAGGTATAAATAGTGACTGGATCGGAGATAAGAAAACAGCGCTTAATAATACCTTGAAATCACATTACTATAACAAAATGAGGTATGATAGGAATAGAAAACAAAGAGAATTCAGTGTAGGAGATCTAGTATATATAGAAAATGGGAATAAACTAAATAGGAAAAAGCTAGATGAATTGAGAATTGGACCATATAAAATAATTAAAAAGAAATCTAATACAATTTACGAGATAGATACAGGACATAGAAAAACAGAGTCAAATCTTTTTCATATCACAAAACTAATTCCAGTACAGATAACAGAGGATGAGAATGTGCAAGTATCAAATGGAGAACTGGAGTGAAAATTCACGGGTGAATTTTCTTCCCCATGGGGGGAGATGTAAAGAAATACTATTTCTTTCTTCGCACTCTGTGTGTTTACTTACCATGAAGTTTGGTTATAGTTTTTAACTTTTTAATTGTCTGATTTTAAAGAAGAAACGAATTCAGAATGTCAGATGACAGATTTAAATACGAGTTGATTGACAATTGGATAATCAATGAAAATTTTAATATTATATTATTTTATGTTTTAAAAGTGAAAGAATAAACTTTCATTGTCGTTTCTTCTTTACAGGTTTGAGTTCATATTGTTTTATATTACCTAAATAAAATAGTCTCTGTATAAAAAAAAACTAACAATAAATCTTCTTTACAGCAACACAAGGTTTATTTCTTTCATGTAGTAAAACAGTCTTATATATATAATATTTTTATTTTTAAGTATTTTATTTGCGTTTTTTTATTATTCGTTTTCTCACGATAATTATTTTTGTACGCATTTTGTACCAATGTCTATATGCGCTACATTTATATATAACTAGCTGTTGTCCGCGGCTTCGCCCGCGTTGATGTCGTTTTATAATCCTCAATTTTCTTAAATTTCTATAAACCTAATGGAGCCCGAGACCTTTCCAAAGAATGTAAAACCATGGAAATCGGTTCGAGCGTTCTAAAGTTATAGCGTCAGGAAGGAAAACCCGACTTATTTTTATATTATAGATTATATTGCAGCAAAACGCCTTAATATATGTTTATTAGTCATGAAAGCTAGATCATAGTTGGCAAGACTCTAAACTGGATCTTTCATGGATTAACGCAGACATGCAAAATTTTATGCATATCTATATTATGTATACGTTATATAAAACAATCATGTCTATTTTCCAGCCTCTCTGTCAACTCAGCGTTAGAGACTAGGCTGACATTCTATAATTTCAAATTAAAAATATTTATAACGATCATACCAAAATAGTGGAACTTGGCGGCCAACTTCAATGAAATGTTTCCAACGAGATAACATAACCTGTAAATATTTCACATTTATCGCCACCACTCTTGGTATTCCTGATTGTCACTCAAGCGCCGGGCATCATAAAAACACCGATACATTAGCATAACGACTTTCACAAATTACGTTATTGTACTTATGAAATGGCCAGAAGCTTTATAATTTAGTCGCGTGTCAGAATAAAGCTTTATCTTTTAAATTTTATTAGTCGAACAAAACATTCGGAGATTCGGTAAATGGAAGCTCTGCTTTTTTTAATGTGAACCTGTCATGGGATGGCGACGGCATATGAAAAATGTATGGATTTTAAGTTTTTAACGGTAAAATATTTGATGCGTCTTTTAACTTTATGTATAATGCATTTGTAAAAGATTATGATGGTGACTTAATCTGCCAGGGATATTTATAGATTAAACTATGAATGGCTATTAATGGATTATTGTATACGAATCATCGATAGATGTGCTTAATTACTTACTTCAGTTAGAGATTCAAGAATTGCTTCAGATGTTCAAAATGGAAACGAAAGAGATCATTTTTTATATCTATGGAACGATCAATAGAATTTTTCCTACTGCATAAATCACAAGTGAGAGCTATGACTCTATACATTGTACAAGTGTAGCTATAATATTAAGATAAGCTGTTTTGCTGTCAATGAAATGATGAACATATTCATATCACAGTTTAAGGACATATAATATGTTCGTTTACTTTAGACTGTGCTCATATTAAATAAGGAAGTTCGTGCCAAAAATAAAACAGGTATATAGAACAATAACAAAAATAACTCAATTTTAAGAAGGATAAGAAAACAGGAAAACGAACGTCTTAATGAATAAAAAATAAGAGAGATTCTTTTGTTAATTTAGATATTTGCGAGCCACACTCGAGACACGGATATAAAACTATATTTACTGATTAAGACTCTTTATTAGACTATTTATTTATTTATTTAAACTTTGCATGAAATAGTACATGCGGCAGACTTAATGCTCATTCTCTACCAGTCAACCTTTGGGTAGAAAAGAACAGTTTGTGGTGCAAATAGAAAAAAAAACAAATACAAAATCGTAAATATCTCACAGGAAAAGCATTGTCATAAATATATATAAATAAATGGACTCAAATATACTTATGCGTAAGTTTTTACTTATACGTAAATATAACATACATTTTGATGTAAAATGGAAAACTCCCTGTAGCGCCAGAGATAAAGGATAATACACCTTTATCTTTGTTATGGATACCTGGTTCCAAACGTAACAGTAAGTAGTGGCCTACCAATAGACTACTGAGGCAGAAACAGGCAAATATAGAACTTATTTAATAAGAATCGGAATAAAACAAAGGCATAGAACCAGAACGAACAAGCAACGTCATTGTTTATTAGAAGTGAAAGAGATGCACAGTTTTTAATCAGCACGTTCCACGAAGACAGTATATTGAATTTTCTTTGTTTACAACGCTTATTGTCCTCATTTATTCTGAACTTGGTTGAATCGTGCACTGTCCTCTTTGGAGGACATTTGGAGTCCTTTGGTAAAGATTTTGCATTCCACTATTTGCATTCAACGTTCTTCGTATTGTACGAAACATTCTTCAAAATGTTGAAATTTTGCTGAACTGATTAATTTTCTCTAGGGATCTCTACAGTGTACTCTTAAGTTAACTTAATTTTCTTTTAATCACCATTTTAACTTTTCATCAAATTACCCATTTACCTGTCCAAAAAATAATTACTTATCAATTTAGCACATTCCGTGAAAATAGCAGAAGTTCGATTTTTATTTCTTTACAACTATATTCGTGGTCTAAAACAAAGTGTTTATATAGATTTTTTACACGTACACTAGGTACGTGTGCCTACCTACAGTGTTCAAAACTAACCAGGACAATAATACACAACGTACCTAGTGTACGTGTGTACAATACAGGCAGCGTTGACTCGAACACTATCACTTTTCCCGGACATTGGGAGTCCTTCATAAAGTTAGTCTGCATTCGATTTAGGTTTTTAAATTTAGTTCACTGTCTAAAAAATATTACATCTTAAGTTTTACGTTTTTATATAAAAATGTTTGGTTTTTGTTAGTTGGTTTAGTTTTCTGTGTTTATCACCTGAACAAACCTGTGCCGTGGATGCCGTTTTTCTCACACATTCACGTTCCACAAAACTCATGGTAGGAAAGTCGCATTTTCTAAGTTTAAAACGTAAAAACAGTAGAGGTGAGCGTAAACAGCGTCGACTCGGACACTGTCCTCTTTCTAGGGCGTCAGGGTCCCCAGACGCTCTAGAATAAGGACATTCGTCTGCAGATCGTTTCAGTGGTTTTTTTTATTCGAATGTACTCGTATGGAAAGATGGTGCTGACTATTTTTTAATGTTTAATTTCTTGTCGAAAAATATAACATTTTAAAAGACTTATAAAACTAAATTATACATTTTGGTCAGGTTCCAAAGTTATTTAATCTATCACATAGGTATTGTGAATTACTAAAAGTGGCCCCATTATGTATATAAAATTCGTTTATTTACTTTACACGGTGATTTAAAAATAATCTACATACCAGAAAAGGTTCTTTAGGTTCCCTAGATAATATTTCTAACCCGTTTTACCTTGTACCTTTTTCTAACTTTTTTTGTACAAATCAATGTATGAACCTTGCCAGGATTCTTTCAACTCAATCGGCTCACTACTTTCGGAGAAAATGGCTGTGACAGACGGACAGACAGACAGAACGAGTGACCTTATAGGGTTCGGTTTTTTCCTTTTTAAATACGGAACCTAAAAAATACTTATTTAATATCAACATCGAAAGCATCATCTATACAAATAAATAAAATTGGAGTGTGTTTGTAATATAAAAATAACCGCTTTTTACTAAATGCATAGGTATGTATACACCATACCTATACGAAAACAACATTTTTTACAATTTTTGTCTGTCTGTTTGTTGGTTCCCGCTAATCTCTAAATTTTGAATCGGGACTTTCACTGGCAGATGGCTTATCTAATAAGGAGTAACTTAGGCTACTTTTATACTAGCTGCGCCCATGACTTTGTCTGTGTAGATACTGAACAATCATAAATTCTCACACGGACGAAGTCGCGGGCACAGCTAGTCAAGAATAAAAAGGAAAAGGCAGACGACATTGGTTTTTATAAAGTAGGAACAAAATAAGCACGAAATATACTTTTTAATCACCGTTCTGCATAGAACGAATTAAGCTGACATTTTTGAAGTGAAAACTTTTACGGCGTTGTACATTTTTTGTTGTACGTAAAAAAGTTAAATTCGCGTCAGGTCACGTGACCTGATCGAAAATTCGTAAGACGGAGGGGAGCCGACCACCGGCGTGGCGTAGAAGAGAGAGTAACTCCCTCTCTTACTACCTCGCGACGAAAATGTATGCTAGGTAGGTACTCACGCAATGTTTTTTTCTGATCGCATGTTCCAGTTAGTTATGATATTCAAAAGACTTAATTCACTAAAATTAAACTTGATTTTTTATATTATTATAAAGAACGTGACTTTACGAAGCACCGTCTTGTTATACTAATTATTGTAAATCTGGTATAATAAAAAGTACCTAAATAATAAAGGCATGATATTTGAACGACTGATTTATCATTGAAAAAAAAAATTATGTTTATACGCACAAAAAGTAACAAGTGATTTATTTGCCGCAAAATTGAATCAATAAATTGTAAGTTATAAAAACGCCACAATAAAGAGCAACGTTGAGAACCAGCTTTTATAAACAGTTCACAATATTAATTGCTTTGGATTGAATAGGATCCTGGGACAGGTTTTTCTAGATCCTATCTAGAATACAAGCGCTTCCGATTGCTAATTGATGCGTAAATCTATATTAAACAACTTTTTTTTATTGAGCTGCATAGACTGGGTACGGGTCGCTTCTTGTCGGAATGCCTGTGCTCAAAATATCAATTTCAAACAATCACCAAGATTGTCGATTCAAAAGAACTTGTTTTACAACTTGATAAATACGGTTAATTAAATATTGCTTTTTAGCAAATCTTTTGTAGATTCAAGTTGTACTATATATTGGCTCTTATTGTTTTCATCTCTTAAAATAGGGTGAGGATCAGGTTTTTCAGGCGTCCGTTGTTAGTTAGAAAGTATCCTTTATCAGCCCAAATCGTTCCATTTTGTTGCGGTTTAGATCAAAAATATTAATAGCCTTTATTTGGCGCGCCATGGACACAGCCAATAACAAAATAATAAAAATATACGGACAGTCTATGGTGCTTGTATAATAACGATTGATGGTTTGCTTCCTGGGTGTGTATTGAGCTATAAAAAATACAGAGGGTAATCTATTCCATGGGTAAGATCAATGATGTTTTGAATCGTGCTTCCAAAAGACAACATAGTATGACTAATCAATTACGAAATGTTTTCTTCTGCTATGATTTTTAATAAACACCCCCTTTTTTAAATGGATTGAAATATATCCATTTTTTTCTGTCCATCAATCTGATCAATCAATTGCATAAATGAAACGTTACTTGACGCCTGAATGGGGAATGCAGGCGTAAAGTTTTTCATGCATGAAAACGTCAACGATTCGTCGGTCACGTTTTATGCAATGTTACAGATGCCGAACCAAATAACTTCTCCAAGCACATTACCAAACCCCGAGGAAGAAACTGTGAAACTGTTAGAAAATGTTAAAATTCCAATAGCACAAGAGATAATGGATTAAATCACCTTTATCTCCGATAGCCTCCGACCCGGGGACCGATCCCAGTGAAGCTATAGTGGCCTGTTACCACTAAACTACTAAAGCATTATGATAAGCACATCAGCACAAAAGTATGAACGACCTATTGACTGCCCAATATCCTATAAATAAGCATGCTCATTTCGTGTTGAGGTAAGTTAGTCACCCTAACTACAGTCGAAGGTCGCGTGCCATGACCAATAACAAGCACTGCGGGCGATTTCCAATTAGGTAGTAATTTCCGCAAATCCTCTCCAATGTTTTTATTCGACACGAAACAATCTTACCACTAGGCTTGTGCAGTTTCTTATGCAGACTAAGTTAAGCGAACTACGCGAACTAGTTCCCACATCCATCATTCCTTAGTTCCTCGATATGGATATTGTCACATGACATCCTCCATTCATAACTTATTATTTTTGAGATATCGTTTATCGCTATACTTAAATATACCTAGCATATTTATAGCAGCAATATACCTAGGTGGAGAAAAGGAACGTCATAACAAAGCGTAAGAGCCGAACAAAGTGAGAATAAGGTCCTTTCTCTGGTTCAACATGAAAATTGACGATCTAAAACGAACTAGTTCGCCAAAGAACTGGGAACTTAACTATGCGCCATATTACAGTTACAACCAACCTAAACTAAAAAGCCCTATAAACATCAATTTTCTCTACATTAAAAGAGATCTCCACACCTTCGCCATTAAATCATTTCCTACCGATCTTATCGCACTTTGCTAAGAATAAATTAATGGGTATTATACTAAATTGTTTAAATTCTTAATGTTATATTTCGTAACACCCGCAGTGCCAATAAAAGTTTATACCTATATTTTATTAATGAATAAATAACATTCTTGTATGTAAAACGTGATTTTTATAGTTCCTAAAAATTCTTAGATTCTCTTTTGTCGATAGTAGGTGTGTGTGTCATTTAGCAATATTTATGTAGGTAGTGTCGAAATATTGCTATGGTATTGTTTTGAAAACGTATGTTTTACGGTTTCTAATTGCCAGATAGGTTTCTGTCCAAAAAATTATAAAAGACTAGTTGACCCGGCAAACTTCGTATTGCCTCAGAATGAAATAATGTTTCAAAGGTTCGATAGATAGATACGGACTATTTGTATGGGAAAATGAAATTGTGTTATTTACTGTTTCCCTTCAATTCCTTCATATTTTCTTTTACCTATTAAACATTCCCTGGACTTCTAAAAGTCATTCAAAAACAAAATTACCCAAATCGGTCCAGCCGTTCTCGAGTTTTAGCGAGACTAACGAACAGCAATTGATTTTTGTATATATAGATAAATGTCATGAACTTCATTATTATATTAGCCCACAAAGTATCGGTTGTGTAATGTGTCATCCTCCTACTAGACCATTAGAATATATTTATTTATACAAATATTACAAAATACGATCGTAATCCATTAATTACTGACACAGATAAAAAAGATCAAAGGCCTGAAGAGTGAAAATCATCTGTGTTGAGACCTCTTGTTTTTATGGGGGCATTATTTATTTATCTATTTCCAAACGCGGTATGCTTTTTCAACAGACAAACGCGTCGCGCTCCCAGCCCCGACCAGAAACGACCACGCGGGTCGTGCTAGGACGACCCGCATGGTCGTTTCCGGTTATCACCAACCGATATCTTATGTGTCCCTTCGCAAAGCCCTAAGCTGAAGTTCGGACCCACATGAGTCATCTTTAGGGAGTTGCGCTACCTTTAGGTATTTAGACTGAGAGTTTCCCCCTGCGCTCGCCAATTACCCGGTAAAGTGGACTAGTGTCGTCTCGAGACGTGCCGCATACATGAGTCTATTCAAAAAAATAAAATTAAACTGTATTTAATAATAAAAATGGCAACCCTGGAGAGGTCCCTGTTGGGCACAAGTTTCTCCCCTTTTTAAGGGGAGGTCTGGAGCATACTCCACCACGCTGTTCTAATGCGGGTTGGTGGTGATACGGGTTAGTGGCCAACCCGCTGTCCCATGTTTTGAAACCGCATAAGGCCTCCGACAAAGTTTAACGACTGCTATCTATCGATAACAACCGCGACCGACGCGGTGGCTTAACATGCCCTCCGAAGCACGGAAACGCGCATTTTAATTTGTTACTAGCGGTCACCCATCACCAACCCGACCACGTCCGTAACGCACAGTCGAGCCACGGGCCATGCGCATATGCTTGTAAGTAATAGTAGGTATCTACACTAAGAAAACATGGAGCATTTCACAAGACTTTCGACTTTAGACCCACCCGGTCTATTGTTTGGACGCATTTTCTATCAAAACCCGAAATTCCTTAACTACTCTTTGATTACCTACCTATTCTATCTCTTCTTTGACCCAGAGCTCTTTATTTTCTATTCTATGACTCTCAAAGTGATTAATTAGATCCTCCGTTCGATTCCAATCCAAAATTCTCAATTATGAGTGCTAGTCATAAGACGTTATAAAACCCAGACGACAAAATACACAGTAACCTATATTATGACGTAACCCGACTTTAATGAATGTAGACATAATTATATGTAAACAACGTTATACATTTAGAGACTATTTGAATCTATTTATGGTCGTCGCATTCGATGTCATGAATAATTAAAAATCATTGATTGAAGCGAGCCGTTGTCGGCATTGACCTTAACCGAATCCTAATATAGCGACTGTGAATGAACGTATATTTTTCGACTTTTATTATTATACCTACTCAAATTAAAATACCTACTTAGATATAAATACTATTTAAACATTAGAACTGTGAAGATATTTATCTTTATCATGAAGTGGCAAACAATCATGCCTCATGCGGACACTCCGCCAAAATTCCATACATTACATATAATTATAATTCCATAAATTTGGTCTCTATTACACAGACATCAATCAGTGACGTGTATTTACACGTGCACCTGTGTGCGTAGCACGTAGAGAAAGTCACACCGCGGACACTCCGCCAAAATTCCATACATTACATATAATTCCATGAATTTGGTCTCTATTACACAGACATCAATCAGTGACGTGTATTTACACGTGCACCTGTGTGCGTAGCACGTAGAGAATACCAACCGTCGCCCATAAGAGGGGAGGAGGTTGGGTGAGGCGGGGAAATCGGGCGGGACGTCGAAGTGTCCATTCTATACGTAGTATTACCGCATATGTGATTACATATTCTCTGCTATAGTTCTCATTGATGGTAAGTGAAAACTGTAGCCAATAAACATCTACATTAATATAGACAGATTCGATGGCGCGCGGTCGGCAGCAACCGCTTGTAGCGGTCCGTATACGGTGGGTCTGGCAGCTCTAAACAGTCGACCGCACGGCGAAACTCGACCGCAGAGCAACTGCTCCGACCGCTCGTGAACTGCTCGAGCGGTTCGTATATTGCGGATATGAATTTAGTATGGAAACTGCAGATCGCCGTGCGGCTACCGTATCTTACAGTCGGTGCCGACCGCAAGATGCGGTCCGTCTATGGCCGGCCTTAGACATAGGTTATCCTTAACGTGACCATACATCTCGTTTTGAACTGGATAGTCCCGTTTTCGTACACTTACCGCTATTACCGGCAAGGCAAAACTTTAACCGGGCGTTAGAAATCCTATTTCCCCTCTAGTTCTTTATAGGGTGATTTCGAAAATGTTTCGTTTTGAGTGATAATGAAAGTTACTCAAACTCAAAAATTCATTTAATCACTTGGAAATAATAGAATTTGCTAATATAAAATTAAAGCGAATAACAACTCAAATATGTCAATATGTCAAAGCAAACAAAATAAAATAAATAATGGTCCAAAATACTTAATAATTAAAATAGGTATCAACAGAATGTTCCAAACTCTCTTTTACATACGTTAGCATACAAGTACCTACCTATTTGTATTCTTATAACAACTTCTAGAAAAGTTATTAAATATTATTTTTATATAAACATTATCTCAAATAATCAAACCTATTTACCTATTTGTTACTTGTTACACAGAAAATACCCCACAATTGCGTGTGGCGCTAAAAAAAATCGTCAAGATATAATATAACTATCATGAACCCTAAATAAGTTATAACATCTACACACATAAAATAAAATGCAATGAATAATTCAAAACAACATTACGATTTGAATGGAATATCCATTCAAATCCCAAAATATTATTACTATACTTAATGGAGTCATTCAAAATCTCGATCTACCGGTTGCTAGACTGCACGACCACTTCAAACTTCACCCGTAAGGGCCGTTAGGGGACCTCTGGAACAATCTCATAATAATAATATACTGAACGTCACAACTCTGCTGTAGTTCCGAGTAGCTGCATAACTTCTGACGGTTTTACTCCGTTCACTTCGCTATAGCGAGAGCTGGGTATGCAGGAAAGAGCATGAAAGTAAGTTGAACGCGGTCGAGATGAGATCTTTGCGCAAGATCTGCGGTGTATCACTCACCGATCGCGTTCGTAATGAAGATGTAAGAAAGAGACTTTGTGTGAATGATAGTATCGGTGTAAAAATGAAAAAAGGCATGCTCCGATGGTTCGGGCATATAGAAAGAATGTCGAATGAGCGAATGACTAAACAGATATACAATGCGAATGTGGATGGTTGCAGAGGCCCAGGAAGACCAAGGCTGACCTACCATGACCAAATAGGTCGAGTTCTGTCTGATGGTGGGATCAAAAGTCTTAGGAATCGGCGTGCATGTATGAAGAGAATGATGAAGGTAGACGAGGCACGAGAGGTTTGTCAGAACCGGGATGTCTGGCGCTCTACACTCTCTGCCTACCCCGTTAGGGACCTGGCGTGAAGATACATACTTCGCTATAAACTTGGCACAAACTTGATGCGATGTTTACCTACTAATTTTTAACAGGGATTAAAAAAACAAAAAAATCTTTCTTTTGTTTTACCTCTATTACTTTCATACTCTTATGTTTATCCCCTGCTACTGGTGACGAATATCCTGAATAAATTGAGGATTTATTCAGGAAATGTTTACATGTAAAATAAATTCCAATTTAACCTGTATCTTCGAAACAGGGGACTAATAATATGTAATAATGTGTATATTTTTTCTCTTACGATAGGTGTTTTTTGGGACGGAGTCATGCAGGCGGCACGTCTCAAGACGGCACTAATCTACTCCTCCGGGCAATCGGCGAGCGCAGAAGGCGTCCCGGCCTAAGTTTCAGCCAATGATCGCCCATTGGTCGGAGTTGGATCGTAAATAAATCTATATATATAAAAACAATTGCTGTTCGTTAGTCTCGCTAAAACTCGAGAACGGCTGGACCGATTTGGCTAATTTTGGTTTTGAATGATTTTTGGAAGGTAAAGTTTAAAAGGTAAGAAAATATGAAAAAATTGAAGGGAAATAGTAAAAACCACAATTTTATTTTCCCATACAAATAGTCCGTAGTATCTATCAAAGCTTTGACACATTATTTCATTCTGAGGCAATAGAAAGTATGCCGGGACAGCTAGTAATGTATAAAGGAGATGTTGCAAAAATGTATGGACCTCCGGCCATGTATTGTACACAATATCATTAAACAGGCAAAATCAATATAAAAACGTTTTTACTGCATATTTTCACTTATTTAGCTTTGTTTGCAGTTAGAATTGCAACTCAAAACCAACATGGCGAATATGGCGGGCGATATTATTTTGACATTCTCATTTTTTAAATTGTATTTTGATTATATAGTACTTGGAGAAAAAAGTAATATTTTCTAAATACTATCAAAATCGTTTGATCCCAAGTGTCGGCTGTATCGCCGCCATGTTTAACATAGTTGAAAATGATAAAATCGTTTGAATTAAATGTGGTTGTAACTCTAAAATATATTCTTGAATAAATTAATTGTATTTTTTTCGGATTCTTCTTTAATTTAACTATATTTTGGGGAAGTGTACGAACCAGAGCCGAGCTCGCAACATCTCCTTTACCTAGCTCTTTAATACTTTGACGATATTATCTACTATAGGTACCTACTACGTGCAACTATTCAAATGTTTTTATTAGCAATACCCTGCGTGCGTTGCTACGCCACCAACTTAAAAATGACAGTGGCGCCATCTGTCGAATTTGCCAACTCAGAAACCTTCGTGGGCTCATGCACAACAACTTTGCTAAAGATCATCACATGATCAAATGCGTAGTTTACGATTCTATGAAGGACATATAGACAAACGATTTTTATATATTTATACTAGCTGTCCCGGCTAACTTCTTATCGCCCTAGAAAATAAAAAAAAATGTCCAAAAATGTTATGAAAAATAGATGTTGGCCGATTCTCAGACCTACCCAATATGCTCACAAAATTTCATGAGAATCTGTCCAGCCGTTTCGGAGGAGTATGGCAACGAAAACTGTGACACGAGAATTTTATATATTAGACTAGCTGTCCCGGCTAACTTCGTATCGCCCTAGAAAATAAAAAAAAATGTCCAAAAATGTTATGAAAAATAGATGTTGGCCGATTCTCAGACCTACCCAATATGCTCACAAAATTTCATGAGAATCTGTCCAGGCGTTTCGGAGGAGTATGGCAACGAAAACTGTGACTCGAGAATTTTATATATTAGATTAGATAAGATTTAATGTATTGGTGGCACATTTCCTTATAGGCTCTTTTTGTGCATGAGCCCACTCTATATTTTGATTGAATCAAAAAAAAACAGTATCTATTTCGCCTTTATACATTTGATTTTTTTGGTAGCTGTAGAGCTATTCTTTTTGGTGGTAGAGCTCCCGTGACGGAGCTCGCGGGCGTAGGCAACACCGCATTACCTAATATACTTGCCGCTAAATGGTAGTGTACTAATGTAGAGTGAAGATTCGCTTCAAGCGAACTAGGGCGTAACATTCATGGGATTTAAATAATACTTATTGCTTTGAATAATGATTTATTGTATTCTGTATAGGTAATTGTTTTACAAATTTTTATGTACTCAATATTTTTGTTTAGTCAGATTATTTACTGATTTAAATCGGAAAAACAAGTCTACGCAAAATATGAACATATTGATTCCATTACTTGTTTGGTAGAACCGGATTAGGAAGTTTTTTAAGAGTTTCCCCATGTACTTTTATTGTGTTTGGAATATTATCTTTGGTAGTGTTCCAGTGACGGAGCTCGCGGGCGTAGGCACCAAAGCATTACCTAACTACTATTACGCATTACCTAACGCATACATGCCGCTAAATGGTAGTGTTCAGCACTATCGTGTTCCGGTCAGGTGGTAATGTACGGCCCTGTAATTTCCGGCACAGAGGCATAACACCTTAGGCTTCAGAAGGGGTAACGCATCTGCATTTTGACTTTGGTCTTTGTGTGGGTGTCTATAGGCTGCAGTCATCACTTAACATCAATGTGAGCTGCATGCTTGTTTGCCACATCGATCACATAAAAAAAGCTAACGGTTAAAAAATTTAGACGGTTAAAGAATTTATTATATTTATTTTCATAAAATTTCAGTAGCTATTTCGCCTTTATACATTGTTAATTTTATATGTATAAGCCGCGAGCGCGCCGCATCATACATTAAAATGTAGATAGAATGTAGCCTTCATAATTTAGAAAGAGAAATTGAGCCAAAACCTGCCACTGAAACTAAATTAACATGTCCTCTAGTGTGTATAGAGACAATAGAAATCTCAGCAACATGCACCGTATGTAATTATTATTGTCGCTGGTATGTTTTCGTCTGCAGTTACGCTTAATTTCTCCCAAGAGGATAAACGACATACCTATTATATGAAACAACCCCAAACATTAAACTTACTTTGAAATAATACTGCTGTTGGAAATAGCCCTATTTTTAGGACGAACTTATGAAGGCGGCACGTCTTGAGACGGCATTAATCTACTTCACCGAACGATCGGCGAGCACATATATTTTGAATAGTTACTAAAATTATTTGCATCGAAACGAAACAGTTCGGAAATGGGATAAGTGCCAGTATTGAATGTTCTACTTTGAATGATTTTAATCACTACAATCCCTACTTCCCTACTTAATATTATAAATGCGAAAGTAACTATGTCTGTCTGTCTGTTACCTTTTCACGTCCAAATGACTGAACCGATTTTAATGAAATTTGGCACAGAGATAGAGCTGACTTTGAGAAAGAACATACTACTACTACGAACAGGCTACTTAGTTATTTATAAAACGACATCCACGCGGGCGAAGCCGTAGGCAACAGCTAGTAAAAAAATATTTTTTATCATGTTTTTCAGACGTTTTTATTTTTAGTAACATGAAGAGTAACGCTACCTATTGTAGTAAATGACATATCAACTACTTGACGGCCCGGTTAATCCAGCGGTGTGAGTTTTTTTTTAACTACAGAATACAAGACCGAATCGAACTAGTGATATTATTATGTTCGTTGCCAGCTTAACCATTCACAAATCTGAAAACTGGATACCAACATAATTAAAACCTTGCAAGACTGGATGGATCATTAAGAAATATTTGCACTACATATCAGACTTAACAAACCGTTACTTGAACACAACATTTTCTTAATCTTGATCAGACAATGACGGATTGCGTAAGCCTGTAATGAGCTACGCAGCACAGTTTCCGCATACCACAAAAGTGTCTCGCGGAACAAAAAATGGGTGCAGTGGTTGCACGATAATTAATATAAGTGCGTTTACAAATTTAACTTCAGTAGCAGTGCATCAGTATCTGTGTTATGCATTAAATGGTTCATGATATTATGTACAGAATTCTGATACATTTATCAAAAATATTCTAGAATAAGTATATCATTTCATAACTAGGGTTGGCAGATGTCCGGTATTTCAGGGATTGTCTGGGAATTTTACGTGCTGTCCCGTGTCCAGTAAATGAAGTTTGGCGTCCCAAATTAAAAAAAAAACCTTGTCAGAGGCCTTATGGGCGGTTTGAAAACATCTGACAACGGGTTGGCCATTAACGCATTGGAGCAGCGTGGTCGAGTAAGCGCCTGGCCTCCTGCCAAGAAGGGGAGAGACTCGTCCCCAACAGTGGGACGTATCAAGAGCTTCCATTATTATTATTATTAAATTATTTAAAAAATGCTTGCATTTTTCACAAAGTTACAATAATAATAAACCAAACATAACGTACTAGGTAATTCCTACTTAGTTTCGTTTCTGACCTAAACTCTTAACCCGTTCGTGACCCCAAAAATATTCAGGAAATTATCAGCCTGGATTTAGCAACCCTATTCACAACAGATAAAAGAAAAATTACATGGCACGTTAAATCCTGTTCTACATAGTCCCCGGAGTATCGAAAATGGTAGGTATATTCTACCTACATGGGTGTAGCTGGCGAGGTTCTCTATTTTACTATCTTATAATTTAGTCGTAATGTGAAATGTCATAATGTTTTTGTTCGTAATCATAATTTGTCCGAATGATAACTTTCCCGAACTTAGGCTGGTTTAGCACCAAGATATTTAATTTTGTTGAAGTTAAAGTTATTGTAACATTTCACATCTTTCTCTAACTTTAATAGATTTCTATAAGTTAGAGAATGATGTGAAACGTTACAATAACTTTAACTTTAAAAATATATATATATATTGGTGCAACCCAAAGCAAATACCATCAATAGAAATAAGAAATAAGTAAATACAATAAAATTTAAATAAATTTGTCATAATTATTACAAAAAATAATATTCATATTCCCAAGCCTTAAAACCATTTTCAATAAAAGTTATACATCCTAAACATCGAAGCTGCTTTGTGTCGTCGATGATCCTAAAGTTTGTCTAGTCAATAATAAAAAAATATACCTCACACCGAACGGTCGAATAATTAAGTCTGTTTGCATGAATTTACTAAATAATAATTACACGTCATAATTTTCACCTTCACTAACACTTGTTTTAACACCTGTTAAGAAACTGAACACGCTTTAGCACGATACACAGAACAGTAAGTGGCACCATACGTTAAGTAAATAATGTTTCGCAAATTGTCTACCGTGAAATTATTACCTTGTAAAGCGGACTGACTACATACTATGTTTATACAAAGATGTATCTTAAACAGGTTCTATAGTCAGTTAAGACAGTTTATCATGTTGCCGGCAATGATGAAGATAAACACAAACTCTCAAGTAGTTAAGAGATGTAAACAGTGTAACCCACAGCGAAGTAAGTTTTCAGGGAATAATTAAAATAAATATTGTCTTGTCAAAGGGTCTAATAAGTAAACGAAAATTGGAAAAAGAAGTTGACGCTGAACGTCTCCGACTACTTTAAACCACTACCTCCAGAACTAGAGCTTCGACAGATAAGTAGTAAAGTGACAGGGATTTACAGACATACCTGCAGGTAATAATAATAAAAAACGGTCAGGTGCGTGTCGGACCACGCACAGTGTAGGGTTCCGTAGTTTTTAAGGTTTGATTAATGTAATGAAAAAAATAAATAAAATTTCCAGTATTACGTTTGGTCGACTTTTACTCGCAAACTTGTAAAGCCAACTTAGGTGTGATAGTTTTCCTTTTAATTTCGTTATATTTAGCTACTATTGCCGTAACGTTTGAATTTCTAACAATAACCGTTTAGTTGGTAGAGTGGGGCACACTTGACTCTTACGAAAATTGGCACTTTAAAACTTAATAAGTCACGAACAGTGAACTAAATCCAAAAATGATGCTAGCACATCTGTATCGTTTTTGAAATACCTATCCAACGATATCCCACACTATATTGAAAACGAAAAATAAAAAAATGACCTTTGCGTTACATGTAGGCAAGGTACCCTAAGCCTAGAGGTGTTTAAAAAAAGAACCTATGATTACTATGTTTCCCAGTCCCTTTCTTTATCCAGCTGATACCTGATCACTAGTTTCTTGCCTACTGTTATTATTACTTAACATTATATTTATAAGTTTCATATAGCAGGGTACACCCCCATTGTTTAGTATCTGCACTGTTTCCTAAACCCAAAGGTTGTCTGGAAGAGATCACTGCTTAGTGATAAGACCGCCTCTTGTATGTTGTGTCTCTTATTTCTCTGTCTCTTATCATAAGTTGGTGTACAATAAATAATATATTATTATTACCCTAAATAATTTTATATTTCGTGTTTTTATTTCACCAATTTGTCGGTGTGATTAAAGTGTATACTTGTGCCAAATTTCAAGTCTCTAGTACCAATAGTTTTTGCGCTAAACCGCGGACGGACAGACAGGCAGACAGACAGACGGACATGGCGAAACTATAAGGGTTCCTTGTTTACTAAGGAACCCTAACAACAAAGAACTGAAAAGCAGAAAATTAAAAACAAATCCTTGCTAGTAGAATGACAGGGCTAGTTCAACGCCCGAGTGTCGAATTCCTCTATGATTCCCAAAGTGGTCCAGGTGGACCCCCTGGGGTCCATGGGAGACTTGATGGGGGTCAACGTAGGCGTGAATAAAAAATTGGAAATATGGGAAAGTCATATAAATGTGGCAAGGGGGGTCCACCGAAACCAGAAAAAAATTGAAAGGGGTACAAGACAAAATAGTTTGGGAAACTCTGCACTATGACAATACATCGCCTCGCGGTAGCAGTTAGGTACTCATTAAAATATTTTTGAAGAGATTTTTAGAAATTTGAAAAGTAACATTTAACCATTATCAGTAAAATTTGTTTTCAATTTTCGAAGATTCTGAGCGACGTCGTCGAAAATTAAAAACGTGACAGAATATTAATACTAATTTAAGAGTGAATAAATAAACTCCCCTGTTACCCGAGGTTCAACAAACAAGCGAAAGCGAATCATTGCCTCTTGTATACTTCAAAATATTAAAGCTTATGTATTTTATCAAATTACATTTCAGTACAGACTACCATAGACATACTTGCAGATAATAATAAAAATAACAAAGAACTGAATAGCGGAAAATGAAAAAACAAATCCCTCCTCGTTTGCAATTAAATAGAACTATAGCTTATGAGGGTTTCTAAGGAAAACCCTTTGAATCCAAAGGGAACGGCTTAATGCGGAATTGTATTATGTCGACTCAACAAGCAATCAGACCAAACCAGAGCTCTTCAGCTGCGCTGTCATTAAATAATTCTCTAAGCACGTACTTTCAGTCAACTGAGGTTTTAGAATACTGCTGCATATTTTGAAAGCAGTATGAGCAAACAATGTTGAAGTCTATTTAACGTTATGAGCAAGGATAATCTAGCTTAATGTACTTAAAGTATTTTAAACCCGAATTAAAACGTAGACTGTTTTCAGATTTCTGACATTGCATTTTATAATACTTATAAGGTAATAGAAAATTAGCAGGTCTTAACCAAAATCGTTTATTTTAAGTTTATCGTCAAAGTGTCATCGTTTAGCCTACTCAAACTTTAATAATGACAGAACGCTAGTATAGGAGCCTGAGGCCAACCTTTAAACTTTCTAACGCCTAATACATGATAGTGCCACATTATATAATCTTTCTACCGTTTATTACATGACAGTCTTCGGCACAACCCTATATGACAGACAACTTTAGACACTATATGTGGATTAAAAGCGTCTAAATATTCAAAGGTACTGTTTGAGTTGTCACTTAACAAATGTTAAGTGCCTTCGTCAACCAACTGACACATCGTAAACCAATAAGTGATGAACTTGAGATAAAAACCAAAATATAATTAGAAGAGCGGAAACTCACAACCGAGGAGAAATCGCAACATCATCAAGTGCACTTCTTGAACATCTTTACATTGTATGTGGGCCGATTGAGTTTAGTTCGCACGAAACGTTTCCATTATCCGACCCGACGATGATTCTTGTAATTTTTTATTGAAAACTTATTCTAGAACACGTTTCACGTGGATGGCAAGTGACGACTGCAGATTAGAATGCAGAATCTACACGATAACCGGAGGTGAAAATGCAGATTTGTTGCTGCTCCTGTCTAAAATGTTTTGCCTCTATGACAGTTATGTGGCCATTCATTGTGCCAACAATAGTATATAACAATAAAACAAAAACTATACATATAGAAAGCAAAAGAAACTATCATTTGTACGACGACTTTACCTATTCGATTATACCAATCTTCTCATTTGTAATCAAATCGTTGAACTCTATGTCCAATTACAATTAATAGTCCCCACTGACGATCAGTTAAACTGATCAGTCGGACTGATGTAAAACTAAAATTTGATCGTCAATGGCGAATCATAAATCCACAGTTTTAACTGAAGACGCGCCCGGAATTTTTCCGTACATTTCATAATCCAACCAGTGTTGCCAACTTAGTGGATTTTCCACTAAAGTTGGTGGTTTCAATCGCCCATTGTTTTGGTCGGCTAATAATATTACGCGTCAGATATTTGATGATATGAAGTGGAATAACAAGCATGCAGTTTACATTGACGGTACGTAAGCCTGTAGCCTATAAACAACAACACGAAACCAGAGATTTAAATGTAGATGCGTTGCCACTCCTGGGGTCTAAGGTATTATGACTCTGTGCCGAAAATTATGGTGCCGTACAACACGTATCAGTGCATATCAGTTCGTACTAATAAATAGCTTCATTTGGTTGACCGTTATATAACAGGTATTTGATTACAGTCGAATGGACCATGGACAGGACATGGAAGCGTCCATGGTCCATTCGAAAGCTATCAAAAAACGTCTACGTCCCAAAGGACCGTAGGGACGCGATTTTTGTACCTACTTCTTGTACGTTACCACGGTCTAACAAAACAAAGTAATATATTTTATATCACTTTATACTAATATATTACAAGAGAACTATTAAATACAAGTAATATATATAACTATTTATTATATACATAAAAACGTAACGTAACTTCACGCCTGTAATCACCAAAGGGGTAGGCAGAGGTAAATGCATGCATTCAAGCATACATGCAAACACCCACTATTCGCCGGTTACGTTTTTGGCCCATCAACAGGTGGCGAGACTGTTGCCCTCTCCGGGCACATTATCAAACTCCGGGGTACTGGGAAACTTCCAGAAAATGGAAAAATCTCAATAGAACCAGAGATAAAGGATTTTAAACCATTATCTCTGATAGCCCCGGGAATCGAACCCAGGACCTCCAGCGTAGTAGTAGTGGTAATGTTATGTACATAATAAATAGTTTCGTATATTAATATAATACATAACTATTTATTATATTCTATCAAACGAATATATTATACCAAACGAATATATTATAGCCAAAAAATAGCATAACGTTGTAACGAGTTATCGATAAATAGCCGTTTAGTGGTTTTCTGGTGATTTTAAAGGGTGAATCTGGGGAAGAGCTAACATAACTGTTGCCAACACTGAATCACACTGAATCAAACGGTCAAGGTCAGGCGTCAACTAAGGTAGGTACGGCTAATATCGTCAACGTTTTCAATGAATTTAATTAAAAAAAAATATTGATTTTAATATTAGAATTGATTATTTCAAAAACAACATAAGTCACATTGAATTAACTTACCAGGACAGACAAAAGAGTTTTTATGTTAAACAAATTAGCACACCAATATTGATTTACAAGGATTTTCAAAAAACCCGGCCCCTATTAGAGACAATTACCTTAGATTTAGATTGACATTAGCATCAGTTCATTTTGACATTAGCTTCAGTTCGTGAATGGGGAAATCTAGTTGGCGTAAATCGTTTGGAGTGACGCCACAGTTTTATGACAAAAGTTTTACGAAAAACTGACCGTCAATGTGGACCATAAGACCTCCTCTAATCTCCAATATATGATTAAGTCACTGGTATTCTTAAATTAGTCTGTTATTATTATTATATTTAATTCGCATCGTCATAGAAAATGGATACAAATTTCTTGTAAAGATGCTGTTATAATATCTTCACCCAACTAAACTTGAAATAAGTACTCACCCACGAACTGATGCTATCTGTTATATTCGAGAAACAATTGTTTTAATTCATTACTTTTGCGTTAAGCAAACCCACGCGATCGAGACATCATTATTACAAACGCCTGTAATATTTTAGATATAACGTTTATTGTAGTCATAAGCGCAAGAAATATATTATCCATTGTTATTAAAATAAATAAAATTGTAATTATAGTTGTATACCCACGTATTGTACTACATTTTGTATAATGAAGTTGAGCTATAGTAGAGTAGAGATCCGAGAGAGCGTCAACAACCATAGCGTTGTCGGCGATGGTTTACTTATATGTTCACTTATGTCAAAAACTTGAAACCACATCATAAAAAAAGTAAAATAATATACTTTAAGTGTACCTACCTATGGACTTCCATCTAATGAAACTTTCATTAGACCAATACAATTTACGTAAAATTCAATTATGTAAGACATTGATATGATAGCTGAGTATAGATACCTAATATACTCTTTGAATAGCTGTGAAAGATATCACTCCATTGCCCAGACATTTATTCTTCGAAAATGATCCCTGCTATCCAAATGGCAAGTACCTTATCATAAAATTATAATAGGTCCACATAATATATGCAGGACCTATCTATGCTACGCCGAATGGTACCCATAACAAACTTAACGTAACCAAACAATAACAAATGACTAAAACTCTACAAAACGTCTCTACCAACTACCTGTTACGGCGGTATCGCCGAATCCTACCCATAACGGTCGTAACGTAACCAACGAATAACAAATGACTAAAACTCTTAAGAACGTCTCTATCAACTACCTCTTTCAGTGGTATCACTGAATCCTACCCATAAAAATCGTAATTTAACCAACAAATAACTACGTAACTTCACGCCTGTAATCCTCGAATCTGCTTACCCCGGCAGAGGTAAATGCATGCAAGCATAGGTACATTCAAACACCCACGATTCGCCAGTTACGTTTTTGGCCCATGTAACAGGTGGCGAGCCTGTTGCTATCTCCGCACACATTACCAAACTCCGAGGTACTAGAAAACTTCCGGAAAATCAATAAATACCAATAGAATCAGAGATACAGGATTTTAAACCGTTATCTCTGATAGCCCCCGACCCGGGAATTGAACCGAGGACCTCCAGCGTAGTAGTAGTGGCCTACTACCAATAGGCAACTGAGGTAGTAGCCTAGTGGTAGCAGGTGGTAACACAAATAACTAAAACTCCCGAAAACGTCTCTACATTTTGAACTCAATAATAAATAGCAAATGCACCGAAAAACATACTTTTTATATGAGCCACAGATTGTCCCAAGTGGATTTGAGAGTTTCAGAGCGGTATGCCAAGTAGTAAAAGCGACGTCGTAATATTCAGATTGCAGATTTTATCGCGAGCAGTATGTAAATCTTCATGAAATTCAACGCCTAAAGAGCACTCGACATAAGTTGAACGAAGTCCAGTACATTTACTCTTTTTAATATTTCACTAACTTGACACACTGGTGAAGTAAACTGAGGCAAGTAGCTTCAAGGAAAGAACTTGAAAATAGCATTTATTGTAAAATATAAACGAAATGAGACTCAACATTTTCTTGTTTATTGGCGACAACTTTCGGTACGTCATGTGGTGTGAATATTCTCTCCAGTCGCTTCTCTCTTCAATAATAGGTACTACAGCCGTAGACGCCAGAAGAATAAAACATCGAAAGCATTACAGAAGGGTACGAAAATTGAACGCCTCCCGAGCTGTGGACCAATAATCCGGTTAAATTCACGGCTATATGGTCAATGGTCGCTGGTAATCGCCATTCAAGGACAAATTAAGCTTGATCCCCACAGCAGCGACTTTAATTGATAGTTTCTACTCGTTGGTGATATCAAAATCACAGTGTAAACATGCATTGATTTATTATCGCTGGCAATGCGGCGATCGGATCGCTGTAAATCTGAAAATTCGCAGCAAAAGCCTAGCGATCTACGAGAACGCAATTGTGTATTCGTGGTATGAGTATTCATTTGGCAGACCTACATAGTACATACATATTTCCAGTTTTTTGTTACTCAATGATTAAATCTGCCAAAAAAGACACTTAAAGACTGTTAAATACAACTGCATTAGTACTGATCAATCGCTATCATATGGACACAAAAGTGATTAATCGCAAGCGAGTCACCGTCGGTCAAAGTCGATGCATGTGGACAGTGGACTGGTGTGATTTAGTACCGTTCATTGTGGTCATACTAGAAATCCTTGAGACAAACTTTATTCCAGCATTAGATAGCTTTGAAATGATGACGTTGATATATTCCGAAACTGTCTCTTTCTGCCAAGCACTGAACGTCACGGTGAAACACATGGACTATTTGTTTTATATTATTTCGCATTAACACATGCTTGTGAAATATATATTATTTTTAAAGAAAAATGGAAAGAAAAATTTGACTTAAAGTTAGTTGCCTAACTAGCATAGTTGGTAATAGATGGCGCTGCTGCTACCATAAAGCAATGCAATAGATGTGAAGGAAAGATTTGACAAATCGGGCAGGGCTTCAGTAGCTCAATTGGAAGAGTGGCTGGACTAGATTCCCAGTAGGTCGCGAGTTCGAGTCTCGCCTGAAGTCAAATTTTTCTTTCCATTTTTCTTTAAAAATAAAACACATGGACTATTTTCCTTTTATATTATGGAAGTGGCAAACAAGCCTGCAGTTCACATTGATGTCAAGTGATCACTACAGCGTATAGACACCCACACAAAGACCAAGGTCAAAATGCAGATGCGTTTTCACTCTTGAGGCCTAAGGTGTTATGCCTCTGTGCCGTAAATTACAGGGCCGTACATTACCACCTGATCGGAACACGATAGTCCTGAACACTAGCACTTAGAAGTAGTATACATTCGGCAAGTATATTAGGTAATGCGGTGGTGCCTACGCCCACGAGCTCCGTCACTGGAGCTCTACCACCAGAATATTATGGACATAAGCTGATAAAAAGTAAATATTTCGTCAATGTAAGCACTTCAACGTTCCTACGTTCTCAAACTTCGCGACTCTCGAAAGCTGTAAAATAATGAAGTGTGTTTGCTCATAGGTAAGTAGATCTTGAAAGATTTTATGAAGAGCATGACTTAGGGAAAGTTTACTGCTGTATTTTCAAGAGTTAGCTCAAAACATTTAGAAATTTCCATAATTAAGTATTTAAGCTATAACTGCCTCAGTAGTGTAGTGGTAGCAGGCCACTACTACTACGCTGGGGGTCCTGGGTTCGATTCCCGGTTCGGGGACAATCAGAGATAACGGTTTAAAATCTATCTCGGGTTCTATTGGGATTTTCCATTTTCTGGAAGTTTCCCAGTACCCCGGAGTTTGGTAATGTGCCCGGAGATGGCAACAGATTCGCCACCTGTTACATGGGCCAAAAACGTAACCGGCGAGTCGTGGGTGTTTGCATGTATGCTTGAATGCATGCATTTACCTCTGCCTACCCCTTCGGGAATTACAGGCGTGAAGTTACGTAAGCTATATACGGTACCTACTCAACAATTAATATTCCAAATCGAGCCCACGAAAGAGTCGATCGGCTCGTTTCGACTTCGTAGAGCGTTATCTCTGCTGCATCTGCCTACTTAGGCAATGAGACGCCAGTATTGGTCAAAACTTGATCAATATGGTCGTCACAAACGTCAAATTGGTACGGTGTGAAAGAGATAACGCTCTACAGACCCCAAATAAGCCGAAGTCTCCTTCCTAATTTCGATGTGCAATATTTATAGTTGAGCACTGTACCAGAGAATATGTAATACTGTACGTAAGTACTCATCTATACAAATAAATAAAATTGGAGTGTCTGTTTGTAATATAAAAATAACCTCTTTTTACTAAAGGCATATGTATGTTTACACGGTTTAAATACTATTTTTTTTACAATTTTTTACTGTCTGTCTGTCCATCTGTCTGTCTGTCTGTCTGTTTGGCGAGGCTAATCTTGGGAATGGCTGGACCGATTTTGACGGGACTTCACTAGCAGATAGCTGATGTAATAAGAAGTAACTTAGGCTACTTTTATACTAGCTGCGCCCACGACTTTGTCCGGGTAGATACTGAACAATCATAAATACTCATGCGGACGAAGCCGCGGGCACAGCTAGTACCTAATAAAAAGAGATGTACCTATGTCATTTAAAAAGTAGTATCTTCATGAAATTGACACGTTTTCTAAATTTCTAATTTAAAGTTGAGGTAGTTAATCATAACATACAAGTACACAATAGGTAGACGAAGCCCTTTAAACTTAGTTTTTGTTTCACTATAGTCTGAATATTGTATCAAGTTGAATTACAGAAACAATGTTGATACTTGATAGTTGTTAATTCTAGAGAACTAATACAAAGTTTTGCTTGTTATCATACTTATCTACAATTTGGTTTCATACTCGTGTATTCTATTGATTGTGTCACTTTCTTGTGTGGGGTTCTCTATACTCTATACATTAGGTGTGTACAGTGCCAGATTAACCTTGCCCTGAGCAATCTACACCAGTGTGCCCTATCCAAGTTTTCTTTCTTTTGGTGAGAAAGAAAAGAAATTACTTACTGCCAATTTTAAATCTATTAATCAGAGCATGTATACTTTTTTCTCATCAGAATAAGCATCATCACTGCCGGCGAGAGTCCGCCGGCGGGCTCTTAAGGTTAAACGTTCGCATCAGCTAAGCAACTTATCCCAAAAGATGGCGCAGTTTCTCGGAAAGCGTGTTTTTAATTCATTTCAACAAAATTAAAGCGAAAAGGAGTAATTAATGTGAGTTTAGCGAACATGAAAATCATTTTTGTATACATTTCTGATTTAGTTGAGACTACTGATAGCTACAATTTCGAAATATTGGTTATTGTACTGCGACTAGAATACGTGAACTAGCAATTCGCACGCATACAAACGAAAGAAATGTTATAATTTATAAACCCAATATTCGTCGCATCAAAAAACAGACATATGGCGTAATGGAGAATGCTACAGTCTAACCGGCGGCGTACCCAGGGTTCGAATCCTGTCACATGTTAACAATCTGTTTAATTTGTTATTATTGTTTTTTTTTTACTTTTTATTAAACGTTAATATTTAAAGATTTTTTAATGCTTTTAAGTACCTAATAATTTTTTTTTGTTAAAGTTTTGTAAGGAATGTTCCTAACAAAAATAACTATCTGTACTAATAATTATAAAATAATTTGTATGTTTAAACCATTATTTTAATATAATAAACACTAACATCATAAAATAATAGTCTAATGTATTTACTTTCTAACCTAATTTATTTACTTTCCAATCCGTGAAAAAATAGTTTAGTTACGGTCCAGTGTGTTTGTGAAGGTGAAATTATAAAAGGACTAATTAGTTTTTAATATTGTTCCACAGCATGAGAACCCCGGGGTTACGGCCCTGTAATTTCCGGCACAGAGGCATAACACCTCAGGTCTCAGGAGTGGTTACACATATGCATTTTGACCTTGTTCTTGTTGTGGGTGTCTATAGGCTGCAGTCATCACTTAACATCGATGTGAACTGGTAGCGCTCCAGGGACGGAGCTCGCGGACGTAGGCACTACCGCATTACCTAATATATTTACTTTTACCTCATTTTGGAAGTCCGGGGAAGGTTTAAAGGTAAGAAAATATGAAGAAATTGAAGGGAAATAGTAAAAACCACAATTTCATTTTTCCATACAAATAGTCTGTATCTACCAAATCTTTGACACATTATTTAATTGTGAGGCAATACGAAGTTTGCCGGGTCAGCTAGTAATGAATAAAAATTTAAGCGCTCACGATTGTAAACTATCGCGTTGAGAGAATGTCGACATTAATCTGTTATACCTACGATATACTGGTAGGCTGTTGATTAACTATCACAAACATCTAATTTATTCGTATCATAACATAAACATTGATAATATTATATCGTAAATATGAAGAAAAGTTATGTATTAATTTGAATCACAAATGGGCGCTTATTCGGAGACAGGCATTCGGCTGGCGCCTGCGCATTTCTGTTGATCACGCGATATTAACATTTGAATACCACTGCCGTTAAATGACATTTCTTTATTCAAATAATCACATTATACTAAGGTTAGCACAGCCATTAATTCAATTAATACCATAAAACGAATAACCATTATGTAGATTTATCTTACTAATATTTAATATTATCTTATAATCGTTTAATCACTTTTCACAAATTATATTGAGGAAAGATTTACAAATATTTTTCAACATATATCCTCTATATACTCGTAAATAATAAAAGGTATAATACAATAGTAAAAGGACATCAAATTATTGCCAAATGTTCAATTCGACTCCTTCTTAATGTCAGCGTAGTCATGATGGCAAGAAAAGGTCGAAAGCTCCTCGAGGAAGATTCCAATTTAAGTTCAACATTATGCTGTGATTTTATAATCACTGTGTTACCTACACAGTGGATATAGACAGATGTCAAGAGCGGGATATCTGGCGCTCTACACTCTCTGCCTACCCCGTAACGGACTTGGCGGGAAGGTACACACATACAATTAGTGAAATTAAACAATTTGAACTTCAAACGGCGATCAACCAACGAAGCACTCAAATCTCTGCAGAGCGGCTACCCTTTGCCGCTATTTTGTTTCGGCGCCTTACTTTTAGGCTCCCAATAAGGGATTTAAGTAGATTCCAATATTTAATGAGCAATGAAGAGCAAAAAGAAAAATCTCACCTTACAGTCCCAAAGTGTCGCGATTAAAAATGGAATAAACTATAAAATCTACACAAAAAGGTAGCAGGTGCAAGCAAATCTTGAAAATTGCGAATGGCTACGTGCGCCCGGCCAATATATTACTTGTACATCTTGAGATATATGAATTTACAATACAAAATGCAGGTCTTTTATCGATGCGAAGATGCCACGAGGGATAAAGTCTTTTGAATGTGAACACCGAAACTGGTTTGCTCTCCAAAAAATGGTCACCAAACGTCATTATCCCCATTCACTCGACCCGAGACGAATATTTCTGCGTTTGCGTTTTTGTTGCAAGCAACGACGAGATCGAATTCTATAAGAAATCGATTTATATTTCAACTTAAAGTGACATCGCAAAAATCGATTTCTTTTTGTATTGCGAATGGGTAATGACGTTAAACAGATGGGTGACGATATATCAATGTGTTTTCGGGTTTATGCGAATGAGTCCGGCGCCTTAGATTGCGTCGAGATAAACCTTTGTTGCCTAAAGATAAAAATAAAATTCTTCTCATTTATTGGGATGCATAAATTGTTTGCAATTTAGACCCAAATATATTAGCACATTTTTATACCAAATCGTATTATATTATTTTGGTAAAAACCTGACAGGAGATATCTATAAACTGCAATTTTAAATACAACAGAACTTTTGTATATTTTCTTCTTTTGAATATCAACGTGCCATCGATGACTCACACACATTTCAATAAGGTTACCAGGGGTAAAGCTCTTAATTATACTTTGAGAAGTACATCCTCACTAAGCGAAGAAAAGGTAAAGAAATATAAGAATTTGACATGTCCGGGAACAAAATAAAATATTGAAAGTTCGACTTGAAGCTTGAAGTCAAATAAACTCATGGTGCGGTTAGTGACTCTCGTCCTTAAAAATGAATCTCTTTTTTATGTAACGAAGGTAGCAAACCAGCATACAGTTCACATGGATGACAAGTAACTACTAACTAAGACTACAACCTATAGACATCTGCACAAAAACCAGAAGTCAAACTGCAGATGTGATGCCACCCTGAGCCCTTAGTTGTTATTTCTCTGTGATAGTAATTAGTTACAGGGACACTACCATTTGGCGGCAGATAGGTAGGTACTGCGGTGGTGCCTACGCCCTAGAGTCCCTACACTGGAACTCTACCACCAGTAAATTCCTACCTCTAAATGGTAGAAAGTATGAAAGTGTTATACAGGACCTCTATATCGGTTAGATGGTAATGAAAGGACCCAAAAACATAATAGCATTTTAGATTAGGAATAAAAAAGTAGGCAACACAATAGACAAGTCTAAGAGACCCTGGTGCACTGGCCTAGCAAAAGCTACGCCTCTGGTTTAGATCCCCAGCGCTTACGATGATTAACATTGTAGGAAGAAAAACTGCCCGTTGTGTAAGTTTATTATAAGTTTTCAGTTTACTGCTTCCCATCAAAAATCTGAGGAAATCAGTCACAGAAATGGCTTGCCTACAATCTGCGTATATTTAAACAATACCTATGAATATTAATTATATAATTTACCAACAATATCATAAGGTACAGCATGAAGCCATGATAACAGGGTGGGTAATCAATGAGCGCTATTAAAACTATAAAGATATATTGTTGTAATTATTTCTTAGAACCGGTCTGTTCATGACCAATAAATGTTGCAAAATAATGGAAAAGGATGTAATTTGTGTAAGATTCCTAGTTTGTTTATTCTTTTCCATTAATACTGATAATATTCCAACATTAACTTAGTCTATAATGTAGGTAATAGTTAAGAACATGAAACCTTCATGTATAAAGTAGGTAGGTATTACATAAACTCACGAAGGTACAGACAAAAAATTTGAACCAAATATGATGAGTAGGTATAGTATTACGCAAACTTGAAAGAACAAAGATATTTTTTAATAAGCGCTCTACGTCCTTCACTGTAAAGGACTTACTTATAAATACTTGGCAGATTAATAATATAGGTATCTATTTTATTTTAAAAATTATTAAAAAACAACTGGTTAGAAGCAAGGATTCCGTACCATCATCTTTAAACATGGATGACAAGTAACGAAAATCACAAATATTCAAGTTTCTACCAATTTTGTTTTACTATTGAGATCGAGTAAAAAATTGCCTAAATACGTATTAAGTTTGTTGTATGGGAGCCCTCCTTAAATATTTACTTTATTTTTATTTAATTAATTTGAAAGTACAACTTATTCTGTGAAAATCATCATCATCGTACCATCGTATCATCTACCTGCTACCCTATTTTAATATTGACCAAAAATACGAAAAACACGTTTATTGTATGGGGATCCCTCTTAATATTTTTGTTTTTACTATTTTTTGTAATAGCGGCAACGGAAATAAATACTTTGTGAAATTTCAGCTTTCTATCTATGAGATACAACCTGGTGACAGACAGACGGACGGACAGACAGACAGACAGACAGACAGACAGCGGAGGCTTAATAATAGGGTCCCGTTTTTACCTTTGAGGGGAACTCAAAAACAGTACTTAAGTATTCAAAAACATAGGAAAACACTTATTGAAATTTCTATCCAATTGGGAATTTGAAAATAAAAAATGTATTGATTTTTTTTTATATTTTATAAAATTTCGTTATTAATTATATTGATGTGTCATGCGAAAAACTAATAAAAAACATTTTTTTTCATTAAATTATCAGCAATTAAAAGTTGATAAAATTTAAATAAAAATAACGTGACTATGAACGCCCCACGATTGGTACCCCTGATTGTGACGTCATAATGTTATAGCTGTTCAAGAATAGTACAGCGTTTACGGCAATAACCTACATGTGACTTGACAATAATATCGAATTTGCTAAAAAAATTGTTAGTTGATTCCGTGTAGGTATGTGAGACAAAGGATTTATAAAGGCAAGGTCTCCTCCACCGAAGCCCTTGCATCCCAGGGCACCCAACGCCGACCTGCATGGCAGGCCAGAAGAAGCCGCAGCAGAGGGGGTCAGCTCCGGTGCTGCTTAAGCTGCTGCTGACGTCAACTGATGATGAAAGGCAGGGTCTGATAATATTCCTGATGTTGATATATTTATGACACGGACCAATCAGCCTTTTATGACTACCAATTTTTTGACAAATGATGTTCGGTTCAATTCTGCTTAAGTTCGAAAGTAAGTAAGTAAGTTTAATCTATACATCTATACAAATAAATAAAAATGGAGTGTCTGTTTGTTATATTAAAATAACCGCTTTTTACTAAACGCATATGTATGTATACACGGTACATATACCAAAACAACATTTTTTTACAATTTTTGTCTGTCTGTCTGCCTGTTTGGCGAGGCTAATCTATGGAACGGCTGGACCGATTTTGACCAGACTTTCACTGGCAGATAGCTGATTCGATAAGGAGTAACTTAGGCTACTTTTATCTCCATACATCCATACATACATACATACCTACATACAAATAAGTAGAATTGGAGTGTATCCAACTTTGACGGAACTTCCACGGGTAGGTAGCTGATGAAATAAGGAGTAATTTAGGCTACTTTTATCTCCGTACATCCATACATACATAAATACCTACATACAAATAAGTAGAATTGGAGTGTATCCAACTTTGACGGGACTCCCACGGGTAGGTAGCTGATGTAATATTAGGAGTTACTTTTGCTACTTTTATCTCCATACAACCATACATACATACATACCTACATACAAATAAATAGAATTTGAGTGTCTCCGATTTTGACGGGACTTTCACTGGCAGATAGCTGATTTAATAAGGAGTAACTAAGGGTACTTTTATACTAGCGTAGCGGCCACGACTTCATCCGGGTAAATACTGAACAATCATATTTTTTCTCACGTGGACGAAGTCGCGGGCACAGCTAGTAAGTAATAAAAATAATGTTATGAAATACTCGTACTTACATCGAAATGATCTTCACAATAAAAAAAAACGATTTTGTTTTTGGATTATCACGGTGCACTGCTTGAAACCATTTATTTCGACGTTTTTCATCTTGGGGAACATTTAAAAACATTTGTTTTTGTAGTATTCGTACATAATGGTACAAAACAAGAACGATAACTTTTAAGATTCGACATTTTCAATATAAATTTGTGTTTTTATATCAATGTCAACAGAATTAATTGGATCAAAACACTGTACGTATTGTCTCTGTATCAATTGCTTGGAAACTAACAATATGACGTCACATGCACTCGGGTTTGTTCGGGAGCTGTCGGCGTGTCCTCGGTACTGGATTCAAAAACTTATTTTTATTTTGATACAACTTATGAATTATTGCAAAAAAAAAATAGTTTTGTTATAAAACTTAGGTATATACTCGTACATATAATCTTTCTATTTATCGCCAATAATTTTTTTTTTCAAAAACCCAATTCTGTAAAAATATAACTAACGTTTATTGAAATTCGCTTATTCTATAATCTCTCTGCGACATTAAACACCATGTTCACCTTGATAAGGACAGTTAAAGTTAAATGCGTCAAGGAGTAATTCAATAATGATTTTATGAACGTGTGGCGTATCATTTAAATTGATTTACGTCATAATAATTACAATGAAAATCAACATAGCTCAGCATCAGGTTCTTAGTTGTACTTAAGGTACATTTAAACACACGTAGGCACCACAAATTTTATAATAATATGATATAGTATTATACATAACTATAATTAATAATATACGCGCATAAATATTGTCACAACAATTTATTATAAAAGATTCGCACGCTTCGCATGGGTGAAAGTTAACTACATTACTTAATAAAAAGTATCCTATGTGTTACAGCCATATATACTCTGAGTACCACAATTTCATCGAAATCCGTCCAGCCGCTTTAGCGTGATTGAGCAACAAACAAACAAATATCCTACTATACTACTAATAGTAGTTATATTAGTATTAACACGAAATACTATTAGTACTATTAAGTAGTAAAATATGAAGAAATTAACTCACTAGGTAATAAATACACATAAAAACCTTAATTTTGTGCTAGTTCCTGGAATAACGAAAGTTCATGATCATCACTCTAGCCGAGAGACGTCCACTGCTGGACAAAACCTTCCCGAAAAACGTCCACAACAGTGTTGAGCGTCATTAGGGTAGAATATACCCTAACAAATAGTAACAATAATAGGGCGATGCAGCTTAGGTACACCATGTCCTGGCTTGCAGTTCCGTGCCTCCCGGTCGTGTTATAAATGTTCATTACCAAAAACATCAAATAAAAACGCCTATTGTTAAAAAAAAACCTGATAGCAAATTATTGAGTAACATCGATTTTTATAGAAATAGGATGACAATTGAATAATTTTTACACGCCTGGGAAGATGAAGAATGAGTTTCATTTTTCTGCATCTAATAGGACTGCAAGGCAGTATAGTGAATGGTGTATGGTACTTTATACGTATTATAGGTAGTATTTTATTTACCTACGTGGAAAAGTTTGCAAAAACCTAAAAAAACATTGGGTTCGATATGCTACGTACGTTTATGAGATACAAAATATATCATTAAAATTGCTTTTACTTAGCGATATGTCATGACGTTTAGTACCTGTCGCCTTCAAGAACCTCTACAGTTGTGTCTTGCGCTTGTCTAAGGGCCCTTGTTGGTTGCGCGCATGTGGTACCACTATCTTTTAATTTTATCATATTAGAAGAGAAAGACAGACCACATTGACAGGGATTACTTTCGCCTCAAATAGGTTCAGAGTGTTGAGTGTTGTCTCCATGGCAAATCCAACTAGTACCTACATGTAACTATCTACAGCCCCATTCGTTTAAGCACTTAGGGGTGTTGATAAAGGGACGGAAATGGCTCTTTCAGAGGCTTTAAACGCACTGCCGGGTTAATCCGGGGAAATAGGTAATCATAGCCGGGTTCAAATGTACTACGGGTATGATGAATGGGACGAAACTTAGATTTTACTCCTTTGATACTAGCTTTTAGTTGAATACTTTTGTTTCAATTGAAATGTAGATAGGGCTTGATGAAATGGACGTTCATATCGTTATGGTATATATCTAGAACTAGACCTATGGAACTAAAAAAAAATGTAATATTTCTATTTTCTTTTTGTAATAATAATTTGATAAATTATAGATTTACTGATCAATGTCAAATGTGTTTTAGAGATGTCGACAGATTCGACGCCTACTTATACCTATGAGACTTACGGGTTATATTTACATAGAATAACACTATGAAAGAAAAATGAAAAGACAAATTAAACTGGGGATCTTTAATGAGGTCTCCCTCTTTCCCTGTTCTTTGTAGCCATGGAGAGGCACTTTTCATCATCGTCACTTTTCAGAACATCCGCTCGTCGAAGTAAATGACCGTACCACCTCAGTTTCGACTTCTTTACTTCATGCGCTATTTCAGCAATAGATAAAATCTAAAGTTAAATTGTCTACGTATTATAGTAGGTATTCTATACGAATAGCGCTACACCAGTACGGATACAACTAGTTTTACAATAACATGCATTTAAGGTACTCATGTAGCCACAACAAGCTCGCTAAATTAACATAGATTGAAAGCAATCAGGATTGTTTGAACGTTTTATGAAACAGTTATCATCGCGGTTGTTTGACCAGCAATTCGTAGAAACGGAATTTGAAAATAGAACTCTCATTGAAATTACTGAAATTGCTATGGATTTAATGCATAATTAAATGGGGAATTGTTGATTATGATGGGATTATGCGTATGTGTTTTAATTATTACGTAGATATTAATTGATATTATTGTCTGTTTGCTGCATGATTGCAGCATCCACACAGTTGCAGTCGCAAACACATTGGTTTTAGCATAAAAAGTAGCATGTCCTTTCTCAGGATTCAAAACTATTGGACAAAATATTAAACTGCCTCGGTAGCCTAGTGGTAACAGGCCACTACTACTACGCTGAGGTCCTGGGTTCGATTCCCGGGTTATCAGAGATAATGGTGTAAAGTCCTTTATCTCTGGTTCTATTGGGATTTTTCTATTTACTGAAAATTTCCCAGTACCTCGAAGTTTGGTAATATGCCCGGAGATGTCAACAGACTCGCCACCTGTTACATGGGCCGAAAACGTAACCGGCGAATCGTGGGTGTTTGCATGTATGCTTGAATGCATGCATTTACCTCTGACTACCCCTTCGGGGATTACAGGCGTCAAGTTACGTAGAATATAAAATTTCAATACAATTGATTATAAATGTTTGAATTAACTTAATTACGTAGCACAGTCTTGTGTTATCTAAGCGATCAAGTTACAACAGCGTGATAGATATTAATATTCAGAATTTCTTAGAAGTAAAAGCTTATTAATAATCCACTGCCATCATCCACCTGACAAGAATGGTCCTTCGTTTTTTACGAGAAAACGTTCAATTGCAAATTCTCGATCATTTCATAATTGATGATCATCGAAATGCACATTACGATTCAGATATTAATCAAATTGAAATGTGTCAAGGAGCATCAAATTTTCTCGTTCTGAAGGTACAAGGAAAATTTCTCTGCTTAGATGCATAATCCTTTCTGTTTGTCTAAGCTACCTTAACACTCCCATCGCCTTTACTTTTTTGTGTCTGCGTCAAATATTACGACGCCCTAAATTACAATAGAAAAAGAACACTGTACCTAGTACTATGTATAGTACAGAAAGGGCGATAGCTATTAATCATCATCATTTCAGCCGAAAGACGCTTACTGCTGAACAAAGGCCTCCCCCAAAGAATGTTACAACGAACGGTCTTGAGCTGCCCTCATCCAGCGATTGCCCGCGACCTTCACCAGGTCGTCGGTCCGCCTCATGGGGGGCCTGCCTACGCTTCGTCTTCCGGAACGCGGTCGCCACTCCAGAACTCTTCTGCCCCAACGGCCGTCAGTTCTGCGAGCTATGTGCCCTGTCCACTGCCATTTGAGTTTCGCTATTTCGGCGATAGCTATTAGTGGAAGAAAATTCTTCCGTTAATGCATTCAGTCAACTGAACAATGACGGTCAATCCATTCGATGGACAGCAGTGTCCCGGGATAAAACTGTCACCAATGTACTCGCCAATCCAAAGTTTTTTTATTAATATGTATAAACCAACGTTTGACCACCAACTCACCTGATGGAAAGTGAAGATGTAGCCGAAGATGAAGCACGTTAGTCTAGAAAGTACCTATTCACTCTAGATTTGAAGATGCCCAGGTTGTAGTTTTATGGAAACAAAGAAGCCGGCAAAGTATTCCATAACTTAGCTGTACGTTTAATAAATGTAGAGCCGAAACGCTTCGTTCTAATTTGTGGTATGTTCACTGTGTAGGGATGATATTTCGCCGTTCTCCTAGTTGTCCTATTGTAAAAAGGTGAAAGGGAATTAGATTGTGTAGATCGTTCGCACATTCGCCTAAATGGATCCTATAGAAAATTGAGAGACACGCCACGGCGATGTTCAAGACTGAGCAATTTCGTGTTTACTAGCTTTGTGTCTCCAATTATTCTCGCAGCACGCCGATCAGCCGACTCAAGGGCTTCGAGCTGGTATTTGGCCGACCCGTCCGTAAGGTGGCAACAATACTCCATACACGACCGAACTTGTGCTAGATACAAATTAAGCAGCTGACGTGGTGTGAAGTACCTCCTAACCTTATTCAGGACCTCAACCTTCATACCAGCTAATTTAGCCTTGCTATCAAGGTAAATGCCGAAATTCACCGTGGGTGTTAAGGTTCCACCTAATAGGTCTAAATGGTCTGCGAAAGGTATAGGCTTATTATTTAACGCTGGGGAGAAGAAAAAAGGGCTCTTTTGTAATATAATTAACTTTGGAGAAGGCTTTTGTCCAGCAGTAAACGTCTTTCAGATGAAGTGATATGATGAAGAACGCTACTACTTGATAACACCACCATTAGTGTTGCACCAAACAACATAATAATAAAAGTTAAATGTCAGCAACAAGTGTTTCATTTATGTACGTCAATTTTGTGTTACATCCAAAAGAAACGAAGAACTCGGATCAGTGAGACACTGTGGGAAAAAATATCACGGGAATGTGCCGTTCGTTTGTGAAGCAGAAAGAAAAAGTATTGACAAGCTGCCGATCATATGATACAAGATATCGGAATAAATCTGAAGTGTGAACGCGTTTCACTCACATCTCGTTGAAGCCTGGAATATAACTTATTTTTTTTTACTACTTAAGCCGCGCACACACTAATTCGGATCGGTCGGACTATACAGTTCTGCGTTTGCCACCCGGGCCCCAGCCTACTCGGCTCCTCTCAGATGTCGGACTTACCGCAAGCATCTGTCTTAGGCCCCGAGCCTACTATCCAGTCTTAGGGCACGGGCGTGTGAGAACCCGAGGCACTTAACAAATGCGGACCCTGCCTATTAACAAATGAATCATGAAAGTTGAACATGCAAGCGTGCAATCTACAATGATGGAATGCTACTTTCAATTCATAGACGTAGATATCTACACAAAATCCGAAGGCCTCAACGTAGATGTGCTTTCTCTACATTGAGGCCTTCGGTTAGGCCTCAAAAGCTGGAGCCACCCCAATTATAAACACCAGGAATCGCCACTGACTACCATATTCTAATTACATCTTTATACGAGTATGTTTACGACTCCGTATTTTTCGAGACATCCGAGACAATGCAGCTGAGGCTTCAGGTGTGGCCACACGTTTACATTGACAATTTGGAGTAGGTATTCATTTACATATTACCATCGAAGTGACCTGAATTCACAAAATATTAGTGTATTGGCAATTCGTTGGACACCATCTATTCGTAGCCTTAGCTCGATGCAAATGCTCATATTACAATCATAAACGAGAATATTGCAGGCCAAAATGATAAGTTACGAAACAAATGAATCATATATTAAATTATTGGTTTCAACGATCATAAAATAACAGTCATATAAAATTATCATATCCTTGAAACCGACTGATTTAAAATTGTAATTCAAAGAGCCACTGCGAGAGGATTTATCCGTAATAAAGGGGTGAAGAGAGGATTTAGGCAATAAAACCGCGGCTTAGGCTATATTTCGATGAGAAATACGTTGGATTTTATTAAAATACGAGTTAAATATACATAATATACCATTTTTTTGTGGACGGATAACGTATAAGTTACCAGGATTATTGTCAGTTATCTTAAACTATTATGCCAGGATAATTCAGTGGCTTTTCACTTACCTTTACTTTGATCCATATTTCTTGTAAGAAATTTTGTACCTGAACTTATTTTCTATATAAGTCATATATGTGTTTAACCAAGTTTCACAATTCCTAATTTGAGTTATATTAGGTACACTTAACAGAGCAATGCCGTAACAATGTTATATACGTAAAGAAGACACCGGCCACAAACAGCCGGTTCCATTTTTAAATTGATTTGACGGATATTTATGAGAGATAGTGCCACGTCATCCGATATGTTACTATGTAAAAGTGTGGTAAATTGACTTCTGGATACTGGAACCTGCATGGTGCCAGAGAAATCCTGTCTAGTGCTTTAGTACATATAGGTCAATTGTTTTCAAATTTATCCACCGAAAGTAATTAAAAACATTATGAAAATAAATATTGAAAACGAAAAGAATAATAACGCTTAAAAATGAGGATCATTAAACAATATTTCGAAATGACGACGACATCAATCTGTCATGTCATCAACCACAGACAATAAATGTCTATGCATTTAATTTTTCATTCTAAACGTTCTAAACCGAGTTTCCTTCGCCCACGCAACCCGATCTTTAATGTGCAGAGATAAATCTTTACACATTAACACTCATTAGATTATATCGTCTTCAGTGTCCTCTATTATTTCATTGTGGCGTAGCTGTCAACACAACGTCAGTCACTAGTGAAGTGAAGATACTTATTGCCACAGGTAAAGGTGCAGGCAAAAGGCAAGGTTTTTATATATTTTTTAACCTAATGGAAGTGGCAAACAAGCATGCAGTTCACATTGACGATGATAAGTAACGTCTGCAGCCTATAGACACCCACATAATGACCAAGGTCAAATTGCAGATGTGTTACCACTCCTGAGGCCTAAGGTGTTATGCCTCTGTGCCGGATATTACAGTGCCGTACATTACCACCTGACCGGAAGACGATAGTGCTGAACACTACCATTTAGCGGCAAGTAGGTATATTAGGTAGTGCCCACGCCCGCGAGCTCCGTCACTGGAGCTAAACCAGTAAAAATATCAATATACCTATCGACTAAAGAAAAATCCAGTGTAAGTACCTATTTTAAGTTTTAACAAACGTTTAATAATGGCAGCCCATTATACGTCCCACTGCTGGGCACGAGTCTCTCCCCTTTTTGGGGGGAGGCCTGGAGCTTACTCCACCACGCTGCTCCAATGCGGATTGGTGGAGGTGTTGGGGTTAGTGGCCACCCCGCTGTCAGATGTTTTCAAACCGCCCATAAGGCCTCCGACAAGGTTTAACGACTGCTATCTATCGATAGCAACCGGGACCGACGGCTTAACGTGCCCTCCGAAGCACGGAAACGCGATCAAACGTTTATCGATTATGTAAATACGTAGGTATATATCTTTTTGTTTACCTATGTAAATAATCCAAATATTTAGATACGTAAGAAGAAACAAAATAGAAATGACGGCGCGACGGTGCTTGTGGAGCTAGACCAGCATTTGGCCAAGCATTTCTATCTACAGCTCAACAAAATAATTCGTAAAATTATAACAATAAAACTTCGGTAGTGCTTAAGCGGCTAGATTAGTTATCCTCGACCCGCTGGTTCGATTCCAATTTTTCTTTCCATTGTTATCGATTAATTTCTGAATTCACTCGCATGCGTTATTAAAGAATAAAAATGTTACAATTATTAAAATTTTACTATTTTTTTATTAGGGTTCCGTAGTAAAAAAGAATCCTTATAGTTTCGCCATGTCCGTCTGTCTGTCTAGCAAAAACTATTGCTACTAGAAACTTGAAATTTGGCACAAGTATTCACCTTTTTTTCGTAAGATCCAGGACTCCGAAAAAAAAAGAAAGAAAGAAAGGGGAGATACTCGTGCCCAGCAGTGGGACGTATAATGGGTTGCCATTATTATTATATTATATACACCTTAATCACGCCGACAAAGTGGTAGAATAAAAACATGTAAAAAAAAATATAGGGTACCTCCCCTACATTTTTTTTTAATTTTTGTTTTCCACATCGTGTGTCTTTTAAAAATGTTAGGGATGTGCTATACCATTTTTCGATTAAGTTAACTTTTCGTCACTTATTGAACTTTAAAATGCCAATTTTCGTTAGAGTGAAGTGTCCCCCGCCTCTACCAAACAAACAGTTGTTGTTAAAAATTCTAGTAACTACATATAACGATATTAAAAGGAAAACTAGTTGCCTTTACAAGTTTGCGAGCAATAGTCGACCAAATGTATTTACTCGCAAATTTGTTCAAAATTTGCGAGTAAATACATTTGTACAACATTTCTGTGTTTGCAATAAAGTTAAATAAATAAAATATTAATTTCTTTTTTCGAACATTATTAAATCCTAAAAACTGCGAACCCTTTAACTGCGCGTGGCCCGACACGCACTTTACCGGTTTTTAACATATAATGGAGATGCTTGGCCATAATTTGCTAAAATTACTTATGAACATTTTTGATACACAAAGACGGTGGCGCTCCTTGCATCTACACTCCATATATTATATACAATGCTCAGGAACAGTGCATACTGTGACGTGATATTAATAAATCATTAGCCAGCTAACTCGACGTCTGCGATTCAACATCGGTTTAATACCCATACATCCTAGACGTGAGAGCACTAACAATAGGCTATGAATAAAATATTGTTCATAATTGTTAGAAACGTATCTTAGAAATTGCATAAAGGACCATGTTTCTTCATTCGCGCAACCTTTCTCAATGGAAGCCTTCGTTAGAGTAAATAAAACAGATTGTTTGCAATAAAGCACACACACTTAAAACTAAATAAAGTTTTTATCAGCACTTCTAGCTTTTTCATCAGAGATCATCATTAATTTAATTTCTACTGTTACTGACACTCGAGAGAGTGGTTGCTTATGTACGGATACGTAATTACTAATAGCGCAACTTACGCGTAGTGTCCATAAAGGTTTCGTGATGTGTGTTGTACCCACAGTTAAAGTATTGTTTAACAGAGATTGAACCGTTCGCATATTAACGTCATTTTGTGCATGAAATTGTCTCGACAAAGCAGAATGCAGTAGGTATGTATGTATGTATCTTCACGCCATATCCCTAACGGGGTAGGCAGAGAGTGTGGAGCGCCAGATATTCCGGTCCTGACAAACCTCCCGTGCCTCAACTACCTTCATCATTCTCTTCATACACGCACGCCGATTCCTAAGACTTTTGACCCCACCATCAGACAGAACTCGACCTATTTGGTCATGGTAAGTTAGTCTTGGTCTACCTGGGCCTCTACAATCATCCACATTCGCATTGTATATCTGTTTAGTCATTCGCTCATTCGACATTCTTTCTATATGCCCGAACCATCGGAGCATGCCTTTTTTCTCTTTTTTACACCGATACTATCATTCACACATAGCCTCTTTCTTAGATCTTCATTATGCAGTAGGTATCTAAGTGAATATGCGATAAAGAAGAATGCAGTAGGTAAGTGAATATTGTAGGCTATAGACATCCACAGAATAACAGGGAGAAATTGGAAATGCGGATACGTTTTCACCCTGAGGCTTTTTTTCATCTGTAATATGACAATTTCAGATGTTTATCTTATACTAAGATTTTTGCGGAGCCACACATTCAGTGCCAGGTTATCCATAAGCATTTTCAGCAATTCTTTAGGTCGTCTTTGAGAGCACCCAATAAATATTTGTAGATACTATACAGTTTACTTACGGATATGGACGCACACAGATGTAGATTGCCTTCATTCATTAAAAGACATACACAAAGTAACACCTTTTTTAGAATCGATTAAAAAACCAATACATCTGGGGACTTCTACATTCCAAAATCTAATTCAATCACAGTGCTGAACCGTTCGGGTATTCGAAGTACCTACTCCTATTTATTTACAGTCATCTCGCTTGGTGCGTGAAATTGGCTCGGCAATCACACACTGCCGTTAAGGTGACGCCGCGCTAAACTAAAAATCTGTAATGTGCCTACTACGCCCCGCCAAGCCCCGCGCCATACACCCCGCCTCGCTCGTTGCTGTACAGAGCGTAGCGCTACTGGTCACTGATCGGTGTCGGACAAGAACATAGAATAGCATAGAGAGTCAGATTATGTAATTATGAGCTCAATGGATTATTTTTGAAAAATATGTTGTAAGGATAATTCCTTACAACATGTTTTTCAAGAATAATAGGGAATTCAAATTACGTAGGTATGTATTGTAAAAAGTTTTTATATACAAATGTATTTTTTCGTAGTAAAGTATTCATTCTATTCTGAAACAAATAATTATTTTAAATTACATTTAGTAGGTACACTTTTACGGAACTAAATAAATACTTTAATTTCTTGCATATAAATCTTATAATCATAAAATACATTGTATCTCTTTTATATAACAAAATAAAATAATAACTTACAAATACTAACTGTGATATCAGAGTTATGCTCATTATTATGACGCACATAATAGCATAAATCAGTAAATAAGACGCTAAAACTTTTTAAAAAAATGTGCATAACGTAATTGATTTATATTTATTTTAGAAAAATTTTTTTTTCAAAATTTTTACTATTTTTAAAAAGTATACGACTATATGGCTACTGGAATGTAATATATAGATTTTATAGAACTGAACTGGAGTCTTTTTTATTCAATTTATACCACTAAAGTAAACAATATTATATCGAAAAAAAAAATCTCTACGAGGTTTGCTTTTTCGAAGCATTCATTTCGTGATTGTTATTTATTTGAAATGTGAGCTTCTTTATATCGTTATATTGATAAAGACAATTTATTTAACAAGTAATTGTCGTTAAAATCATCACGATAGGTGTTCTAGATATTTTTTTATCTGGATTTATATTATCCGTTGCGATTACGATGACCGATTCTGACCTTCCGCTTCCTGAAGGGATAATAATATCAGAGAACACTATAATTATCATCTTCTGTGACACTATAATTATCATCTTCTGTGACTTCAAAAGAAAATCTGGGAAAAAATCTGTGTTGTTCCTGTTCTTGTTCTGTGGTTGATTTTATTAATATTTATTGATTAAATTGTAAAAAAAAGCTGGCGTTGGGACGCGACCATCCCACCGCCCACGAGCGGAAAAAAATACTACTACTTGAAGATAATTCTTCAACTAGTACAGTCAGTCAACCGAACAATTTCGGCCAAATGGCCAAATCATTCCAATTGGGCGGTAGTAAGTGCAATAAGGCAAGATGGGCACCAGCTTCCTGCGATAAAACTACCGCCACTGATCGCCAATCCGCAGGCAAAGCGTAGCGATTATGGCAAATCTCCCCTAATCATGCACAACACTGTTGTGGGCATCTTTTTGGAAGGCTTTGTCCACCAGTGGACGTAATTAGCTAGCGGGTGTAGGCACCACCGCATTACCTAATATACTGGTCGCTAAATGGTAGTGTTTAGCACTATCGTGTTCCGGTCGGGTGGTAATGTACGGCTCTGTAATTCACGACACAGAGGCATAACACCGTAGGCCTCAGGAGTGGTGACGCATCTGCATGTTGTCCTTGGTCTTGTGTGGGTGTCTATAGTCTGAAGTCATCACTTAACATCAATGTGAACTGCATGCTTGTTTACCACTTCCATTACATAGAAAAAAATCAGCTGGAGTGATGATAAAGGTGATGAGATTGAAAAAAAAACACCGTCATTTTGTAATTCGGCATAGTCAAGGTCCATATCCGGATTTCTACAAAATAACAAATAAAATTAGTACGTATGTACTAATCAATATAAAGAAACTAGCTGCCCTGGCAAACTTCGTATTGCCTCAGAATGAAGTAATGTGTCAAAGGTTTGATAGATACGGACTATTTGTATGGCAAAATGAAATTGTGGTTTTTACTATTTCCCTTCAATTTCTTCATATTTTCTTACCTTTTGAACCTTCCCTGGACTTTTATATTATTATTATATATTATACTGGAAAATTATTCCAAACCAAAATTTGCCAAATCAGTTCTGCCGATCTCGAGTTTTAGCGAGACTAACGAACAGCAATTGATTTTTATATATAAAGAAATAAAAAATTATAATTATATTTATAAGATAAATAAAAATAACTAATACTAATTTGTCCCCTTTTTTATGTTATTAATGTAGCAAACAAGCATACAGTTCACATTGATATTAAGTGATAGCTGCAGCCTAGACACTCACACAAAGACCAGAGGTCAAAATGCAGATGCGTTACCACTTCTGTGTGTTATATATATATATATATATATATATAAGGTGTTATGCCTCTGTGCGGTAAATTACAGGGCCGTACATTACAACATTTACAACCTGACCGGAACACGATAGCGCTGTATATTACCATTTAGCGGCAAGTAGATTAGGTAATGCGGGTAGGCATAGTTTTCTTAGTAGTTAAAAAACTTACTAATGAATGTAGTAAACTCACCTCTCCAATTTCTCTAAATAAGAAGGCGACTCTACAGTTTTTTGTTTCAACTATGGTCTTTTCCTAAAATGAATAAAAAAAATTAAGGAAATTGAACGATAATAATCAGCTTCCTTGACTTTTTGACAACTTTCTTGATGTAGCGGCATGTCCTATACTCGATACTAGCGATGCCGAACAATCGATAGATTCACTGTCAACAGTTGACCTCTAAAATCAATTAGGATATCGATAGACTATCGATAGTTTATCGATAGTAGCATATCAAGCGGCATCGCCACTCGCTAATTATTTTATTATTTAGATTCGGTGACTCGTCGTGTTGCATACACAGGTAGTAGGTACTACTAAACCACACTCTCTTCTGACTTAAAAAAAAAATAATAATAGGTATACTGACATGTACATACACCTTACCTTGTAATATTTTTATTTTTCGCAATTACACATGCGAGTGAACTTTAGAAAATAAAGAAAAATGGGAAAGAAAAATTTGACTTCGGATAGGAATCAAATCTGCGACCTCAGGATAACCAATCCAGCCGCACTTCGGTAGCACTACTTCATTTTTCGTACCACTAAGCTACCAAAGTAGTACTACTATTTTTATTTATTTTCTAAACCTTACCTTTCCATAATCATTTCTCTGCAAAGTTCAATCTTACGATTCCTTCTTTTACTTATAGGTACCTACTAAGCTTTCTTTTTCCCCATTTTCAAATATTGGTTTAAAACACTCGCGGTTGTACGGTAGGCGCATTGTACGGTAGGCACAATTTTACACTGAACCGTCCCTAACAACAGTTGGTAGTGGAGTGCGCCAGACTGCGCGGTAGGGATGGCGATCTGAGATCGATTAATCGGAAGATCGATCTTTTAGACCAAAAAGACCGATTATTTAAATCGATTCACAGCACTGGATCGATCTAGCGAATCGATACTTTACCTTGGAAAATCGAAGATCGACCTTTTTGCTTCATTACTTATAGGAAGCATGCTTACTGCTTCCTATAAGTAATGAATACAGTAAAAAGAGACACGACACATAAATCATAACATTTAACGTGGGGAGATATGAAGCAACATTGATTTCCTTTTTTTTTTTTGCTCGTCACTTATCTTTGATTGAATTTGAAGTATTACATGAACCAAATTAAAAAAATATCGATTAATCGGAAATCGATTTTTTAGACGTCGATACAATCGTGGATCGATTTTTTACTCCTCCATTCGAATCGATTCAAAGATCGATCTTTTTCAGAAAGAATCGCCATAGTAAAATAAAAATAGTAGTACTACTTCGGTAGCTTAGTGGTACGAAAAATGAAGTAGTGCTACCGAAATGCGGCTGGACTGGTTATCCTGAGGTTGCAGGTTTGATTCCTATCCGAAGTCAAATTTTTATTTCTCATTTTTCTTTATTTTCTCAAGTTCACTCGCATGTGTAATTGCGAAAAATAAAAATATCACAAGGTAAGGTGTATGTTCATATCAATATACCTACAGATTGTAGTGTTAGTTTCGATTAATATATGTACAAATTTTGGACACTCAAATCGGTCCCCAATGTCGGTAAAATAGGAATCCCTGATTTTTTCGAGGTATTTTTGCTTAATTATTTTGTGTTATAAAGATTAACCAATCGTGTTTTGCTATGGACAAAATATAGTCAAAGACATGATGAATCTTGACAGTAAATTTCATTTTGTTCGCTTTGGTTATTGTTGAGAAAAATCGGTATCCTTGCAACCAAAATCTTCAAGGCGTCGCCATAATAAACTCTGTCAAGTCGTACCCAATGACACTTGATTGTCTGTAGCCGGTTGTGGCATTGGTACGGCAAAGCCGATTGATTGAGACGAAGAGTATACAAATACTGAATTTAGAGGTATGAAACTATTTATTCGAAAACGTCTTTCATCGCAGGTAAAGTTGAAATCTTTTTTTTGTCGCTTAGACCAATACTTAAATATTTGTCTGTTGTAGTATGTCACAACTACAATTAAAATTAACTAGGATGATTTTATTGGGAACTTACGATTTTTTATGTAGGTTACCTACTTACCTTTGTACATATTGGATAGCTAATTTCTTCATAAGAATGCCGCAATAAGGCTCAAACTTTTTTACGATGCCGAAAGCTATAAACATAGAAAAAGTTAGAGAGTACCTAAGTATAGAACACTCTAGAATACCACGATTTACGGGATCATTTAGTGGGTTTCCCGGGTACACTCCAGATTCGAGGTCCAGTGGGGCCTGAAGATTTATGTTAAGCATACATTCGCGCCTCTGCACGGTTTTTCATCGCTGTGTTTTTCGTTCAACATGCTTTCCGTGATCAATGGGCAGTAGAATAGCTTCGTTTGAGCTAATTTTCAGGAAAATCCAGGATTTTAATTGGTAATTAGCCATAACATACCTAAACAGTTTACGCTACTTAATACTTTTTAAATTTGTGAGCCATTTTTATGACTTAATTCCTAAGAACGATGATAAAAAAATATATTATAGTGCTAAAGGATATGAACAAATAAAAAATTTAAAGACAGTCTTGACTAGAATACCTGGATTTACAGGATCATATAATGAGTAGCCCGTGTACACTCCAGATTCGAGGTCCGGTGGAGCCTAAAAAAATAGGTAATCATAATGTTAACCATACATTTTCGCCTCTGCACGGCTTTTCATAGCTGTTCGTTTTACATGGTTTCGGTGATAAAGCGGCAATCAAAATAGGCCCGTTTGAGCCACGACAGAGATAGACGCAAGAGGTGGGCGCTGGGGCACATGCCACATAAGCCTTCTGTTCCCTTTGAAATGGAAGCGGCGTCTTGGTTCTTGTTGTTTTTATTTACCGTTTGTGTCCAAACTCATTACCTACCAGGCATTACGCCGAGATTTTTCCAGCTACTTGCATATTGAAACCAAAGCTTAAAATAAAAAATAAGAAGTTGAGTAGCGCTTTACTGACTCGTTTTTAAATGTTATGTTAGAAATATAATTTTAAAGTTGTTAAACATTTTACGACCACGCGAATAAAACCAATCAGCTTATCTAAAAAGGTGAATTGCGAACAAATCGCTAATAAAAGATGCGGTCTTTTGGTTTTTATCTGCATTTATTTCAGATTACATTTTATGTAACGTTTTCGCAAATTAAAATAAATGTCCTTTTTTCCGGGACAATTAAAACATGCGATTGAAATATTTTGCTTCATCGCACATACACCAACACAAGTGAGCAAAAAACGTAATGAAAGATGAACACAAATAATGATTGTTCACAAGCAGATCGATCCATTCCATTCTCCATTTTCAAAAATTGCGCTGATAATGTACTAACCAACATGACAGAGACAAATGGTGCTGTTTCCAGTATTTGATTGGTATTCTTATTTCTATACCTACTTCTTATTTATTTATTTATATATACTTTCAAGCACAAAAATGTAACATAAGGCGGACTTAATGCTAAGTAGCATTCTCTGCCAGTCAACCTTTGAGTTGTATAAAAATGGTGCAGAACATTGCAAATAATCTAATCTAGTTATAACGACTAAAGATAAGTATAAATAACATTTTTTAAAGTAACAAACACAAGAATACCTATTGTTATATGGAATATATTACTTAAACCGAAATAATATTTTTATAAATATATATTATATATATAACACATATACACATATATATTCATATACATATACCTAAATACCTATAATAATATTTAAATAAATGCAACGAAAAATAGTATCCTCAAAGTAGCCATAGCGTGAAGAACATGTAGATAACTGTCACAAATGTACAAAAAACTCAAAGCATCCTCAAATAACGCTCACGTAGCTTTCGTTTAAACGACAATTTAGTCGTAGCTTTTATGATGTCCACGGGGAGTGCGTTCCAAAGCTTTATTGCCGAAATGGTGAATGAGTGTAGTACTATTGTACGATTGTATGGTTGTAGTATGATTGTACTAGTATAATGTTTGTCAGAAATCATCACTTCTTCCGTGATGATTTCTGACAAACATTATACTAGTATTATCAGAACGTAAATCAATCCATGTATTAACAAGTATAAGCAGTTCGTAATCTTATTTGATTTTTTGCCGTACTGTTTCTTTGTTTTAATTAAGTATTAGTATGAGTGCTGATTTAAGCAAATTACCATACCTATAAGCTGCCTCAATATAGGTACTCATTATTGAATCTGTCAAAAAAAAATAACAGACCACGCCATCCGATGAAGGATCAGAAGTTTTCGATCTTGGACACGGGAATCATCAGATTCACATCTTACCATACCTTTAGGTACCTTTTTTGAGGATCCGAGATGGTGAATATAATTTTTTTTTTTCGAAAATATGATATGGGTGTGAATTTTAAGGTTTCTTATGGTGCTGATTACGAAAATGACATATTTTTCAGATCTAAGATGGACATAATTATTTTTTCAAAATATGATATGGGTGCCTATTTCGATGTTTCTTGGGGTGCTGATTACGAAAATAGTATAGGTATTTGGAATGAGTATTTTAAAACATCAGAATTAGGTTGAATAGGTATCTACTGTTTAGATCTAATTCAACCCATCTCTAAGAAAGAGCAAAAAATCATGCTTAATAAATATAACTACGTTAAGAAAAACCAACTTCAAAACTGAAAAGTAAAAAATAATAAAGATTTAATTGTAATTATATGTATACTACCTATTATTTATATGTGCTATTTACTAATAGATTTGAAGTCGGTGCCAAGCCTTAAACAAATAATTATATTTTAATCACATTTTTTAATAATTTTGCATGTATGCTTGAATTTGCCGCCTACCCCTTCGGGGATTACAGGCGTGAAGTTTGGCACCGACTTCAAATCTATCAGTAAATAGCACATATAAATAATAGGTAGTATATAATTACAATTAAATCTTTATTATTTTTTAGGGTTCCGTACTTTAAAAGGAAAAAAGGAACCCTTATAGGATCACTCGTGCGTCTGTCTGTCTGTCTGTCTGTCTGTCTGTCTGTCTGTCCGTCTGTCACAGCAAATTTGCTCCGAAACAACTCGACCGATTAAGTTGAAATTTGATAAATATATGTAAATTGGTGACCCATAGATGAACACGTCAAGTAAAATAATAAATTTTAAACAGGGGGGCCACTTTCGGGAGGTAAATCAGAAAATTTAAAAAAAAATCGTAAACTGTGTCGTGTGATATATCAAATGAAAGAGGTTGTTGTCAGCATCTCAGATATATTTTATAATTTTTGCATAAACAAATTTGAAGTTATTTAAGAAAAACTACGAAAATTGACCATTCCCCTCTCCCCCTATCTCCGAAACTACTGAACATAAAATTTTGAAAAAAATGTGGAAAATAGTTCTTTGCCTATAGATTACTGGAAAACCTATAAGAAGTTTGAGTATTCAAATTAAATCGAAAATTCTTAATAATATAACCCCCCCTGCCGGTACTACCGTAACCGCTATGTCCCTGCATTTTAAATCTGTAATATTTTCGAAAATATTTATTTAAATTACGGAACCCTCACCACGCGAGTCGAACTCGCACTTGTCCGGTTTTTTTTATTATTTTTCAGTTTTGAAGTCGGTTTTTCTTAACGTAGTTATATTTATTTAATACTTTTTAGTTTATTGCTGCATTGTCAATTAGATTAATGTTCACATCTGTTAAATTTGTAAAATCAGACTCTTTTAGCTTCGTGACAATTAGATACCTAATTTAAATTGTTTAGGTGTGTCGATACAAAATTATTACACGACTATACGAAATCAATGAAAAAAAAATTATCCACGAAAGAGTTAATATGCTGTGATGTGTCGTCGATGAGTAAATATGTCATTGTCACTTGTTGTCATCTTGTTGTCATGCGCATTAGGACTATCTAGGACGTCAGTGGATTCAACGCACTGTATGACAATTCGCCGTCTATTCTTATTCCATTAGTCTGAGGCGAAAGTAAGTAAAAAATACTCATAAAATAAAAACTAATGGGCCTATCTTAATCAAATTTTTATGGGACCAATTCGAAACTATTCCGCATCGAACAAAAGAAGAATTACGTAAATCGGTCCAGAAATCTCGGCGAAATTGACGTACATACATAAAAACAAAAAAAATATACCGGCCGAATTGAGAACTCTCTCGTTTTTTGAACTCGGTTAAAAAAAAGCAACCTAATTAATATTATTGATAATATTATTATTATGAGTAAATGCTAAAGTTAGTGAGAATGGGTGGATGCGTGGATGTATGGATGTTTGTTACACTTTCACGAAAAAACTACTGGACGGATTTGAATGAAACAGGAATATAAGTAATATAATAATGTTGTTGTTGTTGTTGTATCTTCACGCCAGGTCCCTAACGTGGTAGGCAGAGAGTGTAGAGCGCCAGATATCCCGGTTCTGACAAACCTCCCTTGCCTCGTCTACCTTCATCATTCTCTTCATACATGCACGCCGATTCCTAAGACTTTTGACCCCATTTTTTTTTAAAAAGCAAGAACTTGCTTTATATAGCAACTTAGAACGTCATGACCATCGATTTCTTGTCGCTGGTCATGACACACATGATACATTTAATAGAATAATGACGATTCATTCCGCTAACGAGTGCATTGAGATTGATGCGTATCCACAATGTTAACTGGATAGCTCTTAATTCCAACCGAATTACATTAAAGGAAATGCGGGCGTTCCCTTACCACGAATCGTGTTTGTTGGGACTTCATCTCAGTTCACATTGGCTAAACGAGGCTGTCTCAAGACGTTTTAGGTACACATACTGCGATATATATACTGTGTGTACCTACTCTGTGATTTAAGTGTGTACTTTTTATTTCGGGGGAATCCATCAATGGCACCAGCTGCCCAAGGGGATAGTGAAAAGATCACGAAAGAAGACGGCGAATAGCGTGAAAGTCGTGAGAAGCTCGTATTAATAGACAGATTTAATTCCCTGAACACGACATTAAGATCCCGTTTAGTATGGACACGTGATCTCAAGATCGTCTTAAGGACTGAGATCAGAGATCGTCTTAAGGACTGAGAATACGAACGGCATTTACTAAAAGCCCTCATTATTCCGACTCGTCCCCCTCCGAATTCTGAAGTTTTCTCCGTGACGACTTCAGTGTGACGCTACATACTGAAGCCACAAAGTGACCAACAAGACACACTCACGTACTAGGTACACATTTTGACAGTTATTTTCAGGTCAACGCGCTAGTGAAGTCGTTCGAATGTCATTTTTGAATCTCGCAACTCGAAATAAATACTTATTGTCAGATACCAGGTACGGAGGGGTGTAACCATATGCAGGCTTTCCTCTCTGTCAAAGTACAAGCCCAAGTGAGCCGAGATGTTTAAATGTGTGCGTGAAATTGTTTATGTAATTTGTCAAAGTCAAAGTGTAAGTTTCGTAGTAATAGACGATTTTTGTTGTGTGTGTGTCACACGAATTCTTCCCCTCCAGTCGGCCGGTGTCCCGTGTTGCTCTATACCCATTGCCGACGATATCATCATCACAGAATACTGTGTGCGGCAAAGTGTTCTTACCCTAAGATAAGTGATCGTAAGAGAAGTGAGTTACCACAGGATTCCGTAAATACAACAAACCGCAGACGGAAGCCCAAGTTTAGCCAATTACGATGATTGACCGCAATGACACTGGTAACGAATTTGTTTATTTTTATAAAATTCTTAGCAGCCATTATCATCTACGGGAAATAGTTAAATAGGCATATAACTATTTATAAAATCCATTACTATCCCCGGGTCCATCGGGAGGTAGGTAGGTAAGTACCTACTATTGGAATATTTCCGAAGGTCCCCAGTACCACCCTCGAAGTTCGGTGACGTTTCAAAAGCAGTAAAAATACTACAATTAGTTCGAATAAATAATACAAAAATCAATTTTCTAGTATGAATAGATTTATCGTAAATAATGTTGCGAAGTGTCTTTTGTGGCAGAAATATTGCAAATACGTGCCTGCAATGGCATCGGTCGGACGAATAATAGTAGTTAATAACTTACTATCTGACTCCTGCTCTAACGTCATATTATTATCTGGGTGATGAAAAAAGACGAAGAAAGGTAATATAAACCTTAAAGAGTTTCAGACCTAAAAGGAAGGAGCGTATAGATTTTAATATAAGTACCTACATAGATATATTTTAATATTAAAGATTGGCAATAGAGCAACTAAGACGAGACCAAATTCGGATTTCGTCAGTGTGCGTGACGTGTGTTTGTGTGCGAGCAAAATAGTCCTGCATAGGATACTTCAGATTTTAATATCGATATCGATGATCGATGCAATCTATGATGCAATCTTCTGATTTTACACACATCAATCAGGGAATTATTTTTATATAAATAAAACTACAAATAAAATTATTTTTATTTTCCACGAACCATAATTAATTTACTATAGAAATGCCGTAGACTTGTTAAAAATGGTGTATTGCCTAGATCAGACACATTTTCTGGTGGTGCTGGGCACTGCCGATATATTTCTGTAGACTTAAGACGATACTTTGCGTTTTGGTTTCAATGTTACCTGTCAACAAATTTAGTACCTATCATTTTGTGTCTATTAACTACTGCAATGAATATGCATCACAATAGTGTATTGCAATAAATACATAGAAACTATAACAAAAAGTAAACCTTAATAAGGGTAAAAGCGACTTCTTTACGATATTTAATAAACTGCAAAGTTTATTATATCGGTTGCCTAACTAGTATAGCAGAATAGATGGCGCTACTGCCACCATAAGGCAATGCAATAAATGTGAAAGAAAGATTTGACAAATCGGGCAGGACTTCGGTAGCTCAGTTGGAAGAGCGGCTGGACTAGATTCCCAGTGGCCGCGAGTTCAAGTCTTGCCTGAAATCAAATTTTTCTTTCCATTTTTCTTTAAAATATATTTCACAAGCATGTGTTAATGCGAAATCATATAAAACATCTAAAAAGTAAACCGTTAGCTAGTACACGTTAGAAGACATGTCATGCACAACCATAGAGCAACACGGGTCACCGGCCACTCCGGACCGGAGGGGCATAGCCATATGCAGGCTTTTCCTTCTGTCAAAGTACAAGCCTAAATGGTCTTATGCGTATAATAAAAACTAGTTGCAGCCGGACTGCTCATTAGACTAAATCTAGTTGTGCGACTAAACTGAGGTCCTAAAAATGCCGATTTGCTCTGTATTTTTGCTTTAAAAAGAAATCTGACACATCAAGTTTACAAAATGATAGCATTACCTTTCTTAAGTAAGTAATTTTTTAAAATAAAATTTTTATTTGATTCTTTAAAACTAAATAACGCGATAATATCGCCGTATTGTTTCGGACTGATTCAAACAACACAATCGGGCGGACTGATAAGTAAATGTTTTACGATACGCGGATTGGTCGAGCAGATCAGAGTTTGTTTCCGAAAAGCCGCTGCCGCCGAGATGTTTAAATGTGTGTGTGAAATTGTGTGTATGTATTTTGTTAAAGTCAAGGTGCGGGTTTCGTAGTAAAAGACGATTTTTATTGTGCGTGTGTGTGTGTCAAAAAAATTCCCCCCCCCCCCCCGGCAAAAAATGACAGACTGTTTTGCATCGGTAAAAGACACTATGGCTACTCCCCTCTAGTCGGCCGGTGGCCCGTGTTGATCTATGTGCACAACCGTGCGCGTAAGTATACTAAATAAATAAATAATAAAGAAATAACGTGGACATTTTTATTCAAAGACCTTTTTGTTCGAAGTGCTTGCTGCATAATAATATAGTCGATTTATTTTTAGGTACATACCCAGTTTTCTCTATTTATCATTGTTAGTCATTTTTCTAGATTATTAATATTAGTCGTAGCATTCAAAAAACGGATCTACGACCACTATGTTGCCCAGATCTTTTCCTTGCCAAATTGATTTACAAATACCAAATTCAAGTTACCTGTTGTAATAGTTTTGTAATATTATTATTGTAATATTACATTAACTTGAACTAGTACACCCCTTTTACTTTTTTCATTTCCGCAGTTTCCTAAACCCAAAGGTTGTCTGGAAGAGATTGCAGTTTTGTGATAAGACCGCCTTTTGTATAGTGTATCTCTTTTATCTTTGTATCTTGTATGTTTTGGTGTACAAAAGAGTATTAAATAAGTAAATAAATGTTCTGTGATGTTATGTAATCTGAAATGTTATTAAATTATTTTTTATAATATTTATAAAGAATTAACTATAAAATAATAACAAATACGTGAATTAATACTATAGCCTAACTGCGCTGTTATAAAATGTATAACAGCGCAGTAAGGCTATGAAAATTATAATAAATAACTTAAAATAAATGCATTAAATAAAGTAGGAGAATATTTTATTTTATAATTAACCTCTTTAGCGATGAACATTAAAGAGGTTAATTATATAAAATATCCTTGATTGACAAATACAAATTATCGATATGGTAAATCCCTACAAAGGTGAGGTTATAAAATAGCAGTAATTCACGTATTTGTTATTATTATATAGTTAATTCTTATGCATTCAAAGCATTCATATTATAAAACCTGTTAATTTTGTCTATGTAGAAAAGTTTTGTATCAGAACTAAATCCTTGCATTTACAGAGCCAAACATTTAATTCGTACTTACATGTGAAATAAATAATAATATCTGTTTTCTTTCTTAAATAGGTTACATTCAGGTACTGCACATGTAACCATAATGATTTATGTACGTGTTGTTCACGATTGACGCCAGGCTGTCTCATCCTGAGAGCGTGTCTGAGAATGGTCCTGTCCACGGAATAGATAAATAAAGATGGAACGGTAATGTGGGCGTGGCAAGCGCACGACAACTATGCGTGTACACACACAGTTCGGCAGAACCATTCGTTCGCCGCTCGTAGTGTCGTGTAGACTGCTTCGAACGAAGCATCTCTTGGTAAAATACCATGTAGTGCCAATTTTAACATGTAATATGAAATGTCAGATCTCAAATATAAAGCGAGGAGGTATATCTTTTCATCGGTAAGTCACAAATAACATTTATTGTTACATTACTTGTAAAAAACATATAAATATACAAAGGAATATGAATATTCAAACTTAAATTGCATTATTTAAACGTTACTGCTAGCGAATACATTGCTCGTTAAGCACTCGCTCAATTAACGCAATTACTGTCTCCGCTGGCAATGTACAGCATGTATTGCGTTCGCTACACTTCGACTAGTTTATTGGTGAGTATATTGTTGTGTGCGTGCGAGTGTTTATTGTCTACGGGCGTTACATCTTAGTATGCAAACTTACGCAAACGAATAGCTGTCCTGAGATTAATGTGTGGGTGATTGTGGAAATGGTGTTACATTTGTGTAAGAAATTGCATGTCCCACCATGATGAAAAGCGGCGACACTGGTTCTAAAGGCCTTTCCATTCTTATTTACTATTCCGTGGTCCTGTCTAACTATCTCGCTCTCACACATGCGTATAATATATTCTTTCTCTTTTGTATTGCCAATCTATCTATAGAAATAGTAATAAATCTATGAGTACCTACGTGTATTGCGATTTTTTTTCTTATCAAACAACGTAAACTTTACTCGTCTCCAATTAATTGCGCATTAAGTCTGTACTTCACAATTAGCTCTTCATAATATTATTATAATCACCATAACGAAGTACCCTTGCTAGTTTTTTATTAAACGCAAGATTTCCTTAGAGACACCGGCCGTCCAGACTGTGGTGCGGATTACCCGGTGTAATTGCATCCGTCCCCAGGGTGACGGATATTCGCTTCATTACCAAGTATTACGGCAGCCGAGTATAATACGGGCCGATTCAGGGAAAGTCTGATAAAGGTACCTATACCAAACGATGCGTTACATTTCACAGTAACAGAATATTTGGTTCTTTTATAAGTTTTTCTTTGTTCACCGTTCATAATTTACTTTTCGCATATGTAATTTATGAGAGCAAGGACCTAAGTAAATATTATGGAGCTTTAGATTTAATAAAGGAGCGCAATAACATTGCATCCGTGTATCGTTATATAAATATTTTATGCATCGACGTTAACTTAACCTGTCAACAGGACAGGATTGTTACTGCTGAACTGTTAGTTCAACAGTATAGTTACCAATTGGGTTGCAAAATAAACAGTAATGAGCGTATAAAAAGGGTAAGTACCTAATATTTAAATGATCCTTTAACATCTAATCGATTTATTGTAATTAGTACTTGACTGGACAACTAGTTCCAGTTTCAGTGTATAAGCCTAATCTATCTGCCGCCAAATGGTGTTCAATCATTCCGCACTATCTTGGTCCAGTTAATAAATAAACGATTGAAACAATATATTCAGCGTCGAACTCCCTAGTGCTATAGGTTTATCTAATATTCAGTGTCTGCTCCCTCTCACTAAAACCACACCATTTGAGTACGTATTCAAATCACACAAATTCAAATCACCGGCAACAAAATTTCGTTTTTGTTAATATTATATACCACGTTACCACAGAAATTAAAATCAAGTGCAATAATAATTGTGTGGGACACGACACAATAAAATATCGCGTCAAATCCCTCGTCGAGTGTCTTATAATGTCAAGGTGGCTTGAATGATATTCAAATGTCAATGTCTGAAAAAAACTTTTCAATAGATTCTTTGGTAGAACCGGTAGAACATATCAAACTAAGTTTAAAATATGTTTCTAATAGACATCTAAATAATTAACCATATTTCTGTGGTTTTAACTAGTGAAAGTCATAAATTATCCAATATTCTTATTATGTATGCCATACATTATATCTAACCGATAGTGCTGCCATTTGGCGGCAGATAGATTAGCTAATGTGATGTTTTTTTATGTAATGGAAGTGGCAAACAAGCATGCAGTTCACATTGATGTTAAGCGATGACTGCAGCCTATAGACACCCACACAAAGACCAAGGTCAAAATGCAGATGCATTACCACTCCTGAGACTTAAGGTGTTATGCCTCAGGCCGGAAATACCACCGTACATTACCGCCTGACCGGAACACGATAGTGCTGAACACTACCATTTAGCGGCAAGTGTCTTAGGTAATGCGGTGGTGCCAACGCCCTCGAGCTCCAACGCTGGAACTCTACCATTATTTATAATAATATGGTGCGGTAGCTTTGTGTCACTCTATATCGATAGCCCGTTGTGGAATGATGAAAAACGAATAAGGAAAAAGGTCTAACACAAATCAAGTCTCAAAAAATCAAAATGCTTCTCGTCGCGGCTATCCACATTCTATGAATACTTACATTCATTACCTATAAGGGAAGCGAAATTTCAGTAACAATTGTACACTATGTTGTTTTTCACAGAAGTATTATGTTGCCACTTGCCATTAACCCCAGCGGGTAACATGGCGTAGCCGGACATAAGAGGCGCGTAATTTCCGTGCGAACTCGGTTTAGATTAATGTTGCCGAGATTGTAAACGAGACAACACCCCCGTTTCCATAATAATCGTAATTTGACTTAGACATATACAGTCTTAGCACAGCATAAGTACATACACATTCCTTTTGTTTAGACTGTGGTCTTAGTATGGTTATCCACGTATTTGAATCTGAAAATGTTCTACGACCGTACTTAAAAATGTTACTAGGTTAAATAATTAATAACCTTAGCTATAACTGTTAATTTGGGTACGTTATTTTACAATATGACGGCAGAATAATGCACACGCGTTGCAACTCCTTTTTTTTTTTTTTTTTTTTTTACGCGGCGAAACCCTCACGGGCACCCGCCGTCTAGGGGAAACGACGGCGGGTAGTGTGAGACTCGTACTCACTAAAACCCCGCGGTGTTCCGACTCTTCCGCCATCAGTGGCGGGGTCACGGAAACGCTTACGCACACATCCGCGACCCCGCCGGCGGCTGCTCGTCTCCGAGCCCTCCGCAGGTTGAGCTCTTTGGCTCCAACCAACACTAGTGGCGTGCGGAACACGTGCACGCCACCCAGCTTGGGACCTATCTCCATTTGGGCGACGGACATCCCCTAGTCCGACACCCAAAGGTCCCTGCCCCGACCACTCACAACGCCAGGCGTCCCAAGACGCCCGGGTGGAGGAGTCCAGGGGCACTCTGTCCGGCCCCGGGGGAGCGGGAGTGACAGGGATGAACTGACCTTCAACCGCCCCCCCGCGGCCCCACCACGTCCCTTTCGAGCGGCGGGACCACCGCTAGGCGGCTGGGGATAGGGTGCAGGGCCAACAACACACCCATACACCTCTTCCCCAGCCGCCTTCCCACCACGTCACCATCTGACGGCGGGACCACCGTTAGGCGGCTGGGGATAGGGTGCAGGGCCAACGAAATACCCGTCCTCCCCAGCCGTCTCCTCTCCACAGCAGCGAGTGGCGGGCAGAGCCACGCCAAACGCCACCCCCTCTCTGGGTTCCTCTTGGCTTCGCCGGTGTGGGGACAACCACCGGGTACTGAGCCCCCCCGCCACGACAAGGCGGGAACCCTCGGGGGGGCGCGTTGCAACTCCTAACCTAAGGCTATAGATTTCTATTTATCATGGTAACGGTCGGCTGAAGGTTATTCCTAAAAAGATGATGCCATAATTATTTCGCCCACTGCGCAGTAGAACTCTACGTCTTCTACACCAGCGCCAAAGGCTCCAAAAAAAAAAGCATTCTAGTCTTCTCTCAATAAAATTATTTAAAAAACCTCCATGGCCATAAACGCGAACCTCATAAGCAAATTGAAATCTTTGGTTATTTGAGGGTACCCACAAAATACAAAACTGTGTTCTGTTACTTAATCCTTCAAGGATCGTACGGCCACCGGCGGCGAGACACAATTGAATTTCAATTGTCATATTTTTCTCGTGTCTGGAGAGAGCTCGGGCTGTGAGCCATGAATTAAAGCTCTCGGGTTTATCCCAAATCAAATTATGCTTCAACCTCGGGAAGCAATGGCGGTCCGTATCTTGGTAGATAATACGCAAACAAGTGTGAAGAGACTGTATAATTTAAGCAGGTAGCAATAAATTCACCCCTGTCTAATATATAGAATATTTGGATTCACACCAAATTATTTCGCGCTTTATGTTAGAACGCGGTTTTAAGATTATGGTGTTACGTGATTTACGTACACTTGATTTAAGTTTGAGTTTTTATCCGTTTCATTATTTTCTCTTACCATCATGTGAACTACTTGTTTGCCACCACAATAACATAAAAATTTATAATTCATTCTTTAAAAAAAACCAATAGATCGTTATTTTTATTTCGGTTTTGATTTCGGTGTTGGTTTCCAGTTAGAAAATAAATCAAAATATATCTGACCCGAATTCCATTTCGTGTATTCATTTAAACTTTAACAAATGGTTACTATTGTAGATTGGACATAACTACAGGTTATAGGCTCGCTGACCTGTGAAGAATTCGAAAATAAGTCATTCATCATTCGTGGAAATTTAATAATTAATTTGCTGGCTGCTATACAACATTTACATATGTTGTTGCATTTAAAAGAATGATTTCCAATGAATGAATCTTTCAGTTGTTCTTCATTATTATAATGTCATGTCCCTTAAGTAATGTACTTGATATTTGAATTTTATACGTCTATAGTTTTTCTGTAAAGCTCAGTAGATTGATTACATATCTCAAATTGCCTATTCAATCATTTCTGATCCGATCTTTTTTTTACTTTCATGGCACAAAAAAGAACTGATTTGATTTTGAATTGACTGCGTACTACCTATTTAGTTTAGGCGCTATATGCTATTACTCATGAAAAAATAGGAACTGCTACGTACGTCCTGAGTTCCTATTTTATGATAGAGAATTAATTATTCTGTACTCTACTCACGATTTTCATTTGTTAATACATATTTTTTTATTTCATCTTCCAAGCACAATAAAAGTACATGAGGCGGACTGGGGGCCTCTGCTAAAAAAACTTCCTTATACAGTTTTACCAAAAAAGCAATGGAATCAATACGTCCATATTTTGCGTAGACTTGTTTTTCCGTTTTAAATCAGTAAATAATCCGACTAGAACGATAAACTATCAAACATTTTGAGACAAATTTTTATGATAGTCATAAAAATTTGTAAAACAATTACCTATACAGAATACAACAAATCATTATTCAAAGCAATAAGTATTAATTAAATCCCATGAATGTTACGCCCTAGTTCGCTTGAAGCGAATCTTCATTCTACATTAGTAAGCATGTAACAAATGTCCCCGGGCAAACACGTTCGCCTTTCCCGATCCAAATTTATTGGCTTTATACGAAAACCATCGCCATATATCACATTTGTTAGGCAAACATGCATGAAACCGTAATGCCTCGATATATAAACATTTATGTTATGTAATATATCATCTTTTTGCTCCGGTATGTCTAAATAAAAATTCGATTCATAACACACGAGTGGTACAAGGGCGCCAGCTGGAAAAGCTTCAGTGACATAGCTCACGAACATACGAATATACGAACTAGTATACTATACAAACTTTACGCCTCCATTTTACCCCTTTCGCGAGGAATTTGTTCATTTCACCAATATAGATAACTTTAAACTGTAATCGAGAACATAATAATATCTATATTTATACTTATAAGTACAGAAATTAAAGATTTGCTTATAAACTTCATTACATGGAATTCTCTCACCTCCCTATTGCACCCCCTCTAAGGGGTTGAATTTCTAAAAAATCTTTCTCAGCGCTCACTTCCATCATGCAAGGAACCCCTGTCTGTACCAAGTTTCTAATTAGGTACAGTAGTTTCGGCTGTGCGTTGATATCTAAGTCAGTGAATCATATTTGCCTTTTATACACATACCTAGATAGATAAAGATGTATAACAGTTTCAGAATCCTGCGAGTATGTTGGCAAAGTGCTCATACAGAGTGCCCCAAGGAAACTTCCACGGAATGGCAATTAGGCTGACGTGGAGATAGTACTTTAACTACTTGTGAACATTAACATCTCATCACAAGCTGCCAACTTCTGTTTTAGTAACGAACACTTATTGATTCACCTCACTCCTCAACGTTGTGATTTTCATGTACGTATTTGCAAGTTAGTTTCTAAGAGATAACGATCCATTATCGAATGGTACTGTTTCCGCGTTCGTTTGTGGCCAGAACGTAAAAATTGTGAAACGAGCATCCCTCTGATGTGTTCCCTTGGAGCTACAATATGGAGTTTTTTTGAGACGGCCTAATGGCAACTCCCATAGTGTTTCAAAAAAATTTATAGGCGACGGAGACCACTTAAACTTATGACAGAAAAAAAGAAATTTAAGCATGTTTTGCAAGGCCATCTCTTGAAAAGTCTGCATTCAACTACTTGAGCGTCTATCTGCTCAAAAACATTTGTAGTTGTGAATCCATGGAAACTGGTATTACCTCGCATGTCTAAGTTATTGGCAGTCAAACCTTATTAGATATGAGGTAGATACACCTATTCTTAGAGAAGAATTACTCGGAGCACTTCATGCCTAAAGTCTTGAAGTCTGGGGACAGTTTTAGACATGTGCAAGGCGGCTCTAGCTCGTGTAGCGCCCGTGTGCAATGAAACCCTGGCGACCCCTATGCCTGACCCTCCCCCTCGCGGCTATAACTATTAACTTTTCCGTCGTAACAAGAAAGTTTCTCATATTCCAATAAGTTATTTTATAAGAAGGTATAGCTTACAGTATGGTATAAGTTGCGGCGTTTCTTCTTATGACGGCAGAATAACACTCATTGTTTTTATGCCTGTAGCACATCTCTGTTGCGAAATTAAGCGTCGAACCGTGATAGTTCATGTTTCGTCTTGTGTTTTAAGTTTTATGGACAGCGGAAGTATGCTACATTTTAACCTCTTCTTCCCTAAGCCGCCGCCGTCTCGCCGTGCCCGCGCCGCGGCGCACCCTGAGACATGCCGCCTGTGTGCATTACGCACCCTGCACTATAGGTTAAGCCGCCCCTGGACATGTGCTAGGAACATTTAACGACTCATCAAGTTGTTTCAGAAGATATCTATATTTTACAGGTGGTAGAGCTCCAGTGACAGAGCTCGCGGGCGTACCTTATATACTTGCCGCAAAATGTTAGTGTTCAACACTATCGTGTTCCGGTCAAGCGGTAATGTACGGCCCTGTAATTGCCGGCACAGAGACACAACATCTTAGGCCTCAGGAGTGGTAGCGCATCTGCATTTTGACCTTGGTCTTTGTGTGGGTGTCTTTAGGCTGCAGTCATCACTTAACGTCAATGTGAACTGCATGCTTGATTGCCACTTCCATTACATGAAAAAAAAACATCTTTTACTTTTAGATTACCATTTACCCAATGATAATGGACGACCACGCCTCGGTGATCTGTGGTATCCTCTAACCCTGTCGACCTTTCGACAGGTTGAGGATACCGATATCGTTTATTCTCTGTACCTGTAACTACATGAACAATTTACCTTTTTAATTTCTACCCTAATAAAATCAAGAACATGGCGTATAATAAATACAAAATATTTACTAATCCAACATTACAAGAGTAGTTGGAGTACCTATCGTCTACGAGTATTTCACTTGAAATTCGTCCACTCAGTTGGCGTTTGCAAATTTGAATACCACTTTCCCAACTGCAATGAAACTATTACGCGGTTATAAACACAAGTCGACAGAATTAGAGTTGCGACTGTTATCGAAGTGGGAGCAGTTCTCAACAATATGGAGGTCACATCTCTGAAAGTTCACCGCTTTGCCCCAAATTTGCAAGGTTGCAACTATGTCGTTTGATACGAGATAATAAACTAATATTATACTCGTAGATAATATTTACACATGTTATATATATATATTTTTTTATACTTATCTTAGGAATCCGCTAATTTGACATAATTTATTCAAGATCCACAAAGCAGATTACAATAATTATCGCATAACAATTAGGTATTTGATACATTATTATACATTTTACTTGTGGTAGAGCTCCAGTGACGGGGCTTGCGGTCGTAGGCACCACCGCGTTACATAATATACTTGCCGCTACCCTGTAATCTCCGGCACCGAGGAATAACACCTTAGTCCTCAGTAGTGGTAATGTATCTACATTTTGACCTCTGGTTATAGTGTAGGTGTCTAGGCTGTAGTTATCTCTTAACACAATGTGAACGGAATGCTTGTTTGCCACTTTCATAACATAAAAAAAAATACGGACGTCGGGACGGTCAAAGTCGGTACGCTGGGCGTCCCGACGTCGAGCTACTCGACGCCTAGCGTCCCGACGTCTAGCGTCTCGACGTTTAGCGTCGCGACGTCACGTCGACGAGTGTTCAGACGAGTTGGTGGCATTGGTGGCTTTGGTGGCGCTAACGCCACCAAAGCCACCAATGCCACCAACTCTACACGATATTAGACTAATCTAATATCGTGTAGAGAGAAGTATTAATGTAAAGCAGATTTATCGTCGGGACGCTGGGCGTCGGGACGCTCGGCGTCGGGACGCTGGGCGTCGGGGCTCTCAGCGTCGGGACGCTCGGCGTCGGGACGCTCGGCGTCGGGACGCTCGGCGTCGGGACGCTCGGAGTCGGGACGCTCGACGTCGGGACGCTCGGAGTCGGGACGCTCGACGTCGGGACGCTCGGCGTCGGGACGCTCGGCGTCGGGACGCTGGGCGTCGGGGCTCTCGGCGTCGGGACGCTCGGCGTCGGGACGCTCGGCGTCGGGACGCTCGGCGTCGGGACGCTCGGCGTCGGGACGCTCGGCGTCGGGACGCTCGGAGTCGGGACGCTCGACGTCGGGATTCTCGGCGTCGGGACGCTCGGCGTCGGGACGCTGGGCGTCGGGGCTCTCGGCGTCGGGACGCTCGGCGTCGGGACGATCGGCGTCGGGACGCTCGGCGTCGGGACGCTCGGCGTCGGGACGCTCGGCGTCGGGACGCTCGGCGTCGGGACCTATGCTGAGCCGTCGAAAGGTCTTAAACTTATATGCATATTAAGATTAGTAGTAACTTCACGCCTGTAATCCCCGAAGGGGTAGGCAGAGGTTAATGCATGCATTCAAGCATACATGCAAACACCCACGATTACACGCCAGTTACGTTTTAGTAGGGAGGTATAATTATATTAAAGTAGTACCCGAAATTACTCTAAATGGCGAGAAAATTAAACGAGTAAATCAATTTAAATATCTCGGACACTTCCTTACCGGTGACCTCAAGGACAATATTGACATTGAAAGGGAGCGCAGAGCGTTGGAGGTCCGAGGAAATATGTTCACGCGTAGATTTCACCGCTGTAGCCTGAAACGTAGTACTGCAGTGCCTCCGAAATGTTTGCACAGACCCGTACAGATGGCTTTACGGCCATCTTACGTAAGAAAACAGCATAATTACTACGCACAATACGGGATAGCAATAATAGCATAGTGCGCACGGTGGCAGAGAATTGATGCTCTCCCATCATGAAGGACTTGTGTGGAGGGCGATCAATTAAGAACACATTTTTTATTGATTGCCCCCAATTTTTACCTAGTTTTTGTTGTTTTGTTGTGTTACTAACATTAGTATTAAGTTATTTTGTATGTTTACAAACACATTTGGACCTTGTTGTTCGCAAATAAAAGAATAATAATAATAATACGAAGTGGTAATGACCAACAACTACCGGAAGTTTATCCTGAAGGATGGCACGGTCGACATATGTCGGGCATGCCACCGACCGGGTGAATCAATCAGGCATATTGTGTCCGGCTGTTCTAGTCTTGCCAACGGCGAATATCTGCACAGACACAACCAAGTGGCCAGGATTATCCATCAGCAACTTGCCTTGCGATACAGTCTTGTGGCCGTGGAGGTGCCATACTACAGGTATGTGCCCGACCCAGTTCTGGAAAACGACCATGCCACAATGTATTGGGACCGGTCTATCATCACTGACAGGACTATTGTAGCCAATAAGCCTGATATAGTGGTGATAGACCGCTCGGAGCGCCGCGCAGTGATTATCGATGTCACCGTCCCTCATGATGGGAATCTCGTGAAGGCCGAGAAAGACAAGGAACTTAAATATCTTGATCTGGCTCACGAGATTGTCGCCATGTGGGACGTAGATTCGGCCATCATTGTGCCGATAGTCGTTACGGTCAACGGACTTATAGCAAAGAGCCTCGACCAACACCTCAAGAGGCTCAAGCTAGGAAGTTGGGTCAAGGGTCTGATGCAGAAGGCGGTACTCCTCGGCACGGCACGTATAGTGAGGAGGTTCCTGTCTCTGTGACCCTAATCATCGACGGCTTGGACCCTGTTCCCGCTGCCGGTGGCACACTATTTTTTATTTTTTTATATATATTTGTGCTTTGTTAATATTATCTTTTATTATATTTAATTAAGTTACTTGTATATGTAAAAAAATAATCAATATGGATAAGTAATAAATGAGTGATATAATAATAATAATTCTTAGCTTTGAGGGTGGGTAAAGTAAAGTACCCTCTTAGCGTATTTTTCATAGAAAGATGACCGCATGAAAAAGGCTTACGTATTCACTAGATACCTATACATATATGCGCGTATAAAGATGATATTATTTTGAACATTATAAACCTTCAAGCAAATCCTTATAGGCAATGATATTTCATAGTTATCTAACGTACACTGGACTACTAGGATTAAGATTATTTTCAAATCTACCACGGCACTCTCTGGTTCTACTGTTTTAATTTTTATCATGATCGATATCATAAGCTAATCGAAGATTATGATCCTGATCAAGGCAATATTCTTTATTTGCATAAAAAACATGTTAGTCATACGTATTTACCTCAGTACGTTTCAATCTTAGCAACCCATGGCAACCCTGCCAAACCCAACGTAATCAGATTAGGCGGTCAAGCGAACCGCGCCAACCTCTCAACGTACTTAAGTACCCTCTAGGTAATTACTTAGTACTTGGCCCGTTTTGTTGCGTTAATTAATCAGTGTTCTGTGTAAGGGAGCATTGCAGGACTTGAGTTGAAGCGTGTGCCTGAAAACTGTTAGCCTTGAGGATGCGTAGTGTATGAAAGAAAGAAAGAAAATATTTTTATTTCGAATAGATCTTTACAGATACTTTCAAAAAGTCAAGAAATCATAAATTACCTAGAGTGAATAACCATTACATATAGTAAAAGCTAAAACATATATTAATAGTAAATTAAAATTAGAATTTAAAGTACTTAGTTAAAAAATAATTATCACAAAATTTTTCAATTCCTTCAATGATGATAAATGAAGAAAAAGAAAAAGTTATTCGTCAAGATCAAAGTTATTTACTAAGCAGAGTTCCGAGTGCAGTCACTACTGAAAAGAACTCCGCTACCTCACAACCTACAAACTCAGTAAGAGCTCTTTTTATGCACTTTGCATTTCTTCATAGATACAAACAGACAAACACCATCATAGCAATACATTTCTCAGGATGGTTATGGGTTGTTATCTGTTGAGATGGCTGAGGGAACGTTCGCGCATATGAGTCTAGTTAATAAGCACTTGTTCCGCTTCATTACCTTTATTAATCAATGCTCAATGTATGTGTGGAGGACGTTTGCGAAACCTAGTTGCTCTAACTATGTAGTACAATTCATCTGTGTCTGTGCTTGCAGAGTCTTGAGTCTTTATTAAAGAATGCCCTTACCTATACCTACTGTTATTCCGCTCTTACCTTTTAGTCTGTTAGAAGTGGCTAGGTGTCTGATGGTAGTACCAGTCGTCGAAGGCACTGAAGTGCCTCGGTAGTCGGTGGTAGTATGTAACTACGGCTACACTACGGTTCGGGGATCGATCTCCGGATCGACTGATGTTATTGACATTTTATCCTGTTTCAGCGACTTCAAAAGTAGTCACTTCACTACGTCTGGTAGTCCTTTACATCAACTCAAACTATAATTCTAATAAACTTACAGCTGCACACAGCAATTTATGTCTAACAAAATTACTTAGTTTTCTTCTTCGCTATGTTCTCTTGTGTTAAGAAATGTTGGCTTTGGAGGTTCCAACTTTTACTACAGAAACTAATTAACCAAAAGTTGATTACAAAACTCCATCCTAAACAAATTACGTAAATTACACTCCAGATGCTGATAATACCCCCGGCATAAATTGCATGGAAATTTTCTAAACAGAAAACCTCTAAAGGATAACAGCCCATTAAACTTTTAAAACTTTTGGTTGTTAAACAGCAATAATCCGTACCTATCGTATCGAGTAATATTATGGTGTAATTAAGAAAGTTGGTATTTTAATCAAAATCAGCCATTTGATCCTAAAAGCCGAACGTTTACAAGTTCAAGTCATCCGTTTTTCGAGATTCATCAGGCGATCTTCAGCTGTTTGTAGTTCATTTGTAAACAAACTTTCATGAAAATGTCGTTACAAAATATTTTTAATTTGCAGCAATAGATTTTTGGAACTCTATGGCAGATTTATGTTTAATCATTAAGATGTTCGTTCTGCATGTTATTTTTATTCAACCGGTATACCCTGTATGTTCTTCACCTTCAGTTTTATTATTATCAACTAGTCTGGCATTTTTGTCCAGCCGGCATATGTCGACTGCTGGACAAAGCCTTCCCTAAAGACGCCCACAACTAACTTATAGTTGCGTAAGAACTTGGATTATGGCATATTATATAATTAAAATACAGTACGCTCGAGCGTTGACGATCCTAAGTGGCTCCAGATCCACGACCAGTGGCAAACTCTTTATACCGCCATTTCATTAAATCACTATTGAATACCATTAAAACTATATTTTGTTGGTCAAAATAAGTCAGAACGACACAAAGAAAGTACCTATTCCAACAATTGGTTACGGCCTACTTTTTGAAAAGAAATCCCACTTCAAAAAGGAAAACCAAGCCATTGCAACTGCTACCTCACAAACTCTGTCAGTCATAACAAAAGTGAAATAGTATTTCGAGTCTTACAGCTGATAATACCTACTCCGGCATAGCCCTCGTATCGTTCTTACGTAAAAGACCATCACTAGTACCAACTTCAAGAACTCTGCCACGAATAACAAAGTGAAATAGTATTTATAATCTTTTAAGATTAGAAATTTATATATAGCAATTATACCTACTCTAGTATCATTCACGTATACATAATTCTTACGCAAACCATCAGCTCTGCTGCTATTTTAAGAACTCTGTCAGGAAAAATAAAGTGAAATCGTGTTTCTAGTCCTACAAACGGAACTGTTTTTTAGGGTTCCGTAGTAAACAAGGAACCCTTATAGTTTCGCCATGTCCGTCTGTCTGTCTGTCTGTCTGTCTGTCTGTCTGTCCGTCCGCGGTTTAGCGCAAAAACTATTAGTACTAGAAACTTGAAATTTGGCACAAGTATACACCTTAATTACGCCGACGAAATGGCAGAATAAAAATGTGAAAAAAAAATTTTTTTGGTTATCCTCCCCTACTAGTAACGCGCGGATATTTTTTTTTATTTTCGATTTTCATATAGTGTGGGGTATCTTTGGATAGGTCTTTTAAAAATATTATGGGTTTGGGAACATTGATTTTCGATTTAGTTAACTATTCGTGACTTATAAGCTTTAAAGTGTAAATTTTCGTTAGACTCAAGTGTCCTCCCCCCCTACAGACTAAACGGTTAAATTAAATGTCCATGTTACACCCACTCCTGTTATGGTCGAGGGTACTACACTCGAAGTTGTTGACGATTATGTATACCTGGGACAAACTGTCCAGTTAGGTCGGTCCAACTTCGAGAAAGAGGTCAATCGCCGAATCCAACTCGGTTGGGCAGCGTTCGGGAAGCTACGATACATCTTCTTGTCCGACTTACCGCAGTGTCTCAAGAAAAAGGTTTTGACCAATGTGTGTTGCCAGTGATGACATATGGGACAGAAACGTGGTCGCTCACTATGGGCCTCATCAGAAGACTCAAGGTCACTCAGAGAGCAATAGAGAGGGCTATGCTCGGATTTTCTCTGCGAGATCGAATCAGAAATGAGGAAATCCGCATGAGAACCAATGTTACCAACATAGCTCACCGAATAGCGAGACTCAATATCTAGCATAACTGACGGCCGTTTGGACAGAGCAGTTCTAGAGTGGCGACCACGTACCGGAAAACGAAGCGTAGGCAGGCCTCTCACAAGATGGACCGACGACCTGGTGAAGGTCGCGGGAAATCGCTGGCTGAGGGCGGCCCAGGACCGTTCGTTGTGGCAGGCCTCTTTGGGGGAGGCCTTTGTTCAGCAGTGGACGTCTTTTGGCTGAAATGATGATGATGATAAACACCTACTCTGGTATCATCCTTGTGTCATTCTTACTATTTCTCACGTAAATCATCAACTACTGCTTTAGAAACTTTTTCAGGAATAACAAAGTGAAATTTTGTTTCAAGTCTTGCAAACGGTAATTAATACGACTTACCTACTACGGCATCAAGCTCGTATCATTCTTACGTCAAACATCTACTACTACTGTAAGAACTCAGTCATTACCTCAGTTATTAATAACAAAGTGCAATTGTATTTCGAGACGATTTACAACAGATACTTAATACCTACTCCAATATCACCCTTACGCAGTAAAAGTGCCTCATTATTTCCGAAAAGATTGTAAAGAAAAAGAAGTACAAAAGAATCTATTGCACGAAAACTTTGCTGTCATCATAAATATTAGCAAATTCACGAAGCGTTTACACCCCGCCTATTTTCAGACTATAGATATCGCCTAATGTTTCTACGAGTAACATTACGAGTATAATATATTTATTATAACAAATGGGTTCGCTGATATACATTATCATTTAATAACTTTTATATATTTACATAAAAAGTGTTCAGGAACTCGTTGAGTTATTTTTACATTCTAAACTTTTGTAGATCAAAAAGCTACTACTAATCGAAATTTAAAACTTTTGTAAAGCTCTGGTATTTCTTACTTTATTTACTTACTAGCGGCCCGTCCCGGCTTCGCGCGGTTGCAATGTTACTTCCCCTCTCCTGTTCATCTTAGCGTGATATTATAGCCTAAAGCCTTCTTCGATTAATGGGCTATCTAACACTGAAATAATTTTGAAATCGCAGCAGTAATTCCTGAGATTAGCGCGGTCAAGCAATCAAACAAACTCTGCAGCTTTTTAATATTAGTAAAAAAATGTAGATGTGAATACTGTTAATGAAAATTTTTTTTTAGTTTTAATAGAGAATTCAGGTGACTTTGATGTTTATGGTAGGTATTCATTCCGTAGCTTATTGAAAGCTACATAAAAACTAAACGTCATGGGTATGAACACAGAAGTGAAGCCAATCACAACATGTATTTGCGGATCGTTCGGGATCGTAAATTACTATCTAATCGGAACACGCTAGCGCCGAACACTACAATTTAGACACAGATTTATGAAGCACAAATCAACCGATCATTTCTTACTGGTGGTAGTTCCAATGTAGGGACTCGAGGGCGTAGGCACCACCGCATTACCGAATCTATCTGCCGCCGAATCGTAATGTTCAGCACTATCGTGTTCCGAAACTAAAAACTACATGAGAAATGGAAGCTTGTTTGCTTGTTCGTTACATAAAAAAACATCAATTGCGGTTAAACCATTCCAATTGGCAGCAGTAAACACAATAACTTGGGATGGGCAGCAGGCGTCCAATGAAACTGCCGTCATTACGATCGCCAATCCGTATGCCTAGCGTGGCGTTTATGGTATTTCTCCCCATAATGGCAAAGCCACGGACCGTCCAGCAGTGGACGTCTTTCAATTACCTAATTAATTTAAAGAGCCCTATTAGAAGCATTAAGACCATCCGAGGCATTAATCAATAGGTTACCACGTGATAATATATTTAAACATTTTAAATTTGTATTAATGATTAAAAGAGTCGTTAACTTTGTACCTATAAAAAATATAAATTATCACCGCCTACCGAATCACTTGTTCAGATGCCAGTTATGATATCTACCGCTGTCTACGAGCTAAACTTATTAGAAAACAGTTTTTGATGATTTTAAAGGAATAATTTCATCTATCTATATCTCTTTTTCTTATCTTATTCAGACATATCGTTTGTCGATATAAAGACTGATTTTGTGAAATAAGAAAACCGAAGTCGCGAATTAGATACTACATGAGTCACGGCCAAATACTCAAACGTCACTCAAATCTAAGTGGGACTGAAAAGTCTTCTGTCCTTATAAAACACGCAAAAAAAATACATACCATTTTGTATCGGTAATAAACGCTATGGCTACTCCCTTCCGGTCCGCCGCGACCGGTGGGCCGAGTTGCTATATGTCTTATTCTATGTTTAAAACTAAGTAGGTACTATACCATCAAATACCATGTATACTACAATCTCTTCCTCGTCTATCTATATATTATATATAAAAATCAATTGCTGTTCGTTAGTCTCGTTCGTTCGTTAATTTTGGTTTTGAATGATTTTTGGAAGTCCAGGGAAGGTTTAAAAGATAAGAAAATATGAAGAAATTGAAGGGAAATAGTAAAAACCACAATTTCATTTTCCCATACAAATAGTCCGTATCTATCAAACCTTTGACACATTATTTAATTCTGAGGCAATACGCAGTTTTGCCGGGTCAGCTAGTATTCAATAATTATTACATAGGAAACATGAATAATAAGGATAATATCTTAGGCCTCAGGAGGCTGACATTTCATGCAGTTATTTACAGGCTACATTATTAATTTATTACGCCACCAATGAAAATACCTATATTTATGCTTGTTTGCCACTTCATGACATAAAAAATACCGTATCTAGTACTAGATAACTTACATTAACCAAGCATTAACCTTTCCCGTATTTATTAGAGTAAAACTTGACAAATTATACGTGGAACTTAGAAAAAAACCGGACAAGTGCGAGTTCGACTCGCGTGGTGAGAGTTCCGTAATTTAAATAAATATTTTGGAAAATATTACAGTTTTAAGATGCAGGGACATAGCGGTTACGGTGGTACCGGCAGGGAGGGTTATATTATTAAGAATTTTCGATTTAATTTGAATACTCAAACTTCTTATAGGTTTTCCAGTAATCTATAGGCAAAGAACTATTTTCCACACTTTTTTCAAAATTGTAAGTTCAGTAGTTTTGGAGAGAGGGGGGAGGGATGGTCAATTTTCGTCGTTTTTCTTAAATAACTTCAAATTTGTTTATGCAAAAATTATAAAAAAATATATCTGAGATGCTGACCACAACCTCTTTCATTTGATATGTCATACGACACAGTTTACGAAGTTTTTTTTTTTAATTTTCTGATTTACCCCCCTAAAGTGCCCCCCATGTTTAAAATTTATTATTTTACTTGACGTGTTCATCTTTGGGTCACCAATTTACATATATTCATCAAATTTCAACTCAATCGGTCGAGTAGTTTCGGAGCAAATTTGCTGTGACAGACGGACAGACAGACAGACGCACGAGTGATCCTATTAGGGTTCCTTTTTTCCTTTTAAGGTACGGAACCCTAAAAGTAGAGAACTGCGTTAAAACTTTGTTCATTACCATTGAATCATAACTCTTGGCGCTCCACAGCCCCATAAATAACGCCTACATTATAGAGGAACAAGACAAATTAATCGAGATAGTAAATATTGCTTAGATTTACAACACTTTATATATTTGTAAATTATGTTTTACATACATTACCGCTATTTGGTTGATTGATGACAGATAACGTGGTAGAGCGTTTACACCATAGATTTATAATACTAAAGATTGGCAATTGAGTAATTCGGACGAGACCAAATTCGGATTACCTCAGTGTGCGTGAGATGTGTTTGTTTGCGAGCAAAATAGTGCTGCAAAGACTTCAGATTTTAATATCGTTATCGATGATCGATGCAATCTATCTTTTGATTTTACACACATTAACCAGGGAATATTTTTTTTATATAAATAAATCTACAAACAAAATTATTTTTATTTTCCTCCAACCATAATTAAATTTAGTACAGAAACGCCGTAGACTTGGTAGAAATGGTGTGTTGCCTAGATCAGACACATTTTCTTTGGAGGTGCTGGGCACTGGCGATATATCTCTGTAGACTTAGGACGATACTTAGCGTTTTGGTTTCAATGTTACCTGCAAAAACAAAAAGTAAACTGTTAGCTAGTACACGTTACAAGACATGTCATGCACAACCATAGAGCAACATGGGTGACCGGCCACTCCGGACCGAAGGCGAGTAGCCATATGCAGGCTTTCCCTTCTGTCAAAGTACCAGCCCAAATGGCCCTATGTGTATAATAAAAACTAGTTGCAGCCGGACTGCTCATTAGATTAAATCTAGTTGTGCGACTGAACTGATGTCCTAAAAATGCCGATTTGCTCTGTATTTTTGCTTTAAAAATAATGTAATTTTTTATAATAAAATTGTTATTTGATTCTTTAAAACTAAATAATGCGATAATATCGGCCGTGGTTTCGGACTGATTCAAACAACACAATCGGGCGGACTGATAGGTATACCTTATACGATACGCGGGTCGGTGGAGCGACTGATCAGAGTTTGTTTTCGAGAAGCCGCTGTCGCCGAGATGTTTAAATGTGTGTGTGAAATTGTGTGTATGTATCTTGTTCATAGAGCAACGCGGGCCACCAGTCGCGGCGGACTGGAGGGCAGTAGCCATACGCCGGCTTTCCCCTCTGTCAAAGTACAAGACCAAATGGTCCTATGCGTATAATAAAACTACTTGCAGCCGGACTGCTCATTAGACTAAATCTAGTCGTGCGACTGAACGGACGTCCAAAAAATGCGGACTTGCTGTGTTGTTTGCTGTAAAAAGAGATCTAACACATCAAGTTTAAGGTATAAAATTGCCATAGTATCGGTCGTGTTGTTTCGGACTGATTTAAACAACACAGCCGGGCGCAATGTTTGGGTTGCCTTATACTTATACGATACGCGGATCGGTCGAGCGACTGATCCGAGTTTGTTTCCGAGACGCCACTATCGCCGGTGCCGCTTATCGATAGTGTTGTTGTCGGTTTGTGGATAATTATCGATAAATATTGCAAAATAGTCTACAGAGACATTTTTGAGATTAAGTTTTCTTATTCAAATATTTGCGTTTGTATTTATTGATTTTTTTTTTAATTTTGCATAAATGATTATCTGTCTTTTAAAATAATTGTTATGATTGTACACCCCTTCTTCTTAGATACAATTATGTCACTAATAACCTTGGTTGTCTGGAAGAAATTGCTTTAAGCAATAAGACCGCCTATTGTGCATATCCATACTATTGTCTTTGTTGATTGTTACTTTTGGTGTACAATAAAGAGTATTACTACTACTACTACTACTATGACGTTGCAGTTGTATTCGCCACTAGCTGCTCTGGACCGTTATTAGTTATTACTATTATTATTATTACTATTAATATTGTGGACTTTATTTTAATATGCTTAGTTAAAATATTATAATACTCGTAGTATACTTAAGCGCATAAATAAATTTTAAATTTTTAACTATTTACGTACTAGGAATTACTTCTACCTATGTTTTTTTATTTATTTATTGCAGTTTTCTGAAAGACAAATTACAGGGAAACGTAGAAAACATTTTGTTATAATAAAATAACCTGGGTTCCTCCAAGAAAGAGAGTCATTTCTCACTTTCAAGTTTTGTCATTCACAAGCCCGGTGTCCATAGATAAGTTACACACACTTAAACATAAACATACACAACGTACATAAACACAATTAATACTCAGAACCGTGAGTATTTTATTAACTTAAAATTCCGTGACCTGCTACGTGCGCATAACGCGACAAAATTATTTGTTAAATCGGTAGTAGGTACATAATAAATATAGTCAATTTTTATAATAATACAAAGCGTATTTCATTTAAACTTTATTTCCCTGAGTTCACAAATTTATCGATAAAATATATCGACACTTATTGCAACTATGGTTTTTAGGACTTGTCAATGTAGTTGCATCATTCTATTACACTATTATGACACGGAATGATTACATGTGTGTGTGAAACTGTTTGCGTATTTTGTTAGAGTCAAGGTGTGAGTTTCGTAGTAATAGACGATTTTTATTGTCTTATATTTATATATTCTATTATGATAACAGTTTTCAAGGAAAGATCAACAAGAAAAAAAAGGCAGCAAAGAAGGAGTTAAAAGAGACAGATAGTAAATAATAAAGAAATAACGTGGATATTTTTATTCAAAGACCTTTTTGTTCGAAGTCCTTGCTGCATAATAATATAGTCGATTTATTTTTAGGTACATACCCAGTTTTCTCTATTTATCAATGTTAGCCATTTTTCTATTGTTATTAAATTATTTTTTATAATATTTATGACAGCGCAGTTTGGCTATGAAACTTTAAACTTTTAATAAATGCATTAAATATCCTCGATTGACAAATACAAATTATCGATATGGTCAAACCCTACATAGGTGAGGTTATAAAATAGTAGTAATTCACGTATTAGTTATTATTTTATAGTTAATTCTTATGCATTCAAAGCACTCATATTATAAAACCTGTTAATTTTGTCTATCCGTTTATGTAGAAAAGTTTTGTATCAGAACCAAATCCTTGCATTTAGAGAGCCAAATATTTAATTCATACTTACATGTGAAATGAATAATTGTGTGGGTTTTCTTTCCTAGATGAGTTACATTCAAGTACTGCACATGTAACCATTACTTATGTACAATAAACAGCAGTAAACCTTAAATTTAATTTAAATTAGACGAAATTAATTTGTTCACGTCTAACGCTGTCTAAGACGAAAACGTGTCTGTGAATGGTCTCGCCTACCTATCTCACTCTCACACATGCGTATAATATATTCTTTCTCTTTTGTATTGCCAATCTATCTAACGAAGTAGATAATAAATCTATGGTTTACACAATTTGTCAAAGGGCAAGTTCCATGTTGGGCACGCGCCTTGTACACTATAATAACCCATCAAAAAACCGGTCAAGTGCGTGTCAGGCCACGCGCAGTGTATGGTTCCGTAGTTTTTAGGTTTGAATAATGTAATGAAAAAAAAAATATTTTCTTGTTTTATATTACTTCGCATTAACACATGCTTGTGAAATATATTTTAAAGAAAAATTTGACTTAATTTTTTAAAATATTTTCTATGGAGTTATTCCAAATTTTCGAATAAATTACATTTGGTCGATTTTTACTCGCAAACTTGTAAAACCAACATATGTATGATAGTTTTCCTTTTAAATTCGTTTTATGTAGCTACTATTGGCGTAACGTTTGAATTTTTAACAACAACTGTTTAGTTAGTAGAGGGGTGGACACTTGAATCTAATGAAAATTGGCACTTTAAAGCTTAATAAGTCACAAACAGTTGCTAAATCGAAAAATTATATTAGAACATCCCTAACATTTTTGTAAGATATATCCAACGATATCTTACACCACCTATATGGAAAACGAAAAATAAAAAAAAATTACCGCGCGTTACATGTGAAAAGGTACCCTAAATAAAAAAAAACATGTTTTTATCCTAATTTCGGCGTAATTAATGTGTATACTTTGCCAAATTTAAAGTCTCATTTTTCAAGTCGATTTTTCAGTACTTTGTAACAAAACACAGTAATAGTTATAGATAATTAATTATATAAATGTTACTTTTCAGTAATTAATCTTACAGAGAGTGTACTATTCTATTCTATTGTTAGATAAAAACTAAATGAATATAATTCTATTATACGATTATAATGCTATCTATTCTAACAAATTGGATCCCTATTAAAATGTCCCTATTCAGTAATTATTATTAAGAGCTCAGGGGACCGGACGATCGAGATCCTCTCTAATTTATTTAGGACTACCCAAAGAGCGTACAATGTCCCTACGTATAAATACGTTTACATTACATTACATACAAGGTGACGCTTGCTCGGTTGCTCGCTTGTTCGTTAACTTGCTTGCTCGCTTGTTCGTTAGCTCGCTTGCTCGCTTGATCGCTTGCTTGCTTATTTGCAAGAAAGCTAGCAAGCTAGCAATGAAGCTAGCGAGCAAGCAAGCAAGCCATTACGTGAGCAATCGATAATGCGAACAAACGAGCAAGCGAGCATTCGAGCACGCCAGCAATTGAGCAGGGGAGCAAGCGAGCAAGCTAGCAAGCGGGCAAACTAGCAAGCTAGTTAGCAAGCAAGCAAGCAAGCGAGCAAGCAAGCTAGCAAGCAGGCTAGCAAGCAAGCTATTAAGTTATCACGTGAGCAAGCGAACATGCGAACAAATGAGCATTTGAGCAAGCGAGCAAATAAGCAAGGAAGCAAGCGAGAAAGCTAGCAATCGAGCAAGCAATCAAGAGAGCAAGCTAGTAAGCAATCAATCGAGAAAGTTAGCAAGCTAGCAAGAAAACGAGAAAGCTAGCAAGGTAGCAAGGTAGCAATCGAGCATGGAAGCAAGGTAGCAAGCTAGCAAGCAGGCTAGCAAGCAAGCTATTAAGCCTTCACGTGAACAAGCGAGCAATTTAGCAAGTTGCTAGTTTGCCCGCTTGCTCCCTTGCTTAATTGCTGGCTTGCTCGAATACTCGCTTGCTAGTTTGTTCGCATTGTCGCTTGCTGAAGTAATGGCTTGCTAGCTTGCTATCTTGCTTGCTAGCTTGCTTGCTAGGTTGCTTGCTAGCTTGCTTGCTAGCTTGCTTGCTAGCTTGCTTGCTAGCTTGCTTGCTAGCTTGCTTGCTAGCTTGCTTGCTTGCTTGCTAGATTAATCGCTTGCTAGCTAACTTGCTTGCTCGCTTGCTTCCTTGCTCAGTCGCTCGCTTGCTCGAATGCTCGCTTGCTCGAATGCTCATTTGTTCACGTGATGGCTTTATAGCTTGCTTGCTAGCCTGCTTGCTTGCTTGCTTGCTATCTTGCTTCCATGCTCGCTTGCTACCTTGCTACCTTGCTAGCTTTCTCGCTTGCTTGCTAGCTTGCTAACTTTCTCGCTTGATTGCTTGCTAGCTTGCTCGCTTGATTGCTTGCTCAATTGCTAGCTTGCTCGCTTGCTAGCTTGCTCGCTTGCTCGCCTGCTCCCTTGCTCAATTGCTGGCTTGCTCGTTTGTTCGCATTATCGCTTGCCCACGTAATGGCTTGCTAACTTGCTAGCTCGCTTACTAGCCTGCTTGCCAGCTTGCTACCTTGCTCGCTTGCTTGCTAGCTTACTAGTTTGCCCGCTTACTCCCTTGCTCAAGCGAGCAAGCTAGCAAGCAAGCTAGCTAGCAAGCAAGCTAGCAGGCAAGATAGCAAGCTAGCAAGCCTGCTAGCTTGCTTGCTAGCTTGCTTGCTTGCTAGCTTGCTCGCTAGCCTGCTTGCTAGCCTGCTTGCCAGCTTGCTACCTTGCTACCTTGCTAGCTTTCTAGCTTGCTAGCTTACTTGCTAGCTTGCTTGCTTGCTAGCTTGCTAATTTTCTCGCTTGATTGTTTGCTCGCTTGCTAGCTTGCTCGCTTGATTGCTTGCTCGCTTGCTAGCTTGCTCGCTTGCTCTCTTGTTCAATTGTTGGCTTGCTCCAATGCTCGCTTGCTCGTTTGTTCGCATTATCGCTTGCTCGTTTGTTCGCATTATCGCTTGCTCGTTTGTTCGCATTATCGCTTGCTCACGTAATGGCTTGCTAGCTTGCTTGCTAGCTTGCTTGCTAGCTTGCTTGCTAGCTTGCTTGCTAGCTTGCTTGCTAGCTTGCTTTCTAGCTTGCTTGCTAGCTTGCTTGCTAGCTTGCTTGCTAGCTTGCTTGCTAGCTTGCTTGCTAGATTGCTCGCTTGCTAGCTTATTTGCTTGCTCGCTTGCGTCTTTGCTTTATTGCTCGTTTGCTCGAATGCTTGCTTGTTCACGTGATAGCTTAATAGCTTGCTTGCTAGCTTGCTACCTTACTTCCATGCTCGCTTGCAACCTTGCTACCTTGATAGCTTGCTAGCTTTCTCGCTTGCTTGCTAGCTGGCTAACTTTCTCGCTTGCTAGCTTGCTCGCTTGCTAGCTTGCTCGCTTGCTAGCTTGCTCGCTTGCTAGCTTGCTCGCTTGCTAGCTTGCTCGCTTGCTAGCTCTCTAGCTTGCTTGCTAGCTTGCTTGCTAGCTTGCTTGCTAGCTTGCTTGCTAGCTTACTTGCTAGCTTGCTTGCTAGCTTGCTTGCTAGCTAGTCATTGCAATAAATCGATCGTCTCGCTTAGATGTGACCCGATTCCTGCCAGAAACTGAACGATGCGTCAAAAAACCAGTCAAAAGCGTTTATAGACTTTATGAACAGATGATAAGCTTAGATGCAATCTTGCAGCCACAACGCGCTGACTAAATCCAGATTCCAGCAATGCCACCACTTGGGCGGCTACTGAAGGAGAAATATCCATTGATTAAAAAAGAAAAACCGCATGGAAGTTACTGCTTCCATGAGCTCGGAGATGAATGTGAATTAAAAACTGGGTGAGGGCACCCAGTTTTTAATTCACTTTACATAGTTTTTTTTTTTTCAAAAACGTGTGTTTTTTTATGCTCCATACATAGTAAAATTACTCATTAAACAAAACACGAAACTTTTGAAAATGTAATTTGAATTTAGAACATCAACATTAGGATTTTAAAATCTCATACTATAAAACGACATTAAATATTTTATATTTAATTATACACAATTTGTTAAAATTCTTACAAAACATACACTTGCAAAGTGCTTCGATTTTTTGATGAGAAGTGTATAAAAAAAAATGTTTCACAGTGAACAGCGAGCTAGGAAATTACTGAAATGAGTAGGAAATTAAATTTCACGAGACACGGGCGTCTCGTCGACACGGGCACACGAGCGGTAACACTTGGCACCGCGGAATAGATAAATAAAGATGGAATGGTAATTTGGGCGTGGCAAGCCCGCCACAACTATGCGTGAACACACACAGTACGGCTGAACCATTCGTTCGCCGCTCGTAGTGTCGTGTAGACTGCTTCGAACGACGTATCTCTCGGTAAAATACCATGTAGTGCTAATTTTAACATGTAATATGAAATTTCAGACCTCAAGTATAAAGCGAGGAGGTATATCTTTTCATGGGTAAGTCACAAATAACATTCATTGTTATAATACTTGTAAAAAACATTAAAATATACAAAGGAATATGAATTTTCGAACTTAAACTGCATTATTTAAACGTTACTGCTAGCGAATACATTGCACGTTAAGCACTCGCTCAATTAAGGCTATTACTGTCTCCGCTTGCAATGTACTTCACTTCGGCTAGTTTATTAGTGAGTTGATTGTTGTGTGCGTGCGAGTGTTTATTGTCTACGGGCGTTACATCGTAGTATGCAAACTTACGCAAACGAATAGCTGCCCTGAGGATTAATGCTTACGCGATCGAAGTCGCGTAAGAGTAAATAAAATCTCGCACTAGGCACTCTGTATTGTAATTTATTTACGTGTAGTTTTGCGAGTGGTCGATTGGTTAATAATGGACTCGATCATACCACCATTCCATTGTCAGCTTAGAGTATATAAAGGCTCACAACGAGCCCTCCGCCTCTTTCTCTTCCTGACACCGGCCACTGTACTTCGAGCACGGTGCGCGACGTCCTGTACCTCGTTACAGTCGTGGTACACCACCGTGCACTAGCCGCGTGTAGATATTTAAATCTAACTAAAATATCTTGAAGAACCCCACCTGGGTAAGTGTCGCAAGCTTTAAAACTTTACCATGTATTTACTATGTATCTTTAACCTTTACTAGTTCTTTGTTCATATATCTAAATTGTGCCAACATCTATGTCTTAAATTGTTACTATATCGCACCTTGTTCTTTTCTAAATTGCACCAACCTTCATTGTTAAACTTTCTTCACTGTATAACCTATAAATTGTAAACTTGCTTCTGCTATACCGCCTGGACTGCCACACCTGAATGCCTTATGCACGCTCTGCCCTGGGTGCTTCGCAGTCCGGCTGAATAGCAGAGCATCCCTTAAAAGATGTCTCTGCTATTCCAGGGTTCTTCAGCCACGTTCTTCCACGACGTTCTTCAGTCTACGCTTCTTTCTCCTTTCTTCGGCGGTTGGAGATCAGCGCGCTGCTGAGTATTCTCCCAAAGCGCCCCGAAGAAGTGCCACATGCGACGAGCCACCCACGGGCAACCGCCGCTTGACCACCGCGGCAAACCACGTGTGACCACGTGTCCGCACCCTGTCGCCAACCTCGTTTCACCAGCGTTGCCCAGGACAGTATTAGTGCCATATCCAGTCTGGATTCTGAAAGATGTGTATCGAACTACACCCTGTGTTGATTGAATAAATTATTTATATAGCTCCGCCACTTTTTCATTTGGGGTCGCCCCTAGAATAAGGGTGGGCTACAGAGTATTTGCCTCCTTCTCTATAACCTACAGGTCTATATCAAATTCTATCAACCTACCTTCATGGCGGCAACGTGGATGCATTGAATGAGTTCACAGTTGCCGCCACGAACGATGGTGTGAGCATTCCAGCCATTGCTAATTCCCGATCTATATATTGATCAAACATTGTTGGACATAGGGTTGGTAGTTGCGTAGTAGGAAGTTGGGACCAACGTGTGAAGGCGTCCTTATACGGATATACGGTTGAAATAGTACGCCTGTCAGCTTCGTAACCGCAAACAACTTTTGAGCTCTTGCTATGAAATTATAATTCTTAGTATGTAGCTTATTGTTAGAGAAAGTAGAAAATCTATGTTAGAGAAGGAACCTCACTCACATTGTTGATACATACCTACTTAATTTTTTGACATACCTACATTTTTTGACGAGATAACGTTTTATAGGTAAATGATGAACGCTCGATGCACGCACGAGTGTCACGTGCCGCCTAAGCCGAGCATGCAAACGAGAGCGCGGAACATACGATGCGACGACGATCGGCCTAAGCGTTCGGCTTGTAACGTATGTTTTCATAGGTTACCACGTAAAATAATCGTCTGTAATAAGGCCAGTTCTTTTGGTCAGAAAAGGTTCTCCATTATGTCACCTATTTTTTTCAATTCATAATCTAAAATGCTATAATTCAGAAAATTAAATGCTTATTTAATTCAGAGTAGACGGTAAACGATATGGAGAATTATAATATGAACCTCCGCCAGATTCAATTTGTGAGCGTTGAGCGTTCTGACTTTGCCAGTTTAGGCAGAAAGGGTCAGTCTTAACAAAAAATGGCACTGTAAGCTTAATATCATCAAATAAATCCATTAATCAAAAAGAAATTATAATACTCCCCAATATATTTGCCAAAACTGCAATAACATCCCCATTATGTAAAGTGTAGCGCGGAGAAATTAAAAAAAAATAGTCTGTAGTTTATTTTACTACTTTGTTGGAATTACTAAAATGTACATTGGTGCCAAATTACAGCTTTCGAACACAAACAGACTCTGAGCTAAGCTGCGAACAGAGGACAGATGGATATCGCGAATCCATACGTTCTTAGACTGTGATAAAACTATCAACTATAATATACTATTTCTTTTAGGCTAAGGAACCCAAAAAATCTTATGTAGGTAGTGCCCTCATATTATACAAGTAGGTACACGACAGACAGACAGACGGAGACGGACAGCGGAGTCTTTAGGATCCCGATTTTATCCCTTGGTAACTCAATAGGAGCCCGTTTTTACCCCTTGGCTACGGCACCCTAAAACACAAAAAATAACTGGCGATTTGTGCGGCGAAACATATTATTATAATAAATCTTTCAATACCAATTCAAAACCCTAATTTCTAATGGGTGTTGGTATTTTACATTAATAATAGACATTGTAACTATCATAAATTTAATCATAGCGTATTTAAATAATAATTAATAATCATAACCATTACATATAGCACGATACATTATTTTGTACAAAGAAACATTGTGCGATTAAAATGTCTTAGCGCCTGGTGAAAAAGCATTATGTATTACAAACAACAAACCGTAACTAACTAGGTATATAATTCTAAAATGTAACTAGTTTACAATGTTTTGTTAATATTTTCCAAAGTCAACACATCTTAAGTACATTACTTACTAATTCCGGTTAACTTGTATTTAAATTTTATCTATGAATTTTTTTTCCAAAAAGAAGCGCCTCCTCCCATTCGCCAAGTGGTTAATTCGGGAAATAAGGTAGCAAAAACGCCCCTCGTGGACGCCAAGATGAACTGATGAGTGAGGACAAAAAGACATCAGTATTCAGTTTTATCGCGAGGGGCGCTGCACGCAGTAATAAAAAAAAAAGAAGTAATTCAAAGAAGCACCTATAATAGAAGTACATAATTATTGCCATGGAACCAAGAATTTGAAATTCAACATTTTATTAACATAAAATATAAGTACCTACTTACATAAATGCAAGTATACTGGTAGTATGTAATTCACCTAGTGAATTTCACTATAGGTGACACAATCATGGGTATTTGCATGTGTATGTTTGAATGAAAGCATTTACCTCATTTGCCTTTCCATTCGGGGAATATAAGTGTAGTTATGTTTTACGAAGCTATATTTAATAACAAAGATATTATATGATATCTTTGTTTAATAATGCTTTGGTGACAAATTGATATACAATTTTTTAAGTAAAATTTATATCAATTTGTCGCCAGATCTTCAGTCCACCACTATCTTGCCTGTACCATTATAAATTTAATTTTAAAGACTTTATAATGCATTTTTTGTAAAATTTCAATATCATTGGTTATAGTCCTGAATAAGACAATCTAAATAAATAATAATAAATAAAATACGCTTACACTCACAGCCCCACAGTAGGTATAAACCTGTGTCGTGGGTGCCGTTGTACACATACAACACATACACAAACACCCAGACCCGAAACAAATATCTGTAGGCCATACAAATATTTGTTCCGGTGCGGGGATCGAACCCGCGACCCTTCGAATCAAACGGTGGTTTCGCACCGCTGGACTAACCGGGTCGTCTATTAAGGATGGGATAACAGGGATTGACCATAGTTATTTCATGATCCTATTCTTGTTTTGTAATACATAGCAACAAGAAATTCCACTTATTCCTTGAAAAAAATTATAAAAGCTAAACAAACAGTGGAAGAAAATCAAAAATTAGTCCATAGGAGACATAAGATTCAAAATATATCAATTCTGTCCATATTTAAGTAGAAATATGAATCATTTCTTCTAAAATTGTTTTATACAATAGTCAATCCATGTAGAACTATCTTAACATTAAATGATTTATCTCACTCTAATATCCCTTATTTGAATGACTATCTATTAGGGACTGTTCAAAAATACGTTCACAGTCTTCTTCTTCTTCTTTTAATGAATGGCTTCCATCAACTTCCATCAACTTTAAGGGCGATTCTGCCAAAATCTGGTGTTTGAAGAGGCACAGTAGCTTGAGGTTTGTATGGTTATTAAAAAAAATCTTGGTGAATTAATGGATGAGTTTCATAATTATTCACAGTCAGAAGGGAAGAGGGATGTTGTCAAGTGTGACAGTACATGTTAAGATAGGCAAAGCGTGACGAAAAGGGGTCAAAAGTATCAATATTTTCCATGATGTAATTTATGAACAGCCCCTAGGTTCATCATATACAAAATATTTCTCTCAACAATTGCTGGAACAACAGGAAGATATAATCACAGATATGAATTAATTGCACTGTATAATAAATTGAGTCTATCGGGTATCTTTGTAAACTAGTTCAACATTTGTCAGATGATGTGGCATTTTAATGGACACATAAATAAATATCAGATCAATCATGTATGATAAATGTCCGTCACTAATCCAGCAGCGATGGTGACACCAGCAACTCGAAGCATCACACGTCCAAGTTCCTTTACATCCTTGTAGCGCTCAATACAAATAGGTCGACACACTTCTATATCTACAACTGCAACTGAATTTTTGCCGATACACCTCGGCTTCTTTTTCACAAGTTCACCTGTACTCTTATTGAGGAGGGCCTTTAGTTTGACAATATTTGCAGATTCAACCAGAGACTGGTGATGTATGAGGACAGGGAATCCCTTTGTGATGGGTACTTTTACATTGAAAACAACAAGTCTTGCTTCAAACTTGGAAGTGACTGGGACTTGCTGAACAGGATCACTGATGATGTACCCAACTGAGACATTCTGCATATCAATACCAGATAGAGTCACAGTAACTTGATCACCAGCAAAAGCTACATTGCTTGACATGTCATTGATACTTAAAACCCTCGCTTCAGCCATTTCCCGTGTAGGACAAATCAGTACTTTATCGCCTTTATTTAGAACACCATTTTCAATTCTGCCTGCCACACAGAAACCAGAGCCTGTTCCTTTGAAAACATCATTGATGGACATTCTAAATGGCTTTGAAAGAGGCCTCTCAGGCACATTAAATTTGTCTATGACATCTAACAAACATGGACCCTTGTACCATCTTAAAAGTTCAGGCTCACTTGAATATTTAACAAGATTTTCACCTGTTAAACCTGAACAAGGTACAAAAGTAACATCTGAATCTTTAAAACCGGCTTGTTTGAGAAAAACTTTAAGTTTCTTTATTATCTCATCGAATCTCTCTTGAGACCAGTTAGTTGTGTCTAATTTATTGACAGCAACTGCAAGTTGGTTCACTCCTAGTGACCTAACTAACAAAGCATGTTCTCGAGTCTGCCCTCCAAAGTCAAAACCTGACTCGAATTCGCCTCTGGTAGCATCTACAACTAATAAAGCAACATCAGCTTGACCTGCCCCAGTGATCATGTTCGGAATAAAGTCAGCATGGCCAGGTGCATCTAGAATTATAACCTTCTTTGTTTTAGTTTCAAACTGAGCTCTACCAACATCCATAGTGATGCCCCTCACCCTCTCTTCACCAGTTTCATCTAAAACCCAAGCATACATGAAACTTTGTTTACCAATCTTTTTACTTTCTTGCTCAAACTTGTGTAAAGTCCTTTGATTAACTTCACCAAGTTCACACAGTAATCTTCCCATAAGAGTAGATTTTCCTGCATCAACATGACCTATAACCACTATGTACAAATGTTCTTTGTCGGATCCTCTCTCATTTGAAAATTGCACATTGGGATCTAGTTTGCTCTCTTTCACTTTAACTGGTTTATCCTCAACCTGTTCATTTCTAGAAGGTATTCTCTCTGTTGCAGGCGACTGATCTCTTGGAGTTTGCGGCTGACTACCTCCTACTCTATCATTCTCTACTCTAAATCCTTTTATTACTCCAACATTACTGACTTCAGATTTTGTTGTGATTACTTTTGGTGTCTTATCTAATGTAGCTGCAACTGGTTTAACAGAGTCAACGACAACAATGGGAGGCTTTGTTACCTCCGGTTTCAGTTTAGTCTCTTTACATCTATTACTCAAAATTTCGTCCAAAGTTTTACTGAAATCGTAGTTGTTATTCATAACAGACTGAATTAGTATCTGATCCGAAATTGTGTCGCCTAACACGTTACGGAGCTCATCTAGACATGACATGAGCTTCGCTTCGTCCTCTTCAGTCAAGTTGAGCCCGCGTAAGTCCATAGACTCTCGTCTTTGGATACCAGGTCGGATTGGCTCGTCAACGTCCTCACTCTCTTCCTGGATATCGTCATGGCTCTCCAAGAAGTTGGATATAGCTTGCTGGTTGCGGGAACGATCGTACATCCACTGCGCCGCATCACTGGGGGACAAACAGCTGTCTTCTTCGACTGAATGGCCATACACATCATCGTAATCGTAGTCGTCCGAGTAATTTCTATTACGAACGTTACGGTGTCGAGCCATTTTAATAGCCCTGCTTATTTAATACCACACTGATAAAAACATGATCGCAATTTTACAGAAAAATCAACACGTTTCTCCAAATTTCGATGTGATTTTGACAGAATAAATGACATTTATGACAATATTTTTTTTTTGTTATTATGGCATCGTTTTTTTTTATATAATTTGTCATGACCATAGATACAGAGTCTTTCAGTCGTATACATATTGAATTTCACATTTCTTTAAATTAATGAATATCCATATGGAAGATGACGATGATTAAATGCTTCCATGAGGAATATGATGAGATGATGGGGTGGCTTCAGTAAAGCGATGGGGACTTTACTGAAGTTTTTACGAAGTTTTGGAGGCAATACGAATAATCACTTTTCACTTCATAATATCACTTTCTTACACTCGTGAACATTATCGAATGCTTTATGATAAAAATCCCACCATTTTTACACATAAAAACGCGACTATACACAAATTTCGAAAATATTATCACGCAGCGACACAGCTCTTTTCCGCGTTCCCGCCAAAACTCTTATGCATATTGCCAGTGTCAAGTAAAACGATATTTCTTATTTATTTAAACAGCGTAAAAGTTAGTATAATATCAAGTATAATATGTAAGTATCAAGTATAATATGTCAGTCAAGTGAGTTACAGTTAAGTTATTCGAGTAAAGCGATGGCTACTTTACTAGAACATTTACAATTAAGTTTTGGAGGCAACCCGAAATAACGTGTTTTCGCACTGTTATTCTATTTCACTATACACGAGCACTGTAATAAGCCTATATCAAACAAAATGCCACCAACTTTATTTAATATAACTCAAAAATACACCAAGAAAATGAAATAAAACAAGAGCACCACACGCATCTTTCAAGCTTCCCGCCAAAACTCTTTTGGTACTTACTACTTTCTTGTGCTATTGAGTGTAAAGACAAAGAAAAATAAGGAGTATGCTCTCGATTATAAAGTATGTATGTATGTATCTTCACTCCAGGTCCCTAACGGGGTAGGCAGAGAGTGTATTATCTTACGTGATACTTATTAATAGCGCACAGATGAATATGTAATCAAAAATATAAAATATGAACATACAGGTAATATGAACCGAAAAATTCAAATATGGAAAAATATATTTCGTGAAAATCTCTTACTGTAGAAAAAGTACCATAAAAAGAGATAGCAAACTGGTTAATTTCAATTTAAATAAAATTTTATTAACTTCTATTACAGCTTTCTTAAATTGATTGCACTGTACAATAATAGGCTTCTAATAGATAAAAAAATAAAATTAAGATGCCGGTGACACGAACTAAAAACAAAATTGTCCGAGAAAGATCAAGCCTTTTATTGACTGAATGATCCTTATTGAAATATAACTATTTGTACAGATTTATCTTGCGTATATTAAACCAAAACGATTGATCTTACCATGTCGCATGATGTAACTGGAGCAGACTTAAACAAACTATATGGCTGCCATATCAGTACTCTCAAAATTTCCGCACAGCATTTTATTGATTTTTTTTGTCTAACTGATCCAGTTTTTTTAAAATCCTAATTATTTTTAGTGGTTTTAATTTAGTGATATTATACGATTTTCTACTAACCTACTTGTAACGATAAAGTGAAATAATAGATGGATTGTGATATTTTATTGTAAATTATCCATGTAACTTGAAATATGGAAAATATAAAAGTTTTCACAATCGCAATACCTTAATTGATATTAAATGCCCGAATGAAAATCGTGTTAATAATAATCATGTTTTTTTCAGCAACCATACGAATATAAAATGTCAGTTTTGTGTAACATAGAGAACATCCCATCCCATCGAAAATGTCTCCAATGCATCCATGCAAGCAATTTTTAGCAATGCTGCAAATTATTTTTTTAAATATTTATAAAGGAGACGTACCTTAATGTATGAGTATCATTGAGAGAAGAAGCATAAAATACTAAATCATTTTCAGCTATTCAAATAATTTATTATACCTTCAATTAACTGTCGTCAGTATATTTCAAAAACAATAATGTCGTAGTAGCGCTATGATGACATATTGTTGTCATACAAAAATTATACAAAATTAATGTTTCCGACAATTTTTTGTCGATTTTTTGTCGAACAAGGACTCAAATTGTTTTTTTAGGTATTTTTCCATGATTCTACGTATTTTTCTCTATCTCTTGATATAGTGTACCAGGTGCGGGCCCAACGTGGAACTTGTCCTTAATTCAGTGTATATAGTTACTTATATATCCTGTGTTTTGCATTATGTTTGCAGTTAGGAGTAAATACCAGTCAGTTTATTCATATATTTCATAAAATAATATTACATAAAATACGGTATAAGAGTGCTCTCCAGGAACTTAATTAAGGTTCCTGGAGAGCACTCTTATATCGTTTTTTTTTTAAACTACCTAGATCACTCTTTTAATGATCAAAAAGACGAAATATAAAGGAAACGAAACTATTACACGAGTTGCCCATGAAACCAGTACCGTGAGTGGGAAGAAGTAGAGTAAGAGATTCCGATGTGATGTGATGACTTATGTATGGAAAAAATAATTAGTCACAAATTCCTACATTTTCCCAACGACCCCATTTTCCAAAATGAAAATGAGAAAAGGAATGAATTTGGTCGTCATAGTATGTATAGTCGAGACACAATTACTGCCTGTATAACATGACATGTGATAATAATGTGTTTCGAAAAATATACATAATTATATTCATGTGTAGAATATGATTTATATAGTCATACTAGTTTTTGATATTTGAAGACTATTGCTGGATATTATCTGCGATTAAGCTCTGGAAGTTAAAAAATAATGTTTTTGTTTCTAATAAATACTATTCCTACTGTCCATATAGTTTTTTTATAATTGTACCCCTACTATCATTATCCCACTACCTCAAGGTTGACTGGTAGATGATGCCCTATGGCATTAAGTCCGCCTTATGTTTAAATAAATAACAAAGTTTCTTAATTGATTTATCCGTTGCGTAATTGCGTCATTGTTATTTAAACATACAAACGTTAACATTTGTTATATTAGTTCATTTTAAAATATTGCGTATATTGTTTCAGTTGTAAACCAAAACTAAACAGCAAGACTTGTGCAAAAATATAAACAGCAAAGTTGAAGATTAAAACGCCTGAAAAAGGTCGAAAACGAAACAGAAAAATTGCTGATTTACAAAATAGTATAGGCGATAGGCTCTCCGCAGGCTGTTTTACTCGAAGAGTGTGAAAAACTTTTTGGAGGGTCAGATTTAATATGATTTAACATGCTGGCGTTCAATTAGTTGCGACAAGATCATTTCGCCGAGTGGCAATGAAACGTCCAATAGCCGGATGCGCTGCGGTGGACCATAAGTTCATAACCGTTAAGTCCCGCCCACGGTCCACCACATCAGTAAAAACATTTTTTCTGGCTTAGTTACACTTCTTTACATTATTATTCGTAGCGTATGCTACTTATATCAAGGAAATACATGAATATCTGAGTGTTAGAGGCACTTGGACTTGTAAATCTGACTTTTTTTAATGCAGATAGTTTGTTTGCGTAAATTCAACCAAAATCGAAGCGACGATTGTATGTTTGTTGAGTTACATTTGGATTCTTTTTTATTCGTAGAGCATAAGTTTCACCATAGCTAAAAGACCATAATTAAATATAAAATCAGCAAGAGCAAAATACAATCATCGTAAGACATAGAAAGGTAGCTTATACATATATGACATATTTATTCGAAGGTTATTGCATATATCTTGTAGGCTCCAGTTGCTTCTCTACTCAATGATGAGTCCAATTTATATATTTTTATCTACAAATACAATTAGCTGACACTAGTGGTCTCAAATCTGTGAGTACAGACAGTGGTGACTGTGGGCCACGATTGTGGTGATTGCAGATATGTTATGTGATAAGTAGTGGATATATATTTTTTTATGTAATGGAAGTGGCAAACAAGCATGCAGTTTACATTGATATTAAGTGATGACTGCAGCCTATAGACACTTTACACAAAGACCGAGGTAAAAATGCAGATGCGTTACCACTCCTGAGGCCTAAGGTGCTATGCCTCTGTGCCGGAAATTACAGGGCCGTACAAGGGTTCCCTTAGTTTTTTTTATACATTAATTACCAGACCAACATCGTATGCCCATTTATACGAGTATATTATTATGAGATCAAGCCCTGTTGCATTTTGTCTTGAACTTTGTGAATCTATCAAAATTATATTTTTTAATCAATGTCAGCGTCAGCTGTTAGATTCCGTTGTTACATAACTTTATATATAGTACTGATTAAAAGAATTTTCTAAAACCACATGTTTGTTTTATTTACCTGACTGCGGAACGTGGAGGAGGGTAATTTGCTCATCAGTCAATGTATTGTCAGTCAATAATTTGTTCCTTTATGGCGCAAAATCCCGAACGGGTGTCCCTGTCTATTTAACTATTCTTCAAAGCCTATATCTGGTTTTTTAAATGTACTAATAAAATTGGTAAACATGTATGCAGTTCACACCCACACAAAGACCAGAGGTCAAAATACTGATGCGTCATCACTACTGTCGCCTAAGGTGTTATGCCTCTGTGCTGGTAGTTATAGGGTCGTACATTACCACCTGACAGGAACACTACCATTTAGCGGCAAGTATATATGAAGTAAGGGTGGTAAGGTGGTAAGCTCCAGTGACGGAGGTCACTGGAGCCTTACCACCAGGCTAATCGGATCTTGGATCGTTCCCCGCCCCTTGGTATCGTGGCAACTATGGCTACGGGTCTATTGCGTTTACGTAGGCGGTTCGTGTCGAGACGGCACTAGTTAGTTCACCGAGCAATCGGCGAGCGCAGATGGCTCTCAACCAAAGAGTATACATATACTACCTCTCAACCTGCGGGAAAAGAGTATACAAATACTCATCGGGGCAAGAAGCACGTGCGGTGATGCCAAATAAAGGTTATTTTAGTGGGGCCAATATTCCGGCTTTGGCTCTAGGAGGCATATTTGCCTCCGGAGGCAATCGCCGTGTAGAGGTCTAATTTAACTACCGCAAAATGGCGTGCCGTGTTCAGCGCTATTGTATTCCAGTCAGTTTAGAGGCATAAGAGGTTAAAGTGCCAAAAGCCGTTAAATAAGAATTAATATATTAAATTACATTTAATATTGTAATATTTTATAGCGTTAGGAATACAGCTTGCCGAAAATATATCGAGTTATAGAAACATTTTTCGTATTCGGCAAGCATTTGGGTAACATCTCTATCAACGGCAGCCCTAATTTGTTCTTGCTGAAGTTTAGGTATGCACCTTTTTTTGTATGTATTTCGTGTCCATATATTTCCAAGGTCAATGAAACAACCCTATGAAATGCGGGCATTGTAATCGTCCAAATTATAAGCAATCACGCCAATTCTGTAGGTATTTCTTCTCCATGTATACAGCTCAATGACTTCAGACAGTCAAATATTTGTCATTTGTGTTTGTCATGTCATTTATCTGTCACACATGTCATTGTTGTGTCAATGTCAACTGTCAATCGTTCGTCCTTCGTCCTCTACGTTGTACGCCTTTTTCTGCAGTTTTCAGTACTTTTCAGTCAATTTGTTCAATTTCAATTCAACAAATTCATCAACGTGCATCTCGAACCTGTGGCTCGAACCTTCGGCCCTCGTCTTCTAAATTATTAACATTTAACATTTTAACGCCTACATCGCATCAACTTTGGTCCCTTTCAAAAACTCGACATCACATTGTGTCAAACGTGTTTACATTACATAGAATTTAAACTTCATAGATTTACAAGGAGAAGTATTTGTTACGAAAACTTGATCGCAAAAGTCGAATTGTTATATTCGGATCTTCATTTTCCAGTTTCAGTTTCCAATACACCATTGCAAATATGAAGAAAAAGGTATGTACGCTCTATGACTTAATCTATGAAATATTTGCTTAATTTTATGAATTACATACTCAAATTATGTGTCGTATTAAGTTCAACTTTTTCGTAACTTGTTTTTTTATATAACAGGTGCTTTTGATGGGTAAAAGTGGTTCAGGGAAGACTAGTATGAGGTCTATAATATTTGCGAACTACATTGCAAGAGATACAAGACGTTTAGGTGCTACAAGTAAGTAATTCTGTCTTATCACGATTAATTTTTGTTGTTCAATTTAATTGCTTCATATGTCTAGTGGTAGCAGGCCACTACTGTTTTTTTTATGTCTGAAGGTTGACAGACAAGCAGATAGGCCACCTGATGAAAAGTGGTCACCGTCGCCTATGAACATATGCAACACCAGGGGAGTGGCCAACACGCTGCCAGCCCTGGAGGACTCTTTTTATTGAAAATATGCTGCATTCTTGGTTGCAATTCCCAGGTCTTGGGCTATCAGAGATAATAATGATAATGAAGCTATTTATTCCAAATCTATGAAAATACATAACAAATTATGTGGGATGAGATTTGGACCTCTCTTTGGGTGTAGGCCTCCTCCAGCTTGCTCCACCTGTCATGGTTCTGTGCATATTGGAGCCATTTCTGCCCTGCCACCCCAGCTATATTGTCCGACCATCACTTGTATGAACAACCAACCCTTCGTTTCCCTGTGGGCCCCTTCCATTTGCTATCAGAGATAACAGTTAAGATTCTTTAACTCTTTTTCTATTGGGATTTTTCCATTTTCCATAAGTTTCTCAGTACCTCAGAGTTTGTTAATGTACCCTGAGAGGTCACCTGTTACACGGGCCAAAACGTAACCAGTGAATCGTTAGTGTTTGCATGTATGCTTGAATACATTTACCTCTACCTACCCCTTCAGTTACAGGTGTGAAGTTACATTTTTCTTTTTTTTTTCAGTTGATGTAGAGCATTCCCATGTCAGGTTTCTCGGCAACCTAGTCCTTAATCTGTGGGACTGTGGAGGTCAAGAAGCATTCATGGAGAACTACTTTGTGTCACAGAGGGACAATATTTTCCGGAATGTTGAAGTCCTCATTTATGTGTTTGATGTTGAAAGTAGAGAAATGGAGAAGGATATGCATTATTATCAATCTTGTTTAGAAGCCATACTACAGGTAATGATTATAATATTTTTATTTTTCGCAATAACACTTGTGAGTGGACTATAGAAAATTAAGAATAACTGGATTGGTTATCCTGAGGTTGCAGTTTCGATTCCTGCCCAAAGTCAAATTTTTCTTTCCCGTTTTTCTTTATTTTCTACAGGTAATGACTTCACTTATTTCTACCATGTATATGTTTACACAGTTTTTTTGCTAACAGCTTTGTTCATATGGAATTCTGAATATATAAAAACTTTATCATGGGGAGAAATGTCATAATCGCCACACATGACATACAAGTTCACAATGACAGGGGTAGTTTTATCACGGGATGCTAGTGATGCTACTGCCCACCCTGTATTACTTCATAAGCTATAGCTTTATTGGAATGGTTTGATCACCATTATTTGATTGACTGCATTAGCGGAGGAATCCAAATTTTGTGAGTGAGATCTGCAACAACATGAGAACTCCTCATCTCCTCTAGACAGTTACCAGTTTTATCAGTAATTTTGACCTCAAATACACACTTAATATAATTACATTTGTACCTTGGAGTTTATATCCTGATGCCTTGTTTTCCTTTAAATTGAAAATACCTACTTTACACAAAAAAAAATATTGAAACCTAAAATCTCACTGAATTGTCAAAATGTTCCAAAAAATATCACAAGATTAATTGATGACCTTTATGATGTCCCATTGAAAAAAAATTCGGTTGGTCACATCAATACCTTATTCGTGCAGTGATAAAGTCTAATTTGCAATGTTTTGACTGAGTGACAACTTTTTAACCCGTCAGGCAGCGAGAAAAATATGATAATTGATTTCTTTTTGTTTGTGGATGATATTGTCTCCCCGTTGCTCAACCTATTAATGGTACATGGAGTACATGTACCATTGAAAAAGATTTCGGAATTAGGAAGACTTCTGTGATCCCTGATAAATAACAACATTTTAGTTTAATATAATAATATGCAAGATACATTTGCAAAATATGCAAAATTTAAAAGCTTCTGCTACAAGATGATTCCTTTTTTTATAAAATCACATTGTCAATACATTATATTGTGGAGGTAATAAGTCCTGCAGAAACTCATTTTTTTAATACATACAATACTTTGTTGACCTAATTGTTAAGTTGAGACAATAAGAATAATGATACCTCGTTACACTGCATTCATTTTTATTAACCTAAACATTAAACTGATATTCTTATCAGAATCCTGTTGACATTGGGTATGAATTAATTACACAACTCTCAATGATTCATTTTATATGTTTAACTAACATATGAAATTGTTCTGCCTATACCTACCTACTTAAAATATATTTAGTTGTTATAGAATTCTACAACAATAATATTTTTTTCATAAATGCTATATTCGTGGTTGTTATGTCCCCAAGGGACGACAGAAGCTGCAACTAGAGATTTAAAAGTAGCTAATTTTATAGCAAACTTGACAGATACATATTCACCATACCACACCATGTGTATGAACCTTTTCCCCTCTCCCTCCCACCAACATTTTAGGCTCGGTAGTTTCAGAGATAAGTGGGGGGGAATGGTTAATTTTCGCCTATTTCCTATACTGCAAGATTATAAAACTATATGTATATTTGATATCCATAAGATAAGGGGCCGTTCAAGTATTACGTAAGCAGATTTATTACAATTTTTTACCCCCCCATCCCCCTTGTCAGCAAAAGTAAGCAAAGCTCTTACCCCCTCCCCCCATGCTTACGTAAACATTTTTCAATATAATGTTATAATTATAATTTTAAAATTAAGAAAATTAGTTTTAGGATCGAGATTAGATTTTACTGATGTAATAAGTAAATAACTACCGATGACGTAATCATCATCTAGACTCCCCTACCCCCCATGTCATCCAAAATAAGCAGAGCAAAGACCCCCCGCCTCCCCCCCCCCCCATAGTGCTCACGTAATACTTGAACGGTTCCTAAGATTGTATTTTGATATGTCTCACAATATTATAAGTACTTTGAAAAACAAAAGCCATTTAATTTCATTTATTTACATTACCCAAAAAACAAACAACAACATCAAATATCAACTGAGGAGAAAACATGGACAGACAGACACACAAGTGATGAACCCTAAAAACCGAATATCACATTATAATATAAGAATCAAAGTTCGGTGCTAGACCTGTAAATGAGTACTCCTATTAATACTTATCGCTGTCCATCAAACTTTAATCACTTGCACAATTTGGAAATTACAGAATTCACCAGAAGCCAGAATATTCTGCTTGGTCCACAAGATGGACTTGGTGGCTGAAGAGCGACGGGAGGAGATATTTAAGGAGAGAGAGGAAGACTTGAAACGACTCTCTAAACCTCTTGAGTGTACCTGTTTTAGAACTAGTATTTGGGATGAGACATTGTATAAGTAAGTTGATATGTACCGATTGTTGACCCAATTTATACGAATAACTACCTATTACATTGTGGCGTGCATTGCATATAGGCAAATAAATAGCTCACCTCACCACCTCTTCAAAAAAATAAACTGACCTAATCAAATAAAAAACCTTTTTAAAAAAAAAAGGTTTTTTTCCAATACTACCGTGAGATAATCAGGTAGGCTCTGCCCGTTCTACCTATATGCAATGCATGCCACTGCTATTATATTTAATTTTTTTGATTATTATTGTATTTCAGGGCGTGGTCAAGCATAGTTTACAAGTTAATACCTAATGTTAAGGCACTAGAATCGTCACTAAAGCAATTTGCAACTATAGTTGACGCTGATGAGGTAAGTGATATGTTTTTAGAAATAAAATTCCTATATTAAATTCTACTATTTATATCGAAGTCAAGACATACCTACAAAGCATTATATGATGACCTCTTAATACGAGGGTCGCGGAACAAAGAGGCCACGCTTTTCTCCCTCTAAACCCCCCCGTTTTCCCCTCTAGAGCCAACCTTGTCCGCCTCTAGAGCTTTCCTTTTTCTCCTCTAGAGCCCACCTTTTCTACCAAAAGAGCCTTTGGTTTCTTTTCTAGCATAGAACAGTCCTGGTAGTTTCCCACTGCATGGATAAAACCTTTCTTTTCCCTCCACACCACGTAGCTCAAAAGTACTCAAGCTCAAGTTTGCCCCTCACAAAACGCAGGTGTTACTGTTCGAGCGCGCAACGTTCCTGGTGGTGTCCCACTGCCAGCGGCGGCACCACCGAGATGCACATCGCTTCGAGAAGGTCTCCAACATCGTCAAGCAGTTCAAGCTGTCTTGCTCCAAACTGGCCGCGCAGTTCCAGAGCATGGAAGTGAGTACTGCTTATACCATTAACGGATTTTTTTTTAACTTTTCTTATTGTTATTTTCTCTATTATTAATATGATTACAATTCAATATACATGTTTGATGGTGTACAGTAAAGATTACTGTTGTTATTGTTGTTGAATATGCACAACTTGATGATGAAGTCTGTCCCTACCATCAGTCAAGGCAAAAAAGCTTAACGGACTCAAAATTAAATTTAACGCATTGTCTTATATTATCTAACGAATATCTAAGTATATAGTCCAGGAGGTAGCGTTGCAAATGAAAAAGTCATAGTAAGCCGGCTGATATTAACATCGATAGTTGATCTTATATCACTAATAACTGAATCGACCGTCAGCTGCTCAAGTAGTGGTGGGTGTGAGTGTGGGAGGCTGCGAAAGAGGTAATAAAAAAAATAAAATTAAGTAATAGTATGCTGGCTAAAACTTTTTTCATAAATAGTTGACATCATACTGAGCTGAAAAAAAATCGTCAGCTGCATCATGGAGGAGGGATTATGTGTCAGATGCTCGCATGAAGTCGTAAAAAAAAATAAAGTTACATATATTACGCCGGATGAAATTCTTCAAAAAAACAATCCGCTGCTTCTGTAGCGGTGGAAAAACCGTCAGCTGACTCAGTCGAGATTAAACATTTTGGAGTATTGCTAATAGGCCGTTTCCTTTTAAACGTATTTCGAGATAGATTCTGGCCTTGCTTGAACCTATAACACGACCTTCGGGCTACCTAAGTCTCTTACCCAAAATTTCAAAGCAACATCTGCCTGTCCGTGTGGATCGATGCTGCCAACTCCTACCAACTTATGCCTCAAATCTACTATATCTCTCTATAATACTTGCAAATATAAATTGTATTAAACAAATGCATTACAAGTAAAAAAAAATAACGCCATTATTGAAAACACTATACTCGATACAACTATATACTCAAGTGGAAAAACCGTATCGACGTGGCGATCTTCCCACCGTGTCAATCCGAGCAGCATTTACTGCGCACGTCATATAAAGCGCACTTTAGGAGCCATGCTCACCTCCAAGATCCTACTCAACTATCTCCCACTGACTGGGGATGGGAAGAAAAAGACGAAAAATATATCTTCTAATGGTTCGAGGGAGATCAAGTATCCCATATCAGCCACCAGTATAACGGATAGTAGCGAGATTATTGGCGGTATGGAATTTTTGTCGCTGACACTTTCTTTGAGCTTGTATATTTCTAGTAGCCTAATTTTGATGATTAACATCCTCATTTATAGATGATGAAGAAGAGAATCGAGCTGAAGAACTCGATCAAGACGAAAACAGAGATTTCCTACAGAAAAGTTAGGATAGTGACTCGTCAGAGAGCGATTATGGCAGCGATACCATCGACAACGAATAGAAGCTATTCGTGTACTTCTTATTTTCTGTACTTCGCCTTCATTTTATTTTATGTTTATTTCATTTTGGAATCGAATTCATTCCATATTATGCATTTTTTTATAAATAAAACAAGACAAAAATATACTGTGAAAGATGTATTGCTCGAATTTTAATTGCTTTACTGCGTTAGCTGACGGTCTTCCCACCACTATAGACGCAGCTGATTATTGTTTTCGCACTTTGCAAATTTAAACAATCACGTAGTTAAATTTCATCCAGCGTAATATATCTTTATTTTAGGTATTTTTTACAACTTCATGCGAGCAGCTGACGTATAATCCCCTCTCCACGATGCAGCTGACGATTTGTTTTCAGCTCAGTATAGTGTCAAATATTTATGATAAAGGTTTCAGCCGGCGTACTATTACTTAATTCTTGTTTTTTTACCACTTCCGCAACCTCCCGATTCCATACCCACCGCGGGTGCGCCAGCTGACTCTTGGTTCAGTTATGAGTCATTCGAGATCTATGGTAGGACATGGCAAGCAATCGGCGTAAAATCACTGCCGAAAATGCAACGCTACCTCCCGGACTAATAGGATAATTTTCGTCCCGATAAATGGCGTTAATATTTTTTTATTTATTCCTCGTTTGGAACTAGAGATCTTAATACACTGAAATCATGAATGTAGTAGAATATTCACATTTATATTATAATAATATTTATATATTAATTTCTATAATTACAGGTAAGAAACAGCGTGTTCGCGGCTTTCATAGACGGCTTCACGAGCAACACTTATGTGATGGTGGAAATGTCCGACCCCAAGATACCCTCAGAAGCTACACTGATCAACATAAGGAACGCGAGGAAACATTTCGAAAAATTGGAGAAAGTGTCCTCAAGTGCGCCCAGCCAATATCAGTGAACTTTAATCAATTGTATAGAGTGCATAGCATGTCTTGCCACAGATCAACTATTATATTCAATCTGTGATTGTTATCTACTCTATGTAGGTGGATTTATATTTGGACCACACAAATGCTTTCGGAATCTGTGGCAACTTGATTTCCAGATGTAAATCACCCTTAAACAGATTTTACGAGTTTATTGAAAATATATCTTCCAAAAGAACACTCATCAACATAGAAAACCCTTCGAGATGCTGAAGAAAGCATCTTCAAGTCCTCCCAGCCCATATAAACGAACTATGTGTTAAATGTGATTGTTATCTACTCTATGAAGGTAGATTTAATATTTGGACCACACAAAAGCTTTCTGATTATGCGGCAACTTGATTTCCAAATATAAACCGATTTTATTAGTTCATTGGTAAGATAGATACTTTCAAAAGCTACACTCTGTAACGTCAGGAACCCAAGGCAATATATCGAAAAACTGAAGAATGTGCCTTCAAATGCACTTAACCAATATCAGTGACATTTTATCAGTAATATATTCAGTAATCTCAAAAGTTCAAAGAAAGTGAATAGTACCTTGCCACATATTAGCTTTTCTTAGCTGACTGTGATTGTAAATTACTTCAAGAAAGTGGATTTATGTTCAGAGCAGATCCAAGCTTTCTATTAATGAATTACTGCGCGTCCAAATGTAAATCATTAAAAGCTAAGCGTGTTCATAGACGGCGCGGTGCCTCGCGACAGTGGAGCTGTATTCCAGATATCAAGGCTAAAAGACAATAAGTATAATGAATCAGCCCTGAAATCCTTAGTAAACAAGGAACCCTTATAGTTTCGCCATGTCCGTCTGTCTGTCCGTCCGCGGTATAGCGCAAAAACTATTATTACTAGAGACTTGAAATTTGGCAGAAGTATACACTTTAATCACGCCTACAAAGTGGTAGAATAAAAATTCTAAAAAAAAATATTTAGAGTATCTCCCCTACATTTAACGCGCAAATAATGAAATAAATAAATTATGAATTTGGATCGTTTTCTATACATATAGTGTGAGATATTATTGGATAGGTCTTGTAAAATTGGAGGGGGGGGGGGTATTTTGAAGAACTCCATTGATTTTTTAAATTACATTATTCAAACCTAAAAACTACGGGACCCCACACTGCGCGTGGTTCGACACGCACTTCCTATGACCTATAAACGCGTCGCAAGACGGCGTTGCAAAGTTGATACCTGAAAATATTAGGTTGGGGAAAAAGTTTCTTCGCATTTTTAAGATAATTCAAAACATTTTTTAATATAGTTTATTTAAATTTAACTAAAGTATGTATGTACCATTTTGTTCGATAACCTTTTGCCATCTTGTAGGTAGGGACATGATCCCATTGCTATAAAAATTTTGGGACTTCTCATCAAAATACCGCGACAAGTGGATTTGGCAGTCCTCTCGTGATGTTAACCTAACATTGCATAAAGAATTCTGAAGAGACCGAAACAGGTGGAAATCTGAAGGTGCAAGGTCAGGACTATACGGCGGATGCATTAACACCTCCCAGCCAAACTCTCTTAATTTTTGCTGAGTGGCTATAGATGTGTGAGGTCTAGCGTTATCATGATGAAACACCACACCCCTTCTGTTGATCAATTCCGGCCGCTTTCTCTTGACTTCTTGCTTTAATCTCATCAGTTGTTCGCAGTAGAGTTCAGAATCGATAGTCCTGCCTGGTGGTAATAGCTCATAATGAATAATGCCCTTCCAATTCCACCACACACACAACATCACCTTATTGCTAGTTAACCCGGGTTTCGCCACAGTCTGTGAAGCCAGACCGACCTTTGACCACGACCTTTTTCGCACGTTCTTGTCGTACGTGATCCACTTTTCATCACGTTATCAGCTTCTTCAAAAATGATTCGGTTTCATTACGTCGTAATAAAGAATCACAAATGAGTACACGGTTCATTAGGTTTCTTTCAGTGAGCTCGTGAGGTACCCAAATATCGAGCTTTATTTTTGTACCCAGCATTTTTCAAATGCGCCAAAACTGTTTGTGATCAATTCTCAGTTCTTCAGCTACGTCATATGTCGATCTTGCTCCACTTTTTCAAAAATGGCATCCATTTTATAATAATAACGTAATAGGGCGACCAGAGCGAGGTGCATCTTTGACATCAAAATTTCCGGATTGAAAACGCTTAAACCAAATTTGTGCTACTCTCACAGACACTGCACTAGGTCCATAAACCACGCAAATTTTTTTCGCGACTTTCGTTGCATTTTTACCTTGTTTGTAGTAAAATTTTAAAATGTATCGAATTTCTTCATTAGATTCACTCATCTTGACAGTACAAAAAACAAATGAAAATCACACATTTGCCTAATTTGAATTTGGAATCATGTTCTTTAAAATTTTAACTTTCAATGATACCAAAACCAGCCAGATACAAATACTACAGCCAAAGAGATTTTATTACAAGTTCATACATACTATAACGCGAAAAGACTTTTTCCCCAACCTATTATTTAGCTGTGCCGTCTATGTGCGCCTAGCTTTAGAAGGATCACACTAGCTTAATGGCACCTAATGTTCAAAATAGCCTCTATTTTGAACATTTACGTACTCTAGATTTAAAGATATTTAATGTGACAATAAATTAATTGAGATTCTGTCCCGAATGTTGATTCTTTTCTATTGTTAGATTCTGTTCAATCAAATTGAAATATCACACCATGTTTGCAATTATGCAAAGACAGAAGTCTTTATTCAGAATTGTTTATTCTTAATATGAAATATTTATTAATTATAATATTAATGCGTTATTGAAACCCTACCCGATTTCAATTCGGAGTTTTTAAGTTGATAAAGAAAATTTTCTATATATTTGTCAAAAAAGAAGAACTAGAAATATAATTACTAGATTGGCTAATATTCTTCACTTCAGCCGAAAATGTTTACAGCTGGACAACATTCTTCCTGCAAAGACGCTTACAATGATGCGGTGGGTCATTAGGAGAGAATATATGGCGATTAATACACTGCACCACATTGTATTCAAGTATCTCGATTTGTATAATTGAAAACACGCCTAGGGCAACACATCCTCGATGCGGCAACGCGCGGGACGGCATGGCAGTATGAAAAAAATCTGCCGCCTGTCTGACGGGGCGCGGTGCAGTGTGTTACGCGCCTTCGATCGATAATGGCTATTATGATTCTGCTATTAACTAAAAGTTGGGTAGTAGGTATAGAACGGTGACTCAAGAATGTCTTTACCGAACTATTATACACAAAAAATATTTTTATTTTTTTTCACTCTTGGCGTGATCTCATTTTTATGTTACAGAAAGAGAAAAATCTGTCGAATAATTAAGAGGTTATTTTATTGAGTTGAATATTCAGCGAGAATTCTATTTTAAATGAAAAAGTAATAACACGTATGATTTCTGAATTATTATAATTTCCTGCAGCGCGTAACAGTTTTTTTTTACAAGTTTATATTTAATTTTTAAATATACATATATTATGATCTAAATTTAAGTTCAACAGTAAAAAATACGAATTGTTAAAAAAAATATCCTTTGTTTTAAAAATAAAACTTTTCTGTTGGCGATGTAATGCAAACAGATTTTTTTTTTCAAGTTCAGAATTAAATTATATGTTAGAACAAAATTGTTTTAATTATCATAGGTACATACCTACATGAATCGCATATTGTTATAATTCCATTTCAGTAGCTACCACATTCAATTATGTTGTACTAACGACCCACCCCGCTTCGCATGGGTAGCATTTATTATATATATGTATATATATATATATAACATATATATATATATATATATATATATATATATATATATCTATTATATAAAAATAAGTCGGGTTTTCCTTCCTGACGCTATAACTCCAGAACGCACGAACCTATTTCCGCGGTTTTGCATTCGTTGGAAAGGTCTCGGGCTCCGTGAGGTTTACAGCAAAAAAAATTTAGGAAAAATATTTATAAAACAACATCCACGCGGGCGAAGCCGCGGGCAACAGCTAGTTAAGTATATATTTAAATAAGCCTTACTCAGAAAACCTTCTTTCCAACATTTCAAATAGGGACAAAATCCGTTCACAACTTTCCGAGATTAGAGCATACATTCAGACAGAAAATAGGCGGACTATACTTTATAATATGTACCTATGGCTAACCTACGATTATCTCTAGAAGATTCTCAGCATTTGGTTACTAAGGTAAATACGAACTTATCAGAAATATCAATCCCGAAAAAAATAGTAGCCAATATGCTTTAAATAAATCCTTATAGATCCCACTATCTATGTAGGTACAATGATAACGCTATCTCGTTTACTGTCTAGGTAGGTACTTCAAAATACAATATTACATCGAAGATTAGGCAAACTGTGTGTGTAGGTAAGTTATCTAAGTACTAAGTAATTGTTTTACAAGTTAGTACTCGGTTCACGACGAAATACCTACTTAACGAACATGGACTAATAACATTAATACCAATACCCATTGGTGGCGCCAGGGGAGGCTATACCTATTCCGTGGGAGGACAGCTACCCCTTCTCTGAGATATAAAATGGCGTACGTATTTACACCAAATACTGATACTCGTATGTGCCATAAGTACAGGTACCAAAATACTCCCCTGTAGCGACATGCGACCGTCAACATTTTTATGCAACTACGGACTTCAGTCGTTCCCCGTTCCCGGTCCGTAGTTGCATGAAATAAGTTTACAAAAAAATGTTGACGGTCGCATGTCGCTACACCCCCTAGAGCCAACCTGCACCTGCAAACTGCTCCCCTCTGTATCGTCGGCTGGCGACGCTCTTACCAATAATACCTATGATGTTTTAGGTGTTCACTTGTATAGCTTCATATTGTTATACCTTCCTGTAAGCTGTGCTGATATTGGTACAGCTAAGAACTTAACCAACTCAAGATACGCTACTGAATACCTACAGATTAAACCAAAAAAATTGAGTAGATAGTGATAGTCCATGAAACGTTCAATATCAAGAACATCTCCGGATTTTGAAGTGAATCATGCACACGATACTAAATACCTACGCGGTAGGCAAGACTAGGAAGTTTCCATGATCGTGAATTTTAGTATATCTGTAATGTGCGAACGGTGAAGTTGTGCGGCACGGACAGAGTGATTGCTATAATCAGTAATCAGTATTAACCGATATTGGACAGCTGTAACTTTAAAGTCCAACAACCTTGAACTTAAGTAGGTAAGTTATGTAATGTTAACATACCTCAATCAATCTGGTAATTGATTGAGGAAAATAATTTGTGCGATGGTGAAGATGTTGCACCATCATATCATAAGCCCATTTAATTGAAATTGTTTCGTAATATTACCTACGTAGTAGAATGGACTTCCAAGAAATGCTGATTTAATTAAATGTAGGTTGGTGTAATAAGTATCTATTATCGGAATCATCTACTTTTACCAATTTTACTGTGTTTTTAGAGGTTTAGTACTTACATACCTACTTTAATGGTAGAGGTCTCAGCAAATGTAGCTATTGTTAGTACCTACTTAATGTCACTGCTAGGGCCTAAATATCTTTTGCATTAAAATTTGTACTAAAAACAGACCGTCATAATGGTTACCTACCGTAATTAAGCGTATGAATTGATTAATTTTTCTCAAGCATCATGAATTGTGAGTGGCTGTAGGACTAGGAAGGTACCAAAATGATAACAACAAATACGCTATAGTAACTAAATACTGTGTAGGAGTTAAACGTCATCTGGGTACCTACTCCTCTGTGGAAGTTTGATCCTCAACCTCAAGGAATATTATTAAAATTTATAAGAACTGCCTTTTAAGACTTTGGTAGCTCAGTAGGTAGAGCGACTAAGCTAGTGATCCAGTGGTTGGGCATTCTAATCCCGCCTGACGTAATTTTTTTCTTTAAAAATTTTTCACTCGCATATTGAGTAGGTATTTATGTTATTGCAACATACTTATCCAATAAAATAATAATGATTACGCACATGAAAAAACCGAAACCCTACATTGCGCGTGGCCCGAAACGCACTTGGCTGTGTTTTAACGCTATGATTACGATGGTGGCAAACCAGCATTAGTTCACATGGATCATGGATGTTATATGACGACTGCAATCTATAATCTACAAAAAAATCAGAGGTTAAAACTAAGCTAACTTTTGACTAAGCCTGGGTACCAAGGTATTTTTTAAAGTTAAAGTTAGTTCACCTCCTTCTCTAACTTTAACCGATTTCTTTAAGTTATAGAAGTATTGGAAATGTTACAATAGCCTTAACTTTAACAAATATCTTGGTGCAACTTACAGACACACAGTAGGTAGGTATTATTATATATCACAGACCAATCAGCCTTCATAGTCGATGTTACATACACTCTGCTCCATTCCAAATTGTTTCACCTCTGTGATTAGAGGAATTACCTACGGGCAGGAGCATATTTATGTAATATACATTACTTATACCTACTGTATATATTTCCAGTGTGAAAAATGGCGTCAACAAAACCAGAATTCGACTATCACGAAGAAAGCCAAGCTGAGAAATTAGCGCGTAAATCCAAAGAATCTCCATTCATGGTTGTAGGTAAGAACCACCTAGGTATTTAAATATTTAAAGTGGTCCTTGAATAATTTAGGTACCTATAGAGACAGGCGCGGATTTTAATGTTATGTTTGAATTTTAGCATATTGTGTCTGATATTGGTGACTGGAGTCTTATTGTGTCTCATATCATAGACCCTTAGAATTTCTCTCACTCCTAGGACCACCAATATATATAACCACTTAATATATAATACATAGAAACCACTTATATATATATATCTAATATATAAAATTCTCGTGTCACAGTTTTCGTTGCCATACTCCTCCGAAACGGCTGGACAGATTCTCATGAAATTTTGTGAGCATATTGGGTAGGTCTGAGAATCGGCCAACATCTATTTTTCATAACATTTTTGGATATTTTTTTTTTATTTTCTAGGGCGATACGAAGTTAGCCGGGACAGCTAGTCTAATATATAAAATTCTCTTGTCACAGTTTTCGTTGCCATACTCCTCCGAAACGGCTGGACAGATTCTCATGAAATTTTGTGAGCATATTGGGTAGGTCTGAGAATCGGCCAACATCTATTTTTCATAACATTTTTGGACATTTTTTTTATTTTCTAGGGCGATTCGAAGTTAGCCGGGACAGCTAGTATATATATATATATATAAATCAATTGCTATTCGTTAGTCTCGCTAAAACTCAAGAACGGCTGGACCGATTTGGCTAATTTTGGTATTGAATGATTTTTGGAAGTCCAGGGAAGGTTTAAAACGTAAGAAAATATGAAGAAATTGAAGGGGAATAGTATAATACACAATTTCATTTTCCCATACAAATAGTCCGTCAAACCTTTGACACATTATTTCATTCTGAGGCAATATGAAGTTTGCCGGCTCCGCTAGTATTATATTATTTATAAGTATTCATATGTACGCTTTTAACTGCTTCATGGTGGCTTAGTGATAAGTAATCACTGCTTTAACTGAAATACTACACTGAAATGTAGATATGATTAAATGGGAGTGCTATTTTATGTCATGCAAGTGGTAAAAAACGTACCTACCTACCTACAATTTACTTGAATAGTAAAAGAATAGGTATTGTAGCGTATAAACATCGACCTACATAGTAACCAGATATTATATTTTAATGTTGGTATGCATTGGTTGTACTTAGGCCGAATGTGTTATAGGTACCTCTATCTGAGCCGGGTATTATGGGGCATATTATGATACATTCGTTAACAGTAGTAACTACCGACTAATCGGAACACGAAAGAGCTGTGAATAATAATACCATTTGGCCTCAGGTTAGATATGTAACTGGGTAGCGTCGCCTAAGCCTGCGAACTCCTTCACTGGAGCTACCATCACCTGGCATTAATACGTATCGGTAGTAGGTGTAGATTGTACTCCTAAGTATCTCTAAAGTAATCTATAAAGGAAATAAGTTAAAATCATTTTTTATTATCTTCCTTTCAGGTATTGCCGGACTCGCAGCAGCCGTGGGATACGGTGTGATCGCGTATAAGCGGCGCGGGGCTATGAGCACCAGCGTGTTCCTCATGCAGTTCCGTGTGATCGCGCAGGGCACCGCCGTGGGCGCGCTCACTGCCGGCATGGCCTACACGTTGTATAGCAACCACTTTAACAAGCCCAAATCAGATATCAGTGTTATTCCTAAGGCGAATGAACATTAAGCCAATATTTATGTCACCATCGGATGAACCATGCCGAGAACATTATGACCCCGTAATAACTATCACAGAGACGTAACAACTTAGGTCTCAGGGGCGGCAACGCATCTGCATTTTGACCTCTGGTATTGTGTAGATGTTTATAGGCTGCAGTCGTCACTTAATATCAATGTGAGCTGCATGTTACACTCCCTACATTAAAAAAAACAGGATGTAACAGGTTGTTAAATATATAACAGATGTCTGTCTAATTTTCGAAATTAGATAATTTTTAAACGTCTGCTACACGGTATTAAACGGCGGTTTGAAACAGTGTAGACCGTTGTTTTATGCCAAATATCACATGACATTCATACGTCCTTGGTAGCAGGGCTTGCGTTGCAAACCATTGGCAGAGGCGTTGGTTTGTAACCGTGTAACCGCTTGTTTAAAACCACGCGTACGACAGTCACTCTGCGTCAACTAGCGCGTGCGGACGCAACTGATGTTCGACTAAAGTTATTTATGTCACGAAAGTCCAGGAGATTAATAAAATTAAGGTTATATGACTAAGCATTAATCTCTCCTTTAACCACTGCCTCATCCACACTATTTTTATTCCTCTTTTTTCTTTAATTGCACACAATATTGCAAGACTCACTCGAACTATATGCTGTACAGATAGGTAAGGTGTCATGGCGTCATTATAGCGTTAATACACGGTATACAAACGAAATATCGACACGTCCTTTCCGCGCAATTCAGTTGGTTTCAAACCGTGTAGCCCGCAATCCGTAACTTACTTCCGTTCAAGGTCACCTTCGTTTCATACCTCATTTTAAACCGTGTAGCAGACGCTTTAATCTCTAGAGGGGTAGCTATTCGAGCTAACTGCCTCCCTTCTGCATGCCAACCTGGCTCTAGCCAGAAAATATGTAATATTTACTTCACAAAGATTTTGTAATAATAGGCACTACTATAACGTCTGCCATGTTCTTACTTAATCACGTGTGTAATCAGTGCCATTCAGCGGCATTAGTGGAGGGGGAGACAGAATGGAGGAAATTTCAAAAAGCGTTGGTGGGGGTGGCCACTATATTTTTTTTTATGCAATGGAAGTGGCAAACAAGCATGCAGTTCACATTGACATTAAGTGATGACTGCAGCCTGTAGACATCCACACAAAGACCAATGTCAAAATGCAGAGGCACCACTCCTGTGGCCTAAGGTGTTATGCCTCTGTGCCGGAAATTACAGGGCCGTACATTACCACCTGACCGGTACACGACAGTGCTGAACACTACCATTTAGCGGCAAGTATATTAGGTAATGCGGTGGTGCCTACGCCCGCGAGCTCCATTACTGGAGCTCTACCACTCTTGCCCGGGGTGTCAATGGTTGTAACTGTATGTGATGCTACATCAGTTTTTACTGTATGTACTTTATGACATTGTGATAGAGTTGATATTGAGTTGTGTTGTGTATGATATGCGAGTAACGGGCTGGCCCCGGTGGTCCGTGTTGCTCTATGATGTTATGTGATTATTGCAAATTCCATAACTCAGTCAAGTCGGGGACCTCGATACAACCGCAAGAGAAAACCCTGTCTGGTTTTTCATTAGATATTTACTTAATTAAATTATTTATGTGAACAATAAGTATACATTTTTATATGAAGATGTAATTAAGTAGTTAGCATTACTTATTTCAGATTGACATACTTACTTAAACCAATAATGTAATGTTCCAATGTGTAAATATAATATTTTATCTTGTATGATAAGTTTATAATAAATGCAATTAAATTATTAACGGAAAATAAAAAAAAATAAAAATATTATCAACTTTTTTAAATAATACCACATGCTTTCCTTCACTCCTTTATTATATAACTGTAACAACTCATGACTACAAGCAACACATTATAGTACAGAATTAAAATAAAGTTGATTTGCAAACAATTTTAAGATCTACAATATTGCTTTTTATTCAAATTAATATTTTACTTGCATAAGATTTTATGTTTCAAATCAAGCATGCTGATAAATATTAGATAATACTAAGCATAAGATTGTGAATATGATAGGTAATAAAACTTATTTTTAGCATCTACATTCAATAATAAGTATTTTAATATCACATTTCAATTTGTAAACAAGATCATTGTTTAATTTAACAAGTGGCTGCAAATTGTAATACTGTTTCCATTTTTAAATTATAACTGGCAACAATCAACAAACTTTTGTCACAGATAGCCAATTACGAACTAGGAATGCACAAGGAGTTCAAAATATGAAATATATATTATTCCAGACTTCACTGTCTTTCTTCATATAACAAACAAGAAATGTACATGAAAATACTCAGATTTATCATCAATAGAAATAAAACTGAGACCTGTGAATAATATCATAATTTATCATACATTGCACCACCCTTTTGCACAATTGCTTTCCTTTTTTTTTTTATCTTTACAAATCCAAACAACGGACATTTTCAATAAATTAGATACCTCCAGAACACAAACATAGATAAGTTATATATGACTAAAAAGACTTCTGGGCAGTACAAATGTAAATAACCATCAATTATGAACAGAGAATCTACGAATGGGAAGAAGAGATCCAAACATGACATGCTGAACCACTGGAAATTTGGACAGAACCTCTTTTTTGTACATTTTAATCAATCCTTGGTTTATCTTAGCCCAGGAGCCAACTGCACTAATGCTCCACAGTTGGTTAGAATGCTCAGCAAAGGGACCTTTTTTCACTTCTTTTATATACTTTATACATGTAAGAAACATGTAGTCATCAGAGTATTTGTCAACAATTTCGTCTTCTAAAAACTTAACGGGTGGATATATTCTAGGCTGATCAATAAGCTGTGAACTACCCCATATGAATGGTATAAACTGATAGTCATCCAAACTCCAAACACCATGACTACCTGCAGGCTCCATCCGATATGTCTGTTGTAACCTTCTAGCTATATTTAAATATTTATTGAAAATAATAAACACTGTAGCGACATTGTCGTTCATTCGTAATGAACCTATTTTATAAAGGCAACACAAAAACATTACAAAAGCCATCTCATGCCCTGTTCCATAGTCTATTCTGGTGGCATTACCAAAACTCTCTTCTAAGTAAATTTTGATTTCTGGTATGGCTAAATGCAATTTAGGATCCAATGCTTCTTGTAGATCCTGAGTGGTATTAGATTTAATTTTTACTAGCCAGTCTCTGAAGGCAGTGTTGCCAAACCTTTGTGGCTGTTCAATAGGAGGGAACTCATCTATAGTTTTATCTATCTTATCCAGTAAATTTTCAATTTTCTTAACATTATCAGACACTTTACAATCTACTGACAGTGGTTTCCCTTTGATCGCTTCATTGAGTGTTGCAATAAAACCAGTGTATTCCATGTAGGCCTCAGATTTTTCCCATATCACCATGTCTGTTATTGTTTTGACAGCTTTTTCGGGCTCCACAAAGCGGTGATCAGGTGGCAGTATTGGTCCATCCAATGTGGCGCCATCACCAATAGCACCTTTTACATCCATCTGTAACAATAACAATTTGTAGATGTAATGGATTCAGTTCTATTTTCTATTAACTCAGCCTACTGTCAAGATATTGCCTGACAAACGGTACATTATCTATAATTCTACAATAACATAATATTATGCATGTCCTTATATCTAGTTACTAACTAAATATTTTCAGCTCTACAAGGAAAGAAATAAGTAAAAATTGTATAGTTATCTCATAACATTATAGGTAGATTGTAATCATGGTAGCTATCATAAAAAGCGAGTTTTGATAAAAATGTGATGTTTTATAGCCGTTCTTTAAACTGGCGCGTGTGGAACGTTAAATTTCAGTAGGTACCGTTGATCTATTCCAGCACGATAAGCATTGAACGAAGGTCAGAGATGTCAAAATTACTCGCCACACACACCAGTTCATAAGTTAATTATTTACTGTAGTATTAGTTAATTAGAGTAATTTTGTGTTACGATACATTATGGAGAGAATCTTACGAGGTATTATGCGGTATCGAGTGCTAGACCGTGCGAGCATGGTTAAACAATTTCAAGAAGTTAAAGATAATCCCGTGGTAAGTAGAATAACGTCGCTAGAACACTGCACTAACCTTGTACTGTAACCTTTTAAAGGACGTATATGATAATTTTCTTTATCAGTTTCAATAAATTGTTGATAATACAAGTTTTAAAGTCTGAAGAACATACAAAAACTTAAAATAAAATAAAATTGGAGCTTATCATTTTTAACAACATTGACAATGAATGAATGATTACGTTGTATTTTTGACAGTTAATGAACGAATGATTATTCGACAGTAATGACCATAGACTAGTGTATACTTGAAAAATTACAGTTATAAAAAAAAAATAAAAATAAAATTACAGTTAACCCATTGATATACAAAAAACCCAAGATGCACAGTCGCGAACCAACTTCGCACTCGAAACTGTCCTCAGTTGTACTAACGTAGTTATAGATAACACATGACCTTATTTTTTTACAAAGTGAACCTTAGTAGTACGAATTTAAGTTCTCTTTTTAAAACAATATGCAAAAACTAAACAAATTTTTTACGACCGAAATTCATGAGTGGCACAAGGAATTGAATAGAGTCAAATAAATAAAATAATAACATAAATATTTTGTTTGATTTATTTTTGTATCTTATTACAGGTGCATATTTGCTCGAGTTTGTAAAATTTACGTTCACAGTTTTTAAATGTTTTATGCCCATATTACAATTCATATAGCTATGCGATATGAAATAATATTATTATGTTTTTAGTTTAATTATGTATGCATAAAAATATTCGGTATGTATTAAAATAGAATAAAGAAGCAATAATAATAATTTTATGCATTGATTAAATAATATAAAATCCATAAATTGTTAATAATATTGCTAACAAATTACGTCACTTTGTCTATGTCAATTATTAAATACTAAAAATGTATGTAATACATAATAATAAATTATATTAATTTAAAAGTATTTCATATAATTACTAAAATGTATTATGATACAAATTAAAGTTGTGACGTCATGTATTTAATTTGATGCATTTTTTAGCAAAATACTATAAGAAAATATATTTAAAACCTAAATAATATTTACATAATATAAAGTTAAAACTAATTAATTAAAAAGTTAATTATTAAATAAATACTTTCAAAGTTAATTATTAAATTAGTAATAAAAAATAAAATCGACTCCATTGACAAGAACAGAGCCGTTATACGACTAAAACAAAATGAGCCTAATACGTTTCTATGACCGTAGACCGTACAACTATTGAAGTTTGCAGTATTATACTTAGATCGATGAGTGAAGTTATAAACAAAATTAAATCAAAATCGCTATATTTACTCATTTATATGACAAATGTAAATCAATAAAGTCTTTTACTTACCGAAAGTACGATATCCCATCCGTTTTCATCGGTATAGACGTATTATTTTTACAATTTTTAACGGAACACTTCGGCATTTCTGACGTACGAACTGCTCTAAGATTGACGTGATACTATTTGAAATGAGCGCTAAATGTTCATTTTAGCACTAGTTGGGAGCGGACGGTTTTGAGACGTTGAGTGTGCATCTTGGGTTTTTGTATATCAATGAGTTAACCCTAAAATATCTCCCCAAAGTTGATTTCTGCAATTTTCCAATTAAACATAATAAAATATAGGTATAGTTGTTTTTTAGATCAATTGCAGTAAAATAAAAGTGTCCGTATATTTTGTTTTAGCCAAAAGCTATTTTCTACACATGCATGGACAGTAGAATGATACCCACGAGATTCACTGAAACAAGTGTTGGAGATATGTTTGTTGGTTGGTACTTTAATAGTAATTTAATTTATCCTTACACAAAAATATAAGAGCTATAATACTGAACGTTTTACTTAATACACTTTGCAGTTAGAAATGCTGGCAATCTAGTCCCTCATTCTCAGCATTTTGTAGACGAAATGACTAGTTGTGAACCAGCAGGCTTGGAACTTGGCTGTATCATAAATGATATTAGGCATGTTATCGTATGTGGGCATAGTGACTGCAAAGCTATGAATCTTTTATATAAATTAAAAAGCAAAGAAGAATCCAACATAGTAAGTTCATTTTAATAAATACAAATAGTTTGCATAATAATGTAACATCAAATGTATTGAAAATTAAACATCAACATCATTGGCTAATTTACAGGAACAGAGAAGAATATCACCTTTGAAATCGTGGCTATGCACGCATGGGAAGACTAGTTTAAACAAATTTTTAGATATGCATGGAGATTTTAGTAAACCCATGCTTTTCACAGCTGAAACACCACAGAGAAAATTTGTTGCATATATTGATCCTGAAAATAAATTTTGCATAGAAGATAAACTTTCACAAGTGAGTTAAAATATGATGCGTGAAAAACGTGAAAACGTGATTTCTTACTTTCTAAACATTGTCGTCCATACCGCAAGCGCGGTGACTTGAACTTTTTTTAACGCTGGGCAACCCATTATGGACACCCGCTGTCTAGGGGAACAGACGGCGGGTAGTGTGAGACTCATACTCATTTATTTTGTTAGATTTGTAGTTTTAAAAAATCGAGATTATGACCTGCAAATTTCTTGTCAAAATTCGTGTTTTTAAATTGATCACCTACGTTTGAATACTGTTTTAATTTGAATAACATTTTGAAAAATGAAGTTCGTATTTACTGCCACTAAACTTAATCAGAAAATAGTTTGTTGAGGCGGTTACGTCGAGCGACAAGAGCAGCCACACACACGGTCGGTAACTTGTTGTCTGGGCCCGCAATGAGGATACATACCTACATTTTGGCACATTACCAGATTTTATGTAATAATAACATTACAAAACTATTTATCTTAAATGCGGGTTTTATCACTCCACTCTGAATTAGCCTCTTGCTGCTGCCAAAATAGATAGTTTTTAAAACCGCTATTAGAGTTCAATAGCTAATTTCGTTGCCCAGAAAAACCGCTATTACACACCTCTAGAATATACATACATACATACTTTTAACTTCATTTAAAGTTAGCTATTTTGCAGGTCAATACTCTCCAGCAGCTGCAAAACGTAGCATCTTATGGAATGCTTAAGAAACGACTCGAAAAACACGATTTGCACATTCATGCCTTGTGGTTTGATATTTATACCGGTGATATATATTACTTCAGTAGACGCGCCAAACAATTTATTATAATAGATGAATCATCCTATGAATTTATATTAGCAGAAATCAGGAGATATTATTCATAAATCATCTTACAGTCGATTATTTTCATGCATATATGAATACTCAAATAAAACCTCAGTGGAATCTTATATTAAAAAAAACAAATATAATAATATATATAGTCGTAATTTGAGAATAAATAAATTCAAATTGAGTCGGCGACTTCATTCGGATCACTCGAATAACATCTGCTTTATAAGATTTTACTTTTTTTATAGTGTATTTTTTTAGTATATGAAAGATGATACCCAAATTGTTTGTTTCTTGTAAGTATAATTTTAACTCGAATGGACGTAATTCTGTACGAACAATTTTATTTTTATGATCCTGAATGAAGTCCTGGACTAGGTAAATAAATTAAGCTATATGCACCTAATCGTATATATTTTTAGAAATATGTACGTACATATATATTAAGTGTTAGGTATTGAAAGATTAAGTATAAACTACGTACTCAGAATATTTAACTAATAGGAAACGCTGTGCATAACGAAACACGGACCTTAAACATCTGTATTTGTATGGATGGAGGAAAAAGGTTAAAAAACGTAAACATTCAGTCACGTCGATATATGCCCACGCTAAATAAAATGAGGCATTATATAATAATTAAGCACATAACATTAAATAGTATAACTACATATGAACCGCGCTCTACTATGTTTGCCATACTAGAGCACGGATTGGCATGCAATTGCAATGGCTGTGTTCGGGAAAACTAGGATTTAAAAAAATCGGCTGAAACTTGGTCAAAACACAAATTAAGTGCTAAGTGACGCTATTTTGTGTTACTGTCATGTGTTTGTTTGAGTAACAGATGTATTTTACTATGGCAGATGAAGTAGTGACAAAGAAGTCTTTTCTGGCAATAAATCTATGGTTCTGGCCAAAATACTTAAATTAGGACAAAATGGCCGTTTCTTTTGTGCAATACAAGATAAAAAAGCTCTGTGTGATCTAAATTTTTCTGAACACACCCAATGCCTGTTAGTTAAATACTCTTAAAAAAATTAAGGATATCATTTGTAAACAAAAGTAAGTTTAATAAAAAACGGGACCAATAGCTAAGAAAATCAATTTGTATTATTTTTACTTTTTTTGATACGATTAGTATAATTATGTATTATTTAATTAATTTTATGTAAAGGTCGTATCTATGTATGTTCAGGAAAAGATCTAAACGTGTTGTTGTATTTGTGTTCCATGTTTCATAACTTCATAGATATGTATAACATTTTTAAGGTATTTTGTTATATTCAATTACATATTTAGCTTAGTTATAGTTTTGATAAATGTTTGTTTATATTCAATGTGTTTTCCTCAATAACTCGTCACATGGTTGTATTAACATAAGCGCAGCCAATGCTCTGCTCTTAGGAACTAGAGATTATTTCTTGATTTTATATCCGATGTAGGCTACAGCTGTGGTAGGCTGTAGCTTTCTTCAATGCTTCTAAGGGTGACATTCACAGTGAGAGTGAGGTGGGAGTCACAATCTCACAATGCCTGTGTTGCACCAAGATATTTGTTAAAGTTATTGTAACATTTCACATCTTCAAAATAGTGTTCACCAATCAGTATAGTTGAGGATTGGATTGAAATGAAAATATCAGATAAGTTATTACTGAATAATGAATTCGGGTAGTAATAAAATGATAAAAATGTGTCCGATTGTTCGCAGATTCGTAATTCGATTCGACCGAAATATCGATTTAATTTAAATGTATCCAGATTATGGTTGTCGTAATTCGTTCTTTGTCATTCATTTATAATTTTTAGTTTTTTAGATTGGTCATGATTTGTCACTTGTCAGTGTATAAGTGACAAGTGGTCACCAACCAAACTCACATGGAGTTTTGGCGGGAACCTTGAAAGAGGCTTATGGTGCTCTTATTTTATTTCATTTTCTTGGTGTATTTTTAAGTAATATTTAATAAAGTTGGTGGCATTTTGTTTGATATAGGTTTATTACAGTGCCCGTGTATAGTGAAATAGAATAACAGTGCGAAAACACGACTTTTCAGATTGCCTCCAAAACTTCATTGTAAATTTTGAAAATTTAAAAAAAAAAAATTGTTCTGGTAAAGTAGCCATCGATTTACTCGAATAACTTGACTGTAACTCACTTGACTGACATACTATACTTCATAACTTATTTATTTGATACTTACATATTATACTTGATGACTATAATAAACTAACTTTTACACTGCTTAAATAAATACGAAATATCGTTTTACTTGCCACTGGCAATATGCGTAATAGCGATGCCATAATATCAAAAAAAAAAAAAAAAAAAACCAAACTCACCAATGTCCCAATGTCAGTTCCACTTTACGTCAAATTCATTCACATTTCTCTAAAAAATTGAGGATGGAGTGATGGGAGCAAGGTTAAGTGATGCAATGTTGTGGAATTTTTAAAATTATATAATTAAAACCATCTCAAACAAGGTAAGGTTAAGGCCAGTGGATTGAAGTATATAATGAAAAATGTTATTTATGTGTTCCTCGTATACCGTACAATTGTAATTACCGTATAACCGCTTCTGGATGTCTGCCAGTAAAAATTGCATGTTTCTTAATATTTATAAAAATATAGCTGTTCTATCCATATGTGGTAATTATGTAAGTTTTCTACACACCTTTTGTGAGTCAGTGTAAACCGCGTGTGACGAGGAAAATTGTTAATTATCATTTGTCCTTCAAGACTTGCCCTTGATAATATTTTCCATTTCAGGTTAATTGACCATCAAAATGTCGAGGAATCAGCAGATATTCGAATACAATGACGAGTCTCATGCAGATAAATTGGCAAGGAAGTCCAAGGATTCACCTTTCATGATTATTGGTAAGTTATTCAATAATTATAATTTTTGTCATGCATAAATGTAAATGTACTGTGAAACCAAAATTGCATGATGAAAAAGATTTTTAAATCTACATGATTAATATCCATATGTTTATACAGAATGAGAGAATTCGATTTGAGCATATTTAGCCAAAATTATTTTAAGCTGAAGGAGCTATTATGTTTTACACAAATTACAAATATCAATTATTTCTATGATTTAAAGTATGTTATTAGCACAGTTTAACAATGTTCAACATATTCATATCAGCTTTAAGATTTATTTTGTTAGTGAGATAATGAGATTTTTAAATTTTAATTGGATGATGATTTAAGATTTATTTTGTTAATGAGATAATGAGATTTTTAAATTTTAATTGGATGATGATTTTAATTAGAATTCAGTCTATAAATTATTATTGTCTTTTTATTTTACAGGTATCCTCGGATGTCTTGGGGTATGTGGTATAGGTGCATACAAATACAAGAACAGGGGTCAAATGAGCACAAGTGTGTTTCTAATGCAACTCAGAGTGGCAGCACAGGGCACTGCAGTATCTGCACTAACTCTAGGCCTTGTATACTCATTAGCCAAAAAACATCTTTTCAAAGATGATAAACCAGAATAACCTTATAGGTCTTTAGTATAATTGATACCTGTAAAATGCATAAATTAGTTACTTTACAGTATTGAATTTGTTCTTAAATCTCATCTCAAGCAAATCTCAAAATTATTCGCAACAATGAAACAACATGGTTACTGAACTACTGATGGATTTTATAACTTATTTTTAAGTTTAATAATTTATTATAGTGTAGTCTAGGAAGGAATATTTTGTGTTCTGTGATTTTAGTTGGTATGTGTTGAATGATAGTTCAAAATTGACATTATATCAAATAACTATCATTTACTATTTGTTATTTAATATTGTTATTAATGACACCAATACATTGAATATTAGACAGTTACTAAATTTGTTGATAGGCAATCTAAAATACCAATTTTTGTCTATAAAATAATCTCTAAAATTCTGATTGTTATTTCCAGCATAGAACAGATATGTCTGTAAAAAGTGTAAAATTAATTATATTAATGATGTTTATACGATTATATTCCAATATTTACAGTCAATTTATATTCATTGGAATTAAATTGTGAACTAAATCTGGAATGAATTTGAATGTAGGCAGCCCAATCTCGAGATGGCACTTGTCTAATTCATTGGGAAATTCCAACAGGGATGTAATCTGTTTCATCAGTAAATGGTAATGTCAGCAGTGCCACATTATGGTTTAAATTACCAACATAATTTGTGGTGTTTTCTGGCATAAAGGCAAAGCAGTTTTGGTCTCTCAGATGGCAATTAATCTGTATTAAGTCCTTTCATTTTAATGGAGGCTGAATCATCACTTACCATCAATGAGGAAAAAATGTGATACAGTGTTTTAACTTAATTTATTAATTTAAGTAAAGCAACTATATTTTATGGAATAAAATTGATATGTACTTATTTGATTTTCTATTAACCCTCCAGATCCCAGCAGTGAAACAATGCAGAAGTGGTATGAATGTACCAAGAAGAAATATTGAACATCGCTTAGGAAGGAGACTGGCTTATTTTGGGTCTATGGAGCGTTCTCTTTTGCACCTTACCTTTGTGACGTTTGTGGACCATTTTTATTAAGTTTTGACCGATACCGGACTGTCAGTGCTTACCTACGTAGGCAGTGTGTAGCAGATATAACCCGCTATGTACCTAGTCGAAACAAGCCGATTTTCTCGTTCGTATGATCGATAACTTTATTTCTTTATTTTCTTTATTAACTGCCTAAGTAGCGTAGTGGTAGCAGGCCACTACTATTACGCTGGGTTCGATTCCCGGGTCGGGGAATTATCAGAGATAACGGTTTAAAATCCTATTCTATTGGGGTTTTTCCATTTTCTAGAAGTTTTCCAGTACCTCGGAGTTTGGTAATGTGCCCGGAGATGGCAACAGGTTCGCCACCTGTGGGCCAAAAACGTAACCGGCGAGTCGTGGGTGTTTGCATCTATGCTTGAATGCATGCATTTACCTCTGCCTACCCCTTCGGGGATTACAGGCGTGAAGTTACGCATGATCGATGTGCAATATTTCTTACCTATGGGGTAAATGTAATGTAGCTGTCAGACCCCATCCTCAAAATGAAATATTTCTTGATTTATAGCAAATTTCTGGTCCATCAGTCAGTGGCGGCGTAAGACTAACTTTACGTGGGCAAGGTACCTACATGTCGCGAGGCCCTCTGATATAAGGCGGACAAACATTTACAACTCACGAACTCATGAAAAACACGTGCGCATTCACTTCATAGTATAGTAGATCCCATCTTTGGCAAAATGTTATTGGGTGCGAAATGCTTATGCACTGAGAATTATTAAATATGGATATTTGACAAAGATAGGCAAATTATTAAGTACTTACTTAATAGATAAGTAGCTGCCTCAATATTCTTTCCAAAAACTCATTGTCTAAAACTTCTTCTCAAAAGTTACCTTTTTCTTTCAAATTTCCTCTTCCTCCGATCTTCTCAAAATCTTTTTCACACTCTTCTTCATCGACCTCTCCCCAAGAACGGGAGAGACTCGTACCCTGTAGTGGGTCGTATCTAGGAATATATTGCCATTAAAAGCGGAGAGTTCCCTATCTGTACCCCTACCCTACATCTCCACTCTCTGCCTACCCCGTAAAGGACATGGCGTGAAGATACATACATACCCCTACCATTCTCATCGCATTTAACATGGTAATGTATGGCCCCGTAATAACTATCACAGAGACATAATAACTAAGGTCTCAGGGGTGGCAACGCATCTACTTCCAACTCTTAACTATCTTGTGTGGGTGTCTATAGGCGCAGTCATCACTTAACATCAATGAGAATTGCATGCTTGTTTGCTACTTTCATTACATTACAATAAATATGAATAACTGTTTATAACTCATTCCCCAGTATTTAGTCAGGCTCAATTCCTTCGAATTAGGACAAAAAACATATAAAATTATTATGATTTATTTCAACATTAAAAAAATTCACAACAATACCAGGACATTTTACACAATAAAAATAAGATACACTATAAATTGAATAACAAATAATTTAAAAATATATAATAACTCATTCACTTTTACTATAATCTGAGACACCTTTTCGCATTTTAAGACTATAATCTGGAATGGTTAAGTCATCCTTGTCAGAGGTGGAATGATTTCGTATGGAGTTCGAAGTACCTTTTACAGAGGACAATTCATCAGCATTACTGAATAAACCGTTAGACGTGTTAGATCCTGAACTAGAGTGGTATATCGAAGATCTAAATATTTGAACCGGAGTCGAAGTTCTTGCTCTATTATTGTTTCCACTCGGCACACTGTCCACAGATTGTTCACTGTCCTTAATCAAACGTGTAGATATTTTCATCTCATCGGGCATTTTAGTTTCATAGAGAGAAACGAATTCTTCATCTCCATTTCTGTTTGATTTATTTGAGAAAGACAATTTTTTTGCTAGTTCATTCTTTAAAAATTCTTTCACTGTCATAGAATTAGTTAACGAAGTTTGTTGTATAGCATTTTTAAAGCTATCACTAATATTTTTGCTTTGTAAGGGTGTCTTTTCATCTTTTTTTGAAATACTCATCGGGGACGGAATGGAATCTGTTCCCAAAGCAGGAACATCTTGATGAAAACTTTTAATTTTAAATTGTGTCAAACTCGAACTAGACGTATTAGAAGACGAGGATAGAGCTAATCTCTCTTTTGTTTTCTTTAAAGTACTTGATGCCCAACCCATGCCTAATTTTTGAAATGCATTCTCGAGATCAGGATTTGATGAAACACTTAATGTTTCGGACGTTTCAGCCATGTTCTCCTTGTTTTTAAATATAACACTGGATTTTTTCTTTTCTTTACGTATTTTTGATAGTGCCAATAATGAAATTGTAGATTCTGAAGAAATAGTAGTAGAGTTAACATTGGACCCAGTGTCAAATTTAAAAGGTTCTGTAATGACATTTCTTTTTAACAACTCTGCGATAACATCGGGTAGGCTGCCATCGGAATGTAATGAACTCAAGTCGTCATTTGCTGGGTCGTCTTTCAATATTTCTTCGATATTGGAACCTTCGTCAAGTGGTTCATTACATTGCATTGCATATTCTTGAATAGTAATGAACGGTGTAAGCATAATATCATTAAACTGTTTTAGATCCATCATTTGTAATTTTGTGTCATCGGATGATGCGGAAGAAACTTTTGAAACCCGTTTCGATACATTTATATTACTGCGAAGTAAATCTGGATCCACGTGATTCCTAGATTTCTCCGGTATTTGGGCACCAAAGTCAATATGGTCATTTTTATCAATCACATTAGCGTCAACTGGAATAGTTGGTTTTGATTCAGGATTATCTTGGGAAGATTGATTTTTTAGTTTAACACTCATAGGAGAATCGACTTCCAAGACAGTCGATAATTCGTGAGGTATAACATGGACGTCTTCCATATTTTTCAAATTAATACGTGACAAAGCAGGTGGAGGTCGCCCACGGATTTTCAGATGTATATTATCTGACGTCGTCAAACTCGACTTATCACTCAAGCTTGATAAATAGTTGGGAGAAGGAGATTTAAACATATCAGTTTTAGGGAGATCCAACAAAAATGGTTGGAAGTCTGCGGTCGGAGAAAGATTTTCCTTTTCCTGGTCAGATGTTGATAATGACGTATCATTTTTCTGTGCTTCTATGTTAAGATCATGACATTGAGAAGTATTAACTGCAACATTTTTATCAGATTTGTGGTCGGAATCTGATGTTGTATCCGATGTGGATATCTGGCTGTAAGCTAAGGATTTATTTTTCCTTACTTCTTCTAACACTTTCGCCAGATTAGACAAGCGTTGCGTACATTTTTCCGTTAAATCCGCAATTTTTTCCATATTTTGAAGTTTATTTTCTGCTAATTTCATGAAGTTTACTTCAGAGTTCTTTGCTTCATTTGTCTGTGTTGATGTATTTAAAGGAATTTGGGGTATGCTGTTACTTTTAGAAGTAAAGTTTATGACATCCGAATCTGACGATATAACTGTAGGTCTATTATTTGGCAAAGGATATGGTTCGCTGAGGTTGCGGTTTATTTCGGAACTAAAGAGATAATTTGCATTTGAATGATTTACTTGTTTATTACTATCTAATCTTCTAGTATTACTGTTTTTGCAATCTACTTCAACATAATTCGATTTAATTGTTTTGTAATCGTCGTTTTTTTTAATTGTTCTTTTACTTCGAGATTTGCTTCTATAGTTTGCAAATTCTTCATGGTTATTGGTATTTTCCTTTGTTGATGATGAAGAAGATGCAATGTTACAGTTTAGTTTTATATTGGACAATGATTGTGGTTGATTGATTTTTTTGCTTCTGGATACACGTCTTGAAATGTTCAGAGATTTAATTTTATGCACTGGTTTCTTCTTTTGTAATCTCGGAAATAATTTATTACATTTTTCAGTCTGACTTTCTGAATGTCTAAAGGAACTATTGTTAGAATTACGTGGCTTTTTCTTCTGATCGTTCAGGATTTGCCTGGTCAAAATGTTTTTGATTTGTTCTAAAGATATTTTATTTTCAATGTTAGATTTGTTACAATTTTTATTACAAGCCACATCGATAACTGAGCTACTAGGTGTTGCTACGGAACTACATTCTTGATTGACTACTTCCATTGCTTTCAGTCCCTCCTTATTGAGAGCTAATAATTTATGTACATATTCTTTAATAATAGGGTTTAATCCAGATTTTCCGTATCGCTTAGTAGTTTGGGATTTTATTTTTATCTTACTAGGGCTTGAAGCGGCAACATCTTGTTTCTTGACATCTAGATTATTCGCTGCCACGTTTCTTTTGTGCCTGTGAGATTTACATGAATGCTTATCTCGGTTATCACATTTTCGGCATTTGCATACATTTTTGCAAATTAAACTACTACTTAAACTCCTAGCAGTATTCGGAGGTGTGTCTGTGTAGTTATAACCACGTTTTTCACTATATGTCGAGCGGGAATCACTATTTTTTCTCATTGATTTTCCAGATCGCATACACTTTTTACATCTGCACTCTTTCGGATTTCTGCGACGTTCTTTATCAACTACTTCATATTGAGGATCAAGTGGATTATTCGACACAGATTCATAAGTTTCATCACCATTTAGGGAATAGCCTGGTCTTAGAAACCTCGGCAAAATCATATCTGGTGGGCTTAAATATACTGTGGACGTCGAAGAGCTCATATGCATAAATACAGGCCTTGTGTTTGGAGAATGTATTGAAGTTTGTGTATACGTCGAAGTAGCTGGTCGAGGAAATGAGTCGGATTTTGGAATATACGATTGCGTTGTATAAGCATCTTCAAAAGATGTGTGCACGGCTTTGTCACACACATTAACTATTTTATGTGGAATATTATCATTAACTGACTGTTCTTTTTGGATATTATTGGTTTTTGGGATATTTGTGGAATTCGTATTTGAATGATTAATATTAATGTCGACCTCTACTACTTTATCGAATGAATGAGGCTGTGATGCTTCTTGTAAATTGTGCAAGTTTTCTTCATCAACATTAGGTATGATAGTCGATTGGACTACTTTTTCCTGCTGATCAGGAATTTTACCTGATAAATTGGGATCCTTAACGGAGGCGGAACTCTTATCTAATATCTCGTTCTGCGTTTTGCTATTCTCTTTCTCAGTTTCCTTCTTTTTCAACTGTATAATTACTTCATAGGCATCATCTTTCAGGAAACCAGAAGCGCCAATATACAATTTACTAGTTGCCGGACCCACTTCATTTATTAAATTAATAAAGTTGGGATCAGTAATATAATTTTTTCCTTTGTCATTGTATGCTGTTTGGAATGACGATGCTGAAGTTGCCGCAGATGTATGAATAGGAGTTTGTGGTGGATTGACAGGCTTGCTTGATTTAGCACAAGCACACTTGGCACCACAAGACTTAGCAGACCTGAAATAAATAAAAAATGAAAAACTATATTATTAATAAACATGTTTCACTCATATTTTTGTATATCCTTGATCCAATATCATTGAAAAACATGCTTACCTGGGTGAAGAATCAACGTCTCGGCCTTTGTAGATGTTAATACCTAAAATTAATAACAATCATTACAACACGAACTGTATCAATAAATTATAGTGAACAAGAAAGAAAACATTTTATTGATTATTTCCCGCGTCCGAATGATTTGTTTTCAGTAGTATTATCCAAACTAAAGAGTAAAAAAAACTTCAGTTTTTAAATTATTTGATGACTTGTCATCATTTCGATAGCGTGAGAAATAATAGTAATTCAAACTACTTGAACTTATGCAAATACTCCGCAGGCCACTAGCGATGAAGTGAAAAAACAGCGAATATTCTTTGTTCAGATCAAAATAAGCTCACGGGCCTGTTGACACATCATGACTAATAAAAAATAACCGCCAAGGTACGAGTCGGACTCGCGCACGTAGGTTTCCGTGCCATTTATCTATCAAAAACTGTAGAAAATTACAATTAAATATACAACTTAATATTCTGTGACTATTTCAAGCGTATAAATGTTATTTGTTACGGTGATTCACGACAAAAATCGGCGGTCATAACGGAAACTGATATACAAAATTTGTAAAAATTTCAAATTTCTAGCTATCACGGTGCATGAGATGCAGCCTGGTGACACAGACATGGACCCGTTTTGGACTCTTTGAGTACGATACCCAAAAAATAATATCATAGATCGATTGTACTCATAGACTTATTATACCTAACAGGACTGAGCACTCTCATCAAAATCCGAGCCGAGTGAGATAGACAGAACCGAGGCTGTTTGTCTCTTTTTATTAGGGTGTCCATTTTTTGATAGGCAAAAATATTTATGATTATTTTATTAAATTTATTTTATATATATTATTTTATAGATTATTAAAGAGACTACAAATTGAAATGTTTAACTGACGGCGATTATACTCGATTACGTAATCCAGATATGACCTAAACTGAGCTGCATCAGAATTTTATCGCTATTTTAGGCTGCGGCCTGGAATCTTGCGGGCAGCGGCGCGGGAGCGGCGAGATTTTACTTGAGTGCGCCGCTGTGTTCCAGAACATGTCCATTTAAATGTGCGCATAGCACCTCGCCTTTATATATTCAATACCCCATAATAACTATCACAGATATGTAACAAACAACTTAGGTTTCAGGGGTGTCAACGCATCTGCATTTTGAACTCTGGTTTAAAAACTTGTTTATTTATGTATATGAGTATACCTTTATCTCCTTGTTCAGTTGGTATTTTTCCACAACAGCATGTTCTTCCGAAACGGACTTCATCATTGCTTAAAGTTATTTCACCTTCTTGACCATTCTCTAGTATAGACATTGATCCTATGTTATCCCTTTGAGAAATAAAACAAAGAAAACATTAAATTTCCTTATATTATACAAGGTGACTGGTAAATCATGAGCCATATTAATACAGAGTGCTCTGTACTCGATTCTTGTCCAAAGTGTAATAAAACGAGGCTTTGGCCTGATTTTTCAAACAAAATTAGGGATATATTCAAGCGCTATTTTCATTTGGTGGCAAGTATGAGTATTATTATGTACCTATAAAAATTAAATCCATGTGCTCCGCCACGGCACAGTCCAATATGAACAATATGGAATCAACGTACAAAACGTTCGAAACGGGACACTAACACAAACATGCGCATCGACGCTCGGTGTAGCGAGTGACTCAGTATTGCAGCACCGCGAGAACCGCTTAGAGGCCTCGTTGATGCGTGTTTGTGTGACTGTGACGTTTCAACGTTTTGTACGTAGTTTTCACACCGTTCTTATTTGTATTGTGGCCACAGTCGCCTATTTATTTTTATTTTTACCATTTACAAAGCTTTCGGACACTATTCAAGTCCTAAATCCCTGAGAAGAAAATCGGCCCATCTAAGAATTTATTTTTTAGTTTTACTTAAAAAACATAGTACCGTCAAATGCACTGACTTTGCCTCGCGGCCTATTTTTGCCAAAATGAAGAGATGGGAAGATTTATTTAAATTTCTTTGCTATTCCTCTTTCAGTTGATATGCTTTTGACAGTTTGTAGAATTATTTTAAGGCAACAATAAATTGGTTACAATAAGTTAGTGAATAGTAACGTGCTTAATTTTTAACAGATACGCTTAAACGTAATCTTGTCCAGTGAGGTTATTAATGTTATTATGAATTTTAGACACACTTTTATTAAGTTTTATATTTTTTCGAGAGTAAACAATATTTTTGAGGTATTTTAGAAATTGAATTGAGAACATCATTTCTCCTATTTACTTCAAAATACATTCATAATCGTGTATATAAGAATTAATGAACAAATAATTACCACCATGGTTTACGATACGATGCAGCTTGCCATAGCTTCAAGTTAGTGGTGTAACATCTCATTACATTGTAATACATTCTGGGAAGGAATTGGAATTGGATAAGTGGATAAGGATTAGTTTAAGCTTAATAAACACAAAACTCACCCATCTCCTCCAACTGCCTTGTATACACCTGAAAAAGATATACCAGTTATATTGTTAGCAAATAAGCAAGATTTTCATATCGAAATTTAGATTATTTATTTTACATTCCTGTGCTGTGTTCTCAAAAAAGAATTGATAAGCATATAACAATATTAAATGTTTACTGTTTTCGAATCAAAACAAAAAACCAACCAAGTGTGAGTTGGACTCGCGGACCAAGGGTACCGTATCATCTTTTTATCTTTCTTTTTTCTTAAATTATATCTTATCACGTAATTTATTTTGCCTGTTAATGATATTGTGTACAATACATGGCCGGAGGTCCATACATTTTTGCAACATCTCCTTTCAACTACACAATTCATGAGGTGACAGACAGACAGAAAGACAGACGGTTAGACTGACGGACATCGAAGTCTTAGTAATAGGGCCCTATTTTGACCCTTTTGGTATGGAAATCTAAAAATAAGGCTTTTGATTAAATAATTCATTTTATACCTTCATTGAGCTGTTCAAAAGAAACACCTTTTCTGACAGGATTGTCACATAAATTATCTTGTTTCTGTACTTGGCTACCATTTATACTATCACTTTTGTTATTATTTATTTCAATCATAGATCTGGCGACTTTATCTGTGAGTTTAGACCTATTTTTGTTCTTTGAATCTTTAGACTGCAGTATTTTATAAATTATAATCTTCTCCGCATCAGAAAATGTGGGTTTATCTGCGGTATTCTTTGTTCTTCGTTCTCCCAGTTTTATATTACTTATTGAACTAGTATCAGAGGCTATTGAAGATGATTCTGTGTCGTCATTCTGTTGTATTATTACAGCTTCTACAACCCTTTTATTCGCTTGTTTATCATTGTTAGGGTTACACGGTTTATCTTTAGTAGGTGGAGTATGTTTATGTCTTGATCTATATTCATGATAGCTGTCTACGTCACTGAACTTGACAGTGTTGCCTGCTTTTTCTTTAGGGGTATTGGGCGTGTTATGAATGGTGTGAATAGCTAAGCCACTGTCTCCGTCTGGAACTGGCATCCATGAATATTGAAACTGCTCATCCTCCAAACTGTTCGCAACATTTACACTGGAGGTTGATTTGGAATGTCTTTTATTGTCCAATAATTTTGATTTTCCATGCTGAAAAACAAATGTAATGAATACACATTGCATACAACTCTCATTTTTTTGTTTTATACTTTTAGTACCCACCTTACATGTACGTTTACTGCACTCTTTTTCAATTTTCTTGAATTCACTTTGCAATTTTCGCTGCTTATTCTCTTCATGCAATTGTTGCCGCCGGTCATCCATATAAGCTGTTTTCTGAAAGTGAATGATATGTGAAGTCACTAAAGTATAGATATTAAAATACAGAGGCGGCGTAAGGCGTGACCTTCGGCTTCGCGATGCTAAGGACTTCGCGTTTTAGACAAATCCAAGACCAAGGACCTAACAGTAGAGATAATGGGACACCCCCTCCTGTTCCTCCTGCTCACAAATCATACATTCAGTTTCTATAAAGTTGCCTGCCTTATATCTGATAAAAGGCGAACAACGGTAATCAGTTCTTTAAAAATAACTGTGTCTTCGCGAAATATACCTTGCTCATTATGGTCTCTCGTCGCCACTATGATAAAGGAGAATGACCAAAAGTCGCCCTGATTGGCGTCTTAACAACTTGTATGTAGAAAATTGTTTTTTGAATTTAGATTTCACTCACATTTTTTCACGTTAAAACGAATGGGGATTTACAAGATATTTTTTAAAAGTTAATAAATTATTTTGTAGTGAACTGGCAATCACAGACCAATAACCAAGCTGCCAATGTCAACACCATTGCATTATTTACTTTTTTGCGTTGGACACTGGTCATTTTAGGACCTTTATGATTTCGTCGAAATAAAATCGATTTCAACGATCGATTGCTTTATTTCTTATTTGTCTTGTATGATCACAAGGTATCGAGTGGATATAATTTGAACAGTACCTTAGTTTTGACTTAGCTCAAATTCATCATATAAATGTCTCACTTTTTATTATCATGAAGTGGCAAATAGAAAAACAGTTTACATTGATGGTAAGTGAATATATAGCATAAAAACACCCACATGAAAACCAGATATTTATTTATTAATTGTTAAGTATTTAATATTTGTCTGGTATTACTACCTGGAGAAGAATCATGACTACGCCATGCGGTTAAACTATAATATCTACTTAATGTAAGTAAAACAGCTAAGATGCTACACAATACATTAAAATAGTCTTCGCTTATTTTAGTAACCTCTGGCAGGTACAGCACACAAAAGCTAACCTCAAAATAATCAAAAGTTCATAATGCAGTTTTTTAAAAACTCCTATTGATACCTTTTTTCTTTTTTGCGCACGCATTTCTTAAGATATTGCTTATATTTTGCGAGTAATCCCGTCGAGACGCAAGAAGAGCGAACTCCCATACAAAATTGGTCATTCTCCTTTAATTTATTAAAATATACATTTATTATGAGTATCTTGAATTGCACTGATACTTACAATTGTTTTGTTTGGCTTTTCTTTGGGCAATGAATTCAAGAAAGCCAGTGTATCTCTATACTCTTTATCTACAGTTTGTTTTGCAACTGCAATCTTATTTCGCTTTTCCTGGTTAGCTTTAAGTCTTTCTTTTCGATCAGTTGCGTTGGTTACTGATTCTTTGACTGCTTGAGAATATGCATCTTCACTGGTAGTCTCATCACGAACTACTAATTGTTCGTCGCGACACGGCATATCTCTTGAGTTTCTTGTACTGTGGTTGTATATAGTAACCGAACTTTTTTTAGCTAAACTACTATCTGGAGCTGATTTAGACGATTTTTCCGTACTATTGCCTGAAACTAAGATTTTTTAATACAACATTTGAAAAAACCGAACTGGATACAGAAGAAATAGAATTAATTGCTGTAAATAAAGATTAATTATGAACAATGTAAAATTTATTACATATTTAAAAAAAACACATACAAGGGGCCGTCCATAAAATACGTCACGCTAAAACAAACCTTGTCTGACCCCCTCCCATCCTATTATCACGCTGTGTAACACTATCTGTGACCCCCCCCCCTAAAAATATTACGTCACAATAACAAGAACCTCCCTGAATATGAAATTATTTTTAAATTAGTAATTGTTTAACAAAATATTAATTTAAAATATTTTAATGAACTGCGAACGTCACGTTGCCGTGGACCCCCCGTCCCCCTTTGTCACATTTCTTCACGTTCAGCGCCAAGATCAAAGATCAAGATCAAAATGCAGTTGCGTTACCACTCCTGAGGCCTAAGGTGTTATGCCTCTGTGCCGGAAATTACAGAGACGTACAAAACGACGTATTTTATGGACAGCGCCTAAGCACATGGATGGTGATAATAGTGTATACTGATGAAGTCATGAAGGCTATGTGCATGAAGGAAGGCTGTACTAGACAATGAAACCTACACCAATATTAACTTAATCTATTTAAAACTAATTGAAAGCAGTTCAAAATGATTACAATGATAATATTGCCAACAAGCACCCTGATTTCTATCACCTGCATATATGTGATCCCTGTGGCAATAGTTTGATCTTCGCAATGGAAAAGGACATCTCAATACTTGTCTAGACAAACGGTCCTGTTGAACTGCTTGTGGGTTACAGTATTTACAGGTTATGTTACTAGTTGGGTTATAAAAATTATGCCTTCGAAAATCGCCTTGAGGAGAGATTGCACGGCAACAAAGTTCACAATTACCACCAGCCTTCCATGAGGGAACAGGGACTACTTGTTCATCAAGCACGTGACAAACATTATTAAAGACATTACCACTGGCTTTTGATGCTCGTGTCCGTAATATTGTTTGCTTTATTCTTTGCAAGTCCTCTGCTTGCTTTTTGTTGTTTCCATCTGCACTAGGTTCACGAAGACGTAAGCTCCTATTTTGTAGGTACTGTGATATGAGAGACAAAGAAGGTTTCAATGGTTCAGTCTCTTCAGGTACAGTTGTCAAGCCACCACGTAAACTAGACGGCATTTCATCACTAAGAGCAAATAAGTTGAACCGTTTGCTTTTCTCTGTTTGCTCCAAATCTGAATTTTTTGCACTGTCATCCTTGGGTATTGGTAATGTGGGTATGTTAGGAATCCATTCATTTGGTAACTCATCTGACTCCCATTGTGTACCCATGTCATTTCTTGTTTGTACATCAGTTTTATCTTGTATTACTTCCTTAGCTGCCAAATCATTCGCTGTACTTGATTTCTCATGTTGCTTCTCTTCTAAATCGTTAGCTGTAGATTTTAAAATATTTGCAATGGCTGTAGATTTCTCACGACTTATCTCATTTGCTGCTTCCCTGTAATTTTAATTATTCCAATATAGATCACATCTAAGGGGCCGTCCATTAAATACATTCGCAAGGGGGTGAAGGGGTGACAGCAGGGACGGCGGGGTCCAGGGCAACGTGATGTTTGCCAAAGTTCATTAAAATGGCAACCGTTGATACGTCCCACTGCTGGGCACGAGTCTCTCCTCTTCTTGGGAACCACGCTACTCCAATGCAGGTTGGTGGAAAAGAGATAAGGATCAACCCACTGTCAGATGTTTTTCAAAACAATCATAAGACCTCCAACAAGGTTTAACGACTGCTATCTCTCAATTGTAACTAGGACTGACGGCTTAACGTCACCTCTGAAGCACGGAAACGCGCATTTTAATATACCACTAGTGGTCACCCATCACACACCTGACCATACATAAAATGAAAGTATAGTAAAAAAAGGTATAAATCTATAATATGTTGCTGAGGTATAGTATGGTACAATAAAGAATCTCAAAAACTAACATACACAGAAAGAAACACAGCATTTCAATTTTCATAAGCTTGCCATCTGTTACAACAAAAAATCCTGACTACTCTCAATCCGGCTGAACTTTTTGGACAAAAAGCCGGAGATTATGTAATTTATTGTCAATGTACTTTATTTATGTCTGTCATAGGTATGTTTTGAGAAAACAAAAAAGCTTGCTGAAGGCCTGATAAACCGGACTTATAAATATTTGGCCAGACACAACCCAAAAAAAGGGGAAACATATCAGACTAAAACCGGACAGATAGCAACCCTAATTTCATAGGCAGTTGTGTAAACAATCCACGTATCAATGATACAAATATGTTTTTTTTAACTTTCAATGTACCTTGCCTGCAGCTTTCTATCCAAGACTTTCTTTTGTTCATCCAATTTTTCTTGTTTCTTGCGTCTCAACTCAGCTACAGCTTCTCTGCCACGTAATTTGGACAAATCAAGTTTTACAGGAATTTCTGAAGTTGTAAAATGGAATTTGTCAACAATTATAACACTGTTATAAAAAAAATATGCTTACACTCACAGCCCCACATTAGGTATTGTATAAACCTGTGTTGTGGATGCCGTTGTACACATACAACACATATACAAACATCCAGATCCGTTGAACCCATTACCCTTCAAATCAAACGGTTGTTTCACACCACTAGACTAACCGGGTCTATACATATTTTTTTATTATGATGAAATATAATGAGCTCTATTGTCTAAGAGAGAGCTAACAGAGATTGGAAATAAAAAAGTTTAAGCTTCGTCTGTGAACATTTATAATAACATGTTCTTTTGACTTATCATACGAAATTTTTGTGATCCCAAATGATAAACAAACTTTGAACAAAATCAATATCAAATAATAGAAGTTTACTGTTTTCACTAAAAGAATCCACATCCACAACTACTAGCCAACAAATCTTACTGTCTTTCAAATTATTTCAACTGAATACAAAAATTCATCTCCAATTATTAATTTAATGTCTCTTGTGATGTAAAATTAAATGTAACCTAAATTTACTGACAGACTTTATGATTATGTCCTCGAATTTTAAATGCAAATAGCTATTAGGGAAAAAACAGTACCCACATTAGATTAAAAGGTAAAAAAACTTAAGAAAAACTAGTTTCTTTGTTTGCTTTACACTTATTAAACTTAGACAACTTCATTGTAACAATTTCAGCCCATTAGCTCACGAGAAAAATATGACAATTGATTTTCTATTGTTATGTGGACCACAAGGTTCGCTCGATTCTCAAGAACTTCATGCAAGTAAATTTAGAAATTAAAGAAAATAATAGAAAAATTGAACTCAGGGCAGGGATTGAACTTTAAGCTTTGGTAGCTTAGTGGGAAAGCAGTTGGACTAGTTGTCCTGAGGTTGCAGAGTCAATCCCTGTATGTCAAAGTATTTTTTTTTTTCATTCTATAATTTCTTTAATTTTTGGACAATTTAGTATCATGAATCCATTGGTGCTTCAGGTGTTTCCGTACACACATAATCAGTCATTTTCAGTCAGACAGTTGAACATGGTTCCCAAAAATACTTAACAATACCTTGTTGATTTAAATCTGATGCATTTTGATGTCCGGCGCCAATATTCTGTATGCCCTGCGAATACAGATGCTCCAAACGCCGCACAAGCTTTTCCTGCTGTTGTAGATAATCTTTTTCTTTCTTCGAATCAACTTCAGTCACATGCCGCAACTTTTCCACTTTAGCGCGTTGTCTAATTTTCTTTGCAATATCTTTTGATTGTTCTCTAACCTAAAATGTCAACGTGTGTAAATGTTTTGTTTCCGAAACAATTCTTTTTTAAAATTATTAATTTTCAAACCTGCTGCAGCCTCAACTTGCGCCGTCGTAGAAATTCATTTGTTTGTAAAGCGTCAGTTTCACTAGTCATCTTTAACTTAAGTACATTTATAACTATAATTAAAATCTAGTAATCTGGTAATTAACATAAAAATAGATAAACATTACTTCATTGCAACGAAAAACAATCCGATGAACAAGTATTTTTGGCAAGTATTTTGTACAATTTGAAAAACATCAACGGATTTCTTGGTTTACTGTCAATGTCAGCAGTCAGTGTCATTCATTCTTTTTTTTAATAGAATGTTTTACGGCTGTGGATTCAATTCTTTTACAGACAATCTTCTCTTCATTTCAATATTGAATGTGGGTCGACGATTATTATGACGGGTCTATTTAGAAAAACAATAGTGCTTACGAATCTTTGTTATTTAATCAGCTTGCTCTCTGAATTTCCACCAGGCATACAAATAAAAGCAAAGAAGACATGCAAAAAAAGTACCGACTGGTCGATATTGCATGTAGATAATAAATCTATGGCATAGCCATACCCATGTCTAGCTTTAAACCAAGTTTGGCTAAAACACGGAAGAACAAATAAAGACTAACATAGTAGTATAATAAATCTATGAAGACTAATGAGTTACCTAATTTCTAAAACTAATTTCACTAACTTAAATATTCGGGGGATTTTCGTTAGTTAGTTCACTTTTGTTTCAGTTCGGAGTAACTCACTTGCTGGTCTATCGGGTTAACTAACCATTACATCCTACATCAAACATTACACGGGGGGTCAAAACCGTTATTAGCAAATTGTTAGTGTTTCCATAAATATATCCATATTTTTTTTATGTAATGGAAGTGGCAAATACAACGAGGTGCTGAGGAGCTTGTATGAAATGTCAGATCTCTAAACTTGTCCAACTACAGCGAGGTGTGGTGTGAGACAGGGAGATGTCTCCGAAACTGTTTACCGCTGCATTGGAAGACGTCTTCAAGCTTCTGAACTGGAAAGAACTCGGCATCAACGTTAACAGCGAGTACATCTCCAATCTCAGATTTGCACTGATGGCTGAGACCCTGGAAGACCTTAGCAATGACCTCAATAGGGCCTCCCCACGAGTGAACTACCCTCGAAGTTGTTGACGATTATGTATACCTGGGACAAACGGTCCAGTTAGGTCGGTCCAACTTCGAGAAAGAGGTCAATCGCCGAATCCAACTCGGTTGGGTAGCGTTCGAAAAGCTACGCTCTACATCTTCTCGTCCGACTTACTGCAGTGTCTCAAGAAAAAGGTTTTTGATCAATGTGTGTCGCCAGTTGCCAGTGATGAAATTTAATGATGATGATTTGCAATTTGATGTCATGTATTTTATCTTTGTATATGTTAAAATTAATGTAGACTTGCAATGAAATCTCATCAAATAAAAGAACAGATAATTTATCAAGTGTTTTCATTTTCGCAGATTTCTGTTCGCCTCTATGTCGGAAATTACATTACCACCTGACCTGTGTGAATTATAATATTCCCGTTTCATGTTGTACCTAAATTATCCTTGCTTGCTCGAGGATGAAAAATTGGTTAGCTTATCGAAAATAAAACAATAACAATGTAAGTAGGCAATTAAAAGTGTATTAAGACAAAAAAGTTCAATACAATATATTATTATCGTAACCCAAAACATGTATTTTTAAATTAAGCTGTTTACAAGCGACGGTACCGCACCAGTGTTGGCGCCATTACCTAACCCAATTCCTAAAACGTCGGTACCACCAACACCTAAAATAGCCACATCGTTTGGACCGGGTTGCAGTAGTCCCAGATCAATCAAAGGTTTCCCCGACTTACCCCCTAGTAAACTAGGCACAAGTCCACCACTACCGCCATTTTTTGTAGAACCACTGTTATTTACATTTTGTGTAGTCGCGTAAATCAATGCGTTAATCAACTGCATTATAATATCATCTGTATTCAAGGTGTTGCTGCAACTGCACTTTGGTTGTTCCTTCTCTTCTAGAGCGCGTATGAGCGTTAACAAGGAACTCAGGTCATCGCAAGTACACGTACAATCTGACTGAGATGCGGGGTAAGACTGAAATCGCCCCAAGTATTGTGCATGAGATACCTGCAATATAATGAAAGAAAAAAATCTATTAGTTAGCTGTTAAACCAGAAGGGAAGGACAGCTGTCCCTCATCCAGACCCCTTCCTTAGTTAAAAAGTAAAAAATAGACACCAATAGGCATATTTTGTATCATTGATGGTGGCCATCAATTCGAAAGCCACTATGCAGTAGGTACATCAGTGCCGTATTAGCCATATAGCAGGAGGCAGCAAATGCTACGGGTCCCGCGCTTTGGGGGAATCCGCGCCTGTGACCAAAAAAAAAAACACAAATATGTAATACACCTTAGCTATTCTTAAAGTGAGCGTTGGCCACACTATAATTCCATCGGTATATTATTATGTTGCAAGTTGGCAATACCACAATACTTGCAAAGGGAATCCCCTAATATTGTTTTCGATCCCTTTCCGTAAATGTTCTGTTATAGTTACATCCTAAATTTCAGTAGGCAATGTAACTCTAGTAGGGCCCCATGATCACATTTGCTACGGGTACCGGTTTTATCCGGCACTGCAGTACATTGCTGTTTTTCTAAAATCATCTTAATTTGATATCAACCGAGATGCATAATACGCTTTCTTGTGGTCTACTGACGATAGAGCTTCAGTGACGGATCTCGCTAGTGAAAGCAATTAAGCATCACCGCATTACCTAACCTAGTAGCCGCTAAATGGTAGTGTGTCAGGGGACCGACCGCCTAACTCATGCTTTCGATTATGACAATACCTTGTCAGTTTCGTACCGCCTATTAAAAATGATGATCAAAAGTGCCGACGAAAACACTTCCAGGCAAAAGTAAGGCGGTACGAAACTGACAAGATGATGTCATAATCGAAAGCATCATGGAAGCATTAGAGTTAAGCGGTCGGCCCCAGGTGGTAAATTACGGCAACAGGAATGTGCTATAGGCATAAAAACAATGAGTGTTATTCTGCCGTCATAAGAAGAAAGGCCCTAACTAACACCATACTGTAAGCTATACCTACTTATAAAATAGCTTGTTGGATTATGAAAAAACTTTCTTGTTATGCGTTTTATATATATTGCATAGTGGCTATCAAATTGATGTCAACCGACTTACTTCGATCTCTATTACTGGCTCTCAGTTCCACTCTAAGAATATGAAAGTATATAAAATGAAATAAAACAATGTAAACTGTCTTACCTCTAGACACAAGGCGGTTGCCACCACAGCAAAGTAAATAATGCGCATTTTAATACAAGTTCTAAATGTGACTACTCCGTAAATGAAGACATCTGGTTTATATAGGCTCTTTAGTCAAATAATTATATTTTAACGAAACATTTCGAAATAACAGATAGGTTGTAGGCATAGGTATTATGTGTATGAAAAAATTACAACACTGAAACCGTTTGTTTGTTCACTGCTTGAAGGAGTTTCTCGTAAAATTGTAATAAGTTATAATTTTGAGTAGTATAAGTAGGTATTGGTAAATTTTAACATCAATATACCTACTTAGGTACATTGATATTTTTGAGTCTGTTTGTAGTAATATAGGTATAGATGGCGAGTAGGTATGCTACCCAGTCAACAATCATGCAGTTCACGTTGTAGATGAATGATCACTGCATAGTGCATACCTTGAACATTAAATATATCTGAATAGGTATAACTACATAATGTGATTTTTCCAAGACGAGCTTGGAACAAATTCTTGTGTTATGTTTCTAGTAAATTAATTAGGCAATGAATTAGGTATGCCTCCATTTCTTTTGTTTGAATAATTTGTCACGTACCTACTTACAGTATTAAGTAGGTACCTACTTAAACATATTATAAGCATTTTTGTGGTATCTACTTATAGTTTAATTTAACAATAAGGAGTCCATTCACCCAAGAAAACCAATGTTAGATTTTTTCGCGGGTCGCCAAACGGAGTCTGGACTTTCTCTAATCTCCCAGCTAGGAATCAAACTAAGGCTATCCATACATGTATAATCAGACCAATTGTTCGAAGAGTCGAGCAAATAATTCGACTCTTTGTCAAGAAAAAGAAGGCTCTCTTTTTTATCATTATACCAATAAGTAGTCGAGTTTCAAACTAACGGCTTCACAGTAAATTGGTTATTAACACAGTAAACTTATACGTTATATAACAGTAGCCGAAATGCGAAGATGGGTGGCGTTTGCAATTGAATCACGACGACTCGTGTAGATGCTCAACTGCGATGGCGATACCCTAGAAAGACCGGATCGAGCCGATCGAGCGACCGAGATGGTGGACATATTTGACCCACTCTGAGCTTTTGTTTGAATCGCTGGCTTAATGAAGGAAACATAGGAACGCTGTATGCCGACGTGGTGCCGAAATCTCCACGAGATAAATCACGAAATCCTTAAAAATTAATAACAGTGATAGAATTTAAATTTTATTCGCTAACAAAAGTGTACAATTGTACCAATAAATGCTCACATTAGGTCGCTATATAAAATTTAAATCAGTCTTTCACACACAAGTTCTTTTTCACATTCACCTTTTTGTTAAAATATTGTTATATTTACAATCTTCTATAAAATACCACTCAACAGTCCATTACCACCACCCACATTTACACCCAAAAGATCAGTATCCCCTAAACTCAAATTGAGAAGATCTCCTTCCGATGGCATTTTCTGCAGCGTGGTCACGGATATAAGTGCATCAATTAGTTTGCTGATCAATACCTCAGCATTAAGACTGCAACTGTCCTTCTGAGATTGCTCGTTTTCTCTGATTTTGCTAATTAATTCAGCCAATTGTACCATAGACACGTAATCGTTTAATGTAGGTGATGGCGTTGGCTCAACAACGGAAGGGCATTTTACAGTTGTTTTCAATGGTAAATTGGCATAATACTTTACAGAGCCACAATTTTGCGCCCAAGAGACCTGAGAATGTAAAAATTAAACAGAGAAAATTAAAAAGAAAATACAAAACTATATGAATTTTATAAATGTCTTGAAGAAGAAAAAAAGAAGGTATTTAAGCACGTACTCATATTTCATGCATTGCACTATACTTACATCAAATAATGGTGCTAGAAGTAGCAAAGGCAACATAAAGGACAGCATGATTAGTTTTCGAATTAATCTGTGCTTATTAATGTCCGTGGCCTATTTATGTATAAACGTAGCTATGTGAAATTAAATTACGTATAGGTACATTACGTAATACTTATAGCTATTAGGGCAATAGTAGCACATAGTCAAGACACTCAGCTTTAAAATCTGTATTTAGATAGGTACCTAATAATTCAATTGAATAGACGATTAGACGATAGATAATTCAAAGATTTTAAAACTGAAAACTTACTCCTTTTTTAAAAATCGATTAGTAGGATGACGCTGATACATTCATTCAGCAATTCAAAGGCATCCTTGAACGCTGCTTTTTAGTAGATACCAGACTATCTATCAAATTTCCAGGCGGAACAGGATGTCGTAAACATTCCCGCACCAGGCAAATGAGTAGGATCAGTGAGAGCGCAGTATTTTTGTGACGAGCGAAAGGTGTAGGTATATGTCCATAAGGACAACATCATTTACACAGCGTGATACACGAGTTCAAAGTACTCCAAAGACATAAGTACGCTGTTTGTTTGAGTAATAGAGAAATTTAATAAGTTTTTTACATTTTACACTATTAGCTACCTCGTTTCAATATATATATACAAATAGGTAGGTGCGTCGTGCGTCACAATACATCAATACATTCTGATTTTAGTTTAGGTATCTGCCAACAACACACTATTTAAGGATTATCTCAAACAGTCATACAAAACTCTTTCCATAGCCAACTCGATTCAATTAATTCACTTCAACTACATCATCAGCTTCGCTACTTTAGATTTCTATGGATAGCTAAGAAACATGTATACCGGATCAAAACAAAGAAGAAAAGATAATCCTCGCTATAAAGCGAACCTGTTTTCAATACTCACTTTTGGGTACGAATATATACGTCACAAAACTATTTATACGAATACCTGAGTAATTATCAATATTTTTCAGCTGGACCCTGGAAACATTTATGCTCGGATACAGCAGAGATATTATGGAACAGGACTTGTACGCTCCTCTGCCTGAACATCAATCAGATGTTTTGGGTATAATCGACTCAATTAAAATTTTATAGAATTTTGAATACAGCAATAAAATAGTAACAAAATTTCTTTCCATAGGTGACGCAATGCAAAAAGCATGGGATCGTGAAATTGATGACAGCCAGGAGCGTGGCGATGATGTAAAACCTAGTCTATGGAAGGTATTATACAAGATATTTGGTGCTGAACTCATGTTGTATGGTCTGATACTAGCTGCAATGGAATTTCTAATCAGGTAACACATTCACAACACACTTCCATCGATATCCTGAAAAAAAAAACCGGCCAAGTGCTTGTAGCGACACGTTCAATATAGGGTTCCGTTTTTCTAAGTACATTTTATAACTTGATGGACTATTAGGTACTCGTAAACCTGTTGTCTTTTTAGCCGTGATAGTTTTTCATTTCAATTCGTTACATGTCCCTATACTATCACCGTGATTTTTCGTCATACGCTCAAACACCACCGTTTAGCAAAGGGCGACGACACTTGAATCTAACGGATGGACATGGCAAAACTATATAGCTTCTTTGTAGGCTACGGAACTCTAATTGTTTGATTGACGAAAAACGTATAAATTAAAATGTTATTATTTATTTCTATTACACAGATTACAACAACCATTATTCTTGGGACTTCTTCTACGTTATTACAGCCCAGTGCAAGATCTGTACAATGGCACGTAAGTTGCTACAGAACAATATTATTGTTAAGTTGCGCAAGTGGTTAGCAGCAGGCATTTTAATCTCCTGTATGACATTGAATAATTACAAGTACCTATTTAAATTACTCAATTCGTCTTGCAGGTCGGCTTCAACGTATCTATCACGTTTCTATTCTTATTACGACATGGAAAGTAACATTTCATACGGAGAAGCAGTGTTCTTTTCTTTCGGTGTAGTATTCTGCAGTGCGGTTAATGTCATGGTACAACATCCCTTCATGATGGGGGTTATGCATATTGGCATGAAAATGCGCGTAGGCGCGTGCAGTTTAATTTATAGAAAGGTACTTACAAAGATTCTATAGAAAAGAAGATAATACGTTTTTATAAATATGTATTCCATTAATGAACTTTGGTCTCGCACTTAAGAAATCATAGAGGGTTTGGGTTAATTTTTTCATGGGATTATCTCGAAGATTTTTCATTAGGCACATATATGCCAAGTTCCAATTGATTCAGTAGACCAGGTATGATTACCAAAGGGCGATAATCAGACTCAATACTTTATTGCACCATAATGTACAACGGTAGGTGGTGTTACATTAGCATTTTGGACCCTGAAAGGGAACAAACCGCAAAGTAGGAGAGTTTAAAATATAATTAACACAACAAATTAATAAATAATTTCGATCTCACTGAATAGTCTTTGAGAGAAGCTATTGTTAATTTTTTAACACAATTGCAGTCATTGAAAGTCAGTCTGCAGGCAATATCTGAGAGCAGCGGAGGTATGGTCGTGAACTTGATGGCAAATGACGTTAATCGATTCGATTCCGGTCCCCTATTTGCACATTACCTTTGGATCGGTCCTCTTGAAACAGTGGTTAGATTAATCATAGAGGCACAATATTTTATTTTGATCTTACTTAAGCTCAGTTTAATGCAATAATTTCTTGTAGCTAATGATTGTATATTTGTACCGAGAAATTGGTGTGTCGGCAGTATACGGTGCACTGGTCATAATTGCTGTCATACCTTTTCAAAGTAAGTATACATACTTAAGTGTACATCAGTTTACGTAGACTATTAGTGAATCTTTTTGAAAGATGGCTCTTTCGGTTGATGTCGCCACGGATATCGACGTCTGAATAGTTATTAGCAAGGGATTATTAGAATATGTAGTAGAAAGAAGAGTAGATTTACCACAAAGTTACCTACTTAATACATTAACGAATTTACAAAGCAGTAGTAGTAGTAGTTTAACTCTTATGCCTATACTTTTCAATATACCTACCAACATATTTTTAGCATATTTGGGTACGCTGACAGCATCTTATAGAAGAGGAACAGCTATCGAATCGGATAAAAGAGTAAGATTAATGGAAGAAATCATTATGGGAATTGAAGTTATTAAAATGTACACCTGGGAACAATCATTTAGGAAAATTATTGACGGCGTAAGGCGGTAAGAGTTTTTGTAACGGTTGCAATTTGTAAAATGAAAGCTAATTAGCAAATTGTAAATACTTACTTACTGCCAATCCCTCAATGTAAATAAATTATGAAAAGTGAGAATGTGGTGTTGTGGTAGTCTCTAAATATGAATGACAAATTTTACAATTCATAGCAAAATGACAAGGGGATAAATGTGTTTCTCAGATATTACAAATAGCAGTGCAAGAAAATCTAAAATATTTTTATTTAGTCCCTCAAACTTAGAAGACTTACCCTATTTAACTAGCAAAGATGATATTCTAAATTGGTAATGACTTGAGGTTCGGTTGCTCCAAAATATTTATTAAAGCTAAAGTTATTGTAAAATTTTACATCCTCTTACTTTAGCAAATTGTTAAATTTGACATTAGCAATAATTTTAACAAATATTTTGGTGCAACCGAACCTTAATCTTTATTATATTTTATACTCAGTACGGAAATACATTATATCAAGATGACTTCCTACATCCGCGGCGTGATTATGTCCTTCATAATGTTCACCACCCGGTTCAGCATCTTCATTACCGTACTCATCTACGTCTGTTACGTGAACCGCATAACTGTGGAGAATGTTTTCTTCCTAACTTGCTACTACAATATCTTGAAGCAAACTATGACTGTTTTCTTCCCTCAAGCTGTTGGACAGGTAGATTTTTAACTACTAAGGATGCTTACAGAAAACTGCAATGAAGCGATGCGACGCCGCGTCGCAGAAACTTGCGATGCGAATTGCTGCGATGCGATTCAGTTGACCGTACCTACTTTTAATATTTAAAAAAAAAAACGTAACTTCACGCCTGTAATCCCCGAAGGGGTAGGCAGAGGGTAATGCATGCATTCAAGCATACATGCAAACACCCACGATTCGCCGGTTACCAGGTGGCGAGCCTGTTGACATCTCCGGGCACATAACCAAACTTCGTGGTACTGGGAAATTTCCAGAAAATTGAAAAATCCCAATAGAACCAGAGATAAAGGACTTTACACCATTATCTCTGATAATCCACGACCTGGGAATCGAACCCAGGACCTCCAGTGTAGTAGTAGTGGCCTGCTACCACTAGGCTACCGAGGCAGTTAAATATGTCAGACGAAATCACATCGCAGCAATTCGCATCGCATAGCAGTTTTATGTGGACGATAAAATTTATTAAGAGTAGTTTAATAAACAAAACTGAATAAAATCCGATTAATATTGTAGATAGCAGAATTAATAGTAGCAGTGCAGAGGATCCGTGATTTTCTATTAAGTGAAGAATGCAAATTACAGTCAAGAGATCTCGGTATAGAACAAAGAGTCGATGTATCCAAACCTAAAAAGCGTGTTACTATTTCTAGTAAGTAATTAGTACGTAGGCAAAAGATCTTACTTTGTATACTCTCTGTATACCTCCGATTTCTGTTTTCATGTAGTTCAACCAAAAAGACACAACCTACGAAGAAATGAACCTGGTACATCCAGAGCGAAATCAAAAGATAAGAAAGGTATAATATCTTATAAAATTCACACTAAATAAGACCACTAAAATGAAACAATATTAAAATAGATTTTCCACATACAACAGAAATTCATAAGGATGAAAATGTATCTGTAAAGTTTGAAGAAGTTTCCAGTAAGTGGATCAAATCATCCGAGAAAGAAGATATTGAAGATATTAGTTTTCAAGTGAGCAAAAGTGAACATTAGAATTCGGACACATCCATAATTATATACAATACAATACGTATCGGTTTGTATTCTACGCAGATTTAATGGCACATCTATAAGGGGAGATGGATAATCTATTCTTAAAGTACGTAAGTACGTTCAAATAAAATACATCTGCGTATAAAAGATAGTGAAAAGGTTATTTCTTAATTATTCCTTCCATCTCTCAGCAAGATTTTGAAGCATACGCAAGTGATCAGAGATCTATCCTATTAGATTATTATTAATCGAAGCTTATTAATTTAGGTATTATCTGGTGCATTAACGGTGGTGATAGGAGCTGTGGGATCTGGTAAATCAACCTTACTACACGTGATACTCAAAGAACTACCTTGCTTGACTGGTAGTGTCACCGTCTCAGGGTCCGTAAGCTACGCTAGTCAAGAACCGTGGCTATTTCTTGGTAAGATTTTAAATTTTGTGAATAATTAAAATACAGAATAGATTAATCATGGTACCATTATACCTTGTGTTGTGTTTAGGTTCTGTCCGACAAAACATTTTATTCGGTCAACCTTACGTGAAATCTCGTTACATGGAAATATGCAAAGTTTGTGCTCTAGAAAGAGATATATCCTTATTTCCTCACGGAGACAAAACTATCGTCGGAGAGAGAGGAGTGTCTCTAAGTGGAGGCCAACGAGCTAGGATAAATTTAGCTCGAGCTATATACAAAGAGGTAGGTATGAAATTTAATGAAAATAAAGGACATTTCAGATGCAGAGTGCATAAACATTACTGCAGTCTCCAAAAAAAAAAAACACGCGTATTCGCTACGTATTATTTAATTAAAGGGAAGATTATGTCTTCACTTATAAATATTACTAATAGCTTGCAAATTTTAAAGGCGGACATTTATTTACTCGATGATCCACTATCAGCAGTAGATACACACGTCGCTCGCCATATATTCGAAAATTGCATAAAAAGGTAGTCACCTATCTATATACCTACTTTGAAAATCATGCTAGATATTGTTTCAAATTAGGTAGATGTCATAATGGAAACCTTCCGTAGATACTTGGAGGACAAAACTGTGGTCTTGGTAACACATCAACTACAATTCATTAAATCGGTGGATCAAATCCTTATAATGGATGAAGGAAAGATTCTAGCTGAAGGACAATTCGATGAACTGAAAGTAAGCTTTTTTTTTTCATAAGTCTCAATGAGATCCTCTTAGTACCTACTTAGTAGATACAATTATGAATATATTTTCCCCTATATAGGAAAGACAATTGCCTATAATAAAAGTAATGCAATGTAATGTGCGGGAGGTGATAGAGGAAGATATAATGTTGAGAAGCAGCGCGTCTACTTCACTACCAAGTGCGATCAGCTTGAAACGAATGAATATGTCACATGCTTCTTTATACGACGCTAGTATTGCAGTAAGTCGATTATGCAATGTATGATTTGATCATCAGACTCGCAGATCCACACTAGGTTTGAGCTGTAGGTATCGTGATTGTTGCTGTACACACATAAACACCCAAAACCGGAAACAAATATCTTTAGGCCATACAAATATGACAGAAACCGCGATCAAGCGGTCGTCACACACCGCTTTACCAATTGGTTTGTCATAATATCCACCAGAAAAATGTTTTGAGTTTCATGTTTATGGGAACGTATCTTCACGCCTGTAATCTCCGAAGGGGTAGGCAGAGGTTAATGCATGCATTCAAGCATACATGCAAACACCCACGATTCGCCGGTTACGTTTTGGCCCATGTAACAGGTGGCGAGCCTGTTGCCATCTCCGGGCACATTACCAAACTCCGAGATACTGGGAAACTTCCAGAAAATGGAAAAATTCCAATAGAACCAGAGATAAAGATTTTAAACCGTTATCTCTGATAGTCCCCGACCCGGGAATCGAACCCAGGACCTCCAGCGTAGTAGTAGTGACCTGCTGGCCTGGGTATGTATAAGGGACCTCGTTGGATACATTTCCAAACGCCAGAGATCTTCCTCAATTGAAAAAAAAACGTCCTTATAAGCTCCTCGACCCAGATATCTCGTACACGTAAACGTTCAGGCTTTCCGCCTCTCGGTAGGTTAGTAAGCCATTAAGCGATTGAAACTGGTCAACGTTAATCAACTGAATAGTTTACGAACACAAGAACCCAACTTCTCAGTAGAAGGATTTCTTTTGCCAAAGTGAATGAGTGCTCGTGGCTATGGTCCATGCTTATTATTTAGCGCCTTTATTAGATAGAGAGAAAGCAGCCCGCAGGCTATGCATCTGTGAGTGCAATCCTTAGCTACAAAATGTAGTCAGTAGTCTTCAAATTGTAGAACTAATAGATATGAAATGATTTCAGGATCAAAAACCCCTAGCGGAATCGCAGACAATAGGCCGCGTGGGCAGTTTAGTGTATCGAGAATATTTCATAGCCGGCGTATCTTGCCCTTACGTCTGCTTGGTCTTATTCATGTTTATTCTATCACAACTTTTTGCGAGCGCTAGCGATTATTGGATAAGTTTGTGGTAATATTTTTATCAATTAATCGGAAAACATCCTTTATTCTTAACCTCTTGAGCTGCAGTAAAATATGACTATTGATTTCATATTGTTCGTGGACGATATCGTCCAAGCGTAGCTCAACCTATCCGTACTAATATTATAAATGCGAAAGTAACTGTCTGTCTGTCTGTTACCTTTTCATGTCCAAACGACTGAATCGATTTTAATGAAATTTGGTACAGAGATAGAGCTGATTTTGAGAAAGAACATGGGCTACTTTTCGACATCCACGCTAGCGAAGCCGCGGTCAACAGCTAATTAAGTTATAATCCGACTAAATGTACGATTAACCCCCTTATTCATAAACGTACATTAGATACGTTTTAGCTATAGAATGCTTTGTCTTTGTCAGTTGCATGGTCAAATGTGCATGATAGAAAAGGACAAAGGAGAGATTAGCAACACTTTCGCTAAAATACGTTTATGAATAACGGGGTTAGACTATAGGGATTCTAACTAACGTTAATCCAATGCTTAAATCTATCTATCTATATATCTGTGCTAATGCAGAGATAACCGAAAGTGAAGAAGAACGTGTCTAATGTTTGATTGCAGAATTTAAGACGAGCCATTAATGTAATCGCCCCTGTAATTTCCGGCACAGAGGCACATCACCTTAGGCCTCAGGAGTGGCAACGCATATGCATTTTGACCTCTGATCATTGTGTGGGTGTCTATAGGCGGCAGTCATCACCTAACATCAATGTGAACTGCATGCTTGTTTGCCACTTTCATAACATTAAAAAAGTTTAAATAGATGGTAAGTAAAGACTGTTGCAGCCTATAGAAGTTGAGCCCTAAATTGTTTTGACTCTGTGAGAGTGATTACGGAGCCATACCAACATTACCATCTAAGCGGAGCGTATCTCGCTCTATTTGGATGTAGGAAATTAGGTACTGCGAAGGTGCCTGAGCCCACGAGATCCGACGCTGGGACTCCACCACCAGTAAATTGATTATGCCTTGGCAGGATCCACCATTACTAATTAAAACTACCAAATTGACTTCACAAAATCAATTCAGGAGTCACGCAGAAGACCACCTAACCGGCGACAAGAGCATGGATAACATATTATGGTCTCAACACGGTCTCCGCCGGAACGACTTCGTGCTCATATTCGGGATCATCACCATCGCCACCGTGGCCGTCGCTTTGATTAGAGCGTTCACGTTCTTCTCAGTGTGCATGAAATCGTCAATAAAGTTAGCATTTCAAGCGTCAATCAACCATATTAGATAGGTATCTATCAAGTCTGGAAAATTTTAAACAATACAAAAAAAATAAAGAAAAATAAACAATTCGTTTGCGTAGTTACAAGTAAATAAATCGGCAACACGGCTTATTATCAGTCAAACGGAAGGGGGGGGGGAGGGACTGAAAGGCTCAAACACCAAAATTGTACAAACCCAGTAACTTCTTACTAGTGTTTCAGTGTTTACCTTAATAAAGATGTGAAATTAAAATATTGATGCATGATTATCACTTAAAAACTAGAACAGTGATTCTCAAACTTTTTTGAAGACGGAACAATTTTGCAAACCCATATATTTGACGGGGCCCTAAAAATGAAACGAAATACTGTGAACTTTTCCAAAAATCAATCAAATATAGCTCTTATTACCGCCCTATAAGTTGCTTATGGTCTAGCAACCAGTTCTCTTATAGTACACATTACTTTATCCAGAGGTGTGACATTAACATAAAGCAAAGTTTTATCACACAAAAAATATAGTTTAGGGCAAAACACGCCATGGCTTTTGATTATTATTTGAGATTCTAAAATAGGTCTAAAAAATCTACAATTTACACTGATTGTATTCTAGTTTGGTTATTATATTTCAATGTTGCCGATATTATTGTGGAGACCCAACAAATGTTTCGCGGTGCCCCAGGGCTCCGAAGCACACTTTGAGAACCACTGAATGAGAACGTACCGATCTCTCTCAGTACCGATTACCATTAACATATTTTTCAAGGTTGCACGACAAGATGTTTGATTGTATATCCCAGTCCCCAATGAGTTTCTTCCACACAAATCCTACCGGCAGAATCCTCAATCGATTCAGCAAAGATATGGGTTCCGTGGATGAATTACTTCCGCAAGCTATGCTCGATTGTTTTCAGGTACAACAAAATAAATTTCTTTTAGACTTTCTTCTTAAAAACTTCTTCTTCTGCAATAGCACCAAATTAATGTAATGAAAAAGCTTGTCGATATGCACATGACTTCAGAGCACAATGTGTAAACAGAGCTGTCTGTCCAAAACAGTGGACATAAATAAAATGTATACATGACCAGCATCATTTCCGAAGTACAGACTGATGATGCCGTAGCCCAAAATCGACACCAAACAAAAGCCGAATTTGAACGATTTTATATTTCACTCATAGTGTAATTGAAAGGGCTCTTAAATAAAGCTAGAACCTTTTTGATGTCTCATGTACAACTTGTTTTATTCAATTTTAAAATCAACCTGATCTTAATGGAAAACTCAATATATATAATTTATTTTCAGATAATGCTTAACTTGGTGGGTGTTATTGTTGTGATTGTAATAACGGATGTGACTCTTCTGATACCAATCACAACAGCACTTATCATATTCTTCATATTTCGTCTCATTTATATACGCACTACTGGCGCTGTGAAGCGTTTGGAAGGCATTAGTAAGTAATTGGAACCTTGTTATCTATAATGTGTCAACGTTTACACTTGTTAAGTTTACACATTGTATTGTTCCAAAAATAAATACATCACAATCATAGGATTGATTTATAAGCTAATGATGATATTCACTAGCATATGATGTAAAATTGCAAATCAGAATTTATTTTGTTTTCTACAAACTGACACAGATTTATAATCATACTAGCTGTTGCTTGCGGTTTCGCCCACGTGGATGTAATTTTATAAATAACTAAGTAGCCTATGTTCTTTCTCAAACTCAGCTCTATCTCTGTACCAAATTTCATTAAAATCGGTTCAGTCGTTTGGACGTGAAAAGATTACAGACAGACAGAGTTACTTTCGCATTTATAATATTAGTAGGGATAATAGAATCCTAAAATTAATAATTCCTTGTAAATTCATACAAGAAGTACAATATGAAACTAATTTGAGGTGATACCAAAGTCACTGGAAGCATAAATTTAAGCAAATGGCTAGTCTGCATAACACATACGCGTCAGAGTAAACTATCATATACTCATGACTCTTTGCGTTACTACACAAATAGAAAATTGAAGCTGGGAAGTTTGCTGGAATACATATTTGGCGCACCACGCTCACTCTGTCCAACCCGTAAAGAACGAGTGAAAATACATAGTTACAACTTTTCTAAACCAACCAATTTATCACTAGCTAGAAGTCCTGTATTCGCCCACGTAAACGCAACAGTACTCGGACTGCCAACCATCCGTTCATTCGGTGCTGAAATGCTGTTGGCTCACGAGTTTGATCGTCATCAAGACTTGCACAGCTCCGCGTGGTACCTCTTCATTACATGCAGTCGCGCGTTTGGATACTTCCTCGACGTTATCTGCCTCCTCTTCATTATTTGCGTGACATTTAGTTGCTTGATGAAGACTGGTAAGTCATACATAAATATAAATTATAATCTGTCTAGATAAAAAGAAAAATCCAAACTCACTGATTGACATACCAACGCCCAGCCAAAACCCTGGCACCAAGCATATTTTTCACAGGGGCAAAAGATGCACCCACCCGTGTAGTCAAGCGGCGAGTTCCCTGATAGAACATCAATCATTATAGACAGATACCATCTATTCTGTTGTCACACAATGTAGTTCACATTTATACTGTACTACTATAAAATTAATATCACTTTAACGAAATATTTATATTCTACAATGTTCCTGATGAGAAAAAAATATATGATTAAACTTGATTAATTATATTTCAAAGATATCGAAGGCAGTAATGTAGGTCTAGTGATAACTCAGTCTATATCCCTAACCGGTATTTTCCAATGGGGCATGCGTCAATCTGCTGAAATGGAGAATCAAATGACAAGCGTTGAAAGAATTCTGGAATATACTAAGTTGCCACAAGAACCTTCTTCAGCTGGTGTAAGTAAATTGACAAAAATAGAAATGTAAAATGAATCAATCCTGATAATTAATTATATATTCTCTTTGAATTCCAGAAAAAGAAACCACCTTTAGATTGGCCATTAGAAGGCGCCATACATTTTAAAGATGTCAGTTTAAAATATGCGCCTAACGAATACCCTGTTCTACAAAAACTACAATTCAATATTGAACCAAAACAAAAAGTAGGATTATTCAAATAACTTATTGTAAGCAATATTACAAGCAACTTAAATTTCATAATATGTCTGTAGGTTGGGATTGTGGGCAGAACAGGCGCAGGCAAATCTTCAATAATTCAGGCATTGTTTAGGCTCGCTCATTTGGAGGGAATAATTACAATTGACGGGTTGGATATTTCTTCTATTGGACTGAAAGATTTGAGGGAAAAGATCTCCATTATTCCACAGGTAAATACTATGCGAATGTAAACTAATTCATAAACTATTATGTGTGTCAACAGTAACTCCCTTACTTAAAAGGCAAGGATCGTGAATCGCCAAACACTTGGAGGTTATTGACTAATTCAGATAAATTAAATACCTACTTACTATAGCAGAACATCTGCTTGCCCATTCGGAGATGTCATGTTTTTAGTAAAATAATATTTTTAGGAACCAGTCCTATTCAGTGGAACTTTGAGGAAGAACTTAGATCCATTCGATGAGTATCCTGACGACATATTATTGGAAGCTCTCGAAAATGTAGAACTGCTGTCACTGGATGATGGTTCAGGTATTTTCAAAGCTAAATTATCAAAATCCAGTTCAAGTGTAACAAATATTAAGAACTTTTTAATGATTTATTATTTCCTTGATAAATGCTGTCTTCAGCTGGGCTAAATCCCTCCCAAATAATAATTTAAGCTAAGGTTCTTTCAGAGATACACATTTTGAGTCCGCCTATCGTTGCCTATTCTTTTGACGGTCCGGACTTTGTACGCCCTGCCTTGCTCTGTAAAAACTGCCTAATTCACTAGATATCAATAAGTGTCGTATTTGCAGAAGCCTTGCACAAGCAAGTGTCAGACTGCGGCAGCAACTTCAGTGTGGGCGAGCGGCAGCTGGTGTGCCTGGCGCGGGCCATCGTCCGCAACAACAAAATATTGCTGTTGGACGAGGCCACGGCCAACGTGGACGCGCAGACTGACGCCCTCATACAGAACACCATTAAGGGACACTTTAGCAACTGCACTGTATTCACTATAGCGCATCGATTGAACACCGTTATTGATTCGGATAAGGTTAGGGAACAACCACACATGTCATGTTTTTTGACGACCCGATTAGTCCAGCGGTGCGAAACCACCGTTTGATTCGAAGAGTCGCGTGTTCGATCCCCGCACCGGAACAAATATTTGTAAGGCCTACAGATATTTATTTCGGGTCTGGGTATTTGTGTATTTGTGTATGTGTTGTATGTGTACAACGGCATCTACGACACAGGATTACTAATGTGGAGCTGTGAGTGCAAACCTTTAAAAAAATGCAACTTTATTGTTGTCCTTTTGCTGCTAGTATTATGTTTCAATGATGATTGAGACCCCTTTCTAATGGGACTTTTGTAGAAGGTTTATCTCGAGACGGCCATTAAGCCTAATTCACAGGGCAAGTGGCAAGTGCAAATGGCTCTCATCCTAAATATTTTTGTAACTGCCTAAGCAAGACTCCTGTTGGTCCGAACCGAGGTTCCACATAATAACAAATTAAACTAATTCATAACAGATTTTGGTACTAGACGCCGGTCGACTAGTGGAGTTTGATCATCCACATATATTGCTGCAGAACAAAAAGGGCTACTTCTACAAGATGGTGGCAGAGACTGGACACTCCATGACACAACTTTTACATAAAATGGCAGCCGAGGTACTTTTGTTTGTACGAGTATGTTAACCCGCCCGTCCTACTTTAACAGATAATTCTCAAATCGCTCATATTATAGGAAAAAGGCTTTTTTATAGATTTAATAAATTTTCGAGTTAGGTATACATATAAGGGGCCGTCCATAAAATACGTTCGCATACAAAGGGTGAGGGGGTGATGAGCGTGACAAAATGTGACAAGGGGGACACGGGGTTCCACGGCAACGTGACGTTCGCAGTTCCTTCATATATTTTAAATTAATTATTAATATTTCATTAGACTATTATTAATTAAAAGAGGGTCTTAGTTTTGTGACGTCATATTTTAGGGGGTCACAGATAGTATGACACAGCGCGACAATAGGAGTGGAGGGGGTTAGAAAAGGCTTATTTTAGGGTGACGTATTTTAAGGACGGCCCCTAAGTAGTTGATATAATTTTATGATAAACATTTTGTTCTATAAAACCGGCTTACAATTGTATCCTTGATCGATGTCGAGTTGTCAAGTTCGAATCCTGAACGATCATTAAACTATAAGCCTAGCAGTTTCACATAGGACATTCATCCCAAAAAAAAAATATATATTTCTATTTTTACAGAATCACAAGAATTTAAAGAGCACAGAATAAAAATCAAGATTTTGGCAAAATATATATTTAAATACTGATTAATTATTTTATATATAAATAATTTACAGTGTTATATTATCTTTTCTTATAACCTAATAAATTAATTTTCAAATTTATTATATACAGTCAAAATCAAATTTATCAGTCTCCTATAACATGCATCTGATCCATAAAAATATATTATTAGTAAATAATTTTTGTTAGGTGTATGTATTTCTTGCTATGTATGTATGTATCTTCACGCCAGGTCCCTAACGGGGTAGGCAGAGAGTGTAGAGCGCCAGACATCCCGGTTCTGACAAACCTCTCGTGCCTCGTCTACCTTCATCATTCTCTTCATACATGCACGCCGATTCCTAAGACTATATTATATTATTTCTTGCTATATTATACATAAATCTAATTTTGATGTTAGACTAGCGACCCATATCGGCCTGTTCATTACGTTTGTAGCTACATATCTACTACTGATAATCCTGCACAGGTTTATATGGCTCTGTCAATATTAAAGAAAATAGAGGCCGATCTACTGTCAGAATTGGTGGCATAAGTAATTATAGTTTGACCACCTAGAGAATGCGATCCTGAAGTGTGTCAGTTGGTTTTTACTAGTGATGAGAGTAGTGTGATTGGCGCTTAACCACGTCTCGTCTATGAATACGAAGTTACCACAGTGGTAGAGCTCCAGTGTCGGAGCTCGCGGGCGTAGGCACCACCGCATTACCTAATATACTTGCCGCTAAATGGTAGTGTTCAACACTATCGTGTTCCGGTCAGGTGGTAATGTACGGCCCTGTAATTTCCGGCACAGAGGCATAAGACCTTAGGCCTCAGGAGTGGTAACGCATCTGCATTTTGACCTTGGTCTTTGTGTGGGTGTCTATAGGCTGCAGTCATCACTTAACATCAATGTGAACTGCATGCTTGTTTACCACTTCCATAACATAAAAAAAAAAAGTTATCGATATTTTGCGCTTTGAAAATGTCATTCGTTTAAAATTATTATAGACCACCATAATAATATGACACGGTGGTATATATCCATATGCTATGGACGAGTATACTGTCAGTGTACATCTGAACGATTTCTCTCCAGTGAAGCACTTGGCAGTGGTCGCAATGAATGGAGGAACGCATCCCCAATGACACATTTGACAGACTTCAAAATCGCATTCTTTCTGTGGCCGTACAATATGTAGTATAAAGGCTTGGGCAAACCAAACGCAGGGCAGTAGCAGCGCTGTTTGAATGCGGGCCCGCCCAAGTTGTAATACAAGAAACTCTTTGAACTGCGTCACACTAAATTTGAACGCCCGCGCTCTGCACTGCACCACGCCGCGCCGCGCTGCAACTGCCGGACGACACACCGGGCGGCGCGGGAGCGGGGCAGTGCAGAGCGCGGGCCGACGCTGTTATATTACTATGGCGGTCATTTTGTCACGACACACCGAAGGCAGTGCAGCCAGGGCCGTCTTAGACTATGCTGGGGCCCTTGGGCACACGAGAATTCGGGGCCCTTTTGGAATGTAAAAAAAGCAAACTATGCATTTTTAATTCACTGTAATCTGCGTTATTACACACACACTACACACACATACTCATACATACACTCACAATACTGACATACACATACCTACACATACACACGCACCCAACCATTGGCATATCTCATCTCATTCCAATCTATAACCACACATACTCGTATAATAAAATCGTACGAAAGTCAAAACTATACATTGAATAAAAGAATTTTTGGGGCGTGAACTCCAATTGATATCGAAAAATATAATTGTTAGATTTTTTGTCTGTTTGTCTGAATGCATGTCCGGGCTAAACTCAAAAAGTACTGCATGGATTTGGCATGAATATTACTAACAGGTCGCGTCAACACATAGGCTACATATTATCACGCTATCACCTACGGCATTGTCGGTCCTTCGGGGCCCTCTGAGGATGGGGGCCCTGGGCACTGGCCCCGAGTGCCCTTATGGTAAAGACGGCATTGAGTGCAGCGCAGCGCATCGAGAGCGGTTGGCGACTGTTGTATTTTTTAACAACGGCGTGATAAATATCAGTGAAAAGATAATTGAATTAGTGCGTAAAAATAAATGTTTGTATGATTTCCGATTTCAAGCTGTCTTTCGCAATCTTCAAAAGAACTTTTGGGCATTTTTTCACATATTTTCAAAATATGTTAAAACATTTTTTCATGACTTTCCAGCTCTCTGCAGAGACGATGTTATTCCCCATATTCTTTTTTCTTGTTTTGATATCATAAACCCAAATTCTTTTTTTTTTTTTGCCTAAGAGCCAAAAACACCATGAATTTTTCATGTCGTCTGACATTTTGCAGCCTTCTGCCTGCCGCACACGTCAAACTGAACGCGGTTTAAACGCGGTCACGCGTTATAACCGCTTGAAAACTGCTGCTGCGTTCAGTGTGCCGACTCCCGCGCTGCTACTGACCTGCCCTGCAACTGTCCTGCGTTTGGTTTGCCGAAGCCTTAAATATAAAGATTATCATTCCTAAGCGATAGCCACGGTTCAAAGCTTATAAAGTTTTTTAAACTTCATCGTTCAGAACATCACATTATCGTAGTGTGTCTTTTTACTCGTGGTCACTATGTACCGACAGATGTATTCATCAGTAAAGACCATAATATCAAATATCGAAACTACATCGTCTTATTTCAAGAAAACACATCGACATACATAATACCATACAATATCAAAATAACATACATTAAACAGTCTCCATGTTGCAATTAAGGCTAGTAAGCTGCAAATCCATGCGTTTCTTGAACTTCTGTACTAAGCTGTCGAGGAGCCTGAAAAAGCAAACAAAACGTTAAATGCGACACTAGTAGTATTAAATAACTATTTAATGACTCTAGCATAATCCAAACACCAGTTTTTAGAACAATTAAGGAAGCATGGTGAAAACTTACTTTTTGTCTTCTTCTTTTTCCAAAGGCGGTATACCAGCTAATGCATCGGATAGATAATTCCTGAAATACATAAAATGCAGTTGTAGTAATACATTTCTCATTCTTTACTCAAGTTACTGTATTACATAGTTAAATAGGATGTAATGAACAGAAAAGAATTTGTTTTGGGTCAAAAGGCTGATAGAAAACAATCGGGCCACTGCCTCGCGGTCATTAGTAACTTGGTAAGTACAATTTACTCACTGGGCCTTGCGTGTAAAATGCGCAGCGCAGGCGGTCTGCAGTATAACTAGCTCTAGGCGAGCTTAAAGGGCGGATAGCTAGCGCACTGTCTCGCGGTGATAAGTAACTTGGTAAGTACAATATACTCACTGGGCCTTGCGTGTAAGATGCGCAGCGCAGGCGGTCTGCAGTACAATAAGCTCTAGGCGAGCTTGAAGCGCGGCGGCCCGCTCCGGGGGCGGCGCGGCGGCGGCGAGACGGGCCACCTCCTCGCACACCGTCTCGCAGATGTCACGCACGTAACGCGCTGACGCCGCGCCGCAGATACTGTCCACCTGTGGGACGCATCACACTTCTCACCACGCGAACTTCGAGGAGTAGGTATTCATCAGTAGGTAATCGTGTGGTGGGTTGCTCTCTTCCCTCTAAAATGGTCAAGGAGGACAATGGCTGTCACATGCGTCATACTCGTGAACGGGTGCTGTTGGTGGAGACTGGTCTGTTCTGGTTTGCAGGAGCTACATCTCATTTAGTAAGTAGCAGTTTATTTGCATCTATGCTATGGATGTTCACAATATTTGATTTTTTACGATAAACTGTACTAGATATAAGCTCTCATTTAAAAGAGCTCTTACTGCGTTTGTTGGGTAGCGGAGTTCTTCTCAGTAGTGACTACACTTGGAACTCTGCTAAGTGAATAACTTTGATCTTGACGAATAAGTTTTTCTTTTTCTTCATTTATCATCATTGAAGAAATTGAAAAATTTTGTGATTATTATGTTTTAACTAAGTAGTTTAAATTCTAATTTTAATTTACTTTTAAATTTAATATATGTTTTTGCTTTTACTATATATAATGGTTATTCACTCTAGGTAGTTTATGATTTCTTGACGTTTTGAAAGTATCTGTAAAGATCTATTCGAAATGAAATAATTTCTATTTCTATTTCATTATGCTTAGTAAATAATGAGCACTGCCGCTACTAGCGGCATGTTAGATGTTTCAGATATTGCACGCGGAGGTGAGGATATGGGTCAAAAGTAAAAATCCTGCCGCATTATTACGACAATCATGTGATCGCAGAGCGCGATGAACGATCAAGATCAGTTTAAAGGCGCATCCTAAACTGATATTGGTCGTCGATCAGTTTAGGACGACTCGGCGCAAGCTACGACTAAGATCAGTTTAGGAGCGCCTCACAAAAAATTGATATCTTTACATAATATAACCTTTCAATAAAATTTTAATTATCAAAAATGTTCAAACAGACACACACGTGTTCATATTCATGCCAAAAAAAAAATAGGTTGAAGGTGCGGCTTTATAATTATGTATTTAATAACTTAGATTAGGTGGAAGCCATGGAACTACTCAAAGTATATATGGGATATCCCATATCTTAATCGGACGCGCTCGGGTAAATCTAAAAAATCCCCTTTGTGCCTCTCCTACTATAATAACAAGTTGGTCTAAGTCAGTGATTCCCAAAGTGGTCCATATAGACCCCCTGGGGTCTATGGGAGACTCGATGGGGTCTACGTACATGCGTAAATAAAAATGGGATATATGGGAAAGTGATATAAATGTTAGCAAGGGGGTCCACCGAAACCAGAAAAAAATTGAAAAGGGTCTACAAGAAAAATAGTTTGGGAACCTCTGGTCTAAGTAATGTTAATACTCCAAATTAACTTACCTCCGCATGCACAGCAATCAGGTTATTGATGATTTCATACACATATGGTCTCGCGTCTTCGACCACCGAGTCTGGGTCAATTGTATGTCGGCCCATGTACATACTGGGCTCTATAGTGCCCACCAGAGGGTCACCTTTATGTTCCAAGTAAATTTCGGCAATTACTGATTCTAGATTACTAAGTGCATCTTTCGTTGCTTGTATCGCTTGGGTGGGTTCTGGAAACTCGAAGCTGAAAATAAATATAATATTGCAATAGCTATATTTGAACATATTTTTTACTCTTTAATCAAATTTTACTTTTAAACCTTTATTCAAATTAAAGGCTCAGACAACCGAACAATGTCGGTCACACCATTCCAATGTGTGACCGACATTGTTCCCATCCGGGTAGCAAGTGGAATACCGCAAGATGGGTTCAATTAACGTCCTAATATAAAACTACTGCTACTGCGATCGAGAATCCGCATGCCAAGCGTGGCGATTATGGCATATACCTATACCCCTTATGGGGAGGCTTTGGACATCTTTCGCCTGATATGATGATGTTCTAACATCATCGCATCTATGCGGCGGCATATGAAGACTAGCGATGGTAACAAGGACAATTTCGAGCTAATATAAGGAGTGTTCTTAGAAATCCACTTGAATATCTAAGTGAAAATAATCTCATCAGAGAATATCGGCTTAATAAGGAAGCTTTTGAGGATACTATAAATACATGGTAATAATTATTATACCTTTCGAAGGCGGCGGCGACCTTAGGTAGGGTAACACGTCGCGTATACTGAGCGTTGGCTGCGGCCATGAGCAGACGCTGCTGGGCGGAGCGCCCGCCCGCACCGCGCCACTCTTCCAGAGGCTGGTCCAACGCCACCGACAGGCTCGTGTTGTTGAACTCCTGACACCATACCCACACATTACTGATTAGAAAAAATGCCCACAAACTCAAACTCAAAAATGTATATAATCACTTCGAAATAATAGAATTTTCTTGTAATAGGTCAAATATCAAAATATAAAATTAAAGCGAATAACAACTGATACGTTGATTAATATGTCAAAGTAAACAAAAATAAAATAAATAATGGTCCAAAAATACTAAGATTAGTTGTTCAAGCGCCATCGACGCGTCATTCACATAGTATCAAACGGGTTACACACGCATATTGTAACAACAAATGTAGAGTAACTCAACATTCGTTCTTGCTCTAAAAAATAGTCAAAATTTGACGCCTATATCACGCGCTGTCGACTACCGACAAAACACGCAGTGATGTCAATATCAACGCGGTAGTCCAGCTGCAAGCAGGTCAACGTGTTATGTTGGCTTGCCTTATGATTTTTTTTTCTTTTTTTATGTGAGGCACACAGCTCATATTATATGCATCTCGATATGCGCGATTGATCACTAATTACTCCGCTGTAATATTACTTACTGCCCACTTGCGTTTTTTTTATGGGATTTATATAAAAGATATACTCATTCCAGTTTATCAACACAGTTAACCCTTTTATTCTCAGTTGAAGGCATCTAAGATATCTTTATATACGGACAACAGAAAAAGTTTAAAGGTGATTGAACAAAATAAAGAAACCCAAGAGCCCTTTACCGATAACAGAGATACGGAGTCTTTGAGCAGTATACAACTGAATACTCATTTGTAGATCGAAAAACGAAAGGTTTTTACCTGATCATCGTAGTCCATAGCGAGGTCCTGCAGTACAGTGACAAACGCCAGTAGTATCTGCTGGGTGTGTTTCTGCAGGGTGGCCAGAGGTTCGCTGCCTTCGCTGAGCAGCGGAGTCTCGCGGCGGCCGCTGGTGAACACGCACTTGTGGATCGACGATAGCGCGTCGTTGACGTACGTCTCCAGTAAATGAGGCTATAGTCAAAGGAGAATTCACTTACATAAATTCATCATTATTACTTCAGCCGAAAGACGTCTGCTGCTCGACAAAAGCCTTCCCCAAAAGATGTCAACAACAAGGTTGTATGTCATTAGGGGAGAATATTCCGTAATCACCACGCTTGGCAAGCGGATTGGCGATAATTTTATCGCGGGACGCTGTTGTCATCCGTATATTATTATATTGAACTAACTGACCCGGCAAACGTCGTATTGCCTCAGAATGAAATTAACGTGTCAAAGGTTTGATAGATAGGAAAATAAAATTGTGGTTTTTAATATTTCCCTTCAATTTCTTCATATTTAAACCTTCCCTGGAATTTGAAAAATCATTCAAAACCAAATTTAGCCAAATCGGTCCAGCCGTTCTCGAGTTTTAGAAAGACTAACGAACAGCAATTGATTTTTATATAAGTATTAGATGATATAGATAATAGATTACTGCCACCTATTGGAATGGTTTGGCATCCAATATTCGGTAGCCTGACCGTACGACCGGAAGAATGCTCTCCCACTAATGGACAGTAGATTCGTCACATCCCGACGCATAACTAAATCGAACGGATATGACTTCACACAAAAATTCAGTTCGCTAAGGGTTATCCAAGAGTGTACAGAGGTAAATAACAGGTTAATAGGCCATTACTATTTAGATAAAAATTATCAAATATATTAACACAATTTTGCTTCAAAAGGACAAACACTATTCGCATATGGGTAAATGTGGTAATTCATAACTGAAAGTTATTTCGTAATTTGATACATGTTTTTTCTTTTACGTATGCAGTTTCCCAAACACATGTATACAAAAACTAACCAGATTCGTGATAGCGCCATAATCGGAGAACTCCTCGATTTTCCACGTCTCTTTTTCCGTGAGGCCTTTGACACGCTTGTGAGCTCGTTGGAGGAACACCGTCATGCCGTGCACGCGATAGTCAAATATAACTTTCTCCACTATACTCAGAGGCTGAAAAAAACAAGATTATGTACTTATTTTTGCATTAGGTAAATAAATATAATTTATGTTTACTTTTCAATTTACAACTTGCAATATTTTTGATTGTGATGAAACCTAATTCTAACTTTACTGATTAATGAAAATTGTTGACACTCAAAATTTTAAAGAGGTAAAAAAATCAACTGCTCAATACAAAATGTAACGTAACAGTAAAGTGGTCCATCCACAATTTTATTTTAAAAAATTTTTTATGAGATCTACCACAGATTAACTGTTTGCCAAACGATTATCAGGGTATACGTAATATGATTAATAAATTATTAATATCATAACGTTATTATAATTATGTATCTAAGAATGAGGAATATTAAGCAAATGTGCATCGTGGCTGTTAAATAGTAACTCAAATATTTACAAAGAATATTTTTTGTACATTTATACTACACGCAGAAGTTAAATAGGCACCTCGCTGTAATTACCCCATAGTGATGTATTATTATCGTATTGGTTAATGTGGCGATGGCTACTTTACCAGACCATTTACAATGAAGTTTTGGAGGCAACCCTAAACGACGTGTTTTCGCACTATTATTCTATTTCACTATACACGGGCACTGAAATAAGCCTATATCAAACAAAATGCCACAAACTTTAATTAATTTAACTCAAAAATACTCCAAGAAAATGAAATAAAATAAGAGCACCACACGCCTCTTTCCAGGTGCCCGCCAAAAAACTTTTTCTGCGTGTTATAATTCTGTATTATCATACCTGAGAGGGCAAATCAAGTTTAAGCAGAGACTCGTACGCCTCGCGCAAGTGACGCAGGTTAAGCAACAACCGGGTGCGCATCGCGTCCGGCGTGGGCGAGCCGCCGCCTAACAAACACGAACGCATGTGCTCGGTGAATAACTCCACTGCTGCTATTATCATTTCCTGCAAACAAATATTTAGTTATTTATTAATTTTACACATAAAATTACTCTGTGTGTTTGTGTGACATGTCTTCGTATCTATCGGAGAGAAATAGTAAAATAATATGAACAAAATAAGATAAGTGACTAGTAGGGAGATTCAGAAACACATTAGGCGTTATTGTGTGTCTCTTGATTGCGGCAACGCAAAGTTGTAAGCTCGCACAACACGCACCCGAAGCTCCTTCCTCATATTTCAGAACCCTTGAGTGATTTATTACCGACTCACTTAGAGGTGGAGCTTTGGGCAATTTGGCATACTACACTTCGGGAACTCTTATTATCGAATAAAGATCCTAAATTGAAACGTTAATACTTTGCTTCATTACTTTATGCGTGCCGTAATAATTATAAACATTTAAAGATTTAGATACCTAAATACAATCGCAGTCAATCGTCATCCTATCCTTATTCTTCTGCTCTTATTCACCCAAGGTTGAGCCTGTTTCTTTCTCGCAACTTGAGCTGGAGCTGTTCCTCTCATTCACCTTGAATAAGTCCTGTTGCCACTTACCTTGAGTTGTGCGTGTCTTTGCGGGTCGGCGGGTGTTCCAGCAAGTTCCCCTGCGAAGTACCGTCTTGCGAGCGGCCAGAGTGCGTGTAGTTCGGCGGCAAGTGCCCCACAAGCCGCCTCGCACCACGCCGCCCGACACACACTCCAAGCCCCTTCCTCGCCCACACCGCTTGCACCCTCACGACCCTCGCGGCCTTTGCGACGTCCTGAAGAACGGGACCACGATGACTATACTTTTTAGGGTGTTCGAGTAACGTTTCTTTGTATAATTTTCAGGATTCACTGTATATTAAACTGAGTATCTTACTCTTAGTACAAGGCTGTAAGAATCCCACACCGTATGCATGTGACCAAACAGTTTTTTTTACTCCTGACGTGCCAAATGTCAATTTAACTGATGGGTATTCAGAATGCCACGAGGCGGGAACATTTTATGGTTTGGTCTACATATCTTTTCTATTAAGATAATAGCTGTAGCGACTTAATACGGCAGTAGGTTTGTTGTTAAGCCAATATTACTACTGTTCGGTATTGAACATAAGAGATTGGATAGAATAAAAGAAGGCGACTAACACAATAGTTCACTTTAATTAATTTTACAATTTTTAATGTTAAAAGGTCGGTGAGCTATCGGCAAGTGGTGTGTAGAAAAGTTTTAGTATAGGTGGTACCCTACCACCTAGTTTAGTACGACTAGTTTTCTCTCCGCTGCCCCCGCAGTCCCCTCAGACACCGTCGGTGCTGCGGTTGAAGCGCCGACATATTCCCGGCCCTGGAAAGCTGGGGTGCTTTCGAGTTATATTTGCTGATCAGGCTTAGGCAGCAGACATATTCTGTTGAGTGCGCGTCGCACAGTCCCTCTTGCGGTATCTACGTCTGCGACACGCGTTATACCATCGCGCCCTGGAAACAATCTCTTGATGCGCCCGAGTCGCCAGCAGAGTGGTGGAGATTGATCTTCTCTCAATATTACTAAGTCGTCAATCTGTAGGGTTTCTCCGGATCGTGTACGCCACTTGGTTCTGCATTGAAGTTCCGTGATGTATTCATGGCTCCATCGATGCCAAAAATGTTGCCTCATCTGCTCAAGTCTCTCGAACCTGTCGAGACGATTAAAATTAACGGCTTGTAGACACGGAAATGGCAATGACTGGAGCGGTCTACCAATTATAAAGTGGCCCGGGGTCAAAGGATAAAAGTCAGAGGATGAGGAACTTAGGGGGCATAGAGGGCGACTATTGAGGATACATTCAATTTGTGCGAACAGAGAAGATAATTCCTCATAAGTTAGGTGCGCATTCCCCAAAATCCTAGCTAAATGGAATTTAGCTGACTTTACACCGGCCTCCATCAAGCCATTAAAGTGAGGCGCGTATGCTGGAGAGAAACGAAATTCGACGCCCTCGCCAGCGGCAAAATCCATGATTTCGTTAGAGTTAGCTTCAAAGAATTTTTTAATTTCTTTGGAAGCTGCAACAAAATTGCCACCATTGTCGCAGAATATTTGTTTTGGTAGGCCTCTACGGGAAATAAACCGTTTCAAAGTTAAAACAAAGGCATCTTTAGAAAGTTCGCTGACGGCCTCTAAATGGATGCACTTGTACACAAAGCAAATAAAAATGCATAAATAACATTTAGTTATTTTACAACCCCGACCCTTGCGATCCGCAATTAAAAATGGTCCAGCAAAATCAGTACCTACAGTCAAAAATGGTAAATCAGGCTTCAATCTCTCTGCCGGTAAATTTCCCATTATATTTTTCATTACTTGACCTTTAAAACGTCTACACACATTACAATCTCGTGCGATACGTCTAGCCAAGTTTCTGCCACCGATAGGCCAAAAACGAGTTCTTATTGATGCTAATAAAGCTTGTGGACCTGCGTGCAAAAGGCGTTGGTGCTCTTGTCGAAATAGAAGTTGTGTAAGAACATGTTTCGAACTTAATAACATTGGATGCTTTACATCATAACTGTATTCTGATTCTTGTATTCGGCCACCTACTCTTATAATCCCTTCATGCAAAAATGGATTTAGTGCTAAAATATGTGATTTAGAATTCAATGATTTTCCGTTCAATAACAAATCATATTCCTTGTGAAATGATTCCTGCTGAGATATATACACTAAATAATTTAGGGCTTTATTAAGTTCTGCAACTGTTAAAACACCTGTATATTTATTGGTAGGGTTCTTACAGTTATGAAAGAATCTAAAAATATAGCTGTATATGTGTTGTAATGTTTTTAATTTAGAATATTTATTTAAGTCAAACAGTGGTACCGAATCCTTGATAAAAGTAACGTGTGATTTAACTTCAGGTAAGTTCTTAGATTCTAATTTACTATTTGACAGATTATCAGGCCAATTTGATTCTGATAATGTTAGGAATTTAGGTCCATGCCACCATAATTTATTTGCAGCCACCTCTCGAGGGTTTATCCCACGTGATACTAGATCAGCTGGGTTGCAATCGGTAGGGACATGATGCCAGGCATCAGAATCAGTCAATTCTCGAATTGCGGCTACCCTATTAGCCACAAAAGTTTTTAAATTTGAGGAACCGATACGTAACCAACTTAGTACTATACTAGAGTCTGTCCAATATACATGTCGAGATATTTTAAGTCGCAAAGCTTGTGAAACCGAAGAGCCTAACTCAGCCGCGAGTAAAGCTCCTGAGAGCTCGAGACGTGGGATAGTAGTTGGTTTTGAAGCTGGGGCAACGCGTGACTTAGCACAAAGTAGATGAACATGTACTTTCCCTTCTTTATCTATAGACCGAAGATACAAGCACGTACCGTAGGCACTTTGTGATGCGTCGCAAAAACAATGTATTTCGACTGATACTGGGTCTTCGATCGATGCCCACCTAGGCACTGACAATGTGGAGATGCATTTGAGGCCTTCAGTGAAGATTTTCCATGCCTTAACAATATTTGCAGGTGCAGGCTCATCCCAGTCCAGCTTTAGAAACCATAAGGTCTGGATTAAAATCTTGGGAACAATAGTGCACAAGGATAGGAGCCCCAGGGGATCGAAAATCTTAAAAGATGCAGACAATATGCTCCGTTTTGTAATTACAGTCGATTGGTCTACTTGTATAGGAAAATGAAGTTTATCTGTAGTAGGATTCCAGTCCAATCCTAAAGTATTGGTTGACTGACTGAGGGTCAGTTTACTACTGGATCGTATGACGTCAGAGGTAAGTATAGTAGGTGAATTTGAACGATATTTACGTAGGTTAAAGCCAGCTTGTTGAAGACAATTGGATATGGATTGTTGAATTGAAATCATCTGATCTTCAGAATCATTTGAAGTGAGTAAATCATCAACGTACACATCGTTTTGTATGATGGTTTTAATCTCATCATCATCACATTCTTCGCCAAGTTGCCACAGACATCTTGTAGCCAGATAACTGGCGCTGGCATAACCATAAGTTACCGTTTTTAGCCTGAGTGTCTGTAATGGCTTATCTTCCGCATCACGCCAACAAATCAGCTGTAAATTTCGATCAGACTCGTCTATTATAACCTGCCGGTACATCTTTTCAATATCTGCCGATAGGACATAACGGTGTTGTCGAAATCGTATGAGGATATTGAATAGAGAGTCTTGAACTGTAGGCCCTATCATTTGAATGTCATTTACAGACAGACCAGATGTAGTGCGAGCTGATGCGTCAAACACGACACGAAGGCGAGTGGACTCACTGTCTTCGCGTATGACTGGATGATGCGGAACAAAGTAGGCATTCTCAGGATGGTCTTCCTCTGATGTGGAGAGGTGACCTAGATTATGGTACTCATTAATAAATTCTACATAGGCTGACTTAAGGTCAGGTTGCTTGCGAAATCTTCGTTCCAGATTGAAAAATCTACTTTTTGCCATAAAAAATGATTCACCTAGGCAATCTGGATTATCGAGAAGCGGTAGCTTGACACAAAAACGTCCATCCTCAGTCCGAGTTGTGTGCTGTAAAAAATGAAGTTCGCAAGCTTTCTCTTGATCTGTAATTAGGCGTTTTTGTGGCAAGCTTTCCAGCTCCCAAAAACGTTTTAAATCATTGTGCATTTCTGTTAAACAATTTTCATCGTTATTAATATTAATTAAATTACATTTGACATCACCAACAATATTTTTGCATTGAGTGTTATAGTGCATAGGACCTGCAATGAGCCAACCTAATTTTGAATCATGTAGGATAGGACTGCCTTTCCCTAAAGAGTGCTGATTGGTTCCAATTATATCCCAAAATAAGTCAGCACCGATAAGCAGTTCTATTTCAGATGGCTCATAAAAGCTGGGGTCAGCAAGCTCAAATGATTTTAAGTTTAGATGAGAAACGTTCAACATTACTTTAGGAATTTTGCCTGTAATTTGTGGTAATACTAAACATGATGTAACAACGCTAAAAGAACTAACCTTTGATTTAATTTTAATATTACAACGCTCAGCCTTAAGCTTAAAAACTGTATTACCTATACCAACGACATTTTTAGCATCCGACCTCAATGAAGTCAAATTTAGTTTTTCTTTAAGTGCCTCAGTTATAAATGACGATTGACTGCCATTGTCTAATAATGCTTTGACGGTTATTGATTGACCAGTAATAAAATTAACTACATCCACTAAGGCTGTACATAGCAATGTCTCAGAAGCCGAGACAGCTGACATCGAAACGGATTGAGAATTTGCAATGTTTGTGTCTGATTCTATAGATCTATGTAGACAAGTATTGTGACGTTTCCTACAAATTTTACAGGTCCCTGGAAGTCTACATGTACGGTTATTATGACCTTGACGCAAACAATTTACACATAGTTTTAACTTGTTCACAAAGTCTTGCCTGTCCTCAATAGATTTCATTTTAAATTGGGGACAATCATAAATACGATGAGAATCACAATGGCAAAAAATGCATTTTTTATAGCTTTGAGATGCCTGTTCATTTACGTTTGTGCTAATAAATGACTTTGTATGAGACGTAGTATTTTTCTTTATGCCATGAAATTGGTTCGCTACTGCTTTATTATTATTTGTGTCCAGTTTACTGCGATAAACAGACTCTAGAACGTCAGCGCGACTTCTCACAAACGACAAGAAATTATGTAGGGTCGGCATCTCCGAATCACTAATATTAGTGTGAATGTATTCTTCCCATTTAACTCGTGTATTGCTGTCCAATTTTGCTGCAAACATATATATAATTATGGTATCCCAATGGTCAGTAGGTTGTTTTAAAATGCATAACGCACGTAGGTTTTTTGTTATGTGGTCTACAAGAAATCTGAGAGATTTATCAGACTCACGCAAAGGTTCAATACTGAATAAAGATTTAAGATGGTTGTTAATCAACTGACGGACATTATTATAACGCTCACACAGAATATTCCATGCTTCGGGATAATTGTCATCAGTAACTTCAAGATTACTGATCACACGAGCCGCTTCACCCTCCAGGTACGAATTTAAATAATGAAATTTATGTATGTTTTTAATTTTAGAATTGTTATGTATCAATGAACTAAAAGTATCGCGGAACTCTAACCACTTATAGAACGTACCATCAAAATTACTTATTTTAATAACTGGCAAACGAAACCCAATTATTTCATGGTTTTCCTCGTCCACGGTGGTGAAACTGCTGCTGTGCTCCAGTGAGGACTTCTTTGTCGAGCTATTTTGTGTTATTATCTCCCTAGCCCTGGCGATTGATTGGTGGAAAGTTTGTTCAATAGCTTCCCTGGTATCTAATTCAAGACTTAAATTTTTCTCATCCATCGCTTCAATCTGATTCTGCACGCTGTCGAACTCGACAAACAACGCCTCAATCCTAACTACCTTTTGTGTCAACACGTTAACCTCGGTAAAAGAAAGCCTTTGAACTTGAAATTCATCTAATTGGTTGATAAATTTAGTAACGCGTCCCTTAATGGAAGCACGTTTTAAATTTAAAGACTTGTAGTTAAGTTCCATGATACCGATGTGAACGCACGACTAATTAATAAACTAAGTAAACGATAACAAATAGGTAGTTTACGGTACGCTCCTCGCTTTGCCGGCTGTTACGGAAACCGGTATGGATCAGCTGATGGTTGCGGTGACGCAGGCGCTCAGCCACTTGCAGCAGGATTAAGTGCACGACAGCAGTGCATGCGCCGATACTGGATGCGACGCTAGTGCGAGAGCGAAGGCCGCAGTACAACTGGAATTGATAATTTAAGTGATTGTATACCTAATTGCAGATAGGATTTTTTTAATTCAAGGATGATAGTGATTTTTGATCAATTATAGGTATTTGCGGAAATATATTGTAGGGAATGACAGGCAATAAACCTGTTAAGATTGATAGTCTATGTAATTATTATTTAAACCCAGTGAGTGCGTTTGCTTAACAAATATCAAAGTGAATACGAAGTGAATAGCGTAAACGGCCACAATAAGTGTAACTATGTACGATAAATAGGTACAGCTGTGTCAGCTGCGCTTTGAATAGGTTTAGCTATTCTTTATAGGTATAACTATTTGCACTTTATTGCTTTGTTTTTTGTGTTTATTGCAGTTCAGACTTTTAAGTCGTAAAGTAGGCGTAAATTAATACGAATGGATAGGCGACATTAAAACCTGAGCTTTGTATTGATGAAAGAGCACACTATAATATTGAGGTAGGTATGTGGGTAATTAAATTGTGCGAGTAGGCAATGTTCAACAAAATAGGCTGTTTTTGTTCTTATTCACTCGGAAATCAATAAATAATGTAGAATAAAGGCTAATTATTTAAATTATCACTACAATATTGATGGATACTGAATAAAAACGGTAAATTCGTTAACCATTGCACTATTATAGTAGGTAGGTAATTAACGACTCTCTCTGTTCGCACAAATAAAATAGTAATTGAAGGATGGGAATGATAGAGAATAATGGAACGGGCTCACTTTTGGCTGGCAAACCGCTGCTGTGGTGCGTAGACTTGGCTGGAGATCAGCTGGGCGAGCTCGCGCTGGCTGCAAAGTGATTTTTTTTGGGATGTCTTGACCGTATCTTGAACTTGAGCTGCCGCACGGGTTTGTTTGAAGCAATCTTGTAGATTCTAGCACTTCTTTCTTCGTCTGGCTTGATTGCGAAAAGACTTGCTATCTTGCTTGATATTCGACCCGACGGCTCTGCCACGCGGTATCGGTTTCGTGTCCGATATAAAGTAGAGGTGTATTCGTATTTTTCACGGTCGCCACTTTATGTTCGGTATTGAACATAAGAGATTGGATAGAATAAAAGAAGGCGACTAACACAATAGTTCACTTTAATTAATTTTACAATTTTTAATGTTAAAAGGTCGGTGAGCTATCGGCAAGTGGTGTGTAGAAAAGTTTTAGTATAGGTGGTACCCTACCACCTAGTTTAGTACGACTAGTTTTCTCTCCGCTGCCCCCGCAGTCCCCTCAGACACCGTCGGTGCTGCGGTTGAAGCGCCGACAACTACTACTTAGAAATATAGGGCAGAATATTGAATGAAATATTTATAATTGTGACCTTGATAGCTACAAAACGAATTACTCGTAAAATGATAAAGACAGCAGGAGGTTTAAAATTACCAAGTGATATGCAAAGCTATCAACTATACCCTTTTCACTAGACTCCTGCTCTTCCTTGTGTTTGAAATGATCCTTGACTTTGTTCATGAGACTCATCAAGTAGTCCTTACGGCACGTAATAGCGATCCAGGCTGCATCGCCTTCCCAATTTAAACTTATAAGCAACCTGTAATTCACAATAATCGAAATTTATTAATAGTCACCGAACTGATAAACGCAGCCGCAAGTACTGATCGTACAGTACGTGCTGAACTTAATGCGTGTGTGAAGTTAGTTATAAGACGCTGCGTAGAAGGCGATTTTATGATACGGTAGGAATACACGTGCAGGAAAAAGTTGCAGTAGTAGAAAATCGGTTTCTTTTCCGTCTGCGGTCGTCGCGAGCCAAAAGACTGGTGCAAAGTTTACGCAGGCAAGTTCACTCAGTGGCATTGAAGTTTTGCCCGTACTTTAAGTTACCTGCAAAGCTGATATTTGTGATGGTAAATTCCTTGGGTTGTGTAAGTAGTATAAGAAAACTTTGCGTATGAGATTTGCAGGTACCTATAATATTTTTTTTCATCTACTTTTTGTTTCTGAGTGGCTTTTATTTGGGATATTCTGTATCCTGTGGCATAATTGAAAACTATAAATATTTAAACTTTTTATTTATTTCAAACGATGGTGAGAACCGTATCATTATATGTTGGGTGGTTTAAATAATTCGAGAAATAGGACAGAAACGCGGCAAATTTTAATAAATATAGATATTTACCTTATGTACTTAGTTTGTTCTTGTACGTTAATAGGCATAGTCTTCATCATAGAATGTAATTTTTCTTTTAAATCTTCTATCTTCTTATCTATTTCGTCTAAGATCTTCTGGAATAGCTGTAAATGGAAAATCATTTCACAATAATTAAAAGAAAATCGTAGGTTTTAAGACGTAGATAAACACGTCACAATATTTATTCATTAGGCTGGGTTAGGGTTGAAGTTTTGACAAATCATTACAAACCTTAACATCGGTATTTCCAAACAAATTTTTAACTCTAGTGTAGTCATTGACAACTAAATCATACTCCTTCTTGCGTATATTCTTGTCTATGGAAGCAGGCAGTTGGAAAAGGAACTTGTGTCGTGTTAACAGAGACAAGGCTTCGCGCGTCTTGTCCGCATTCTCTTTACGTGTCAATATCTCCGAGAACAGCGAATCAGCTAACGTAATGGATTCTGAAATTAAACGCAATATACTGAAAATTAAATAACAATTAAATTACTGTACATACTATATTTTACATACGTATATACAATATATATATATACGTATGTGACGTATATTAGGAAGGATACTTCGGCCTATTTCGGTCTGTAGTGCGTTATCTCTTTCGCACCTTACCTATATGACGTTTGTCGACCATTTTGATCAAGTTTTGACCAATACCGGACTGTCAGTGCTTTCGTAGGCAGTGTGGAACAGAGATAACACAATGATTTCAATTGTCTCTTTCATAGGCTCGATGTGCATTATTTCTTGTTGCATACTATACTAGCTGACCCGGCAAACGTCGGTAAATGTTAAAGCCATTGCCTTAAATTAAAACGAGAATAATATAATATACCTTCAATAGCAGCCTGTAAGCTAGGCAAAGGTTCCTTGCCGTTCTTCCTTTGGTCTTCCTCATACATGTTCTTCAGCAAAACTAGTCTGTCTAGCTGATCCATGACAGCACCAGTATTCGCTTTTAGAAAACTTAATTGGCCTTCCTTCTGACCCTCAACCTGGAATAAGCAATATTCCTTTGAAAAAATGCGTTCCTCAATTTAGCATACCTACCGATTAAGAACTAAAGTTGGTACTTTTTGAAGTTAGGGCTCTTTCAATTTAGGCGTTTTGGGTCGGACCGTTGCAGTGCCGAAGTGGTGCGTTTGTCGTATGGCGCACGGACGGTCATTTGTTTTCATACAAAACGCAAGGTGTGGTGGTAAAAGCGACAGTCTGAAGTAAGTTGCTAAACAGATAAAAGCAACAGTCTGAATGTCTGAAGTTAGCTGCTAAACTTTTTTTGCCGTTTTGTTTTATTTCTGGTACCAATATTGGATTGTTACGGTAAAGGAGTATAACTTCTTACGTGCATACATAAGAACACATACTGTTTTTTCTTTTAACGAGGTGGAAATGCCTTTTTGTTCAACCGACTCTCTAGGGGGCAGGCGGGATATGAAGGAACCCTCTGAAACTTCCTCACTGCAACTCACACGGATACACCGGTTCCCCTCCCACGCACTTCGCTTCCGTAAGGCTCGTCCACGGGGACTCTGGTCTGGTCCCATTCAGCGCATGCCGCAACGATATGCGGCTACCACGAGCGCCGTCCTCACAGAACCGCGAGTGCTGGACGACTAGAGTCCCCATCCCGACTAGACTCTTGCTGCCAGCCAGTTAATTTCCCCTTTTAGTCGCCTCTTATAAATTGCCTCAGTGGTCTAGTGGTAGCAGGCCACTACTACTACGCTGGGGTCCTTGGTTCGATTCCCGGGTCGGGGGGCTATCAGAGATGACGATGTGAAATCCTCTATTTCTGATTTTATTGGAATTTTTTAATTTTCTGGAAGTTTCCCAGTACAGAGTTTGCTAATGTGCCCGGAGATGTCAACAGGCTCACCACCTGTTACATGGGCTAAAATGCAAAAAGTGAATTATAAGTGTTTGTATGTATGCTTGAATGCATGCATTTTGCTCTGCCTACCCCTTTGGGGATTACAGGCGTGAAGTAACGTTTAGTCGCCTCTTACGACAGGCAGAGGGTACCTCATCCTATTCTACAAGCCCGATACTGATCCTCAACTTGGTACTACTTGGCACACATCATATTGTGATTTTATTTCATTTCGTTAGTTTTTACTACAAATGGACAATACTGATTAAAAAATGAGTAGGTAGTAGCATACTTTTCTCTGTAGAAACACCATTCCAGCTTTCAAGTCTTCATAAGAAGTGTTACTGTGGTGTTCCAAAAGGTACCAGCCCGGTTGAAAATTATCATCTGATAATTTGCCTGACCTAAAAACAACATAGTTAAAATAAAGTCAAATTTTCGCATTCACTCTTTAGGGTTCTGATTTAAACAGGTTTCATGCTTACCTGGAGGTAGTAATAATTATATATCCAAAGTAATAACTTTACCAACTTTAAAAAATATTTTTTAAAATTAAGTTCTTATTTAGAAAGAATTGGCATGACGTAGCAAACTCACTGCCCTAATGAAGGAGGTTTCTTCCACTACTGTAGTCAGTCAACTGAACAGTGGCTGTCAAACCGGTGGTAAATGCAATAACACAGAGTGGGCAGCAGTTTCCCACAAAAAATTCCTGCCACTTCTATCGCCAACCTACTTGCTAAGCATTGCCATTATGGCATATTTAAACTCTCCTCTAATCTATATTGACTTACACAGCAGCTTTTGTCCAACAGTGGACATCTTTAGGCTGAATACAAGAATTTTAGTAAAGATTAAAATAATAACAAATAATATAATACCCATCAGGAAACAGTTCATGCAATTCCTCCTCAGGAAATTTGCAATCGTCACCCTCAGTGGACAAGCCCAGAGGGTCTGGTGGTGTGTATGCAGCAGGAGACATTGGCCGTCTGCCCCATGGAAGAGCTGGGGGGACTGACTCTTCCACCCAAACAGCACTTTCCTTGACAGGACCAATTGATTCATGATATCCTATGAACATAATAATAATAATTGAAGTGAGTTTTAAGCAAGTTTTACTGGTGGTAGAGCTCCAGTGACGGAGCTCGCGGGCGAAGGGACCACCGCATTACCTAATATACATGCCACTAAATGGTAGTGTTCAGCACTATCATGTTCCGGTCAGGTGGTAATATGTATGGCCCTGTAATTTCCGGCACAGAGGCATAACAGCTTAGGCCTCAGAAGTGGTAACGCATCTGCATTTTTACCTTTGTCTAAGTGTGAGTGTTTAAAGGCTGCACTCATCACTACTTAACATCAAGGTGAACTGCATGCTTGTTTGCCACCTCCATTTCACTAAAAAAAACAAAAAAGTGAAAATGTACTTGGCCACGTAGGCCATGATCATATTATTTTTTATTGTATATATTCTAGGGACTATAAATAATCATTTATGGAATAGGTATGATAGTCATCATACTAGAATAGAGCTATCAACAACCCCCATTAATCAATATAATAAAACTGTTATTCGACTTTGACTATACTGAGTATCGTTATTAGATATTCAACAAGAAAATGCCTATAACTAAAGGCATAATTGTAGCATACATTTTAAAATACTTACCTCTAAATTGCACTGTGGATGTACCCTCTCCACCGGAACGTGTTGTGACTATAATATCCCCTCTACCCTTACACGGTCCAGACCGAGCCACGATCTTATTTTTACTTTTCCATTCGGCAGAAAGTAAACAATCACATCCACATATCTTCAGGCCTGAAGTATATTACATTTTAGAAATTATTCAAAAGATAACGCACTCGCAATGATACAATTGAGCTTAATAAGAAGCATATAAATAATGTGTTTACCTATCATATCCATGGCACTGGTGCCTAAAAACTCTCCACGAATCGTCACCCTAGTGCCAGGCGGACCTTCTTTGGGAGATATCCCAGTCACAACAGGTGGGGGGCCCATAATTACCGGGTTAAATAATAAGGATAACTTACACTAACAAAACTGAATCGCTCCTTGATAAAAATAGGAACAAAATTTTCGAAATATTTAAACAAAACGTATGTACACCGACTACCTATTTACGATGCAGATGACATTTTGTTGATTGTTGTGTCCTTGTGTCAATTACTGTCTTGTCAATGTCTGTTTGTGACAAATGGAATAGACAAGATTTTTTTTTATCATCAAACTGCGACGACCTATGTACCTTAAATAGGTACATACCTATTTGAAGACCGCTATACTATCTTTACCAAGAAGCTTGAAGGTAAAAATGGAGTCCAAACTCCAAACAAAAGTTTGAGTCAAATCCCTACATATCTCTATCCTCCTCTTGGGGGGCCGACCTCTCTTTTTAGTGTGATCTGTGGTATTGCTATCTTTTTATTTATATCTCCTACGAAACTTTGTGAAAGAAACACCACAGTTACAGAATTACATGATAAACATTACTGCATAATTTATTTACAACTTATTAAATGTATTCAATTAAGTGTTTTAAGAATTATTAATAATATATCCCACATTGACTATTTTGAGTTAGTGTATCAGTTGAAATTATACACCGACTTCTATGGACTGTACGGAAATACATAGCACGGCAACATTGAATCTGCTTATCAGTGGATATGGCTGTGGGGTTTTGGCGGGAACGCGGAAAAGAGCTGTGTCGCTGCGTGATATTATTTTCGAAATTTGTGTATAGTCGCGTTTTTATGTGTAAAAATGGTGGGATTTTTATCATAAAGCATTCGATAACGTTCACGGGTGTAGGAAAGTGATATTATAAAGTGAAAAGTGATTTTTCGTGTTGCTTCCAAAACTTCGTAAAAACTCCTAGTAAAGTCCCCATCACTTTACTGGAGCCATCTCATCATATTCCACATGGAAACATTCAATCATAGTCATCTTCCATATGGACATTCATTAGTTTATGAAATGAAGAATATAACAAATACTGAAGATTGGCTATTAAGGACTTGAATCCGTAGCCGTAAAACGATTAATAAAATAAAGTCTGTGAAAAAAATTAAAATTCTTCTGTCATCCGTCATGATCTGTCATTGATTGCTTGGCTGCTTGCTGTATTGTATTGCTGTCATGTAGGGATGATAAAATGATAAAATGTTATTAATCGAGTGTGGTGTTTTGAAGGCGTATCTGTAAATAACATAATTTACAAGCAACTATGCTGTTTAATTTATAGTTCTTTAATCCAGATTAGTATCATAATGGCCCAATCTAACTTCAGGTTTGCATTAACGTAATTCAGGTTTTTATCGGTAACGAAATCATTATCAAGTTAATCAATAAAATATGTATTTTTTAGCGCTGTTGATGAATATGGATTCGAAAGACACGAAGACTTCGATTATGAGAGCTACGAGGACTTCATGTCTGTCTATCTCAAAGTATTGGCATCAAGAGCTCAGAAATGGTCCAATTTGCTTGGCGAAGGAAAGTCGGTCAAACGTACTAATACAGTTAAAAGATATGTGCGCAAAGGTATCCCAAGTAAGTATTATTTATTGCCCATTGTTGTATTTTTTTAGGCATGTGGTATTAAATTGCCCATGTAACAGTCAGCCTCATTTGTAATTGAAATGAACTGTGAACTTCAAGGTGTTAATATTGGATATTACACATATTTCTGCTCCTTTTATGTATGATTTAAAAAATACCTTAGGGGAACCCTTAAGATTTAGTAACTCAATGATTAAGTAGTTCATAAATAAGACATGAGTCATGGGTTCTTTTATTGTTCAAATCATAGTCAATTTACTAACCTATAAAAGCAATTATGTACTTGAGTCATTGTTGTAATTTAAATGACCACACAATGCTACCATCTCCTTGTGTTATTTTTTGTTCCGTCACAAAAAATAAAGATACTAAGATTTGCTTTTACAATCAAACTGTTTGGTTACAATTACAATATAAGGAAAATCTATTTTGCATGAATTAGTTTACTGGTGGTAGAGCTCCAGTGATGGCATTACCTAATATACTTGCAGCTAAATGGTAGTGTTCAGCACTATCGTGTTCTGATCAGGTGGTAATGTACAGCCTTGTAATTTCTGGCACAGAGGCATAACACCTTAGGCCTCAGGAGCGGTTCCGCATCTGTTAGGTATTTATATATATAATAAGTGATTTATATAATGATATAAGAGCTGTCTTTGTAATTCTGCATTTACTATTTTCTTGTAAACTATTAGGATAGGTACTGTTGTAAAAGAACATATCACAGACCCTCCTCATATATCTCTATCATCTTTTATAGGTGAACACCGCCCATCTGTGTGGATGGCAATATCTGAAGCTGATAAAATGAAAGAACAATGTCCAGACTTGTACCAAAAAATACTTGATGGACCATTTGAGAAGGAGCTTGTGGACCTTGTTAAAACTGACTTACCACGGACATTCCCTGATAACATTTACTTCACCAAGGAGGCCAACCACCAAAGTCATCTGTTCAATATACTTATTGCATATGCGCACAACAACAGAGCTGTTGGTTATTGTCAAGGATTGAACTACATAGCTGGTATGTTTTTTGTAACTTATGTATTAATAATAATTGTATCGCAATTTGTTTAGTTTAGAACCTGATACAATAATAAAAGTAAGACATCTATTAGCGGCAAGTAGGTAATGTGATGGTGCTAACGCCACTCCATCACTGGAGCTCTACCACCAGTTAGCAGAATTATCCCCTGCAAGTTTGTATTGTATTGTCACACCAAATTCCTGATGGGGTAAGCTTAGGTAAAACTGGTCAAGTGCGTCTCGGGCCACGTGCAGTGTAGGATTTAAAAAATGTATCCGCATGTTACATGTAGGGGAGGTACTCTAAATAATTTTTTTTTCATGTTTTTATTCACTTGCTGACAAATGACAAATGACACTGAAGTAAACCCAAACAAGATCAAATCTGATTATGGCTTATGGCCGATGGCAGATAAAATGGGAAGAAAAAAAAAATTATTTTATTGTACCACCTGCTGTACTTACTCCAACGCTTTTATATGGAAGCGAGAGCTGGGTATGCAGGAAAGAGCATGAAAGTAAGTTGAACGCGGTCGAGATGAGATCTTTGCGCAAGATCTGCGGTGTATCACTCACCGATCGCGTTCGTAATGAAGATGTAAGAAAGAGACTTTGTGTGAATGATAGTATCGGTGTAAAAATGAAAAAAGGCATGCTCCGATGGTTCGGGCATATAGAAAGAATGTCGAATGAGCGAATGACTAAACAGATATACAATGCGAATGTGGATGGTTGCAGAGGCCCAGGAAGACCAAGGCTGACCTACCATGACCAAATAGGTCGAGTTCTGTCTGATGGTGGGGTCAAAAGTCTTAGGAATCGGCGTGCATGTATGAAGAGAATGATGAAGGTAGACGAGGCACGAGAGGTTTGTCAGAACCGGGATGTCTGGCGCTCTATACTCTCTGCCTACCCCGTTAGGGACCTGGCGTGAAGATACATACATACTGTCGGCGTGATTAAGGTGTATACTTGTGCCAAATTTTAAGTTTCTAGTAACAATAGGTTTAGCGCTAAACCGCGGACTGACAGACCGACAGTTTATTCAGTTTATTCAGTTTATTCATTTATTTCATATAATTAGGCTCCTGGAGAGCACTTTTACATCGTCATTTTTTTTTAAACTAACCTAGAGTGAATAACCACTAATAATAATCAAAAATACATAATAAATTAAATAGACACTGAACAATTTTGTATAATATGGAAAGCATCAATTATTTACAAATTCCTCCATTTCCCCATTGACAGACGGACATGGCGAAACTATAAGGGTTCCTTGTTTACTACAGAACACCAAAAAGCACCAAACATTAGTTCTTATAACCAGCTGTGCCTCTTCTACATTCAAAACTTATTTAACTATTGCCTGAATATTAAAAATATGTTAATAGCAGTTAAATAAAACTAAAATTCAAATTGACGCAAAAAAACTAGACGAATTAAGTGACGCATAAACATTTGTGCGAAACTCATACTCTGTAAGCGCCACCGTTTCTTCCATTCTGGTGACCGACTTCTCCCGATTCACAGCTCTCTTCCCTGTTAGGGTGGAAAATAGTGGACGTTCACCAACCACCCCTGCCCGAGTCTCCTGAGTAGGGCTTGAGCGAGCGTTGTCCGCGCGCTCTCATTCCACAGCCCATATCTGCGTAATTACTGTTCGCAAAGGCGAGTGCTGTCACCACCATCTCTCGCTATCGACCATGAAACTTGATCACCCCCGGCAACGAGAAATTGGCCGCCATGATCGACATGCCGGCCATTCGGATAGCGTGTGCCTCCGTGCGTGTCATTGGCGCAGTCACAGCCATGGCTTGGAAATAGGCCTGCCTACCTATCGACCTAGAAACATAAATCTTACAGTTCTAGCGCGTACAGCGGTTCACAATTTTCTGATCCCCTCTGGCAATCACGTCGCGGTTTACTGCCGCCGCCGGCGTCGACACAATCGCGTCGGCTTACGTGCGTACGCAGACTGCGCACTTTGCGCAGTCTTTGAGAGCGATACTGGATTATTGCTAATGTTTGCCACCGAAGTCGAAGATTGCATACAACCGAGAAACCCACCGTTTATCCAAAATCAATCAATAGCTTTTATTATCATCGGTGAAGGTACCAGTTGTGTGTGTGTGATCAAGCGACCAGTTCCCTGATAATTCGTGAGCGTCACAATTCTTATAGAAATATCTGCAGCTGAAATTCCCTCCTCCTCTGTCTTATCTTTCCTAGCTCAACAAACTGCCCCGTTGTTGAGACCCCAATCTCCAATGGAAAAAATAATAATTAATAAAATAAACAATAGGTATCTTTTGATGATCGGGCAGATTATTTCATCACAATGACTTGCATTGAAATGCAATCTGTGGAGTCATCATTATTCATCAACTGACTGTTCCTGGTTCAAAGAAGATATGCCTCATTTGACACCTATGTTGTATATTGTGTATGATATGATAAAGGTATTTAATGTGATGTGAGCCTAGATTAACGTTAATCCAGGTTTGCATATTGGTTCTATATTTCATTACCTAACCGGTTTTATTCATAATCTGCAATGCCGTATGTAATATGTTTTTGACCGAATGATTATATATCCGCAATAAAAAAAATTACAGTCAATAATATTCAAAAACCTTAAAATCGTTTAACGTTTTATAAACTTAAAAACTAAAAGGAATAAAACACTGAGACATGTTTTTATTGATTTCATGTAAAATTCAAATATAAACAAAAATAATTATGGAAACAAACATTTCGAAGTTATGAAATAATTTCATAACTTCGAAATGTTATGAAATAATTTCATAACTTCGAAATGTTTGTTTCCATAATTATTTTTGTTTATATTTGAATTTTACATGAAATCAATAAAAACATGTCTCAGTTTTTTATATGTTACGAAGGTGGCAAACAAGCATGCAGCTCACATTGATGTTAAGTGATGACTGCAGCCTATAGACATCTACACAGAAGAAACCAAAAGTCAAAATGCAGATGCGTTGCCACCCCTGAGACCTATGTCGTCATATCTCTGAGATAGTTATTATATATGTAAAGAAATACTATTTCTTTCTTCGCACTCTGTGTGTTTACTTACCATGAAGTTTGGTTATAGTTTTTAACTTTTTAATTGTCTGATTTTAAAGAAGAAACGAATTCAGAATGTCAGATGACAGATTTAAATACGAGTTGATTGACAATTGGATAATCAATGAAAATTTTAATATTATATTATTTTATGTTTTAAAAGTGAAAGAATAAACTTTCATTGTCGTTTCTTCTTTACAGGTTTGAGTTCATATTGTTTTATATTACCTAAATAAAATAGTCTCTGTATAAAAAAAACTAACAATAAACCTTCTTTACAGCAACACAAGGTTTATTTCTTTCATGTAGTAAAACAGACTTATAAAACGACAATTTTGTTTATAAAAAGATGCAAATGGAGCAGTTACGTTTTGAATTCACGATTTTACCGGCGAATGATGGAAAATCTAATATTTGTTGTGTAACCTCAATCACAACTAAAGATGAAAAAAAATTTGCTATACCAGAGGAATTACAGTCTGTTGGATTTCACGAAGAATTAATTGAGACAGCTGTGTACAACAAAGTAAAAAATAGTTTAAAGAAAAGACATCAGACACGAAGAGTTTGGATAACTATGACAGATAAATTACGAGAAATTTACATAGATGCTGATGGTAACTTACAATTTGGAGAACAATATCTGGAGGAAATTGAACATAACCGAGCATCTGAAGAACAAATTAGAGATTCGAATTTATTGGAAGAAATGTTTACAAAGTTAATAGAAAATACACATGATTTAAAAAAACAGAATCTGAAATATGTCGCAGAGAAGTTTGTGATTGAGAAATTTACGAGCAAAAACTCGAATGCAAGGCAATGGATTGACATTTTTGAGAGAGAATGTTCTCGCTTCGGTATTATGAAAGATGAACAAAAAATTGAGATTCTCCGACTATTTATGGATAAAAGTTGTGTTGATTGGTACAGCTCAATGATTATAAAATTAACACTCAACTCAGAGTGGATAGTTTGGAAAGAAAAGTTGTGCGAGTCATTTGCAAACCAAAACTGGAACCAAGTGACCTATGCATTGTTATTTAAATATAAGGATGGTTCATTAGTGGACTATGCCATTAAAAAGGAAAAACTTTTATTGGACATGAGAAATTCAATTGATACAGGTACACTGGTGGATCTGATAGCGGTAGGTTTGCCTGGTTTTGTATTAGAGAAGATAAATAGAGAAGCAATGAACGATATAGTATGTTTATTCAATGAGGTGAGAAAGTATGAACATTTGGTAAATAAAAATAGGAATGGAACGTACAGAAAGTATGAAAATCAAAGGATAAATATTACAAATGAAGGACGTTATCCATGCAAAATATGCGTAAAATTAAATAAAGGGGTTCGCTATCATTCCGAAGCTGCATGCTGGTTTAGAGTTAGAGAAGATGATAAATTAAATAAAAGATATATTAAACATGTAAATAATTCAGTGATTGAAGCAGAGTTAAATGAAACAGAACAAAAAAACTAGTAGTGACACCATTAATTAAGATCAAACTACTGTTAAATAATAAATTAGAAATTTATGGAGTATACGATTCAGGTTCAAATGTATCTCTAATTAATTCCAAATTACTAAAACTAAATACAAAAGGACATAACTCAAATGAAGAAAATATAGTAACAATTAATGGTGTCCAAAAAACAAGTGGTTTGACAAATTTAAAAATAAAAATTTTTGAAATAGAAGAAAATGTGGATGTGTACATCATTGACGAACACAAATTCAGATATGATTTCTTAATAGGATTAGATATGATAAAGAAATACAAGCTAGTACAAAATGAGGAGTTAAAAATAACTCAGAAACAATACTTACATGAAAAGAATAGTAAAAAAATGGAGAAAAAGATAGACGAAGGTGAAAATGAAGGTAATAAATATGAAAACGAAAACAAAATTAATTTTAATGAACATATCAAAGAGGAGGAATTTGAAATAAAGGTTGGTCATTTAGATGATGATAAAAGGGAAGAAATAAATAAGCTAATACAACAATATCAATCAGTTTTTGCCAAAAACAAGTATGACGTGGGAAAGGTTAAAGGATATGAAGCAAGAATAGATTTATTAATGGATAAATACTGCAGCAAGAGGCCATACAGATGCACTATAGAAGACAAAAAAGAGATAGCAGAACAAATAGCCGAATTATTGGATAATGCGCTTATAGAAGAATCTTATAGTCCATTCGCAGCACCAGTAACTTTGACATTTAAAAAGGAAGAAAATAAAAAATCAAGGCTCTGTATAGACTTCAGGGATTTAAATAAAATTGTAGTTCCTCAGGCTCAACCCTTCCCATTAATTGACGATTTAATGACAAAAACAAGAAATTGCAAATTTTTTACAAGCTTAGACGTTAATTCAGCTTTTTGGTCTATACCTCTACGAGTAGAGGACAGGAAGAAGACAGGGTTTGTAACTCAAGAGGGACACTTTCAATGGACTTGCCTACCATTTGGTTTGAAGACTGCTCCAGCAATATTTCAAAGAATATTGTGTAACATACTTAGAAAATATAAACTAACCGATTTTGCTGTCAATTATATAGATGACATCCTGATATTTTCAAACTCATTTGATGAACACATAAGTCACTTGAAACAGTTACTAGAAGCAATTCAAACGGAAGGATTTCGACTAAAATTTATAAAATGTACATTTGCATCAGATTCGGTAAAATACCTGGGACATATCATTCAATATAATTCTATCCAACCACTGAAGGACAATCTCATTTCGATAAAAGAATTTCCAGTACCAAAAACACAGAAGAATATTCGACAATTTTTGGGAAAAGTAAACTTTTACCATAAATATATACCAAGGAGCGCAATAATTCTTGACCCATTACATAATTTGCTAAGAAAAAATCAAAAGTTTGTTTGGTCTGAAGAATGTCAAAATGCGTTTGAAAAAATAAAGAGTCTCTTGTGTTCACAACCAATACTAGAAATTTATGATCAAAATCTACCAATAAATATTTATACTGATGGTTCTCTGCTGGGTGTTGGAGCAATTTTAAAACAAGTACAACTAGATGGTAAAGAAAAACCAGTAGCCTATTTTTCAAAAAAACTGAATGGAGCGCAAAAGAAGAAAAAGGCAATATATTTAGAATGCTTAGCTATTAAAGAAGCACTAAGATATTGGCAGTACTGGCTGATAGGTAAATCGTTTACAGTCTACACAGACCATAAACCATTAGAAAACATGAACTTAAAAGCTAGAACAGACGAAGAACTAGGTGATTTGACTTATTACCTTTCACAATATGATTTTAAAATCAAATATTCCCCTGGAAAAGATAATTTAGAAGCGGACTGTTTAAGTCGGAATCCTGTATTAGAACCAGAGGATAATCTAGAAGAACAACTGAAAGTTGTGAACTTAATTACATTAGAAGATATTGTAATAGATCAGAATCAAAATAAAGAAATACAGAGAAACAATAATAAAATAATCAAAAAACACAATTTATACTTCAAAAGAATTAGGAACAAAGAGAAAATAATAATAACAGAAGAATTCAGTATTAAATTTATAAAGCGAATACATGAAGATCTATGTCACATTGGAGTGGGACAAATGCTAACGACTATTAGTTCACTGTACGCAACAAAAAATTTAACGAAAAATATTAAAAATGTTTGTAGGAATTGTGAAATTTGCATAAAAAACAAAACAAGAGGACAACACAAATACGGATTAATGTCATATTTAGGCCCAGCGACAAGACCCTTTGAAATAGTATCAATAGACACAATTGGAGGTTTTGGTGGTTCTAGATCAACCAAGAAATACATACATCTTTTAGTGGACCACTTCACTAGATATGCATTTATTATAACATCAAAAACCCAGGGTGCACATGACTTTATAAAGCTAATAAATAAGGTCGCTGAAACCGAAGAGATTGGGATGCTCCTTACCGACCAGTATCCAGGAATAAACTCTAAAGAATTCAAGAAGTTCCTTACTGACAAACAAATAACAATAATTTTTACAGCAGTGAATGCACCGTTTTCTAATGGCCTAAATGAAAGGTTGAATCAAACGATAGTTAACAAAATTAGATGCAAAATCAATGAAGATGGAGAAAACAGAGCGTGGACTACAATAGCACATGAATGTGTAGAAAAATACAATCAGACTAACCACTCAGTAACTGGCTATGCACCATGTTATTTGCTATACGGAACAGATGTTAAGGTTTTACCAAAAGAACTACAACAAGGAGGTATAAATAGTGACTGGATCGGAGATAAGAAAACAGCGCTTAATAATACCTTGAAATCACATTACTATAACAAAATGAGGTATGATAGGAATAGAAAACAAAGAGAATTCAGTGTGGGAGATCTAGTATATATAGAAAATGGGAATAAACTAAATAGGAAAAAGCTAGATGAATTGAGAATTGGACCATATAAAATAATTAAAAAGAAATCTAATACAATTTACGAGATAGATACAGGACATAGAAAAACAGAGTCAAATCTTTTTCATATCACAAAACTAATTCCAGTACAGATAACAGAGGATGAGAATGTGCAAGTATCAAATGGAGAACTGGAGTGAAAATTCACGGGTGAATTTTCTTCCCCATGGGGGGAGATGTAAAGAAATACTATTTCTTTCTTCGCACTCTGTGTGTTTACTTACCATGAAGTTTGGTTATAGTTTTTAACTTTTTAATTGTCTGATTTTAAAGAAGAAACGAATTCAGAATGTCAGATGACAGATTTAAATACGAGTTGATTGACAATTGGATAATCAATGAAAATTTTAATATTATATTATTTTATGTTTTAAAAGTGAAAGAATAAACTTTCATTGTCGTTTCTTCTTTACAGGTTTGAGTTCATATTGTTTTATATTACCTAAATAAAATAGTCTCTGTATAAAAAAAACTAACAATAAACCTTCTTTACAGCAACACAAGGTTTATTTCTTTCATGTAGTAAAACAGACTTATATATCTCAGAGATATGACGTAAGTAGTATTATTGCTATATTCTCTGACGGTGACGTGTTATCTCCAGCCTTGCACCCACCGAAGCTGGAGATTACACTGGTTACACATTATCAGAACAGGAGTCCCAAATATCAATATAGGCTTTCTAAGAGTTCTAAATATTTTCTTTTTAACAAATTCAGGTTTGCTTCTGTTATCTACGAAAAGTGAAGAAACATCATTCTGGCTCCTCAAGGTGTTAGTTGAAAAGATTCTCCCCGATTACTACACCAAAACGATGGATGGTCTGATAGTGGACATCGAAGTACTGTCGGAACTAGTCAAATCAAAAGCACCTGATGTACATCAACATGTGATAAACTTGGGTATGTACTGATTTCAAAACCACACTATTCGATTACCGGTCGCGTAATCGCTATGCGAAGATATGTGAGTATGGCATCTGATATGAATTACAAATTATATGACACTGTTATTTTGTACATAAATGTACAATCGTATGCTCGCGATCAAAAGGCAAAATACCTACAATACATGCGGTTAGATAGAAAGGTAATCTACTGGCAGATAACATGTTCGATAATGGTAATGGTGTGTATTATCTTGTCTGATTGACTAGAGTTTGTGAATTTGATTTGTGAACAAAGTTTTTCAATATAGATAAAACAGTTATTTCAAGTTCATATAATAATAATTTAGGGCGTGTCAATTGATTACGAATCGAGTTGAATCTCATCTAATCTTACTTTGAGCCTTCCTACATTTCCTTGCTTGCGGAGCCCTTCTATATGCCATAACTTAATTGGCGAGTAAATAAAAATATTTATTTAAGTAAAAAACAGAATGGGTTGAGTTAAATCCCACGTCATTTCACCAAAACGGAAAAGAGGAGAACATTACTTACTAAAATTGCCTCACGGAATTAATAGACGCCCCCTATAATAATCTACATATACAAATATAATATATTCTATAATATAAAAATAAGTCGGGTTTTCCTTCCTGACGTAATAACTCCAGAACGCACAGACCGATTTCCACGGTTTTGCATTCGTTGGAAAGGTCTCGGGCTCCGTGAGGTTTATAGAAAATGCGGGCAACAGCTAGTTAGTTATGAAAACTGCCCTCTCTGCTTCAATTACCCTTACTTTTTACAAAAAGTCATAGATCCTACCTATGTAATTTTGGTGACACTGCACCAATGCGAACCTTTTGACTAAGTGCCGAAAAACCGATAAATGTGAAATATGAAATGAATATAACAATACCTAGTAATAGGTTGGGGAAAAAGTCTTTTCGCATTATAGTATGTATGAACTTGTAATAAAATCTCTTTGGCTGTAGTATTTGTATCTGGCTGGTTTTGCTATCATTGAAAGTTAAAATTTTGAAGAACATAATTCCAAATTCAATTTAGGCAAATGTGTGATTTTCATTTGTTTTTCGTACTGTCAAGATGAGTGTCTGTCTAATGAAGAAATTCGATACATTTTAAAATTTTACTACAAAAAAGGTAAAAATGTAACGCAAGCCGCGAAAAAAATTTGCGATGTTTAGTCTAGTGCAGTGTCTGTGAGAGTAGCACAAATTTGGTTTAAGCGTTTTCAATCCGGAAATTTTGATGTCAAAGATGCACCTCGCTCTGGTCGCCCTATTACGGATAAAATGGATGCCATTTTTGAAAAAGTGGAGCAAGATCGACATCAGTAGTTACGACGTAGCTGAAGAACTGAGAATTGATCACAAAACAGTTTTGGCGCATTTGAAAAAAGCTGGGTACAAAAAAAAGCTCGATATTTCGGTACCTCACGAGCTCACTGAAAGAAACCTAATGAACCGTGTACTCATTTGTGATTCTTTATTACGACGTAATGAAACCGATTCATTTTTGAAGAAGCTGATAACTGGTGATGAAAAGTGGATCACGTACGACAAGAACGTGCGAAAAAGGTCGTGGTCAAAGGCCGGTCAGGCTTCACAGACTGTGGCGAAACCCGGGTTAACTCGCAATAAGGTGATGTTGTGTGTGTGTTGGGATTGGAAGGGCATTCTTCATTATGAGCTATTACCACCAGGCAGGACTATCGATTCTGAACTCTACTGCGAACAACTGATGAGATTAAAGTTGAGAGAAAGCGGCCGGAATTGATCAACAGAAGGGGTGTGGTGTTTCATCATGATAACGCTAGACCTCACACATCTATAGCCACTCAGCAAAAATTAAGAGAGTTTGGCTGGGAGGTGTTAATGCATCCGCCGTATAGTCCTGACCTTGCACCTTAAGATTTCCACCTCGGTCTCTTCAGAATTCTTTATGCAATGTTAGGTTAACATCACGAGAGGACTGCCAAATCCACTTGTCGCGGTATTTTGATGAGAAGTCCCAAAATTTTTATAGCAATGGGATCATGTCCCTACCTACAAGATGGCAAAAGGTTATCGAACAAAATGGTACATACATACTTTAGTTAAATTTAAATAAACTATATTAAAAAATGTTTTGAATTATCTTAAAAAATGCGAAGAAACTTTTTCCCCAACCTAATATATTATGTTAATCAACCTTAAAATGTTAACTGGCCCAGTTGTCAATGGGTCTGCGCTGAGTAATCTCTCTCTCATCCTCTTCTCCAAGCTGAGATTTGAGCACATTCTATTTGGCTTTGCCGAAAGTTTTAGGACAGTGCCCAAAGAATGTTGATACACTCTTCTTCTTTTAAATGGTGGTTATATGAGTGTCTGTATAGACTTTTCCATAGAAAAAATCTAAGAGTATGTATGTATCTTCACGCCAGGTCCCTAACGGGGTAGGCAGAGAGTGTAGAGCGCCAGATATTCCAGATATTAAAATCTAAGAGTGATGTTTAAAATTCTATTTATATCATTACAGGTTTGCCATGGGCCGTGATAACAACAAAATGGTTTGTGTGCCTCTTCGCCGAAGTGCTACCCATAGAAACCGTTCTTAGAATATGGGACTGTTTATTCTACGAGGGTTCTAAAATATTGTTCCGAGTGTGTCTAACGTTGATCAAGAATAACCGAACTTCTATCATGGCCTGCAATGATTTCACTTCACTTGCCGAATGTTTTAAGGCTATCGTGAAAAATGCCAGCGCTTTGCATTGTCATGAATTTATGCAGGTCAGTTCTGTTTACTTACCTATAAAATTACTAAAACATTGATATGTTTAAATAAAAGTAACTTCATGAAATATATCATACTAATTGCCGGCCAGATTTAAGTTTTCCTTATATTATGTATTTCAAAATAACATTGCCAACATCATGTTATAGGGTAGAAATAAGTCGAATGATTGAATTTAAAATATATTACAAACTGGGGGTACCAAAGCAAATGTGTTGCCGCTCCTGGGAATGTGTCAGTGTTTAACTGTAACGTGTAGTGGCAGATAGATTAGCTAATGTGGTGGTGCCAAATTCCCACAAGCGCCGCCATAAGTGCACTAACGGTAATAAAAACTTATCTATTAAACAAGTACAACAAAACTTATACCCTACTGGCATATTACATATTCTCTGCTACTGGTTAGTAGTGGTATACTTGTTTAATAAAACGAGAACTTGAAAGTAGAGCTAGCGACGGAACCCTAGGGAAGCATTGTCGAATCTACTTGATATTATAATATGATAGTGCTCAGCGTTACTGTGCTCCGGTCAGTTGGTCAGAGAAATAACACCTTAGCCCTCAGGAGTGGCAATGCATGAACATTGATATCTCTGATTTTACTGGTGGTAGAGGTGGTAGAGGTCCAGTGACGGAGCTCGCGGGCGAAGGAACCACCGCATTACCTAATATACTTGCCGCTAAATGGTACTGTTCAGCACTATCGTGTTCCGGTCAGGTGGTAATGTACGGCCCTGTAATTGCCGGCACAGAGGCATAACAGCTTAGGCCTCAGGAGTGGCAACGCATTTGCATTTTGACCTCTGGTCATTGTGTGGGTGTCTATAGGCTGCAGTCATCTCTTAACATCAATGTGAACTGCATGCTTGTTTGCCACTTTTATTACATCAAAAAAAATATATATATGACACATAGATGTAAATAGGCTACAGTATTCACTTACCTTTAATCTGAACTGATACCTACTTGTTTGCCACTTCATGACATAAAATAACTCGGTTCTTTTCTAATTTTTACAGTCCATTTTCAAAGTACCCGGCACACTTTCAAACTCTACCATCGTGAAGTTGCGAGCGCGGTTCGCGAAGCAACGTCGCGAGCAACAACAGAAGGAACCTCGGTGAACTGACGAGTGTGCGATGCGAACATACATTTTGATCTCATTCTTGTTGAAACCAAAACACTATTTAGGCTCGGTATCCACCAAAGAAAAGGAGATATTAGAAAAAGAGATGACTCATATTTTTTGGCGCAATCAAAACACAGTTGTGTTTTGTTTTGATCTACTCGAAAGCTAAGACTTTGTGAATGTTTGGTGAACATTTCCTGCCCAATCATCTACAATTCACGGAGACGTTTTACAATGCGGCGGCATCATAATATCTTGCAATTTTAATAATTTTGTAATAGTCAATTTGAGTAATTATTTTACAACAAAAATTCAATATACGAGAAATAAATTCTTATTAGTTTAATTTCAATAAGGGTAGCTCGCCAAAACCTATTAGTTATCGTTTAGATGTTTCAACAACAATTTATTTATTTCTTTTTTGGAATTACCCAAAGATATATAATTTCTTACTTTGTCATTGTCAGTTAAATTTGAAATATATGCTATATATATATATGCCTTGTGTCCCTTGATATTATCAGGCATATTAATAGGTTGGGGAAAAAGTCTTTTCGCATTATAGTATGTACGAACTTGTAATAAAATATCTTTGGCTGTAGTATTTGTATCTGGCTGGTTTTGGTATCACTGAAAGTTAAAATTTTAAAGAACATAATTCCAAATTCAAATTAGGCAAATGTGTGATTTTCATATGTTTTTCGTACTGTCAAGATGAGGGAATCTAATGAAGAAATTCGATACATTTTAAAATTTTACTACAAAAAAGGTAAAAATGCAACGCAAGCCGCGAAAAAAAATTGCGATATTTATGGACCTAGTGCAGTGTCTGTGAGAGTAGCACAAATTTGGTTTAAGCGTTTTCAATTCGGAATTTTAGATGACAAAGATGCACCTCGCTCTGGTCACCCTATTACGGATAAAATGGATGCCATTTTTGAAAAAGTGGAGCAAGATCGACATCAGTAGTTACGACGTAGCTGAAGAACTGAGAATTGATCACAAAACAGTTTTGGCGCATTTGAAAAAAGCTGGGTACAAAAAAAAGCTCGATATTTGGGTACCTCACGAGCTCACTGAAAGAAACCTAATGAACCGTGTACTCATTTGTGATTCTTTATTACGACGTAATGAAACCGAATCATTTTTGAAGAAGCTGATAACTGGTGATGAAAAGTGGATCACGTACGACAAGAACGTGCGAAAAAGGTCGTGGTCAAAGGCCGGTCAGGCTTCACAGACTGTGGCGAAACCCGGGTTAACTCGCAATAAGGTGATGTTGTGTGTGTAGTGGGATTCGAAGGGTATTATTAATTATGAGCTATTACCACCAGGCAGGACTATCGACTCTGAACTCTACTGCGAACAACTGCTGAGATTTAAGCAAGAAGTTGAGAGAAAGCGGCCGGAATTGATCAACAGAAGGGGTGTCGTATTTCATCATGATAACGCTAGACCTCACACATCTATAGCCACTCAGCAAAAATTAAGAGAGTTTGGCTGGGAGGTGTTAATGCATCCGCCGTATAGTCCTGACCTTGCACCTTCAGATTTCCACCTGTTTCGGTCTCTTCAGAATTCTTTATGCAATGTTAGGTTAACATCACGAGAGGACTGCCAAATCCACTTGTCGCGGTATTTTGATGAGAAGTCCCATTTTTTTTATAGCAATGGGATCATGTCCCTAACTACAAGATGGCAAAAGGTTATCGAACAAAATGGTACATACATACTTTAGTTAAATTTAAATAAACTATATTAAAAAAGGTTTTGAATTATCTTAAAAAATGCGAAGAAACTTTTTCCCCAACCTAATATTTTCTTATAATAAAAGGCCATCAGTAAAATTTTAATAATATGCTTACTTCTCACTGCTTATTCTTAATACTTAATTATAATATTAACTTTTGTTTTCATTGCATATTTGACTTACTTATGACACCTTCACTTAGGTATTCATTTAGTTACTAGTTATATTTCACTACCTTATTTTCTACACAAACACTCTTACTTGTGATTACAAGTTCTTAATATACAGCAATATGGATGTTATATTGCAAATTCAATTGATAACGACAAAATACGATCCTGAATATTCTATCTTTATTACCTAATGAGGAGATGGCTGTAAATCCTCTCATCTCGTATTGCTCTCCGCTTTGGTGGCATCCAAGCCACCTGTTATTTGCCACCCCCAAAACCTTCGAGCAAAATCCGTGGTATCACTTTCACGAAATAATCATGTATTTATAAAAGATAGCAATAAACGATTTACATAATATGTTTTTATAATTTGCTGTACGTAATTTTTTATTTGAAACTGGTGCTAACACATCCTTTTAGCACAATATTTAAATGTATTTAAACATCGTATTTAATTACCAATCAAGAAAAAACTTTTTATAAAAGCCCATTGTTTGGCTCAATTTATATCTGAATGAAATTTATTTAATTTTTAATCCGCTTTCATTAATAACCATTTTTTTAACATGCTATCTATTTTATTTTTTGAGTGAATGGAAAAAATGCAAAGCTACATTTTTTCCATTTTCTCACAAAAATACGTACACATACTTATTCCCACTATGCCTCTTCATAATCGTGTTTTTTACCATTGTATTAATCAAAATATTCTAATAACAAATTTGAGCTTTCACTCCTTATCATCTCATTTACAAATCAACTATGCATTACTGCCACAAGAATAATATTTGTTTAAAAATCTTATATACCAAACACCTTCACATGACAAACATAATGTTGCTATTTTTGTATTATTTTTTTATGGGTTTGGTGATACAATGTTGTGTTGCATATCATAGTTTTGTTAAGTATTATTATTTTGTTATGTTCTTTTTCACAGATTGTTATATTTGTAGCTGTAGAGTTTGGAAAAGAGCTGGACTTTACTTATGAGCTTAGGTAGGAGATTTAATATGGATTTTTAGTATTTTTACTAGGAAACAGTGTTCATATATTAAAATCTTTGTCAAATAAATCCAAATCATACCATGAGGTTAACACCTATACCTCCGTTTCTGTTGCTTGATCGCTGACAGATCTAATGCTATTCAATCCAAAAAAAATAAAAATTTAAAGGTAAAAAAATGCATGCAACATTTTTTTACCTTTAAATAGTTATTTTCTCATGAATAAATTTGATGAACCTGTTGATGGCAACAGGTTCGCCACCTGAGCCAGAACGTAACCGGCGAGTCGTGGGTGTTTGCATGTATGCTTGAATGCATGCATTTACCTCTGCCTACCCCTTCGGGGATTACAGGCGTGAAGTTACGTAAGTTACGTTAATAAATTTGATAGATTTGGAAATACTCCTTTTCGTTACGAATTATCCAGAATCACTTAAATTTGAATCAACAGAAAATATTGCAATTTGAGAAATATGTTGCACGATGATTCCATGAAGGTATCTTTGTTATAAAATACCTAATTAAAATTTGAAGTAATGCATTACAGTCATTGCTTCAAATTATTAACATCCTTTATTAATTCAATAAGTGGAATTCAAATTCAACTTCATTTATATCTGAAATCAATGAAATAAATATGTATAATGTGTTAATATAATATATTATACATATATATTATTTAGATTAACTTTTTATGCTTCTTGTTTAATAACTATAAAAGTACATACTTTACAAAAAGCATGTCTATTATTTTTAAAATGTAATTTGTCAAATAACATCCTACATTAACAGAGGTATAAGCCTTTTGGCACTGTTTATATTTAAATAAAAGCATTTATTTCAAGTAAAATATTGAAGGATAAAGACAGTGTTATAAATAGGTATTGATGATGTGTTTCTGCTTTATTTATTTTTCATAATAAGGTTTTTGTGGTTATTCCAACTTGATATAAAGTTTGTTAAATTAGTAATTAGTTTTAAATTTGCACTAACCTTGTTTGTGTCCTAAAACGGACAATTTTTATTATAAATATGGCTTTAGATATACAATTGTAACTTCAATTTGTACATAGATTTTCTTAGATATTTAAGAATATTTGTCGAATTATAGGGAATGTTTTGTTTGTTGACAATAACCTTTGACATAATTATCCTTTGTTTGTATGCCTATTTTTGTGATGTTTGAACAATTTTTTTGAAGACAAAAATGAAGGTAATGCTCAAAATATACATTTTATAGCATAGTTTCTATGTTTGTATGTATATTGCTTCCTATTTATGACAAAAAAGCAACATTGACACAGTCATTTTTTATAAAATGATGCTAAGATGCTTTTAATGTCTCTATTTTTTTAATAATAAAATATCTAAGATGTCTTACAAGTTCTTGTTGTTGATGTGCTGTGACAGTTTTACTATTTGCTATTGACTTTATAGATTTTCACTATATACTGTGTAAGTATTGCCATAATACAAAATTGGAAGGTCTTGTAACAGAATAGAATATTGAAATGTTGAAACTGAATTTTATTTACACAAATTCATAATGAACTTGTATCTATTGTTGATTGCTAGCTTGTCTACGATCTTCCCAAATCAATTGGTGATTTTTAATTTGACTACCAAATAACAATTTACTTGGTTCCTAATGCTTGAAGTACATTACGATTTTCCACTTTCTAGTAGGTCTTTAGCTTCGTTGATTTTGGCTGCAATCAATGGAGAGCCTCCTCGGTCAGGGTGGTTCAGTAACATTATCTTTCTATGTGCGTCCCTTATCTGCAATATGCACCAATTAATAAATTATCATAAAAAAGTGGATGACTTTAAATCCAGAATTGCAATATTTGCAATATTTGCAGGCCCAACAATGATGAACTTCAGTTGGTAATTGCCAATGAATTTAGAAAGAAAGAATGATAAACTTCACTTTCTAAGTAAAAGTATAAGATATCCTATCTAAACATTTAGAGGACAAAACCACCCCTAAGGCCAGTGGTTTTGTCTCTGTGATAGCTATTACGGGTCCATATATTATCTACAACATACAACTTGGTAGCAGATAGATCAGGTAAAACTGTTGCCTACATCCATAAGTTCTGATACTGTAACACTACCACCAGGTAAAACAAATAAGTATAATGTGAACATGGTACTTGAGGGGGATATATGAAGTTTTTCTTTATAGTACTACTACTTCTAGGCAAGTATCAAAAATATTGCAAAAATAGCTACTACTTAATGGTAAAATAATATCACACAAAATAGGTACCTTAGCTTTGCTAGCTGTAGGGCTTACACCCAGTATAAGAGCTGCCTCTCTTTTTGTCATTTTAGGTTCAAATCCTCCTTTGTAATACTTTGAATTTGCCAACGTCTCGGCGTCAAATTTTGGGAGATTTTTCATGGCTTCTGCGAATTTCGTAGAGGCATTGGGCATTTGTCGCAGAATGTATCTTCCGGCAAACCCGACGGCGGCCATCCCTAAGCCTGCTAAAATTATTGAACTCGCCTGAAAATTAATATCAAATTTTAATACTTATTGCAATACTTGTAACAGGTTATGAAATAAAGAGCAAGTGGTTACCATGTAGTGTCTTGGATAGAATTGTCCCAAGAAATAATATAACTGATATTTAACTATTGATCTTATATTTACGCATTTCAGCGCTATGCTGTAAAATAGCTATAAAATACGAAAAATGTTTTTTGTTTGAATAGTTTTGATCTGATTATGACGTGACAGCTGATAAGCTGTGACATGACAGCCACAGGTGACAGCTATGAGAGAACTTTGACACTTGACACTACTTGACAGTCCACATGATGACTACTTGACAGTCACATGAGCATTGAGCTATAGTACATGGAGTAGAAATACCTACAGAATTGGCGTGATTGCCTACAAAAATTTGGGCGATTACAATGGCCGCCTTTCATAGGGTTGTTTTCGATAAATATCGATATCATCTTCTAATACATGAGCGGTTATTATCGATATTTTATCGACACGAATTCTTATTCTTATGTATGCTTATAGCTATGCTAGTGTGTATGCTTAGTCTTAGTAAAATACACTCACTAAATTAGAGCTGAGTATAATTGTAATAATTATGATGTAGTAATAAAATGTATCCTGTGATTTGCATGCAAATTAAATGGTGAAATATAAAAGAAAGCTATATTATATACTGAAGATCTTACCTACCTACTATACTTTTAGCAAATAAATAAATTCATTCATTCAAATGATCTCATTGATTACCAGCAGCTTGCGAAAGGTTCTCAACCAGAACTCGAGCTAAAAATTGCACATTGTGGTAATGTTGAATTTCAGTAGGATTTTCTATAGCAGCCTTCAAATGCGAGTCTTATGCTGACCAGCTCCTTGGAATGCATCTCTTTAAATATTGTTGCTATGTATTCCAAATTTTAATCATTATGTTTAGTTAATTTGAGTAGCATGATGACGCTTCGGTCAAGTTAAAGGCCAATAAACACATTTGATTTTTGTGCATTCTCGAAAGATCTTCTACTTACGTGTTGGACGTGAATGCAACAGGATCTTTATTTATTTTTTCATTATTACTATACCTTAAACAATATTATAAAAGAAGCAGGAACGGCTCTAGGTATGTTAATGATATGAGTAATTGAAAAGAAATGCCTTGAAAAGAACCTGCTTCAATTTTCAGATGATACGCATGTAGAAGTCAGTGACACAGATCTGTACGGCCCTGTGATTTCCAGCACAGATGCGTAATATCTTAGGTCTTAGGAGTGGCAACGCATTTAGATTGAAAGCTCTGGTTTCGTGTAGACTGATAGGCTATTACTTACCAATGTAAACTGATACCTGTTTGCCACTTCATAAATTGAAAAAATAACTGTGTTATGTTGTGCTTATACTTATATAACACTCTAACAATCTCTGAAAAAAATCCATGCTATATCGGGTGCAAAAAAGGTGAAAACAAAAATGATTTAATTTACATCAATTTCTTCTTCGATATTTTATTAAGAAACAAGAAATTCTATCGAGTATAATGCTAATACAATATAATATTACATAATTTAAATTGATATGAAAATAATTTTATATCGATACTTTGATATATCAGGTTAGTATTCGTACAACACTATATAAAAATGCTATTTTTAGAAAATAATGAATAGCATTAAAAGTCGTATAAGTCATACGAAACTTACACAGGTCTTCAAAACTCTTAATAAAACATATCACTATATATCACTGCATTTCAAAATCCTACCGAATACGACACAATCCGTGAAAATTTCTGAAGTCAATTGGTTACACCAAGCCTTCTTTAAATTTATCTACTTTAAATTTTACGCTTGCACAACTCAATCAGCATTTTGTAAAATCACATGCATTTGAAGTACATATTAAGACTGATACCATCAACTATCTTACTTCCATGCCAATTTACTCTGAAGACGTGATGTCATTTTCACCAGTTACTGACGATGAGGTTCTCAAAATTTTTAACTCCATTAAATCGAAAGCCGTTGGTTGTGATGGAGTAAGCAGAATAATGCTACAGTTGTTATTGGATCCTTTTCTCCCTATTTTAACGCACATAATCAACTTTTCATTTCAGACCGGGACGTTTCCTTCTACTTGGCGTAAAGCTTTTATAATACCTTTGCCGAAAACTCCTTCTCCGAATCAGTTAAATCATTTTAGACCTATCTCCATTCTTCCTTTTATGTCCAAGATCTTAGAAGCTGCTGCTCATCTACAGTTCTCGAAATATATTTTTAAAAGTAACTTAATTACTTCATTTCAATCAGGCTTTCGAACCGGGCATAGTACTTCGACGGCTTTGCTTAATGTCCTTGAGGACACTAGAGTAGCTATGGAATCTTCCAAGCTAACTGTACTTGTTCTCATAGATTTCACCAATGCGTTTAACACTGTGGATCACGACCTCCTTCTCGTCGGGCTTAGAAACATTGGTGCCTCATCGTTGGTGCTGGATTGGCTCTCGTCTTATCTTCGCGGTCGACAGCAGGCCGTTCGCGTTGATCGTGAGTTATCCGATTGGTGTGAGCTGTCTGCTGGTGTACCGCAAGGCGGCATCCTCTCTCCTTTGTTATTTTCTATATATATTAATTTACTCACTTCCCACTTCACTTGTTCTTATCATTTGTATGCGGACGATCTGCAACTTTATGTTCATGCAGATCCTAATAATATCAGTGACGCTATTGTAACTTTAAACAAAAATCTCGAGACTCTTACTAATCTGTCGCGTAATATTGGTATCCTTGTCAACCCTCTTAAGTGTCAAGCTATTATTATAGGGAGTACGTTTAATAATAAAAATTTGAATTTGTGTGAGCTGTCACCTATTTTGTTGAATAATATGACCATTCCAATCTCACAAAATGTTAAGCATCTTGGTCTATATATTGATTCTTCACTAACCTGGAACACGCATATTACAAACATTAGTAGAAGTTCATCAGCCACGTTGCGATCTCTATATAGACTCAGGAACTTTCTGCCTTCTCGAACAAAGACCGTACTTGTCCAATCACTTATCTTTCCTCTCATTGATTATGCTGATGTTTGCTTCACTGATATCTCCCAAGATCAGTTAAACAGACTGGATCGAATTCTCAACAACTGCATTCGCTTTATATTTGGTCTTCGTAAGTTTGACCATATTTCTCATTTTCGTTCTAAGCTGAAATGGCTTCCCATTCGTCAGAGGCGATCTGCACGAATCCTCTGCCAACTTTTCAATATCATTAACGATCCTTGTTCTCCCGTTTATCTTAAGCGTAAATTCAAGTTTCTGGGTGATTCTCATAATCTTAACCTTCGCTCTTTTGCAAACCTTACTCTTGATATTCCTCTTCACCGTACTAGTATTATGTCCAACTCCTTCGCTGTTACAGCCATAAAGCTCTGGAATATGCTGCCCGTTGACATAAGAAAAGCTCGGAGCAAAGTTGCATTTAAGTCCAAAATTCGTTGTCATTTCCTTAAATCTGCTCTATAAATCATGGCCAACTTTCTATTCAACACTCAATAGCATCATTATTTATGTATATATTTATAATACTGTATTTTATGTAGGTATAAGTATTGTTTATTCTATATATATGTATATGTGTACGTATATTTTAACATATTCATAAATAATTACTTTAGTATGTTTAGTTTTTTTTTCTTTTCTTTTATGTCTTATGATTCAATTGAATCATTCCTGCACCTCTTCGACGTTTTTCTGTACTACCCAATGGTTGACTGGGAGATAATGCCTAGTGGCATTAAGTCCGCCCTATGTACTGTTCTTGTGCATTAAAGTATAAATAAATAAATAAATAAAAATTTGTACATAACCTCACAAAGTTCAATCCAAGATTATTTTCGTTTTCCTTGCACCACTCTGTTTTAAACAGTACGAGAGCATAATCAGTCAACATAAAGCAAAACTTAGAATACCACATTATCTAGTTAAAAGATTTAGTTTTCAAGAAAACAGCAAAAATATTACGAGCACCTGTTTGTTTGACAACAGATGTACCACAAATCGGGCGCATACAATGGCGCCGACGGGCACGCGAAGGCATAAGTATGACGTCACATCAAATCATTTCCAAAATTGATACTCTGCATACATCTTGTGTCTCTTTTTACAAAGGGAGCTACTGGTTAGTTAGAAAGAGTCAAAACTGCTTTTGTCAGACATGTGTCGATTTTACCCATTATTGTATAACTACTGTTTCTATAGTAGAATGTGCCTTCTCCATGTGTATTAACTCTGTGGTCATGAGGCAGATGGTCTGCCACACGAACCACAGAGTTTGCAGACCATAGTGGTGGAGTAACGATTAAAATAATGATCGGCATTCAATAATCGATTATGATTTTCATGGTAATGGACGTTACTTTATTGCGAACTACTTTAGTTGCTGTACCGTACCACTAGGTACCGTACCACCCACCACCCTGTTAGCCCCACTTTTGTGTGATAAACAAAACCAAGGCAGACGATCAAATCATTTGGCAAATATACAAATAATATAATTTATGTTTCATAGTTGATTAATAGTCTGTGGTCTACGCGGTACTTAAGTTTAATAATCTGTAGTGGCAGAAGTGCAGAATACTTGGAATCTGTGCTTGGAATGCTATTGGGTTATTGGCAAGAAGCTTGAAGGTAAAAATGGAGTCCAAACTCCAAACAAAAGTTTGAGTCAAATACCTACACATCTCTATCCTCCTCTTAGGGGGCCGACCTCTCTTTTTAGTGTGATCTGTGGTATTGCTATCTTTTTATTAATATCTACTACGAAACTTTGTGAAAGAAACACCACAGTTACAGAATTACATGATAAACTTTAGTGCATAATTTATTTACAACTTATTAAATGTATTCAATTAACTGTTTTAAAAATTATTAATAATATATCTCACATTGACTATTTTGAGTTAGTGTATCAGTTGAAATTATACATCAACTTTTAAGGACTGTACGGAAATACATAGCACGGCAATATTGAATATGCTTATCAGTAATGTCAAAACCAGATCGGTCTATATATACTATTTAGTTTTTATGTTTTCGTTGTGTTTTTGACTGGAATTCGTTAAAGTGTGTAGCAATGGTAAATAATTGCATAGTTGGAGGTTGTGCTAGCTTATGGCATCCAGGAAGTGACCAAAGATTTCACGTGAACAAGTGTTTGAATCGTAATTTTTGTGTCGAATCACTATCGACATATTCTTGTTTTATTTTAGCTTAATATCTTGCTAAAATTATAAGTCAGTGTTTTAAACAAATTAATGAATGTTAACTTTAGTAATTTCTAATAGTCTTACATTGAATTACATTGATTTATGCCATTTAAAATAAGTTTGTTTTTATCATATCGTTATCAGTAGTGTTGAAGTAGTGTGACAATAAAACTTTATTAATTGGGAATGTTTTATAGAATCGACTTTTTTTGAAAATACGAACTAACATATATTATTTTCAATCAAACTAAATAAACTATGCCCGGGTAGGAGGTATATAGTTTCTAAGGGTATATAATTTTCTCGTTGCTTGAGAAGCTAACCCGAGCGTGAAGTTACAAGTTGTATTTCATCCATAGATTTAAGTAGATAATAAATCTATGATTTCATCCACGAAATTTAATAACAATAACTTTAAGTAGTATGTAATAATAATTCAATAATGCAAGACGTTTGCAGAAAAATATATTTTTTTATTGATTATGTTATACTTCAATGTATACATTAAAATCTAAACTTACATTGTAAACCACTATAAACTTTGTTAATACATTGATTATAATGGCTGTAAGTCCATTTTATTTTATCCCTATTTTCCTTAAGCTTAATTTAAAATCATGGACACGTAGCTGTCTGTGGAACTCATTTCAGTATGGATTTCTGCAATAATAATCAACTAGAAAATAGAATCATCGCCACACCTATACAGTATCTACACATAGTATGATACCATGAAATATTTCAAATTTAATGTTTAATTACTTCAAGTTTAATGTACGGCTCTGTTATTGCCGGGACCAGAAGCAAAACACTAATCAATGTGAACTGCAAGCTTGTTTGCCACTTCCATTACATAAAAAAATCCGATTTACCACAATTCTATATATATATCGGCTCGGACGTATTATTAGTTTCATCGTCCGACATAGTGGGCGTATAAAGTGGGTAGTCTAGCAACGAAACAACGAATTACACAATTAATTACACTCACAAGTCACTGTACACAACTACAACACAATATCAGACTGAAACGACAGAAACAGTTCCTAGCTTGGAGGAGAACTTATCACGAGAACGATCAAATGGTAAGTGAGCCTTGATCCGACCTCCCTCCAATGGCTAGGCTCTGTTGTAGCACGAAGTTAATTGCAACATGGCGACGGTGGCGCCCTTTACCGGAACTCGTGCTTTGTCAGTTATCGATCCGTACTAGTGACCGTCTCCCACAGATTATATATATATATCTATATATATATATGTATATATAGATATCTATCTATATACAATAAACTTTGTTAAACACTCTTAAATTCATAATGTTTACTACATTCAATGTCTTGTGTACCACAAAAGATTTCGTCTTGAAGTTTGGGATTCATTGATAAATGCTTCATTATCGACAAGATTTTCATTCTTTTCCTATGCTCGGTTTCAATAAATTACTAACGTAGGTAGGCTTACATAGCTTACTATCCGTTATAATTTGACATTTCATCCATACATTAACTCTCACAATCAACCGTTCCTAAATATACGTACGGAATAGTACGGATGTTGGTAAGTTATTGGAACCCGGCCCTAGTAATGCCATCTTACCAGAAAGAAGAAGGTTTTAACAGACTGTAATTATGGGGATGTTCGTATCAACTGAGATCTTCGAAATCCTTAACTACCACAGAGGCAGATCATCTTAAGCCTTAGGGGTGGCAACGCATCTGCACATTTACCACTGGTTTTTGTGTAGGTGTCTTTCGGCTGCAGTCGTCACTAAACATCCCTGCTGCGTGTTTGTCACTTTCGTTACATAAAAAATATATATGTGTTGTTATGTTTTATGTGTCAAATATGTGGGATTTTTATCATAAAGCAATCGATAGCGTGCACGGGTGTAGACAAGTTTTTTCGTGCTCCTCCGAGACTTCATAAGAAGGTCCTACTCCCCATTAGTTCACTGTACATCCCATCAACTTCCATATGGAACCATCTCATCATCGCGATCGTCATCCTCCATAAATATATTCATTCACTATGTTAGAGATTTATGAAATGATCAGTTGTATGTAATTATAATATTACTTGATCAATGGCGTTATAGTTTATAGCTGTCTCTTTGGCAAACGAGAAGAAAAATTAAAACATTTTGTTATCTTATATAAAAATCACAGTCATTTCCCAGGAAAATTGTCACCCTACTTAGAAAGAGACGGCCTGCCCCCGGAGAGAGGGATAGCTATATATTAGCGGTGGGACGGGTCGCAATTTTATCGACCCGGGCGACCCGAATTAATATAGACGCTAGCCCGGGTTGCATCTCGGGTTGATTCGGGTTGAAATATAAATAAAAAGTACCTAGTATGAGAAATTACTTGCTTTGCAATGCCTTCATTGTTTGAGCTAAGTTCACCGTAGTTCACATGTCAACAATGAACCTTCGTAACCATACCTATACAGAAAAGCTGAACGATACTCTGGTTTTGTAGAAATCTATAGGCTGCAATCATCACATGACATCCGTGTACAAACTACATGCATGTTCGCTTAGTTTGCCACCATCACTCCATTAGAAAAAAAATCAAAACATGACATTGTAAGAGCGCTAAATTCGTATTGTGTTAATGTACTTACTTCAAATATTATAACGCGTTACCTCTTACTGGCTCTTACTCTATGACGTAGTGCGAGTGAAAGATAAAATATAGGTAGGTATACCAACTTCAACACCGCGTCCTTTTTTCTTATTGAATGTCCAATGTCCATTAGGAAGATGACGATGATTAGATAGTTCCATAAGAAATAATTAATATGATAAGATGAGTCCAGTGAAGTGATGGGGATTTTACTAGAAACTTTTTATGGAGTTTTGAAAACAACACGACAAGTCACATTTTACTACAATAAATCACTTTCCTACACTCTTATCCGTGGTCGAATGCTTTACGAAATAAAACTAATAAAAGCCCGCCAAAACACCCAACCAAAGACTAGAACGCTCACGCGCATGCGCGCTCCGTTTAAGGATGGCGATAATTAATCGGCAGATGAATCTTTCGGACCAAAAAATCGATTATTTAAATCGATCCACAGCACAGAATCAGAGAAAATAAGACAGGAAGCCAGATAATGACAGATACCTTATTTTTGGCTCATTTCTTATCCTTGGTTGAGTTCTTAGTATTACATAATACAAATCGAATATAAATTGATTAAGTGGAAAAATATAAATGTAAATTATAATAAAATAATAATCGATTCAAAGATCGATCTTTTTCAGAAAGAATTGCCATCCCTAGCTGCGCTCCACGTCATTAGCACGCATGCGCACTGGACTCTATTAGCACGCATGCACACTGCGACTCTATTATAGCGCATGCGCTTTCAAGGTTCCCGCCAAAAAACTCTAATTTAATTCACTTAGATTAGATGGCACGCAATAATGACCACTAGAGCATTGATATACCTGAGGATGTTTGCCTTGATGTTAACATATGGGTTTTAAAGCTTTATTTTTAGGGTTTCGTAGTGAGATAATAAATTCAGAATTTAGATAATACATGTTATTAAATATTTATTACTAAAATAGTAATATGTACAGTGTATGCTTAATTCTGAATGAATTAATCATTTCAAAATTGAAATACCTATTACTCTTCTACTTCGACATGTCATGTTAGCCATAATATATGTGATGACGTGTATGATGATGTGTAACAAATTTTTAATTTATACCTTTTTGATTAAGTGTTCCAAAAAAAAATTCTTAATCTCAAGAAACATTTTTCTCATATACCTATCCATCCATCATAACGTCGAGTAGCGGACAGACGAGCAGAGCGCATGCGCAACCCGTCAAACCGTATACATTATATACATTCATTTGCTGCCCGACTTCTGTCTCATTCAATCACCTACTGAAATATTTTGCCTTTCTCATTTACACACTATATAACGCAACCCGTCACGCCGTCAACCCGTAAACCTTCTCTCTCGTTCTATTACCTAATGAAACAATTAACCTTTCTCATTCGCACAACCCGTACGTACGATACGGGTAGGCATCTCGGTTATCGCACGCCGCGCGGCGAGTACGCGGTTACGCGGGCTACGCAGCCCGAAAGCAAGGTACCTAATTGTTCTGCGGCGGCGACGACGAAAGCGTGACCCGCGCGTGAGACTGATAGCCTGATGGCGCCACGGGTCAACCCGTTACAGCGCAAAGAGAACCCGAATTTTCGGGTTGGCTGACATGCTCGGTTCGTGCGGGCAATTTAGCTCGAGTCGCCCATCGCTACTATATATAGGTTTGCTTCAAATAGGTATGGATTATGTGGTCTCCATCTCTCCATTTTTACCTTCAAGCTTCTTGGTTATTGGTTTATATTCGGAATACTCTGCTGTGTACTCTGGCAACGGGCATTACCAAAGAGAATATAATTAATGGGCATTACGACATTGGTCTGTAGTCTGTGATTACTACTGGCAACACAGAGAAACAGTCGCCGCGCCGCTGGTCGAAGAGAATTGTATGGAAAAAAAATTGTGCCTCTTTGAAGAAGTTCAACATGGCAGGAGATCAGGCGCAATTTTACCAATTGCTAAACACATTACTGTCTACAGATAACAACATCCGATCCCAGGCCGAGGTAATATTGTTTCTATTTTCCATAATTACGTATAATGTGTGACAATTAGGTTCGATAGAAAAGTAATAATTACAAAAACTTGAGGTTGTGGCCTCGTGTCAAAACGTGGTCATGGAGGATAATTTCGCTATAATTCTGTAAATAATTTAGCAAACTGCCATGTTCAAGTGCAACTCGGCGGCGTAAGTTGAAAAAAGTTTGATTTGTGTTGACATTATAATTTATTCTTCTGTATACATGCGCAAATTTTTCGTAACCAATAATGACGGGCGGCGCGGGCGGCTACCAATAAAATTAGACTTGCGCATGTGATTTGTATTTTATAAATGTAATTACTAGACTTCTCCTTACATGTTCCATGTTATTGTTTTTTCGTTCAATTCTTGACAAACTTCATAGCCTCATACTAATTATTTATGGTATGGTTCCAGTGCCTATACATAAATAGGTGTAGGGCTGCTATCACCTCAATTGCCGACGCCGGATAGACACGGCAAAAATCACAAACATTTGGGCAAAATATGGTTTTGCCCCAAAACAACTCTGAAAAAGTATATTTTGCTATAAAAATAAAAAAAATTGTTACACATAATATTTAAAATTCAAACAATAGCTTGTTATTAATTAATTTAAAATTAATATTGTAATTGAATGCAGTACATATGTAACCACAATGCTGTTAACTCTTTCTGACAGCAAAAATACAGTGTAAACTCTTCATTACAAAACTCAAGGGACAGCATTTCATATATAAAAATATAATACATATGTGTATCAATATGTAAGTTTTAATGCATACCAACCAAGTTGTATTCACTTCTACTCTATAGGGAGTCTATCGTTATAAAGAATTATGTTTTAAAAGAGTTTACACTGTAATTAGAAATGCTCTTTTTTGTATCTATCAAATAAGTATTGATACTACTAATATGTAGTACAATATATACCTAGGGTTATTGTGGATGAATTTCTTACAAAAAAATATTTCAATTTATTGCTTATCAATAATCAAATTGAATTTCACCTGACAATCAAAGACAACAAATGTGTCCGGGTTATATCCGAACACTCCCAAACACCCCTGCTAGATGGCCCCTGGATGCCCTTCAAACTAGGACAAAACTGGGGAAATCTGGATGTATGGCAGGGCAGCCCTATGCAGGTATATCCTGTAGTACAGCAAATATCTCAAATTGTTATATAAATAACCAAAATGGTGTCCAATATTTTCATCAAGATAATATCTTATTATTTCTTTTATTAAGAGCAGTCTAGCTAACTAGCTGCAATTAGCACTCTATAAACATTAAAGCCATAAAAACTGAATCACTAGGTGCATGAAGTTTTAAGTAAGAATTGATATCATATTATACAGCAATAATTTCATTGTGTTATAGTATTGTTCCGTTTCTCAAACTAGGTATTTTTTAGTTGGGTTTGTTGTTGTGTAAATGAGTATGCATCAGTAAGATAGATACCTATAAGATGTTACATTTTCTCTAGCTTGATGGTAAACTAGATAAAATGTTATATGTAACCATGGTTCTTGGATTTAATTTCTGATTTTCTGTGCTGTTTACATTCTACTTAGATGAATAATTAAAACAAGTAGCCTGTATTTTAAAAGACTTTGTAGTTAGTTGCCCTACGAGGTCCAGAACGGCAAACCTAAATGAGGCCCCCAGTTCAAAGAGTTGATATCATTTTACAGGCTTTAATTGATGTTGCAAATAAACTTTGCATTCTACTTTATAGTATAAATTCAATATGGATGTAAAGCAATACGTAAGTATTATACGCATAAAACAATGAATAAAAATGTTTAGTTACCGTATTTACCTAAAAAGTAAGGGAGGTGGAGGGATATCTGCCCCTCCACACTCTGCCTACCCCATAAGACTTGGTGTGAAGATACATTTACCTAACTAATATCACATCTAATTTACGATGATTTATTAGGATTTCGTGAGCTACACAATACTCATTCAATCAAACTGTTTTTACGAATTTATCTCACATAGTGATTTTTTAAATCAACTGAACCTCTCGGTTGCTTATCAGCTTTCATGATCCCGAGCAATGATCTATTATCGAGAAAATCTATATATATATTTTGACCAATAAAATTTAACCTAACAGCCAGTCATACATGCCAAATTAATGAGGATGAATGAATGGATATTTCGGTTGCTTTTCTGGTCTTGTTCATTTTAGTTTAAATGTATATTTATTATTAGATAAAACAATAAAAATAGTTTTCAAAATTTTATATACAATTTTTCATATTCAATTATTTCCGGGTGGTAGAGCTCCAGCGACAGAGGTCGCGGGCGTAAGCATCACCGCATTACTTAATCTACTTGCCGCTAAATGGTAGTGTTCCGTACTGGTTAGGGGGTAATATCCAGCACAGAGGCATAATACCGTAGGTCTTGGGAGCAACACATCTACATTGAATCTCTCTCTCTCTCGATTTCATGTCTATGTTTATAGGCTGCAGTATTACTTAACATCAATGTAAAATGTATGCTTGTTTGCCATTTCATATCATTAAAAAATATAATAAATGTATAGTTACCAAAAGTAAAAGAGTATTTTCTCTATATTTTAACAGGAAGCATACAATAACATTCCAACTGAGACAAAAGTGGTACACCTTGTGGGTGCAATTCAAAATGCCGATATTGGCGAGGAGGGCAGACAGACAGCTGCAGTACTGCTTCGTCGCCTGCTCAGTGCAGAATTCTTCGAATTCTTCCCCAAGCTGCCATTTGAGCAACAGGCTATGCTCCGAGAACAGCTGCTCTTGACCCTACAGATGGATGTCAGCCAACAGCTCAGACGAAAGGTTAGAACATTTTGAAGTTTACTTTTCATTTCATGCGTATCATAAATTATAAGTATGTGCAAATAGTTTTAACTAAAACTAAACACACATACAAAAAAGTAAATTAAGGAATACCAATACCTACCCATGTCATTTTTTAAATCAGTTTTTTTACACCCTTATTTATAGGTATACAGATTATATCTATACAGCTAATGACTCATCTCTTACCATCTTATCCAATGGACAATTCCACTGACAAAGGTTAATAAATAAAGTATGATTATGAATAGGGGTGTCAGTGTTTATATTGTAGAAAATTAAATGTGTGACTTATTTATGAAAACAGGTTTCTGTTTGCAATCTCATATGCATATTAAAATTTGTACTTGATAAGTATATAAATTTAGAATAAGTATGAATACATACTTAATTTTATAATCACAGACAGTCGACACAATAATTTAACTTTCAGCAAAAAATGGAATGATGATTCAAATTTACATCTTAACTATGATTTTAAAAACACTTCTAATGCCCTCTATTCTTATTGTACTGATTCACAAAATGAGTCAAGTTAATTTACATGATCTAATTTTGTACAATAGACACTATATTACTCATCACTTAGCTATGGGTAATTCCCATTTTTAACCGATTTGCAAAAAAAGGAGGAGGTTCTCAATTCGTCTGGATTTTTTATTTTATTTTTCCCTTGGTTTACCTAAAGAATAATTCATTTTACTATGCAATATCAAAGAATAATGTAGGTAATAGTATAATTTATAGAAACATTCAATAGTAAGTTTATGTAATCAATTGTACCTAGTGACGCTTTAATTGTGTTATCATTAAAGTTAAACCTTGACAGGCCTGCTCAGCATGTTATTGAATTATTTGTTTTAGTTATTTTTTATTTATATGATATGTTCTTTTCGTTGAAATATTAAGCTATCTACAAACCAGTATGAAAAATAAAATGGCTCTGAGTCTACATTAACAGCTGGCTGAAATGATAGCAAGAGTAATATTTATTTTAAGTCTATAAGTATACACATATAAATTATCTAAAACCGACCAAGTGTGAGTCAGACTTGCGCACTAAGGGTGAGATTGAAGAAAACCCATACATTTCTGACAGTTCTAAGCATACTTTGCTCAAAGTATGCTTCGAGCTGTCAAAATCCATACTGTACTGACAGTTCTAAGCATAATTTGCTCAAAGTAAAGTCGTAGTGCGGTTTGTAAATCATACCCTAAGAGTTCTGAACCATTATGGTAATTTGTTTTTATAAGTCGAAAACTATCTAATTTTTCCTACTCGTAATTTGAATGCATTTTAAATTAATTATGTATTCAAATAATATATTATAATATATAAGTTATTTCAATGAATCTTAAATAAATAAAAAATAAAAGTTACAAAATTTACTTATGTACCTGTAAATGTAAATTTTGTAACTTTTATTTAATCCCTACTAATATCATAAATGCTAAAGTAACTCTGTCTGTCACCTTTTCATGTCCAAACGACTGTACCGATTTTAATGAAATGGCACAGAGACAGCTGACTTTGAGAAGCAACATAGGCTACTTAGTTGTTTATAAAACGACATGCACGCGGGCGAAGCGAGTTCGTGGCTAGTGAATTAATAAAGACTTAATGCTGAGCATAAACATCAAATCAAATGTGATTTTTTGCTTTTGATAGCCTAAATATTTTATTTTAAACTGTTTTTAGTTTGTATTTGTTGTTATAACGCCGACAGAAATAGGTACATCATGAAAATTTCAACTCTAGCTATCACAGTACATGATATACATCCTGATAATAGACACGACAGACAGACAGTGGAGTCTTAGTAATAGAGTCCCGTTTTTATCCTTTGGGTTATCCCGTTTTTATTGGTTGGTTATTTGTAAAATCTACATCTCTGTTTTTAGGGTTCCGAAACCCTAAAAACAGAGATGTAGATTTTACAAATAGGCTTTTTTGAACAAATATGCAATTTGTTATCTTTCTCTGCTCTTTCAAATTGAAACTAGTTACTTCTCAATTCTGATATCAACCAAATTCCATGTTTTTACCTTTTTCGTTGCTGTTTAAGCTATAGTGTAAGTCTAATAATTTTTTTTTTCAGATCTGTGATGTAGTGTCAGAGTTAGCAAGAAATCACATAGATGACGATGGTGTCAATCAGTGGCCTGAATTCCTACAGTTTATGTTCAATTGCGCTAGCTCTCAGGATTCCAACATCAAAGAAGCCGGCATTAGAATGTTTACGTAAGTTTACAGAATTTTTATTATATGTACTTATTATGTTATTCAGATTCTTTCTTGTGATTGCACGAGACCGTCAATGTCGCATAGTCGACATTTTGACTCTACTAGATGAAGTCTTTTGTTGTATTTCATAATGTTCAAAGATCAACTTGATATGAAAATCTCACCTATGGAACAGTTTTTAAACTGTTTGTGTTTGTTAAATATTGGTGCCATTTTTGTGTGGTGATTAAAGTCTAATTACAATGTTTTTTGCATGACCGGAATTTTCTTTAATGGTACAAAATATTATAGTGTAACAATCAACTGCAATATTGAAGAAATCACACATGAATTGAGTTTAATTCTTATTATTAATTTGTCAATAGATCAGTACCGGGAGTATTTGGGAACCGACAGAATGAAAACTTGGATGTGATCAAACGCATGCTCCTCTCAGCCCTCCAGCCGACAGAGTCCGAAGCGCTGCGGATGCAAGCCGTTAAGGCTGTGGGAGCATTTATACTGTTACATGACAAAGAGCCTGCTATACAGAAATATTTTAATGATCTACTGGTGCCTTTTATGCAGGTATGATATTTTCTGCTGTACATTAATTATTAAATAATCATATTTAAACAGAGTATAATAGGCCAATTTCAAGTTTTTTCTAATAAAAATGCTTTTATTGCAATCCTATTAAAAAAAAAGTTTTTTTTACTACTGGGGGTGCTTTCAGTTTTTCACGCTCAACATCGTAATTCGGTACGCCGACCGATCAAGAACTTATATACATTGTTTCACTAGTTAAGTGACCTTTACTGGCCATGGTTGGACACAAAATGCTTATGCTTGCCCTGCTGGTGCCAGCATCCTAACCGTAATAACGATTCGCGAGTCGTACTAGGATCGCGTCGATAGGGCCGGGGAATAATAATAACTGAGTAATTTAATTCTACAATTAGTTTTTGTCCACTATGATGCTATTTTCCTTAACAAATCCAATTGGATGCCAAAATATAATCATAAATACTATCTTAGGATTCTGATAAATATATCTTGATGTCTTACAAATATTGATTTCTATTTGTGAAGTCACTATGCCAATCTACCACTATCATAGTACGAGTTTGGATCCAAAAGTTTGTGGCCCAAACTACAAGGAGATATGACATCTTTTTAAATTTATCGTCATTTGTTAGTATGTCTCATATTGATTTATTGTGCACAGTTTCATTCAGATACTGCACAATATAAATTTTCTGTGATTATTTGTTTGAAGCATTCTGACGCGATTTTCAATAATGGAGAAAATTGAACATCGTGCAGTCATTAAGTACCTCAATAAAAAAGGCCTGTCACCAAAAGACATCCATCAAGATATGGTGAGCACTTTGGGGGAGTCTGCTCCATCGTATTCCAGTGTCAAGAAGTGGTCCTAGGAGTGGACGGCCTACAACCTCTACCACGAAAGAAAACATCGATAAAATTTGTGATCTCGTACTGGGTGATCGACGTTTGACCATTGGTAAGATAGCTGAGACAACAGACATTAGTTATGGCCGGGTGCAACACATCATAACGAAAGAATTGGGATTCCATAAGGTTTCTGCTCGCTCTGTCCAGAGGTTGCTTTCAGCTGAACAAAAACGAGTTCGATTCACAATTTCGCGAGACTGTTTGGAACTTTTTGAGACTGATCCCGAGAACTTTTTGTCTAGATTTGTTACCATGGATGAAAGCTGGGTTCACCACCATATACCTGAATCAAAGCAACAAACCAAACAGTGGAAAAGATCTGACTCACCTACACCGAAAAAGGCTAAGGTCGTTTTGTCTACTAACAAAGCCATGGCTTCTGTTTTTTGGGATGCGAAGGTCATTATTTTTGTAGATTATTTACCGAAAGGTCAAACTATTAATTCTAGTTATTATTGTAACCTTTTACGAAGACTTCGAGAAGAAATAAAAGAAAAAAGGCCGGGAATGTTGCGTAAGAAAGTTTTGTTCCATCAAGACAATGCACGTGTTCACACTTCGGTTGAAACAATGTCTGTAATCCATGATTGTGGCTACGAATTGCTGCCCCACCCACCTTATTCGCCGGATTTAGCCTCCTCAGATTATCATTTATTTCCAAAAAAAAACATTTGGGTGGCTCGAAATTTTCGACCAAAGATGAGGTGATAGTCGCAGTAAACGAGTATTTCGCCGACCTTCCGGAATCTTTTTTTTTCGAGGGGATAAACAAGTTGCAGTTCAGGTGGAAGAAGTGTGTTGAGCTAGATGGAGACTATGTCGAAAAATAAAAATAAATTTAGACCCACTTTTCTTTCATTTTCTTGGTCGGGCTTCGAACTTTTGGATCGACCCTCGTAATTCAAATGTCGTTGTTTTTTTTTTATTGTTACAATACCATTTGGAAAAAAAAAAAACGATATTAGTGCATGTTATCATTGTCAATATCCTCAAGAACAATACTGACAATAACTGCATTTGCATACTGTGACAATGGTTTCATGTTTAATGACAACCATTCTTTTTCTAAGAAAACTCGAGGCATTGATTTCATGTTTCATAATGTTGTTCAATTGTTTTGAAACCTTGTTTATGGTGTCTAAATAATGGTTACGAAAAAATAGTTCAGCACATAACATCAATCAATAAATCTCTTTCAATCATATTATTATAATATAACCAAAATGTACTATCGAAGATATGTTCGGTCGGTCATATATTGTGATAAAGACTAAAAAAAATTAAGTCAAATTTGCAATAATTTTTGGTGATCAGAAACTTTTTGATAGTACACTATGTAGATCACTTTTTGTACTGTTACACATTTTGCTCCAGCATTATTTTTTTCAATTTGTGCACACAACTCCTACGTGTACATTTTACTATAAAATGTATAACTGCCATAGTGTGCAATAGTAAATTTGAGGAATTCGCTAACATCGACCCTTCTATAGGTCGTAGTTTGATAGTAGACCTCAATACAATACAAAGTATTATACAAACGTAATAAAATGTAAACCTCTTCATAATTTATGTCATAAGGTCCTTGCATTCATCTGATTTAATTAAAATCAGTGAGATAATGATGTTTTAATAGAATGCGTGCAAGAGGAATGCAACCACACAACACAATTTGTATCTACTGTTGCGGCTGAATGTAAATTTTATAAAATTGAAAAATTTGATTTGTCGCTTTCATGATAACAAAAATAAAATTTTAACTACATACTTATGACATTTCAATTTTTATAAATTATAGGTAGGTAAATAGTTTGTTAATTCCTGTATTTCTCCAACAGGTTGTAGTGGAGTCAGTGGAGAAGGGAGACGACGACGCGGCGCTGAAGGTCCTCATTGAGTTGGCGGAGTCTGCGCCAAAATTCCTGCGTGCCCAAGTCGAATCCATCTTTCACGTTTGTATCAAGGTCAGACGGAATTATCTTGCGTGTCACGCCTATCGTTACGTAATACTGTGATATCAGATTTAGGGCTGCCACTTTTTAAATGTGTTTGCAGTTAAATATTTTTTCTTAAGTACCAAATTATTTTTGTCAGTGATTGTCTCTTGTAAAAAGGGACTTTACATATCGCTACCAGTTGTAATAATACAGTGATACTAGCTGTTTTATTTGAGCTGCAGAACTTACTTCTTTTATGCTAGTCTTTCAACCTTAATTCTTTAATATTTAAAAGAATGAGGTATTTGTCATCAGTCTTAGATACTTTGTATCACTGCTTGACCACAAACCACAGACTATTATGTGTATGATATTTACATCATGAGTGTTACAATATTTATGTTCTATGTTCTTTTATTGTACGTTATTTGTGTATTGTGTTGTATTAATACTACGCTTCTGTTCAAACTATTTCTACTTCAAATTGCATCTAAAACAATGCAGAAAGAGAAACAGAATAAATGTCACATTTATACAGTTGTCTTAAGACCTCTAAACTTCTTATTTCTTCCAACACACGACCCTAATTACAACTATCAGTCAGTATAGAGATACCTAATGGACCCGTTTGATCGGACAAATGGTAATTGAACTATTGACGCATTGTAAAGTGCTGCGTCACTAGCTCCGCATATTTCTACATATATTTACTACCTTATATATGTATATGTATTGTCGTTTTTATTACAATCGATGAAGTCGACGTCTATCAAGCACTTAGGAGATAAATTTTAGTTCCTATCATAAAAATATGTTACTATTAATAATATTCAACTAAAACACCAGTTTTATCAAATATGCAGCATGTTATTTCTTTCGATTTTCGTATGTACTAAAGTGATAAATGTCCTAAATGTGTGATTAAAAGTAATATTAGAAAGGGGCAAACAAGTATGTCTGTTAAGCTTCCGCGACACACGACCCAACCACATCACTTAGCTGAATTATGGTCTACATCAGTGGTTCTCAAACTTTTTAAATGATGGAACCCTTTTGGGAATCAAAATACTTGATGGAACCCTACAATAAAACAATTGTTTTTATATGTGTATTTTTTATTAATCAGCATAATAAAAGTACAATGTAACAGTTACTAATTATTATTTACTTCACCACTTGGCAAGGACAATAATAGAAAACATTTAAAAAGAAAAATCTAACTAGTGGGAGGTATGAAACTGTGTTTTATTTTCCATCAATTGGTTGATATCAGGTTTCATGGAAGAAAGTTGGAGTCTCATATCAGCTTCGGCGTCCAGTCTATTGCGATATTTTGTTTTCGTGGCTGCGTAGGCAGAGAATCCTGTTTCGCACAAATATGTAGTTGGGAACGGGAGAAGAATATCCAGAGCCATTTGGCCAAGCATTTCATATTCATCTTGGATTCTGCACCAAAAATCATTGAGAGGCGTCGTTTTGAACAGTGACTCCATACTTGTGTCTGATGACATTTCTATAAGAGATTCATATATCTCGTTTGACATGTTTTCAGGCTTTTCCAAGTTGGGTAAAAAAGAATTATGAATCCATGAATTCACTTTAATTTTTGTATTGTATTCTTCGGGAAAATACTTTTCAAAAGATGCGCGCATCGAACTGGGATATTGGACCAATTCTTCAAACACATCATCTTCAAACATTTCTGAGTCGTTTTCGCTAACAAACTCACTGAGTAACGTAAAACTTTCTATTTCTTTCTTACCAATGCAAATGATCCAAAAATCTAATTTTCTTTTAAAAGCAGTTATTTTATTATAGGCCTGAAACACTGTTGTCTGTTTACCTTGCAACGATAAATTCAATTCGTTAAGTTTTTGAAAGATATCCGCCATAAAAGACAATCGGAACAACCAAGTTTTATCATACAAACGGTCCTTCAAATTAAAAGAAGTATCTGCTGAAAGAAACATTTGTAACTCGGCTCTAAGTTCAAATAGCCTTGTTAAAGTTTTACCCCGAGACAGCCATCGCACTTCTGTATGGAGCAGCAGTGTTTTATGTTTGCTGATGGCAGCAAACATAAAACACTGCTGCAGGATTATGGAATCCTCACACAATAATGAGAACAATCGGGATTGTAGTGGTCGTGATTTGATAAAATTTATTATTTTTACCGCTTCATCCATAACTAATTTTAGATTTGACGGCATTTGCTTCATCGCAAGTGCTTGTCTATGCAGAATACAATGACTGGAACTACAATTAGGCGCTTTATTTTTCATTCGTGACACTGTTCCTGCTGTTTTACCTGTCATCGCCTTGGCCCCATCTGTACAAATGTCAATGCAATTGTTCCAACTGAGATTATTTTCTTCAAAAAATATATTTATTTTATTTAAAATCTCTTCCCCGGTAGTGTTTGTAAGCAGCGATGAACACATAAGCATGTCTTCTTCAAAAGAACTTTTATATGCATATCTCACAATAACCAGCAAGATAGCCAAACCAGCGACATCAGTCGACTCGTCCATTTGCAAGGCGAATCGTGTATTTTGTAGACGTGTAACTAGTTGTTCTTGTTTGACGAAGCTTGCCAGATCATGGATTCGTCGTAAAACAGTATCGTTTGATAGCGGAACAGTAGAAAGATGCTTTGCAGATTTTTCATTGAGCATACATTTTGTTATGTCTAATACACATGGTTTTATTAATTTCTCAGCGATAGTATGCGCTTCGCCTGCTTATGCAATGCGATAGCTAACTAAATATGATGCCTCCGTGGCCTTTTCGTTGATAGTTTGTGTTACATGCATCATATTTTTTTGACTTTGTAATAACTGATCTTTTTTGCGAACAAAAAATTCTTTATTCTTGTCTATAGACTCGGGGTGTACAGTTTCTAAATGTCGGCGCAATTTGGCAGGTGCCATGGAACTATTAGGAAGCAGTTTACTACAGAGCATGCAGAGAGGTGAGCCGTTGGAATCAACAAATCCGAAACTGATATAAGATTCATCATACTTCCTTCTTTTCGTCTTTGAAACCGTCGAGCTTGACGTCGTGGCATCATCTTCTGGATCGGTGATTGCTATATTCTCCGCGCGCACCGCTTTTGAACATTCAGCGTCATTAGAAGCGGTTGTTGCAACACCTTTAAGCCAACGTTCCATTCTTCTTTATTTATAATGTTACACGTCAGGATAGTGAACGATACTAAAGTAATACTAACGATTATAAAAAATGTAAAAAATACTTATAATGTTTGATAGACGAGCATTGAGAGCAGTAAAATGATATAAAGCAAAGGAATCGGAGAATACTAGAGATGTTTCTCGCTAGCGAGCTTGTAAGTAGGTAGTAGGGTTGTTGAGGAAGTGATTATGAGGAAGAGGAGGAGGAAGAGGAATTGTGATGCGCCAATTGAGAGGATGCGGATGAGGAAGATATCCTCTTCCTCTTTATAAAAATTTATAAAAATTGTGTACGTACATATTTGGGTAAAACAATGACAGATTGTAAGTTTTGTTGTCACGTGGGGTCTGTGGAATGCGCGTACCCTACGCGCATTCCACAGACCGGCAAACTTAGAGCGAACGGGTTGTACAAGTATAAAATGGTTGATAGCAAACTTATGAGATATTGTACCAGCTATTGTAACACATGTTTCTACAAATATAAATAAATAAATAACGTTCATAGCGTTTTGTGCGGCCGCAGAGCGACCAGAGAGAGGTGTTTTGATTTTTTTTTTTCTAAATTCTTGCGGAACACCTACAGAGGTATCACGAAACCCCCTAGGGTCCGCGGGACACACTTAGAGTATAGCTGGTCTACATTAACATGAACTTAGTACTAAATAAATCCAATACATTTGAAATGGAAAAATATTACTGGAATTGGGGTACGGGCAAGAGGGGTGACTCCACCAAGGGGAGAAAAGGAGAGGGTCAAAAAATTGCTCTAAAAACACATCACGTAATAAGCACGACCCCTTCTTGACTACATTTACATGGTAACTAAACGTGACAAGTGTACGAACAGGTGATCGGCGACACGGACGCGGAGGACAACTGGCGGCAGCTGGCGCTGGAGGCGCTGGTGACGCTGTGCGAGACGGCGCCCGCCATGGTCCGCAAGCAGGTGCCCATGGCCGTGCGCACGCTCACGCCGCTCGTGCTCGAGATGATGTGCGAGCTGGACGACGAGCCCGACTGGGCGCTGCAGGACAACGTCTCCGACGACGACAATGAAATGTCAGTAATAGTCTTTTTTTTTTTTTTAATCTTTATTTTCATTAAGGGGCTTTTAATCTTAATATTCGCCTTAGGGCCCTTAAAATAAATTCAAAAGGTCGCTACGACCTTACTCATCTTCCGAATCGTCAGAATTTTGGATAGGAGCATTGTTTGGGCACATTTTACACCCTCTCAGAATATTTGACACGTTCCTGACTCATGAAGTTGGATGCCGCGCCCTTTTCAAAAACATTTGAAGACAAAATTAATGAAGGTGAAAAATTACTTAAGAATGGCAGATACTCAGAGAGGATGTAAAGTGAACCCAATCAAAGCTCCCATCCAAAATTCTGACGATTTGTATGCAAGGCAAGGTTGTGGCGGAAGCCCTTATGGTTTGGCCCTTTATGGAAATCTTAGATTTGGCGAAGGTACTGAACGGGATGCAAGGTATCTCCTATATCTTAAACTGACGTGTAGGAGTGAATTCAAAAATCCCGTTTTGGGCTCCCCTACTATAAATAATTTTGGGTCTTTAATCAAAGCAAATATTTTATTGTTATTATTCTTTATTCGTCGTAGCGCATTCCGTCGAGTACTCAAGACCTTCATAATAAAATGCCAGTCATTTCATATGATTCCTAAATATTGTTATGACAATACAGCCACCTATTGACATGTAACTTTGAAAAAATATGCTCGCTATCAAATAAAACAAATCATAAGTGCCTGTGCTGATACTTTGGCTAATAAAGATAAGAATCACAGACCACACTACAACTTGGTTTTGAAAGAAAAAAGTCTTACTTTAAGAAGTAAAGCATAACTGAAACAGAATCCTGAGAGTGTCATGAGTATCTCACATCACCAAAACAAAATAGAATTAATAAAACGGGAAGTCTTAGTGAGGCCTGCAAATGGATCTCATCATAGGTTCAGAGATGTTAATACTTTTATTGATTAGAAAACTATTTTACCCGGCTCATTTCATTGCTTCTTATATAGAGTAAAACTATTAATACATTCTTGATTTATTGCATTTACAATGTAAGAAGTAGTTGTACGACGCATGTATGCATGAATGTATTTTATATTGCACCCTATTTATAAGTCATTCATTACTTTCTAGTAAATCTTAGACATGTTTTAATAATAACTCAAAGAAAAACTGCACACTTTGTGCACAGGTTATTAAATAAATAATACCCTTTGTTTTATTTTATGCTTGGAACCGAGTATGCTTAATATTCTTTACACAAAATCAGTTTCCAATAAATTAAATTTAAAAGTGTAGATTACATTGTGCACAGTATATTTATTTGGTTTTTCTTTGAGATTGTCATTTATCACTATGTTACTCTTTACTAATTATATCACTAGTTTTAAGGTGCATTTCTAATGACTAATATAATTGTAGTGTAGTTCATTTAGGCTGCTCGCCCACGTCCGAAAATCGGTGACCGATTTTTTAGGAGAAAAATAAAAGGCACAGATGGCAATCGTACAACGCACTGACCTTTTGTAAGGACTTTTAGTTTCGTGTGTGTTACACTATCGCTGTCAGTACATTCTATTTTTCTCCTACAAAAAAATCACCGGTCACCGATTTATCGGACGTGGGCGAGTAGCCTTAGCAAGTTTTATAATCTTTATCAGGGCACTATTAATACCGTTTAGCACTGCACCATTTGTAGTTAGAAGCTTGACTTATAAATAATTTGATGGGCTTTATAAATTATTTTTGCACTAGTATACTAATATAATAACATTAATAGCATGTGTATGTGTGGACTGACTAACATTTAAAACAATTAATTTTGCTTGAGTTTTCAATAGTAAGATTTATTTTATATAGCAACAAAATGTAGTGTTGTGTTTCTAAATCTTACAAGAGTGAACATCGAGATAATTAGCATCCAATGTTCCTCATACATAAGGATGTCAGTCCCTCGATTACAAACATCACATGCTCTATAATTATGCCTGTTAAGTTAAATTACATTATAATGTTGCTCTGAATGAAGTGCCTGATTCAAATACTAGAAATCATTTGTCTACTTAAAATATCTTAGCACAAACTTGAATTATCTATGTATCTAAATTTAAAACTGTTTGTTCTCCTAAGAAAGTAAAATAAATAAATAAAATAGGACTTTTGCCAAAATAGTTTCTTAAAAAAAAAGTTTTGAGATATGTTTATTTATAATGTAGCTAACTTGAGACTATCAGAAGCTTATATTTTATAGGTGGAATAGATTAAGCAACAGTAACTCGAATAATAAAATGACCAAATATTACCGATTTTAATAGAAGACATTAAAATGAAAACAATTCGATTCCAGGAACTACATCGCCGCGGAATCAGCCCTGGACCGTATGTGCTGTGGACTCGGGGGCAAGATAATGTTGGGTCTGATTGTGGGCCAAGTGCCTGAGATGCTCAACTCGGAGGACTGGAGGCGGAGGCACGCCGCCCTCATGGCTGTCTCCTCAGCTGGTGAAGGCTGCCACAAGCAGATGGAACAAATGCTTGATCAAGTTGTCTCTGCTGTTCTTAATTATCTCACTGATCCGGTGAGTTTTCAACTATGTATTGTGTAATAAGATGAGGTTAATCTGATCAAATTGAATCAGTGACTTGATTATCCACTCTCATGCTAAGTTACAAGACAGTCGCGTTTGCAGTGAATGTAAGCAGGGCTCGGGGTTCCGGCGGCGTCGCCCGTCTTGGAATTTGTTTCGCCATGCTCCTCGCACGGCGCGTGTTACGTTGATTTAAAATAATTATTATTTAAAAAAAGACCAAAAAATCGTAATCTAATCACCCAGAATATTGTCCACGGCCCTGCTGTGTCGAGGCCAGGATATGCTCGGTCAAAGAGGCAAAACCTCGAAGGCCCGTACCGCGCATCGGGATTCGGAATTTATCATCCACTTGATGAACAAATTGTGTTAACAAAACACGTAGTGTTAGGGGCGGATCTGGGTTGTCGATTGACAATTTGTTTCCTTGATATTCACAGCATCCCCGTGTCCGTCACGCAGCGTGCAATGCTGTGGGTCAGATGTCGTCAGACTTCGCGCCGGTGTTCGAGAAGAAGTTCCACGACAAAGTGGTTCCCGGTCTCCTCGTCGTGCTCGATGATGGCGCCAATCCCCGCGTGCAGGTTATCTTCGATTGTTATAAAAGTCTTGATATAATATGAATTTGATCATTATTTTCGTGATCTCTACATTGAGAAATTAATTTGTTTTTAGGCTCACGCGGCTGCTGCTTTAGTAAACTTCAGTGAAGACTGTCCAAAACCAATTCTTACGCTTTATCTCTCGCCAATCATGAACAAGCTTGAAGTTATATTGACCGCCAAATTCAAAGAGGTAATCTATACTTATAATAAATCTGTAGAAGTGTAAATTCTGTACATTAATAAATATTGAAAAAATAAATACCAGGGGATCTTATACCGATAGATCGATACCGAACACAAATATGTGATTATATATTATTAGAAAATTTTTTGTCTGTCTGTCTGTTTGTTCAAGCATCACATAAAAACTATCGGTCCGATTACAATGAAAGTTGGTATGATTATACTTTAACCTTTGGCGCACAACACTGGGTACTTTTTATCCATTTGTGCACGCTAATATCAGAAACGGCTTATTCGATTTGCGGTTTTCATGAATATATTGTGGTAAGTTTCACTTAACATTTAGTGTTTGTTTCATGTGAATCGATTCAGAAATAAAAAAGTTATATCAATTTAAAGAATCATATCGAATATTTTTAAGCTATTCTGAATCTTAGTTCTATCTTTTAGGGGGTTTCGTACCTAAAAGGTAAAAACTGATCCCATGAATTACTAATCCTCCGCTGTCTGTCTGTCCGTCCGTCCGTCCGTCCGTCTGTCTGTCTGTCACCAGCCTGTATCTCATAAATAGTGATAGCTAGAAAGCTAACATTTACACAAATTATGTATTTCTGTTACTGCTATAATGTAGACGCTTTAAATTTTCACAGAATTTTTAGGTCTTATGTTGTATCGTAGCTTCCATAATAAAACTATATACATACAAATAAATAAAATTGGAGTGTCTGTTTGTAATATTAAAATAACCGCTTTTTACTCAATGCATATGTATGTATACACGGTACATATACCAAAACGACTTTTTTTAAAATTTTTGTCGATCTGTCTGTCTGTTTGACGGGACTAATCTTGGGAACGGCTCCACCGATTTTGACGGGACTTTCACTGGCAGATAGCTGATGTGATAAGGAGTAACTTAGGCTACTTTTATCTCCATACAACCATACATACCTACATACAAATAAACAGAATTTGAGTGTCTCCGATTTTGACGGGACTTTCAAAGGCAGATAGCTGATGTGATAAGGATTAACTTGAGCTACTTTTATCTCCATACAACTATACATACATACATAACTACATACAAATAAACAGAATTTGAGTGTCTCCGATTTTGACGGGACTTTCACTGGTCATAAGGAGTAACTTACGCTACTTTTATACTAGCTGCGCCACGACTTCGTCCAGGTAGATACTGAACAATCGTATTTTTTCTCACGTAGACGAAGTCGCGGGCACAGCTAGTTATACATATTTTTATTCGAGAAAAGAATGTTACGGTACGTACCCAACCCGTCTTGGGCGGTCGTGGCGAGCCAAATTACTTTTTTAAATATTTTTAAAGCTACTTTTACATATAATATATTAGGTTAGGATCGCAAAAAGCATTTTTTTTTTTCATTATTTTATGATATACGGGAGCCAAATTAAATCGACAGCATATTAGAGTTGCTGGCTGTTAAAATTTTAATAATTTAATTTAAAAAACTTGCGGTTAAATTTTGATAGACAACCTAGTGGATATAATATACATATATTATGTTCTCTAAATTATAAATATGCGTAAAATTTAGGTTGCAGTATATGTGGATGAACAAAATGATTCTGCAGTGGGATCCTAACCTATATCCAATGTTCGTTAGTGACATAGTTGCTATTTGGCTATATCACTTCCATAGCATTGGAAGATCAAATGTGACATTTGCTCCCTTTCTGTTTTCTATAATTAGTCGGGGATCTCAGTTCACAGACAAGCCAATATTAAGAGTTAATGTTCTTATCTTTCCGAATATTCGGAAAAAAATAAATAGCTAAACAGATCTGTCCTGTTTCAGTTGGTGGAACGAGGCACAAAGCTCGTATTGGAACAGATTGTAACCACAATAGCTTCAGTGGCCGACACTGTAGAGAAAGACTTTGTAGAGTATTATGATCGCCTGATGCCCTGCCTCAAATACATTATTGCTAATGCTACTACAGAAGAACTTAAGATGCTTCGCGGCAAAACCATTGAATGTGTCAGTCTTATTGGTAAAGATCTTGTTATTTTATACCTATACATCTATACAAATAAATAAAATTAAGAGTGTCTGTTTGTATTATAAAAATAACCACTTTTTACTAAATGCATATGTATGTTTACATGGTACATATACCAAAACAATATTTTTTACAATTTTTGTCTGTCTGTCTGTTTGGCGGGGCTAATCTTGGGAACGGCTGGACCGATTTTGACGGGACTTTCACTGGCAGATAGCTGATGTAATAAGGAGTAACTTAGGCTACTTTTATACTAGCTGTGCCCACGACTTCGTCGGGGTAGATACTGAACAACCATAAATTCTCACGCGAGCAAAGCCGCGGGCACAGCTAGTAATATATACCTAAATACAGTAAATAACCTCTCGATGGATGCACTTAATTGCACTTAAAACTGCTGTTGTGGGCGAGTGATGCGACTTGCGGCATGCGAAGCCCGCGATTTTGCAACGTTTTGATAGAAAATCTGCAAAAAGTTATCCATAATCTTCATAAAATAGTTTACCCCCTGAATTGTATTTTCTATAAACAACCATTTCGTGCTTGTGGTTATAATACTACCACAAAAAAACTACCCATTAGTCTCACACAATAGAATTTATGTTTGTATAATAGGTTGGGGAAAAAATCTTTTCGCATTATAGTATGAACTTTGTAATAAAATCTCTTTGGCTGTAGTATTTGTATCTGGCTGGTTTTGGTATCATTGAAAGTTAAAATTTTAAAGAACATAATTCCAAATTCAAATTAGGCAAATATGTGATTTTCATTTGTTTTTCGTACTGTCAAGACGAGTGAATCTAATGAAGAAATTCGATACATTTTAAAATTTCACTACAAAAAAGGTAAAAATGCAACGCAAGCCGCGAAGTAAATTTGCAATGTTTATAGACCTAGTGCAGTGTCTGTGAGAGTAGCACAAATTTGGTTTAAGCGTTTTCAATCCGGAAATTTTTATGTTAAAGATGCACCTCGCTATGGTCGCCCTATTACGGATAAAATGGATGCCATTTTTGAAAAAGTGGAGCAAGATCGACATATCAGTAGTTACGACGTAGCTGAAGAACTGAGAATTGATCACAAAACAGTTTTGGCGCATTTGAAAAAAGCTGGGTACAAAAAAAAGCTCGATATTTGGGTACCTCACGAGCTCACTGAAAGAAACCTAATGAACCGTGTACTCATTTGTGATTCTTTATTACGACGTAATGAAACCGAACCATTTTTGAAGAAACTGATAACTGGTGATGAAAAGTGGATCATGTACGACAAGAACGTGCGAAAAAGGTCGTGGTCAAAGGCCGGTCAGGTTTCACAGACTGTGGCGAAACCCGGGTTAACTCGCAATAAGGTGATGTTGTGTGTGTGGTGGGATTGGAAGGGCATTATTCATTATGAGCTATTACCACCAGGCAGGACTATCGATTCTGAACTCTTCTGCGAACAACTGATGAGATTAAAGCAAGAAGTCGAGAGAAAGCGGCCGGAATTGATCAACAGAAAGGTTGTGGTGTGTCATCATGATAACGCTAGACCTCATACATCTATAGCCACTCAGCAAAAGTTAAAAGAGTTTGGCTGGGAGGTGTTAATGCATCCGCCGTATAGTCCTGACCTTGCCACCTTCAGATTTCCACCTGTTTCGGTCTCTTCAGAATTCTTTATGCAATGTTAGGTTAACATCACTAGAGGACTGCCAAATCCACTTGTCGCGGTATTTTGATGAGAAGTCCCAAAATTTTTATAGCAATGGGATCATGTCCCTACCTACAAGATGGCAAAAGGTTATCGAACAAAATGGTACATACATGCTTTAGTTAAATTTAAATAAACTATATTAAAAAATGTTTTGAATTATCTTAAAAAATGCGAAGAAACTTTTTCCCCAACCTAATATTATTAAATATTCAAATGTATGTATGTTGTTCTACAGGGCTGGCAGTGGGTGAAGAAAAATTCATGTCTGATGCATCAGAAGTAATGGACCTGCTTCTCAAGACTCACACAGAAGGAGATCAGCTACCAGCTGACGATCCACAAACATCTTACCTTATTTCCGCCTGGTCTCGCATCTGCAGGATTATGGGTAAGATGTTTTTTATTGTGTTTTAAGAAGTTGGTGGAAAACAAGCGTGCAGGTCACATGGATGGTTAGTGAATACTGCAGCCTATATACATTTTCACAAATATGGTAATGATTGCAGGCTGTGTTAGCATCCAACCAAGGGTGCGACCGCCTATCGACATTGAATATACCAATGCCTATAGAACAATGTATGTGACAACAATGTTTCTTTGAACATGTGCAGATGGTGTAATAATGCTTGTGATTTTTGCTCAATTTAGGTAAGAAGTTTGCTCAATACCTGCCGATGGTGATGGAGCCAGTGATGCGGACCGCGGCAATGAAGCCAGAAGTGGCGCTTCTTGACAATGACGACCTCGAGACTATTGAGGGAGACATCGATTGGCATTTCGTTACACTCGGCGAACAACAGAACTTTGGCATTAAGACTGCTGGTATGTAATACAATGTCTTAAATTTTAACTATTTACCTATGAAGTATATGTAATTTTTAATGTGTCGTAAAATCAATTAGATGAATACAGTGTATGAAGTGGTAATGAATGTAGAAAAGGCACAACAGATTTTTAAGGAGAGAAACTTTCAAAATTATGCATCTTCAATCACCAATTTTTTGCAGAATTGTCTTTGAGTTGGTAGTTGATTTGCGATTACGAAAATCAAAAAAATGTACTTGAAATGGTAAAAGGAAATTAATAATTGTTTTATATTATTTCGCATTAACACATGCTTGTGAAATATATTTCTTAAAGAAAAAATGGAAAGAAAAATTTGTGTGAAAAATCCAGCCGCTCTTCCAACTACGAGCTACCGATGTGAAGGAAAGATTTGACAAATCGGGCAGGACTTCGGTAGCCCAGTTGGATGAGCGGCTGGACTAGATTCCTAGTGGCCGCGAGTTCGAGTCTCGCCTGAAGTCAAATTTTTCTTTCCATTTTTTCTTTAAGGAAATTAATATTTAAATGTAATATTTTTGCTTAATACTGTTCGTATCTATTAAGTAAGCGGTGTAATTAAGGATACCATTACTAAATAAACTACCATTTCCAGGTCTGGAAGACAAGGCGTCAGCCTGCGACATGCTAGTGTGCTACGCGCGCGAACTCAAAGAGGCCTTCGCGGAATACGCCGAAGACGTGGTCAAGCTCATGGTGCCGATGCTCAAGTTTTATTTCCACGACAACGTGAGGACAGCCGCGGCCGAGTCGCTGCCGTACTTGCTGGAGTGCGCCCGCATCCGCGGCCCGCAGTACATCCAGGGCATGTGGGCCTACATCCTGCCCGAACTACTCAAAGCTATCGACTCTGAGCCGGAGCAAGAGGTGCAAGTAGAACTGCTCAACAGTCTTGCCAAGGTCAGTTATTTTCAATGAAATAGATCCAAAAAAATATCAATAATATAATTTTAATGGAGCTGTAGCATATCGTACAAAGATCCAGACATTTTTGTCTTTTAACAAATGGTTGTTGCCCATTTCTTTTTATAAATAAATTGATTTGAAATTGAATTTCTTGCAAAATCATAACAGCTCCAAAATTATCTATTATAAATTGTCTAAAAGGATGCGAAATTATAAAACTGCAAAGAATTTGATGTTAGTAGATTAATAGAATTGAGATACATTTATTTTTATTATCTGCATCAGACTTTTTTTACAAACATAAGTAACATAATATATTTAAATATTTACAGTGTATTGAGCTGTTGGGCATGGGATGTCTATCTGACGAGATGATGACGGAGGTGCTTCGTATCCTGAACAAGCTTCTAACAGAGCACTTTGAACGTGCCACCGAGCGACGCCAGAAGCGGGCTGATGAAGATTATGACGAGGTAATCTTCAATATATTGAACAAAACTCTTTCATTACTGTTTTGCGTGATTGATAGAAAATACACAGGCAAAACTACTTGTCTTAGAAGGCTCTAATTTGTCATTTAGGTTTCTTGGAGTGTCCGGGAATACTAAGCTAGGAATTCCCTAAATTCCTAAGGGAAATTTACGCGTACGGAGTCGCAGACAAAAGCTAGTCTGCTATATAGAGCATGAAGAAATCAGAATATTTTACATTAATTTGCATGAGTCACAAAAATACTTGACAAATTCCCAGGTGGTAGAGGAACAACTAGCTGATGAAGACAACGAGGATGTATACGGCTTGTCACGAGTAGCGGACGTCCTGCACGCGCTCATGTCGGCCTACCGCGAGACCTTCTTCCCGCACCTCGACACCCTTCTACCACACCTGGTGCAACTATTGGGTCCTGCTCGCCCCTATGCCGATAGACAGTGGGCTATCTGTATCTTCGATGACGTCATTGAATTTGGAGGTAAATGGTTCTTACATAAGTATTTTGTTAAAACGGTTTCTTGTTCTGCGTAACTCGTAACTGACATCCTGCAAGTGCTCATGCCAGCCTGAAAATTGACAAAAAACATTATGGACAATCAACAACACAAAACAATTATTGTAATTGAAAAATTGTTAGTAAATATTCATATAATTTATTTCATTATTAGAAATACTTTTTGTATTTTTTAGTTTCTAAATAACTCAGAGTTTTACTGTTATCAAGATGGGAAAAAAAAAATGTTTTTTTTTTTTTCATTTTAAATTATCTAACTACGTGCGCAGTGTCCAGTATAAAGTGCATAATACTAAAATGGAATTGTTTCCCCAGGTCCGGCATGTGTGAAGTACCAAGATATATTCCTCGAGCCCATGCTGAACGGTCTCCGCGAGCCCGAGGCCGAAGTCCGGCAAGCGGCGGCCTACGGCTGCGGCGTGCTGGCGCAGTTCGGCGGCGACCAGTTCGCGGCCGCCTGCGCGCGCGCCGTGCCCCTCCTGGCCGCCCTCATCGCCGAACCCAGCTCACGCTCCGTCGAAAACCTCAATGCTACCGAGAACGCCATTTCCGCCGTCGCCAAGATCATCAAATACAACCACTCGCAGATCAACAGGGATGAAATCATAAGGCATTGGTGAGTTTGGTTCCAGGATAAACTACTCGCCAAGTAGGTTTATGGAGACTTATGTCGCTCGGCCAAGCGCCTTCCCCCCTCCTGTCCGTCCTCATCACTGAACCTGACTTACTCTCTGTTGAAAACCTTATCCGAGAACGCCATATCCGCTGTCATCAAGATTATCAACTACAACTATTCTTCTTCTAGATATTACGTGCTTTTTGTGTTAGTACATGACTAAGATTCTATGGCCATGTTAGTTTTCCCAGGCACATGCCACATATCCAATCCACTTATTCTGATTTTATTTTATTTTATTTTTTTTTTTATTTAATGGCAGTGGTAAACAAGCATGCAGTTCACATTAGCCTATAGACACCCACACAAAGACCAAGGTCAAAATGCAGATGCGTTACCACTCCTGAGGCCTAAGGTCTTATGCCTCTGTGCCGGAAATTACAGGGCCGTACATTACCACCTAACCGGAACACGATAGTGTTGGACACTACCATTTAGCGGCAAGTATATTAGGTAATGCGGTGGTGCCTACGCCCGCGAGCTCCGTCACTGGAGCTCTACCACGAGTAAAAATGCTTAATGAACATCAATGTGCAACATTTAAATGATCTTGTCCCTGTAAAGGATAGATTCTTTACATCTGAAGACTACACAAATTATTATCAGCTAATTTGACATCTGAGTCAGAGCGACAGAGAATATTAAGGGCGCCTTCAAATTATAGGCGTAAGGAAGCGCTTCCTTACGCCTCTAAGGTTTGGGTGCACCAAAATATTTTTTTAAAGTTAATGTAAAATTGTGCATTCTTCTTTAATTCATTTTAACAAATATTTTGGTGCAAACGAACTTCAATGGAATACATATTTCGCAGGTTGACCTGGTTGCCGGTGGTCGAGGACATAGAGGAGGCGCCGCACGTGTATTCACTGCTGTGCGAGCTGGCGGGCGCGGGCCACGCGGCGCTCGCCACGCCCGACGCGCCGCAGCGGGTCATCGCCACGCTCGCCGAGGCCTTCCTGCGCGACGCCGTGCCACCCGACAACCCCGTCTTCGCGCAGATGGTGGCCCTCGTCCGACAGATTCAGGTACACACTCGCCAAGGCTCAAGGCTTCACTGACGCCGCACTCCCCAACAATCCTGCCAACGTGAAGAGAGGAACAGATACAGCTAGCACACCCACACCGCACCGAGTAATCACCACACTCGCTTACTTTTCTTTCCATTTTCTTTAATTAGATTTGTGGGAAATAAAAATGGTAAAGTAAAAGGTTGATTGCCTTAACTTCGCATAAAGGAGAAGTTCCAAATTGGGCCCGCACCTTGTACACTATATCAAAAGTTAGAGAAAAATACGCAAAATCATGGAAAAATACTAGTTTTTTTGTCGGAAATATTTATTTAACGTAATTTTTATATGACAGGAATATGTTGCCATATTGCTACTATGACATTCTTCTTCAGAAACATACTTACTACAATTAATTGAAGATTTTATAAACAATTTTAATAGCTGAAAATTATTCAGTATTTTATGCTTCATCTCTCAATATAGTGTACATAGTGCGGGCCCAAGCTCCATACATTTTGGAACGTCTCCTTTAAGATTATGCGAAAAAGTAAAAAAATACAAAAGTTGGAGATTTTTATATTACCAACCATTTAACTTTTTCGAAATATTTTGCCAGAAAACGTGGTAAACCGTTTTCAACCCTTAAAATGCTTCCCCTTCCCGACCTCAGATCATTCGTAAATTATTTTTCCTTTTAATTTTATTATAATTATTATTTTCTTTTCTGATGGCTTTCATCCTGTTCTAATTTTAGGCACATACAGTCTGATTGATGCTAGCATAGCATCAATCAGACTGTATGTGTAACGTTGATTGTGACGTTTAGAGAGCCATAATAGATTTAAGAATCGGCGTGCATGTTCATTCATCATTTTCTTCATGAATTATGAATGTAGAAGAAGGACGGAACGTGTGCCAGGGCCGGGATATCTGGCGCTCCAACCTCTCCTGATCTACCTGCCTACTTTGACTTTGCGTGAAGATACATACACACATGAAAGATTTTATTTTTAGTATGTCACCAATTTGAAATGAATACAAAATATTTATTTATTTAAACTTTGCATGAAATAGTACATGAGGCGGACTTAATGCTAAAAAGCATTCTCTTAAATATGCTATCTAAGACTTCTTGACTTACAAAAGTATGTTTTGTTACAGACCAATGCAGAATTATTCAACTCGTGCCTGATGCAGCTGAGCTCGGAACACCAAGAGGCGCTCAAAGTGGCGCTCTCCACATAACGTGTTATTCACTAAATTTGCTTGTATTTATTGCCGCCTCGCCCCGCGCCCCGCACCCCGCGCTCCTCCGTTGCCAGTCACGCTCCCATCTCACCATTTAACCCCATTGACCCGTGCTAGGATATACATACACATTTTATTCACTATTATAAAGGCATATGACTATCTCACACATGCTGTGTCTTCTAGCTCTAGCTCCAGACGTTTCAGAAATGACTGGTGTCTGAATGTTACATTAGTTATCTACTCGACTTCTCTTCCTTACAGAGGATTATGTTTCTTCGATCTCATAAAGATATCTGTTGGGCTAAAAAATTTGCTGTGATATATTTTATACTGATTTTTGATGTTCAGCCATACTGAAAGTGTAGCACCTCTTTGACAATGTTCATGTTGATTTCTTAACACATATTTTTTTCTAATGGCCAATGTCTTCTGAATGAATTAAATGGGGACGGTCCAATTTTTTATGTTACCTATATAAAAGTAATGTGTCAAATGATTTATAATTCAATGTACTTGTATATTTGTAGAAACTTGAAAGGAGATTTAAAAATAATCTCTTTTAAAAAGAATTCATAAGTGTATTATTGGCTTTTGTCATTTTTGATGATCAACATCTAACATTGTTAAAATATATAATGATGTGTCATATAAAATTGTTTTGTTACAAGAAAATGTTATGTAGTGTGTACATGTATTATATTTGTTAAAGAAATTGGACCGTCTCATACGTTTTTTTAATACAGTTTGCCATATTTCGGCTGCATTGGGAACTTGGTAGCTGTTTCTCGCAATGGACGAGACATGTCTGTTTATAAGATATAATTTTATTCAATAAACATATATAATATTATTATTATATATACATTTCTTTGTTTAACTAAAATAAAAGTTATTGACATTTTATTTGCATTTTTATTTTATATTTATTATAATGGCAACCCATTATACGTCCCACTGCTGGGCACGAGTCTCCTCGAGGAGGGAGGCCTGCAGCTTACTCCACCACGCTGCCCCAATACAGATTTGTGGAGATATGCGTTAGTGGCCAACCCGCTGTCGGGATGTTTTCAAACCGCCCATAAGGCCTCCGGCAAGGATTAACGACTGCTATCTATTGATACGAGTAGCAACCGAAATCGACGGCTTAACGAGCCCTCCGAAGCACGGAAACGCGCATTTAATTTGCCACTAGCGGTCACCCATCACACTACCCGACCGCGCCCGTAGTGCTTAACCGAGTAGATCGCTTACGATCTACACCAGCTGCCGGGCCATGCGCGCTTCAATTAGATTTATTAAATTGCATAAAATATAAAATTCAATTCTACATCCTTTTTCACGCCCACAATAACGACAGGCAATGAATGGCAACGAGAGTCGAGACAGACTTAACTCAACCTTCGCGCGGTGAACAGTGTTTTCCAGAATAGCGGGGTAGAGTTAGTCAGGAGTAGGACCGGCTTAGTTTTGTTTTAAGGTGGTAATGAATGGCATTAAAATAATGTTGGTCTATGTTACTAAAAATAATTGATGTATATAGTCATAGTATAGGCTGATTGGTCTGTGTATAAAGTGGTGCCGAACTATCGATAGTTTTAATCTAAAACGACGATGACACGAATACTAACCTGATATATCAAAGTATCGAAATTAAATTATTTTTCATATCATGTTTGATTATGTATGTAATATTATATTGGATTAGCTTTCGCATATTGCCAGTGTCAAGTAAAACGATATTTCGTATTCGTAATCATTCGTATTATTAAGCAACGTAAAAGTCAAAGTCGTCAGTCGTCAGTCAATTTATCAGTCCGTCAGTCAGTCACAGTAATTCTAGTAAAGTGATGACTACTTTACCAAAACATTTACAATGAAGTTTTTTTTTATGTCAAAGGATTGACAGACAAGCAGACGGGCCACCTGATGGAAAGTAGTCACCGTCGCCTATGAACATTTGCAACACCAGGGGCGTCGCCAACGCGCTGTCAGCCCTGAAGGACTCTTTTGACGCCATTTTTGAAGAACCCCATATTGTAGCACTGAGGGAACACCTCCGAGGGAAGCTCATTCCACAATTTACACGTTCTTGGCAAAAACGAACGTGAGAACCGTACCGTTGAACATTAAGGCGTTGGAGAATTGAGTTTTGGAGGCAACCCGAAAAAACGTGTTTTCACTGTTATTCTATTTCACAATACACGAGTACTGTAATAAGCTTATAACAAACAAAATGCCACCAACATTATTTAATATAACTCAAAAATACACCAAGGAAATAAAATAAGAGCACCACACGCATCTTTCAAGGTTCCCGCAAAAATTTTTACGCTCCTTATTACGAATACGAAATATCGTTTAACTTGACACTGGCAATATGCGTAATAGCGATGCCATTAATTACAAAAAAAAAAGAGAACTGCCAACCAGTGTTGCCCACCGGAGAGGGCGGCGATTGGATAAAATCGGGGAAATCTGGTGTATTAAGAACAATTTAACATGTTGAGGTAGAATTTTGGAACACATTCAATACTGTATCATACAAGATACCCCATCCAATCACGTCACCAAGTCACCAAATTAGTGCAACTAGCTGGCGACGTTTTTCAACGTCCTTTGCATCGTCGTTGTATTTTTTTATTAGTTACTTCTCCTCCTCCATTATCTCTCATTCAAAAATTTGGCTCTGGCTGAAGGGGCGAGATTTTACTTTATCCTTGAGTAACAAGTTGAGAGTTTATAGCTAAACAATAAAAGCAATGTGGACAGGCATTTAATTGTAGGCCACAGCCAGCAAATCGAACATAATAATATCCTTAGGGCTCTAAAGATATTTATATATTCTCAGCAGCATGGTTTACTCGCAATTCAGAAATCCATGAATGTAATATTCATGGATTTCTGAGTTGCGAGTAAACCATACTTGAAAATGTTAACCAATTCTAAAGAAGCAAAACGCTTCTCATCAAAGTACAGAGACCGTCTTAAATGCTCAAAACTCACCCAAACCCACCTCCATCTGCACCACTGCTCCAGCCAAGCATTAGTAGATTGAAACGACCCAATGTTATATAATATGGGGAGCAGGGACATTGGTCCTATCTCGCCAAAACGTCTTCATCATTGCACCTATCTCCTCATAGTCAAATATAACTGATCTCAGATTCCAGAGTATTCAGCGTAGGGGCAAAGAATATGTATTGTATGGAATCGGTCATGTTAGGTAGCGAGGAATTTCCGGGAAAAACAAAAAAATTGCATTGGTATCCTGCCATGCCAACTGTCAATGTCATGTCAGTCAATAAAAGTAAAAAAAACAAATTTGTCAACGAGTCGAAATAATATACGAAGAATTTTCTTAATTATATTGGATATTGGATTGAAAAGAAAACCTACATGAATAAATATTAAATCCTCAATTATTTCGTTACAAGTACATAACTTTAGTTATTGCTTACAAAAATAGGATCTTGTATAATCTTGGTTTCGAATTATAAGACATTGGGTTATTTTGTCACGCGGCACGGCGTAACTTTTGTGACAGTCAGTGATTGGAACTCTATGTATTACCGTCATTACCGTGTCGCAGGTTATGTGTGACCTAATACTGGCATTGAGAATCGTTTAACGAATATTGGTGGAAATCTCAGAATTTAAAGTTTGAAAATATTACGTAAAACAATACTACCTATCTTAGGAACTTCAATTTACCAGTTGTTAGTGATACAATTGAGTTACATCAGTCGAAACCGGCGTGCGATGTGATGATGTCTCGGAAACGGTCGAGGATGGGCAGTGAAGAAGAAATGAGCGCTAAATTGGAAGACTTCATCGAGGCGCATAACGGAGGTGATACGAGTGTTTCCGACACCAGCCAAGCGCTCGCCGAGACCAGCAAGGCGCTCATGGAGTCCACTCAGGTAAGCTTTATAGTCCACCAACTAGTGCCACTTTACTAAACTTTTCAGGCATATTTTATGAGGAAATACCATATATAAATATTTATTGATATGTTAATAATAATTAAACTGGGTCTAAAGTACAAAAAGTACAAGTAAGATATGGTAAAAACTGCACCAATGTGTTGGTGTGTTTATCAGTAATTATATGATTTTTTTGTTTATTTTGTGCTGCAGAAATCTAATGATCTTCATAATTATTATCAGTTAGATACAGTAATTCTAAAAAAATAAGGTATATGCGAAAGTATTTAGAATATTGACGACCTGGATAGTCCAGCGGTGACCGTTTGATTCGAAGGGTTGTGGGTTTGATCCCTGCACCGGGACAAATATTTGTATGGCCTACAGATATTTGTTTCGGGTCTGGGTGTATGTGTACCACGGCACCCATGACTCAGGTTTATACCTACTGTGGGGCTGTGAGTGTAAACATATATTTTTTTTTATTGTCACTGTACAATATGTATATTTGGGAACCCCTAGACTTAACTCAATCATCATAATTCTCTCTGCCATAATTAAAAGGAAGAGTCCTTGCTTTTTAGAACTATTCATTAAAATGATAGTAACTGAAAACTGAAATACTGAATGATAACATAGGAATATTCTATATGTATACAGGGCAGACATCAAATCACCGGACATTCTAAATGTAATTATTGTGCCTCTTCAAATAACAGATCTTGGCAGAATATCCTAAAAGTTAGTTGTTGGAAATGAAAAAGAAATGGCTCCTTCAAATAAAAGAAAGAAAGAGAGTAAATAAACACAGAAGCTAAGTCTAAACATCTGAATGTTTATCTCTGTATTTATCACATATAATAATTAAGTGATCTAGAGACTGGAAGACCATTACCATCTTACACAAAATTTTGTTTAAATTTTTACACTATTGCTACATTGGATTGGATTCACAGGTCTGGAATAATTTATTTTTGGTATTTGTCCATTTGCCGAACATTCCCTGTATTTCCCAGTGCCACCTTCAGACTTCAGAAATAAGCTCACCAGGACTGTTACATGGGAGTCATTGGATTGGATTTGTAATGAGTCAAAAAATATAACTGGTGAATTGTGGGTGGTGACATGTATGCCTGTCTCTTGAAGAAATGTAGTCAACTAACAATTGGTACGGAATGAAATCCTTTCAAATATGTTATGAAGGTACAAAACGTATCCTGTGTATACATGTGTCTCTAGTATTCATCAATCACATAAAATCACCATTTATAATTTTACAATGAAAATGTCAAAATCAATTCTTATGTAAAGCTATAGATGATATTATGTAACATACCATGTAGATGAGAACTTGCCTGCCCTTCAGCAGTTCATTTCCTTATTAATAGATAGCATATTAGGTAGTAGCTATGAAATATTTAATGAAGACCTTTTTGTCATTCAATGACATTCGCAAAATAGAAGTCTTAGTCATAAACTTTTCAGTATTGACAAAAAAATCTACTAAATAAATACCTGCAAACTGAGACAGTGTCCGTAACAATAAACAACATATTATTTAGTTATTAAGAAATATTGAACGATACATATTTTGGTCATTAATTAAATTAGCAAAATAGGAAACTTAGTAATAACTTTTCAGGTGTAACAAAAATAACTTCTAACAAACTCAGTCTATAGTACTAGTTACAGTTAGTAGAAATAAAATAATCACTTTTCAAAAACAGAATTAAATTCGTAAAATATCCTATTTCCTTTCATTACAAGACTTGGAACGGGAAGCTTTTTTAGGATCTGCTCTACTGGCTCATCTGACACGTCGTTTTCATCCAGTTGAAACAAAGTACCGTCCGTATTCCAGACTGAACAATGTGATTCTCAACTCTCCAACTCTTGTTTTCATCTGAAATTATAAAACTATTTTTTAACTACCAGTATCTAATTTAAAGGCTCTAACATAAAGTCATCAGTACCGTGGTAACACGTCAGTCCCTTGTCGGAGCATCTGCCATAGGACTGATGACATGGTACTGATGGATTAGATACAAATTCTAGGTTATAATGCCAATTAATGTTTTTACTGGTCAATTTTGTAAGTGGGGTGCATTATTTTAATAAAAACACTTAGTTATATTTAAATTACAGGAAAATATGTTAAAATAAATAAATAATTACTCACCACGGTACTGAAATATTGACTGGCACCACACGTTTCCTGACCGCTGCCGGCCAGCTGACGCTGTTTTAAAAATGCCGGCTTGAAAAATATGGCACCTGTAGATAACTTCACTAATAGTACTACAGATATATCGAGGACTTGATGTTTGAACTTACATAATTTTCGATAATTTTTAATTTTTATATTGCACACAGGACTGACGAGTAAAAACAAACACAAAGTATAGACATATTTTTTTTTTAACTATTAATATTTGGGTTACTTCGAAATATGGAAAATACATTACAAAATGTGTCTTTTTCTGCATTGTACAAGTAAAGTTTACAATAACTTATAAGCATCTCGAGAAAAGTACGATCTATTGTGTAATTTGGGAGTTGTGACACGCCATAGTACTGACGACAAGAACATTGATTACATTATTTCAATAACTTAAAATTGAAATAAAACGTCATAATTTGGTGGACACCTAAAAGTTACTTAGATTAATTGAAATATTAGGAAATATTTATATAATTTTAAAAAATATGTGTTTTATCCACTCATGACATCAAGTCGCCCAACTTTTGTAGAATCGCTCATATATCAAAATAGCACTTCCTGATTACTTGGACGGAATTCTGAAATCTTTTTTGCAACACCGACATTTTATTGTCCAGAACGGAGAAGCTCTGTCCTACCTTTGCGCCATACATGCAGGTGTTCCACAAAGCAGTGTTTTGGGATCCACTCTCTATCTACTGTTTACCGCCGATTTGCCAACATCAGCTTCAGTGACCACTGGCACTTTTGTAGATGACACCGCCATCCTAGCATCACATAGCGATCCGAAAACAGCAACAAACATACCCCAAAACAGTCTAAATTATATATCGAGCTGGCTCAAGAAGTGGCGGATAAAAGCAAATGAAATCAAATCTGTCAATGTTGTATTTACTCTGAAAGAGGATCCTGTCCCCCAGTTACACTCAATAACATAGAAGTTTCACAAGCAGATCAAGTAAAGTACCTCGGACTGCACTTGGAAACAAGTTGTGTGCAAAGGAAACAGCTCGGCCTCCAAACAAGAAAGCTCTTCTGGCTTATCGGTCACAAATCTCAGCTCTCCTTAGAGAACAAACTTACTCTACAAGGCTATTCGAAAGCCAATCTGGACATGCGGGATCCAATTGTGGGGTACCGCGTCCCACTCTAACATTGAGATACTAGAAAAATTACAAAACAAGATATAACGAATGATAACCAAAGCGTACATAACGAACTACTACATCCCGACCTAAAAATATCTTCAGTTAAAGAAGAGATCGCACGCTACACAAAATCCTATAGGGAAAGAATACTGCAACATCCAAACAACCTCGTCCGGTCACTAATGAACAAAGAACCGCAAACACGTCAACGGCTAAAGCGGAAAATCGCTCAGGATTTGGTCCACTCACAGAAAACATACATTCTGTTAAATGAGGAGCATATGACAAAGGTTACATGCCAAGCATGACAATGTACATATATACTACTGAATGTCCCAAAGAAGGCGACAGATTGTAGTAGAAAGAAAACAAAAAAAATACAATGAATAAATCTAAAACGGCCTACACACGACCCTAAAATCAGTGGCGATATCGGAACAGTGGTGGTGGTGGTGTGATCGTCCCTAAATCGTAAGCTCGCTGGAAGCGATACAATTCTGGTTACAATTTGCCTATACACAAGGCGATTTAAGGTACGATCTAGGGTCCTCCCCACTACTGCCCCGATATTGCCACTGATTTTATGGTCGTGTTTAGGCCGTTTAAGTATAGAAATTAAAGTCATATTAAGTAGTGTCTCTTCAGTGAGGCTGTCTTTCACACTCTTCATTCAACGCTTGTCCTAAATTTAATTCTTCAATCATTATCCACTTAAACATGACATTTTAAGATTTTATCGTCTTTTGCTGTGAGAGAGCAATCTTATGGTGTTGAGAACAATGGCTCTTGTTGCTCTCACGACCGGCGCTGCTTATTAGGTATGTATTTAATAATACATATACCTACACAATAGGCCGGGTCTGCTGACCATCCTAAATTGTTTGTTGTGTCATGTGTACATTTTGCCGTCAGGTTAAAACATCCGACATCGCATTAGTATTAGCAAACCATTAAATAACATTTCATGATGCATCAAGTTCAATCCCTAAACCAAAAACTATGTAGTTTGGTAGAGTTCTAGTGACGGAGCTCGCGGGCGTAGGCACCACCGCATTACCTAATATACTTGCCGCTAAATGGTAGTGTTCAGCATTATCGTTTTCCGGTCAGGTGGTAATGTACGGACCTGTAATTGCCGGCACAGAGGCATAACACGTTAGGCCTCAAGAGTGGCAACGCATCTGCATTTTGGCTTCTGGACATTGTGTAAGTGTCTATAAGCTGCAGTCATCACTTAATATCAATGTGAACTGCATGCTTGATGGCCACTTCCATAACATACATAAAAAAATATTAATGTTGTAAAACATATTGAGTTTTTTAAATATTTTTTTTTGTATTTCCATACTTCCAATCACATCCCTTATGATCTGACTATCTGACTCATTCGGTCTGGGTGGTTCGAAAAACAATATTATATTAGGTATTTACCTAGATGGCATTTTGATTGCTCAGACGACCGGCTAATCCTTCGAGGAAATACAGACGAGAAGTAAACAACTAGTTGGTTTCTTTATAAACATTCCGATAAGGCATTCTTCTTCGACATAGTTAAAATTTTAATCATATTATGTGTATGTGTGTCTCTACTCATAAACACATGTTGTTAATTAGGTCTATGTGTTTTGGTGTTACGTACTCAAAGGAAAGCCAAGATGAATCGATAGTTTGGGCTGGCAGCCAACTATGTGGCGTGATCACTGACCACGATGAAATAGCCCGATTGTACGTTATCTACTACTAATGATGTTAGAGGTCTCAACTCAAGTAACCTTGGTGCAAGCTTGGCGCCGCTATTGCTCTTTTCTTTTTTTTTATCACATTAGCATATTATTTTGTAATACACGTAATGATTCGCTCATCGTCACGAATTATGTTTAGTAAGCGCAGCGTTATCTATTCCGTGGCATAGCGTATTGTCTAAAGTCTTAACAGAAAGTTTTTTTTAGTTATCTGAGATCCGTGTGTTATGTTAATATAGGAAAGACAAGGATATGTTTTGTAAGTTTCCGTCTTGTGTCTGTGTTTCTGTTTACCAATAAAACTCCAACTAGCAAATAAGCATCAGCAGCAATGTATTGCAATTAAACGATAAGGAAATATTACAGCCTAATGAATTCGACAAAAAGTGAAGACTAAATGCAGATGAGTTGCCATTGCGAACGCTAAGATTCAAAATAAAATTGTAGTATCATGTCCATTCGGATCAATTGAAGTGACTAATAAAATGAAAAGGATTTTTTATCGAGATACCTAAATGTTAAACATATTCGATCTTAAACCATCGATTTGGAATGCCCTGTCCATAGTGCAACAAATGAAATTGCACACTTATCAGGCGTGAATGTGTGTGTACATAACTAGGATTAGTTAATACATATCACAAATAAAGCAGTTTCAATTTGAGTGTGTAAGGCGGCCAAATATCCCGTATATCTAGAGAAATAGCGTCCCGCAATGGCCCGCAAACCGTTGAATGCCCTGCAATGTCTCGCATTCTTGTCATCTTGTCAGAACGTAGCTTCAAGTCAGACAGACAGTGCCGAGCGTCGTACTGCATTTGGTGATAAACTTGAAGTCAGGAGGAACAGATTTCAAACTTGATTAGAAAACAGAATACAGATAGCAGACAGACCTCCCAAATGTTACTCGCTTATTGTAGCGTTACTTTGAGCGACAAGCGATATTGTGGTAGGTCACTTAATTCTAAGCTAATGCGACAAACAATATTATTATCACTAAATAATTATCCCCCGGGATTCCCGACTTCACTAGGTTAAATCGAAGCTCTTTTTTTGTGTTGAACAAACAGAGATGGATTCAAGCAGAGACATATTATGACCATTTTATCATTATGAAACTTGATTTAGCGAATCGCGATTAGCGTATTCCCTTTTTAACGCAAAGTACAGTTTAACGTCATGCCTTATGATCATAACGTTTACGTGGAAATAGTCAAAAGGTAAGGATATACGTTTTGGAATGGTTATCGTATTGGCAGTATCGGCAAAGGCCCACAAGTAAGACCTCGATCAGGTGGGCCGATGATACGTAACGCCAGATGTACACCGGGAAACCGCGGGTACCAGGAAGCTTCATACTAGACTAGCTTATCTATACTTATAAACTAAGTAATACTAGCCGCCCCTGCTTCGCACGTCTATAATGTTACCTGCATTACTACTACCATAATAAAATGCATATAGCATTCCTGAGTGTAGCTTTCTAATTGTGAAAAAAAAATGATCGTTTCAGTATTTCCGAAGATTAGCTCCTACAAACAAATAAACAAACAATCAAAGTTACAAACTTTACCTCTTTGTATTTACAACCTTTTCACACAAAAACTACTGGACCGATTTCAAAAATTCTTTCACTTAGAAAGCTTCAAGATGAAGCTGAACTGAATGACATAGATAGGCTACATTACATTCATTGCACCCCTGCGAAGCCGGGGCGAGCCGATAGTATTTAATATGTTGCATAAATTTACAGGAAATGTCCAGCAGTGGAATAAAGAATGTTTTTCTGATGACTAACGTAGATCTATGTACGATAAACCCCTTTTCGCTTCGATTTCGCATAAATGATAGGAACATTATTACGACATATTAACGCTAAACTATCGGCGTCTAAGTCTAAAACGGCTTGTCTACAATTCTGTGCCAATTTGTCTATGTGTATTTATGGGCTAGTAATATTACTTGTTCGTCGTAGGATTTGAGTATCTGACGTCGCACGATCGGAATCTGAAGGATTTGACCGGCATGTTGCGATGTCCCTTGAAGGCAACAATCTGACCCTATTGTAACGGTTAACAATTGCCGTTTCAATTTGTATCTCCTAACCAGTGAGGCACAAACAGTACAATGAAATTGATTTCAGTTGCATTGCATGCAAAAACAAAAAGATATTCAGCTCATTCATATTCAGTTTATTCATACATTTCATAGGTATAATTAGGCTCCTGGAGAGCACTTTAACATCGTATTTTTTTAAACTACCCAGAGTGAATAAACGCTACATAATAATAATAATAAAAAACGTAAAATATATTAAAAAGAAACGAAACAGTTATATGCATAATATGGAAAGAATAAATTATTTACAAATTCCTCCATTTACCCATTTCAAAAAGAAACTGAGAAAAGAATGAATTTGGTCGTCATATGAATTCCTGATTTATTAATTGAACAACCCCACCGTCCATACGTGAACGCAATTCTTTCGCTTTGCAGTGCAATCGAAACATGGCACAACAATTCCAATATGGTAGTAAATAATAATAACGCTGAATGGTCAGACAGCACGCAGCAGCGTCTCGATATAAAACTGCCGCCACTGCGATCGCCAACTCACGCATGCCAAGCGTGTCGATCATGGCATATCCACATGCGTGGTAGTGTAATAGGGGATTTTTGGGAGCGGCTTTTGTCCAGCCGTGGATATTATTCGGCTAAAATGTTGATGATATGTCTGTCTATTATAAATTAACTTGGCCCTGATCCCATTGTGATGATCACTCCGAAATACGTCCACAGCTGGACAAAGCCTTTTTAAAGACGCCCATAACAGCATTGTATATCACTAGGGGGGAATATGCCATAATCGCCACGCTTGGCAGACCGGATTAGCGATTTTGCTTATCGCGGGACGCTGCTTCGGGGTTCCGCTTTGTTATTTTTACTATCGCCCTACTGGTTTGACCGCTATTGTTCGGTTGACTGACTGCACTAGTGGAAGAATTCTCTTCCAGTAGAAGAAAATTCTTCCGCTAGTGGGCGTTGGGTCGTCACGTCCCGATGCCTACATCCCGATTGTGATGGAATTATGTAATAAAACATGTTTTAAAGGTCTTAAATCAATCAGTATTCATGATTCATCAACTTTCAGTTTATTCGGCGCTTCGTACTTACCATTTATCTCAAATAATAATAGATTGTTTTTTCGTAAACTGTCAGGCATTCGTTTATTTTAGTATTGAGACGTGAAATATAGCAAAACAGTGGTAGTTGGCAACGTCATACGTGTATAGTGTTGGCTCTCACATATCGGTCAGTCGGCCGGTCATTGCCTTAGATTATTTATTAGAAAATAAAAGAGTTAGAGACTTTTTGTGTCATGTGGTTATTGGGTGAAACATTAGAATTGTTTCCATATCACATATTGGCAATATACAATTACAAGTGAATAATCTGCTTTAGTAGGCAACTGTAGTACTGTAAGTACCTACTGCTACGCTGGAATCCGGGGTTAGAGCCCGGACCCCGGATTTACCCATTTTCTGGAAGTTCCCAGTACCAGTTGGAATAAAATTAGGAATTGACAAACTTATGGGAATGGTTGAATCGAAGTATCGACTTGGTCCTTATTCCGTGCTGCAGCTTCAAAAGTTAAGATTACCATGATGGTCTCCAACCTTCGTAGAGAAGTGGCACCCTAAGCAGAGGAAAGAAAAGATATTTTCAAATTAACCGTTTTATCTTGAGGAAAGGAAACTAGACCAATAGCTCATACGATTTGGTGTTTCCACTGACGTAGAGAATCAATTTCCAATGACATTTTAAAACAGGTTTTCCGCTAACTTAACTTCTTGCGCTAATGAACATAATCATATTCTATTTTATACATGTATATTATGTAATGCAATGCAGAACATTATTTAATTTTGAATGTTTTTTATGTTTCACTTCTTACTGGTGGTAGAGCTCCAGTGAAGGAGCTCGCGAGCGTAGGCACCACCGCATTACCTAATATACTTGCCGCTAAATGGTAGTATTCAGCACTATCGTGTTCCGGTCAGGTGGTAATGTACGGCCCTGTAATTTCCGGCACAGATGCATATCACCTAATGCCTCAGGAGTGGCAGTGCATCTGCATTTTGACCTCTGGTCATTGTGTGGGTGTCTATAGGCTGCAGTCATCACTTAACATCAATGTGAACTGCATGCTTGTTTGCCACTTTTATTACATAGAAAAAAAAAATGTTGAGGTTTGTCGCTTAGCGATCATATCGCCCTATTGAGACAATTCAACACAATAATTAAGTATTTTATTTTTTTACATTATTCTAGAGGTAATACAAATAAATTTTGTATATGTAGGTATATGTGACATTTTCAAGATTTTATGTGACAATAAAATGAAATAATTGGATAAAAGATGTATTACAACACTGCATGTATGGCCCCGTAATGTTTATCACAGAGACATAACATCTAAAGTCTCAGGGGTGTTAACGCATCTGCATTTTTACCTCTTGGCTGCAGTCATCACTTAACATACATGTGATTTGTATGCTTGTTTGCCACATTCGTAACATAAAAAAATACAAACGTTTATTGTAAGAATTACTAAAAGTAAATAAAGTTGCTATAAAAATCTGAGACGAGAAAGAATCAGCCTAGCTTCCGCCAGCGAACCAGCTCACGTTAAATTTTATAGGGAAGTGTTTTTTTTACTACGTCAGATTAGTGCAAGATTTCATCCAAAACCATGTAGGTATTATTCTAAAAGTTTTAGTAAAAACAGTCCAATACAAGAGGACGATAAATTTTTTACTCATCCTAATCGTGTGCTATAATTTCTAAGAGAATTATACAAAAAATGTGTTGTAATTAATGCTTTAATAATGTCACCCGCTGCTGCGTCATCTGCCGTACACAAAGGTTTATAATATGCTAATTGCGTGATATATGATGTCAACGATGCTATTTAATAATACATGTAACTTGGTATTCTATTGAACTAATTAATTATCGAATAATCATTTCATAATTACGGTATTTTTTTAATTTGGTACCAATATATTAACCTTAATTGTGTTAGCTAATTTTAATGAAATCAGAGTAGTAAATAAGTACAACGAATTTTAGAATATTTAACATTGTAGTATATCTTGGTTTGTTAAATTAGAATAACATGTCCAAACCAAAATAATGACTGTTTCCAAGCAAATTAAAATAGGTACCTACTAGAAACAAGGAAGTTGGAGTTTTGGCGGGAACCTTGAAAGAGGCGTATGGTGCTCTTATTTTATTTCATTTTCTTGGTGTATTTTTAAGTTATAATGAATAAAGTTGGTGGCATTTTGTTTGATATAGGTTTATTACAGTGCCCGTGTATAGTGAAATAGAATAACAGTGCGAAAACACGACCTTTCAGGTTGCCTCCAAAACTTCATTGTAAATGTTCTGGTAAAGTAGCCATCGCTTTTCTCGAATAACTTGACTCTAACTCACTTGACTGACATATTATACTTGATACTTACCTATTATACTTGATATTATACTAACTTTGACGCTGCTTAAATAAATACGAAATATCGTTTTACTTGACACTGGCAATATGCGTAATAGCGATGCCATAATAACAATTAAAAAAAAAAAAAAACAAGGAAGTTCAAAATATGTTGTGAGCTGTTTTTAGAATTCGTAGAATATGAAATTTCAGAAGTTGTTACGACTGGTGACTTAACCTTGGAAACTGGAAGCTCCCTTTCATTTAGACAACGTTGCATATTTCATGCTTACTCCACAATGCATTCTTGAAGTTCGACGTAGAACCATTTTATTTTTATTTTGTTTATTACAAAGTTTATCTCGGCTCAACTGACGGAAAGTTTACAGAATTCATAGCAATTTGAAACATAGGCCGCTTAATTCTTTCAGCATCAAATCTTTAAAAATTAAGGATTTACTGGAAAAGATTTTGCTGCAAATTTCATTTTCACTCTTCGCCTAAAACATTTTAAGTTCACCTGTCCTGAAGAAGTCCTTAGAACAACATTATTTTGTGTTGTATCTAGGAAGTTGTTGTGTCTCTATCATTTCAAAATCAATGTTTGTTATTTTTCAAGTAGCTGTTTAATATTGATACGGGTGTGAGGCGGATGGTGGCGCGGCGCGTGTCTGCCGAGCCTCCACGTCGACGTCGCGCCACCGGCGCCGCGCCCCGCGCCCTCCGGCTCACACCCGCACTGGTTCTCCCCTATACCTATACCTATATCACTATACGTTCCTCGCCTCCTCATCGACTTCATGCTTGCAATCCGCTTAGTATCGTTAGTCACGGCCCTCGGCACACGGAGAGCGCGCGTTCCGTCGCTATCGCTGCAAACCTCCTCGAAAATATTACAATACAACAACCAGTGACATTTAATAACTCATCTAAAAAAAAATATCCTCTGACGTTTCGTTTCACGTCACTCCAATTGTTTTGTAAACCCTATAATTTTTTAAACATCTTGTACGTGGTTTATATTTTTCTACCTCAACGATGCGAGAGACAGCATTCGGTATTCAGTGTCGGTAGTACTCGAAACAGTGCCATCGTTTTGTTACAATTGTTTGTTGGACAATCAATAATTGATGATGTCAACTTTGACGATGACCACGACGCTCACAAACGGACACTACAACGGCAAGTTGGAGAACGGCTTGAATGGCTATAGGAAAAACGGATATGTAAAAACAGAATCAGCAGACCCACCGGTGAGTAAATGCAAAGACTTTCTCGTTATCTTGAATAAAACAAACGAACCCATTTCGCCGGATCGCACCCACGTTCGCAAACTTTCAGTGCGATATGAAGAATCTAATAGTACGTGATTCTTACATAACTGGTTTAAGATGCACTGTAATTTAGTTGTACATTATACCTAACTTTGACCGACATACTTTACAAACAAACAAACATTCTAGCAGCCTGAATCTTTAAAGCAGATTTTTGTTTCGTTGCACATCACTTGCAATTTCCTGCATTGGATCTTATTTAATTGTCAATAATCCTACTAGAAAACTATTTTCACTATCATTCTCAAATTATTAGTAGCTATTTCTATCGTATTCATATACCGTTTGAGTGAAAGCGCCGTATGTTGGAGTGTTGGGCCTGCATAGAAAGTTTTATTTAAACTACACAGTTTTGCACAATCTACGTAAACAATTTAAATTACGAGTAAGTACCTACTTGTCAAATAAATTATAATTTGTTTCGGAGTAAAAGGTGTTTATTATTGCTTAAAGTAACTTCATATCAAACTGGTGTATACTTAAAAGCAGATGCTTCTTAAAAAACTGGAAAAGTATGGAATAACTTAGTGGAAATACTGTGGAAGACACTCAGCTGTGACATTAAAATTGCCGGCAGAGCGCTTGGTAAACTGAAACTCTTAATTTTGGTAAGAGTTTTAATCATTCACACATATTTAATCTTATGTGTGAATGATAAATGCATATTTTTCCATTTTAATAAAAAGTTCAATAACATTAAAGCAGATTGTAACCACATTCCATATGCTAGTTTTACGTCTGTATTTAAGACGAATGCATTCTTAAAATTTAACCGGTTGACTTTCTTTAATAAACACACTTTAGTCAAGGTAAGCATGTTATTTTAAATCAACCAAGTTATCCATAGTCAAATATTGTTTGTTTTTATCAATTTATTAAAACGTCAGTACTAAGGAACATATTAATAATTTTGCTTTTAACATCATAGTTGTAAAACATTCGTATAATGTTCGCTTTTAGACAAACCTTTTCCGCGTACGTAAGCATTTCTGAATTACATTAACTAAATATTGACTGAATGAAATAATAATTGACTTACCTTTTAACTTTAATAATTGTGCCCTTGGTGGACTTGTCTCCTCTTTGGGCGTCTGAAAATTGGGAAAGTTTGACATGACAATGAAATACACTTAACAATGCAACATTTTATTAGGAATATGTTAAATCATGAGGAAGGAGAATAATATATAATATTTTAATTACTTACAGAGAATTGGAATAAAAGTTACCTCGAGACTTAACTCATTCAACTGCTTACATCGCGACCTTGTTTGGATGTTTGGCCTTTCGACAAAATTTCATTTAGTTATTTTGAACATCCTCTGTAAGTAAGTTTACGTCTAAGGGCTCCCACACGATTATTTCGTGCGAGCTCGCACGAATGCATCGCCTGCGATGCGAGGCCGCAGTTTTTTGTGGCCGCCCTAAATTGGATCTCAATAGTTTCACGAAAGATATTATTATCTAATTCGCACTAACATAAACAGTTAGCTATTGTTACTGCTTAATTAACTTGTCCTTTTAATATATGTATATTTTTTTCATTCCGAGTTTAAGTGTGAATTAAGTCTAGATATCAAACCGCTTGCATACAATCCCACCTTATACTATATCCGCATTTGAACCGGATTCCTGCAATGGGTTCTTGACCCGCTCAGCTGATATGATTGCTCTTTACAATAAACAGCCGGAGTTCAAGTTCGATAAACTTACGTCCGACTGGTACCGCTAATCGCAAATTTCCTTATGCCTAGCTAGAATTATTGAAGTACTGTCTTGCATCTTCTTCAAAATTATAGCGATCTCTAACGTGGTCCTCTACTTTTAAGCCAGTTGTATCAAGTCTAATCTCCTAGGTTTGAATATCAATGTACCTGTGCGAAATTCTCATTTTAAAAGTGCCCTCGGCATAATTGCTTTTTTGTCTGATTAATGTCATTAGAGTTTAAACTTACATGGGATTAAAAAATTGATATGTTAGAGGATGCCTGAGGATGGAATGTGTCTTTATACCTGTTTATTTGCTTTCTAGGGTTTTATATCTTCGAAGGTGTAGTTCGTTTCGTACGTTCTTTATTTGGCAAATTTCCTAAAATAGCGAAACCTCTCGATGATTTGCAAGTCATATCCAGATTACACTTTAATTTCACAATGTATCTGATCAATCTTGTTCAACTATTGCTATGCTGTTTGGCAAGCATGTGGGTGCCCAGTGATTGTGAAGGACACAAGCGTGTAACATTTGAGCTAAGGATTACCATAACCAGAATTGTGCTATATTTATTTGGTACGGTACATAGATTTTGTCTTCCAATAAGTTCCGCCAATTTTGCAGGTATTATTAGGGTCTTTTGATCTAGAGATGACGATAGACGAAAATATTGAAAGATACAACAATGATGTATTCCCCTTTAGATGTTACTATTGTAAGAGTTGGGTTATGAGTGATATTAGGTTCTTTCCATTTGGAAATTATTCTCAATAGCACCTTCGCAGTTCCCTTTTCGAGGAATACCGAACTGAAATTATAATATCGTCAATTCTATAAAATGTCAATATTATATTGATTTTCCTACAAAGGCCAATATTATCCGTTTAGGTTGGCATAGAGTTTTGCTTGGATAAAGAATTAAGGTTATTATTTGTTTTGAACGTAGTTCCTGTTAACCTTTTAGTTATGAATAGAAATCTCGTACTGACGTCATTGAGCACAAAGGCTCCTCTAAAAAAGTTAAAACAATATTTGAGTGCTAGAGAATCATATGGCACTGTGGCAATCCTGACTGAATCTGCCTTTTATGTTTGTATGGTTAGATTTTTATCTAGTTGGTTCCGTTCTGACATGTTCTGTAAGGCCAATACATAATTTGTTAAATTCTGTATCGGCTTTAGTAATAAAAAAAAACTGAACAAGTCAATTTAAAGTCATGGTTAAAAAAAATCTTTAAATATTTTTAGTATTCATTTGATTGTACCCGCATGTTTAGTCCGTTAACTTTGTTTGTTCATAACATTTGTAAATATTGCTTATCGCTTGTACTGCAATAAAAGGTGCATTCGATTAATCGTATCAAGAGTTGGTTGTATAATGGTTATTTTTTATGACTTATAAAATAAACGTACCAGTTGAACGTGTATTTTTCTTCTTTAAATGTTTCCGAATAATTAACTAATTAACGTACACTGCTTTGCTTCTGAATCTGATACATGCACTGACAGACATCCTGATGTTTGGGTGTTCATCAAAGTAACTTGACATTTATCTTAGATATTATTACTTTTTGTTATGGAACTATTGAATCGTAATAATTAGAAAGATAAGTCTAACGAATAGATAACCTTTTTCGAAATCATGAATTACTAATTCGTACAGAGAAATAGGAAGTGGTACTCGCGGAAGGTCGTTCCAACCACACAGACGAGAAAGAAAGTGAGAATCAATGTTGGCCTGATGAAAGCGAACTGCTGCCACATTTTTCTTCTCGAAGATTCCTTCCATACCATAAAATCGCCTTCTTCGCAACAACTTGCAACTACACTTGCGAGTTTTAAACTAGTACCACATAAAAGAAGGTTGTTCAATCATGTGATATTAATGTTATTATTGTTTTATTTATATTGTTACCCCAGTTTATGTGATTATACTGTGTAACATGTGATTGTACTGTAGCTATGAATGGTTTTTACGTTTTCTCGTACATACAATAATTAATTACCAACAGTAAATTGTACAGTCACCATTACCTTTCTTATTGTAATGTTTAGTCATTGAACATTAGCATGTGAAATGACCGCAAACCTCTTTGACTGTATCAGTAATGCCTTTTGGAATATGTATTATGCATGTCGTTATTGTATTAAAATTATATATGGGTTTAACATTCGTATGAATGCTGGTTACTTTAGGACTATAACTGGAAAATCGTAATATATCCATAACTTCACGCCTTTAATTAAAAGGTCAGACAGAAGTAGATACATTTATTTGTCAATCAATCCGAACAAATTTTCTTTCTTAACTGTACCTACTTAAGTTCTATTTTATAGAGAGCGAGACAGGTACATATCAATACTTCAGAGATTCCAATAAAAATCATTCCAAATGGAAAAATTATAAAATTAATGAAAGGCCACATTTTTAGACTCCATTCTCTTATATTTCTCTCTTCATAACATACGTATAGGAGTGTTAATAATTATAGTTATCTGTCATTAGCGACAAGTGAATGATCGTCCGCTCTCATTGTGCGTCTGCGCTGCGAAATAGAGCGATGGCGAAATACGTCCTCGCTCTATGATCATCGCCATATACTTTGTTATTATGTCTATGTTAAATCTCTTATATGCCTACTAAATATTATATCGGTTGTTTTTCTAACAATTTCTAAAATAATAAGCATTTATTTCACAACGATATTAAAATTTATGTTTTAACAATACGACTGCGACTGCAGTCATTCAATTAGATTTTAATAGTCTCTGACTGATTGAGATTGATTCTTGTTGTATACTTTTTTTGTAGTTTCTTCTCCAACGAAATTGAATATTGAGATCTCTAGTTTTTACGTAGATGTCAGGGAACAAAAGTGTTCATCAAAACACGTTAAATAAGAGTGGCGCTGCGATTCCATAGGATAAATTTTAAAGATAGCGTTACACGCAGCTAGCTACTACTACTAGCAAAGCAATAAACACTTTTTTTGTGGTTAGTAAACTTACTGTCAAAGAAGATAGTCTGCCTGTGGGCTTTGACACGAACATAACTTTGTATGTCAGGAACACAAGAAAACTAAACGTTCAATTTAAAAATAGCGAAGATTCAAGTAAGCTATCAATGACGTTCACGTTACATCAGATTCGGTAATTTATTTCCATTCAATACATGCACGTGTATTCTTTACGTCACACATAAAAAACACATCCACCGGCCCAGTCAAGCGTTTTTCCTACTTATGAATCGTATGTTTTTTTTTGCAAAATTACATCTGTGTTCTGTGATTCCTAGTTATTGTGTGTGTTGCAGCTGTAAACTGCCATATCATGGTATGAATGTATTGGATGACTTATTGTAGTTGGGTTACTGATTGAAATCAATAAACACCATTTAAAACGGAGTTTAAATGGCAATATAAGACTTTTTTTTTTGTCAATGGCGTGGTATTTCTATTTTTATCTTTTTCTTTCAATTTGTTATTTTTCCATTATTTATAGCTTAAATTATTTCTTGGATAGTGTCATTTGTCCTACAATTTTTTTTTTTCCGATACCTCGTTTTCTAGTGAAGGCGATTCATAATAAAAATAGTAAAACTCGTCTATATTTAGAATATAATAATATGTATGTATCTTCACGCCTATGCTCCCGGGATGCGGTAGGGGGAGCATGAAGCGCTAAATATACCTACCGGTTCTTATTTACACATCTCCCGTGCTTCTTCTACATTCATCACACTCTTTTGTATAGTCATAGATATTAATTATTCCTTCAGTTGTACTATTACTATTAGGCCAGGCAGCTTTCATAGGTTCGATTTGATTGGGAGTTCGATGGTAGGTATGATACCAGTTTTCCCTGAATTCAATTTTGCCAGTGATTTTCAATCAGTGTTATTATTGGTGTCAGGAAATGCGACCGATGATTACAATAGCCTCTTCTGGCAAAAACATCTGCCGATTGACGATTCGTTGTATGTTTATGACCTATATGTTGTATGTTTATTTATATCTCATCTCACGCCTTCCGGGAAAACCAAGCATAGCGTTTTCCTAATTATGAATCACAGGTGTTTTTTTGCAAAATCACATCTGTATTCTGAATTTCCGCGAGCCTGGACGAGTTAAGATTTTCCAACTGCAGCTGTAAAATGCTGTATCATGGCATGAATAGTTCAAATTAGTTTAGCTGTGCAGCGTTGCAATCAGTTACTTTCGAATTAAAACTTAAAATATTATAGTAGGGGTGGTAGGTAGTAGACTAATAGTTAAGAGACACATAGGTACTATTTATAAATGCATACATTTGCCCAAATCTGTATCTCGTTAATAATTTAACGCATATGTCTATTGTCATATGTTTATTACAAAATCACTTTAATGTTAAATCATATACATAGTTTAGTTTTTTTTTCAATTACAATTATTTTAAACTATTACTCATTACTTCACTAGAGTTTTTTCTGTAATTATGTAAATGAGTACAAAAAATTTAACCTTCCTAAACTAATGGTTTGAATGTTTCACCTTGGCAATATTAGCAGAGCTGGTCTCTTGCATTGTTTTCAACTGCCTAATGTATTGTTGTTTAGAAATAGAACACGATGTTGATGCAAATTCTACGTGTGTTTTTACATTACGAATTATAAACAAACTATTCTTGGGATTGCAGACGACTTTGGTATCGAATGAACTGACAAACCTATTCTTGTCAGCTCATTGCCATTGGAACGAATAAAACATAAACAACAACAGCAATTCTCTGTACTGTGCATGAAATGTAATGAAATATCTAAACAAGCTATACACGCTTTTGTCGCAAGAAGAATGGTTTTCTTCCAAGTACTTAACTTGATTGCAAAAGATATTTCCGCAGTCGAGTTACTTGGAAGAAAACATTCTTCTAATTACTTCTTAGCCGCAATAGATTTATAATTAAACCATACTATTGTTTAATTTATAGTTTTGTACTATTACTACAGTGTTTATTATGTCCGGAGAATCCAGCATCGACAGTGATCAAAAAAATAATCTTCCGAAAGTTTTTAAATAATTATTTGGATAAATATAATTAAATACTACACTCAATACATACTCATAATTGTTTACCTCAGTAGTTCCCACTGTTTACTGTTAATATTAAGTAACAAGATCTTGAATTACCAATTAATTTTAAGATTTAACCATAATTTAAATCATCATTCATAATTCCTAACTTGCTGCAATAAGCGTTATAAATCCATACCAAACGGTTCAAATGTAATTAATAATTATCAATGATATCTTGCAACATTTAGTGCTTAATCAAACAGTTACATACATTATCACGATAAGGCACGTGTGTCGTGTGTCGCTGCGTTTGCACACCAGATGAATAATAATAGTGCAGAATATTTCTGCTGTCACTCGATAATGCTATGCTATGTGATGATTAATTTAAACCCAGGGTTGCGTTAATTATTCTCTTTTGTTAAAATATTTTTTTTTTAACCCAATTATTTAACATATTGTCTTTTTAAATATGTATAATGAATAACACATTAAAATTTCTAAGGTTAAATTTATACAGGTGTTTAAAATTATAAAAACTTTACAAAAAAATAACTTATACTTTAGAGAGGTGAAATCGCACCAGCGTTTTCATCTTTTGTCCTTCTGACAGTCTTCGGTCCGCGGAGTACAGAAATACAAAACAAACAAAAAATTACCACTTACGGGATGAATGCACACATTACACACTGTGCGATCATTTCTTCTTTGGAAGTTAGGTCGTCACTGTGGAAGCTAATATCACTAATATTACGTTACGTTGTTAAAAAAATGTGTTTGTTTACCTTGATGGTTGTAGGAGTCATGACTATCCCAAAATAGCTCTTGCGGCCGATGACCTTTCCCCCAATTTTTTATGTAATGAAGTGGCAAACAAGCGTACTGTTCACATTGATGGTAAACAAATAGCTTAGACACGTTGCCACTGCTGAGGTCTAAGTTGTTATACATAGTACCTACCTCCAGAAATCACTAGGCCGTACATTACAACCTTATTGGAACACAATAGCGCTGAACACCATAATTTAGCGGCAAGTAGAAGGTAAGGAGGGTCCATACTACGTGACCCGCTTGTAAAAAAGTTTCACCTCACCATCTTAGTGACCACCCGTGGTTTGCTAAGGACCGCCCATCTCCCGCTTCGTCATTGGACTCTACCAGTGTAAATTAAGGAGTGAACTTCCTCACCCTAATTAAAATACCGGATCTGTCACACCAGTGGGCAACCCTAAATGTGTAGGGTCCGGGGCGAGGGCGGGCATTAGATATCGTTATCCACATGTCGAGAGCGTCGGCGACGTCACATCACGCCACTTTATTATCAAGCATTGACCGTTCTGAACCTTGACACCGAAACATAATCACATGTTATTAATTCACTTAAAAATGGAAACTTCAACAGATGGAATGGGCCAGGCTAGTTATGAAACTAACTAAGTGTGAACACAACACAATTACTTTCTTATCCTTGAAATCTTCTTAAAAATCTTTCAATCTAAATATTCGGTAATAAAGAGGTAAAGTTTGTAACTTTCTTTGTTTATTTGTAGGGGCTAATGTTTGGAAATACTGAACCGATCATAATCGGAAAGCTACATTATTCAGGAGTGCTAAAGGATAAAGAGAAAATTAAACGTAATAATAAAAGTCATTCATTCGCAAAGTTGCGAGTGCAGTCACTACTGAGATTAACCCTGCTACAGAACAGACTCAGTGTAGCTCGGTGAAGTAGTTTTGTAGTTTCTTTATCTTATAATTATGTATTTTTATTTGTGGTAGCAGATCCTAATCATCCAGGTACATTCCCACTATGACTAATCTTACTTAATGATTTAGATATATTATGCGCTCAGCTAAGTCAAACTCTCCCCAAATTACTGGCTCCGCCACTGGTTCTTTATTCGAGTTATTTTTGTAGTTTAGATTTTATTAGGAGAGTTAATTTTAGTTTTAATTTTTACAGGTTCCCAGTCTCACGAATCAAATGTGAGCATTTGCATTGTTGCTATTGTGTTGTGTTTGCAATAGGACGGTTAATGTAGGTCTGAATTGGGCATTTAGCAGGTATCTTAATAATCTTTGGAATATCCTTTTCATCGCCTAAACCGGTATTTCTTGTTACACAATCGTTTCGATAGCGATACAATGGTTTTGATATTTAGATTAAGGATATTTTTATCATTTCACTAGACTTCACATCAATTTGTCTCATTAATATGTATTGTAAAGATTTTAGCAACGTCAGTTTTGATTGAAAAAGCTTATTTTCTTGATTATATTTATTCATATACTGCCACCAATTACCTACCAGTTAAAGACGTGTAGGTACAACCTGTTTAATTAAATCCTACATATTGTTTATTTGAAGATTTTCATACTAACTTTGTATAAGTATCTTCACGCCAGGTCCATAAGGGGGTAGGCAGAGAGTGTGGAGCGCCTGATATTCCGGTCCTGACAAACCTCCCGTGCCTCATCTACCTTCATCATTCTCTTCATACACTAACTTTGTAGACATTCCTTAATACCGTAACATGTTCAATGTTGTCCTAAAACTGTAGGTATATCAAAATTTGCTAGAGCTTGTCTAGGCTGAAATGACGCGCCCCTTTACTTAATTGGTTGCTTTCGATGTGTGGTGAGTGCAGGTGTTGGTGATGGCACTTTGTCTGTGTAGGAGCGTAGTAGTTCTAGTATTCTAGTAGTCGACGCTTCCACAGATAAAGTGTCATTATTAGTATTTGCACTCACACATCGAAGGCAACTGATTGGGTGGTGGGGCGCGTCATTTCAGCTTAGACAAGCTCTAACAATGTTTTAATATTTACTTATTACCTAAATTATGATTAAAAAACCATCCAAGTGCGAGTCGGACTCGTGCACGAACGGTTCCGTAGGTACCATCATCTTTAAAAGCACATCACGTTAGTGTTTCTTGTTTATTAAGATTTTTTTCCGGAAGAAGTTTCTTTTATGCGGAACCAGGGGATTTTTACGGAATCAGAATAACAGCGAGTGAAACATTACGGTTTCTTTGATGTTTCATAGTTTTGAATCAAGTTCCGATAAGTACATAATTAAAATGTTTTGCGTTTAACATTTTTAATGTCGACCTTTATTGAAAAACCTTGTTTAAAGTCCAAAGCAATTATTATTTTTTACCCTAAGTTATCTTGTTTTTTTTTTTGAACAAAAAATATAGGACCTTCGTTTTTTGAATATCGAATATCAAATAATATTCTGTGTAATAATGAGCCTCGTAAATAATGCTATTTATTACTTGAGAAATGAGTGAAGCACGCACGCATCGCATTGTAAGATTATGTGTGTAGAGGAGCGATTCGCGTTCCCAAAAAAATTAAAGAGATCATTCCCGGCCTCGGCCTTCTAATTTCAGGCAAATAAGCAAAATATTGTCTAAAAAATATGAATGGTTAACATACACACAACAATGGCTGCATTTTTTTTTCTCTTTTTTTAAAATGTCTGTAAATAGACTATTTACAAAACTCATCATATCCTCAACTCGAATACTGCTCACACTTGTGAGAAGACACGCATTTCTAAAATATTTAGGAGAGTTAAAGAGTAATTGATTAGTAAAAGAAGTCTTTTAAACCGCCGAGACACGAGGGACCGCCGGCGGCGAATAAACAATTAATTGTCATATTTTTCTCTCGAGCTGACGGGTTAATATGAAGGATCTTTCATATTATCCGTAATATTGACTTTAAAATCTACATCATTTGGTTGGTCCTTTCCTTTTTGCTTTAGAATAGGGTTTTCTTTTTCTCAGTTTTATCCACTATTATTTTTGTTTGATAAAGGATCATGGTACACAAAAAGACAAACCGCTTTGATATATCATATTAAGAACCTAAAGAACGTTGTCCGATGTCCAACCTCCGTATGTTTTAACCTCCCCGGAATTTGAAGTTAAAAAAACAAGTTTAGTACGGATGGTTACTACTTTTGGTAGAAAAGACCACTTTAATTCCAGGAAGATAGTCATGTTTTAAATAAGTACCAGCAAATGTTCTTTATATTTCAAGATAATATTTCAAAGCTGTTTCACCTTGTACCTTTTCTTTCATGTATTGAGTACGCTTACACTCACAGCCCCACAGTATGTATAAACCTGTGTCGTGGGTGCCGTTATACAGGGTTAAATATATCTAACGCATAAATCGTCAAAGGTGAGTTAGGTACGTTAAGACTAACTATTGTTGTATGACTTTTGCCAAAACGCAGTACATCACATGATAAGAAATAAAATCGTTTCAAATGGGACTTCTATCAATTGTTAGCACTACGTTTCATAGGTATATTTTACATAGGTACAGACGTCAGCTGTTTACGTAACGTGAAGTTAAGAAGTATTAGAACTGCAAATTCTATTTCTTATTTTTTGTATGGTAAAAAAAATATTGCATTAGCAAAAGTTACAACAAAAATGTTAGTCTTGATGAACCAAAGCCTCCCTTTAAGAATTATGCGCTAGTGACATCCTGTAAACAAACAACAAACACAAACACCCAGACCCCAAACAAATATCTGTAGGCCATACAAATATTTGTCCCGGTGCGGGGATCGAACCCGCGACCCTTCGAATCAAACAGTCATCTCACACTGCTGGACCAACCGGGTCGTCAATTAACTTGCAATGATTGTTTAACGCCTCTTCATCAAGCCGGTTCGCCGAGCCTTTACTATGTTACTTATATTTGGCGTTGATAGAATTTTTTCCGTTGTGAAAATTCTTCGTTGTATTTTTTTTTTTGGAAAGTTCATTTAAAAAAGGTACATAGGTATCTACGCGATAAATTTTCAATTTACACTTAGTTATTAACATGAAAGGTACATATCTACGTTATTATTATGCAACAAACCTGAATTAGATACACAATCTAACATACAATTAAAAATGAAACAAAAGAAGATAAAGTATCTTACAATTTATTTCATTCAATGTGCAATGTTTATAAAAATACGTGTACTTATGATGAAAAGTGCAAAAATAGTAAGTAATAAATTTGTGAGACCAGATAATTACAAACCAATAACATGTATAACTTATACATATATATAAGCAGGGCCGTCTTTAACTATGCTGGGGCCCTTGGGCACACAAGAATTCGGGGCCCTTTTGGATATGTAAAGAAAGCGAACTATTCATTTTTTTTTTACTGTGATCTGCTTTATTACACACAAACTACACACAATCACTCATGCATACATACACTCACATTCACATACCTACACTCACATTCACATACCTACACACACACACACACACGCACCCAACGACGTAACAGTGATCAGTGGTGCCTAAATATAACATCACTGTGCTCCAAGGCAATTGTCATTAAATACCCATAATGCCCGGATGCCAAGCATGGCGGTTATGAAATCCACCGGTGGACCAACGCCCATAAGGGGGATCTTTATGAACTTTGGTCCACCAGCGGACATCTTTCGGCTGATGGATGATATGATGGCATTGATGACACCCCAAAAAAACGTCTGAAATAATAATGAAACGTGCTTGTTCCAGTCACTCCGGCATGCGGCGCCATTCAGCACAGAACCCCTTGCGGTGGCGGAGCGCGACCGGTGCGCTTACGGACGCATCCCGCGCGCCGCCGCGCTCGCCGGCACCACTCCCCGCCGCGTGCGCGTCTACTCCGACGGCATCTACGACATGTTCCATCAGGGCCACGCAAGGCAGCTGCAACAGGCGAAAACAGTGTTCCCCAACGTATATTTAATTGTAGGAGGTAAGTTTCTCATAGTTTGGATTATTCTATTGCTGGTAGAATTCTAGTGATTGAGCTTGTGGGCGTCAAGCACCATCGCATTACCTAATCTACTTGCCGCTGAATGGTAGTGTTCCGGTAATGCACGGCTCTGTGATTTTCGCCACAGTTGTTCAAGAGCTTAAGCCTCAAGAATGCCAAAGCATGTCCATAAAAATCTCTGGTTTTTGTGTGGAGGTTTATAAGCTACAGCATTACTTACCATCAATGTGAACTTTACCCTTATTTGCCATTTCATGGCATAGAAAAAAAATGTAGCATCATACATATGTGTAGTTCTTCGAGACTGAAAAAATGCTAGCTCATGAACTGGACAACTAAGCTCTAGGAAAACCCCGAATTAATCAGTTGGATGACTGCCTCTTTAGGAAAATGCTCAGAAAACGGATCGTGCTATTGCCTCTCTGGAAATATGCCTGCGATTATTTTAAAAATCTTATTTTCTTATTGCAATCTCTTTTTGTTGTAAATGTATGGCAAATATGTTTTTGTGTAATTTCACACTTGTATTGAGTGATAACAAGCTGTTGGAAATATGTTCATTCATACACTTGAAAGTTAAGAAAGTTTTTAAGTGGTTATTAGTATTATTAGTTAGGAGGTAGAGTATCAGAATGACTCACTACATTCAGCAATACTTAAATTTTACTCAAAGGAAAAATGTCTTTATTTTCAGAAATAAAAGCGATTGCATACAAAGATTTTTAAAAGCCTCTTAATAATAGAGAAAATAAACATCTCTCCTGAGTTCATGATAGCAGTTAATATAAGTGCTTAATCGATAGAGCCTCTTATAACCGACGAGTTTTCTAATGAAAAACATTGTGAGCATATAAAAAGCTAAGGAGGTAGTCAAGTAAATACAAATGAACACATTTATAGATTTAAATGAATATACATATCTTTATATGCAATTAATTTTATTTCGAATAAATAAATATTTCGTATCACTAATAACTAGTACTATAGACCGACCGTTTAACTCGCGTATGGCCTGCGCGGTACTAGGGGAGCGGGGGCGGGTAACGCTACACACGGACTCAATAATCCAAATACTTATCTCGAGATATATTGTTGGAAAAGTGTAAAAAATGATTATATACAAACTTGTCTGTATTTTTAAATTAAATAATAAACTTATAATTTTTTAAAATATTTTAATAAAAGCTTCTACAGTACGAAATAATAAAATAACAATAACTCCTTTCACGAATTGTAACCACAAATAAAAGTTATATAGGATGAGGACTATTCATCACCAATATAGGTACATATCGCTTGAATCGTCTTCACTGTCTGAGCAGCTTGAGGAGTCAGAATCTTGCAAATTAATAATAAAGCTGTCCATCTCTTCATCTTCTCTCAAGTTATCGTCTTGAAGATACTCCGCAGAACTATAATCTTGTGTTGTTGCTTAAAAAAGGAATAAACGTTGTATGCTATTTGTAATAATTTTTTTTTTGCAAAACAGGAAAAGCGATTCATCTTGGCAAGTTTTTACCTTGTGCGTCAATGTCAAAGCGTCCGTTGCAAAATACAAACCGTACGCTGCGAGTACTGACAGCGTACTGCCACGCTTTGACGTGGCTCTCTGCTCCGCGCACCCCTTTCACCCACCCGGTGACATCTCCCCCCGCTCTCTTTGTACCCCGCAGGCGATACGCGAGTTAAACGGTCGGCCTATAGTAACTATCTAGCATTTAGCAAAATTGGTTAACGTCAATCAATATTTGGGAGTGGATACTTTCCTTTAATCCGTATGACTCAACCTTTTATTTAAACGTACACACACCGGTTTAAAGTTATTATGTGCAGCATACTCGTGTGAGTAGATATAAACATGATTGTATGTATTGTTAGGGAGCTGATTGGTCTACGGTGATCATACGATTTTAATCGATTTATCAATCGATATTATACAGATAATGTCTACGTAGTAAAATTTGTTTGCGTACATGTAATGCATCATTACGGATAATCTTGATAAATTGTTGGTCTTGAATTTTTGATAACGGTATGTTGGTCTACTATTTTTCGAGATATTTCAAGGTCACTGGTGAATATTAAAATGTCAAGTCATTATGTGTTGTTTGTAGAGACTCTTCCACGTTCCACAAACACTTTCTTTATTAAATCCTCCTTCCATATTATTAACTAGTTATTTCCGGCGATTTTGTCTTGGCGCGGTTGATTAGTAGTGAAAACATAAAATAACCGTGCGATTAGTCTGGATAAATACTTGATTGATTTTTTAAAATAATATTTCTAATTCAGTTATTTGCCTACTGAGTACAGACTCATTACAAACATATATTTATTAATGTTTAGGTGAATCTTATGAAAAGAAAAATCTTAAGATTCACTAGCGGCAAACTTGAGTGCCTTTTGCCGGCAAACTTGAGTGCCTTTTGCCGTACCTGACCTAAAATCTGACGTCGCCTTGGTCACGTTCCTGCCACTACATATAAGTTCACTAAGTAGTATGCGACTATACTTACTTGCACAGCGCTTCAGTTTCGTGTCTAAAAGAAGTTACCTAGATAGTAAACCTACTTTTTTGAGTATCAAAATATCAGATAATTGATTTTGCTTACAATAAAAAGGCTAGTAATTCGTTTTTAGAAAAAATATAATTTATATCACACGTAATATAATCCTCATTGTGACAATTTTAAATATACGTACCTAATATATTGTCTTCCACATCTACAAAAATTAAAATTAATCACCAAAATGTTTGTAAGCACATAACTGCCGAATTACTGGACCAAATTGGATAAAGTTTATTTTATGATTTCGTTAGTGCCAGAAGTTTGTATAAAAAAATTACATATCGCGGTACGAAGTTCGTGGGGTCAACTGGTTTATACTAATAATTTCAAATTATATAGTCAGTAGTTAAATTCACCGGTTTCCTAAGGTACGATTCCGAACAGCTGCGGCAGCACGCTACAGTGCTGCCGCAGCACTACTGGTCTCCATATATTATCTATGAGTTTATATGAGACTAGATGTGCCCGCGACTTCGCCCGCGTGTGAATTTATGATTGCTCGGTATATACCCGGACGAAGTCGTGGGCGCAGCTAGTAAAAAAGTAGCTTAAGTTACTCCTTATTACATCAGCTATCTGCCAGTGAAAGTCCCGTCAAAATCGGTCCAGCCGTTCCCAAGATTAGCCTCGCCAAACAGACAGATAAAAATTGTAAAAAAGGTTTTTTGGTATAGGTATGTACCGTGTATACATACATATGCATTTAGTAAAAAGCGGTTATTTTTATATTACAAACAGACACTCCAATTTTATTTATTTGTATGATTACATTCCGAGCTGTCGCGGCAGAAATGCAATAGAAAATAGAGAAATAGGGTACTGCGGCTGCACTGCTGCGTGTTGCCGAATTCGGAATCGTACCTTTAATATTTTATAAAAACCCTGAAAAAGTCTATAGTATTTATCGTTACTTAGGAAATGTCCCAATTCTAGGGATGCCTGTCCACGTGAGTCTTTCTATTTTTGATACACTTAACAAGCATGTGCGATGTCATGCGCACATGCTTGTTAAGTGTATCTCCTATCTAGATAATTAGGCATTAATCGGATTGCTTAATATAGAAAATATTGATAAGTTTTATCAAAAATGTTATCCTCCACAATCGTAAATAGTTGCTGCGACGTATTCTACAGATTAGGAACCTTGTACACAATAATGTGACGACAGTAATGTTATCGAAAAGTAACGTGAGTCACGTGTGATGGTAAACAATCTTAGGGATATACTAAATAGCTTTGAAAAGCCAGATTCAGCGAAGACCGACTTATTTGACTTAATGTCCTTAGTATCCTAGATGGGGCAAAGGGCGTTTACAGTGTTTCTCCAGGTCGTTCGGTCTTGGGTTTGGTGCTTTATTTCGCTCCACGACTTGCCTATGCCTTTCGCTTCCGCGATAATGATTTTTAAAAGAGCCGACTGAGTTTTTCCGGCAAGTTTTTCTCAGATCATATTGGCCTTTGGAACTTTGCCGGTGAATGACAAAGAATGACTCTTTTTCTTTTCTTTTTACTCTTTGTTATCAGTTTGTAAAGGGGAAAAGAGACATTTTACTGATATACTTTTACATTAGTTTATTACATTTAGTTTTATCTTAGTGATATTCTTGACTTTACATATATTTTTTATCTTGTTTGACATGTATATCAATTGTTATTCGCTTTAATTTATTTTGTTTGTTTTTGACGTGTCATAAGAGGTGCCTGTCACCCTAAATGAATAAATGAGTTTCTGATTCTGATTCTGATTCTGAATGGAACGACGTCACGTTTGTTTTGGACGACCTCGTTTTCGCTTCCCCTGCGGATTCCAATCAAGCGCCTGCCTAGGAATATGCTTATGCTCCCTTCGCAAAGTGTGTCCAATCCACTTCCATTTGCGACGCCGAATTTGATGTTCGGCGAGGACTAGGACTATCTAATCTGATAATAAGTTATAGCGTTAATCCAAGAACAATCTCTAGATCATCATATCATCACTCCAGCCGAAAGACCAGCTGCTGAACAAAGACGACCACAACAGTTTTGTGCGTAGGTAATTAGGGGAGAATATGCCATAATTGCCATGCTTGGCAGGTGAATTGGCGATCACAGTGGCGGTAGTTATCACGGGACTGCCAATCCCGCGTTGTTATTTTTATTTTACAACCCTCCAATTGGAATGGTTTGATTCTCATTGTCCAGTCCAGTACGGGGCGATGGGGTCGTCACATCCTGACGCCTTCAATCTCTAGTAACGTCACTTTAATTTTGATCACTAGCGATTTTGCCGAGGTTCGTCAATTAATTATGCCCTTATCAATTATTGCCAGTCGTAGACTAACTACCAACTAAGGCGCTACCAAAGGCTTCGCCAGCCGACGATCTAAAAGCGGGCTTTTCATTAAAACGAAGGAAGAAGAAATACCTTACTTAGGGTAGTAGCCCCCCCAAGTTTAATTAAGTACTCATGACATATATCTGTTACACCCATGTGCACGCCACAGTGCAGCTGCAAGGCATGGCCTTGAAGTGAAATATGTATTAATCTAGGACAAGCTGGTAGTATCTTTCTCCAAGATAAGAGATAAGATAGAAATCAATACAACATATGAAAGAAAAATAATGAGTCAATTTATTGTGCTCTCTATATTTACATCACAACTTTTATTCTAGATATGACTCGTATATTTCCAACTACAAATACTTAACATACCTACATGCCATTCCAAATAAACTTCAGACGGCCTCAGAATTTCTCATTAGTCACCCACTTCAAACCTTCACTTGGCACTCACCGTAAACGTTTCTCGGTAAAAGTTACTTGATGCAATCATAGATGAACGAACATTTTAATAGATGAATATTAAATTTAAATTTTTATTTCATATTTTAAGATAAATGTTTATTATAGTTATAAAGCTATTGGATTTGAAGGGTCAAATGAAAGAAAATAATAATAATAAAATACGCTTACAATCACAGCCCCACAGTAGGTATAAACCTGTGTCGTGGGTGCCGTTGTACACATACACAAACACCCACACCCGAAACAAATATCTATAGGGCATACAAATATTTGTCCCGGTGCGGGGATCGAACCGGCGACCCTTCGAATCAAACGTTCATCTCACACCGCTGGACTAACCGGGTCGTCAAAGTAATACAATATTATGACAAATATCCATGGCTGTTATATTATTTTAGGTATAGGTTCAGACTAATATAAACCTTAAGTATGTACCGCGCCGGCTGTCTAACCAAACTTTCACTTAAGGACTGTACAATTAACTAATCATGTATGTAGTAGGTACATATGGGGAAAGAAATGTTATTGAATGCCAATAACGATATACTTGTCTTGTTTACAGTATGCAACGACCAACTGACGCACACTCGCAAAGGACGAACCGTCATGACGGAGGAAGAGAGGTACGAAGCCGTCCGGCATTGCAGATATGTGGATGAGGTAATTTTACATTTTTCATTAACTAGTCATTTTGTATAAATAGTACTGAACGTGTCTCCTCTTGAAAATTACGTAAAAGTTGATTAAGGGCTTGCGTACGGCACGACATGTCAAGAGGTCGTCCGACAACACTTCCTGCAAGCGCATGCTATTAGTGACGAAATCATGCCATTATATCCATAAGCATGCCGTACGCTTCGACGGTCTCTATACGAGCGTACAATTGGACGTCATGGCGTAAGGCGAATTCAGCAATTTACTTATTTGACTTGCCACGTCCAAGGGACAGGTTTGTCAAATATCCGGATAGGGGTGATATTGGGTGGGAATGCGCGATCCGGCCGAGAAAAGAGTAAAGCAGTGCTCTTATTTGGATTGATCTTTATGCGCCAGTACCCGGCAAATAATAAATGACAATACCCGGCGAACACCCCAAACAACATGTCGCGTAGTGCTTAAATTTAGTAACTTAATAAAACTAACTATCCGCTATTAACACATGTAATCCGTTGTCGAGAGATTATAATGTTTTACAAGCAAAAAGTTGGCATCATGCGAAACAACTACTACGTATCCATCAACTCAAAATTGAAGTCCGCACGAACAACGGGATGAGCTACTTATTTTTGGATCAAGATTAACTGTTATCTTATCCTGTTTAAATTAAAACTCGTATTAGGAAATCTCGTGAGATCACATTAACCTTCGAAGGGTACGAGGTCGACTGGCGTTAAACGTCTTAAGTGGTGATTAAACCATATGAGATATGACTTCATATTAATATCAAGGGACTAACTAGTCTGAATTCACGTGCATATGAAGATATCTTGTCCCGACCCATGTGTTAAGCGTTAATTGATAGCATTTAGAGTTACATTTATACAATATGCAATTGCTGTGTCAGTATTTCGTTGAATAACTAACGTTTATCTCTTAGGCTTTTTTGCGTGGTATTTATTGTTTTTGCTATGAATCATATTCATTTACAAAGTAGTTTAATTCAGCAGACGTGCACAATAATTATGAATTATCGAATATGGGTAGAAATTATTGTAATAAAAAATAACCATACCTATGTACTGATATAACTTTTTTGTTTTGTATAACAAACCCGTTCTTTTCTTTGTATTATAAGAATTACATAGTTACAAAAATTTACTATATTTTAAAGTGATTGAATATTGAATTATATACAAGCAGGTCTGATTTTTTGCATGAATTATGATATCGTATTGGTATAGGTACATACTCGTATTTGTTTACTCAAGAAACATATTAAATGTCAGTTAAAGTAATAAGCGAATTTGATTTGTTTGCTTTAACTATGGAGATGTAAATGAAAAGTTTTTTAAATGAATAAAATCCAATATCACTTACTTACCTCACAAAGCAGTAGTGGTATCAGAGCTATAATAGGTACCTACATTTACAAATTTCATTTTTCAACATAGGTTGGGGAAAAAGTTTCTTCGCATTTTTTAAGATAATTCAAAACATTTTTTAATAAAGTATTTTTTTCGCGGCTTGCTTTGCATTTTTACCTTTTTTGGAGTAAAATTTTAAAATGTTTCGAATTTCTTCATTAGATTCACTCATCTTGACAGTACGAAAAACAAATGAAAATCACACATTTGCATAATTTGAATTTGGAATTATGTTCTTTAAAATTTTAACTTTCAATGATACCAAAACCAGCCAGATACAAATACTACAGCCAAAGAGATTTTATTACAAGTTCATACATACTATAATGCGAAAAGACTTTTTCCCCAACCTATTAATATGCCAATAATAACTACACTATAGTCGATATGGCAAATCCATTTGTTGTTGGTTGATGTAATCATATGTATTTATTACAATTACACTATCAACTTTTGCTTATCTTGATATTTTTCACTGTTATTGATTTCTGTATACGTATTGCATATCGATTCAAAACGGCCTTCATAATCTTAAAATATCTAATAGCGATGTGACACATTGAAGTTAACTGACCGTAATACCGGTACCACTTAGCAAGTTATATCTGGTCACACCCAGGACACTCGGCTAAAATTCCATACAAACGCTTATTTTGGTTACCTATTACACGGACAACAATCAGACCACGCACAAAATGTAGCACGGTTATGACCTAACACAATCGTGAAATAAGTCGTCGCACTGACTACGTGACGAAAATAACTAAAAGTAGACCGCTCGCAACCTCACTGTTGAAGTTTATTCAACTGCCTCTCAAGGGAGCGTGACGGATGAGGCGGGGAAATCGGGCGGGACGTCGAAATGTCCATTCTATACGTAGTATTATTACATATTCTCTGACCTGGTGCTGTGTTTGATAAATGTTTCACAAATTCCAATTAAACCGCTACCTACTCATTCTGTTATCTTACACTCGCTCACTTAGTCATTATAATATATGTTTGGATTCTTAAAATAGCAAATTTAATATAACTTTATATGAGTTAAATAGTCAATATGAACACAGATTTAATTTTACATTTATGTATGTTAAGTGATGCCTGTCGTAATGCTGATGCTTTGCCACTCGGGAGAACTTAGTTGTTATTTCTCTGAGATAGTTATTAAGGGGCCATACATTAACATCTGACTGGAACACGATAGCACGATAGTGCTAAACACTACCATTTGGCGACAGATAAATATTTTGGTTTAGGGGTCACGTTCTCTTGTTATGCGTGTTCCATGTATATTTTCTGTAAACTGAACGAGTGTTAGCCCGGTTGTTGAAATACAAAGTTAAACAAACGTCACGTATTGTTGGTCAGGTAGTAATGGACGCGCCGTGGGAGTACGACGAAGAGTTCCTTGAGAAACACAAGATAGACTTCGTGGCCCACGACGACATCCCCTACACGACAGAGGACTGCGAGGACACGTACGCCATGATCAAAGCTAAGGACATGTTCGTGGCAACGGAGAGGACAGAGGGTAAGTGATTGCTGAATGTGAATTTTATTTACTTACCGCTTGGTCAAATGTTCCTTGAGAAGCACAAGATGGTAGACTTCGTAGTCACAATGAGGAGAGAGTGTTTAGTTCACCCGCGGATTGCCCAATGATTGGTTAAATAGTTATCTTTTGTAGATGACTAGTGTTCTCGTACAAATTACCAATCACCTCGTTGAGTGGTTATTGATCTCTTATAGACAACGAGGATTTACTCGAGAAACACGAGGAACACTTCGTTGCCATAGAGAGGACTAGGGGTGACTTATTTGTGAGAAATCTTTACCCTTCATAAGGGCCTCAACATTTTTTTATACGGAGCGCGGCAAGGCACGCTATGCTACTGGTTATGATGTAGAACTAAGTAAATAGAGCTACAAACTGCAGTTAGTCAAGTAGTTATAAGAACATCATAATATTCATTAAATGACTTGTTTCTTGTTTAATAAATATTAACGAGCTCTGAGAAATAGATATTTTTGTTTATGATAACATTTAACCTAAAGAAATATTGTCGATGATCTCATTCGGTTAGTAATAGTAAATACATTGACATTATCTCCCCTTGTTGTTCGATACATATGATTTTATTTTAGCGTGTATGACCATACATTTAAATATAGATACTTATCTCAATTAAAGATCACTATGAACACTATTAACGCCCCACTGCCTCCTTTTAAATTACCTTACAAGAAAATATGTACCACAATAATTTTATTGATTTCTACTCGTATATACCAAGTACTACAACATTTATGTAAATTGACTCATGACTTTTTTAACAGTACACTGCTATATTTATTACTGAGGTAACCCATTATATTTCCAAACTCTGTTCCACTATAATAATAACTAGCGGCCCGCCCCGGCTTCGCGCGGTGCAATGTTGCCTACCCTCTCCTATTCGTCTTAGCGTGATGATTATACATAGATATAGCCTAAAGTCTTTCTCGATATCTTTTATAGTTTAGGCAGCGTACGCAAAATAAGTTACTTTTCTGGTTGATTTTTTATACCTTGTGTCTGAAAAACCCAAATATCTTACGGAACCCTATTTTTCCAAAATAAAATATAGCCTATGTTACCTGTTGTATATGTGTAAATATAGCCTATGTTACCTATGTGTTAATGAAAATCACACATTTGCCTAATTTGAATTTGGAATTATGTTCTTTAAAATTTTAACTTTCAATGATACCAAAACCAGCCAGATACAAATACTACAGCCAAAGAGATTTTATTACAAGTTCATACATACTATAATGTGAAAAGACTTTTTCCCCAACCTATTATAATTAAAAATTGTTTCATGTAATTTGCTGTTGAAAAATATTTTTTTCATGTCATCAACAATGAATATTTTAAAAACTTTATTTCTCTATATTATTGTAACTGCGGGTGGCGCTTTCTTTAAAATTTATGCTATCACAGCGCCACATTTGTTTTCCGTTAGCCGTCTACTACATTATGGCGCCAACTAGTGGAATACAATGACACCTCACAGTACTTGTCCAGTATGGTAGATGGCGTGTCTCCGCAGGCGCTACCATCTCGCATGGTCGGAGGATCCTCCCTTTTCGTTGGAGGAACACTTCCACCCGTTCCTCCACAGGCACTTTATTTTACACAGAGACGGTATCCCAATCTCTACACTCCATTGACTATATACTCCTACTGTCTCATACCGCAAGCCGCGTCAAAGAACTCTGTTGCAAAAATTAACGAAACCGACCATTATCTGTTCAGGTGTGTCAACATCAGACATAGTGGCGCGGATAGTACGCGACTACGACATCTACGTGCGGCGGAACCTCGCGCGCGGCTACTCCGCCAAGGAGCTCAACGTCTCCTTCCTAAACGAGAAGAAGTTCCGATTACAAAACAAAATGGACGAGCTCAAGGATAAGGGCAAAAAGGTTAGCGCTTAATCTGTTATTGTTTTACTGCCTTGTGGATCTAGTGGTATTGGGCCACTGCTGCTACGCTGCGTTCGATCCCTGGTTCCGGGGATAAGTGCGGATTTCTTCCATTCCACACCTTCAGCGCCATGTGTATCACCAAGTATTGTTAACGTACACGCTTTTCATAGATTTTATAAAGCAAAAATATTGCCCTGGTCCAAGGGATTTTTTTGGACTTGGAATCGGTCATTTTTTGGAAAAATATTTGATTGGCGCTTGTTGGCGCTGAGGATATCAAACGAAGTTTCCGAGTGAATTGAGAGTTTTGAGTGAGTTGAGGGTTTTCTTACGCATCGAATCTTGCTAAGCCCAAATAGAAAACCATTCCATACATGGTGATTAAACCACATTAACAACATCCGCAGGTGATGACAAACATAGGCGAGAAGCGGGTAGATATACTGACGAAATGGGAGGAGAAGTCGCGCGAGCTGATAGACGCGTTCCTGTTGCTGTTCGGGCCGGACGGGCGCCTGTCCAGCATCTGGGCCGAGTCCAAGGGCCGCCTCATGCAGGCGCTCAGCCAGCCGCCCTCGCCGCGCGGCTCCCCTCCGCCCAGCGAGAACGGAGACTCGCATTCACCCACGCACAGGTTAGTTTCACTCATTTATTATTAACGGCGTTCCATAACGGTAATTTGTGGAGATTTTTCGTTCTGTCACCCGAGTTTTTACATAAAAAATGAGCGGATATGAAGACGAGGTCGGGTCAGTTTTTTAACGGCGAGTCGTACTCGCCTCCACACACCTGTCCCCTAAGAACGAGTTAGGTAACTAACTCACTTGCCACTGTTTGTTTATTTAAGCCACCACTAATGGGCTTTAGACCCCGGGTTTTTCTATTACAGAAAGTCAAAATAATTATTCATTCGCATTGACAATCTAAATCCACAATAACTAGATTCTAGTTGATCCAGCGGCACACCGCGGACACTCCGCCAAAATTCCATACAAATGTTTAATTTGGTCTCTATTACACAGACATCAATCAGTGACGTGTATTTACACGTGCACCTGTTTGCCTAGGACGTAGAGAATACCAATCGTCGCCCATAAGAGGAGAGAAGGTTGGGTGAGGCGGGGAAATCGGGCGGGACGTCAATGTGTCCATTCTATACGTAGTATTATTACATATTCTCTGCCAGCGGTGTGTGAAATCTTTATTCAAAGAAGGTCCCTGGGACAAATACTTTTATTGGCTACAGATATTTGCCTCTGGGTGTTACTATGAGTGAGACAAATGACTGTAGGCCATAAAAGTGTATGTCCCGGTGCGGGGATCACACCCGCGACAATTGAATAAAGTTTTCACACACCGATGGACCAACTAGAATCTACTAACCTATCATACACAAAACACTCACCATATATAGCTATTATCGCATAGAAGGCATGTGTGATCAAGCTATCAGAGCCCGTACCATGACGATTTAATGCAATTCATCTTGGGCTCTTCCAAAAGTTTATTTCATTTGTCCTACATGACATCGCGCAAGAAGAAATGAGACGAGGATAGTAGCGATGTAATTTAGGTTGACAATAAAAAGTCTTGATATGGCCGCTGTTCCCTGGTAGGTAGTCATTAGGTAGTACATTAGTATCATAGCTATTCCCTTGTTTCGATTGTTGCACGTAAACCTTCACCTTGCACGATACAACCGTGTCGTGTTTTCATTATATATTTATTTGATATTATAGGTATATAAGCCACAATACCTCGCGTGTGCATTAAAAATTAATTGAGTTTCCTTTGTACCGGCGCGGCACTGGCATTGAAACCAACAAGTATTATAACAATTTGTATAGTAGCGTTGAAATGATTTCAATATTGGTCACAAATAGTTATGTGTAAAATAGTTTTTACTGCAGATTATCCTGTCATATTTTGATAACAGATTGTTTTATGCCGTCGTCACATGATTTGAATATGGTATTTTAAACAAATATGGTGAACGAAAGCTGGTAAATCTCTTGGATGGTATGTGAATTTTAGACATCTTCCAAATAAACCGGAGGTCAAAATGTACATACATTGCCACTCCTGACGCCTTAATTGTTTTGGCTCTGTGATAGTTATTACGGGGCCATCCATACATTACCCTCTAACTGGAACACGATAGTGCTGAACACTACCATGACTACCATCCCAGTGCCAGATAGGTTATATAATGCAGTGCCGCTTAGGCCCAGTTACTCCTCTACACACCTCTACCACCAGTAAAATTATGTACCATTCGTATTTCGCAGCACGCGGAGTTTGTTGGGTAGCCGAGTTCTTCTCAGTAGTGCCTGCACTTGGAACTCTTCTAAGTGAATGATTATGATTATGACGAACAGATTTTTCTTTTTCTTCTATGAAGGAATTGAAAATTTTGATGATTTACGTATCGATAAAACGAATACGGTTAAATTTTATTATTAAATTGGTATAAATTAATACCAGATTATTATTATAATTCAAAATTATAGGTAGCTTATAACCTGACAATGCAAAAGTGTCCTTGTAGACCATAGAGCAACACGGGCCACCGGCCACGGCGGACTAGAGGGGAGTAGCCATAGCGTTTATTACCGATGCAAAACAGTCTGTACGAAACTCACACCTTGACTTTAATAAAGTACAGAAACAATTTCACGCACATATTTAAACATCTAGGCGACATGTATATGGCTACTCCCCTCCGGTGTTGCTCTATGTTGTAGACTAATTTGAAATAAACGATTTGAATGTTGAATTTTATTTTATTAAGATAATCCGATTGTTGCAGAGGCTCAACGTCCCCGCCGCCGCCCAAATCGAGACGCTATGAGACGTTGTGGGAGCCGCAAGCAGGTAACTGGGTAATTATTCATCGCTTGTACTAGCAACACACGCAACACGTATTGCCAACATGTATTATGCGCACGCCACCGCACTTTTTCTTTTCATCAACTGAATTACTTAGAATCATAATAGATGCTTAGAAAATATTTTTGTAGAATTTGTAGATACGATTGTTACTAAACTTAGTAGGCACAGTAATAATAATCCTTTGTCGAATAATATCCATCGAAGAAGAATCCAGTCGAATCTCATAGTATGTATGTATGTTTAGTTAATAATTATTTTTCATTTTAAGGAAATAAGTAAGAAAACTTTTTTAAAGATGTATGGGGTTCTTCAAAAATGGCGCCAAAAGAGTCCTTCAGGGCTGGCAGTACGTTGGCAACTCCCCTGGTGTTGCAAATGTTCATAAGCGACGGTAACCACTTTCCATCAGGTGGCCCGTTTGCTTGTCTGTCAACCTTCAGGCATAAAAAAAATGTAGAGTAATTTGTTTACATACACGACTTTGTGTTTGAGCCCGCGTAAGAAAGGAAATTAAACCTTTATTGTTGGTGTTATTACATCATTATCACGATGATTGGCCTTAGCTTTTCGCTTGAACAAAACCAATACATAACTTAATTTGGTAATTATAAACTGTATGTGACTTCACACTACAAGTATTTTTTTTATTTTTTTTTATTTTTTTTTATTTTTTTTTTATGTTATGGAAGTGGTAAACAAGCGTGCAGTTCACATTGATGTTAAGTGATGACTGCAGCCTATAGACACCCACACTAAGACCAAGGTCAAAATGCAGATGCGTTACCACTCCTGAGGACTAAGGTCTTATGCCTCTGTGCCGGAAATTACAGGGCCGTACATTACCACCTGACCGGAACACGATAGTGTTGAACACTACCATTTAGCGGCAAGTATATTAGGTAATGCGGTGGTGCCTACGCCCGCGAGCTCCGTCACTGGAGCTCTACCACCAGTAAAAAATAAAAACTTAAACGTACATCGCGACTAAAACGTTTCGCTGTCTCGCTCTAGGCCGCAGTACATAGGCCAAGGCTGCCGTGCGCATTCATTGAAACAAGAGGGTGCAGCGATTTGATCGCGATCCAATAACAATAACCATTAATTGTACGGCCCTGTAATTGCCGGCACAGAGGCATAACACCTTAGGCCTCAGAAGTGGTAACGCATATGGATTTTGACCACTGGTCTTTGTGTGGGTGTCTATAGGCTGGAGTCATAGAGCAACAAGGGCCACCGGCCGCGGCGGACTGGAGGGGAGTAGCCATAGCATTTATTACAGATTAGGGTTGTTGAGGATTCCTCTTCCTCTTCCTCATAATGAGGAAGTTCCGCAATATTTTGGATTCCTCATCTGTTACCGCATCCTCATAAATAAAAATAAAAAAATCCTCTTCCGCTATCGCTTCCTCAAAATTTAAGAGGAATTAAGGAGAGAATCCATGGCAACGCACACACACGCTGGAGCGCGATGCCGGGCCGAACAAGCGAGCGAGACCTCCCCTTCCGCCACCGGCGCTGTTCCTTGCTTGTTTGTTTTAATTTTATTGACATACATTACATAAAATACTATGTATATACGCGTACGCCTCTAAAAAATTCGAAATATTCGGGGCTTTACGGAACTGTATCTATGGCAATATCTAACTTCTCTTCCATCAAATGTCCCAGCGAACAACTTTTTAGTAATGCTGGATTGGTAGGTATATTAATATGATGAGCTAAAAAACCGGTTGTCAGGGGAAACAGCTTTCAAATTAAATTAAAAAAAATAACCTCCCTGTAATTAATTTTGATTAATAGTATTCATAGAGCAACACGGACCACCGGCCGCGGCGGACTGGAAGGGAGTAGCCATAGCGTTTATTACCGAAGCAAAACAGTCTGCCATTTTTCGCACGCATTTGCGACACACACGCACACTACAGAAATCGTCTATTACTACGAAACTCACACCTTGACTTTAACAAAATACAGAAACAATTTCACGCACACATAAACATCTAGGCGACAGGTATAGGCCTAGGCCTGCACATGGCTACTCCCCTCCGGTGTTGCTTTATGACAGTATTCAATTCTTTTATTTTGATTAATAATATTCGACTTAAGTACCTAATTAACAAAGAAATAAAGACTGCATTCTTATTTTCATTTAAAATTCTAAATTAAATTGTATTTTCACATTCACTCAATTTTTTTTGTGTGCGTATGTTGTGTAGATATGTTATTGAACTCGTCCTTAACTGCTGGACCGATTTTGATGATTCATTATTGTGTGTGTTTTGAGAATGGTTTAGATTCATAGTTTAGTCCACTGGCAAATGCCCTTTTAATTATTATTTTTTTGTATGTATGTCCTTAGTTATTTATTTATTTATACTTAAATGCACATGAGAAGTACATATGGCGGACTTAATGCCCCTAGGCATTATCTCCCAGTCAACCAGTGAGTAGAGCAGAAAGTAAACGAAGAGGTGCAGGAATATTAAATAACTCAATACAATTTGAAACTGGAAAGATGAATAAATTTAATACTGGCGAATACATATGAAGGACATAAATACGTAAAGTATCTACATACCTATATATAAAATAATATTACTTCTTATTATTATACATACAATACATAGAACTAAATAGACATATAAAATAAGAATATATAGGATATAGAATGCACACATAAATATTATATATATATATAAGTCTGTTTTACTACATGAAAGAAATAAACCTTGTGTTGCTGTAAAGAAGATTTATTGTTAGTTTTTTTTATACAGAGACTATTTTATTTAGGTAATATAAAACAATATGAACTCAAACCTGTAAAGAAGAAACGACAATGAAAGTTTATTCTTTCACTTTTAAAACATAAAATAATATAATATTAAAATTTTCATTGATTATCCAATTGTCAATCAACTCGTATTTAAATCTGTCATCTGACATTCTGAATTCGTTTCTTCTTTAAAATCAGACAATTAAAAAGTTAAAAACTATAACCAAACTTCATGGTAAGTAAACACACAGAATGCGAAGAAAGAAATAGTATTTCTTTACATCTCCCCCCATGGGGAAGAAAATTCACCCGTGAATTTTCACTCCAGTTCTCCATTTGATACTTGCACATTCTCATCCTCTGTTATCTGTACTGGAATTAGTTTTGTGATATGAAAAAGATTTGACTCTGTTTTTCTATGTCCTGTATCTATCTCGTAAATTGTATTAGATTTCTTTTTAATTATTTTATATGGTCCAATTCTCAATTCATCTAGCTTTTTCCTATTTAGTTTATTCCCATTTTCTATATATACTAGATCTCCCACACTGAATTCTCTTTGTTTTCTATTCCTATCATACCTCATTTTGTTATAGTAATGTGATTTCAAGGTATTATTAAGCGCTGTTTTCTTATCTCCGATCCAGTCACTATTTATACCTCCTTGTTGTAGTTCTTTTGGTAAAACCTTAACATCTGTTCCGTATAGCAAATAACATGGTGCATAGCCAGTTACTTAGTGGTTAGTCTGATTGTATTTTTCTACACATTCATGTGCTATTGTAGTCCACGCTCTGTTTTCTCCATCTTCATTGATTTTGCATCTAATTTTGTTAACTATCGTTTGATTTAACCTTTCATTTAGGCCATTAGAAAACGGTGCATTCACTGCTGTAAAAATTATTGTTATTTGTTTGTCAGTAAGGAACTTCTTGAATTCTTTAGAGTTTATTCCTGGATACTGGTCGGTAAGGAGCATCCCAATCTCTTCGGTTTCAGCGACCTTACTTATTAGCTTTATAAAGTCATGTGCACCCTGGGTTTTTGATGTTATAATAAATGCATATCTAGTGAAGTGGTCCACTAAAAGATGTATGTATTTCTTGGTTGATCTAGAACCACCAAAACCTCCAATTGTGTCTATTGATACTATTTCAAAGGGTCTTGTCGCTGGGCCTAAATATGACATTAATCCGTATTTGTGTTGTCCTCTTGTTTTGTTTTTTATGCAAATTTCACAATTCCTACAAACATTTTAATATTTTTCGTTAAATTTTTTGTTGCGTACAGTGAACTAATAGTCGTTAGCATTTGTCCCACTCCAATGTGACATAGATCTTCATGTATTCGCTTTATAAATTTAATACTGAATTCTTCTGTTATTATTATTTTCTCTTTGTTCCTAATTCTTTTGAAGTATAAATTGTGTTTTTTGATTATTTTATTATTGTTTCTCTGTATTTCTTTATTTTGATTCTGATCTATTACAATATCTTCTAATGTAATTAAGTTCACAACTTTCAGTTGTTCTTCTAGATTATCCTCTGGTTCTAATACAGGATTCCGACTTAAACAGTCCGCTTCTAAATTATCTTTTCCAGGGGAATATTTGATTTTAAAATCATATTGTGAAAGGTAATAAGTCAAATCACCTAGTTCTTCGTCTGTTCTAGCTTTTAAGTTCATGTTTTCTAATGGTTTATGGTCTGTGTAGACTGTAAACGATTTACCTATCAGCCAGTACTGCCAATATCTTAGTGCTTCTTTAATAGCTAAGCATTCTAAATATATTGCCTTTTTCTTCTTTTGCGCTCCATTCAGTTTTTTTGAAAAATAGGCTACTGGTTTTTCTTTACCATCTAGTTGTACTTGTTTTAAAATTGCTCCAACACCCAGCAGAGAACCATCAGTATAAATATTTATTGGTAGATTTTGATCATAAATTTCTAGTATTGGCTGTGAACACAAGAGACTCTTTATTTTTTCAAACGCATTTTGACATTCTTCAGACCAAACAAACTTTTGATTTTTTCTTAGCAAATTATGTAATGGGTCAAGAATTATTGCGCTCCTTGGTATATATTTATGGTAAAAGTTTACTTTTCCCAAAAATTGTCGAATATTCTTCTGTGTTTTTGGTACTGGAAATTCTTTTATCGAAATGAGATTGTCTTTCAGTGGTTGGATAGAATTATATTGAATGATATGTCCCAGGTATTTTACCGAATCTGATGCAAATGTACATTTTATAAATTTTAGTCGAAATCCTTCCATTTGAATTGCTTCTAGTAACTGTTTCAAGTGACTTATGTGTTCATCAAATGAGTTTGAAAATATCAGGATGTCATCTATATAATTGACAGCAAAATCGGTTAGTTTATATTTTCTAAGTATGTTACACAATATTCTTTGAAATATTGCTGGAGTATTTATCCATTAATAAATCTATTCTTGCTTCATATCCTTTAACCTTTCCCACGTCATACTTGTTTTTGGCAAAAACTGATTGATATTGTTGTATTAGCTTATTTATTTTTTCCCTTTTATCATCATCTAAATGACCAACCTTTATTTCAAATTCCTCCTCTTTGATATGTTCATTAAAATTAATTTTGTTTTCGTTTTCATATTTATTACCTTCATTTTCACCTTCGTCTATCTTTTTCTCCATTTTTTTACTATTCTTTTCATGTAAGTATTGTTTCTAAGTTATTTTTAACTCCTCATTTTGTACTAGCTTGTATTTCTTTATCATATCTAATCCTATTAAGAAATCATATCTGAATTTGTGTTCGTCAATGATGTACACATCCACATTTTCTTCTATTTCAAAAATTTTTATTTTTAAATTTGTCAAACCACTTGTTTTTTGGACACCATTAATTGTTACTATATTTTCTTCATTCGAGTTATGTCCTTTTGTATTTAGTTTTAGTAATTTGGAATTAATTAGAGATACATTTGAACCTGAATCGTATACTCCATAAATTTCTAATTTATTATTTAACAGTAGTTTGATCTTAATTAATGGTGTCACTACTAGTTTTTTTGTTCTGTTTTATTTAACTCTGCTTCAATCACTGAATTATTTACATGTTTAATATATCTTTTATTTAATTTATCATCTTCTCTAACTCTAAACCAGCATGCAGCTTCGGAATGATAGCGAACCCCTTTATTTAATTTTACGCATATTTTGCATGGATAACGTCCTTCATTTGTAATATTTATCCTTTGATTTTCATACTTTCTGTACGTTCCATTCCTATTTTTATTTACCAAATGTTCATACTTTCTCACCTCATTGAATAAACATACTATATCGTTCATTGCTTCTCTATTTATCTTCTCTAATACAAAACCTGGCAAACCTACCGCTATCAGATCCACCAGTGTACCTGTATCAATTGAATTTCTCATGTCCAATAAAAGTTTTTCCTTTTTAATGGCATAGTCCACTAATGAACCATCCTTATATTTAAATAACAATGCATAGGTCACTTGGTTCCAGTTTTGGTTTGCAAATGACTCGCACAACTTTTCTTTCCAAACTATCCACTCTGAGTTGAGTGTTAATTTTATAATCATTGAGCTGTACCAATCAACACAACTTTTATCCATAAATAGTCGGAGAATCTCAATTTTTTGTTCATCTTTCATAATACCGAAGCGAGAACATTCTCTCTCAAAAATGTCAATCCATTGCCTTGCATTCGAGTTTTTGCTCGTAAATTTCTCAATCACAAACTTCTCTGCGACATATTTCAGATTCTGTTTTTTTAAATCATGTGTATTTTCTATTAACTTTGTAAACATTTCTTCCAATAAATTCGAATCTCTAATTTGTTCTTCAGATGCTCGGTTATGTTCAATTTCCTCCAGATATTGTTCTCCAAATTGTAAGTTACCATCAGCATCTATGTAAATTTCTCGTAATTTATCTGTCATAGTTATCCAAACTCTTCGTGTCTGATGTCTTTTCTTTAAACTATTTTTTACTTTGTTGTACACAGCTGTCTCAATTAATTCTTCGTGAAATCCAACAGACTGTAATTCCTCTGGTATAGCAAATTTTTTTTCATCTTTAGTTGTGATTGAGGTTACACAACAAATATTAGATTTTCCATCATTCGCCGGTAAAATCGTGAATTCAAAACGTAACTGCTCCATTTGCATCTTTTTATAAACAAAATTGTCGTTTTATAAGTCTGTTTTACTACATGAAAGAAATAAACCTTGTGTTGCTGTAAAGAAGATTTATTGTTAGTTTTTTTTATACAGAGACTATTTTATTTAGGTAATATAAAACAATATGAACTCAAACCTGTAAAGAAGAAACGACAATGAAAGTTTATTCTTTCACTTTTAAAACATAAAATAATATAATATTAAAATTTTCATTGATTATCCAATTGTCAATCAACTCGTATTTAAATCTGTCATCTGACATTCTGAATTCGTTTCTTCTTTAAAATCAGACAATTAAAAAGTTAAAAACTATAACCAAACTTCATGGTAAGTAAACACACAGAATGCGAAGAAAGAAATAGTATTTCTTTACATATATATATATATATATATATATATATATATATATATATATATATATACAAGTAAATACATAGTATTCGTACATGTATACAAATTGGTATTAAAATTATAACATGACCATGATTTACAAAGCAGGTTTAAGAAAATGACAGCGAATCATAGATTTAAATGCAATTTTAGTTATGTACGTAGAGACAGGACAGCGGCTTTTCATCTTTCTGAAGCGCGCAAGGCCTCGCGGCTGTTGTAGAACGCAAGCGATCTACTCGATTAAGCGATACGGGTGCGGTCGGGTATGTGACTGGTGACCACTAGTGGCAAATTAAAATGCGCGTTTCCGTGCTTCGGAGAGCAAGTTAAGCCGACGGTCCCGGTTGCTGTAGATAAATAGCAGTCGTTAAACCTTGTCGCAGGCCATATGTATAGCCGGTTTGAAAACATCCGACAGCGGGTTGGCCACTAACCCTTATCTCCACCAACCCGCATTGGAGCAGCGTGGTGGAGTAAGCTCCAGGCCTCCCCTCAAGAAGGGGAGAGACTCGTGCCCAGCAGTGGGACGTTTCAACGGTTGTCATTATTATTATATCATTAACTGCCTCAGTAGCGTAGTGGTAGCAGGCCACTACTACTACGCTGGGGGTCCTGGGTTCGATTTCCGGGTCGGGGACTATCAAAGAAAACAGTTAAAAATCCTTTATCTCTGGTTCTATTAGGATTTTTCCATTTTCTGGAACTTTCCCAGTAGGTACCTCGGAGTTTGGCAATGTGCCCGGAGATGGCAATAGGTTCGCCACCTGTTACATGGGCCAAAACGTAACCGGCGAGTCGTGGGTGTTTGCATGTATGCTTGAATGCATGCATTTACCTCGGCCTACCCCTTCGGGGATTACTGGCGTGAAGTAATGTACATTCTTCCTCTTCCTCATCCGCATCCTTTAAATTTGCGCGTCACAATTCCTCTTCCTCCTCCTCTTCCTCATAGTCACTTCCTCAACAACCCTATTACAGATGGAAAACAGTCCATTTTTTGCGGGGAGAAATGCCTGCGACACACACGCACACTACAAAAATCGTCTATTACTACGAAACTCACACCTTGACTTAAACAAAATACAGAAACAATTTCACGCACACATTTAAACATCTAGGCAACAGGTATAGGCCCATTTGGGCTTGTACTTTGACAGAGAGGAAAGCCTGCATATGGCTACTCCCCTCCAGTGTTGCTCTATGGGCTGCAGTCATCACTTAACATCAATGTGAACTGCGTGCATGTTTGCCACTTCAATTACATAAAAAAAAATTAGAGTAGAGTAGTTTAAATCTGATATCAATAAAACGTATTTATTAATTTTGATAAATTAGTGTTTAATGGTGAGGCACGAGAGGTATGTCAGGACCGAGATATCTGGCGCTCTACACTCTCCCCCGTTAGGGACTAGGCGTGAATATGCCATACAGTGTTTAATAAAATACATAGTTTGCTGAATAATAAATTGTGATTTATATTTTTTAAATGTTTTTGGAACCAAAAAAAAATTCAATTACACATTTACGGTACCGCATACCGAACAATAATTGGAATAACTATTTTGCATTGATTTATTTTTATTCTCTCAACAGCATGATAAGACGAAAAAATGTACAACGTCCCCCAAAATAAATAATGTCAAATATTTGTTTTATATTTTTAACATAGTCATCGGTTTGTTATAGTCATTATGTAATTTACTCCTAGAGTATAGCTAGTACAGCTTCTTTTAAGGATCTATATTTACATCTTCAAAATGTAATATTGGTTTGATTTTTTGTAACACTTCGCTAAGTAAAGTAACTTGTCAACAGATGCATCGAGCTCTGACGGCGCTGGGGAATCGGAAGAGGCCGCACAGCGCCAGCTGACGGACGACGGCTCCGACAGCGATGAAGAGTACCAGGATACGAGTCCCTATCTCTAGGCCTTCGCCCCCCGACTTCCGCCCGCACACTGATATTACATGGAACTGTATACATTGTATTTTTATATGATATACAATGTCCATCCAACATCGAATGAGTGTAGATGCACTCGCGCCGCGAGCATTTTTCTCGATTCTGTTGATATCTTAAATTATTAAGAGTATGGCACGGCTTAATTTGTATGTTTGAGTACAACCGAGTGAATGTATTTAATCCTATTAGTTGTAAACATATATCGATTATTATTTATGTTTTTTTAATGTAAATTTTCTCGTTTCTATCGAGATTTGCAGGATACCTGCAATTTTGTTAGCACCCTATGCCGCTGCGTGAAATGGTGCAAATATTGCAGATATTATTTGTATAGTACTTTTTGACAGTTGATTAAAGAGGTGCTTATTATTAAACTATGTTTTATTCACATCATCTTTGTTTGTATTGTTGTTGCAATGCAGCATTATGCATTAAATGGCGCATCAAGGCAAGTGTGTTCAAGCCGATACAAGAATATAGACAAATTACAATCTTACATCACTAACACGTTAATTTATATTTAGACATAATATACACAGAGGGCATTAATTAACATGAGCAAGGCGTTAGAGCTTATCCAGAAGGGGCGAATTTGTCGCGATTTTCACGCGCTAACGTTTGGGGACGTTAATTAACAGGACGCAACAAGGCGATCCTAGTATCTTGCGCGTATTGCTGCGCCTTGTCAAACGCAGTCCACGCGATTTACGCGCGTGCTATTAATTCGCACTACTCTTGTGGACGCAATGTATTAGCGCCTAGCACCTCGCCAACGCGCGTTTGAATTCGCGCGAAAGGATTCGTGGCGAATCCAACCCCCCCCCCCTACCTACCTACCTTGTCCCCTTCTGGACAAGGTAGGTCTAGACAGGATATATATGGCTGGCATGGAATTTCAATCAATCAGTGGATCCCAAGATACTTTTTTAAATGATCCCAAAATCTGTTTAGATTTGACTAATTAACGACTTGTTTACGCCAATCTCGTTGTTTATCAGCTTTGCGGATTAACTGTGTGAAAGCATCTGTCTCATCATCATCAAGAAGTCAAGATTTATTTATCTATTCATTATATAATTTGGCTCCTGGAGAGCAATTTTACATCGTCATATTTTTAACTCTCTGGAATAAACAGATTAAAATTTAAGTTTAGTATGGAGTACATCTACGGTTCCTAAGAAAGGCCATAGTGATTCCGGACACTTAAAAATATTTGAAATTCGAGGAAATATTTTTTTTATTCACTAGATAATATATCATAGGTTTTCAAATCTTGCCATGATCCTGTGTCCAATGTATCACGTGCCTCATTGATCTGCAAAAAGTGTAGGGAGCCAAATATCTGTCCGTAGACACCCCTCCTACCTCTTCTACATTCATCATTCTCTGCATAAATATAGTACTGGCTCCAATTCATTTCTATTGGTGCCTCCTTTGATAAAATTAAAGTAAAAACCTGAAGAATTGATTTTACGACATGTGAGAGTAAATCGTACAAAACATACAATAACTAACAATTAGCAGACAAAAGTTGTTCATTTTTAATATAATTGAAGTTCTTTCACTATTTACAATACAATAAGTGCCATTACATTGTCTTAATTCATCATTTTTAATACAATTATAACACTGGAATGTCCTTAAACTGTAAAAATGTTTACATTATCTAGTGACTCATAATATACCTATCTATCTAATGCAAAATCTGAAGATCACAATTCAGTTTTATCCAGCACACTTTTCTCACCCTTAGCACCATCAGTTAATTCTTCAAAGAGACAAGAATTGTCTGAACCTTTTAATGCATGGATTGTACACAAATGTTGCTTCAACTCAATACTTCCTTGATGATTCCAGTACCATTCCTCGATAACACTTTCATTCTCTTCTAAAAGGCTCTCACATTGAGACTTCATTTGGGTTATTTCTGCAGACGGCTTGTCCCACAATTCGAAAGGAATGCCCAGATCTACTTTTACACCTTTATCTACTAATCCATGAAGGGTCTTAAATGTCTGACTCATACCCTTTGCGAATCTCGTGCTGTCCTGCCGCTCTTTGTGAATGTTATATTCTAGAATTTTATCACACACGCCCTCCAAAGACTCGATCAACCTTAGTTCAGACTTCTGATACTTCATCTTTTTCTTCGGCTGGACATCATCTAATGAATATCCAATTTCAAGAACTTCATGTACTTTTCCAGTTTCCTCTAACCTACCTTGCAGTTCTGTGGCTAGTATCTTACAAACTTCGCATTTGTTTGCGTATTTCACGCCTATATCTTCTTCAGATTTCACTTCGGCATCGTGACTACAAAAGCACAATGTCACGACAATGAAAATAAAAATGAGTCTCAGAATAATCATCTTTAATTTTACTATTAGAAACAATTTACCGGTCTCAAGATAACGCTTTTTCAAGCTTTTCAGAATTTCAGTCTAACTATTAAAGGTACTCTTTGATCCGTTAAATTTCAGAGTTTCAGAATCACATTTATCACCAATTCTCTTTGTTTAACACATTCAAAGAGTATACAATGATACAAATATCACATTCAGAATTTTCAGCGAATTTTCTGATTTTGAGATATATTTCTTAATGTTTAATGCACTGGCACCCATTGAGCTATATATATGAAGACGAAATACCTACAGAATTGGCGTGCATAGTTGCATACCTACAAAAATTTTGTTTTGTTTGTATTAACTCTGTGGGTGCCAGCACAGAGTTAATACACGTGGAGAAGGCACATTCTAGGAGTTTTGGCGGGAACCTTGAAAGAGGCGTATGGTGCTCTTGTTTTATTTCATTTTCTTAGTGTATTTAAAAGTTATATTGAATAAAGTTGGTGGTATTTTGTTTGATATAGGTTTATTACAGTGCCCGTGTATAGTGAAATAGAATAACAGTGCGAAAGCACGACCTTTCAGGTTGCCTCCAAAACTCCATTGTAAATTTTCTGGTAAAGTAGCCATCGCTTTACTCGAATAACTGACTGTAACTCACTTGACTGACATACTTATTAATACTTAATAAATAATTGATTGACTATATTATACTACCTTTACGCTGCTTTAAAAATATGATATATCGTTTTACTTGACACTGGCAATATGCGTAATAGCGATGCCATAATAACAAAAAAAAAAAAAAAAAAAAAAAAAGGCACATTCTACTATAGAAACAGTAGTTATACAATAATGGGTAAAATCGACACATGTCTTGACAAAAACAGTTTTGACTCTATCTAACTAACCAGTAGCTCCCTATGTAAGAAGAGACACAAGATGTATGCAGAGTATCAATTTTGGAAATGATTTGATGTGACGTCATACTTATGCCTTCGCGTGACGGTCGGCGCCATTGTATGCGCCCGATGTACATCTGTTGTCAAACAAACAGGTGCTCAGAATATTTTTGCTGTTTTCTTGTGAACTAAATCTTTTAACTAGTTATTGTGGTATTCTAGGTTTTGCTTTATGTTGACTGATTATGCTCTCGTATTGTTTAAAACAGAAAAAAAAAATAATCAAATAATGCACGGAAAAACGAAAATAATCTTGGATTGAACTTTGTGAGGTTATGTACAAATTTTCACGGATTGTGTCGTATTCGGTGGGATTTGGAAATGCAGTGATATATAGTGATATGTTTTATTAAGAGTTTTGAAGACCTGTGTAAGTTTCGTATGACTTATATGACTCTTAATGCTATTCATTCTTTTCTAAAAATAGCATTTTTACATAGTGATGTACGAATACTAACCTGGTATATCAAAGTATCGATATAAAATTATTTTTCATATCAAATTAAAAATTTGTAATCTATATTATATTAGCATTATACTCGATAGAATTTCTTGTTTGTTAATAAGATATCGCATAAGAAATTGATGTAAATAAAATAATTTTTGTTTTCTCCTTTTTTGCACCCATAGAGCACGGATTTTTTTCAGAGATTGTTAGAGTGTAAGTATAAGCACAACATAACGCAGTTTTTTTTTTTTCATTTCATGAAGTGGCAAACGGGTATCAGTTTACATTGGTAAGTAATAATAGCCTATCAGTCTACACGAAACCAGAGCTTGCAATCTGAATGCGTTGCCACTCCTAAGGCCTAAGATATTACGCATTATCTGTGCTGGAAATCACAGGGCCGTTCAGATCTGTGTCACTAACTTCTACATGCGTATCATCTGAAAATTGAAGCAGGTTCCATTTCTATTCAATGACTCATATCATTAACATACCTAGAGCCGTTCCTGCTACTTTTATAATATTGTTTGAAGGTATAGGAATAAATAAAAATAAGATCCTGTTGCACTCACGTCAAACACGTAATTAAAAGATCTTTCGAGAATGCACAAAAATCTAATGTGTTTTACATTTAACTTGACCGAAGCGTCATCGTGCTACTCAAATTAACTAAACATAATGATTTAAATTTAGAATACTTAGCAACAATATTTACAGAGATTTATTCCAAGGAGCTGGTCAGCATAAGACTCACATTTGAAGACTGATGTAGAAAATCCTACTGAAATTCAACATTACTACAATTTGCAATTTTTAGCTCTAATTCTGGCTGAGAACCTTTCGCAAGCTGCTGGTAATCAATGAGATCATTTGAATGAATGAATTTATTTATTTGTTAAAAGTATAGTAGGTATATAAGATCTTCAGTATATAGTATAGCTTTCTTTTATATTTCACCATTTAATTTGCATGCAAATTATAGGATACATTTTATTACTACATCATAATTATTACAGTTATACTCAACTCTAATTTAGTGAGTGGATTTTACTAAGACTAAGCATACATACTTTAAAGAATAAGAATTCGTGTTGATAAATTATCGATATTAACCGCTCATGTATGAGAAGATGATATCGATATTTATCAAAACGACCCTATGAAAGGCGGCCATTGTAATCGCCGAAATTTTTGTAGGTATGCACGCCAATTCTGTAGGTATTTCGTCTCCATGTATATAGCTCAATGCTGGCGGCACCTTACTGGCACAGACTGGCACACAGACCAATAACCACAGATCACTTTAACTATCACAGACCATGAATAACTATAGTAACTCTAAATAAGTACTGTTCTTCACAGACCAATAACCAAGCTGTTCTTCTTGGTTATTGGTCTGTGGTACAGTCTACGGCAGTCTTTTAAACAAGATATAATCAGGTAGGTGTTTTTTTTTGCGGGAACCTTGAAAGCGGCGTGTGGTGGTGCTCTCATTTTATTTCATTTTCTTAGTGTATATTTGCGAATATTTTAAATAAAGCTGGTGGCATTTTGTAAGATATAGGCTTTTTACAGTGCCCGTGTATAGTGAAATAGAATAATAGTGCGTAAACAAGTCTTTTAGGGTTTTCTCCAAAACTTCATTGTATACGTTCTGGTAAAGTAGCCATCGCTTTACTTGAATTATTGACTGAGTGACTGACGGACTGATAAATTAACTGACTTATTCTGACTTTTACGCTGCACGACTTCATACGAAATATCGTTTTACTTGACACTGGGCAATATGCGTGATAGCGATGTCATAATATTTAAAAAAATGCCATAATGTTTTACGGCCACGGATTCAAGTCCATTACAGCCAATCTTGAGTTTTTTTTTCATTTCTTACATTTCTTATGTATGGAAGATGACGATGATTGAATGCTTCGATGTGGAATAATAATATGATGAGATGGTTCCATTGCAGTTAAGTGATGGGGACTTTACTAGGAGATTTTGGAGGCAACATGAAAAATCACTTTTCACTGAAAATCCTTCACTACCTATGGCATATTTGATTTATATAACATGGTAAGATAGTAGCATTAGGTTTACCATTGAATTGAGTCCAGAGAATAGATAGCAAATATCGCATTCTTGTCTCTTATTGCTGCCCATCGATAATCCAGTATTTCTTCAACTCATAAAATTACAAGTTGACCTCCCTCTGAAGCTGACTCGTAGGAGGCATATGGAAGTGGCAAACAAGCATGCAGTTCACATTGCTGTTAAGTAATGACCACACCTAGTGACGACCACCACACAAAGACCAGAGGTCAAAATGCAGATACGAATTAAACCAATCCTGAGGCCTAAGGTGTTATGCCTCTGTGCCGAGAATCACAGGAAACACATTACCACCTGACCGAAACACGATAGTGCTGAATACTACCATTCAGCGGCAAGTAGGTAAATTAGGTAAGGCAGTGGTGCCTACGCCCACGAGCTCCGCCACTGGAGCTCTACTACCAGCAATTAATATTAAAACAAATAAAATACAGTACAAACAAATATAATTAGTTTAATTAATATTCTTTTATATACCAAATAAACTGCTTGTCCAACCATTCAATCCAATCATTACAAACTAGCTTTTCTAATGTTATTTCTTGAAATATGTCACTTCTTGATTTTTCTTGGAATCCAAGTTTTTTGAACATGTTTATACTAATAGTGTTTGTTAGTGATATCTTGGCTTCATATATTTTAATATTCACATATTTTATGCCATAGAGTAACATTAAGATGACTGCTTCCCAGCCCAACCTTTTTCCTCTTGCCATCTTTTCTGCTATCATTATTTCTATTTCTCCAATTGAATTCCCACTGTCTGTTAAAAATATGTTTGTATCTCCAACCATGGAACCTAAATGTAAAAGATAATTGTTCAGAATCACAGTTCCTATTTTGAATAATTTCAATTAGGAAATCTATTTATTTCCTATATGTACAAAATTCCTTCCTTTAATTAAAAAGGTCCTTAATTTAATAACTTTACCATTTAAGGAATAAAAGGCTTTTTATTTATTTATTTTATATTTATTTATGTACCAAATTAATACATTACTAGTGGTAGAGTTCAAGTGTAGGGCACAGGCACCACCCCAATACCTAATCTATCTGATGGCACATATACCTGTTCAGCACTATTGTGTTCTGGTTGGTGGTAATGTATGGCCCCGTAATAACTATCACAGAGACATAACTGTGAGCTGTATGCTTGTCTTGCTTACATAAAAAAACTTACCCATTTCATCTTGATATTGTTCATAATTTTCTCTTGCTAATATTATAAATGTGCACTCTGAAAAATTAAAAAAAAAAGAATAATTATAGGTCCTTATTCATTGAGAAAATCTCATGAAAATAGATAAGCTCACTAAAATTACATTATTTTTAACAAACCATAGAGGTTCCACAGTCATGGATGTCGCCAGAGGTAGGTAGAGGGGGAAGGTCCCCCCCTCACTCTCCTCCCCCCGAGATAAAAACCTGGCCTCCTAGAACCAAACTGTCCTTCCCTAAAGCCCACTATATCATTGACTGGTTAATTTAGTGGCTGAACTATTAGCAAAAATAGTGTTCCAGTGATCAATCATATTCATGACTTCATTTCAAGGCAAGTGAAAACATAAAAAAATAAATGCTTCCATTTCTTGCAATGTTAATAAAAGTGAATTGATATTTACTGTCTTCATCTTGCCTCCATGATTTCTGCATTTGATACTCTTCTTCTAAAGTCAAGGGTTCTGAAGCTGTTAATTTTTGTAATTCCTCGGATTTCATCCAATGGTGGTATCTAAAAAAATTACATTTATAATGAAATGTTTTAATCTAATAGACTAAATTCTTGTGTCACAGGATTTATAACAATACTCCTCTGAAACGGCTTGATCGATCAATATGTAATTTTGTGTGTGTATTTGGTAGGTATGACAATGGGATGTAGTATATTTTTTGAATTTTTTTTTTAAATATTGCACATTGACAGTAGGCTGTATGCAGTGGACATAACACTCTACAAAGTCCAAACTAGCCGATTCTCTCTTTTATAGACTTGATGTGCAATAGGTATTTCTTGCTGGGTACTGTACCTCATTTTTGGTATGTGCCCAGAGATGTCAACAGGTTTGCCATGTGTTACATGGGCCAAAATGTAACCAGTTAATCATGGGTCATGCATGCATTTACCTACACAACTCAACACAGGCATAGTGTTGAGTTGTATTTTAAATTAATCTCAATTCAAAAAGTATGCTTGGATTAAGTTTCTTGTAAGCTCAGGGTCCCAACGCCCACATTTTATTTATGGACATTTCCAAATGTTTGGCTAAGTTATAATATAGTGTTATAATAGTAGTGGTTTTTAATAACAGTGATATATCGCTATAATGCGAAATTAGAAAAATAATACGTGTACAGACAAATCATACACACGTATTTAAATTACATAATTACAATAGGTACTTACTTTGGTACATGATATTCATTGTATGGGACTAAAATAACATTTTGTCCAATTATTTTCGTATTACTGTTAATTTTCATTATGATTTTTGGAAAACAAAAAAATAGTAGTTGACACACTTAATCACATAATTTGCAAGATATCATTTACGAATGCTATAAATATGAATAACCTTCGTACATACGTTAAATAATTAAATATAGGCAGATCAAATTAAATTTCCAAAATGATGCTTTTGAAAACACACACAAACAATCACAGAGTACGTTTTTTTTTTTTTTTTTGTTATTATGGCATCGCTATTACGCATATTGCCAGTGTCAAGTAAAACGATATTTCATATTTATGCAGCGTAAGAGTTAGTATAATATAGTCATCAAGTATAATATGTAAGTATCAAGTATATAAGTTATCAAGTATAATATGTCAGTCAAGTGAGTTACAATCAAGTTATTCGAGTAAAGCGATGGCTACTTTACCAGAACATTTACAATGTAGTTTTGGAGGCAACCTGAAAGGTCGTATTTTCGCACTGTTATTCTATTTCACTATACACGGGCACTGTAATAAACCTATATCAAACAAAATGCCACCAATTTTATTCAATATAACTTAAAAATACCACCAAGAAAATGAAATAAAATAAGAGCACCATACGCCTCTTTCAAGGTTCCCGCCAAAACTCCAACCGAGTACATTGTTTAAGAAACAAACAATCAAACAAATTCAGTCAAGTGTCAAAGTGTTTTTTTTTTAAATTAATTTATTCATGACCATAGATACAGAGTCTTTCAGTCGTATACATATTGAATTTCACATTTCTTTACATTAATGAATATCCTTATGGAAGATGACGATGATTAAATGCTTCCATGAGGAATATGATGAGATGATGGGATGGCTCCAGTAAAGCGATGGGGACTTTACTAGGAGTTTTATGAAGTTTTGGAGGCAATACGAAAAATCACTTTTCACTACATAATATCACTTTCTTACACCCGTGAACATTATCGAATGCTTTATGATAAAAATCCCACCATTTTTACTCATAAAAACGCGACTATACACAAATTTCGAAAATAATAACACGCAGCGACACAGCTCTTTTCCGCGTTCCCGCCAAAACCTCCACGTCAAAGTGAAATATGATGGTCGGACCCTTAGACTAATAGGACCCATTCAGATAAATACATGATACGGATAGTTACACAGACCAGTAACTCGGTTTGACTCGAGTTACACTCAACCCGGTTTGATACGGTTTGCCGAACCGAGTTGACACATCATTAACAACAACCCTTTATCCCAAAAAAAGTTTTTGGTTCTTTGGTTTCTGTTTGTGGCTCAACTGTTTGTTTTTTTTATTGCAGTTGTGGTACAAAAATATTATCATGAGATGAGATTATTGAAGATAAAAATTGACACTCTATGATAGCGCCTCGGTATAATAAATAAAACTGTGCATGAATCAAAAAGGTTAGGAAAAATCAATAGATATTCAATGTTCTCAGAACAACATAATTCTGAAAATTTTGACTAATTCAATAAACCCAAGAAACGACACCTGCATATCTAGCTGTTCTTTTACATCGATTGAAGATGACTCAATATGAAACTGAAAGACGCCTTTGTTGGAGTTATGGATTGGTGGCATTACTGCTTGCATTATCAGTGATTTGTGTAGCCATTCCTTACAACCATTGGCGAGCTACACTGGATGTCTGTCCAGGCAGTTGGCTAGAAAATACCAACTGTGGGTGTATTTTCTACGGCGTAAGCACATCTCAATACTTCACCGGTGGACACAATTCATACTGTCTTTATATTATATTCGCTCCATTGCCGATCCTAGTATATGCTTTGGTGATGGCCCTATTTCATATGTACAGAGTGTGCATCAATAATATTGGTGAATATGAAGGCGAGAAGTCCACAACAATGGAAGAAATGTAAGTTTATTGACATGTTTATATAATTTACTGGAACTCTTCCAGTTCCAGTGTAGGTACCACCGCATTATCAAAATTATCTAAATAGTAGTGTTCAGCACTATTGTGTACCGGTTAAATGGTAATGTATGGCCACGTAATAACCATTAGAGAGACGTAATAACTACGGTTTCAGGGGTGGCAATGTATCTGCATTATTTACACACATATTCCATTTTCAGTTTGATTATATTATTATGTAAGTATTGAAAAAAAGAGGATTGCAAATTAAAGTTTGTTGTCATGGCCTAACATGGGCAACCAGATATTTCTTTAATAGATTTATCACTTACTTTAACAAAAAAAAAATGGTGCATTCCCTGTGGTCACACTGTTGGTTACACTGGTGGTACTACTGGGAATATAGTATTCCCCGTGGTAACAGAATGCAGTGCAAAAAGTACAGTGCGTAAATGCAGTGCAGTGCCTACATGCGCAGCCGCATTACGCAGCAAAGCGCAGAAGTATGTGTTCTAAAATAGTTTTTAAAAAAAATTTTTTAGTTTTGTCATAACAATAAGTAGGTATGAAGAAAATTGCGAATTATACTTTATACAAATAAATATGGCACCGACATGGGCGACCGGATATTTCTTCAATAGATTTGTTACTTACCTTAACAAAAAAAATTGGTGCGTTCCCTGTGGTCACACCGTTGGTTACACTGGTGGTACCACGGGGAATATTGTATTCACAGAATGCAGTGCAAAAAGTACAGTGCGTAAATGCAGTGCAGTGCGTACATTTAGAACGGACGACGACCGGCGACCGGATATTTCTTCAATAGATTTGTTACATAAAACAAAAAAAAAATCATAGGTGGGACAAGTGATTGGTCCATCGAGCGAAAAAACCTATCGCGCGGTTTGGTTTAAGCGGGACCACGTGGATTACAGTGCAGTGCTAGTGTATCATATTACAAGGATTGCATTGGGATTATTATCTGAGGATTTGTCGCAAGTATAAATCATCATATCAAAGTAAGGCAATTCCATTTTTTATTTAACTGATTTACAAATATCATTAACAATGGAACAAGTTTACGAAGCGTAATTAGAGATTTTCGAGGCGATGGAAAAATTATTTATTAACATGAAAAAAGACGGAGAGGAGCGTAGGTCCGCACCTTATTATTTTAAGCGGAAACTTGATACTTTAGAAGCATATTGGTTTGATTATCAACAAAATCATAAAAAACTAGCCCCATTCGAGGATAAACAACGTCCGAATTTTGCACGCAATGAGTTTGAAAAAGCTAGTAAACTTTATTTCGATATCAAAACCTATATTGTACAAAAATCATGCCCTTCCCCTAGCCTTAGCCAGCAAGCAAACAGGTGAGCTAGAATCAGAGCAGGTACGAGAGCAGCCTGGTGGAAATGAATATTTCGACAGCAGGGAGGTACGTTCTAGTGAAAAGCGATCAATTGGCTCTCCTAGTAAGCTAGATGACATGCTACGCAGGCAATTTATCAACTTTAAAGCATTTATGAGGACGGTTAATACGATAGATTTAGAGTTACTTTGCGATCAATGGGAATTTGATAGTGTGCTGTCGGAAATACAGAGTCGATGGCGAGTAGTAGACTCCCTTCACTGGGAGATCGAGCATGAAACAGATGGCGATGTTAATGATGAGTATCAGGAAGCGTTTTCACAGCATGAGATGACGTATATCAGTTTGAAAAGAGCGGTTAACACAAACTTGCATGCAGTATCACATCGCGAGAAATCAACGCCGCATATAGACATACCTACATTTACAGGTAATTATCAACAATGGTTGTCCTTTAGAGATCAATTTAATGAAGCCGTGCATCTAAACCCTTCAATAGCAAAAGCCCAAAAAATGCAGCATTTAAAAAGCAAACTACGCGGTGAGGCAGAGAAGTTAATACAGCATTTATCGATAAGTGCCGAAAACTACTGTACAGCATGGGAATTACTTCAAAAACGGTATACCAATAAGAAACGTATTTTTGCATCTTATCTTAATGAAATGTTGAACTTACCTAATATGCAACACCAGTCCCTCATTCAGCTTCAAAAGATACACGACATAACATTAGAGAGTCTTAACGCAATCAAAAATTTAGGCGTTGACATTACCAATTGGGACCCTATTGTAGAGCATATTTTAGCCTTGAAACTTGATCCTGAAACGCATGACGCATATTTAGACTCGTTGAAAAGTCCCCGAGAGATTCCTAATTTAGAAGATTTATTAAACTTTTTAGAAAGTAAGTTTAATACTATCGAACAGAGACGTAAACAGTACAGCAATAATCATAAATTATTTACGCCGAACTATCAAAGATCATTCCTGCCCAATCAGCAAAAATCTGTGCCAGTAAATGGCCAAAAATCATATCAGAAGAAACCGTTTAATAACAACTATCAATATAATCACATTTATCAATCACGTAAGAATCAGCCCTTTAATAAAATAAAAATATAAAAATTGTTTATTTATAAAATAGATCACAAAGAAGATATACATGAAATTTCTTAACTATATAAAATAAGGTATGGTTTGTATTCGTACCTGAACTAGGTTGAACCTGTGTTTCAGGCGGTAGAGTACTTCACTATATTGTGAGATTAATTAACATTAGAGTAAAACTATATTAGGTAAATTCATTAAAGTAAACTATAACAGTGAGTGATTATTTTTAAGATTATTATTTACATATAGCAAGTAATTCTTCAGTATATTCATAATTAATATTTTGTAAGTAATTATATAAAACTTTTTTACAGCTTAAATATTCTAATTTATAAAATAAAAGGTTTCAATTTAATCTATTGTACAAAAAAGGGCCAAGAAATGAAAAGAATCTTTTTGTAAAGGCATGTTTTGACGTTGAATTTGTAATGCAGACGATATCGTTCCGTCGCTTGTTAGTAATGTCCTCGTTGTACGTAAGCATGGTGTGCTGTTTCAAAATGGTGTGCATTATAAAAATCTGTCTAACAGTTAATACATTACAGTATTTATACAATAAAGTAGTAGGAAAGAAAAAAGGGTAATAATGAGCGACTTTTAGAATTGATCTTTGCGCTCGTTCTAGAGGTAGTATAATGGTTTTCAAAGCACCTCCCCATGATCTTATCATATATTATATCATCTAATTCAAATCCATATAAGTCTTGTCCGCTGTGTCAGCAAGGACACGGTCTATTCATATTCCAGAATTTTTTAGACATGAACAATGAAACGAGATTACAGACGGTATCAACCCTTAATGTGTGTATGAATTGTTTATATCCTCATTTCGGAAAACCATGCTTTTCGACGAAACGGTGCCGATCGTGTACAGAATTTCACAATACCTTGTTACTCGAGGCTTGCGCAACGCAACACAAGTCAACAGCCGGTCAAGCGAATTTGAAACCAATCAAATTTTATAAAGGTAATAACAAACAGAATATGAGTAACGCATCACATGTATCTCAAAATGAATCTTCGGAAATTTTATTATCAACTGCAATGGTAAAAGTTATGGCAGTTGATGGTACGTATCATACATTGCGAGCCCTCATTGACCAAGGGTCTCAGATATCGCTTATAAGCGAAAATGCCGCTCAGATGTTAAGTTTGAAACGACAATCATACAAGGGAATTGTTTTTGGGATAGGAGAAAAGAGCAATACATGTAAAGGAATGTTAAGCATAAACTGTCAATCAATTAACACAGAATTTTCATTTAAAGCGGAAGTATTAATCATGAATAATTTAATCAAGAAATTACCTTTAACACTACCTTTGATAACCCTGCTTGGCCACATACTCAAGATATTGATCTTGCTGATCCCGAATTCTATATCAGTCGTCCAGTAGATTTGTTACTAGGAGCTGATATTTACGCGAAAATCATGTTAGATGGTATATTTAGAGGTGAAAATCAAGGTCAACCCATAGCCCAGCAAACTCAGCTTGGTTGGATTCTATGTGGAAGTGTATCATCGTTTCACTGTAATGTTGTCACCATCGATCTAGAAAACATTCACAAATTTTGGGAAGTTGAAGAAGTCGAAGAAGCATCCGACTACAGCTCAGAATATCAAAAATGCATTCAGTTATACAATGAAACCACTAAGCATCGTCAAGATGGTCGGCACGAAGTTAGGATGTCCTTGCATGACAATTTTGAGGAACAATTAGGATCATCAAAGGAAATAGCTTACGCACAATTTCGTAACATAGAGAGGAAATTTATTAGAGAACCGCAGTTGGCGCAAAATTACAGAGAATTTATTAATGAATATAAATTGTTAGGACATATGCGATTTGTAGAACAATCATCTGGGATGCAGTGCTTCCTACCACATCACGCAGTACAACGCGCTGACGCAATCACCACAAAACTTCGTGTAGTTTTTAACGCATCAGCAAGGATATCTTCAGGAAAAAGCTTGAATGATATTATGTACAAAGGACCAAATCTACAGCAGGATTTAATGGCTTTAATATTAAAATGGCGTCAATATAAATATGCATACACAGCAGACTTAGAAAAAATGTACAGGCAGATATTTATCAGTGAAGATCAACAATCATTACAGCAAATTGTTTGGCGAGACAATATTTCCGAGTCAATCAAACACTATCGCTGGAAAATGTTTTGTATTAAGTTATTTAATTAATATTTTTTATATATATTGAACTTATCTATTTACAGATTGCACGCGAAACATCTTAGAATTAGTCAGATCATTAAAAAAAAACCATAGGTATTCTAAAATGTCTCGTGTACAATTTGCTAAATAAGAGTAGGTAGTCATAAGTTATCACATAGTCTAAGCTTTAAATGTTGTGCCGCGGCGGCTCGTGCGCCCCGCGCCCGCCTCAGTCCACTGCTCATTATCATTCATATCAGATCATTTTTACTTAAGTTTATATCAGTGTGTTAAATAAATCAATTATCAATCTATCAATCAAAACTATCATTTATCAAAGTCCAACCATACACGGTACAGCTTCTTTACACACTGCACCGCATCACACAACAAAGCGCAGCAATATGTGTTCTTACGGTGCTTGAAGATCTCTCTTTGCATTTAATTAAACACGAGTAGTTCAGCACACAGAAATCACATTCACGCGGTGTTGTAGATTACGCGCCTTCATGCAGATTTGATGCAGATAAACGCGTACGCACGCCGCGCTCGCGCGACTTTTGTGTAATTTGGGGGTTAGTTACTAGTTAGGATTGTTGTTTTGTATGGTGATGCAGATCTGCACTCCCGTGAAATAAATGCACACGTGGCTGCGTATGAAGTGCAGTGTGCGAATCACCTTGGGCAACTACTTACTGATATTTTCAAAATAAACATTTCAATTCTGCATATCTGTATTTCAGTGAAGGGGAAAGCATAGTGGTCACGACAAGAGCGCGATCAACGCAACAGAATGACGCGGTGATATATTGCTGGATCCCCAACTCGTGCATAGCTCTGGTATTTGGTATCTACAATCTGGTACATGCAGCTATCATGACTGATGGATTCCTGAAGACTTGTCATCAATATAGGGGATATTTAGTCAGGGTTAGTTTTGTATATTATGCATTATGTAATTACCCTTTCTAACGGTGTGCACTATATAGGTACGTTTAATACCTATTTATATGTTTCAATATAAAAGGGCACACCTTTTATGTTGCAGGAACTGCACGCCACTGGGGACCACGCAACCGCTATTCATTTTCGTCTCTCGTGCCAAGCAATATTCGACTTTATGGACTATATACAGAAAGATGTGCCCAACAGTCGCCGTGGGGATTTCATTAATACTGGGGTATCATTACAATTGGCGCTAGTGGCCTCTTGGGTGTCTGTTTTGTTGTGGATTGCCATAGTTGTGTACACAGCAGTACGGGCGTACAAGGAGCGAGATGTTATGACCTGTTGCGGTAACTAGCACATACCTATATTTTGAGGTACCGTATTCTGGAATGTAAAACAACTGCGAACTGATTCAATTTCTTTAAAGAAAAAGATACTACCATACGTAAATTTGTTTTAAAGTTCCTGTTGTATTATACCCCAGTTTGAAGTGATGCCTCATTCAAATAAACTTGTCTAAAAGGGTAAACAAATATGGCGTACCGAAAAAAATAGTGATGTGAATCATTGAGTGATCTAGGTCTTTAGAATTAGTGATTTGAATATGAAAGATAATGATTGCCAGTGGATGATAAACATCCATTATAAAATCGTATACTTTCTTTTGAAATAGTTTAATATATTACTTGTATTTTAATTAGGTTAGATTTTTTTAAATAAATTTTTATATAATAAATTACGAAAATTGTAAATTAACGTAACTTACTAAGTGAATTTGCACTGTTTTTTTGTGAAAATCAAGGTGTAATATAATAATGTGTTATAAACTAGTGTCCTCAATCAATTGCAGTGTGTAATTGTTCGGGAATATCGTAATTTGTGACAGAGGGATGTTTGTTTACCATTTGTGCCAAGATTATTTGAATGGACCATAGACTATTAGTATTTTCGCCAAGCAAACCACCAATAAATTTAGTTGTATGTGTATTATTTAAAGAAATCTGCTGTTAATGTTATTTTTTAATGGTATAATAGGAGTTAAGTCTTTGGACCAACAACTGTCTGAAGATTAGTTAGTTTGGTTGTGACAATGAATATCCAACATTCCAGATTAATTTGGAACAAACAATTAAGTAGTAAAACATGACAATGGTCTGTCCATAAGATATTTTTGATACATAATATAGAACATGGACAAAAACTTAATAAGATGAAAGCCATTTCCTACCTGGGAAATAATATTCATGTGGTTCATATGTACAGGGAGTCAAGGAAACGCTTCCGAAAAAACAAACTGGTAATAGTACTCATTGTCCTGGATACAACAATGTAAAAAAAATATTTAAAATATTTCAAGTCCAGATAGCGTCCTGTTGCCGATATGATAAGGTAGGAATAAAGCCCTGCAAGGAAAGGGGAGAGAGAGAGAGAGAGAGAGGGAGGTAAATAGATTTTGGCTCTAGCAGGAATGGGTTTATGTCATATGGTTGAGCTCTAGTTGATGACTGTTTCTACTGTAGAGAAATACATTTACCTAACTACTTATTTTGATATGTACGTACCTACTGTTGTAAAAAATGTGCTAATTCATTGCAATTAGTTTTTTAATTTTGTTGCCATTAAGCGTAAAACCTTGCACATTTAGTATACACGAGGTCTTTTTGACAACGAAAATGTTTCTATCGTCACGTATCTAGGTTTAGTTTACTTAGCTTTAAAGTTTTTTTGAACAAGTACACTTATTCCTTATTTTTTTAATTTTTACACCACACACTTGTTTAGTATTTTATTTTACACAATTCAATTCTAGGTGGATACAAAGTGTACCACTATACCTTGAACTTTTATATATTTTACCGAAATGAGAACCATTTAAATGTAATTATTTTTTATTTACAAACCCATAGCATATCTAGCACAAAATAACATATAAGTATCTATATTATTTATTGACTATATACACCAAGCAAGTTTAGACTTAAGTACCCATATGGAAAATGTTTTGTATTAAGTTATTTAATTAATATTTTTTATATATATTGAACTTATCTATTTACAGATTGCACGCGAAACATCTTAGAATTAGTCAGATCATTAAAAAAAAAACATAGGTATTCTAAAATGTCTTGTGTACAATTTGCTAAATAAGAGTAGGTAGTCATAAGTTATCACATAGTCTAAGCTTTAAATGTTGTGCCGTCCATTTATTATGATGATGTATTTTATAGCGCTGGTTAATTAAAATATAATAATAATTCCATTTACACGATAAATGTATAGTTTTATTTAATCCAACAAGGAAGGCCTTTACCAATTTAGGTAGAAAAGATAAAAGACGTGCCAATAACATATCGTATACATAATAGCTACGGTTACATTGTTGCGATAATTCGTCCTGCGACAATAATTCTGGACTAGCACTTTGCACTGTCGCGATAGTTGTCGCAACAAAAAATCCTCTTCACGAGTCTGTCGGTTAATCACCGCACATAATCCGCGGTTCGCTCCGTACCAAATCCGCGGTTCGCTCCGTACCAAATCCGGCCGTGTGTTACTACTAAAAGTTGTTTTGCCTGTGATACTAATTACGGGGCCTTTACCATCTAACCGGATCACGATAGTGGCAGAACACTACCACCTGGCGGCAGATTCATTATTATCCACCATTGGAATAGAAGATTTGGAATTGATTTTTATTTTTTTTACCTGGTGGTAGACTTTTTAGGAATTTATTAACTGAGAGGTTGTCTCGCAGTGAACGTCTTTTGGCTGAAATGAACATCATAAATTAATATATTGTTTTATTCATCCATCCAAATGCCCATAACGGCATCTTTCCGTTTAGGTCATATTAGGGGCCTTCAAGACCGAATGAAAAGCAACAATTGGACATAAAATTTTAATAACGACAATAGAAACAACAACATATACTTATCAATTAACATGTATCTATATATCATTCTGGAACGTGTATGTAAAGGAGAGAATAGATATGCCTTTACCTTGCAGCAGGGCAAACCGTACAGTTGTAGATATTTGCGTACAAAATTTGCACAATAGTTGCATTACATCTGCGTACTCGGGGATGGAGGCATACTTAGCTATTATGTATCTAGCTAGAAGGGGAACAAGAGCGCTCCTCCAACGAGGCAGGTAAGGGAACATCCACCTAAAGATTAACTCATAATGCCCAGCAAACCCACAATTCCTGCATTTTCCATATCCATCATATATATCCAACCTCATCTTCTCCTCAGACAGATCATCGCCTGGCGAGGTCCTTGTTCCCCTCCCTTTCTCTTGTAAAAATCCGTTATATGACATATATATCCTCGCCTCAATATTGTGTAAATTGTGGTGCGTATAAAATTAGTTTCCATATTATTTAGGTAATTATATATAATAAAATACAATTTCTATTATTTCTCTGGTTATAGGCTTAATTATGAGGTCAGTGGGGCTCGGGTTTTAAAATTATGTGAATAGATTTTAGAAATTGCAGCGATACCTTATTAGGACAATTAATTACTTTTCGTGCAGATGTAAACGGATTATTTAACTTACTTTATTTTACACTGTTTAATTGTTAGAAGTGCTTCACATGAGTTCAGATTATTATTTCGAAACAAGCCGTCAAAATGTTGCTCTTGGGGAGGTAGTAATCCTATAATACCGTTCTTGAAGCGTCATAAAATGCCTTGGATATTACAAGTGCTAACAGAATCTCCATCGAAATCAAGAGTGTTAGATTGTTCCGAAACAACATGGACTGGCTGCAAATACATTTTTTTAAATATCTATACATTGAATATAAAGGTACACATTTAATATCAATCTACTTAAAAATAAAAGGATACATTTTTAAAAATTGTACTTTTATAAAATAAATACGACATGGACATTCTTTGGATTTTTGACGTACCTACCTATAATTGACTGGACAACGCAATTTTACAAATAAGTTTAAAAATAGCACAGTTGCGGTTTATCCACGTTGTCATGACACTACCAAGGATTATAACCGCTTATATTCGACATAATCTATTAATATTTTTATTAATAAAATTAATTATAACAAGGATTTGCCCCTAGTGGCCTTAAAAGTTCAGGCGCCTTAATATTTACGACCACTTAAAAATAATATCTTTTTCCATCTCCGAAATAATGGCCGTGCTATAGTTACAAATGCTGCTAAGATAGTCTTAATCCAAAGTTTTTTACCGTACTTACATATCACAAGTTTTGTTATGATTAAAATAATATAAATATAGTTCGCCCGTGTCGATTAAAATTCGAAAAAATATTTTAAATTATACTCCAATCAGGCGCAGCGTATGCTGATGATTTAATTTTCACGCAGGACTAGGCAAAACAGGGTTTACAACGAAATATATGCTCTAGCAGTCTAAAATAAAGATTTTTATTATATTATAAAGTATCGATATAAACGGCCAAGAGTTAGTCCAGTTAAAAGTTAAATTCCGGAAACGGCGAGCAGTACCTTGCTGTGTTATAAAAAATGTGTACATACTGCAAATAGATTTTTTTACTGGTTTTGGCCAAGATATTATTAACAGCAATTTTGAAATATAAGCCGTTTGTCGTATTCCGTACCTGAAAATTAAATTTAAAAAATCCGATAGGCATCCGCCGCGACGAATGGGTTAATTAGAGATGTCACGTACATCTATAATAATTAAGGTTTGTCCTTCTGCTACCGATTTATGGTCGCTAATTTCGTAACGACTTCTTTATATCCGCAGGTTGACAGACAAGCAAGAGAACTGATTGTTACTGTCGCATAAGAACATTTGCAATACATATTTGTATACTCTTTGCACCAGGAGTTGCCAATGCGCTGCCAGCCGTGAATTACTATTTTGACGCTAGTTCTAACGTATCCAATATCATGGCGCCGAGAGGATATTTCAGGGGAGGAGGTTGTACAACAATTTGCACGTTCTGAACAAACTAGAATTATGATTTGACTTGCTTTTTTGTGATAGTGTTACACTTTCGAGGCCCCCGTCAAGGTAGCGCCTTGGGCACATGTCATTGTAGTAAAGACGATACTGTCCTGCATGATTAGCGTCTCAGCATACGCAGTGCTTCATTCGTCGCAGACATAATGAAAGGTGCAATTCGACATATATATAAAATTACAGGTCGTTTTGTTCCTACATTTTCTTGTAAGTTTTATACTAAAATATCTTGTTTCTTATCTATAAATATTACCTATAGGTATATCAACCGAAGGAATAAATTAAATAGTAATAATATAATGTTCCTAGAGATCAGGTAAGATAATCATCACTGTTATAATCACAATTATAATCAAATACGTATGTATTTAAATTAATGTTAATTTTAATTTACTGGAATGATTAAATTAAGTATATAAAATAAAATTGTACCTAACTAGGCAAGTATTGGATAGGGATTTTAATGTACGTAACCAAATAATGAAAATATACAATTATATATTTTCGAGTATATCAATCATTCTAAGCACGTTTACAAAGAATCATGGTAAGTTTGACAAATACCGAAAAAAATAAAATAACAACAGCTTATTATCTAGGATTCCAGAGAATTAAAAATATTTTAAATACCAGGAAATGTTCTTTACGTTCCTCAGTTAATATTTCAATGCTGTTTTGCCTTGTACCTTTTTTTTGTTTCAATTTTTCTATACAAATCTTGTCATAATCCTTTTCTGCGCTTCTTCTATCGTCACTTTTTTTTACAAATATAATCACGGCGCGTCGATTGCCATGACTCATAACCGATACTATCATATTTATTACGATACATAAATTTAATGTAAAACTTACCTACATATATAATTATTTACTACGTAAATTATCACTTAAACGGACTGTTCCAGAAATCAACGACAAACTGAAAACGGGTGATATGATAGGCCAAGTGATGACAGTTATTAGAAAAATGTGAAAAAAATATTTGTCATGTATTTTTCATATTTTAAGGATTTAAAAAATATATCAGAAATACTGACATCCTTTGATAATCTTTCAAGTCCTAAGACGAAACTTCCTGGTGGTGTGTAGTAATTTTGTTTATTTTGAATTTAATGTTGGGCAAAAACTCACCATATTATTTAAAACTGAGGCAGGTATGTTTTAATTATAATTTTCTTTTTACAAAAAAGTAATATTTGTAGTCTTAGGACTTGAAAGATCATCACAGGATGTCAGTTTTTCCGACATTTTAAAAAATTGTAATAATATTAAAATACTAATATTTTTTTCACATTTTTCTGATAACTGTCATGACTTGACCTATCCACGTTTTCGGTTTATCGTTGATTTCAGGGACACCCTGTATACCAGTAAGACATACATTACCAGATATAAAAAACATCAATAGTGAAATATTGGTAAGTGCTGTGACAGTATTTTGGCTAAGACACGATTTTTTTTAAATTGTCACATTAAATTGCAAATCTGAAATGATGCACCCATATATTTTATAGAATTCTATTTTATTACAGTGAATTTGTATATTATATAGATGGAGAGTACCTAAGTTAAATATATTTTTTATTATAACTTAAGTTATTTATAAGTTAATTTATATATAAAGTTAATTAATATAAATATAAAATATAAAAGTAAAATTATATATAAAGTTAAGTATATAGGCAATTCGCAAAAAGTAAATAAATAGGCAAATAGAAATAGTACTTGTGAATTCATATTTAAAAAAATAGCGCACGTTGTAAGTTTCATAAAATTGAAAGTAATGAGGAAAAAATAAAGAAATAAAATTCATGAATCTTATACTGCAATCAATCGCGGATGTCATTGTCTGTAGGTTGATACTTTTTTCATTGCAGCATATTAATATTTTTTAATTATTAAAATTACCTGTATTTTCTTTTCCTTTTGCGTTATGTACCTAAGTACAAGAATAAAGCTCACTCACACTGACAAGTGAATACTGCAACCTATAGACGTCGAGACATCAAATAAACAAACAGGAGATTTAAATGTCATAATCCTAATAAAGTTAAACTGACTTTGCCTTTGGTGTGTATTATTAGAGAAAAGTTCGGTAGGAACGGATATACCGATGGACACTTTATACCGTGGTGATAAAAGCTATGTTTGATTAATTTTGGTAAACCGGGGAGTACCCTGACTGTACCTAATAGCTGCCTGAAAAGTATGAAACAATACAATGTTTAAATGCAATCATGTTTTGCGATACGTCTATGATTAATTCATAGATATATTTATTTCCATGTTTGCGACAATAGAAGTAGATAAAGAGTGCACCACTCGACTCTTATCAATGAAGCAGATTTTATCGCTGGCATTTAGATATAATTTTGGCACAGGTATAGTTTCCAGGTTAAATTAGGGATGGATTATCAATGTTGTTATTTATTTTTGATGAATCGTGTACTGTACGTGTAAAGGGATAAAATAAACAATTTCTTAAAGTTAAGTCTCCCTAAAAGAGCAATGTAAATTTAATGAATTAGAACATCGCAATACGCTCCAGGCCAACGCTCGCTGCGCTAGCCACGTGTGAGGGGTAGGCGGCCGGCCGTCGACCCACGGTGTGCGTTGCATGGGCGACTCTTTGGATATGTACGCCGTACGTTACTCGTTGTAACTCGTATTAACTAAAAATGCAATTCTTTGTAATATCGAGATAAAAGCATTATCGGTTTACATTTTTGTGTCATGACACCCTTGTGCCGTCTTCAGAAGCGGACCCCTGTATATATTTGTTAAATGTGTTACTGAACTAAAACTAGTATTAATGATATGTTAACAAACACAAAAAGTATTATATAAACCTCCTCCTTTTTAAAATAGGTTAAAAACCTTGTGTAATTAGGTTTTTTTTTCAGCTCTATTCCAATCTAATTGTAAATATTTATAAGATGTCGGCCGTAGAGCGCCTGAATGATCGAAATAGATGTCAGTCGCGTTCGAATTAATTAAACAAAATATATATTACTATCGAAATAATTATCCCTTCGAACCGTGTTGCCTGGAGAATACCGTCCTGTATAACTAACACTGTTACAGAATCACTAACATTGATAACATACAATAAAATTTGTACAGCTACCAACAAGTTCCGAAGATAGAAATCCGAAGAATGTAGATAAATGTATGTTTACACAATTTAACAATATCAAACATAGTATGTTCTTAGGTTTTCACGAGCTACACTCATTTTCAAAACGTCGGGTTCGATTTTAAATAATCATTTTAGTTTAATGTACGCGAGATAAATCCGTGTCCGTTTTATTTTTATTTAATTTTTTTTTATTTCAATATCAAACATACTATTAGGCCTCCTCCCAAGAAGGGGAGAGACTCGTGCCCAACAGTGTGACGTATCAAAGGTTGCGATTATTATTAAAGGAGATGTTGCGAACTCGGCCCTGGTTCGTACACGTTCTCAAAAAATGGGTAAATTAAAGAAGAATCTAAAAAAAATACAATTAATTTATTCAAGAATATATTTTAGAGTTACAACCACATTTAATTCAAACGATTTTATCATTTTCAACTATATTAAACATGGCGGCGATACAGCCGACACTGGGATCAATCGATTTTGATAGTATTTAGAAAATATTACTTTTTTCTCCAAGTTCTATAATCAAAATACAATTTAAAAAATGAAAATGTCAAAATGACATCGCCCGCCATATTCGCCATGTTAGTTTTGAGTTGCAATTCTAACTGCAAATTATGTTTTGTAAATGCAAACAAAGCTAAATAAGTGAAAATATGCAGTAAAAAAGTTTTTATATTGATTTTGCCTGTTAATGATATTGTGTACAATACATGGCCGGAGGTCCATACATTTTTGCAACATCTCCTTTATATTATAGTTAACATACTATTTTAAGTTAGTTGTCAAGCACTCTGTATATTTACTAGCTGAGAAATACAAAAATATAATGGTTTTCATTTTTTTCGATTAAAATTAGACTTCAAATTTGCATATTATTATAATAGGTAATACATATTTTCTAGACTATTTGAAATTGTGTCGAATTAACAACAATAAGCCTGGACCAAGATATTTGTTAAAGTTATGGTAACATTTCACATCCTTCTCTCCGGTTAAAGATAATTTTATTTCTCATAAAAACTTACAAGTACATTTACATGAGATTTAGAAGCTAAACAATAATAATATTAAGTAAGTATAATTCATTCATCGATCGCCCACACGGGCAGTGCGAACTCAGAGTAGGTATATTAAAGTAAATAGTTGGTAGGTTACACTCAATAGCGTACCTACTGGTTCGATTTGTTTTATTTTATTTATCTTGAGAGGTAGGTATTATTAGATATCCTTTAGGCATTTTAGACGTTACTAATTACGTACTCCTTTAGTTTTGATTTAAATGCAGCGGTTTCACTTGTTTCCCTAATATTTTCGGGAAGTTTATTAAACAATTATGCACTCTCATATAGGCAATTCTTTATGCCATAATTAAGAGTTCTCGTTGACATAGTTTAATTTTATTTTACTTATAAGTTAAAGAAGGGTGTGAAATGCAGTCATGATAGTCATGATTGACCTTTATAGGTAATACTAGCTGTCCCGGCAAACTTCGTATTGCCTCAGAGTTAGTATACATAAATTACCTATATACCGACTGCAGCGCCATCTGCCGGGCTGATTTGTGAATTTAAACCATCCAGAACGCATACAAAAAAAATCATCCAAATCGTTCCAGCCGTTTAGGAGAAGTTCAGTGACATACACACGCACACAATTATATGTATTATGGTAGATTTAATCATGACTATCACTGACATTCTTAGATAATACAAAGATAAATATGTACTTTTGAAGTAGCAGGCAAAAAGTTGTGCGATCGAAGCGTACAGAATCAATGCTTATTTCGATGTTGAATTTCACAAATCATTGTCGATCCAGATAATGTTTTAGTAGTGGAGTGTACGTATCTCCTAAAAAATATCTAAATTATTATATTTTTTGTTTTTTGTAATAACAATGCGAGTAAATTTAGAAATAAAAAAACAAATGTAAAACTTGATTAATTTAGCTGCTTTTTCATAAGTTACCGAAGTCCCAGGTAAATCTTTTCTTTCCATTTTAATTTCAAAATATCAATACTACCTTAGTGGAATGTAGATGTCATATTAATATTCTGAATAATTTCCAAGTAAAATGTTACCATTACTCATTATTTTGACACTCCGCTTCCCAGTCGGCGGGTATTAATTTGTTCAGTTGGTCAGTAAACTGAGCGTAAGTGCAGGGATCGTCGCAGAACGGCATCCTCAATTCCATCGGCACTTCCATTTTCGTGTTGTTGCGATAAAACAACTGTAATTTAAGAATTTGTTAAGTTGGAATCTGAAGGACATGATTCAACAAAAAACTTTTTTTATTATGCTATCGATTTAATCTCGACGAGTCAGTTAGTACTTTATTTGATCACATCAATCTAGCTTTTACTGTATTTTTTTGGGTTATGATTTGAAACTCGATTAAACGAAAAAGCTATAGTAAAACGAGAAAAACGCGTCAACAGCAGGAAACAGCCGTAGATTCTCTAATAGGACTCAACAAAAGAAACTGTCCTGTAGAATTCTGTTAGACTGAACAATATCCCTCAATCGATGGGAAACAAGATCAAGTCGCTCCGACGAGACAGAACCACACACTCCTCCAATCCTGCAATAGATACGGATACGGAAAACTAGATTCAAACATTAACTGCAATTTCACCAAAGTTTCATGCAAGAATATCTTCCGAATCTAAGAGAATGTCCCCCAAAATAAAAAGAAACTCGTATACTGCAGCTCACCAAAACAAAGAAAGTAGGATACTTTGATTCTCTCATGCAGCCCTAGCACGACGCTCTAAGGGCGCCTTCAAATTAGAGGCGTAATGAAGCGCTGCAGTGGCGCCACTGTGCCAGAAGTGCCAGTCGTGCGAGAGTGGCGCTTCTAGAAATTGCATGAAAATTAGTAATGGCGCTGCAGTGGCGGCACATTGGCGCCACTGCAGCGCTTTCTTACGCCAACCTTACGCCTCTAATTTGAAGGCGCCCTAAGCAAGTAAGATGGGCTTATCTACAGAGCAGCAGAATTTATGAGGATATTCTTTGACAATAAAACATGGATCTCACCTTAACAAAGAAAGCGTCCTGATCGAGCTCCTCGTGCAGTTCCAGTACGATGCTGGCGCCATACTCGGGCTCCAGTAGCTCGGTGAAGCCGAGCGCGCGCCACAGCGACACCACCGTCACGTCGTGCCCCGAATACACGTATAGCAAGCGGTCCAAGTTTGTGTGGAACTCACTCTCGTTTAGATGCTGCTTTATTTCGCTGAGCAAAGGTCCTACGAAAGGAGTTCTTATACAGCATGACTCTGGATCGATGTATTTTGAATCTTTCTGAATAATGTTAAGAGGATTAAAAATCTTAGCGATAAAGCTATCAGAGCCCAAATCGTAATGGAGCACACTCGCAGATGCGTATTATTTTTATCATTTATTATAAAACAAAGTCTCCCACCGCGTCTGTCTGTCTGTTCGGAATAAACTCAAGAACGGATAATCAGTTTTGCGGTGATCATGCGGTTTTCACCAATAGACAATAGACAGAGTGATTCTTGGGGAAGTAAATACAGTGCTCAACAACAAATATTGCACATTGAGCTCAGGAAGGAGACTTCGGCTTATTTCGGGTCTGTAGAGTGTTATCCCATTCACACTATACCTATTTGGCGTTTGTCGACCATTTTGATCAAGTTTTGACCAATACCGGACTGTCAGTGCTTACGTAGGCAGTGTGCAGCAGAGAGATAGTGTGCTCCAAACGAGCCGATCGTTTCTTTCGTAGGCTCGATGTGCAATATTAATTGTTGAGTACTGTACATAATTTGTTAAAGTTTTGTGTAAATTGGTTGAAATATGAAGATAAATGTTGGAGGTGTCGGATATAAAACAAGCTGCCTGGGAGCTTTCTTTAACATATTAAACTATATAATTATGTAATTAAAATCTAAAAAATTAGTCGCGAGAAATAGCGCTCATAAAAATACATTTTATTCAAACGCGTTGCCAATACCGACGTATTTTTTTTTGTACGGTATGGCTTTATTTATTGTATAGCAGAATTACTTTGTCGGGTCAGCTATAAAATACTAGTTGCCTATAAAATAAGTATCATGGGATACAACTTTAAAATCTTGCCTGAGACCCTGATGTTTACGGCACTGAGATATGCGGATGCCGTATTTATGTACATATACTTACCAATTTGTAACCTCTGCAATGTTTCGTTATATGACAACAATGCCAGACTTAGCATGAAAGGTTGTCGCATTTTATTTGGGAACACATTCTTTGTCCATTCCGGTAATTTGAGCCCGGCTTCCTGTTGCGTTTTTAGCGACGAATACAAAAAATCAACTTCTAATACACTGCGCATGCTCTGGTTAGTGTATTTGCTGAGATAATCGAATAATTCTGTGAATTTTGGATCGGCGTTGGCTTCGGCTAGGACCTCTTCGTACATTGCTTTCCATTGTCTGCAAAATTTTGTTCCTGCTATTAGCTAAAAGAAAAAAAAAGAATGATTAATATTTAACATAAATTTTACCTGTGGTAAATTGACTTACAAAAATAAACAACCCGTAAAAATAAAGGTTGAAAAATGTGTTTTTTTTTATTCATATTGGTTGGGGAAAAAGTTTCTTCGCATTTTTTAAGATTTTTTAATATAGTTTATTTAAATTTAACTAAAGTATGTATGTACCATTTTGTTCGATAACCTTTTGCCATCTTGTAGGTAGGGACATGATCCCATTGCTATAAAAAATTTGGGACTTCTCATCAAAATACCGCGACAAGTGGATTTGGCAGTCCTCTCGTGATGTTAACCTAACATTGCATAAAGAATTCTGAAGAGACCGAAACAGGTGGAAATCTGAAGGTGCAAGGTCAGGACTATACGGCGGATGCATTAACACCTCCCAGCCAAACTCTCTTAATTTTTGCTGAGTGGCTATAGATGTGTGAGGTCAAGCGTTATCATGATGAAACACCACACCCCTTCTGTTGATCAATTCCGGCCGCTTTGTCTCAACTTCTTGCTTTAATCTCATCAGTTGTTCGCAGTAGAGTTCAGAATCGATAGTCCTGCCTGGTGGTAATAGCTCATAATGAATAATGCCCTTCCAATCCCACCACACACACAACATCACCTTATTGCGAGTTAACCCGGGTTTCGCCACAGTCTGTGAAGCCTGACCGGTCTTTGACCACGACCTTTTTCGCACGTTCTTGTCGTACGTGATCCACTTTTCATCACCAGTTATCAGCTTCTTCAAAAATGATTCGGTTTCATTACGTCGTAATAAAGAATCACAAATGAGTACACGGTTCATTAGGTTTCTTTCAGTGAGCTCGTGAGGTACCCAAATATCGAGCTTTTTTTGGTACCCAGCTTTTTCAAATGCGCCAAAACTGCTTTGTGATCAATTCTCAGTTCTTCAGCTACGTCGTAACTACTGATATGTCGATCTTGCTCCACTTTTTCAAAAATGGCATCCATTTTATCCGTAATAGGGCGTAATAGGGCGACCAGAGCAAGGTGCATCTTTAACATCAAAATTTCCGGATTGAAAACGCTTAAACCAAATTTGTGCTACTCTCACAGGCACTGCACTAGGTCCATAAACATCGCACATTTTTTTCGCGGCTTGCGTTGCATTTTTACCTATTTTGTAGGAAAATTTTAAAATGTATCTAATTTCTTCATTAGATTCACTCATCTTGACAGTACGAAAAACAAATGAAAATCACACATTTGCCTACTTTGAATTTGGAATTATGTTCTTTAAAATTTTAACTTTCAATGATACCAAAACCAGCCAGATACAAAAATACTAGAGCCAAAGAGATTTTATTACAAGTTCATACATACTATAATGCGAAAAGACTTTTTCCCCAACCTATTATTAATAAACAATAAGAACAGAAAAAGAGCACTCTCGGTTATACCTATGCACATAAGAAGCGCTCACGAACTGGCGCGAGCAATGAAATGACGTGGAAAAAACAGGTCCTTTGCTCGCGCCGTCGCCCGCTATCACCCAATCTTATATAAGAAGTGGATCCTTACATTATCTAGTTCCTTGGGTAAAGAATGAACAGGAATCGGCTGCCAGAGTATCTCCGGATGCCACATCTGTCGCTCGGAGGGCGGGTAAAGCCCCGCAAGAAAGGTGTACGCACTCATAAGACATCGAGACTTGTCGCTGCTCTTCACATAAACATCTTTTTCGTAGTATTCTTCAGGTATAAAGTTCGCATAGTAGCTGCGAAATTTCTTTCCCAATTCATATAATTGTAGCTTGCCAACCTATAAAGGAATTATCTTTAAGTGAAGTAATCAAAAACCCAATGGTATCTAAGTTCAAGTTCTACTTTGGAAACACAAGATTTAGAATGAAAAACTGGATTGACATAGCACATGAATTCATTAAACACAGGGACACTGAGCCAGCATCATAGGAACTCTACATTCTGAATACTGGTCATACAGAATAGGGCTGCAATATCCCATGCTAAGAGACGGCCTTGAAATTATTTTGATTGCAAGGACTCTTCAATAAAATTAATCCAATATTACTAGGTTCATGCAACAACGATTTTTTTTGGGGAAATAAAAATGGACATAAAGTCAGAGTATCATATTTATTTAAAATCTTACATTTGTCAGACTCCCTAATCCATCAGGCCACTGATAATTTTTGAAAGGGTCACTCCTGTAACTGCTTGTAGGGGTCCGAGCTCCATGTCGGAAAAGCTGCAAATAGAAAATAAAAAACATTGAAGCTACACGAGGTACAGTTTTACAAAATTGTTATTTTCAAAGAAGTATAGGTACATTGTGCAGTAGCTCAAGAATTAGATTAACTCGGTGAGGAAACATGGGAAAAAACCATGCCTTACAGAGCCATGGTGTATCTAGAAATATTTCCTAGAGGGGCACAGCCCAAAGGTACACGACCCAGGTAGATAATGGTGCTAAATTTAATTTATTGTGCATTAAAAAAATTTGGTGGGTGCCAGACTATTCTGGAATGTGCACTGTCCACCGGCTCTCCCCTATCCTACACCCATGAACAGAACATAAACAGAAACAATCCTCATACAAAAATATTTGTATGACATATAGCTATTTGGTTTTACATTTTGTGTTTGAACTCCAATCAAGAGATTCAAGTGTGAAGAGCTGATTAGAGCAGCATAGCTATCATGGGTCAGTCACCCATTCCACTATGAATAAACAGGTAAAACAAAGTAATACAGCTTTGTGGTGCCTATTCCTTTGAACCTTATCTTCCTGTTCTGTACTTGCCTCTAGAACAATTTTCAATATGATTTTACTTCCTAATGACTAAAACATGACTAAATCATGGTTTTTCCTACAATACAGTTGTAATCGTCCATGTAAAGCTTAAATTTCATTTTTTTTTAATTTATCGTTATGCAGATGATAACATCTGCTTGATCTTCAAGAACTTAAAGAATCAAAGCACTGGCTATGTTAAATTTGCAGCCCCTTTAGTTAATGAGAAAAAGGAATAACATTTTTGTCTTTAAAAGCACGAGGTAGCATTGCTTGAGCCACCTCTCATAGCATGCTGCTCTAGACTCTACCCCCTGCCCTTACCAGCAATGTGAACTGTAGGCTCATTTGTCACTGGTGGTAGAGCTCCAGTGACGAAGCTCGTGGGAGTAGGCACCACCGTATTTCCCTTATATACTAGCTGCTAAATGGTAGTGTTCAGCACTATCATGTTCTGGTCAGGTGGTAATGTATGGCCTTGTAATTTCCGGCACAGAGGCATAACACCTTAGGCCTCAGGACTGTCAATGCATATGCATTTTGACCTTGGTCTTTATGTAGGCGTCTATAGGCTGCAGTCATCACTTAACATCAATGTGAACTGCATGCTTGTTTGCCACTTCCTTTACATAAAAAAAAAATGAAATAAATGTATTTCTATACTAACACATTTAATTTTACATATGAACAGTGAAATGTGAGTTAAAACTTGGACCTTCATTTCCGATAAACTTACAACAATAACAAGTCTCAGCGTCTTGGATTCGTAGGGAAGGGTCTCGCTGAGCACGCAGTACCCAAGCAGGCAGCTCAAAACGGCCAGGCCAAGGACAATCACCGCTGTTGTAGTAGATCTCTTCGGTATCTGATGACATTTGGATCGCTCTAGCTTCGGCGAAGATGGTATGCGCCATGTATCGTCGTTGTCGTACTCCATCGCGTTGATTTATTTATTTAAATACTTATGTATAAACAAAGTCTCTCAGCTGTTATTGTTGTTATACAGCATCGCAGACATCGCAGTAAACCACACTAGTCGCGAAATAAATTGACACACATTTTTACGATTTGATTGATTTAATATTATTCAAATGCACCACATAAGTATTTAATTAGTAGTAGTATGTATGTAATTATTTTACAAAAATTAGCTAGAGATCGTAGAATGTTTTTTTCTATACCCGAACTTTTAATTCGATTCCGCGTTTGACATTAGCTACTGTCTTGTCAATTTGTAAAATAATGATACCACACTTAACATAATAGTGATTGACCCAATAATCGGTATAGAATCGCGATTTTGTGTTTATGTAATTATAATATTGGTGTACCAATTTTAAAAATAAACGATCGATTTTATTCAAATAAATACATAATAATTCACTGTAATTATTTATTAGTGACTATTGCATTATTAAGTAACATATAATGTTTTCTTTCAATTATATTAAAAACAACACTTATAATAAAAGAGCACAGATAGATCGTTTTCTGCATTGGCAACACGCGCGGGCTCGTGCAGCCACCGCCGTTTCGTTTTTCTTGTCATTCAGCTTCATTCTTCCAGTTTGATTGCACGGATGTCTTGTTTCATTGCGGTATTTTGTTATTCCGTTGAGTTTTTGTTAAGGTTTTGTTACGTTGTGTGTGTTGTTACGTTTTATTTTATTAAGTTTTGTTACGTCGTGTTTGTTATTACGTGTTTTGTGAACGTTGAGAGTATTTATTTGTTTTGGTTTGCCACCAAAATGAATCCACAGCCAAGTACATCACAAAAAGACGTGGAAACATTGTCCCCAAACAAAAACCGACCACGGAAAGCTATTACTGTTACTGAAAAAGTAATGATCCCCAACGCTTACAAGAACGTGAAAAACGAAACTTCTGCGCAATTGGAGGACTTCGAAGTTGTGAAGGAAATTGAATATATTAGCAAAGATGCTGATATATTGGGAATAACCACACGTTCTGTTCGCAACGTTTTGAAGGAATCAAATGAAGGTGCGCCGCCAACTCATAAAAGACAAAAGTGGTTTGAAAAAAAACATGGATGGACAAGAAAGTGACATCATCTCGGCAAGCATTTTTGGAAGGACTGACCACTGGATTAAAAAATCTATCAGGCAAAGGCAAGCGTCTCATAATTAGCCATATAGGAAGTGAAGAAGGCTTCTTGGAAGAAGGGGTCATGATATTTGAAACTAAGAAAAATTGTGAAGATTACCACGATGAGATGAATGCAGCTTGTTTTGAGGAGTGGTTCGCTGCAGTCTTACCAAAATTAAGACCAAACTCAATTGTGGTGATGGATAATGCACCTTACCACTCCCGAAAATTGGAAACGACACCGAAAATGAGCTGGAAAAAAGCTGCCATTCAAGACTGGCTTTCAAATAAGAATATCAATTACGAACCAGACATGGTTAAAGCTACTCTTTTAGAACGAATTCCACATAACGAGTCCTTTAATAAGTACGCTGTAGACGAAATGGCAGCTCAACATGGTATCACAGTTTTAAGACTGCCCACTTACCACTGCGAGCTGAACCCCATCGAATTAATATGGGCGCAGGTAAAGGGACATGTAGCCAAAAATAATATTACCTTCAAATTAACAGACGGGAGAAATTAGTTTGAGGAATGCATTCAAAAAATTACGGCTACCGAATGGTCTAAATGCGTATCCCATGTTGTAAATGAAGAGGAAAAAATAAGTAGGCTAGATATATTAATTGAGAACATAACAGACACATTTATAATCAAAGTTACAGACAGTGATAGCGTGAGCGATGACGATTTATAAAATAAAACATATCATGATACACCTACTTGTTTTATTTTTCATGTTCCTGCATAATCAGATTCTTTTAATGTCACACACAATTAGTAAAGAAATTTCTCTGATCCATAATTAACAGTCATATAAATTAATCAGAAGATATCTATCGATTTATCAATTCAGAAATATAAAATTGTCTGATATAATTAGTTTCGATTCAAGTACTAGTTGTTTATAATATTACTAGCTGACCCGGCCACGCGTTGCTGTGGCTAAAGTTTTTGTTATATTACATTATAGTAAACAATCTAAGAGGAACAATAAGAGAACATGAGTCACGGAGTCCACTATGCTTTTTCACACAGATGGTATTTGTAAAAAAATTTGGTGATCTCCTTATTTGACTTTCTACTACTGTAACCCTTTAGTACAATGAAATTATTTACGAACAAAGACGAAAATGTTGATGTTGGTATACGAATTCACTGGATTGAGATTTGAAGGGGAAGTACGTTGAACACAATTGATTAAAATGTTCTTACACTTGATATTAAGCAGAAATCAATAGGTACAAAATAAAAATTTATAGCGTCAACAACACGTGGTAATTATGCTGTTTAAATGTAGCTTATATGACATGTTAGTAGATTTACCATAGCAGCGCCATCTATTGATTACTTACTCAACCCAGTCGAAAGGTATCGACATCTGTTAGAATCATTTGGAGTTAACAGATAATTGTGACTGTCAAATAATAACAGACAAATAATTAGCAATAAATTAAAATTGCGACTATAATTTGAGATTTAAACTATCCTATCTCTCAAGTTGGATCGAACTGCACATGGTGTGCGAATTTTATTATAATCGGTTAAGTGGTTTAGGAGTCCATTGAGGACAAACATTGTGACACGAGATTTATATATATTAAGATAAACGATTTGAATCGATTCCGAAATATTTCATTTCCTTATCGATTAATTTCGCAACGTCACTATTTAGCAGTTGTCATTACGTTGCAACACTGAAAATAATTCTAATTATTTCTATGCCACTCTTACTGGTGGTAGAGCTCTAGTGACGGAGCTCGCGGGCGTAGGCACCACCGCATTATTTAATATACTTGCCGCTAAATGGTAGTGTTCAGCACTATCGTGTTCCGGTCAGGTGGTAATGTACGGCCCTGTAATTTCCGGCACAGAGGCATAACACCTTAGGCCTCAGGAGTGGTAACGCATCTGCATTTTGACCTTAGTCTTTGTGTGGGTGTCTATAGGCTGCAGTCATCACATAACATCAATGTGAACTGTTGCAAGCTTGTTTGCCACTTCGATTACTAAAAAAAAACTCTCTGCTAGGGGTGTGAAAAAATAATCGATTATTATTTTTGAATAATCGTTTTATATGTTTGATTTCTTTAACGGAAATAATCGATTTTCAATTTTACTATTTTACACAATGCTTTCGATTTTTTTTTGAAATTTTGTAAATAGATTATTTTGTAGTTTCCTATCGTACTTTTAACATTTTAACAGCTACTCAATCATAGAATTACTTGCAACGCCATCTAGTGCCTACGATACATTTTGAATTGAACAGACGGTGGTTTTTTAAATATTTTCCTCGTAACTTAAAACTTTGCTTTTTTTTTAAAGAAGATCGGTAATTTTGGGCTGGCAAAATCTTTAGTAGTTCCTCTCAGGAAACACGATCTGCATCTGTCAAATTTTGCATGCCCGATAACTTATTTCACAGTTCCGAACTTCCAATCAAAACAGATTTCTTAAAAATGCGCGCAAAAAAATTCTTGACCATCTATCGTGATCATTTCAACTACAATTACTTGATAAATAATTTTTAGAGATGATTTACGTTTTCGCGGGTTTTCGCGAGCATTATACATTTTAAAATTTTTTGTGGATTTTCTCTCGTATACAACACTCCCAAACTTCTTCTCATACCCAACGCTTTGGTCAGTTTGTTCAGCCTGGTCTATATATAGCTGTATAGGGGTAAAAGAAGAAGTTTGAAGAATTGTATACGCGAGTAAATCCGCAAAAATTTCTAGAATGATTTTTGTTATTTAGTGAAGCGCGTCGCTTTTTATTATTTTTTTACTTTCATGACCGAAGTAATTTTTTTATGATTATTTAGTAAGTTGTTTCGATGAACAAATCGGACGGCTATCGGACAGCTATCGAAAATAAATGTAAACTATGATTATAATGAATGTTTATGAAATAATTTGATGACTCATTAAATATTTTCTTGAAATATTAATGATTTATATTTTTAAATTGCAAAATAAAAATAATTTGCAGAATTTTTTATCTGTGCTCCATGTTGAACGGAACATCAATCACAGAACGTGACATCATGATCGTACAACTAATCAAACTAATATTTGACACAAATGATAGGGTCCATTCAAGTATTACGTAAGCATTATGGCGGGTCGGGGGGGGGTCCTTGCTCTGCTTATTTTGGATGACATGGGGGGTAGGGGAGTCTAGATGATGATTACGTCATCGGTAGTTATTTACTTATTACATCAGTAAAATCTAATCTCTATCCTAAATCTATTTCCTTATTTCTAAAATTATAATTATAACATTACAATAAATTATAATATAATAATTTAAATATAAAAATAAACAATACATTAATTGAAAAATGTTTACGTAAGCATGGGGGGAGGGGGTAAGAGCTTTGCTTAATTTTGCTGACAAGGGGGATGGGGGGTAAAGAAATGTAATAAATCTGCTTACGTAATACTTGAACGGCCCCATACTTTGACTTATTGGCTCTTTTTTTGGATATTTTCTACGTTATTTACACATAAAATAAGTTATACGAAATTCAACAAAATTAATTTGCACTTGGTTAGTCGCATGGAATTAAAAGCTTCATTTCATCAATTCACTCTGATTGCGAACAGTTGACGTCACATTGTTCAGAGACATTCGGCACCGTTTACGCGGCATTTTTGAAATCATAAAATGTATGTGTAGTTTGTGGTACTTAAAGTACCATGTTAAAATAATAAAATTAATATTTTTTATGGTTGAGTAAACATACAAAGAATAATTTTAAACACATTCTCAAAAGTTGTCCGATTCCCTATTGTAGAAGCTTCAAATTTCAGATTTTAAAAAATATAACAATAAAAGTCAACAATACAATTCTCTTCTTTTTTCCTTTTTCGATTAGAGTAAAATTTTTAGGAGTTACTCTCGATTCCGGTCTGAAAGGTTGTGACCATTTTGTTAACGTTATCCGAAAGGCCGAAAAAACATTAATATAATTCGTTCGCTATCTGGAGTTTGGTGGGGTTCTCACCCCTATTCACAAAAACTGTTGTACAATGCACTGGTCCGCAGTGTATTGACGACCCACCTTACCACCTAAGACGACAATTACTTATGTTGAATCACACAATCTTTCAAATACTTTTATTTTTTCGGACTATTTGAGCAATTTACAAGCTATTATAAGTAACCCTTTCAGAAGCAAACTGAAATCATCAATTATTTACGATATCAAAGAAGTTCTGTTTAAATGTCATAGGAAAAATATTATTATTGTTTTGGCGTGGATTCCGGGCCACTGCGGTATTGTGGGGAATGAGATTGTAGACCCATGTGCAAAATTGGCAATCGTGGTTGTAATACCTTTAACTTTTTATTTAGTCATGATCTGATGTCATACGCGAAAACCGTTTGGCAGAAGGAGTGGGATCGGTCGAAACTAGTAAAAGGAAAGCACTATGCTGAAATTCCGCTCACTTGATAAGAGACTATCTTGCTCGGTGCTATGCCGTTTATGTTTGCTTATACGTGTAAATAATTTTAGAATTTAATATCCTTTTTTTTTAAATAGTAATAACACTGTTCTTCGTCTATACTATCATCTAACTATAGTGATTGTCTTTGTTTGTGTTGTAGGTATCACAAGACAATCTTCTAGTCCACCGATCAATTTTATTTATTTATTATATTTTGTTTGTATTTAATTGTGCGTCTCCAATTACTGGATTCTGGCATAATTACCTTTAGTCTTGGGTAGTATCCATTAATTAAAATAAAGAAGAAGAAAATAAAACAATAAAAATCAATTAAAGAAAAACGATTATTATTAGAGGAATCATCGATTATTTTAAAATCGATTATACCTACTTTAAAAATAAGCGATTATGATTAAAAATCGATTTAAGCCAGCCAAGTCACATCCCTACTCTACGTCGTCTATTTGGCCGTCTATGCTCTATGGTTAACTTTTTGAATAATTTTTTACGGGTATGGATTCAAGTCTTTAAAGCCAATTTTTCAGTATTTTTTTTATTACTTATTTCTCATGATAATGAATATCCACATGGAAGATGACAATGATTGGATGGTTCCACATGGAATATGATGAGATGACTCCAGTGAAGTGGTGGGGACTTTATTAAGAGTTTTTACGAAGTTTTGGAGGCAACATCTTAGTGATAATGATAATCTTTCCCTCATTCTTCCAGTCTTTGATTATGCAGATGTTTGTAACTCTGGCATATCTCAAGTACTTTTTAATAAATTGGATCGTGTACTCAATATTTACATCCGATTTACGCAATGCAATACGACCACATCTCATTATACCGCGCCAAGCTTAAATGGCTTTCCATTCGGCAGCGAAGGTCCATACGGATTTTATGTCTTCTTGTTTCCATTCTATACGACCCACATTATCTCTACTAACAAAAAAAAACAAAAAGTTTCTTGGATGTTTTTATATACCTACATAATAATATGTTTGGGATGTTTTTATATACCTACATAATAATATGTTTGCACTAATATTAATTTATTACTCAGAAAGTGAACCGAACCCGCTTTCAAACAACTTGCAAAGATAAAAAAGTTCCTAAATCATTATCAGTCACGTATCGTAACATATTATGTATCAAATACAATTATACAAAACTGCAGTTAGTAATGTGAGAAGAAAACTTGATTTTCTTTTACATTCAGATGTAAAGTTGCGTAATCTGTTTATGCAAAATGCAAATGCCTTGCTACCCCTGAGACCTAAGTTATATCTCTGTGATAGTTATTACGGGGCCGTTAGTAGTTAATTAAGTGTTATATTTTTTATTAGTCAAGTAGGTAAAAGTATAACTGAGCAATTTTCAAGCGCGGGTACATTTCCATCAAGTCATTAGTGTTACGAGAATGACACTAATGTGACAAAAATATTTATTTTGAGATTTTATTAGTATATTCGTTATAATCTAAATTATGCCTCATAGTTCCTATACGTCACGTGAAGTCACGTCTCATTCCACTAACATTATCGTGTTCTACTTTGACTGTGTTACTATTTAAATTGATTCATTTTGTATAATTATAGGTAAACGATAACATGTGATGTTAAGTTAGTCAGTGTTCCAATGTTTATAAGTACCTGGTTTTATTTTTTATTATTGGCACAAACTGCGTTTTAGAGAAGTAGTCAAAATTGATTAAAACAAGCCTGTGAAATAAAATGATGTTGTCGAAATTACTATCTTGGATATTGATCTGTGATTACTGCCTCGTTTTTATTTAATTGCAGATTGTTTTTTTTTTAGCCTCTCCGCTGGCGAAAGTATAATTCTGCCAGTATCTGGCAAATTGGTTATTTACTGGTTTGTGGTCTGTGTATGACATATGTCATGTGTGTGTCATATTCTCTTTGACTGACTATTTATTCATCATCCCTCCCTCCGCGCGTGAATCGCAACAAAAAGGGGGGGGATGGTTCGGGGGTCGAGGAATGTCCTCCTTCCCCGGGCCTATCTGCCCCCGAGACGTCGGGGGCGTGGTCCTTAACTGGAGATGCTGGCACGTAGAGGAACTCGCTGAAGGAGGCTTCACAAAGTTTTTTTTTTTTTTTTTTTTATTATTCTCTTTGGTCATGTGTATAATATGTGTCAATGTGTCATTGACACGTCACTGTCAGCAGTCAATCTATGGACGGGTCCTCTGATGACCTCGCGGCGCGTGCGAAGCGCGCGACGCGGTGCGGGCCTACGAGGCACTCCTCTTTGCCCGGGCTTGATCTGCCCCCGTTACGACGGGGGCGTGTTCACCTTTCTTGGTTTGTACGCCGGCTGTGGAGTGCCGACACAAGGTTGCAGCGACGCAACGTCTCATTAGCCTTAGCCAGGCATTGCGATCGCTACCTCAGGGAGAGATGCTACTCTGGGTCGGGGATTGAACCCGACCGCCAGTGGTGTAGGTGGGCGTAGTTACCCGAGCTTACCAATTGGTGGCGTATCCGAATACGTGGGACAGGGACAGAGTCTTCATTAGCGTTTGCGTCATCGTCTCGACGCGCTCTCGGCGAGGCGCTGGGAAGTAGTTCGCGTGGGAGGGCGAAGCCCTCCGGTGGTCGTGCGTGCAGCGGGGCGAATCCGCGGAGATGACGATGTGGTCCGTTGTCGGCGCGATCGAACATTTTTCGCGCCAAGCCGACAACGAACTCTCTCACGGATTCGACCCGTAGGTCGCGGGCGATGACATCGTTGCGAACATACCTCCCCGCGCCGGTAATCAGCCTGAGAGTTACGTTCTGTTGGACCTGAAGTCTACGTCGCTGCGCGGCGGAGCATAATGCATACCATGCCGGTGCTGCGTACGTTAACCTCGAGCGGATGTAGGTTTTGTAGAGTCGTATTTTAATACGCAGTGGCAGTCTAGAGCGAAGCACCGGATGCAGCCTCGCCCGCGCCGCCGCCGCCTGCCTCACTGCGTGATCGACAGTGGGCGTCATGCGAAGCGAGCGGTCGATGCTACACCCAAGATACTTAACCGTAGACCGCCACTCTACATCCTGACCTCGCAACCGGAGGGCCGGTAACGAGCGGCGGACACGCATTGCGATAGCAGCCGTTTTATCCACATTCACGGCCATCCGCCACTCATCCAGCCACCCCGGTAGCAGGTCCAACAGATGTTGCATTTTCGCTATTGCGATATGCAACCGGGACGATGACGCTATGTAGGCGCTGTCATCGGCGAACAGGGACAGCATAACGTCTTCCTCTCCCTCGCGCAGAGTTGCGCGCAAGGTGGGAATATCGTCAGTGTACGCCGCATACAATGCCGGCGACACGCAGCTGCCCTGTGGTACTCCGGCTCGGATGGGGCGCTGTCGTGAGTCAGCGCCCTCCACCGTTACGAAGAACCGCCTGCCTTTTAAAAAGTCGGCTACCACCCTGTATAACCCGAGTGGTATTCGGTCCGCCAGTTTGGCTAGTAGGCCTGTGTGCCACACTCGGTCGAAGGCCTTCTCTATGTCTAGAAAGACTCCGACCGAGTAACGGCCCTTATTAGCCTCACTGGCGAGGTGGTCTAATACCCGTGTCAGCTGTAGAGTTGTCGAGTGCCCGGCGCGAAAGCCAAACTGCTCCTCCCTACATGGTAGGTGCGGTCTCAGCCTCCGCAACAGCAGACGCTCGAACAACTTGGCAACATGGGATAATAGCGTAATAGGGCGGTAACTCGACGGTAGGCGACGATCTTTGCCCGGTTTCGGGAGGACGATGACTTTCCCCAACTTCCAGATGTCGGGAAAATGTCCGGTCCGGAGTATGCCGTTGAAAAGCTTGGTTAGGGTTACCAAGCTTCTCCACGGCAGATGCTGCAGCGCCGCGGTCGGAATACCATCTGGTCCGGCCGCTTTTCGTGAAGGTAGCCGTACGACGGCTCTCCGCAACTCTGAGGGAGATACGAAGTTCTCCCCGGGCAGCGGCGCGGCGGGACACGATAGTAGTTCCCTCACACGGCGCTCGCAGACATCATGTTGCTCGATGACAGCGGGGTCCAGGGAGGCAGGGTGGGGGGTAAATACCCCTTCCAAATGGGCGGCCAATATTTCGGCCCGATCCTTGGGTCCGTAGCACCTTTTACCCGTGCTGTCCAGCAGGGGGTAGATGGGAGGTGGCTCGTGGGTGAGGGCTCGCGTGAGAGCATATAAGCTGGTATCGCTTTCAGCCGCCCGGTCAATAGTTTTATCCCAAGCGGCCCCTCGATACGCTCTCGCCGCGGTGCTCACCTCGTCGGCGAGCCAATTTAGGTCGCGCTTGATGTCTGGACATCGCGTGCACGCCCACAGTTGGCGAAGGCGGCGCTTTTGGCGCAGCTTATTTAGGAACGAAGTGGGCGCGGCGCCCCTGCAGTGAGTGGGCGCTGGTCTAGTGGTCGTGGCCGCCTCTGCGGCGGTCTTTATTTCCTCCGTGATTCGGCAGACTGCCTCCTCCACCTCTTCGGAGGTCTGTAGGGCGCCCAACGGCTCCACCTCGCTCATGGTGCGCTCGAAAACGCTCCAATCTGTGCGGCGGAATGGCGGGCGCGCAATCGCAAAATCCGTTGACAACGTTAGCGCAACCAGTATGGGGAGGTGCTGCGTGTCCATGTCGTACAACACCTCCACGTGGATCGGGAATGGCACGTCCTTGGTGATTACCACATCCAGTACGTCCGGATGGTGATTTGGGTTTGACGGGATGTGGGTCGGAGAATCCGGCCCCAACACCTCGTAGCCCTCGCACTGACTGTCCTCGTGGAGTTGTCTGCCTGCCGGGGTGATGACACGTGACCCCCAAGCAGGGTGCTTGGCATTCAGATCACCCGCGACAATAGATGGCTTGGCCCCGAGGACTGCCCGGACATCACTGGAGTGGAATGCCTCTCCCGGCGGACGGTACGCGGCGTGAACGCAGAGCTCTATGCCGTCCGCGCTTACACACACTCCCTTAGTGCGCATAGTCGCGAACGGTGGCACATCCAACTCCTCGTGTACGATGTCGCGACGCACTAACGCGGCCGTACCACGATACGCGAAGCCACGCGGCGATATCTCGTCGTGTCTGTACGCGTAGAAGTTAGGCAGCCGGAGCTCCTGGTTCGGGCGAAGTTTTGTCTCTCCCAGGAGGACAATATGTATGTCCTGCGACTGGGCGAGGTCCCTTAAAGCCCTGACGTGCCCGGACACCCCACCGGGGTTCCAGTACAATATTTTCAAAATCTTTGGCATTGTGATTATTAATAAGACCTTATTAGTTTGGTTGGTTTAAGTTGGTAAGCTCGGATAGCCCCTGAATAAGGGCCGGCACAATATCTTGCCCAGCGGCATAAGCCGTCAGTATCCCAGTGAGCGTTTTCATAAATATCCCGATAATTTGGGATACTGACGGCTCCCCCTGGCGAGCGTGGGATGATGGAGCAGCACTAGCTCCCTGTTGCGCGGGCGCGTACCTGACTTGCGGGAGTGAGTACGCAGGCCTCCGATCAGTTACGGACGCATACAATTCCGCATCAGCCCTCCATGTCGGTTGTAGCTTCGGTCCAGGTGCAACTAGATCTCCAGGCTCATTTGGTCGCGGCGTTTTCGTGTGAAGGGGTTGCGGGGCTAGTGCGGTGGTGAGTGCCTCTTGTCCTCTAGTAGAACGAACACGGGGGTCTCGACTGGCGGGCGCGAGAGGCGCTGTGGCAGGAGGCAGCTGTGGCTCGGTGCAGTTTCCAGCGGGGGGCATTGGCGTTGCGCGCTCAGCGGGAACTGGGGGGGCTAGTTGAAGCTGATTTGGTACTTGTGCGGTTGTGGCTTTTTCGGAGGCACCGCGGGCAATAGGTGGCCGGGCGCCTTGTGTCGATGACGTCGCCAGCGGAGTTTTTGCGGCGCGCTGGTGTCGGCGTCTCGTTCCCCTCGGTCTTTTTCTCCGTGGAGGGACATCATTTGTTGGTGGTGCCAATGTACTATGCGCCACTGGGTTGAGAGCCTCCGGCTGCGCCGACGCTTGCTGCGGCGCTGCGGGTGGCACGATGGGGTGCACTGGCGCCAGTGTCAACTGGGCCCGGGGTCGGGGTGGTAAGGTGCCGGGGAGGGGCGGGGGAACACGCTCGTTGCGTCGTCTTGCCTCCTTCAGAAACTCCGGGCATCGACGGTGGCTCGCAGCATGTGGCCCTGTGCAATTAGCGCATCTGGGCTGATCCCGCGGTATGACGCATTCGGCGACAGGGTGGTCGCCGGCGCATCGGACACATCTCATGGGACGATGGCAGTTTCCAGAGGCATGGCCGAACGCCTGGCAACGATGGCATTGTGCGGGGCCTATTCGCCCGCGCCATGCCCGGATGGTGATGCCCCTCATGTAGAGGAGCGTGTCGACTGCATACAGCCGGGCCAGTTCGGTTTCGCTGAGGTGGTCTAGCTGTACAAAGAAGGATTGGCCCGGTCGACCCCTCTTTCCTTCAAGGGGGCGGGCGAGGCAGGCGTCGAAGCCCTTGTCTTTTAAGGCCTGGACTATTTCTTCGGGTGGGGTTTCCAAGGGTAAGCCACTCAGGAAGACTTTAGTTGGTCGGTCTGCTGTCGGTGAATAGCAATACCACTCTATGCTTTTATCAGCTGCGGATGTGGCGATCAGGTAGGCTTGAACAGCTCTATATTCTTCTGCAGACGTCGGAAGAAAACGCACGCCGGTTCCGAAAGTCCTAGCATGCGGAGTATAACCTAGACGTGAAGCTATCGCGGCCATGTGACGTGACCAATTTGGCATCCTCTCCACTACCAAGGGCGGGTATGATGATCTCGGAGGCTGCGGTTCGGCCGGTGCTGTTGATGGCGAGGGACGTGTATGAGGACTGGATGGCGCTGCTGCGACGGCGGCATACGATGTTATGGGTGGTGGGGTTCCGGCGCGTGGCGGCACGGCGGCGGAGTCCAGCGAGTGAGGGGTAGAGGAGACTGCAGCCTGCGACTCTACCTCCATCTCATGCCGGTCATTCCGACGCGGTGATTCTATGGCCGCATAACTCGTCGATGGGCTGGGAGAGGGGGAGAGGGGCGCCTGCCGCCCGTTCGAGCTACGGCTATCTTCCTCCTCCGCCTGGATGAACTCCTCTTCTGACGACGCACTGGCCCCTTCAGAGGACAGGGTGGGCGTATTCTGGTGACGAGGGCGCTTGTCACCTTGCGTCACTGACCCCTGAGTTGACGTCGACGACTCAGCCTCGCTTCTGCGCCTCTTTGCATTCTCTGTGCCGCTTGCAAGCTCAGTTGCAGGCACGGAGTGCTGGAGGGTGGCGGCGGCGGATGTCGGCGGCGCCGGCTCGTCGATCCAACCATCTGTTCTGGGACGCGTGACTAGAGACACCGCCGGCGCTCTCGGCGCAGCAGCGGTGGGAACCATTACATCGGGTGATTGGACGGTGGGGTGGCTACAATCCGAAGCATGCACCCTTTCCTGTGTAAATGTGTCCCGCGCGACGACTTGCCGCAAGGGGAGCCTAGTTCCCCGCGGCCCGGGCCGGTCGCGTTGGTCACCTTTTTCCATAGTTCTTTTTTTTTTTTTTTTTTAACCTTTGTGACCCAGCATAATAAAAATGTTCAAGGGTGGCACATCACTATAGTGTTTTGAGTCCGATAGACTGCTGGTCACTTTCCGCGTACAACACTAATTTGCACTACGAAAGTGGAGCAGCACTACTTCGCTCCCGCATAAACAAACAACGCGTCCTGTCACTGTCACTGAGTCACTATCTCTATGGCACCTTTCCGTTCACGAAGCCATGCGCTTCATAACCCCTAGCACTACACATGGACGGGTAACGGGATCAGGTGATCCGTGAACGGGATATCTTTGGTTTTTATTACTTTTTCAAATTAAATTGCTTCAAAAATTACAATTACGTTTGGAAAATAAGATTATTTTTTCATTTTTTAAAGTGAAGTAGTATTAAATAACAATAAAATGCCCCTGTTCAGTGGTCGCTGTGTAAGCTCCGTAAAATTAATAGGAAAAACTGCTATTGTAACTGGTTGCAATACAGGCATTGGTAAAGAAACGGTTTTAGATTTCTATAGACGTGGTACGTAATTTTTTTTCATTATTAAAATATCCATAAATGTGTCTCTTTTTAATTAAAACCCTCACGGATATGAATACTCCTAGTTTTGGAATAAAAAATTAAATCACGACCACACCTTCATCTCTTGGTCAAATGTCTTCAAAACTGATGTTCAAGTATGAAACGAATAATAAATAAAATGTTGGTCTTAGGGGATGACTCCGGGGTTTGTGACCCCCAAAATCCGACACTACAATTTCCAAAGTAAAGGCTTTTATTAGCCCCCAGGCAAATTACTGGAATTCAACAGATTAAAGCATTCAAGATAGAAATAAGTAGTTTAAGGAAAAATTTAACCTGTCTGAATAAAGGATTTATTATAATAAACTTATAGAGTGTATAATATGGAGACCAGTACAGCTGCGGCAGCACTGCTGCGTTCTGCAGAGTTCGGAATCTTACCTTTAACATCCCTATGTATACTCATCTCACAACACTTGTGATGCTGATCGCCTAGTTCATCAGCCAATGGGCTTTGCTGCTTAGCAGATTAATAAGAAATAAATATGTAATTTCCGGCACAGAGGTATAACACCTAAGGCCTCAAGAGTGGTAATGCATCTGCATTTTGACCCTGGTCTTTGTGTAGGTATCTATAGGCTTCAGTCATCACTTAACATCAATGTGAACTGCATGCTTGTTTGCCACTTCAATTGCAATAAAAAAAACCCTTGCTAATTTTATTTTTACATATAGTTTCATATAAAACATTTCTAATTTCAGGTGCCCGAGTTATTATGGCTTGCCGTAACATGGAGAAAGCGGAAGAGGCTAAAAACAACATAGAACAGTCTTGCAAGGACTTGCCAGATACTGGAAAATTGGTACTACAAAAATGTGATCTCTCTTCTTTGAATTCAGTTAGAGAATTTTCAAAAACAATTCTTGATTCCGAACCACAAATAAATATACTTGTGAACAATGCAGGTATTATGATGTGTCCTAAAGGTGAAACTGAAGATGGATTTGAAATACAATTTGGTACCAACCACTTGGCTCATTTCCTTTTGACTATGTTGCTTTTGCCGAGGATCAGAAATAGTACACCTGCAAGAATTGTTACTGTGTCTTCAAAAGCGCATACCAGTTAGTAGACATATTTTTAATTCCTTATCGCTTCCTTATCACCGGCACCCGGGGTGCCACCTTTCTTTTCTATCTTATTTCTCAAATTATCCACCATTGTTTTTTATGTAATGAAAGTGGCAAACGAGCATGCAGTTCACATTGATGTTAAGTGATGACTGCAGCCTATAGACAGACACTTACACAAAGACCAGAGGTCAAAATTCAGATGTATTACCACTTTTGAGGCCTAAGGTGTTATACCACTGTGCTGGAAATTACAGTATATTAGGGAATGCAGTGGTACTTACGCCCGCGAGATCCGTCACTGGAGCTCTACCACCAGTAACCCACCACTTGAGCAAATTCTGCCTCTGGCGCCCCCTGGTATCATAAATGCGAAAGTGAGCTTTGTATTGTGATTTGACGTCTAAACTGCTCAAATGTGGGTAATTTTATGGAATGGAAATCTACTTTTTATTATTTTATACACATGTATAAGACCTAATGCCATGATATACTTTTTGCCTCAATGCCAGCAAAGTATAATAAATTGGCAAATTAACATTTCACTGGAATATAGTTGATTACCACTTGGTTTAGTTTAAACATTTAATAAGTATTTCTTTACAGGATATGGCATTAATTTTGATGACTTGAATTACAAAAAGAGACCTTACAACACCACTGAAGCATATTCTCAGAGCAAACTCGCAAACGTTCTGTTCTCAAAAGAATTAGCATCTAGATTAAAAGTAATTATTAAGGGATTTCACTATATTTCTAATACTTCATAATAATATATTTACTTACTTAACTAAAATCAATTCTTCTTTTAAAGTATCAGACTGATTCCATGGCATGTGGTATATAAGACAGACCAAAAAAAGTAACATACACTTACTTAACTAACTTCACCAAACACTGTTTTTATAATATTCCCCATAGGAATCGGCAATGACAGGTGCATGCATTCGAGCATACATGCAAATACCCACAATTCGCCGGTTATATTTTGACCCATGTAACAGATGGCGAGCCAATTGACATCGCCGGGAACATTACCAAACTCCAAAGGTGGCTCAGGGAAACGTCCAGAAAATGGGAAAATCCCAAGCACCAGAGATAAATTATAATACATTTATCTCTGATAGCCTCTGACCTGGAGATCAATCCCGCAAGCAAGTGTAGCCAATAATGGTAGTAACACTAGACTATTGAGGCAGTTCACTTAAAAGTAAAAATATTAATTAGTCCTAGCCAAGGGTCTAGCAAATGTTTACCAAAAAGTAGCAGTGTGGAATTTTGATTGAATAAAATATAGGTAGTAGAAATTAAATTTGCGGATTTTCTCGCGTATACAACACTCCCAAACTTCTTCTTATACCCGACGTTTCGGTCGCTTTCTACAATATATGAAGCTCGCGAAAACCGGTGAAAACGTTAAAATATAGGTAATGGGAAATCCCTACTAATTACGTATTTTGTGGTTTTACACAATTAATGACGTTTTATTGGCTAATGTGCTAAAACTAAAAGTATTAGTAGTATTATAATTGTACATTAATGGTATGGTTCGGGCGTATAGAAAGAATATCGAATGAGCGAATGACTAAACAGATGTACGAGTACAATGCGAATGGTTGCAGAGGCCCAGGAAGACCAAGATTGACCTACCATGACCAAATAGGTCGAGTTCTCAGGAAAGTCGGTCAAAAGTCTCAGGAATCGTCGTGCATATATGAAGAGAATGATGAAGGTAGATGAGGCACGAGAGGTATGTCAGGACCGGGATATCTGGCGCTCTATAATCTCTGCCTACCCCGTTAGGGACCTGGCGTGAAAATACACACATACATTCAATAAATTGGTGATCTTGGTGAGCAAGGTCAATTTGTATTTGTACTGGTACTACCGGGATCGACATTCTATAGTTCTGTATTTATTATTCAATATGTAGACGCAGGGTGTACTCATGTTCCATTATTTTATGTATTTTCATATTCTTCATAAGTATTTGCTCTTGCACGTCCAACACTAAACTTTAATTTTAAACTTCTTAGTGAGTTAAATATATTTTAAACATCAGAAAATTTTCTTTAGACTCTCATAATAATGTTTTAAAGCTGTTTTACCTTGTACCTTTTTTTTCATTTTTTTGTACACTTCTTGCCATAATCCTTTGAATTTATTAATAAATGTTTTTCAGGAGCATGGTATTGAAGGCATAAATACGTACAGCTTGCACCCGGGCGTGATTAAAACCGAACTGGGCCGTCATCTAAATGAGACTTTGTTCAGAGGAGCGAGGCAGATTATTGGCTTCCTTGTTGGACCATTTATGAAGACACCCGAACTCGGCGCACAAACTACCATTTATTGTGCTGTCGATGAGAAATGTGCTAATGAGACTGGCTTATATTACAGGTACGATCATGAATTTAGTTTAATTTTCCGCTTAGTGGTCCGCTTATCCCAAACCGTATGTAAGTTGAAGTACAGCTTTTATTACTATACCATCAATGTATTGCTCATGTACTCAAGAGACCAGATAGATCCCTGTGATTGATACATACTGATGTAGCAAAATTGTATTTTTAGGGTTTACATGACGTAGGTATTGTGTTGTGTTGTGAGCCTTGTTATTTCTATCAGAGAGGCAAAACCTGAGGCCAAAGTTACCTCGGGAAGGATAACTCATGAGCCATTCAATTATCAAAATATTCCGATAATCGATAAATTATCGTAATTTTTTTCGATAAAAACCGGTAATTTGCGGTATTTGAAATATTTTTCGAATATGTATAATATGTTTTTATTATAATTTATGTAAGTACTAACTAAACTAATCTAAATAGATCTATACTCCACAGAGCCTGAATTAATTTGAATTAACTCTAAGCAAAAAACGGTGAAATAATTTCAGTGCATGTTTTCGCGGGGCCGAACGATTTGCATCGAAAACTATGAGTTAAACTTTAAAAAAAAATGTATAACATTCATCACAAAATGACATTTTTTTTTTTAAAGATATATAACAGTTGACATAACAATATTTAAAAAACTTGTTAACAACTAACAACCAATAATATGTTTCTGTATTTATAAAATATACTTAGTCATAGTCATTCATTAAACGTAACGTAGGCACAACTTGAACTAATACACACACCGCCGTGCGCTGTCGACAAAGTAAAAGAAAGTAAAGAAAACTTGTGTAATTGAAGATTTAATTGTATATTTTTGCAACTAAATACAGAACGCAAATTGGTAGGAATAATATAGCTCCCGAAAATAAAACACAAACATCTCACTACAGTTCCCGCAAATAATATTATTATGATGTTGGCAAGACTGGTGACCGATTTGTGTCCCCAATGCTTTATTAACATAAGAATCGTACCTACTTATTATCTATTTATAAAGAGAAGAGATTTATCATAAATATCGTAAGATGGATCATCCACGATTCCTTTTCTTTAATGATAATATATTTATTTACAGTGATTGTGTAGTCACAAATCCGGACAGAAAGGCATTGAATGACGAATATGCGAAGAAATTGTGGGACACGTCTGTTGAATTGGTTGGTCTTGGGGACTACAATCCCTTCACCGCTGCCGATCCTGGAGTTAGCAATAAGCAGTAATTTATTATAACAGTACTTAAATAAAGTTTAAGTATGTATATATTACATGCATTAAAATGTTAGCCGTTGTACCCGGAGAACTAAGTATTCTAAGTAATGTTGGCAAAAAAAACTATATTAATTGTCATTATAACATTTCTCTGTAGCTTGATGACTTCACTTCATTTTCACTCAATTTTTCATATCAAGTGCTACCAAGCGATGCTTGTAGGCTTTTTAAATAAACGAATAACGTCGTGGCCATATAATTTGATATTAAAACAAAATATCGATTTTTTCCTAGATAAATCGATTCCTTGATCGATATTAATTAGAGAGTTTTACGGGTCTAGAAAGATTTTAAGGATTTGTACAATAAAAATTATACAGGGTACACGGTGTAACAACTATGAAATCTGATTTTTAGAGCATGAAGAACATATTTAAAATATTTTGACCTCTCCAGAATAAATTGCTTAAAATTGTTGAAATTCCTTCGTTGAATATCCTGGTATTTAAAATGGTTCTCCAGATAATATTTACAAACTTGTTTATCGTGTTCCTTTTTTCTGCAAAAAACGAAAATCAGCATCTCATAATCAGCACCTCAAGAAACCTCAAAATTGACACCCATATCACAATTCGAAAAAAATATTATGTCCGCAATCTTGGATCTGAAAAATGGTACCATTTTCGTAATCAGCGCACCAAAAAACCTAGAAATTGATACCCATACCGTATTATGAAAAAAAATCCGTCAGCTATCTTGAATCTGCAAATGGATGCCATTTTCATAATCAGCACCCCAAGAAACCTCGAAATTGACACCCATATCACAATTTGGAAATATTATTATGTCCGCCATCTTGGATTTGCAAATGGATGCCATTTTCGAAATCAGCATCCCAAGAAATAATAAAATGGACACCCATATCACTTTTTCGAAAAATAAAAATGTGTTCGCCATTTTGGATTTATTTCGACTACTTACTGTTCTTATTTTATTTCAACTACTATTTTTATTTCACAATTTTACTAGTCTTATTTCAAGTATATCATTAATTTTACTATGGTCTGGCGGAACATGTTTCGCCGGACAGGCGGTACTTATTTCGCCGAACAAGCGAAACAATACCGCTTACCAATACAATACCGCTGTACCAACTATGTTCCGCTCTAGTCGCGGAACTTCATACAAAATACTGGAGCGAATACCGCTCCCCACGGCGGTAGCGAATATTTTCAAGGCATTTATCTTAGCTTACACTCGCAAGTTCGTCCGTGTGGACTTCAGGTCTAAATACCCGTAGGTACTCTTGAAACACCTTTATTCCCATTAGTTCGATCATCGAATTGAGATTTTTTTTTCTCATCTGTTCGACCGTCGAACGATTTTTTTGGCGGTAGAACGAGTGAGAAAAAAAAAAATTTCACTTTTTTTTTCTCACTCGTTCTACCGCCAAAAAAATCGTCCTCTACCTGTGAACACACCTGTAAACTATATTTATACTCTACCTGTGAAGAAAATTTCATCGAAATCCGTTCAGTCGCTGTAGCATGATTTGACCAACAAACAAACAAACATCCATACTTTCACATTTATAATAGTAAGATTGAAAAAAATCTGTAGATACCTAAATTAATTTTATTATATCTTACACAAAATAAAACCACTTTAAATACCCACTTACTTACTACACAGGCGATAGCCACTATTTAGAAAAATCTTAAGTCCGTAAACACTCGTGTTGTACAGTAATACATATTTTTTTACAGGTTTTACCCATAACTTCGCGGTTACATCCCAAAATATGTAAGTTTATATATCGGCAGCGCGCCGTACATCCTCCCCTGACAAAGGGCCGCAGCCGACTAGCCAACTGACGATGATTGAGATTACAGTATGGCGTGACGAAGAGGCTCGCGTTCATGCACGGAAATTTCGACATTTTAATAATTTTCAGTAATAAATAACACCAAAATAAATAAAACTCTTAATTAAAACTGTGAGTAATTTAAAGCCTTTTCTTATGCAATAAAAACGAAGCAAAAAGACTGTGCCGTTTTGGAGAACATTTGCATTTTAAGACAAAAAAGGGGGCATTTTGAAATGTTTTTTTCTAAAAGGGGTTTAGCAAATTTAACATTCTGTTCAATTAAAAGTATTCATTAAATCCTTGTCTGTCGTTGTGTATTTCTATATTGCGGATTCAATTAACAGTTTTTTCTAGAATTTGACTTAAATCATATACGAATTTAGGCAATTCACCCTACTTAAGGCCTTAAGGGCGACGGTTGGTATTTTGTACGTGCTAGTTGCTACGCACACAGGTGCGCGTGTAAATGCACGTCACTGATAGATAGAAACCAAATTAAGTGATTTTTCCTTATTCCGGAAGTTTCCTAGTACCTCGAAGTTTGGTAATGTGAACGGAGATGTCAATAGGCTCGCCACCTGTTACATGGGCAAAAACGTAACCGGCATGTATGCTTGAATGCATGCATTTATTTACCTCTGCTACCCCTTCGGGGATTACAGGAGTGAAGTTACGCTTTGGTAGTTTGTTAAAATCCACCGAGAAGACTTGTCGCTGGTTTGAACTATGTACGTGCACTGACAGTAACTAGATACCTACTCAAAGGAACACAATAAAAACACTATTGTAAAAATTTAGACATAAATCAGAATCCATTTAGCATTCAGAATGTTATTTTTCCATTCTTTTGCTTTCAGACATTAAATATTTTATTTGTATATATGTCAAAAGTTCGGGGTCAGTGTCGAGACACCAATTTGTTGCGACAATGTCACGTGCTCAGAGCACTTCAATTCTCTTATTACCTACCTATTCATATTTCTGCGATTTTTACAGGCGAGCCAAGCACATTTTCACTAATCAACGAATCATCACTCCAGCCGAAAGTCATCCACTGCTGGACAAAGCCTTCCCCAGAGATGCTCACACCAGTGTTGTACGGCATTAGGGGAGAATATGCCATAATCGCCACGCTTTACTGGCGGATTGGCGGTCGCAGTGGCGGCAGTTTTTATCGCGGGACCCTGCTGCCCATCCCGCGTTTTTATTTTTACTACCGCCCGTTCTTTGTGTTTCGATGACAAAACATTCCTATATTATGTGGGCCCAGTATTTGGCCACTGTAATAGCTCTATCGGTGGCTGTCATTAAATCCTCCTCAGGTGCTTGGGCACGCAGGTCATGAGGTGAGACGGGCCATCGTTAGAGTTGCACCCTACAGTCATTCCAAATCTTCGCCCTCAGTAAATTTCCGACGCCGAAATACTGCGTCCGACCAGGGGTGCGACCGCCTATCGACATTGCTGTCGTTGTTGTCATTGCTGTCAAATTTTCAAGTCGATTTTTACTTTAACTAAATAACAATAATCGAAATAATCTTCCATTATCGCTTGTTTTTCACCTACGAAAGCAAGAAAAACAATCAGATTATCACTAATGCTTTTAAAGGAGCTACAAATCGACGTGAAAATTTGACAGCAATGACAATGTCGATAGGCGGTCGCACCCGTGGGTGCGAACGCTGGTGCTATTTTATTGGAATGGTTTGACCGCCACTGACTGCACTAGTAGAAGAATTCTATCCAAGTAGAATAAAATTCTTCCGCTAGTAGGCGGTGGGATCGTCACGTCCCGTCGCCAGGGAATTAACGAATGAGTAAAGTAAAACGGGAGTCACGTCTGTAAAACCAAATAAGCATTGAAGCGGTCTGTCAATTTGCCCTAAGGTATTAGGGCCGTAAAAATGGGCGAGAATAATAATATGTGCATTTAAATGTTTAGGTAATAACGTGTTATCTATGAATGAACTTTGAAAAGGTCTGTCCAAATACTCACTATCAATTATTTAGATTTATGCGTATATAATTGTATTACTCAATGTTACACTATGGGAGATTACTTTTGGCTTTAATGAATTAACCCTTTTTACGATATAAGCTTTTGTACCGTCACACTAACTGTACCAAAAAAGCTCTTACTTATACAAAATAAATCAAATACTTAATAATTAGTTTTTATTACCATCGGTGGTCAAGCGGCCTATGATAGTACCTTGTGCCGCAAATAACGAGCTGTCGCGATTTTTTTTAGCATAAGTGTATTTTTTATTTATGCTTGCGTTATTAAGTTGATGACCTATAAATATCAGTATGATTGTTATATTTATATTTTACTTTGTCAAGTGCCTCACTCTGCAGATAGATATGTGCTACCTCAATGTAATGTAATACTTAACTCAAAGATATATTATTATGTAGGTACTTATCTCAATGTTTAATACATAAATAAAATTTGTTTCGTTAAACGAATCGATACTACTGTATAATTTATAAATTGGTCGAAAATCGCCACCATATTATTGATTATTTTGTTTCTCAGTCTCAAAATAATCAAGATCTGAAAATAATCAGATACGTAATCAAGTGTATAATGGTGTTATTATATACAAAATCATACCTTTATTAGGTAGTTCCAAGTTTTTGTTAATGATATATTATTAGGTTTATCTTAATATGCTAATTTGTATTATTGCTTAAAATGTCTATTTTTTAATAAAGATTTTTTTTATATTTAAACTGTTTTTAAATTATCGAGCTCCAATTGTAGATAAGTAGCCGGACTTCAGTAGAAATTGAATAGAAGAAATCTTGATAAAAGAATATCTACAATATGCAGAATCATCACGTGAAAATGTGTAAAAGGGTACGTAGGTAGGTATATCATACATGCCTTAATTCGTGATTACTATTTGGTATACCTAACTTGAAACTCGCCTGGTTTAAAATTAAGTATAAACCGTAAATAATAAATTAAAGCAAGTAGTTCAACAAGAATTAATGGAGCATAATTATTATTAAAACTGCCTCAATAGGCTAGTGGTAACAGGCCAATACTACTGCGCTGGGATCCTGGGTTCGATTCCCGGATCGTGGTTATGAGAGACGGTGTATAATCCTTTATCTCTGGTTCTGTTGGGATTTTTCCATTTTCTGGTATTTTTCCAGTAGGTACCTCGGAATTTGGTAATGTGCCCGAGAATGTCGCCACCTGTTACATGGGCGAAAACGTAACCGGCGAATCGTGGGTGTTTGCATGTATGCTTGAATTCATGCACTTACCTCTGCCTACCCCTTCGGGGATTACAGGCGTGATGTAATTTTTTTGAATAATAGGTATATCAACAATCCCATACACTCAAGACACGTCTTAAAAGACCCGGACGATGAGACCACGTTGGCCATCGCCGCAGTGGATAGGTACTCGTAAACACAACACTCCACAAACAACCGAAAAACGCGCCGACGCGTTCCGCGCCGCGCCCGCTTTATTTTGTGTAGTGTTTGTGTAATTTTGTGACCTTTAGTGACCTTGCCCCGACCAGGCGACCCCATCACGACCCGCGTGATTGTTTTCCGGTTATTACCAACCGATAACTAGAACCGAAATTGCACCGCCCCTAATCGCATAATATGTAAGAGAATATAATAGAGCTGCTAAATACTGTAAGAGAATGCCTTCGATTATGACAACATCTTATCAGTTTCGTACCACCCAACTTTTTCCTAAAAGAGTTGTCGTCCGCAGGGAGCAAAATGTTTTAATCGGCGGTACGAAACGGACAATATAACGTCCTAAACGAAAGTATTTCAGTTTTCGGTCGGCCCCCTGGTAGTATGTCTGGGTATGAAGCCGCGTCCACCCCAAAAAGACCATTAAGGACCATGTTACGTCGAAGGGGCCAAAAGTCATCAAATGTATCATATTATATATAGGCAGACCACCAGCATTACAATATGGCACAGTTTGTTATCCTCGTTACGTTCCTGAACATCGCACAAAATCTTCTCAATTTTTCATATTATTTTTAATAATTAATGTTATTACTAATGTTCAATGTGTAAGTTACACATATACTTATTTCAGTTCCTTGTTTAATTAATATTGTTTTTTTAAGAGGAGCTCGCTAAGGAAACAGACTGGGTAAGAGCGAAACAACGGAAGAAAAGGAAACTGACCACATCCCCCGCTCAAGTTGAAGAAGACAAAGAAAAAAGCCTCAATGCTTCAAGAAATGAGAAAGAAAAGGTTCAAAAAGTACCACTTCCACCACCCATCATTGTAGATGGTGTTAAGGACTATCAGTCCTTTTATGATCTTCTTTCGGAGAACCACAAAGAAGTCTTGTTCTCCGTTAAAATGATGAAGGGAGAAGCTGTAAAAATAAATGCTGCTAATGATGAGTCATACAGAGCCATCACACAGCTCTTAACCCATAATAAATGCCTTTGGCATTCTTACGAAAACAAGCAAGTTCGACCAATAAGAGTGATGGTAAAAAAATTGCACTTTACTTTAGTCCAGAAAGAATTGTTGAGGAGTTGCAAGACGAAGGCTACAAAATTGAGGAAGCAGTCAACAAACTGAGATGGAGTGACAAAACACCACTCAACATGTTCATGCTCACTTTCAAGAATGAAGAGGACATTAACAAAATATATGAAATAAAGTCACTAAACATAAGTCAATATAGCGCTATCATAGGATGCAAGGTTGAGGTGCATCCAATAAAAACGTCTAAATTAGTTCCACAGTGCAAGAGGTGTCAAGCTTTTGGACATACTCAGAGGTACTGTTCCAAAGAGCCTAGGTGTGTGAAATGTACAGGCAAACACCTAACCAGAGACTGCACTAAATCAGCAGAAGAGAAACCAAAGTGTGTGCATTGTGGCGCACCTCACCCTGCAAATTATAGAGGGTGTATGGTCGCAAAAGAAATGCAAAACATTAAAAATAAAACATTAAAGAAACCAAGTAGGCAACCAGTGCAAAACAAAATGTCGTCAACCATGGCCAAGAAAACTAAGGTAGTTAGCAATAGTATAACTTATGCAGGAATTGTTAAAGGCTCAACAAAAACTGGGCCTAATAATACACACAAAGGCAACGCCTTAGAAGAAAACCTTGACCGGATCTTAAGTGTCATCACTGCTTTTGATGAACGAATACAAAAACTTGAAAAACAAGTCAAATGAAACCTTCTTCTACGTTACGAAAATGACTAACTCGTTAAATATTATGGAATGAAATGCCAATGGACTACTACAACATCAAAATGAGTTGCAAGTAGTTCTAGATACACAAAATATTGACTTATGTTTAGTGTCTGAGACACATTTCACTAAACAGTCGTATATAAGATTTAAAGGATACAAAGTTTGTCATGCACTACACCCAAACAATACTGCAAGAGGTGGTAGTGCTGTTATAGTTAAGGAAAACATAGAACACAATGAGGAAAGAAAATTTGAATACCCTGAATATCAGGCTGTAGTCGTAAATCTGAAAACTAAGCGTTACTCTTTTTCTGTAGCATCTATATATTTCCCACCAAAACATTCCTTGAAAAAAGATGAATACATTAGTCTTCTTAAAAGCCTTGGCGAGCGATTTATCATTGGTGGCGACTTTAACGCTAAAAATACCCATTGGGGCTCTAGACTCTCCAATACCAAAGGCAAAGAATTGCTAAGTGCCATAAAAGAAGCGAAGTGCAGTTTTTCATCTACGGGTAAGCCGACCTACTGGCCCACCGATCCACAAAAAATACCTGACCTAATAGACTTTTTTATTCATAAAAATATATCAGTCAACTACCTACAAGTAAACGAAATGAATGATATGAACTCCGATCACTCACCCATAATTTTAACTCTGAGTGAAAACATTACATATAAAGATTATAACATAAGGCTTGTAAATAAAAAAACAGACTGGGCCAGTCTTAAAATAGATTTGGATGAGTCTATAAAATTGAACGTCCCATTAAAAACTCCAGAACAATTAAATATAGAGGTGGAAATTTTTATAACTAACATCCAACAATCAGCGTGGAACAGTACACCACCAACAGAGTACAAACTAAGGGCAAGAACATATCCTAAAGACATTTTAGATCTCTTACACAAGAAAAGATTACAAAGAAACAAATGGCAAATGACAAGGTTCCCAGGAGATAAAAGGTTGCTTAATAATCTTACCAAAAAGTTAACCAGAAAAATCAATGAATATAACATTAACACTATGAGTAATTTTATTACAAAGCTAACCAGTGACCGCAGTACCGATTACTCACTTTGGATAGCCTCTAAAAATTTAAACAGACCAATAATACATATTCCACCAATTAGAGGTGAAAATGGAACATGGGCTATTAGCAACCGACAAAAAGCCAAAAGATTCTCAGAACATCTTGAAAATATCTTTAAGCCGAATGAGAACCTATCAAACGATCTTCTTGAGGAAAACTTTATACAAGAAGAGCTAATTATAAAACTTGTGACACCTAACGAGGTAATCAAAGCAATCAAAACAAATATCAGCCCAAAAAAATGTCCAGGATATGATTTAATTACAGGAGAAATCTTGCATAATCTACCTCGAAAAGCTATCGTGAAATTAACAACTCTAATAAATGCTGCATTCAGACTAACATATGTACCTGATTTGTGGAAAGTGGCAGAAGTAATAATGATAGCAAAACCTGGAAAGCCACCTCATGAAGCAACGTCGTACAGACCAATTTCTCTACTGCCGGTTCTTTCAAAACTGTTCGAGAAACTTCTTCTAAGACACTTGAAACCACTTCTGGATGCTAAAAACCTTATTCCTGAGCACCAGTTTGGATTCAGAGAAAAACACTACTATAGACCAAGTACATAGAATAACAAATGTCATTGAAAAAACACTAGAAGACAAGAAAGTTTGTACAACAGTATTTTTAGATGTGGCACAAGCTCTTGACAAAGTCTGGCATGAAGGTTTTATTTATAAAGTCAGAACTATGTTGCCGAAAAATTCTCTGATATATTAGAATCTTATATAACCAATAGAGCATTTAGAGTGAGACAAGAAAGTGATTATTCTGAACTCAAAGAAATAAAAGCTGGGGTACCACAAGGTAGTGTCTTAGGTCCGGTCCTGTACCTATTATACACATGCGATATCCCAAATTTAGAGAATAATATAATTGCTACCTTCGCTGATGACACTGCTATAATGGCTACAGGTCAAAGTCATGAAGAAGCAGGAGAAAAAGTTCAAGAGGCTCTTAATGTTTTAAATAACTGGACTACAAAATGGCGCATCAAGCTAAATGAAACGAAGTCGGCCCATATCGACTTTACTAACAAAAGACCACATTATCTCCCGTTATATATATAAGTCTGTTTTACTACATGAAAGAAATAAACCTTGTGTTGCTGAAAAGAAGTTTTATTGTTAGTTTTTTTTTATACAGAGACTATTTTATCTAGGTAATATAAAACAATATGAACTCAAACCTGAAAAGAAGAAACGACAATGAAAGTTTATTCTTTCACTTTTAAAACATAAAATAATATAATATTAAAATTTTCATTGATTATGCAATTGTCAATCAACTCGTATTTGAATCTGTCTCTGACATTCTGAATTCGTTTCTTCTTTAAAATCAGACAATTAAAAAGTTAAAAACTATAACCAAACTTCATGGTAAATAAACACACAAAGTGCGAAGAAAGAAATAGTATTTCTTTACATATATAAATGGACAACAAATACCATATGCGAACACAGCTATGAGTATGACGCTTGACGCTAAGTTGCGCTGGATAGCTCACGTCAAGAAGCGAGAAGAGCTATGTATTCGATATAATAAGATGTATTGGCTTCTTGGAAGATACTCTCCGCTGTCGATACACAATAAAATATTATTATATAAGCAAGTCCTCATGCCAGTATGGACTTATGGTATTCAGCTGTGGGGTTGTGCCAAAAAGAGCAATGTACAAATAATACAACGTTTCCAGAATAAAGTGCTCAGAGACATTGTAAATGCACCTTGGTATGTACGCAATAACGATCTCCATCGGGACCTGAAAATGGATTTCGTAGATAACGTTATAAGAAAATACGCCGAAGCCCATGAAAAAAGGCTTCATCATCATGTGAATATTGAGGCTATCCAGCTCCTCGACAACACAAACCTAGTGAGAAGACTTAAGAGAACTAAACCTTTTGAGTTAGTGTAGTGTTAAAACAAAATGAGTGTTAGTGACTTATTTTGCATAATCACACGAACAAAGTGACTTCCCCTTAAGACATACTAAGAAAGTTCCAGTGGACATTTACTTAGAAATTATTTTATTAGAAGTTTAAGTTAGCATAAAATTGCTTATTAGTCTTTTAGGCTAGATTGTAATTTTAATAAGGTTCAAAAAAGGACTACGTTATATATAAAAAAATAAAATAAATATAGACGTAAAATTGTATTAAAAAAAAATTACATGATTGAAACTCTATTAACAATATTTACAAATAAGTTTACAACCACGGAATAGATTTATCTATTCTGTGTTTACAACCCCTGATTTCAACTGTCAACTATGCAAAAAGTATGGCGCACTTTGCCCCCCTCACTTAACCTACCGTAATAACATACTTAGATTAGATTTAAATGGTATCCTTGACTTTTATTGCATCGCAATTATAGGTACGTAGTAGTAATTAGTAGTATTACCTACGTTGTTTGTTAGATGGATGCATTCACTTCCTGTAAAGAGCCTTGGTTGCACCACGATATTTGTTTATGTTATTGTAACATTTCACATCCTTCTCTAACATAAAGAATTCTTAAGTTAGGGATGTGAAATGTTACAGGCTTATCCTGGGTTGCACCACGACTTTTGTTAAAGTTATTGTAACATTTCACATCCTTTTCGAAAATCTGTTAAAGTAAGAGCAGGATGTGAAATGTTAGGTATACAGTAATTTTAACTGTAACAAAAGTCGTGGTGCAACCCAGGCTTAGTATTATATGATTTGTATAATCTTTATCATACGTAACGATTTATATTGATTGTAAGAACAAGCATACAGTTTATATTGATTGTAAGAGAATACTTTGGTCTACAAATATCTACCTACATAGAAGCCAGAGATTTCAATGTACATAGATGCATTGCCACTACCGAGATCTAAATTGTTATACCTGAAATTACAGGGTCGTACATTACCAGTTGACCGCATCACGAAAGCGCTGAACACTAGCATTTAGCGGGAAGTAGATTAGGTATTGCGGTGGTGTCCACGCCCGCCGTCACTGGAGCTATACCATGAAAACATTGCATTAGTGAGTAGGTAGTAAGTACCTTCCTCTATTTTAATAATGATGTCTCGTAGGTATAGCATACCAAACAGTGAAGTTTGGATAGAATACAAATCAGTTACTTATAACTTATAATCTATTTTTTTTACTATAATTGAAACTCAATCGCCACATATTTGCATACCACCATGTGTCTTAGACCACCAGTATTACTGATATGGCGTCGGACTGGCCACATAGACAAGATGAGGTTTGCCAGCCGGATCCGTGCATAAGTAGGTAGTTATTTACACGTTTGATTGATATTTTTTTATGTAATAAAGGTGGCAAACAAGCATGCAATTCACATTGATGTTAAGTTAAATACGCTTACACTCACAGCCCCACAGGTATAAACCTGTGTCGTGGGTGCCGTTGTACACGTACAACACATACCTACACAAACGCCCAGACAGACCCGAAACAAATATCTGTAGGCCATACAAATATTAGTCCCGGTGCGGGGATCGAACCCGCGACCCTTCGAATCAAACGGTCATCTCACACCGCTGGACTAACCGGGTCGTCGAAGTGATGACTGCATGATGATGGTAAGAAATGACTGCAGCCTATAGATACCCACACAAAGATGTCAAAATGCAGGTGCCTTGCGGTCACGGTCACCCTGTCCGTGACCATGACACCTGGAAAGCGGGTAAGAGAAGAAGTTGGAAGTAGTGTAAAGAGTAAAGATACGCGAGAAAATCCGCAAATATAATATCTACAATATTTGAATCCTGCCATGCTGAAGATTCTAACAAGATAACAGTGATTATGGCGCTAACAACGACTTTTAAAAGATTTCTTACTGGTGGTAGAGCTGTAGTGACGGAGCTCGCGGGCGTAGGCACCACCGCATTACCTAATATACTTGCCGCTAAATGGTAGTGTTCGTTCAGCTCTGTCGTGTTCCGGTACGGCCCTGTAATTTCCGACACAGAGGTATAACACTTCAGGCCTCATTAGTGGTAACGCATCTGTATTTTGGCCTTGGTCTTTGTGTTAGTGTCTATAGGCTGCAGTCATCACTTAACATCAATGTGAACTGCACGCTTGTTTACCACTTCCATTACATTAAAAAAATCTACCTGACGCTAAATGGTAGTGTTCAGCACTACCGTGTAATGTACCTTTGGCCTCAGGAGTGGCAAGGCATACTTGAAATCTCTGGTTTCATGTAGATGTTTACAGGCTATAGTATTACTTACCACCAATGTAAACTGTACGCTTGTTGGTCACGTCACATGACATTAAAAAAACTACAACCCTGCCCAACACCGCCTGCGACTCTATTTTGGCTGCAAAGGTTAAGGAGGTAAAGGAAAGACCTTATAAAATACTACAACCCAAGCTTATAAAAGCGTGTTAATAACTCGATTTATTGCTAACTTGACCGACTTCCGCCATCGGATTACGAATCTCGGCCTAGAAATGTAGCCCTACTAGTACCTAGGTAGGTACCAATATCGTCGGTTGCATCCGGTGACGTCCTTGTAATTGTATTTTTTTTTTGGGGTCCCAACATTAATTCCACTCTATCGCAGTGGTCAAATATGGCGGCCAACTTTCTGAAAATAGCATGCGGGACTTTTTGTGGATAGATAGGGTATGGTGAATGCGAAGTATGAAGTTTTCTCAATAGGTATACGCAACAAAATAACATAAAACTTACATACTGAAGGCATTTATTTTTACAATAGTATTCATCATTTTAGGTGACACTTTTTTACAAGAATGCAAAATGGAACAAAGCGATCACATACACACACACGTAAATAGTTTTCAATTGAATTCACACAATGAGCTGTGCTCACAGGCTGTGCTGATGTTTGCATGCGTGTATGGGTGTAGTGTAGTGTATGTTTTATGTATGTGTTGTGTGTGACTGTGTAATGATGCAGTAGCTTGAAAAAAATAAGCATGGACATGCGGGACGCATCCAACGTTTTGCGGGACTATTTTAATAATTCTTGCAAAGCGAGATTACATCTAGCATGTCTAGCATTACGGGACGGTCCCGCAGAATCCGGGACGGTTGGCCAGCTTAGTCAAATTAAAATGTATAATAATTATAAATTCAGGTACTTATGTATGTAACAAACAAACAAATGTAATAGTTTAATTTTAAATGTCGTATAATAAGTAAGTAGTTATTTGCTTATTGATATTCCGAGCAGAAACTCGAGTAGGTATCTAAGTAGCTTGGCGGTATAACGACGTATTTACACGTTGGTCACAACGTTGGCAGCTGACACGCGCCGGCCAATCATCAATGCGCGTCGCATCGCAACGTTGACGCCAATGCTATTTTCTAGATCCACACGTTTTTTTCCATTTGCTGAATTTTATTTAACAGCAGGTTTTTAGATGATTCTTATATTGAATCAAGTCCTCGCTTAGGGATATGGGCGGCTTGAGACAATTGTATAGGTCAAGGTTTTGTTGGACGTGTAGCGTTGGCGCCAACGTTCGGGCCAATGTATGAAGCCGGCCTTAGTATGTTACTAGTATGTAGGTAATAAAGGATCATGGCAAGATTTATACAGAAAAAGTTAAAAAAGATGGTAGGATCAAGGTAAAACAGCTTTTTAGGGTTCCGTAGTAAACAAGGAACCCTTATAGTTTCGCCATGTCTGTCCGTCTGTCTGTCTGTCTGTCTGTCTGTCTGTCTGTCTGTCTGTCTGTCCTCGGTTTAGCGCAAAAACTATTGGTACTAGAGGCTTGAAATTCGGCACAAATATACAACTTAATCACGCCTACAAAGTGGTAGAATAAAAACATGAGTTTTTTTTTATTTAGGGTACTTCCCCTACATGTAACGCGCCGATATAATTATTTATTTTTATTTTGCGTTTTCTATATAGTGTTGAATATCGTTGGATAGGTCTTTCAAATGTTAGGGGTGTGGAAACATCATATTTCGATTCAGTTAACTGTTCGTGACTTATTATGCTTTAAATTGAAAATTTTCGTTAGAGTCAGGTGTCTCCCCCTACAGACTAAACGGTTGTTGTTAGAAATTCAAACGTTACGGCAATAGTAGTTGTATAAAATGAAATTAAAAGAAAAACTATCACACTTAAGTTGGCTTTACAGGTTTGCGAGTACTAGTCGACCAAATGTATTTTACTCGAAAATTTCGAACAACTCCATAGTAATTAGGCAATAGATGGCGCCAGGCATCATTTACATCGTTATACATATTTATTTAGAATCTTACTTCGTTATCGAAATTTTACCAGTATATTAACTTTTTTTATTGTACATTCTGGTAAATTGCGTATAAAACGTAAAACACTTAAAAGCGTAAATTCTGTCGCTTAGTTAGCCGAATGACTCTGAACAATGTGACGTCAACTGTTTGCAATCAATGTGAATCTTTTAATTCCATACGACTAACCAAGTGCAAATTAATGTAATTTTGTTGAATTTCGTATAACTTATTTTTTGTGTAAATAACGTAGAAAGTATCCAAAAAAGAGCCAATAAATCAAAGTATCACTTGTGTTAAATATTTGTTGTACAAACATATGACGTCACGTCCTGTGACTGATGTTTCGTTAAAGATGGAGCACAGATAAAAAATATTAAACTTATTACATTTTATTTTGCAATTTAAAAATATAAATCATTAATATTTCACGAAAATATTTAAGAGTCATCGTATTATTTCACAAACATTCATTCTAATCATAGTTTACATTTATTTTCAATAGCTGTCCGATTGCCTATTGAAGGAGCGTCATCTAGCGGTGAATCGATGACGCTCCTTCAATTCCATATAAATCTGCGTTTACTCTTACGCGATCGAATTCGCGTAATATCTCTCACTAGGCACTCAGTACGAATACTTCTGTCAGCGAATTCGATTCTAAATAAATATATAATAAATAACCTAATAAATAATGACGGAACCCTACACTGCGCGTGGTCCGACACGCACTTGACCGGTTTTTATGACAATCGTCCTAAGATATTTCTGCCAACATCACGTTAAAACAGCTTTGAAATGAACAAATGAATGAAAGGAACTTGCCAAGATCGTTTAAAAAGGAATAAGAACAAAATTAGACACAATTTTTTTCAAACCAGTTTAATAATTGTTGAGGTAGGTAGGTTGGGCGGCGTCGGGACGTGACGACCTCGCTGCTCACGGGTAGAAGAAAATTCTTCCTCTAGTACAGTCAGAAAACCGAACAAAGGCGGTCAAACCCACAGAATAGATAATGGTCAACTAGAACTAGAATGTTCTTCGCTGCTGCGCGCGCGATCCTTTCCCTGACGTTCTGCCCTTGATCACCAAGGGCGTGATGATATTAATTTGGTGGGGGGGAGTCGTGCGTGCTAGGACTCACCGGGGGTTTTCATATTTAAAAAAAAAAATATTTTTGTATATATAAGGTTGGGGAAAAAGTTTCTTCGTATTTTTTAAGATAATTCAAAACATTTTTTAATATAGTTTATTTAAATTTAACTAAAGTATGTATGCACCATTTTGTTCGATAACCTTTTGCCATCTTGTAGGTAGGGATGATCCCATTGCTATAAAAATTTTGGGACTTCTCATCAAAATACCGCGACAAGTGGATTTGGCAGTCCTCTCGTGATGTTAACCTAACATTGCATAAAGAATTCTGAAGAGACCGAAACAGGTGGAAATCTGAAGGTGCAAGGTCAGGACTATACGGCGGATGTATTAACACCTCCCATCCAAACTCTCTTAATTTTTGCTGAGTGGCTATAGATGTGTGAGGTCTAGCGTTATCATGATGAAACACCACGCCCCTTCTGTTGATCAATTCCGGCCGCTTTCTCTCAACTTCTTGCTTTAATCTCATCAGTTGTTCGCAGTAGAGTTCAGAATCGATAGTCCTGCCTGGTGGTAGCTCATAATTAATAATGCCCTTCTAATCCCACCACACACACAACGTCACCTTATTGCGAGTTAACCCAGGTTTCGCCACAGTCTGTGAAGCGGCCTTGACCTTTTTCGCACGTTCTTGTCGTACGTGATCCACTTTTCATCACCAGTTATCAGCTTCTTCAAAAATGATTCGGTTTCATTACGTCGTAATAAAGAATCACAAAGGAGTATACGGTTCATTAGGTTTCTTTCAGCTCGTGAGGTACCCAAATATCGAGCTATTTTTTGTACCCAGCTTTTTTCAAATGCGCCAAAACTGTTTTGTGATCAATTCTCAGTTCTTCAGCTACGTCGTAACTACTGATATGTTGATCTCGCTCCACTTTTTCCAAAATGGCATCCATTTTATCCGTAATAGGGCGACCAGAGCGAGGTGCATCTTTGACATCAAAATTTCCGGATTGAAAACGCTTAAACCAAATTTGTGCTACTCTCACAGACACTGCACTAGGTCCATAAACATCGCAAATTTTTTTCGCGGCTTGCGTTGCATTTTTACCTTTTTTGTAGTAAAATTTTAAAATGTTCAAGTGCGTGCCCTGGCCAATTCATGTAGAGGTGCTGTATGACCTTGACACACAGCACCTCCCCATACTGGTCGTGCTTGCACTGACGAGCGACTTCACTGTTGCGCGCCCGCCACGCCGCCGGACGGACTGGGACGCTTTTGAGCGTGCTATGAGCGAGGCAGGCCCTGTGGGCGCCGTCACCACCGCAGACGAAGTGGATACGCAGGGCACGCACTTAAACGCGGCGCTCGCTCTTATGTAGCACGCGCGGGTCCCTGCTCCGTTGTGGCAGCGCTACACAAGCGGCTGGCTGCGCGCCAATAGGGAGCGGGGTCGCCCGCGCGGGCTCCGGTACGTGGGGGGCCCTCACCGCCGTGTTGGCGGCGACAGGCCACTCTGTGACTGTGGTTGGTGGTGGTGGGTGCGATAGCCCACCCATCGGCGTACCCAGGGCCGGAAAACGCAAACATTGCGCTTTTTGCGACCTTTCCGGCCTCTGGGCCTCCTGCGTTTCGGTGGGTGCGTGTTGGCCGGTGGTGCCAAGGTGCCAAGCCACGTTTGCTGGCCGGCACCTCCAGTCAAGGCGGGTGGCGCCGCCGGCCGCGACTGCGCTATTTGCGGCACGGCCGGCAGCATCTCGAAGTAATTGCTCCCCGGCGCCAACTGCGCCTGGGGGAGCGGCTGCACTCGATGTTGGTCGGCCGGCATTCCCGGGAGGGGCGGGGGGAATCTCTCGTTCCTCCGCCTCGCTTCCCGGATGAACGCCGGACACTGCCTGTTGCAGGCGGCATGGAGCCCCTTGCAGTTGGCGCAGCAGGGCTCTTCTCGAGGGGTGGTGCACTCGGCAACCGGGTGGTCACCGTCGCACCTTACACACCTCATCTGCCTGTGACAGTTATACGAGGCGTGATTAAATGCCTGGCATCTATGGCACTGCGCGGGTCCTATGCGTCCGCGCCATGCCTTGATCGAGACACCTCTCATAAACAAGAGTGTGTCGATGGCGTACAGTCGGGTCAGCTCCTTCTCGTCTAGGTGACCCAGCTGTATGAATATTGACCGGCTCTCTCGGCCCCTTTTGCCGGTTATGGGTTTAACGTGAGTCGGCTGGAATCCCTTTTTCCGAAGGGCTTCTTCGATATCTTCGGGCGGTGTGTCCATCGGGAGGCCTCTCAGACACGCTTTCGTGGGGCGCTCGCTCTCCAAGGCGTAACAGAACCAGACGAATTCTTTATCCTTGGAGGATGCAGCCACCAAGTATGCCTGGACCGCCCTATACTCTTCGGCTGACTTCGGGAGGAACCTTACTCCCTGCCTGTACGGTCTAGCGTGTGGTGCGTACCCAAGTTTTCCGCTGATGATGGCTAAATGCTTGGGCCAGTTCGGTAGCTTTTCAACCACTATCGGTGGGTACGTGCCCCTAGTAGCGGTGGTCGAGTCGGGAGCTTGCTGTTGGGTCGGCGCGGCGGGTGCGGCTGCCGCTGCAGCATAGCTAGGTGGTGGTGGTGTAGCCCCGCGCGAGGGGGCGCAGCGGTATTGGTGGGGAGGGGGGTGGAGGAGGCAGGGGCCTGCGACTCCACCTCCATTGCAGATGACGAGCGGCGCGGCGACTCAATCGCCGCGTAGCTGGTGGAGGGGCTTGGGGTAGGGGAGGGCGAGGCGGGGGAAGAGGCCTGCGGACCTAATGGGGTGCGGCTCTCTTCCTCTTCGGCTTGAGCGTATTCCTCTTCGGAGGAAGAGGGCGTGAAATGGCGCGGACGCTTGTCATCCTGCGCCATCGATCATGAGGCCGACGACTCGGCCTCGCTGCGACGCCTCTTCACATTCTCGGCTGCCGCAAGCTCAGTTGCGAGCGCCGGGTAATGAAGGGCGGCTGCGTCAGCCGGTGTCGTCGACCGTGTATACGTGCGCTCGCTAGAGCGCGGACGGGTGATCGGATAGGCCGCGGGCACCTTAGGGGTGGCGGTCGGGGTGGCGGGTGATGCGGTCGGAGTGGCGGGGGCCAATGGGCCCACTGCGGTCCGCTCCTGGGTGAAAATGTTCCGCGCGACTACCTGCCGCGCGGGAATCCTAGATTACCGGCGCTGGCTGGGCCGCGACGGTTCTACTTCTCTGTCCATGGTAAACTACACTCACAACATGGATGTTGTGCCCGGCACAAATGTCTAAGGCAATACAACAATAAAATGGTTTTTTAAGTCCCGTAGGCTGCCGTCACTTTCCTGTACAGGCTAAGTTGTACTGGCGAAAGTGGGACAGCACTACTTCGCTTCACTACGCGTCTCTGTCGCACTCACTGCCGAGCCTATCGCTATCTCACTCGTACACTTCCGCGGAACAATGGTAGCTCGACGCGGCGAGCGGGGTGAGGAGGGAGGAGGGGGCGTGATAACGCGGAGCTATCAGTTAGGGGATGATACCCGCGCCTAACTGACAGCACTTTAGTGTTTAAAGATGTTTCGACTGCACTAGCGCGCACTAAGGGTACTAGTCACGATAATGGTCAAACCATTAGGTACAACAGGGCGGTAGTAAATGCAACACCGTGGAGTGGGCAGCAGCATCCCGCGATAAAACCACCGCCACTTCGCGAGTTTCGCGACAAATTCTCCCAAAGATGTTAGAAGAGCTAGACAATAAGGGCTTCCCGCCCACGTCCTGCTTTTTGTAGGACAGATAATCGATCCAATTTTGTGACCGACTCAACGCCCACGTCCATTTTTTTGTCGGTGAAGCAGCACGTCATAGGCAGTGAGCTGAGAGAATCTCATGAGTATAAATAAGGAGGAAAGTGGATTTACAGAGGAAGGTTTGTTTGGCTTTTGAGGAACAGAAGTGAAAAAAGAAAAATCTGGGTTGATCCAATAATCTCTCAGAGATTATTGAAGGGGATATTTAATGTTCGTCATGCTGATCTAAGATGTGAGAGTTTGACCAGACAAGTTTTTTAAATATTGTAGAATGTTAATTATTATTAATAAATTTAAATGACACCTCCTTCTAGTAGGGGATACGAATCTAGGTCGACCTTCACCTATCTGTTCACCAAATTAAACATTGTATGTATCCATTTTTTTAAGCATGTTTTTTTTTGGATTTGTTAACCAACTAAATGTATTTGAAACCAAAAGTTTTAAACATATAAAATAGGTGTTTGAGCTTTATTGCTAACAGATCGGTGCAGTCACTTATATTTACTTACACCTCCTTGCCAGGTACCTAGTCATGAACATAAATACTTAGGCAATACCTTACAGACGTATTTTATATGTTTTAAACTTTTAGTTTCAAACACGTTTAATTGGTTAACAAATGGGTGAAAGTTGCTAATTTTTTTTTTTCAAATAATCATACCTATGAACATAAGTCTATAGGCAATACATGCAAGAAGTGTTTGTTAATGTATGAAATTTGTTTAAAAAAATGGTTAATTCGGTAACCCGATAGGTGAAGGTCGACCTAGGTTCGGCTCTTAGACTATTCCCTTGCGGTCGACTGTCGGTGAGTCGGTGAGTAGTGTGCATTGACGCATACATTTCCGAACGTTCCATTTTCCACCGATTATCGGATCGGTCGGGATGCACCGATTTTATTTTTCATTGACTTTTCATAGGACGGGTGCGTTGCACTATTGCTATCAGTACGTTCTATTTTCCTCCTACAAAAAATCGGGCACCGATTTGACGTGGGCGGGAGCCCTACCGTTTACCTGTTTAACCGGTAAATGAGAAGCGAAAAAATTAACCGGTGTTTAATCGAAATTAACCGGCATTCTTAAACCCGTTCCGATCTTTGCACTCCAGCACCATAGCACGTTAAGAAACACATTTATACACATTTATACCACATGTTTTAATGTAAAATAAATAAAACTGTGACGTTCTTCTGCCATCAGTTTATTTGAATTGACACAAAGGATCAGGTACGACGTGTCACTGGTGGTAAATTGTGTGAATCGATTTGTGTGAACGTCATGTATTTTTATCCGGTGTGTTAGTGCCGTGGTAATTTCTGGGGCCATCATTGTTTTTAAGTTGCCTTTGAGGTAGGTACATGTCTCTTACAATTACCTTAATCGAATTACTTTATTTCATTCCTAAAATATTTGGATAGAAGCATCTACACTATTCTATAATTGTTATAATTAATTGTCGATTAGTTATGAACAAATGAAGTGTAGACACTATCGAACCATCCCACATTAAACAATATATGTTATATAGGCAAGTTTTTAATTCAGCATTGTAATCAATAATTTTATTATGTTCAAATTAAACAACAATCAAAGAGATCGAAAAAAGAAAAAAATCACGTATGAATTTTATGCGCTGTTTTCCTGTGCGCCTTATTGCCTATTTAGTAGACTGAGATATACCTATCTGCTGAGGAGATTCCAATGAAAAACACAAAGTAAATGTGAAAATAACATTATTTAAGAATATAGGTACCTACCTACCAACGTGGCTGTCGACTTCGCCCACAAAATAATTGTTTACAAATTCCTATAGTAGGTACATAAATATAGGTATCAAGATCATGAACTTAAAAACAATCTAAAATAAATTTACAGCCCTATACCATTTTTTTTCTGTTGCGACAATGCAAGTTATTATAATTGAGGTAGAGGTAATTAAGTAATGTAGTTCAAAGGTTATTATAAATTTTATTTAACTTCTTTGAACAGATGTAATTTATCTAAGTAGATCATAGATTCGCTGTAAAAGCGGTAAAAGTTGTAGTATCGTGTCGACATTATTGTCGTTCAAAATAATTAAAATTGGCACGTGAATTTGTGACTTATTGCGACAAACAGACAGGTTTGAAATGGTTTTCTTTTTATTGCGGGAACAGGAAAGATTTCGACAAAACCAACTCTTTAATCTACTTTTTTAGGGTTCCGTCCTTCAAAGGTAAAAATATCGAACCTCAATCGTGTGTGTCTCTTTGTCGGTAGTCAGTTGCTTCAAAACAATTGGGCCGATTGATTTGAAATAAGGTACAATACTTACTAACCTACCTAAATTAGTGACTCAAGCTTCTCACAATTTCATAAAAGATTTTTCAAAATGTGTGTAACCCGTGCAAGTAGGTACCTACGTTGAATTTATTCTAAAAGAAAGACATATAAGTATCTATATATTCCTTTTTTATTTAAAACTTCCTCAAAAAGTAGCTAACAGAATAAGTCCAAAATTACGTGATGGGACCTATTTTGTGATGGGACATGTTTTAAATAATTTTACACTATTACTAATATTATATATCTCTGAATTCTGCTTACATTTTTGCGGGAAAAAAGTGATATTTGCTGAGATCCACTTTTTTCCCAAAGTAAGATTAGATTCGGCTCGACCCCTTTCCTATAACTAGGTAGTTAGGTACCTAACGTTATTATCTATTTAATTTGTATTTCTTTGTTCAGATACCATGGACTACATAAGCGGGTGGTGCAAAAGTAAAAGGCGGTTGGATGGACTTACCGTCATTGTTACTGGAGCTAACGCCGGCATCGGAAAATACACCACTTTGGATCTGTACGAAAGAGGTTTCGTATTTTTCAGTACTTTGCTACTAATACAGCTGTCAACTGTTTTTGTAGTTTCCGCAGTTCAAGTATTTTTGTAAATACTTGAACTGCTGATGATTAATGTACCTATGTAATGCGGATACCTACTTAATCGACTACCGTCCTACCTATTCTCAGCTAATGTACCTTTATAGTTAACACATTCATGGGCACCCACTGTCAAGGGGAATAGACGCCAGGTAGTGTGACCCTCGATTCACTAAAACCCCGCGGTGTTCTGAATCGTCCGCCATCAGTGGCGGCATTACGGAAACGCACGCTTTAGCACACATCCGCAACCTCGCCGGCGGCTGCTTCATTTCGAGCCCTTTACAATCCGAGCCCTTTTTCTCCATCCACGCGGAATACCTGCACGCCAGCCAGCTCGGGACATTCCATTCGGGCGAAGGACGTCCCCTGGTCCGACGTTCGAAGGTGCCTGCCTAGGCCACTCACAACACCAGGCGTCCCATGCCGCCCCGTTATGAGCCCTGTTTATTATTCGGCCCTGAGGGAGAGAGAGCGTCAAAAGAGTTCAAACCTCAACTGGACTCGCGGCCCCACCACGTCTCTGCAAATGGCAAGACCACCATTAGGCAGCTGGGGACAGGGTGTAGGGATGACAACGGGCAAGATCAATCGTCTCCTCACCATAGCAGCGAATGGCTGGCAGACCGACGCTAAACGCCGGTCTCTCGCTGGCTTCCTTTCGCTTCACCGGTGTAAGGCGACAAACCACCGGATACTGGATATAAATCCTCTTGGGTTTGGTTGAGGGGCTTCAGCTTAAGGACTTTGATACTTCTAACCGTAGGATGACATGCAACATTTTCAAAGGTGATGACTGTTAATAATAATAATTATTATTGGATATGGGGATACAAATAAAATTGATATTTGTTAAGTAGGTAAGTAGGTACCTATCGATTTTTGTTGTTAAAAACATATTTCGGAATTCATTGACTTTACATGTAAATTCAGCAAATTGAATTGGAAATAAAACAATGTTATTTAATTACATCTATACAAATAAATAAAATTAGAGTGTCTGTTTGTAATATTAAAATAACCGCTTTTTACTTAATGCATATGTTTACACGGTACATATTAGGTTGGGGAAAAGTTTCTTCGCATTTTTTAAGATAATTCAAAACATGTTTAATATAGTTTATTTAAATTTAACTAAAGTAGTGTATATACCATTTTGTTCGATAACCTTTTGCCATCTTGTAGGTAGGGACATGATCCCATTGCTTTAAAAATTTTGGGACTTCTCATCAAAATACCGCGACAAGTGGATTTGGTAGTCCTCTCGTGATGTTAACCTAACATTGCATAAAGAATTCTGAAGAGACCGAAACAGGTGGAAATCTGAAGGTGCAAGGTCAGGACTATACGGCGGATGCATTAACACCTCCCAGCCAAACTCTCTTAATTTTTGCTGAGTGGCTATAGATGTGTGAGGTCTAGCGTTATCATGATGAAACACCACACTCCTTCTGTTGATCAATTCCGGCCGCTTTCTCTCAACTTCTTGCTTTAATCTCATCAGTTGTTCGCAGTAGAGTTCAGAATCGATAGTCCTGCCTGGTGGTAATAGCTCATAATGAATAATGCCCTTCCAATCCCACCACACACACAACATCACCTTATTGCGAGTTAACCCGGGTTTCGCCACAGTCTGTGAAGCCTGACCGGCCTTTGACCACGACCTTTTTCGCACGTTCTTGTCGTACGTGATCCACTTTTCATCACCAGTTATCAGCTTCTTCAAAAATGATTCGGTTTCATTACGTCGTAATAAAGAATCACAAATGAGTACACGGTTCATTAGGTTTCTTTCAGTGAGCTCGTAAGGTACCCAAATATCGAGCTTTTTTTGTACCCAGCTTTTTTCAAATGCGCCAAAACTGTTTTGTGATCAATTCTCAGTTCTTCAGCTACGTCGTAACTACTGATATGTCGATCTTGCTCCACTTTTTCAAAAATGGCATCCATTTTATCCGTAATAGGGCGACCAGAGCGAGGTGCATCTTTGACATCAAAATTTCCGGATTGAAAACGCTTAAACCAAATTTGTGCTACTCTCACAGACACTGCACTAGGTCCATAAACATCGCAAATTTTTTTCGCGGCTTGCGTTGCATTTTTACCTTTTTTGTAGTAAAATTTTAAAATGTATCGAATTTCTTCATTATATTCACTCATCTTGACAGTACGAAAAACTAATGAAAATCACATGTTTGCCTAATTTTAATTTGGAATTATGTTCTTTAAAATTTTAACTTTCAATGATACCAAAACCAGCCAGATACAAATACTACAGCCAAAGAGATTTTATTACAAGTTCATACATACTATAATGCGAAAAGACTTTTTCCCCAACCTATTATATATATACTTAAGAGCAAAATGATTTAATAAGCGGAACAAAACGGACATTAAAACGAAAGCATTTCAGTTAGGCGGTCGGCACCCAGTAGCGTGATCCAGAAGCATCAGTTGTTTTAAGTTTTGATGGCCATTGAAGTTTTTAGGTGTCGTGTCAAGGAATGCGTCCTTGACATGACACCTAAAAACTTCAATGGCCATGGCACATAATAATATATCTTGCCTACATACCGAAATGCAGTATCCGGCTCTCCTCAATGTCTATGATATGTGTGATATGTGGGTGTTTTAGACCTTGGTCTTAAATCATCCTCTGAGTTTTACTCGCTTCGACACAGATCACACAGAGACGATATTTCACGATATCAAAGAAAATATTTCCACTACGTGACGATATCAAACTCATTTCAAAGAGTAAACACATGTAGGTGATCGCCAATCTGTGTCGATTTAAGAATTTACTCTATGTCTAGTAGGACTGAACTGAAAGGTATTAAAGCTCCCATAAATCGCATAATTTGTTTGAATACGTTCTTTACTTCCATGTTTACTTATGTAAGTAATTTCCACAAAATTAAACTCAAAAAATTATTTAATCTTAGAAATAATAGAATTTGCTTGTGATAGGTCAAAGCAGTTTCTTATTCGTTCCTATTTTTTTATGTGTATGCATTTTAGGAGCGCGCATCATCATGGCCTGTCGTACCATAAAAAAGGCTGAAGATGCCAAACGATACATACTCAATAAAAATAGTGAAACGGAAAAACAAGAAGACCGTTTAATCATACAGAAACTCGATCTCTCCAGCTTGACATCAGTTCGTGAGTTTTGCCGACGTGTGCTATCGACCGAGGACCAAATCCACATACTGATCAACAATGCAGGTGTGATGATGTGCTCCAAAGGGCTGACTGAGGATGGCTTCGAGACTCACATCGGCACGAATCATTTTGGGCATGCCTTGTTAACTCTGCTGTTATTACCTAGGATCATAAAGAGCGCACCGGCTCGAATCGTCACTGTATCGTCGGTCGGACATTCTTGTAAGTTGCTTTAAAATTATTTTGAATATACGTTTATATGGTTCCGTAGTCAACTAGGAACCCTTATAGTTTCGCCATGTTCGTCCGTCCGTCCGTCTGTCCGCAGCTAAGCTAGGAGCAGTGACGGATTTACCAGCAGGTTGAGTAGGCTGGAGCCTAATTTTAAGGGGCGGCAGATTAAGGTCAACTTTTTTCTTCAATTTACAAAATTTAAAAAATGATACATACAATGATACACACAAAATAAGAATTTCGAAAAATGGAGAGATTTTTTAATTTTTCATTTCATCAGTTAATCATTATTTAATTTGTAGTTAGAAAAAGTTGGGAAAATCCTAATGAGCATAAATAAAAATAATAGTGGCAACCCATTATACGTCCCACTGCTGGGCACGAGTCTCTCCCCTTTTTGGGGGGAGGCCTGGAGCTTAGTCCACCACGCTGCTCCAATGCGGATTGGTGGTGGTGGGTGGGTTAGTGGCCAACCCGCTGTCGGATGTTTTTTCGAACCGCCCATAAGGCCTCCGACAAGGTTTAACGACTGCTATCTATCGATAGCAACCGGGACCGACGGCTTAACGTGCCCTCCGAAGCACGGAAACGCGCATTTAATTTGCCACTAGCGGTCACCTATCACACTACTCGACCGCGCCCGTAGTGCCTAACCGAGTAGATCGCTTACGATCTACACCAGCCGCTGGGCCATGCGCGCCTCCAATGATGAGCATAATATGCCTTAATCGCTCATGTGTGTATTGTATACGAATTATTGAAACCCACAGACCAATCAGCCTTCCTTCTTCTATTGAAACCGAATGTTTATTTGTAACATATCCATAAAACCTACTTCCCCAGAAAATTACAATCTGATTTTATTAATTATACTTAATAGTAACTTATCCATAAAACCTACTTCCCCAGAAAATGACAATCTGATTTAATTAATTATACTTATTAAGATAAAAAACAATACTAAGCTGCAATTTTTTATTCAACGGCTCAACTTTTTATACACTCGTTTGACAGGAGAGATACAGTCAATGTATTAATTTTGATTTTTTTGATTTTGATTTTTGATTCTAAACATAGAATAAAAGTTGATGTAACGAATATGATGAAGCCTAAATCATAAAGTTTAAGGAATTTTATTGATAGAAAATATAATTGATATGATTGTGGAAAACGACATCAAAAAGGGGCGGCAAAAATGTAATAGGCACAGGCGGCAAATTTGTAAGTCCGCCACTGGTAGGTGACTCTTAGTAATAGAAAGCTGTAATTTGGCTTGAATGTAGGTACATGTTATTAGCTATTCAGAGAAAGTCATGTAATAAAATCTTGAAATTTTTTTTTCGGTTGGTACTTCCTCTAAATTTAATGTGGGACGTGTTTTTTTTTCTTTGGTGTTATAACGAATTTAAAAGGAAAACTACCACGGCTAAACATACTCAACAACTTAATTACGAGTAAAAGTCGATAACTTATAAACTGCTTTTTCCGCATTTTTTTCACGCATGTTGGGGATTTTTATTTTATGATATTGGCAGACAAGCATGCACTTCATATTGCTGGTGTTATGCTGCAGCCTATAGCAAACCATGCATAAATCAAGTTTGAAGACATCACAAATAGCATCTAAAGTGTTTTTAAGTCGTCATGATTAATGTTAAGGCCAACTTTAGCGGGTCTTGATTATACCTACTATCGATAGAGTTCCAAGCTAAGAAGATTACTGAAATTAATTTACGATAATTATAGGTACATACTTAATTTTAAATAGGTACTTTTTCAATGTCTCAACGAGTCATTGTATTTTTTTCAGATGCAAACTTGGATATGAAAGATTTAAATTTTATACACACATGGTACTGGGCAAGCAGAGCTTACTGTAGAAGTAAATGCGCAAATGTTTTGTTTTCAAGGGGTCTTCACTTAAAACTTCAGGTAAGTTTTGGCTTATAAATCGGTCTCGCGGTCTTATCGCGTTATGTTAACAAAAAAGGTGTGTGATCGGATATGGTCCCGTTTTCTGGACGTTAAATATACGGTAAAATATATTTAGTGTTGCGCTAATAGAGATAGAGAAGGACAAACTGCCGGAATTTTAGGCAGCTTGGGATAATGTCCATAAAGGAATAATTGCACTGATTACCTTTCCTTTGCTCGCAAACTGCCACTACCGCAGCATTTCATGGCAGTTTGCGTATATTTTCGGGGAAATGCAGGCCTGCAGCTGCTATTTTTGATACCTGACAATATTCAAAACCCATTTATAAAAACAATTTCCCTTTTGAGAAGAAAATTAATAAAGGCAGTCTAATAAAAAAAATATTGGGTGCATCGTCACCGGCGCGTTTCAGTTTCTATTATTATGTCTCTCGTCAGCACGGGGTCCAATTTGAACCCCGGACCTTCGTCAGGCTTGCGCGGGGACATGGGAGGTCCAACACGTAGAGGCCCTTTTGAGAATTATTTTGATCTACTTTGTAATGGATTATATTCAGCGGGAACTCTCTCTGACTGCATCAATAGTTAGGTAATACAGACACAGACAGACCCCGCAGAATACACGGGGCTATTGTAATGATAAATGACTCTCCAAAGTTTGGGCTATGTGGGTGAACTGGGGGGACTAGCTGGCTGGGCCTATGGAGTGAGATCCGGCACCTGCCTATATTCAACATCTCACATTATTGAATCCTGCTTTAGACAGGTGGTGACTCGCCTCTCCTTGGTAGGCCCCCCAAACAGCCAACCCGATGGTCGACGGGGGGAAACACTGGCGTGAGAGGCTGGGGGTGTCAAGAGGTGTGGCACCGGTTTCACCATTACGAGCGAGTAATCGCTAAGTAGAGTAAGCTCGGAGCGGGCTTCCCCGCTATTATGCTTTAAGACACTTCCACTCCCGAGTGTATGGCTCTTGCAGAAATTTTGACAACAAGCGCCCCACTCTGACCGGTCAATGAAGGCAAGCCGAAGTGAGACCTGATGCTCCGTCCGGCCACTGTGTGGCGGACGAGGCGGAGCCCAGTTCTCTCGGAGGAACTCGAGTTGATGGTAGGGGGTGGTGTCGCTACTCACCAACAGCTCGCCACAAGCTACTCTGCCCCCTCTATTATTATTATTACTAGCTGTGCCCGCGACTTTGTCCACGTGAGAAAATATATGATTATTCAGTATCTACCCAGACGAAGTCGTGAGCGCAGCTAGTATAAAAGTAGCCTAAGTTACTCCTTATTACATCAGCTATCTGCCAGTGAAAGTCCCGTCAAAATCGGAGACACTCAAATTATATTTATTTGTATGTGGTTATGTATGGTTGTATGGACATAAAAGTAGCCTAAGTTACTATTACATCAGCTACCTACCCGTGGAAGTCCCATCAAAGTCGGATACACTCCAATTCTACTTATTTGTATGTAGGTATGTATGTATGGATGTATGGAGATAAAAGTCCCGTCAAAATCGGTCCAGCCGTTCCCAAGATTAGCCCCGCCAAACAGACAGACAGACAAAAATCGTAAAAAATGTTTTGGTATATGTACCGTGTATACATACATATTCATTTAGTAAAAAGCGGTTATTTTAATATTACAAACAGACACTCCAATTTTATTTATTTGTATAGATTTATTATTATGGAAGGTAATATACTACAAAAGATCTAAAAATTGTGAAAATTTAAGGGTCTAGTATAATTTTCATATTTTATTTTTAGTAATTAATTTTGTCTTAATAGCGGTATCAGAAATTCATAATTTGTGAAAATGTTAGCTTTTTAGCTATATTACACTGTTTATGAGATACAGGATGGTGACAGACAGACGGACGGACAGACACACAGACAGCGGAGGATTAGTAATCCCTAGGGTCCGTTTTTACCTTTTAGGTACGAAATCCCCTAAAAGATAGAACTAAGATGCAGAATAGCTTAAAAATATTCGATATAATTCTTTAAATTGACTTTACTTTTTTTTTCTGAACCGATTCACATGAAACAAACACTAAATGTTAAGTGAAACTTACCACAATATATTAGTGAAAACCGCAAATCGAATGAGGCGTTTCTGAATTAGGGTGCACAAACACACAGACAAACAGACATTTTTTCAGTAGCAGTGTTGTGCCCCAAAGGTTAAAGTATAATCATACCAAGTTTCATTGTAATCGGACCGGTAGATTTTGTGTGATGCTTGAACAAACAGACAGACAGACAGACAGACAAAAAAATTTCAAATCACATATTTGTGTTCGGTATCGATCTAGTAACATCTCCTGGTATTTAGTTTTTCAATATTTTCAATGTACAGAATTTACACTTCTACAGTTTTATTATAAGTATAGAATCTATGCATTTTCATTACTTTTGCGATAATGGATATTAGAAACCTTTTAAGATCCCTTATCTGATTAGATTCCATAATATGAAATTTTCACTTTTATTTTCTCCGACCGACAGTCGCGTTAAAGGACTTAAAAAACAATTTTGGCAGATGGTTATCTATCACTTTATTTGTTGTTCTGTGTTTTTTTAAACGTTCTAGAGAATACCTACCTACGTACTTAGGCTTCGGAAGCGTGAAATTAGGTTTTTAAAAACTGAAGACTTATAGGAAGAATTAGAATTTATATCTCGACCTGCTCTTGCAGAGGTTTAGGTAGGTATCTGAACCTCAACCTAAAGGGCTAATATTACTGTTGTCTTTGTTATCTTCTATATCTTTTTAATAACATTCTTGAATGGGCAGTCCTGATGCTAGGAATGCAACAGGTTCAGCCACGGTGTAAGTCACAGAACAGAAAAAACAATTTCTGTTCTGTGGTGTAAGTGCAGGCTAAGCATAATCTTATACATATTATATATGGAGTGTATGATATAGGATTGGTATACGACCAGCAAGGACAACCTTCTAGATTAAAAAATATTTTTTAAATCCGCACTGTTGTCATTGGTAAATGTGTGTTTTGTGTGCATGTTTAAATAAACGTTTTCAATAAACTACTTAATAATGCGACATTGTTTGAAAAAAGATTATACTAAGTAAGTAGGTAGGTATCTGTCATTTGCAAATCGCTTAGCGAAAAACTTTGTACCTGATTCATTAATCAAATCAATCTTTAAAATGCATGTCAGCTACACAAATTACGAGGTTGTTCTTTTGACAAATCTAACAACTTCTTTTCAATATTCAGGAGCATAACGTAAAAAACGTTTCGACGTACAGTCTCCACCCTGGGGTGGTGAGGACAGAGATTGGACGACATTTCAACAAAACCATAATGTTCGGAGCGACGTGGTTCTTCAACAATATCATGAGGTTCTTCATCAAGTCCACGCTCGCTGGTGCACAGACCTCCATATACTGTGCTATTGACGAAGCATGTGCTTATGAGAGTGGGCTATACTACAGGTTAGTCGTTATACTTTAACTAAAATTTAAATTTCAGTGTGACGGTTCTTCTACCACAGTGTGACGTTCTTCAACAAGTTCACACTCGCTGGTGGAGTATCTTAGTCTCTTATAGGTACGACGCTGTTGACGAAGTCTAAGCCAATGAGAGTGGGCTATTTTTATATATTTTAGACGAGTCCTAAGGACATTTCGTGTTATAAAAACTCCTTTTGGATTTGGATCACTACAAAGCCTTGGCGTGGTCAGTAATTGATTTGTGAACTGCAGTACCAAAAATTGTGTAGTATTGACGATTTTTAAGTAAGACAAGTAGGAGTTAATTGGATACTGTTGATTCTGTGACGTACAATCTAGTCGGTGGCCTTATTTGTGTAGCAATTATGTAAGTAGGTAATAGTTGATCAACTGAAAATAGGTAGCTTTAGTAAGCCCCGACCCTTGAAAATGTTAAATCCTCAAACATTGCTAGGCATATTATTATGTCACCAAGTTTAGGATAGTCGAAGATAGCTAGGTGTGTATTTTTATCATGTATAGACTATATACACTTGACCGTACCTGACAGGAATAATATAGGCGACTAATTTACATTCCATGTTTGTTCCAGCGATTGCGCCGTAACAAGGGCTTCGAGAATGTGTCGTAATGATGAAAACGCCTTGGCATTCTGGGACGTAACAATTGACCAACTTCAATTACATAATTACAATCCTTTTGGTGAAAGCGACCCTGATGAATCAGTGCTGTGTGTTCAGACGGTAGGCAGTAAAACTGCGCAATAAAAATAATTTTCCTTAAATTCATTTCTTTTATTTGCTAACGTAACTTTACGTCATCGATTAGGTATGTAACTAATTTTCCTTAGAATCATTTCTTTTATTTGCTAACGTACCTAACTTCACCTCATCGATTAGGTAGGTATATAACGGTCAATTCCTCTTTGGGTAAATCGGACAATACAGGCGTTATGACTAGGGTTCCTACCTCTCCCGGAATTCCGGGAGTTTCCCGTACTCGAGGTCTAAAAAATTAAAATCTCCGGTCTCCGGAAGGAATTAAAAATATATTAAATTCTCCCGGAATAACAAGTTGTTCAAAAGTAACGACACGCAATGTCGAAATAGCCTTCTCGCCACTATCTTGCCACTAACGCCACTAGGTAGTGGGTAGTTAGCTACTTTCGTGTAAAGTGATTTGCTTGTTTAAGAGGTGGTAGCCCTAGTTATGACTCATTACGCCTGTGGTATTGTCCGATTTGAATGACGCAAATCACCTACGTTAATACTTTGGTAGGTGGTATGAAAGCGATAGCAGTAACGGCTCGTACTGTCAAAAAGTTATCACATTTCATGTAGAGCCACGTTCCTAACTCTACAACTCCTTTTCTCACAAACTCTACACATTGATCAAAATGCGTGTCTCAACCATTTTCCTATCGTCATATGGGCGTTAGGTGAAAAATTCATGCACTGTTCTTCACTATTTTTGTTATAAATACAATAATTCATTCAATAATGAAATGAACATGAGTAAGGTTTGCGCAGATAGAGCGTGTAGAGTTAGAAACTTACGGCTCTATATTCATTATTCATTCATGCATTGATTGCATGTAGTAGGTATTGTAGTGGTAATACAAAATCTATGATATTTCGTATTTCGTTACGCGAGCGAAGCCTATTTTCGCAGGTGTCATACAGTAAATGTTATTAATTGTAAAAAAACTATTTAATAAAATCATTACAGCTAAAACAAATTTATGCTTTTCTATGTCGATGCAGTAGAGTTCTGAGACTGAGTTTGGAAGTGGTGTTTGCCAGTTTCTCACAGAAGAACATAGCAGGCTGTGCGCAGTCCCCGGTGGCGAGCAGGCCGCTTCGCCGGAAGCCGCCGCAGCGCAGCTCCTTGTGCTCGCTACTGTTACTGGCAGGGCACTTGAAGTCCCAGTCGATTCCATTAATGATGCGTTCTCCTGGAAATAAACGTCTCTGCCGTTACTTACAGATAAAGCACAGCGTACTTGCTGTAGCTAGCTAAGTAGCACAAGCACTAAAGACGATTTTACAATATTGCCAGGAGATCAAGCAGATGCTTGTTAATACACCTTTACTTAACTTACGCCTGAATACTCTAAAGATTTGTTACTTACACTCAATATAACTTACTTAGGTACATCATAATATAATGATATAATATGTAGGTACGTAGACTGTACCGTGTAAGTATGGTTGGATTTAGATAAAATGATAGTTTTTATTGATAGATATACCTATTGATAATTGGTAAAAATGATCTGATATGAATGATAATGAGCAGTGGATTGACAGAGGCGGCCTCGAGGCGCACGGTCCGCCGCGGCACGCGTCAGCTTTGTCAGCGTAAAATGATATTGGTGTTCGGTTTATTACCTTAACATACTCGTATACCTACAAACTTACACCCACGAATTGTCAGTCACCACTTACGTTATTTCAATAAATGGTATGCTCTATTTCAAATGCCTAACGGCATAGGTAAAGAGCGAGGTGTGACAATTACCTAGGTTCATTCACACCTGTGCCCCTTCTAAGGCTTGAACTTTCTTCTTAGCTATACAGGAGAAGAGCCCAAAAATGTTGTCAATAAATGAGAGCTTCATGAGGCTTCAGTGCCTTTGTTGGACGCTTGAACACATTGCGAAAGTACTCGGTCTCGCGAGAGCCCAGCACGGCGAATGGCCGTCACCGTCCGTACTGTGATTGCTAACTATCTGGCATGGTAACGCAATCTGTGTGTAAATGAACCCTATGTAGGAGCCATCCTTAAATTTTGTGATCCTACCTAGTTTTTAAATCTTAATAACCTCACCGTGTATTGTCCTGTAATGATATCTTTGATAAAGATCACTGTATCCGAGAAACGCAAAGTCTCCAGGTGTCTTATTCTGATCGACGTGCTTGAAGACGTCACGAATATACTCGGCCTCGTCGCGGGAGCCCAGCACGGCGAGGTAGCCGCCGGCGGCGACGCAGGTCGAGTAGGCCTCGTGCCACGGTTGGGGCTCCACGTGTGTTATGTAACACGTGTTGTTGGGGCCCAGCTTCCAATCTGGAAGTGTAGTTAACATTTTCTGTAGATATTTAGTTAATAGCACGTGTTGATGAGACCGAGCCTATAATCTGAATAAGCTTATTGCTTAAATAAGTTTAAGTGGCCCTTCGCATAAAAAAACCTGAAGGAAGTAGGGATGTACATGTGCTCGCTTTTTTATGTAATGGAAGTGGCAAACAAGCGTGCAGTTCACATTGATGTTAAGTGATGACTGACTGCAGCACTATAGACACTCACACAAAGACCAAGGTCAAAACGCCTCTGTGCCGGAATTTACAGAGCCGTACATTACCAACTGACCGGAACACGATAATGGTGAACACTACCATTTAGCGGCAAGTATATTAGGTAATGAGGTGGTGCTTACGCCCGCGAGCTTCGTCACTGGAGCTCTACCACCAGTAAAACTGCTATCATAGCAGTTCTGCCTCGTCTCGTTTCTTCATGTGCACACGTAATGTCATTTAAATAATAATTTATTTACACTTTACAACAACGGCAGATCTATAAGACTTAGTTGTAACTACCACCGCACCGGTATCATCCTATATCGAACTCCCGTTGCGTCGGTACGCTAGTGGTGCGCTATAATAATATGACTGACGGTGACGATGAAACTAATTACTAGCACAGTTTTGCAATGGACTGTAAAACTGATATTACTTAGTTATTAGTATTTGGATCGTTGTGAATTTGAAACAATAAAGGCATTAGGTAGGTAGATTTTTGGTATATATAAGGTATAACCCTACAGGGTCAGACTGGCACTGTGGCTCTTCACACACAGGCCCGGCGCTTGAGACTGGATAATGGGCCTGGGACCTTAGAGAAATACTTGCGGGTATCCCCGCAAGCCAGATCCGGGGGAGCTAAGTAGGCTGGAGCTCGGCTGGGGCTGGCAAATAACATCTCGACTATATTAGCCTGTCCGACGCTGTAGCCATAGCGTATAGCGTTCCAGATAGGACCATAGCACAGATTATAGCTTACATAAGCTTACTTGGATCATAAGTATTGCACTCAGGGTGGTAAGTTATTTGATCAGCTTTAACCCTGCACAAAAATGGCAGAGGTTCAGCACAGGGGTTCACGAAGAATCCTCCATTGCGACGCACAGCCACACATCGCCCGCCACTGTGCGCTGGTTGGTCGTATTCCCATAACATATCCAGTATTGTATTTTGCATCTCACTGCCTGTGGACATAACAATTAGGTGGAAAAGGAAAGATAAACACTGATTTTTTTTCGAAAATAACTAAATTACGGGAATAATTAACGTTTTTTTTTTTACGGGAATAAAAGCGATTAAGCTATCGAGCAACTGGGGCTTTTTATATTTTGTGCCAGCAACACACGTCAACTAACTATTTACCTACTTTAACCCAGTGTCGGATTAAGGCTTATTGAGGGTTTATTGAAGCCGCCCTTAATCAATCTTAAATTCTTAAAAAACTTGGGATTTGAACTTGGATACTCAATGCATTCAAGTTCAAATCTCAATTTTTTTTTCCTTGATTAGCAAGAAAAAAAGGATAAACTTCCTATTTTAAAGTTTATTAATGCTCATCACAATATAAATCCCGTGTTTAGGTATATCCCGGAAATACAAGACTTACTCCCCCATTTTTAGTCTCTTCTACGCTTGTGTGCCTCCCTGAATATTTTTTTTTGTCTCTGGTACCACCCACGACCTGATGTCCTAAGCAATTGCTTAATGTGGGACTCCAGAACTGCTTATACCTAAGTATTTTCCTATGTTTTCTCACCGTTGACAGTAACGAAATATCTCTCGGCAAACAAATCGTGCATTCCCATGTAGATGCCGGTGTATTTGGACTGTACAGTGGCCACTAGGAGAGGCACAGTGTCGGCTTCGTCCAACGTTTCAGGTACCAGCAGTTGGGCGCCTTCCGCTTCGCAACGCATCCTGGCTCGCCACCAATCTGTGGCCGCTGTGTGAAGTTTATAGAAGGTATCGAAGGATTTCTCATAGCGATAGTCTTCTCGAAATTTCGGCCGCTGCGATTCTGTTGCGAGATAATTACCTTAATTAATTAATATACTTAGGTGTATATTACTTTTTACATAATTAATTTTCAGTGTCTGTCTGTCAATCAATTGTGACGAACATTAGTAGACCTTCCTTTTACATAGTAAATAAACTCGAAAATACCTCTTGTAGTTTTTTGCGCTTAGAGCAATTTCAGTGACGCTCACCAGTTCGTACCTGCAGGACTATTACTTTACTGATGATAGGTGGTAATCACAATTTGACGATCATATGAAGAATTATTGTTATAGTAATGTACCTACTGGACAGTACCACATTTCTGCCTTGACGTAACAATTATATCTTTAATTGTTACGTCAAGGCAGAAATGTATTCTATAAATGATGGTATATATCTCTTAATATATATAAATCTCGTGTCACAATGTTTGTCCTCAATGGACTCCTAAACCACTTAACCGATTATAATAAAATTCGCACACCATGTGCAGTTCGATCCAACTTGAGAGATAGGATAGCTTACATTACGCTATGACTAATAGGAGCAGAGCAGCGCGGGCGAAGCCGGGGCGGGCCGCTAGTATTCTATAGATATCTACCATAATTTTGGACAACAGCAAGATAGATAGTGGACACTACCTATATATATATATATATATATATATATACTAGCGGCCCGCCCCGGCTTCGCCCGCGCTGCTCTGCTCCTATTAGTCATAGCGTAATGTAAGCTATCCTATCTCTCAAGTTGGATCGAACTGCACACGGTGTGCGAATTTTATTATAATCGGTCAAGTGGTTTAGGAGTCCATTGAGGACAAACATTGTGACACGAGATTTATATATATTAAGATAGCGGCCCGCCCCGGCTTCGCCCGCGCTGCTCTGCTCCTATTAGTCATAGCGTAATGTAAGCTATCCTATCTCTCAAGTTGGATCGAACTGCACACGGTGTGCGAATTTTATTATAATCGGTCAAGTGGTTTAGGAGTCCATTGAGGACAAACATTGTGACACGAGATTTATATATATTAAGATAGGGTATATATGTATATATATACATATATACCGGTTTCATAATTTTAGAGTTAGCTGAAGACGGGATTTTTTAAGATACCTAAAATATTCAGTCTGATTTGTTATGGAGGGACTGGATTGTAGGATTTGGGGAAAGGGAGATTGAATTCCTAAGTCCCTCCTCCGGATCAGGGATCAACGAGGCAGTTTATGTTACATAATAGGCCCGCCGAATCTGGGTTTCACCTAAAAACAGAGAAAAGTCACTGTGGTGGTTTATTGAACAGTCCGCCATCCACCGTCTCCGTTTGTAATGCCAATGGGTTTCTTGTCCATGAAGATTTCCACAAATAATTATGAAGGAAGTAATACATCATCATTCCAGCCCAGTGACGTCCACAGCTGGACAAAGACTTCCCCAAAGATGCCTACAACAGTGTTGTGCGTCATTAGGGGCGAATATGCCATAATCGCCACGCTTGGCAGATTGGCGATCGCAGTGACGGTAGTTTTAACGCAGGACGCTGCTGCCCATCCCGTGTTGTTTTATTTACTACCGCCCTATTGGAGTGCTTTGACCGCCATTGTTCGGTTGACTGACTGCACTAGCGAATGAATTCTCTTCCAGTAGAAGAAAATTCTGCCGCTAGTGGGCGGTGGGGTCGTCACGACCCGACGGTAATACATGCGGATCTCAAACTTACCTGTAATGATCAAACATGTGGCGATAATAGTAAGTCGTGGAACAATATATTTCATAGCTATTCACATTTTTAGTTACCTACAGAGCCATATTCGTCGTTTGATACATGATGTTATCAACATTAATTTCAACTCTGTCACAGACCGTAAAATTACTCGATGCTAAAATCAAAGAATTAATAAAAGAGTATTTTTAATGCACACGAATTCTCTTTAAACATAAAATGAATCATACTATTACTAGATACAAATGGCATGTGTGGCGTCATGGGTTGCAGATCAGAGGATTTTCTTCTTGCAACGTCCTTGGGGTCGTTAGGAGCCGCGCCCTCTGAATGGAGTAATCCTTTGCAGACCGGAGATATACATATTGTATTATTACATATTCTCTGCCGGAGGTTAGGCGATCTGTGGCTGACCGTAAAGACGGTCAGGTCTTTGCGTGTTGATTTGTTGTCGAACCCGATGAATTCCGTAGGTCTTGACCGCCGAGCTAGGTAAGATCCTTCCGGGAGGCCCAGCTCAGGCGACCAGCGAACAGTGACGGCGCTCGAAGGTTCCGATGAGGTCTAGTTTAAGATTAACTAGAAGCCGCACATTGGTTCTACTCCAATTGCAAGTCGAGTAAGTCGCGCGGTTATGTCCGAATAAGTTGAGTGGCAGGCAGTGGATGAATTGGTTGCAGAGACTGGAGATAAGTGTTTTTAAACCTTGGTGGGCCGGTAGGTACTTGTTGAGATCATTCAAGTCAGACTTATTGTGTCGTCCGGCACCGACCGGAGTAGTGCGACTGTAGACGCTGTTGTACTGAGACCGGATGGCTGGCTTTCATCTTAAAAAAGCGTCACAAACACGGTCTTATGACTGTTAGTTAGCAGAACAGCAGCTGTCCTTACTAACAGTCCAGGCTTGTTTGTGCTGTCACGGCACAAGCATAGCTTCAAATAAATATGTATGGAGATGGAGAAAAGCCGACCATCCGCACCTATTCAGACTGACGCCAAACCAGATAACGTACTCTTTGCGCCAAACATTTAGGTGTGGTGCATGCCAACAACTCATCAATTTAGACCACAATGTAGGTGCATCTAGGTATCGGATTTAAGGTATCTACTACATTTACCAGATCACGTTCGTGTTTACAAATTCAACATAATATTCTATTTCAGAAGTGATAATGAAATCTAAACTGTCGTAAGCGAATTATCACTGCCACACCCTCAATATTGCGTCACGTCATTGTCGAGAACCAAAACCAAACTTGATCTTGTAAAAATAATCAAATTTTGATCGTCAGTATTATATGGAAAGCTCAAACCAATATGTACTATTTTTTAGGACTGACAGTACATGCTAAGTTATTTAAGTAACAAGGTTACTAATCTCCAACAGATTATCCTATTTCATAACGTAGATATGTACATCGAAGAAATGTCCGACAGATCACGTAAACGCCTTATTTGTGAGGTTATAAAGCCGAATTTGCAAAGGACCACTGTAAAACTTTTCGATGGCACATCACGATACCATTGACAGTTTACATACACAACACATCATCCAAACATCATAGCAACTACACATCATCTGCAGATATTTCACAGGACTTGTCATAGGTACATAACCATCTAGCAGTGTTTCCCAAACAGAGCCGGTAATTATCACACTGCTCCTTCGTGATCCATTTAATGTTTTCAAACCCAAGCTGGTTCCATAAGATAAAGTAAACAAAAATATTTACGATGCGTCGAATGATAGAAGGTAATATTTTGTTGTTGCCAGTTGGTTGCGACCTGATATTTTTTATTTTGATGGCCCGATACTGTGTCGCGACTCGGCAAATGGAAAACGCTGGTCTAACATGCTTCGTTAAAACGGCTGAGCTTTCATATCGCCTATTAAATAAAGTAATAAAGAATAGATTAAAAGCGATTAAGTTAGGCGAGCGAACCGCTGGGTCTTTGCCTTAAGTGACAATTGAAGTGAAATTAATTGCAAAACTACACATTAGTTAAACGTAAAACTGTCGATATTCATGGGCAGTACCATATAAGAGATGCAGTACCTAACTACTATCTGCGAAACCATTACTTATTTATTTTTCAGCGATTAGTACAAGTTGCACCAGCTGCCTGAGATACTGAATTAAAACTTAAAAATCAAAATATAAATGATGCTGGAAATACCAAACAACAAAATATACTATCCCAAAAATATATATTTCGCCTTTTATGAGAAAACAATATACACAAATGGATATCGAATCGTTAAATTTATAAGTTTACTATTTTATACTTACTTTGTACTATAGGTAGTCAGGGAACTCTCCGCTTATCCATAATCAATCAAATATAGCTTTTATCACCACCACATAAGAAGCTAATGTGGTCAAGCGGAAATTTACCTGACAGTACATAACATGTGAACAAGCGATATTTAGGTGTTGGATTTACAAATTTAATAAGGATACAGGGTAAAAATTTTGTGGCTACTTATTTCATAAATACATACTATCACAAGCATAACGAAGGGTATAACTATCACAAATTCATAAGGTACATTAAAGACACTGCTCCACAGGTAAATGCGTGAAATGATAAAAACTTCTACTTATATTATAAAATAGTTCATTAATACTCGTAAAGTTGTATATACACACACATCCAACAGCACCATCAAAATAAATAATATTAAAAACTATCAACACTTCACAACGTATTATGAAACAAAATTTGACTAGGAATATAAAATTTTCCTAAATATTTCGTACGAGGCGTTAATTATACCCCAACTTAAAAACGCTCTCGATATATTGAGTAGAGCGCCGTGGTAGAAATTCGCATAGTTGTAGCCGCGGTTTCGTAGAATGTATTTGAATTCATACATCATTGTTCTATGAGGTCCGCCGAGTTCGCATTGCATGCCGATTTTTATGACGTTGAGCGGGTAGAATAATGTGCTTAGTAGCGCACCAATCGTGGCACCGGCTATAAAGTTCTGTAGGCCTTCGTAAGCGATGCTGTCTCGCTCCGGCAATCTTATTCGTATTTCGTCGCGAATTATGAAAAACATAGCGTTAGATGGGCCGTTTCTCAGCAGGATTGGCGTCAGTCCTCTATAAAATTCCTTGATTCCATAGTGCCTAGCGATATGGCTGATAGCGTGAGCTGTGTTCTTGAACTGTTTGTGGTATTTGGGATGGATGAGTAGCGTTTGTAGCCTCTCGAATGGCATGAGCGTGGCTTCGAAGCATCCGGCAACCATTCCAGCAATAGTTTTGGCTGCGTAGGGATTGACATTGTAGCGTAAGAGGGGCTGTAACGTCTCGTCGTATACACCGAACATGAGGGACATGGACACTGATCGCTGCAAGAGCGGCGGCAGCATCCCCCGGTACAGATAACCTAGGCCTTCTTTTTGGAGTTGATTCAACGCAAATGTTGCCTCTACACCGTGCATCATCTGAAATTAAGGTAACATTTATTTTAGAATTATTAATATTATAAAATAAAACCGGACAGAGGCCTATTAAACTATAGAACTTAGTTTTTACATAATTATGGCTTTTATCGATCTTGTAAATTTTTAATTAGAAATTATTTTCAGAGACCGTCTTGGAGTTTGGTAATCCACTCCCTATACACACTCCGTGGGAATAAAAATCACAATAATTCAAAATTAATTATGGGTAGGAAGTAAAAATAATAGTAGGCTTTTATTACCACCGCACAAAGTGCCCATGTGGTCCAAAGGCCATTTCCTTGATAGTACATGGTACTAATGTAAATGCCTCTGAATACCTTTGGGGAACTAGAGGGCTATTTACATTACACAACAACCGGATACCTCCTAACATGATGATCTCAAAGCCAAGAAATCTTAGGCTGGGTCCAAACGGTAGCTACTTTAATTGATGGTGACTCTAAATGCTGTTGAAATCTTGTCGATTTAAACAAATCGGACATCAGCGAATACCCCGATGGCGAAGCGAAGATCTAATGCTTTCGTTTAGTACGTTATCTTGTCAGTTTCGTACTACTTGTTAAAACATTTTGTTCTTAAGTTTAAGTTCAAACTTGCAGACGAAAACACTTAGAAAAAGTTAGGCGGTACGAAACTGATAAAATGATGTCATAATACTCATAATCGAAGGCTAAACGAAAGCATTAGCATGATCTTCGTTTCGCTATCGGGGTATTCGCTGATGTCCGACCAGGTTTAGCGGAGAAAGAGCACCTTCTCAACATATTTTAATTTTATATATTAGCCCACCATCAATTACATTTGGCTGGAAGAGCATAACAGTTGCATAACTGGCGTTTACAGTCAAGCAAATATTATAAGTATTATCTGCCTTTTTAAAGGCTTAGCTAGCTAATCAAAGGAATACATCTGTAACTTCTCTATTATCTATTAATCTCGAGAAATTAATCGAAGCCTATTATCTGTATTTAATATTTATAGAGTGAAATGATAGTAGGTATGTTATCTTGTATTTAATATTTTGATATGATCTTTATTATTTGATAATGTGATAAGACATTTATTGAAAGAATAACATTTATTTAGTGGTGTTTAATTTAATGTAGTAGCTAGTAAGTACTAGTGTTCTATAATTGAACACCCTTTTTTTGTGCTTCATCTCTTTAAATACTGAGCCACTGGACTACAGATTGATTATTTTTTGTGGTAACAATAAAGTAACACAAAAGAATGCCCAATGTCTACATTAAATTCTCCATGCTGGCAAATGATTGAAAAGTAAAAAAGGCTTTCAGTCAGTAAGACTATATTTCATATTGTTTTAAAATTCAATAGACATAATAAGACTATAACAATATATTTATAATCAATGCATGATTAATCCAAATAAATATAAAAATTTAATGAAGGAATTGTACACATCTGGCGTAATGTAATCAATTGGCTTGGCTGTGTGTAAATTAACATAGTAATACAAATGTTTAATGTCTTCGCTAATATTTATTTATTCCTTCCACATTTCAAATTTTACGAGGTTAACAATAATGTTGGGTCTTTATGACTAGGAAGTAACAGATTTTAAATTAAATGATTATCACATGTCATGCATTCAAATATTTATTAATATATATAATAGGTTGGGGAAAAAGTCTTTTCGCGTTATAGTATGTATGAACTTGTAATAAAATCTCTTTGGCTGTAGTATTTGTATCTGGCTGGTTTTGGTATCATTGAAAGTTAAAATTTTAAAGAACATAATTCCAAATTCAAATAAGGCAAATGTGTGTTTATCATTTGTTTTTCGTAATGTCAAGATGAGTGAATCTAATGAAGAAATTCGATACATTTTAAAATTTTACTACAAAAAAGGTAAAAATGCAACGCAAGCCGCGAAAAATATTTGCGATGTTTATGGACCTAGTGCAGTGTCTGTCAGAGTAGCACAAATTTGGTTTAAGCGTTTTCAAGCCAGAAATTTTGATGTCAAAGATGCACCTCGCTCTGGTCGCCCTATTACGGATAAAATGGATGCCATTTTTGAAAAAGTGGAGCAAGATCGACATATCAGTAGTTACGACGTAGCTGAAGAACTGAGAATTGATCACAAAACAGTCTTGGCGCATTTGAAAAAAGCTGGGTACAAAAAAAGCTCGATATTTGGGTACCTCACGAGCTCACTGAAAGAAACCTAATGAACCGTGTACTCATTTGTGATTCTTTATTACGACGTAATGAAACCGAACCATTTTTGAAGAAACTGATAACTGGTGATGAAAAGTGGATCACGTACGACAAGAACGTGCGAAAAAGGTCGTGGTCAAAGGCCGGTCAGGCTTCACAGACTGTGGCGAAACCCGGGTTAACTCGCAATAAGGTGATGTTGTGTGTGTGGTGGGATTGGAAGGGCATTATTCATTATGAACTATTACCACCAGGCAGGACTATCGATTCTGAACTCTACTGCGAACAACTGATGAGATTAAAGCAAGAAGTTGAGAGAAAGCGGCCGGAATTGATCTACAGAAGGGGTGTGGTGTTTCATCATGATAACGCTAGACCTCACACATCTATAGCCACTCAGCAAAAATTAAGAGAGTTTGGCTGGGAGGTGTTAATGCATCCGCCGTATAGTCCTGACCTTGCACCTTCAGATTTCCACCTGTTTCGGTCTCTTCAGAATTCTTTATGCAATGTTAGGTTAACATCATGAGAGGACTGCCAAATCTACTTGTCGCGGTATTTTGATAAGAAGTCCCAAAATTTTTTCCCTACCTACAAGATGGCAAAAGGTTATCGAACAAAATGGTACATACATACTTCAGTTAAATTTAAATAAACTATATTAAAAATGTTTTGAATTATCTTGAAAAATGCGAAGAAACTTTTTCCCCAACCTAATAATATACTTTATTTGCAAACAAAATAGTATCAAGCAGTGTCATCAAGGCAGATTAATTAAAATTGAGGCAGCTACAACCTTAATGCGCCATCCAAACTCTCACAAGGCTACAGTAGAGAAGACGAGTCTGAGAGTGTGGACAGTGCACTTGTTTCCCCTTGTCTTGCCTCGCTGTCACTCCACTTTGTATCGGTTTATGGATGCGAGTTATTGGGGAAGTAAATCAACTAGCAGGAAACTGAATAAATCGAATGTGTGGATGGCTAGCCTTCACTCGTCAAGACTCGTGCAGAGCCTCTAGGAGGGGGCTTGCGAGAGTTTGGATGGGCCATGAGAAAAAACGGATATTTACGTTTTGATAGCATACATTTACATAGAATGTACATACCTGTCTAAATATGAGTTTGTTCAGTGGGTAACTGAGGAGAATATTACAGAAAGCAGAGCCACCTCCACACACAAACTCTTTCCAGTGGTGCGTTAGATCCTGTACAGGCACTGGCACCGACATGCTGCCTTCATTGAGACAACTATGCTCCAGCAGCTGGCTCTCAGACATCTTTGACCTCACATGACATTATATGCAATCATTCTGTGAAAAATATAGGTTTTACTATAGATACCTGTGTGGAGCACTGATGGTTCAACACAGAAGGCGTAATAGGTTATGAATAAAACGTTTGAAATAGTAGTGTCGAATACATCAGAAGCATTTTACGTATTACAAAAGTACAAATCAAAAGGTTTGTATTTTATAGAAAATTTACAAAAAGCATATTTAGGTACTTATTTTAATTATATAAAATCTTCTACATACTTTTATTACCTTTTTTGTCACTTGTAAGGTGTGTTACGTGCCTTTTTTTCTAATTTTCTGCCAATACCATAATACAAAAGATGGCTATTAGGGACCGCAGGTGAATCTATAAAACATATTATGTAAGTTAATGTATGTGATTTACACAAATTATATCATTATATTGATTTCATTACAAAACGGTACCCTTTCACTCGACGCGCACACACAAAAGTCCATTATAAAAAAATGTTATGTCAAATGTCAATCAAATGTCTGTCATTTCGATTCGATTCACAGATTTCACAGAAGTCACAGAACATTAGACTATCTAAGCACAGAACTCACAAATCACTTAACACATGAGTTGTAATTTTATTCGTTGGGATTTATTTAGTCACTTGACCGTTTTCACGTTCTACCTGTACTAACAAAAGATGTAGGAGTAACTACCTACCATGGCTTCAAATCTTTTTCACGTAAGTACTAACAAAACATTTTAGCTGGACAAATAATTATATATTATTCATCCGGCAGTGACCGGCAAAAGAAAGTCACTGCGCCAAAACTTCGTAAAAACTCCTAGTGAAGTCTCCATTTCGTTTCTGTCCATCTCATTTTATTCCATATGGATATTCAAAATGAAAAAAAAAATCGACGTGTGGCACTCGGGGACTGCCGCGGTAAAGCTATTGCATAGCATTTTGTATCAACTTATGCAATTATAATAATTTTTATTTTTTATTTATGCAGTATTTCTTCTTTTCTTTGATATTAATTCAAGTTACACTTTTTGAGCGTGGTGACCGATAAGAAAACATTTTTTTTTCTTTTATTTATTAAAAAAGTTAATATTGTTTGAAATATTTTTGCTATTTTACAATACATACAGAAAACAATTTTTTTTCTTTTATTATTTATAAAAGTTTTAATTATTTTGTGATATTCTAGATTTAGTCTCATATATTTGATTGTAATGTATATTATCTAAAATTATATTACTTGTAGTTATCTAGATTTTAAAACTGTTTGTTCTCCTTAGAAAATAAAACAAAAATATCAAAAACTGTAATTAAAAAAATATTGTTTGAAATATTTTTATTATTTTACAATACATATAAACAGCTGCTTATGTAAGTATTCGTCTGGAGTTTTGGCGGGAACCTTGAAAGAGGCGTGTGGTGCTCTTATTTTATTTCATTTTCTTAGTGTATTTTTGAGTTATATTAAATAAAGTTGGTGGTATTTTGTTTGATATAGGCTTATTACAGTGCCCGTGTATAGTGAATTAAAATAACAGTGCGAAAACACGGCTTTTCAGTTTGCCTCCAAAACTTCATTTGAAATGTTCTGGTAAAGTAGCCATCGCTTTTCTCGAATTTCTGACTGTGACTCTGACTGACTGACTTGTAATTGACCGACTGACACTTACTTTTACGCTGCTTGCGAATACGAAATATCATTTTACTTGACACTGGCAATATGCGTAATAGCGATGCCAATATATTAAAAAAAAAAGTATTTGTCCGATTTCGGAGCAGCTCGTCTCGATTCGTGCGAGCTTCTTGGTCTGTGTTCGTAGAGTCGTACAATACGTCTAGTTGCACGCACACAAACACCGTGTCGAAGACTGCCGAAAAGAAACGATGTTAGACAATGCACGGCCTTCAAGCCACACCTCCGTGCCCGTCGGAGTGGGGAGCGTGAGGTTTTTTCGTTACGGAATTTCTGGATTCGGTCCCCGCCCTCAAGGCCCTCGATATAAGCAATTCAAGCTATGCAATAGCTTAAAAAAAATTACTAAATATTGGCTGTAAAGAACTTAAATCCATAATCGTAAAGCATATTAAAAAAAAGAGATTTGACATACATCCATACATGTGACAAATTGACGATTCTTTCTTGACAGTTGACATTGAAAGCTCTGTAGTCTCGTTTCTCTAGTTTAAATGGTCTCGTTCTCGGCCTGGTTATTGGTCTGTGTTCTCGGCCAAATGCCGATTTATAAATATTTTTAAATGTGTTTTTATTTATTTTGATATTGTTAAATTGCGTTGAATATATAACTCGTTTTATTGCTTCTGCGAGATGGCCGCAGTTTTGAAAAAAAGAGCTTTGGCTGAATATAATAAGTCATTTCAGGTACTTTTTTGCACTGTAAATTTTGTAGTTTAGAAAAACGGTCGATATTTGTATTGTTTAAATGCGGAATTGTTTTTTGCACAGGACGGCCCGTCGTCAAAGAAACTTCACCTGGCTAAGAAGCCCCTCATAGGTAGTTCAGCAGCAGCCTTTGTAGGCCTCTTAGAAAAATGCAAGTCTAGTGATGAGGCTCTTCAACTCCTGCTTCGTATATCCGATTGTCTCCAGTTCCAAGAGTCCGATGTTGAGGAAGCCATCAAGAAACTCTCGGAACATTTCCAGTCAGAAGAGGAATCTGTGGTTCGAGTAAAAATTTTATGGTTGTTCTGTGATATTGGTTTAGAGTGTCCTGGAGCCAATTTGAATAATCTCATTGATGAAACCATACATTTGATCAAGAATGAAACTTCTCACAAGGTAAACTATTGGTTTTTTTTATGCAAAGGAAATAAAATGAGTGGAATATGGCATGGTTGTATGTCTTTGATTTTAGTTAATTTTTTTTTGAGTTTGTATGCTAGGAACTCTTGTATATAACCTCAATTCTGAGCCATAATCTAGGATTATTTAATATTTTTTTATTGTGAAAATTTTTTTTATATCCATTTTTAGTTTTGTTTGGTCATTTAACTGACTGTGAACCACAAACTTTATCACTCATAAGGTAAATTATTTAACTAATTTCCTACTTCTAGATGAAGTTTTTATGTTTTACACAGTTCTTTGAATTAGTGATGAATATAGTGTCAAGTTAACTTGGCATTTTATATATTTAGGCATTTGTGCACATGATTTTAGTTTCATGACAAAATACTCATGTAATTTGCAGAACACAAAAAACTTGTTAATACTATTGTAATAGAACATAGTTACCCAAAAAAAAACACATTTGATATAAAAAGCATTCATACACTCCTTCAATTTTGTAAAAAACAATAGGTTAATTTATATAGTTATGTACAAAACTAATAAAATCAAAATTTTGTTTAAACTGTTGAAACCAGGCTGTGGTGAGATAAAGATTTTCACCCACATTTTAAATACTGTATAATTCCTAAAATAATTTCAGGTCATAGCGCAAGGTTTAGCAACATTAATAAAACTGGGCAATAAGTTAAGCGATGACAAAATTCTGATGATGCGTTTAGTGAATGTCGCCAAGGACAACCTCAAAGATACGAGCCACCAAGTCAAATGTAGATGTCTGCAGCTCATCAGTGAGCTGTATCCGATATGCCCTGAGGCCGATCGTACAATAGAGATAGTAGCAGAAGCTGATACTATTGTTAAGTTGCTTGCTGATTATTCTAATGCTGAGGTAAGGAAATGTGTCATTTATATTGAGAAATTTTTATTATTGAGTTACAGAGGATGTCACAAAACTTGCAGTATTTTATTACTTTGTATATAAACTACGTAAACATAACTTCATTCCTGTAATCCCTGTAGAGATACCATTAGACTGCTGTACTAAACTAGTTACTGGTTTTTAATATAACTAGTCATAGCAGGCTACTACTGCTTGACTTAGGCCTTGGGTTTGACCTCCTGGTGGCTAACTCGCGTAATGTAATTAATCATCATTGTCATTGCATCACATTTGAATCACTGTTGTCTTGCTCTAATATAAGTCATGCACATTGGCTAAAGCAAGAATTAATATTGCTATAATGACAATTGCGACTAATTACATTATACATCTCTATTGAGAATAAGACCTTAGGTACAAGGGTTAGATTTTTAGGCTTTTTGGATTTTCTTTTTTTCGGAAGTTTCCCAGCACCCTTGGAGTATTAAGTGCGGGTGGATGGTGATTTGTTCCTAGTTTTCTTCAATAAAAAAAATTTTTTTCTTTCTTCAATAAATTTTATTTTTTTACAAATTGACAAATAAATAATCAATTTACTACGAAATATATATGCTTTTTGCAGGATGCCAGGGTAAGATGTGAAGCATTTCAAGCCTTGTTGACATTACACGAGCGGGGACAAACTTTGCGGGCTAATCTGTACGACTCTGTGTGTGTTGCTCTGTCGGACGACTATGAAATTGTGAGAGAAGTAGCCCTCAGGTTGATTTGGCTATTGGGAAACAAGTACCCAGAAAAGTGAGTACCTTTTACGTGTCAGATGGATATAAATATATGTACCAGAAAAGTGGACAAATAATTTAATCAAAATAAATACTAATTTTAATTAAATTTCTGGGTTTTGCTATTTTAGAGGTAATAAAAAGAACAGTAAATTTATAATTCTGTAATTTTTATTTATTTTATATGAATTGTAACAACAGCCAAGTAATATTGACTTTTAAAATTTGTCAGTTCAATTCATGATTAATTACATAGAAGTTCTCCTTTTCTGTATTGCATCTATGTTCGATTGTTTTAAAAATTTTCTATGTTTTAAAAAACTCGATGTACCAACATCGTCGTGCAAAATACCTTTTTCGGACTGCACAAATAAATGTGTTGTCCTTATCTTTCAGCTCAATAACATTGCAAGATGGCGAGACGACAATACGTCTAGTGGACGACGCGTTTATCCGCATATGTTCGGCTGTGAACGACCTATGTATGCAGGTTAGAGCACTGGCTTGCACACTGCTGGGCACCACGCGGGGCGTGTCTGATAGGTTTCTTCTTCAGACACTTGACAAGCAGCTTATGAGTAATATGAAGGTTTGTATTTTATCTCAATTAACCAAGGGTCTCGCAAGCCTATCGCAATATTATATTACTGCAGAGTCCTCAATTCAATTAATTTTTTTGCCTCTTTTCAAGAATGGCCCCGATTTGTGTATTACCCTTAACCGCTTACCTTCAATCTCCCATCATTCTTAAACTTTAACAATGTCAAAAATACGCTGGTGCAACCCATTCCGCGGTAACTGTTACAGTCAATGTTTGGTACATTTCACAATAACCGTAACCAAGTATTTTGGTGCAACCGAATCTTAGAAAAAGAAGACAGCGCATGAGCGCGGCGCGGAACTAGTGCGATCTGGTGCGTGGGCGAGCGGGCGGCGCTGGGCGGACGACGCGCCCGGGCAGCTCGTGGAGCAGGCCGCCGTGCAGCTGCTGCCGGGCGGGGCCGCCGGCGCCTTCGTCCACGGCCTCGAAGACGAACTTATGGGTAAGGTACCAGTCACAGCTACTGGCCGAAGCCTTGCGAGACGAAAACAAATGTAGGACAACTAAGGAAGTATGTCACAGCTATCGGCGACGCGGACTGCGGCGCGCATGCTTCGCGAGGTAATCGCGACAATTGGTTGCGCGGCGTGCGATTGAAATAAATGTATTAGCGAGTCGATACTCGCCACGCCACAGCTCAGAGCGGCGCGCATGGCGGCTTCGGACGACTGAAACAACAAATAATTTTGTTTTGATCGCAAGCACTGCGACTAGCTGAGCCATACCATACCACCGCAAATCGCGCCACACGCCGAGCTGCAGTCGCGTCCCAGTTCGCACCGCCAGTAGCTGTGGCCGAAGGGTACGTTCTATTAAACAGCCGCCACGATTGTAACTTTATTTGTGCCGTTCCCGGGAATGTTCCCCAAAGTGGGAACATAGGGGAACATTGTTTATAAAGATTATAAAATGCTTCCATTATTTTACACTGGCCACCTCAGATTTAATCAAAAAGTTTGATACCAGTTGGTGCTTGGTCACATTTTGTTACATGGCGTGCAAATTTTATTATGTAATCTAATATATATAAACAACATGCCCTTTGGTTCCTTTGGGAGCGTTCCCGGGAACGGCACATCCGTAATGGCAACCGGGAATTCGAAAAAAAAGGACGATTTCCGACGCCGCCATATTGCGAGCACACGGCGCTCAAGATTTGCGTTCCATTTATAAGATTTTCTTTTTACGCTAGTGGAACGGCAATTTTAAGCGGTCGTGGTCGATGCCTTTGCGGTGTTGGAAAATGGAAAGATATTGTTTTATCAAATCAGTTGTTTACCGTAATGAACGCTCGTAATATTTTTCAACACGCAGAGGTGCGAACAGCGGCCGTGGATGCGGTATGCCAGCTGTCGATGGAGAACGCGGTGTTCGCCACCACGTCGCTGGACTTCTTGGTGGACATGTTCAACGACGAGATCGAGGACGTGCGCCTGCGGGCCATCGACAGCCTCACGCGGATCGCGCACCACATCGTGCTGAGGGAGGACCAGCTGGAGATCATATTGGGAGCTCTGGAAGTCAGTGCTTGTATTATAATATTTGACAAAATTGATGTATGACTGTGATAGGAAACTGTCCATTGAAATAAATATCTTCATAAAATTATGTTGAGACACTTTTTTTGTAAATTTGATTTTGAATCCGAATTGGTTCATGTGAAATAATCTATTCTAAATATCTTAATCGCTTGAGTATATATTAAACTAGCGGCCAGCCCCGGCTCCGCTTATCGCCCGGCTATTCGTCTTATCGTGATGTTATATTAATTATAAATGGGCTATCTAACACTGAAAGAATTTTTCAAATCGGACCAATAGTTCCTGAGATTAGCGCGTTCAAACAAACAAACTCTTCAGCTTTATAATATTAGTATAGATAAACTAACTATTAGTAGTAAGTAGCAGTAGTATTAGTAGTTACTTATATAAATTTACTCAAACGTATTTTGCGCATCAGTTATTCAGAGTGAATTTTGCGCATCAGAGTGGATGTTAAGTGATACGTAACGAAGCTCCTATACAAAAGACTGACCATTTGAACTTGACGCAAGCCACGAGCTTGGCTTTCCGAAAACTAAAGATATCTGATCGGTAGCCCTTAAACTAAAATTCAGCGAAGGCACTGAGTGCCTTATGCAGATAGACAGATAACGAGCTATGAGCACCATGTGCCTTCGCCTTATTGAAATGCTTTAGTAATCCCTAAAATTCTATATTGGGTTCTCTTACCATAACGTTTATCTTTTTCATCAGGATTATTCAATGGATGTAAGAGAAGGACTGCACAGGATGCTGGGCTCCTGCACAGTCGCTTCAAAAACCTGCCTTGAAATGTGTATCGATAAAATTCTTGAAAATCTCAAGAGGTATCCACAGGTAAAGTTTTGATTTATAGATACGTACATTTAATTCAGAGAAAAATATTAATTGTATAAATTAACCCCGTAATAACTGTCACAGAAAAGTAATAATTTAGGTCTCGGATTTAGCAAGTAGTGGCAATGCATCTACGTTTTGACCTCTGGTTTTTGTATATTTTTTTTTTCTGTAATTGACATGGCAAACAAGCATGCAGTTCACATTGATGTTATGTGATGACTGCAGCCTATAGACACCCACATGCAGACCAAGGTCAAAATGCAGATGCGTTACCACTCCTGAGGCCTAAGGTGTTATGTCTCTGTGCCGGAAATTATAGGGCCGTACATTACCACCTGACCGGAACACGATAGTGCTACGATAGTGAACACTACCATTTAGCGGCAAGTATTTAGGTAATGCGGTGGTGCCTACGCCCGCGAGCTCAGTCACTGAAGCTCTACCACCAGTATAGCTGCCTATAGGCTGCAGTCATCACTTAACATCCATGTGAACTGCATGCTTCTTTGCCACCTTCGTTACATTTACATAACGAAAAAAACTGCAGCTTATTTTTTATCCAATTACTGTATTTTTTTTTTTACCTATTTCGGATCCTTGTGTGTGCCCGAAGAGGCATAATTTTTTGGTTATACACAACAAAGTTTTCGCTCGTTCTCGCGCGTACGTGCAACTTTTTTTGTTTGGTCGCGCGTATTGCGTTTTTTTTTTAGGTTTATGCCTGGGTAAACTGTTTTAGTGCACTTATGATGAATTAAGTGAAGTTGTTGAACGATGTAAAGTACTGTAGTCTTGTAAATTTCTCAGTAGCCTAGTGGTACCAGGCCACCACTACGACGCTGAGGTTCTGAGTTCGTTTCCCGAGTCGGGGGCTATCAGAGATAACGGTGTAAAATCCTTTATCTCTGGTTCTATTGGGATTTTCTCATTTTCTGGAAGTTTTCCCGTACCTCGGAGTTTGGTAATGTGCAGGAAGATGTCAACAGGCTCGCCACCTGTTACATGAGCCAAAACGTAACCGGCGAATCGTGGGTGTTTGCTTGTATGCTTGAATGCATGCATTTACCTATGACAACCCCTTCGGGGATTACAAGCGTGGGGTTACGTTTATGTAAATGATTTTGTGTCGTACCACAGGACAAGCGGTCTACGTTCCGCTGCGTACAACGCATGGGCAGTTCACACGCCGCGCTCGTCTTGCCGCTCACTACGCGACTGCTCGCCGTACATCCCTTCTTCGACATGCCCGAGCCTGACGTTGAAGATCCAGCCTGTATCCTTACTGTGTTTGTTATTGTGTAACTTCGTCATGCGCGCTGACATAAATAATGGTTAAATGAAATGTCGATATCCCTAAAGAAAGAAATGCTTTAAATATTTCAGAGTATTCCCTGCAAGTGCAGCGATGACATACAACATATCGTTGTGTTCGTATACAACGTAGAGTTGCCAAATGCATGTTTTATCATCATACGTGCAGTTTAAATAAGGGAAAGTCATTAGAAATGCTTCATATTTTGGGAAATTTTGGGTGCTCTTTCAATTGGCATAATTGTTCTGGTCCACTTTCCTCCGGCCCATCTACCTACTCTAATTTTTCAAGAATTTTGATTGCTAGTTCATTCTAATAAAGATAAATACCTTAAATACGATATCAGACATGTGCGTGGTGATCCTAGTAATGAACGCGGCGCAGCACTGCAGCACGATGTTGCCTTTATTGGAGGAACACACCATCAAACATTACGCCTACCTGCGCGACACCATGCCGCATCTTGTACCGCCTCTGCCAATTGGTATGTTTTCCTCAGCTTCATTATAATATTTTACAAACGCGATTTTTTGTCCTAATATAATTAGGCTCCTGGAGAGCACTTTTAAAAGAAACTGAGAAAAGGAAAGAAAAATCGATCATTATATTATTATGACGCGACGCTTGACGGATATTTATAGAAGAAGAAGAAGAGAAGAAGATCCGTAAGAGTAAGATCTTAACACCGAATCTTTGAAGTGTATATTGGTAACACCAAATAAAACTGCGACAAACTGCTCGTTTTAGCGTAATGTCACACCCCGGACAGCGGTTATTCTGGTTACCTTACAGTGACGTGTTTTTACACGCGCACACAGAAATGTTTAGCACGTAGGGTTATGACCTAAAACAGTCGTGAAATAAGTCGTCGCACTGACTACGTGACCCGTGACCAAATTAATTAAAAATAGACCGCTCGTTCGCCCGCTCGCAACCTCACAGTTAAAGTTTATATTATCTAACTGGCTCTCAAGGGGGGTGATGGCTGAGGAGGGGAAATCGGGCGGAACGTCGAAGTGTCCCTTTTATACGTAGTATCATTCTCTGGTAATGTGAAATGTTTTGATAGGTGACAGCCAATCTTACCGCGGCGAACGCAGCGAGGCGGAAATGGACGACAGCGCGGTGCGGCGGTTCTTCGACTCCGTGCTGCAGCACATCGACAACCCCAACCTGTCCACCGGCGTGCGCCTCAACATGCTGCAGACCGCTGAGGACCAGCTCAACAAGTAAGACCTAGAGTAGCGCGAAGCTGTGCTTTTAAGTTTTAACTGAGGTTTAGAAGTGAGGCATTATCGTTCTTTAAATTTAAACTAAAATGATTTTTAAAACGAGACGAGATAAAGATAGAGAGAGCGCGAGATATATCCGTAAAAGTAGTTTTATTTCTATGAGTGTAGCTCGTGAAAACCTAAAAACATCATGCTTAACAAAGTTAAAGTACCGGTTAAGTAAAAAAATGTGTTGCACGATATGAAAATAGTTTAATGACGTCATAAATTATTATTAATAATTTTGAAGTTAACTTTAACATTAAACAGAGCAGCTCGGCCAGTTACGGTTAAAATTGTGACGTCATTGAACAATTTTCAAATGTTGAAACTTTTTTTTTACCTAAACCACTTTTTTACTACTTTAACAAATTTTAAAGCTACTGCCACCATAAGGCAATGCAATAAATGTGAAGGAAAGATTTGACAAATCGGGCAGGACTTACTGTTCCGAGTTCCGAGTCTCGCCTGAAGTCATATTTTTCTTTCCATTTTTCTTTAAAATATATTTCACAAGCATGTGTTGATGCGAAATAATACAAAACAATTATTTAACAAATTTGTTAAAGTATGATGAAGTACGCCAGTCTAAAATGTCATATTTCCGGGCCAGGGTGTCTGAAATGGAGCCAGTAGCGTGCGGTGGAGCGACGTTAGTGGCCGTGTTCGCGCGCTGCGTGCGGTCGCTGCACGCCGCGCTCACGGCGCCCGCCGGCCCGCCGCCGCATGCGCTGGCGCATCTCACCACTCAGTGTCTCAGGTCAGTACTCACTACACCATAGCACGAGAACTTTCCTCCTGGGCTGAGTCATAAATAAAAGAAAACGAAGTTTATTTTTATGTAACGAAGGTAGCCAACAATCGTGCAGTTTATCATCATTGCTAAGCATCGTGGAAAAAGTTTATACGACCTCTTGTTTACTCAAAGACTTTTCCTAAAAGTTGCGTTATAGGAGTAGGTAGTTGACGACCCGATTTGTCCAGCGGTGTGAGATGACCGTTTGATTCGAAGGGTCGCGGGTTCGATCCCCGCACCGGGACAATTTTTTTAATAAATATCTGTAGACCATACAGCCTACAGATATTTGTTTCGGGTCTGGGTATTTGTGTACAACGGCACCCACGACACGGGTTTATACCTAATGTGGGGCTGAGTGTAAGCGTATTTTATTTAATTATCGTATCCACCGTTTTCATGAATAGAATGACAGATACTTCAAACCCACGTGATCTTATATAGAATTAAAAGTACGTTTTCGCTCATAGGAATCTCCTTATTTCAGAAATTTCAAACAGATTCGTCTCAAAGATTAGAAAACAAATCCTAATAAAAATTTACAATTTTATCCAACAGGCTCCAACACCAATTCAGCGGTGTAACAGAGCAAGAGAACGCGTGCATATGGCAACTAGCCCTACGCGTTTGTGCCGCACGGCTCATAGCGGCCGTGGACACAGCGGGCGGCGTGACCGCGAACCCGGGGGGTTTGGGGGCGTTGGGGGGCCAGGCGTTGGGTACGGGGGCGACGGGGGGCCTGGGGGCTACAGGGGGCGTCGCCGCTAATGCAGCAGCGCTGTCCGCCGCCGCCGCACTTACACATCACGCTGAATTGCTGGATAGACTACTTGCTTCCGCTGGTGAGTTTTGTTTGCGTTAAAAAACTTTGATATTTTTGGACAGAGAGTGATGTCGCTAAATACAGTAGCGTTGTCCGCCGCCACCACGCTTACACATAATGCTGAATTGATTAAATACATACTCGCTTCGGCTGGTGGTTTTACCTTCATGAACTTATGGTTTGTTTCGAAAGATTTGGGGTTAAGGGAAAGGGCTACAAGGGGCGTCGCCGCTTAGCACAGCAGCGTCGTCCGCCGCCGCCGCATCAAATAAGGATTGAGATCGAATATTGGGTCTCAGGAGTGACATCGCATCTGCGTTTTGATCTCTGGGTTTTGTGTAGATGTCTAAAGGCTGCAGTCATCATTTAACATCCATGTGAACTACCTGCTTGTTTATCAACTTGGTTACATAAAAAATATGTAAGTTAAATATCCCATTACCACATTGGATATAACGTACCTTCACATACTTCTACCCTTTATTCCAAATCTTTCACAGTGCAAGGTATCCGCCTATGGAACTTGCTGCCTGTCGAAATTCGACATACTAATTCAGTCGTAGCATTTAAAAAACGGATCTACGACCACTATGTTGCCCAGATCTTTTCCTTGCCAAATTGATTTACAAATACCAAATTCAAGTTACCTGTTGTAATAGTTTTGTAATATTACATTAACTTGAACTAGTACAGCCCTTTTACTTTTTTCATTTCCGCAGTTTCCTAAACCCAAAGGTTGACTGGAAGAGATTGTAGTTTTGTGATAAGACCGCCTTTTGTATAGTGTATCTCTTTTATCTTTGTATCTTGTATGTTTTGGTGTACAATAAAGTATTAAATAATAAATAATTATAACGTACATATCAATGTCTTTGCAGGAGTAGAACCAGACCCGTTCACTATCGCGGTGTTCCAAGTGCTATCGCAGAGCGGGGAACACAAGCCGGTGGCGTTGGCTCGCGCGATACACCCGTTGTTACTGTCCGCGCCACTGCCTACTATACCCAAACCTAATCTCAAGGTGAGTGAAGTTTTGGAGAGTGATTTACCCTAAATGGGAGGGCACGACCTTGGGATATTATTTTGGGATGAGTCTTCATATAATAATTGTACTCCTTCAGGATATTCATCCATTATAGTAGCAACCCGTAACGCTCAATTGATTTGGGAAATGTAAAAATTAAATCAGCTGATATACGTACCAGTTCTTCACTGCCTATTAGCTAGATTATATATATAGCCTAGTCGGTTACGTACCTGCTTACCGCTTGGGCGCTCTGGGTGCTAATCTTGCTTCACCTAACGTTTTTATTTATTAAATTATTGTTCTTACAATTAGATAAACTCATTATTTTTATATACAAATATATTCTTAATACATACAAGGGTTATTTGTAACCAGCGCATAATTCTTAAATAGGCTTTGACTCATCAAGACTAACACTTTTGCTGTACAACTTTTTCTAATTATATATTTTTTTTACCATACAAAAAATAATAAATAGAATTTGCAGTTCTAATACTTCTTAACTTCACGTTACGTAAACAGCTGACGTCTGTACCTAACCTATGTAAAAATATACCTATGAAACGTAGTGCTAACAATTGATAGAAGTCCCATTTGCAACGATTTTATTTCTTATCATGTGATGTACTGCGTTTTGGCAAAAGTCATAGAACAAAACTTGTTAGTCTTAACGTACCTAACTCACCTTTGACCATTTATGCGATAGATATATTTAACCCTGTATATACTTATTATTTTCTACGCGTACGCACCTAGCTCGTTTATCGAAAACACGCATGACACGTGTTGGAAAATATTTACCACCCGTGCGTGCGTGTATTTCCGCATCCGTAGATACGTCACGATTACACGCTAGGGGAGCGGTGGATATTTTACAAAAATTACTTTCGATTTATAGATCCGCATGTGCTCAGCGAGTATAATAGAGCCGGCGAACGACAACGACACGGTGCTGCGGTTCTGCGCCGGCCTGATCACGGGCGTGGCGCTGGAGGCGGAGGTGGTGCGCGTGCGCGACCCCACGCTGCTGCGCGTGCGCGTCGCCTACCCCGACCGCCGCGTGCACGCGCTCGTGCCCCCGCGGGACCATCTCAGGCCGCTCGATCATCACAACACTAGTATGTGCTCTTATTATCGCTGTATCTATAATGATTGGATCCAAGTTTTTGTGGAAAGTAGCGTAGTCCCAAGTACTCTACTCTACTCTACGTCGTCTCCAATCTTGTAACTACAATATCTATACAGATGACGTACAAATTTATACTTCTTTTAAGCCAAGTATGATCGAGTCAGCACTAGAAAACCTCGATCGAGACCTGCAAATCATCTCAGATTGGTCAAACAGTAATTGTCTAATTCTTAACCCTGCAAAAACAAAATATATATTATTTGGTACTAAAAATCAGTTAAACTCGCTACCATTATCGGTAAATGTAACATTGTCTGGCCAATCCATAGAAAGAGTAACGGAAGTCCGCAATTTGGGATTATGTGTTGATAGTGAGTTGAGATTTGAAAGACACGTAGCAGACTCAGTAAGAGATTGTTTTTATCGTTTGAAGCTTTTGTATAAAATTAGACCTTATGTATCTGAAGAATTGCGTATACAACTTGTTGAGTCGCTAGTTCTTTCGAAGCTCAACTATTCAGAAGCAGCCTATGGGCCTCGATTATTAGCTCGAACAAACCGCCTTGTTCAAAGAGTACAGAATGCCTGCGCGCGTTTTTGTTTCAATATTCCGTCACGAGGACATGTTACACCTTTTTTAAATCAGCACTCAATGCTGAAAATGAAACTACGCAGAAAATTACATTTGGCATGCTTACTTTTCGATTTTTTTAAAATCTAAAGAGCCCTCATATCTATATAAAAAGCTAAAGTGGGTTTCTAGTCAAAGGGAATGCATGGTCAAACGCTGCGCATTGCAACTTTCTATTCCTTCGCATAATTCCGCGTCGTTTAGAGGCAGTTTTCGGTATGCAGCGTCCAAGATTTGGAACAACATACCTCCACCCCTAAGAGATATCAACAGTTTGTACACGTTTAAGAAACGATTGCGTGAACATCTACTGAACACGCAGCGTGAGCTGGGTGATAGGATTGTTGATTTATCTGTTTTATGAAAAGAAGAACTTACTTGTATGTGTAACCATAATGCACTGTATAACTTAAATACTGTAACTATAACTATACATTAATAACATATAGTATGTATAAAAATATTTATTGGAAGTATATATTTACATCGTATAAATAATATATATGTATTCAAAACTCGTCAATAATATAAATACTATGTTATCTATAATGTACAATGGCTAGTTTAACTGTCCAACCTGCTTGACATCCGTGGATCACAGGGTCCCAGATGAAAATCAGCGTCAGGTCGATTGATGTTATCGTCCTGACATGAAGCTGATCTGGGTTCCCATTTGGGCTAGCCGTGAGACTTAATCTCTTTTGTGTCAACTTTCATAGTGTTTTTTTTTCGTGTTTAATTTATTGTTTGTAATTTTCGAATATTTTCGCTTTTTTGTGTCTCTGTGCTGTCCAAATAAATGTTTTCTTTCTTTCTTACTACAAGGAACCCTCAGATATTGACGACCCGGTTAGTCCAGTGGTGTGAAACCACCGTTTGATTCGAAGGGTCGCGGGTTCGATCCCCGCACCGGGACAAATATTTGTATGGCCTACAGATATTTGTTTCGGGTCTTGGTGTTTGTGTATGTGTTGTGTGTGTACAACGGCACCCACGACACAGGTTATACCTAGTGTGGGGCTGTGAGTGTAAGCGTATTTATTTATTTATACTTCGCCATATCTGTTCGTCCGTCTCATGTAACACAAATATTTGTATGGAAGAGAGAATGACGAATATAGAAGCACGGGAGGTGTGTTAGGACCGAGATATCAGACCCTCCACACTCAACGTAAGTGACTTGGCGTGAAGATACATGCATACAATACACACAAATATTTGTATGGTCTACAGTGCCTACAGATATTTATTTCGGATCGTGTTTGTCTATTTATCGCGTGTGTACGCGTACACGATACACGTTACTTACTAGCTCACTACTAGAGTGAGAGTACATAATCGTATTATACGTTTTATTTAATTTATATTAAGACTGGTTGTGTATCAAATGTGGAAGTGACCGTGCTTGACCCAATGTAAAATTATTTCAGACGACGACGGCACACAGAACGTGCGTCTGCTGACCAAAGTGTTGATATCGCACGGCGTGTGGACGGAGCCGTGCGGGGTGGACATCTCCGTGTGTCTGGCCGTGGAGGAGGGCGGCGGCCGTGACCCCGCGCCCCTGGTAGAGCTGTGCCGCCCCGTGCGGGTCACCGTCGCGCCTAAACCTATCAAGCGCGGGATATAGACAATATGAAAATAATTGTACAAAATTTAAATTTGCCTTTTCATTACTTCATATTCAACTTTTTGATAAAAGATCAGGTTTTTTATGAAATTTTGTAACAAATCGTTTTCGACTCTTTAAAGTTCACTCTCGCAACTCGAATCAATTTAATTTTTTCCCGTTGGCTGCGCTGTCTTTCTCTAATCTCATGTAACTGGTTACATATATTATGTATTTCAAGATCCGTATAATAGACAGATCTCAGTCCTAGAGATAAGACAAAGACTCATTTAAATGACAATATGAGAAAACTTAAGTTCAGGTGTAAACTCTGTTGTCTATATTTTATACATGTAACTGTAAAATATGATTAGTATTTTGTAAACAATCAATAAACAAGGCAAGAATGGAAACAAGCGGAACTAATCCAGTATTTTTTATTCTAAGTAATAAAATATCAATTTGAATTCAACCCTTGTAAGTGCTTGCTGGCTTAAGCCATTGGGAAAGATACATCTCAAATGTTTTATTATAAGATTAAAGGCTTGGGCAAACCAAACGCAGGGCAGTAGCAGCGCAGGTCAGTAGCAGCGCGGGAGTCGGCACACTGAACGCAGCAGCAGTTTTCAAGCGGTTACAACGCGTGCCCGCGTTATAACCGCGTTCAGTTCGACGTGTGCGGCAGGCAGTACGCTGCAAGATGTCGAACGGCACGGACTCGGATGAAGAATTCATCGTGCTTCTGGCTCTTAGACGAAAAAAAAGAATTAGGGTTTATGATATCAAAACAAGAAAAAAGAATATGGGGAATTTCATCGTCTCTGCAGAGAGCTGGAAAGTCATGAAAATATTTTTTCACATATTTTGAATATGTGAAAAAATGTCCAAAAGTTCTTTGGAAGATTGCGAAAGACAGCTTGAAATCGGAAATCATACAAACTACTTTTACGCACTAATTCGATTATATTTTCACTGATATTCATCACGCCGTTGTAAAAAAATACAACAGTCACCAACCGCTCTCGATGCGCTGCGCTGCACTGCCTCCGCCTCCGGTGAGTCGTGACAATATGACCGCCATAGTAATACAACAGCGCCGGTCCGCGCTCAAACTGCCCTCCGCTGCGCCTGCCCCGCGCCCGCGCCGCCTGGTTTGTCGTCCGGCAGTTTGACGCGGGCCCGCGTTCAAATTTAGTGTGACGCAGTTCAAAGAGTTTCTTATATTACAACTTGAGCGGACCCGCGTTCAAACAGCGCTGCTACTGCCCTGCGTTTGGTTATATATTTTCAAAATATGTGAAAAAAAAAAACTTCATGACTTTCCAGCTCTCTGCAGAGACGATGAAATTCCCCATATTCTTTTTTCTTGTTTTGATATCATAAACCTAAATTCTTTTTTTTTTGCCTAAGAGCCAAAAACATTATGAATTTTTCATGTCGTCTGACATCTTGCCGTCTTCTGCCTGCCGCACACGTCAAACTGAACGCGGTTTAAACGCGGTCACAGTACACATATGAACAGTACGGAAACTACGAACAAATCGTTCGAAACGGCACACTCCTGCCCTGCAACTGTCCTGCGTTTGGTTTGCCGAAGCCTTTAAGTTTAATGATTAAGAATGATTGTATGTAAAGAAATAAAAGAACCAATAAAATAATTAAGTACAAATTCATGGTTTATTATTTACATTATTATACACATATTTTATACATATCACAAGCAAATATCAGTATACTAACAGTAATGACTGAAGTATCATACATTTAGTGAAGTGCAGGGAAGATTAAGTTAAAATCTAAATGATAAATGGGACCAGTGCACATACAATCTATCACTATATTTCTTATGTTATTAAAGTATAAGTGGCATATAATTCAATAATGGCTGATAATCACAGTTGGTGAGTGTTGTATAAAAATAAATTTATTCTTTATCAATAGCCAACAACTCAGCTCGGGCAGAAGAGTGATGAATGAGTTGCTTCACTCCCGGCATCCAGGTTCCTACAGCACTGACATTTTCTACCATTAGTGCTTTGTGTATATCATCTGCTTTGCTCGGATTGTCTTCTTTGAGTGCTGTAAATAAAACATTAATGTTGTCATGTCCTTATTGGTGGTAAAACTCTTGTGGCAAACAAAATAGGTACATGATTACTGAGATTAATTCTGAGTGATTTTTATTTATTTTGATTGATAGCAATAGCAGTTGATAACTATTTAACCATGATATCGAAAAATTGAGAACTTCCTTCTTTTTAGAAGAAGTTTGCATAAAATCTTAGAATACTATCATGATCCAATTTTTTTTTATTTATTTCAATTTATCATCCTCAGGAAATAGATTTTACATTTACATAATAATCAGAAGAAGCCCTGCAGGCATATTCAGTAACTCAATGACCATAAATTCGAAAAACCATTTATGTATTATCAGAATTTTGGTTAATTAATGTTACATCAAAACTACAGTGGCTATCTAAATTATGTTGACCGAGATACATAATATGCCTTCCGGCACACCGCGGACACTCTGCCAAAATTCCATACAAACGCTTAATTTGGTTTCTATCCATCAGCAACTTACACGCGCACTTGTGTGCATAGCACGTACAAAATACCAACCATCGCCCATAAGAGAGGAATGGGGTTGTGTATGTGTGCAAATCAGACGGGACGTCGAAGCGTCCATTCTATATGTAGTATTATTACATATTCTCTGCTTCCGGTCTACTATTTGAACATTGTTTTGAATTATAGAATTCAACCCACCTTGAGCTAGCTCCTTCATCCGCAGTTGAACTTGTTGACTCAACTTCCCACCCTGCCACATCTCCTCCATCATTGTGATCCTCTTCTTAATACTACTGACTTTTGGGCCTAATTCATTGCTAGATTCTAAAATATCTAATAATATTTGTGAAACTTCTTTTAGTGTGTTTTCACTATCAATTTCAATATCGCTAGGAAGACTTTTAGGAGTCTGCACATCTGGTGTTATTACTGATGGTGTTGTCAAAGGTATTTGTGGATTTCCTGTAGGCGGTGGAATACCAGAAGGTGGTACTAACGGTATGTTACTTGGTGGCGGCGGTCCAGATAGTGGAAATGCTACTCTCTTATTCAGGAAGTTTCGGGGCCTGTTCGTTGTTATCGGCTGAGCATTATAACCGAGCTTAGGCGGATCGTTCCAACCAGGGTCGAAAAGCACTGCAACAGTGGGATGTGTTATTGATTGCAACAAAACCTGTATTTAGATACGATAATTACGATATGGTAAGTATAAAATACACACCTTTGTTTGGAGGAGTATTGGCACTATCCATTTTACTTTCTCCAAAACCTAGATGTGTCTAAAATCTCAAAAACTCTGAAATGGTACGAAGTACGAACTTTACAACAATGTAACTTATCGGTTATATAGAACAAAATGTTTCACCATTCCAGAATGAAAGAAAAGAAATGTGAAATCAGTGAAATGAGTTAAAATGAACAGAATCGTATTACAAAATTCACAAATCACACAAATCTTCAATTTTCGTAAATTATTTAACGTCAAAGTCAAATCAAGTCAAATGTCAAAATTAATTATTAATTGGGTGTGTTTGGCCGAAGTAAGTACTTACAAAACTTAGTAAACCAATCATCATGATAATAGAGTCCGTACCTGTCCGTACCAATTTAACGTGGCAATAGCGGTCATCACTACGGAGACAGACAGGCTTGGGTAAAGAAGGCCACCTCCTGACGCGTACCGACGTTATAGACACAGACCAACAACCTGTTATAGAGCTCCTACCGTCGAAAGATGAACGCACACTTATGGAGGAGTCGAACGAGCCGAAGTCAAATAAGCCTCACACATACATCCGCACCGAAAGAATCGACTGCGTCGAAGGAATCAACCGCGCCGAAGAAATCGTTTCTATTTTCTTTACACTTGTCACACAGTTACAAATTGTATAGCTCTTCATAATCACGTACTAATTCTATCAAATTAGAAACACTCATTTTTAGAGTAAGTGAAAAAGTAGTAATTTTTTTACTCTCACGTACTCAACTGAAAGAATGCGATAGCATCAGCCGCGCCAGTCGTCTTGGATTTTTTGGATTCTGCCTATTCGGACGATTTCATATAAAGAATTTTAAATTCGGCTCGTTCGGCTCCGATAAGTGTGCATTTACCTGAAGAATCAACTCGTGACTCGTGAGTTATAGATTCCGAAAGGAATGGAAGATTGCATTATGAATATTATGTGTATGATAAAACATCGTTGAAATAATAAAATAACATCACTCATGAGGAACGATGTGTAGTAGGTGGTAGATTTGTAAAAAAAAATTAAAATAGGTAGATCTACTCAAGGAACCTATTATAAGTTCCTTGGATCTACCTCAAAGTAGGTATAGTTGGCAACCCTGGGTTCCGATACGACTCCTTACTAATATAATTGTGTTAATGTGTTAAAAACTAAAATAAAAAAAGTCCCTGGCCAAAAGGCCCTGTAATTTCCGGCACAGAGGCATAAGATCTTAGGCCTCAGGAGTGGTAACGCATCTGCATTTTGACCTTGGTCTTTGTGTGGGTGTCTATAGGCTGCAGTCATCACTTAACATCAATGTGAACTGCATGCTTGTTTACCACTTCCATTACATAAAATAAAAAAAATAAAAAAAAAAAGTTGTAAAAAAGAAATGTTTTTTTTATTTAAAAACGATATGTATTAATGATAAATTATTATTTTAAATATTGAGCTTTAGTTCTTTTCATTAATTAAAAAAGCCAAGACTGTTGGATACTGTAGCGTCATCTAGTATACTTAAGTGGTACTTTTAAGACTTAGTTGTAGTTGACTCGCTCTGTACGCTGGCTCTCGCTACTTTCCATACAATTTATTTTTTGCGCAAAATTGTTCTTACTGTCACTCCCAGAGTGTCGGTGTCAGTTGGTGTCAGTCACAGAGTACATTGTCTATATGGTGTAGTGATGCGATTCGAATGGAATTTTGTGACTCGAGTCACTCGAGTAATTTTACAGCTTCACTCGAGTCATACTCGAGTTTTCGAGTCACTCGAGTAAAAAATCTCACTCGAGTAGAAAATCGCACTCGAGTTGCAAGTTTGCAATTCGAGTGCAATATTTATTTTCTTATTCACTCATATTTTTTTAAAATAAAATTAAGTAGGTTACTTACAATCAAATACCTAAGGTATAATCACTTTTACACTTTAATTTATATTCACCAATACTAAGAATATCAACTCTTTTACGTATTTTTCACTTTTAAACACTAATATTCAATCAATTTTGGTAAAAAAAACTTAAAGTACGGTTAACTACGAGATGCAAGTTTAAACCTGTCAGTTTTGATTTATTTATTTATTTATTTATAACAGGTTCTTTTGTACTTACAGCTTAGCCAAAACGCACACAAGATAAATTACAGTACATACATTTAAAGTTAACATGACGTACATACACTAATTACAAATACATTAAAAACATTACACATTTACTCAAAAAATCCCTTACACTAATGTTAAACAAATCGATATCCGGATTCTGGGCAACCAGAGCGTTGAGCAGACTCAGAGCTTGGTATGTCGGTGCAGAGCGGGCCGCCCGCGTGTGCGCCGGGGGCAGTTCGAACAACCGTCGCCGATGCTGCCTCACCAGACGATCAGGGACATACATTGCACAGCGAGACAGAGCGGAAGAGTTATCCACTTTACCGTTAACTAATAGGAAGTAGTGCGACATGATTGCACACTTCCGCCTTAACTCCAAGGTGTCAATCCCTACCATACCCCCAATAAAATGTGATGGATATAAAAATGGATAATATCCGTACATTCTCTTATAGAGATATCGAGCAAACTTTTTTTGCACCTTTTCTATCATAAGTTTATAGTTACTCTCATGAGGGTCCCATATTATGGCGTTATATTCTAACAGGCTCCGTACAAAAGAATTGTATAATGAGACAATGGTGTTCCGGTCGTGAAATCGAGATGTTTGTCTCATAACAAAGCCGAGGGACTTATATGCACGGCAAGAGAGCTCACTAATGTGCGTATTAAGTGTTAGCTTTGTATCCAAAGTCAAGCCTAAGTCTCGAACTGTTGACACACGCTTTAGGGAGATGTGGCTTATATTATAAGTATGTAAAATGGGTGAGCGGGATCGGGTGAAAGTGATAGTCTTGCATTTGTCCATGTTTGTATGTTGTTTGTACCGGCCCGACACAGATAAGTAAAATAGAGTAGTGAAGTGACATCTAGTGGCAACAGAATTAACTCGATGCGCCGAGTTGACTCGGTAACTCGAGTGCATAGAGACTCGAGTAATATTTTTTTTCAATCGAGTACGAGTTTGACAAATTCACTCGAGTGACTCGAGTAAAAACAGGGCTCGAGTCGCATCACTAATATGGTGTCAGTCGAAATTAGCAATTTGTGAAATTTTCAACAAAATGTGCAATTTTAGTTACATATCAACATTAATAATACTATTTACTACGATATCTTTAATTCAGATATCCAATGGTAACTATTATTTCTCATAAAAACTGATAATTGTTGTACAGTTTAGTAAAAAAAGGTTTGTTTATCACGGGCCGACAAGCGTGTTTAATAATTACGTGGCCTAATATTAGTGGAAGTTAAAGATGAATTAAAATATATTATTTGGTATGATTGCATTCAAGAGTTTTTATTTTTGGCAGGATCCAGGGCGGATTTCGTGACTTGCGGTACGATTTTGAAGTTAATCAATGTAGATCTTCGTTTGAGGATGCATTCGCACGACGTGAAGTATGGATCGGGTTCTGGCCAGCAATCTGTGACCGCGGTGGACGTGTCTGATGACAATAATAGCCATTGGCTGATCCGCCCTGCTATGGCAGAAACTTGTAAACGAGGGTATGTCACGATACGCCCCTAGAATTCCCTTCGGAGATTAGTGTTATCAAACTCAACTTTACAGCTTTACTCATAAGTTAATTGACATTAGGGATTGTTTGGTCTCTTCATTAGGCACTTGATTGTGTTATAAAAATTCAAGTAGTACTTTAGACAATTTTTATTGCTATTATTTTCCACTATTATGTGTCCATTGCACACCATTCACATTGATGTCAAGTGAATATTTCAGTTTTCAGGCTAGGAGGAAAAACCTGAATAGAAATGTATTCTTCAACATCACTTCTGAGATCTAAATTTTATATCTGTAATTATAACATTGTAGTGCTGATCCATTCAGTTGTAAAGATTGTCATATTAAGTAGTAGAACAAATAACTTGTTTATTTCAATGACCTCTTGATTTATGTAAGGAATGCATTTTATTTACGAAAAATGTAACATGAAATGATTATTTTCATATATTGCAGTGCTCCCATCAAATGCAATACCAATATACGTCTCCAGCATTTATCTACAAAGAAAAATTTGCATTCTCATTATTTCTCATCGCCACTATCAAACAATCAAGAGGTGTCTTGTTACGGAGATGACGATGGTGAGGGAGACAGTGGTGACAACTGGACCGTAGTCTGCAACAATGACTATTGGAGACGGGACACTCCTGTCAAACTCAAGCATGTTGATACTGCTGCGTTAGTATTATTTTATATATCAATGTATATTCACACCCAGTCCCTAATAGGGTATAGGCAGAACAAAAAATGTGCAGCACCAAATGTACCAGTTCTAACACACCTGTGCTTCTTCTGCTACTTTTATTAGTTATTAAATCCAAAATGTCAAGACTTCTAATTGTATCATCCTATAATCCAATGGGATTCAGGCATGTCATGGTGTTGGGATTGCTTATAAAAATTTGATAAGAAGACCTTTAAATTATTGATTCCTCTGCATTTGCTACTAAGCAGTTTTTTCATCTTTCATTTCTTTAATAGAATAGCTTTAACAATTTTGACACAGCTCATTAGAATATACTATCAAAATCCAACAAACTTACACAGATACAGTGTAAGTTTATTAGAATTAATCTAGATAATAATATTTGTTTGATATTGATTAGATTTTGTACTTAATTTTGTTTTTATACAATGCTATTTGTTGCCAAAACTTTAAATTTAATTATAACCACCATTTTCAGATTCCTAGCTGGTTCTGGTAGAACATTTGGCCGGCCGATCAGTGGGCAAGGTGAAATTGTAGGAGTTTCCTCGCAGTATGGTGCTTATACAGATTGGCAAGCAAAAGAAGGTCTCTTTGTGCACCCCAGCGATGAGCTACCTCACTTACAACATGCAATACATACTGAACTATAACTAGGAATATAGACAATTATGTTATTTATATCAGGTTTTGTAATTTTATAAGTTTTCACATTGATTATGCTGCTGTGTAATTTGTTGTGATTGATACAAAAATCGATTTAGTTTTGTGTTGTTTATTCAGTAATTCACAGTAGTCAGGCTAGATAATCACAAATTCTCAAAACCTTATTTTTATGTATGTAATAAGCTAGTTTGCTCATACTTATTGTTTTCATGAATGAACACAGGATTTTGAGTACCTATTTATGTTCCTATGTATCAAATCTTGTATGTTTTATAAATCTTATTGTAGGAAACACTCAAAAAAGTGAAACTGACCAACTAGTACAAGTGTGTTCGTGTCATTTTATTATTTGTATTAATGAATTGTTTAAAAGAAAAACAAGTATTACAATACATATTGCATGTAAGGCTTTGCAATGCAACCAAAGAAACTGATCATTAGGATTTTGCTCCGGGATTTTGATGGAACTTCTCATGAAAAGTATGTTACTCCTGAGTTTCATTTTTAAATGTTTCCAAGTTTGAAATGTGATAGATAAATGTAATATAAACAAAAACTATTGTTTTATTTAAAATATGAAGTTTATTGTCAAATATTATAATACAGAAAGGTTAAGAGACCGCCGAAAAACCTCCAGTTACAAATTTGCAGTGCTTCAAAAACATTATATTGAATAATACTGACTTATGGACGTGTAACACTTACTTAGATGTAAGCTCAACAGAAATCTACAAGAATATTAATTATTACAATCAATACTGAATAAAATCTTGTTTGCATTTAATGTCTTCTATTTGATTTGAAGTACATACAAAAATCAATTAAAATAATCTATGTCAATGAAGCACAGAAACAATGTTACAAAAATAGTTATAAAACTAAATAAAAAATGTTCCAAATGATTGTTTATCGCACCCAGCCCTTCAGTCATGGTGCAAGACTATGATTAAAGATAGTAGTGATCAACTAACGCAACTAAAATTTTAACTTATACTTAACGAAGCTAAGGCACAGGCTGGGTTTCAACCACTTTTAACACCCTATGACATCAGTAGCAGGAAGGCTAATGGTAAGGTACCCCAGAAAACATAGTCCAACATAAAATGCTGTTAATATCTTCACAATTAATGCCTGCTAAATAAAATATGTATGCACTGTTTGTCATAATTGTAAATGCAATGTTAGTAATTTAACATTTTATTTCCAAAAACAATGGTTTAATTACAATAAATAACTTTTTATAAGTAAATGTTTTGACTTCTCCATATAATTCATAATTTATAAGTAAAATGAGAAGCAAAACTAGTGAAACACATGGGGGCCGAAACAAAAACTAAACAAATAAACAAATATTCCACCTGCATTGGAATAAACAGTATAAAATTTGATTTGTTTACTTGTGGTATAAACTCACAAAAACAATGGCTAAGTTACAATGGTGGTATTACATTAGATGTGCACTAAATTGGTAATGCAACTTGTCTTTCAACTCAAAAGTTTTAAGTCCGAAAAAAAACTTGAAATTCATTTATCTCAATATATTGGGCTCAATCACAACTAATGTGAAATGTAGGGCTAACATAACTTATTAGCTAACACACTATTAAGTTTCTCTAACGCGTATGTGAGGTTTGTATACAACTTCTTATCACACCCATGTTCTTCAATTGTGCTGAAACGGAATGTCCTAAAGTTCTTCTCAACGTCGATATATGTGACGGCTTGCATAAGTGGACATAGTATTATCTTTGTATGGTCTTGGAAGTTTATCTGTGAATGTGATAAAATAAGATATATTTGAGTATATGAATACAACAGATATAATGTGATTTACGACTTTCGAACGTAAAACGTAAAAAAAACGTAACTTCACGCCTGCAATTTCCGAAGGGGTAGGCAGAGGTAAATTCATGCATACAAGCATACATGCAAACACACACGATTCGCCGGTTACGTTTTGGCCCATGTAACAGGATAACCCTCTACCCGGGAATCGAATCCAGGACCTCAGCGTAGTAAAAGTGGCCTGCTACCACTAGGCTACCGAGGCAGTTTAAGGCAGCAAAATTATAACTTAATTCATGGTCTAAAAAATAATATATCAAAACAATTTTAAGTGATGATTTTTAGAACATAAGACAAATGAAGTAATAGACTTAAAAATAGACAAAAAAAATTGGCCAAATACGGGAACATCTATATAATACACGCAAACAACACAGATCGCTAATATTCGAGAATTGCTTATAAAATAATTGATGTTAGTATTCAGCCATTTATCTGATCCAATTTTATCTGCCAAGACTATTATCATTCATTATAAAATGAGCAGTATTACAATAATAAAGTGACATTGCAATAAAATGTTTAAGGATAGACAGGCGTTACATCTTTAAATATAAAAATCAATTGCTCTTCGTTAGTCTCGCTAAGACTCGAGAACGGGTGGACGCCATTTGGCTAATTTTGGTTTTGAATGATTTTTTGGAAGTCCAGGGAAGGTTAAAAAGGTAAGAAAATATGAAGGAATTGAAGGGAAATAGTAAAAACCACAATTTCATTTTCCCATACAAATAGTCCATATCTATCAAACCTTTGACACATTACATTTTTCAATTTGAGGCAATACGAAGTTTGGCGGGTCAGCTAGTTATAAAAATATGTGCATTACAGTACCTGTAAAGTTCCATTAGTCAGGTACATGATGACTGCAAGCGTGGTGCGGAACCACTGGTGCAGATGAGGCAACCGCGACAGGCCGTCACTCTCTCTAACTGGTACTGATGCACCTGATTTTAGGTAAAATAAAAATATTTGTATTTTTAGCGTCATTGATTTGTTCTGTCGTTACTTCGTGTCTTCATTTCGTGTGATGATCGTGCTGTTGCTGTTATATAGTACGCACAAAACTTAAATGCCACTGAGTGAAGTTGACTACGTAAACTTTGTGCCAGTTTCTTGGCGCGCGACGACGACAGCGAGGACGAAAGCTTGATGAAAGTGAACTACAGCCATATTTTCCACCTCACTTAACCACTACACTTTAGCAGCACTCTGCACTTAGCAGCAAAATTTAAATGCGTTCGTGAAGTTAGTAACAAGATGTAACTAACTTCACGAATGCATTTAAATTTTGCGCATACTGTACTAGGAATCATCAAATTGTGCCTGATCTGATAATCGAGAATCTTGGATTAAGCTAACTCAATAACACTGCCGCTAAACCACTAGAAACAGTTAAATTATCTAATAAGGTACATTAAAGCAGAACCAACTTTGTATAAAGATTATTTCTGACCCAAGCAAAAGATCTTTTAGTTCTCTTAATCCGCAATTGAAGCTCTGTTCTTATATTATTGTCTTGTTTATAGGCCGCAGTACACTAACTTACCATCTAAGTGAAAGCATGCTTGTTAACTTAATTGTAAGTAAAGAAAACTGCTTATGAATCAAACTAACCGGCTTTCATAAGATGTTCAGTCATATATCGTCTAAAATACGTGAGGAGTTTCATCTTCTTGTCAAGCTCCTGCGGGTAGTCGCGCATCGTCATATACTGTTCTTGGCCTTGTCGGTTTATGTAATGTACATTTCTGAAACAAAAAAGAAAGTATATTTTACTCAAATAATTTAAAAACTCGCTCATAACTTCTTCGTGGTAGCAAGTAGAATTTATAGTTTTAATTTGAAGTTTTTTTAAAGAAATATCTCAAAAATTATTTTGATTATCTCATTCAAACTAAATCTGAATTTTAACTCTCTCTTATATTAATTTTTGATTTTGATTGATTGATATAGCACAAATTTTTCATTACTCACAGTCCATTAGCCAGCATGATGAGTTTGGTTGTGTCGTTGAACATAACGCCGACGCTCTCGTCGCACAGCTGGTAGCCGAAGCCGTACTTGTCGCTGTAGTCCACCCACTTGCCGACCCACACCAGCGGCTGCGCGGCGGGGTCGCCCAACTCGTCCGTCAGGCACTCGCGCCTGCACTTCAACTGGACGAAACAAAATTGAATAATTAACGATAAGCAATTTCGGACCAAGTACCAAGTGGCGGACTAAGGGGGGATGGAGACGGCAGAGAGTCCCCCATAAGCCTCGGGTTCTGGGAGCCTCCATATAAGTTGAATGAGTCTTGAATCATGAAAATTTCCCACACAGAGGAAAGTGACTTTTTTTTGCTCTTCTGGATAAATAAGAGTAGGGGATGCGGAAACATGCTTTTTTGTTTGCTCCTTAATTTAACTTATATATCATTATATCAGAAATAGGGCGTTACAATATTCATTAATAGGGCGGGGGCCTCCGGGCCCGTGTGGACTTTAGTCCGCCACTGTCAGACTAAGTATCCCATGGATAATGCGAGATGTGTATAGTTGTATTGTTCGTAGAATTCAATCGCGATCCAATGATAATCACGGCTAATTACGTAAGCAGTTTTAGGGCCCAATGACGTTTGTGGACTTTCACGTTAGTATACTGCTTGAAGCTTTAGATAAAATATAGACAACACTATATGATAGAAATATGGTTCTTTTCTTCTTTTAATGTATGGTAAAAATAAAAAGATAGCGATGCCACAGATAGAGATGACGTATGTACTAACTCTTGATGGCAGTGATGGGTACATTTTTACCTTCAGCTTCATGGTATACGGGCGTAGGAAGGGGGGGGACGGGGGAGCCGCATCTGCCGTGCCCAACCCAGAATGATTAAATCTTCACGCCAATTCCCTTACGGAGTAGACAGTGTGGAGCGCCAGATATCCCGCTCCTGACACACCTCCCTAGCTTCTACATTCATCATTCTTTTCATACATGCACGCCGATTCCTAACTTTTTTTTTTTTTTTTTTATGTAATGGAAGTGGTAAACAAGCATGCAGTTCACATTGACGTTAAGTGATGACTGCAGCCTATAGACACCCACACAAAGACCAAGGTCAAAATGCAGATGCGTTACCACTCCTGAGGCCTAAGGTCTTATGCCTCTGTGCCGGAAATTACAGGGCCGTACATTACCACCTGACCGGAACACGATAGTGTTGAACACTACCATTTAGCGGCAAGTATATTAGGTAATGCGGTGGTGTCTACGCCCGCGAGCTCCGTCACTGGAGCTCTACCACCAGTAACTATAAATTAAGGCTTAGAATCGTGCCCTTATCCAAGGCCATGTTTGTTCGTACTTTGCTAACGAGCAGCGCGGCGAGTTGGTCCCGCAGCGCCACGAGGTTCTGTCGGTGCGACGTGGGCTCCACCGCGCGCGGCTCCGCGCCCGTCACTCTCCGCTTCACCGGCGAGTCCACCGACATCATTTGGTCTACTGAACAATAGTTATATATTAGCTTATATAGACAGAGTTATTTTATTCAGCACTAGGTTGTTTTACTGAATAAAAGCAGAATCAATAGCGGATTCTCTCGTATGAATTCAATTGGGCCTTTCTGTGACCGACTGGAACGCGTTTACAAATCAGTCGATCCATTTTCGAATTTTTACGAGAATAAGAACGGCTTTGAATGCCGTCTAAAATGGAGTTTTTTTTTTTTATGTAATGGAAGTGGTAAACAAGCATGCAGTTCACATTGATTTTAAGTGATGACTGCAGCCTATAGACACCCACACAAAGACCAAGGTCAAAATGCAGATGCGTTACCACTCCTGAGGCCTAAGGTCTTATGCCTCTGTGCCGGAAATTACAGGGCCGTACATTACCACCTGACCGGAACACGATAGTGTTGAGCACTACCATTTAGCGGCAAGTATATTAGGTAATGCGGTGGTGCCTACGCCCGCGAGCTCCGTCACTGGAGCTCTACCACCAGTAAAGTTAGCAGGTTAGCTTATTTAAACGATGACGTATCAGCTTTTAGATCGAGAGTTCTCAACCACGAGGATGTGCAAAGATATCAAGAGAGCGGACAAAGTTTGCATTGCAAAAAAAATATCATAAAGGTATGTCTGTTTCAAAACCTGACGTCGTCAATCGCAAGAACAAAAAACATGTACCGTTACTATGAACTTCATTCAGTGGTCTGCGGTGGCGGACCTCTTCTAGCTGATCAGTTCGCGGCGCGGTGGTGAGGCAAGAGAGCGGCAGCGCGGCCGGCATGATGCCTGACGAGAAGAACTCGTGCTGCAGCAACTTGTCCACCGACGGCCGCAGCGACGGGTTGGATTGGAGTTGCAACACTATCATCGACGCGGCGGATTTGCGAAGCGTCGACGGGATCCTAGATGGATTTGTTTGTAAGTCATAGAAAATCGATCGTCCCGCAATAATACCGTCACTGCCATCGCCAATCTCCATGCCAAGCGTGGCGATTATGGCATGTTCTACCTGCCAATTGCTGTGGGGAAGGTTTTTATCCAGCAGTGAACGTCTTTCGGCTAAAGTGATGATGAGTATGATACAAAAATTCATGGGTTGAAAGAGTAAAAGATGTGCCTTCGGGTTACTAAGACGGGTAAGGGTCAAAGGACTGTCTAAACTGGAACGCTTTTGTCTTCAATTAATGTCTTCGATTTTTTTTATGTAATAATTGTGGCGAACAAGCGTGCAGTTCACATTGATGTTAAGTGATGACTGCAGCCTATAGACACCCACACAATGACCAGAGGTCAAAATGCAGATGCGTTGCCACTCCTGCGGCCTAAGTTGTTATGCCTCTGTTTCAATCTGTGGAAATTACAGGGCTGTACATTACCACCTGACCGGAACACGATAGTGCTGAACACTACCATTTAGCGGCAAGTAGGTATATTAGGTAATGCGGTGGTGCCTACGCCCGCGGGCTCCGTCACTGGAGCTCTACCACCATCAAAGTTTTTTGAGCACAATCCTTTTCGCAACATTTTCCTTTATAAGATCTAATTCCGGTTGTCATTCCAATGTTGATCTAATGTATTGGGGTCACGAGAAAGTTTAGAAGCATATTACTTAGCAGTGGTATAGCTAATATGGATGGTCACAAGGGGCGGATGAGCAAAAAAAAAGAGATAACTCCACATTCTTTTGCGTTTGCACATGTGGCTAAACCGCTAACCAATTTTGGCACCCGGTGCGGGCCGGCCCTACATAGCTACGCCACTGTTAGTGGGACACACTTGAGAACATTAAAATTAAATGATACAAGAATACAATCACAAGTGTACACCAAATGTAAAACAATACCAAAAAACTATGACGTCAGAAGCATGATGTTGATTGTTGACAGGTAATAATTATTAACATTGGAAAACTACACTATGATTGATTGAGACCTTAGACAAATCAAAGCTTATCTGTTAGGCGTCATTACGTTTGCTATAAAAAATACTTAAAAACATCACATCGAAAGCCATTACGGTCCATCACCCCATGATCGTAGGAAGAAACCGTTCATAAAATACATTTGTATTGCCGACGTACCTACGAGGGAGGTAGGATGAAATTAAATATGGTTTATTTAGTGCTAATAACGAAAAGTTAGTTGTTCTTAGGCAAGTTATAACAAGGGGTCGTAGATCATTTTTACTCAAACTCTATTCTATATTGAGAATGAAGTATTTTATGAACGGCTCCAAAAAAGAAACCACCTGTATCGCAAGTTCACTGTATTATCGCTGACGACCGCCTCCGCGTAACGTGTACGTAATGCTTTCCATGGTCCGCTCAGACATACGTTCCACGCTAGCTGTACCCCCTCACTATTTAACAATAGATTATTATTAGTGACGTTGATGGAGAAGCTCTAGCTATAGGCAGTGTTTCCCAAACATCGTTCTGCCATGGCCCGGTAATTTTCGCATTATCCCTTCATGACCCACTTAATATTTTTAAACCCATGCAGGTTCCATTAAGTAATACCCACATTTATTAATAATATTTACGATGCGTTAATAGACAGTAGGTTATAATTATAAAACAAGTCGGGTATCTTACGATCCGGAATTTTATTTCAATGGCCTGGTACCCATCCAGTGGCGACCCGGCAAACGGGAAATGCTGCTCTAAGGTATTTCGTTCCCCCCCATTCACCAATCTTAATGTAGGTACATTAAATACGAATTACTGTTTGGACCAACATCTTAGCTTTACAATTTGTAAAGAACCTTAAAAAAAATATATTTTAAAGAAAAAAAAAGAAACATATAAATAGTCAAAAATAACATTAACTAGAATTACTTTTGAAACCTGGTTAAAAATGTTCTCCCACTGTTTAAAAATAAAAACCATTACTGATATAACTGTTATTTATTGTATAGTGTAAACTTTAAAAAGAAACGCATTTTTATGTTACACTTGATAAGTTTGAAAATAAGGTAGATAATTAAAAGGCACTTCAGAGCTCAAGGACAGTTGATATCAATTTTATGAAATCAATATCGTATTGAAGCGCGCATGGCCCGGCGGCTGGTGTAGATCGGAAGCGATCTACTCGGTTAAGCGTTACGGGCGCGGTCGGGTGTGAGAAGGGTGACCGCTAGTGGCAAATTAAAATGCGCGTCTCCGTGCTTCGGAGGGCACGTTAAGCCGTCGGTCCTGGTTGTTATCGACAGATAGCAGTCGTTAAACCTTGTCGGAGGCCCTATGGGCGGATTGAAAACATCCGACAGCGGGTAGGCCACTTACCCGTATCTCCACCAATCCGCATTGGAGCAGCGTGGTGGAGTAAGCTCCAGGCCTTCACCCCAAAAAAAGGGAGAGAGACTCGTGCCCAGCAGTGGCACGTATAATGAGTTGCCATTATTATTAATATTTTATTTTTAAAGAAAGCATGTGTTAATGCGAAATAATATAAAACAATTATTATTATTAATATCGTGTTGCCTGGAGCACGTATGAGAGTGGGGAGGAGAGGGACAGGTTTCCATCAATGCTTGCGTACGAAGTCGCGGGCAAAAGCTAGTATATAATATGTACTACCAACCTGTATTCACACTGTTTGATCCTTTTATACGTGTCACGAAGCGTGGAGGTCTCGAATGGCGGCTTGCCGACAAGCAGCGTGTACATGATGCAGCCCAAGCTCCATATGTCCACTTCGAAGGAGTGCCCCTTCTTCGTCAGTATCTCGGGCGCTATGTAATTCGGCGTGCCGCATAAAGTCTGCTTTCTCTCTCCTGCAACCAGGAACAGTTTAAGCTGTCTAGGCGCCTAGAGAATCGTAAGGAGACTTAACATTTGTCCTATTAACACCAAATTTGACTTTTTTAGCTGTGTAGATGCCTCAAGAATTGCAAGGGGACTCATTTGTCTCCAACACCGAATCTGACTCCTTGTTTTAGGTCATGTAAAGGCAAATCAAATAAGCATAACTACAGTTCAAATTGATAGTAACAGAATACCTTCTGTGGTCTTTAAACTTGTTTATAAAACCGGCCAAGCGCGTGTTGGGATATCTCATAATTTGATCGTCTATTACTTGTGAAGATGTTGAGTCTAGTTTTCCTTTTAAATTAGGTACCTACTTTATTCGTTTTTTAATGTGCATTTCAAGAAACTAAATTATTATTTAGGTGCATCAGCAACAAATAAGTATCTAGAATAGGGTTGTTGAGGATTCCTCTTCCTCTTCCTCTTCTTCCGTTTCCGCATCCTCATAAATAAAAAAAAAAATTCCTCTTCCGCTACCGCTTCCTCAAAATTTAAGAGGAATTTATGTGGAAATTTCATTACGCATGCGCGTCTCGTATCCATGGCAACGCACACACACGCAGCAGCGCGATGCCGGGCCGAACAAGCGAGCGAGGCCTCCCCACCCGCCACTGGCGCTGTTCCTTGCTAGTTTGTTTTAATTTTATTGACATACTTAAATTACATACAATATTATGTTTATACGCGTATGAAGTCGACGAAAAAGTTGACGATTCCATGCAGCCGCCATCTTGAATTTACATTTTGACACCACTATCGAATTCAATACCCTCAAGAACCATGAATACGACACCCATGACGAAAAAGTTGTCAATTCCATGCAGCCGCCATCTTGGATTTACATTTTGACACAACTATCGGATTCAACACCCTTATGAACCATGTAATCGTACCCATGACGAAAAAGTTGACAAATTGAAAAATTGTCACCAAAGTCAATTTTCAACTATTGGTACCTAACGTCCGATACGAAATGCGAATAAATCATTGCAGTATAACTATGAAGAAAGCAAATGAAACTAACGACCTCCCCGGTCCGGCACCGGGGAGGTCGTTAGTTTCATTTGCTTTCTTCATAGATCTCAGAGGGGGCCGATAGGACTAAAGGGTTAAGCCGACGGTCCCGGTTGCTATAGATCAATAACAGTCGGTAAACCTTGTCCCAGGCCATATGTATGGGTGGTTTGAAGACATCCGACAGCGGGTTGGCCACTAACCGTTATCTCCGTGGTGGAGTAAGCTCCAAGCCTCAAGAAGGGAAGAGACTCGTGTCCAGCAATGGGACGTTTCAACGGTTCATTAATATTATTATATCATTAACTGCCTCAGTAGCGTAGTGGTAGCAGGCCAATACTACTACGCTGGGGGTCCTGGGTTCGATTCCCGGGTCGGGGACTATCAGAGATAACGATAAAAAATCCTATAATACTGGTGCTATTGGGATTTTTCCAATTTCTGGAAGTTTCCCAGTAAGGTACCTCGGAGTTTGGCAATGTGCCCGGAGATGGCAACAGGTTCGCCACCTGTTACATGGGCGAAAACGTAACCGGCGAGTTGTGGGTGTTTGCAAGTATGCTTAAATGCATGCATTTACCTCTGCCTACCCCTTCGGGGATTACCGGCGTGAAGTTACGTACCGTTCTTCCTCTTCCGCTTCCTCATCCGCATCCTCTTCCTCATTAAAAATCCTCTTCCTCATCCACATCCTCTAAATTTGCGCGTCACAATTCCTCTTCCTCCTCCTCTTCCTCATAATCACTTCCTCAACAACCCTAATCTAGAATATCCCTACTTCAATAGTGACTCGAACTAGGAGACACACCTACGTCAAATAAAATGAAAGCTATCTCGTCAATCGATTTATTGACATTTTTAAATCAAATAATTCCAAAAGTACACGTAAATGTAGTGTGCCTTTCTGTTAGCTTATGAAGTACCTAGGAGCGCCAACCTTAGGTTTAAAGAAACAAACGGACATCGTATCAATGTTTGTGGCAGACTTCGAATTTTGAGTATCGCATTGCTCTCAGTGCAGTACTTAGCTAAATTACTTGTTTTTATTTTAAGCAAGTAAAAGTATAAAGATTTTTTACCATGTAGTTATAATTTAAATAAACATTTTTTAATACATTCCTTATTTCTTAAGGTATAAAAATAGTACCGAAATTAGGTAAATACCTACTAACACAAACCAGGGGCGGGGGTTTTATTTTATATTGCTTATAAGGAATTAAGTCTCTCATCCTTAATGAAAAATGAGACTTCACCCCTTAAACACTTTGTGAAGAAGAATCTATCTATCTAATACCTTTAAACGTTTTCGTAGGTTTTCGCGAGCTTCGTACATTGTAGAAATTAAACTTGCGGATTTTCTCGCGTATACAACACTCCCAAACTTCTTACACCTGCTAGCTGGAAAGCGACCGAAACGTCGGGTGTAAGAAGTTTGGGAGTGTTGTATACGCGAGAAAATCCGCAAGTTTAATTTCTACAACAAGCAATTCTTGTATATATATATATAGAATCAAGATCTCGGAAACGGCTCCAACGATTTTCTTGAAACTTACAGATTAGGGGTTTTTCGGGTCAAGAAATCGATTTATTTAGGTTCCAGGTCCAAGAAAAGCTCGGTTCCAAGTTAATAATAAATTTTCTTCATAACCGACGACTAACGCCATCTATTGATGAATAGAAGAACCATTAGTCTACTAACGTTAGTCATATTTTTAGCAAAGAAGTGTTTGATTTGAGGTTAGACCATAAAAAATCAATTGTTTTTATTCATATTTCTTCAGTATGCAATTCGAACTAAATATAATTTTCAAAAATCGCTACGGAGCGAAGCTCGGTCAACCAGGTACTTATTATTAACAGACACTATTTACCATGTTACATGATAGGGAAAATGGCTTTATACATTTAAATATTTTTCAAATCATTGTAATACCCTGTTATAGATTTTCTTCCAAATATAAAGTGTTATGTCATGCGCCATAAATTGCGCCCGCATTTTTTATCGCGACCTTTTATCTTCCCTTCATGTTTTTGTAGTTTTTAACCACTTAAAGGAGCACAACAGAATTCTAAAATAACATAGATATGATGTAATAACACATTTAATTTTATTAAGTAGGTATGCCTAAGACATTTTATTGCTTGGAATACCTACAGAATAACTAAAATAGATTTTCAAAGTCTTCTGAAAAATACACTGTAATAACACTGCTGGACTAAAGCCTCCCTTAAGGAAGGATATGCCATAATCTCCATGCTTGGGATGCGGATTGGCGATCACAGTGGCGGTAGTTTTATCGCAGGACGCTGCTGCCCATCTTGCATTATTGCACTTATTACCGCCCCATTGGAATGGTTTGATCGCCAATGTTTGGTTGACTGACTGCACTAGTGGGTGATGGGGACGTCACGTTCCGACGCTATCGAAAAATATATCTGTCTGTTTTCCTAGACACTAGGTGTCAAAGTAGGATAGCCCAGGACAAAAAAAAACTTACATTGTAGGTGAAGGGTGCATCATTCAGCATTTTGTTTGTTACATATGTAACACAAATAAAAATAGATCCTTTAGCACTTTACCTTCATATTCTATCCTGGCCGCTAGACCAAAGTCTCCAATTTTGACACGAAGGTCATCATCAAGGAACAGATTGCCAAGCTTCAGGTCACGGTGAATGATACGCTTGCTATGTAGATATTGCACACCAAGAAGGATCTGGTGCATGTAAAATCTTGTTTCCGGCTCTGTGATGGCTTTTCTACGTTTATGTAATTCCATCATTGACTGAAAATATTTTTTTTATTTAAATATGAACCTTCATTTATTTCTTAATTATCTGAGATTCATTAATAATTTTATTATATAAAATTTGTAATGGGCCTTATTTAAGCCCGGCCCACATTCTACCACATTACATGGCACCATTTTTTTTTGAGTTGACATTGTTGGTAAGTGAATACTGCAGAAAATAAGAATAAGTGCCTATAGAAATTTACATTACACAAAAGCTGAAGGTCGAAATGCAGATGCATTGCCAGCCCTGAGGTCTAAGCTGTTTTGCCCTTGTGAAAATGATTACAGGGAAATTATCACATACATATTATGTACATAACATCTTACTGGGACAAAATAGTGCTTAACATTACCATTTGAAGGTTAGGTAATGTGGTGGTCCCTACATCCTTCACCTTCTATTCATTGGAACTCTACCAGTACATTTTACACATATTTTTTTATACATAACTCAGTGCAATAAGATTTTAAAAAATGCTTACACTCACAGCACCACACTAGGTATAAACCTGTGTTGTGGGTACCATTGTACACACACAAGCAGGTAGAGGTAAATGCATGCATTCAAGCATACATGCAAACACTCAAGATTCGCCGGTTACGTTTTTGGCCCCTGTAACAGGTGGCAAGCCTGTTGACATCTCCGGGCACATGGAAAATGGAAAAATTCCAATAGAACCAGACATAAAGGACTACACCATTATCTCTGATAGCCCCCTACCCGGGAATCGAACCCAGGACCTCAGCGTAGTAGTAGTGGCCTGCTACCACTAGGCTACCAAGGCAGTTTTGATTCAGTAAAAAGGGTTTAAAATTTAAAGACAAAAAGACAGCACTTGACATATCTCAAATCTCAACAGTAAGAACCATAATATTACTTGGAAGAAAATTTTGAAATAAAGCAATTTTATTGCCAAATACCAATTGAACAAATGAAAGTTCCATCTTATGTATAAAATTAAACATGTTATAACTTTATACATATTATAAAAAAAAGGAATACAAGGATGAAGTTACATTACCGAAATTTAACATTTTCAATAAACCAGTAATTGTAATTAATTCTTTTGAAACACAGAGCCACCAGTAGTTGATTATTTATAAGAGAGGTGAGATCTTCTGATCTTTAGAGATTAAAGTGTATATACTTACCCGTCTCTTACATAGCTCGAGTATAATATAAATATTGAGAGAATCTTCAAAAAAGCTGTGGAAGCCAACAACATGCTTGTGTAGCAGGGAACGGTGAATGGAGATTTCTTGAGCCATCTTCTCCTTCTGACTCGACTTCACCATCAGTTTCTTTGACACTATTTTTCCTGCGTACACCTGGTTGGACGCTATGTCTTGTATCTCGTAGCATTTTGCAAAGCCTCCCTACAATGTTCGAAGGTTGAAGATATAAAATTGTTAAAATAATTCGACTTGTAATAATGTAGTTACTTTGTTTAAATGACATATTCGTAAATTATAGTGGAATTCTGTTGCTATCTTTAGTATGTTTGGAGCATGTGTAACGGATAATCCAAACTCTTTGCTGAAGCAGGTGTTCAGTACATTATGTATTTGGTCAAATTAGTAATTGCAGACAGCTTACGATAAATATAGATTTTGTGATCCCACTGAATTTGATACTAACTCTAAATTACAGATTTTTTATGTAAGACACTCACCTTTCCAAAAAATCTCAATCTCTGATATGTGCAGTTTGTTTGAGGATCGTGTATAATTTCAGGAATTTCTTTCTTTTCATCTTCTTTGATCGACGACATTATAAATAATCTTAAAAATAAAAATTAACACTCAAATAAAATATATCCAACAGCAAACGTTTTGATTGTTGACAATTTCACAATGGAGATTTCAAACTTTCAAACGGCAATCGTTTGAATTAAACTTTGAAAGCAGTTGCTATGAATTTTGAACGTTTCAATATTAGAACCAATCACTGCCTGGTATTTCCTACTATTGTTGTATAATGTTGCCAGCAATTTTTTGTATTACGTTCCATATGTACTTTGTGTTGCTACTTCAACATTGTAATACTGTCTATGAATAGTTTATGGTTTATGCTAGAGTTTATAATTATCTGGCAGTGGCAGCCTGGCTGTGGTCAGCGTCCACTTAATCATGATAAAGTATCATGATTAAGTGGACGCTACCGACATATACCGAAAGGTGTTCATGAACAAAATACTGAGCTCATTATTCGATTAATTCTCAAATAGTGTTTATAAAGTCACCTACCTAGTTTAAAAAAAAAAATGAGATCAGTGCAAAACTGTAAGGTGTGAAAAATGGTATAGTGATACAGCCTTAGCATACAGCTCTCACAACTGTGTAGTTAGGTTTAATGCTATGATTTAGGTGTTCTTTATTATATATATAAAAGGGGAACAATAGAGCAAGTTGGTATCAATGAGATATAACCAGAGAATATGTAATAATATATTATATACAGATAGAGAGTTTTTTTTCAAGTTAAATATAAGTTTCAACTTTAATAACTTAATTAAAACTGGAAGGATTTTTTATGAAAGAAGGTTACTGTTTTCGACTTTTTGCAGCTGGAAACACTATATGGAAAGCGCGGGATACTTTGAACTGTGAAGTTTTTAACACTTACGCGGCGCGCGATTTTTGCATTATTTGTTACTAAATAGTTTTTAATAGTAACTATTGTAGTCGTCTGATCATACTGTAACTATAATCTAACTAACTTGTGAGCAATTTTACATTCACGAAATTTGTATTTTACTTTTTAAATTCCAAAAGATTACCGTATCTACGTATACAACCTACCTACCTTACTACTTACTACCTACCGATTTTTTTTTATGGAATTAGCAAACAAGCATGCAGTTCACATTGATGTTAAGTGATGACTGCAGCCTATATACACGCCCACACAAAGACCAAGGTCAAAATGCAGATGCGTTACCACTTCTGAAGCCTAAGGTGTTATGTCTCTGTGGCGGAAATTACAAGGCCATACCGGTGCTGAACATTACCAAATGGTAATGTTCAGCACTATCGTATTCCGTTCAGGTGGTAATCCACCTGAACGGAATACGATAGTGCTGAACACTACCATTTAGCGGCAAGTATATTAGGTAATGCGATGGTGGATACGTACGCGAGCTCCATCACTGGAGCTCTACCACCGGTACACCGAATTTCTAACGAATAATCCGAAATAATTTCATATCCCTATCCGTATCCGGTATAATATTCATTCCTCTAATCAATATAAGTAACCAAATGCGCTGCAACCAAATGGTGAGAGCAGCCAAACGCCGCTATATTTACGAAAGTATTTCTGACTGTTCTCAGGCGGATATTTGGAAGTTCCTTAAATCTCTCGGCTTATGCAAGTCTCACGCCAATTTAGCAGCTTCCAATATTTCTTTGAATCAGCTTAATCAGTATTTCGCTAAAACTTCAGTAATTGATCACAATATTATATATGATTCCCTTAAGAAACTTACTTCCGAGCCTATTTTTTACTCCTTTACATTTTCTCCTGTTACCTGTGATGAGGTAGGCAAAACGATCGATTCAATCAAGTCCAAGGCAGTTGGCTGTGATAATATTAATAGATCCATGATACTTCTTATTTTAAATAGTATCATTCCATATATTACCCACATAGTGAACTTTTCTTTAATGACCGGGACTTTTCCATTTTCTTGGCGTAAAGCAAACATCATCCCACTTCCTAAAGTTACCAATCCCTGTCTAGTAAATCACTTTCGGCCTATCTCACACATCCTCGCTGCGATCTCTCTACAGATTCAAAAACTTTTTACCTGTCAGCACTAAAACGTTACTTGTGCAATCGCTCGTGTTGCCTATCATTGACTACGCTGATGTCTGCTATCCGGATCTTCCCAGGAACTTCTTAATCAACTGGATCGTTTACTTAATAACTGTATTCGTTATTAAGTAAACGATCCAGATTATCTTTGGTTTACGTAAATTCGATCACATCTCTCTCTGTCGCTCTCGGTTAAGGTGGCTTCCTATCCGTCAGCGACGATATGTCAGGTTACTTTGCATGTTATTTTCCTTAATTAACGATCCTAACTCTCCGGATTACCTTAAATTAAACTTTCATATTCTGGGCGATTCTCACAACATCAACCTTCGTTCTTCTGAAAATCTCCTACTTGAAATGCCTTCCCATCGAACTGGTTTTATGTCCAATTCTTTCACTGTTTCAGCAATAAAGCTCTGGAACGCTCTCCCCGCTGACATAAGAAAGTCCTCCAGTAAGTTTAGCTTTAAACGGAAGCTCCGAGAACATTTCTTGAATTTGCTTTGAGACATTCTTTATATATTTATATTTCTATTTAAGTATGTATTGGTATGTATATTTTATTTATATATATATATATATATATACACATATATATATTACTTTTGCTATTCTCGTATATAAGTAGGTACCTACCATTTTATTTATAATATCTATAATAACTATAAAATACTTGTATGAATTTATGTGTAATTTTGATGTTAGTATTTTTTTTTACTTCACTTTGTTTTTCTTCTTGGTCTCTCACTGCACCTCAGTAAAATTCTCTCCATTACCCAAAGGTTGACTGGTAGAGAATGCTTTTTAGCATTAAGTCCGCCACATGTACCAAATTGTGCAAGAAAGTTTAAATAAATAAATAAGTTGTCCACACACGCCAGTCTGTTTTAAAATGTTTTCTCTTTAGTAAATTGAGTGCGCAGTTCATATATTTTAGTTTCCACATCTTTTTTTTGGGTATATTTTAGGGCTTAGGAAATTTCTTGAAATGTATCGTTCTTTTTGTTTCTATTCTTGTATTCTTTGATAGAAGTATATCATAGTAACGCTTTAGATTAAAATAAAATTCCATTATTGCATAATTTTAACGTTGCTCCCATAGAATTAGGTTGCTCCACACTACCCCCGTCTTTATAAACAGTTGCACACACTGCAGATACATCCGCACACGTCAACATCAACTCTGCAAAATGGCCTGATCAACTCCGCAACACAAGTGTTGCTCGCAATATGATCACAGCAATTCGGCGACATGTATAAGCAACCCAACATGGTTGAAACAAATGTTTACCATGAATACAAGGTTTGCTTTTTTCACAGCTCCAAGGGACATTAGTGTAGGGATGGGTATTTGATATAAATTTCGGCTTAAGTTCCGCATTCCTGAGCTTTACAGGACACAATAACTCCGACAGACCGAAAGATAACTTGGCTAGGGGGCAAAGCACCGAACGTATTTCCCCGTAACATCTTTATGTTGGGAGAAGAAAAACCGAGCATTCCTGAGAAAAAGGGTTTTGACAGACAGTCGGACGAACAGACAAAGCGACGGAAAGTGATCCTATAGGGGTTCTGTGTTTTCCTTTCGAGGTACGGAACCCCTTAAGAGCGGCGAAGATGGACCACCAAAATTAATGAACGGGAAAGTTGATTAGAAAACATAATACTAAATTGATCGTTACTGGACAACAATAGCAAAATTTATTGTAGTAGCTATACGTTTTAGCTTTATAAAAAGTTGTAAGTACACGATAAAATGTTATCTCGTGGGTAGATATATCATTGTAAATACATTTCCTGCGTGTCTTCAATCCATGTAGTACGAGGTTGGGCCAGTGCCAGGGCGTATTTATAATTATTAAGTTTTATTAAATAAAGTATGAAAGAACCTACTTAGTTAAATAAGTTGATATTAAAATAAGTAATAGTAATTAATTTTATGGAAATTGTTGTAGTAGTAAGAGTATTTTCGTAATGACATTTTTAAATTCAATAAAAAGGGAAAGTAAATGTTGAACTCGAGCAGGGATCGCACCTGCGACTTGCGACCTCAGGATAACACGCCTATGTATATGGAACATAACTCGAAAATACATATATAGGCTTAAAATTATATTGAAAGCTAAACAAAACGGCCCGAATTAGAATTTATCTCAAATTATTTTCAATAAAATAATTTGATAGAGTTGAGTTAATCGCATCTAATATATATAGAGCAGCTTAAATATTTAATAAATAGGTATTGAAAATAATACCTACTTATTAAATATTTACCTAATGTATTAAAAATAATAATTAAAGTCCTTGCAACGGAATGTATAAGGAAAAGTTTGAAAGTTCGAACTGGTTAAGGTGAATGTGGTTCTGCTTACCATTTACATGAACCAAGACTATTACCTCGATTACTCACAAAAAAATGAAGTTACTACCTACTCCTTTCATAAGTCAGTACAGTTAGCGTGCATTTGTGGCCGTGGCCGAGCTGTGAGGCTGTGAGCGAGTTGTAGTTGAAGCGAATTGTTTAATCATTTATCGACTCAGTGTCAGTGTCGTGGTTTTGCACCATTGATTGTTATGTCGCGAACTTGGAAAATATTTATAAATTCCTCATTTAATACCAGTGCATTCGAGAGATCGCATTTTAAACAAAGAAGGACGGGCTTTTTACGGACCGGTATTTATAAACTGCGACATTAGTGACCATTTCATAAATAGTTAGACGAATTGATTACAAGATGCAATTATTAGGATTTTGTTTGTGTTTGTCGTTAATTTTTAATAAAGTTAATATTTGTTATTCGTATCGTACTTGGGTGACAACAGACGAATGTAAGTTTTCAAATCCTTTTATCTACTCGTATTAATTAGGTACTTTCAAATACCATGCGCTATTCATACCTACCTCACTAACTTATTTTAAGATTTATGTAGATATGTAGATACCTAGTATACCTACCTCCGTTACTGTATGATTGCTGACAGATTTACCTAATGCTTTTCCATTCCATGCACACAACGTTTTTAATCTTCAAAATACTATTTACATATATTTTCTACAGTTAAAGATTGAAGAAAATATTTGTGTGTATATTTTTTATAATGAACCAATGATTCTTGTATCGAACAAGAATCATTGGTTCATTGTAGTTGTTCAAGTAGTTTAAAATCCATTTATTGATTTAAATGGATTCATTTCATTCAATCCTATTAAATCACAGCAATAGAAATATTTTTGCGGTTAGAATGGAACGTGTAGGCACAGTAGGTAGAGCTTCCAATTCATATTATTCCAATTCATAACCAATAATCAAGACTCGCTTAAAATCGAATAAACAGAAATTGAATATTGCAATTTTATGTCATAGGTATATATATATATCTCTATGAAATTATGAAACTAGATGCCTGTACTTAGACATCTTCACAAACTTTTACGGTTATTGTTTAAATTAATTTCAATTCAAGATTCAATGCATTATAAAAAAAATCAATCTCTTTGTTTTATGCCCGGTTCACCTCAGGGAATTTATCAATTTGGAAAACCATCTCAAATTTCTGTTAAAGTCCATTGTCCTCCCTCCCCACTTTACCAGAAAAACGGCGATATTTGGACGTGAAAAGAAGTAAGAAGCTATAGGTACTGACTTACTTGTTTAGCGTAACAATCCAATATACCAGAAATTGAGAAAAAAAGTTTAGAAATTAACTTCAGACTGTTGCTTTGATCTGTTTAGCAACTAACTTCAGACTGTCGCTTTTATCTGTCGGTGTGCGCGCGCATCTTAAAAATTTACTTTCATTATTTATTCCAATATTTTTTGGATCGCAAAACGTAATATCTAATAATTAATTAAGTAATTAATACCTACCTAATCTATCTTATATCTTATTATATATATATATAAATCAATTGCTGTTCGTTAGTCTCGCTAAAATTCGGGAACGGCTGGACCGATTTGGCCAATTTTGGTTTTGATAGATTTCTGGAAGCCCAGGGACGGTTTAAAAGGTAAGAAAATATGAAGAAATTGAAGACAAATAGTAAAAACCAAATTTTCATTTTCGCGTACAAATAGTCCGTAGGTATCTATCAAATCTTAGACTCATTATTTCATTCTGAGGCAATACGAAGTTTGCCGGGTCAGTTATAAATAAAAAAATATTGACTAATCATAATTAAATTAGGTGCGGTTAGTTACTTACCTAATGGTCTACAAATTACTTTACCGCTTATTATGATACCTACATACGTATAAGTACATATACCTAGGTATTTAATATCTAGACAAGCGTGTTCAGCCAAGTTAAAAATAATCGTCCAAGTGCGTGCCGATCACGCACAATGTAAGGTTCCATTTTTCAGCATCATAAACAAAAGACGACTTTCAAATGATTACAGATAATATTAATAGAAGTTAACTATTTGATACTTGTAACAAAATAATTCACCCTTACGGCCCTTACCTACCTTATATTATCACTATGTAATCGCCGTCAGGCATACTATCATCTGCCATGACCAAAAATGCATTTTTAAGCCTGTTTCATGCTTTTCTAATTTTACAATATATAATAAGTGATATTGAATCCATTGTTCGTTGATTGAAATACTTTGAACTTAGTTCACTGGTAACACGGCAGTCCTAAATCAGGCCTCTCGATACACTATCAATATTTTTTCTGCGGTTCTGTTGATCGGTTGACTTGGAGACGTGACCCGGTAGGATATATTTATAAGTCGGCATATTGCGGTTTAATAATTCATGATAAAATGAAGGCCGCCCTTGAATTTCTTTCATGAAATAACGATATGTGGTACGAAGCTCGAATTCTAAATTAAACAGACGTTTAAATGAATACCTATAATCATCGACGACACTACGCATGTCTATAATCGATAAAGTTGATAAATTTTTTACACTTAGGTGAGTGTCGGGACGTGACGACCCCGCCGCCCACTATCGGAAGAATTATCTTCTACTGGAAGATAATTCTTCCACTTGTACAGTCAGACAATCGAACAATGCCGGTCAAACCACTATGGGGTGGTAGTAAGTGCAATAACGCAAGATGGCCAGCAGGTGTACTGGTGGTAGAGTTCCAAGTGTAGGAGCTCGTTGTCTTAGGCACCACTGCATTAGGTACCTACCTATTGGCGGCCAAATGGTTCTGTTCAGCACTATCGTGTTCCGGTTGGATGGTAATGTATGACCCCGTAATAACTATCACAGAGATATAACAACCCTTGAGACAAGGATGACAACGCATCTACATTTTGACTTACGGCTGCAGTTATCACTTAACATGTATGTGAACTGCATGCTTATTTGCCACCTTCGTAACATAAAAAAACACAGATATATAGAAGCAAAGATGTCAAAGGGGAAGCGATGACACTCTCCACTGCAGACATTAGATGTTTTGTCTCTCTGTATTAAATACCTATAGGAACGTACGTTACCAATCACCATCTTTTATTACTGAAACATGGTGGAGCTGATGAACAATTTGGCGACAGCTCATTTTGTGTTGCTCTCAAGCATTTTCATTGGGTTTCTTCCACCAGTAGAAACGTTTTAGCAGTTTTTATTCACCAAAATAAGCATGCAGAAATGTATTAATTTTATATCAAATTCATCCTTTGCAGTGGAAAATCACATTAGTCCTGATGATCTACGTGAATTTTTAAAGTTAAGAATCAAGAGCAACAATTTAACAACAACTACAGAACCTGCTGATGACTACGTGTCATTCCAGGTAAGATGAATCAGATGGGACTTAGGATGAGGGCAGTTTAATAATGGCAACCCTTGATAAGTCCCACTGCTGGGCGAGTCTCTCCCCTCCTTGGGAGGAGGCCTGGAGCTCGCCATAGACCTCCGGTTCTGGGGGCCTCCACAAAAGTCGGCTGAGTTTTGATGTTGGTCGTACATTTTTGATAAGTTGCCTATTTAAATCTCTTACCCTTAGAGGAATAATGGCCTTACCAAATGTAAAAGTAGAGGGCACGCGAGGACGGAGAGGGTAAATACATTACTTTTGCTCGGTCGTTTTTGTTTGCTCCTTAATTTAACTTATATGTCAGAAATAGGGCGCCACAATATTACTAAATTAGAGCGGCCTAGGGGCCTCCTAATGCCGCACGGGCCTCTGATGACCTTAGACCGCCCCTGGTTTCAAAGCACTTTATTGAGTTCCACATTCCAATGACGCTGGAGGAAAACACCAAACTGTCAGTGCCGGATGCGGTGAACTGTTTCGGCCTCATTTTTTCCGAAATCCATACCCATTTCTAATTTGCCTCACTGTTAAGGAGGAAAATTTATGACAAACACAGTATTGTTAACCGCATGATGCTGCAATCTTTCATTGTCAGAATATCATAATAAAATTATTCAGCTATTTTCTGAATAAACATGGTAGGTACCTGAGTAGTTTTTTGGTTTTTTGTCATGTTTCAATAAGTTTTATTTTAATGTCATGAAGTGACAAACAAGCTTAGAGTAAACATTGATGGTAAGTAATAAGCCAATAAACATCTACATGAAACCGGAGAATTCAATGTAGATGCGATGCAACTCCTGACGCCTAACATTACCATCTGACTGGTAGACGATAGTGTCGAACACTACCATTTAGTGGCAAGGTCACTGGAGCTCTACCATCAGTAAGAAAAGTAAGTGGTACCTACTTGAGATATACATATTTATATACTTATATATTTTTATAACACAGGAAGAAACCACCAAGCTGCCAGTGCCGGATGCGGTGGACTGCTTCGGCCTTGGCTCTTTGACGAAACAGCTGTGGCTGTTCAACATGCGGCCTGGTTCTTCTGACGAAATCAATACTCATTTCTACTTTTCTTCACGTTTAAGGCCTGGGAGAGTTCAGGTGACTTTTCTTGTATCTATAAAAAAAAATACAGTAAAAAACTTTCTTTAACATATTTTACAGCAATGTGTAAAATAACCTAATACATTGTCCTAAAGTCTCTCTCAAACATAACTAATCATTTACAATGTCGAATTCCAATGTCATAATTTACATACGGACGCATTGTTCAGGTATATCCGGGCGCTCAGTTCGGCCTCGACTGGGTGGACTTTAACCCGCGCAGGCGCACCGTGATGATAGTCCACGGCTTCATGAGCCATAGCAACTCGACCTGGGTCAGGGATATGACGAGGGCTTTCTTGGATTGGGTATGTCTCTTCTATTTCTATGTTAATAACTTAGTAGAGGAGACTTCTCAGTCTGTCCACCACCGGACTGGCTATATAGGTCAAGGTAACGTTTACCAGGCGGACCTAGCCTACTCGGACCCTTCATGGGTCTACGAGTAGCTAGCTAGCTAATGGCAGATGAGCTCATCTGGCATAGGTCCCGGGGCCACTATCCAATCTTAGGGCCGCGGGCGTGTGAGTAGCTACTGACTAGCTAGCTAGTGAGTAGCCCAGTCGGACCCTGAGTCAGCAACCGAACAATGGTGGTCAAACCATTCTAATAGAGCAGTAGTTAATGCGGCCTAGTAAAGAAATTAAATTTGCGAATTTTTTAAGTAGATTTTTTCACGTCTACGTGTAAAAAAGGAGAATGATACCGTTCCATACATTTCTGGGCCAAGGGGGCCGACCGCCTAACTGAAATACTTTCGTTTAGGACGTTATTTTGTCGGTTTCGTACCTACCGCCTATTAAAACATTTTGCTCTCATGTATATTTATACCTGCGGACGAAAAAACTTCCAGGAAAAAGTTAGGTGGTACAAAACTGATAAGATGTTGTCATAATCGAAAGCTTTTGAGTTAGGCGGTCGGCCCCCAGGTGTTAACTCTGTACTCTCTCTTTTATGTTAGATAGGTATTTGTTTTTCTAACTTTTTCGCTTTCTGTATACATAAAGTTACGGTGTATTTTGTTTTTAATCATATTTTTTTTTACATTTTTGTAATACGTATTTAATAACTTAACTTATGGTTAACCCTAACGATTTTGCGGGCCCATATTTGCCCGTCTCCTTTGGAGATCGTCTGCGTAGAGGTGACAGAGAGAAGATTATAATATTTTAATAAGTAAGTTAAATTGGCGTAAAGTAAAAAAGGATACAGTAATTAAACAGCTAATCTGTATAATACAATATTGCAGGAAGACGTGAACGTGATCGCAGTGGACTGGAGCAAAGGCGGCAATACGTGGAAGTACTGGAGAGCCGTCGCTAATACTCGCAGAGTGGGCTCCGATATCACCGGGTAAGTAAACTGGGAATTTTGCCGCAGTACGACGGCGATGTGGATTTTTTTGATGCATGTACATAATCGCTTTATTTATTTATTTATTAATTTTAAGATAGTTTGGTAAAGGTTTTTATAAAAATATTTGTAATATATGCTGCAATAAATTAAATAAGTATTTTTTTATCTCGGTAAGTAAGTATTTTCATCGTTTTTTTAATTATAACGATGACTAGCATTTAATCGTTTTATTTGAATTTTTCTGTGAATATTCTTTTAAAAATTTCTAAATGAGTGTCATATTCTTTAAAGATCTACTCAACTAGTGACTAACATAACAAATATAGCTGTTGATATATAAAAAAAACTTAACTACTTTAACCTTTTTAAAGCCTTTTTTAGCCTAGATGAGTATTATGTTCCTACCTATTTACGTGATAATCTTAATATATATAAATCTCGTGTCACAATGTTTGTCCTCAATGGACTCCTAAACCACTTAACCGATCATAATAAAATTCGCACACCATGTGCAGTTCGATCCAACTTGAGAGATAGGATAGTTTAAATCTCAAATTATAGTCGCAATTTTAATTTATTGCTGATAATTTGTGCGTTATTATTTGACAGTCACAATTATCTGTTAACTCCAAATGATTCTAACAGATGTCGATACCTTTCGACTGGGTTGAGTGAGTAATCAATAGATGGCGCTGCTATGGTAAATCTACAAACGTGTCATATAAGCTACATTTTAACAGCATAATTACCACGTGTTGTTGGCGCGTTGTTATAAAATTAAAATGACAATGACAGATTGTGACCCACCATTTACACGAAATGTAAATTAAAGAAAAACTATGTTATGAAAATAGAATTCTTAGTTATTAGATCTTTTTTCTGTACAACTTGAGGTTAATAATTACGTTAAAAAAGTCTTGAATATGGTTGTTCCTAATTAGAATCGCAATCAATTGTGTTACTCAAAATAACAATAAAGTACTTTAAAACGTTCTAACTCAAGTTTTAATCACTCAAAGTTAGTTTTAATCCAAACATATTATTTTCGTATATGTAATTAATATTAACATTATTTTTAAATAATTACAAACGCTGTTTTTACTATTGAAACGTTGACAATGTAGGTATCGTCAACATTATTACTGTCATAGATTTTCAATCTACCCGAAAAACGATTGTACTTATAGAATACCAAGAACAAACCTAGGTACTTATATCAAAGAACTGTTCTTTAAATATAAAATACTTTATTTCTACTTAACGTAAAGTTTTGCAGAAATCAGAATGATTTTATACTTCCAGGCTGTATGGACCATGTCTTTTGCCTTACTGTGTGTACTTTACCAAATGTGTATTACTGGCATTACTGCGGCGGTGCCATGCATGACATATCATAAGTTTACACACAAACTACAAGTTTAAAAGTGATTAAATGTGTGTGTAAGTAATCAATGATTAAATCTCAGCAAAAAGAGGTATTTGCCGTGCTGGTAAATAACTGTTTTCAAGTGGGTCAAAATTCTATATAATTTCTGGCTTTGTCATTTATTTTGTAGTGAACGAAATACCGTATAATTCAATTATTTCCACTTTTTAAATTTTTGGTGTTAGCAAAGCCGGCCACGTGTTACATAGACTGAAGTATAAATTGAAATCATATTATAATGAATGAAGATAATACAGTGAAATTAATCCTGTTTTACAAGAGAGGTAGGTAAATAAGGAGACCACCAAATTTTTTTACAAATACCGTCTGTGTGAAAAAGCATAGTGGACTCCGTGACTGATGTTCTCTTATTGTTCCTCTTAGATTGTTTACCATAATGTAATATAACAAAAACTTTAGCCACAGCAACGCGTGGCCGGGTCAGCTATCTATAATATAAAAATGAATCGCAAAATGTGTTGGTAAGCGCATAACTCAACAACGCCTGGACCAATTTGGCCAATTCTTTTTTTAATATGTTTGTTGAATTTCAAGGATGGTATGTACGAGTGTATACGATATGTATGTATGTGGCGAGAAAAAGTCGAATAATTGCCGGAAAACCCCTAAAAACAGCCCTTTTCTTTTTCCCATACAAATGTTTTCTAACTAAAACGTAAAGTCAACTTGAGCTTTATTGCTGTTGCATAAAGTTCATATTAAATTACAAGCACTCACGGTTGTCTAAGCAATGTAGGTGTGTTCCTAACGTCAAAAAGTCAATTTGCACTTTATTACCGCTGAACAAAGTTCATACTAAAGAAAGGTTAAGAGCTCTGAAGATTTTTCTTTTTTGGAAATGTGCGATCAACCTCCTAAGAGAGGAGGTGATAGTTTGTACGGGTATTTTGTCAGTTTTTAATGCCTCAAAATTGGTTTACAGACTCTTTTGTTGCATCAATATATTTTTTTAATCTTCCCTCAATCCCCTTAAAATGGGTAGGGAAGTTGGAATAGGACTTTCCGCAATTTTCAAGGTGGAATATTAATGAACAGGCTCTAATTAAATAGATATTTTTGAAGTTATAGACGTTTTCGAAGCTAAGTTAAGTTACACAAGCTATTAGTACTCCACAAAGAGGTACGCAACGGGAAACTTGATTGGGACATTTCCAACACATTATTTAATTGTGAGGCAATACGAAGTTTGCCGGGACAGCTAGTATAATATAAAAATAAATAAAATTAAATACTAGTATCTCAATCTATCCACTCGGGTAAATATTTTGCAAAACATGAACGAGTAGCATTTCGTTCTTCAATTGTAGTAAATAATAGGTAATTCCATTGTATTAACAGCTTGTAATTATAATGATTAAGTGAGAAAATAATAAAGACTAGTGATAGCATTGTTGTCGCTGAGTGATACTCGTAGTTAGTAATAGTCAATTCAGAGAAACGAGGAAAGTGTGAAATTGAATGCCAGCTTTTTTAGATCAAGGCCTTTTTATGGTGACGTACGATTAAGGATGCAAACCGAAAATGTATGTAGAGATTACGTAGATAGAGAATTTATTTAAATTTAATTTTCAGCGTGTTAAGAATTTCTATGGTAAATTGTTATTACACAAGATTAATACAAATTGGTTATATAAAATTTAAGTTTAACTTTTAACTTCCTAAGTATTTTAATTTTCTTTTGGTGTATGTATTTTGTTATTTCGTACCTATCTACACGTTTTTTAATAGAATGTTCTTAATTGGTCTAGCCCATTACAAACACTTTTTTCTCTATATATCACGAGGAAAAAAGTGTTTTTAGCGAATGTTCGAAGAATGGGCGAAGCTTGGATTTTCCTGTAGAAATAACGCAGTAGTTCTCACGCTCGAAGCTCCATCACTGGAGCTCGAGCAGAAGTAAATCTTTTCAACGTGAATCAGGTTTTTGCAGCAAGTGATAAGTGCGACGGGCGCGAGGGTTAAGGACTTTCACTTCGTGGGCCACAGCTTGGGAGCCCATATATCGTCGTATGCGTCTTACCATTTGGGTCGCGTTGGCAGAATTACTGGTAAGTGAATAATTATATATGTTCATCTTCTAAGCCATTTTCGATGTAGGCCAGGCCTCCTTCATAAAATTCAATTTCTGTCGGTTTTGTGCGATTTCCATCCATTTCACTCCAGCTGTTCTTTTTAAATCGTCGTACCAACACATCTTCGGCCTTCCTTGTGGGCGTTTTTCTCGCCATGGTCTCCATCCAGCTAAAGCTTTACACCATGTTCCACGTTTTCTACCAACGTGACTAGCCCATTTCCATTTGCCGTTCAATTATTTATAATAATAATCATATAAAAAACGCATCGGTTGCATCACCCGCGCTCATCGATAATGAGATTGTACATTCCGCGGAAGTATGGTGAGTAATTATTTATAGTAATAATAATATAATAAGGTAGAGTGGCTTGTGGCCAGATGTTGGTGAGTAGCGAGCGACACTACCCTCCACTATCGTCTTGAGTTCCTCCGAGAGAACTACACAGTTGTGCTGTCGGACAGAGCATTAGATCTTTCACCTCTGGATAATAGGCTATTGTCTAAACTGCAAGAGTCATACACTCCGGGGTGGAAGTGTGTAATGGCATAATATCGGGGAAGCAGGAACCAGGAAGGAATAGGCAGGTTCATAGGCCCAGCCAGCTAGTCCTCCCAGTTCACCCACATAGCCTAAAGTCTGGCACAGCAATTCTCACTACAATAGTCCCATGTATTCTGCGGAGCCTGACTGTGGCTGTATTAACGATTGATGCAGGCAGAGTGCCTTTGGAGATTAGTAATGTGTATGTATATATATATATATATATATCTACGTAATATGTGGCGAGCCCATTCACATATATATATATATATGTGAATGGGCTCGCCACATATTACGTAGAACGAAATGTAACTGGAGAATTGTGGAAGTTTACACACATGTATGTTTCAGGGAATATACTCGTAGACAAGTGAAGTTATTGTTAGTATCCATTTGTGATAATATATTTATGAAAATATATTGTATGCTAGGAAAAACTTGCACTTATTTAAGAAAATTAATGACATACATACTTATAATACCAGAAATAAAAATAAATTTGTAGTTCCAAGTTTTCGCCTATCGAAAACACATAAATGTTTCTTAACATGTTGTATACAGTTTTATAACAAAATTCCGTCCAACATTCTTGAACTTACAGATAATAAATTCAAGTCATGTATTAAACGCACACTATGTAAAAATGCGTACTATAGACTCGATGACTATCTAAAGGATAGAGATGCCTGGACAAATGCTGGTCTAGCTCCACAAGACTAAACAATAATTTTGTGAAATGAATGTGCACTGTACTTCATATTGTAAAACATAGTTATAAGTGTCATATTGTGAAAATAGTTTTAAGGAACATATTTTGAAAAGACCCTACTGAGTTTTGTTTTGGCAGGTTTTTTCTTAGTAATGTGGGCTTTGGAACTCTGTCAGTGAATGACAAAGAATGTCCCATATTTTTTTGTTTAGTCTTATCTTGCCGTTTGTAAAAGAAAGTATGGAACATTCTGTTGATACCTATTTTTATCATTAAGTATTTTTGGACTATTATTTATTTTATTTCGTTTACTTTGATATATTAATCAACGTATCAGTTGTTATTCGCTTTAATTTTATATTTGTAATTTGACCTATCACAAGCAAATTCTATTATTTCCAAGTGATTAAATGAATTTTTGAGTTTGAGTTTTATCAACGTGTTTAAAGGACTGGATCCAGCTCAGCCGTGCTTCACGACGGCCGACCGCACAGCGAGACTAGACGACTCTGATGCTGACTTTGTTGACGTCATTCACACTAACGGCCGACTTTTATCCAAGATCGGATTCGGCTTGCCTTACCCTGCTGGTAAGTTGTATTATTTAGACTGGGTTGCACCACGATATTTGCTAAAGTTAAAGTTATTGTAACATTTCACATCCTTCTCTAACGTTAACAGATTTCTTTATGTGAGAGAAGGATGTGCAATGTAACAATAACTTTAACCTTAACAAATGGTGTGGTGCAACCCAGGCTTGAATTTATAATTCATCATCATCATCATATCAGCCATAGGACGTCCACTGCTGAACATAGGCCTCCCCCAATAACCTCCATGCCGAACGATCGGAAGCGACGTGCATCCAGCGGGGGGTACCTGCAGCCTTGATCAGGTAGTCGGTCCATCTTGCAGGTGGACGTCCTACACTGCGTTTGCCGATACGTGGTCTCCACTCGAGAACCTTTCTGCCCCAGCGGCTATCGGTTCTCCGAGCTATGTGCCCTGCCCATTGCCACTTCAGCTTGGAAATCTGCTTGGCTATGTCAGCGACTTTCGTTCGCCTACGGATCTCCTCATTTCTGATTCGATCCAATAGGGAAACGCCGAGCATAGCCCTTTCCATTGATCGCTGAGTGACTTGGAGCTTTCGTACGAGACCCATAGTGAGAGACGACGTCTCGGCACCGTAGGTCATCACCGGCAAAACGCACTGATTAAAGACTTTCGTCTTCAAGGACTGCGGGATGTTTGACGAGAAAACGCTCCTTAACTTCCCGAACGCTGCCCAGCCGAGTTGGATTCGGCGAATGACCTCTTTCTCGAAGTTTGACCTGCCTAGTTGTATGGTTTGTCCTAAATAGACATATTTGTCGACAACTTCGAGGATCGAGTTCCCAACGGACACTGGAGTGGGCGGTACAAGGTTATTGAACATGACCTTGGTCTTATCCATGTTCATTTTAAGGCCCACTCTTTGGGACACTCGATTGAGGTCTTCGAGCATTGTGCTGAGATCTTCCAGCGACTCTGCCATGACTATAATATCGTCGGCAAACCGAAGGTGATTGATGTATTCGCCGTTGACATTGATGCCTATTCCTTGCCATTCCAGGAGCTTGAAGGCGTCTTCCATTGCATTGGTGAAGAGCAGGTGTGAAATGACATCTCCCTGTCTTACTCCCCTCTGCAAAGGAATCGCCCTCGTGCATTGGTCCTGTACTCGGACTGACATGGTGGCGTTTTTATACAAACACTTCAACACTTCGATATACCGATAGTCAATGTGGCAACGCTGTAAAGACTGCAGCACAGCCCATGTTTCAACCGAATCAAAGGCTTTCTCATAGTCCACGAACGCTAAGCACCGGCCGGTTATACTCCTCGGACTTCTGTATAACCTGCCGCAGCATGTGTGTGTGGTCTATGGTACTATAGCCTTTTCGGAAACCAGCTTGTTCGGGAGGCTGGAAGTCATCAAACCTGCGAGCGAGACGGTTCGTGATCACCCTCGAAAACAGCTTGTAGACATGGCTCAGAAGCGAGATGGGTCTATAATTCTTCAATAGGGCTTTATCACCTTTTTTTAAGAAAAGCACCACCACGCCTCGATTCCATGCTTCTGGCGTAGTACCTTCGAATAGGACGGAATTAAAGAGCTTCTGAAGGACTTTCACTTCAAGGATCCACCCGCTTGCAGAAGCTCTGTCGTGATTCCGTCCTCTCCAGGCGCCTTGTTGTTCTTAAGCTGTTTGAGGGCCATCCTAATCTCGTACAGGCTGATGTCCGGGATATCTTCGGTATAGTGTCGGGTTAATTTGGCTCTCGGGTCTCTGACCAAATCAGAGGCACTTATAATTACGCCGGTTTAAAAGAATAAGGACGTCTCTTTGGAATACTCCTCCGTAGTTTGTGTACTTCTCGCTGTCTCTTGTGTATTCATAACAAGTTCCAAAGGTACATTAATTTCTACTTAGGTATATAAAATTCCGTGTATTAAATATATTTGCAAATCTCGGAATAAAATCCTACTCGCAGTAGGAGCTTTCCTTATTACATTTTTAACATTTCAAAACGTTTTCCTCTTAGACCTTTTTTAGGGAAGAAGAACCCAGATATTGCACATCGAGCCTACGACAGAGACAATCGACTAGAGCGTTATCTCTGCGTGCAGCAGAGATAACGCTCTAGTCGACTGCCTGCGCAAGCACTGATAGTCTGGCATTGGTCAAACTTGATCAAAATTGTTGATATACGTCACATAACGAAGGTGAGAAAGAAATAACGCTCTACAGACCCGAAATAAGCCGAAGTCTCCTTCCTTAGGTCAATGTGCAATATTTCTAGTTGGATACTGTAGTAATTGGGATATGTCAATAACTCAATCTGATCACTTTGCTATAAATATAAATAATCTATTCTTCAGTGAATTAAAGGCGTGCAGTTGGGTGTCTTTGCAATGTTATTTAAATAGAATACAAAAAGACGACTTTCTTCTTTGTTCAGGACACGCAGATTTTTATCCCAACGGAGGTATGAATCAACCCGGCTGCTTCAATAGTTCCAGATCAGTTTGGTCTCGGATGCTGCCAGATTCCTTTTACAGTAAGTGCTCAATCTAGTTGTTTTTATTTATAAGAGTTAAACGAATGGAGATGTTGGGAAAATAACATTTAGACAGTTCATAAAAATTTAAAATGTTTCAAATCGTATTACTCTATTTTTGGATAAAGGTATTTACAAGCGATTTAATAAAAAATATCTTTTTGGGTGCTATATAATATATATTTAAATTTGTAATATCATGAACAGTAACTAGATGTATCAAATTATTATTATATCAAAAGCCAGTAATTAGTAGTAGTAGTATCCAGTAATACTTCGTATTTACGCGATAGCAACGTAAGTCGAATTCGCATACACGTCGAGATTTTCACCTGTAAATACTAGTTTCAAATTACTCATTTTTTGGTCTTTTCGATGACATAATTATAGGTAAATCAATAATGTACATTCGAACTCCTCGTAAACCCAACACTGATCGAGCGGATTGGAAAAGCCGGGAAACCGATGCCCGCAGTATGATAAATAAAAGCTGCGTATCTTGGAACTCGCGTAAAACGAGGTAGCGTGAGTCGGGATATTACTGTATAAGTAGTACTTCTATTTTTGGTGTCTGTTTTACACGTGTGTACTAATGGGATTGGGTGGGTATTTGCATGCATGCTTGATATATGCTTAATGCTTGCATATACCTCTGTTTACCCCTTCGGTGAATAAAGGCGTGAAATTACGTACTTAATTTAAATAATTTGCTTAGGTCTAAAGCAAGCAGTATGCAGTCATGGACGCGCTTATCTTCTTTTCACCGAGTCGTTGATTAACAACAACTGCACGTTCATAGGGCGTCGCTGGAACCTCACTTACGAGGGGTAAGGTTATCGAGTACTTACTATCAATGTTGAAATTTGCTTTATTTATCATTATTTCAATGATTTCTAAATTATCATCTATCATCGAACCAAATAAAGTAGTCAAGATTCGACTGTGAGTGATGTTATTTTGCAAATGACTATGGCGAGTTGAAATATTATCTTGGAAACTTAAATACATAACGTTGCCGATGTTTAAAATGTTTTTACCTCATGTAACAAAAAGTTTAAAATTAAAGTGTAATATGAATGACCAATAGCCACTACTGTTGGTAGGATGGGACAGTTTTAATTCGACGCAGTGAGATAAACATAAAATATTCTAAACAGATTCTGTAAATGTGCTAGAGGTGTTCATTTTAGTTTTTGTAAAATTTTACATGCTTCTCTAACTTTAACAAATTTGTTAGGTAGTTAGAGAAACATGTAATATTTTACATTAAAAATAACTTTAACAAATATTTTGGTGCAACCGAACCTTACTCGTCTTGATTTATACAGAGTGAACGCCAGTTTAACGGAATCATGTGACCGAAAGAGTTCATGTGCCGAAATGGGCATCCACGCTGTAGGCCGTAACAGAACTCGTCGCGCCGCCGGACCTTACTTCGTGTTGACCACGGAAAAGGAGCCATATTGCCGTAAGTTTTGTTCATGAACATTTGGACAGCTATCAGTCGGCCCAGGGCGACTCCCTATCGCAAATCATGTCGACATTGTGTTTCTCAATTTTTCATTTCATTTTAAAAGCAATACTTACTGATCTGACTGATGATCTTGCTTTCGTGGGTGACAAACAAACGATAATGCTGGTATAAATTGACAGGCAACAATTTCCTTAGGCGGTCGCACCCCAGTTACAACGAGAAAACATACCAGCCACTACTAAAAAGAACTGCTTTTGTTGGTTGGCTTGGGTAATTATTATTTATGTTGGTCAAAGTGAAATTAATTACTGCAAATCAAAATAAATTTATTCTCTCATTAATTAACCTTGAAAGAATATTCAGGCATTGATGCGGATGTAGAATTTTGTTAAGCTACGTTAGAGGACCTATCAGCTAAATTATAAAATTTTGTTAAAATTAACTCCTTGCTATGGTATGTTTAAATTTAAAAAAATGCTCTTTGTTTAGTAGGAGCGGTTTTTCGATATGTTATATCTTAAATCTTATAAAATAATAAAAAAAACAATGTCAATGGTCAGGGAACGTGTCCAAACCGAACTGACTCGAATCGATTTTTGATATCGGGTTCAAATTGACTTTAGTAACGTAACTTTGCTACAGGCGGAGTTATTAAAATTGTAACATCACAGATCTAATAAAATTACAAAATTCTTTCAACAGCATCGGACTGGGAGCGAGTCCAGGCTCGAACTGACCTGCTTCGCGACTTGAGGAACGGATTCCGTTTGGACAGCTTATCCAAACCCACGACTGTCGCCACTCCAGCGTACGCAGATCCTGTCATTCAGCCAAGGTTCAACGAGATATCTACCACTACTAAAAGGAGCTGGTTCTGGTGGCTAGGATAGTTTATATAGTCTTTAAATAAATGTATTTTTAACAAAATCAATGTCAGTTTAATTTTATTGAATTTTGTTTGAATCAACTTGAGTACTTGAGATTCATCTGGAAGTGTTTTAAGATTTCTAATGTCTCAAACTTTATAAAGAAGTAACCCCTGAAACAAGAACATCTATAGGTATCTGAGAAGCTGCCAGGTAAATGAAATCGTTTTGTTATATGCTACATACATTAAATTGTAAGCCTTCCATGTAAGTTTTTTACTGGTGGTAGAGCTCCAGTGACGGAGCTCGCGGGCGTAGGCACCACCGCATTACCTGATTTACTTGCCGCTAAATGGTAGTGTTCAGCACTATCGTGTTCCGGTCAGGTGGTAATGTACGGCCCTGTAATTTCCGGCACAGAGGCATAACACCTTAGGCCTCAGGAGTGGTAACGCATTTGCATTTTGACCTTGGTCTTTGTGTGGGTGTCTATAGGCTGCAGTCATCACTTAACATCAATGTGAACTGTATGCTTGTTTGCCACTTCAATTACATAAAAAAAAAAAAAAAAAAGTTCAGACAAATGGATACTATGTTTCGTGCTAAATAAATTGGTCTTGCAACTAAATGCAACACTTTAATTTAGAAAATGTTTAAGCTTACATGAAAAGGGTTTTTCATTTACATATAATAGCAGCAATTTAAATATGTAAAGCGTTGCTTTTTAAAGTTATTAAACTGTACAAAACCATTTTGTTTATTAACAATATTGAAAAGCTAGGTGTTGGGATATGTAATCGCTTTAGAACATTCCATTTTGATACCAATGTCGGTAAAATTCCCAATATTTTGCAAAATATATCAATAAACATGTTGTGGTTGAATTTACTCCTAGATATCTTTAGGAGATTAGGCAAAAGAATATCACATTTCGGTCGAAATAGCGGCATTCACGGATTTAAGCATATATTTCAAGAGGACCGCAGTTTAATATCAAGGTGAGATCTATGGCAAATATATTTTTTTTAACTGAACTTAGTTTCTGCTATTTTTGCATTTATTATAAGTTCTTATTGAAAGACCCCCTTTTACTGTTCTTTGGACAGAACCATTAAAAAAAGCATAGTAAAAAAAGGGTAAGACAAGGGAGCATGGTTCCCATTCTCATGTCCTTTGGCTGCCTGTATTTTCTGCTGTTAGATATTTGTTGTCTGCTGTAGTGATTAGTGTTTCATTATAGACACCAGGTGTTTGCACTACCATATACCAATGGATAGGCGGTAGTCCAGGATAACTAATGAGTTATTTTTTTAGATGAAGCGTAGTATAATATAAATATAATTATTATTTTAACTCTTCTGTAAAATGTTGATATTATGGTAGATGTTGAAAGTTGATGAATGTTGAAGTTTCATCGTCGTTTTTTTATACGGAATTTTTTAAATGTGAAGATCTGCTAACTAGTTCTATCATCATCAGCATCATTATTTGAGCCGAAAACTTAATACTCTTTACTATTCCATCATATGCGGCAATATGCCGAAATGGCCACCGAATTACCACCTCACGTTTTTGGATTTATTACCGTCCTATCGGCATGGTTTTACCAACATCGTTCGGTTGATTGACTACCCTAGCGGAAAAAATTAGGTACTAGCGGGCGGTAGGGTTGTCACGTCTTGAAGTCTTAAGAAGTTACGTGTATATATTATATTATCTGAAATATTTTCATCGCAGAATATTTTGGTCTTTGGTGGTGCTCCTGTCCCTCGGTTGCCTATATCTTCTGCTGATACTGGTGGTCCACCGAGGCGGAGAAGTGAGCTTCACCCCGGACACCAGATATCTGCACTGGACCACAAAGTTTCCGGCAGTCACCGTTTGCGAGAATTACAACCAGAAATTGGTTCAGAAGAGATTCACGGAGCTTTATCGTATTGGATCATTTTTATTTACATAATTTGTGTAGAATGTTCATTACATAACTAAAATGTCTGTAGTTACCTATAAATGTAGTTCTAGTGGTAGCAGGCCCCTTCTGTTTTGCTGAGTGCCTGGATTAGATTCCCGGGTACGAGATTATCAGAAATAATGTGTATTTCCATCTCTGGTACTATTGAGGTTTTCCCATTTTCTGGAAGTTTTCCAGCGTCACCCTCAGAGTTTGGTAATGTGCCTGTAGATGTCAATCGGCTCGCCACCTGTATATGGGCCAAAATGTAACCGGCGATTTTTGTGAACTATTGAAATTTGATCAGCATTGTAAATATGTGTCTCATTGTAAATAGCGAAGTTGATGGAGTCTCTGAACTTTGACTACCGAAGATATCTGACGGATTTGATTTACGGGCGCGGAACGTGCACTCGTGTGGTATGCGTGCCTTGTGGTGAGAAGATCGCCTGTGACATGCCGTGGAGGGACATCATTTACAAAGTAACAGCTATACAATAGGTTTATTTTCAAATACGCTTATTGCTTTGAAAATAAAGACAGAAGTTTTGACAGACAAACATACCTACATATATTTATGCAAATATGAATATTTACTTGAAAGCCTTTAAAGGTACGATTCCAAGCTGCGCTGCATGCAACAGTGCTGCCGCCGCAGTGCTGCCGTAGTGCTGGTCTCCATAAATTATCTTTAAGTTTATATGAGACTAGCTGTGCCCGCGACTTCGCCCGCGTGAGATTTTATGATTGTTCAATATCTGCCCGGACGAAGTCGTGGGCGCAGCTAGTATAAACGTAGCCTAAGTTACTCCTTATTACATCAGCTATCTGCCAGTGAAAGTCCCGTCAGAATCGGTCCAGCCGTTCCCAAATTTAGCTCCGCCAAACAGACAGGCAGACAGACGGACAGACAGACAGACAGACAAACAGACAAAAATAGTAAAAAATGATGTTTTGGTACATGTACCGTGTATACATACATATGCATTTAGTAAAAAGCGGTTATTTTTATATTACAAACAGACACTCCAATTGTATTTATTTGTGTAGATGTATAGATGTATAGATTGTGTAGATGTATAGATGTATAGATTACATTCCGAGCTACGCGGCAATGTCGCGGCAGTAATGTAATAGAAAATAGAGAAAAATGGTGCTGCGGCAGCACTGCGGCGGCAGCACTGTTGCATGCAACCGGAGTTCGGAATTGTACCTTAAAGATCTTCACACAATATCTTTCATTTCTGAGAAATATTACATAACTACATAGGTACATATCGAATTAACAGTCAGAAATGTAGCTTTCACTTCTGCCGGCACTCCTAGAGTGCAACCCTTTTTTTTTTAATAATGAGTGTAAACAATAACAATTATTCAACTTAGGTACTGTTTAGCAAATAGTTTGAACTCAGCCATTTCATTTTAAGTATCTTTATACGGTGACATACCCACTGATATTCACTGTTTTACCTACAGACCCTACGATCTGTGGTTGTACACCTAATAGCGTTACTTGCAGATTCACAAAAATTGTGAAGAACTTTTAAACGATTGTTACTTTAACAACGAACAGTTTCCATGTTGCAAACACTTTCATATTGTTGACTCTGAATATGGGCCCTGTTACAGCTTCAACACCTTGCAAAGCAGGTTAGTATTACACTTTTAAGACTTTCTATTCATTTTATATAAATATGTGTATTAATATGTATTAAACATGAATTTGAAATCACCGCACTTTTTTTTGCAAAATCGGGACCACAGAGAATACCATCATTTTTCATCCGATCTCGGATTTATTTTTGAATAAACTTAAAAATGATGGCATTAACGATAATTCACGTGTTCAAGTTAAGAAAAATATATACATACATTGCAGATACAATGATGACTCAGCGTTATTCACAGTAAACATGACTACTGGACCTGGTTTATTGAATTTTCGACTTTTGTACGATTCTCAAGTAAGTAGGTAGCAACTAGATGCAATTTAGATGGGTAAGTTGCATAAGTAATACAAGTAGGATCATCGGAAAAAAAAGTAAATATACCTAATCGTCAGGTTAAATAAAACAAAAGAACTTTAGTAAGGTTATTAATTACAGCTGCAAATTGTTAACATAGTAACTGAAAGGTTCAAACATTTTGCACAATCTGGATCTGGAAAGCAAATTTAACTAAGCAGCTAGGGTCTATTTTTTAACCGACTTCGAAAAAGGAGGAGGTTTTCAATTCATCCGAATCTTTTTTTATAAATAGGTAGGCAAAGACAGATTAGATGTGAAGTGAGAAACTTTCTTAATAAATACTTAATAGTTATGGCAGTGGTGTTTTCGAGAGAAAAAAAAGGAAATATTATTTTAAATGGAACTGATGGAAGCATGGCCAATAAATTGCATGCAGATGCAGATGGCGCAACATTTAACCGTTTTTCCGTTTTTTGAATCAAAATATCGAATGTCTTGTTCAATTCAATCAGAAGTGAAAGCATTAGTCAAGTAAACTAAGTAATAAGTTAAAATAATTAAAAAAAATGTTTTTAACTAGAGAGTGCGGAGCAGATTGTTGAAAATTTAATTTCTTCGTAATATTGTTTTAACTTAGATATTGTATTTGGCACTTATCTGTATTTTTAGATATCAGTACATAGTCAAGAAGAGTTATCAACTAATATCCTCGACCCAAAACTGAAGACAGTTGTGAAGGTGTCTGCACAAAACTATTTTGAGTTCCTTTTCTCCATGGTGGAGGTGGAGAATGATCCTCAGTTGAGGTTTGAAGATATAAATCTTAGAAAATGTCGACATTTAAATGAAGTGCCTAAAAACTCATTTCACACATACCCGGTAAGTAGGTACTTATACCTACATGTAATTTTTTAAAAAGATTATTTATTTCAATCAGCCATTTTAAAAATTCAGGGCAATTAATGCCGATGCTCTGCCTGAAGCCACTCATTAAAATATTCTCATTTATTTTTAGCGATTGATAGTTTAGTTATTGTGGTGTTACCTATAAGAATATTAATTTCAATCTCATCTAATACAGCTATTAAATGAGGTATAGGTGCATTTTACATTACTGGTTTCTTAAAATGATAATAATTATCACTTTAAATCAAAGCAGCTATGTACTACATAGTGACTTTCAAATTGATATCAACCGAGAGCCGTGATACATAATACGCCTAGGAAGCTGTAACGCTACCTGGCGGTAGGTTTGATTGTCTATCTTTTGAGCTGAATGACTTCACTGCCACGTATTATTGCGAAAAAATGAAGAATTTTTCCACATTCTGGTGTTACCTAGGTACTCATTATTTGGAATGGGCCATCACCACAGTTTAATGGTCGTCAGCGTATTTGAAATTTTGAAACGGCTTTTGAACTTAATGCAATTTAAATCTCTCTAATCTACCTATTATTCGAGATTCAAAGTTCTTATAATGATTAGGTGTATTCACATGGAGCATGTCAACTTGCTGAAGAAACCGAAAGTTCTTTCAAACACTGTCAATGCATCAGCTCAGTAAGGGACGAGTCGTGTATGTATAAATCAATTTCATTTAAAGTCACACTTTTATGATGTTCAGACATCCAACGAGTAACTTTTTGTTCCAAATCTATTAAATTAGGTACCTATTAGATACCGAAGTCTCATCGCAAGCAACTAAAATGTTCAAGAATTTCTATGGAATAAATAAATAAACAATAACAATAAAAATAATAAAGTTCTGATTCTGTAGGCTTGCACGAAGACACAGGTACAACACGTAGAAGCCTCTGCTTGCTTGGTCCTCCAAAGAGCCTACCCGATGGTCGACGGGGGGTACACTGGCGTAAGAGATAGAGGATGTCAATAGGTGTGGCTACGGTTTCACCATCGCGAGCGAGTAATCTGAAGCTTGGAGTGGGCTTCCCTGTGAAAGGACAAAGTAGAAAGCTGACTTGCTTATTGTTGTCTGTAATCTTTGCGTATATTTTTTTTTACAGATGAAGCTGTATATTGTAACTACACAGGCTTAAATTGTTTGGTAACACTAGAAGGTGAGCAATATACCTGTCTACGTATGGACGTGCCCGGTTTAAAAGTAAAGATTTGATAATTAAATCATCAAAACATTATTTTAGCTCAAAAGATTAAGCTGGGCCTTGATGTCCATACCGATCATTACGATTGTTTACCGTCGTGTCTTGAGAGCGAACTTAAGATGGTGCACATTTTCAGGTAAGTATGTAAACGAAGTTTAGAATAGTTACATGCCACAAGTACTTATTACTATTGATATTTTTTATTTTGTATTTAACACTAGCTGACCCGGCAAACTTCGCATTGCCTAGCAATGTGTCAAAGGTTTGATAGATATGGACTATTTGTATGGAAAAATGAAATTGTGGTTTTTACTAATTCCCTTTAATTTCTTCATATTTTCTTACCTTTTAAACCTTCCCTGGACTTCCAAAAATCATTCAAAACCAAAATTAGCCAAATCGGTCCCGCCGTTCTCGAGTTTTAGCGAGATTAACGAACAGCAATTATTTTTTATATATATATAATAATATTCTCAAAAATATTGTCAGACCTGAAACAAGTTACATTAAAAAAAAAAATATATCTACAGGCGATGGAGTCCTGAAGATCATGAGCAGGGTACATCGGTGAATATGAGAATGGTTTCGCTGCCGACCATGCGATATCAGAAACACTTATTACATACAAATTTAGATTTAGTTGGTGAGATTTCTTTACATAGTTATTGAAGAAAATTCAAGTCGTCAATTATCTATTGTATATAGTTTATAGAGTAGATTGATAAATAATCGAGTATCCTGAGGTGTTAAATTAACAATATTTAGCGGAATGAAATGATAACAGAGGCTGGACGTGTTTTGCATAATATAAGAAACGCATTACAAAATGCAGTTTATGAACAAAACGTATCTGACGATTCTTTGGTTGATACCGACTGTAACTAATGCTAGAGTGTATTTATTTACCCCTGCCTTCTCCTTTATATTTGGAATAGTTTTAAATTTGTATTATATGTATTATTTGTAATCTAAATTGTAATATTGTATTTCAGTAACCGTGGGTGGTATGGCTGGATTGTTTTTCAGTGCTTCAATTCTAAGTTTAGTGGAAATTGTTTATCTAATGTTTATAACGCCTGATAAGGAATAATAATTGCAATAAAAACGAAGTTTCTCATATAAGTATAGTAGTTTGAATATTCGCTCATTAACTCGCACGCGAATCAAATCTAAACAATGTACCTAGTATAAATAGTATAACGTACCTAATTAAAATCTCTACATTGCGCGTGTGTCGATACGCATTTGGTTGTTTTTTATTTTTAGTATCATCTACAAATCTACATGTAATAACCGTAGCAACTTGTGCACGAGCTGCGCAGGTATGTAGTACCTAGTGAATAATATAGGTACAAACTTACACCGGCGACATGCGTTCCTGACCGTGTTCAACGACAAATGTACTTAGTTATACCTTCTTTTACCTACTTGAAAGAAGCATAAAAATTTTGAAATAATATTGATAGTTCAATAAAACCCGAATCTGAATCTTGATTATTTTGAGTCTGTACTAATTGCATTCTTAAATACCTGTGGAGGAACGGGTGGAATTGTTCCTCCGACGAAAAGGGAGGATCCTCCGACCAGGCGAGGTGGTAGCGCCTGACGGGCCGCGGCCCAACGATTGACGTTGGGAAGTTGTATATATGCCAACTCTTGAGAAATCTTCGCATGTGCGATGTAATTCGAATGTACGCCATCTATCGTACTAGACAAGTACTGTGAGGTTTCATCTGTGTTCCACTAGTTGGCGCCTTAATGTAGTGGACGCTACATACCTAATTGGGTTATCTGAGAATGCAATATTTGCGAGAATTGTGATCGCACCTTACTTTGAAGGTATTGACCGAATGAGTTAAGTAATCGAATCCATTCATACAGTAACCTAGGTAGGTATAGGTATACTATATTATCATTAAGTAGGAAGATACTTAACTAACGTATTAAAAAAATATTAAAGTAATTGCAGCGGATTGTTTAAGGAAAAGCATGAAAGTTTAAACTAGCTAACGGTGATGTGGCTTTGCATTACTTACTGTGAAGGAATGGGAAGTCATATTCCTCCGATGAAAAGTGAGGATCCTCCACCAACCAGACGAGGTGGTAGAGGCTGGCGGTACGCGGTTCTTGGGAAGTTATATATGGGGCAACTCTTGCGAAAACTTCGTATTTTCGATGCAGCTCGGTTATACGAGTACGCCATTTCCATACCAGACAAGTATTTTTGTGTTTCTTCAGTGTCTTATGTAGTGGACGCTACACTTACTATTATGTCAACTACTAACAAAACAAATGTAGGTAATTTTTTCATTTCATAAATCAGTAGATCAGACCAACTGTGGCGTGCATTTGTAACCGAGGCCGAGCTGAGAGGCTGTGAGTGAGTTGTACCTAGTTGAAGCAACGAGCAACACGGGCTACTGGCGCCACTCCATTCTGTTGCTATGAGTTGAAGCGAATTATCTAATAATTTATCGACTCAGTGTCAGTATCGTCGTGGTTATTTTGCACCATTGATTGATATGTTGCGAGCTTGGAATAATATTGCTCATTTAATTTCAATCAATGGCTTATTATTTTTTCGATTTCTTTTGGACTTTGCGCCATTGATTGTTATGTCCCCGACTTTGTAAAATATTTTGTATTGCTGTTTTAATTTTAGAGCATTCAGACGCGTTTAAATTAAGAAAACGGGCTCTTTATGTTGTCATTATTAATTTCTAAACTGTCACGATAGCAAAGTAGATCTGATCACAAAATGCGAATATTAGGATTTTGTGTTTGTTTGTCGTTAATTTTTAACAAACTTAATATTGGTTATTCGTTTCGCATGTGGAGGACAAAAAACGAATGTAAGTTTTCAAATCTATCTAATAAGTCTTAAAATATAATGTGCTATTCATATTTACTTCACATAAGTAGAAGTTATTACTGGTGGTTGAGTTCTAGTGTAGGAGATCGAGGTCGTAGACACTACCGCGTTACCTAATCTCTCTGCCGCCTAATGGTATTCAATGGTTCAGCACTATCTTGTTCCGGTTAGATGGTGATGTATGGCCCCCTAATAACTATAACAGAGACATAACAACTTATAAGGTCTCAGGGGTGGCAACGCATCTGCATTTTGACCTCTGTTTTTTGTGTAGATGTCTATAGGCTGCAGTGATCACTTCACTTTGTATTACTAAGAGTACATAGGTACGGCATTAAGCTGCGAACGGATGGTGAGACGGACGCGCGGAGGGACATAGCGAAATTATACTGTTCAGTGGATCGCGGACGTCCGCGATGGTCGGCAAAATTTGTCAAATCTATAGCACTCCACGACGTAAACTGGAAATCATAAAAAAACTTCTGTAGGTACTACAAAGTACAAATGTTCCTCGGCATCATTATCCCATTTCCTGCCTTCAAACACAATAGCGTACCTAAACAATACAAAAAGCTATGAATATGCCAATATGCCATGGACCTTCACATTATCTGTATACATTCTACTTTAATTCTCATTTGTATAGATCTAAGGATTTTGACTAAAAGAACAACTGAGTTTGGTCAGTAGCGGAGTTCTTCTCAGTAGTGCCTGCACCTAGAACTCTGCTAAATGAATGACTATGTTTATAACGAATTGATTTTTCTTTTTCTTCTATGAAGGAATTGAAAGATTTGATGTATAAAATCGGTTGAATTTTAATTTTATTTAATTTGAGTATTTTAATATGATTATTATAACTACTTTTTGAATAATAATAATTATTATAAGGTATATATTGTAAACTGACAATGTAAAAGTGTTCTTGTAGACCAATTTGAAATAAAATAGTTGTGTTTGAGTTCGAGCTCACATGTGATTCATGGTTAATGATGCCGAGTTATCAGATACCTGTTAAACTGTTACAAAGGAAGACTTTCAAATTGTAAGAGTTGATTGGTTAGCTACTTGTAACAAATTGATTAATCCATACCTATCTTATATTGTCACTATGTAATCGCCATTATGCATGCTATCAACTGCCATGATCTACGTTGACGCAAAAATGTATTTCCAAGCCTTTCTCTTGGTTTTACTAATTTTCACGTATCGGTGCCTTTGATTATATGGGTAGGTAAACGTATAGAATTAACGTTCGCAGCTACATTAACATCTCGAATGTTATGTAGATTTTTATAGAAAAATATTGATTATTATTAGAAAATTCTGAAGTTTGACCCAATGCTGAGTATAGTTTTCAAATGGGACCTCACTTGAGCTTTACAGACAGAGCTTTAGAGTACTGCCTCTCTTTGTTGAGCAGCTCGAGTTACTTGGATACTAGCTTGGTCTTACTTCAATATATATTATATCATTGACCCCGAAACTGAACTTCATATGTTCGATATGTCAACTCCCAGAAGGCGGAGCATTAATGGAGAAGCGTTGATACTCCTGAGGCATAAGACCTTATGTCAACACCTATAACTATAATTACTAGCTTTCGAGAATACGTTAGCGCTCTGGAACGCCATCATTAGGTAGCGATGATTTAGTTGTGGCCAGTAGACTCATACGTCCTCGAGTTCCAACTCTAGAAGTAGAACTCTACAACCTGTAAACAATGAATATTATCTAATTTGTACCCGATTTAAATCTTCTGATATGGTAAAAATACTGACCATCATTTTTCTAGGAAATAAGTATGAGCTACTTTCGAAGCCTTTTACTAATAAGATTGACAAACAAGGACGACAGGCGAAACCTACAGCCTAACACACATCTCTGTAGAAGCAAAGGTTTCAAAGGAGAAGCGTTGACACTTGACACCCTTTAGGCATAAGATGTTTTATCTGCGAGTAACAAATATAGATTTATAGACCCGTACATTGTCAATCACGACAACAGGAGCGACGACAAACTGTTGTCGCGCCGTGCGTTTTGTATGAACACAAATGACCGTCCGTGCGCCATACGACAAACGCACAGCTTCGGCACTGCAGCGGTCCGACACAAAACGCCTAAATTGAAAGAGCCCTTAGGGAATATGGTACAGCCCATGAACCATTTAGTGATAAGTAAATTGGGTCATTCTGTGGTACCCTCGAGCTATTTACCACCGGTCGAAATTTCTAAGCGTTTTTTGTTCACAAAAAAAAATGGAGAATTATATCATTTTGTATCAATTCTTTGCCTTGCAGTGGAAAATCACATTAGTCCCGAAGATCTTCGCGAGTTTGATAAGATCAAAAGCAACAATTCAACAACAAATACAAAATCCCAAGTAAGATACATCAGATTGGGTATTGTAGGAGACTTATTATGAGAGAGAAGTGTGCGTTAAGTCCAACTTAAGCTATACCTGTATAGGAGCATAGTTAGTACTAAGTCATGCATGTTGAATTTTTGTTTTTTTTTTAATTTTTGATGCATGTAATGTGATGTTTTAAAGCACATCATTGAGTTTATCAGGGGGAAACTACCAAGCTGCCAGTGCCGGATGCAGAGGAATGCCTTTGAAACTGTGTTAAGACAAATACAGTGTTGCTATTGCTAATCACATGATGCTCAAATCCTTCAAAGGCTTGCCGGACAGCCGGTGTGCGGCGTGGCGTTGCCGTCCCGTTCCGCCAGGCCGCACCAGCTGTCTGGCAAGACCTTTATTCACTTTATAACTGAGAAATTTCAAAGGCTAGGTATTTTTTGATCAAATTAGGTATGTAGGTAATTTAATTATCATGTTTCAGTAAGTGGTACTTGAGTTCCATATTTCTATAACGCAGGAGGTAGGCACTAGGCCAGTGCCGGATACGGTGGACTGCTTCGGCCTCGGCCCTCTAGCGAAACACCTGCGGATGTTCAACATGCAACCTGGTTCTTCCGGCGATATCAATACTCATTTCTACTTTTCCTCACGTTCATGGCCTGAGAGAGTTCAGGTGACTTTTTCTTGTATTACCTACATCTGTATATTTCAATGAAATTGGAGTCAGGACGCGACGACCCCACTGCTCACTGGTGGAGGTAATCTTGCTGTAGTGAATTCAGTCAACCGAAGAATACCGGTCATACCATATCCATGTAGCAGGGCAGCAGCGTCCCGCTATAAAACTAGTACTGTCGCCAATGTGAAAAACTGATCAAAACACTATTGTGGACATCTTTGAGAAAGGCTTTTATGGATGTCTTTCGGTTAAAATGATGATGCAGATATTGACATAAATGCTTTCTGACCAAATGAGGTGTTCCACGTGCTTCCACGCTAGCGAGGTTATTTTGTAAGACAATACTCACACAGTCGAAGTGAGATATTTCTCGCAGGCGAAGTCCGAAGTGGTTGCCTGACGAAATTAATATCTTCTTTTCCTCGTTCCTCGAGTGCAAATGACATTTTCTTAGACTGCGCCTGTACGTATCATTGGGATTTGTTTAAAGGAAGAAAAATTTGTAGCCTGGCGTCATAGGTGTATCCGGGTGCTCTGTTCGACCTCGAGTGGATAGACTTTAACCCGCGCAAGCACACCGTGATTATGGTCCACGGGTGCATGTGTCCCTAAAATAACCTAATAACATTTTGTTCTGAGTTCTCTACTAAATGTAATTATTTACCTTGTTGATTTCGAATGTCATAACGTTTACATACAGCGTTATAAGAATGCATTGTTCAGGTGTTTCCGGGCGCTCAGTTCGGCCTTGACTGGGTGCATTTCAACCCGCGCAGGCGCACTGTGTTAATAGTTCACGGCTTCATGAGCCATAGCAACGCGTCATGGGTGACGGACATGACGAGGGCTTTCTTGGATTGGGTATGTCCCTTCTATTTCTATGTTAATAACTTAGCTTTGGCGTCGGGAGTCGGGACGTGACGTCCCCTGCATCTATTAGTCAGGAGAATTCTTCCAATAGCACTGTCAGTCAACCGAACATTGGTGGTCAAACTATTCCAATACAGTGGTAGTAAATAAAACTCGGGATGAGCAACGTCCTACGATACAAGTACCTACCGACACTGTGATCGCCAATGCTGCATGTAAATATGAAATAGAATATACGGATTCGCATGTGATGGGTGGCGATTATGGCATATTCAGACCCAATAACGGACAACTTTACTGTGGTCGTCCTTGGAAAAGCATTTGTCCAGCAGTGAACGTGTTTCGGCTGAAATGATGACGATGAAAAGTACCAGTGTGATGTTGCAGGAAGACGTGAACGTGATCGCAGTGGACTGGAGCAAAGGCGGTAACACGTGGAAGTACTGGAGAGCCGTCGCTAATACTCGCAGAGTGGGCTCCGACATCAAAGAGTAAGATTTGTTGTAGTGTTGCAAGTAAACAAATATTTCCTTCGTTTTTAGGATTCCCGATTTTATACTGAAAGGGTAAAAACGGTACCCCATTACCTAGGTTTATTCCCGTTGTCACGCCATGTCCCCGTCACTGGGACAGCGGGACGCGTCATTAAATTCCTTTCCCGTTGTCATGTCCCACATGTCCCACATGAACAACGGTACTTTAATTAAATATTTAAAATTACTTCCCGATGTCCCCGTACTCTGTCCCCGTGACTACTCCGCTATCCGTCTCTGCGTCTGTCACCAGGCTGTATCTTATGAACCGTTGAAATAGACAGATGATGTACCTATTTCTGTTATTTTAGGGTATTTGTCCAATACAACAGACGTGATTTTTTGCTCGATGTTACAGTTGTGCCTGTACCTGTTACAGTTATTAGCTAATGTAATAACTGTAACAAGTAAACGTTTGAAATATTAACCTTATATTTGGTGACATATTATTCACTATAAAAATAAATAATATACTTAAAATAAAATGAAGGATCACATAGAGGTATTAAGCTGAAATTTATTTGAAATACTTGGAGCCAAACCCTTGGAGCTGTGAAAAAGATACAGCCGTTTATGAAGCAAATTTTCTATTTCTTTCGAAACTCTCAAGGAAAACCTACTGACGTGATGATGAGCAACTTTACTGCTTAATTTGTTATCGGGTTAATCCGGAACTGCCGGCAGTAAAACTTTTAAACGTGAATCAGGTTCTTGAAGCAAGTGATGAGTGCGACGGGCGCGAGAGTCAAGGATTTCCACTTTATTGGCCACAGCCTGGGGGCCCATATATCGTCGTACGCGTCTTATCATTTGGGTCGTGTTGGCAGAATTACTGGTGAGTGAGTAATTACTCTATCCATAGGGACGTGACGACCCCACTTCCTACTCGTGGAGGAGAATTGTTTGCTAGTGCAGTCAGTAGACCGAACAATGGCGGTCAAACACTTTGACCGCCATTGCTCGGTCGTGGTAAAGGCAATGACGCCGGGAAACAGCGTCCCTCGATGAAAGTGCTATTTCGATCGCCAAACCTCATGCCAATGATGGCGATAATGGCGTACCCCTCTAGTGGTGAGAATTTATGTAGCAGTGGACGTCACTCATCCGAAATAATACATATAAGTAGTTTTCTGATTCTATGCCGAAGAGACGGTACCTATGTAGGTACTATTTCAGTTCCATGCAGGATTCATAGGCGAATGGGGTTCTATTCTATACGCATGTTGACATGAAAATATTGTTGCGGCATCAACTGGGGTTCTGGCGAAAAACTGTTACCCGAAGGAACGAACGCCCGTATTTACCTATTATCACAAGAAATCAGATCTGATATAATTTCTTTTTTTATTTTATGAAGTGTCGAACAAGCACACATTTTACATTGCTGGTAAGTATTGCTGGTATTCACTTGAATACTGTAGCCTATAAACATCTACACAAAACAGAAAGTTCCATGCAGTTCCATGCAGGTGCGCGAGGTGTTCTTATGAGCCAGAAGGCCGTAGTTTACTACCTGACTGGAGTACGATAGCGCTAAACATTACCATTTAGCGGTAGTGATGCAGTGGTGCCTACGCCCCCGAATAATTTTCAACGTGTTTGAAGGACTGGATCCAGCTCAGCCGTGCTTCAAGACGACCGACGGCTCCGACAGACTAGACGACTCGGATGCTGACTTTGTTGACATCATCCACACTAACGGCCGTCATTTGTCCAAGATTGGATTCGGCTTGCCTTACCCTGCTGGTAAGTGCTCATACAGTTTTGGCAATAAAACTCTGGATTTCTATTATGTTTCTATAAAATATTTAGTGAGGAGACTCGATCCCCATTGGATGGGATCAGGGATGGAAGAAAAATAAGAAGGTAGGTACTGATTGGGTATGTTGAAAGTAAGAAAAGAAAATAGTTTTTATTTCGAGTAAGACGTTACAACTATTATATTCGAAAAGTCATTAAAAATCAATATCCTATCTTAGAATGAATAACTTCTTTTACATGAAGTAAAACAGACATTAGTTAAAACACCATTAAAAAATTTCAATTCCATCTGTCCAAAAACTAGATAAGATAGTGCGAAGCCTGGGTGTGCCGCTAGGCCGCTAGTGAGAATTACTTAAATGAAACACAAAAAAAATTTTTTTTTCTTTCAGGACACGCAGATTTTTATCCAAACGGAGGTATGAATCAGCCGGGCTGCGCTAATAGTGCTAGATCAGTTTCATCTCAGAAGATGCCAGATTTGTACCACAGTAAGTGCCCAAATCTAGAACAGTTAGTGTTTTTTGAAGTTTGATGTATGTCGGCGTGAAATGAATGAAAATATTTGTGTTATTATGGGTATATAGGATTTGGATAGCGCAGTTAAAATGTGTTTTGGAAGGTTTCAGATGACGACGATAAAACTTTTTACGAAGAGTTTTTTGTTTTTACAAGCGAGGTTTATTTGTATGTAGGTATGTAATAGGTTGGGGAAAAAGTCTTTTCGCATTATAGTATATGTATGAACTTGTAATAAAATCTCTTTGGCTGTAGTATTTGTATCTGGCTGGTTTTGGTATCATTGAAAGTTAAAATTTTAAAGAACATAATTCCAAATTCAAATTAGGCAAATGTGTGATTTTCATTTGTTTTTCGTACTGTCAAGATGAGTGAATCTAATGAAGAAATTTGATACATTTTAAAATTTTACTACAAAAAAGGTAAAAACGCAACGCAAGCCGCGAAAAAAATTTGCGATGTTTATGGACCTAGTAGATCTGTGAGAGTAGCACAAATTTGGTTTAAGCGTTTTCAATCCGGAAATTTTGATGTCAAAGATGCACCTCGCTCTGGTCGCCCTATTACGGATAAAATGGATGCCATTTTTGAAAAAGTGGAGCAAGATCGACATATCAGTAGTTACGACGTAGCTGAAGAACTGAGAATTGATCACAAAACAGTTTTGGCGTATTTGAAAAAAGCTGGGTACAAAAAAAAGCTTGATATTTGGGTACCTCACGAGCTCACTGAAAGAAACCTAATGAACCGTGTACTCATTTGTGATTCTTTATTACGACGTAATGAAACCGAATCATTTTTGAAGAAGCTGATAACTGGTGATGAAAAGTGGATCACGTACGACAAGAACGTGTGAAAAAAGTCGTGGTCAAAGGCCGGTCAGGCTTCACAGACTGTGGCGAAACCCGGGTTAAATCGCAATAAGGTGATGTTGGGTGTGTGGTGGGATTGGAAGGGCATTATTCATTATGAGCTATTACCACCAGGCAGGACTATCGATTCTGAACTCTACTGCGAACAACTGATGAGATTAAAGCAAGAAGTTGAGAGAAAGCGGCCGGAATTGATCAACAGAAGGGGTGTGGTGTTTCATCATGATAACGCTAGACCTCACACATCTATAGCCACTCAGAAAAAATTAAGAGAGTTTGGCTGGGAGGTGTTAATGCATCCGCCGTATAGTCCTGACCTTGCACCTTCAGATTTCCACCTATTTCGGTCTCTTCAGAATTCTTTATGCAATGTTAGGTTAACGAGAGGACTGCCAAATCCACTTGTCGCGGTATTTTGATGAGAAGTCCCAAATTTTTTATAGCAATGGGATCATGTCCCTACCTACAAGATGGCAAAAGGTCATCGAACATTATGGTACATACATACTTTAGTTAAATTTAAATAAACTACATTAAAAAATGTTTTGAATTATCTTGAAAATGCGAAGAAACTTTTTCCCCAACCTTATATGTATGTATGGTTGTATGGAGATATTTATTTGTATGTATATAGATTTATTATGGAGGCTGTAATACAACATAAGACCTAAAAATTCTGTGAAAATTTTAAGCGTCTACATTATAGCGGTAACAGAAATACATAATTTGTGAAAATGTTACCTTTCTAGCTATCACTATTTATGAGATACAGCCTGGTGACAGACAGACGGACGGACGGACAGACAGACAGACAGACAGCGGAGGATTAGTTATCCGTAGGGTCCGTTTTTATCTATTAGGTACGAAACTCCCTAAAAGATAGAACTAAGATACAGAATAGCTTAAAAATATTCGATACGATTCTTTAAATTGACATAACTTTTTTATTTCTGAACCCATTCACATGAAACAAACACTAAATCTTAAGTGAAACTTACCACAATATACTAGTGGAAACCGCAAATCGAATAAGCCGTTTCTGATATTAGCGTGCCCAAACACACAGACAAACAGACATTTTTCCGGGATAAAAAGTACCCAGTATTGTGCACCAAAGGTTAAAATATAATCATACCAAGTTTCATTGTAATCGGTCTTGTAGTTTTTATGTGATGCTTGAACAAACAGACAGACAGACAAAAAAAAATCTAATCACATATTTGTGTTCGGAATCGATCTAATAACATCCCCTGGTATTTATTTTTACAATATTTTTAATGTACAGAATTTACACTTCTACAGATATATTATAAGTATAGATAAAATACTTAATTTGCTTAAACTGCCTCAGTCGTCTAGTGGCAGCAAGCCACTACAGCTACGCTGGGATCCTGATCCCCGGGTAGAAGGCTATCAGAGATAAAGCTAAAATTCTTTATCTCTGGTTCACTGGTTCTATGGGGCTGTTTCCATTTAAAGCCAGTTTTCGGCGAAGCGACGGTATTGGCCTCTGCCTACACCTTCGGGGAATAAAGTTACGTTCTTAATTAAATTTATTTACATAGATTTAAAGCAAGCAGTATGCAGTCATGGTCGCGCTTATCTTCTTTTCACCGAGTCGTTGATTAACAGCAACTGCACTTTCTTGGGGCATCGCTGGAACCTCACTTATGAGGGGTAAGGTTGTCGAGTAATTACTATCAATATTTTCTTCATCTTATCCAACCTTGCTTTATTTATCTTTGTTTCAATGATTTCTGATTGATCATATATCTACAGTCAATATCTACTTTTCGCGTGACTGACCTCTTAAAGGTTTACCGATTATTCATAAAGATTTCAGAGATTTATCGTACAGCATAAAATATTATTTAAAAAAAATTACAGCCTTAGATACATATTTGAACTTAGACACAACCGTATTCTATTGCAATCGATTAACGACTCAAAGTAACGACTGACAATCATCACACAACACAAGTAATATTCCCAAGAGAAATTTGCGGACAACGGGGTTGATTACGCTCATTGTAAAATGATGTACCGCGAGTAATTGTCCTTGTTACTTTCTGAGTGTAATTGTTTGTTGTCCTAAATAAATTAAATTAAAAAAAAGCCGATTTTCTCTTTCATAAGCTCGATGTGCAATATTTCTAGATGAGCACTGTACGAACTAGAAATATTATCTCAAGAACTTGTATGTAGTAATTTTTATTAAAAGTTCAATATGGATGGCCAATGGCCACTTTTTTTGGTAGGATAGGACATTTTTATTCCGATGTGGTGAGGTAAATATATTGTTATAACGAGAAATGTTCTAGAGGCGTTCTTTACACGTCTTTATTTATACAGAGTAAATGCAAGTTTATCGGAATCATGCAAATGCAAGAGCTTCTGCGCAGAAATGGGCATCCATGCTGTAGGAGGTAACAGACATCGTCGCGCCGCCGGACCTTATTTCGTGTTGACCACGGGAGAGGAACCTTATTGTCGTGAGTCTCATAGAATTATTAGAGGTTCGGTGTGCCTGCAAGTTTAACGGAATTAAGCGACCGAAACAGTCCCTTTGCAGAAATAGGCATCCATAGGTACTCGTACTATAGGAGATAACACCGGACTGTACTTCGTGTTAACAACGGAAAAGGCACCATATTGCTGTGAATTTTGTTTATTAACCCTAAATTTGATTTCGCTTCTAGTTACCACCGTTTTTCCTGCTATCAAGGAAAATCTTTACCCGAGCTAAGTATAATAAAATTACAAAATTCTTGCCATAGCAAAGGATTGGGAGCGACTCCACGCCCGAACTGCTTTGGGAGTTGATGGACGATTGCCGTTAAGACAGCCTATCCAAACCCACGACTGTCGCTACTTCAGCGTACACGGTTCCTGTCCTTCAGCCCAGGTCCAATGAGATTGATACTAATGGAGATGGAGTTGCTAACCATTTGGCTATATATTATAGCTTCTTTGAGTAGCTAAAACGATCTCATTGCCACAATCTGTGTACGCTGGAAAAGCAATAAATTTGCTGCTGACACGAAACTAGCAGCTAAATGTGTTGAATATTGTTACAATCGACTTGAGTATTGTAATTTACAGAATATTAGAAAACAAAGTACCTATATTACCTATATATGATGATGTTTAAATCACAATTTATCCAACAGCAACAGACTGGGATCGAGTTCAAGTAAGAACTGACCTGCTTCGGGACTTGAGGGAAGGTTTTCGTTTGGACAGCGTATCAAAACCCACGACTATCGCCACTCGAACGCGCGCGAAACCTGTCACTAAGCCCAGGTTCAACGAGATCCTTACCACTACTACTAAAAGGAGCTGGTACTGGTGGCAAGGTTAATTTATATTATCTTTAAATAAATGGATATTAAAAAAGATCAGATGCCAGTTTAGTTTTATTGAATGATGTTGTCTACCTACTTGCGTATGACCTTATAACTGGATATTTATCCTAAAATAACTATTATATTATCTATAGGGATCTAAGAAGATTCCTGTTCAAATATAGATAGAATTTTGTTATCGACTTAAGTGTTGTAAGTAGAAAGTATCTTCGAAATAGACATTAAAAACCCTAAATTCACTTAATCGTACCCGTTTGGGGAATAATAATGTAGAACGTTTTTAAGTAGGTACATAGTTGGGTAAGGTATATGCATTTAGTGGACAGCATGCAACTAAGGTATGTGCAGATTGTGCAGTATATACCTAGATGGAAACAACGTCGGATTTTGACCTCGGCGGCCCGTAGGCAGAGCATGTGGTGGAGGCCTTCAAATCGTTTGTGGTTAACTGTTGAAAGTTTCTATTAAGGTCAACTTGAAGAAGAGAGTAACTTAATATGTTGGCTAACATAACATTTATTCTAAATTAAACTAGAGGTACCTCCTAGCTTAATTATTTATCGTATGAGTTTAATTTAAATGATGATTAAGAAAGTGATTTACTGTCTTCATGTAATGTGTAATTTTTTTTATGACATATAAATAAATACAAATAATAACAATCGTTCAACTTACTGTTTAACAAATAGTTTGAACTCTGCCATTTCACTTTTGTAGCTCTAAACTAGGGTTGTTGAGGAAGTGATTATGAGGAAGAGGAGGAGGAAGAGGAATTGTGATGCGCCAATTTAGAGGATGCGGATGAGGAAGAGGATATTTTTATGAGGAAGAGGATGAGGAAGAGGAAGAGGAAGAGGAAGCAGATGACATAATAATAATAGCAACCCTTGAAACGTCCTACTGCTGGGCACGAGTCTCTCCCCTTCTTGAGGGGAGATCTGGAGCTTACTCCACCACGCTGCTCCAATGCGGGTTGGTGGAGTTACTTGCAAGGGTTAGTGGCCAACCCGCTGTCGGATGTTTTCAAACCGCCCATAAAGCCTCCGACAAGGTTTAACGACTGCTATCTGTCGATAGCAACCGGGACCGTCGGCGTCCCGCTCTCCGAAGCACGAAAATGCGCATTTTAATTTGCCACTAGTGGTCACCCGTCACACACCCGACCGCACCCGTATCGCTTAATCGAGTAGATCGCTTGCGTTCTACACCAGCCGGGAAGCCTTGCGCGCTACAGAAAGATGAGAAGAGGATGATACGAAGATATAAATAGTAGCGGACCCAACCTAAAATCCGCACGTGGTTGGTCCACTACAAAATGCTCTTTTAATTATTTTTACTATGAATCTAAAATCTAAACCATTCTCAAAACACATACGATAAAGAATCATCAAAATTGGTCCAGCAGTTAAGGACGAGTTCAGTGACATATCTACACAACGACATTGCTAAGGCCGGACCGGGTCTGGCACAGGGTACTTCTCGCGAAACTTCCATCCTACGGTCTTCCCGAGAGGCTATACAACTGGACAGCCAGCTTTCGGTCTGAGTGTTATATACAAGTCTTAGTTGACTGTCAGCGCTCAGACAGACTACCTATCAACGCTGGTGTGCCGCAAGGCTCTGTGCTATCTCCCACGCTTTTTCTTCTGCACATCAATGAAATGTTGGAGCAAAACTCCAATTTTCATTGCTAGACCGATGATAGTACGGGATATGCACACTACACTAGCCGTGCAAATGCCTCTCGGACACTTATCGAGGAAAGAAGGATTAGACTTGTGTCTGAAATCGAACACTCTCTGGAGCGAGTCTCGGATTGGGGTCGACTTAATTTAATGCAGTTCAACCCCTCGAGGACACAAGTCTGCACGTTCACCGCTAAAAAAACGCCATGCATTGTAGCACCACAGTTCCAGGGCATTCCGATCGCCGTTGGTAAGAGAATCGGTATCCTGGGCGTTGACATATCGAACGAAGTGCAATTCGGGAGTCACATTGAGTGTAAGACCAAGTTGGCATCCAAAAAGCTAGGGGTGCTTAACAAAGCCAGGCAATATTCACTTTCACTTCGGGGCAGCTACTACTACTCATACTCATTTGTGGGCGGGAGCCTCCAAATACTAGCTTGGTCCACTTGACTCCCTACAAAAACGTTCGTATTGTTAACGATTCAGGACTTACTGACAGGCTCGATCATCTGAGCCTACGCAGAGACATTGGGAGTATGTGCGTGTTGTACCGTCTCTACAATGGTGAGTGCTCTGCTGAACTGTTTGACATGGTGCTACCATCTATTTTCCTACACCGTACTACCCGCCGAAGGGAGAAGTTCCACCCACACCGACTGGACACCTGGCAGTGCTCAACGGTGCGGTTTTTACGTTCGTTCTTGCCCAGAACGTGTAAATTGTGGAACGAACTTCCCTCTGAGGTGTTCCCTAGGTGCTACATTAAGAGGTTCTTCAAAAATGGCGTCAAAGGAGTCCTTCAGGGCTGGCAGCGCGTTGGCAACTCCCCTGGTGTTGCAAATGTTCATTGGCGACGGTGACCACTTTCCATCAAGTGGCCCGTCTGCTTGTCTGTCAACTTACAGATATAAAAAAAAAACACACGCACACCAAAAAAAAAAAGATGAGTGAATGACACAATTTCATTTAGGAATTGAAATGAAAATAAGAATGCAGTCTTTATTTCTTTGTTAATTAGGTATTTAAGTCGATTATTATTAATCAAAATAAAAGAATTGAATACTATTAATCGAAATTTATTTTAAACAGGGAGGTTAATTTTTATAAAAAAAATATTTGGACACTGTTTCCCCAACAACCGGTTTTATAGCTCATCATATACCAATACAGCATTGCTAAAAAGTCGTTTGCTGGTACATTTGATGGAAGAGAAGATAGTTATTGTAAAGATACAGTTCTGTAAAGCCCCGAATATTTAGATTTTTTAAATTGAGTACGCGTATAAACAAAATAATGCATGTCAATAAAATTAAAACAAACAGTCAAGGAACAGCGCCGGTGGCGGGTGGGAAGGTCTCGCTCGCCTGTTCGGCCTGACACCGCGCTGCGGCGTGTGCGTTGCCATCGCGCATGCGCAACAAAATTCCCCATAAATTCCGCTTAAATTTTGAGGAAGCGGTAGCGGAAGAGGATTTTTTTATTTTAACTTTTGAGGATGCGAAAACGGTTGAGGAACCCAAAATATTGCGGAACTTCCTCATTATGAGGAAGAGGAAGAGGAATCCTCAGCAACCCTACTTTAAACTGACATACTGATAACTGATATTCACCGTTGTAATAAAAAGTGGTACTTACAGATTCATGAGAATTGAGAAGAACTATTAATTCACCGATTGTTACTTTAACAACAAAAAGTTTCCATGTTGCAAACACTTTTGTATTGTTGACTCTGAATATGGGCCTTGTTACAGCTTCATCACTTTGCAAAGCAAGTTAGTTTTACCTACACTTAACAGTCTTCATTTTGATTCTGCACTTTTTTTTACAAAACCAGGAAATTCTGATATCTGATATTTTTTAGACTAAACTAAAATAATGTTGACATTTACGATAATTCACGTGCTCATGTTGATAAGATCGGTTATCTATTAGATAAGTGAAGCTAATAGACTGATAAAGATTCCTTTGAGGATTTGAAAAAATAACATTGCAGAAACAACATTTGTTCACAGTAAACATTACACTACTGAACTGGTTTATTAAATATATCCACTTTTGTACGATTCTCAAGTAAGTAGAAAATGGATGCAATTTAGATAGGTAAGTGAGTATGGAAAGAGCAGGTGAACTGAAAACAAATGAGCTAATCATAATCGCAAACTCCAATAATCCGAAATATGTACTTTCGTATGTAACCAACCAAATAGCTAAAAACTGCGAATGTTTTACTGGTTGTAGAGTTCTAGTGTAGGGGCGAGGCACGTTTTACAGGTGGTAGAGCTTCAGTGATGGAGCTCACAGGTGTCAGCACCACATGAGGTAATCTACTTGTCGCTAAATGGTAGTGTTCAGCAACACTATCGTGTTCCGGTCGGTTGGTAATGTACGGCCCTATGATTTTTGGCATAGCAAATTAGGCAGCCAGCGTAGGCACTACAACATTACCTAATCTATCTGTCGCCAATTGGTAGTAACAGTCAATTTTCTTCATAATATATTTAGCACAGTTATAATTACATAATTATTATTGTAAGTGTTGTTACACTGAAAAGAACCCTACTCATTTTAATAACAATTGTGGATGTACTTTTGATAGCATTCGTACAAGGGTATTTTTAAAATTCTTTGTTACATCAAAAACATGTAATTTTGTTGAAGGCAGCGTCGCCTGATAGAAAATGCTTTTTTTAATGATGGCAATTTACCAAATTATATTTAAGATCCAAAGATATAAGGTTTCAAGGGAGACTCATCAAAAATCTTTTAAAGCTTTAAAACTTTCCCTTGATTAAACTCCGCCAAACAAATGATTATCGCTATAGCAACCGATCTGCTTCGTCGATGAACGTCGAAAGTTAGGAGCTTTCAAATGCAGTGTTATCAATTCAAAGTGTATTTTTTTAAAATTTTGCGTAACATTTCTAATCATGGGTAATACAGAGAGCAATGTTACTAGTGGTGTTAAAAAACAAGCGGGTACCTCGGATCAAAAGCTTTATAAGTTGATCGACTTGAAAGGTAAGAGTAAACATACTTAGGTAAGTTTATCTACTTAATTAAAACCAAAATAGTTTAGATAGGTACTATCTATATTCTCAAAATTCAAAGTACAATTGAATGAAAAAGAGAGAAAAGATTCCAAACTGTCTATTTCTTATGTAACTTACTAAATAGTACGAAGTAGTAGGTACGAACATTTGATTGCGTTTAACAATATGTACCTATATCCAATTTACAGGAAATCAACAACAATGAAATACCTAGATTTATGCTGTATCTTTTATCTTCAAATTAAAAGATATACCTAAGTAATGTTTTTATATAATTATGTACCAAAGGTTATTTTTGGGGTTTACTGGAGCGCGTCAGGTCAAGATATGGGGGAAACCTTGCACTCGGTGGATAAAATCTATAGAGCCTCTCAGATGCACTAATTTCCCCTCTTGGTCTCTCCTACTACAGCTAAAGATATTGATGTCTTTGCCGTAGAGCAGAAGAACTTAATGAAAGCTAATAGTGGCACCTAAGAAAATTCTGTGAAAACTTTCCAGGTGGCGGTCTTTTAGTGGATATGATGAAGCGAGCTGTTCAGAGCAAGCAGTATGCAGAGATAGACCATGCTATTAAAACCAAGGTGGAACCTTTCCTGTACAACAAAGGCAACGGCCGATACATACCCATTTCACACATCGTTCTTCTAAGGAATAAAGAACGACCTAGACACAAATTGGTAAAATATAACAGCTGCTAATCATTTCGTCTATTAATAATTTTGGGAAAATATAGTAATAAATAGTTACTTAATTTAAAACTGAAACAGTATAAGTTTTACAAATATTAAATGATGTGTTATTAAATGAAAAGAATAAGCTGGTTAGTCGGTACTTTACAGAGACATGACAACTTAGGCCTCAGGGGTGGCAACGCATCTGCATTTTGACCTCTGGTTTTTGTGTCTATAGGCGGCAGTCATCACTTAACATCAATGTGAGCTGCATGCTTGTTTGCCACCTTATGTACACGAAAAAAAGGTATGAGAGAAAATGAAGTGGAAAGTGATGTTTTCGGTTAGGTATCGAATGTTTATTAGTATTCTGGTACCATTTCTTAGACCCGCATTAATAGACAGGCCTCAGTCCCAGAACACTGCATTAAAGAAAAATGAAATAAAAAAAACTTGCTATCAATTTTTACAGTATTTTATACTTTTACAGAAACTGAGAGACACGATATTTTAAAAAGGGATCTTACAAACATTTTCGACATACTTTAAAATGATTAAATTTTTCCAGTTACCCCCATTACGAGGCCTGGAGAATCCGGATGAGGAGTTTGATATAGAGAAAGACTGGCCTCACGTCACTCAAGAAGAGTATGATGCGAATCCCGACGGCTACAGAGAGCTCTGTTGGGATCTGAAGGTTCATTTTAGCATTCAGTTCAATATTTTTTTTTGTTTTTTCCTCATACTTATGTTCAGTTTTGGATAGGTATCTGCTTTGTCGTCGTGTGGACAATGACTGAATTTATCAATTTAATCAATTATATCAATATAATTTTATTGTGCCTAATAAAAAAAATTAATGGACTAATGGCCAAATACTCAAACGTCACTTTTAAGCAGCCCTCAAATATGAGCTATCTCTCTTGTTTGCACGTGTTTTATAGAGACGAAAGGCTTTTAAGTCCCACTTAGATTTAAGTGACGTTTCAGTATTCGGTCGTAAAAGTAGTACTGCTTAGTAGTAACTTTAACGACCGAGAAGCATTCTTCTCTCATAACTGGTAGGGGACAGCCAATATACAGGCCACCAAGTTATTAAATTTGAGCTAACTTGATTGTGGCTCATTTGCGCTAAAAATATGTAGGTAGATTTTATTTCTTTCTATAGGTACTTATTCTGATTTAAAATAAAGTGTTTCACAACAGGAGCGCGGTGCTGTAGGAGAAACAATTCTACATTTATGTGTGCTGAACGCTACAGCGTTGCTGGCTGATTTAGCCAAGCGGCTGTTGCGTTTCTATCCCAAACTGATCAACGATATTTACATGAGCGACGAATACTATGGTAAGTTTTTAAAAGAAGGCGGTTTAATTACTACCCATTTTCAAGGTATGTTTAAAAGTATTTGTAAAGTTGTACCTATCTTCATATTCTTAATAAATAACAAGTTCATATTTTCTCTTCTTGATGAACTGTTTAATTGCGCATAGTTTCACTCTATTCATTTTTTCAATTAATTTTTTATAGTTTTGGTATTTCCGTCCGTTTGTCTGTCTGCAGCTTATTTCAGAGAATATTGGCACTAGAAAGCTGTTATTTGGCTGGTAACCTCTCCTACACTGAGGATGATATCTTTATCTTTTATTCTCGCGCATCCTATAATTTTGTGTATTTTTCGTACCTAATACTTGTATTTATTTAGTTAACACAGATCCTCACCATTTGTCATTCTGTCTGCCTGAAATTAATATCCTATTTAATTGAAAAACTTTCTGTTCACTTAACATCGGCTTCCTGAAACCTTCATATTAATTTCCGGAAAATAAATAACTTGCGTATTTTTTATCCTTGACCCACAAAATGAAAACTTCACGGCAATTAATTTGATAGAGTGTCCGATAGGTGTCTGTTAACATGTACGGGGTGTGATTTATTATCAACGCTAGCTCTATCAAATACAGTAAATCTGAGAGATTAAATATATCTAGTTTAAGTAAAAAATACCTACTACTTAATAAAATATCACTTTTAGTCCGATGTTTCCACCATATTAGCAAATATTGTTATGATTAAATAGGTTAGTATCATAGATACTATCTAGTACTATCTATGGTATCTAGTACTCTGATAATATGAGCATCATCATTAGTTTTGTGTCGTGCCCAAAATCTTTGTAATCACATTATCAAACTTGAACACTTACCTAGCGGCACACTACTTCAATTTTATTTATTATTCTAAATCCTGAAACAAATTCCAAAACAAATCGTAAAAATAATTACTTTCTTATTACTCCATAAAAAAACTTTTTGTTTTACATTGCTGCCCGTTACTGAAAGTATTGAAAACCTAATTACAAACTCATTTACTATTTCATCAATCAAACAGAAAAAGGGATTCCTAACTTGTGCAAAATTGGTGTTCAGTGTTCAAGATTATATCCGTCAATTGATTTATCTACTGCCTCCTAAAATCAGTAAACCCTAGCTTTAGAAGACGTATTGCCTGTATCGATGATTTAATTTCGGATACATTTTTTGTTGGTAACAAAATCTGGGGAGGCACCAGACTATTCTTGGGTGGGAACGGTCAGCCCGGCTTTCCCCTTCCTGTGCTTATGTCTACAATAGATTTAATGGATACAAATACTTTAGGAGAGAGTGTGCTACACATGACAATAGTAAACGAGGATCCGACAATGGTGAAATTTCTACTGGATGCGGGAGCGGACTACCACGGCCGTTGCTATGGTAACTTCATGTGTCCCGAAGACCAAAAGGCCTCTCGGTCAGATTCCTTGGACTACGAGTGGGTTAACGTTCAACCGGACACTAATTATGATGGGTAAGTTACTGTTTTGCTCATAAATTGACTGTTTTTCTAGGGATAAGACGCTTTAATATTTTAAGAGTAATAAAAGCTCGTACAGAGGTACACTGTTTTATTTTAATTGCACTTCGCCAAGCTCTTCCGAAACTATTACTACAGCATGCTTGTAGTTAAGTTTCAATTATTGTAATTATTCCGCGAATTCCTTAAGTGAAGGTAGGCAGTGATATTGCGAGGCACGCCTCGATACAGACTTTCCTTGAGACACATTGAGATGAGACCTTACCACGAATATGAACGTTCTCACATTGCAAACCATACGATGAGCCCCTTGCGCTGCGTGTGTCCCGCAATCTTGCACTGCGAAAAACCTGTGGTCATACTGCGTATTATCAATATTTTCATCAGATACGTGTATTGGGGGGAATACCCGTTGAGTTTCGCGGCGTGCCTGGGCCAAGAGGAATGCTATCGCCTGATCTTAGCGCGAGGTGCCAACCCGGATAAACAAGACACTAATGGCAACACCGTGCTACATATGCTCATTATTTATGATAAAGTGGTAAGACATTATATTTATATTTAGACACATTTTGACTTGATCCCTTATATTAATCAAACAACTAACTGCTAAAAGGGAGACACTAGACTGCCCGGTGTCACGGCTGCTGAAAACGTCCGAAAATAAATTAGTTCATTACACGCCAGATAAAACGGTTTTCACGTTCGTTTTAGCCCAGAACGTGTACATTATGTACCGAACTTCTTGACCTTCTTGTTGCTGCATCGGTGCTGCTATATGGAATTCTTCAAACATGGCGTCAAAAGAGTTCTTCAGGGCTGACAGTACGTTGGCAACTTCTCTGGTGTTGCAAATGTTCATAAGCGACGATGACCACTTTCCATCAAATGGCCCCTTTGGTTGTCTGTCAACTTTAACCGGTTGCCAGTCCAACAGCCCATATATGGCTGTTTAACTGTTAAAACAATCGTGTTTGGTTTTGGGACTGTCAACTTATTAAACATAAATAATCCGTAAAAACTGTTTTATTTCAATTAATGTAGTGTGTAATAGCTTTGTGTATCTAAGTGTATTATTACTTAGGGTACCTTCGATATGGCCTACGAGGTGGGAGCATCTCTGAACATCCGTAACGTACAGAATCTTACCCCATTGACTTTGGCGGCTAAGTTGGCGCGCACTGAGCTTTTCTTCCACATCCTGAACATCGAGAGAGAGATCTATTGGCAGATAGGAGCCACTACTTGTGCTGCTTACCCGTTGGGACAAGTTGATACTATCGATACTCAAACAGGATTGATTAGCAAGGATTCCGCTCTGAACTTAGTTGTGTTTGGTGTAAGTAAATATAAATATACGAACTTTTCACAATTTACTTTTATTGGTGGTAGAGTGGGTACCTTGGTCTTAGTGTGGGTGTCCGTAGGCTGAAGTCATCACTTAACATCAATGTGAACTGCATGCTTGTTTGCCACTTCCATTACATAAAACACTACTTTTACTGGTGGTAGAGCACCAGTGTCAGTGCTCGCGGGCATAGGCACCACCGCATAACCTAATCTACTTGCCGCTAAATGGTAGTGTTCAGCACTATTGTATTCCGGTCAGGTGGTAGTGCATTAAAGTTTAATATGTACCTGGGTAATAGCACAAATAAATGAGCTTTAGTTTCAGTTACGTAACGTAACGTAACGTGACTACACGCCTGTAATCCCCTAAGGGGTAGGCAGAGGTAAATGCGGGCATTCAAGAAGCATACATGCAAACACCCACGATCCGCCGGTTACGTTTTGGCCGATGTGGCTACAGCATCAGGTGGCTAGCCTTTTGATATCACCGGGCACATTGCCAAACATCGATGTACTAGGAAACTTCCAGAAAATGGATAAATCCCAATACAACCAGAGATAACGGTGTAAAATCCTTTATCTCTGGAATCGAACTCAGGACCCAAGCGTAGTAGTAGTGGCCTGCTACCACTAGTCTACTGTCTCAGTTAAATACTACATACATGTACTACTCTAAAGTACTCTAATAAAGTGACACTAATAATATTTTCAGGAAAAAGACGAGCATTTAGAACTACTAGAAGGCATGCTTATCGACCTACTAAAGACAAAATGGAATACGTTTGTGAAGTTTCGGTTCTACAGACAGTTCATACTATTCTCAATATATTTTCTGTTTTCAATCGTCTGTTTTACACTACGACCTGGTCCGCCGGATAGAGCACTAAATTCTACATTGATAAATTCCACCGCCATTCCTATGATAAATGATACGGAATTAGTGACTGATGTAGGTATGTGTTAAATGTACATTCTATCTATATATGTCATATTATAAAACAAAGTTCCTGCGCCTCGTCTGTTTGTCTGTCTGTCTGTTTGTCTACCTTTATGTCTTTCTGTCTGTTCGCGATAAACTCAATGACTACTGCATGGATTTCCATGCGGTTTTCACCAATAGATAGAGTGATTTTTGGAATAGATATAATTTGTAAAGTTAAAGTAAAGTTTTGTTTTGTGGTGGAATATAACGGTTTGATAAAGTTTGATTTCTAAGGTTCAGTTGCATCGAAATATTTGTCAGAGTTGTGGTTCTTTGTCGAATTTAATAAAAAAGTAACATTAACTTCAGCAGTGACTGCGAAATGCCTCGCCCTAGCGTCTTTTTTGGCGTAGTTAAAGTTAGCCGAGGTGACAGATTCCCTCATCATCTGACAGTTAATTGAAGTTAACTTTAACATTAACCAGCGCAGATCGGCCAGTTACGGTTAGATTAGAGAATTAGAGATATGACGTTATTGATAATTTTTTGAAATGGTGTTACTATTTTTTTTTACTTAACCGGTAATTTAACAAAATTGTTAGAGTTAAAATAAGATGATGCAACCCAAGTGAACAGTGTTCAGAAGGTGACATTCAGTGATAAATTACATTGTGTTAGTAATTTTCAGAAAACTGTACGCTTCCAACCAACGTGGAGTTTAATCCGGCAGCCGTAGAGATACTCAATGGGACGAAGATCGAAGGACCTATTTGCGGTCGCTTCAAGAGTCATCCCAAAGACAAGGATAAACGTAAGAATTTCACTGAAACTTAAGTGCTAGAGTAAGAACTAAACTTAAGTGTTAAGTACTTCTTACTGGTGGTAGAGCTCCAGTGACGGAGCTCGTGGGCGTAGGCACCACCGCATTACCTAATAACTTGCCGCTAAATGGTAGTGTTCAGCACTATCGTGTTACGGTCAGGTGGTAATGTACGGCCCTGTAATTTCCGGCACAGAGGCATAACACCTTAGGCCTCAGGAGTGGCAACGCATCTGCATTTTGACCTTGATCTTTGTGTGGGTGTCTATAGGCTGCAGTCATCACTTAACATCAATGTGATCTGCATGCTTGTTTGTCACTTTCATAACATAAAAAAAGTGCAATGAAACAAAAATAAAGTGATTGCAATTTCGCAGGTTTACGCGAGCTCATACATTCGAGCTTTAGAAATTATATTTGCGGAATTTCGCGCGTATACAATACTCCCAAATCTTCGTTTCATTTAGTTACTTATAATGATATCAATAATATTAAACTAGTTGCTACACATAGAGCGCATGAATGAGCTCCTAATGAAGTTTTTCTAAACGTGTGTACTGTATATTTTGCAATTGAACTTAAATGTTTATTTTTCAATTTTGGGTCACATTACGTCTAACATAATCAAGTAAAATAATCAAACAATCTGTTTACAATACCTACACGCGATGTTGATTTTGTGCTACTTGCCTATTCTAAAAGAATCTTTAGTTGCAGAATAAACAACATTATTTACGCTGAACAACTTTTAAGTGGCAATGAAACAAAGCTACTTTTTTGTTTTTAAAGTTAAGGATATATTATGTAGTTTCACTTACAATTAGATTCAAATATAAAACTTCAACTACAAGCAAGTAAGAAGAATGAGGGGAAGAGTCACAGACCGACCTACGACTTTACTTTGAATTAGAGTCGAACTTTAAACTTTCAATACTTTTTCATACGTGTCAAACTCATAATTTACTTAACCATCGACCATGACTTTACCTTTATTTAGTAAAGAAGTATAGAAAGTCTTTTTTGACACGTCTGTGAGAAAAACATGTGGTAATAATGAAATGACTAGTCCAAGAACTTCTACTACGAGTTTCATCAGGCCCCAGGAGTTAAAAAAGAAAAAAATATTGAAAAAAGGAAAGCTTAGAAAAATAATAACGTATAGGTACAATTTACATTTCTATTTTAGCAACGGAACCGCCAAAAGAGACAGATATGGAAGGTTGGTGGGAGGATTTGACTGAAGAATGTAGATTAATGAACTTTGAATCTTGGCAAGCTAAGGTAAGGATTTTTATTCTAGGAGCATCATAATTTACATGAATAATTTTACAATAACCAATGGAACATGAATAGACGATGAAGATAGATATTGGATAATTCTTACTTGTTACTGAAAACAAATTACATAAGTTGGTATAATTTCGTGCAGTATTTGCAGAATTGAATTTTTGAGCTGATTTATGCAACAACCTATGACAAAGATTTAGCATACAATGGAATAATTTAAATCAAATTGTAAGTTTTGACCAGCCCTCTGTTTTAGAAATCTCTCGGTACACCAGGAATAGGCAACCGGCATCTTTTTATAATCTGGTCTATCTTTAAATAGTTCTCATTTTATTTTTAATGTTCTTCTTCTGCGTGGTAGGAGAGTTCAGTAATTTTTGGTAGATTTATAGAACAACTATATCAAACTCTACTCGAACTACTGAATACTTATAATTGAATGTTTTAAGTTGTAACCTTTTGTTTATGAAGGTGAGGATAACAGCAGAGCTGGTATTGTGGCTGGGTGCATTTGCGTATATAGCGGCTGCGTTACGCGAAGCTAGGTTTCTTGGTCTGAAGATGTTCGTGGAGAACCTCAGTACTGTTCCATCAAGGTAATTAAAAAAAAACTAATTCCTTAAAATGAAATGCGCTTCTTGTAAATTATTCAAATATTTTTTTCTCTAAGCCTGGGTTGCACCATGATATTTGTTTAAGTTATTGTAATATTTTGCATTAACTTCTCTAACTTAAAGAAATCTGTTAGAGAAGGATGTGAAATGTTACAATAACTTTAAATTTAACAAATATCTTGGTGCAACCCAGGCTAAGAGCGAAATTTACGTAACTAACCTCACTGATGCACTTAGCATACTGTACGTCTACGTACTACGTACTGTATGGAAATAAGTCAATTTCTATTTAGAGTGATGTTCCTGAAGTCATGCCTACTGATGTTGATCCTGCCGACGCTGCGGCTGTGGTGCGCGGACGAGGCGGAGGACCACCTCGCTGTTATCATCATGCTTACCACTGCGCCATACTTCTTGTTCTTTTGTAGGTATGTATTGTAACCTATCAGTTTTCGTTGTACCTACCAGAAGGAAGACTATTCATTTTAAGTATTTCTCTAAGTCATGCATATGTTTTAGTAGAAGAAAATTAATTAAGATCTTTGAAAGTTGTTTTGCCTAAAATATAATCTTAATTTTTCTCCAAATATCAGTGACAATTATTTAAGTAGATTATTGACATTGGTGAATTGATAAGGTAATTTATTTATTTACACTTGCATGAAGCAAAAAGTTAGGTATACGAATCGGACTTATGCATTCTCTCTCAGTTCACCTTTGATTAATCGTTGATGAATCCATATGGTCTAAGATCCTGCGACGCCCAGACCTTCGTTATATTATAAAACCTGGAAATTCTTCTATATATGTCCCCTATACAGGTATAAGCAAACCCAGAATATACAACCTGGGTCGCGGTGGCTTTGGCAGGTAACAGGTAGTAAATGTGAGTAAAATTGTGTTTTAAAATTTGTGATAGTATAAAACTTCGTTTTCATATATTTTAACTTACAATCATATTAGAAACCGCCTCGTCTATTGGCGGACACTTTGGACGGTAACAACCCCTTGCCAGACACCCTCACAGTCTAATTATTTATAAATCTACTTTCGTCATAGTATAAAATCTGACTTTTATATATGTTATTCAGAAAACTATACGAATAATGTTTCCACAATTCCCAGTCACTTTCGATGGTTCCCCTATCTTCCCAGACACATTGAAGTCTACTCCAGGCGTGCGCGCGATGAATATACATGTACGTTGGTGCGAGTAAAATAACATGATCGGTCCACGATCTCTTCATCAGCTGTCTCGTACTCCGTAATATATATTGTGTAGTGTGAACTGTTATACGTACAGAAACCGTTGAATAATTAATTTGTAAGAAAAGTGAGGGAAAATTAATTTTGCTTTCTGAAGAGACATTAAAGAAATGTCAAACTGACGATCCGCTTAACGGTGTGAGATGACCGTTTGATTCGAAGAGTCGCGGGTTCGGTCTTCGCACCGGGACCAATATTTGTATACTATTATACAGATATTCGTTTCGGGTCTGGGTGTTTGTGTATGTGTTATATGTGTATAACGGTACCCACGACACAGGTTTATACCTACTGTGGGGCTGTGAGTGTAAGCGTAAGCGTATTTTTATAACTGAAAGTCAGAAAAAAAACATAACCATAATTATGCGAACATTATTTTACCTGATAAATATACAGATGGAGGTTATCACCGTAAATGCCATAAAACATTCACAGGCGTACTACAATTCTGAGCCTGCAGGTTTTCAAAAAGGAAAAAGAGTAAACAAGAAGTCGTTCAGTGTAGACAACTCATCGCCAGATACACCGGAAGTACCTGAGTTAACTACTGAACTCGCAACAAAATCTGCGACATCATTATACCAAACTTTATATTTTTACTTTGTTTTGTAATAATAAAATATATAGGCTATAATGGCTATAATTAAAAGTATAATTTAATTCTTTTTCCATTGATTTCATTAATCAAAAAAGAATTAAATTGTACGATCTAAGTTATTTTCTCTCCTTATAGTTTACTATCCATTTTTATTTATTTATTTATTCTTTTGTGCACAAATTGATGTACATAAGGCGTGCTTAATACCTAGTGGTATCCTCTACCAGCCAACCTTAGGGCTAAATGAATCTGTCGAAAAGGTGCATTAAACTATTGATGAAAAATTGAATAGAAAAAGAAGAGATTATTAAGAAGATAATAATATTAAGTACATATTTAGTAACATTAATAAATATATATATACATATATATATGCATATAATACATAAGTAACATCAATATTACATACGAATATAGTACGAAATCTATCGACTATCTATCGAATAATCGACTATCACAAAGAAACACAATTTTACTCACATTTACTACCTGTTACCTGCCAAAGCCACCGCGACCCAGGTTGTATATTCTGGGTTTGCTTATACCTGTATAGGGGACATATATAGAAGAATTTCCAGGTTTTATAATATAACGAAGGTCTGGGCGTCGCAGGCTCTCTCTCTAATACGAAACATCATTATACTTTGATTAATAAAATGACAACAGTAAGCAGTTAGACCCAGAACCAAAACGTCTTTGGCCTTTGAAATGGCAACGTAAGCAAAGAAACGTCTAGATTAGTTTTTACGTATTTTGATGTTTAAAGGCAGTATCCCCATACCATCAATGTGTGATATTATCCTTTGACACCTTTATTAACATAATAATGTTTGTATAGGTGGTAGGTAGCTAGAGCAAAGATGCGAGAGCAAAAGATGAAAGAGTTCTTCTATCATATTTGGTCTAGAACCAAAATGAACGTTTTAGAAATTGACATTAATATATTGTTTGCTAGAGGCTTCAAGACGGTGGGTCCATTCGTGGTGATGATCTACAGAATGGTAATGGGAGATCTGCTTCGCTTCGTCGCCATATATCTGGTCTTTGTCATGGGTTTCTCTCAAGGTAACGGTACACTTCATTTCGTTTAAAACAGTTTTAAAACAGGGGGTAGCAGAGGTAAGCTGTCCTTCCCCAAGAAATAAAATTACGTTTTTACAGATATTACTGATATGTGCCATAAACATATCATTGAAAATTATGCGGTATTTTTGTTATTTTTGATACTGTTACTACCTCAATAATCTAGTCGTAGCAGGTCACTACTGCAGGGCCACCCTCGTAGTTTGGTAATGTACCCAGAAATGTAAATAGGCCCGCCACCGACGAATAGTGGGTGTTTGCATGTATACTTGAATTTACCTGTGGCTACCCCTTTGCGGAATACACGTCAGATATCTGCACAAAAGAACAGTTTTTTTAAATTATATTGCAGCATACTACATAATATTTCTATCATTCGACAACCCGAACACGCCAGAGGGTGTAGATGACTCGGTATCGAACCCCATGCCGTCACCGATGGAGAGCATCATGGCCATGTTCCTCATGTCACTTACCTCATTCTCTGACTACTACACGGCGTTCGATCGCACTGACCACGAAATTGAGGCTAAGGTTAGTATATTTACAAAACATTGGCGATCCTAGAATAGATAGAGTCGCAGTATTCATGATTTACCCCAAAATCAGACACAATTTGAAATTCATTTTAAAAAGTATCAAGTCATCCCAAAATCTCTGTTTACGACCTATGATATCCCAAAATATTTGTCATGGATCGTGACTGTTCCACCCATAGATTTATTATCTAAATCTATGGTTCCACCATTAAGTCTATACTATGCCTAACCTATACCTTGGGAACCTAAAAACTTTTATATAAAGTGCCATCAACTTTTTCACCCTCTCAACTGAAGTCAACCCTGCATTTCACGGCAGTGATTTAAATCTGTTTAAATGCTCTGTAGTGTTATCATCATTAGTTTCTATAAACTACCAGTATTTTACACTAATTTTGCTAATTTGTACTATATTGCAGCTACTATTCGTAATATACATGATAATAGTGGCAATCCTACTGGTGAACATGTTGATTGCTATGATGGGCAACACGTATCAGAAGATAGCAGAGACTAGGAATGAGTGGCAGCGTCAGTGGGCGAGGATAGTGCTGGTGGTAGAAAGAGGAGTACCACCGGCGCAACGTTTGAAACAACAGTTAGTTTACAGTCAACCGATGGCAAATGGCAAGAGAGCTTTAGTGTTGAGGATCAATCAGAAGGTAAAGAAGTTATAAAATATATACATTTTAATTTGATTGAGCTCAGTCAGTTTGGTTATAGTACAGAAAATAGTGTTAGTGGTGGCTTAAGGGATGCCGCCGGCGCAACGGCTGTAACAGCAGTTAGTACTCGGCATCAATCAGTTCATGCATCAGGTATGTTTTAAATATATTTTACTTAGATCGGAAAGGCAAGCCTATTTATATTTCTATTGTGCTCATTTGGCCGGCAAGTGCGATCAGATTCGCGCACGAAGGATTCAGTACAATGGTACGGAACCATGCGTGCACGAGTCCGTCTTTCCGAACGGCTAAAAAAAAGTACCTATGTTGTATGGGAGTCTTCCCTTAAATATTGATTTTATTCTTTGTTAAAGCTGACACAGAAATACATAATCTGAGAAAATTTCAACTATTTAGCTAATCACATGACGAAACGACAGACAGAGAGACAAAAAAGGGAAATTAAAAGAAAGACTTTTTAGCAGTAATTGAACTCTAGACTCTTGTAGGCTGTTAGGCAATTTGATGGCCAAATTAATTGATGGTATAAGCTCTCGCAATCCGTCTAACGGTAGATAGATCCGCTACATTTATATTTTATATTTAAAAATAAACTAGCCATCAATGTGAACTAATCAAATTTATAGAAAAATATCCAATAATTTTAAATATTTTTTGAAGGCGAAAATATTTAGTTCTTATTTGTAGGACGAAGATAAAGAAGAAATGAAAGAGATCTTGGAAATGAAGCGGACACATGAGCGAATTGTTGCTAAAAGGAAGCAACGAGAAGAAGCACTGCGAACTGGCCAGAAGCTACCGCCACCTATAGTCCGAGATTATCCTATCAAGAAGTAGATGGAAGAGAAATAATAGTAGATGGTAGTAGAAGTGGATGGTCTATTCATTAATTTATTAGTGACCACCTGCATCCTAATAGGTGCTAGAGGTGTGACGTGACGTATTCCGGCAGGGTTTGAGTGTTGGTTTTATTCAAAGTAATTTTTCACAATTTTGAACCATAACAAAACTTCACTTTTTTCCTTTCGAATATTTTTGTACAAATATAAATGTTAAGAATAATATGTAAAATATTTATAACTCAGACTTAAGGATTTATTACTATTAAATGCTTAAGAAACTTTATCCGTCATAATTGCTTATACATTTAATCCTCTTTTTTTTTACGCGGGGAAACCCTCATGGGCACCCGCCGTCTAGGGGAAAAGACGGCGGGTAGTGTGAGACTCGTACTCACTAAAACCCCGCGCTGTTCCAACTCTTCCGCCATCAGTGACGGGGTCACGGGAACGCTTACGCACACATCCGCGACCCCGCCGGCGGCTGCTCGTCTCCGAGCCCTCCTCAGGTTGAGCTCTTTGGCTCCAACCAACGCTAGTGGCGTGCGGAACACGTGCACGCCACCTAGCTTGGGACCTATTTCCATTTGGGCGACGGACATTCCCTAGTCCGACACCCAAAGGTCCCTGCCCCGACCACTCACAACGCCAGGCGTCCCAAGACGCCCGGGTGGAGGAGTTCAGGGGCACACAGTCCGGCCCCGGGGGAGCGGGAGTGACAGGGATGAACTGACCTTCAGCCGCCCCCCCGCGGCCTCACCACGTCGCTATCGAGCGGCGGGACAGCCGCTAGGCGGCTGGGGATAGGGTGCAGGGCCAATGACATACCCATACACCTCTTCCCCAGCCGCCTTCCCACCACGTCCCCATCTGACAACCACCGGGTACTGAGTCCCCCCGCCACGACAAGGTGGAAACCCTCGGGGGGGATACTTTTAATCCCCTTAATTCGCTTTCATCAGGCCAATGCATTGAAACACGCTTTCTTTCTCGTCTATGTGGTCGACGCAAAATAACAGACTGGATAAAATTTTTCGCAGGCAAACTTTACTCAGTGGCATTTTAATTTTGCGCGTACCGTACGCGTTTAACTTCGGATCCCGTAGCAATTAGACGACCCGGTTAGTCCAGCGGTGTGAGATGACCGTTTGATTCGAAGGGTCGCGGGTTCGATCCCCGCACCGGGATAAATATTTGTATGGCCTACAGATATTTGTTTCGCGTCTGGGTGTTTGTGTATGTGTTGTATGTGTACAACGGCACCCACGACACAGGTTTATACCTACTGTGGGGCTGTGAGTGTAAGCGTATTTAAAAAAAAAAAATCGTCCTTTTAGTCACGGTAAATAGATAGTGTTTTCCTACACTCCCCAAGGAAGCTACATGGAAAATTTTAGATTTCTACAATCAATAGTTTCGGTTGTGCATTGTCTGTCCGTCAAATACTTTTAAAGTAGAGTTCCAGTGCAGGCGCAGGCACCACCGCATTACTTAATCCATCTGCCATGAAACGGTAGTGATCAGCACTATCGTGTTCCGGTTATATGTTAATGTATGGCCTCCTAATAACTATCACAAAGATATACCTACTCGTAATAATTTAGGTCTCAGGGGTGGCAATGCATCTGCATTTTGACGTCTGTTTTTTTTTGTAGATGACTATAGGCTGCAGTGATCACTTAACAGCATGCTTGTCACTTTCGTTTCATAAAAAAAAATGAATCTGTTATTAAGTATTTAATATTTAATTTGGTGGTAGAGATCCAGAACGGAATTCGCGGGCACAGTCATCACTGCATTGTCTAATCAACTGGACGCTTCATTAAGCTGAAGATTGCGCTGAAAACTATCATTTTAGTGTTTAACGCTATTATGTGCCGGTCAGGTGGTAATGTACGGAATAATAATTTACTTCACTGAGGCAAATCAGCTCACCTCAGAAGTGTCAACACGTCTACATTAAAATCAGGTTTTTATATATCTGGTATCTGCTATACCTATAGGCCTGTAGTGTTCACTTACCCTCAATTTGAACTGTATGCTTGTTTGCCGATCATGACATAAAAAAATATGGATTGCAAATATACCTAGTCTAAAAATAATTTAACACTTTCTTATGAAATTCTAAGAGCTATAGGTTTAAATAATTATTATCTAAGTTTTTACGTCACAACTCGTCTCAACGTTTGTACCTAGTCAGTTGTAGCCAGGTGTGAATTGTTGACGAAAATTTCTCTGTTACAGCATTGTTTATTGGAGACCTCTAAACGGTACATCATGTTTAGAACAAACAAAAGTTACAGATTTGCTTGAATGTCAAGACGTAACTTTGTACATTTACGCCCGTAATCCCCGAAGGGGCAAGCAGAGGCAAATGCATGCATACTGGTACAAGCATACAAGCAAACTGGTTTCACTATTTTACTGGTGACAGTGTTCCAATGTCAGAGATAGAAGCCATAGGCACTGCGTTACCTAAACCCAAGTCCCTAAAGCCCTGTCTGTCGCGAAATTATAGTGTTCATCACTACCGTGTTCCGGTTTATAAGTATGTAATAAATAACTATAACAGAGGTAAAACAATTTTTGCTTCAAAAAACGCATCTGTATTTGACGTCCGGTTTTGTGTAGATGTCTATAGGCTATAGGGTTTTTTAAAAAATTGCGCGACCCAACCCAGTACAACCCGTGACTTGATTGCAAGTCGCAACCCGATGTTAAGAATCGATGGACTTAACCCAAAAATTGAATTCGCCAACTTTGTATATTCATTTTGCTGTGTGATTTTTGAGCATGCTTTTACCAAAGACTCCATTAATATACCTACGAACGAAATTAACTTTATTTTGGTTACACCCCTAATAATAATTTAATTGCTTCTGCAACTTTTTGATATTTTTCTTTTACAACCCCACGGTTGATTAGCTGATAACTTTTATGGCATTAGCTTACTTTATGTACAAATATGCCTATCAGAGATACCTTAATAAATAAATAATTTCATAGAGATAAATAAATAATTTCATAATTTATTAAGAACTAGCTGACCCGGCAAACTTCGTATTGCCTCACAATGAAATAATGTGTCAAAGGTATGATAGATACGGACTATTTGTATAGGAAAATGAAATTAAATGTAGAGATTCCCGTGGGAATGAGTGAATTTCCCGCAGTAAAAAGTAGCTTAAATGTTGGCCAGGCTTAGTATCTATACACCACAAAAAGTTTCATTCGAATCCGTCCGGTATCTTCGGAGATTAGCCTGGACAAAGGGACAATCAGACAGACAAAAAATTTAAAAATCATTGAGTGTTCTAATACTATTTTAACATCGCCCCCAATTGGATTTTTCGTAAATATATACAATGTACAGACACGCGGATTTTACTGTTTTATTATATGTGTAGATTGTTAAGGTAGAACAATTGACTACGGCATGTTACGCAGCTACGTAGCTTGTTGCTACGCGACGGGGCGATCTAATTTCGTTACAAAGACTCTACCAGTATATATTACTGGTGGTAGAGCTCCAGTGACGGAGCTCGCGGACGTAGGCACCACCGCATTACCTAATATACGTGCCGCTAAATGGTAGTGTTCAGCACTATCGTGTTCCGGTCAAGTGGTAATGTACGGGCCTGTAATTTCCGGCACAGAGGCATAACACCTTAGGCCTCAGGAGTGGTAACGAATCTGCATTTTGACCTTGGTCTTTGTGTGGGTGTCTATAGGCTGCAGTCATCACTTAACACCAACGTAAACTGCATGCTTCCTTGCCACTTCCATTACATTAAAAAAATGAAGTAAATGCCTTAGGAGGACCCTCAGAGGAATGGATTGTGTAGTCTTCCCTGAGGAAGCACCGACTTTATTTTGATATTAAAAAAAAACATACCCACTGTATTTGAGAAAATTCGTGCAGCTCTTCTTATAAGAGCTTCAAATAGTGTACCTTTTTCTTATAAAACCTTATTTTTTATGGTATGAAAGAGGCAAACAATCATACAATTTACAATGGTATATAAATACGCGGTTATAGTATCTTCTCTGCCTGCCGTTACAGGTTAGACGAGAGTTGAGAGAAGAAACGAGATGAGGCGGCGTTTGACTATGTTCTTCGTACCGAACACGATTCCGAGTTAGACATCGTGGTTAAGGTAGTGTGGTAACCGGGACAATATTTCTAACAGCGGAACGAATATCGCGAGGAGCAATGCAACGCGCATAGTATAGCTGAGCTATAAGACCATGGACTGAATGACGCAGATGGTGGTAGCAGATTTAACGAAAACACTATTCTTGTGATCTCGTGCGTCCTTATTAAAACCTCGCACTGTTAGAACAGAGTAAGCAGTTTCACATAACCCGCCGTTTGTTCTCTTAAACAGCGGGTGTCTATGTATGATTGCTCTGCGTGCACAAGGCGATGGTGATGCCAGTATCGATAAGCGCTAGAGGGTGTCATAGTGTTCATTAATTGACTCAGCTCCCATATCGTCACTACTACCGTAAAGAAAATCTAACTAGCTACATCAATTTGTAAGTACTTAGAGACTAGAGCTAAAGGGTCAAAAAGTCTAATTAATAGGGTTAAGACTAATATGAGAGCTGCTCTATACACTCATGTGTCTAAGTTTATGAGCCTTTGTTTGTCTTCGTACGCATACTAGAAGATTTCGCAACTTTTCAACACGGTAAGCATAATCTCCGTTAATCAATCCGCTTTGAAGGTCAATGCAATGTTGACAGATATGATTAGAGCTCGTTAATATTGCATTGAAATTTTCATTGAAAACGTGGGATTCGTTGATTATTTATGGTGATGAAGACTAATGGATTTATATTTTGAAACCCGTGCTATGAAGCAGTAGCGGATGTTCATGAAAATCCACTCCAAACAATGACAAAAATTACCTACTGTACTGTGTGATGGATTGACCTAGTTGAGGACAAACACAGGTCAATCCTTCGCTCAAACAAAAATGTTTTTTCTGCTCTACTTATTATTATTAGATAAACAAAATAGTTTAAATCGGTTGTACCAACCTGAAAATAACGCCATTAAGTGGCAACAGTGTGAATTACGTCATTCTGTCAGGTTGGTTTTGTTCTTCGCCACACGATTGGACATTTGTTTGGAGTCCCGTCAATAAACGTAGTTTTTTTTATGGACATACGTAGGCGGCTCGTTTCGCGACGGCACTAGTCTACTTCACCTGGCAATCGGCGAGCGCAAAGGAATCTCAGCCTAAATAAATTTACACAACTAGGATCGGACCCGCAGGGATCGGTTTAGGGCGATGTGGACGGACACATAAGATATGCGATTAGGGGCGGTGCTGTGAAATGAAACTTTTGTTCTAGTCATCAGGTGGTGCTAACTGGGATAACGAAGATGCGGGTTGTGCTAGGATTTAACGAAGTGATTATAATCTCATTGGTAGATAGTTCTTCTCTACCGATACGAAAGAGTATAGTTCCAGTTTACATAACTAATATGCTGATTGATCTTCGAGTTGTGTTTGAGTTGTTTAGTAGTGTTTTTTGTACAGAAATAAATAATGTTTCTTCATTCGCTTTAACAGTGTTTAATAGCGATGACTACATCTGGGTGTATCTGCATTAATCATATTAATATAAAACGATATCTTAGTGACACACACTTTGACCTTTTTTGTGTCGCGTTTGAAACCAAGAGAAGGAATTAGGCAACTTACTTTATTCGCGGTCAGTGTGTAGTGACATAACCAATTCACACAATGGCCCGATCGTCACATGAATAAGTTGGGATCCATTCACACAGAACGGATAGAACATAGAATAGAATTACTTAGAATTACTTTACACAGACTACGGTTGTTATAGGGAATTACGATATTTCAACAGTTATTTAGTACCTACCAGTGTCAAACTGCATGATACACTTCTTAGGCCTCCAGTGACAGAATCTACACATTACCACACAATTGGGACACGGAAGCGGTAAGTTATAAAATGCAATGGTATTCACGCCCTCAAATTTAGTAACAACAGCTTTTCAAGCAAGAGATAAAATGACACATGTCATGTTCTCCATACTTTTATGTAGAGGATATTTTATCAAAAACACATCAATATATAGAGATATCAAGGATATTCTAAATATCAAAACATACAAATATCAGAACAATTTTGGGCCCATTATTAGGCATGTATTGCTTTGATCTGCTAGCCAGTTTATATGAGCGGACTCTAAAGCTGCCATATTTCAGCTCTGACCTATCGCTTTGTGTATGGATAGCAGCCAACGTAATATACCGCTATACGCTTAACAATTAACTTGAGACGTGATTGATTTTGGGGTTTTGTTAATGACCTCTTTTATTTGTTTACCTTTAGAGTTTAGATACTTTGAATTTGTTGTATTACATATAATACAATTGTAATCGAAAATATGTTTCACCTTTTATATTATAGTTAACATGATTTTTATAATAAGTTTGCTGAAGATAAAAAAATGGTGTCAAATCGCCCTTAGCCTGAATGTCGCGCTTAAATTGAGCTTAGGTACATACACTGAAAGGATGTACCTATGTACGTAAGATCTTGTTTATTAAGTAGATGTGTAAGAAAGCAAATGTGAACGTAGTCAAGTTGATTATAAGTAAACACTGGAAGTAATATTAATATGAACATTAATGGCTTTAGTGCAGAGTTACGAAAAAGAGAGATGTGATCGGTGAAGAGGTAAAGTTAAGCTTACACCCTTCATTTGAATCATGGAGAATAAAGTGACGGAGTGTTAACTGATATGCCTGAGAACTTGGAAAAAGGGTCCAGCGTACCTCTGTAAATCTCATGACTAGATCAATGAAAAAAAAGAGTCAATGAAATATCTCAAATATTTTCCTAAAACAATTAAATAAATCTTTTAGTGTGCTACAATTTAAAAAAACGTTTAGTGTGCTATACTGTAGAGTCGGCTCTGAGTAAAGTTTTATTAAAATAAAATGTATCCTCGGCTATTATACTCCGCTATATATTTGTGATGCTTTGGTGGGCACTTTTTCAATACAGAGACAACCTTCGTTTGTTTTCCATGATTTGCATGAAGGATTGAAATTATTGAAGATTTTCCCAGCCGATTTTTCATGCCGATCTTTAATACACCCCTGCAGATTAATCTGTGTTTCGAAAGTATTTAATTTTATCATAACGTGGTAAGACCACCCAGCCGCCTACTGGCATGGCGATCGTTTTTCTCCTAACTGTCATAGCATGCTAATTAGAAAGTTTATAATTTTTCTGAATGAAAGGTAATGGAATGTAATAGCTATATCTTTTAAAATCTCAAAGTACCTAGCACAAACAAAAAAAAAACAATAATTATTTATATATTATATACAATTTTAACATACCTATCCTTCCAACACCAGAAACAAGTCTTATTACTATATTGTTTAGACACAGCAGCATTTTGCCGTCTCTATTAAATGATTACAATGGACATCTCAGGTCAAATCGCACAACATGACAACATCACGCTCATATTTTGGGGTCAAATAAAAAAAAAATTCAAAACATAAATCCTAATTGCATTAGGAACTATGAAATAACAGTCGCGAATTCTGTATCAACTCGGACGTCCTAAGTAAAAGAGAAAACGCTGCGCTTATAAGTGGCTGGAATATATGAGTTACATTGACATATCTAACGAGATTTTGTGCAATCTTTGTCCCATTGATGACACGAGTACTGTAGTGGTGGATAGTATAAAGCGTCGAGAGGTATATTCACTACGCACACTGGTCCACGTATCGCCAGACATGAGACCCGCGGTAAGTAAAGATTATAAAGAGAGAAATTATTCCAAAGCAAATATTAAGCTAGGCGTGGCTGACTTTTCCTAAGATGTACAAATATTTGCATACATGAGTCAATATCTTTAGGTCACTGATTATATTATTGTGTTTTGGTGAATACTTTCTTTGTTTGGTTCGTGTTAAGTGTTATGTTATTTCTATTGTTTGAAGATATTAGTAGTGCTATATAATAGTTTCAGTAATTCGTTGAACCAAGTTTGTTTAGGTATATTTTTGTGGATGTTTAATATGGGATGAATTAAGTCTTAATAGCACAGCGCCGCGACCTATATTCTTAGATTTTATACTTACATAGATTGCGTGGTAAATGTTCCTACTCCGAATATAAAAAAGAGTCAGTAAATATATAATACAAGTAATAGGTAGTATGTGAGATATTAAGTGGTCGTTTCATTATTTTTCCAGGTGATCTTACTATCTTTGGTAGCGGTTATAGCGGCGGAGGCGCCGTACCACCTGCCACGACCCGGTGTGGGTGCACCAGTCTTGCAGTACCAGCGTCCCGCACCGCCAAAACCGCCGGCCTTGCCGCAACTGCCAGCACCCCACCCACCGCAATTCCACCCACAACCTCAACCTATAGCACAACCACAAGCTGGATACAATTACCAACCACCAGCGCCGGCACCAGTACCATTCATACCCTCACAACCTCAAGTCGTTTATTCACCGGCACCCGCACCACAACCACTCCCAGTTTACCAGCCACAGCCAGCTCCTCAACCAATCACTTATGTACATCCACAGCCGATAAGCCAGCCTCAACCATTACCACAGCCCAGTTATATATCGCCTAAACCCGCACCACAGCCGCCCCCGATTAACTATTATCAACCCCAACCGTTCCCTTCCCAGCCTTCATCGATCTATCAGCATCAAGTACAGGCAAGTTTACCCCAACCAATCCCAGTATCCTATCCTCAACCGATCCAAGTAAGTCAACCCGCTCCTCTTCCCATCAGTCAACCTGCACAGCCACCCAGTACTTCATACGGCACTCCACAGTTAAACTTGCAACCAGCATTACCCCAACAATCCTTCGAACCCATTCGACCACTCCCAGCATTATTACCTCAGCCTCTACCTCAGGCACCAATTCAACAAATAACTGTTTCCAATTATCATCAAGAACAGCAATTGAGTTCAGGATATTCATACCCTCAACCTTTTGCCCAATCCGTAGCACCTCAAGCAGCTTCCCCTCAGGTCGTTCTACCTGCACAAAACGTACAGTTACCCCTTCAGCAAACTGCGAATGCTGCAACATCGCTTTCAAGTTATCAAGCTGATACGAACCAGTATAACGCCCAGTCACCGCACCACGATGCCCTCGATAACGTAGTTGTCAATCATCTTCAGAATATCATTACCGAAAATGAGCATTCTTCGGCCAGAGAAGCCGGCTATTTATCTCTTGTATCTGGGATTTCATTAGAAAACGCGAGGCCTAGTGTTGAGATATCCTCTTTTGTGCAAACCTCACCCCTTAATGTAAACGCTCAAAGTTCTGGAACATCTGTATCTCAGTCGTCAGCGGCAACGTCTTCTGCAGCCTCGGCGCCCTCGGTTGATTACGGCTTACCGACAGCAAGCGGCAGTCAGTCAAGCAGTTCAAGTAGTTCCAGTTCTGGTTTCGAATTTTTACCCCAAGACAAACCGGCATTATCATATGGCGTACCAAAGTAGATTGAGCACAATCAAATTAGTGTAATATTGTAAATAGCTTTATTTTTTGGAAATAAATATGTGAAATATAAGTTAATAATTTGTGTATACGCGATTTTATTTTATACACTCAGTGTTTTTGAACCAAATAAATTTACTACTTTCTTTTCGAGTGTTTTACTTTCTTTTCGAGTGTTTTACTATCTTTACGAAAAGAGGACGATCAAAGTTATTCTGAAAAATAAAAAGATACCCATGTCCATGTTTAAATTTTTTGTTAATTTAATGTAACAAATGACTGACAAATAAAATTAGAGTGGATACTTACAATATTAATAGGGACGTCAGAAGTTTGAGCAGTAACGTGTTCAACGAAAGATGTTGTGTTTTTACTTATACTCGTAGCCATGTCATTATTAGTACGAACATCAAATGGCGGTGATTTCTAAAAAATGTTTTGTTAAATGAGAAAAAAAGTATTAGTATAATAAGCTTCAACGTCTCTTTGGCAGCGTAGTTAATTAAAAATCGTCAAAAACAGAGGTGTGAATGTATTACTCATTCTTTCATCAATTCGGTGATGATTCTGTCAAAGCTAACTAAAGGTCTTTTTACCTACCTATATTAAAATAACTGGAAAATCTAAAAAAAATTAACACAGTCTCCAATAAACTGATAAAAAAGCTCCAGTCAAAAAACTTAAGGAAAAGTCATATCTATTAGCACAGGTATTGAGACTTTGAAACGTACAGTATACGTCGCGACGGGTTGATTTCAAAAATAATTTCAGTTCAAGATACGCGATATAAATCAAAAAAAAAAATTGTTTTAGTGCTATGAGTCGTAGTATTTTCTGTATTTATAATTTTTTTGAACATTGATAATATTATAATGTTCGAATATGCTAAAAGGCTATTGTCAGGCACGACACTTTACTATTGACTGGATTGAAGACGCACGCCGTAAGGCGGAAAAGCACGCCGTAAAGCAGCGCAAGCGAACCAGGGTGACACGCTCTACCGGTCTTCCAATAAAACGCTTTTTCACTTTTCACTATTATTTTCCTTCTGATTTCTTCCTTAGGTAGTGATCCCAGTATTCCGAGTGCTGTCGACGAACTGTACCGGCCATACAAAACTGCCCTACTTTTATTCTAAAAATCTCAAGGTCATCGAGCTTAAGAAAACCTCTGGTGATTGGTTATTGGTTCAAGTAACCAATCACAAGAGATATTTAAATTTCAAGTAAACAAATTTTACTATCCATGATTGGTTGATTCGAACAACCAATCAGCTATTAGATCGATTATTGAATATCGTAAAGAAGTCGCTTTTACCCTTAATAATTGTTTTATATTATTTCGCATTAACACATGCTTGTGAACATATCGGTTGCCTAACTAGCATAGTTGGTAATAGATGGCGCTGCTGCTACCATAAAGCAATGCAATAGATGTGAAGGAAAGATATGACAAATCGGGCAGGGCTTCAGTAGCTCAATTGGAAGAGCGGCTGGACTAGATTCCCAGTAGGTCGCGAGTTCGAGTCTCGCCTGAAGTCAATTTTTTCTTTCCATTTTTCTTTAAAAATAAAATATATTTCACAAGCATCTGTTAATGCGAAATAATATAAAACAATTATTAAGGGTAAAAGCGACTTCTTTACGGTATTCAATAAACTGAAAAGTCTGTTATATCGGTTGCCTAACTAGCATAGTTGGTAATAGATGGCGCTGCTGCTACCATAAAGCAATGCAATAGATGTGAAGGAAAGATTTGACAAATCGGGCAGGGCTTCAGTAGCTGAATTGGAAGAGCGGCTGGACTAGATTCCCAGTAGGTCGCGAGTTCGAGTCTCGCCTGAAGTCAATTTTTTCTTTCCATTTTTCTTTAAAAATAAAACTATAAAACTTACATGATACTATCACAAGTGATCAAAGATACAAACAGAAGTCAAGAAAAACAAACATATTCAAAAAACTATAAAATTATACACGAAAAACTGTTAAATTATACAAAATAAAGTAATATTAAACACAAACGAGCTTTAAGTGACGCGAGACTATTAATTACACTCTAAATTACACAAATATTACATAAAAAAGACAAAATCTAAAAATATAAGTTATACAATACTCTAACGCTATTAGTCACTTAAGCACTATCTACGTTCCGACAACGTATACTATTACGTACTATGCTATTAACGACTACACAACGCGATTGTTATAGGTTGTCTACGCGCTGACATCGTACACTATTGAGAACTGTATGGTCGATCACTATCAAAATTTTTTTTAATCACAAACACTGTACACTATTCACGAGCGTCCTGCACAGCTATGATGAACTTGCCTGTGGACACATGCAGCGGACATTATCTTCTTGTTGTTGGATACTAACTCCCACCTCATCATCACGTTTTATTGCGCAGTTGCATGGTTTATACATTCGATTCTTTCTCGTTGTTTGCTCTTGTAAAATCATACTCGTAATGTTGTCATCCTGTCAATATTATGAAAAATCTTCATATAGAGCTATTGTTTAGGATATTGTAGGCTTTTAAAATTAAAATTTATTATTTAAAATAATGAATGCTAATGCAAACTAAACACTCAGGGTTAACCTTATGCTATCATTTTCATTTCAAGTGTTCTTGAATTAATTTATATTCAAGAAATTATATCTTACATTTAACATTTAAACGTCGTTTATCTTACCTGCTTATTTGATTTGAAACCATTATCAGCCCTAAAGCAGTCATGACCAAAAGAAGTATCACCAATAAAAGAGTCGTACTGCGTTTGCGCATCTTGTTTAAAACATTGACATATAACGGATTTATTATTATTTTGTACTCGTATTGTTTGAGATGTATCTTTGCTTGAATCTGATATGTTTTTAAAATAAGTTAAAAGTACAGGTTCAGTATTTCTATGATCCAATTTTTTCTTTAGGGTAGTTTTGCTTTTAGATTTTGGAATGTCTTTTGTAACTAGATTTCCGCACATAGTCGTATTAGATCGATACCGAAAGGCAGACAGTGTTCTAAAAAAGAAAAAAAGTGTAGAAATGATGATGATTTTACCTCATCTATTAAATAAAAATAAGTCGGGTTTTCCTTCCTGACGCTATAACTGCAGAACGCACGAACCGATTTCCACGGTTTTGCATTCGTTGGAAAGGTCTCGGGCTCCGTAAGGTTTATAGCAAAGAAAATTCAGGATTATAAAACTATATCCACGCGGGCGAAGCCGCGGGCAACAGCTAGTCTATAATATAAAAATAAGTCAGGTTTTCCTTCCTGACGCTATAACTCCAGAACGCACGAATCGATTTCCACGGTTTTGCATTCGTTGGAAAGGTCTCGGGCTCCGTGAGGTTTATAGCAATAAAGATTATAAAACGTCATCCACGCGGGCGAAGCCGCGCGCAACAGCTAGTTGCATATAATTAATGTCATTAATGATAGAAGTATAGTGGTGGTGCTCGAAGGCGTGGGGTCCATTGCATTTAATTTATCTGCAGGTAAGTTGTAGTGTTCATAGCAGTCTTATTTCTATTTAATTACATTAAAGTGACGAACTTAGTCATGTTTACTTTTATGTCATGAAAAACAATACCTTTGACAATGCTCCGAAACAGGACAAGGCAAATCTTTAGGTGGCAAGATGAATTCCAAACTTTGGCTTGTTCTGAAATTATAAGTAATATATTAATAGATAATACGATTCGTTTACGTATATACGAATACGTTATTCGACATAATATCAACTTACTTCAAAAGAATATCACATTTTTCACTGACATCACGTTTTCGTCGTTTTTTCCACGGACTACAAGAAACAATATTTTACGATTTATTACTAAAGGAACCACTGATATGTTTATAATTATTATGGACCTACTTGAATTCATATAACATACCTTTTTACTCTAGGAAATTTCGTAGTAGCACAAGGAGTGCAATCCATTCTGAAATAAATAATTAGGTAAAATATACCTAAACGTGCTTAAGTGCTTAAACATTTAAATTTCTGGAGGAAGCTCGGAGCTCGAGGGCGTAGGCATAGCCCTAGTAGGTACCTAATGGTAATGTATGGCTCCGTAATTTATATCACGAAAGCAAAATCACTAACTTTAGGCTCAAGGGTGATAACTGGTAACACATTGCTGTATTTTTATCTCCGGTTTTTGTGTAGATTTCTTAAGGCCGCAGTATTTCCTTACTATCAATGAGTAAAGTTTAAATGTACAAAAGCACGCAATCTTCATTAGGAACCTATTTACAAACTTACATTAATAGTAACAAAAATAATATTAAGGGATCACGGTAAGATTTGTACCAAAAACAATGATAAAAATATTATTTATTTATTATATTCCCATTCATTGTACGGATTGTACTTGAATGGAACAATGGACGGAATGGACGGAAGGTACAATGAATGGAATTTTGCCATGATTATTTTAAATGTTGCAAAAAAGTACACATATAAAAAAATCCCTGTTTTCCGTATTGGATGCACTTAAGTAAAAGGCTCGTCTAGAGACGGCCATAGCCAAAGGCGACCAACCGTCACGCATTCTGGGAGACAATCCCGGCTTTCTTGGCATTATTCCGCATTGAAAAGGCGTCCCGCAATATGCTGAAAAACATTGGATGCATCCCGCATTCACGAAATGAGGAAGACAGCATAGTACCCCGCAATGCATCTGATAGATGGCATGGAAGCTACTCGTGCATCTTATTTATAAATATAATATTATGGATTTTCAAAATAAGCTACAAATTGTTTCTCTGAAAATTTAAAGTCATAGTACGGTCTGTGAATCTCACCCTAAGCGTACTTTGCTCAAAGTAAAGTCGTAGTGCGGTCTGTGAATCTCAGCCTAAGTCCCTATCACAGTAGACGACGTTCCGCATACAGTTTTCAGGTAGTTGGCCGCCTCAACGTAGTCGACTTTACCTTGCAATCGGCGTTAACAAAGGACTCTCAGCCAAAATCGTTAGTGACAAAGTCTTACTCATTCGGTGGTTTGTTTGTGGGCGTATGAATGGAAGCTACTCGTGCATCTTTTATATGAGTTTCTTGAAGAAATTGATTGTACTTTTTATCTAGCCATGTGGCGAATCCTTGACTTTCCATTTTTTCAACAGCCATATTTTGTTTACGTTCCTGAAAAATAATTGAAATAGAGTAGAGGAGCCGATCTTTATTTTAATAAACCTACATAAGACCAAGATAAAAGAGAGAGACTGGTATAAACATGTCAATTTGCGAAATTCTTACTGCTTCACGATCGCTGTCAATCGATTACATTGATAAGAATATCCGATGATGGATTTAAACATTATTTTTATATTATTTTTTCACAAGAACACATGCGAGATGGCTAAATATTTTTTAAAGAAAAATGTAAAGAAAGATTTAACTTCAGGCGGGGCTTGAACCCGCGACCACTGGGAGTCTAATCCAGCCGTTCTTCCAATTGAGCTGCAAATGGAAGAGTGGAAATTAAACATTTATTAATAGGTACTTATAAACCTACATATTATTTACCTGCGTGTACCATCGAAACGCTTTCACGAAGCAGTTGGGAGTACCCTTTTCCGGTTTTCTAGCGGGTTGCCAGTCATGTGAAGGTTGCTTAAAAATAAAAGAACATGATGGATGGTTGCAGAGGACCAGGAAGACCAAGACTGACCTACCATGACGAAATAGATCAAGTACTGTCTGAGGGCGAGGTCAAAAGTTTCAGGAATTGGCGTGCATGTATGAAGATAATGATGACATACAAACATACGTAAGTAAAGAGATATTCTTTATTTTATTGTTTTTTAATATGCTGAAATAATAAACACACGTTGATGAAGAAACAGTTCCTAAAGATCCATTTAGACATACCAATGTGGTAGTCCCAATGACATTCTACACATATAATTGGGTAGTCCTTTTCCTAGATATAGGCACTAGCTCCATTTAGACATGGATTCTACCAATATGGTACTTAGTATAAATCTTTTCATAGTATAACTACGTCTTTAAACCAGAAGAGACAGTTTAGGTTTAAAAGAACATTACGTATAATGCGAATCTATGCTGTCGAATTACTTGAACTCTACCATTGCTTAGTCAAGATATCCTGATTAAAACAATAAGTTCTGCTAGTAGGTAAATACGTTCCCATTTCTTCCTAATGGATTTTATAATTCTGCAATATGTCTACAACCAATGATATAAGGTATGTATTTATAAGCTCATTGTCTACAACTCTACAACATACAATTTGGGTATAATAAACCAATGGATATTGGAGGAAAGCTGGACACATTTGCCCTGGTTCGCTGTAAGTTACATTTTGAGGATTTCTCTCAAATTCACATTCACTGGATGATGTAGACATTACTTTTCGTAATTAACATAAAGTTTCCTAATCATGTTCCACCATATTTTCACGACATTTTGGAAGATCTTGTGACGTTATGGGGCAAGTGACATAAAGCAATTTGAGGAATAAATTCCGTAACAGAAAGAAGTTTGTTTTTAGGATCGATTGAATAATGCCTTTTGTAGACTGCCTGGGTTGTCCCAAAAATTTTGTAAAAGTTATTGTAACATTTCACATCCTTCTCTAACTTAAAGAAATTTGTTTTATATTATTTCGCATTAACACATGCTTGTGAAATATATTTTATTTTTAAAGAAAAATGGAAAGAAAAATTTGACTTCAGGCGAGACTCGAACTCGCGACCTACTGGGAATCTAGTCCAGCCGCTCTTCCAATTGAGCTTAAAGAAATTTGTTAGAGTTAAAGAAGGATGTGACATGTTATAAAAACTTTAACCAATATCTTGGTGCAACTTAGGCTATAGGCCGACCGTTTAACACGCGTATCGCCTGCAGGGTACAAAGAGAGCGGGTAGTGATGTTACCGGGTGGGTAAAAGTTGTGCGCGGAGCAGAGAGCCACGTCGGTGTCGGTGCCTGCCACTAGTATATAGTGATCTGTGGTGCTCGCAGCGGGCGGTTGTTATTTTCGCAAAAGACGCTTTGACATTGACGCACAAGGTAAAAACTTACCAAGATTATAATCTTGGTAAGGTTAAGCTTTTCCTGTTTTGAAAAAAAAAAATACAAATAGCGTACAACGTATCTACCTTTTTAAAGCCATAAAACAAGATCATAGTTCTGCGGACTATCTTCAAGACGATAACTTGAGAGAAGATCAAGAGATGGACAGCTTTATTATTAATTTGCAATATTCTGACTCCTCAAGCTGCTCAGACGGTGAAGACGATTCAAGCGATGTACCTATATTAGTGATGAATAGTCCTAATCCTACATAACTTTTATCTGTGGTTAAATATTTCGTGATAGGAGTTATTGTTATTTTATTATTTCGTAGCTTTTATTAAAATAATTGAAAAATTAAAAGTTTATTTTTTACTTAAAATATACAGACAAGTTTGTATATAATCATATTTTATACTTTTCCAACAATATATCTCAAGATAAGTATTTGGATTATTGAGTCCGTGTGTAGCGCTACCCGCCCCCGCTTTCCTTGTACCGCGCAGGCGATATGCGCGTCGGACTATAAATCTAAACCTAATCTCTGCTATCGATTACCTAACGTCACAGTATAGTGCTTAAATAGCCGACTAATACTTACTTTGTGATACATTTGCTTAGCCATCCCGATTGCGCGGCTTAAATTAGGATCACTAATATATCAATGATCAAAATGTGGATAAAACATTTTTTATTTGTAAGTTTTATTGTGAATGTGAAATCATATTCGAATCATTTATTCACTCTCTCCAAGCCAAGTGAAGATAAATTAAGTGGTTAGATTTAATCAATTTTCTATTTCTTTAGTTGACTTACTAGTTTCTTTCAAATTTAAACCGGTTTCATTGATGACTCCAAAAATTTTAGTTATTACAGAAGTTTGTTCATGGAGAATAAATTAATTTTAACCAATTAGCGTTCATGGAAAGGGACTATTAAAATTAGTAGCGCTACTTTAAATATTCTTACACTCACAGCCCCACACTAGTTATAAACCTGTGTCGTGAATGTCGTTGATCACACACAACACATACACAAACACCCCGACCCGCAACAAATATCTGTAGGCCATACAAATATTACTCCCGGTACGGTATATTAGTAGAACCACAGAACAGAACAGTTATTTTTTCTGTTCTGTGAGTAGAATCCGTGAGCCTTGGTGGCCATGCTTTAAACGGTCGTCACACAAGCTAGTCAGTCTGAAGTTAACAAACCATAAAAATCTGAAATATAAAAAAAAAAATCAATTTGTACCCATCCATTTACATGCCAAGTGAAGGTGTAATAAAAAGTTCAAATTGACGTTAAGTGACTGTAGCGAATGGATATTTACAATACAAATAAGCCAAACCTGTAAAAACGATGTTATAAAATTAAATGCATCATCAGCAGAAAATTCTGATGTAGATAGTCTATGATGGTGTTGGTGCATGCACAGCCTTCGATAACGTTATGAAGCCTAGTTAGTCGTTAAATCTCTTTAACGTTAAAAGTATTTCCATTGATTAGAGGAATTTCTAACTACTTGTTGGTTACATGATAAAATACGGGCTAGGAAGGATCCCAACATATTGTTCTTTTTTACTTGAGGTATAAGTTGTTCTTTTTTACTAAGGAAAGATTCAAAAAATAAATTAAAAATATTGATCTACGCATTTAGTAGGTACCTACATGGGTACAAGGATGAAGGTATAATTACCTTTAGGAATAATTTCTGGTATTGCTTAATGTTTACATGTTTCGATTACATTGCTTTCTAGGCTTTTCTATGAGTTCTATGTCCAATGAAATAATAACACCTACTTGGAGAATGGACAAGGGCTCTGAGGGTACTATCAGGGAAAAGTCCGGTAGTACACATAGGGACATCACACGGGGGTATTTAAAGTTATGTTTGATTGTTTATGGTAGACTAGCTGTTGCCCGCGGCTCCGCCCGCGTGTTGGTCGTTTTTTGCGTAAGCCGTGGAAACTTAACAAAACATCCCATGGCATCCCACAGGAGCATTTTTTCGGGATAAAATCCTTTGTATTAATCCAAGTTACCTTCTCTATGTGTGTGCCAAATTTCATGAAAAACGGTTCAGAAGTTTTTGCGTGAAGGAGTAACAATCATACAAACAAACATACAAACTTTCGCATTTATAATATTAGTAGGATTACAGAATTGCCTGATTGTATTTGCAGGCTCCTAAATATATGGAGGATTTCTGACTACACCTACACTCAACTTGTAATTAAATTTTTATTAATTAATTACAATTATATTTTTTTAAACCGTAAATTAATTTGCTCTTAAGCGGTTCAGGGGAGCTGCCAATGCCTGCTGTGAAATAATGCAAATAATATTATAAAAGTTTACTTAATAACAAAAACATTCCAGTTGGCATTTGTAAGTATAAGAAGCACTTACCTGATCATAAGAAACTGAATCAAGAAAACATGATCACAGTGGACCCTGCTGAAGTCATAAAGAACTTAACTGCAAAGGAAGGTATGTATTTTATGAAATTAAGGCTAATATTTATATTGTTCTACAAGCTGTGCTCGCGACTTCGCCCGCGTGAGAATTCATGATTAATCAGTATCTACCCGGACGAAGTCGTGGTCGCAACTAGTATAAAAGTAGCCTAAGTTACTCCTTATTACATCAGCTATGTGCCAGTGAAAGTCCCGTCAAAATCGGTACAGCCGTTCCCAAGATTAGCCCCGCCAAACAGACAGACAGACAAAAATTGTAAAAAAAAATCATTTTGGTATATGTACCGTGTATACATACATACGCATTTAGTAAAAAGCGGTTATTTACAAACAGACACTCCAATTTTATTTATTTGTATAGATATATAGATATAGATTAGATAGATACCTTAATAAAGCAGGTCAGTAGGAAGATAATGTCAAAATGTACCAACCCACAGATTAATTATTTACATTACTAAGTTGGATTTATTGAAATAGAGGGTTAAAGTAACATTGATTATTAATTTCTGGATTGGTGCATTTTGGAATAGCTGTTTTCAAATGTAAGACATGTTTCAGATCCAATGATAAAATTTCAAAATTATCTGAACAATTACCTTTTCGAAGATAGCAATGAAAATGGTATGTACTATCTGAGAAATATTTTTTTTCAGTTTAATAAGTACTTTTACTTTTTTAAATCTAAGTATTACTGCTAAACTGCCTGAGTAGCCTAGTGGTAGCAGGCCACTACTACTACGCTGAGGTCCTGGGTTCGATTCCCAGGTAGGTAGGTCTATTAGAGATAAGGGTGTAAAATCCTTTGTCACTCGTTCTATTGGGATTTTTCCATTTTCTGGAAGTTTTCCAGTACCTCGGCGATTGCCAATGAGCCCGGAGATGTTAATAGGCTCGCCACCTGTTACATGGACCACGTAACCGGCGAATCGTGGGTGTTTGCATGTATGCTTGAACTTGAATGCATGCATTTACCTCTACCTATCCCTTCGGGGATTACAGGCGTGAAGTTACGTACGCAATATATTACCTGGTCTTTTATTACATTACATATTATATAGTAGGCAATGACATGTACCTCAAAAAATATCAACTGACGAATAGTGGGCATTAAATTTTAACTTGGGGCAATGTCAGTCAGACGGTCAGATGTATCTTGTAAGTACCTACGTACATTTGTTTTATGCTAATCATCATATTTTAATAACTCGGCAAACAAATTAATGTATAAATTAAAAAAAATCTTTGTAATAGACGTGGAAGGCTCCCGGTCGGTAATAGGTTCTCTATTACATTACCCAGTCGGAAATCTAATGCGGTAAGTGCATGTCAAAATGTTTATGTCCACACTTGCGTAAACCGCACACACTCGCGAATTTACACAAGTCGTAAACAGCTTACAATATCATTTGAATGGTTTTATCATCATAAAGTTAAACAAACTACTTACTATACCTATTTTGATACAAAGTCCTTGCCTACTTATGACCCTATTAGCACATAATTTAAAATCTTCAACAGTACGAATAACTACAGCAATTTATAGGCATATTGCGTACAAGGAAGGGTGATTATCAGGAGTATGAGATTTAGGTAAGTAATTTAATATAAGAACTAATCGAACTGTAGCATAGAGCAACAAGGGCCACCGACCGCGGCGGACTGCGACACACACGCATACTACATCACAAATCGTCAAATGTACGACACAAATCTTCTATTACTACGAAATTCACACCTTGACTTGAACAAAATACAGAAAACATTTCACGCACACATTTAAACATCTAGGCGACAGGTATACTCCCATTTGGGCTTGTACTTTGACAGAGGGGAAAGCCTGCATATGGCTACTCCCCTCCGGTGTTGCTCTATGTAGTGAAGCCTAATGTACACATGTACAGTGATAACATGACATTTGGCTTTAATATTATTTTATTTGTTTTAGACGTTTCATTAGTAAATTTAGTGATGCTTGTCATCCTAAATGAATAAATAACTTTCTGATTCTGTTATAGGGTTAAAAGGCACGAGAACTTTTTGATTAGAAGCACCTAAATGAAATGAAATGAAATAATTATTTATTTTCTTACCACAATACACATAACAAATTCATTATTTTTAGACGGTTCAACAAAGAAATGGCTTAAGTTATAGTTCCTGTTACCCATCTGTATGGGTACGATCATTGTTATAGAACTGGTTTGTAAAGAAATCCTGTAAGTATTTTATTCACTACTGACCTTCACTGATACCTACGTCGTATAAATAAAAATTATGATTTATGGTTGCATTTCGATTATCTCCTACGTTCATATTCATATGTACCATGTTTTTGACGTCACATTTATGACAAAATTCTAACTTTAACACATAGGTCACTAAAGGAAGGACCAATCCTGCTTCTCTAAGGTCTCAACTCTGAAGTACTCTAAACTAATTATAATTTATTACAGTGCAGAGTTATATGACAACAAAAGTAGCGTCCATCTACCGACGGCAGAGTTGCTGCACCAGGGTTATTGTAAGCTACACGTGACAAAGGACCATATGCAGACAGCGGTTGATGCCTTTGCCATCTTCCTAGAAGGAAACCTGCACGACATTTATAGATTGCCATCGGATTATGTCTTACGTTCTGTTAGTTGCTAACTACTTTTATGTTGTAGATATTTAGGTAGGTATCTAACTAAAGCTAAGAGATATAAAATTTTTCAGAACTAGAGTCATTGTGGACTCAAGTATATTAATGGTAGGTCTGATCTAGGTACACTGCCGCCACTGCAAGATATGACGTCAGTAGGAACAGTAAATAATAAATTATTCTTCCTTCCTTTAATAAATTATTGGCTATACCTACATTAAGGCTCTGGTTAAGATTTAAAATGGAACGCTGGCCAGCATGCTGGATGGATGCATAAGCTATTTTCTTTTCATACATACCTAGTATTGGTTTCACACTAAATTAAATACTTCCTTAAAATCCATGTGTTTTATAAAGATGGCATATTAATGACATGATCAATAAATAAAATAATAGTGACATATTGTACCGTGATGAAACCTAGGATGAAATCGCTGAGAGCATCTTACCTCGAAACTTCTCGTGGTCATCGTACAAAAATGGCGACGGATATGACGATTGACTTCCTTAAGCGTGTCATATGGGCGGCGGTATAGGTAAATAGGTAACTGTCGGAAGATCGGAACAGCGCCTTTTCTTTTGATTTGTATTATCACAGCCTAGAACCTACCTACATATGGTGTACTTAAAGTTTTTCTCAATCAAAGTAGCAAAGTTCAATGTAATCCTTATTGGAAGGTACTGCACTCCAGAGACATTTATATTATAAATAAACAAAACGGTTTGTAGCTGCTCAGGTGTTTTGCGATTTTTCTTCCTATTACCTACTTTTTACTTTATTACTTATTTGACCACCATGAGACTGTCTGTCCAAGACATAAAAGACCTTAGATTAGTAAAAGTTAGGTCTCTAGCACAGTAAATAGTTTACAATTTATTTACTGTGTCTCTAGGTAGCTTATAACCTGACAATGCAAGTGTCCTTGTAGACCAATTTGAAATAAATGATTTGAATTTTGATTTTTTTTGAATTTTTAATAAATCCGTGTAGATATCTGGCATATACATCCATTATACGATAGGTATCGCGAATGAACATGCAAAAATAATATAAAATCTGAATCCCCTTCTGACATCGTAACAATGCAGAACGTTGGGTAGGTAGGTAACACACCTAGTACCTAGTACCTTCGACAATTTACATTAACTTTTCATTCATTATAGGCGCGAACAATAGCCATGCTGAAGGTAGGCCGAGAAAAACTCGCTGCCACGTGGAAAGTTATAAAGGGGAACAAAGAAACCCATGAGATTACGCATCAAACTCTAGAGATATATCGGCCTCTATTTAAATACGTGAGCGGTATTGAGATGTCCAAACTGAACTTGAGTGACGATCGTATATTGACTTATGTTGGGACACACGCTGATCTTGATAGACATCAGGTACGGAACAAACCTACTTGAGTCATGAGCAGATTCATTGCATTAGACAATCAATTAACGCAGGCAACAGACAAAGAATAGTCTCCACTGATTTGCAATTGGCAATAAAGGATTGTTGTGACTTTATGCGAATCGGTTCTTCGGCCACAGACTGGCTATGGCTGTTGCGAAAAGCCAATTCTAGATCTTATTACCTTTTGTATCGAAGCAACAGACTATAGTGATCTACTTGCAATGGCTTGCACGATTCTGGGGTTGTACTTCAGCGCTGGTAGTTGTTATAGAAATATCCATTGGCATTGAGTAGATCATGCGTTAGGTACCTTCACATCGTTATCGATAGTTGGTGAAAGTTCCCTGAACGTCAGTTGCTGCTATCACGGCTGCGAAACATGCTCCTCAACGTGAGCGGACCAGTTCAGTTGTTCAGATGTCACCAAGTAATAAGGTCCGGTGGGAACCGTGGCCGTACCAGCTTTAATTGTTTAATTGTCGAATGCGCCCGAGACAAATCAGAGAAGCGCGAGCGCCAAAGCCGGGAAGCGCGCGCGGGCGCGCGCGTCCCGGGTTTGGCTCCGCGGCAATCCCCTCTGCCTCGGCTTCTACGTAGTCACCAATAACAACAAAGCTACAGAACTAAGATTTAAAATTGTTTTTAAAATCTCACCTTGAATTAGATTCTCATCATTATAGGTGGGCTTGATAGCAAGCAAGTACATGCAATTGAATAAACACTGGTCTGAGCCAAAGTATTTGAACTTGATGAATAATCTGCTGTGCGGCGTGCCTATGATATTTATGCGGACTATACCCGTGAACATCTATTTGCAACTTACTCAACAGGTTTGATATCTACGAATAGTCTTCTCAATTTTCGTTTTATCACTCTTCTGTGTTAGTGCTATCGTAATCCAGTCAGGTGGTATTGATGGTAAGGCTCCGTAATTTCCACTTTAGAAGCATAACAGCATGCATGAGTCACGTCTATAAACTGTTTCCTAGAGTGATTACAAACCGTCTATCTATTTTTTTTATGTAATGGAAGGGGTAGGTAAACAAGCTTGCAGTTCACATTGATGTTAAGTGATGACTTCAACCTATAGACACCCACACAAAGACCAGAGGGCAAAATGCAGATGCGTTACCACTTCTGAGGCCTAAGGTGTTATGCCTCTGTACCGGAAATTACAGGGCCAGATGACTTCCATCCAGCCTCCCGAGAAAGCCGGTTTTCGTAAAGGCTTTTGCGCCAAAGCTACACATAAATACGTTGCGGCTGGTTATACAGAAGACTGAACTGACTGACTGATTTGTCGTGAAGATACATACATGCATCCTGAGGAGTATAACCAGCCTCCATGTGTAGTGCTCATGGAGTATGAGATGGGATTTAGCATTCCTTGCCTTCGATTGCTGATGCCAAAGCTGATACATCGAGATGCTGAGGAGAAACGCAAACCTCATCATGTCGGTTAGCTTTCAGGAGCAGAACTCGAAATCTATCCAACTCCTGCGATGTGTGAGAAAAGGAGCTATCATGTTAGGTATTATGTAGGTAGACATAGTCATACCTGGACCAAACAGTCCAGTTAGGTCCAACTTCGAAAAAGAGGTTAATAATCGAATACAACTCAGTTGGGCTGCGTCCGAGAAGCTGCGATACATCTTCCTGAACGCTGCCCAACTGAGTTGTACCTCAAGACGAAGGTCTTTTGCAAGAAAGCGTTGCCAGGTATGGTAACCATGTCGTTCGCCATGGGTCTCACAAGAAGGATCAGTGTCACGCAGAGGGCAATGTAAAGAGTTATGTTCGACGTTTCCCTGCGAGATCGAATCAGCCCTTTTCAGTTATCTCATCAGTCATTTTTTCAGCAGAAACTATAATGATGATAGGGCATAAAAGCTAAGGCCTCGTTTTTACATAGAAACTGGCTTTTATGAAGATTTTAACAGTTCACTTATCACCATCTTCTAAGAGGCTAATAATTATTTTCAGGTGTTTTATCACATCCGCGCATGTGACCCATTACAAAGAAGATTCTACCTTGCAGTGATGACCAAAACACAGGTTAGATAACACCCTTTTTTTTTTTTGCTTTATTTCCTGAATACATTTTTAAAGAAGTTTCCTACTTTATTTAAAAGTTCTGTGTTCGAATAAGATTCTTCTAGATTGATTATATTATTGTTTTTAATCACAATAACTGCATAAAAATTAAAAGAAAACGTATTTTTTTAATAATGGGCAGAAGTTCTAGATTGTTCTTAGTAGATTCTAATAATGTACAAAATGCCAGTGACTCAACAATTTCTATTGAATATGTCAATACTTGAATTTTATTTTGGATAGACATAAGTAAATCTCATTTTCGTTTCTCGACTGTTCACCAAATGGGTCACCTTAATTTACTTAATTCAAATTGTTATTATTTGTGGGATAAACAATACCTTTTTTAAAAATGCCTGAAATCGATTCGGTTATCGAACAAACTACTTTCAGGGTGTGCGCTTAATACACACGTTGCCATTCAAACTCAAACTCAAAAATTTATTTTATCACTTGGAAACATTGATATACAGTATATCAATGCTTGGAAACATTTTAGAAATAATAGAATTTGCTTGTGATAGATCAAATTTCAAGATATAAAATTAAAGCGAATAACAAATGATACGTTGATTAATATGTAAATATAATCAAAAATAAAATAAATAATGGTTCAAAAATATTTTATAATAAACATAGGTATCAACAGAATGTTCCATACTCTCTTTTACAAACAACAAGATAAAAGATTTGAAAGATAACACATCTACACGTTACACGTTGTAGATGTAACGGCAATGCTGTTAATAGTATTTGCTATAATATTTTCACAGGTGTTGGGTAAATCTTACAGCTGGAGTGCGCGAGACGTTTCGCGGCTTGGCTTACTTTTAGCTGAGGTTGAGGGCTCCGAGTTGAGTCTTATTAACCCTGAAGCAATGGCGGGTGTCACGGCTCAAGTATGGATTATTTTTCAAACTTCGATAGTTGTAGTTGATTCTGCATGGAGATGAATCATCCTCCAAAAATGCTAGATTTCTCATCTAGGCAAAAAAATATGATCCTTTTGGGATAGAGAAATTTTACGTATACTCACGTCTGTGATCATTGAAACGTTAGATAGAGGTACCGTGCATGCATTACGTACATACATACACCCACGATTCGGCAGTTACATTTGTCAAGTGTAATTGGCGAGCCTATAGACATCGGGCACATTACCAAAAGTGGGGCTGGATAGCAACCTGATCTGAGGATCGACCCAGGACCCCAGCATAGTAAGGGCGTGCAACCACTATACTACTGAGGCAATAAGTCTCATCTCAACTGATCAATTATGTACCTACTACACTTTATTTTAGAAAAATATCCTTAGATATTTCGCCGCTCTCTTCGTACGATACCAGCAGTAAAAAAATGGATAAATCTGTCGGTAGAATATTTAAAGTAAACAGTGCAGTGGCAACACTTGATAAAAGATTTAAGGACTGAGATCGTTGACAAGTGAAATAAGAACGCATTTTAGGATTCCGTAGTAAACAAGCAACCCTTATAGTGTCGCCATGTCCGTCTGTCTGTCTGTCCGACCGCGGTTTAGCGCAAAAATTATTGGTACTAGAGACTTGAAATTTGGCACAAGTAGGCACCTTAAACTTTTTAGGAATGGGATCTTTGATTTAGCCGTGACGACCTGTATTATGTTGTCATAAATGTATTTTCTTATGTTATGAAATGGCGAACAAGCATACTGTTTACATTGATGGTAATTCAATACTGTAGCCTTTAAAAAATATACATAAATAACTTAAATCAGAGATTAAAATGTAGATGCATTAAGCGTGAGCTCTAAAGTCCCAGTCACCCAATGTTAAAAGTTGTGCCAAAACTAAAACCATTATGCTGTTGCTGTTTGCGTTAATCGTGCAATGACATTTCTCCGAAACCGCCTAGTCTTCGAAAATATTTTCGGTAAATGAGGGTTCGTCATTACGGACACATTTTTGAAATAAATGTGCTTTTGTTATATCATCTGCAACCTCCCTTTTTTACAGGTGATGTTAACAATGTCGGCGGAGAACTTACAACATCTAAATAAAATGCAGATCAATTACTTGGGTAACAGACCCCTGAACATCTACAAAAAGAAACTACAGTTATATCGCGAACAACTACGACTTAACAGTCGTAGTTGTTATTTAAAACCTGTGATGTTATTGTTCTTAACTTCTTATTTATGCTTGATAATGTAAGAAAAAAAATAATTCATGATACGAGACAATACTTTTATTTTTATACATTAAAGATGTTTGATAAAATCTAATGCTGGTAGATGCAGAGTGCAGTGACCATCTTCATGACTTCGAAGTTCCAGCTGAAATTGAAAAGGGAAATGCTAATTTAATAGAATAATTTATAAAATATATATATTTATAGGAATTTGTTGCCCATATTTAGTTTTTAATAGGTGCTGACATCATTTTAAAAATTACTTACCAAAACATCATCCCAATTAGTTTGTGTGTATGCATCTATCATATCTTTCTTAGAATCTTTACTGTGCACAATTTTTGTAAATTTTTCGTCTGTTCTTTCTCCATCATCCACTTTCAATGTTGGAATCACATTTTGATTGTTTTTCTTTACAGCTTCTACATCATCTAATGTAGGTGTTTTCCTATCAGTACTTTTAATTGTTACATTGTCGGGTATTTCTTTGATTATTGGTGTGGAATTTTCGAACAATTCTGGTTTTTGATGGGCCAAAACTTTTTCGGTTTCTTTTTCTTTTGTCTGAGATGTATCTACGATATCATTCTTGTGTTCAAGCCTGTAATAATTTCGTTATATTATTGGTTTTGAGACAATTCACTAAAGTACAATTTTAGTTTTTAAGTTATAGTTGTATTCTACCTAATACCTGTGGTTTTCATCAACTTTTTCATTTGGTAGGATGAGTACGGCATATTTGATACTGTCTTTATGCGAATTTTCATCAACATTAGTGATATCATTGGACAGGAAATAATTAGTGCATGTACATTTTCCAAGTACATCCATCTCAATATTATTTTTCTTTAAATACTTCACACCATTGAAGTTGATATTTCCTTTTAGTTCAATTTGTGCTTCTAAATTGCCTGTTTCATTAAGTAGAGTTAAATAGGAAAACCTTTCTTTTGAGGTATTTTGTATAACTTCCGGTTCCACTTTAATTGTGAAATTGATGAGAGCATTTCCTTCAATGTCTTGGCGATCTGCTTTATTTTCTATAGGATAATCAGGAAAACTTTCATTCTGAGATTCTTTATCCACATTTACATTAGTAGCATTTGGATTGTCTTTTATAAGACGAATTGTATTTACTGTTAATTCTTTCTTCTCAGGTATATTAAAAATAGAAGTTCCCTTACTTATAATTTCATCATTGTTAAGAATTAATGGCACTGTTTCAACACTAACCAACTCTGATGGTAATTCGTCAGTTTTTAAAATGCTAGATTCTAACTTTGGTCTGCAAACAGTTTCTATTTCATCAAATGAAGAATGTTTGGATGTTGGTAATACTTCTTGTTTATCAACTGTGGTTGTATTTGCATTATTGTTATTTTCAGGGCAAGGTGAATTGTTATTGCTAATAATCTCTGAAGTTACATTTGTTTCTTTTATTACTTCTGCTTTTTCTGGAATTAATGTATTAGATTTAGCTCCACTTTTTGTCATGTTTTTTATATTTTGTTTAATCAATTTTTCTCTTGAGCTTGGTATTTTGTTCTTTACTGGTGATTTCTTATTTGGTGCAATATTGTTCTTTTTGAGTGAATCTCTTTTTAAAGTGTTGGTTCTGTTTGTCTCTACTCGTTTTATAGAAGATTTTTGCTGACAACAATATTTTTTTCCGTTTGTATTTATCTCTGATTTAAGAAGTATCTTCTGTTGTTTTTGGTTTGTAATAGTTCTCGTCTGTAAAAAGGAATAAGATTTTTATTAGTAATGTGCGAATTTTCTTCCTACTCGTTTCGAAACTTCTGACATATTATGTGATATGATCCAATAATATGTTGTAGACATCATTTCCACTATTTTCAACCGACTTTAAAAAAGGAGGAGGCTCTCAATTCGTCGGAATGTTTTTTTTACATATAGCCTACCTACTTGATGTCTTAGCGAATTATATTTTGGTTTAGTGCTAAGAAATATATTGCATTACATTCTCATACCTAACAAATATAGGAAAAGAAGTGATTTAGCTGTTTAAGAGGAGTGGGACCAGAAACACCTTGACCTTGATTTTTATATATTAGAAGATGCAAGAAGTCTCAGTTGGACACACACTATTATGGTATATTATTTAAAAATAAAACATATTTATAGATTTACATACAAATGCCCCTTTAATGGTGTCCAACCCATGTTGATTTCTGCTTAACTTCATCTCATCTGAAATATCAAAGGAAAAGATTTGTATTTATTAAATCAATGAATTATCCTGAACGCTAATAAAATTATGACTGTAGGAAAGACAACCTGGATTTAGAATTTCTAAATTATTAATATTTCTTGACTGACGTTTTTCCCAAGATCTATAAAATCATAAAAATAATTAAGATTTGTTTATTTTGACTAAAATACTTATTTGGTCCATAACTCAGTGGTTACTATAGAAATTATACATGTAAAAAGTACCTTGACGCTTTTAAAAGATACTGGTCATAACCAGCTGCAATGAAGGCATCGGGTACAGCCACGGCAACATAAGATGCTCCATTTTTGAGATAAAGAGGATTTTCAATAATTTCACCATCTAAATTGTATAGATTAATTTTTGACGACCTGTAAAAAGTATTTAATTAGGTACAAGATTAGATCAGTGTGGTTTGTATTTGTATATATTAACTAATATGTATAATAAAGAGGTAAAGTTTGTGACTTTGACTGTTTGTTTGTTTCTAGGGTCTTATCTTCGGAAATACTGAACCGATCATGAAAATTCTTTCATAATCAGGAAGCAACACTATTCAGGAGTGCTATAGGCTATATTTTATTATGATGGTAGTAATGTAGGTAACATTGCACCCGTGCAATAATGCTGGGGTGGGCATATAGTTTTTATACATTTCATCTGGATTAAAGTATTTTTAGTAAGTAAGTATATTTTTTTAGAGACATATTGATCAACCACTCTTCCAACCTAATAGCATTTAGTGCAAGAAGTGCAGCTTAGCTAGCTTAGCAGTTGGTTGAATACTGACCAGGAGATGGGGATGTGGTTTTTAAACAGTATCAAGGGGAAATTGGGACACTCGAAAATAGGAACACTGTTATTTTTTACTCTATATCACCCAAATGCCAGTCTCGAAAATTTAGGCTAAAGCCAATGAAGTTGATAAAAAAGATGTGTATAACCACCCTCAGCTAGTTTTCCTGCGCGTCAGCATCCCTTAGTAGGTTCAGGACTCCGAAACGGAGGCAGACCAGGGAAGGAGGTAATCTTCGAACCCCGAACTATCCCCCCCTCTGTTGCGCCTCACGTGCGGAGGGAGGGATGATGATTATTCAATCAGAGGGAAACTGTGGTAAATTGTATGCAGAAAATTGGAACCATGCTACCAAGGGGAGTGTCCTGTCTAGTACCTAGTACTTTAGTACATATGGGTCAATCGTTATAGCATCCTTACTACGTCAAGGTACTACGATTTGAGAAGGAAAATTAACAATTAATGCATGAACGTACATGGGACCGTATTGTGATCTTCCTAGGTAAGTCAATGTTGCATCCCAATAATTTAGTTCGTCAGCGTGAAGATGATACTTTCTCGGTGGAGAATTTTGCTGGCCATTTGAGAATAGAAATATATCAATAGCGCTCCAACCGTTGGTATCTGGAATTTTGGCTTCGTCCATTATATAAAACTTCCTCTAACTAGAGCACATATTAATAAAGTTAATAATCGACTTCAAATCATGTTAAAAACTATTTGATATTGTTTTATATGTAAGAAGAGATACAATTTTAATGTGGTTCTTTTGAATCAAAACACGGCAAAAAAGTTGTAAGCAATTCTTCTGTCAGATGTGAAATGTGTTAGGTGTCAGTGTCACTCAAAATCGTCAAAATTGCGATACAGATGATAAAACAAGGCAGATGCAATAAACAAGACGTTCTGGATTTGGTCATCATCAAAGATATATTTTTCAATGCCCGGTCTATGTAGAAGTGTTGAATCATTTGGGCACATAGCACCTTTCTGGCCACCATTCGAGTCGTGCTTACATTGTCAACGGACTTTGCGATTCCGCTTCCGTCACTGTCCGATGGACAACCTGCAGATCCCAGAAGAGGTGGAGAGGTGGCAAGCTGACGTTTTACCAATTAAAAAACCACCGCTCAAAGCAGCGAACGTCTATCGTAAGGTGGCCAACTTTCATTGACGACCTGCACTGCGGCGCTGCGCTCTGCCTGTCAGACTTCAAAAATGAGGGACACGCTAGAAATCCCGGAGGAGGAGCAGTATTTCTCCTTGAAGTAACGGCCGTAATATCTTTGACATTGCGCCGCTGCACTCTCGTATCGGCACACAACCCCCGCCTCACCACCCACTTTTCAACTCTTGTCACTGGTGGTAGAGTTAACTAGAGTTCCAGTTAAGGGACTCTAGGGCTGAGGCACCACCGCATAACCTAATCCTGTCTGCCGCCAAATTGACTTTAGTGTTGTATGGACCAGTAGGAGGGAGAAGCCCAACGCGCTGGACAGACCAAGTCCGCACCACACTCGACAAAAAAATGCACGAGGCCACACACGTAGCTGAAAATCGGAACCGATGGCGCAGCATCGTGAAACGGAAGGTGATCCATGGAGGGGGTCTCGACCCTCAGTTATGAGGCAAACGACTCGAAGAGAGAGAGAGAGGACCAGTAGGACTGGTGCCGCGTGCGACGAGCGGAACATGCCTCCGGTCATAACCGAGGCCGACCAAATCCGAGCAGTGAGGACTACCTCGTAGGCCCCGGGCTCGACTCCCCAAAACGGATTATCGCTCCTGTATATGGTTGCGATCGCAATGCCTGGCGGCTACAGCCAGAGTGTATTCCAGTCATAATACTTTAGCCTGTCAGAAGTGGCAACGCATCTACTTTGAAATTTCTAGTTTCATGTAGATGTTTATAGACTACAGTATTACTTGCCATCAATATAAACTGTATGCTTGTTTGCCACTTCATTGACTCCATGACATAAAAAAAAACCTTATACCATTTTATATAAAACAATGTATAATCAATCAATCAAACTGATGGCAAGTAAAACCATTAGGTACCACTACTGAGATATAAGTTGTTTCGCATGCGCTTGCATGGGTGCTGAAAGTTACCACCTAACCGGAATACCGTAGTGTTGAGTACCATTTAGTGTCGAGATTAGAAAATTCGGTGGTGCCCTGCGTCAATGAAGTTTATAAAATGACTTGACCGCAACTTCAACTTTCGAATGATGAATCGACAGTATCTAGTTTGAAATCAAAACATTTATAAGTATAGCGCGTATTTACGAGTTGTAACCTCCCCTTGCTATTCACCTCTGTTATAAGGTCAACGGACGCCGCAACCACGAGGGTGTCGACGACACTTAACGTTTAATTACGTTAAAAAATATCTAGATTGTTACGGATGATGTTAAGATTGTATTGCGAAATGGGCGTAAAACAGATCATTGTTTTGGCATTAAATATTAAACCCATTTCAGATTACATTGTAGTTATATTCTGATGCCTTGATAATAATGGCCCGGAAGTCTACATTTGTGTCTTACCAATTGGCGTAAAGACGTGATGAACCCACTGGCCATTAATGTAGGAGAATTTTTTCCGCTAGTGCAGCCAGTCAATCGAAAAGCCCATTCTTACGTAATATTTTTCTAAGACCATATTTTAGAAATCGCACCCTCAATATGGTTTGCTGGGATAATCCTTGCCAAACCACGTTACCTAATAGACAGATAATGAGATTCAGAACAGGTTATACATAATCCATATCTGCTATGATACCTACACACTGCTAAGATTATACAATAATACTGGTAGTGTAGTAAGGGCCTCGAACAAGAGTTTTCACCTTTTCACTTATGTTGGCGTTACGTAAATTTCTATTTGCCTACCAAAACTAGTTCATCTGCAACTGCATATGGTGGATATGCAGTTGCAGATGAACTAGTTTTGGTAGGCAAATAGAAATTTAGCGATGAAATTATTGATAACGAGCTGACCCGGCAAACTTCGTATTGCGTCGGAATGAAATAATGTGTTTGTTGATATATACGGACTATTTGTATGGTAAAATGAAATTGTGTTTTTTAATATTCCGCTTCAATTTTTTCATATTTTCTTACCTTTTAAACCTTCCCTGGACTTCCAAAAATCATTCAAAACTAAAATTATCCAAACCGGTCCAGCCGTTCTGGAGTTTTAGCGAGACTAACGAATAGCAATTGATTTTTATATAATACTAGCGGCCCGCCCCGGCTTCGCCCGCGCTGCTCTGCTCCTATTAGTCATAGCGTAATGTAAGCTATCCTATCTCTCAAGTTGGATCGAACTGCACATGGTGTGCGAATTTTATTATAATCGGTTAAGTGGTTTAGGAGTCCATTGAGGACAAACATTGTGACACGAGATTTATATATATTAAGAATATATAGATAGAAGAAGATGAAATGTATATTTCTCAGAGCAAACGTCCTCTATAGATCACGACTTCACGACACGTACTATTAAGGTGCTTCGCGCATAACCGTCTTAAATCTTGGTAAGTAAGACGAATCCGTAATAAATTGTTTTATTCTGAGCTTTTTCAAGCTCTCGGTAATTTTGAAGAATCAACTCCCTTCTATTTCTTGAGATAACTCTTGAGATTTCTTTTTACTGGTGGTAGAGCTCCAGTGATGGAGCTCGCGGGCGTAGGCACCACCGCATTACCTAATATGCTTGCCGTTAAATGGTAGTGTTCGGCACTATCGTGTTTCGGTTAGGTGGTAATGTACGGCTCTGTAATTTCCGGCACAGAGGCATAACACCTAATGCCTCAGGAGTGGCAGCGCATTTGCATTTTGACCTCTGGTCATTGTGTGGGTGTCTATAGGCTGCAGTCATCACTTAACATCAATGTGAACTGCACGCTTGTTTGCCACTTTTATTACATAAAAAATATATAATTTTCTAATCCAACTCTACAAGCCTAACTTCACAAACTCTACACCTTGTTTGTTTTTAATGTTTATTTATTTGTTTTATCTTTGATGCCATAAAACAACACGGGTGGTCAAGAAGTTTTGAAGCAAATTGTTTGTGAGAGGCGGACAGACACCCTAGTGATATTATAAGGCCTACGTTTTTCTCTTTTAGCTACGAAACCCTAAAAATAAATGTGACAAAACAAAGCGTAGGTTCGCAAATGTAGCAATAAGAAGTCATAACAGACCTGCGGTGTTTTCTTTTTTCATGGCACGATCCCCATAAAGTGGAAAAAACTGTTGTACGCGTTTCTTTTGTATTGCTTTATGTTACAAATAAAACAAATATTTTCTTGATTAGAATATATTACCAGATTTTATTGTTATTTTCCTTTTTTACTCAGGTTTAGAACCTCCTTAAATGATTTAGCCACCAGCCGACCGCGACGTCTGCAACTCGTTGGCTATCTATCGATATTTTTCGATTTTTATTACTGTTTTTCTAAGATAATCGTAATTATCATGTTACGTCAAAAAAGTTATGTACTTAAATTAATATTATGCCTTCAGGCAGGCAGTGTTTATCACTCAGGCCTTTAACGCACACACTGAAAATCTCTGTTTTTGATAAAATATTGTACGATAAATGTTTATTTTTGTTAATTGCTTCGAGGGAGTGAATTAATACATAGTACATATATTCATTAAACATGTATATTTAATAATAATAATTAATATGTATATTAAATATTACGAAAACATAATAGATATATACATTAAATTTAAAAAATGGGCGCAATGGAGAATGCAAAGATTTGTTGAAATATAGTATTCAACGCATAGAGCGCCTACAAGAATTCTATTGTGATGCGGTTGCTTATCTTGCAGATTATTTTCCTGTAGGTCCCTATGTATCAATAACAAAATGTGATGTTGAAGATTACTCGTGGAAATCACCACCATCGTCACCACCTCCACCATCATCACCACCACTGTCACCACTACCACCTCCACCACCGCCACCACCACAAACGCCACCAATGACACCAACGCCATCAATACCACCACCACTATCACAACCAATGCCACCAACGCATCCAAAACTACCAACAACACCCCCAACGTCACCAATGTCTCCATCGCCACTAAAAACCACCACCACCACCACCAACGCCACCAACACCACCACCAGAGTCACCAACAACACCTACGCCACCAACGTCACCAATGACACCAATGACACCAATGACACCAATGACACCAACGACACCAACGCCACCAATGCCATCAACGCTACCATACCACTGCCAACACCATCAATGCCAGCAACGCCACTAACGCCACCAATATCATCAACACCATCACTACTACCACGACCACCACCATCATCATCATCATCATAACCAACATCCGAAAGACGTCCATCCGTCTCCGCTGGACAAAGCCTTTCCCTAAGATGCTCATAACAGTGTTCAGCGTCAAAAGGAAAGAATCTGATTGCTGACATGCTGATTGGTGATCATAGCGGCGATTTTTTTATACCGGGACGCTGCTATACAGTATGCTTAATGTTACTAACGGGCAAGTGCGAGTCGAACTCGTGCACAAAGGGTTCCGAACAAAAAATTGCATAAAAATTAAGTGTGTTGTATGGTTTAATAGTTAATTTACTTCATTTTTATTTAATTATTTATTAAGGAAGGTAATATCCACCATAAGACCTAAAAATTCTGTTAAAATTTTAAGCTTCTACTTGCTACAGTTATTATCGAGCAAAAATGTACGAAAAAAAACACCTTTATTGTATGTGCCTCCTTGGACCCCTTAACATTTTCATTTTCTTATTTTTAGTAATTAAATTTGTCTTTATTGCGGTAACAGAAATACATAATTCGTGAAAATGTTAGCTTTCTAGCTACCACTATTTATGAGATACAGCCTGGTGGCAGACAGACGGACGGACGGACAGACAGACAGACAGCGGTGGATAAGTAATTACGAAACCCGCCAAAAAATAGAACTAAGATACAGAATAGCTTAAAAATATTCGATACGATTCTTTAAAGTGACATAACTTTTTTGTTTCTGAACCCATTCACATGAAACAAACACTAAATCTTAAGTGAAACATACCACAATATACAAGTGGAAACCGCAAATCGAATAAGCCGTTTCTGATATTAGCGTGCACAAACACACAGACAAACAGACATTTTTCCGGGATAAAAAGTACCCAGTGTTGTGCGCCAAAGGCTAAAGTATAATCATACTAAGTTTCATTGTAATCGGACCGGTAGTTTTTATGTGATGCTTGAACAAACAGACAGACAGACAGACAATAATTTTTCTAATGACATATTTGTGTTCGGTATCGATCTAGTAACATCCCCTGTTATTTCTTTTTTCAATATTTTTAATGTACAGAATTTACACTTCTACAGATTTATTATAAGTATCTATAGATTATCCCCGCTGCGAGAAAACTTACTTGGAGAAAACGTACGTAAATCCATGGATCATTCACGCCTGTAATCTCCGAAGGGGTAGGTAGAGGTGCATTCGATTACAGGTAGACCACACACTATGAACCTCTTTCACTTATTTATATTTATCTTTGTGCTATATTATATGTATCTTTTATTTTTGTTTTGCACCTATGTAGGTGTAACGGGCAGCTTGGAGTTCGTAATGTCACGAATCATTCACGGCCTTATTAGAATACCAGCGCTGTAGTTCATGCTACAGCATCTTGCTGAGATAGAAGCCATTTTTTTGGCTTTTTTACTATTTCACTTCAATTTCTTCATATTTTCTTACCTTTTGAACCTACCATGGACTTCCAAAAATCATTCAAAACCAAAATTAGCCAAACTGGTCCAGCTATTCTCGAGTTTTAGCGAGGCTAACGAACGGCAATTGATTTTTATATATGTTTTGAAGTATGTAATAGTTATTCTTTTTCTTTCTTTTATTCAAGCATACATGCAAACACCCACGATTCGCCGGTTACGTTCTAGGCCATGTAACAGATGGACTAGTATGGTAACATTAGGGAACACCACCAAACTCCGAGGCAAGGGTAAACCTCTAGAAAGTGGAAAAAAATCCAATAGAACCAGATATAAGGGATTTTACATCTTTATATGTAGTAGACCCCGACGCGAGAATCTAACCCCAGGACCCCAGCGTAGCATTAATGACACTAGACTACTGAGTAGTAAGAAAGAGACTTTGTGTGAATGATAGTATCGGTGTAAAAATTAAAAAAGGCATGCTCCGATGGTTCGGGCATATAGAAAGAATGTCGAATGAGCGAATGACTAAACAGATATACAATGCGAATGTGGATGGTTGTAGAGGCCCAGGAAGACCAAGACTGATCTACCATGACCAAATAGGTCGAGTTCTGTCTGATGGTGGGGTCAAAAGTCTTAGGAATCGGCGTGCATGTATGAAGAGAATGATGAAGGTAGACGAGGCACGAGAGGTTTGTCAGAACCGGGATATCTGGCGCTCTACACTCTCTGCCTACCCCGTTAGGGACCTGGCGTGAAGATACAACAACAACAACAACAACCACTAGACTTCTGAGGCAGACATTATTAACGGAAAGGAGATGTTGCGAGCTCGGCTCTGGTTCGTACACGTCCTCAAATAATGGGTAAATTAAAGAAGAATCCGAAAAAAATACAATTAATTTATTCACGAATATATTTTAGAGTTACAACCACATTCAATTCAAACGATTTTATCATTTTCAACTATGTTCAACATGGCGGCGATACAGCCGACGCTTGGGATCAATCTATTTCGATAGTATTTAGAAAATAACACTTTTTTTCTCCAAGTATTATAATCAAAAAACAATTCAAAAAATGAAAATGTCAAAATGACATTGCCCGCCATATTCGCCATGTTGGTTTTGAGTAGCAATTCTAACAGCAAATAATGTTTTGTAACTGCAAACAAAGCTAAATAAGTGAAAATATGCACTAAAAAACGTTTTTATATTGATTATGCCTGTTTAATGATATTGTGTACAATACATGGCCGGAGGTTCATACATTCTTGCAACATCTCCTTTACAATACAATTATCAGAGTACTTCGAAGTTAGAAGTTTCACTAAAGTTATATGGTTCCCAAACTTCATTAGACTGCCGAAAGTTTTAACGATTACGCAGGTGAGGGTCAGGTTACCTGAATTTAGGGTTCAAGAGTTTTAATGACTAGATAAAAATAAGCATCGAGATTCCAAACCATGTTTTACAGTATTCCAGGCCATAAAGTGTAGGTTTACTGACTGACTGTTAAATCTGGTAATTGACTGACTGACTGAATTTTACGCTGTTTATTACGAATGAAATATCGGTTTACTTGACACTGGCAATATGCGTAAAAGCGATGCCATTACAATGAAAAAAAAAAACTTACCATACCACGGGTTAGGATCGGAACTGCATGCTTGTTTGCCACGCCATCATCATGACATAAAAGAGTATGTATTAATGTCATCGTCCTAGTTAACACTACCTATAGATTGATCTTACCTTAGACTAAGTATCTATAGACGTAGCCATTTTCGCCATATGCTTTGTGGAAGTGAGACAGTTATATACAAAAAACATAAGAAAGTTGAAATAGAACATCGTATCTTTTGTCCCTTACGGCGTGCCGGTTTTTGCTTGGCGAACTTCGTAAGTGACAGCAAAAGTTAGCCAAACAAATATCTGTTATCGCAATAATTTCTGTAATAGATAACCTATCGTATACGCATTTATTTATTGTTTTCGACGTATATCGGCGATTGTTAATAAGTTTAAGTGATTAGTGTATAAGGTGTGCAGTAAAATAGGAGATCAATAAAAAAAAATCAAAATCAAAAATGGGAGGGGAAATACGTGTTACACACACTCACACTACAAAAATCGTCTATTACTACGAAACTCACATCTTGACTTTGCGCGCCGCCGGTGGCCCGTGTTGCTCTATGGTGAAAAAGAAATCCACCAAAAACATTTTCATATAAAATGTTGCCACGACGAGACTATACAGCTCGTACTGCCAAAAAGTTATTATACCTACGTAATGTAGAGCCAAGTTTCTAACTATACAAGCCCTAACTTCACAAACTCTATCCCTACCTCCGTCAAAATGCCTCCTTACTGTCTACTGTCAAATGAGACTAAAGTAAAAATACCAAAAAAGTCATTTTATTTCTATATACTATTACTACTGTTATTGTAATTTAATATTTATAACAAAAAACCTTAAATAAACTATCTTAAAATAAATAAAGCAGTTATGCATCAAAAAAATCCACATCGTGGTCGTACTGCGGCAACGTTCCCAGAAGGCTGGCAGCATTGACACGTTGAATGGCAATGCTTATTCTCTGCCCAAAATATTGGCCAGCCCTCTGGTCACGGGAATTGTCGACCAATCGTTTCGCAATGTCTTCAAATAGGAGACGAGTACTGGGACCCCATGGACCTAGCGTTTCAACCCCAAAGGGCACGAATAGGTAATCATCTGAAAGACTACTGTATTTGCGCCGCTTTAGGGTCTCCGCTGATGCGGCAGCAGTGCCGGCAGCGGACGCCGTGCCTGGAAGATGGATAGGCGCTAGGGTGTCAACACATGTTGCGTCCCACACCAAAGGCCTGCCCAGCTTCCAAGGCATTAATGACATGCCGTCCGGTCTCCTTCCATCGTCACGTGCCAAACCATTAGGCTCTAAAACAGCTGGCACGCCGACGGTGGAAAGAGCACGGCGCAGGATATCATTCAGCACGTCTACTGCAGGAAAGCCCATGGTGTCCGAGGCGGTCGACGGCTTCACCGCAGTGACAGCGATGTGGAGCGCAGCAGGGAGTACCCAATCGGAGGCACGCCGCGAGTCGGAAAGTGATATCGTCCAGCATTGTTCCCACGCTTGGCGATGGCAAAGCCTGTAACCAGAGGCCAGACTCCCACTCTCCCAAAGCCAGTAGACGGGCACGTTCTGCAGCATCGGTTGACGTATCAATAAGTTGTTTCCGTACCAAGCCGCAGACCGGCGCATCCCACTGTCTCTGCGAAGAGAGATTGTCCGGCAGATCCACATTTGGGCATGTCATTTTCCAGGCATTCAAGGCTTCAATCGAACACGGCACCTCGCCATTTATGAGTGATAAAGGTAGGATGTTCCTCGTTAGTTTTTCAGTGCCGTGGACCGAAGACAGAAATGCCGGTTAACTTACACTTGAAATTTTGCGGATGCCAATGCCACCTAGTCGAATTGGGAGAGTGGCTTGATTCCAGGCGCGGTCATCCATAGTTGTGTTCAAAATTGATGTCATCGTTAATCTAATTATCTAGTCAATTTTCTCCAAAAGTTCTTTGTGTTTCCATAACGGGGAACAACGAAGGTAATACATAATTGTTCTTTAAGCCATTTTAAATCTGCTACAACGGAATCTACATCTCCTCCTAAGGTCCCGTCATCTAGATACCAAACATTAAATTTGGAATTTAGCTGTCTAATATTGGGTTGAATAGCCAAACTGAAAATGACTGGCCCAAGTGGATCACCCTGCTGGCAGCCGACGGTAGACAGCAAAACATTATCCTTATTTTCCTCATACATCAATTTTGAAAGGTTTCTAGAACATTGCCAAAGTGAAAACTGAAAATTTTTGGGGTTTCTTTTTTTACCTCTGCCAGCAGGGTGTCTCTGTTAACATTATTAAATGCATTTTTGAGGTCCACCTTCAGGATAACCTTCTCCGCTGTTCAGAAAGCTGGCTAGGGCGTGTACGGCAGCCTCGCAGCCACCCTTCGAGCTGAATCCCACCTGAAGAGGTTGAAATTTTTTTGACAGCGTGTCTGCATAAAACTGACAGCAAATTTTCGCTGCCGTACGCCTGTAGGTCGTACCAACGGCAATCTGATGGACGCCGCCATCACGCTTGCGTAAGGCACATAAGTTGGCGCCGTACAGAGATTCGATGACGGCATCATTCACACTGCCGTCCAGCATCAAGTTAACTACAGTCGTAAGCTCCCTCAGCAGAGATCCACCAGCTGCCCCGGCGCCTGGACTCAGCAGATCTTTAAGATGCTGTGGAGTCAAGCCGTCGAGTCCACCGGCAGAAGCTGTGCGGAAGGAGCTCACAGCCGTGAGCACAGACAGAGATTCATTTGCAAAGGGCGGATCTGGGAAGGCAAGGCTATCCGAAGGCTGTGGGTGCTTGCTCTCTAGGGCAGCAAGTGTACTCGGAGAATAAGGAGCAATGGCGTCGCTACTGAAGAGTATTCTTGCCGCCCCCCTTATATCACCAGCCCTTAACTTTGATTCAATATATGTCACAGGAAGTGTGCTGTGCTTCAGTGGAAATTTTGGGTCGTGTATATGAGCCGAAAGAGTACAATTTTGTTTAATTTGCGAGGTTATAGATTTTTTCAATGCCAGATTTCTATCGAAGTGCAGTACTCGGTAAGGAAAGGTGAGTAGCTGTTCCCAGGCGCTGAGAGAATTTTCATTCCGGACATCATGAAGACATTTAGCTAAGGCTTGGGCTACTGTAGGCCTAGCACCGCGTGGCACTCTTTTTAGAACTAATATGGTCTGTTTGAAATGTGACAACTTTTCTGAAAGGGTTTTTCTAGAATAATTAATATTAGTATTTACGGGGTCGAGGTGTACATTTTGCCCCTTATGGACTTTGCCATGGTGTACCCTCAACCCCCGGTTAAAACTATTAAAAAAAAACCCATAAATTACACTACACTATATGTACGCCAAAATATTTACACACATGCGACTTGTCCCTTATAATATTAAAAACACTTCAAAAATAAATTTCAATCACTAAAAAAAAACCAAGGCGCATGGCATGCTGCGCGGTTGCCAGGCGACGAACACCACAAAAACCAACTGCGCATGGAGGAGTCGGAGATGGCGGCGGTGAGGCTGCGTGACGCCGGCGAGCCCTGTCGTTCACTAGTTCACTACTGCACTCCTCGCGACCAATCATGCGTACAAAGTTTTGTTGTACAAAGCTTCGCTTGGTTTCACTTCTACCACGTGTGAATTACACACATGATTTTTTTATTATTTTGTAATAATATTTACAGGCACATGAGAATTACGGCAGTTCTTTTAAAAGTAATAAGTTATTTAAGGTTTTTTATATTTATAATTATTTAATTTTCATGCGTCGATCAATATATTTTTGTATAGAAAAAATTAACCAGTTTTCATTATTTTTTCGTTATACAGTAGTTCCTGTTTTAAAAAATGGCCAAGCCATGCATTTTAACTCAGGTGTAAAGTTTGTGATGTTAGGGCTTGTGCGAAAGCGTGTAGAGTTAAAAACTTGGCTCTACATGAGATCCAATAACTTTTTGACAGTATGTAGTCTCGTCTTAGCAACATTTCACATGACAAATTATCGGGGAACATACATTAAAAAAAAAGATCCGGACGAATTGAGAACCTCCTCCTTTTATCGAAATCGGTTAAAACGATTTTGATAGTAGGTATTTCATATTTTTGTAAGATGAAAATCATATGATGATGGGTTACCCCACGAAAAGAATTTAAGGTACAAGCAAGTTTAAAGTTAATATTGATAGTTGGTAATAGATGGCGCTGCTGCTACCATAAAGCAATGCAATAGATGTGAAGGAAAAATTTGACAAATCGGGCAGGGCTTCAGTAGCTCAATTGGAAGAGCGGCTGGACTAGATTCCCAGTAGGTCGCGAGTTCGAGCCTCGCCTGAAGTCAAATTATTCTTTCCATTTTTCTTTAAAAATAAAATATATTTCACAAGCATGTGTTAATGCGAAATAATATAAAACAATTATTAAGGGTAAAAGCGACTTCTTTACGATATTCAATAAACTGAAAAGTCTATTATATCGGTTGCCTAACTAGCATAGTTGGTAATAGATGGCGCTGCTGCTACCATAAAGCAATGCAATAGATGTGAAGGAAAAATTTGACAAATCGGGCAGGGCTTCAGTAGCTCAATTGGAAGAGCGGCTGGACTAGATTCCCAGTAGGTCGCGAGTTCGAGCCTCGCCTGAAGTCAAATTTTTCTTTCCATTTTTCTTTAAAAATAAAATATATTTCACAAGCATGTGTTAATGCGAAATAATATAAAACAATTAATATTGATAGTTACTGTTGTACTAAAAAAATCTACAGCTTCCTAACGAAAAGTAGCATTACCTAAGTGCTTTGCTATTCCAGAGTAGTTCCAGAAACCGTAATAGGAACTACGGAGCTAGTAAATTAACATCTAGTTACCTAGTGGTGTGAATGGAATTTGTCATTATTTCAAAAGGACTGATTATTACTTGAATGGATTTTGATATAAAACGTAGTAAATGTCTGGTTTTTTAATATAAGACGTAGATAAAGTTCTCGAAAGTGTCGAAACTTAAAAAATAAAAATACGCTTACACTCACAGCCCCACACTAAGTATAAACCTGTGTCGTGGGTGCCGTTGTACACACACAACACATACACAAACACCCAGACCCGAAACAAATATCTGTAGGCCATAGAAATATTTGTCCCGGTGCGGGGATCGAACCCGCTACCCTTCGAATCAAACGGTCGTCTCACACCGCTGGACTAACCGGGTCGTCGTATTGAAAATCTTTAGATACAAAATCCGTCTATTTAGTTCAGCTACCGAATAATTACATCCAAATTGCAGTATTTTGGGTTAAATGTTGATGTATGACCTCGTTATTACTAGAACAAACATAAAATTGCTATTCTCAGGACTGGCAATAGCCGCATCCGCTTGTACTAGTAGGTAGGTACTCAGCAAGAAATACTGTACATCGAGCCTACGAAAGAGACAATCGGCTAGTTACGACTTCGTAGAGTATTATCTCTGCTACACACTGCCTACGTAAAGGACTTATTACACGGCACGGTATTCAGGGTACGATAGCAAGGGTCAGGGTAGTGTAATAACATTTAGGGAGTTAGGGTCCTAATTAGGGCGACCGGAGCGGCCCGTGTATTTGTACAGTAATTGAGTTAGGGCGCTGTCGACCGGATAGTGTAATAAGCGGCAACCCGGCGCGAGGCCATGCCCACCCTTTCTGTCGGACTCTGAATACCGTGTCGTGTGCCTTTTTAGCTCTGATAGTCCGAGTCCGGTATTGGTTAAAACTTGATCAACATGGTCGACACACGTCAAATAGGTAAGGCGTGAAAGAGATAACGCTCTACAGACCCGAAATAAGCCGAAGCTTCCTTCCTAAGGTCGACGTACAATATTTAATGCCAGCATGAACTGTTTCGTTTGTGATAGAGCTTCGTAGCGTAGCAAAATCGTTGCGTTGGAGCTATAGCGTTACTTAGGTATTTATAACCTTTTCAGATCGTAATTTCAGACGTACCTAATCGTAGAACTGCCTCAGTAGCCTTTTGGCAGCAGCCCATTACTACTACGCTGGGTTTGATGCCTGGGTCGGGGGCTATCAGAGATATTTATTTTTTTATGCTTGTTGTTTGGGCCACCTGATGGAAAGTGGCCACCGTTGCAACACCGAAACAGGAGTTACCAATGCGCTGCCAGCCCCGAAGGACTCTTTTGACACGCCATATTTGAAGAAGCCCATTGTAGCACCAAGCGCACATCCCGCACACCTCAGAGGGAAGTTCGTTTCACAACTTGCACGTTCTGGGCTGAAACGACCGCGAAAACCGCACCGCTTACCACTGCCAGGTGTCCAGTCGGTGAAGGTGGAACTACTTTCTTCCGCGGGTGGTGCGGTGTAGGAAATGTGACGATGACACCATATCGAATAGTTCAGCAGAGCGCTCACCATTGTAGAATCTGTATAAAACGCATAGACTCTAGAAAAAAAGAAACGGCAAAGCGATAGGAAATAAAAAAATCTCCTAAAGGCGCCAAACGCTTGCGCTTGCACATCTAAAGGCGTATATTTTAAGCTATTGCTTATCTTCCAACGCTGATATTTTGTTAGAGCATGACGCGTTCGTCGAACGAGTAAAAAAAACTTGGGGAGAGTAAATAAATATACGGCGCGTGCTATTCGTGGCGTCAACGCGCGTGCGCGACACCGCACATCCACAGAACTTTATCGTAGACCAGACATTTTAATACGCCTGTTTTTAATTACGTCCTGTGCGTGTCTGTATCGTTGACTTCCAGAATTTTGCTATTTTCCTTTATACTTTTTTATTCATGGTGGAATAAATAGGTATCAACGCGTTTTAATTGATAGTGATTTTTCTGTTGCTATTCTTTATCTTTACTCTTTACGTAGCGATATTTATTTGATGATTTCATAAAGTTTTAAAATATAAATAACGAATGAGACTAATTAGTATGTATGTAATTATGTATGTATCTTCACACAAAGACCCTCATTGGGTAGGCAGACGTGGCGGTGTGGCAGTGTGGAGCGCCAGATATCTAGGTAGTATAATAAGTAGGTAATTAGTGCGTAGCTAAAGTTATCTTCGTGTCCAAGTAGGTCAGAAATCAGCATTTTTAGGAAAGAAGGCGGGTTATTCAATATTTGTCATTTTAAACTGCAGTTGTCCGAGCAGAATTATTCACTACGACACCGCATTGCAGATAGTGTGTAAATACAGTTTTATTGCAGCTTACCAATTTTTAAGTAGAGACGGTATTCAATCCATTTTCTCCGAGCTTTGTGAGGATTTATCATAAATAATTTCAGTCTATGTTAGTTATGTACACAAATTAAACATTCTTTTTGTAAAAATAAAAATACGAACAGCATTGTAATTCAATAAAATCTGTATAAGCTTTGCAGTTTATTTTGTTATGGAACTTTCATAAAAGCATAATCTTTGATCAATGTAGAGCTCTGCAGCTTATCGCCCTAATTGATGTGTGCTCCGTGTAGCAGACCAAAATGTTGCTACAAAGGCAACCTGTCAATAATTGTTAAGATTAATGGTTTCCTGTTTTATGAGGGGTAGCCAGTGATAACAGTTTCAGTATTTTTAAATCTGAACCTAAACTTTTATTTTATTGTCAAACATGTGATCTGCTCCTGATGTAGTCCTGAGTAGATACGTGTGTCTAAGTGCATGTGTCGTCTAGACATAGTACTAGTAGGCTAGTTGTAATTTTATCAGGTGCTAACCGAGTGAGCAAGGAGGACATGTGTGCCGGGGCCGGGAGCGGAGGGCCGGCGACGGGCGCGGGCCGCGGTGACGGGCGCGGGCCGCGGCGGCGGCGGCGGGGCGGCGCGCGCCTCCGACGGCGGAGCAGTCCGCGCCAGGTGCCGTCGCCGGCCCGTTGTCTGTCGCCGTGCCCTGCTCGCCGCATCGTGACTCGCGATCGCCTTTGTTTATCGTCTCGCGCGCGCTCTACCCACACCTGTTCAGTGCTCTACCCTTTCAACTCGTGCTTCCGTCTATGTCCTAGTGCCGGCCACCCAGTGTTCTCGCGGTTCCCCTAGTGCCCATGGGGCGCTCCCCGTGCTCGTAAAGTGTGTGCACCCGTCTATACTCCGGCGAGCTCGGCCATGGCGGCCACGGCCCGTCGCGAGATCGACACCGGCGAGGAGGACATCGCCGCCATCGCCAAACAGATTTCGGACCATGCCGAAGCCATATACCAGACTTGGAAAGCGAGCGGCCTCGCGCCCACTGAGATACTGTCGTGCAGGCCCACGCCCGGCATCAAGATGGCCGAGAGTTTGCGGACTAAACCGAGGCCGGAGCCTAAGCCCGAAATAAAGCAGCGGCCCGAGTTTCGCCGGGAGCATCGGCCGGAGGTTATTCGAGATCAGCGGCCGGACGGTCGGCGCGAGCAGAGACTCGAGAACAGGCGGCTCGAGCCCGAGGGAGAAACGATAGAAGTGACGCTGCCCCCGGATCTGGTGCCGGAGCGGAACGGAACGTCGGGCGCGAACGTACGTCGCGCCGATCTTGCCGCTATGAGGCTCGAGGTCGCTCGTGAGGAGGAACGGCTGCTTCGCGCACTGCGGACCGGAGGCGTGGTGGCCGAGCGGACAGCTGAACGACCCGATGTAGTTCCGCCTATATCGCTCGTCGACTACGCAAAGAGTCGATACCAGGACCGGCTGGATACGGGGGCGAGGAAGCCCGCGGCAGGCGCCAGTGGAGAGAGACGGGCGTCTCTGGGTTCGCACGTGACCGAGGCTCGGTCGAAGTTTGAAGCGCGAGCCAGACGCGCGTCAAGCGCCGGCGCCGGGGAGCCCGCGACGGCGGCGGGCGCTACGCCCGTGCGTCCCTTCCTCACGCGCGGCTCTGTCGCCGAGAGAGTGCTTATGTTCGAACGTTGTCCTAGTGAAGCCACCTTAGAATTGGCTAAGAGGAAGTCTCCAGTGGCGACCACGTGGCGGGGACCGCACGATGTTATCAACAGAGCACAGGTAAGAATGTTGTTTATTATTCCCATACATGGCGAGCGTCATGATACGCCAAATTGCGTATGCGCTGAAAAGTAAACAATGACTCGTGTCCTGTTTTGTTTGCGCGTCTCGTGATGAATAAACAGGAAATATAGTTAAGTAGGTATAGAGTTACTTGCGTATGTACAATATGTAAGTCCAACTTTTATGATTGCATCTACCTATTTCCAGTTAGTAAATAAATCAAGAACGAGTACTATTGTAACTCGGTGACATCAGCATTGTCGGTGTGACTTAATGTAGAGTCGACTCTATCTGGATTAGGCACACTATGTTAACGGGCTCTAAACTACCTACATATCATAAATAATCCATTGTGGGTAGGTTTAAATACATTTTAACCGTTAATAATCTGGTATGAAGATATTATAAACGCTTAGGTATGGATAAACAGATAGTCTGCCGTAAGGTTTGAAACATTAAAATTGTACAATTGTTTCCATTATTAATGAAGTCTTAAAAGGTCGCTCACAAAGTGCCTTTATTGCCATTATTTTCAGCAGAATTGCGTCATAATGAGCTATAATATTTGAGATTTTATGTTCGGAAAAGTTCTATCTTTTTCATCTCGCATTAAAGCTAATTTGGAATGGAGAACACGTTGCATCTTGAAGAATTACGTTTGTTTTCCAAAGTTAAAGAACGTGGGCGATATCACGAGCAACAGTTCAGTTCCATATAATTTTGGTTATGACAGAGTGAACTGTATCGCAGTGATATAACATACGCATACGTTACAGATTTGGACGCGAACGGGACCAATGAACTAGGACGGGACTGTTCAATCATCTAGAACAACGTTGCTCTGATTCAGTCGTATAGATGTACGCTTGGTTCGTTGCATTTTTGTCAAATTGCCAATTTTGTTGCCCGTTGAACCCTAATACGACATACGTACCACATTACACTAAATCTTTTGTATAAACTCACATTTTATCTCACGTGAACCAAGTTTTTGAAGCATGATTCAAACAAAAACGTATGATTACATGAGTTTTATATCCTATTTAAATAGGTACTCCATATTTCTCTCAGAAATCGTCGGAAAATCACAACTTATAAATACAATAATCGAATATACATGCAGAACTCCGCTGCAAACTCCTGACGGAGCTCGAAGTAGTAGGTAGTAAGAAGTAGGCCCCACAGCCTTACTTAATCTATCTGTCGCTAAATGATACCGATCAGCGCTATCGTGAATCGTGATTTACAAAGGGGCATTACAGCTTACGCTCGCAGGAGTGCCTTCAATTACCACTGCAACGCAACCCAACGCATCTACAGTAAAATGGCTAGTTTATAGGTATGTAGATGTTTGTAAGTTACAACTTCTTACCATTTACCATTCACGTGAACTATTTCTTTGCCAAAAAAAACCGAACATGTTCGAGCTCTCCCTAGCTAGGAAATTTTCGATTTTATTTTTATCTTAGCTATTTGTTATTTTAGACAGCTTTATCTTATGCCCTTTGAGCCTGTATGTATTATTGCTAGGCTGAATCTTCAGATTCCATTCCAAAGTAGGAGAAAAAGTGATACTGGTTTTTTCCGATAGTGAAGATTCACAATGGCGCCTAAGAATTTGGAATTGTGCCCAATGAATATCAATAGGTTCGTACCGTATCACATGGGACTTAAAACTTGTAAATCGTGGGTGTATGCATAGAGTTAGATTATGTGTACTTACTGAATGCTATATTTTTAGGATTCCGTACTTCAGAAGGATAAAACATAACAACCCTTAAAAGATCCTGCCTCAATTTAATCACGCAGTATCAGAGATCAGATTTTAATACCTGTCTGTTAAAAAATGACACAAGGTCTTCTCGTCTTAAATCTCTACTTAACTCTGCCAATATGCATTTACTCCCATCGTCCGTCACCCATTTCTTTCCCAATTGCTCTCCTTCTCTTTTAGATTTAGTCATGGTGTCTTCAGTTGATCATGTTGCTAAACATGGACAATACTCAGCCGATGGTTTTTCATACCACAACCTATTATACGTGTCTTATAAAATCCGACCCCCTAAAGCAAAGGCTAAAATTCTCTTGTTACGTAATTTTAGTGGAATGGATGTGGAGAAACTTCGCGAGGACGCAGCCTAGATCGATTGGTCGATCATAGATAACGAAGTTAATGTTACCGATAAAATAAAGTTATTTAATTCCTTAATTACACAACTTTTGACGTTCATGCTCCCGTTCGACCAGTCCGAGTAAGGCATCTTCCGGCTCCTTGGCTGACAGATAATATAAGGGCATTAATATTAAAAAAGAACAAAGCTAAGAATAGATTTAAAAAGAATGCTAGTGACACAAATCGTGATAACTATGTTACAATTAGAAATTACTGCAAAAAGGTGTGTAGAGATGCACAACGACGCCATATCTTTAAATCAGTGTCCAATGGTGATCCAGCCAAGGTCTGGAAGTTTCTGAAGTCTCTAGGAGTTGGGAAATCCAGTTTTGATTCCAATATTCTTCTGAACAACTTAGATCTCAATCATCTTAATGTACACTTTTCATCATCTGCCTGCATTGATGGCATTAAAAAGGTAAACACGTTAAATCTTCTTTCTTCGATCCCTACTCCTGAATATCCCTGTTTTACTTTTGAACAATTCACTGATCGTGATGTTAAGAAGAACATACTTGCAATTGATTCTGATGCTGTGGGCTGTGACAACGTTAGCCGTAAAATGATTTTACCTATAGTTGATTCCATTGTTCCCATGATTACCTCCATTTTCAACTTCTCTATCACCAGCTCCTCCTTTCCTTCAATCTGGAAGGATGCACAACTAATACCTTTGCCAAAAAAATCCAATCCCAAATCCTTTTCTGAATTTCGTCCCATTTCTATTCTTCCCTTTTTATCCAAAGTCCTTGAGCGGTTGGTTTATGATCAGCTTCTTTCCTTTATGTCCAAATACAGTCTGCTCAATTCCTTCCAATCCGGTTTTCGAAGAGGTCATAGTACGGCTAGCGTTCTCGTCAAAATAACGGACGATATTTAGGCAAGGCATGGAGAATCAACAGTTCACGGTACTCACTTTACTTGATTTTAGCAATGCTTTCAACACTGTTGATTTCGACATCTTGCTGGCGATCCTTCGTTCTCTTAACATATCTCCGACAGTAATTGATTGGTTTCACAGTTACTTGTTTGGTCGCCGGCAGCGCATTCGATTGGATGACACCTTTTCTTCTTGGTGTAATGTCACTGCCGGTGTACCACAAGGTGGCGTGTTGTCTCCTCTCCTTTTTTCTACCTTTGTCAACTTAATCACTCAAAATATATCTTCTCTCTACCACCTTTATGCAGATGATCTTCAAATTTTTTGCCAGGCCAATCTCACTCATCTGCCTGAGGCTATACAGAGTGTCAATAACGACCTTAAACATATATCTTTATGGAGTGAAGCTTTCGGATTACAGCTTAACCCAACCAAAAGTCAAGATAATAATCATTGGCAGCTCGCGTATGCTCGCCAAATTAGACATGTTACAGCTGCCATCTATTAAAATTAATGGAACGTGTATCACTAATGTGATAACGTTAAGAATTTGGGGATAATTATCGACAATAGTTTATGTTGGACGCCACAAATCGCTGAAGTGAGCCGGAAGATGTTTGGCGCCTTGAGAATACTCCAAAATTTCTTGCCGTCATCCACTAAAATTACTTTAGCTCGATCGATTCTCTTTCCAATTCTTGACTATGCCGACATATGCTATTTAGACTTAACTCAGGAGCAATTAAACAAACTTGAGCGGCTTCAAAACCTTTGCATACGATTCATATACTGGGCTACGCAAATATGATCACGTTTCTGATTTTCGTAAACAACTCAAGTGGCTACCCATTCGTTTTCGCAGAAATACACACATTCTTTCTTTTCTTTACTGTTTTATTTATTTATTTTTATTTATTTATTTATTTATTTATTTATTTATTTATTTATCACCACAATAACCTTAATAACTACACAGTTTAACATAATAAAAACATAAAAAGTCGTGAGTGATTATTAAAGTAAATTGTGGGAGACTGGTCCCTAAACTAAGCAAAGCCTGTATTTCAGGACACCAGCTCTTCCCTCATAAGAAAGGATTACAGAAATTCATGAAGAATACATTGTGCTAATAATAAGGTAGATTAGGTGGTGGTACATATACAGATATATACCTTTTTTTTTTTAAATAGATAAATAAAGTTTAATGTTTCACAAAATAACAAAGGCTAGTGTATAAATGAGCGCATGCGTGCGTGAATGTATATGTGTGTGTATGCGTGCGAGCGAGAGTGAGTGAGTGAGTGAGTGAAAGAGAGAGAGTGTGTGTGTGTGTGTGTGTGTGTGTGTGTGTGTGTGTGTGTGTGAGTGTGTGTGTGATATTTTACGATACAATTTCTAGAAGTTTTTCAGTCTTTTGGTAATCTAAAGTTAGTAACCATTTCTTTAGTTTATTTTTACAAATCATTTTATTGGCTTTAGTTATATTTAATTCTTTGTTGATTTTGTTATATAATTTTGGCCCACGAAAACAGTAAAATTTTTGGGCAAAATTAGTCCTTACTTTTTTAATGTTACAAACAGAAAAATGACGACGAGTTTTACTTTTGCTCATATCAATTAGTGTAGTGTCCGAGTGAACTCGAAGAATCAATGCATGAATGTATAATTGTCGTACCGTTAAAACCTCCGATTCCCGATAAAGTGATGCTGTTTCATATCGTTGTGGCTTGGACAGCATTATTTTGAGTATAAGTCTATGAGCTCTTTCCAATTTTATTAATTTTGTCTTGTCGGCTCCTCCCCAAGACGAAATACAATACGAAACTATTGACTGAATAAGTGATAAATATACCATTTTTAATGTTTTGAAGTCTGCTACTGATTTTAATTGCTTAAACAAATATGAGAATTTACGTACTTTCTGTGTTATATTATTTATATGAGTCTCAAATGACAGTCTTTTATCGATAGTTACACCCAAGTGACATACACTATCCGTGGCTTCAATACAAGAGCATGTGCAAGATGAGGACGGAGGGAAAGAGCACTGGTGTGCATATAAATTTAAATTAGTTATCATTTGGTCTGAGCCTAGATTAGAAAAAGCAATATATTTGGTTTTATCTGTGTTTAAGGTCAGACAATTGTTAGCAAGCCACTTACAAACAATGTTAAAACCACTTTGCGCTGTGTTAAATACTTCATACCAAGAATCACCATTAAATGTAAGTGTGGTGTCATCAGCGTACGAAATGATTTTACAATTTTTTATTTTTAGATTACAGAGTTCATTTATATAACACAAAAATAACGTCGGCCCCAAAATGCTACCTTGTGGTACTCCATACGTAATTGGCAGTTCATCACTCGTATACTCACCAATCGTTACACATTGTGTACGATTTGACAGATAGTCCGTAATTAGTTGTAATTGTGTTCCTCGAATTCCCATATTATGCAATGTGCGTATTAGAGTAGATGTTCGTACCGTGTCAAACGCCTTGGCAAGGTCCAAGAATATAGTCAGGCATTTTTTATTATTGTCTATGTTCTGAACCAAATTATCAACAATAAGATGCACAGCATCATCTGTTGATTTGCCTGCACGAAATCCAAATTGAGCATCAGCTATTAATTTTTGTGCTGTATACTGTTCAATCCCCAAACCCCAACCTATTTGAAGGAGCGTTTACTTTTTCTTGGCTCTTCTCATTCCTTGTCCCTTCGTTCTTCCAATAATCTCCTTCAATCGATTCCTTCACATTTCTCTTCATTTTATTTCAAATCATTCACGGTGGAAGCTATCCGCCTATGGAACTTGCTTCCTATTGAAATTCGACAAGCTAATTCAGTCGTAACGTTCAAAAAACAACTTTACGATCATTACGTTGCCCAGATCTTTCCCTTGTCGAGTTAAGTCCTGATCACCTAAAAGTTACCTATTATTATTTTTATTATTTCAATTTTTTTTTCTTTGCAAGCTATAATTTTAAATTTACTTGCATTAGTACACCCCTAATATTCTAATTTACACAGTTTCCTAAACCCAAAGGTTGTCTGGAAGAGATTGCAGTTTTGTGATAAGACCGCATTTTGTATCGTCTATTTCTTCTATTTTTTGTCTCTTTAATGTATTGGTGTACAATAAAGTATAAAAATAAATAAATAAAATCACACGTGCGTCTTGGCTGTTTGTTCATCTGTCACAGCCAATTTGCCGTAATTTTTGTATTACCCAGTGATTCAAATATAGATGAATAAAGTAAATATGAATCCCACCAAGAACATTTTTCATATAAAATGTTGCTAAGACTTGACCATACGGCTTGCACTATCAAAAGATTTTAGATCTCATGTAGTCTACAGTTTAGTTAGCCAAAATGCGTGGCTTTGTCGTTTCGTTCCACAAGAAATATTGCAGAGTTTGTGAAGTCAGGTTTGTAAAAACATTGGTAGAGCAAATTCTAGAACAATTTTATAATTATTTTTGTAATCAGTCTTTGGACTGTCCGCTAATTAGTTTACAGTTGATAGATATAGTCTACGAAGGCGGCAAAAATGTGGGAAGTTCAATGGTGCAAAGGAAGCGCACGTCTGTTTACTCTGATAAAAACGTTTTGTTGAAAGAAATACACCTTCTATACATTACTAATTGCTAAATACGGAGAGTCGTCTAGACATAAAGTGCTTAAAATATTATGAACTCGTATTTCATTATGTAACAAATAATACGATAGAGTCAAGGACGTCAGCAGACAATCATTTAAGGAAGGGAGATGGGGAGGAGATTATAGATTCAATTTTCGATGATCTGGAAGAGGTGTGGAAGTTGAAACACTTACGACAGACGTCAATTTTGTTATGGAATGTTTTTTTTTATGTAATGAAAGTGGCAAACAAGCATGCAGTTCACACTGATGATAAGCGATGACTGCAGCCTATAGACACCTACACAAAGTCCTGAGTTCAAAATGCAGATGCTTTACCACTCCTGTGGCCTAAGGTGTAATGCCTCTGTGCCGGAAATTACAGGGCCGTAAAATGGTGGCAAGCCTGCAGTTCACATGGATGGTAAGTCAATACTGCAGCCCAAAAGACAGACACTTCATAAAAATCACAGGTAAAAATTCAGATGCTAAACGGCACACAATAGTGCTGTTCACTACCATTTGGCGACAGATAGGTATTGCAGTGGTACCTTGTCTACACTCTTGAGTTCTGATGCTGGAATCAATAGAACCACTAAAATTATTAACAGATCCGCCAGTAAAAAAGTGTTTTTTACTAAAATACTAGCTGCTGCCCGTGGCTTTGCCCGCGTGGATGTCGTTTTATAAATATTTTTTCCTGAATTTTCTTTGCTATAAACCTTACGGAGCCCGAGAACTTTCCAACAAATGCAAAACCGTGGAAATCTGGAGGTATAGCGTCAGGGAGGAAAACCCGACTTATTTTATAGATATATACAAATTTTTAATTTGGTAGAGTTGCCCCTCTACAACCTATAAAGTTGAGTATGAAAAATATTTTTATGTTACACATACCTAGAGGTCACTGGTGGGCAGATTGAGGTCGTGAAGGATATCGAAGGTCTTTGGAGACAATGAAATCTGCTTGTGAGCGCAATAAATGTGTCACTGCGGTATAATATAAATAAATATTTCAGACTATTATCTGTGCCCAACGAATTTTCGCATTTTGTCTAGCGAGTTTATCTACGAAGCACTGAGAAAAATATTTCCATTGCTTTGAGCATTGAGTTGAAGATTTCTATTTAGCGTCTTTTTTATCATTCATAGTTCGGTGAGTACTGTAGAACCAAAAGTATTTAAGGTAAAGTCACCAATGCTCGACACTCTAAGGAAAACACTTTGTTTATATGGAAATAATTATATATTTATCAAACAAAACAATCACAGCTTTTTTATACGAATGCAGTGTATCTTAGAAAATTATGGTAAGTAATAAAATTTGCAATAATCAACATACTTTTAATTACTATTAATTTTTTTTTTAATGTTGCCTTAAGTACTAATAGTTAACATCACAAAAAAAGAAAATCACCATAAGTAGACGGTCAAATGCACTAATAGTTGACATCATATTTAATTAATCCAGTTGGAGATTTAAGACATCAGTGCTTGATATACTTAATTAACTTAGGTAATAATTACTTATCCATCAACCTCTAAGGTACTATCAAATTTGTACTTAATTCTATCACCAGTTATAATCATATTTGGTACATCAAGGACTTTAATTATTTGAGATTCAATTATAGCACTGATATCCCTATCATTTTCTTTGAATACTGTTTTAGATTCATCACATGCTATCATTGCCATAACTTCAATTTCTATTTTAGTTACTTTTTGGACAATACAAGCATATTTGTAATATCTCTTTTTGCCAGGAAACTTAACGATAACATAGTCACCTTGCTTAATTCTACTCTGTTCCTCCTTTCTTTCTTCTTCATTTTTCTCATCAGTGACTTCATCAGAAATATCATTCGTGCTGTCTCCAGATTCTACCCATTCTTCTTCGGTAGTTGAGCTATAATAGTCAGTCTTTTTAAGTTTGTTTTTTAAACTATTTTTATTTTACTTTAGTAATTTCTTATCAGTCTTAAGTTTTCGTGCTTTTTCATTCTCTTCTTTCTTTATTTTTCTTTCCTCAGCTCTTCTTTTTTTCTCATCCTCTATTTCAGTCTTTTTCCTTTCTTTGTTTTCATGGTATCTTTGCCATTCCAAAGATGATACAACAGATGGCACTTTTTCTTTCCTTCTTCCTTTTGAGTTTTGTTTAGGAGTTGGCCAAAACAATGCTCTTTTAAATGGACTAGGTATTACCATATTATCTGAAATCTTTGAACAGCTTCCTTGTGGCCTATAATGACTTGATATAGGTGGTTCAAACGCTCCTGTGTTTACTGAGCCTTCAACATTTTGAGTAGTTTTTTCTTCGACTTCTTTGCAGGGAGTTTTAGGGTCTCCATTTAAGGGTAAATATTTTTTTTTCATTGGTGTCTTGCCCTTTACTTTATTCAGTAAACCTAGGTACCCCAATTTTTTTTGCCGCAGTTGACGTCGGAACTCCTCGTTTGCATTCTTGAATTGTGGCATCCATATCAGCTTCAGAATAACGAAACATCTGTCCTTTGATTGGCGGCATAATTATCAGTCTGGAACAATAGAACCAATAATTGACATCATGTATACCCCAATAGTAGACACCATGTCTACCTTTAGTAAAAGTTATCCAAAGTTGTTGATATCTCTACAGTAATCTTTTCATTGGGAATAGAGTTCAAAATCGTGCCAAACCAAACTTATGAGTTTAATATCTCGAAACACCAATGGTTGACACACCTGTCATCTATTAGATATTAATTATTTTTGGAACTAATAGTAGACATATCATACATTGCAATAATTTGACAAAAAATAATACCAAACACACGTTTATCATTATCCCAACTTATCAATAATACGTTATCAAATGAGTAAAAAGTATTTTTTAAATAAATATTAATTCAAAACTCACCTTCAAATTTCGGCTTCCTTAACCAAAAACATAAGAAATCGCGGAACGCGTGCTCACTCCGTTACTTATTTGACAACAACTGATGACATTTTGCAATTTCTTTTTCGAAACTGTTGGGAGTTTTTGAGAACAATTCATAGATGGTGCTAGGTATCCCATTATATTGTAATATGAGGAATTCTAATAAAATTGTTTTTAATACAAGAACATTTCTTCGTAGGTGTCATCCTTTAGGTCACTGTCTGGCATTGGTGACTTTACCTTAATAAAACTTTTATATTAGACATGACCTAATTTTTATGTTGTTAAATTTTACGAGTTAATCGTCATCTCGCACGACAAAAATTCGCACGATCGGGCGACTTGGCACTTTTTGAATATACCTAATATTTCTGTCGTCAACTCGCACGCTTATACAAAGCACAGCCTGGTAAATATATTTGAAATAAAATTTTAGAAACGATATTGCTACTGATACAAACTACTGTTGTTTTATATTTAAAACAGATTTATACAAAAAAAACTAAAAAAAAATCGGTCGTTCACTATATTGACAATTATTGTATGTTATAGGAAGTAGTTATAGTAACAAGCCAAATTCTTTTGTGATATTGTAGATTCTATTTCATATTTTTGATTGAAGTGTATATCTTAAATTATGATTTAATAATATTTTATTGTTTTATTTTAAAGTGTATGGGAAAGTCTTAGAAAGAAGAATGAAAGAGAAGTCCGACGGGTTGTTGTGGGATGCACAGGGTGGTTTCAGATCTGGAAGAGGATGTATGGATCAAGTTTTCTCCCTCCGCAACATCGTAGAGAAGCATCTGGCTGTGAGCCAGAAGGTTTTCTGCGGTTTTGTGGATTTGGAGAAGGCGTTTGATAGGGTATTACGAAAGGAGCTGTGGGACATTTTGCCAGAGTATGGTATTGATGGCAGTCTGCTCCGTGCAATACAGTCCACGTATGTGGGCTGTCAAGCATGTGTGCGGGTAGATGGTAACATGTCACCCTGGTTTGATGTTAACATCGGTGTCAAACAGGGTTGCGTGCTTTCGTCTAGGCTGTTTATTATATATCTGGACAAATGCCTCCAGAGGGTGAAGTTGATGGATGTGGGAGTGCGTATGGGTGACTTAGTGGTGAACTGTCTGCTTTACGCAGATGATGCGGTAATTGTTAGCTCTACACCATCTGGGCTACAAACACTAGTCACAATCATGAAAGAGGATTGTATGGAGAAAGGCTTACAATTGAATGTGGATAAAACTAAAGTATTAGTATTTGAAAGAGATGAACAGAGAACAAATGCAAGGGTAGTAGTAGATGATGCAGTGTTAGAAAAGGTTGATGAAATTGTATATCTTGGATGTGCTTTTAGCAAGGATGGTAGGTACACCACTGACATAGAAAGAAGAGTGCTTGCTGGGAATTGCGTGAATGGAGCGTTGGGTAAGCTGCTAGAATCTAAACATCTCAGCCAGCGGGCTCGACTAGCCGTACATAATGCTGTACTTACTCCAACGCTTTTATATGGAAGCGAGAGCTGGGTATGCAGGAAAGAGCATGAAAGTAAGTTGAACGCGGTCGAGATGAGATCTTTGCGCAAGATCTGCGGTGTATCACTCACCGATCGCGTTCGTAATGAAGATGTAAGAAAGAGACTTTGTGTGAATGATAGTATCGGTGTAAAAATTAAAAAAGGCATGCTCCGATGGTTCGGGCATATAGAAAGAATGTCGAATGAGCGAATGACTAAACAGATATACAATGCGAATGTGGATGGTTGCAGAGGCCCAGGAAGACCAAGGCTGACCTACCATGACCAAATAGGTCGAGTTCTGTCTGATGGTGGTGTCAAAAGTCTTAGGAATCGGCGTGCATGTATGAAGAGAATGATGAAGGTAGACGAGGCACGAGAGGTTTGTCAGAACCGGGATGTCTGGCGCTCTACACTCTCTGCCTACCCCGTTAGGGACCTGGCGTGAAGATACATAAGTACATACATATTTTAAAGACCAACTATAAAATATTAAACGTTCTTAAAAAGGGTTTTTGTAGTTGACTGTCCATAGTTACCTCACAATTGTATGGTGGGGCTAGTTGACGACAGAAATATTATTTAAATTCAAAAGGTGCCAAGTCGCCCGATCGTGCGAGTTTTGTCCTGTGAGATGACGAATAACTCAATTTTAGTGTTCAAACGATCGTGTTCCGGTTACACAGTAGTATCTGGCTCCATAATTACTTACTATCACGGGGGCAAAACAATTTAAGCCTATGTTAATGCATCAGTATTTTTACTGGTGGTAGAGCTCCAGTGATGGAGCTCGCGGGCAAAGGCACCACCGCATTACCTAATATACCTACTTGCCGCTAAATGGTAGTGTTCAGCACTATCGTGTTCCGGCGAGGTGGGCCTGTAATTTCCGGCACAGAGGCATAACACCTTAGGCCTCAGGAGTGGTAACGCATCTGCATGTTGACCTATAGGCTGCAGTCATCACTTAACATCAATGTGAACTGCATGCTAGTTTGCCACTTCCATTACATTAAAAAAATATCCTGTGGGGTTTGTGTGTCTATAGGCTTGTAGTATTCAGGTTCCCTCCATGTGAGCCACATGCTCTTTTGCCAACATCGACATTACATATAAAATATACCTATAGACCGTTGACCTACGATGACGACTTCTGCATTAAAACCACACCCCTGCGGTTAGTAAAGTCGATTGAATTAGACTGCGGATTCATTCTTGTAAAACAAGTAAAATAGGAAATAGTCCGCACTCTAATTCGGTTGAAAATTGATCAGAAAGATAATATTACAATTTGCTTATATATCCACGAATTGACAACTTCTATACTAGGTACCCAAGATCATTTCTGTCTAAATATTATTGTTGTATAAAAGTTAACTAAGTGGTACAGTAATAAACTTTAAATGTTATTAATCTGCCTCACACAATAAAAACAAAGAAAATAAAGGCGAATTGAATTAAGGTACTCTACAAACTCTACATCATCAATAAAATAAAAGCTAAACGAAAGTTAACTGCCTCAGTAGCGTAGTGGTAGCAGGCCACTACTATTACGCTGGAGGTCCTGGGTTCGATTCCCGGGTCGGGGACTATCAGAGATAACGGTTTAAAATCCTTTATCTCTGCTTCTATTGGGATTTTTCCATTTTCTGGAAGTTTCCCAGTACCCCGGAGTTTAGTAATGTGCTCGGAGATGGCAACAGGTTCGCCACCTGTTACATGGGCCAAAACGTAACCGGCGAGTCGTGGGTGTTTGCATGTATGATTGAATGCATGCATTTACCTCTGCCTACCCCTTCGGGGATTACAGGCGTGAAGTTACGTCTAAACGAAAGTCTTGCGTGACTACAGATATTTCTATGACTTTAACGTCTAAATGCTTACTGAAACGTAACTCAATTTGAAGTGACACTTAGGTAATCCTCAGATCTTCAGAGAAAAGACTCTGAGGGTAGATCGTTTACTGATTTTGTCTTTTTAAAGTGTTGTAGCGACCGACAGAATTTTCAGCGCAAGACAAGAGCAAGGAGTGATGATTCCAACGACTGAATATTCATTGGATTTTTTTTATTAACGATACGTTACGCGATTCATCTTATTACATCTTCATTGACAGTAGTAATTAATTTAGCGTGGCATGAGGGCATTTGTGCACTACAAGGAATTTTACAGTCCGGATTTCGATTTTTTACGGTGCGGTGTGGCATAAAGAAACGATGAATTGGGAAAAGTGAAATTTCGTACAGTAAAATTACGTATAGTGCACAAGCTAGTATTTACATTAATGGCGTGTCACACCGTACCGTAAAAAGTCGGAATGCCATACAGTAAAATACCTTGCAGTGCACAAACGCCGTAAAGCGGATCAATTGCATCTCTAATTTGAGGCTACGGTCTACAGAGTTATGGTATGGTGCAACAAATGCTAAAGTGGGCGCGGTAAATTTTTAAGCCAATATTCAATTAAGTACTTATACTTTTATTCCTTGAAGTAATTTGTAAAAACATCAGCGCGGACACGTAGCGAAGCAAAAAAAATAGGCTTTTATAATAGGTGACTGGTGAATAGGACATAGTACTTCAGGATCGATAGATATACCTATATATATATGAAATATATAAGTAAAAGGTAAATTAAAATAACATATTAACCCTTAATTTCTTGTCAAGTCACGTGACTCTTATAAGCCCGGCGATCGAAGCGGAGTCGGAGTAAATAAAGTCAAGTTTTATAGGTTATACCTACTTACTTATCGCCACATACCGATAATATAGTATGTTGTATAATATATCCTCACGCGGGTGGAGGATATATGTTATACAACAAACTATAGGAGGATATACTCGTATGTAAGGATATCCTTAATTTTGTAATTTTGTGAGAAAATTCCGTCACAAATTGAGTACCTATTTCCTTTACAAACGAAAATCTAGTACTGAGCACCCAGTGTTAATATCTCCCATAATTCACCAGTCACCTTGTATTTTAAATAATTTGACTTTGATTGCCATATAATTGCACATAGTGTCCATAAATTATAAACAAAATTACAAAAAAAAAACGCCATAGCCATAATCAACGTAATCATAGAAATCAGAAAATGGACAAGGAAACATGTAAACTTATTGTATTTCTTCTTCCATACGTGTACTGTCTATATATAGAACGTGTCAGTCATATTTACCCGAAGTGATAGCGTAGGCGTCATGAGTCAATATAACAAGTGGGTCAGGGCGCACAGAATGATCTTAAAAACTTAATTCATGTATTTGTGGTGTTGCGGTCGTGGTTTTCCACTAGATTTAACTTAGCTTAGCTACCATTACACAAACAAGATTAACCACCTCGGAGTTTAAAAATAATATAATGTTATGACAAATTAATTCATTGTATTGACCCACTTTTGTCCATCTTATCAGTTTTATAATCTGCTAAATTGATGACGATAAAAAAAACAACGACCATTAGATAAGTATAGCTGTAACACCTCTTGTTAGACACTGGATGAAAAGCGTTTACCATAGACGATGACTCTACCAGATAAAATTATTAATATTTGTTGGTTTGGTGGGAATTTTTGTAGAGGTAGACATTTGTATTCAATATATTGTTCACTAGCTGACCCGGCAAAGTTCGTATTGCCTCACAATGAAATAATGTGTCAAAGGTTTGAAAGATACGGACTATTTGTGTAGGAAAAAATAAATAAATGTAGAGATTCCCGTGGGAATGAGTGATTTTCCCGCAGTAAAAAGTAGCCTAAATGTTGGCTAGGCTTAGTATCTATACACCACAAAAAGTTCCATTCGAATCCGTCCTGTAACTTCGGAGATTAGCCTGGACAAAGGGACAAACAGACAGACAAAAAAATTAAAAATCATTGAAAAGTGTTAAAATACTATTTTAACATCGCCCCCAATTGGTTTTTCGTAAATATATACAATGTACAGACACGCGGATTTTACTGTTTTATTATATGTATAGATTTTTACTAATAAGAATATTTGTCTTTGAGCAGGCATCTAACCTGTGACCTCAACCAAAAGTTTACACTAAGTCAAGCCGCTTTACCACTAAGCTACTGAAGCCAAGATGTAATAACCGCATATAATAATATTTATAAGTGTTGACTGCCTCAGTAGCCTAGTGGTAGCAGGCCGGGTTCGATTCCCGGGTAGGGGGTAATCAGAGCAAATGGTGTAAAGTCCATTATCACTGGTCCTATTGTTTTTTTTGTCATTTTCTGGAAATTTCCCATTACCTCGAAGTTTGGTAATGTGCCCGGAAATGTCAACAGGCTCTCCACCTGTTAGGTACATGGGCCAAAAACATAACCGGCGAATCGTGGCGGTTTGCATGTATGCTTGAATACATGCATTTACCTCTGCCTATCCCTCCAAGGATTACAGGCGTGAAGTTACGTTACGAAGTTACGTTTATAAGTGTTCATTAGTGGACAACTCATCATAATTTTAGATACAAGTTTCAAACTGATACCATGAGATACTTTAATTATTTTTTCCACGAATTGACAACTTAAAAAATAACGTTTTCGTAGGTTTTCGCGAGCTTCATACATTGCGGTCGCTTTCCAGCTACCGTGGTCAGTCTGCCCGTGACCACGGTAGCTGGAAAGCGACCGAAACGTCGGGTGTAAGAAGTTTGGGAGTGTTGTATACGCGAGAAAATCCGCAAGTTTAATTTCTACAACTTAAAAAATATTTATCGTTTCAAAATAAAACTACAACATGCAACATATGACAACAAAATTGTACAGCGTGGCATTGACAAAATAATAACTGCCAATAAGCTATTGCAAATTATTAAAAACATAGAAAACATTATCAATTGGAATAATTATGCAATTATTGCTTAATCATCTTATTTGCAAGATAAAATAAAGCATGGAATAAGTGTTATTCATTAAGAATATTCTTAATAATCGACTCTACGATTGCTAGATTAGTTAGACCTTTACATTATCTGTCTGATGGTGGTGTCAAAAGTCTTAGGAATCGGCGTGCATGTATGAAGAGAATGATGAAAGTAGACGAGGCACGAGAGGTTTGTCAGAACCGGGATATCTGGCGCTCTACACTCTCTGCCTACCCCGTTAGGGACCTGACGTGAAGATACATACATACATACAAATAACAAAGAAAATGCAGAAAGAAAGCGTCATCTATATATATAAAAATTAATTGCTGTTCGTTAGTCTCGCCTTAAGTCGAGAACGGCTTCACCGATTTAACTAATTTGGGTTTTGAATAATTTTTCGAAGTCCAGGGAAGGTTTAAAAGGTAACAAAATATGAAGAAATTGAAGGGAAATAGTAAAAACCACAATTTTATTTTCCCATACAAATAGTCGGTATCTATCAAACTTTTGACGCATTATTTCATTCTGAGGCAATGCGAAGTTTACCGAGTCAGCTAGTATCATAATAATATCTTTACATCTCCTGTTTTTTTTTTTTTGTATTCTCCATTTAAAGAGCTTGGTCAAAAACCATGACGCTCTATACGTTCACATGAATTACATTCTTCATTAAAAAAAAAAAATTAAACAACATTAGCTCATTGACAATTGATATAGTTGCAACAGTATTCTGGCGTCATCCGTAGTAGGATCTGCCAGGACACTGTTGCAATGTCCTATTTCTAATGAAGCCCTGCGATGAGCCTCACCACGAACACATTCAACCAAAATATGGTATACGTCTTCCAACATCTCCTGTTCTTTGGCTTAAAAATACCGCCGTTAAACAAACTTCACGTTACATCACCAACTGGTGGACTCCATGTTAATGTTAAAAATAAACGATAACACCCACAGTAGATAAGGAGAAACCCGAATGTTTATATAGGTGTATCGGTATTATAACGTATGATTATAAAACCAGTATCAGGGATTCGGATTTTTATTGGCGGTATTTTAAATACAAAGCTCTGGACTTTGACCTATATGTACTAAAGTAATAGACAGGACAGAGCTCGGTGGTAGAGCTCCAGTGACGGAGCTCGCGGGCGTTGGCACCACCGCATTACCTAACATACTTGGTGGGTGTCTATAGGCTGCAGTCATCACTTAACATCAATGTGAACTGCATGCTTGTTTGCCACTTCCTTTACATAAAATAGGACATTCCCTTGGTTCCACGGTAACTATCACAGAGACAGAACACCTAAGGTCTCAGGGGTGGCAACGCATAAGCATTTTCTGGTTTTGTGTAGATGCAGTCATAACTTAACATCCATGTGAACTGCATGCTTGTTTGCCACCTTTGTAGCATAATAAAAAGTTAATAAAGCACACTTTCCCGTAGTAACGTGACAGATGACTCGGTGAAACGTTTTACACAAAATCTGTCAAATCCATTTAAAAACGGAACCGATATCTTCTTTAAATATTTAACCTTGTTTGGCTCTAGAAAATCTTTTTTATTTTGAATTCGTATTGATCGTATTTATCTGTGCGATAAAAAAGACGCAGAGTCGACTCCCACTTTAAACGAAAAAGAATCACAAAACTCATGGTTTGCAAAAAACGTGTTAAAATAATTGTCGCAATAAAAAAAAGATTTATTTATTCATCTGTATTCCGGAAGAGCTTGACGAGGATAAATGTGATTGTATTTTCGAAGCAGATTCGACGTTGCTAGACATTTTATCTGATTCCAAGGACGCACAAAGCTGTATTCTTTAATCGTCTTTTGATTGGGCGACTTTATACATTATTTCCTCGTGTTGCGTGTCAGTGAAAAGATGCCAATTGTAACGTCGATAATTGCATGTCGCGAACAAAATTATTTAACACGTTGCGTAACCATTCACACAAACATGTGAAATTATTCAAAACGTAACTAGAATTCGTGCTCTCGTAATATAGGAAATTGAGATGTGAAGCGTTTGGATGACACGGTTTACCTACCACGCTAAGTTACAGTGTTAATCGTTGTTTTCTATTTCGTCCTTTTTTTTTTTAATATAATGGTATCGCTATTACACATACTGCCAGTGTCTTGTAAAACGATATTTCGTATTCGTCTTAAGCAGCGTAAAAGTAAGAGTCAGTCGGTCAATTATCAGTCAGTCAGGGTCACAGTCAGTAATTCGAGTAAAGCGATGGCTACTTTACCAGAACATTTATAATGAAGTTTTGGAGGCAACCTGAAAAGCCGTGTTTTCGCACTGTTAAAGTTATTAAAAGTATTACAGTTAATAAACCTATATCAACCAAAATGCCATCAATTTTATTAAATATAACTCCAAAATACAACAAGAAAATGAAATAAAATAAGAGTACCACAATCCTCTTTCAAGGTTCCCGCCAAAAAAGAAGAAATGAGTGTGCTAAAGGTAGCAGAAAGGTACAGAGAACGAAACCAGTCATCAGAAGACTAGACTCTTTTGATGACTGGATTTCTTATCTTTACCTTATTTTAAGAAATTCATAAAATACGTAGCTATAATACCGAAAAACAACGAATAATTGGACGTCGTAGAATCTTTAAATTACAGCCGCATAATTTCGTGTTAATTCGATAAATGTACTACCTACCATTATTCCGTCAATTTTTGTTTCTTAAAAATATCATTTTTTGCTTTATATATGTGGCTAGCTTTTTCCCGCGACTTCGTACGCCCGTAATTCCCATACCCGTGAGAATTTGGGGAAGTAATATCTAAATACTCCCATGCGCGTCCCAAAGAGCCTGCATGCTACATCACAGCTCTCTATGACTTTTAAGTTTCGTTTTTGTTGAAGTTTTAATTTTGTTTAGCTACTTTTTCTAAAAGGTCATGTCTATACTTGATAGGTTTAATGGGAACTAGAAATTTTCAGTTTTAATATTTTGAGTAATAATATTGTCGGAAGAACTCTACCAAAGAGTCCATTGACACATTTTTCATGTATAACAGTATTTTTAAACGTGTCCAGTATCCTAAGACTACTAACAGGATGTCATTTTGCTGTATTCCGGTCACGCCTTGACTTGCATTGTGTGAATACTGAGCTGCATTGGTAATCCTTGTAAACTTTCGAATGCCCCCTTTTTGAATTAAATAGAGACGAATCTATGAAAAGATTCTTTATCAGGTACCTATTCGTAGAAAATAAAATTTGGGAATCCACATTCTTTAGAGAAATCGTAAGATTTTTAAGAATCTAATTTGAAGTCTGTACGTTTTCAGATATACCTACCTACCTTTAAAAATATCAAAATATTTCGAACATAAACCTCTTTTGGGACTTTTGACGGGAATGAAGGAGGCTAATATATTAAGTTATATTATGTAGGTATACTATGTATTTGTATGTTGCCTCCTGAAGTTCGTTAAACTTCCTTATCCATAAACGTATTTTAGCTAAAGTGTTGCTAATCTCTTATTTGTCTTTTTCTATCCTGCACATTTGACAATGCAACTGACAAAGACAAAGCATTCTCTATCTAAAACGTATCTAATGTACGTTTATGAATAAGAGGGCTTGTAGATTAGTGTCCTTTACTTTACTGGACCAATATTACCATCTTCCATAAGGAACTAGGTATCTCATCATCTCCCATTAAATATGGATTTTTATTCGAGTTAAAAGTATAAATCAAAGTTCAAATTTTAAGAAGATAAAACTTGGCTAATGGCATTAGAAATAGGTTTTCTATATTTGACTCTTTGCCAGAATAAAAGGCAAAAAAGTATTTCATACCTATTTGTCTATACTTATACTAAAACTGTAGAAGTGTAAATTCTGTACATTTAAAATATTGAGAAAATAAATACCAGGGGATGTTACTAGATCGATACCGAACACAAATATGTGATTAGATTTTTTTTTGTCTGTCTGTTTTTTCAAGCATCACACAAAATCTACCAGTCCGATTACGATGAAACTTGGTATAATTATACTTTAACTTTTGGCGCACAACACTGGGTACTTTTTATCCCGAAAAATGTATGTTTGACTGTGTGTTTGTGCATGCTAATTTCAGAAACGGTTTATCCGATTTGTGGATTTTACTAATATATTGTAATAAGTTTCACTTAACTTTTAGTGTTCGTTTCATGGCAATCGGTTCAGAAATAAAAAAGTTACGTCAATTTAAACAATCATATCGCATGTTTTTAAACTATTTTGTATCAATCTTCTATCTTTTTTAAGTTTCCGTACCTAAAAGGTTTTACCTTTACGGACCCTATTACTTATCCTCCGCTGTCTTTCTGTCTGTCTGTCACCAGGCTGTATCTCATAAACAGTGATAGCTAGAAAGCTAAAATTTTCACAAATTACGTATTTCTGTTTCCGCTATAACGACAAAATTAAATACTAAAAATAAGAAAAAGAAATTAAGGGGTCCAAGGGGGCATACAATAAACGTGTTTTTTTTCGTATATTATATATATATATATATAATATATATATATATAATTATATATATATTATATATATTTCTGCTCGATATTAACAACGGTACATAGCAAGTAGACGCTTAAAATTTTCACAGAATATGAAGTTGTTTATTCCTTACCTTAATAAATCCATACCGTCTATACTAAGATTATAAATGTGAAAGTGTGTTTGTCCGTCTTTCACGTCAAAACGGAGCAACGGATTGGTGTAATTTTCTATGTAGAGATACTTGAAAAGGTGCAGAATGACATAGGCAACTAACAAAAGATTTCTAAAAAAAAAGATACGTACATTTTTTTTTTAGAAATCTGCTCCCATCCCCTTATAAGAGGGAGTGAAAATTGTATTGGGATTTCCGCAGTGTTCAAGGTGGAAAGTCAAAAATTTGTATACTGTATAATTTGTATTTGTATATTTGTACACTTCGTGACTAAAAAAACAATGCTGTTTTTTTAGTCACGTAGTACTTAATTTTTTTTTATATCTGCCTACCTCCCTAAAATAGCGGGAGGAGGTTTGTAGGAGCATTTTACAATTTTCAAGGCAGAAAATTACAACTTGGCATTCTGACTCTTTGAAATGTAACGTAACTTCACGCCTGTAATCCCGAAGGGGTTGGCAGAAGTAAAGGCAATCATAATGCTTGCAAACACCGACTATATGCCGGTTACGTTTGGGCCCATGTAACAGGCGGCGAGCCTGTTGACATCTCCGGACACATTACCAACCTTCGAGGTACTGAGAAATTTCCAGAAACTGGAAAAATTCTTAATAGAACCAGAGATAAAGGACTGCCAAAAATTGGTATGCAGACTATTGGTCACTAAAAAACACAAGAAAAAGTTTTAAAAGTTTATACAGAATTTTCTCATTTTTAGACTATATGAAAATAGTTAGGTATACTTAAAGGTTTTGGATAACAATTGGAACTTGATTGGGACATTTCCGCGGGATCGTAAAATTTGAATTATTTATAAAACGAAATCCACGTGCGCGAAGCCGCGGGCAACAGCTAGTTTTTAATATAACTATGCCTTTTTTGATAAATGATCCAAATTTGGACAGAGTGCATTTCGTATTAGGATTTGTCTGATTGAACCCACTTAATCGCCATATCGGTTTATTTAAATTTTTTATAGAAAGTTTCTTAGTCAACTAGTGAAAGTTCTATGAATAGGTAATAATTTATATTTTTAGAGTGTACATACTCCAAAATTATACATTTTTACATTACGTAGGCATAGTCTGTGAATTGCTAAAATATTACGGAATGTCACTAGAATGTTAATAAGCGAGGTAATGAATTTAAATACATTAAAGCAACTTTGTGATATCCGTAATCCGTATAATTTTAATGAGCTAAAGTTCTGGCATCAACGTTTAACTATGAATTGAATAGTACGTAGCTAATAATGATGAACAGATGAATTATTAGCGTACAGAGAATAACCATAAAATTTGTCCTGCGTTACAACGCTATGAAAGTCATAAAATTAAATAATTCGGTATGTTCAAAATATCACAGATTTAATATATGCATCTAAACCTCAAAGTCTGGTTACATAAGTTAGCTAGATCCGGATGAGAAACAAGTGATTAGGCAGAATATAAAGATGCGGTCCGCAAGATCCACCTGTGTGGTTATGCCATTGCTCATTTTAAAAAAAAAGTAATATAGCTAGTTATCTCATTCTATATTCAAATCATCTCGTTTATCACAAACGCTTGAGATCTTCGACTCGAGATGCACGTCTCGGCGAGAGATTGTTCACCTCCACGGACGTAACTACTACACACACAGAAAAAAATAGTGTTCCAAATTTAAACCCGACAGAACGACGGGAATGGCTTGGCTGGCACCCAGGAGCACCGGAACCCAACCGAATGCAACCGAATGATTACGAATGTATTATTCGGTTTTACAGTTGTGGTTAGATTTATCTAAATAAGAACAGTTATTACACATGTTAAATGAGCTATTTGTTGAGGAAAAAACAATGGCATCGTAGCAAACACGATAGCTAGAAGAAAGTGCGAATTACATTATTATAATAGTAGGTTTGTTGTTGGTGCATTGTTAAAAGCTATTATATTATACGAACACTCATTTTTATCCAAGGCTGGGTATCCATTAATACATGTTTGATGTTATGGTAGTGGCAAACAAGCGTGCAGTTCGCGGTAAGTGAAAATACTGACGTTGACATCTACACTAAAACTGGAGATCTAAAACAGATGGTGCCACCCCTGAGAACTAAGTTGTTTTGCCTCTGTAATGGTAATAGCGGGGCCATACATCGTCATTTAACTAGAACACGATAGTGTTGAACTGGTTGAATTAAAACTACCATTTGCCGTCAGTACGCTCTCGAGCGCTGTCACTGAAACTCTAGCACAAATAAAAACTCATCTAAAACGAAACTATCAAAATTGAGATTTAAGTATGTCATTCACTAACTCACGCAATTTTCGTGTAGATTTAATTTTGTTGCGTTTGTCTCCGAGCAAAATAACTTATAAAACGATTGAAAATTAAAGAAAAAAAACAAATACCACTGGCGGTAGAGCTTAGGGATGGAACTCGCCACCACATTATCCTAATCTACTTGCAGCTCTATGGTAGTATTCAGCGATATCGTGTCCCGGACAGGTAGTACGGCTTTATAATTTCCGGCACAAAGCCAAACAACTTAGATCTCAGTGGTGGCAACGTATTTACATGGAAATATCTCTCTGTATTCACTAACCGTCAATGTGAACTGTATGCATGATTGTTACTTCATGGCTTAAAAATATTAACCCTGTAAGGCGATACGAAGTTCACTTGTTTTAAATCTAAAAGCGTAATGTGAGAAATTATATGGTTCGATACTTTGCAGATCAATATCGCAGGAAACATACGTCATGTCAAAAGATTTAGCAGAAGGAAACTATAGTAAATCGGACGGAAGTGTTCACGATACTTACGTAGATCGACAAGCTCGCAAGTTTGTTACAATCACCGTGTGTATTTGGGGCGAATTACGCAATAAACGAGACCGACCGCGTATTAACCCTCGAATCTCGTGAGAGAGATCTCAAGATATATCTGTTACGCGTTTCATGTAGTTGAACATTTAAACGAATTAACATTTACTTTTAAACGAATTAACGTTAACTTAACATTTGTTTTGCTAAAGGAATTGGAGAAGTTAATCAAAATCATTATAGCACTGATTTTGGTCTTCAGTTTTGTAAAATTTTCTTAAAGAATAGACTTTAACTCTATTCTGTGCTTTAACTAATTATTTGCGTTCTCGAGTTTATTAAAATTTTGTTAAAAATGCGATTACACTTTAATTAAAAACTTACGTGGATTTAATATGGTGAGAAATAATTTTATACCTAAGATCATAATTTTTATTCATCTTAACACAAATATCAGTAGATACCTACTTCTTAATAATATTTTATTAAATCTTATATAGGTAGGTATAATGTAATATAAGTGTAGCTTCCATTAATCTGTATTTCGTTAATCTCGCTTAAACTCGAGAACGGCTGGACCGATTTGGCTAATTTTGGTTCTGAATGATTTTTGGAAGTCCAGCGAAGGTTTGAAAGGTAAGAAAATATGAAGAAATTGAAGGGAAATAGTAAAAACCACAATTTAATTTTCCCATACAAATAGTGGGCAAACTGCAAACTTCGTATTGCCTCAGAATGAAATACTAATGTGTCAAAGGTTTGATAGATACGGAATCTATCAAACCTTTGACACATTAGTATTTTATTCTGAGGCAATACGAAGTTTGCCGGGTCAGCTAGTTATATTATAATTTCAAACTTTTTTAACATGATAACTAGTCGCTCATTTAATTTTTATAACGGTTGTTGTGAGCAATATAATTAATCCTTTGGAACATAACCTATCCAACTTTGGAATGTGGTTATGCATGATTTATTTGATTATTACTAGAATTCATTATATTTTGATTAGATTTTCTATTAATATTATTTTTAACGAACTGTTTTTATGATTACATACCGTTGTAAGTCTACTTAATATCCACAACTTATGGCTGCCTGCTATGTTATGATCACTATTGACTTGATGTTTGTGATAATCCCACATTATCTCATGCTCTCAGCATTACAAAAGTAATGCTGAGATGACACAAATAATGTATTTTTATCTCATTCACGAAATTGAAAATGGAACGACAATAAAACGGGCCAAGAATTTAAGAATGTGGCAGTTCCGTAAATAGTAGTAAATACTGCAACGTATGGCAAAGTCTAAACTCTGAACTGGGGTTTAGGGCCAAATTGATTTCTAATAAGTAATAGCTATAAAGGAAAATATGTATTCTATGTACTTAGTAGTTTTTTCAGGTTATTATCTTTTAGATTATAATTTGTATTCTGTTATTTTTTTAACATCATTAATGTTATGATTACTAAACTGGTTTTTGAATACTAGTAGACTACTAGAATACTAGTAGAATAGAAGTAACCTAACCGTAATAATGTTTGTAAAAAAACTTGTTAAATTTTTGGAGTAAAGGTACCTAATACCTACACGTTATGTGTTTCCAAGCCGTTTGTAGTCTGTCGTTAAAATTTCAGTTTTATCTTCCTAAATATAATATCTCTTCGTTTAACAGGTAAGGGACTATGATGGCTTCTATTGTCAGCATAGTAACATAAAGCCAATATCTCTCAGATGCAAATACGTGATAAGTTCAGCAACACATTATAGTACCTACTACTGGTGGTAACCTCCTCCATCTTCAAAGAACCATAGACGATAAAAATGACATGAAGTTGGTTAAAAATTACCTTTTGGAAATCCGTTCTTAAAACACTCGAAGCAGGGGTACGAATATTAAGCCTTCTAATATTACAGTCAATATCTTCTTAAGAATTCTGACGACAACTTAGATAGGTACCAAGCGTATCAAGCCTTTGTTTGTTTTCGCCTTTTGTTTCGATGACCTGTAGCGTGAACTTGACAAACACAATTTTACTCTATAAGTACTCTCTCAGAGGAGGCATTTATAACTTTATCTAAATAGGTCTTTAACCTCTGAATTATAATTCACCCGATGTTGGAATATCTCAACTTTGTTTAATTGTTCTGACTCGTTAATTCAGAAATTATGGAACAAGTATCTATCTAGAAGACGAAACTAGTAGCAGTAACAGTTTGTTTCAAAGATTGACAGATATTTAAAATCTTGTTTCTAAAAAAAAAGCAGTTTCAGAAATAGGTTACTATAGATAGGCTTAACTGATCTGTGAATTACTCTAAGCCTGATAGAAGTTTAGATCCTCCGTAAATTTGAACTATAATTATTATATTATAGTTTGGTTAACGTTAACCATTTTTGGTTAACGTGTTTTCTGTAAACCAATTTACAGATGAGACGTTAACCAAACTGTAAATTCAGCACATACACATTAGTACATTACAATGAGAGTGCTGTTAAAGAAACTGTTGGATTTCTAATCTCCGTCAAGTTTGCATCTATAATATATTTATTATTGCGAGTCACGTATTCCAATACATGAACCATCAGTCAATCTTTCAATAAAACAACACATCACAATTGATTCTGCTTATGTTGCAGGAAGGAATATATTTCAGAATGTTTTATCGTTTCCTTGCAAACTGCAGTAGATTGACTGATAATGGAATTGCCTGCAAATTTTCAGGACACAAGGTTGCCAGGAAAGCGATACACTGATACCGCGAAAGCCATAATATTAAAAAAGTTCTAATCGATTCTTACATACCTAATATTGTGGGAAATACTTAAGGTCCGTAGCAAGATAAAACCGAGCACTAAAATCCTGTGTCAAAGGAAGCCGTTGGGTGTCCGCCAGTCTGCACCGTACTATATTTGGAATGAACTTTGCCAACCACGAATAACACGTGACATACGACAATCAGGAACATGGCAAGCAAATTCCAAGTACCTAATTCTGTAAATATTGCAGAAATAGATTTGAGAATTTCGTATCGTTTAGTTGCAAACTCTACGGAAATGGCTTGAGTGATAGTAGAAGTGCCTGCAAGTGCTCAGGACCCAAGGTTGCTAGGTCGAACGCTGCGCTGCACGCGAATTCCGTTGAACTGGTAATGTTACCAAATGCTAATCGACTTTCCTATATTTTCAACCTGTGTCGATCGCAATCAGCCGGCGGCTTTCTGTGATGATAATCTATGCAATGATTACTTACTTCGGAGTAGAAAGCTAAACAAGATAGGCAGTTATTGTTAGGTACAGTTGAATAACTTGTTACGACTTCGTAAGCTCAAACTATTCATGTTTTAAATTTACAACTTTAGCGGAATTGATATGATTAACATAATTTGTTTTCGTGATTTATTGTTTTTTTTCATATGAAATATAGAGTTGATGTTGGAATTAAGTAATTTGCTGGCATGTTGTGGTTCGTTGTAGTCGATAATTGACCATAAACGGTGAGAGTTTAGGATTGTATTAAATTTTAGGATTGTATTAAATGTGAAAATATGCATCTCGGGCAGTATAATTTTTAGATAGAAATAGCATTTGATCCCATATTTCGAGACATAAGTATAATAGAAAAAGTCAATAGGCGAAATTTTAATGGAAAAAGGTAAATATATACCTATATATGTATCTCAAAACAAAGTCTTGATTACAAAGAAGCGAACACAAAAAGCTTTATTTTTGTTGTAAGTAGATACCTAATAAATATAAATAGTGTTTCTACTAAAAAAATGTACTAGTGAGAAACTTTTACAATCACGTTGATTGTAAAAGTGTCTGTAGGTACTAATTTTAAACTCCTGCTTAGATACAATTTTTTTTAATAGTGTGGAGGTACAATTTGGTTTATATACGCCTCCTTATCATAAAAACATCGATGCCTTCACGTGGGTATTTAGTGTGGTTGTGATAGACACGAACAACCTACCATTAGTAATATCAAGATTTCGTGGAATAAATATACTTTCTATGTATAATTATGGTTATTATTTTCTGATGATTTATAAAGAAACAAGTGCAAACTTCATGATACACTTCTCTGAACTAGTCTACCATTAAACAAATTGAGGAAGTACATTTTCTAATTACACATTATTATCACGTTATACATCGTGTTCTTATCGCATGAAGTCATTGACCGATATCTTGCCACCTATTTCTTATGTTACTAGTTAAACGTAATTGGTAATAGTCGGCAGACATTATGTCGCTCATTTAATGATATATCACTAATCACTATCTATCTTTTGACCGCGATTTCCTGCGTGTGGTTGCTAGTTTTGGGACCAAAAATACACTGCAATATTTATTATTATTGATAGAACAAACATGATACAAGCTATCTATTTAATCATTTTCATTGAATTCATTTCAAATGATGGGGGACAGACAAACTAGACAAAGATACAGAAAAGTGCCATTTTAAAAATGTACCAGTATGATATACCTACTGGTGGTAGAGTTCTACATTACTTATTTTATTTGATGCCAAAGACATAAAACGATACAACTTAGACCTCAGGGGTGGTAACGCAATTGAATTTTAACCTCTGTTGTGTAGACGTCAATATACTACCAAAGTTACTTTACATCTATGTGGACGGAAAGCTTGTTTTCCGCTTTTTTTGGTTCGTTTGGTTTGGGGTCAAAGAGTTTGATTTCGTCCAACTAATTTTGCAGCGTTGAATTAATTTAAATAATCAATGCCGCACAGATATTTAGCAGCATCGGATGAGCATCGGATATATTCCTCGATGAAAAATAAAGAAGAAAAAATATCACCCAAACAGAATATTTCGAGTTTTGAATAGAACCGTCAGAAACAAGATGGAATTAACATCGGGAGCTTTTAAAAATAGCACTTTCACTTTCGCACGTAGCAAGTGAGAGCCTTTCATAAAGTTTATTTACTTCGTGTCACGCCATGACATGAGTTCTGGCCATAAAACGTTTGTACGCATATTCTGAGCTATCTTTAGGATTACTTTACATGAGTGTAACTACTCACATTTGTGAGGAATTCTGAGGAGTACAAATGGAATTGTTTTGAAAATTCTTGAATAGCCTACAGCATTTTGACAAAGTTGCTAAAGATTGACTAATCAAACATACCTCAGTAGACTAAGAATTATTGTCTGCAGCTAAAATTATACCTATTCTGTTGCATTCAGGATCATTATCCTAGTTGTGACAGGATATTTATTCTATGGTCCCAAAGAATATGTTATACTTAAAGTAGGTAGTTATTTCACGGGACCATCTCCCGTAAGAGACATCTTTTGACACCGACATCATCAACAGCAATAAAAGTCATCTTGGAGTAATTTAAAAAAAAAAAAATTATATGCGTATTAAGGAATCTTTTTGTTGAATATTCCGGATATTCAACAAAAAGATTCCTTAATACGTTTATTTTTTTCTATTTTTAAATAAATTAAATTGATTTCTATTATCCCCTCTGTGTTTACCTACCCCATATTAGTTAGTATATTAAATGTCTCACTTTTATCGTATCACGACTGAGTGAGAGCTTTTTAAACCTTTTGTTCTATAATTTAATATATTACTAGCGGCCCGCCCCGGCTTCGCCCGCGCTGCTCTGCTCCTATTAGTCATAGCGTAATGTAAGCTATCCTATCTCTCAAGTTGGATCGAACTGCACATGGTGTGCAAATTTTATTATAATCGGTTAAGTGGTTTAGGAGTCCATTGAGGACAAACATTGTGACACGAGATTTATATTTAAAATATAATATAATCATTTTTTGACAATATTATATTTCTAAGAGGTCTCACAACGAGATTTCACGGGCTACAGTTAGTAAGTGTATGATCATAGACTTTTTTCTCTGGACAAGTTCTCAATGGCACTTAGCCAATAGATAATTCTGATTCGATTATATATGTATACATGTACATTGCAGTAACCTACTGTGTTAATTTATTCTAATAAGAGATCAAACATAACATATAAAAATTCTGTTACTTTTTCGAAGTGTTAATTTCATAATAATTATGACTACTTATCTAAATTTATAAAACACTTCGACTTGTTTCCGTTTCTTTATGGTTCAGGGTTATCACAGTTCACGGACTGACTTTCAGATTAATTTTGAATACCTACAGTTTTGATCATATCTACCATACCTACCTACCTACATATTAAAGAATCTGCTGCATTTTTAATAATCCTTATTATAGCTATCGCAAATAATATAATAGTTTACGGACCAAGTATTTTCGGACCTACCGAATTTACACAATAATCATTCATAAAAATCGGTCAATCCATTTCGAAGGAGTTGTTTAGAAGCACTAGGTATATATTTGATATAATAATGTAACCTCTAAATATTGAGATGTAAGTAATGCTGAAGTTAATACTAGTCAACATTCTCAGAAAACATGTCTAGAATTGCTTTGTAAGTTTCACTTTGAGTTATTTATCCGTCTCCGACCGATGATATATTGGGTAGTTGGCAAGAGGTTAAATTGAATGCGCTAAGCCATCAATCTGAAGCAGCGTTGTGTGCGTAACTGATTTGATGTTATTAACAGGCGCTAATGACACTCCGGCGTGCTTGTGGCGCAGAAACAGGAAAACAGAAATCTACCGATGACGTGATTTTAGGGACTAATTTTGAATTCATTTAATTTTATCCGATTATACGGCTGGTTCCCATAGGTCCACAAATCTATTGTTCTACTATTCCCAGCAGATGTTCTACTATTCCATGTAGAGAAAAAATATTGTGTTTAATATTTTCTTACATGGATTCCCTGCGGGTGATGATCAGTAATATTTACTGAATAAACCTTTTTTCTTTGTTTTTTAATGACATTTTAGAGTTAAATTGAATGCAACAAGCCATCAATCAGAACCGGCGCGTTGTGTATGTGCAACTGATTTGATGTCATTAAACAGGCGCTTATGACAGTCCGGCGAAGGTACCTACTTGTGGCGCAGAAACAGAAACCTACCGACGCAAGACGTAATTTTGCTAGAATTCATGTAATTTAGCCGTTTAAAATAAATGAATTATTCGAAGTCTGTTTTAATTATTTTAATCTTTTACAGCATTTAATTAAGATAAAGAAACTTTAATTAGGTAGGTAAGTACTTACGTCAAACATGATTGAACAAAATCTTATAGGTAGGTAGGTAGGTATACAATTCATAAGTAACTGTAACAACAAGTCGTGATACAATTTTAAATATATACTCTTACTTAGAGGGAAGAAAAGTCCTTTCATAGAAGAATTAACGTTTAAGAAGTTTTTTATTTATGTATGAACAAGGTTGCTATAATTTTTGAAGAAAGATCTTGAATTCAACCTCGGATTTGTTACTAACCTCAAACTTTCTTAATCAATTAAAATATTCGCATGATAAATTTTCATTAAAACATAGGTATCATTGATGTATGGATTTTGAAGTAGGTACTTGCAACTTCAAACCTTGACGTTCGACAGAAATGTTAAGCGTAAACTGCTTTTTGATTAGTGAAACTATTTAATAGTGAAACTATTTTTATCATCAGTTAGAATGTAGGGTAATCCTCTTATTCCCCTAGAGACGTAATTCTTCAGTAGTTTCGGCTGTATGTCACTCACTCGGTCAGTAGCAGAAGCGTTTTAGAGATAGGTATCTAGGTATTAATTACGCGTCACGTTTGTTTGTCCACGATGGACTCCTGCGATTTTAATCAAACTTTGCACACCGTGTGTAGTTTGATGCAACTTAAAAGATAGGAGTGCTTAAATCTCAATTTATAGTGCGGGCCGCTACTTTAATAAATTGTTATGCCAGATGACTTTTTAGTTCTCAATGTGGCAAACGCTTTCAGATCACATTGGCGGTAAGTGGATACTACGCAATGGCTTTGACAACAATACTACATCCTACTGATGTAATTAATAGAAGTCTCAATGCAGAAATGTTTGTTGCCCCGTTCTAAGGCATAGAGATTTTTTCATCTGTTACATAAAACGGGTCAGAGAATTAATAAATAATATGCATTGGTAATCATAACAGTCATGCTCACTTTAATATCTTTGTCTTCGGCGGCGTCGTGTGACGGGCTGCTCACTTCCCTTCAAAACGGTCGAGGGAGCAATGGCTGCCACATGCGTCATACTCGTGAACGGGTGCTGATTGTGGGGCTCTCAAGGCATATAGGCTAGGCTATAATATATAACCCGACAATGTAAGTGTCCTTGTAGATCAATTTGAAATTAATGATTTGAATTTTTAATTTCAATATCCGGAATGTAGTCATCATCCACTGCTAACTAAGATAAAATTGTCTTCTAGTATCTAAATAAAAGAATTAAAATAATGCCAATCCTTAAATAGGGTGATATATCGTTATTTATCTGTCCTCTTTTGTATTTGAATAATTTGATAAGATAAGTAAAAAACTTTCAATCAATTTAAAAAAAAACTGTGGAAATGTTCAAGGCTCGAGACAAATTAGCTCAATTAAATCAGGCCGCGAGAAAAATATGACAGTTGATTTCAATTATGTCTGCGCCAATATTGCCCTCCTGATCAAGAGCTCGAACAGTATTCGAAATTTTACTTCGAGTGCAAAATATAATAGGAATTTCTTGGCCGACATGACAACATTATTCAAGAGATGAAGGGTAAACGTCACTCAAGTTTTTGACGAAGTTTCCCCAAGGTCAGACATTTTAGTAAGTATATAAAAGTTGATAAAACGAATGCCGTCGAACCAGTCCATTAAATATAATTTTACGCGTATTTAGATAACATTTCGAAAATAAATTACAATATCTCCATTTTAGTATTCATTATGAATTTATAGTGAAAATTACGGCGTGTTTATGTAGATTTGCGAATATTATTTTTTATGAATAAAGCAGACAGCTTAAAGTCAGCAATTTAAAAAAAAGAGATAATATCAATCTTATGTCCCAGTTAGTACATTTTAAAATAAAAATCTTCATATGGGATAAAGTTTAGCTATAGAAGAAAATTGAACATGTTTAGAAAACTGCAGTTTTCTATTTACAGTTGGCATCGCATCATTTGCGACTTGTGTACTTACTTATTCAGTGTTTCTATTTTAATTTCACCATGTATCAGTATTATTTCTGTTGCTGCCTGTTTGATTTACGCTTCATCAACAAGTTCATGGTAACTGCGTACAAAATGGAGGAAATCAAAATTAAAAATGAGTATGGTGACAGTCATGTCATATAGGTACCTACACAGTAACTAAATTTCGACTTCTGCTTTTCGAATATTGAAAACTTACTTCAAACCAGCTCAAACCGTAAGAGGTACTTACTGTCGGCGAACTGGCCGCTTAATCACACGGGCACTTTATGCCATGATAATAAAAGCTATATTTGATTTATTTTCGATAAGCGGAGAGTTCCCCGACTTTACATAGTAAATGGGTACATAGATAAACTTCAATTGCGTTGTAATTGGACCAAATACGATATAATTGATCCGTTTAAATAAATACCCATGAATCACATATTAAAATACAGAACGAAAGTAAATAGATCGAAGAAGGTTGTTTATACATTTGTTCAAATAACTTCCTTTGTTTTATTCATTTCTTGCGAAGATCTTGTACAGCAACTTACAGGTGTTCGTGTTTAATATCATAAATAACTAAGTACGATGATAGAAAAAAATCAGGCGCGATTTTTAACACGATTTACATCATCTTTTTCTTTGTTAAATGTAAATAGGTAGGTACTTAGGTATTTAGTTAATCAAAAGTTGAAGTCTTTGATTACCTATGAATACGAAACAGAATGGTACAAATATAGCTCAAGTAATACCGACTTCAGTAAAAAGATAATTAGGTAGGTAGATATACTGGCTCACTACTACACACAATACGAGCGCAGGCGCACGTCCAACCCGTGTTAAGTTCCTATAACCGACTGCCTCTGTCAGTTGACTGTTAACTGCAGCCGCCTCTATTGGTGTACGTGAGACAGTGTAAATATCTACTAAATAGATACAAACACTACATCAGTATATGACTAAAAAGTGAGAATACAAATTTAATCCGTCATGCCAGTTCATACTTTTGGAGTACTCAGAAGTTGGGCCACATACTCGTACCTACATAGATACACTTATCCTTAGTTAGGTTACTCAACTTATATTCCAAAAGCATGACGTGCATTGCTCCTCGAGATTAAATCTGTAATTTCTCACTTTTTTAGTGATGTGATTATTTTATTTTTCGTTTTTTAGTGTAAATGTCGTTATGTAACTAACGCGTGCACGTCCATCCAAAAATTGATGAGTATTTTCTGTCGACATACATGACGACATACGACGGACATGTACATCCATTTCTAACTCCTCACGGTTAAGGAGTGCTGTGGCTTCCAACGAAAGTTGGTGAGCTCGATAGAGTGAAATGATAATTTTCAGATCGTGAGAACATAACTAAGAACCCTATAAATCCATACACTTTGTGAGGGTTTTCCACGATTTTACGAGGATCCCATAATCAGATTCTGATGTAGTTTTCATGGGACCATGTTTTAAAAATCCTTTCAAACCAAAAAAAAACAGTCAGTGATCCCGACGACTTGAGGACCTTTTTTGAAATGGATTAAAAATCGATTCCTTCATGTCCTGTAAGATATTACTTCAGCAGTTAATTTAGATCTTACAGGTTGTCATAGTATCGTTTAGTTAGAAAAACAAATTAACTACGTAAACCTATTTTTGCATACTTTTACTTACGAAATAGGTATCAAAGATCCTTAGTTAATCGACTAACTTGTTTAGTTGGCAAAATATAATTATAGATGATTGAAACATTTATACCTACCCCCTTGTTCATAAACATACATTAGTTAAGTTTTAGCTAAAATATATTTTGTCTTTGTTAATGCATCTTCAATTTTGTAAGATAGAAAAATACAAAGGAGAGCTTAGCAACACTTTAGCTAAAAAAACTTTTATGAATAAGCGGGAATAGATTATAATATGAACATTGTATGTCAGAAAAGCGAAAGCACTCAGTGAAACTTATAAATAAGCTCTTGACAATCTCCACTTACCAGAGTCATGTGAAGTGTTTTATAAACCGAATATTTATTTATAAGCTAACCCGGCTCCGATAAAATTATCCAGGACTAAATATAGCATTTTATGATTCTGCAACATGTTTGTATTCGTAAGTGTATATTTTGGTTAATGCATGGATTGCGCACACGCATCACTTATGCTATCAGGCTCTGATACTGATTTATTTAATAAAATTAATGGAGACTTACTGTTGTCATGACATTTTACAATAAAGGTAACGATAAAACGTACTTGGATATAGCGCTTAACAACATGTCCAAGCGTGGGTGTCCTTAAGTGGGCGTGGGGTTCAGCTACGGATATCGTAAAATGCCAAAAATATAACCAAAATGTATTTTATCGATTCTCAGCAAAAGTGTTTTGTTATCAAATGAATTCCATAAAGTTTAAATCACTACTAACTGCATAGCCATTGATGTATGTACCAGAACACAATGGATTTGGGGTTCGTGGAGGACAAGCTTGCTCAAATAAATTTCAATATGTTGTTGTACCTACATATATGTAAGGTTGGGGAAAAAGTTTCTTCGCATTTTTTAAGATAATTCAAAACATTTTTTAATATAGTTTATTTAAATTTAACTAAAGTATGTATGTACCATTTTGTTCGATAACCTTTTGCCATCTTGTAGGTAGGGACATGATCCCATTGCTATAAAAAATTTGGGACTTCTCATCAAAATACCGCGACAAGTGGATTTGGCAGTCCTCTCGTGATGTTAACCTAACATTGCATAAAGAATTCTGAAGTGACCGAAACAGGTGGAAATCTGAAGGTGCAAGGTCAGGACTATACGGCGGATGCATTAACACCTCCCAGCCAAACTCTCTTAATTTTTTCTGAGTGGCTATAGATGTGTGAGGTCTAGCGTTATCATGATGAAATACCACACCCCTTCTGTTGATCAATTCCGGCCGCTTTCTCTCAACTTCTTGCTTTAATCTCATCAGTTGTTCGCAGTAGAGTTCAGAATCGATAGTCCTGCTTGGTGGTAATAGCTCATAATGAATAATGCCCTTCCAATCCCACCACACACTCAACATCACCTTATTGCGAGTTAACCCGGGTTTCGCCACAGTCTGTGAAGCCTGACCGGCCTTTGACCACGACTTTTTTCGCACGTTCTTGTCGTACGTGACCCACTTTTCATCACCAGTTATCAGCTTCTTCAAAAATGATTCGGTTTCATTACGTCGTAATAAAGAATCACAAATGAGTACACGGTTCATTAGGTTTCTTTCAGTGAGCTCGTGAGGTACCCAAATATCGAGCTTTTTTTTGTACCCAGCTTTTTTCAAATGCGCCAAAACTGTTTTGTGGTCAATTCTCAGTTCTTCAGCTACGTCGTAACTACTGATATGTCGATCTTGCTCCACTTTTTCAAAAATGGCATCCATTTTATCCGTAATAGGGCGACCAGAGCGAGGTGCATCTTTGACATCAAAATTTCCGGATTGAAAACGCTTAAACCAAATTTGTGCTACTCTCACAGACACTGCACTAGGTCCATAAACATCGCAATTTTGTTTCGCGGCTTGCTTTTTCATTTTTACCTTTTTTGTAGTTAAATTTTAAAATGTATCGAATTTCTTCATTAGATTCACTCATCTTGACAGTACGAAAAACAAATAAAAATCACACATTTGCCTAATTTGAATTTGGAATTATGTTCTTTAAAATTTTAACTTTCAATTATACCAAAACCAGCCTGATACAAATACTACAGCCAAAGAGATTTTATTACAAGTTCATACATACTATAATGCGGAAAGACTTTTTCCCCAACCTATTATAAGTAAACTGTGTAGTGTGTGTAGATATAGAAAGTCGTGGTAGACACACATGAATTTGGTATCGATTAGTTAGAAAAATTGAGAGAGTTTTTCGAAATCGAAGAATAATTCGCTTCTATCCACAATACCAATACACAATACTTGATATCTAACTTTAAACTACTTTAAAGACAAAAAAATTAAAGCAAAGCATGAGAAGTTCTATTTCGTATTCTTTGTTTATCTACTCTAAATTGATCTAAAGTATAAGTAAACGGAAAATACCTTAATAAAATATTTAAATAATTCAGTTTTAATAAGAACGTTACAATCGAGATCGATTAAGTTAATATGAATAAGCCCAATACCTACCCGTAAGGAACAATTTGTAAGGGTATAAAATTCCATTTGGTCACAGGATAAAGAACCACTACCACCTAATTGTCTAACCCTCTTATTCATAAACGTACATTAGATACGTTTTAGCTATAGAATGCTTTGTCTTTGTCAGTTGCATTGTCAAATGTGCAGGATAGAAAAAGACAAAGGAGAGATTAGCAACACTTTAGCTAAAATGCGTTTATGAATAAGGCGGTAAGTGTTTACCGTCAACTATCAACATGACAAACTATTGTCCATACAAACATTCCTCGGCAGTTTACGTTCATTCATGCAACAAGTATGAATGCTAATGTTGATAAAAATCACCGCTTTCCATGTATGTAGGTACGTGTGAAACTGTGTCATTTTGAGAACAATGCTTCGACGGTGACGTACTGTCTCTCAGACAGGTACTACCGAAAATGGATGGTTTTTTTTGTTAGGCGTTATGCATATTAAATACGTGGGTTGATGTTTATCAATGTTGCGTTCATTGATGAAATTATGTAGGCATGAATCGATGTTTTTTTCGAGGTTAAATAAATTACGTTTGAAAATCCAAATAGGATTTCCCTGTGTCGTTAGTGCCGTTATGACATTATTTTGAGAGTAAATATAATAGAGCATAAAATTATAATGTCTATGTAATAGAGTTAAATTAAGAAAATAGAGCTTTGACAGTATTGGAATAGAACAGACACAAAAGAAAAGATTTTTGTCGAACAGCGATGTTATTTAAGCAGATACCTTCTTCTTTTATCTTCTAAACATTTATAAGGAAACGGTCACTCACTGATCTATTATAGGGTTGTTGAGGAAGTGATTATGAGGAAGAGGAGGAGGAAGAGGAATTGTGACGCGCAAATTTAGAGGATACGGATGAGGAAGCGGAAGAGGAAGAACGTGCGTATCTTCACGCCTGTAATCCCCGAAGGGGTAGGCAGAGGTAAATGCATGCATTCAAGCATACATGCTAACACCCACGACTCGCCGGTTACGTTTTGGCCCATGTAACAGGTGGCGAACCTGTTGCCATCTCCGAGCACATTGCCAAACTCCGAGGTACCTACTGGGAAACTTCCACAAAATGGAAAAATCCCAATAGCAACAGATATTAACCGTTATCCCCGACCCGGGAATCGAACCCAGGACCCCCAGCGTAGAAGTAGTGGCCTGCTATAACTATGCTACTGAGGCAGTTAATGATATAATAATGAACGGTTGAAACGTCCCACTGCTGGGCACGAGTCTCTCCCGTTCTTGAGGGAAGGTCTGGAGCTTTGGAGCTCTTCCACCACGCTGCTCCAATGCGGGTTGGTGGAGATAACGGTTAGTGGCCAACCCGCTGTCGGATGTTTTCAAACCCTTATATATGCCCTTAAATATGGCCTGGGACAAGGTTTAACAACTGCTATTTATCTATAGCAACCGGGACCGTCGGCTTAACCCTTTATTCCCATCGCCCCCCTCTGAGACCGGTCACCTCGTTAGTTTCGTTTGCCCCCTTCATAGTTACACTGCAATGGTTTATTCGCATTTCGTATCGGACGTTAGGTAAGTACCAATAGTCGAACGTCGAACGACGAACCCGGGGTGGCCGTTGGCTAATAGTGCCAACGGCCACCCCGGTGCCGGTCTCAGAGGAGGCCGATGGGAATAAACGGGCTTAACGTGCTCTTCGAAGCACGGAAACGCGCATTTTAATTTGCCACTAGTGGTCACCCGTCACATACCCGACCGCACCCATATCTCTTAATCGAGCAGATAGCTTGCGTTCTACACCAGCCGCGAGGTTTTGCGCGCTTCAGAAAGATGAAAAGAGGATGATTCGAAATTATAAATACTAGCGGACCCAACCCCCAAAATCCGCTGAACTGTCTCTATGTACATAACTACATACGTACATACATACAAAAAAAAAATTAAAAGGGACATTTTCCACTGGACCAAACAATGAATCTAAACCATTCTCAAAACACACAATAATGAAACATCAAAATCGGTCCAGCAGTTACGGATGAGTTCAGTAACATACTCGTATCCACACAACACACGCACACAAAAAAAGATGAGTAAATGATACAATTTAATTTAGAAATTGAAATGAAAATAGGAATGCAGTCTTTATTTCTTTGTTACTTAGGTACTTAAGTCGAATATTATTAATCAAAATAAAATAATTGAATACTATTAATCAAAATTAATAATAGGGAGGTTAATTTGTGAAAGCTGTTTTCCCTGACAACCGGTTGCTTAGCTCATCGTATTAAATATACCAATCCAGCATTGCACAATGGGACAATTTATGGAAGAGAAGATAGGTATTGCCATAGATACAGTTCCGTAAAGCCCCGAATATTTCGAACTTTTTAGTTGCTTACGCGTATAAACATTATATTGTATGTAGTGTATGTCAATAAAATTAAAACAAACTAGCAAGGAACAGCGCCAGTGGCGGGAGGGTAGGTCTCGCTCGCTTGTTCGGCCCGGCATCGCGCTGCGGCGTGTGTGTGCATTGCCATGGATACAAGAAGCACATGCGCAATGAAATTCCTCATAAATTCCTCTTAAATTTTGAGGAAGCGGTAGCGGAAGAGGATTTTTTATTTTTATTTATGAGGATGCGGAAACGGTTGAGGAACCCAAAATATTGCGGAACTTCCTCATTATGAGGAAGAGGAAGAGGAATCCTCAAAAACCCTAATCTATTAAAATCTCATACCAATAGAATAGTGAAGAGGTAGATATTATGTTATATGAACATCAAAAGTAAGCTATAAATCATGGCTAAACGAGCTTCAATTCATTGCTATCCCTTTTATATATTCTAGTGTTTTATGTTTTTTCTCTGAATGACACAATAAATGTGTCACGCATTATCACGTACCAAGAAGCTTGTAGGTAAAAATGGAGTCAACACTCCAAACAAAAGTTTGAGTCAAATACCTACATAGCTCTATCCTCCTCTTGGGGGGCCGACCTCTCTTTTTAGTGTGATCTGTGGTATTGCTATCTTTTTATTTATATCTCCTACGAAACTTTGTGAAAGAAACACCACAGTTACAGTATTACATGATAAACATTACTGCATAATTTATTTACAACTTATTATATGTATTCAATAAACTGTTTTAAAAATTATTAATAATATGTCTCACATTGATTATTTTGAGTTAGTGTATCAGTTGAAATTATACACCGACTACTGTGGACTGTACGGAAAAACATAGCACGGCAACATTGAATCTGCATAGCAGTAATGTCAAAACCAGATCGGTCTAATATGGCGGATGTTTTCTATTTAGTTTTTATGTTTTCGTAGTGTTTTCGATTGTAATTCGTTAAAGTTAGTAGCAATGGTAAATAATTGCATAGTCGGAGGTTGTGCTAGCTTATGGCATCCAGGAAGTGACCAAAGATTTCACGTGAACAAGTGTTTGAATCGTAATTTTTGTGTCGAATCACTGTAGACATATTCTTGTTGTATATTCGCTTAATATCTTGCTAAAATTTGCAAACCGCTGCCACCTTTACCGTAGTATAATAAAATTTAAATCAACATCCTAGTTGTAGGAAAAGATACCTTAAGAGTCATGGTTTACATTACAAATTATCATATTCAGCGTAAAGTCGAGTACCATAACAAAATGTCAAGCGACCACAGTTTAATTATAAACGTTTGCGGTATTCCTAACACGTTTCAAAGTTTGCTTTGTTAATTCATGTTGTGAGTGGAATTTATGTTGATTTTCACAGCGTAATTCTAAGGGCCGCACGGAATACGCCTGTTGTTCCCAAATTAGCTTGTCATCGTTTTCTATTTCCCCATAGCCTAACACATATAGATAGAACACAACACACGCCAGTAACTCAGTACATACTTTTTGGCAACTAAGGTTTTCAGACAAGCAGACGGGCCTTGAATGTACGAGCCCGTAATTTTCGACATAAAAGCGTACCAGCTGAGCTCTTAGGAGTGGCAACGCATCTACATTGAAAGCTTTGAATTTTACCCACCTAGATTTTAATACAATATGTACTTACCAACAATAATAAATGTAAGTTTGTTGGCCATTTTCATGATATACAAAACAACAAAAACCTAATGGAAAGTGGTTACGGTCGCCTTTAAATATTTGCAACAACAGGAGAGTTGCCAGCGCTTTTTTATGTAAAGATGGTGGCAAACAAGCATGCAATTCACATGGATGCTATGCGATGACTGCAGTCTATAGAAATCAAAATAAAAACCATTAGGTACATGACGTGATTTTGTATTTTAGTGATCGCGTCCGCAAAAATTCACTATCACGCCTGTCTTACAAGTTCCAAGCGTCTAGAGAAATCGTTGGGTTTGTTGTAATGAAAGAGATTTAATTTGTGTTATTATTATTAATTAATGGGGCGGTAGTAAGTGCAATAACGCAAGGGCAGCAAGCGTCCTGCGATAAAACTACTTACTTGCAGTTTTCATTCAAAACAAGAGGATTTGATATGGAAATGCATTCACGTTTGATACTTTCATGAAACAAAATAAAATATACTTGGATGTTCTCGAAAGCTAAAACTTACCTTCCATTTCTTCGAAACCCTCATTTCGACATGAAGACAAACTTCGTTTGAAAATTATATATCAAGAAGTAATAGTTGCAGTTCATGTAAGTTGAATAACTTTGCCAGCTTGCTTTCCACTGGAAAAGTCACCTGAAGTTGGACACTTATTTGAGGTCAACGGTCATGTCGAACTGATAGTTAGCTCTTTGATTACCTAGGGTGACCTGAGGCGGGTGGGTGAAAATAATTCTAGCAAAAATTTGAAGAAAGTACCTAGGTTGCTACTTCTATAAAGACATTTAGCCTGGGTTGCACCACGATGTTTGTTAAAGTTAAAGCTAATGTTAAATTTCACATCCTTCTCTAACTTTAACTGATTTCTTCTTCTTTTATCTTCACTGGTATCTACGAGGGTCGAGTTAAAGCGTGTAGGCACCACCGCGTTATCTAATCTATCAGTGGCTAAATTGTAGTTTTCATGGCTAAGGAGTTCCTTCCGGTTTGATGGAAATAATTGACGTTTCAATTAATCAGGCCTCAGTTTAGGTTTACCCACGAGAAAAATGTGATAGTTGATTTCAAAAAGTTCGTGGCCGATATCGGCCAACTGCGGCTTCAGACATTAATGAAAAACGTAACGATTTTCATTAATATACAGAGTGATTTGTAGGTAGATACTTTATGCATATCTACAAATTATTGCATCGATGCGCAGCCTGGGCCACGCTTCCATCTTTCCTTCTTCACCAAGTCGGGGAGAAAAAGCTTCAAATAATTCACTGTAAATCACAATGCAAAGCGCGCATGGCCTCATGGCTAGTGTAAATCGCAAGCGATCTACTCGGTTGTGCGATACGGGCGCGGTCGGGTATGTGATGGGTGACCGCTAGTGGCAATATTATAATGCGCGTTTCCATGCTTCGGACGCCATGTAAAGTCGTCGGTCCCGGTTGCTATCGATAGATGGCAGTCGTAAAACTTTGTCGGAGGCCTTATAGGCGGTTTGAAAACATCTAACATCCGGGGCGGCCAGTCAGACACAGGTTGTGTCTCCACCAACCCGCATTGGAGCAGCGTGGTGGAGTAAGCTCCAGGCCTCCCCCCAAAAAGGGGAGCGACTCGTGCCCAGCAGCGGGACGTGTCAAGGCTGCCATTATTTATTATTAAATCACAATTCAATAAGCATTGATCTCTTAATAAGTAGTTTGAAACGGGTATTAAAAAACTTCGCTTCATTGCCTTGTGTAATTTACGTTTTCCTTGGAGAAATTTAAAAGGCTAACAATGTTGTTAACTGCGTTTAATGAAGTAATTATGCGATACATCACATTACTTGTATGATACCGCTTTTTGTGAACACATCCTTAATCGTATTCATTTTGCATTCAAGTGGTACCGTTTTTTTGTACCTACTGTGGTATTTATTGCTATATTGATCGCGAAAAGCAAACAAACAAAATTTGCGTCGGAACGAACAAACTAAGTGTTGTTTGGATTTGTTATAATATAGCAAGCACACCTTTGTTAATATAATAATATAGGTATTTATGTAACAAACAGTTAAACTTCAATATTTAGGCTGGGTTGCACCAAGATTTTTGTTAAAGTTTAAGTTATTGCAACATTTCACATCCTTCTTTAACTGTAACAGATTTCTTTTAGTTAGAAACTTTAATAAATATTTTGGTGCAACCCAGCCTTATTTGATAAATGCAATGAAAAGAAAAACTAACCCGTTTCGTCTGACCTTACGTAAAAGAAAAAGTATTATAGCACACAAAACGAATAGATAGTCTATCTATGACGTAGGTAAATGCGATTAGGTATATGGGTTCGACTTGCTACTCTGGGCGTTGCCCTATATTTCCTTCATATTCTCACGGCAATGAAGACTGATTAAGGTTAGTACAATTACTGGATACACATGGACCAGCATGGACAGCATAAAGCAACACGATGTCCGGTCCGACGCGGCCGGTGGCCCGTGTTGCTCTATGGCCTACAGTTACTGATGGAACGGCAGCTATAGACAGAATAGACACAGAACTCTACAGTAGCAAGTTCAGGGGATAGATACGAGGCCTTCATTGTAGTCATTATTAATTACGTTTACAGTTGGCTAAATTTATGTTGGAGCGCTCGCCGATTGGCCGGTGAAGTAGACTAGTGCCGTTTGGAGACGTGCCGTACACGAGTCCATAGTCCATTGACATAAAAAAAAAATTGGACAAAAGCATCCCCCCACAAGGAGTTAGGGCCCCATTAGATCAATTGCCTTCACAAAATTGGATATCTTCTTTGCCGCTAAATATTAGATAAGTATTGGTTGGTAGTGTACGGCTCCATGATTTGGATTTTACTGGTGGTAGAGTTTCAGTGTAAGAGCTCGAGGGCGCAGGCACCACAGCATTACCTAATTTATCTGCCGCTAGTGTTCAGCACTACCGTATTCCGGTTAGATGGTATTGTATGGCCCCGTAATAACTATCACAGAGATATAATAACTAAGGTCTCAGAGGTGGCAACGCATCCGCATTTTGACCTCTGGTCTTTGTGTAAGTGTCAATAGGCTGCAGACATCACTTAACATCAATGTGAACATAAAAAAAGTAAAAAATTTAGAGTCATAAAAAAATCTATCCCAATAGTGGCGACAGTTTTCATTGAGGCCTGTGATTTTTGTGTAGATGTTTATGATAATACAGGGTTAAAAAAAAAATGTAAAAAAAAACAAATTGAAAAATAGTGAACAACTTAAAATGAATTTTATTTACAAGCTGTGGAGCCAATTGTGGAGCAGCGCTGGAGACGATATCGTCAACGAACAATAAGAAATCAATTATCCTATAGTTGGGGAAAAAGTCTTTTCGCATTATAGTATGTATGAACTTATAATAAAATCTCTTGGGCTGTAGTATTTGTATCTGGCTGGTTTTGGTATCATTGAAAGTTAAAATTTTAAAGAACATAATTCCAAATTCAAATTAGGCAAATGTGTGATTTTAATTTGTTTTTCGTACTGTCAAGATGAGTGAATCTAATGAAAAAATTCGATACATTTTAAAATTTTACTACAATAAAGGTAAAAATGCAACGCAAGCCGCGAAAAAAATTTGCGATGTTTATGGACCTAGTGCAGTGTCTGTGAGAGTAGCACAAATTTGGTTTAAGCGTTTTCAATCCGGAAATTTTGATGTCAAAGATGCACCTCGCTCTGGTCGCCCTATTACGGATAAAATGGATGCCATTTTTGAAAAAGTGGAGCAAGATCGACAAATCAGTAGTTACGACGTAGCTGAAGAACTGAGAATTGATCACAAAACAGTTTTGGCGCATTTGAAAAAAGCTGGGTACAAAAAAAAGCTCGATATTTGGGTACCTCACGAGCTCACTGAAAGAAACCTAATGAACCGTGTACTCATTTGTGATTATTACGACGTAATGAAACCGAATCATTTTTGAAGAAGCTGATAACTGGTGATGAAAAGTGGATCACGTACGACAAGAACGTGCGAAAAAGGTCGTGGTCAAAGGCCGGTCAGGCTTCACAGACTGGCGAAACCCGGGTTAACTCGCAATAAGGTGATGTTGTGTGTGTGGTGGGATTGGAAGGGCATTATTCATTATGAGCTATTACCACCAGGCAGGACTATCGATTCTGAACTCTACTGCGAACAACTGATGAGATTAAAGCAAGAAGTTGAGAGAAAGCGGCCGGAATTGATCAACAGAAGGGGTGTGGTGTTTCATCATGATAACGCTAGACCTCACACATCTATAGTCACTCAGCAAAAATTAAGAGAGTTTATCTGGTAGGTGTAAATGCATCCGCCGTATAGTCCTGACCTTGCACCTTCAGATTTCCACCTGTTTCGGTCTCTTCAGAATTCTTTATGCAATGTTAGGTTAACATCACGAGAGGACTGCCAAATCCACTTGTCGCGGTATTTTGATGAGAAGTCCCAAAATTTTTATAGCAATGGGATCATGTCCCTACCTACAAGATGGAAAAAGGTTATCGAACAAAATGGTACATACATACTTTAGTTAAATTTAACTAAACTATATTAAAAAATGTTTTGAATTATCTTAAAAAATGCGAAGAAACTTTTTCCCCAACCTAATATTTCTCGTAGCCTGACGGGTTAATGTGGAATTTGCTAGGTAGACCTTTTCACCCAATTCACCCATTTGAGAATCTATCTAGAGAAATAAATGTTCTATTTCTGGTAGGACTCGAACCTACAATCTCCACACGCTGTCTATCGCTATAATTTCCCCATAATGTATTCACATCACGGGACCATTCAAATTATGACAATGGGACTTGACAATTCATTTTGCGATCCGTGATTTGTTCATAAAAGAACTAAACATGTTCATTAATATGTATGAGCTTTTGAATACGAATAAATCACCCATTATTTCGTGGTTTTGCGGCACTTTTTGTAAGGAACTAAATAGTCATGCAGTTGTTTTTTTCATGTTGGAAAGTGATGATCAGGTATTTAGTGAACATTGCAGGTATCTAAGGGAAATGGTAATGTTAATAATTGCATCAGCGTAGGACTCGTCATAGGTATAGTCGAGGTGCCGGGATCCCGATTACTTCCACGGGTCTGGCTTTCAGGACTCGCCGCAAGCATCTATCTAAGGTTCTCCCCTGGCCCACTATCCAGTCTTAGGTACCAGGCTGTGAGGAAACACCGAGCCAACCGGGCCCTCTGGTTCAGCCCGACTCTGAACTATAATAAGTATAATATTATGTCGTGGCCCTATCGTAAAATTGCTCGTATCATGATATATTAGATCATTTAATAATATGGGAAATTTTACGATATGGATGATATATAAATATCAAAGTGTAGAATAAAGATGGACGAGTCAGTGCAGTGCGTTACGAGTATACATTCCTCGAGAGCTTTGAATTTCTTGTAGAGGAATGACCGTTTTTCTACATTTTTTCTGTGTTTGCTTTGTCAATGAACTGCTTTTAAATAGCTGTACCAATTTTAACGATTCATTCTCTTATGCAACACATTGCTTTTTTATGTAATGTCACCTTAGGTAAGTACACATTACATGAAAAACAATGTATTGCTTTACTTGTACAAGCATGCTGTTCAAATTGATGTTAAGTGATGACTGTAGCCTATAGACACCCACACATAGACCAAAGGTCACAAAAGTCAAAATGCAGATGCCACCTCTGAGACCTTAGTTGTTATGTCTCTGTGATGGTTATTACGGGGCCATACAATCTTTATGTGTACCTATATTATGTAGAGTGAGCGTTGAACGTTCAAGAAACCGGCCAAGCCCTTTTTCTAGCTGATCTAACTGGTCTAGTTTAACTAACGTGTTTTAGTGTACTATTAAGCTGTACATGAATACCACAGATAATTGATGGAGCTCAGCTTGGGTAGCTACTTATCATTACGACACAAGGAGCCAACGAGTAGGTAATTGACGTGGTAATAAGTAAGTACCTAGTTTAGTTGATAATTTCATACAAAATTAAACCAAATTTGGTGAACTAGCCGCTTCATTATTATCGATTTTTATAAGCGGCGATCAATAAAAAATATATATATTCACAGTGGTGTAGGCAGTGTGGGTGCCCCAACGCATGGACAATATTGTATAGTTGCCCATGAGAAAAATATGTATTTTCCTAATCTAAACCACAAACTATTAAATTGTAGCTAATAGGTATTATACCTTTGTACTTTTAACACAGCGCCATCTTTTGAATACTTACTCAATCCAGTCAACAGGTATTAATAATTCGACATATTATAATTACTCGTATGTTGGAATCGTTTGGAGCTAATGAATAATCGTGGCTATCGGATAGTAAACAAACAATTAGCAATAAAATAATATTGTGTAAGCTATCCTATCTTTCAAATTAGATCAAACTGCACACTGTGCACAAATTTCCAGTAATTGGAAAAATCCCAATAGAACCAGTGATAAAGGACTTTACACCATTATCTCTGATAACTCCCTACCCGGGAATCGAACCCAGGACCTCAGCATAGTAGTAGTGGCCTGCTACCACTAGGCTACCGAGGCAGTTCTTATATATGTACATATATTAAGATAAGAAGATTATATGTATAGATTAATAATGCGTCTGAAACGCACATCTTTTCAGGTTATGCGCTAGCTCGTCCTACAATGAAGTCGTTGGCGTTGCCTGAGCCTTAAGGCATACGTACATTACATTATTTATTTATATTGATAGTATAGTGTATAGTGGTCATACCGGTGATTTTATATCAAGCGTTGATGACGACGCGGACGCTGTCAATAGACCGTGATCCAGTCGCGCGTTCATTCATGCGTTGTGACTTTGTTTTCCTGTACCTACTTGCGTGGTTTGACACGCGATTACAGATAAATAAACGCAGTTTAACTATCCATCCTTTCCAATGCCAATACAAATAAATAAAATAAACAAATACGCTTACACTCACAGCCCCACACTAGGTATAACCTGTGTCATGGGTGCCGTTGTACACACACAACACATACACAAACACCCAGACCCGAAACAAATATCTGTAGGCCATACAAATATTTTTCCCGGTGCGGGGATCGAACCCGCGACCCTTCGAATCAAACGGTGGTTTCACACCGCTGGACTAACCGGGTCGTCAATGTAAATATAGCAAGAAAACTTTAACTGGTGATAGAGTTCCATTACCTAATTTATCTGCCGACAAATGTCAGTGCTCAGCACTAACGTGTTCCGGTTAGATGGTAATGTTTGGCCTTCTAATAAAATAACACAGAGACATAACAACTTCGTACCCTTGTGCGCATTTCGTAATCGCCACGCTTGGAATAACGATTGGCGATCGGCATAATCGCAGGACATCATTTTATCGCAGGACGCTGATACCCATGTTGCATTATTGCACTTACTGCCACCCCATTTGACCGTCATTGTGCGGTTGACTGACTGCACCAGCCCGTTTAATTTGATTACCTACTTACACGTAAATATCAACGCATTTATAAACGACCCTATAAAATTAAAACACGGAATCCTCAAAATATGGTTAATTCCTTGCCCAGAGATGAGGAATATCTTTTATCTCTGGTCATAACCGGTTTTCTGGTCACAGTATTGTTACGCTTCCATCATAACAGTATACTTTTCTGAAAACAGCCCCTAAGTGCGACATGATTTATGTCCGTTATAACCCTAAACTCCCTCAAGGATGTTAGAGAAAAACAAATAGGTTCAGGGGAAAAAATAAGCTGTGCAGTGTTTACAGGAAATTCTATTGTGACTTGTGAACAAACGTCGGAGGTAGAAAGAACGTTATTAAAATACGTTCACCAATCCATCAAACCTCATAGGATATAGGGGTCAAAACGCAACTAGCGAATTATGGTTGTTTGTATGTATATGAATGCATGCATTTACACGAAGGGACTTTTACTGGCAGATTGCTTATGTAATAAGGAGTAACTTAGGCTACTTTTATACTAGCGGCGCCCACGACTTCGTCCGAGTAGAAGTGAACAATCATAAATTCTCACGCGGACGGAGTCGCGGGCATAGATAGTATATAATATAACTCCACGTCTTCGCTGAAGGGTGAGGCAGAGATAAATGCATGCTTTATATATATACAAACAAACATACATAAATCACAAGTTGCGTTTGACTCCATCTTATGAGGTTTGGTGGATTGGTGAACGTATTACCTAATATTCATCGGGCACATTACCAAACATGGTAGAATAATCTTTGCTAATGGAAAATACTCGATAAATACCTCGACCTAAGGTTGGCTTGCTACCACTAGACTACCGATGTTGTTTAAACTCCGGAAATGATGATATTTGTTGTTATTTATTTACTAGTGCTAGAGCTCCAGTGACGTAGATCCCGGGACTAGGCATCACCGAATTTACCTACTTGCCGCAAAATGATAGTGCACAAAACAAAATGGGAAAACAATTAGGTTAAGACGAAATAACAAGTTGAGTATTGTCAACAGGATAAACTATTTGTTAATACGAAAAACGTAACAGTTAGAAGGATATTAAACGTAATCTAAAACATTGCGAAATTGCTATTGTGTCCATATTACACAGTAATCGTCTAACTGGACCTTGGAACACGCCTCCGGACGCAATTTATGAAACAACTAGCTAGAGGAAGCGTTTAGTCGTCTTCCTGATTTTTTCTTGTGTATTCACTGCTCCAAACTGGGTGACAAATAATTGATGGATCCGCATTCATCCACTTTTAAACAAAAACAGAGCGGTTCATTAACTTCTTTTTTTTTGTATAAATAAATTCTAAGACATGCTGGTAGGCGTAGCCGGCCCCTTGTTTTAAGTTTTTTATATAGAAATGTACTTCTCAGGATTCATAAGATCTCTATCCAAAAATAAATTTCCTATCCTATCCTAAATTACCACTCGACTCATGGTTTGGTCAGCAAAAAAAGCAAATATACAGACATTTACTTCCATAGATTTATTATCTACATATTTATAATAGTAACATGGATTAGAAAATCACTTCATCAGCTAAAACCAAAAACTTAGGAGAAGTGGGATGAATTGGGATGACATTTTACCTCTTCCAAACCCCGCTTAGGAACCGAAAAAGACAGAGTAGACAGAACTTGTTTTAAACTTATTGCACTTTTGTATTCTAACGACGCTCCTATTGGAAATGAAGAATCCAGTTTATCCACAAAAGGAGACACGAGGTGAGCGAGCTTGTGATCAAAACAAAGAAAAGTTGTATCGTAAAGGAAAGGATTGCTTAAAAGTGATTACGTCGTATGGTTTCCGTCATCCACTAGGTATAGTTTCGCTCCATTTGAGGTGGATTTCGATAATGTAATTGCGGGTAAAAGTACAATAGTTTATGGATGCCTAAGCTTTGTTTAGCGTGCTAACGGCTTTTCAGATAAGGTCTGTACAAACAGTTCTAGGTATTCAGAATGCTCGCTCATTTTATAATCTAGAAATCAATATGAAACACTGTATATTTTGTATAGATTTATCATTGATTTGATGTCGGTTAGCACACTAAAAAATACGAATAAAAATCCTAATAGGAAAACAATGCAATTCTTATTATGCAATTTTTTACCCTAATTATCTCCCATCGCTTTACATACGTAGATCGGTTTCACAAATGCGGTTGATGCTATTTTTTTTAAACTTGAAAGGATGTTGATGATGTTGTTGTTTACTTGTGGTACAACATTTATAAATTTTCGGTATACTAGCAGGTTTCCTGTATGCTTTCGGGAAAGAAGGGGTATGAGTAAGAGATAGATAATAAGATCTTCTAAAGATCTCGTTTGATTTCGCCAGAAATAGGCAGGGAGGACAGCTGCCTACCCTTAGCAGGGAATTAAAGTGTTCCCATCTATAAGTGGGCTTTTACTATAAATTTATCCTTTATTTTATAAATCTACGATGTACCTACCTGATTCGGTTTACTGACATGGCTACCTTTTATATGTAATGAAGGTGCATGCAGCTCACGTTGATGTCAAGTGATGACTGCAGCCTGGCAAAATGCAGATGCGTTGCTGGCCCTGAGACCTAAGTTGTTATGTCTTTGTTTATTCATCATTATCGAAAAACGTTCACTAGATAAAACCTTCCCCAAAGATGCCCACAACAGAGTTGTGCGTCATTAGGGGAGAATATGCCCTAATCGCCACGCTTGGCAGGCGGATTGGCGATCGCAGGCCGGTAGTTTTATCGCCGAACGCTCCTACCCATCCCGCGTTGTTATTTTTACTACCTGCAGATGCAGATTATTGGAATGGTTTGACTGGCCACTGTTCGGTTGACTGACTGCACTAGTGGAAGAATTCTTCCGCTAGTGGACGCTGGGTTCGTCACTTCCCGACGCCTGTTTATTACGGGGCCCTAACTCAAGCACCTACTAACATTAAATATTCGCAACTTACGTTGTCATGACAATGTACATTTGTTGAACATGGCAAGTCAAATCATCTAGATTGCATGGTCGAATTACAGTTTAGGTCGTTTATTCAAACGTGACGAGTTTAACCCATCACCATGTTTATGGATTAAACATGATCTGGTGGACATCGGAGCGTGTAACAAGTTCAGATCAAGGTCGTTGGGGATTGTTTGTCAAACAAGGCTTTTGTATATGAGTATTTAAGGGCCGTAGTTTTGATTGTTCTAGATCCAAACATTTAGAACTATTTTCGCTAGCTTCAAATTTGAGAATTTCACTACTGTGAAGCTTGTGAAGTATAACAGTGGGATCATTCCTTCTGATCTCTCATTTGCACCTTGTAGAATAAGCAATTTACAAAACTTTGTAATGAGTAACATTGTAAATCTGGAAGGTATGTCCCATCCAGACTCTCGCGAGGCTCCCGGCACGAGTCTTGATGAGCCATCCACATTCTGGATTTATTCAGCCTGCTAGTTAATCTACTGGCCTTGATCCCTCGTGTCCTTTGACTCGCGTCTAAAAACCGATACGAAGCGGAGTTACAGCGAGCCGAGGGGACACGGGTGTACCGTCCACACTCTGGTATTCACGTTCCGTTGTGTCGTGGATGGAGAGTCTTGATGGGACATCAAAGGACCATGATAATGAGCTTCTCATTACATTATTGACGTGAGCGAGTGAAGAAGCATTTTCACTTTTCTTCATGAAAATAAAAAAACAATTGTAAAATCAAATTAATAATTGGAATCGTTGTTTTGGTCAATATTGAGTCCAGGATACTTCTTTACAGTGAAGAAACGGGTTCGTTGGAAGCTCAAAAAAAATTATCCCATTGATACTTGGTATGACTTTACTAAAAATGTATGGCCCAGTAATAACTATCACAGAGACATAACAATTTAGGTTTCAGGGGTTGCAACGCATTTGCATTTTGACCTCTAGTTTAGTGCAGATGTCTATAGGCTGCAGTCATCACTTAACATCAATGTGAGCTGCATGCTTGTTTGCCATGCAAGGAAGGTCCTTACATAAAAAAAACTTAGCAATCGACTGAACTTTGTTTTTAGCGTCATCCTGGAATTCAAACTAACATGGCAATTTACTTATGAAAATATTTTTGGTTTCAGGTAAAATTCTGCGATATAATTCAACATAAGAAGCTGAAGAACATTTAATCAACACTGGTCACAGAAAATGCAATAAGTACTTAAATTAAAAAAATACCTATTTTTTTTAAATGTAATAGATGTGACATACAATCGTGCAGTTCACATTGATGTTAAGTGATGACTGCAGCCTATAGACACCCACATAAAGACTAAGGTCAAAATGCAGATGCGTTACCACTCCTGAGGCCTAAGATGTTATGCCTCTGTGCCGGAAATTACAGGGCCGTACATTACCACCTGACCGGAACACGATAGTGCTGAACGTAGTGTTCGTCGTAATTTAGCGGCAAGTATATATAATATTAGGTAATGCGGTGGTGCCTATGCCCGCGAGCTCCGTCACTGGAGCTCTACCACCACTTACATTTGCTGCAATTGTTACTATTTAAATTATATTTTCAACAATGAACATTATTTTAACTTTATTTGTGTAAGTAATTCCTTGAATGGGGTAGACAGATTTATTGGGATACTGGTGAATCGTGGGACCAATAATAAACCAAATGATTCAGGATCACATATAATATATAAAAAAATAAATTATATATATACTTATAAATATGTATGTATCTTCACGCCAAGTCCCTTACAGGGTAAAGCAGTCTGCTTATACAAAAAAGTCGCGGGCACAGCTAGTCAGTCAAAATCTAAAACATACCTGTATATATACACACTAATGTGATTTTGTAGGCTTGCTTTAAAAAAATAAAAGCAAAATACTTAATTATAATTTGTTAATCGATCCGGGGTTCGCATAATGAATATACTTTAATGTTCTCCACCCTAGACCGAATTTCGGCCACGATAGCCAATCTCAACGAAGACCAGCCAACTGCGCGGTAGATATTATAGTGCACAAGTGTATGCGCAAACACAGGTGCACTCCCTATTCCCTCACTCTCATAGCCCGGTGGGACGGCAATCCGACACGACCGGAGAGAGATCGGGCGCAGGACCGACAGCTTTACGTGCTCTCCGAGGCACGACTAGACTCCATTTTTCGATAGGCAACCTAGTGGATATAGGTATATTCTCTAGATTATAAATATGCGTAAAAATTAGGTTTGCAGCATATCTGGTTGAACGAAATGATTCTGCAGTGGGATCCTAACCTATTAGTATTAGGTACATAAATATAATGTCGTATCGAAGAGTTCTAGAATGGTTGTAGGTCGGTATAACTATTGTTTTGTATCCAAGTACCTACTTAAGTGTGTATTTAAGTGATTAAGAAGGTAAGATAGCTTAAATAAGTAATAAGGCTTCACATAATGCCATTGGAATGTATTATGTTTAGCGACGATCGAACTAGGTACGTAGACTGGTTATGTAAACCTTTATGAGTAAGTACCTTTTTAATGTAATAAGACCATAATCACTGAAAAAAAATTGGTAAATTTGGCGCCCCACATTCTATTCCTACTCCGTTAGGCAATTGGCGTGAAGATACATACCTTCATACACATTTAAGCCGATGTTTTGTTACATATTTTTATTAACCTATTTGTAAGATTCAGCGAAACCCTGTCTTAATGTTCACAATTTGAACACTTTCTCGGAATGTCTTAAATCTTAGTTAATTTAAGTTGAAACCCATTAAATATTCTGAATACCGCCTTTAGAATCTTAATAAGAATTACTTTTATTTGTTTTATGTAAATAAAGTAAGGCACGTCCGTAAATATTAAAATTCAAGGTCAAAATGTGGGCGGTCCTTTTTCATTACAAGATAAATCGAAAGTGATTGTAAAATGTTAGGTAGGTACCTTTTTTAAACTGTCTGAGGTCGTTTTGTTTGGAGTGTGAAGTCCGAATATAGAATACAAGAAATCTTCTGCGTGATAGATTTCGGCTGGATTAGCAGATTAAGTATATCTATAAAAAAAGTTTGAAAAAAATGTTTTAAAATCGACAACTCTCCGAATTAGCTAACTTAAATGTAGGTATAGCTCCGTTGTAATTAGCACAGAGGTACAATAACTAAGGCTCCAGACATGGCTCTGTATTTTTAGGTTTTTGTGTAGATGTCTACAGGCTGCAGTAACCACTTAACATCTACGTGAACTGTGACAAACATCACAGAAGTGGTAACGCATCTGCATTTTTACCTCTGATTTTTGGTTATAGGCTGCATTATCCTCTTTCAATCCATGTAAACTGCATGCTTATTTTCACCATCATTCTATCAAACACTCTAAGATTTCCGGGGATTGACTGGGGAAAGACCAGTAGTGGCCGGCTACTCGTACATAATTGAGGCAGTTAAACATGATGAAAATTCGGCTCGTGTCAGTAAAATTTGCGAAGGCGTTTTCAACCTACTCACTTTTGGTAAGGATGACGTAGTAAATGCAGGTCTCGTAGCATGTTGTAGGTCAAACACCGTTCAGCTGTCATGCAGTGGCAGGCAGGTATACATATAAAGTCATTTTAATAAATTATCTCTACCTACGGATATTGCTCTACATATATTCTACGTGTATTCTCTACCTTTTTTGCGCGACGAAAGTAATAAATAAGCTCTCAATTCACATGACACAGATGGCTAGCGAATATCTACTTATAAAATAAGACTATCTTTATGCATTTTTTAAATTGGATGTAGTACCTATTCATAACTTTTTATATGAAAGGGCGTTTGTAGGGCAAAGGGCTCTCAGCCTAAATAAATTTAGACTGCCTAAGGGAGACCCCTGTGGGTCCGATCCGCAGCTGCTGCTGCTGCTCGCTGTTGGGGATGATAACACATAGCAGTATCCTACTAATTTCAATTAACCCTGTATAGGCAGAACGGGTAAAGCCTACCTTAGTATTTCGCGACAAGGACTGAATTGGGGTTCATGTTTTTTTTTTGTAAATACGTTTACTAAGAATGAATTAAACCTATAATTTTGAATATTGAACTTTTTGAAAAAGTAAGCATTTTATTTTTTTACTGAGGTGGTGAGGTGAGCTCTGCTAATTTGCCTATATGCAATGCACGCCACAGGGTAAGACACGATTAGGTAGACCTAACTTTCGCTCTAGTGATCGGTTCATAATGTAAATGAGTAGCTTCCTTCGAGCGCTAAGATTAAAACCCAGAGATTAACCCCAAAACGGTAGCATTAAAATGTATGACATTTATATAAGGTTCAAAATTCAAAATTCAAATCATTTATTTCAAATTGGTCTACTAGGACACTTTTGCACTGTCGGGTTATAAGCTACCTAGAGAGAATGACTTATAATAATAATCCAACAGGTATGAATAAATACCAATTTAATAATAATATTTAACCAATACGTGAATCATCAAATTTTTCAATTCCTTCATAGAAGAAAATGAAAAATCTGTTCGTCATAATCATAGTCATTTACTTAGCAGAGTTCCAAGTGCAGGCACTACTGAGAAGAACTCCGCTACCCAACAAACTCAGCGTGTTGCTCTTTTGTCAAAACCTTAGATTTAATACAAATATTATTAAATAGAATAAAGATAATGTGAACGTCCATGGCTTATGGGTTATGGTACATGGGTTAAGGCGTGTATTGTATACAGAAGGCAGAACGGGCAAAGCCTACCTCAGTATTAATTATTAAATGGATTTACATTTAAGAAATGTCTCAATAAAAACATCATGATTCTAACGCCTGATTCCAAGTGTTTATCCGATTGCGTCCGTATTAGGTTTGTACCATAAACAGAGCTTAGTGTAAAACGGTCGCCTACAGCAACTAATGCATTGTGCAACTGGCCTTGCGCCTACGCCGCCCCCGCGCCTCTCACTTGCATACCTGGTCTTCGGTGATGATTCTAGGGTCAAAGCCTCAAAGGCATGTGGCCGGAAGCTGTTGAAGTAATGGTGCAGTGGGATGTTTATTGATACTTTTTTCGCGAATACGTGGTAAATTCGTGCTGCTTAGCAAAAGTCAGAGGTCTTTTTTTATGTCTTAAAGTGGCTAACGAGCAATTGCCTGATATGCATTTACCTCTGTCTACCCCTTCGGGAATTACAGGCGTGAAGTTACGTAAATAATCTCCTTACCTCTAAATGGTTGTGTGGAGATCGCGGGTCTGCGTAACTGGTGCTCTACTAAAATATAGCTTTGCTATTCCTGTGCTTAAAGATTTTGGATCTTTTTGCATCTATTTGATCTCCAGCTCAGGAAATAAGAAATATTGGGACATGGGATACAAACACATAATATATTACGAGTATATCGTGTGACTTTATCATTAAGGTATAACATAACGTAACTTCAATTTCGCATTCCTCAAACCAAGCATTTCTGTATATCTGCAGATTTATGCATCCCTACAGACACCACTCCTCAGTTTTGATGACGACCCTATTGACACCTACGGGCTCATTACCAAACTGCGAGGTTTGTTGATAAACTACCAAAAAATGGAAAAATCCTTCCCAACTATACTTACCTACCCAATGACCCGAGGATTGCATCCAGGACGCCAGCGTACCAACGATGATCTGTTTTTACCCCGCTGACAAAGTCGTAGCAAAAGGTAGTAAAATATTACCTACGCAATTGGCTAAAAATCGTGTGATTCAATACAACGTACCTATTAATTCTACTGAATAAAAGACAAAGTAATTTATTTAATTAAAAATAAAGTGTCCACAGTTTAAATATACACCTGTTTGTTATTAATAAATGCGAAATACATATTGCAATAGTTTGAAGTCAATATTTAATGTACCGCAAATTTTCCTCGTTTCGCGTAGGACACATTACGTGTCAAATGCATTGCAATTTATATGCTTCTACATTGTAGCTTTTACTTGAAATTCAGTATGATCTAGATACGCGGCAGCGCGATCAGCCAAGTTTAAAAAGAAAGAGGTGGCAAACCGGCCCTGTCTACGGGCTTTTTTAATTTAGGCGTTTTGTGTCGGACCGCTGCAGTGCCGAAGCGGTGCGTTTGTCGTATGGCGCACGGACGGTCATTTGTTTTCATACAAAGCGCACGGTGCGGCAACAGTACCACTACGGTACCGCGAACGCTCGACAACAGGAGTGACGCCAAACTGTTGCCGCACCGTGCGTTTTGTATGAAATGAAAACAAATGACCGTCCGTGCGCCATACGACAAACGCCCCGCTTCGGCACTGCAACGGTCCGACACAAAACGCCTTAATTGAAAGATCCCTACCTCTATTTGTACGAACCATTCTACTTTTGACCCTTCACATCTCGTAAACTATTTTATCTGCATACATTCGGCACATTTATTAAAGCCCCCTAGCTTGTTAAGAATTAAATTGCCGAGTCAAATCTTGAGCTTCAATTACATTTCGAGTGGACACATTACTTGGTCATATAGATCTCGATTATTTAGTCAGTGAAGAAGAGAGCGACGCATTATTTAATATTGAACTTGGCTTTTTTCCCATTTCTAAAGTTTTGGATGAGATCTTATTTTCAGCGTTACAATTTATTGGTATTGAGTGTGCTAGTTGTATTTATTGTAAAGGTCATGCACGCTTAATCCAGTAATTCATTGGTGTTCCTAAGATATCTTGTACGTGAATCATTAACACATAAGTTTATTTTAGATTTTTATTTCTGGAATATTTTGTTTCGAAAACGGTACGTGTTTATTATGCTATATTAAAAAGTTAAGGGTAATATACTTATTAAAAGCACAGTGTTTTTAGTAACAAACATCCTCTTATAGTAAACGTCTATCTGTATCTACTATAGGCATATTATCAAACAAAATTCTGTTCTACGACTTTACTGATACTTAATCTTGATGAGTTGTTTAACTGACTGGAAGAACCTATACATTTTTAGTAGATCATTGCTCCTAAGCTGAGGTCAAAATGAAGATGCGTTGCCATCTCTGCGGTCTAAGTTGTTTTACCTCTATGATAGTTATAAACGAGGTCATACATTACCATCTTCACACGATAGTGCTGAACTGTACCATTTGGTTGCAGACAGATTAGGAAATGCGGTGTGGCCTCATCGAGCTCTGAGCCTGCAGTAGCTCGACTCTACCTACTACTTTAATAACGGCAATGGGTAGGCAATCATAGAATCTATACAAATAAATAAAATTGGAGTATCTGTTTGTAATATAAAAATAACCGCTTTTTACTAAATGCATATGTATATATACACGGTACATATACCAAAACAACATTTTTTACAATTTTTGTCTGTCTGCCTGTCTGTTTGGCGGGGCTAATCTTGGGAACAGCTGGACCGATTTTGACGGGACTTTTACTGACAGATAGCTGATGAAATAAGGAGTAACTAAGGCTATTTTACACTAGCTGCGCCCACGACTTCGTTTGGGTAGATAGATACTGAACAATCATAAATTCTCACGCGTGCGAAGTCGCGGGCACAGCTAGTTAGAAATAAGATAAGAGAGATTATGTAATAGTAAAAAGTCATTTAGATCTTATCGATATTAAGGTGGGCATGAGATATTTTTTATTTTACCCATTTACCTATATGAATGAATTGAATGCAAAAATTATACGTCGGAGTATTTTGATAGACTGAAGTTTCGCAAGGAATCCTACTGAACTTTAACTGCCACGAATAACAAGAGCAAGTATTCATATTCAGGGATGGGATTCTCGTTTTATTTACATTTGGGTTCTTACTTTAAGTGTTGTTATTCTTTTTTATAAACAAAATAAGGCTCAAAAATACCGGCATTCCCATAATAGGTAGATACTAAAAAAAACAAAAATCGTTAGGCTGCTTACGGCCAATAATTGAAACATCACTTCCAACTAAGTAGGACTTAAGGGTCTTTTGTCTCTTTAAAACACGTGCAAACGACAGAGACAGTTTATATTTGAGGGTTGCTTAAAATTAGTGACGTTTGACGGTTTTACGGAGTACTCAAGCACTAAAGCGATATGTATCAAAATATAAAATACCTATATTTCTCCATGTTTTATCTTAAAAAGGTTAGTTTAAGCGTAAAAAGGATTTCGAATAATATTTATAAACATGTATATTCATTAACTACGTTTAAATTTGACCGCGGATCGTCGAAATGCAAACAAATTTATATTTATGATAAATGTTCTTCTTTTTTATATAAAACCCACATTTCCGCCTTGCTTTCATTTTTATATTAGATTCTATCATGTTATTAAAGATGATCGTTTGTATTAATTAAAACATCAGATCTGAAGTTTTTCCGCTTAAATGGCGGAAGTGTGGCAACCCTGACTCGTTGTAACATGAACTTTGACAGTTGCTGATTGATGTAGCCGGCTAAAAATGTCAAACTGCATTACGAAACATCCAACCACCTCATAAAATGTAAATGATTGTATCTATCACGATTTTCTGATCAAGAATAAGTCCAATGTTTTATTTTTACGCATAGTTAAAGCGCTAACCAATATTGCATATGCTTGTTTGAGGGTTACCTAATTATAACATTTCGTGTATTCGCAGTTTACAACAATTTGATACGCACTATGCAGTACAGTGCTCTTTTGAAACTACCATTATTTTGGCAAAACAACAACGTACTGCATATTGATAAGCCAATTAATGCGAATTGAGTTACTTAATAGGTCGACTGGTCTATTATTTTTGCCCTGTGGCATAAGATATCCACGTCTAACATGGTAATTATATTATTTGACTCATAATATGATGATAAAGTTCAATGCTTTCTCAATAATGTCTTTTGAAAAATGAAAAATATTTATTTACCAAAAAACTTATTTTACATGAACAGATGTGCTTACGGCCCTCACACTAGATTTAATCTCTATCGTGAGGTACCAGAAATACGATTTCTATAGTATACATAAGAATTCGGTTGACCATAATCTTACCAAAGATCTTAGACCCCTGGGGAGGCAACCTGATAACGCATTTAGATTTTTAGATCTCTGGTTTCTGTGTACCTATAGACTACAGTGTCGTCGTGTTAGTAGTGTTCACCATCATTACATAAAATAAGAAGTAAATATATGTCTTTGTCCTAAAATACATATATACCTACTATGTACAAATGCTAGAGGTGTGAATTTAAGCTTATTGGAAGATGTACCTATGATTCTCGGTATTTTCGTAAGTACCAAGACTGATATCGTACATCACTGGTGGTAGAGCTCCATTGTCAAAGCTGGACCGCATTACCTAATCTATCTGCGGACAAATTTGGTGTTCAGCACTATTGTTTTCGCGCTTGTGTTCCGGTTAGATGGCAATGTATAGCCCCGTAATAACTATCACAGAAACTTAGTCTCAGGGGTGGCAATGCATCTGCATTTTGACCTCTGGTTTTTGTGTAGATGTCTATAGGCTGCCGTCATCACTTAACATCCACGAGAGGTGCATGCTTGTTTAGTGTGCAGATATAACGGTGTAAAATCCTTTATCTTTGGTTCTATTAGGATTATTCCATTTTCTGGAAATTTCTTAATAGATACCTCGAAGATTGGTAATTTGCCCGGAGATGTCAATGAGCTCGCCACCTGTCACATGGGCCAGAACGTAACCGGTGAATCGTGGGTGTTTGCATGTATGATTTAATGCATGCATTTACCTCAGCCTACCCCTTCGGGGATTACAGGCGTGAAGTTACGTGAAGTTACTTTACATTAAATACTTATCATCGCTGCGAGGTTTTTGCTCATGCAGCAACTTTTTCTTCTCGTAAATTGTAAATACCCGCCATTCTTTGTTGTAAAATTATATTAATGTCTATGATAGGTGTATGATTTCTTGATACTTAAATCGTGTCAGTACCACAATTTAATCTATATTTACATTGTGTCAGTACTAAAGAGCGGACACCAAATGTTTTATGACGTAAAATACGATCGTGGAATGACGATGACAACCCAAAATATACGACATACGGTCACCGCAATATTATTTTAGTCCTCTCCACAATTTCGTAACATGGTGTTATTGTTTTTCTATAACAACTAGCAAGAGATTTATTGTGTTAGCTTTGTAAGTAGGGATGAAAACTATACACTGATACTTCGGATATATCGATGCTTTGCAAGAAAAACATTTACCCCCTTATTCATAAACGTATTTTAGCTAAAGTGTTGCTAATCTCTCCTTTGTCTTTTTCTATCCTGCACATTTGACCATTCGACTGACAGAGACAAAGCATTCTATAGCTAAAACGTATCTAATGTACGTTTATGAATAAGGGGGTAAATATATTATTTTTTGTTATAAAAAGAATCAAACATCTGCAAAACGGAGATTTTAATGTGGATAGGTTGCCACTCTCGAAGTTAAAATGTTGTGCATCTATGTCAGAAGTTATTAGACCGAACATTAGGTACCACCATCGGAACATGATAGCGCAGTGCTGAATACTATCGCAGTGGCAAGTAGTAATGCAGTGGTGCCTATGCCTTTGAACCTGGACACTGGAACTCTAGCACCAGTAATTTAATTATAAAACATAAATAATAAATTATGTGCCAACCAGAGAGAGAGTGGAGTAGAGTTCAAGTGTAGGGACTAGAGGGCTAAGGCACCACCGCATTACTTAATCTATCTGTCGCCAGATGGTAGTGTTCAGCACTATCTTGTTCTGGTTAGATGGGAATACTCGTATATGGCCCCGTAATAACTGTCACATAAGATTCTTAAGACCTCTGGGGTGGCAACGCATCTGCATTTAACTTCTGGTTTTTGTGTAGATGTTTATAGGCTGCAGACATCACTTAACATCCATGTGAACTACAAGCTGGTTTGCCACCATAGCTACGTAAAAAAAATAGGTTAAACATTAATTAATTTACTTAACAAACACATTAACCTTTTGTATGAAAAGAGTAAGGTTCTGAATGTCAAACAATTATTTATACTTAGACAAGTGACTAAGGTTCACAAAAGCATTGTAGGTACGGAGGAGCACTGTAAAATGTTAAAGCGGCGTTGCTACTTCATCACATTACCTACTATAAATACCGCATTTGCTAGGCGTTTCAGTCCATATGTCGATATATAACAAAGTTACAAAGATATGTGACATTAAGACTCTCAGTCTAAAAGAGGCTAAAAGTAAATTGATAATCTGGTTGCAAAAATTGACGAAACTGATCTAAAACTGCAACATATTGAATAAGTGTTTATTATGTATATTATGTTAACCTATTATTATTATTATATATATATATATATTTATATATACATTTATATATATTTACCATGAATTATACCTACATATAATTATATTTCATATATGAAATAATTATAACGAGTTACTTGTAATATTATGTGTATAACAGTGTTTTTACCAAAAAGAAAGAAATAGGTTTAGATATTATTTTATATTAAATAACTTTAAAAAAATTAAAATCTTGTGTCAACCGAAATGCCATGTTTGTTAAACAGTTGTTTTGTCTGGCGCTTCACAACAGTCTAGTGTGAGGGCCACAGCTATTGTGCACTGTTACTCTGTTTTTGGCAAAATAAATATATTTTCATTTTCATTTTCATACTTAAGCGTAGGTATACTTTTCTTAAAACATAGTTAAAGATCGAAATGTCGAGATATTGCTTTACGATGTTTACATCACTAAAGTAAGGTCGGGTTGGTGGCTAGTATCGTCTATGGCTAGTTATTGTTAATGAAAGGATCGTAAGGGCAATGCGAAACGCTCGGTCAGTCACATATCGTGTGGCATTAATGAAGATTTATTTTCTCAATGTCATGAAATGTACGATGGACCGCGATCGGCGGCTATGTATCTAACAGTAGGTAGGTATAATAGATTGGTAAATCTAGACAAATAATTTTTAGGTCTGCTTTCAGGCTAATTTACAATCTCTTAAAAAGTCATGTTGACAAAATTACGTATTGCATAAATCATGGAGGTTATCCTTTATCGACTATTAGTATTCGTTAACTTCAAAAGCCTATTCTAAAGATAGTCCAATTATGTAATAATTTGTTCCACAAACGTCAAAAGTAAGGAAGCTGGGAAGCACTAAGTCCCAACAAAATAATTAATAAAGTAATTAGGAGTAAAATTAAAGTTTGACACGTCTATTAAACAAAATATAGCAATGAAAGTTCGACTAAAGTCGTAGGTCGTGAAGTGTAACCGTGTTTCATACGTTCCTTATTTCAGAGACATGATCAAAGAGTTTCTCAACATTCCTGATGATAAAACAAACAACTTAAGATGTAACATTTTCGAGAAAGGTCCTGAACGTGTAGAAAGTTGTTGGGAGCACGAAGTTACGGCGACTTTCGGGAGCTTAAAAGAGTGTCCTGTAAGGACGTTAATGACTTGCAACTTATTTTGTAACACTTAATTTAATTTGTTTCTTGCTTCTCGCACCTTACGCATTCTCTCTATTTCCTTTAGACAATTAAATTTAGGTATTAGTTTCACTTACTACTCAACAAGAGGTCCTCTATCCTTGAAGTATTTCAAAAAAGAGAAACTACCAAATTCCCAATAATTACAGATTGCCAATATTTACCTATATCTCTATAAGAAAAGTTCATGACAAGTATCAATATCGATTGAAAAAATATCTTAACCAATCTAAAATAATATTTATACCTATATATATACGTTCATATAATGTTAAATATAGGGAAGTTGGTGCAGCTCCAGTGACGGAGTTTGCGGGCGTAGACACCACTCTGCATTACCTGATCTTCTTGCCGCTGAATGGTATCTAGTGTTCAGTACTGTTATAAAGTGTTCCTGTCAGGTAAGTAATCAGATAGTAATTAAAAGGTAGTAATCTATGGCCCTGTAATCTCCGGCACAGAGCCATAATCAAGCCTCAGAAGTGGCAACGCATCTACATTGAAATCTCTGGTTTCATGTAGGTGTTTTAAGGCTTACAGTATTACCACCATCAATGTAAACTGCATGCTTGTTTGTCACCTCATGACATAAAAAAAATTGGAACTTTAGTCCAACGATATCCAAGGCCATAAAAACAGTTAGTTACATTTTAATACACAGAGTGATTGGTTCCATTAAAGATGGTTTAAAGTTGACCTTTGAAAGGTAATTCCTAAATTAAATTTTAAAAGCCATAATAAATTCATAGACAGCGAATTAGAAGAGATTTCCTTTAAAAAATAAAAGGGTTTTTATCTCAATAGTGCCGAAATTCATCCTCAATCTCAATTAAATCGGAATACGCAGCTTAATGAGTTGAAGCGAAGCTTTAATTGCCTTTATATATAAACGATATTTTTGAATAAAAGCGCTTTTTCTTTTGATGTCACCCAATCCCTACTTATATTATTAATATTATAAATGCGAAAGTAACTCTGTCTGTCTGTCTATTACCTTTTCACGTCCAAACGACTGGACCGATTTTAATGAAATTTGGTACAGAGATAGAGCTGACTTTGAGAAAGAACATAGGCTACTTAGTTATTTATAAAACGACATCCACGCGGGCGAATCCGCGGGCAACAGCTAGTACAAAATAAATGGTTCTTTTATAATGTTGTGAAAGTGACACAGTTTAAACTGTGGTGGTAAACAAGGATCATGTACTATCAATGTATACATACCGTTCACATTGATAGTACCTACTTAAGTTAATGAATATGGTGGTTTAAAAACTATAGTTTCAATTGTACTATTATCTCTTCTGTGTCTCAATATATTGCCAGTCTTGAGGTATTCGTTGTTATGCCTTTGTACCAGAAATTATGGGGCCTTAAATTATCACTTAGTGTCTATACCATATTTATGTACAACCAATTTTAAAAAAACCAAGAAAAATCTGTTATAGTCGTCATAAATCTTCCAAAAATACATTTTTACTGTTGCTGTTACTTTCTAAAAGAAAGTACCACCACCACATTAAAAAAAAATCGTTTTTCTAGTCATTTTGGAGGTATTGCATTAGATGAAATACCTATTGCAGAGATGAGGTACCTATTGCATTATTGAATAAAGTAAGTAGTATTGCAACAGGTATATTAGGCATTGTCGTAGGTGTTAAACGTAGTGGTTATATTCTCTTTGGTAGGTGTAGTGTAGCTACTACCTCCCTACTAGACGGTCTTGTCTACTCTCTTCTGTCAGTGGACTTTTTTTTTTTTTATGTAATGGAAGTGGTAAACAAGCATGCAGTTCACATTGATGTTAAGTGATGACTGCAGCCTATAGACACCCACACAAAGACCAAGGTCAAAATGCAGATGCGTTACCACTCCTGAGGCCTAAGGTTTTATGCCTCCGTGCCGGAAATTACAGGGTTTATTTATTTTTATTTTTCAATTACTCTTCTGTCAGTGGACTTCTACCGACAGTAAAATCTAATTTAGAAACTTCTTTTGTCACAGTGTTTGTAACCAGACTCATCCGAAAGGGCTTGACCGATTTTTAAATATTTTTTTTGGGAATATTAGTACGGTTTGAGAATAGGTCGTAAACTTTTGCACCTCTTAGGCGATACTTTGTCAGCCAGGACAGTTGGTACAGTCATAAAAAAGTGAAACGACACGTGCAAAACGCACTCTGATAGGTATAAGTATATGCACGGTTTGAGACAATACAAGTTTTATGTCTAGGGGAACCCTTTTTTTGTAGCAAAGGAAGTCCTCATAAACACCCATCGCCTGGGGAAAAACGGGTAAGGAGTGTTTGGCTGCGTGCTGAAATGTCACTCAAATTTAAGCCACGCTATATCAAGCTGTTTCTCTTGTTTCAAGGTGGTGTCAAAGATTTTTGAGTGCCGACAAAAAATAGAAACTAATACTGAAAAGCCATTCAACGTTTTAGCTCATGATTTTGGTTGGCACGCACTCTTTAGTGAGAAGCCTTATTAAGTATTGTGTTTTGTTTGACAATGCATAGGTCCATACATACCTGTATAATATTGTGTTCAATATATCGCCATGCACGTTAAGTTAAACTAAGGATAGTTAGGTATAGAATTTCGGTTTGAGGGAAGGAGAGGCTGATTTTTGCTGAATTTTGTTGGAGCTTAGGTTAAAATAATAACTAAGATACGTACCTACACATAGTTACATGGTTTTACTCTACTGGCCTTGAATTATTTTGAAGGAAACTTGAGCCGAAATCACCTGTGAATCCGCTACTGATGAAAAGAAAATTCATGTTATTTTACGTAGAACGTACCTATTTCCAGGCTATCGGAATATTCAATTCAGTTACTGATCGTGCACCATTCATGAGGATCGTCCGGAAGTAGAAACGAATCTGTAGTATTGTCTATCATAGAGCTCTTCGAAATATAGAAATTAAAGAAAAAATGTTAAAAATAAAAAAACTTGAATAAGCGTAATGAAACTATGTTTAGCACCATGGTTATATAACCAAACACTAACATCAGCAGCTCATCAACAGGTTAAATAATGTAATGGCTGGGAACATTTGTATCCATTTTTGGACGAAGTGATCCCTTGTAACTAATTTAGTAGGGTAACGTTCCTAGCTCGCATATACGCGGTTTAGCGAACACGTCCCGGGAGATCGACGTAGCCCGTTTATATGATTAGAAATTACGAGCAATATTTTATGAATAGGTACATAAATTTTTCATGATACGTTCTTTGTAGCGGTAGCTATTCGCTTGCAAGAATTAATCATATGAACAGCTATAAAGCCAAAATATTTACATCTTGATAACTTGGCAAATGTCAATCGTAAAATAAATAATATTGTGTAGGTACCATTACTTCGTGCGTATCAGTATTCAGACTATCCGAATATTCAATACAGTAAGTGGCCACGCACCACATATTAAAGGTCGTCCAAAAGCAGGAACGAAACCGTTAGTATTGCCTGTTATTGAGCTCTTTGCCATTAAAAAACAAAAAAAATAATAACTCGAATAAACATAAAGGGGCAATGTTAACACAGGTTTTATGTAATGGTTTGGGAACATTTGTACCCATTTTTGGGCGAAATGGTCCCTGGTTACTAACTTAGTAGGGTAACTTAGCTCACGTATACGCGGTTTACCGAACACGTCCCGGGGGATGGACGCAGCCCGTTTATGACTAGCCAGTAATTGGCAATATTTTATGAGTACGATTTTTGTACCCCGATAGCTTTTCCCTTGCAAGAAATAATCAAGCTTCACAGGTGTTACGTGAATAACAATAAAATCTGACAATAAAAGAAATTGAAACCTTCGAAAAACTGACCAAGTGCGAATTTGTCTCGCATGCATAAGGTTCCGTACCATTGAGAGATTGCATGAATTAAGTACCATTAATCTTTTTTAAATTGACTTAAGCTGTCTGTGACGACAATGCATGGTCGTCACAGTCAGCAGAATGAGATGGGTATCTACCTATTTATATGCATCAAAATGTGTGTAATTTATATTTTTAGAACATATTCTAACAAACAAATTTAATTTAAGTCAAAGTCGACCTTCTTTACGAGAATGTATTTGGTTTTTGGGATAGGAAAGTCAAAAAAGTCAGTTTCTTAATTTGTTTATAACCTTTTAAAGTAGTCTTGCTTGATATATTCGTTTACTTAAAAAAAGGAAGACCAAGACTGACCTACCATGACCAAATAGGTCGAGTTCTGTTTTCTGGTGGTGTCAAAAGTCTTAGGAATCGGCGTGCATGTATGAAGAGAATGATGAAGGTAGACGAGGCACGAGAGGTTTGTCAGGACCGGGATATCTGGCGCTCTACACTCTCTGCCTACCCCGTTAGGGACCTGGCGTGAAGATACATACATACATACTTAAAAAAGGACCCGATTAGTACAGCGGTGTGAAATTACCGTTTGATTCGAAGGGTGGCGGGTTCGATCCCCGCACCGGGACAAAAATTTGTATGGCCTACAAATATATGTTTCGGGTCTGGGTGTTCGTGTATGTGTTGTATGTGAACAACGGCACCCACGACACAGGTTTAAAATGATTTTGTGGGGCAGGAAAAAAAAAGGGTAAAATGAGAAGATTTTTGTTTGACAAATAAACAGTTAATTTTGGAATATCTGAAAGATATTCGATTCCGATTTTACTTTCTAAATGAAGTACAGTATCTAACAAGAAATATTGCACATCGACCTTAGGAAGGAGACTTTGGCTTATTTCGCGTCTGTAGAGCGTTATCTCTTTCGCACCATATTAATGTGACGTCTATCCTGCCTACGTAGGCAGTGTGCAGCAGAGATAACGCTCTACGAAGTCGAAACTAGCCGATTGTCTCTTTCGTAGGCTCGATGTACAATATTTTTTGCTGGTTACTGCACCTTTAATGCACAATAGACAAAGATTATGCGTTGTGTAATAATGGAACATAATTGTCATTATGATCGTGTATTTGTAAAGCCATTGCATATCGTGAAAAGAAACGGACACAATGAAGAAAAATGTACAAATGTGTTGCGTGATTGTGGTATTTTCCGCGGTCTTCAATTAACATATCTCCATGTTTGCTCGTTGTTCGTGTACATGGCCGTATTGCTAATAGATACATCAGAATTCATTACAGCCTCACTGCTTTTACCTAATGACGCGTATAAATTATTTTGTTATTTTAAAGCCCCGAAATTGCTGCAAGTCCTCAGAAATGGCAACGCACCTGCATTTGGACCTTTGGTCTTTTTATTATTATATTACTTACTTAGATGACCCGTTGTACTTCGTACTGCCGTAGAATTAAATGATAAGTCAAAGATTTCACTAGTAGGAACACGGATCAAATTATTTGTATGGGAAAATGTAAGTTCCTTCTTGAGTTTTAGTGAGACTAACAAACTTTTTTTTATACTTATGTATAGGACATACACGGAACGTGACACTTTTTCGTGCGTGCAGCCGTCGTTCATCTATTTATAAGACGATATCACGTCAAAAAAATACATTGTTTGTTAGGTGCAAGTTCGGCCCTATGTAAGAATTGCGCGGTATGGGTCCACCGCGTGGGGATTATTTACCTATATTTTATGAATTACCTATGATATCCTTTTGGAAGTTGGACTAATTTGAACTGCTTTGAGAAATTTTATATATACATTATTATTATAATGATAATGTAAATCAATATTCAAATTATCTTCATTTCCTTTATCTTGAGTTGTGCTTAAGTTCTAAAGTCTAAAGTCTGAATTGTAATCTATATAATTTCCAAACCTTCGTTAAAACCGCAGTGTCTGAAAAAACCCATTTCTCATTCCTAGCATAGTTTCTAAAGAAATGTGAGATAAATATATCTATTTATATCCAGCGACGATGTGTTCATGTCTTTCCCAAGGCCGCATATCTGTTTGCTCATTTATATTGTTTGTTACACCCAATATCGTGTATTAATCTTCATCTGATCATTGTTGTTTATGAGACAATGGGCAGGGTGGCGCCCGTTTCGCAACGTTGGTAGTTATTAATGTGTCTTAATACACTACTATTTGGCTTCTTAGTCTCAGCTCAACTATCTTTAATGTGCTATTTTTTTATACCTTTCTTGATGTAGACGAAACAGCAACTTGTAAGGTAAATAAGTAAGATTGAAGTTACCACTATTACTACGCTGCGGTCCTGGCTTCAATTTCCGGGTAGGGGGTTGTCAGAGATAAGGGTGTAAAGTCCTTTATCTCTGGTTCTATTGGGATTTTTCCATTTTCTGGAAATTTCTTAGTACCTCGAAATTTGGTTATGTTCCCGGAGATGTCAACAGGCTCGCCACCTGTTACATGGACCAAAACGTAACCGGCGAATCATGAGTGTTTGCATGTATGCTTGAATGCTTGCATTTACCTCTGCCTACCCCTTCGGGGATAACAGGCGTGAAGTTACGTTAAATTACGTTTTAGTTGAATAACAGTTGATGAAAACGTACTAAATGTTAAATTTCAGATCAACTTGTAGGTACTTCACTTGGAGTTCAATCTAGAATACTTTTTGTGCCAAAATCATTGAGTTTGAATTCCAAAGTAGGGGAGCACAGTTTTGAATTTAATTACCAGCAGCCTGTATGATGGAGTAGGTAGTAGCTAATAAGCTATCACAAAAAGTCTAATTATAGTAGTAGTTACTAAATCCTCAGTAATAATGAAGATAAAAAATTAATGTTCGAAATTCGTCGTCGAAGTTAATTCCAATTCAAATAAGTTTAGTTTTAGGTAAATATTTTATCTATTCTTAGTGTTATTTCTTATTCTAGGTATTGAGAAGAAAAAATACAAAAATGTTAAATTTTAATTTCAGCTTGAAAATTAATCAACATTAGATTCAAGATCGTTAATGGCTTTGAACCTATTAGTCAGTTCACTGGTGTAATCACCATTTTTTACACGCTGTGTACGGCCCACCAGATAGTCCTTAAAGAGTTCTAACGGACTACCTCTTATACCTAATTTTTCAAGCCTTTGTACAAGGATAAAGACGGAGACAGAATCGAAAGCCTTTTTAAGGTCTAAAAAGACGGCTATGCATTTATTACCTGTATCTATTTTATCTACTTTTTTTTATTAACTTGTTAACTAAGTACTTTTGTTCTAAACCATTTTACTAGGTACTTTACCCCAGGTAACACTTTCATAGAACAGAAGTTTTTACAAAGGAAATAACTATTTATATCCAAGAGTATATTATGCAGGATGTAAGAAAAGATGGAGGAAGCTTGCTCTGCTGCGATTTTATTTATAAAACATCTCTTGATCAAGATTTGATATCTAAAAATAAATGTGGCTTGTCATTTCTCGTAATTACGATGGATCGACACAAGTAGTCACAAAGTCGCAATGCTCAGTCATTCTTTATCGTCCATTAACTTAACTTCGCTTTGAATTGATAAGCTCTTCTTTTTTAGAGTCGATTAAAAAGGAATGTAAAAATTAAATTTAGATGGGACCGGCTTTAACGGCTTAAATTTTAATTGTTCTGGCCCCAAATCTTGAATTCGGTATTGTGAACAACACGATTGACGCAATCCTTTTTGCTTGCTGTTTGCAGTTGACTGAGCAACGTTGGATTGTAGAAGTTTCAAGTTTATTTATTTTCATTTTGGAAAACACTATCTCGAATTTTTCAAAAAGGATTGTGTACTACCAATCGGTTCCTTAATCGTTAAGACAGGTTTTTCAATTTGTTCAAGGTTAAACGTTGTTGTAACATTGCACATCCCTCCCTTTACTTTAACCGATTTCTTTTAGTTAGAGAAGGACGTGAAATGTTACAATAACTTTTAACAAATATCGTGGTGCAACCCAGGCTTAGACTGAGGCTGTGCCAAAACCAAACTTCCCCATTCAATATTATGACGAATAATCAAACTTACAACAAATAGTGTTTTATATTTGCAACACTTGGACATTAGTTTTAAATTAGTATCTATGATCCGTTATTTCTGGTACGGATGAAGGAGTTGATCCACAGTATAATACACAACACAAAGTGAATTTGAAAGTGACCGCGATCGTAGATCGAATATGCGCGTGCACGTCGTGCTGCGCATGGTGCGGAACGCCGGCGCAGGCGCACCTATAGACTAGAGGTATACAAATAAGCGCACCTCTATTTATATTTATCATTCAGCTAATATAACTTCTGTTTATATAGATGTTAATCATTGTCATTGTACGTACCGAGTCTTTACTCTATCTATAGGTAGTTGTACTATTTATTTTTCGAACCAGCGACCTCAGGATAACCAGTCCAGCCGTTTTACTTATTAGGTAGACTTCGGTAGCTTATAGGTAGTTGTTTTTAAAAGAAAACTTGAAACCAATTTAATGTACCTATCTACTTAATTTATTGCTGACGAATTTAATTTTAAATGGATAATTTGCTTTAACTTATGATATACCTATTTTAATCTGAAAAATTAGTAATGCTTACCGAATCATTTCACATAAGATGGGGCTGCACGTTTATTATTTACCTACTTTCTGCCTAATGTAAATGATTTAGCAAAAAAAATTACGGACTCTCATACAAAGTTGCGACAATTTATCTACTTGAACCGCCCATGTCGCAAAAACTAAGTACCTATTCACTAAGTAGATACCTCTTTGCCTAATTTCTACCTTATACCTATATAGGTTTTCATTATTATGTGTAATTGGTGTGCATTATGAAGGCAAAATACATTTTACCTATATTAAGTAAGAAGGTAACTATTAAATTTTTTATACTAGGTTAATGTATGTATCTTCACGCCAGGTCCCTAACGGGGTAGGCAGAGAGTGTAGAGCGCCAGACATCCCGGTTCTGACAAACCTCTCGTGCCTCGTCTACCTTCATCATTCTCTTCATACTAGGTTAATGACTAATTTATTTCCTTTATTATCGTGAAAAATAAACTTAAATAACATACAAGTTATTTGCTGCAAGCATTGGAAAACCTTTTTTACTGATAGAGTTCCAGAGTAGGAGCTCGAGGGCGTAGACAACACCGCATTACCTAATTTATCTGCCGCTAAATGATAGTGTTCAGCATGTTCAGCACTATCGTGTTCCGGTAAGATGGTAATGTATGGCCCCGTAATAACCATCAGAGACACAACCTTTGACCTCAGGTGTCTCTGTAAGTGTCTATAGGCTGCAGTTTTCACTTTACATCAATGTGAACTGCATGGTTATTTGCCACCTTTGTAACATTAAAAAAACCACCTCAAAATTAATAAAAAAAACATTAAATAGACAAGGAACAAACTGCGATCCGTAGAGCGCGAGCGGCGCGGGCGCAGCTTTAGTGATGTAATCAGCACGCAAGGTCGCTATGCAGTGTCACTACAACCGGTTTGTGTACAGGCTACCACGTTTTTTGCGTAGTTTCGCTTAATTTATTTTCGATTACGGATATTTGCACACATCTCAGTGCTGATTCTATGTTGTCTTCATTAATTACTGACCTTTTTGTAATTTTGTTTGTCGTCTCATGGACTTTGCTTTTAGATTAGGTTAGGTTAATACCTACCTATTAATTGTTTTAAACTTTCACGATTCGAGTGTCGAGGTAAATACTTCGATTAAAATAGTACGCGATTAAGTCCCGTTTACAATTTAAAAATATGAATACCTACCTAATTGTTGCAGGTCGTGCTTTAAAATGCTTATGACATGTACACTATTTAATATTAGATGGATTAAGAGCAGCTGATAAACATGCCTTCCTTCATCTCGCGATCGTGTTACTTTATCAACAAAGGTTGATACCTATATGATCAAAAAACATTGCAAATGTATTCATAATAAATATTAAAACATCTTTCTCCGTCGTTGCGGACATATTATGTATAATGTACTAGCAATTTTTTTGTCGATGAGTGTCTTTCAATCTGTCTTATCAATTCTATCTGTGGAACATCAACAAGATAATTTGCCTTGGTTTGTAATTTTGGTCGTGTTGTTCCTATTGTTGATCTGAAACGTTTGGGACCACGCTCCAGATTTTACTATCCAACACTTCAGTAAAATTGAGTCATAAACTCCACTTTATTGTGCTTCACGCCCAGGAATAACTGTTAATTTGGGCTTGCTGTTGACTTTCACGCACTCGGAATATTTTTTTTTCAACGAAATACTTTGATTTATTATCACGATATCATTAAATCTGTAGATTATACTGAGCCTTTTTATTAACTACCTACTACTAACAGTAGCAGCTAGCAGCTCAGATAATATCATCTTATGACGTTGTTACCATAATATAATTTTATTATAATGATTGAATTTCGTTACGATGAATCCTCAAAGGGATGAACTAAGCACTTATGCTGTAACACACACTATTCTATGTTAAAAAATCATCCGTATGTTGAGATGTTTTAATAAACGTTACAAAATTAAGGGTTTCGTAAAATTCAGAATGTTCTTTAAGTAATTCTTCTTAATAAAATTAACACGTGTTGAAAATTATTTAATTCATAGTCTGCTTTAATTAAATATGTTTGTGTTTTAATTGGAATATTCATATCATCAATATCATTGACGACCAGGGGTGCGACCGCCTATCGAAATTGCTGTTGGCACTGTCATTGCTGTCAAATTTTCGATTTTTACTTTAACCAAATAACAATAATGAAAATAATCTACCATTGTCGCTTGTTTATCACCTACGAAAACGAGAATATCAATCAGATTATCAATACTACTTTTAAAATAGCTACAAATCGACATGAAAAATTGACAGCAATGACAATGTCAGCAGCAATACAGATAGGCGGTAGCACCCCAGGCAAATATAAGTATTTATTAGTGATTTAAATACATAAATACCTGTATTTATATTGTTTATTAACAAGCACTTAAAATAAATTGTCTCTGTACCGTAAACAGTGTTAACATAATAAGTTTTAAGTTCATATGAAATAGTGCATAAAATTGAGTTCAACTTACACATGTTAAGTGAAACCTTACGTTGACTGCGCCTAATGAATAGGTATCTATGAGGGATTGAGAACAGCTTAGCTATTAGTCAAGTTAACCCTATTTTATCCATATACCTACTTACTGACATATTTTCCTATGGATATTTTTGAGTGAAAAGTTAGCGGTTAAAAGTAACGGTAATTGTATCAAATGATATTTTCAATTGATTACTTATATACGAGATAACGAATGACATATTTACTGACTAGCTGTGCCTGCAACTTCGTTCGCGTGGAATAGTCACATTGGGTAGCATTTTTTTATATAAATTTTGGTTAATTTTGGAACATAGGAAAACACTCATAGATAGCTAATAAAATCTGGTTTACAATTAATACTTCTATGTACACGATATTTGACTAACACCATTAACGCCATTAACGCTACCAACTTCACCAAGTCCACCACCAATGACAGCAACGCCACCAATGCCACCAACGCCACTAACGCCACCAATTTCACCAACGCCATTAACGCCACCAATGCTACAAAAATCATCAACGGCACTTACGACACCAACTCTACCACTACCAACGCCATCAACGCCACCAATGTTACCGTCGCCACCAACCCCACCAATGCCACCACAGAAAAGTATCTATTCCGTGAATGCCACCAACGCCACAAACGCCACCATCGCCACTGCCACCACCAGCAATGCCACAAACGCCACTAACGCCTATTAAATGTAAACCGCATTCAACTCTGTTTAAAAGTTTTGAAGCAGTGCTTGAAGTAAATTTTCAATTGACCATAACTTCTTCCCTTAACCGATTTTGATAAAACAAAGTTTTGACAACGCTCCTAATTATTACCTGTGAAAACGCGTTCAAATCCGTTGAGTAGTTTCGAAGGTATAATGTACCAAACAGAGAGACAGACAAACTATAATTCTATTTCTCTTCTTTAATCGATTTTTTCTTATGTTTTAAAAGTGGCAAACAAGTATGCACTTCACATTGATGTTAAGTGATGACTGCAGCCTATAGACACCCACACAAAGACCCGAGGTCAAAATGCAGATGCGTTACCACTTCTGAGGCCTAAGGTGTTATGCCTCTGTGCCGGAAATTACAGGGTTGTGCTGAACACTACCATTTTGCCACAAGTATATTAGGTAATGCGGATGTTACTGGGTCTCTACCACCAGTAACTAGTAATTACTTATATACGAGATAACGAAACACATTTTTACTGATAACAAATTCTAGTGGCGAAACTCAATTATATTGACACATACGCCACCGTATTATTTATTATCAACGGTGCTCAACGGTGCGGTTTTCACGTTCGTTCCTGCCCAGAACGTGTAAATTGTGGAACGAACTTCCCTCTGAGGTGTTCCCTAGGTGCTACAATATGGGGTTCTTCAAAAATGGCGTCAAAAGAGTCCTTCAGGGCTGGCAGCGCGTTGGCAACTCCCCTGGTGTTGCAAATGTTCATAGGCGACGGTGACCACTTTCATCAGGTGGCCCGTTTGCTTGTCTGTCAATCTTCAGACATAAAAAAAAAAAAAAAAATTATATACATGGTCTGCCGCTAAATGATCGTGTCAACCGCTTTTGGCGTCATAAGTCGCATGGTGGTAGAGTTTCAGTGTAGGAACTCGAGGGCGCATGCACAACCGCATTACCTTATCTATCTGCCTCCAAATGGTAGTGTTCGGCACTATCGTGTTCCGGTTAGGTGGTAATATACCGCCCTGTCCGGCACAGAGCCTCCTGCCACTTTAGGCCTCAGGAGTGGCAACGCATCAACATTGAAATCTTTGGTTTCAGGAAGATGCATAGACGCTACAGTATTAGTTACCAGTCAATCTCTTGACAGAGATCAATAATTGTAGCTCGGATTCACGTAATCTCTGGCGAATAAGACATTCTAGTAATTTTGATATCATTCTTGTTTGGTGAAGGCCGAGTTATGAATTATGACATATTTTGTGCCAATAATTTTAATATATCGTACATTGTCTATTCAAACTGTACATTTTTGTTAGTCATCGACAAAGCAATAAAGATTTTATGGCGCTATGGCTTGGCTTATTATATTGGCTCTGTGGTGTAGTTAATAGATTTATAGGAAAACCTGAAGAAGAATATAATAATATATTCACAATTAAAAAATATATTTACTTACTCATAATTTATTTTTGTATCATATAAAGCAAGAAAAAGCGTTTTCGCTGACAGCTCCACTCTAGGTATAAATATCGTGGGTGTTATTGACATACCCAGACCCGAAACAAACACCTGTAAGCTATACAAATATTTGTCCCAGTTTCGTACACTACCATTACCAATTGAACCCTGGCTCACGGGGTGCGCCAACTAGGTAAAGATTTGTACAGAGAAAAATGAAAAAAGATACACCGGTAAAACGGCTTTGAAATATTATCTAGTAACTCCTAAGAACATTCCTGGTATTTAAATTAATATTAATTATCCTAAATTAAAAGTTTAAATTTGAAGGTTGTTAGGAAAGAACATTTTTATTTTATTTAAGTAAAAATATTTAAAAAACCATGTGTCCTTTAAGCTCTCTAGATAATATTTCTAAGATGAAAAAATTGGTTGGTACAGGGTAGTACCAATTTTTTTTCTTTTTTTTTTGTACACATATCAATGGAACTTTCTATGATTATTTTTGAAAAAACTTGAAGTAAAGTGAACAATAAATATAATTTCATAAATAACAGTAACTGTAACACACTGGACACAATTTTGTAAAACACTCTTATTTTCCTCAAATTCAGCATCAAAATTCCATAATTCATCCGCTCGCACAACTCGTTTGTCATTTTACTTTGTATCATCAAGCCAAGTTGAGTGTTATGATTCTATTCATTTGTGAACGTCAACTTAATTTTTGAATGAGTACAATTTCCGTCAAAAAAAAATGTTTTCTATATTTAAATTGTTTTACTTTAGAACACTGATGGAATAAAGCTTTTATGCTTAAAGAAAATAATCATCCAGGTCATCAATTGATGAATACTTAGATATTTTGCCATCCGGAGTGAAATCCAAGGAGTTTAAATTATTGGGAAAATCTGGAGGCGATGTACTAAAGTAATTGGTAGTATCTGGATAAATTGTGACGTAATCATCATTCAGATGAATGCCGGTATTTATTGGATTTTCGAGGACGTTATCAGCTTCATTATTATTAGTGTCGATAGCGGTATCCTCTAAGCTTTCTATAGTTTTATAATCAGCCAATGTTTTAATATTATCGTTTATAATATAATTTTTGCGTGACGTTTTATCGCCATAATTTATTTCTTCATAGACCTTACGGTTTGGTAAACTACTGATAATCGAGATTTCGTCAGAGTCATTAATGAGATTATTTGAATCTTGTGTTGTTTCTCTGTGGAAAATTCGCGATGTTTCCTCGATGTTTCCCGAAGGTTGGTTTGGCAAAACGAAATCAATGATTTCACGCAATGATGTAAATTTTGCGACTCGGTTGTCGACATCATTGTTTATGTTTGCCAATATCAGTGCATTGTTTTTGTCCTTATTTATGGAAGATTCTGAGGAAGATGGATTTTCTGACATTTGTCTTTCTTTATCATTAGACATCGTATTTTTTGACTGTTTAACACGCTGGTCATCTTTTCCATTCATGTTTGAATATTGGTTTGGTTTTGACTTTTTAAAATATGCGCTTATTTCTCTTTTAGCATTGTTATAGTCCTCATTTGTATTCACATTAGAGAATGAAGCTTGCATTACTTCATTTGGAATTGAAGTAGGTGACATATTCCAATAATGAGGTTTCCAAATGTCCCTTACATCTAAAGGATATTCTACTTCAGGAAAATAACTTGTATCATGCAAATTGAAGTCACCAAAAGTAAAATCTGATTTGGACAAACTCGGAGTCGTCGAAGGAGTACCTTTAGGAGTACTTTTAAAGACTGGCAAAGTATCATAAATGCTGCGAAATATTTTTGTATCTTTTAGTTTCGTTTTCTCTGAGGTAGACGGTAGGTAATAGGAAGATGCAATCTGTAATTAAATATAATAAAAAATAAATATTATATTGTGAAAAAAAAAATCTCCTATACGACTACCATTATGACTATAACGTAACTTCAGGCCTGTGATTCCCGAAGGGGTAGGCAGCGATAAATGCATGCATTCAAGCATACATACTTACTAAATTTGACTGTTACACACAACATTTTGAATCCGTAGGCTTTTTTTATATTTTATAGTATTCTGTTACCTTTCAATAAATGAGACAAATATGCCAAAGAGACAAGAACCAATTAAATGTACTAAATGTTCATTAATGGTATCATATTCTATTCTCACCTGATTATGCACCATAATAATTAAAATTACCGTCGTCCCTTTAAGGACTCCCATTTTGATGTAAATTGTTTTTCAATTTTCATTGCTCTATATACAAAAAGTTAACTTATTTATTTCAATAAATGTCTTGATAAAGACTGCGATAATTTTATTTCATTGAAAAATGTTATCTTTTCGACATTTGTTAATCATTAGTATTATGCAAAATGGTAAAATATATGTAGGTATTAGGTTCTAAACTGGATGATAAAGAAAAAGTGTAATTTTATAGATATCTAAACTATATTGCATGTGTGTAAATAGTAATATTTGGTAAAGAATGTTACACAAAATTAGAAAATTGGATGTATAAAATAAATACAACACGTTCAGGTTATGATTTAAAATACATAGAAGAATTAACAATTCTGTGACTATTTGATTACTAGTAAAGTATATTTTCGCTCACCTCCTCAGTAGTCAATATAGAAGTGGCATAAAATATTGAAAAGTTATTTTTGCAAACACCCTTCGGTTACAATAATTATGTATGAACCCTTATATGATACTTCAAAAAATAAATAAATATGGTTCTAAATTTAATTTCTGTTTTTATTTTTATTACAGTAGGTACTCTAAAAAATAGTAATATGATTGGAAGAGAAGAGGCATAGTTATAAATATTGTTAATTTACAAAATAATAAAATCGGTTTGCTTAGATTACTGAGATAAGTCGTACCTACATCAAAATGTACTGGGATATGACCTTATCTTTTAACAAATAATATAATCTAGTGAATTCTAGTGTGTAAAACGTTACAACTGATAGTGGCACTGTATGTAATATTTTTCAAATTGCTAGTCCAGTTCCAATATCCCCTTCTGTTTTGTCTAAATATTTTTCTGTATTTTCTGTCTTCAAATCTGACCCAAATATATCTTTAGCCAAATTTATGAGAAGTTCAGCCACATTTAGAGCTTTTTTTAATTTCTCTTCAACATTTACTATATTTGTGTCATTATTATCACTTGGTGGAATCGATAAAATTTCTTCACGCAATGTGTCTGACGATTGAATTTCGTGTACTAAAACTAAAAATGGTATTTCATCCTCAGTTTCCGTGGCGCAGTCGTTTGTCCTATTATTTTTTTCCCAAAAGGATTTATTGAAATTATCTACACTAAAATCATCAATAATAATGTCATGTTCTTCTTTTTCAGGTAACGAATGTTCTTCTAACTCCTCATTCTTGGAAGTGTCAACAGCAAGGTTAGTATTATCTTTCGGATGATCATTATTCAATGATGATGGATTTTCAATCATTTCATTATTCAACTCTTTTGGTGGTATTTCAAGCAAATTTTCATTTTCTAAGCATTTGGATGTATTTGCACCTGAGACACTAGTTGCATTATTTATTACTTCTGAACATTCTTCGTCACCAAAAGTTGTGTTCAAAATTTCAGATACTATTTTGTACTCATTAATAACAGTATCGTTTGTATTTTGTACCGTTGCTGCATTTTCTTCTTTAACTATATTTATATCTGTGCCATTTTTCTCATTTAGACGTATATTGTGTTGCATTTGCGATTCGGTCTCAATTATTTTTTCAATATTTAAATCATTGCTTGTTGTACACTCCGTTACTAAATTATCTTCGTTGTCCGTGGGATGTGTTATAATAATTGTCGTTTCCAAATGGGGACTTACATTTTCTTTGTTGTATTTCTCACTAGTTTCATTTTTGTTGGTCTGTATTGGTAAAGTCTGATTAAGAGTATGCGATGAAGATTCTTTTTCTGTTGTCAAAGCTTTAAAAGACGTTTTTACATCATTCGGAAATGGTTCAAGTACTGCGTCTGATAAAATACTTTGTTTGTAATAAAAAGGTTGAACTTCTAAAACTGACGTAGGATATGTAACATCGGGAAAGTATGTTTCTAATATGTCTTGTATAATATCAGCTTCAGGTAGAGGTCCATTATTAAGAGAAGTTGAACTGGCTATAAATTTTGGAGAGGTATTTTGCCGAGCTGAGTCAGTGAAACTTGACCCTTGAACTGGATAGTTGCACTGTGGTTTTTGTTTTTCATTTCTGGAACTGAGGCTTGTAGTTACCTGGGAAAAAACATTTAATCGCTTAGAATGTTGAAATGTATGTATGTTTTCTCCTTCCTAAGCCTTATTCAATATATTTTAATGTTTAAATTGTTTATATAACTGTTTGGTATTTGATGTCTGTGACTGCCAATTACAGGATGTTAATTTTTCAAATAAGCTAGCTTCACAATTATTTTTTACGTAAAAATAGTTAAATTGTACTTACATGGTTTAAAAATAACAAGGCAATGGGGATCCATTTCAATTTCATCTTGGAGATTTACAGCACATGTCTTAATTCACAATGTCCTTTTTCTCTATCTTATTATTAGCATCATTCATACATTATTTTTATACTGCAACCTTATTTCCATGTCTAGGTATTTATATAATATTGTATTACATTAATTGCATTTCAAAATACGAATGAATCTTGAAATCATGTGATGATAAAAGTTACATTGTGTGTTTTATCGGTATTCAGGCATCTAATAGATATTACTCAACTATAAGTTTATTTTTAAAAAATAAGCAAAACATTATAGTTCGAAGGTGATATATTTTGAAAATAAAAATTATCTTATAAACCCGTACTACTCAATTGAAAATATTACACATATTTAACTCAAAAATATCAGTTTTAAAATGGCAGGTTAGGGAAAGGTTCGGGATATTTATTTAACACCAAATCGGGTTTAATGAAGAATCATTTCGAAACGAATCAGCACCGTCCACAACCGCCGCCGCACCCGCAACCGCAACCGCCACCGCAACCTCCTCCGAAACCAGCGTAGGGAATAGGCAGAGGTGGTCCACCACCATAACCGCCGCCAAAACCGCCGCCGAATCCATTACCTCCACAGCAAGCAAGCAAGAGGATCGGTAATAGGATGTCTAGGTCATCGTCATCGTCGTATCCTCCGAAGACACCAGGGAATCCACCGAAAGGATACCCGCCGTATCCACCAAACTGAGCTTGAGCCCAGTGAAGCTGAAACAAAAATACGCTTAAGCTTAACCTCACAGCCTCACACTAAGAATAAACCTATCTCGTAGGTGCCATTATACACACACAACACATACACAAACAGCCAGACCCGAAACATATCTATATGCCATACAAATATTTGTCCCGATACGGGAATCGAAACCGTGAGCCTCTGTTAAAAAGGTAACCTACTATCAGGGAACTCGGGCCTAATTCTGCTAACATAATTGTTAATTTTATTGGATCATGATTGAATTGACGTGCTGGTGTCTTGCTTTAACCAATGCGCGCGATCTATTTTAGAGCAAAACAGCGAAGCGAATCAATAGTGATCCAACATTTCTTATGACTAATTAAGTAAGCATAATTACGCCTCTGGTCGCTTGATCACATGGGTCATGCCCATGTGATCGATGGTAACGAAAGCTATATTTGATTGATAAGCGGATAGAATGTACACATACATTAAGAGGAACAAATTTAATAAACACGAAAATCCTTATTTATGCGTAATTTTGATAAAAGAAGCGTTGGCATAAGTCTGCGTTACGGGAATGTTATTTTGTAAGTCTGAACTTAATAATTTAGTGGGATAAATCCACACGGATTATTAGATAATCATGACTAAATAATATCAAGAACACTTTGCTTGAGAAAATTTTACAAACATGGTTGAGAATATTTTTTGGCAGGATTGTGAGTTAGAGAGAAATGTTTATTTTTGTTTTATATTTACCTTCAACAGGAATAGGAGCGCAACAACTATACTGAATTTTACAGAAGCCATTTCGAATGTCTTTGTTTACTCAGTGAAAACGGTTGCTTTTATACAAAATTCGTGTAAATGGTATCTGCTAAAACTATTAAGCAATGTTATTATTTCGTCATTAATTATATGTGTCAACCCGAACACGTTTTTTGTTATAACAATGTGCTTTTGATGAATTTACTTTGTTGTAGACATGATTCGAAGAAATTCATGATCTCACGTGCGTAGCGCGTTGGGACATTCTTCGTACGAGTAGTTTAATCTTTAGACCTACGCTAGACAGTACCTATTAAGCTGAAAATATGTGTTATTGTTAGACTAATTCTAATGATAATAATTTAAAATTACTAAGAGTCCAATTTTTCTCTATCTGCAATTAATCAATATCAACTAAATAAGTGATCATGGATTCCATTTTTCTGACACATTCCAGTTTTTCCAACGTTCTGGAACAAACAATCCAATTTGGGCCTGTGTCTGTCAATTCTTTGTTAGCGGATTTAAAATATTTTTAAATATGTTCTTCAAAACTGAATATTTACACTATAAATATGCAAAACAAAATGAAATATATCATAAATCTTTCTTTAAAATTGCAGTATGTAGGTACTAACTTCATACCCAATGCCCATTAGCAATTTAAATTTTTTACAGATTTAAATTTTGAGCTCACGTAGGTACGTAGGAACATACAGAGGTAAATATCTAACTGGTTATCAAAAGCAATCTTGAAAAGTTAAGACTTATTTAATTATGTCCTATCAAGAATAATATCGTGTTTGTCTAGTTTAACATCAAATCTACCCGAATTCAAACGATGGACTCATTCATACCCACCAGAAACATTTTCATGCTAAATATGGTCGAAATGAGGCCATATACTTAATTGAGTCGCACTCGCTAAAAGTTATCAGGGGGCCAACCGCCTAACTCTAATGCTTCTAATCTGCCCTGCTCTAATCTTCAGCTTTTGATTATGACATCATCTTGTCAGTTTCGTACCGCCTTACTTTTTCCTGGAAGTGTTTTAGTCCGCAGCATCGACACAGTACAAATATGAACAGTATGAAAACTACGTACAAAACGTTCGAAAAGGCACACTAACAAAAACATGCACATCGACGCACGATGAAGCAAGTGACTCACTACTGCAGAGACCTCGCGCATGTTTGTGTGAGTGTGACGTTTCAACGTTTTGTACGTAGTTTCCATACTGTTCATATTTGTACTGTGGCATCGATGAGCTGCGTTGTGTCGTCGATGGTCTGCAGGTATATACTTATTAGCTAAATGTTTTAATAGGCTGTATGAAACTGACAAGATAAGCATTAGATTTAGGCGGTCGGCCCCAGATCTTATGTAGAGTCAAGTTCTTAACTCTACACACCCTCACGTCCTAACTCTACATATCCTATTCATCATCACTCCAGCCGAAATATGTCTATTACCGCACAAAGCCTTCCCCAAAGACCCATAACTGTATTAGGGGAGAAAGTCCCATAATCGCCACGCTTGGCAGGCGGATTGGCGATTGTAGTTGCGGTAATGTATCGCAGGACGCTGCTGACCATCCTGCGTTGTTATTTTGACTAGCGCCCTATTGGGATGGTAGGACCGCCTTTGTTCGGGTGAATGACTCCACCAGAACCGAATAATTCTCCCCCACTAGAGGGTAATGAGGTCATCACGCCCCAAAGCCTTTAGGCCACTACTGGCCCTATTAACTTCCAAAGAAAAAAACATCCACTGTTCAATCTGTTCATAACTATTGTGTAGTGACCAACCGGCCAAGCCACGTACTTTGATGATGTAGAGTTTGTCCAGAAACTTTTTAAATAATGCTGATCGCTGTCATGATACTTACTGGTTATAGAGCTCCAGTGACGGAGCGAACGAACGTAGACACCACGGCATTACCAAATCTGCTTGTCGCTAAATGGAATTTTTCAACACTGTGGTATTGCGGTCATGTGGTAATGGTACGGCTCTGTAATTTTTGTGGAGGAGTTGTTACCAAAAAAGGAGATTGAGATAAATAGAGGTCAAAATGCAAATGTGTTGCCAATCCTGAAACCTAAGTCGTTACATCTCTGCATAGAGCAACACGGCCCACTGGCCACGGCGGACCAGAGGGGAGTAGCCATAGCGTCTGTTACCGATGCAAAACAGTCTGTCATTTTTTGTCAGGGGAAATACGTGTGACTCTCACACTACACAAATAGTCTATTACTACGAAACTCACACCTTGACTTTAACAAATACCTCCGGTACGCCGCGGCCGGTGTCCCGTGTTACTATGCATCTCTGTGATAGTTATTACGGGGTCATATATTACCATCAAACCGGACCACGATAGTGCTGAACACTACCATTTGGCGGTAGAAAGATTAGGTAGTGACTTATCATTTGCTTACACACAAGGACTACATAGCCTTTGTACCTTCAGTAATTTCTTCAGTGTTCACATCTTTAAGGAGTTTGGTGACATTGAATTATTGCATTATCAGTAAATTTTCCTTAGTTTATGTGAAGAAATTATATAGGTACTGTAATAATGCCACAGTTGGACAATTATGTTTTTTGTGTAAACTTAAATATTCCGTGTTTTACCAAACGGAACTCGTCGAGTATTTTTATATATTTTGAAATTTGCTGTTCATAATGTTCTCAGTTGCAAAATCCAAAGACAGCCATTTCCTGGCCTCAAAATTGTACATTCAGGCTAAGCAGTAACGGGATTAAGAAAGTCCTATAGAGGTCTTGACTTGTGTTGCCAGGTCTGATTTGTTATAAATCGGGGCAGACAGAAGGTAGAACAAATCGAGACCTAGGATTGTGATCGGGACAAATGCGGCCGAATGTGAGTCGAACGCACAAAGGGTGCGATACAAAATGATACAAGTACTTACTGAACATTGTTGTAACCAATAGGTTCAATTCATAGTTTTTCATTTATAGGAAAAGAACTTATCTAGAATGCTATCTATATATTTACACTAAAAATCGTTTAAAAGTAAGATACGGTTAGGTTAGAACGAAAAAAGCAATAAAATATTCCAAAATAAGCTTTGCTAGCATTTTAACCCTAAGTAGATATCCATTATAACTCCCATTAACTTTATTTGAATACGTAATTCATTTTTCGTATATTTTATACACAAGGGACCATTAATTCTAAACCAAAAGTTGTTTACTAAAATATTTTCAGTGTAATTTATTGAAATACTATCATTTTCGTGTAAAATATTGCGAGACCAGACCACATGTCAGACAAAAAGTTATCAGTTCACATGTAGAGACAAGTTTCTAACTCTTCGCGTCCTATCTCTACAAACCGAACTTCCTAAACATCCAGTAATAAATTTCTAAACGGGTTTGGGATATCAAATCAAACTCGTAATATCAATTTAGTATTTTATTTCGAAAATATTCTGTGCAATAAGCATCCTTGCTCATTTTTGTCGTGTTTGCAACAACCTGAACCTGATTCGGAATACGAGCTTCCCGAGTTTTTTCTGCACTCCCGACAACCACAGTTACCTCGACATTCACATTCTTTTTTCTGACCACAACATCCACAATCCGGTTTCGAACACCTGCCGCAGCCATTTGAACTACCATCACGGTTGGAGCTTCTTGAATTCGAGCAACTACAACCACAATTTGAGCAACTGCATCCCGAATTCGAGCAACTGCATCCAGAATTCGAACCACCACAACACGAACAATATCCAGAATTGCCATTGTTGTCACCGTTGCATGGAACAGGGACAGGATAGGGATAATAAATAGGATCGTCATCTGAATCTCCTCGAAACGCGAGCATCAGAGAGAGTAAGTCGGCGAAAGCAAATGAATCATCTTCTTCATTATTATCGAGTACTATTACTATAGGTTGAGTGGGTGCAGGCGCAGAACTTTCGCATGGAGGTTGCTGATAATTGTTATACCCAGGGTACGAGTAGGAGCTTAATGGATAACTGGATTGATAGTATGAACTATAATCATATGCTTGCTGTTGTTGAGGGCAACCATAGTAATTTTGCTGAGAATATGTATCACAATCTGATAGTAGGTCACCAAAAATGTCCCAACATGCACTGACTGAGTCCAGCTGTAAAACAATATTTGTATTAAAATATAGTCATTATTAATAACTTATATCTTCACTATTTATGTAGGTCATAGATTGGTGATAAAATGATTATACATTAATTTAGTTGTTTAATAAATATTTAGTTCCTACAGTTTAGTAATTACAGTCGTCACAATGGCGATAATTATAAGTAAGAGTTGTAGCTTGTCAGAAGTAATAGTATTTAGATTTAAAATGTGGTTAGAACAAATAAGAGGGTATTTGATGTCTTTTAAATTGATCATCTATGAATTAGCATCAAAGGTTAGATAGGTATAGTCGTTAACGTTACCTGAATGTATAATAAACACACAAACAGAGTAAAAACTCTGCAAGACATCTTACTGTCCTTGTAACGAGTCTTACAGTCTGCTCAACAAGAATAAAATAGAATTGTCTATACTTTCTTTTTATATTGTGCTTCAGTAAAATAATCAAAACAAAAATTACGTCTATTTTGTAATCATTAAATTAAGTGCAAGGCAAACACGTCCCATGAACCTCATTTTAAATCATTTTAAAAGACTTTAAAAAGGCCTATCGTTTTGACACGTACAGTTGTATTCTGGGAACTCAAAAATAGTAGATATTATATAAATTTTATTAAAACGTCAATTTTTTAATTAATTTTTATTTCGACATCCATGATACTGTGGTTCTACAAGGTTACATAGTAAACAAATAAAACTGTAGAAATATAACTAACACATACACTCAAATTTTATATTGTCATACAAAATTGAGGAAGATCACACATTGTTCAGTTTCACGACAAAGTTTACTTCAGAAGGATCTGATGGATTGGTATAAGCTTGTACCGACGGTACACCAATATCAGGGCTTTCACTGATGGTAACAACGGGTTGGTCAATACCTCCGCCTAGAGGCAGGCTAAATGGGGCTCCGTTGTTTGGAAAAGGTATCGGATAGGGTATGTATATATTATTGCAACCGCATGAAGACCCGCTGTCATATCCGTAGCTGTTGGACAAGCAACTGCAGCTGTCGTCGCAACCGCATCCGTTGCAGCAACAACTGTTTGAGCATCCGCAGCTACCACCACCGTAACCACCACCGCCGAATCCACCGTACCCGCCGTATCCACCACCATAACCGCCGAATCCGCCATAACCTCCAAATCTGTTATTCCTCAACGCAAATATGAGGAAGTACAAAAGGTGATGCATGTAGTCATCGTCATCGTTTCCACCAAGGAATATAGGAGGCATGGGGCCAGGGTACCCCGGGAAATTTCCATAGTTGGACGGTGAGGGTACCGATTCAGATACGCTGGATTCGCAACCTTGGATCAAGGGCTTGATGACAGCCGGGATAACAATTTGCCCCGCGGGTTGGATGACGGATGACTGCGAATTTATTATCTCCGTTCGTCCCGCGCATTGCGCGCTCACTTGCAAATTCTGTAATAACAAATTATGTTCTTCAAAATCTATTTTTATTATGATATAATTATAGTACCAAATCGTTTAATATTGCACAAGAAAATTACCTTAATACAGAGGAGTAACGTAGTCGAAATTATTAAAGTCTGCATTTTGGATTCTATTGACCGATTTAAGTGATTGCACTTCTTATATATACTAAGGGTTTCAAAAGAAAATTGGTAACTAGGTTATTGTATGATGTAATTTAGTCTTCGATGAAGCACGTATGTATTTATAAGTTTCTCAGAATGATTTTTAATTTAATAAATTAATGCTCATTACATCACATTATATTAGTTTATTGTTTGTGGAAGGCACAAGTATATATTAAGTATATATTATAGAATATTAACTTCTGAAAAATATTATTCAGTTTTTAGCTACCATTCAGTGAAATTGGCCTTAACTACACGATTTTATTGAGAAAATAAACTAAAAAAAAAACGTTATTCGGGCATTTTGTTTATTAACTTAAAATTATTCCAACAAAATATAAAGTAGGTAACATTTAATGTGGTACACATATTCATAAAAAAACATCCATCCCGGCTTGTAAAATATTATCTCAAGCTATTACTGGATTGTTCGTGGGTATCGGGATAGGATACGGAACAGGGATAACATTTCCGTTATTGCCACAGTTACAACAACAACAGCAACCGCAACCGCCACCGCCGCCGCCACCGTAACCGCCAAAACCGCCGCCGTATCCACCCCAGTTATCCGCTAGTAGAAGAAGCAGTATCGGCAGGATGCAATGCCAACCGTCATCGTCGGAATCCGATTGTACTAAGATGGGATATGGTGGCGGCATGCCGTATCCTCCTTGTTGACCATACCCTCCCCAATATTGGGATTGAACTAAGAGCACCTGGAAAATTAATCGCAATAATCGTAAAAGTGCAATGATGGGAACAAAGCGGATAGAACAAAACATAAGTCTGATAAATATAGATGTTAGGAAGGACAGAAATACTTATTATTATTACTGTACTCAACTCTATTATGTAAACTTAGGTACTCTATATTTAATATACTAGAAATGTTATTTTTTAATGAGGAAAATCGGGATAGAGATTGATTAAAAGACCATTCCATTATAAATAGAATGACAAAACTGCATTTTTTCCGAAAAATAAGAATCAAAATTGCACGAATAATCGATCAATCAGTTTCTTGTATGAATTAAAATATCGTTCAATCACATCACTTGAAAGGAAAATTACTTTTACAACGATCTTACATTAAAATTACCCAGTAGAAGAAAACAAGTGAACCACCATATAGGCGACATTATTTGACGGATTGTTATAAATTTATCATATTTTCTTTATATACGGAAATCACACACATAATCAGTAGATTTGTTAATGTTGTACACAATAGCTTACCTAATAACAATATATTCCTCACATTAACTTTCCTATACTTCATCGTGTAGTTTCATGGAAATATTAATAACAACCTTGATAAGGATAAAAATAACTGATACAAGATTTCTATTGTTATACTTAGATAATAAGTTCAGTATTACATGGCATGTCAGTGTAATAACAGTTTCATTGTTGTGTCATCATGCAATACATGTTTTGATTACAGATATTGGTTGACGACCCGGTTAGTCCAGCGGTGCGAAACCACCGTTTGATTCGAAGGGTCGCGGGTTCGATCCCCGCACCGGAACAAATATTTGTATGGCCTACACATATTTGTTTCGGGTCTGGGTGTTTGTGTATGTGTTGTATGTGTACAACGGCACCCACGACACAGGTTTATACCTACTGTGGGGCTGTGAGTGTAAGCGTATTTTATTTTTTTTATTTTATATTTGAAATATTGTACTGGTGGTAGAGCTCCAGTGACGGAGCTCGCGGGCGTAGGCACCACCGCATTACCTAATATACTTGTCGATAAGTGGTAGTGTTCAGCACTATCGTGTTCCGGTCAGGTGGTAATGTACGGCCCTGTAATTTCCGGCACAGAGGCATAACACCCAATGCCTCAGGAGTGGCAGCGCATCTGCATTTTGACCTCTGGTCATTGTGTGGGTGTCTATAGGCTGCAGTCATCACTAAACATCAATGTGAACTGCACGCTATTTTTCCACTTCAATTACATAAAAAAAAAGTCAATGATTATTTGGAGAGCACTTGTAGACTCTATCGGAATATCATTGTTACGCCTTTTTCTACACTTTGCTTTTTTCTTGGTTGGACGTACGTACGTATACGGCTCGTCTTGAATTGGCACTAGTTTAAAATTACTTCACCGGACTTCAGGCTAAATCAATTTACATCGAGAGACCTGAGGGCGTTGCGAGGAGACACATGACACGTAATAATATGCGATTAGAGACGAACTCTCCACCAAGCCGCATTGGAGCAGCGTGGTGGAGTTAGCTCCAGGCCTTCCCTACCCACCCAAAAAATGGGAGAGACTCGTGCCCAGCAATGGGACGTATAATGGGTTGCCATTATAATTTTTTTTTATTGTAAGGACGAACGCTTTGGTTAGATTATTCTTCATTTTTGGCTTCACACGTTTATTCTATTGCGTAACGTAACTTCATACGTAGTAACGTAGATATATAATTATAACTTTTCTAGCCTGCTTTTTTTTCTGAATTACAAGTTACATTCCAGTAAACTCAGGACTGGAGGGATTTGATTGAAGTGTTCATGAGAAGGAAGCTCAATGCACTATTAGCGGAAATAAGCAATGGATGATGTGAAACTTATTTATTTATTTTTTAAAATTAATCAGATTTACTTATAATCACCTATCTGTGTGATTTCTAATTAGTTAATCATCAGTATCTATCTGTACCTGTCGGTGATGTCCAACTAGATAAGAACGATCAATCGATTATTTGATCAAGTATTGTATTTCAAATGGATTCACTCCCTTTTTTATCTCTGTTCTACCGGAGATAAAGGAATCCTTCATCTCTGGTTCTACTACTAACTACACTGAACGTTTGAAACGAGGCAAACTGCGTGGTCTGCGTGCAGACGTTTAGTAGCACAAAGTGTTTTTACATAGACATTTTCAATTATTTTTATCCCTATGTAGTTCTTTCGGGTATCTGCTTAATAAATAAACGGAAAATATTAGATTTTTTAAAAATTTTCATTAGAAAAACGCAAATACATACATATAACATAAAACAAACATGTATGTATGTATCTTCACGCCAGGTCCCTAACGGGGTAGGCAGAGAGTGTAGAGTGTAAAACAAACATGATGATTAATAACTACTTATTTAAAGATGGATACAAAAAATAAGTCATTTTAATATAAATATACTTGCCCCCTTATTCATAAACGTACTTTAAATACGTTTTAGCTATAGAATGCCTTGTCTTTGTCAGTTGCATTGTCAAATGTGCAGGATAGAAAAAGACAAAAGAGAGATTAGCAACATTTTAGCTAAAATACGATTAGAATAAGGGGGTAAGTGTTCATAAATTGCAATGTTACAAAAAAAAGATGGAACTAACAACATCATTGATTTTATCGAGACATTAGCAGAACCAAAAAGGGAAGAATCTTCTTCAGGTCGTTGTCATCCTTTTGTACGATGAACGGCACTGGTGGTAGAGATGGCACCACTGGTGGTAGAGGTGGCACCACTGGTGGTATCCGTGACAGTATCTCCGGTATCGAGCCGTAGCCATCTAAACAGCCTCCACCATAGCTGCACACACGACCATCTGTGACCTTGGGAACATTTAAAAGTATTAACCTGATTTAAAATCTAAGTTTCACCGATTTACCATTTCACCATAGGTACTATTAAATGAAATAAGCATCTGAATTTGAAAATATCAATTTCATTTTATGGCTTGTTTCACCGATTTTCACGAAAATATAAAATGGTTATGTGTCTTGGGAAAGTTGAAAAATATTAATTTAATTTTAAGGCCGTTTTCATCGGGCTTCTCGAAAGTAAAAAGTCTGTGTCCCGAGAAATATTGAAAATATTAATGATTTTAAAGCCGCTTTCACAGGTTTTCACGAAAACTGTTTAATGGTAACTGCATTCGCATTTTATGCTTTTTATACTTTGCTGTGACGTGATAGACGCTTTTAAATCTGATGTTCTAATTGATTGAAATGAAACAAAGACTATGAAATGGTAAAATTTAAGTCTTATATTCGCTAGTGTAGCAGGTCACGTATTATTACAATATATTATGTACAATTACATTTTTCTCAATTTTTTAAAATATTGAATTTTATTTCTCTTTTCAATTTACACAATTTTTTAGTTAAGTATGTACTTAATACATTATCCCCCTTATTCATAAACGTATTTTAGCTAAAGTGTTGCTAATCTCTCTTTTGTCTTTTTCTATCCTGCACATTTGACAATGCAACTGACAGCGACAAGGCATTCTATAGCTAAAACGTATCTAATGTACGTTTATGAATAAGGGGGTAAAAGTTTTGTCGCTTTAAAATAAACGAATAAATTTACCAATTTGAAAAATGTGAATCTAATGATATGGAATAATAAAGAAAACTGGGATCAGTGCCAATTCTACCTGAGTATGGCAGCTTTTATAAAAAATTATCATCTAATGCCTCGGCTTTTAGAATATTGTGGTAGTTAGATGCAAGAAGGTTTTATAACTTCGAACTTTCTACTTATAGTAGTTCACATTTTTTCTTCCATTTTCATAAACTGCACAAGATTTTAATATTTTATTAACTGTAGGTACCTACATGATTAGAGAGAAATTACAAGACCTGTTCAATTTCCTGCGAATCCTACGCGCAAAAACTGCTTAACCGATTTTCATGAAATTTGGCACACACATAGAGGGTAACATGTTTTAACATATAGGATGTTTTTTACCCCGAAAAAATGTTCCCGTGGTATGCCATGGGATGATCTGATGAGTTTCCACAAGTTACGCGAAAAGCGACCTACACGCGGGCGGAGCCGCGGGCATCAGCTATTACAATAAATTTCAAAGTTCGTTTTTGAATTTGCGTTCAGAATATAATCACAAAGCGAAATTAAAAAAAGTTAAAGTTAAAAATTAAATGAGGAAAAATGACACTGGCCAGTTTTAATTCCAATAAAATTCGATAGGACAAGCTTTATAGTAAAGTGTTATCTCCTTACATTAATCGTCTTTATTTTAACATCTTTGTTACATTATTAATGTAGCACAGGTGCGAGATACAGAATAAACAAAGCTAAAATAATATTTATATCGTGACTCATACAAGCGTAAATGATGACTTTGACTGAAATACTTGTGTAGTTGTTTCATGTACCTTTAATGTTTATCTCTTTGATACAGCCTAATGAATAAGTAAACTCTGTAAATATTCATTCATCCATTTTCCAGTTCATCTGTTTGTTTGTAATAAGCTGGCATTTGTGAGAACCTATTTTAGTTAAATCGTCTTTATTATCATTTTTGTTTTACTTGGATTATTTGGACTTAACGCCTCAATTGTATTGAAATATGTGTGTATCTTCACGCCAGGTCCCTAACGGGGTAGGCAGAGAGTGTAGAGCGCCAGACATCCCGGTTCTGACAAACCTCTCGTGCCTCGTCTACCTTCATCATTCTCTTCATACGTGCACGCCGATTCCTAAGACTTTTGACCCCACCATCAGACAGAACTCGACCTATTTGGTCATGGTAGGTCAGCCTTCGTCTTCCTGGGCCTCTGCAACCATCCACATTCGCATTGTATATCTGTTTAGTCATTCGCTCATTCGACATTCTTTCTATATGCCCGAACCATCGGAGCATGCCTTTTTTCATTTTTACACCGATACTATCATTCACACAAAGTCTCTTTCTTACATCTTCATTACGAACGCGATCGGTGAGTGATACACCGCAGATCTTGCGCAAAGATCTCATCTCGACCGCGTTCAACTTACTTTCATGCTCTTTCCTGCATTTCCTGTATTGAAATATAATGATATTAAAATTATACATTATTTTATTTACTTGTGTTGTCATGATTTTATAAGGGGAGAATAATTTTACTAGCTTTTGCCTGCATCGCCGTGGAATTCGTAATATAGTAACTTAAACTTTACCCTTAACGATTGTATATTCTAAACAGTTGAAACACGTATATTATTGTATTTATGTTCATAGTTGTGTTGAAAAAAAAACGAGATACAAATCTGTATCCTGTAATTTTTAAATCAGATCTCTAAAGTATAATATGTTCGTTGTATTATTCAATTCCAAGTTTTAATTAGTAGATAAGTCAATTACAGATTAGGCAAGAAAAATTGCTAATTCACTTGCAGGATCTAAAAAACGCTACTTAGTAGAGTAGTTGGAAGTATGTTAAATTAAACGAAACGACCATTAAAAGCGTTTAAAACATTTTATTTCAAACTTAATGTATACAACATATTTTAATGTAATAAATATTAAGATCTAAGTTAAGAGTATCAACATTTAAATAAATTATTCCACAACTTTCTTCTAATCCTCTTCGTCGCTGTCATTATCATCTACTTCTTTTGTTTCGTTACTATCAACAGCACTCTTGACTTGCCTGTATTTATTTCCTCTGGTTGCAAACTCTTCAATCTCATCGGACATGTCGTTCATTTTAGACAAAGTATCAGTATTCTGCCCATACTCGGCTTTATTAGCATAACCAGTAAGCACTTGAGGCTCTTGCGGATTCATATTATTTCTGTTTCTACATTCACAATTACATCCCTGATTACATCTACAGGCAGTTCTTTCCTTCAGCAAATTAATTATGATCGGCAATAAAGCTTTGAAACTTGATGACTTTGAAGACGGTGCTTGATACGGGAATTGAGGATTTGGTAGATTCACTGGACATTCAGCGGGAGGAGGCTGCGGGACAGGTTGTGGTGGGGATGGAGAAGATGGCTGTAGTAAATTCATCAATATCGATTGCAGAAATGGTGTTTGATCACACGTAGGTTTGGTTATATCGACAGTTGGTCTGGTTTGAATGGTTGCTACGGGAATCGGATTGACCATTGTTCGACTTTGCAATATTTGCTGATTTTGGTTTGGTGATAAGGTATACGGATTGGAAATTGGGTTGGCCACTGCCAAAACAGCTGGCATCGGTGATACAGCAATTGCTTGTGGTGTATTGATAACCGCTGGTACATTAGAGATTGAATTCATGTAATTTAAAGTGGATAAAACAGGAATTCGATTATTTACAGGCTGCATACCGTAACCCGTCGTCATCACTGGAATCGTTGAGACAAGTGCTGGATTGGACATTGATACAGTTTGAACTGTTTGAAGTGGACATTGTTGTGATAATGTAGCTTGAGAGAGGTCTGTCACTGGAAAGGCATTGGTTTGCCCAATTGAAGGCTGAACAGGGTAAATTTTTGGTTCCTGTTGAACTTGCGTATTTACAACTTGTGGTGTATTGTAATTTAACATTTCTTGTTGCTGGAAATTGGGAGTATATGGCGTTAATTGCTCTTGAAGATTTGAGAGCTGCTGTAATGATGAGTGCTGCGAATTGAATTGTTGCGAAATTGACGGAGGTTGCGAAGCGTTTGGAAGATTTAACGTAGGCATGTTCTGTAGTTGGTGAACTGTTTGCGAGTTGAATGGTAAGCTACCGAGTCCGCCATTTATGTTTGAGCTTTTGAGATTGTTATTGAGAATTGAAGTTGGTGATACTGATGAAGATGACCCCAATAGGTTATTTCTGTTTGTATTGTTAATCAATCCTGATTGTTGTCCGTAAATACTCTGTAAATAAATACATTAAAATTAATTACATTATACATCGCAATAATAGTAATTATCTTTAGATGTGGATTAAAAATATTACCTGTATGTATAGCACTAATAATAAAATAACATTATTTCTGGCTCCCGCCATGATGTTACATAAAATGATTTTAATTTACTACTTGTTACGATTATATATTGTGTTTGAGAAAACTTATGTAACTCTTGTTATCTTCATAATTTGTTGTAAATTAGTTATCTGGTACTTAATCTACGACTTTATCATAACATCACGTCCATTTCTGAGGGAATTAGACAATGTGTATCCATAGCGATAACATCAGGTAGATGTCGAAATTGAGATTATGTAATTCGCATTCGTTAATATTTTTAAATATAACCATGTGAAAGTGTGTGCATTTGACTGTACTCGTTCGAAGTAAAAACCATTCGAATGCAAATGGCTTTTGATAAAAAAAATACATTGTGTGTACTTATGTACGCTCGTAAGAAGTTATACTTCTTTAGCGCACCTAATAGTCCAACACCTACTAGAAAAAAAAAACTACAAAAAAAATATTATCCCTGTGTTATATATTTATATATAAGCGGGCGAAGCCGTGGGCAACAGCTAGTATATAATATAATGTTATAATTTACAATTCAAATAAATTATAGATGCATACTCTGCATACCGAAAATCAACCTCAAATCTATAAATGCACTTAAAACGGTATACTCTTATTCAAACTTTTACCACTAATATTTTTTATTATTATATTATATTTATTTTTTATCAGTCAAAATCATCTTATATTAAATTTATCAAAAATATATATTATCGTCGTATACCTATACCAAAGTCTAAAGAAAACGAACGTGTTAATAACCTATACGATTGAATTAATAAAAAAGTTTAGTAACTGACTTCAGACTGTCGCTTTTGTCTGTCAGTGTGCTCGTGCATCATAAAAAATCACTCACAACAATCGCGCCAAGAGAAATATGTCTCTAAAAATTGCGTAATTTAACGCCCGTTTTCCTAGAAGGGGTACAAACATGCATTCAGGCATACATGCAAACACCCACGATTCCCCGATTTCTTTTTACCACGTAACTGAGACTTTAAACATGGCATTTTGAGCTCAATGTACCGTTTTCCACTTTCCATTAATATAATTTTACGTAACTTCACGCCTGTAATCCCCGAAAGGTAAATGCAGGTAAATGCATGCATTCAAGCATACATGCAAATACCCACGATTCACACGTTTTGGCCCATGCATGTAACAGACTGCAAGCCTGTTGTTCATCTCCGGGCATATTACCAGACTCCGATTTCCGATTCATAAAGGATAACACACCTTTATCCCTGATAGCTTCCGGAGATCGAATCCAGGATGGTCTGCCACACAGACTACTGAGGCAGCAAAAATATTTTTACTGGTGGTAGAGATCCAGTGACGGAACTCGCGGGCGTAGGCACCATCGCATTACCTAATACACTTGCCGCTAAATGGTAGTGTTCGGCACTATCGTGTTCCGGTCAGGTGGCGTGTACGGCCCTGTAATTTCTGGCACAGAGGCATAACACCTTAGGCCTCAGGAGTGGTAACGCATCTAGTTTTTGTGTGGGTGTCTATAGGCTGCAGTCATCACTTAACATCAATGTGTAATGCATGCTTGTTTGCCACTTCCATTACTTTAAAAAATTGATTAAGAGGTAAAACGACGCTACCAAGTTACATGGCTTAAATCATGGGAAGTAAGGAAAACGTTCATATTTAATGTTAAGTAGATCCGAAAATTGAGAAAGCCAGGGAACAAAAATCCCTTCCTAATGTATTCAAGGCATCATTCGAAACATTTCGCATGAACACGCCCAAATCTGTGGAATATTACTGTTTTTATAGACGTTCGAAATTATTGTTTCCAATACGTTTCGACAAAAATAAAACTGATCCTGCGATCAGTATTTTATATTTATCTTTAAACGTATTTTCAGGTGACTATATGTGACTATAGAGGGTGAACATTTTCTCTTCTCTCTTTATTTTCTTTCCTCTTCATCGCTTTTCTGTACTACCCAATGGTTGACTGGGAGATAATGCCTTGTGGCATTCAGTCCGCGCTATGTTCTGTTCTTGTACATTAAAGTATAAATAAACAAACATAGTTTATTTTTTCATTAGTTTTGGGCGTGTACCTTCTTAATTGTTTTAAAAGTATTTGGTTAGAAAATATTCGACAGACACGAATAAAAGGTATCATAAATTATACCTTCTTTGACCTATTATACCTTCTTTGACCTTATGCAAACTAATGAAAAACATTAATCTCATCCTCGTACTTATTTTAATTGCATGTAGGATACATTAGTAATTCAATTCAAAGCTTGGTTTTAGACAGAATTTTTTAACTAAGTATAGGTAATACTTGCGATGAAAAATGTTAGTGTTTTTATATTTTACACAAATTGAAGACACAATGTCCACGGTAGAAACATATGTTCTTTTTTAAGAAAAATACACTATTTTTTAAGAAAAATACATACCATTTCTTATGGAAAAGGGTCAAACAATCTCATTTAGAGCTGCAGCAGTGCAATCGAAGATGCTTTGTACCTAATAATTAACTTTGAAATTTTGGTTTACAAATTTCTTTTTAAATTCCTGTTCAGAAATATATTTATTTCGATGCAATTTAATGTAGTCATCGAAAACATCTTTGCTAACTATCCATCTACAGTGATATGATGAAAAAAATTTTGGTTTTCATAACGAAGTTCACATAGGGCATAAAAATCGATCAAGGATTTTTGTAGCTACTGGTGGTAGAGTTTCAGTGCCTGAGTTCGAGGGCGTAGGCACCACCGCATTACCTCTATCTGCCGCCAAATGGTAGTGTTCAGCACTATCGTGTTCCGGTTAGATGGTAATGTATGGCCCCGTAATAACTATCACTGAGGTAAATAATCTTAGGCCTCAAGGGTGGCAACGCATCCGCATTTTAACTCCCAGTTTAATGCAGTATTAACTTGCCATCCATGTCAATTGCATGCTTGCTGCCATCATTACATTGAAAAAAATCTGCCTACTCCTTCGGTAAGAACAGAAGACAATCCAGTCGCTTAGATTTCGTACTTCAATTTCGATGGTTGAATTCCATTTGAATTATATATATTAACTGAAAGTATAAATAGGCAACCTAATTCGATCGAGTGATTTACCCGTGGAAACGTATTTACTGGGTGGAAATGGAAATATAATTTCACTTTGACGATCAAACGTGATACGAATTTCATATCTTTTATTTATAACGTAAGGAACGTAGGATACAGACAGCCCTAGAGCATTCTGTCCACAACTGTCTGGCTTTTACCATTTATCGGTCTCATCGCCAAACTTCAAGTTACTTGGGAATAAAATAGTCAACCGCAGACCTGAGCTTGGAAAATGGTAATCGCTAATATCACTATTCGACTAGCTTATATTATCTTATTCGTTCAGCTTCCATACAGTATTGTTATTCACTTCTTTTAAAATAGAATTTAGCCTAAAATGTTGAAAGGTACTAGTAAAACAAATGAAAAACATTTTACGTTTCGGTAGCCTTTAATGAATTGCCTGAAACCTCCGTTGAACCCACATATTCCTCTTCTTCTTCAGAGTAGTAAGCTACCTCGGGACTACTGTTTGCTGCAGCAGCATCTTCTTCCCCTCCTCCATTCGAAGAATTAGAGCTTGTCGTCCCAGGACTGTTATTATCATTGTCATTTTGATATACAACAGGACGGGTAATTATAGGGTTGTTTGTTGGGAAGGGTATTGGGTATGGGATGGGAACATTTTTAGGGCTGTTAGAACAACTGCAACAGTTGCAACAACCACAGGAGCCGCCATATCCGCAGTTACGGTTCCTAGCCGCTAGGAGTAAGACGGTCAGGAGAATACCAAAGTCATCGTCCCTGCCGTTGTCTATGCATAGCGGTGAACCGTACATTGGATAGTACTGAGCCGACGCCTCCTGAAATATAAAGGTTTAGGTTTAACTGTATGTCTGTAACCTTTAAAGAATGCAATTCGAACAAAAAGAAAACTAAATTTGCCAGTGCTGACGAATATTGAAAAATTTATAGAATAAAATTTACAGGAGTTTATTTTTAAGTTACGAAAAGAGTTTTGTTGTAGAGTCTGAGTACACTCAAAGCAACAATACTGATTATTGAAATATTCGAGGTGCCTATGATGTATAGTGATCACAATATAGATAAGCTGATATGCACATTTTACTACTTTCCGTTTCGTCTATTAAATAGGGTTTTTTTACAAAATTTCCAAATTATCTGAATTCCATCCGATAATATCACAAAAAGTGCAAAAATGCAAATAGCAAAAAATTTCATTTTCTTGGTGATATCTATATGATCTATATAATAATATGATACGATATGATGTGATCTATATAAATATGATATGATCTGTTAAATAAGTACACTCAAAAGCAACAATACTGATTATTGAAATATTCGAGGTGCCTATGATGTATAGTGATCACAATATAGATAAGCTGATATGCATTTTACTACTTTCCGTGTCGTTGATTAAATAGCATTTTTTTTACAAAATTTCCAAATTACCTGAATTCCATGCGATAATATCGCAAAAAGTGCAAAAATACAAATAGCAAAAAATTTCATTTTCTTAATTGTCGTTTTCGAAAGTATCAATGTCTTAGGTCAGCTATTGTACTGAGAATAATTTTGAATGATATGCCAACGATATTATATTACTAAACAGTTGCGTCACTGTTTGATTTTCAATCTAATCTCGTGCATTACGTCACATCAAACAGAGTTATCTCACGTGCCATGAAAATAAACATGAATACACGCATCTTTTATCTAGACATCGTAATCTTCACAACACCTATATTTATGAAACTTGAACGAGTTTTGTAAGAAAAACTATCAAAGATAAAGAAAAACAAAACGTGTTTTGATTAATATTCAGAAAGTTACTTGGATTTCTGCAACAAATGATGCAAAAATGCAAGCGCAAATAAAACTGCAAAAATATTGTATAATTTTTTATTATCTATTATTTCAATAAATTACCAACTTATTAACAGTCGTATTTCATCAATAGGTAGAATCGTACGGTTGACAATTTCAACCACTAATCTATTCTTATTTCTTATTTTTTAAATTATTCGTTGGCGTCGTTTATACCGCACTCACTACTCGGGGAGTATGGATAACGATCCGTCGTAATAATAGGGTTATTGACGGGTATAGGTATTGGATACGGTATAGGAATAGTTTCTGAGTTTCCACAGTTACACGGGCAACAGCAACAGCAGCCACCACCGCCACCGCCGTACCCTCCTCGATCAGCAAACAAAGCCACCAAAAGAATTGGCAACAAGTCCCGTAAGCCGGATCTACTACCGGATCCACCTATCATCATTGGCATAGGCGGTGGATATGGAAAGAACGGAGGCGCGTCATTGAACTGTGGTGCAGGAGCGTTCGATGGTGATGCAGACACTACAGTGATCCTCGGTGATGGGGCGCTGGTTGATGGCACATTGATTTGAAGATTCACAGGAAACGGCTGATCGTCACTTGTTAATATCATAGGCTGATTTGATACCTCAAACGTTCCTGATGCTGTATTGATGATAGGTAACTCTGGTGATGGAGGACTTATTGGCAAATTTAACGGCAGAGGGTTTGCCTCTGGTAGGATAATCGATTCAAAAGATGAGCAAATCTCGTTTGGTTGTTGTGGTACCATTACCGGCAATGGCCGTACTACTCCAACATTGGATATCCCATAGGGACAATAACTATTTGCGGGTACAGTTTGGTACATCTGTGGAATATATGCAGTCTGTTGAATTCCTGATAGGGCTGGTTGTATTGTAGGGGCCATACAGGATGCAAATGTCGGTGCAGGCGTAACAGGTGACGTTATCAATACATTGGGACTGGGCGAAGCACTGACTGGTTGGCCAGTTACTATAATCGGTTCTTGAGGACACATAGACCCGGCAACGGGCATTAAGGGAATTAGAGAAAGTGGTTTCTGTGCGTTATTCTGAATCAGTTGTTGTTTTTCTACCGGTTGTAATAGTGGTAAAATATCAGGGAGAGCACCATTCGCTGCTGCCATATTTAACAGTGAATTTATTAGTTGTTGTGATGTTGATGAGGATGGATTGATAATGGCCTGGTTATATTCTCTGTTGCCATCTCCCACGGCTTGTCCTGATTTTGGTACGATTCCTGGTACCGTGTTTTGGCCCGATACGTTTCCACCCTGCGTTGAAATAATACATTAGTAATATTATATGGATCTTAAAATGTTGTTATCATTATTTAGTAAGAAATATGGACTTACATTTATCAATAAGTATAGTAAAACAGAGACTGCTGTCCACCTACGTGGACACTCCATCGTGAACAATTGTTATCCTGATTATTATTTACTTATATAGAAAGCCCGATACAAATATATCATAATGACATCTTTTTGTCATACCATATAATAAATTTATCGAAATTAGGAAAGTTGTTGCATCAGAGATTTCCATTGCGACTACTGTAAAATACATATTATGTAAATTACGCAACGATTAATATGAATCAGCGATTAGAAATTGAAAGTATCATAAAATTGTCGCCACAGATGCGTGACGTAGACATGGGTAATAAAAAATTGATTCTATAATGACTCGTTACCGATATCGGCTTTCTCTGTTAGTTTAAGTACTAAATTGTGCATCATATATAACATAATAATATCTTCTTCTTTTTCAGGTGAGATGGCCAGAACAACTCAGGACTGTGGTATGTCAATAAACATCCGGATTGGACGGAACTACTAAATCAATTCATATGGTTGTAGGACTACTATAATTTAAGATTACTACATGTTATTAGTTTCGTCGACGATACATGTACATGACAACTTATTTATGGACCTAAGCGAACTGGGTGGTACACATAAAGCGATTTATTGAGTGGAAATGCCGCGATTCCAAAACGAGGCACAATGGCCGAACCTGACAATGAGGTATTGCCAAATATGTTCTTTATCGTCGAATATATCGTCGTAAGTGGGCTCTGAAATTCTCAATGAATTTGTATTTGTAACATATGGACGATGTATTGTGAGGAAATGATAAAATATTTGACAAATTATTGAGATATTCATGTTAAAAATATGCTAAACAGTAGTCCTAGCTAAGAAGGCAATCCATTTGTTATCGCGAATACACCTTGTATCATATACCTACTTTTCATAAGATTTTAATATAAGATATTACTTAACTGTCTCCTGTACTGTATGCCTGCATCCAAACATTAATTCAATCGTCAACAAAACCATTCAAAAACATTTTTAGCTTTTAAAGGTTATCCTATTATTTAAATGTCATTAAACACTTTTATATCGTTATGCGAATGATACAAAATATATTTTAGTTTTATGGACTAAACTCGTAGTTGAAAAGTGTTATTTTTTAGAAAAAGAAATCACTACCAACAATTTCTTCGTGAGAAGTTTTAATATGTTTAAAATGGAACAGTAGGTACAGTATAGTTTAAGTCAGTCATTTTATCCATTTTCTACTTGGATTAGATATAAAATTGAAATGAAAGGAAAGGATTAATATGCTTAAATTCCAAACTGGACATTAGTCTAGAATTCGTACATGTCATGGGTCATGCGATGCGCCGGAGACTAATTAAAATGACTAGAATGACCTTTGCATAAATGACCTGAATACTCGGACGCGGTCGGTATATTACCTACTTTGGTTTGCAAACGATAGGTACAGGGCCCGTACCATGAGGTCTTAGGGCGAGATTCACAGACCGCACTACGACTTTACTTTGAGCAAAGTATGCTTAGAACTGTCAGTACAGTATGGGATTTGACAGTTCGAAGCGTACTTTGCTTGAAAGTAAAGTCGTAGTGCGGTCTGTGAATCTCACCCTTAGACTGGGTTGCACCACGACATTTGTTAAAGTAATTGTAACATTTCACATCCTTCTCTTACTTAAAGAAATCTGTTAAAGTTAGAGAAGGATGTGAAATGTTACAATAACTTTAACAAATCTGTTAATTCGCATCGCAAGTTTAATCGCAGTTTTGTTTGGGCGCCCTAATAGCGTTTTAGTTTAGGTCGATAATAAAAGGTTATTATTGTCTACCTAAGGCCACAGTACACACAACAAGGTAAATAATTTTTTATTTTTCAGTTTTTCGTAACTTTTAAATTTTTCAATCAATTCAATCATTCAAATCATTTTTTCAATCATACAAAAAATTTGCAATTCACTTTCATTCGCTTTCGTATGAAATGATAAAAAATAGTAACTTCATACTTATTCAACATCCTCATTACATACCGACTCGTAAATCTAAGTCTCGAGTTTTGTTACTATTTTGTAAGTGGAACTGTAATCTGTATCCAGGCAAACTGTGCATGTGTGGTCTCATTCAGTGCAATCGGTATTTAGATCAGCTTACAAGTGATCCAGATTGTCAATGTCGGTGTTGTCGGCGTTTGATCTAAGATCCAATGTTACATTTACCTAACGATTTTCGAAATATGACTGATCTAACGGATTAGGTACAATAGATTTAATTTTCTGACACAAAGGAAAGAGATGTTTAGTTAGGTCCATTTGTTTAGTATTTTCTGTACCTACTAAATGATTATAAGTATTTTAGGTATATATCCTCTTCTAAAACTCTACCTCCAATCCCACTTAAAGAAAGTAAGTAACAGTTTATGTAACTAACTGCCTCAGTAGCCTAGTGGTAGCAGGCCACTACTACTACGCTGGAGGTCCTGGGTTCGATTCCCGGGTCGGGGGCTATCAGAGATAACGGTTTAAAATCCTTCATCTCTGGTTCTATTGGGATTTTTACATTTTCTGAAAGTTTCCCAGTACCTTGGAGTTTGGTAATGAGCCCGGAGATGGCAACAGGCGCTCCACCTGTTACATTGGCCAAAACTTGGGTGTTTGCATGTATGCTTGAATGCATGCATTTACCTCTGCCTACCCCTTCGGGGATTACAGACGTGAAGTTACATTTTTTATTTTATTTATGTAACTCCAAACGTACATATAAAGCGTCAAGACCATCCACCACCGGGGTGGTCATGGTCTTGACGCTTACTAATTAAGGAGGAGAATTCTTCCGCTAGTGCAGTCAGTTCACCGAACAATGGCGGTCAAACCATTCCAATAAGGCGATAGCAAATACAATAACCGCCGTTTTGTACGTAGTTTCTATACTGTTCATATTTGTACTGTGTGTAGTTAGGGCGTAAGGCTGACCGGGCCGTTCCGGTCGCCCTAATTAGGGACTCTAACTCCCTAAATGTTATTACACTACCCTGACCCTTGCTATTGGACCCTGAATACCATGTCGTGTAATAGCCTTTTGTATATAAAAAAAGCCTATCACTTCGAGCATAAGGGTCATAGCGCACTAGCAAGCCGTAACGCGCGGGCGGCGCACCGTCCACGCGCGGACGGCGAGTGGATCAGGTGACCACTAGCTTGTCTTGCGTTGACTTTGCATTGCCAACTCGCTGTTCCCAATGGGACCGCGCGCGATTCGCGAGTGGTTCACAAGTAACATCGCGTCGATCACCCGTGGACCACCCGTCGCAATGAGTGGACGCCGTAAAACGAGGCGGTGCTGGTCGGGTGCCGGGTAGCTGTAGTCAGCTATGACCCTAATTCATCGATCAATAAATTCATGATCAATTCAAAGTTCAAACTCCAAATATAGATAGGTATTCAATATTGGAATCACATTACAATTTATTAATATCATTGGTAATTGGAATTTATTGACTTTACGGCCTCAGCTGACTGATTTTGCAGCCTTCACTCATGTTTAATTAATTGCTAAGCTTTATTGTCTATGATCGTTTTATTATTAATTTAGTCTTCAACATCGGTTTAGCTTTCAAGGTCATTCTAAAATTGAGTCTGTGTGGGTGTACTGCGATAAATTCAAAATGTCTCGTCGTCGAAGTTTTACAACGTCAATATAAGCAAAAAAACCGGCCAAGTTCGTGTCAGACTCGCGCACAAAGGGTTCCGTACCATTAGAAATCTAAATTGTTATTTTTTTATGTGCAAAGGTTGCACTCGAGCCTACAGTTCACATAGATGATAAGTGATTACTGCTAACTATCTGGCTGCTATCACGGTTCATGAGATACAGCCTGGTGACAGATGAACAGACAGACGAACGGACGGACAGCGGAGTCTAAGTAATATGCCTCTGTTTTTACCCTTTGGGTATGGAACCCTAACAAAAATTATAAATACAGATAAATAACCTTTGCAAAATTTTACTAAATACTTTTTTGATAAGTTTGACCGTGTATCGTGTAGTTTTAAAAATAAAAACACAATCCTGCATTATCTATGACAATCTATGTTACCAAATAAAAGCATCAAGTTATCTAAAACTTGCGTAATTTATTGTTTTTAACCGAGTTCAAAAAACGAGAAGGTTCTCAATTCGGCCGGTATATATATATATATTTTATGTATGTACGCGAATTTCGCCGAGATTTTTGAACTGATTTACGTAATTCTTGTTTTGTTTGATGCGGAATAGTTTCGAATTGGTCCCATAAAAAATTGATTCAGATAGGCCCATTCGTTTTTATTTTATGAGCATTTTTTTACTTACTTTCACCTCCGACTAAAGGAATAAGAATAGACGGCGAGTTGTCCTATAGTGCGTTGAATCCGCTGACGTCCTTGATAGTACTAATGCGCATGACAACAAGATGACAACAAGTGACAATGACACATTTACTCATCGACGACATAACACTGCTTATTTACTCCTTCGTGGATACATTTTTTTCACTGATTTCGTATAGTTGTGTTATAATTTTGTATCGACACACCTAAACAATTTAAATTAGGTATCTGATTGTCACGAAGCTAAAAGAGTCAGATTTTACAAATTTAACAAATGTGAACATTAATCTAATTGACAATGCAGCAATAAACTAAAAAATATTAAATAAATATAACTACGTTAAGAAAAACCGACTTCAAAACTGAAAAGTAAAAAATAATAAAGATTTAATTGTAATTATATACTACCTATTATTTATATGTGCTATTTACTAATAGGTTTGAAGTCGGTGCCAAGCCAAAATCACTAAAGTAAGCATTTCATTGTATTAAAACGTAACTTCACGCCTGTAATCCTCGAAGGGGTAGGCAGAGAAGAAATGCATGAATTCAAGCATACATGCAAACACCCACGATTCGCCGGTAACGTTTTGTTCAGTGTATTAATTTGCTCGTATTCATATTTAAGTGATTAAAATATAATTATTTGTTTAAGGCTTGGCACCGCCTTCAAATCTATTAGTAAATAGCACATAGGTATAAGTAATAGGTAGTATATAATTACAATTAAATCTTTATTATTTTTTACTTTTCAGTTTTGAAGTCGGTTTTTCTTAACGTAGTTATATTTATTCTTTGATATCGTCATGTTTGCCGTCGAACACAAAGCTTTGTCTTTGAAACAGGATTTCCGTTTATGACACCGAAAAAGTTACGAGAATTTCGTACTATAATAACCTAGCTAGGGTTGTCACAACAAACGGCGGAGGTAATAAAGTCTAAAAATACCCATCGTTAAGAACTGACGATGCCCAGGGCTGTCAGAGCTGTCAACACGTTAGAAAAGGCCGTTGCCCCTTCCCTCGTGTTACCTGCTCCGTTATCGGTCGTGTGCGTGCCTTATCTGCATACAGTTGTGAAATATACACAAGGCCGATGCAATTGAGTAACCAATGGTATGTTTTCTATTTCTTTATGCGGTATTATTTAATTATGTAAAGCAGCATAGAAAAGTCAATCTCATGGGGTTTTGGCAGTAACTTTCTCGACTCTCATAATTAATACAATCTTTTAATCAGCGTGGTTAAGTGAATACTTTTGGTGTTTTCCATAATTAATATTCGAAATGTCAAGAAATTTGAATAACGAACTCGCTTTTTAGAAATTTTAATCACTGTCACTTGAAGTAGGAGATATGTTTTCATATGCCTCATAAATAAATAAACAAATATGGTATTATTTTTGGATGTCTACGCACATTATTTGCATTTGCCGTAAGAAAATACGCTGTTTATCTCAGATTAATGATGTATTGTTTGCTTTACACCAAAGCAATTGTACTCTTGAGTGACATATCGTTTTAAAACAATCGGCTATTGTTTGAATGTGCATGAAAATAATACTTTGTTTGATAAGTTCAGGGTTTCGGTGGCGATAAGTCTCGTAGTGATCTTGTAATTAATATATCCGTGTTTGTTTTGATCAACTGATTGGGTGGCTTATGGCCGAATTTTCGTACGTCACTTAATTTTAAATATTGACAGTTCATGAATGTCAGAACGCCAAATAAAATACCGGACCAAAAACTACTGTCGTTTTTATTAATGGTCGCCGGTGTCGTAAATAAATTAAACCTTTCAAAGCCGTGCCAACTGGGTGTTACTCAATCCACTATACGGACATTACTGGAGTATTCTATGATAATTTGGACGTACTCTGTTTTACACTCGAGGCGAAGGTATAATGGGGCCGTAAAATAACAAACCGCTACAAATAGGACTTTGATGATTCTCTCTCGTGTCATTTTTAGAGTTCCGTAGTAAACAAGGAACCATGTCTGTCTGTCTGTCCATCCTCGGTTTAATAAAACACTTCGCCTTCGAAATTCTACCAGTTTGTTTACTTTGATTATTGTAAATTCAAGTAAATTGCGTAAATTCTGTCGCTTAATTGAACAGCACTCTGTTGGTATTAGAAGCGGACTAGCGAACACTTCTGTCAGCGAATTCGATTCGCACTTGGCTGATGTAAAACCTAATAAATAACGACGGAACCCTACACTGCGCGTGGCCCGACACGCACTTAACCGTTTTTTTATCAAATATGCCTAATATCTGCGAGTCGGTTACCTAACTGAATGGCATTTGTCTTCGTTTGCATCTTCTATTTTTTAATCTTTTATGCATCCATACGTGCAAGCAATAGCGATAATGCTTTCATAAGGCCTAGTCGTTTACTGAAGTAAAAACAACAGATTATCGCTATTTAATTGCTTCCATAGGTTAAACGAAAGGAAAAAAATAAAAATTAAAGACGGACTGACAAAAACGATTCAGTATGGCAATGGAGCAGCTGTTATTAATGTATTTATAAAAATACTGATGTATTTTTATATTTTCCCCAGGTATTTAGATAACATTAAAACCTCTATAAACTTAGTTATATATGAAATAAAGATCTTATCATGGTTTTTCTCCCTGAATTTGATCCAGGGTAAATAATTTTACCCAAACCCGATAAAGAGAAAAGAAAGAAAGAAATTGTCATAAAAAGTAAAATTTATCATAATCGTAGGTAATATTATTATTTAATATAATAGCATCTATTCGGGGCGTAGTAGCACATTCCCTGTCCCATTTTAAAAACAATAGCTTTAACAATGTTCACATGTGATTCATGTGACAGAAAACCTGTTAATAATATTCAATATTAACATTTGAGACAACCCTACGTAAAGGTCATGACACAATACATGCAGTTCAGTCAACAGTATACACTAGGTACTCTGAAATATTCAAAATGCGACTGCCATCTAGACTTCTCTATAAATAAAACGACATGATCAACTGTATTTTGCACGTGTTACTTCAGTACGCTTTGAGATATCGTTGTAAATGTGTTAATCATTTGGATTATAATATATATATATATATATATCTCTCTCTCTCTTACTGTATACTAAATTACTGGTGGTAGAGCTCCATTGTCGGAGCTCGAGAACGTATCACATTACCTACCAATCTGTTTGCCGGTAATATTTTCCATTGTGTTCCGAATGTATGGTCCCATAATAAGTAAGACAAAAATACAGGTTATAAAATATTTTTTATAATTTATTAAATATTTTTACATGGAACTAAAAAGACCTAAGTAGAGAATCGTGGCTCTATGACTATTCCCTCTGGAAGAGCATGAAGACTTTGTAAATTAATGTATCTACTTAGATAGATTTTTAATGGTTTGCGGTACATTTTTGTGTATATACTAATAAGTACATATACGTATATACTAATAAGTACATATACGTACGTAGTATAAGTGCTGATAATATACATCTTATTAGTACTTATTAGTATCTTATGTTATTATAAATAAATATAATTAAATTCTCAATAAAGCATCAAATAATACCTACTTTTAACATAAGTAAGTTTGTAACTGTTTAGTATTATAAGATAGGTACCTACTGAATAATATTACTGGTTTCAATAATACTTTCTACTCAAGTAAGAACATCATCAAGGTACAAGTTAAGAAAACTTGAAAAGGATCTAGCGTGGTTCAGACGAGCCAAACATAGGCGCACGCGCACAAAAAATGACTCGACGCCCCTTTTTTGTCGCAACCCAAGGCTTAGTCGTAAGTTGTCGACATTGATTTGAATAGAATTTAGATTTGTTCGCTGATATCGCCTCTTTACAAGAATAATGTGACATTTCATATAGAAAGATTCAGATGAAATGTCACGTTATTCTTGTAAGAATCGCCTCTTTACAAGAATAATGTGACATTTCATATAGAACGATTCAGATGAAATGTCACGTTATTCTTGTAAGAATAATGTTGCACTTCATAAAGAACGATTTTGATGAAATGTCACATTATTCTTGTAAAGAAGCGATATGTAATAAATTGGCGATATCATAGCGAGAGTTGGAATGTAATTTAGTTACAGAGATTGATTAGATAAACAAAAACGGGATGAGAAAGTCTGTCTCAGAGTTTTTTTTTATGTAACGTAGGTGGTAAACAAAGTTAAACAAACAATTCACATGGATGTTCAATGATGACTACAGCCTATAGATATCTACACAAAACGAGGGGTCTAAATGCAGATGCGTTGCCACCCCTGAGACCTTAGTTCTTATGGTCTGGTGAGAGTTATTACGGGACCATACATAATCGTCTAACAGGAACACGTATATTACGGGGGGAATTCTTTTTTTTTTTTTGCTTATTAAGTAGAAAAAGAATTACATTGTTTTGCACAATTTGAGAAGGTTTCTAGAAAAAGTTAAAAAAAAATTGGCCACCTCGTGGTGATACTGCTAAAACCAAAATAATTGTAATCGAAATAAAACAACAAAGTAAAATAATAATTCTCTACAATGTCTTTCAGAAAATCAACTTCAAAGTAAACATTAGAAAGTTGAATTTTGATTGGAAAAATATGAGCGGAAAAGTTGTGTTGCGCCCCAAAATGCGGCTTCAACCATTATTCCGCTGTTCCGAGACTTAGCAACTCCTAATAAAAAATAAAATAATAAATAAAATAAAATACGCTTACACTCACAGCCCCACAGTAGGTATAAACCTGTGTCGTGGGTACCGTTGTACACATACAACACATACACAAACACCCAGACCCTAGACAAATATCTGTAGGCCATACAAATATTTGTCCCAGTGCGGGGATCGAACCCGCGACCCTTCGAATCAAACGGTCATCTCACACCGCTGGACTAACCGGGTCGTCGAGTCTAATAGCTTTTGAAGACTTCACCTCACTCGAGGAATTCAGCTTTCGGTCCATAAAAGGTTACCAATATTAAAGTTTTGTAATGATTACCTACAAAACAAATGACGTTTATAAAATAACCCCCTTATTCATAAACGTACATTAGATACGTTTTAGATATAGAATGCTTTGTCAGTTGCATTATCAAATATGCAGGATAGAAAAAGACAAAGGAGAGATTACCAACACTTTAGGTAAAATACGTTTATGAATAAGGGGGTAACTTTTAAATCTTTCCTACATGATACTGCTGCACCCCCTAATCGTGTAAGAGTACCTATTTATGTCCCAAAATGACATTTCGACCTAAATGGTCTCCCTTCGACAGCTTCTGACAGTCCTTTGCCCTCAATGAAGTGGATACGGACGTTCCGAGACATTCTTTGAAACTCAACACCGATAGAAAGGCTTCACGACCAGACGTTGAAAACGACTGATGTAGAGTCATCGACTACGTGCGTAGAATAAAGAAGAAGTAAGTATTGTAAAATTTAATGAAATAATCAAGTCGGTTCTAATATAATAAATAGGATACCTACCGAGTAAGGTACGGTAGAACGAAATTTAGATTTTTGTCTCATTTTAAATTGAATGCATTTACATCAGAATCAGAATCAGAAACTCATTTATTCATTTAGGGTGACAGGCACCTCTTATGACACGTCAAAAACAAACAAAATAAATTAAAGTGAACAACAATTGATATACATGTCAAACAAGATAAAAAATATATGTAAAGTCAAGAATATCACTAACATAAAACTAAATGTAATAAACTAATGTAAAAAGTATATCAGTAGAATAAGAAATATAATAAATATGATATTAGCAAATAATAAATAAATAAATAAATATGCTTACACAAGATATAAACCCGTGTCGTGGGTGCCGTTGTACCCACACAACTCATACCCCAGCAAATGTTGCATTAAAACACGGAGTAGAGTCTTTATTTTTTTATGTAATGGAAGTGACAAGCAAGCATGCAAATCACATTGATGTTAACTGACGATTGCAGCCTATAGACATTAACACAAAGATCAAGGTCAAAATGCAGATGCGTTACCACTTATGAGGCACACTAACATTTATCGGCAAGTATACTAGGTAATGCGGTGGTGCCTACGCCCGTGAGCTCCGTCACTGGAGCTCTACCACTACTAAAATTAAAATTTAAAATTATTTATATTTATAAGTTTGCTAAAATAATAATTTGTCTTTCCAGCACAGTCATAGAATATTCGATTGAGAAATCCTGTCTTGAAAACCAGTTCTAAATAGTAACCCCCTTATTAACCCCCATAAACGTATTTTAGCTAAAGTGTTGCTAATCTCTCCTTTGTCTTTTTCTATCCTGCATATTTGACAATGCAACTGACAAAGACAAAGCATTCTGTAGCTAAAACTTATCTAATGTACGTTTATGAATAAGGGGGTAAATATTTAGCACTAAGACATTACCATCACAGTTAAAACGTAAAACTTTTTAAATACCACTTTTTCTCATAATGCTCTCGCCTCGCCTGAAAGTTTCCGACATTTTTGTTACGAACTGGAAAATCCGGAGAGGATAATTAAATGTTTAAGCAAATTTCCAACGTGTGAAAGTTTTGAAATCACGTCAACAAACAATTATTCGTCGGAGCGGGATTGGTGAAACAATGACGTCACTTGCACGAGTCTCTTGAAATGAGTTTATTGCTTCTTCGTCCTTGCCCTGAATTGTCACGCTCTGCTATAAATAACGTATTCCTACAAAATTTTAATTTGATTTTAACTGCATCAGTAGCCTAGTGGTAGCAGGCCACTTCTACTACGCTGGCGTCCTGGGTTCGATTTCCGGGTAGGGGGCTATCAGAGGTAATGGTGTATAGTCCTTTATCTCTGGTTCTATTGGGATTTTTCCATTTTCTAGAAATTTCTTAGTAACTCGAAGTTTGGTAATGTGCCGGGAGATGTGAACAGTCTCGCCACCATGGGCCAAAACGGGCGATTCGCGAGTCGTGCTTGAATGCATGCATTTACCACCGCCTATCCCTTCGGGGATTACAGGCGTGAAGTTTTATTTTTTTATTTTAGTAACTTATGATTTCTATAGAAGTTAAAAAAAACCACTTGTTCAATTCACACGTGGTAGAACTGAAACCTTAAAATTTTTCATAAAGTCACTATACATAATGCTTCCTGTCTCATTTTGTTCCACGTTAAATCTTATGAATTTTTTTATCCGTCACTTTTTCGTTTCACCAACTTTCAAATTACAACGACGCTGAAGAAGTTTTCATTAAAAAAAACAATTTAACTCATGGTGGAGCGGCACTCCACCACCAGAGAATTTTTAATAATGCTAAGTACGTATAGAATGGACACTTCGACGTCCCGCCCGATTTCCCCGCATAACCCAACCTCCTCCCCTCTTATGGGCGACGGTTGGTATTTTCTACGTGCTACGCAAACAGGTGCACGTGTAAATACACATCACTGATTGATGTCTGTGTAATAGAGACCAAATTAAGCGTTTGTATGGAATTTTGGCGGAGTGTCCGCGGTGTGCCACATTACCTACTTTAGAGCCCGTAACCTATATTAACTTGTCGTAAATTATTTGATTTGTAATGTGAATTGTTTGTAATTGAATTCAATTAGTTAATCACGTTGACAATGTTGGAGTTCTGATGAAGGCAGAATTTGGGAAGACAAATGTGGATTTCTGAAGATTAAGTTATTTGCGTAAAAATAACCTAAAAATCATTTTACAATATTAATATGTCATTACGATTCCACCAAGACCTAATGAGTTTATATAACATGAATATACGTTTAGTTTACTCATGATTTGATTTTGTTTCATATAATTCAATATCAATTGCTTGTAATTGAATTGGTAGGTTGAAACGTTGCTCTTGAGTAGAACTAGATTGAATTATTTCAGGAGCTCTGAAATTGTACCAAAGCCTTTCATGTGCTGGTTCATTTTTTTTGTAACAAGGATTGATAGATAGACCGCCCTGTCTGATAAAGTAAGTGAAAAGTGGCGCGGAAATGCGCAACGGGCCAAAAATGCTTTAAGTATTCTACAATATATTCTCTTTCATAACATAACATCTTCACATTTGTATTTCCTCAACGGGATACGTAGAAATGTGTACGTATGTAAGGTAATAACCCATCTAAAGCGTATGCTTTGTGTGCTACAAATAACGGGTGTATACCCGTAATTTGTAGCATTTTTATATATATAGATGTGTCCATTGTTTATATATACCCTCATCACTCTATCACTCTTCTAGCACTTCATTACTATTTTAAGCTGTTACACCACACAAAGGCAACGTAAAGTGAGTTCAAGTCCGCTCCTTTATGTATTCGACATTGTGTAACCTTTGTAGGAGCACTGGCATACCGATGTGTAGAGTAGTACTCATACATTTTTCAGGCGGCTTTAATTTAATAATGGCCAAAGTAGTATTTTATGACATCGTAGGCACATTTGTACTTGGATTCTTATTTTCATTGGTAAAAACAGCATTTGTGGATTTTTTAAAGAATAACTTGCAAGATGTAGATGTACTGGCGGTAGACCTCCAGTGACAAAGCTCGCGGGCGTAGGCACCGCATTACCTAATTTACTTGCCGCTAAATGGTAGTGTTCTGCACTATCTTGTTCCGGTCAGGTGGTAATGTACGGCCCTGTAATTTCCGGCACAGAGGCATAACACCTTAGGCCTCAGGAGTGGTAACGCATCTGCATTTTGACCTTTGTCTTCGTGTGGGTGTATTTAGGCTGCAGTCATCACTTAACATCAATGTGAACTGCATGCTTGTTTGCCACTTCCATTACATAAAAAAAAGAAAAATACTCGTACTTTGTTTTTAAAAATTGACTAACAAATTTCAGATTTGCATTATGTATCCAAATGAACGGAGTGGAATTAAAGTTAAGAGTTACAAACTGTAGCAAAATATGTTATGTTCAATTTGAACCAAATTACATTCGTTTTCACTGGTGTGACTGTCAAATGGCGAGTAATTTAATTCCTTTTCAAAATATAGTCTTATTACGGTGGCTGTTAAGGCTATTTTCGAGCAACTTAGTCGCCTCGTGCACTTATGCCCTTGACCAATTCTAACCGCGTGTATTCCTTACAAGCTGAAAATTAATATTTGAAGAGCTTGCTCAGCCTACATCGTCCACAAAGTTAAGGTCAAAGCAAGCTATCGCATAAAAGATTTTTGTACCTACATTTTTCTTTTACATGATGAAATGTTTATATTTCTAAAGTGAATTACGTAACGCCTTTTAATTTGATCAGCTTAATAAGCTACCTGATTCTCATAATAAAAATAATAGTCCTTTATTCGGATCTAAACTTAAAACTATTAACAAATCTATATTAAACTTAAAGAAAGTATAGTATAAAATTTTATCTGAACTTAGATAATTTAATATTTTTCGTTTCTTTATTCTCTGCAGATCCGTCTGCCAGGCGGCAAAGGCCTCTTCCAACCATTTCCATTCTGCTCTTTCCTGAGCTACTCTGTTCCACCTGATTCTTAATACCTGGTAAGATAAATAAGGACGTACTGGGAGTTCCAGTGTTGACCACCGCATTACCTAATCTATCTGCCGCCAAATGGTAGTGTTAAGCACTATCGTGTTCCGGTCAGGTGGTAATGTATGGCCCTGTAATCTCCGGCACAGAGGCATAACACCTTAGGCCTCAGGAACACATCTGCAACAACCCATCTCAACAATCTGCAATTTGACCTCTGGTCTTCGTTAGGGTGTCTATAGGCTGCGGTACGACCAGAAAAAAAAAACGACAAAAAAAGTTTAGCAAATAACTTCAGACTGTTGCTTTCATCTGTTCAGCAACTAACTTCAGACTGTCGCTTTAATATGTCGGTGTCCGACATATGAAAGCGACATAATATATATATATTTATATATGGTATCCTCAAAATTCACTCTCATCAGTTTTTCCAATCGCGCCAAAAGAAGTATTACTTCTAAAAACACGCCTTCAATGCAGAATAAAACATGTCAATGTCAACATATTTCATGTTATATCAATAAAATAAATCAAATGATAGGAAGTACTCGAGCGACAGTAATTCAAATTTGATACATTTGAGATTCGACGGTCGGGGATCGGCCATTATTGATTTCGATATCGTTTACCTTTCTACGGGACATGTCGACAGATACATGATAGATATTTATTCACGTTTAGGCTTTACATTTTAGCTGTGACATCAATTCAGTCTTCGATCTATTATTGTATATATATACAAATCTATTGCTGTTCGTTAGTCTCGCTAAAACTCGAGAACGGGTGGACTGATTTGGCAAATTTTGGTTTTGAATGATTTTTGGAAGTCCAGGGAAAGTTTAAAACGTAAGAAAATATGAAGAAATTGAAGGGAAATTGTAAAAAACCATAATTTCGTTTTCCCATACAAATAGTCCGTATCTATCAAACCTTTGACACATTATTTTATTCTGAGGCAATACGAAGTTTGCCGGGTCAGTTAGTATTGTTTAAAAGACATGTGCCATTTCATACTAATTATAGCTATAGTGGCAAAAAAATCTGAGTTCTCTTCCTTATAGAACGCTTATTCATTTAGATTCTGTCTTCTATGTAAATTCTAAGTCTCCCACGACCTCTTTTATAACGACGACGCGTTAAGCCTAGCGATGTATGACGGCCGATTCATTTGAGGGTCGCGGGTTCAAACCACGCACGATCCAGAAATATTGTATGGCCTACAGATATTTGTTTTGGGACTGGATGTATATAAGTGTTGTTTATGTTCAACGGCACCCAGGACATAGGTTTATAGTAGTTATACCTCGGCTGTGAGTGTAAGCGAATTTTTTATATTGGGTCACGTACAAAATATTATCATTGTGTTCTTCTTCAGGATTCAAACTATTTTCATTTCAAATTTCATACAGTTCGTAAAAGCGTAACAGACTACATAAAGTAATTAATACGTTCTTTAGATTGTGGTGCTGGAGTGGAGAGTAACTTATTAGAAGTAGGCCAAGTATAGAAGCATATATCTATATGTTGCAGTATTTACGTCTTTAGCACAGTATAAATGTGAACAGTATGGAACCTACGTACAAAACGTTGGAAACGGCACACTCACACAAACGTGAGCATCGACGCTCGAGTAGCGAGTGACTCGGTACTGCAGCACCGCGACAACTGCTTAGGGCCTCGTTGATGTTTGTGTCAGTGTGCGTTTTCAACGAGTTACAACGTTTTGTACACACGTAGTTTCCATACTGTTTATATTTGTACTGTCTCTTTAGGCTGTGGTATTATCATCATATGCCTATACCTATACAAGTAAGTTCAATAATTGATTTGGTATTGGGCAATACAGTTCTGCCCGAAGATCTGTTATTGCTGAGGTTCTGTATTATTACATATTCTCTGGTTCTGGCATCGACCAGTGATCAAAAATTTGATATTACCATAAATTGACAAAGTTTGGTGATTGAAAAAATCTACGTACCTACCCTAATCATTACAATATTTTCATACAATTCGATTGATTTCGAATTTTGAAGTTTCTAAATTCGATTTTTTTTAGTAGGTCCTTAAATTGAATTCGATTTTCAATCTAATTTAGACAATTAAGTAATATAATTAAATTATGAAAGCAATATTATTACGATAACCGTACCAAAGCTTGTTATAATCAAAATAGGATAAATATATTGACTGAACCCACACATTACAAAATGCACGTTTCAAAGCTAATTTAGCATTCATTGTAAGAGCTCTCGACTTTCAATAGCTCTAATGTGCACCATATTTGATTATTGTCAATAGACGCCGTAGACGGGTGCATCCAAGATGGCGGACGATCAATGGTTACCATGGCAACGCGTCGCGACTACTCAGCTGGCCTGAAATCCTGAAACCAAAACACAACCTTTCGCGAGTTTCGCGTATCTCCCATTCCATTCGTGCAAAGCGTTTGACCAAACATTTGCGACCAATATCGAAACAGGATGGCGTCGAAAATATTTGGGACTGTATTTAATTTTTTTAATACCTTCATAGTATGGTTTTATTCTAAGTGATTTTTAATATACTTCGCTTGTTTTTTTTATTGTAGAACACGACTCTTTTGTAATTCACTTTATGAAATCTTTTTTTTTGACCCTTCCATTTTTATGCAGTGTCCTATCATGCTAAAGAGAAAAAATGAAGTGATTCTGCTTGGATTCAATCAATGTCTCAGTATTGGACTGTAAGCTTGGATCCAAAGCAAAGGTTGTTATGTCTCGAGAAAAAGAGACAAGCTATTCATGGTGGAACGAGATAGAGAAAGGAAAATACAATTCCAGCCACCACCGCCGCGGTTTACTTTCAGGCGTCACTTTTAATATAATTCCAGTGGGATCAATTGCTTCAATTAGAGGTTCAATTTTCGTTCTATCGATTGAAATTGATATTTAATCTGCTTGATTATTGTTGATGTTGGTATTTCATCAAGCAGGCTCAGTATCAGTTTTAATCGATATTCCATAGCTAAATTAATAAATAAGTAAAAAAGCCACTATAAAGCTCTGAGGTGTACACGTGGCACTAAAACTTTGAGCAATGACCGGAATTAAGGGTAAGACTTACTCGCCCGCAGTGACCTCGGTGTAAGTTTGTATATTGACAGCGCAGTACGCTTAGTAGGTGCGCTTAATGATACTATTAGGTATTTACTGGCTTTTGCCTGCGTGTGTAAATGCGAATGTAAATTACAACAATAATGCTTACTGAAGCATTATTGTTCTGAACCAATTCATTTACTGGTGGTAGAGCTCCAGTGACGGAGCTCGCCACCGCATTACCTAATTTACTTGCCGCTAAATGGTAGTGTTCAGCAGTATCGTGTTCCGGTCAGGTGGTTATGTACGGCCCTGTGATTTCCGGCACAGAGGCATAACACCTTAGGCCTCAGGAGTGGTAACGCATCTGCATTTTGACCTTGGTCTTCGTGTCTATAGGCTGCAGTCATCACTTAACATCAATGTTAGCTGCAAGCTTGTTTGCCACCATTGAATAAATAAAAAATTGTACATAAAAAAATGCTTTTATAATTATTACAAAACATTCACAGCATTATCAAAGGAAGCCGCTAAAATAAAGTCATGTATCAGTGCGTTTGATAACGAAAACTACAACGTTATTACATATTGGCTTATTGAGATTACAAGATTACAATGCTTATCCAATAGGTATGTACTATAATGGCAGCTGACTTGACTACATGGGCACCTTATTTGGTTGTAACAAAAGCTATATTTGATTGATTTAGGGCAAGCGACGAGTTTCCTCATATACTTATATGATATCATTCGAAATAAACGTCATTTCTGCGATTTCTTTTGCCGATATAATCTATTCTGATACGACCCACAGACTACAGATGTGAATGATCTTATTAATCTTCATCTATGATTTCCAAGTTTCTCTTAGAAATTAATTAGATAATGATATGGATCGTGACGGGTAGGTAAGCCATAGACTATAATTTAAAAAAAAAATAATAGGGATCTACATAACAATTTGTTTTTTTTATATTGGTAATCTTAGGTGCCTGGATTTAATACGACATTAAAAACAAAATAGGGTTTTTGTGTTCACGAGAATATCAGAAAACATTTGGCAACACTAAAGCAAGTCAAATTGGAGAATGACCAAACGGACAAAATAGAAAGGTACCTACTTAAATTTCCAACGTAAATGGTTGAAGGTTCCGAAAAAGATTTGGGACTTGAATAAATATAAATCAGAATTTATCGGGCTGAGGATCAAGAGTTTAGATAATCAGCATGTTCAAATTCAACACACTTTTATAATATATCCATACCTACCTATACGAATAGTGTGATGAATAAAGACGAAGCAAGGATAGTTTGTAAAGTCTTTGTATGTATATATAGAGATTGGTAAATTAGGTAAAGGTAAGTGTTGTTTGACTCTCTTCGCGCTCTACCGACTCCGTCAGGGACTTCGTCAACATCTGCACAAGACAAAAGATAAATCAATATCAGTTGTAAATAATTACAATAATGATTTCATCAATAAAAAAATATAGCTATAGGTATTTTGTGTTGAAATACCGCCAGTATATATAACTTATAGCCCGGGAGGTAGCGTTGCAAATGAAAACGTCTTAGTAAGCCGGCTGATAATAACATCGATAGTTGATCTTATATCACTAATAACTGAATCGACCGTCAGCTGCTCAAGTAGCAGTGGGTGTGAGTGTGGGAGGCTGCGAAAGATGTAATAAAAAAAATAAAATTAAGTAATAATACGCTGGCTAAAACTTTTTTCATAGATAGTTGACATCATACTGAGCTGAAAAAAATCGTCAGCTGTATCGTGGAGGGGGGATTATGCGTCAGCTGCTCGCATGAAGTTGTAAAAAAAAAAACCCTAAAATAAAGTAACATTACGCCGGATGAAATTTAACTACGTGATTCTTCAAATAATTTAGCACAACAATTTGAAATTCTTCAATAATTTGAAAACAACAATCAGCTGCTTGTGTAGCGGTGTAAAAACCGTCAGCTGACTCAGTCGAGATTAAAAATTTTGGAGCATTGCTATTAGGCCGTTTCCTTTTAAACGTATTTCGAGATAGATTCTGGCCTTGCTTGAACCTATAACACGACCTTCGGGCTATCTAAGGCTCTGCCCCCAAAATTTCAAAGCGACATCTGCCTGTCCGTGTGTATCGGTGCTGCCAACTCTACCAACTTATGCCTCAAATCTACTATATCTCTCTACAATACTTGCAAATATAAATTGTATTAAATATATTATTAAATGAATTACAAGTAAAAAAAATAACGCCGTTATTGAAAACACTCACTATACACTCACTCACTCACTTTTTTCCACTCGATATACTCAAGTAGAAAAACCGTATCGACGTGGCGATCTTCTCACCGAGTCAATCCGAGCTACGCCAGCATTTACTGCGCACGTCATATAAAGCGCACTTTTGGAGCCATGCTCACCTCCAAGATCCTACTCAACTATCTCCGACTGACTGGGGGTGGGAAGAAAAAGACGAAAAATATGTCTTCAAATGGTTCGAGGGAGATCAGGTACCCCTATCAGTCACCAGTATAACGGATAGCAGCGAGACTATTGGCGGTATGGAATTTTTGTCGCTGACACTTTCTTTGAGCTTGTATATTTCTAGTAGCCTAATTTTGATGAAAAAGAAAATCGAGCTGAAGAACTCGATCAAGACGAAAACAGCGATTTCCTGCAAGAAAGTTCGAATAGTGATACGTCAGAGAGCGATTATGGCAGCAATACCATCGACAACGAATAGCTCCTGCAAACTTCTTATTTTCTATACGCCTTCATTTTATTTTATGTTTATTTCATTTTGGAATCGTATTCATTCCATATTATACATCTTAATATATATAAATCTCGTGTCACAATGTTTGTCCTCAATGGACTCCTAAACCACTTAACCGATTATAATAAAATTCGCACACCTTGTGCAGTTCGATCCAACTTGAAAGATAGGATAGCTTACATTACGCTATGACTAATAGGAGCAGAGCAGCGCGGGCGAAGCCGGGGCGAGCCGCTAGTTTTTTATAAATAAAACAAGACAAAAAGATACTGTGAAAGATTCTGTGTATTGCTCAAATAATTTGTCCCTTTACTGCGTTAGCTGACGGTCTTTCCACCACTATAGACGCAGCTGATTGTTGTTTTCGTACTTTGCAATATGTAAACAATCACGTAGTTAAATTTCATCCGGCGTAATGTTATTTTATTTTTTTTACAACTTCATGCGAGCAGCTGACGCATAATCCCCCCTCCACGATGCAGCTGACAATTTTTTTTCAGCTCAGTATAGTGTCAAATATTTATAATAAAAGTTTCAGCCGGCGTACTACTACTTAATTTTTTTTTTTTACCACTTCCGCAACCTCCCGATTCCACAACCACCGCGGGTGCGCCAGCTGACTCTTGGTTCAGTTATGAGTCATTCGAGATCTATGGTAGGACATGGCAAGCAATCGGCGTAAAATCACTGCCGAAAATGCAACGCTACCTCCCGGACTATTATACAGCAACGGATTATATTCAGTTCGAATAAAGTTTAAAAGCTGGCCTGAGCCAAAAGCTATCATGGCAGGCTTGCGTGTCTTATCGAGGTCTCCGAACTTTATACTCAAATAGTTTTCAGTATTCGCTGGAAAATAATCGGAATCTCTATAGCAACAACGTTGTTTGTAAAAGATATAGAGGAACACCAATAAAGTGTTAATGAACGCTTATTGGAGATTTGAAGAATAAATTGATGGATTACACAAAGCTTACTGAGCGCCGACACACAACATCGATCAAAATTTGGGGCTTAAATTTGGGTGAAATCGGTAAGAAAGGATAAGATAAAAAAAAATATACTGACAATCGAAATGGTTTCGATAATTACCCATAATAATAAATTAGATAAGAAATAACATTTCGAATCAAATATTTCCGCCGCCTACACATTTTATGGGAGGGATAGGCGGACAGAGTGAAAAGCTTCTCATTCTAACAAATCTCACTTGCGTTCCACTGAACATATTACAATTAAAACTTATATGGCACCTCCCTGGAAAACCTTTGTCATACCAAAAACCAATATCTAAGTATGGGTAGGTAGCTATAACAGTGTAAAACGTAGAGAAAAAACTCTAAAAAAAACCAGAACGACGAACCGCTGTAAAAATAACACAATAATTGAATTACTTAACTCAACATTTCTTTTCAATTTCAATGAAAAATCGCAATAGGTACACTTTCTATAGTAAAACGAAAATGTTAACTCGTATAAATAATAGCGCCATTTATATGAATTACATACCCAACGTCTGCATTTGGACAAGGGTTAATAAAAAACGTTTTTGTAAGTAACCAATTTAATGAGGGGGTCTGGAAATAGGTACAGTTGGCTCAGACATAAAGTGACACTTAATTTACGCTCAGGAGATGTTCCGAGAGAGGATAATCTTGACTTAGTATCTTGATTGTCTTATGGGGCAGATAAGGGTTGAGAAAGTGTTTATTTAAAGTCTTTTTGTTTTATAATAGAATTCTACTTACGCATTGAAGACGTTAGACAAAATACGCATTTTCATAACATGCTCTTACAGACCTGAGAAAAATGTATACCCCTATAAGATAAGATAGTCGGGGTATTAAATTTTCTCAGGTTCAATTGAAAATTATGTCTAAGAATTTCAAGTATTAACTCACATTAAGCTTTTCTCTAGAACCAATATAATTTTCGTGTCATAGTACTTTTGAAGCCTAATTAGCCCCATACTTTTGAAGACTATATGCTCGTTATACCACAGTCTAAAGAAAACGAACGTGTGTACTTATACTGTGATAATACTATAGGTACTATACACTATAAGAGTCAAACAACACTCCCAACTTCTTATACCCCGGGTATAAGAATAAGTTGGAAGTGTTGTATACGCGAGAAAATCTGCAAATATAATTTCTACAACGTAGATAATATTGTTGGAAACTACTATTCATGATCCGGTTAACAGAGAGCCTCAATTATTGTTTAAAAAAAGATTTTGTCTAAAACCTGATTCATTTAATGGTGTTACAAGTCTATTGTCGGAGCTTGAACACGTAAGCACCGTTGCATTACTTTACCTCTCTGTCGCCAAATCAATCTCCCATATAATCCCCTTTGGCGTGGTAGATTTCGTCTTGTTACTTGGTGTTCAGTCTTTGGTTTGGCCAAATCCATTCAACGAGAATGGATTTGGCCAAACCAAAGGCTGACCTCTCGGGGGAGCAGGAGGTCAGCGTCTTGCCAGTAGGGCAGATAACCATCAGCTGCTCGAGGTTGTGATGAAATCCAGAAGCCTTCGTAAGCAGGTGATGGCGAGCTTAATTTTTATACTTAGTTTCTACAAAATGCATCTCATAAAACGTATCGAAAGCCTTTTTCGACTTTCGACAAAACCTCTGAGAACCAAACTACCTTCTGAGTGTCAGGGGGATCACGATTGGCATTCCGACATGACTTGTCTTATTCTTATTCATGCACAACACTCCATAATATATCACTAAAAATAGACGTATTTGTTTCTTCATATTTGTATTTAGAGTGTAATTAAACACTATACTTATTTCAAAGGAGACAATTCAAAGCAAACTCCCCACTTGAGCATAAACACCAAAGATTTACTTTTACCTGACACACTTTCGCGGTAAACCCATAGTGATCATGTCCTATTGTGCCAGTAAGAGTATAGCTGTAGATACTAGCTTTCAATACATATTGGGACCGCGGGCTATTGCGCTCCGAGCTTATATTGGAAATTGGATGGCCGTGCCGGAATATTGAAAGTGTTGCCGTCATTCTATGGATTTTATATAATCTTCGGTTAGTGATTTAGGGAATTTGCTGAGGTAGTTGGACTATATTGATTTCATTTGTAAATTGATTAGATGGTTGCTAGAACTCTATTGTTGTGTGAGTATTTAGTAAATAACTGACGCGTGCTAAAATTTTAGGTGAGTATAGGTAAATAATGATCAAATGATATGATATGATATTCATAAAATATAGTAATTGGTTTATAGGATCTAAGAAGTTTATAACACTTTTATGTGATTTAAAGTGTGAGACGGGTTTAGTAATTTTAGTATGTAGGGATTCGTGCTACAATGTAATCAATGTTGTTAATCTAACTGCGAAACACCCTGAACTTCAAATAAGTTTTAAATAAGACATTATATCTTCAGGCTCAAGGCGAGAATACTAACTATTTGATGTTGACCAGATGTATAAACTAACAAACTTCAAGTTTATTTGACCGTACCTTCGTATATATTAATCTAATTAGAATCCCAACTGTGCCGCACTACCAAAATTACGTAGAGTTCCAGTCACTTCCAGTAGCGGTGTTAATGTATATACACAAGCGTTACTTCACAACAAAATGTTGGTGTTCAGACTGTGTCCCAGTTAGATGGTAATAAACAGGCTCTTTATTACCTCAGGAGAAGATCTTAACTAAGGAAGGGTAATTTGCATAATAACCTCTTGATTTTGTGTAGCTGCAGTATTCAATTGTCTTCAGAGTGGTAGGTGAATAGGTATGTCTCATCCAAATCCGTTCAGTACACGAACACAGACATATTTACCGGGTTCATCAATCTTAGTTGTCATCAAATTAAATTGAAGCTTAACTACTAATGATTGAAGAACACTTTAAATTGTTATACAGATAGCAAAAGAATAAAAGCCGTTCTTTACCTACTTTCGTAAAATCTCCGTATTCGGCCTCTAAACACATTTCAGTTTTACAAATTCAAAGGAAAATAAAGCTGGAGGTTTATTGCATAGATTGGAGATTTATTTACGACAAAGCCGAGGCCTCGAGCCAATGTACTCATGTAGGTACAATCGTCCAACGCTTTTTTTATTGTTCACAATTCATGAAGATAAATTCAGTTTGGTACAGTAATGTTGAAATTACAATAAAGGTATACAGATGACTGTAAGTCATCTATATACAATAATATATATAATCTATATACAATAATAGATGACTGTAAGTCATCTATATACACTTCTGCACTCTACAGTTCCTATGCCGCATTTAATTGAGTAAAAATCAAACTGAACTATAATTGTTGACGTTTTTAAAGATTATAGGAAATGTATAGTTGGAGGAGGATAATAGTTGAAGATGAAAATAAAAATAAATCATATTTATTAGGAATAGATATTCCTTATTTACAATTTCGTAAGTATAAACTATATTAATAATCAGATCATAAATAACTTGATATCTATACATTAAGTACCACAAAAACAGCACCATAAATAAAAATAAATTTCATCTGATTTACTTGCATATGTCTTATCGACCAAAGTCATTGAGCTCTTGTTACACAAAAATAACGTAATGTAACATCACGCCTGTAACCCCGAAGAGGTAGGCAGTGGCAAATGCATTCAAGCCAGCGACAACAGAACCACAGATATCGATGATTCAAGCACACAAGCAAACAAACACCCATCAGTCGTCGGATACGTTTTGGTCCATGTAACAGGTGGAGAGCTTGTTGAGATCTCCGGGCACATTACCAAACTCCGAGGTACCTACTGGGAAACTTCCAGAAAATGGAAAATTCCCAATCGAACCAGAGATAAAGGATCTTACACCGTTATTTCTGATAGCCCCGGTACCCCAGCGTAGTAGTATTGGCCTGCTACCACTAGGCTACTGAGGCAGTTACACAAAATCTGAGTTCTCAATATGAGGTCTAAGACTGAAAGTGCATTAAAGCCTTGGGTTTTTGCTAAAGATATCGCGCTTTTGAGTTAGAGACTCATTACAGTTAACATTTTTTAATTTATTAAAAAGTAAACTATTTTACTGATGGTAGAGTTCCAGTGTAAGGTCTCGAGGGCGTAGGCACCACCGCTTTATCTTATCTATCTGCCCCCAAATGGTAGTGTTCTGCACTATCGTGTACCGGTTGGATGGTAATGTATGATCCCGTAATAACTGTCGCAGAGAGATAACGACTAAGGTCTCAAGGGCGGCAACGCTTCTGCATTTGATATCTGGTCTTCATGTAGATTTCTATAGGCTGCAGTCATCATTTAATGTGAATTGCATGCTTATTTGCCACCTTACATAAAAAACTTAAACACAAGAGCACCTTAGACTACACCAAGATGTGATCGAAAATGTAAATTTAATACGAAGAAACTCCATAAACGAAAAGCAATTACGTTCACGTTGAAATTGCTCTTTAATTTTTATCTACTCCATCGTCTAGAGCCGAGACTCTTGTCTAGCTAACTTAATGGAAGCGATCGTATTAAGACATTATCACGAAAAACTTTATGATCTTCAGTTCCGTACGTTTTTTTACATAGGTACATTATATGTTTACTGGTGGTAGAGCTCAAGTGACGAAGCTCGCGGGCGTAGGCACCACCGCATTACCTAATATACTTGCCGCTAAATGGTAGTGTTCAGCACTATCGTGTTCCGGTTAGGTGGTAATGCTTAAGCCTCAGGAGTGGTAACGCATCTGCATTTTGACTTGTGAATTATCTGTGGGTGTCTATAGGCTGCAGTCATCACTTAACATCAATGTGAGCTGCATGCTTGTGTGCCACTTTCATAGCATAAAAAAAGTACACGTTCCCTAACACAAGAATGCTGAACGTAAAAAAGGTATACAATACCTTTTTTACTGCGGTGCAGTTTGCAGCTGCATACTTAATAATGCAAAGAACTACTACTGAACCAACTTTACACTTTGAACAACACATTACTCACCCTAAAAATATAGAGAATCCGCAGTCATTTCCAGTCTAGAAAAATGTATTTATCAAACACTAAATAACTAAACAGACGGAATTTACCTATATAACGAGCGATGAAATAAATCACATATAAATCCCGTATCTAGAAGTATCCAATCATAAAAATTACGTCCACATTTTGTCTAAAAATAAACCTAATCTACCAGCATAACTAAACGCCTATCTACCATAGAATCAAACTATCGGCCATTGGCGTTTCCCAATTTGGTGAGGCGAGTGCGCATGCGCGGACATGCGTTATTTATACCACGTGGCGATGGCGGCGAGCTTCTATCCCGTTCTTTATAATTATAGACCGAGGGAATCCATTGCAGATTGTACTATTGTGAGTCATTGCGATAAATACGATGTAATAAAAATTTGCTGAGCTATTCTCAATGTCCACGTGTCTATTCTCAATTATACAAGCTTGATTGATACTTGGATATCCATGAAGGTATAGTTTACCGGTTGTAACACTTGGTGCAAAACGATGCTATGTCCGGTCAAGGTTTTGACGCAGAATGTCACTTTCGCAAAACGTCATCTCAAAAAAAATTGTCACTTTCGCAGAAAGTCATTTTCGCAAAAGGTCATTTTCTCAGAAAGTCACTTTCGCAGAATGTCATTCACAAAATTATTTTTTCTGTATTATTAAGTAGGGTCTGAGATATTCAGTTCTTTCTACTTCCTGAAAAAGCGCGAAAACGCATATACGCGGTTTTTACAAAGTTCAAATAAAAAAATAAATTAAATGAAAATAATAATAATCATTTTTATAAAAATTGCAAACTGATTTATTTTTTAAGTACACATTTTCGAACGGAAGATATATTTCTTACAGCTTAATCACTATCTCTATCACTATTACTTCACTTCATTATCACTATCACTATATATTAAAAAGTAAAGTCTCCCTATTTTCCTGTCTGTATGTATGTGCTAATCTCGGAAAGTTGTGAACGGATTTTGTTCCTGTTTAAAATGTTGGAAAGTGGGTTTTCCTAGGAAGGTTTATATCTATGATAAATGCTACCCGTACGAAGCCGGGGTGGGTCGCTAGTTTTTATAAAACTAGCAAGCGGGTAGGCCGCGGCTACCCGTTCCCGTCAACTTCTACGACTTCGTTTATAATAAAGTTTTGGTCACTGATATTTATGTTATTTATTTTACCCTGCATGCAGGCCTGCATCATCATCATACAGAGAAAAGGCCTTCTACTTAATAATACAGAGAAAATAATTGTGTCAATGACATTCTGCGAAAGTGACTTTTTGCGAAAATGACCATTTGCGAAAATGACTTTCTGCGAAAGTGATCAATTTTTTCGAGATGACGTTTTGCGAAAGTGACGTTCTGTATCAAAACCCCGGTCAAAATTGCGTTAGCTAAAGTCATTTAGTGGCAATTATTTTCAAACGTCAAGAGATTTTAGTATAATTGTCAAACAACACTTTAGAATTTATAAATGGGCATGATCCCAAACAAACATCAAATAAACTTTATCATTGTTTAAGCGGAGGAGCAAACTGTAAAACATCAGTTGCTGAAATTAATTCTTTTTCAGATGCCGCCGGATTATTGAGTTTTCCCTACATCTAGGACTCTTTTCACATTAGACCACACTGTTCCAATGTCGCAGCAAATCGACACATATGCGAAAGAACCCTAAACAACCTTGATAGTCCGTTTCTAAATGTTAAAACTTCCATAAGCCCTTTAGTGTATAATATTTAAAGTTCAAAATAACTAGAAAAAAAAATTAATTAATAAACGTTGCGGTGGATAAGAAATTTAGAGTTTTTACAAATTTTTTAGTGTTTCAATTTGGGAATGGATCCGATGAATTTCAATAGGCTGGCGCTGTTTTAGATAGAACTAAGAAAACATAAGTTGCGAATCTTAATGTTCTACCTCTTTAAACCATGCATACATATATACTTCTGTGTTTCCAGAGAAATGTACCTAATTGGAAACATATGCATTATTTCCATAAACTTTTTATTAGCCGATACGAAGCGCGAAGCTTCTTTCTCTTCCGATTGATTGTTTATTTAGTTAGTTCCCGTGATTCAAACTTTTCGGTCTCCCAACTTTCTTTAGGAATGTTAATGCGTGATGAAACACGACTCTAAATAGACGAAATATAAACAAAGACAACCGTTCAACTATTTATTTTCAATTTGTATGTATCGTTTGATTGCAATAATTGTGAAGGCACAAATAAAGAGCAACAAATTTCTTAAAATTGTTACAATGAGATAAAAATAACTCGATGGGCCAAATCCATCGTCCCTACAATCATATAATCATACTCACTTTTTTTTAATCCTTGAACCCCTTATTGTACAGTTACCATTTTGACATAGGTAACAGTACATTATGGGGGTTCAGAATAAAATAACGTTTCTATGGAACAGGATGCACGTACGACGTCGGGGTCAAAGCTTGTATAGAATAATCACTAGTGATTATTCTATTACACTGATGGTAAAAAATACTTTGAAGCCAAAATAAAACATAAGCTGGTATGCAACTATTTTTCTTCTCTTTTCTTACATTAAACAATATCTAACCGATCTCGTCTCTAATGGCCATATGACTTTACACTTGAGCTTCAAACTTACATAATCATCTTTCGTAATGATGCTCATTATTTAACACTTTACTCTCAATCCTAATGTAATTATGATACCCATACACTTTTTGTTAATTCACATTGCGAGTACCTCAAGCTCAACCATTATATTAATATCTAACATTTTTTTGTGAGTCTTGTAGTACGAATATATTGAGTAGCTATTCAAAAATGAATGGTAAAGAATATGTGTGCTAATTCATGAAGATTTATCTTGAATTCGTGTATCCATTCGTTTTATGAGTTGCGTAGCTCAAAAGGAATAAAACGGATCTCTTGTAGATCTCCCTGATTACTAGTCTGTCCATAGATTTATAGTAGATAATAAATCTATGAGTGTGTCTGTCTGTCTGTCCATCTGTCACAGTCGATTTTTCCGACATGTAGAAACGCTGTGTTGAAATTTTGCACATATTTACTTACATACAAGTGACTCAGCGACCCAAACATTTATGTGTACCAAAAATAAGATAAATTAAACATAAGGGAATTGAAAAAAAAAAAACGTTTTTCAACTATATTGTGTGATATAGGTATCTTGAGACAGCTTTTCATTGTAAGGATCTTAAAAAATATTTGTTTTAATTTAACATAAATAGCTTTGAGGTTATTTCCGAAAAAAGACTAAAATTGACCATTCATTTACTTTACCTAAAATTTTGAAAACAATCCTGTAAATAGGTCTTTACCTATAAATTACAGAAAATCCTGTAGGAAGTCTGTGGTATTTATAATACATGGGCAATTCATTAATTGTATGCCTTGAACCCTGTGAATGCGAGTCCAATTCGCACTTGACAGCTGTTTTAAGTAGATAGTCGATGACATATTATTCGATTAAGCGAATGTATAAAGATTTATACCAACGGTTCATTTTCGATGTCCGTGTAAAACTGTGGCTTGAAAACAAACACATGTAACTTATTCATGATTTAAAAAATAGATTCGCCAAGTGGTTTTAAGAAGTTATTTTTAACTAATTGGCTGTCCGCGCCTCGTGTTGTCAATTTTAGAACGAAAGGTCACATAGTTAAGTTCTATAGGAATAGGTTTCACTAGTTTGTCGTTTTAACGTTATGAGAACACAAAACTTACACTTTTATATAACTAAATTGTTGAACTTCATGTGTTTATTTGTACCTAGCTATTATCTTTTAATTAAGACAAAATATATTTGTTTATAATACGAGTAACTAATAGATAGATAAATACACCTACGCTAAGAACTGTTGGACCTATTATAATTTTATTCTTTTGCGACGTAATATTTCCGATACCGGGGTGGGTCGCTAGTTTAATCTATTAAGTAGGTATATATTTGTCAAAGTGGTTTAAATATTTCAATAAGAATTCATCTCAATAATTATGCAAATTTTTCTTTAAATAAATGGGTCCTTGAAAACACAATTGTGTGACGAATTGCGTACATTCCGAATCCACAATTTCTGCACGTGTACACTACGATCATTGGTTTACGGTATTGGCGTACATTCTGAATGTCGACCGATTCTATTATCAAAACAAACATGTCAAACGGTTTCTCATTTAGACAATGTTTATAGCAACAGTAATTTAGCGTGAACTGAATAATAGCTACGATCTGCAATAGGAAAGGATGATCGCAAACTGGTGATTTAAAGGACATCTAGGTACCTGTTTTCCACCGACTTCAAAAACGAGGGATTCGATGTTCGGCTATTTGTATGTTTTTTATGCAAGTTCATCGATTTCTCCGTCACTTGTGGACCAATTTTAAAGTTCCTTTTCCATTTGAAAGGGTACTAAATGGCTACTACATTTCAATTGGTGCCATTGTTGCATCTTGCTCAAAGTTGGGATCTTATGATGGCATCCTATCGAAACCGTCAAAAATAATAAGGATACTGTGACACTTTTGTTTACTTACTTTATTTAGGTAGGTATATTCTTCTGAAAATTTTGCCTTCATACCACTGAGCATGAGATGATACTGCAATAATAATATGTGGGAAGAAAATACTCAGAACAGTCTTTGCTATCCAACGACATGGACGTGTTAGCTAGGTACTTATTTAATTAACGTATTATAAATTATTTAAAAAAAAACTGTATTGTCGCTCGTCGCCCTGCAAATGTCTAATTTAGAACATAAGGAATTTGTTTGAGACCAATAGTGAAACGTGTAGGTAGGTACCTAAAGTACGTTTAAACCAAAAGATTATTGTAATTCAGAGTGATAATACTTAGTAAAATTATTAAAGATTTGTATTATGATAATTAAGAGAAGACGCACAATAACAAAAGATACTTCATTATCGACATAGAAATGCAAATATCAAGTTATTTAAATTATATATTCACTAATTTTCATTAATGTACGGCCCTGTAATTTCCGGCACAGAGGCATAACACCTTAGACCTCAGGAGTGGTAACGCATTTGCATTTTGACCTTAGTCTTTGTGTGGATGTCTATAGGCTGTAGTCATCACTTAACATCAATGTGAACTGCATGCTTGTTTACCACTTTTTATACATAAAAAAAATACGTTTAAGGTTTTATGATTTTGTACGAACTATGAACATGAATACGAATGAAGATTCTTCAATGAAGATTTTCTTTTTTTCACATCATTTAGCTACAGGGGGTTTTTAGGGGTTAAGACATTTATTTTCTCAACAAGAACTTAACATAGTTCACTTATAGCGAGAATAATATTTCTCTGCCATTCGGCTTAACAACCTCATTTGTAAATTAATTAGGCGAATCGTTATTTACATTACTACAAAATCATAAATCCTGATTGATAGGTACTTAATATACTTTTTAGTTACCCAAACTAGCCCTGTTACCTATCGCAATAAAACTCACGTGCACTCTTATAAATTTTACCTTTTGTACAATGTATCATGACCACCCCCAAAAAAGTTGCTCTATCTAGGTCAAATGCATTGAGGATTACCTCAACCATACCAAATAAGCACTAGAAAAACCATCCCGTTTTCTTTCGTACTCCGTGCATATGGTAGAACTTGTTATGTGAACAATAGGGTAATTTTTATGGTATTTACGCGTTTCATTCAACGATCTGCAAAAAATTTTTTTTCGGGCGTTGACGTTTGTGACCATTCCATATTATTCGGTATTCTATGATCATGCGCCATAACACGTATTGCATTCAGCCAGCTTAACACGTATTGCATTCAGCCAGCTTAATCGAGACCTCGAGATGTCGCTTCTCATAGTTCTCATACGCTAGTAGATGTATCTACGTAACAGGTACTTCAATGGTTAGGTAATACCTAGTTGAAATTAATGCAAATTTACGTGACTATAAATCATTTGTACCCTAAAGTAATTCTGCTTAGTAGCTAAATTTATTAAATTACGTAGATTTTGTAGAAATAAACAATGTTTCCAAAGCTTTCAGCTTTGGATTACGTGTTAACTAGCTGTGCCCGCGACTTCGTCTACGTGAGAAACAGTATGATTGTTCAGTATCTACCCGGACGAAGTCGTGGGCGCAGCTAGTATAAAAGTAGCTCAAGTTACTCCTTATTATGTCAGCTATCTACCAGTGAAAGTCTCGTCAAAATCGGACACTCAAATTCTGTTTATTTGTATGTAGGTATGTATGTATGTATGGTTGTATGGAGGTAAAAGTAGCATAAGTTACTCCTTATCACATCAGCTATCTGACAGTGAAAGTCTCGTCAAAGTCGAAGACACTCCTACCCATGGAAGTCCCATCAAATTCGGATACACTCCAATTCTTCTTATTTGTATGTAAGTATGTATGTATGTATGGAGATAAAAGTAGCCTAAGATACTCATTATCACATCAGCTATCTGCCAGTGAAAGTCCCGTCAAAATCGGTCAAGCCGTTCCCAAGATTAGCACCGCCAAACAGACAGACAGACAGGCAGACAAACAGACAGACAGACAGACAGACAGACTAAAATTGTAAAAAAAAAATGTTTTGTTATATGTACCGTGTATACCATAGATTTATTATCTACTGGTGTATACATACATATGCATTTAGTGAAAAGCGGTTATTTTAATATTACAAACAGACACTCCAATTTTATTCATTTGTATGTATATATAGATTTATTATGGAAGCTGCAATACAACATAAGACCTAAAAATTCTGTAAAAAATTTAAGCGTGTACATTACAGCGGTAACAGAAATACAAAATTTGTGTAAATGTTAGCTTTCTAGCTATCACTATTTATGAGATACAGCCTGGTGACAGACATACAGACAGACAAAAAAATTTCTAATCACATATTTGTGTTCGTTATCGATCTAGTAACATCCCCCGGTATTTATTTTTTCAATATTTTTAATGTACAGATTTACACTTCTACAGATTTATTATAAGTATAGATTAGTGTCTCAGCGACAGAACTTATTGTAGGTTTTACCTCAAAAACTTTGTTGTAGAGTATTTCGAGAGATTATAAAAAAAATGTTTAGACAACATTTCTGATATAAGGCTACCAAAGGTTGGCACAAATAATGCATCAGCTAAGATTTTAATATTACAATATCTCGAGGCTAAGTGCGAGATATATACAGACCGCACTACTCGAAAGTAAAGTCGTAGTGCGGTCTATGAATCTGACTCTAATGGTGAGACACAGACACTCACAGACCGCACTACGACTTTACTTTGAGCAAGGTATGCTTAGAACTGTCAGTTTTGTATGGGTTTTGATAGTTCAAAGGCGTACTTTGCTCAAAGTAAAGTCGAAGTACGGTCTATGAATCTCACCCTTAGACCTCGCTCCTCGTACGATAGTAGATACATAGTTAATATATATACTTCAATTTCAGTGGTTAAATATTTGTTGAAAGTACCTGTTTTTTTATGTCTTAATTCTGACAGACAAGCAAACGGGTCACCTGTTGGAATGTGGTCACCGTTCCCTATGAACATTTGCAACACTGGGGTGTTGTCGACGCGCTGCCAGCCCTGAAGGTCTCTTTTGACGCCATTCTTTTAAGAACCCCATTTTTACCCGATATTGTAATCCAAATGTACCTAACTACCTAAGTGGCTACTATCTACTATCAATTATTTGATGAATGCTCCTTTAAAGTCATAATCTACGTTACTTAGGAACCTAATTCCATTAAGTTGCTGAGTAAAATAGATTTTGTAGAAATAAACAATTTCTCCAAAGCTAATTGAGCTCTAAATTTAGTGTTAATTAGCGTTTTAGGGACATAATAATGGCAACCCATTATACGTCCCACTGCTGGGCACGAGTCTCTCCCCTTTTTGGGGGGAGGCCTAGAGCTTACTCCACCACGCTGCTCCAATGCGGATTGGTGGAGGTGGGTAGGTTAGTGGCCAACCCACTGTCGAATGTTTTCAAACCGCCCATAAGGCCTCCGACAAGGTTTAACGACTGCTATCCATCGATAGCAACCGGGACCGACGGTTTAACGTGCCCTCCGAAGCACGGAAACGCGCATTTAATTTGCCACTAACGGTCACCCATCACACTACCCGACCGCGCCCGTAGTGCTTAACCGAGCAGATCGCTTACGATCTACACCAGCCGCTGGGCCATGCGCGCTTCTTTAGGGACATAACCCATATATTTTTAGGTAAAACTTTATCGTAGTGAATTTATTTTGAGAGATATTGTACCCGGACGACACCTATCTACCGTCATGTCGTCCGTCATAGCGTCTTAATGTAATCCAATTTTGGAATCGTAACTTAATCACTTAATTTATTTAGTTTAATTTGTTTAACTTATGACAACGTCAGTTTAGGTTTACGATTGGATAGCGATAAGAAATCATGATACATCTGCTCTTAATTGTCTGTTTTTTATGTAATGGAAGTGGCAAACAAGCATACAGTTTACATTGATGTAAAGTGACGACTGCAGTCTATAGACATATCACACAAAGACCAAAGTCAAAATGCAGATGCGTTATAACTCCTGAGGCCTAAGGTGTTATGCTTCTGTGCCGGAAATTACAGGGCCGTACATTACTGATTTCGACAAACCAAAGGATCATGGCGACAAAAATATTTTTATTTGTTAACGTTTGGTTTTTTTTATATTTTCAAGAATTAATAAATTAATTAATCTATCACAATGACTTTTACCCTAGTACCTAATTATTGAAAATAATATGTGTTGCCATTTCTACTGAGGCCTTTGCTAAGAGCATTTTACTTGTAATATTTATTTCTCGCGCTATATGTGAGTGAACTTTACAAAATAAAGAAAAATGTGGGACTTCGGTAGCTTAGTGGTAAAGCGGCTGGACTGGTTATCCTGAGGTAGCAGGTTCGATTACTGCCCAAAGAAAAATTGTTCTTTTTCATTTTTCTTTATTTTCTAAAGCGTATGTACGGATTTTTAATGACAGATAGTCAAGAAGGGTCATGCTCTGTAGTTCAAAAGTGGTGAGAGCACGTCCACGGAAGCTCTTTCATTAAAAAAACACCCCTACTCTGGCTTTCCTAACTTCCATAATTGAAAATCTTTTGCCAATAATATTTAGTTTTAGTCCAACTCAATCTACATTTTACATTTATTAATAATATTTTTATATTATTTCGCATTAACACATGCTTGTGAAATATATTTTATTTTAAAGATAAATGGAAAGAAAAATTTGACTTCAGGCGAGACTCGAACTCGCGGCCTACTGGGAATCTAATCCAGCCGCTCTTCCAATTGAGCTACTGAAGTCCTGCCCGATTTGTCAAATCTTTCCTTCACATTTATTGCCTTGCTTTATGGTAGCAGTAGGCCCAGTAGGCCGCGAGTTCGAGTCTCGCCTGAAGTCAAATTTTTCTTTCCATTTGTCTTTAAAATAAAATATATTAATAATATTTTTTATAGCACTTTTTTTTAATAAACAAGCAATCTTTTTTATCGAGCTCCATGCTTTTAAACTGATGGTACAACATGAACGATAAACGTAAATGTACAAAATTGTCGCTACGCTATTCATTCGTCGCTATTTTAAGTGATTGCTTAATTTGCCGAGGTCGATAAACTTTGCATTGATTGATATAATAATATACGAAATATAGTCGTATCGTGATTTACATTCGTGATTTCAGGAAGTCAGAGCTAACTCTCACAGTTCATAAAAATCATGTGCCATACATTGATTTATACAAAAAGATCCAAGGACTAGCAGAATTATCCATAGATTTTGGATGATTTTGGATAAACGGAAAATGCCCTGACAAATAGCTTCAAGTTCCAGCCATCGTTCTTTAATAAATCTACCTATCATAATATGCTTACTCTACAAAATAAATACAAAAAAATATATCACAATCACATGCCTGTGTTACGGATAATTAGAAAGCGCACATTTTGTTGGTTGGCGAATAACTAATTTACGAAGATGGATTTTATATTTAAATCGCATTGTAACCAGCACCTAGAACAATCACCTCGTTTGAAATATACGAATAAATAATTGCGAATAAATGGAAATGTATTTTTTTTTATGTTATCGAAGTGGCAAACAAGCATGCAGTTCACATTGATGTTAAGTGATGACTGCAGCCTATAGACACTTACACAAAGACCAAGGTCAAAATGCAGATGCGTTGCCACTCCTGAGGCCTAAGGTGTTATGCCTCTGTGCCGGAAATTACAGGGCCGTACATTACCATTACCATTTAGCGGCAAGTATATTAGGTAATGCGGTGGTGCCTACGCCCGCGAGCACCGTCACTGGAGCTCTACCACCAGTAAAAATTATTACTAAGCACAGTTTAAAATTGGCGCCACGGACATGAGCACAATGAAGTTGACAGTCAACGCGCTGAGCAATCGCATACCCACAAATAATAATGGCAAATTCCATACATTGATTTGTATAGAAAAAAATTATAAAGGTACAAAGTATAACAACAGCTGTTTAATATTATCTAGGGAACCTAAAGAACCTGCCCGGTATTTAAAATATTGTTACCTCATCGGAATAAAAGTTATCTTTCTTTCTAAAGAACAGTGACAACAACAACTTACTAAACTTCCATTTTGAACTTTTTATTCTGGAGAGTTAAAAATAGTGTAAATACTTAAAAAAATATTCTTTAGGTTCACTAAATAGGTAATAATATTTCAAAGCTGTTTTACCGTAAACCTTTTTTTATATTTTCTGTGCAAATCTTGCCATGATCCTTTTGGAGATACTTTTTATGACTGACTACACTTCTATCCAATCACATTCGTAATAACACTTCATAATCACTTCACTGAGTGATGAATTAGATTATTATCCGTCCACATTATGGCGCCACCCATCAGGTCCATCTATAGCAAAAATCATTCTAGTTAACCCATAAGAATGCAAAAAACACTAATAAAAATAGTTGATGAATTGAATAATCTCAATCATTCAACGCAACTCACACATTTACCTACATTTGTAGATTAAAACAACAATCAACTGGTTATCGTTGAAAGAATCTATTAAGCACAGATTAACACGTGCTACAATGTTTTTAATTGAATTAATTACGTCCATTGATAAATTGGTTATATCAATTAAACTGATCCTCTAAAAATTAAACATTAAGGCTAAGAGCACACTACAAAATTTTTATCGTAACTGTTTTTTATCTGCGAATTAAAATGGCAATATCTTGTTTATATTTTTTCATTTGCATCTACGAATTAGCGCACAGACAGTTATGTATAATAATCTCGAAAGACGGGAGTGTACTTACATCGAAATTTATCATATTTACAAAAGACACTAACCATTATACTCGTACCAACACATCATACGTGAGACGCTTTTCGAGCCACACTGGAACTACACCACCATCTCGTACAGCATGAAGACTAAACTTCATATTTTTTTACAATAGGTACCTACTGAAAATAATACAATCGCGTCATATTTTAAATCGCAAAGGTATTTGTTGTTTACAGAATTGCGATATTTTTCGCAAAGATTTTTAAGATAGTTCGCCGTTAGCCTATGTCGCTAACGCATTATCGCAAACTGACAAACAAATTGACATCTCAATTAATGGCGATAATTTATTAATGGCGCTTTCGAATAATTTAAATAGCCATTTCAACGCAAATTTGGTGAATACACGTTCGCATAATCAAATGTAAATGAGGTACGGGTCAAGTAAAAGTAGTTATAAATATTGTTCCAAAATTTCATTAGAAATATACGAAGAACACGACAGACAATGTAAATTAAAGTGTTTTCTAAATAGGAAATTTTGAGAACAATTTTTACTTCGAAATAACTTTTTCAACTGGAATTTTCGGGAATTAGAATGTGATGTCAGCTGAAACCCTCCCAAGCCAAACCCTATTACTATTACAATATCGAAATTTGTTGGTCAAAAGCGGTGAAATTAAAAATTAAGTATCAATCAAAAGCTAATACAAAATTGTTGCGATTTTTAACCAATTGTTAACCGATTGCCTCATTTGATTGTTAAGTCGCTTTTTAACAGTCTTTATCAATATTATAAATATACCATTATTACGATAGAGGCGACGAAATTTTATTGACATATATCCATGATGATAAACGATCATATCCCGAACATAGCTGGGTGCAGAACTGGAACTAACGATTATTACCGCCCTTCAAAGAGTCACTGACAAAGAGAAAGTGTTATTTTTCACTGTCAACAGGAAAAAGATCAATTCTTATGGTGATCACTCACGTGCAAGGCTTTTCCGCTTCTGTCATGTAAATTTACATTTTGCTGAAAACAACGGTTTTGTGTTATTTATTAGGTATTCCAGGATTTATTATTAAGGTGAGGACCTGAAAACAATGTTTATCTCAAATTATTTGTGGAAAAAGGTTATTTCCGGCCAGTGGGAATATAGTCTTTATAACATCCAATTTGTCATATTTTTTAAGGATATAAATTTAAAAGGAAAGCTATATATATATAAAAATCTATTGCTGTTCGTTAGTCTCGCTAAAACTCGAGAATGGCTGGACCGATTTGGCTAATTTTGGTTTTGAATTATTTTTGGAAGTCCATGGAAGGTTTAAAAGGTAAGAAAATATGAATAAATTGAAGAGGAATAGAAAAACACAATTTCATTTTCCTTAAGTAATTTTAAATGAAACAGAAAATAAAAGGAAAAACAATTAAAAAATAAGAATTCTTTTATCGTAACATATTGCAGCACTACAAGTTAGAAATACAAAACGTAAGTAACTCAAATCCCCTACTCTGAAAATTGATTCTTTTATAAATTCACTTCTTGTGATTTGTCCAATGGTGAGACCATCTTTTGCAGCTAAACCTGATAAATTTTTACCGAGGGTCTTCTGGCGTTGTGCAAAGTTTAAAGTTTGTTAAGTCATTGGCTTAGATTTCTTTGATTTCGAAGGTGTTCATCTTCATTATCAGCGGTTGAACTGGTTGAAGCAGCCTGTGACTCAGTTTTCAAAGTATTTTAATGAACGCTTTGCAGGCGTCGGATTAATCCACTTGTGTTAGAGCTTTTCAATCATATATTTTTTTGGCACTTACTACATTGTGCCGGCGTAGCCACACACAGGCACGGCACTAGTTTCACCGACTAATCTGAGCAGGAGACTGACTAACTGCCAGTTCGTCAGTCGCCCGTCTCCCCGGGAGTCTCCCGCATTATACAAGTTAGTAACTGGTATGATGCGGTATTGTGAGAAGTCAGGAGTGAATGTATGAGTGTTTGTAGTGCGCGGGTGACGTTTTCATTGATAAAAGCGGAAAAAATGGCGAGCCTAACTTTAGTCTTTATTTCGTGTTCGCCGGAACTCGAGAGTCTCGAGAGTCGGCTATTTATTTCTCGTCTCGAATGGAGGCGAAACTCTCGAGTTGTCTCGAGTTCGAGAAGTCTCGAGCAGAATCTCTAATGTACACAAACCTTAACATGATTACGGCGTACGCGTGGGCGATTTCGGTAATTATTACACCATAAACTCTGTTGCTAAGATCTTTTCGGCGAATTGCATGTATTCCAACGATTTGGCGTAATAGTTGATACGCCTCATCAACTTTTTTCCCAACCTGTTGAAAAACTTTTGATTTATCAATAAAAGAACAAGTCGTGACTTGGTAACACAAAAATATGTTAATCGTTTGCGAACAGTTAGGTATATTAAAAACGTACCTTCACGCCTGTAATCCCCGAAGGGGTAGGCAAAGGTAAATGCATGCATTCAAGCATACATGCAGCCCACGATTCGCCGGTTACGTTTTGGCCCATGTAACCAACAGCACCACCCAGGTGGCAAGCCTGTTGACATCTCCGGGCACATTACCAAACTTCGAGATACTGAGAAATTTCCAGAAAATGGAAAAATCCCAATAGAACCAGGGATAAAGGACTTTACACCATTATCTCTGATAACCCACGACCCGGGAATCGAACCCAGGACCTCAGCGTAGTAGTAGTGGCCTGCTACCACTAGGCTCCCGAGGCAGGGAAATTATCCTAGAGCTATAATTACTTACTGATAATAAAATAAACAAGTTTATGTTTTATTTGCGAAACTTTGATTATATACTTGCGAAATAAATCATGGATTGGGCCATTATCAAATTCATTTTCAAATTCCGCTGAGTAAGATAAAGGTATAATTTTAAGAAATTTAAGCCTGAGTTGCACCACGGTATTTTTAACATTTCACATCCTTCTCTAACTTTAACAGATTTCTTTAAGTTAGAGAAGGATGTTAAATGTTACAATAACTGTAACTTTAACAAATATTGTGGTGCAACCCAGGCTTAGAGTTTTAAAGAAATATTTGTAAAGGTGTAATTTTTTTATGCCACGGAGGCGGCAAAAACGCAGATGCGTTGCCCTGCGTTGCTGACCTCTGAGACCTTAGTTGTCATATTTCTGTGATAGTTATTATGGGGCAATACATTGCTATTTAAGCGGAATTTACGGTCGCGCTGAACACTACAATTTGGCAGCAGATAGATAAGGTAATGTGGTGGTGCTTACGCTCTCATGCACACGCTCTGAAGCTCTACCACCAATAAAAAGTATTTAACAAATATGGTCTGTATGCGTTATTTAAAGCGATATTTTTAATTTATTTTACGTTGTTATCGGTGCATTGTTATTTCGACAATAAGAGTGTCAAGATTTCCTGAACTCTATATTTTCGCCAAACATTTTTTTGTACAATTTTCACTGCTGCGGCTATGTTGCAGCAGTGAAAATTACATAATTCCTGTGCCATTGTTTCGTTTAAATAACCACGGAAAAAATTAAGCAATAGTGTTGCAACACTATAAAACACGTTGAAAAATGCAGTAGTTTCCTTTAAACATTTTTCAAAAGCGCTCAATTCTACAAGGATCGGGCCACGATTTTTTTCCAAAATAATAGGTTGGGGAAAAAGTCTTTTCGCATTATAGTATGTATGAACTTGTAATGAAATCTCTTTGACTGTAGTATTTGTATCTGGCTGGTTTTGGTATCATTGAAAGTTATAATTTTAAAGAACATAATTCCAAATTCAAATTATTCAAATGTGTGATTTTCATTTGTTTTTCGTACTGTCAAGATGAGTGATCTAATGAAGAAATTCGATACATTTTAAAATTTTACTAAAAAAAAGGTAAAAATGCAACGCAAGCCGCGAAAAAAAATTGCGATGTTTATGGACCTAGTGTAGTGTCTGTGAGAGTAGCACAAATTTGGTTTAAGCGTTTTCAATCCGGAAATTTTGATGTCAAAGATGCACCTCGCTCTGGTCGCCCTATTACGGATAAAATGGATGACATTTTTGAAAAAGTGGAGCAAGATCGACATATCAGTAGTCGACATATCGTAGCTGAAGAACTGAGAATTGATCACAAAACAGTTTTGGCGCATTTGAAAAAAGCGTACAAAAAAAAACTCGATATTTGGGTACCTCACGAGCTCACTGAAAGACACCTAATGAACCGTGTACTCATTTGTGATTCTTTATTACGACGTAATGAAACCGAATCATTTTTGAAGAAGCTGATAACTGGTGATGAAATGTGGATCACGTACGACAAGAACGTGCGAAAAAGGTCGTGGTCAAAGGCCGGTCAGGCTTCACAGATTGTGGCGAAACCCGGGTTAACTCGCAATAAGGTGATGTTGTGTGTGTGGTGGGATTGGAAGGGCATTATTCATTATGAGCTATTACCACCAGGCAGGACTATCGATTCTGAACTCTACTGCGAACAACTGATGAGATTAAAGCAAGAAGTTGAGAGAAAGCGGCCGGAATTGATCAAAAGTAGGGGTGTGGTGTTTCATCATGATAACGCTAGACCTCACATATCTATATCCACTCAGCAAAAATTAAGAGAGTTTGGCTGGGAGGTGTTAATGCATCCGCCGTATAGTCCTGACCTTGCACCTTCAGATTTCCACCTGTTTCGATCTCTTCAGAATTCTTTATGCAATGTTAGGTTAACATCACGAGAGCACTGCCAAATCCACTTGTCGCGGTATTTTGATGAGAAGTCCCAAAATTTTTATAGCAATGGGATCATGTCCCTACCTACAAGATGGCAAAAGGTTATCGAACAAAATGGTACATACATACTTTAGTTAAATTTAAATAAACTATATTAAAAAATGTTTTGAATTATCTTTAAAAATGCGAAGAAACTTTTTTCCCAACCTAATATATACGTTACCTATTTTGCCTATGGTTAGGATTCATTAGAGGTTACAAAATGAAATTTTTATCATCAACCCAAACCTAATGACAAATGTTTTGTTTCATTTGTTATTTATCACGTCGCGTGTATGATGAAATGAAACAAAACAGGTTCAGCAAACGATTCAGGTTTCAGGACGCCGATAACTGAACTGCATGATTGATTGCCTCCATCATTACATTAAAAAAAAATCACTAACGATTTCCCATTACCGATCTCCATTTTAAAAATAAACTCGTGTCGTGTTTATAATTATTTGTAGGCCAAGGAGACAGTAAATTTAACGTGCCAATACAGCTCGATAGACGTATGAACCCGCCAATCCGACCGGCGACCACAGATTAAAAAAGTAAATTATATTATTAAACTATTTGAAACAATAAAACGTATACATGGTAATTTTTAAATCTTATCTGTTAAATCAATTTAAACGGAAACGGCTGTTTATTTCCGGTGTCTTCTTTACCTCATTGTGTAGTTATAAGTAGGTACCTTAATTTTTTGAGTAGAAAAATCTGAACACCAGGATCAGCGACCTAAAAAATATTGTTTAAGATTTCACAATTATCCATTTTCTAGTAATTTAAACATTAAATTATAAGAAACACTTCAATTCTTGCGCGAGTCGACGCACACAGCTCCGAGAAGTGGAAAACTTTTCCGTAGATAAAATGTTGTCTGCTTTGAATTTATGCAGAAATTTTGTCAAACACATTTTTTTTTATATCAATATCAACTTATTTTTTTTTTAGTGATATTGTTGGAAATACATTCAAATGCAGGTGCTTTTCATCTTATTACCTATTATTCTTAGTAAAACTATAATTTTGTTGTAACGTTACACGGCTTGTTTAATGTAATAAAGGTGGCAAGCAAGTACCTTTATTAAATTAATGCAGTCAATTGACATCTTCACGAAAAACCAGAGATCAAAATCAAAATATTATGCGTTTCCATGCCACCTTGAAGTCCAAAGTCCAAGTTACTTATTTTGTGAAAGAAATAACAGTGCCTTATTTGACCATCTTATAGGAACACAATAGCAAGCACTGAACACTATCATTTGGCGGCAGACAGATATGGTAGAGTTAGGCAGTTTAGGTAGCTACCGCTACTAGTAGGTACCATCAGTACTGAAATCGAAAGGTTTCAAGTTAAAAAAAGAAAGAAATTTTGACACCCTGACTGATTTTTAGTTTGTGTTTGATATTTATAAACAGCATGTAGTTCGTTCTGTAATCTCACTCTAAAAAAAACGAAAGCTAAGTGCAAACTTCCCCTTGCGAGTTTGCAAGGGATTTACCGCAAGCGCATTTAAATATTTCAGTGCCTGGTACAAGGACGTGAATTTTTGAAGGTTTCGAAATCGAATAGTTTCAATATTAAATTCGATATTCTCGACTGTAAAAACATTTTAAAGCTAAGATCGGCGCAATTATTTGTTTACAGTATTGGTTTTGTGAATTATAAAAAAAAAACTCACTTAGCGTTCAGAAATATCGTGTTCCAGTCAGATATGTAATAACTATCAGAGAGATAACAACAAGGCCTCAGAGGTGGGAACGCATTTACATTTTGACCACTGGTTTTTGTGTAGATGTCTATAGGCTGCAGTCATACACTTAACATCCATGTGAACTCATAGAGCAACACAGGCCACCGGCCGCGGCCGCCCGGAGGAGTAGCCATATGCAGGCTTTCCCATCTGTCAAAGTACAAGCCCAAATGGGCCTATGCTTGTCGCCTGGATTTTTAAATGTGTGCGTGAAATTGTTTATGTATTTTGTTAAAGTCAAGGTGTGAGTAGTAATAGACGACTTTTGTAGTGTGTGTGTGTCACACGCATTTCTCCCCGCAAAAAATGACAGACTGTTTTGTATCGGTAGTGAACGCTATGGCTACTCCCCTCCGGTCTGCCGCGGCCGGTGGCCCGTGTTGCTCTATGTTGGCTCTATGTGTGAACTGAATGCATGTTCGCCACCTGCAACACATTAAAAAAATCATGTCTCTTTTGTAAGTTAAATAGTTTGTTTATTTATCTGATATTTTTTTATTTTATGCTCAGCTAATATGATTAACCTCTGTGTTGTTGAAGCTTACCTTCCGTGCCTAATGATTATTTAAATATCTAGTTACTTTATTGTCATCTTCTTGCGTTCCTCGTATATCAAACTACAATAAAAAAAAAATTTTTTTTCAAAGTTTTTTAAGTAGAGTTAAGATATTTTTGGATAATAATATAATGGCAACGCTTGATACGTCCCACTGCTGGGCACGAGTCTCTTCCCTTCTTGGGAGGAGGCCTGGAGCTTACTCCACCACGCTGCTCCAATGCGGGTTGGTGGAGATAAGGGCTAGTGGCCAACCCGATGTCGGATGTTTTCAAACCGCCCATAAGGCCTCCAACAAGGCTTAACAACAGCTATCTATCGATAGCAACCGGGACCGACGGCTTATCGTGCCCTGCGAAGCACGGAAACACGCATTTTTAATTTGACCCATCACACACCCGACTGCGCCCGTCTGGCTTAACCGAGTACATCGCTTGCAATCTACACCAGCCACGGGGCCATGCGCGCTTCTTTTTTGTATATTGTCCCTCATTGTGACAAAGTACCAATCTGGCTACCAACATTGAATTAGATTTTAAACTTTGTTCGAATTGGAACAAATAAGCATTTATTTCTTTTTTTTATACTAGCTGTGCCCGCGACTTCGTCTATGTGAGAAAAAATATGATTGTTCAGTATCTACCCGGACGAAGTCGTGGACGCAGCTAATAGTATAAAAGTAGCGTAAGTTACTGCTTATTACATCAGCTATCTGCCAATGAAAGTCCCGTCAAAATCGGAGACATTCAAATTCTATGTATTTTGTATGTAGTAATGTATGTATATATGGTTGTATGGAGATAAAAGTAGCTCAAGTTACTCCTTATGACATCAGCTATCTGCCAGTGAAAGTCTCGTCAAAATCGGAGACACTCAAATTCTATTTATTTGTATGCATGTATGTATAGATTTATTATGGAAGCTACAATACAACATAAGACCTAAAAATTCTGTGAAAATTTTAAGCGTTTACTTGCTACCGTTATTATCGAAAAAAAAATCACCTTTATTATATTATTTGGATTCCCCCTTGGACTTCTTAACATTTTCATTTTCTTATTTTTAGTGATTAATTTTGTCTTTATAGCGGTAACAGAAATACATAATTTGTGAAAATGTTAGCTTTCTAGCTATAACTATTTATGAGATACAGCCTGGTGACAGACAGACAGACAGCGGAGGATTATTTATCCGTAGGGAGTTTCGTACCTTTTATGTACGAAACTCCCTAAAAGATAGAACTAAGATACAGAATAGCTTAAAAATATTCGATTCGATTCTTTAAATTGACATAACTTTTTTTTTCTGAACCGATTCACATGAAACAAACACTAAATGTTAAGTGAAACTTACCACAATATATTAGTGAAAACCGCAAATCGAATAAGCCGTTTCTGAAATTAGCGTGCACAAACACACAGACAAACAGACATTTTTTCGGGATAAAAAGTAAAAGTTAAAGTATAATCATACCAAGTTTCATTGTAATCGGACCAGTAGTTTTTATGTGATGCTTGAACAAACAGACAGACAGACAGACAAAAAATGTTCTAATCACATATTTGTGTTCGGTATCGATCTAATAACATCCCCTGATATTTATTTTTTCAATATTTTTAATGTACAGAATTTACACTTCTACAGATTTATTATAAGTATAGATTTCTGAATTATACCAATAAACATAACTACAGAGATTGTCACAGAATAGATGTTATTTATCTATTCCGTGGAGATTATGATCATAACAGCGATGACCATTGATCGTTTAGATTTAGAACGATTAGTCGTTTGCAATTCACATTCACTAGTATTGGATCCATTGTATATGAACCGCACCCACACTATTCTATTTATATCGCTTTATTCGGATTGTCGACGACATACCATGTTTTCAGGGCTAAATACCGTCTGGATACTGATATACTGGATACTTCATTTGTTGGACCTATCCACAAATTACTTATTGAATAGATATCAATAGAAAACAACATTATAATACTTAGGTAAACATTACACCATTATAATTAATCATTAGGCAGGTAGGTACATAAGACCACCTATCTATTAATTACTATTTGCATCAAGACATAATAGTATAAAATTTACATAATATACATGCATCGTATAGCTCCACATCGCTTTCCTCCGGTACCATGCCCAGACCGACCCCAGACGGCTGGTTCAAAGCTTCGAGATCTATTTAAGCATGGCACCGTCGCATCTTATAGTGAGGAAATTGTAAATGAAATCTTTTTATCACCATTTTGAAAAAATCCAAGGTCCTTGGATTTTTAGTGAAATGTGTAGATAGATGTCGTATGATGTCCAGATACAGCAAGTTGTCTGTAGGAGTAGGTATGTCTTCTAAAATCAATCAAATCTTTCCTTTCCAGAGCTATGCCGCATCAACCCCACCGAAGCCGTCGTCTGCGCCGGCGCACACGACGCTGCAGCGGTCAGTACGCGCGGCGGGCACCCCAGCGCGGGTCATACCTCGGTTCCACTTCCCCAAGGGACGACCGCCACCAGCCCACCAGCAGGACCATGCACTACACAAACTACAGTCCGCCTTCGCCACATTTCCAAATAGTCAGGTAAGATTTTTTTATATACCTACCTACTAGGTAGCGATTGTTGATTGATGGTACTCATTGGGACAAATCATAAAAAAGTGCTCCAACCAGTAACACTGTTACTCAACGAGTCACATTCTAATGGTGAGATTCACAGACCGCACTACGACTTTACTTTGAGCAAAGTATGCTTAGAACTGTCAGCTTAGTATGGGTTTTGACAGTTCATAGGCGTACTTTGCTCAAAGTAAAATCGTAGTGCGGTCTGTGAATCTCACCCTTAGGGTGCGAGTGCGAGGAACAAAATATTCTGATGCTTTTTAAATGAATCGAAATATTTTGTACCTCGCATTCGCTTGTTTTATTAGTACCTACCCTTTCGCTTCGCCTGGCTCGTCTTGAAGGGCACTCCCGTGCCTCCAGATTTAAATTGTTATGTTGAAACATATTTTTGGACTGGATTGGACTTACGTAGGCGGCTCGTCTCGATACGACAGTAGTTTACTTCACCGAGCAATTGGCGCTTAAATAAATTTACTCAACTGCCTAACGGAGGCTTCTGCGGGTCCAATCCTCGACATATACGATTAGGGCAGTACAACTGCTCTAGACATCGGTTATTGAAAATATTGAAACATCAATATTTTTCTTATAGCGTCAATAAGTAGATATATTATAATGTAGTGCGAATAAATTGTCATTCACTTACAATAAATGTTTAGCTTCCCACGTTCGCATCTAGGACATAAAACTACTTTAAAAGCCATAACGTTCACCGGGTCAGATCACAGAAGGTTGTTAAGCTAAGATCAATAGCCTGAGGACGCGCTATGATATTGAAGACTTTCATCCCCTCTGGCACAGACGGTGATTGAATGTATTGTGGGCAAGATGGAATGAAATGAGTTTCTTTTGCTCTTGGAAACTTTATTGGCATATTTCTTGTGTCCTAACACTCTTTTAAGTAGCACATATCAATAGTGAATGTTATTGCTCCAATCATTTTTCTGTTCGATGAGTTCATTACTGATTTAATTAATGCTAGTTTTGCTAGTCTAGCAAATGGTTCCATTTATTTAAATTTGATTATTTGTTCATCTTTCTCATTTGCTTTATTGTTTTCATTTTCCAAATACCTAAAAGTGAGATATTATGTCCAGTAAAGTTAATAATCAAAACTGCTGCTACGACTTATTGATAGTTGACTGCCACTGTCTAATTCGCCGAGTTATCTACCCAGCCAGGTGTATCATTGAGTATTTTCCTATCAAGAAGATTTTCATTAACACTTACGATTTTTTTAGATTTGTGTCCGATGAATATAAATACGCTGGTCTATTAATTATAAAGGACACAATAATAACACTGGTGAAAGAAAAATAACGATGTATATACGATATACGAGCCAGACTTACCCTTGAGAGAAATACAGACTTGAAATAATTTTTGACTTTATTGTACTTAGTTCATTCACTTACGAATTAATGTCTCTAGACTATAAATTACCACTGATCACAAAACGTTGCACTTTTCCAAGTGCAACGACATTCCAAAAGGTTGTGACAAACAAAGCATACAATATGTCGATTTATATTCTTGTTTTGTACGAAATTTGCGATTGGCAGACGAGACGAAATAGGTGAGTACCTAAACACAAACACGTCATTTGCGAGAGAAATGTCTCAATTCCAGAGATTTCGATTTGGATCGCTTCAAGCCGTGTAAAGCAAAAGACGGGGTTTAAATAAATGACGCTGGGAATACGTAATGAGGGTTGAGATGTGATGCTTAATTAGGCGTATGTCACGTGTATGTATTTGGGATTTCCAACAAATATTCTAGCTTAGACTAAAACCTATGTATGTAGAAGCATACTCACCGTATACCTATGGTAGGTAGGTGTTTGTGTATGTGTACAACGGCACCCACGACACAAGTTTATTACTACTGTGGGGCTGTGAGTGTAAGCGTATTTTACAAGTAGAAATATATAATTATTTAGATACTTACTAAATATATAGGTATTATTCCTAAGTATGTTATAACAATATCAAAATTCATAATATTTTTTTTTTATCAATTTGCACCCAATTTTAATACACACTTTTAGTTGTATATAGGTACTTACCTAATTATTAGGTAAGTACCTATATGGGTAGGTATGCAGAAGAGAGAAGAAAAGAAGATGCAGTTTATGCAAAGTTTGTGATTAATCAAAAACAATTTTTGAAGAAAAAAGTTATAATAGAGATAGATAAATAAGATGTGGAGATGTTTTTACTGGTGGTGTGTGTAGATGTTTTTACTGGTGGTAGAGCTCCAGTGACGGAGCTCGCGGGCGTAGGCACCACCGCATTACCTAATATACTTGCCGCTAAATGGTAGTGTTCAGCACTATCGTGTTCCGGTCAGGTGGTAATGTACGGCCCTGTAATTTCCGGCACAGAGGCATAACACCCTTAGGCCTCAGGAGTGGTAACGCATCTGCATTTTGACCTTGGTCTTTGTGTGGGTGTCTATAGGCTGCAGTCATCACTTAACATCAATGTGAACTGCATGCTTGTTTGCCACTTCCATTACATAAAAAAAAAAAAAAAAAAAAAATGTAAAAGATTAACGGTCTTATTCATAAAAAGTTATAACACCACTAAGAGCTCGTTAAAGTATGCTATAAGGAAAACGTTATTCATAATAGCATTTTAGCGCTAAAGCATTCTATAAACCCACTATAAAGTTATAGAGGCCAGAACCCTACTATAACCGTATAAGATATATATATAAGATAAGAATAATAAAGAGTAGATAAAGTTTTACATAATTTTATGGAAAGTTTTTGATTTGAGAGAAGAAAAAAATAAATATTTGAGTAGGTTAACAAAAAATATAACAAAATCAATAAACTTCAAAATAACAATAAATAAGTACATTATATAAAAACTTAACGTCAAATAATGTTTTTGTAAGTTACATAAATCTCTATTTAAAATTATCATACCTACTTACTTCTAAAATATTTCTTAAGTGAGAAAGAATCTTAAGACATTGTTGACGTAAACACCAAAGAATTAATTTAGAGGAGTAAATCTTCAGCTGAGATCAGGTATTAAATATTCAGTGAAGACTAAGTAAGTCCAAAGTCAACAGGCGATCTTATTAAATTTTGTCTGGGTCTAGTAAAGACGGGTCGCCGTCTAAATACGTTATCTCGTGTTAATATTTTCATCATAACATAACAAACATATTTTTAGAAGAGGCAGTAGCAAATTGGAAATATATACGTGACAATACATTGGCAATTTTGTTAAATGGCTGTTGTATCTCTAAATAGTTAAACTCACAAACAACTAATGCAAAGTCGCTGATCGATAAATAATGAGACTGATAGACAATATTGTTTTAGATGTAAGTAACAAAAACAAACAGTACCGAAGTTATATGAGTATTATTGGTTATTCCCGAAACATGGCGGAAATATTTTACATTCAAAATAGTTGTTCAATCAGAAATAGTACAAATACACCAAGTTTTGAAATATATTTTTTTAAACGAAGTTATTAGAAGTAGTACAGAGCTAATTGAAAAGCAATTGCCCAATTCCCCCATTCGGCTGCCAAGAAGATGGGACATTACCTACGTAGAACTTGGATCCGACCCAAGTCGGCTGTTTTTGCAATCGACTTATTGGATTTCACCAATCTAGTTCTCGTGTTATATTACTCATATTCGTGACAAACCATTGACATTTATTGACTTCTATTTTTCCAATTCAATCACATATATTCGTATTCACATAAAGATAATTGTACCATACCACATCATTAGAACGTATGTTTTTCTAATACTGTGTACTTAACACCAAAAGGTCCATGTTACATAAATTCAAATATTTCGAATATAAGGTAACCTAAACTGACTATTGTCACCACGGTTATCTTATAGCAGAAAAAGTTAATTATAGTTATATTTATATTCGACTTGACTCTGCCAAGTGCAAGTTTATTATGGGAAAAAATAAAAAACTAAGATTGATCTTAGACGCAACATGGACGTTTTTGGGGGAAAGACGCTTGAGACTTCCCCCGTCCGTACTGAATCCCGGGATTTAACCAGTTATGTTTTAAACCCAATGCATATAAGAAAAAACAAACCCTAGCTTTGTGTGCCACCTTTAATGGCATGATGTTTGTGTAAAAACATGATGTTTTTTAAACTATTCACTCTCTGTCTCCTTTAAATGCATAATCCATCTTCGCATCAAAGATTCACTATCGAAAATTCGATAACTGTCACTAAGGCCAGATCGTTTGCAGACAGCCCTATATTATTATTATCGCATTCGCAATGAAATAGCGCTTATTTTGATTTGATGTAAGGATTATTTGTTAAACAAATTGGTGAACAACATACCTGGTTATACCTGACAACCCTGTGGTTGTGCAAGGAGAAAGATAGACAACCCAACATTTATATGCTTCATCCTTTCCGTTAACATAAAAATTTAATCATTACACAGATGACCAGAATTTAATTACAAATAGTTATTAATAGACTTGCCAGATTTTACAAGCCACCCCAATCGCGACATATTTTTCAACATACTTTTGATATTAAACGAGTTTTATCCAATAAACGGAAGGGTGAAGGTCGTCTCCACTTCGGATCTTAAACTAATTGAATATGTTTTTGAAAGGTTAATATCTGTGAGCTGTAAAATTCACGTCACATCAATTGGACAGCCTTGCTACTTTCACTGCTTATAAACAAGGCAACAGGCATTCTGTATTGCGCTGGAGCCATGTCATAAAGTTGGGGTTAGCGCTTGGTCACGGTCAATTTACTGATGCGAAATACACCGCGGTACGTTGGTCGATATGCAAATTGTACCCAGAGTAGTGCGTGGCTCTAAAATCTATGTCTTTTATTTAAAACTAGCTGACCCGGCAAACTTCGGATTGCCCCAGAATGAAATAATGTGTCAGAGGTTTGATATATACGGAATATTTGTATGGGAAAATGAAATTGTGGTTTATACTATTTCCATTCAATTTCTTCATATTTTCTTACCTTTTAAACCTTCCCTGGACTTCCAAAAATCATTCATAACCAAAATTAGCCAAATCGGTCCAGCCGTTCTCGAGTTTTAGCGAGACTTACGAACAGCAATTGATTTTTATATAGACAGTAACATAGGTAAGAAAGTAAGTAAAAGTAAACATCAATAAATACGACTCACTCATTGACGAAAGTGGAATCCAGGTCATCTGTACTTTAGGTATGTACATCGCCTAATATTTAGCCAAAAAAGTCTATTCAATATTTCAATACACTAAGTATTCCTTGTAATATAAAAAACAGGAGCTGAATAAATATAGATATGTACATCAGTTGCCTTCACAATAAAATTAATAAACATAATGCTATATCAATAACGATTCCGGCCTTAAAACAAATTGGATATTTGGGGAACATTATTGCCATACTTATTACAAATAATACGAACCTTTTATTATATTTTCTTCGTAATATCGTCAGTAAATATCTACTTAATAGTCTACAAACTTCAGTGGAATATTATGTCTAGACTAAAGCGTAAACATAACAGATATTGAGATTATAAATGTCATGTTAGACCGCTATGATATTTTATTTTCTGTTACAAAAAGGACGAAAAACATATTTCCTTTCCTTCAATTCAGATCTTTTTATACTTATTATATTTTAGGTGCAAACTGTCCATTGGCGCTCTACCAAAATAAACTTCATGCCATCAAGAGATACAGACTGTCAGAAAGTTAAATACGAATATGTCCGTTGGGATCCGCAAGTCGTATCTTTTTCTTTTATACTTATTCCATTTTTCCATTAAATAATCCTTTCGGTTTCGGCTTAAACCAGAAGCAAAGAAGATATATTTATACTAGATACAACTGTCTGTAATAAAGATTTGTATTCATAAGAGATGAATAAACGTAACTTCACGCCTGTAATCCCCGAAGGGGTAGGCAGAGGTAAATGCATGCATTCAATCATACATGCAAACACCCACGACTCGCCGGTTACGTTGTTATAAGAGATGAATTCTGAATTTGAACTCATTCTCGAAAAGAGAAATGGGTTAGTGACAAATCAAGCTTTACGCTTTATGATTTTATCAAAATTGATGTCGACATTACTTACTGTCAATGTTTGTGTCAATTTGTAACTCTTTTAAATGAAATATAGTAGGGGAGCCCAGGATGCTATTTTTGAATTTTCTCGAGCGCGTCAGATAAAGATATGGGAGATTCCTTGAACCCCGCTGGTTATCTCCAATAAATCTAAGGTTCGTATATAAAGACGCGGCCGAAGAATAGTCTTAAAAAAAATTATAAATGTCGCTACGATCTTACTCATCTTCCGAATTGTCTGAATTTTGGATAGGAGCATTGTTTGGCCACATTTTAAACCCTCACAGAATATCTGACACGCTCTTGACCCAAGACGTTGATGCCGCGTCCTCTTCAAAAACATTTGATTCGTTCAAAAATGAAGGTGAAAAATTACTCAAGAATGTCAGATACTCAGAGAGGATCTAAAGTGAACCCCATCAAAGCTCCCATCCAAAATTCTGACAATTTGGATGCGAGGCAAGATCGTGGCGGAAGCCCTAAGGGTTCGGCCTTTTATGGAAATCTTAGATTTGGTGGAGGTACTGAATTGGGTGCAAGGTATCTCCTATAACTTAATCTGACGCGCTGGAGTAAATCCAAAAATCCCCTCTTGGGCTCCCATACTAATAGAGATAATCTGACTATTGTTCTTATATTCGTAGGCACTAAACACGCAATAACGGTAATTAGATTATCGTGATTGCTTTCAGGACCCCCTAACATGACATGAAAAAAATTACAGCCATAACACGACCGATGACTCTGGAGCCCCACCTTTTGATAGGACACCTATTTGGTCCAGGTAGGTCTTAGTCTGCCTGGGCCTCTGCAGCTATGAACATTAGTATTTTATATATGTTTTGTCAGTCGTTCTTTCGTTATTATTGAAAAAGTAAAGGCATATCTAATATATGTAAGCATCTATGTAAGTGAATGATCAAATCATGACTTAATGGTGTTATTTCATTGATCTTTTTCCAACCTCCACCAAATCCCAACTAAAACGTCTAATGTAATCTTATATCCGTGAATATATTCAATTTCAAACGTAACAAAGGAATATGAGGCGTTCCTTAGAGACGACACTTCCTAAATGGGGTAATAATATCATAGTTATTTTGGTACGCTTTAGTTTGTTTTCAAGTTTAGGGTAAGAATGCGGTAGCTATCCATTTGATTATAATGCCCTTAAACAACAATAAGATCTTCTTTCTTTTCTTATAGCGTTTTATTAAGATTTGATTTACTCGTAATATGGTATATTACCTCCTATATTACCTATATTACCTCCTTGTAAAGGTAAGGTACCTAAGGTAAGGTTGTGTAGGTAATAAGATTAAATGTCTCAGATCAATAGAATCCACATATCTTGGTTCAACGTCTTAAGTTTAGAAGAAATTATGTTATTTACAATTATAATTATGGATCACAGAATAGGATGGATTGATCAATTAGTTACGGGTAGAAAGAAATAAAGCAACAAAATTGTTGCCTTAAAAAAGCCTACCTCCTTCTTTCTACCCGTAACTAATTGATCAATCCATCCTATTCTGTGATCCATCCTATAACATACCCTACTAATCTTTGTTGTCAAGTAAAATCAAATACTTTATAAAAATAATCTACACGTCAGTTCAGCAGCTCAGCTTGATAAGCTTACAAGCGCTTGACGGTCTTACAAATTTCTAGTGCCTCCAGTTGGCAACCCTCGACCATACGAACGTATCACGTTTTGTGGATCCATCAAAATTGTAATTTTAAACAACAAAAGTTGTTGTCTCATCAAAAGTAAGTTCAAATGTCACAGCTTGATAGAATCCGTGCAACTCAATAAACTGACTAGTCATTTAATTTTATTCATTTTAAATGCCTATTTCCGAACTCCTTCTTGCTTCATGCAACCTTCAACGAATTGAGCCTATCACGCATCCCATCATGTTCTTTAACAACAAAAATCAATCGTCACGTCAAGTAAGATCAGATCTCGCGGATCGACAGAATTTAATTCAATGGCTGAATCTTAAAAGTATTTGAAGAAGGAATTTTAATGTTGCCTTACAAATTCCCAGCTCTTAACTCCCAGTTGCTGATGTAGAATTTTATTAATCAAAGTAGTTTGTTTCAAATCGCGATTATCGCACCCCAATCTTTAACAACAAAGCTTAATAGTTTTGTTGTGACGTCAATTAATATCAAATTATTCTTATCAATGTAATCAACACGATTTTGTTGCGAAGCTATCTAACGCATCATAATCTGCAACAACAAAGGTTAACCCTTTGTTGTCACGTCAAGTAAGATCAGATTTCACGGATCGATAGTATCTGCACGTTTCAATTCAGCGACTGAAGTGCAACTGAGCTGGCAACCAGCCAGGTTTCTGTTACATGCCTTTCCCTCGTTATTCTCGGCCCTTGGCGTACTTGAATGCGTCAAATGCTAGGCGCGATAAACGAAAGCATTTTGTTAAAAACTATGCTTTAAAGTTGACTGTTTGCTCTTTTGTACTGGATCGCAAGTACCATTGTATACATGTGTTGACTGGATTGATCAACGTTATTTTTTTATTGTCCCATTGTTTTAAAGAAACTGCTTACAACCTAAATTTTAAACACCATTGAACCATCATTGTATTATAAAGTTGATATTCTCGTAAAAGATGTATTCGTTTACCTACTATCGTCCCAGAATTCATGTAACTTTCCCAAAGTGTGAAAATACCCTTCTAACTATCGCAATCAAACTCGAATCTTAACGTGTTTAATCATAGATACTTGCGACGAAAGTTAAGTTCCAAATTCATTCAAGCCTTGATTGACTAATTTGAGCACTAACTTATTTATAGGATCCTAAATATCGAGGTTTAGCTAAAATTGTTAAATTGAATTGAATTATACAACAAATATAACTAGAATATTTACTTACGATATCTTAATAGTCTTAATACAACGTAAGTGTATTAAACTCCAGAACCACTTCACCTCGACGATACATATAAACAGTTATCAATTCTGCAGGGAGCTTCCGACCCTGAACAGTTTGGTGTAACAAATTGTCTTACTAACGTGTTCGATAATCTATACTGACATAACATTAATTATGAACATAATTTACAGATACAATCATTGAGTATTCCAGCCTGGTCCGAAATAGGTGTCTTAATATGTAGAAATAGATATTTTATCGTCGTAATACCAATTAAAACACCCATGTAAATATCAAAGATTATGATTTTGAATGTTTTGGATATCAAATATGATCACTTGCCTTTTTTTGGTTCAACGTGGGTGCACATTTAGGTTGACATGGTTTATTGGTCCGCAGAGGCCAAGTTTTAAATATTTTTAGTAATTAGTAAATTTAGTAACATGTTCCGCAGGAACCTCCTTTCAAACGAAATCAGTGTTTTAAAAATGAAGACGTATTTTGTGTACAAAATGTAGTAGTAACTTTAAATGATACATACCAACTATATGTAACATAATCTACAGCGACTATATTCAAAATATATCACCACAGAAATTACTTATACCTTATAAGTGGATATTTAAGTGAAAACTGTTCACTGAATTGGTTTATAGGCATATATATCCTAAATTAAATATTTTTTTTATATTTACTTTTTTATACTACTTTACCTTCTTCTTTATATGAAGATTGCAAGCTTTATCCTTTATTACCTTTTGCCTTTCTCTTTTTTTTTATAAAACAAAGTAGTTATCATATTATAATAATGATATCATATATTTCTTCTTATTTTCTATGTTATATGCTGCAAACAAGTAAGAAGTGGAAACAGATCAATCATTAAAAGATGTCTGTCAAGCGCTTTAGTGTACGTTTGCGTTACATTTCTCCTGCATTTCGCCCAATCTATAAAAGTTCTCTAGTCATCGCTTCATTTCCATTCTTAAATTAATCAACTAATAAATAAATTATAGTTTTTAATTAACTATCATCTTCAGTCTTCGCATATTATGTAACGTATTACAGAACGTGGTTCAAGTGGCAATAAAGACAAGTTAATGAGCAGTTAAAAGCGATGACTCATGGAAATAAACTGTTTCTGTGTTAAGAATTGTTCCATTCTTCCAATAGGATCTGGCTCTTCCTAGCAATTCGTTTAATTTAACTGCTCTTGTGAATTTTGTAGGGTATCGATTCTGCTATAATATGATCTGTTTAGTTAAAGGTGTATGTCATAAAATTTTCATGATGCTAAGAAAAACATGACAATGGTTATTTTTTTATGTACCTACTTACAAAGGAGACAGCAAGGCGGATCCCGAGATTTAGTCTTTTTTATATTATGAAAGTGGCCAACAAGCATGTAGCTCACATTGATGTTAAGTGATGCCTGTAGCCTATAGAAATCTATATTAAAACTAGAGGTCAAAATGCAGATGCATTGCCACCTATGAGACCTAAGTTCCCGCTACAAGTACCAGCTATTTCACCATTCTTTTCATACATATATATATCTTAACCATAGAGATCCTACTCTTTGTACGAAACTCTCACACAAAAAAATATAGCTGGATTTAACTTTCATTCCCATACTCTTGCATATTCATCTTTACTTTCTGTATGTATTACCAGAGAATATGTCATAATACTACGTATAGAATGGTCACTTCGACGTCCCGCCCGATTTGCACACAAACACAACCCCTTCCTCTCTTATGGGCGACGGTTGGTATGTTGTACGTGCTACGCACACAGGCGCGCGTATAAATACACGTCACTTATGGATAGAAACCAAATTAAGCGTTTGTATGGAATTTTGGCGGAGTGTCCGCGGTGTGGACTGTACCTACACAAAATTCTCTAGTTCTGTTTGTCTCCAAATATGTACTCATCACTGCATTCCAATGTTATTGTACATAATAGTATAGGTAGGTGCGCTCAGACGGCAATGTTTGGAGATCAATCTATGCAAGTGAAGGTTAAAGATGTCCAATTCGAATCAAATATCGCCTAAGGGCTTTTTCAATTTATGAGTTTTGTGTCGGACCGCTGCACGCTGCACGCACCTCTTTGGCACTGCAGCAGTCCGACACAAAACGCATAAATTGAAAGAGATCTATGTAAATGTTAACTTTAAATTATTCTAAAACTGCATTTTAACTGTCGATTTATAGATTTATTCATTCACACCTTATTTTAATTGTTAGTTGTTATGTAATATATAATATATGTAAATATTTATGATGAAAAATTTTAAAAAAACACCGCTTTCAAAAAAAATTAAAAACTGAATGACAAAAAACACTAGAAAGCGAAAGATCGCTGAACATTAATAAAAAAAAGAAGATCCGGACGAATTGAGAACCTCCTCCTTTTTTTGAAGTCGGTTAAAAATACTGAAAATAGGTACTTATCTGAAGGGATGATTGATAATTGAAATTTATATAAAGAACATTTGCTAGTTTTTACAATTAAGTCTCCAGAATAAAAATTGAAAATTTAGTTTTGATTGGAGGGCTTCTTTTACTAGGAGAGTCCATTTTTATTCCATGGAGGTAAAAGAGGTTTACCTCCCCGGAATTGATTTAGGTTATAATATGTATAAACGCCCATGAGTCCCTGCACTGCTACATACTCTACCATCAATGTGAACTATATGCTTGTTTACCACTTGATGACATAAAAAACCGGCCAAGTGTGTGTCGCGCAGTGTAGGGTTTCGTAGTTTTTAGGTCTGATTAATGTAATGAAAACAAATAAATAAATATTTTATACTATGGAGTTGTGCAAAAAATTCGAGTATTACATTTGGTCGACTATTACTCGCAAACTTGTAAAGCCAACTTTAGTGTGATAGTTTTCCTTTTAATTTCGTTATATGTACCTACTATTTCCGTAACGTTTGCATTTCTAACAACAACCATTTAGTTGGTAGAGGGGGGAGGGGACACTTGACTCTAACGAAAATTGGCACTTTGAAGCTTAATAAGTCACGAACAGTTAACTTAATCGAAAAGAAATCTTAAATGAAATACACTAAAGCTAAAGGCCAGCATTCATAATATAATTAAATGGCGAACACACCGGTAGCCACGACCCAGCTGTCCAAATGGCCGCTCATAAAAACTTGACTTTAGTTTACCATCGCAAATAGCTGCACGCATAGCGCTCGAATACCTAGTCTATTGTTTTTCACCCATTGTTATATATTATAACTTTTTGCGTTCAGCACTAGCGTTGAAGTTAAATAGTAGGTAATATATGGTGGTATACATAGGCGTAATTTTCTAGGGGAGGGGGGGGGGCACCGCGTCATGTGTATACACACTACATACGATAATGGCATTAGTATTTAGCCTTATTCTTTTATTAGTTTGAATCTAGGGTGGGCTTTATGATAGACAAAAAATAAAATTAACACTGATCACAAGAAATTGTAATTATTGTTGTATTTAGCCATATTATTATTACATCAAGGTTAAACATAAAATTATTATGGTCACATTGACTCGTGCGACGAACGTGGGAGAGTTCCCACAGATAACAACAAAAAGTGAGATGATCATGTAAATGACGTCCTCATAACAATTGTAGAGCTCTGTATTAAGTTGAACGCACACTTACCCAAACACATCGCTCACCGAACGCGTTCGTAATAAAAATGTAAGAAAGACGAAAAAAAATTGCTACGCTTGTTCGGGCAAGTGGAAAGATTGACAAAAGAGCTAATGAACAGATATACAATGCTGATGTAGATGGCTACAGAGGCCCAGTCAGACCAAGACTGACCTACCTTGACCAAATAGGTCCTCAACTACCTGAGAATGGGGTCTAGAGTCTTCGAGATCTACAGATTTATGAATGTAGAAAAGGCACGAGAGATGTGTGTCCTCTCCTACCGCGAAAGGTACTTAAGTGAAAAAAATACATACATATGACAAACGAATTATAGTCGAAGAAGACCGTATATTACATACTTAACTTTCTGTTATGTATAATTGATGATGTTAACACGACGCATAAGATATATTATTATACTAGTCCCACGTGACTGAAGTATCGTACCTACCACAGTTGATATATAGATTGTTATGAATCGTGGCGCGCGTTGTCGATGCGTTGACGAGTAGGGGAGCGAGGGGCTGGTTGTAACATTTAAAAAAAAAACGAATTATCTTGAAATGTGTTGGTTAAATGATCACTAACTACATTTTGATTGATATTCTAATCATTCTTCTATATGGTCTAAATGAAAAAATATCAAATTTATAAGTAAATCTTTCAGAACTTTGATTTTTGTAAAAAATGGGAAGTGTTACAATTTACCCCGTGCTTGGGGTTAGTTGTAACAGCTATTGGGACCAGCTATCCTTACTCGCCTGCCCAAGACTAAACACGTTTTCTGCAACTGCAGCGGCAGCTAACTCATATACGTCTTGACTTTGTGTTGCACGCTCTGTTGTTCTTTTATACTTCCTCATTCTAAAAAAAAATAGTTATATTATAGTTTATTTGTTTGTTTGTTTGTTCGTTATAGTTTATATTACATTAGTTTATAAATAACATACATCAGCATACATAACAATACAAATTACATTATAAATAACACGACAATATATTATGTAACAATATATACTACATTAAAAAAAAATACAATATTGGGGCAAGTTGTAACATGTTACCTTGCTTGCTTGCTTGCTGTTATGTTGTACTTGCCCCACGATTTTGTTACAACTAACCCCAAGGCTTGAGATTTGCGGATGACATTGCAATATTTGCGAACTCCGCGTCTGAATTAGAAAAAATGATGCAAGTACTAAACGAAGAAAGTAAAAAAGTGGGCTTACTCATGAATACAAGCAAAACTAAAATAATGACAAACAGCAATGAAAACCCTATACAAATAGAAGGAACTGAAATCGAATATGTAAAAAATTATATCTACCTCGGGAAACAAATTTCTTTTAACCTGGATAGCAACGAAGAAGAAGTAGAAAGACGCATTAGAAACTCATGGAAAAAATTTTGGGAGCATAGAGAAATATTAAAAGGAACCTACAGCATAGCTTTAAAAAAGACCGTAATGGATACGTGTATCTTACCATGCCTCACATATGCAAGCCCAACCTGGATCTACACCAAAAAAGTTAAAAACAGAATACTTACTACCCAACATGCAATGGAGAGAAGCATATTAAGACTAAGAAAGATACAAAAAATAAAGAACACAGATATCAGACTCAAAACAAAACTAACTGATGCTTTGGAATACGCCCTTAAAATGAAATGGCAATGGACTGGACATGTGGCCCGGTACAAAGACAAAAGATGGACTATACAAATCACGGAATGGAGTGGCCCTCAGGGAAAACGGAAAAAAGGGAGGCCAAAGAAACGATGGAAAGATGATATAGTCACTGTAGCTGGCAATAACTGGATGACAACAGCCCAAAACAGGGAACAATGGAAAGAGATGGAGGAGGCTTTTACCCGGATGGGATTAAAATTATGAAATATATAATAGGTATACTAATAACTAACACAAGATTAAGGATTCAAGATATAACTAACACGAATACTAACAAAAAGAAAAATGTTAAATCATAATTTTGAATAAAAAGCTATATTATTATTATTATTATAACCCCAAGGCATAGTTTTTAATATTTATTACTTTCACTTTTAAATCAATTCAGAAATCTCGAAAATCGCTACACCACATCATGTATGCATAAATTATAACACCAAATCAAGTACAGAAAACTCCAATTAGTTGATAGTAATAAACTCAACCAAAAAATTACGAACGTAAAATAATATGTTACCTGCCGACAAAGGAACGCTTTCACACAACCCACTCACTGCGCCTCCTGGCAGGACACTGAGTGTGATGACATGATGCGGGGGGTTATAACGACCATATTGAATCAAAAAAATACGTTGATAAAGTTTAAATTCCTAGTGAAAAATCACTGTTACTACTTACCCCTGTTACAACTAGCCCCTCGCTCCCCACAGGTCAAACTCAGTCGCAATCGCGTGTGAATCGGATCGAGTCGACGTGTGTGCGACGAAGGATCAATTCGTTTCCACTTCCTTTTTGCCAGTCGTATATTTAACTGACAGCTTCTGATAACATACCTATGCCAATTCTTTTAGGATTTCCGACCTGTTTTTATGATACCGATGATTGGACACGGGCAAGAAGAGAGATTTCATAAAAAAAAAAACTTATTTCAACTCTCGTTTCATACGGTTCGTTTGACATGTTCAGATCGAATGTGCGTTCGCCTTAAAAGACATCAGGAAACACTTGGAGGTTATTGTATTTTCCGGTGAATCCGATTTGCATATAGTTACCTACAATAAGAATTAAATAAAAACATAATTACAATTTACGAAGATTTTTTTGCTACAACCAAAACGGACTGTGCAGTCAATCAAAATTCTTAATTTGGAGATACTATCAAACTCTGCGTATAATTATTATTATTTTAAAACATTGAATACGATTTTGTTTTAATTAAATAAGAGCATTAATTTACTTACTGGTGATTATAACGTTGAATAACAAAAAAAATATTATACAAATGGAATAAATTAAAAAATACTAATATTATGACGAAAAATGCTTTACAAGTCGTTTTCTTGTCCAAAAGCAGAGTGTCAATGTATTCAAAATAAAAGTTATTAGCATTAATGCGTTCGTTATCTTTTGCTGATTCCAACGATGCAAAACAGTTCACGCTCTTTGTAATTTAGAAAAAATATTTTTTTCAGTCTTAAAAGATTGAGCAAGACATCTATTATCGGCTAAGTGAACGTTAACCCACTTCCCTGCCTGCACCTTTTCACTTCGTTAGTAGTAGCCTTTGTGAAGCCTACGTAACACGAAACGCGAAGGAAATCCAGAACGCTTTGATCGCATTTGCAACTCAAACGGAATAGCTTGACTTTTGAAAGTGAACGCGATGGGTCTGAAAAATCGTATTAAGATCGATTTTACAAAATGATTTTATAAACTGCACAGCGGCAGCGGTAAAAAATTGAAGTCGTTGACGTTTCATTGAAAATGAGACATACGTTAATTATGTAGACGAAAGACTAGTTTGTACGATATATTTAATTTACTTCCATTTAATTTAAAACTGGAATACGATTTTTTGATTCTTTAGATTACATACAATTTAATTAACTATATCACATCACAAAAATGTGCAGTTTGATAGAAATTAGTTAAATAAAATAATTTCAATAAAAATTGTAGCAAAGAATAAATGCTTCACGAGTTGATTTCTTGTCTATTAAGAGCAGAGTGTAAATTCGTCCAATAATTAAATGTATAGTCTGAATGCGTTTCTTGTCCTTTGCTGATCCAAACGATACAAGAAAAGATTTTGAATTTTAAAAATAAAAAAATATTTTTCAGCCTTATAAGATTGAGCAAGACATCTATTATCGGCTAAGTGAACTATACCTACATCCCTGTACCGTTTCACTTCGTTAGCAATAGTCTTTGTGAAGCCTACGTGCAAAGTAAAGCCTGAACTCCTCAATCTGATGTGCAACACAAACGGTACAAATGGTTTTTTAAAAATGAAACAGGATGATTATGATAAATCGTATCAAGTTCGATGTTCGGACTACAAGAGTGAAAGAATAGACAGTGCCCCTGTGTTTGCGCATACACATGGGGTATAATCTTGTGCAGCCCGACCGAGTCCGACAAGGAAATGTGTGCCTTTGTCCCTTAGGCAAAACTCAACCGCTTTTATAAAGCTTTAAGAAGTTACGTCACAATATGCAATATAAGCAAATTAATCAGTTCAACAACGTAATTAGTAATTAGTTTACCAACAACCCGATTACGCTATATAGGTACAGTAGAACAGTATATACAGTATATTCAATTCACTACCCGAACTACAGCACACAAGAAAGATTAAAAGTATTTTACGTAAGAATGGATCGATGTATTATTTAAAAACTGTTAGGTACGTGGGTACCGAAAATGTTTTCTATTCTGAACATAATTAATATTTAGGCTGACAACATGTCTGAGATTAAGGCGAACTATTTGAAATGACTCGACAGTATTCTGTTAGCCTGTTGCTTTATGAATGATTCCAAGGAAAATATAATTAGATACGTATTTGGTATTTGCAGTATTGAATGGAAAGATTTATAGCCTTTTGTTTTTTTTTTAAATGTCATGAAGTGGCAAGCAAGTACTTTTTACATTGAGATGGTAAGTAATACTGTGGCCTATAAATATACATGATACATGAAAAAAATTAAAGAAAAATTTAACTTCGGGCAGGAATCGAACCCCTCCGACCTCAGGATAAGTTTTTCTTTAATTTCTAAAGTTCACTCGCATGTGTTATTGCGAAAAATAAATATTACAATTATCTACATGAAACCAGAGAGTGCCAGCGACTTCAATGTAGATGTATTACTTCTCCAGAGACCTAAGGTGCTATGCCACTGTGACGGAAATTATAGGACCACTTGACTAGAACACGGCTGTGCTGAACACAACCATTTAGCGACAAGTAGATTATTGTATAGTTTTAAGCAATTAACCGGTGTTTCCTATTTCTGTAGATACATGCGATTGTACATAAACCTATGATCATATTCCGCACGTTACTCCAGTATGTTTTGTTCATTGTATTTGTACCTACATTTTGTTATAAAAATGCAATTATGTTCTTAAGATAAAACCAGTAGAACTTGACTCTGAAAATTGTTTTATTTTAAGATTCCTTCTTCTAGACACATATGCATAACAGTGTTATCCTTGAAATGGGATCCCGTGGGTCTCAAAAAAGTAACTTTCTCTTATGTTTGTATATTTATACTGAAACTACATTACTAGGGACTACAATATTAGGGATATGTAGATATAACTCAGGCTACAAAGTATGGCTATCAGAAAGGCGGCCTATCAAAGAGTGGCTCGTTCGCCGAACCCACTCAGCGGTGCTCGACCTCATTCTCATTCAACATATTTAGGTCGATGGCACATGACCACAAGCAAAATAAAACAATTCGTCAACCGTAACGTCTAACCCACATTGCTGTCTATAGGCAGATATGGTTCTTGTAGCTTCACCATTTGTCTTTTATTTAACTAGCTGACCCAGCAAACGTTCTGCCAAACACTGCCTTAAAAAAAGCAAGCGAGTGTCTCATGATCAGTGTGAGGATGTGAGGAGGTTTGAATTAAATTTATTTTCATGCAAAAATACCGTCTTTTTGCGAGAACTTCTAAGATATTAATTTTAATGAAATGGTGCAATATATTACAATAATGTGCATGAAACGCTTAAGGTAAGTGAAGTTTTTTTTTAAGAAGATGGCAGTCGTCAAACCTTGTCGGAGGCCTTATGGGCGGTTTGAAAACATCCGACAGCGGGTTAGCCACTAACCCACCCACCTCCACCAATCCGCATTGGAGCAGCGTGATGAATTAAGCTCCAGGCCTCCCCCCAAAGAGGGGAGAGACTCGTGCCCAGCAGTGGGACGAATAATGGGTTGCCATTATTTTTATTTATAAGTGAAGTTTTAATTTGATAAGGATCAATACTGCGTTGGACTAAACAGCTATCCAGTTTCCGCATTGTAAAAAAACAATTTTTCGAAAGTTATAATGAATATAGTAGCTATCCATAAAAGATCAGTTAATATAAAAAAATACGAGTATATAGGTACTTCATAAATATTAGTCAAAACAAATGGTAGATTCAAAACATAGACCCACACTGACCACCGGCCGACCGGCCGCCGCGGCCGGTGGCCCGTGTTGCTCTATGATTCAAAATGAAGAGGCTTTTTGTTTTCTTGTAGGTCTACTGGTGGTAGAGCTCCAGTGTCGGAGCTCGCGGGCGTAGGCACCACCGCATTACCTAATATACTTGCCGCTAAATGGTAGTGTTCAACACTATCGTGTTTCGGTCAGGTGGTAATGTACGGCCCTGTAATTTCCGGCACAGAGGCATAAGACCTTAGGCCTCAGGAGTGGTAACGCATCTGCATTTTGACCTTGGTCTTTGTGTGGGTGTCTATAGGCTGCAGTCATCACTTAACATCAATGTGAACTGCATGCTTGTTTACCACTTCCATAACATAAAAAAAAAAAAGGTAAAGGTCGAATTTTAGTACTTAAGCGATGATAGTACAAAAAATAATTTCAACAGAGACAAAAATCTGCTTAGTTAATTACATTTCTTTCAAAAATACAGATAACTAAAATTTAAGATCAATGTAGCAAACACAAACCGAAAGTTACCTTTTCCATTGCTTCTATGTGTACCTACCTAGACATTAATTCGCGTTTCTAGTCGTAATATGAACATTCCAACAGAAATGTAATAAAAAGTAACATCAAAAAACGTACGAGTACATGCCACTACATGCACACGTACAGCATTCGAATCATTCGTTACCATTCCATTTGTTCACTTTATTTCACTCGTACCATACATATTGCATTCCTCAGTCTGAGCCGAGAGATTCCTTATTTAGAACTGGATTCCTCGCGGCCTAAAAACTGACGTCTCAATCTTGTAACTGGATACCAGGAATTGTGCTTTGCGTGCAACTGAGCGAGGGCATTGAGTGAAAAAGGAAAACTTGGTCGAACAGTTTGGAATAGTAGCTATTAACCGTGGTAGACTCATGTAGAGTCGAAGGCATTATAGGTATACTCCAATAAATACATTTTAGTATTTTTGTAATGTTTTCATTCGCTGTTTCGATTAAATCATAAATCTAGTCTCAATGTAGTTTGACGTGGTAACATATGCACCAAATCAATATGACGAGGATATAACATCACTGTTTAACATCAGTTTCAGTTTTCAGTTTTCACCTGATAAAATAAGAAGTAAAAGTCAAAAGTTGTCACTTTTGAAAAAAATATATCTCAATTGAACTAAAACTGTTTTTACGATTTTGAAACACACAAATTAAGTAGGTATGTAGGTACATAAGTAAATTTAAAAAATATGCATTTTTAACGTAATTAATATCTTATGTTATTTTCATTTACGACCTTATTATGATATTTAATGTTATTGTTATGTAAAAATTATACTAAATAAGCAATTTGTGTATGGTAATTAAGAGTAAATGTTACAATTGTTAGTTGGGTAATAACATCAATGAATACAACTGAGTGTAACGTTACGTGTGTATATTTAAATGCCATAGAATATAGAGATTTCTCTGAAGTGTGAATGGGTCTGGGTGTGATAAACACGTTTTTATATGTGAATCCATGTATGCAACGAGAGCGGGCGCGCCACTTGCTGCTCTGAAGTGCACGCACACTGATATAACGTACATGTAAGTACGCACTGTTACACATAACAACAAACAAACCCCCGCCGCACTCGTGCATTGCAAAATGTATACCAGTACCATTTGTGGCAGACCTTACAAAGATAACGTTGTTAAGACTCATCTTTCCGGTCAATAGAAATGGAACAGTTTCGTGTGTCATTTGGAACGAAAACGCACTTTACAAACGTACATTTCACCATCCAATATCCATTTTAATTTCATCACGATTTTAACTTTTGATATAAAGTGGCTAAGTATGATTGTACGTGGCAGTAATTACAACATGACACAATGCGAGTTCAGTAGAGAGCGGTTGCAGTTGGCAAATCTAGATGGTTATCACAATTTGTATTAGTGTTGCCATATTTACGTGCAATTGGAAACTATTAAGTATCTACTACTTTAAAATATTGGCACATATTTTTGCTATATAGACAGTGTCTTAATACGAGTATGCAAATTGTAAAAAAACATTGTAAAATAACTGGAATATGACAATAAACAAATTTTTACGTATTTAATTGCTGTAACATCACCTAAGCGTATCTACCTTCTTATGAAAATTAGTAAAATCACATTTATGTTCATTTTTCCAATAGCGGTATTTTTAAACATATTCAAATGTTTTATATTATTTCGCATTAACACATGCTAGTGTTTAAAATAAATATATTAAGATGTGTTTGAACTTTATGGTTATGGAGGTCACGGAAACATGATACCAAGCTGCTTACGACACGTATATGTCTCATTATTATAATGTATTAATAATTGAAGTAATCCTTGTAGGTAGGTACTACTCGCCAACTCATTGCAAAATCTCAACCTCCTCATCCTCAAAAATCGTCAAAGCCTAGTTCAATAGGTTCAGCTATGACAAATCTGATTTTGTGTTTAGTACTTACTTTGATAAAACCTGCCCGCTGCTAGTTCATGAAAGTTGAGCATTGATGAATACTGCAGTCTACATATTATAATAATGGCAACCCCTGAGACGTTCCACTGCTGGGCACGAGTCTCTAGCCTTTTTGAGGGGAGGCCTGGAGCGTACTCCACGACTCTGCTCCAATTCGGGTTGGTGGAGATACGGGTTAGTGGCCAACCCGCTGTCGGATGTTTTCAAACCGCCCATAAGCCCTCCGACAAGGTTTACGACTGCTATCTTATGTTTGTGAATGTAAAGTAGGTAAGTGAGTTAAATATTTACCTATAAACATATTATTGTAGAATATCCTTTGACATAGAATTTCAAAATATTAACTTGTAGTAACTACCCATATTTTTTTATAATATATTTTAAATATTGTACGCCCATCCGTGGCAGGAATTTGGCATGATTGTATCTCTACTAACATCTGTAATGTACCCTTATTCCACAATAAATAAATTCTGATTCTATCTATCGATATCAACCGGGACCGACGGTTTAACGTACCCTCCGAAGCACAGAAACGCACATTTTAATTCACGACTACCCACCCATCACACACCCGACCGCGCCCATATCGCTCAACCGAAGAGATCGCTTGAGACACAGTAAATAGATTGTAAACAGTAAAGTAACTACATACAAAGCGTTCAAAACGGCACACTCACACAAACATGCGCATCTACGAGGCCTCTAAGCGGTTCTCGGAGTGCTACAGTAGCGAGTGTTGCGTCGAGACGAGCGGTCACGTTGCGATTTGTTTTTATTTCCAAGAGTGTTTTAAAGATGCCACGAGCGTATTGCGTGGTATACGACTGTTTGAACTCTGCATCATCAAAACCGGAGCTATCGTTTTTTAAACTTCCTAATGATTTTGAAAGGCAAGAATGATGTATTGTTATAATATCTAACATATTAAAAAAATTCGCGTGTGGCATTGTTTGTAACAATACTCCTCCGCAGCGGCTAGACCGATCATTTTGAAATTTTGTGTGTATGAGAATCGGTTGTAGTCTTTTTTTATATCCCTAAATGATCACCATTTTTTTTTTCGATTTTTTGGACAGTTAATTTGTTTATACCTCTAAGGCGATACGAAGTTTCTCGGGGTAGCTATTTATTATCCTGCCTACCCGAGTGGGTGAGGGGAAGAGAAACTCGCCCGGTCTCGACAACTCGTTGCAGTATTCCATTTTCCAGATTGTAATGTCGTCAGAACTATAAAAAACACCCAAGTAATTAGCACTCAGTTTTGTTATTTTTAAGACAAAACAAAAAACAAAGATCTACAAGTTATATCAAAATTAAACTGTCTGCCGTACTTAAAACTATAATAATTATAAGATCAAGGTTGGATCATGGGTCAAATACTCCTCGGCACGGCACGTATAGTGAGGAGGTTCCTGTCTCCGTGACCCTAACCACCGATAGCTTGGACCCTGTTCCCGCTGCCGGCGGCGCACTATTTTTTAATTTCTTATAGTATATGTTTGTTTTTTTTATAACTACTTATGTATGTAAAAAATATGAAACCTGTGTCGTGGGTGCCGTTGTACACATACAACACATACACAAACACACAGACCCGAAACAAATATCTGTAGGCCATATAAATATTTGTTCCGGTGCGGGGATCGAACCCGCGACCCTTCGAATCAAACGGTGGTTTCGCACCGCTGGACTAACCGGGTCGTTTAGGCTGTTTTGAGTCATTTCACAATTCGTAACATTTTGAATCGTTATATCTTAACAACTTTTAAGTACTTATTGACTATATGTTTCAAAGACAAATAGTATTTATTTATCCAATACTATTACAGGGTAACCTATAAAAAAATAGTCAACATCCCAATACGATTGAGTAAACGTCAGTAAATGCAAAAATAATAACACCATTATTTAAAAAAAATAGTGATACCCCTGTTGCTTCAATGGAGTGTAGGTAAATATTTTATAAAATGGGCTTAGTTTCCATACTGTTTGTATCTATTTACTGTGCTTGAGATCTTCACTAGCCGCGGGGCTATGCGCGCTTCGTTTACATATTAAATACCTATCTAATATTACCTATGTACATATTAAATCTACCTAAAAACTGTACATAATACTTCAATGATGAAAACTAGATTTCTCATATTTCTCATAATGGCATATGCATTGTCACTTGCTGCTCTTAAGGTCTAGTCTAGAGTCTAGATAATTTGCACTACATAATATAACCGAATTATAGCAACGCGAAAGAAGAAAAACTACTGCAGGCATTAGACCATTTAGCAGCAAATAAATTGCGTTGGCTTACTATGGATTACATAATACACCAATTAAAAAAAAATAAGTTCGACCACCCTAAAGATGCTCCACCATCAATGGAGCAGCTGTTTTTTATTGGAAGTACGTAGGCGCCTCGTCTCCAGGCGACACTAGACTAGTCCTAGTTCACCGGGCAATCGGCGAGAGATTGTCAGCAATCAAACAAGTGTCAGCCTGAAAACCAATTGCTTATGGTGTCCTATGATTCCAAACGGAATCTAAGGCAAGAAAAGACCAACTAACAACATGCATTGTTACACAGAGCATCAGAGGCGAACTGTCAAATATAATTCGTCTCTACAAATAGGCCCAAGCCTGCGTGACCCACTTTTCACGGGTCGATGACCCTTACCGACTTAGGGAAAACGCATTTAAGGTGCCGACAGAGAAAAACGATGGCCGGGACAACGTTTTTCGAAGGGCGTTATGGTTGTTGTGATTAAGTTTATAGCCGTAGATTGTTAATTAAAGTGGCAATCTCTATTCCTTGTTTGGTTCACGCAATTCGTTTGAGTACTCAGTAAATTTGTTTAAATGGAAAGGAAAAACCAATGATTGGGAAAAACTAGTCGATACGCGATTTGATGGACTTAGTTCGTTTCTTACGCAATTTAATGAATAAGACATTTTTGTTTTTTGTATGCTGTCACAGAAATTTAAATAATTATGTCTCATTATTCAGTTTGATGGACGCTAAACAGACTTCCAGGTTTTAAATTTATTGTCACTACCTTTTTTATAGTTTCGAGAAAAAAAGTAGAAGTTATATCTTAACATAACGAACACTCCGTTTTTAAATTAAAACTAACTTAATAAAACTCATGTCCATATTTCTCGCGAGGTGCGGGCAAGGCGTTACTGTCTAACGCGACTCGACACGTGTCATAGTGGCCCATTTTCAGCCATTTTCCATTCTCAGGGTTGCCATCTTAACGCGGGTCCTCATTTAAATGCGAATTGCCAGATTTGTGGTCTATTGTACGAGGGCACGATCCAACTCACAATAATTAATTTCCTTTACAACAACCGCTATTTGTAAAAATAGATACCGATTGTTCTAATGTCTTCTACATTAGAAAGGGGATTAGGCAGGGATGTAATCGTTCACCTCTTCTTTTTATATATGGTGATCAGAGTGAATAGTAATTAATTCGCAAAACTTTCGAATTGGAATGAAGGTTTTGTAGTATGTGGAAATCGTATTTGCAACCTGCGGATTGCAAATGATACAGTACTCCTAGTTACTTCTTTTTCTGATATGAAAACGATTCTATGTATACAAGTGGGAAGTAGAAAATGAAAAACTAGGACTAACAATAAACCGGCAGCAAAACCAAATTGATGGTAGTGGACCGGGCAGGGAAGCTGTTAGATGTCCTTCATATCCAACATATTTTATGTTGCTTTTTCTTTTGAGAATTTAGCAGACATTAAAAAAACTAAAATACTTTATTAATTCTTGAACCGAAATAAAAATTAGAATTAATTTTTAAAAAATGGGTTTATAGGTTCTAATTAATTATTTTTAAAAGTATAAGTACGAGGACAAAATATCAATGGTTGGCAACCCTGATTCCCCCCGTGTCCCCGTAATGGCGGAAGTCCAGTGGCCACCCGCGGGACGCGTGACCGACGACAATGCCGGCCGGGGAACGAATCGCACCGTATCCAACTTGGATAAATTGACGTGAATAAAATAAATTATGTCACCAACTTTGGATCGTGATACATTTCTGTTTACGCTAGCCGATATTGAAGAGTATAATTTTATATAGACATAAATGTGTATTATAGTATTTATCAATCAGTGGGTACCTTCTAGTGAGTGGTTCAAAACAGACCTCATTCTCTTTTGTGCCGTTAGTAAATAGAGATTTAGTTCCAAAAAATAACTACATATAGGTAGGTAATAAAGTACAGTATTGTAGAGATTAAAGAAAGATAAATTCGACTTCCGGCGCGGATCGGATCAGTGCCAAAATTCGATGTTTGAAATATACTGCTCATACTCATTATATCCACATCACAATTTAATATGATACAATATTTGAATGTATCTAAGGTTTTTTCGAACATATTCACGAACTAACAGTACCTACCTACCTACTTATTTAGGTATTCGCATCTTCTGGTTATACACTGGTGGTACGTACAAAATTACATCATAGCTATAGAATCAGATAGGAAAAGGACATAGGTACCTATCTACTTTAAAGTTGCTTTGTCCAAGAAAACAAAATAGCTTTTTTGACATCTTTGCCTAAAATATCTTAGAGAAAATATAATATTCCTTGATAATATTTAAGTAGGTCAAATACAAGTAAGCGCGGTTAGCAAGGGAATCACAAATTGACATAAATGATAGTGTGGGCGAGGCCTTACTCGGTTGCTGTCTGTTAGATGGCATTTACATGATTCGTATTGCTTCACCCACACCCAACTCTTGCAAACAAATATCATTCTTATTCTTCTAAAGTAAAACAAATACGATGAGTGCTTTGGCTTTAGAGATTCAGCTATATAGGTAGGTATATGAAGGAGAAGGTATCTACTACCGGTTTCTATTGGGATGTGGAACTGGTACTATTGCTTTTTCCAAATTAAATTCTCCGTTGATAACCCCCTTCCGGGTATGACCCTCGGAGCATGTAAAAATATCCATCTTCTACTTCATAACTCACATTTAAAAAAGAACTCTAAAAGGATACATTTACGAGTATATCTGCCACTTCAATGATGTTTTGTATATTAACTATTATGAAGAAAAAAAGACAAATTTATTTATTTCTTTATGCTTCTATGCACCTTGTACATATGGCGGACTTAATGCCACTAGGCATTCTCTGACAGTCAACCATGGGGTTATGAGAAAGCTTTGTGTAGGGTGCGGAAAATAATACATAAATGAAAATAATTACTTAGGGAAAAAAAGACGTTAATACGTTTTTTTACAGTATATATTTGAACAACAAACATCAGCATTATCAATGAGAGGAACAATAAGAGATTGTACCAAAAGATTTTTAGTGCTAGAAGGCAAAAAGTTTTTGAATCTATACAAAGTCTGCAGTGTGGCAATAGTGTTTTGACTTATGGTCATGACTTGTACCTTCCATTTCAGACAGGCATCTATATTCAATCCTAGGTTTTTAACGTTATCACAAAATGGAATTATAGAGTTTTCGAGTTTTCATTATGAGTAAACCGAAAAATTGTGGAAAACCATAGACATGTAGGTATATAGTGGAAAACATTAGTTTTGTTAAATGACACTGCAAGACAATTTTACCGAAAAAATAACATTATTTGTCTTCAAATATAACAAAAGATGCCAAACCCAATAAACATTACGATAATTGATCCGAACCGAAAAAACATCGACTTAAGTGAATCTAATATTAATATAATGTAGGTATGTATTCTAGAACTATCAAACAGATTTTCTAATTTTGTAGGTATAACAATCACAACTAAAATAGCGTAATGCCAAAACCCTCTGTACCATAGAATTCATAGGTATGCTCATAACTTTAGAAAATAATGTTTACAATGCCTTAGTTGGAAGCGAAGCCGGAAGTTCACGCTTCTAGTCTGCCAAATATTATTAGCTTGTCCCAGTTGGCACCGACAGACAGCCGACGCTAATGCGAAAGTGATATACGTATTAACATTTTAGAAAATAATAGCAGCCGCTGCTTACCTTAACTAGTCTTGGTAAAGATATTTTATTAAACTCGAAAAAACTTCGCTCTTGTGCTCTATGGTGTTGGCACAAATAGTCGCTTATGTCCTTTCTCCCAATAAAAATGTTCTACCTCTCCAAAGTTCTGAACAAAATACAATCCCTTGCCAAAAAGTTGACCACTCAAAACATTCCTTTGCAAAAAAATCAACTTTGAAAGAAAAACAAGGACAAGCGGATTCCTTAAATTGTCAAGTAGGTTTATAAATTCAAAGATCCTTCCAGTGAAAAGGCGAAATATTATGTGAGACTACTACAGCTAAAGTGGAACCGATAAAATCGAACTCGTTAATTGTTCCTTAAATGAAATGTGCTGACACATGCACTCAAACACCTGACTCAAACAGCTGAAGTTCTTGTACAGGCGTCCTATAATTAACATATTTATATTTGTTTGTGTTGTAAAAGTTACAAACATGCACATCTACAACAACTGCATTGCTAGAAAAGCAACCTACAGACATCTTAATTACAGACTCGTTACAGATGTGTTACTCTTCCAATTAGTTATCGCCATAAGGCCTGAGATGTCTCACTTCCGTGTCAGAAATAACGTACTACCATCAGATCTTACCATGTACCAACAAATATTGCACATCGACTTTAGGAAAGAGATTTCGCATAATTTCATCTGTGTAGAGCGTTATCACTTTTGCACACTATGTGACGTTTGTCGACCATTTTGATAGATTTTGATCTAATTTTGACAAATACCGTACTATCAGAACTTAAGTAGGCAATGTGTAACAGAGATAAAGCTCTACGAAGTCGAAACTAGCCGATTGTCTCTGTCCGGAGCTCGATGTGCAATATTTCTTGAAGGATACTGTACAGTGCGCACAAAACCATTAAGTAAAGTAGACTACGCAAACTTTGCGCCTGTTTCCTAGCTGGTGACGGTGACGTGAACACAGACGAGATATATGTAGAGCAAGTTATGCCTATAATTACAAGTAAATGCGAAAAATGCGAAAAAACCCATTGCGAAAGAGAAGCAAATAAAGTTTTAATGTTGACCTGACGAAAGCTAACTACTGCTTTATTTTTTCCCTTGTGTACCTATACCCTTCTATATCATCTAGTCGCTGCGAAGAATGCGCTTCGTAGCTACTTGTTACTATTTTCACGGGTGCATTTAAGTTTTGCTCGTACTCTAGATACCCCGTGAGGAAATTGATGTGAATCTTATGTATGTTCACGTGAAGTCCCTTACAAAAAAAATTAAAAAAAAAAAATCATCGAGCGCGAAATATGTTGAGCCTTACACATCTCTCGTACCACTTTTACATTCATCATTCTCTTCATACATCAACAACGATTCTGAAGACTCTTTAAGAAGAATTCGAAGAATTTTAGACAGTATCTACTTATTTAGTCAAAGTAGATCTATATTCGCATTGTATTTCTGTTTAAGCATTCGCATTGAACATGTAAAAACATCGAACCAGAAACATTGGAGCATGTTTTATTTGATTTTTATGCCGTTACTCTCATTCACACAAAACTTCTTCTAAACATGGTAGTCGATACACTACAATAAGGTTAAATTATACATTTATTATGAATAGCATTTCGCTGTTGTTGACATCTAACTCCTCGACCTAAAAGACCTCGTTCTAAAAAATCTATTCAACAATATCGTTGATAAAAGCGAAGAGAAAACTAAAAACCTTGTCGGTCCCAATTAGCCCCAACCGCTCTCGGCACAAGTACATTTCTAAGAAAATTATCTGTCATCAGGTGCCTCGGGAAAGTTTCAAGCACATCGTGAAGGCATGCGAGTGCCCCCTCTATTGGAAGATGCCGATGTTCCTGGCCACTCAGCAGAGCTTACACGCGCCGGTCGACGGACACAAATTCATTGATTTCTGGAGAGAGTAAGTATTTATACTTACGAAGAATTTTAAACAGGATTTTCATTGTCTTTATCTGTAGCACATCGTGAAGGCATGCGAGTGCCCCCTCTATTGGAAGATGCCGATGTTTCTGGCCACTCAGCAGAGCTTACACGCGCCGGTCGACGGACACAAATTCATTGATTTCTGGAGAGAGTAAGTATTTATGCTAACGTAGAATTTTAAACAGGATTTTCATTGTTTTTATCTGTACAATCTCAATATATGAGCAACTAGCGACCCGCCCCGGCTCTGCTCGACTGCGCCAAACCGAGTAAATCGTTTGTGTTCGTTATTATCAGGACAGGTGTGTATGATTAAAAAAAACAAATAATAATATTTAAAAACTCATCGGTATGGACGGTTACTTCAGCGAGTCAGCTAGTACCTTAACAACTCAGACGGTAAAGCAATTGAAGTTAGGAAGTTCTTATCTTTCCCGAAGTGTTTATTATTTTATCTTTTAATGTTGTAACTAAGAATTTTATTTCTATTGAAGGAAAATATTTAATTGTTGAAGATTTAGACATGAGTGAAAAAAACGCATAAAGCATTTTTTGGGACGGGAAAAAACATTGAACTCGCAACCATCTCACCGTAATCAACACCTCTGTATATATATGTTCTTCCTAATTCAACATAAATGATTAGAAATTAAAGAAAAAATGGAAAGAAAAATTTGACTTCAGGCAGGAATCGAACCTGGGACCTCAGGATAACCAGTCCAGCCGCTTTACCACTAAGCTACCGAAGTCCCACACCGATGCGATCAAATTTTACCCCCCTTTTTGCCTTTTAACCGATTTAGGGTTGGTGAATTAAATGATTAACCACTTTTTTTTCAGGATGACTTCACAATGCCATGACCAGGCGTCGAGATTCGTATACATACTGACACGAGGGAAGAGCGATACGCTCGCTCCTGAAGACTTTGTGCCTCTGGTGCAGGACGTCGTGGACACACACCCCGGCCTCTCCTTCCTTAAAGAGGCTACCGAGTTCCATTCAAGATATGTTCATACTGTAAGTCGTGAAAATTTCTCTTATCGTTTTTTTTTTCGCATTAAATACCGTAATGTCTTGCGCGTATTTATCGTATATATATAACTCTGAAAAGCAACCACTAAGAGTCGGCAGACCAACTTGATTTATCTGCAGAGACGTGATACTTTGAATCTTCCGAAAATGACTGATTTCATAATACCTGAATATTTAACGTTAGTACATAATCTTACTTAACAGTATATCTATTCGCAAGGGCGTATCCAGCCGTCGATGCAAAGGGGCGGGGGGGGGGGCATACAGTTTGGCTAGTGAAGAGGCAGAGGCTCTAGGTGGAGCATTTTGATACCTGTACTTATGGCACATATATATCAGTCTTTGCTGTATATTACGCCATTTTTTATCTCTAGGAGAGGGGCAGACACCCTCTACCGACGCACATGTCTGTAGGCTTCATCTAATAATATCTTTGTCTGTAGGTATCAACTTTTATGTTTCATGACATCTATAGGTACATCACATTAGCAAGGCGTTTCCCTTTCCAAAAAATACAAACATTTATCTTGACAGAATACCTTGAAGTTGGTACGGTAATGCCCAACTTTATAAAAAAGAAAGAACAATTTTATGACACTGCACGATAGCAGGCTTGAAAAAATATTACCTTCGAAATTTGCTTACCTTTGAGTCACACTCGGCAAACTGACCCTTTGTCAGCTATAAACCCGGCTGACATTTGCGCCGTAACTTTATGAAAGCATATTGGCTCTACTCTCATACTTAACACAGTTTTGCGCCGTGAACATGGTCTTCTCAAAGATAATTGAATCTACAAAACGACGTTCTTCACGTCAATTTTCTGAGATTTCAAACAAAATAATACAAGTGATTAGATCGATCTTTACAAAACTCTTGCATTTTTCCGGAAACAGTTACCTATATCTAGTAACGAACTGAGTGCAACTAGTATATTTTGTTCGCTACTTAATTAACACGGTTATTATAATGCCAGCTAGTCAGGTTAATTATTCGGTACCGCTTTATCACATGGGAGAGCATTTTTTCATGTTGCAAAGGTGGCGAACATGCAGTTCACATGGACTAGTGAATATTGCAGACTATAGACATCTACTCACTAACTGCCTCAGTAGCGTAGTGGTAGCAGGCCACTACTACTACGCTGGAGTTCCTGGATTCGATTCCGAGAGATAACGGTTTAAAATCCTTTATCTCTGGTTCTATTGGGATTTTTCCATTTTCTGGAAGTTTCCCAGTACCTCGAAGTTTGGTAATGTGCCCGGAGGTGGCAACAGGTTCACCACCTGTTACGTGGGCCAAAACGTAACCGGCGAGTCGTGGGTGTTTTTGCATGTATGCTTGAATGCATGCATTTACCTCTGCCTACCCCTTCAGGGATTACAGGTGTGAAGTTACGTTTTTTAGACATCTACACAAGAACCGGAGGCCAAAATGGAGACCACTCCTGAAGCCTAAGTTGTTTTGCCCCTATGACAGTTACGCAGGCATACACTACCGTCTTACCGAAACACTACCATTTATTTGGCTTTAGATTGGTTCTGAAACTTTTTTTGTAGTCGGAACACTTTTGGAAAACCAAATATTTGACGGCCCCTTAACCCAAAATAAACCTAGTACTAAAACCCACTCACTGTGTATAAATAATCAAATCAAGTCATATCACTGACATATTTTATTTCATCAAATCATTCGTAAGGTAATTAATTGTTTTTTGCAATAAAAGAGTACATTAAAGGATTATACCAATACTGTTGTGGAGCCCTGGAAGACGCTTTACAGAGCCCCAGGGCTCCACGGAGCACGTTTTCAGTATCGCTGGATTAGGTGATGCGGTGGTACTTACGCCCTCGAGATCCGACACAGAAATTCTACCCACCAGTGAACAACCACATAATTTATTTGTTTATCCCAAATCTTACATAGCATTTTTTTATGATTTCAGGTGATTGCTAGGATATTTTACTGTGTAAATCGATCGTGGTCTGGCAGAATATCAATAGCAGAGCTGAGAAGATCTAATCTGCTACAAGTGATACAGTTATTGGAAGACGAGGAAGACATTAATCAAGTTACACAATATTTTAGGTGAGTTTCAATCTGAGATGAGAATTATGTCATGAAGTGGCAACAAGCATAAAAATTACATTGATGGTAAGGGTCATCCATAAATTACGTCACACTTAAGGGGGAGAGAGTGGGTCGACGAAGTGTGACGTTGTGTGACAAGGTAGGGGGTCTTTAACTTTAGTTTATGTAAGTATTAACAGTCTATAAGAATCGAATATTATTTATCTAATTCCTATGTTACATAATTCATGTAGTTATGAGCATAGTCTTCTTAGATTGAATACCCAGCCCGATCAATATATAGATTCGCTTGACCAATGCGAACAATGTAAACAATTCGACTAAGAACTAAACGAATAAAATCTTGTCTATCACAAAAATACTTTTATTTTGCGAAGATAAAAGAAAACATAATTTCGACACTTTCATAGAAGATCAGAAAGAGCAAAGTTACAATGTAAAAACTTACCTAGTTTAAGATACACGAATAAAGGCACGAGTTTTCGCTTACGTCATGTAAATATTGTTTCAGTTACGAGCATTTTTACGTTATTTACTGCAAATTCTGGGAATTGGATAGAGATCATGATCTGTTCATCGATAAGCACGATTTGGCGAGACACAACGACCACGGTAAGTTGGTGTTATTTGACATTACTACACTACTTAGGAATCGGCGTGCATGTATGAAGAGAATGATGAAGGTAGACGAGGCACGAGAGGTATGTCAGGACTGGGATATCTGGCGCTCTACACTCTCTGCCTACCCCGTTAGGGACCTGGCGAGAAGATACATACATAAATACGTTTCTATCACCATAAGGAACAAGTCGGAGAACTCATCTCTGCTTAGTTTTTAAAGTATACAGATTTATTTAATTGGAACAGGCGATTAAAATTGCTAATACGAGTAGTTCGCGTTATGTCCGGGGATAGTATCAGCGTTAATATAAGTACTAGACAGTTATGATATCTAGTATTTTCTCATGATAGTGTGGTTTAATGACGTATTCCTGTTTCATGTATATTTCTCGGGCTCCGTTCCAAATAAATGTTACTTTTTTTCCGGTGAACGTAGAATAAGCGTTTGTTAATCTTTTGGGATGCGGCATGCTTTCAGCTCCTCATAAGTAACGGAAATGTGCAGTCCTTCATAATTACATATTAAATTGGGTTCCAGCGTTATCAAGTCGGATGATCGAGCGCGTCCTCTCGGGGTGCGTGACGCGCGGCAACCAGAACCGCCTCACGCCGGACGGCGAGCCGCGTATGTCCTACACAGAGTTCGTCTGGTTCCTACTCGCCGAGGAGGACAAGACTCATCCCACCGCTATAGAATACTGGTTCAGGTATGTTGCAACACATATTCTTCACAAAGCATCAGTCCTGTTCGTTGAAAACGACAAGACGAGCGCTTCAAATAGTCCCTTAAAGCTGCACGACGGACGGCGAGCTACGTACATCCTGCAGAGTTCATTTGGGCTGGGAGTTGATAGAGAGTCGTGCAAGTCTTATAGGTACCGAGTTAGTTTGGTTCCGGCTCGCCGAGGAGAACAAGACGCATTCCACCAATATTTAATACTGGTTCAGACCTCACTCAGACAAATCTTCAGATTCTCTCGCCTCGTTATGGATGGGGAGTCTCATCCATCGCGCCCACACAAAGAATAGTTCGTGATCGTTAAGAAAGACAAGAGACTTTTTTAATTTAATAGTCCTTTTTAGCCTCACGCTGACTTTGCAGGTCTAGCCACGCATGACCTACGAAAAGTTCGTGAGATACTTCTTACCGATGAGGTCAAAATACAGCCCTCCGCCCTTCAAATAATAATTATCTGCCACCGCAGAAACCACAAGAAGGTCGATATCGGATGCGAGCCCATCAAACATACCTTATCCTCAAGCCGTTGCGCCAGACGGAGAGTTTGTAAGATATATCTATCTACTCGCTAGTGACGGCATGAGAAGAGCACAAATTACTTAGTGAGATGATAACAATGTAGACTCCTCAACAGCTTGGAGAATGGAAACTTTCATTAGGTATACCTATTTTATCTTGATTAAGATAATCTAAAACATAATACCGAAATTATACTGTTAATTACGTAAAGTGGCTACAAACATAAAAATTTAATACATGAAGTAGAACGTCTTAACATCACGCACGAGAATCGATTCTACTATATAAAGTGCTTGAGGCAACTTGGTAATATTTTATGGAAATAGTTGTTTTGAATATGGAATATTTACTGGTATTGCATGCATGAAGGACTCTGTAAAAGTATAATTTAGTTGGATCACGTAACTGGCCATTACCTCAGGGTAATAGGCCATTATGATATTTAATGTGGTCTCTGAATTACGTTCAATGATATAATATCTAGTTTTAATGTCATCTCGAGTTAATCTGCTAAGTAAATCGTACCTAACAACTTTTTCTTGACGAAAGTATGAAATATACTTTTACTAGTGAACAATATTTTAATACATTATATTGATTTTGTATAAGCAGAGAGATCCCTAACTGTACCTAGTGAATTGGTATGACATATAAAATTAAACAAATTAGACTAAAATATTTTAATTTACTATCATATATTATGAGTAACAACCTATTTTAAAATCTACTACCACTATACCACTACTACTACGCCGAGGTCCTGGGTTCGATTCCCGGGTAGGGGGTTATCAGAGATAATGGTGTAAAGTCCTTTATCTATGGTTCCATTGGGATTTTACCATTTTCTGGCAATTTCCCAGTACCTAGTAATGTGCCCTGAGATGTCAACACGTAACCGGCGAATCGTGAGTGTTTGCATGTGTGCTTGAATGTATGCATTTACCCTTCGGGGATTACAGGCGTCAAGTTACGTTACGTCTATTTCAAAATCATTATCAGGTGACTTTATATTGATTACAGGTGCATGGACTTGGATGGCGACGGGTACATATCAATGTATGAACTGGAATACTTTTACGAAGAACAAATGCAAAGGATGGAGGCGATAGGCATAGAAACATTACCATTCACCGACTGTTTATGTCAGGTAATGCTAGCTGATGCTAATCCATCATCCTTAATTATTTATTTCAATGTTGTCAATTTGACACGTGCGCATTAACTCTAATAAAGATTCTTTGCCCGCCCACCTTCAAACCATTCAGAAATGGTTGATAAACCGGAGTCTTAGTTTTGACCCACCAGAATTTTAGGTGGGTTAAAACTAAGACTCCGGTTTATCATTCGCTCATTTAACGTTGTTTGTTTATTATATCCAAATTTTCACAGTATATCTGTTCTCACTTGTAAATTCATACTCTCGTTTTTTTTTCCTTAAAAATCACTGATTTTTTTTTTAATGTAATGAAAGTGGCAATCAAACATGTAGTTCATATTGATGTTAAGTGATGACTGCAGCATAGACGGGTGTCTATGCTGCAGTCACACACAAAGACCTAAGATCAAAATGCAGATGCGTTACCTCTCCCGATGCCTAAGGTGTAATGCTTATGAGCCAGGAATTACATTACCTGACCGGAACAAGATAGTGCTGAACACTGCCATTTAGCGAGAAGTATATTAGGTAATGCGGTGGTGCCTACGCCCGCGAGCGATCACTGGAGCTCTACCACAGTTAAAAACTACTAGTGCACACAACTGCTAGCACAGATTATTATTAATATGACGATGACAACAAAATGTTCATGGCTGGTACACATAAAATATTACCTTGAGAAACAATTTCGAGAAATAAAATTTCTACAAAATATAATAAAAACACAATACGTCCTGGTTTTCAGTATCGTTTGATTTTGATCAACCTGGGAACAACAAATCAGCCAATAGTTACTACCCAAGTTGTGGTCACTACGCAGAGAAAGTTTTAGTTTTTTATACTTTGTCCCTAGTGTCCACGAGGTGCTTAAACTAGTAACAAAATTGCTAACTCTGCATTTTTATTTAGATGCTGGATATGGTGCATCCTGCTGAAGATGGCAAGATCACACTGACAGATCTGAAGAGGTGTAAACTAACGCCTATATTCTTTGACACGTTCTTTAATTTGGAGAAGTACCTCGATCACGAACAGCGCGATCCATTTGCAACTCAACGGGATTCAGATTCTGAGGTGAGTCACAAAAATTTGAAACACATGAACTGTTTTATTGTTAATGATCATTACAGTTTCTCACTAAACCTCCTTTATAAATGTAGAAGTAGAAAAGTATAAGACCTAAGATGCCTCCTTGAGGTACTCCTTCTCTTTTAGAATTTATAGCATTTATTAATATAGCATTTATATTTTCAGAAGTTGAGGTGGAGTACCTCATAATTGAACACAAACTTATTCTCAATTTCAGATGTCAGAATGGGACAGATTTGCTGCCGAAGAATACGAATTATTGGTCGCCGAGGAAGGAGGAAGTGATGCACAGGATCAAATGTAGGTCGCAAATCAATACTGACTTTACCTTTCATATACAACTTCTTAAACCCATAATAACATGTTTTTCTTATATGAACAGGCAATTATATAAGATAATGATGAGAGAAACTGAAAAAAAGAAGTGTTTGAATCGATTCTATGAATTGTGCAGGACTAATGGACTGAACGGGTTTAGATATTACAAATAAATACGTAATTTATTCTGGTAACGTAGATTAAAATAATTGGTCTTGCGGTAAACGAGCACTAGATGACCCGTTAGTAAACATACGCATTTTGATGCATCTTGTGGAAAGCACATTGTCCTAGAATATTTAGACCAGCACATAAATGTTATGAATGTACACAAATATATTAACAATGTTAATATGCGATAAGGACACATGATGCACAGTGAGATTATGTATACCGTGTGACTTTATAAAAAAGAATTATTCCCTTCATACAGAACCTTACATGTTATAGGCAATGCAAACAGGAATACGTTACTATCCTTATTGTTTTACAATTTTGAAGGCTTACATATCATTTTAACTACCTACCCATATTTATTATAACTCTGAATTGATACTTGAGTGTGAGATGATCGAATGTATTTACTCGTATATCGTTTACAATCACCTTAATTCCTGTAGGTTGCCTATTTAAATATTTTATGTATTTAGTATATTAATATTTATTTTTATTCCATATCTAAAAACCTGCACTCCTATTTTTCTATAGTTTTGTATTTATTTTGATTTTCGTTCATTATTTATTACTATTTCTTTCATCAGGGAGGAAGACAGAACTGGCTATGCTAGGGTAAGACTGTGTTCGTGACTTGCAGTGTATGTATTGTGAACTTTTGCTGCGTTGACCTTGTTAAAATCAATTAAAACACCATTGCTTGATGAATAAGCTTGTATGATCTCTTGAGAACTGTGAATTGCAGCAAACATTGTGCATTTTGCTCATTGTCGGCCAGTCGCTTCCACGTGTGAAATGTGAATGCACTGCAACGTGCGCATATGCATCGAATACTGCAGCGAACGATTGTACGGAAACTTTCGATTCAGACCCCGAAGTGCTGTCTACTTTGCTTGAGGGTCATTGTCTGCCTTACTGATGAAACATTTACCCTTGTACATATGTATGACCACTCCACACAAACTCGACGCTTTTGTTTGTAAATAATAAATTCAATGGCATTTCAGGCATGAAGCGACTAACAATAATACAAAGATGCAGTTCATTTGCATTCAGTACATATACATTTCAAACTGAACCAATTACAGTGCTAACATAAAACTGATATAAATCCTCTCTGCTTCCAGCTCATACGATGAGACGGACGAAGACTGTTTATCGCCAAACATGGACGACATCACCAACACTGAAGTCATCGAAGACTCCAGTGTGGAGGAGTCTACTCTCAGCGAGGGGATGGCCGCGGCTCTTATTCACGGGAGAGAGCCAGCCGGTCTGACCTCTCCCCAAAACAAAAACAAAATCACCAATCCAGCGGGTTTCGTCAATCTCAGCTCTATTTACTCAATCGGCAGCGACAAATGGGCTAATCAGCCTCAAAACAAGAATGAAAGAAAGCCAGAGAAGCCGGTGCCCCCAGAAAAACCCGTCAGCCTGATGATGATGAACGGCAAAATGGACAACAGGTACGGTGGCTTCGGCAACAACAGTTTCCTGTACTCGCATCTCTTGAACCCGGCCGGGGCGCGAGCCAAGGATCCACCGTCGTATTCAGTGGCGACGAGCGGTGTTCTGTTCGATAAGAATGGTGAACCGAAGAATGCGACGTCCCCCGTGAAAACCCCCTCGAAAACCCCAACTAGTCCCGTGAACGGCGTGAACAAGATCTCCGACAACTACGAGCGGGCTATCGCCGAGAGGTTAAGTCCTCAGACGGAGGTGGCAAGACTGAACCGTAGCAGCCTGTTTAGCAAGGTGAACACGGGTGTGGTGTCAGGCCAGGTGCGGAAGGTGCGGTCCCCCGAGGGGGACGACGAAGACTACGCCCGGGACAGTGACGAGTGTTCCATTTAGATGCCGTGCCGCTGCCGTATCGTTTAATCGGTGAAATGACTCGAATAGCGTCTCAGTAAACACCAAAGATCGATGTGCAATTAAACGAATAGAATAGACTGTTGAAATGACTCGTTGCGGACGATACATCGCGTTTGGTAATTGAGAAAATATTTTTTCAGCGTATCCTAACGTTCGATACGTGCCTTGTGACAGTGTAATATAGACGATTCCAAGTTTGAACGTTTCTAGTGTAGTGAATAGCGCGTCGAATATACTGAAATACTTACGGTGTGTTTTAACATCGCTTGATCTAGTATCGGCATTTTAATAGTATTATGATATATTCTCTTCCAATCTGAAACAGTGGTATTATGTTTATTATACCTATTGTTAGTCTCAAAGTAGGTAAGCATATCAAATAACAGTTCTTTATAATGCATGAGTTAATAGGATTTCGTACTTAGAGTATACACTTGCTGCTACTGTGAAATGCAGTATTGTATGATCTATTAACTGCATTGCGTCATCTGTTAACTCTTTCCTCAATGAATGAATCAGCGAATGAGTCATTTTTATGTAATAAAATAATAGAACGATCATCTTCAGTCTTGATCTAAATGGAAATGTTAGATACACATGAGTAAGTCATTCATTAATGAACGAGTTATTAGTTTCATCATTATACATAGTAAAGATTCTAAAAATATCGCATTTTTCCGTCATTATGTTATCATTCATATCATTGCTCCATCCAAAACAAAACAAAATATTTTTAGACGAAGAAAACATTAGCAAGCTATCGCTATCAACCACAAAAGTTATCTGTCACATAACGATTCATTAGCTCGATTTAAAAGTGGTATAATTGAGTTACTACCCAATGATTAAAAAAAAATGTATATCATCTATCTACTCTGTTGCTTTTTATAATTTGAGGATTATTAGTTACATAAAAATACACAGTGAATAGATAATGCAGGCAACACAGCATTATAATATTATAATATTTAAGATCGAAATAGATGCCTTTTTAGAGAGTTCGGTATCAATTGTTATGTGAACGATAACTTTATTCGCTTCGCTCCTTTACATTTTAATGAATAAACACGCACAGATTATGTAGTATTAATAGTGACATATTTTTGATATCGACCGAAGGTTTATCTTTTTGGCAACCGAAACATATTTTTCAAATTAATTAGTGTCAAATTAATTCAAACTCTGTCACTATTCACTAATTGATGATATAGTGCAATAACATAACCACATTTTTAAACCGTTTTTAGTTTTAAAAAACTGTTGATATAACATAGCGTGTTTTCCGTATACGTAGTTAAGTAATCTTGGATTTCTTGCTCTTGAGTAAATGTCTATTTGATTATCATAATATTTAAAAAAGACCGTTCTTATCACATATTACAAATATCCATCGTGTACCTAATTAGATATCTTCTTATAAGTATGACGTTATTATAGATACCACATGAACTCTAAAATTGCTACCAAATTTTCTTTTGCTTCAAATCACAGAATCTTGCCTCAGTTTAACAGTTCTTCATTGTTCAAATTCTGTAATCTACTCGAAGACATTAAAAGAGGGTTGTGAATATGAAACATAATGGGGGCTACACTTTACCACTACCAACTAATTGTACAATTTTTTGTGTACTTACTACTTTTAGTCCTAAAAGTAATTAAAAGGTAGAGTGCCTAATAAAGTTAATTATTCAAATTCAATCTTTCAATTCAAATAGCAGTTATTAAAAATGTGGTTACGTTATTAGATAGATATCTACTGGCGAGATTAACTAAATATTATTTAATATTATGACATACGTGTTTTTTGCATGAGAGATCATAGCTATTAATACTTAATATAAGATGCCGTGTTAACTTACTGTAGCGGCGTGTAGAATAATTTTAATTAAAAATATATCGGATAAGTATCGGACCAATTGTGCTGGCCACTACACACCGGTACAAATCCCACAAGAGTATGAACAGCCCATAACTCTAGTATTGACAAATAGTAAAGGCAGCTGTACATAGGCTTGTAGTTAATGCTAGGTAGATCTTACATTTTTCTCTAGTCTACAGGGTGCTGAATACGAGCTAACTGACGGTCTACCATTCTTATAATACATTTAATTTCTACAATGTGTTTTCGCAGCCAAAGAAAAGGTTGTTAATTATCAAAATTGTTATTTACGCCTAAAATATTACATATTTTACGTGTCTTGGTTCTTAGTTATAGTTAATTAACTTTATTTATCAATATATTATAATGTTATTTGAAGTCGTTGGTTTCAAAGGATTAAGACAATTTCACAATGTATCCTCATACATTTTAAACTAATCACGTGCCTCCTGTATTGTTATTTTTTTTTAAATTGAGAACCGAATTATTGTAACGAGGTTACATACTTCATATCGAACTTCGATATAATGTATTGTCTAGATATCGATAACTATGCTTCAACGGATCGCTACATCTACGGTATTCTCCATATTTAAAGTCATGGAATCAATAGGCCGTTATATCAGTGTCATGGCATCGTGTAGCGTCTCCGGCATTGCCAGGTTAGGTCGAAAGATATTTTGCCAGGTTAGGCCGATGTGGTTCAGTGTTAGGTATTTTGCTGACTTGACATTATTTTACAGCAACATTCGTTATTACGAACTCATCGATGTGGAGTACCGTATATGTAGCGACCCGTTGATGTATAGTTATCGATATCTAGACATAGATATATCGACGTTCGATATCAAGTATGTAACCCATTGTAAAGTGTATACCTTTCAAAGCTTCCTTACTAAAAAGACTAGTCATGTATAACTTCCTGAATCTTCTGGAACCATTAACTCAATACACTACTAACTTTACAAAATCGCATACCAATTATTTAACCAAAACAATTGTTCATAACTTAACAAATTTTATTAAAATGTTGTGTCCTGTTATCATTACATTGATTTTAACGAAATTTAGGGTATGTTTATGTACCTAATAGTTTTGAAGATAACTGTTTTAAGGTATTAACTTAGTTAATTTTACGTAATTTAGTTATTAGGTCTGTACTCATTTAGTTACCGGTTTTTGAGATGACTAAGTAGGTATTTAGTGAATGGATTTGCACATCGTGCATGAGTGATCACATGTAACGTTCTCTTCGTTGATGTTATGTTATCTAATAAACTGCACTTTGAATGGAACTTGTGTTCTTAACGTAATGTAAATTAGAATTGTACCTGTTCAGCCAAAAAGGAATTGTTGCCTTATACATTTTTAATCTTCCGCAATGAACGATTTAGAATGAAAATATTTCTTCCATATTTAAAGCCATTAAAAATTTTGACAGTGCCATTATAGCGTGACCAATGTTTGTCAGTCGAAGATTGGTGTGAGACTCCAATGAACAGATTTGGCGCCAATATTTTAGAGTTAATAAATAACACATTTAATTTACTTACATGTTAAATGGATTATATACCTAATTTTATTGATTTTGCATTTGATTATTGATTTTAGATTATTTCTATGAAACATGTTTTGCATACCGTAATTAATTTCGATTGATAGAGTTTTATTATGTAGACACCTATGTATATGTTTGTTATGTTTTATATTATTATGAATTTAGAATATTTTGTCATAATATTTACTGCAATATGTGTGTTATATACTTTATTTAAACAAACTCATGAACACCTTCTACAATTTTGTATGTAGCTAATCAGTCTTTACAGACAGTATCTATAGTATTATTTAGTGAAATTAAATGTTCACTTTTATTGTATTAACTCTCTACTTTATATATACGTTTTAGAAAAGTAGATATTGTATGTGAAACGTGTAAACAGTTTATATGAAACTGATGGAATATGAAACTATTTTTATTATATCAGTCGCATTAACTATTACACGATATAGATACAGAGGTATCGGTCAATATCAATATATATAATGCAAACCAGATTTTTTACAAATGTTAGTGATCCTAGTGGGATGTGTTAACACGATACTGAAGGTGACAGACCTAGATAAGTATCCTAATAAAGTACATAATTGTATTTATTGATGCAGTTTTATTTCGTTCTCTCACATCAATAAATAGACAAGTGCGTCTGCTTTTTTTAAATATCAGTTGAGCTAACGAGTAAGAATAGACATATCGGAATATAAATACGCATTACAATCTTGTATATCGATATAAAAATAATTATTTACGAATGCTATGGGGGCGTATTATGTTCTATAACTCATATGACATAAAGGAGATGTTGCGAGCTCGGCTCTGGTTCGTACACGTCCTCAAAAAATGGGTAAATTAAAGAAGAATCCGAAAAAAATACAATTAATTTATTCAAGAATATATTTTAGAGTTACAACCACATTTAATTCAAACGATTTTATCATTATCAACTATGTTAAATATGGCGGCGATACAGCCGACACTTGGGATCAATCGATTTTGATAGTATTTAGAAAATATTACTTTTTTCTCCAAGTACTATATAATCAAAATACAATTTAAAAAATGAAAATGTCAAAATGACATCGCCCGCCATATTCGCCATGTTGGTTTTGAGTTGCAATTCTAACTGCAAATAATGTTTTGTAACTGCAAACAAAGCTAAATAAGTGAAAATATGCAGTAAAAAACGTTTTTATATTGATTTTGCCTGTTTAATGATATTGTGTACAATACATGGCCGGCAGTCCATACATTTTTGCAACATCTCCTTTCGAAAATAATATCACGCAGCGACACAGCTCTTTTACGCGTTCCCGCCAAAACTCTCCCAGACTAGAGCTGAGTCGATCGCGAGCGATAGAATCACTTTGATTGAATCACGATCCAAACACAAGTGATCGGGTCGTGACGTACAAAAAAAGTCGATCATTTGGATCCTTTGGGTCATTGGGTACTTTGTTTCTCGTGAACTCTATTATAATACTTATAAAGTACACTTCAGTTTGTTTACAGTTTTATCGATCATGTTCCCCTGCACCATGTCATCTAATTGTAAAATTTATGCGCTACCATTTGTGTATAGTCGCGTTTTTATGTGTAAAAATGGTGGGATTTTTATCATAAAGCATTCGATAATGTTCACGAGTGTAAGAAAGTGATATTATGAAGTGAAAAGTGATTTTTCGTATTGCCTCCAAAACTTCGTAAAAACTTCAGTAAAGTCCCCATCGCTTTACTGGAGCCACCCCATCATCTCATCATATTCCTCATGGAAGCATTTAATCATCGTCATCTTCCATATGGATATTCATTAATTTAAAGAAATGTGAAATTCAATATGTATACGACTGAAAGACTCTGTATCCATGGTCATGACAAATTATAAAAAAAAAAAAAACAATTTAGTCCGTACCGAAAAAAAACAGACTTTAGTAACCGTCAACCGTCAACGTCATCTCATTTACCTTTTTGTTGTTGACGTTACATTTTTTTTTTTTTGGATATTTATTTTGAATTTTGAATTGCAGCATAAACTCATAAATGATATGGAGGGTATTCAAATCTGGTTGTTACCAACGATCTTCGTCATTAATTAAAAGTGTTGTTTTTAATTCTATAGAGTCTATAAAAATGCCTTTTTACGCCGTAGCTAAAGGCCGAACTGCAGGCATTTATATGACCTGGCCAGATTGTGAGAGTCAAGTGAAAGGATTCCCAGGTGCAAGGTATAAGAAATTTAATACAGTTGTTGAAGCTCAGGACTTTATCACAAATATAAATAGTGGAAGTTCTACTCATATAAATAAACAACCTAATAATGTTCCCAAATCTAGTGTTAATAACCTTAAAAGACCCTATTCTACATCAAATCAAAATGATAAAAATAATAAATTACCTAGTAAAAAATCAAAAAGCAAGGCTGCATCGTTTGATAGTGACGATTCATTGGACAGTGACTTGAACACAATTCTAATAAAACAGATGGATGATATTGAGAAAAGGTTAAAGGGTTTTGGGAAGGGTGTTGATAATATTATTAAGAAAAATACAAAAACTGTTCAGCGGAAATCAATTCTCATCGAGCCATTAGGATTGCAAGACAATAGAAACTTAAATAATAACTTTATGGAAGATAAAGATGGGTATGTACAGGTATATACTGATGGTGCTTGTTCGTCTAACGGTAAAAGTGGGGCTCGGGCTGGTTTAGGTGTGTATTGGGGAGAGGGTCATGCTTTGAACACCAGTGAACCAGTATCAGGCAGAGCTACTAACAACTGCGGGGAAATTCAAGCTGCTACCCGAGCAATTCAATTGGCTCTTGACAATGGAGTTAAAAAACTGATGATAAACACAGATTCTCAATTTCTCATCAACTCTGTTACCAAATGGATGCCAGGTTGGTAAGCCCATATTTAAATTGGAAAAAAATTGGCTGGTTACATATATTGATTTGTAAAAATAAAAAAATACATAATAAGAAAGCCTTAAAATATTTAGAGACATTAATTCTTTATCTACAAATACAAATTGCAGCTGAAATGTTATTCCAATGAATAACTTTTATTACTGTAAAGTTTCATTCAAATCTGTATAGTAGTTTTTTTTGTGAAAGACACCAAAAGTAATAAACATCCATCCATTCATACTCGCAAACTTTCGGGTGTATAATATTTATTAGTACAATATCGGAAAATGTTCTTCAGGATCTCAAAATAATATTTCAAAGCTGTTTGTTCTTGTACCTTATTCTATTTTTTTATACAATTACATTATGATCCTTGATTACACATTTAAAAGAATTGACCTATTTTAGTTTTTTTCTTTATTTATGTCATGAATTGGCAAAAAGCACTCATTCAATACTATAGGTACCTCTACTAAAAAGTCTGAGATTTCAATGTAGATGTATTGCCACTTTTAAAGCCTAAGCTTTTATACCTATATGCCAGAAATTACTGCATTATACATTTGAAAAAAGTGTTCAGTCAGGCGCTTGAGGGAATAGGCACCACTGCATTACCTAATCTATCTGCGGCTAAATGATAGTGTTCAGCACTATCGTGTTCCGGTTAGATGATAGTGTATGGCCACATAATAACTATCATAGAGACACAACATCTAAAGTCTCAGGGATGGCAACGCATCTGCATTTTGACCTCTAAGTGTCTATAGGCTGCAGTTATCACTTAGATCACAAGATCTTTTTTGCAACACATTTCACAATTGGTACCTACATAAATGTGAAATGTAACTGTTATTGTTAAATTTGACAAAAACCATAACTTTAACAAATATTTGAATGCAACCGCACCTACCTAAGAGTATTGTGGAGCCACATATACCTACATTTTAAGTATAATTTCTCCTGGAATTTTAGGTTGGAAAAGAAAAGGATGGAAATTGAAATCGGGTGAACCAGTAAAAAATGAAAGAGATTTCAAGGAGCTGGATAGCATTCAAAACAGGCTTCAAATTAAATGGAACTATGTGCCAGGTCACAACGGCGTTCATGGCAATGAAATGGCTGACCGCCTGGCCAGAGAAGGTGCTGCAATGTATGATCGTTGATGGTTGTAGGTTTTAGGAACAGATCTGTTGAATGAAAGTTTCACTGCAATTGATTTTATCTGGGCAATGATAATGCTCCTTTCTTTCTATGACCAAGATGGAAAGTTAAATTTAGTTAATGTACAATTATAGACTGCCTAGTAGGTATGTTAATTAGTTTTAATTTGTTTCTTTAGATAAGACACTGCTGGACAGTAGATTCTGATCGTATTTAAATTTTAATTACATTTTCTTGTCTATATTTCATGCATTATTGTTGTTAAATATGTATTATCAGGGAACTCATTGCTTGACTACATGGGCACTTTATGTGGTGGCAATAAAAGCTATATTAGATTGATTTCGGACAAACGAAGAGTTCCCTCATTGTACCTACACACATTATTCATTTAACTACTTATAAACTAGGTAGGCGAGTTTTGTTTTAAGTATTTTTCCATGCATTATTCTATGTCGCCGATTAAGTATGAATGTTACTTTATCAATATTTGTTTTTTCGTTTATTTCAATAGAACTTCAAACATATTTTATTTCCTACTTGCAAGATTTCAGACATCTATGTCGCAGTACCAATATGAACAGTATGGAAACTACGTACAAAACGTTGAAACGGCACACTCACACAAACATGCGCTTCGACGAGGCCCCTAAGCGGTTCTCGAGGTCACAGTATAGTTACAAACAGTAATGTAACTACGAACAAATCGTTCGAAACGGCACACTCACACAAACATGCGCATCTACGAGGCCTCTAAGCGGTTCTCGCAGTGCTACAATAGCGAGTGTCGTGGACTGTCGCGTCGAGACGAGCGGTCACGTTGCGATTTGTTTTTGTTTCCACGAGTGTTTTAAAGATGCCACGAGCGTATTGCGTGGTATACGACTGTTCGAACTCTGCGTCATCAAAACCGGAGGTATCGTTTTTTAAACTTCTTGATGATTTTGAAAGGCAAGAATAATGTATTGATATAATAACTAACATATTTTAAAAAATCTCGTGTGATAGTGTTTGTAACAATACTCCTCCGCAGCGGCAAGACCGATCAGTATGAAATTTTGTGTGTATAGTTGGTAGGTATGAGAATCGGTTGTAGTCTTTTTTTATATCCCTAAATGGTGAGGGTGATACTTAGCAATTTTATTTTTTCGATTTTTTGGACATTTAATTTGTTTATACTTCTAACGCGATACGAAGTTCGTCGGCGCAGCTATTTATTAAGATTGTACTGTCGTAAGAACTATAAAAATCACCCAAGTAACTAGCACTCAGTTTTGTTATTTTTAAGAATTATAATTTGTTAAAATATTTATTAAGAATAAAGTATTTTTTATGTAATGGTTAAAAACAAAGATCTACAAGTTATATCAATATTAAACTGTTTTTCGTACTTAAAACTATAATAATAATAAGATCAAGGTTGGATCATGGGTCTAATACAGAAGACGGTACTCCTCGGCACGGCACGTATAGTGAGGAGGTTCTTGTCTCTGTGACCCTAACCACCGATAGCTTAGACCCTGTTCCCGCTGCCGGCGGCGCACTATTTTTTATTTCTTATATATGTATATGTTTGTTTGTTTTATAACTACTTATGTATGTAAAAATATTAAATAAGAACGAGAATAAATGAGTGAATACCAACATAGTAACTTTTGCTGGGATTAATGAACACCATAAGATTATGTACATAGCCTACATAGTATTATTTGTAAACTGTTGTACCGCGGTGTGACATCATAACGTGCTGCAATTTTATATAGGCCGTTTTGAGTCATTTCACTATTCGCAACATTTTGTATCGTTATATCTTAACAACTTTTAAGTACTTATTGACTATATGTTTCAAAGACACATAGTATTTATTTATCCAATACTATTACAGGGTAACCAATTAAAAAATAGTCAACATCCCAATACGATTGATTAAAGGTCAGTAAATGCTAAAATTATAACACCATTATTTAAAAATATAGTGACATCCCTATTGCTTCAATGGAGTGTAGGTAAATATTTTATAAAATGGGCTTAGTTTCCATACTGTTTGTATCTATACTGTGTCGAGGTGCTGCAGTAGTGAGACGCACGCTACTCGAGCGTCGGTGCGCATGTTTGTGTTTCGAACGTTTTCTACGTAGTTTTCATACTGTTCATATTTGTACTGTGTCTATGTGTTTGTGCCCAAGATTTATTACCTACTTTTGCAATATACTAATGTTAGCAAGTGAAAAGGACTTAATAAAAACTGTTTTCGCGTATAGTAAAACTGAACATTTTGAAAAGCGATTTAATTTTTTAAATACTTAGTTCTCTAGCTGAATCGCTTTTCGAGGCTGGTCTTAATATCTACACGACATAAGTCTATCAAATTAGTTTTGTTAAAAAACAATAAATTGAAAATATGTTTTTTTTATTGAATTGAATGGTAATATTTGCTTTTCCTTAATTGAACTGAGGTTATAATTTATAATTAATAAAAGCCATTGAAACATTAATTTTCTTTAATTCTATATGCATAGATAAATAGATATACTTACAATGTCTGACTGCAGTAAATTCGCAAAAAAAATATATGGGTAGGTTCAACAATGTCGCTGGTCTTAATATACCTACACGACATAAGTATATAAAAGGCATAAAAGCACGCGCCAAAATAAATCAGTATTTTTGAAAAATTGGCATTATTTTCATTATTTTTTTAATAATATTATTATATCTATGTTGAATAAAGAGTCGCATATTGATGGATCATATTTTCGAAAATACGTAAAAAAAGACGTGTGGCACTCGGGGACTGCCGCGGTAAAGCTATTGCATTGACATAATTATCTAAAATTATGCAAAACAAAATAAAATGCAAATAAAAGAAAAAAATAGAAAAATGAAACAATAATTTTCTATTAATCACTTTTTAAATATTGAATGGAAAAACAAACAATAAAAAAAAAGAACAAAAACAATCTTGGCAGCGGTGGGATTCAAACCCACGCCTCCGAAGAGACTGGTGGCTTAAACCAGCGCCTAGACCGCTCGGCCACGCTACCCACGAGGTCGGACGGCGAAATTATACATGAGTTTCTTTAAATGAGTTTAAAATTTGTAATCCGGTTTTTTCGTTACGGCATTTCTGAATTCGGTCCCGGCGCTCAAGGCCCGCGATAGAGAAGCTATGCAATAGCCTAACAAACAAATAAAAATGTATGATTTTTTTTGTTTAGTTTTCGTAGGGCCGCTTTTGACCGAGATACACTTTATTGAAGAGGTAAATATAACTGCCTCAGTAGCGTAGTGGTAGCAGGCCACTACTATTACGCTGGAGGTCCTGGGTTCGATTCCCGGGTCGGGGACTATCAGAGATAACGGTTTAAAATCCTTTATCTCTGCTTCTATTGGGATTTTTCCATTTTCTGGAAGTTTCCCAGTACCCCGGAGTTTGGTAATGTGCCCGGAGATGGCAACAGGTTCGCCACCTGTTACATGGGCCAAAAACGTAACCGGCGAGTCGTGGGTGTTTGCATGTATGATTGAATGCATGCATTTTACCTCTGCCTACCCCTTCGGGGATTACAGGCGTGAAGTTACGAAGTTACGTTACCGTTTCGAAAATATGAGAGAAAATAAAAATATATCAAGTTTCGACAATGTCTTTATTGAAACTAAAACATTTCGTACCTTATGTACTAGAAGCTCTTAAAAAAGCCTCTCAAAATTGTTATCCTATATTAAACATAATACGAGTTTCACTTGAAAATGACTAAATAGATAGAATAAATAAGTACTGTAGACTATATTGTATTATTATCGATACAATCTACACCACTTATATTATTTGAACTTTACATAAAATAGAGTAGCCAATTGCTTTTCTCTCAGAATGGCAATTACAATCTATTGTTTTATATTTTTGCAGTTTGACGTGAAGTTGTATTGCAGGACAAACTCTATCACTAAACACTAATTATTTAATGAAAATATTAATGCAATAATAAGAGAAAACGGCAATTAGCTAGCTGATGTATGCTAAAAATACCGCGCACTAAAAATAGTGACAAAATGATAATTATGTACATATTAATATAATCATAATAGTTTCAAAAGCCATGACTGCTTTCGTACAGGGATCCATGCTTATATACATCAGATTCATCATTAAGATTTGATCAACAATCTGCAAATATCTAACCACTTTAGCCTTAAGTTTTCACATTTTCCACATTATATTATGCATTGTATCACGCCGATAGTTGACTAACGACAGAAAGTTTCCCACAATTACCGGTATTGGACGTAATGATTATGCCATCACATATTTGGTCAAGAGCATAAAAGTTTCTTGTAACGTAATTAAAACTGTGGAAATGTTCTTAATTTTATATGATTAGCAAAATATTGAATTTAGCTGTTAGAAAGAGATTCGCAACAACTTTATTTCAGTCTGTTTTTGCGTTGATAGTTGTATAGTTATAAACCAATCTCTATCGTTCGCCATAATATGAGTTTAAAAAAAATAATAGAGCAGTTAGACGAAAATTTTAAAACACAAAATATATTCTTGTCTTAGCTCACTTTATCAACTTACAAAAATATTGGTGTGGGTTTCTAGATTTCGGTTTCGAATCAACACAATACATTGCTACGGAAGTCTGACATGCTCTCAATAGAATGTAAATAACAAGAAAATCTTTAAGCATTGCAAAGTTACAATTGCGTCGATTTGGAATAAGAAATATTTTTACACAAAAATTTAAAGAAACATTTAATTTCGGACGGGCATTGACACCGACCTCTGGATCACTAGCTCATTCCCTTTACTGACCAAGACACCGAAGTCCATGCGCGACCGTCGAATTTTTCTTAAATTTTTTTTGCATCACTTTGGAGTGGCGGTTTTACTAGCATGTGTTATTGCGAAAATTCAATAGGTACTAACAATTGGATTAAGAAATAACAAGTACAGTATGTACACAAATGTTTTGCTTGCTATACAAAATCATTAAATTCATAGCGCATGTCAGCCTTGCCTCATTTCAACTACACTGAGCAAGTAAAATCACAATCATTTCTTGAGTTGCCACACTATTCAAACAAATATTTTTTTCACGTTTCACAACTTGCATTCGCTAATAAAATATACAATTAACTTAAAATTACCAGTCTTAAATTAATGAATTTATTAATCATATAAAATCTTACTTCGACATCTGATGATCGCTTATATTGCGAAATTATATCTGATGTGCCATGGGTTAGCGCGCCGTAGTCTGGCCAGGGAATTATTCCCAAGTCCATGAGTGGCACTACATTCTCATATTAACAATAAAATACATAATAAATACCGAAGAGACTTATGTCAGTGGCATAGGACGCACAAAACTTTTAGCCTTATACAGAAGTCCGTGGATTTGAAAAGGGACTTTTTATGTAAATTCAGGTTACATCAAGATACAGTACTATACATTTAACGTCTGAATGTATCTGAAATATAGGCGAAATCAACCTATGAGTGTTGTATAAGTTGAACAAATTCCAATAATCCATCAACCCGAACGACTCAATTTTACCTAAAAATAACATTCTATATACGACAACTCGAAAAATGTACACTATATACAAAGAGGCATACCCATAAAGGTTTCCACCGTATTTTTATTCGGTAAACAGTGACCACATAAAGCTGTATGCACACTATGCACATACACACAATCACGTGTTCTAATTTGAATATAAAATCACAATAGGTAAAAAAAATAATTACATACATCGTCTTCACAAGCTTCAGATTTTCGTTGATCACAAGGTTCAACTGCCAGCAAATATAATTCACTCAAAATTATAATATGTTTACTTAGTTGAAAATTGAGAATTAAAATTAGTTTATAAGTGTAATGAAAAAATATTAGGCGTAAATTATTCCCACTGTATTTTTTTTCCCAAATCAACTTAAATGGCTACCAAAAGAAGTGGTTTGGTACAATATATTTATGAACACCAATTATAAAAGAGATATGTGAATGCACATATAAATAGATACGACAACGATACTTAAATTGTATTACAATAAATCAGTGAAAATCCAAGTAATCAATGACTGTTTGTCATGTTCCTTTCCGTGCAGATTTCGTTACTAAGTCCACTGTTTTGGCATCTCATAAATTTATCTACAAACACAACTAGCTTTGGACTAATTTTACGTTAATCACGACCAATTTAGACAAAATACATTTTCAACACCGCTCTTATTTTTTAAGTTGACGTAGAAATAAAGAGACAATATTTAGTAGCGCGAGGCAAAATATTTAAAATTTTGCTGAGCACATTAAGGTTCGTATATTCCGAACTCCGCTGCACGCAACAGGCTGCCGCTGCAGTGCTTCCGCAGCACCATATTTCTCAATTTTCTATTGCGTTCTTGCCGCGACATTATCGCGTGGCTCGGAATATAATCTCATATAAACTTATAGAGAATATATGGAGTCAGTAGAGCAGCGGCAGCACTGTTGCCTGCAGCGGAGTTCGGAATCGTACCTTTAGTCAAGGCAAGCATTCATATTCTTTAAGAAAAAAAATATATTTTTCACCAGAGTACAAGAAATGTAATTTACCAGACTATTTAATATTGCAGCCACATTTGCTCTAAATTGGCAGTAAAGGTTGAATTATCGCGTTTCAAAAACTGCGAAAATTATAAATGTAATGTTACAATGGAATTATCTTTTGTTTATGTATCTGTAAACAAAGGGATACAGTTGTATCCACGGTACGGTTCATCCCGGACAATAGATACTATTTTCCTTGCGCGTAGCATCCATAGCAGAGCTTCCATCTCTGCGTGCGATGCCTCATAGTTCAAATCAGTTCAACTTCCAAAAAAACACAAAACACTTCACCTTCTTACTAATTATTTAGCTGATATAACTGCATTTTAGATGTTGATGATAAATTAAATCTGTAGCTATATCACTGCATCCATCTAATGGCCGGATGCATAGCAATATTTTTTTATTATCTCTTAATATGGAAGCAAATAACATAACGGGAACACAACGTCGAAGAGAAACATGTTCACACTGTATACAATAGATTGTATCAAGAGCTCCCCTCGGCTTTGCGTATCTTGACAACGTACTGTCCCGCGGCCGGATCTCATGTGTAGTACTGTATGGCGTGCGTACGTCGCGACGTCGTCACCAGCGTCGAGTTGTTGGCAGCACTGGCGCCTACTATCAGGTAACCGCCTGATGTCACCACTTTCTTGGCGTTTTCGTCATTTAATATCTATAACAAACAGAAATGTGAGTACAGGGTTTTGCACAACTTGGATCTGGATGTATCCAGGTGTGTTGACATTTTAATATCCGGTTACTATTTTTTGTCAGATCCAGGTACTGGGTATGTACAATGAAAATAACTCTAAAGAAGAGTACTATAATATAATACTAGATGTTTTATATTATAGTATTTTTAAATCATAATCAGTTTTTAGAAAAGAGGACTGTGTGTTTTAAATATTCAAATGAAAAGTTAATTTGGTTATTTTTTTACTGCCTCAGTAGTATAATGGTAGCAGGCCATTACTGCTACGCTGGGGGCTACCAGAGATAAAGGTGTAAAATCCTTTATTTCTGGTTCTATTGGGATTTTGCCATTTTCTGGAAGTTTTCCAATACCTCGGAGTTTGGTAATGTGCCCAGAAATGTCAACGGATCGCTTACTTGTTATATACAAAGTTTAAAGGCAGTCTGCCTTTACTTGCTAGGATTAAAACTAAAACACTTAGCTTTTTCGCTTAGTCGTGTCGACGACTGGGACTAGACTCATACGCGACTGTAACTCGTCTTCGCGCATTCTAAGTACTCGTACATGACTTACACGAGTCGACATACGGGCGACGCGTTCATAACAGTCATGTCTATATAATATGGGTATGATACTCAATTCGCGTGGGACCCAACGCGCAGTATACTAGATACTGCGCGTTGGGTCGAGAGCACGTCGCATCGATGCGAGTGCGGACGTTTTCGAATTCGGATATATCTCGCGTACATGAAACCGATTATATAAAAGGTCGAAACCTTTGTACATGAATCCGATTATAAATCCATACATAAAATCAAACCGACCGAAATATCGGATTAACTTTAAACATTTTTTTTTTTTATTTTAATATAAGCCAGATACATTTGCAAAATATATTTTTTTCAATGAGTGTAGCTCGCGAAAACCTAAGAACATACTAGGTAAGACTGGGAAGATTTTGGGGAGGGACCTATTGACACACAACTGACCTGTTTATTGATGATCAGCGGCGAGATCTGCTGTTGGCCGGGCGGCTTGAACGTGCCCAGGCACTTCACCGCCGACGAACCGTTGCCGTCCTCTACCATGCTCACTGCAATGTTAAAGACATTAACCGGTTATCTACAGCAAATACATATTAAAGCTGGGTTGCACCAAGATATTTGTTAAATTTATTGTACATTGTAACGGGTACACAAGTAAAAAACTCACTTTATGTGTAGGACAATATAATTAAACTGTACTGTTCAAGAGATTTTATTTTAGCCCTTGGTACCAATTGGAGCATGAAGTCAGCGCTCGATCTTCAAGAACTTAAACATGCTCTCACTTATTCACACTGACATCAAACTACTAATTACAAGGATTGTTGTACTAGAATAACTGAGGTAAGCCGCGGACGAACGGACATAGAGGGAGGATAAGGCTTGTATACTAAAGAACCCTGAAAACAATCTCAACTCACCGATGATGGATGGTTTGGGTGCTGACGAGTCTTGCGCGTAGACTCGCGCCGGTGCGATGCGGCTCGTCGCCATCGTGATGCCAACATTCTTCTGCAATGCCTGTTTACACACACTTATTTACTATATGAACGCTACTAAAATACTAATAGCGTCAGCTTAACAATTTACACTGACTGTATTTAACACGTAAAACGCCAAATCAAAAGAGATGTTGCAAACATGTATGGACCTCCGGCTACGTATTGTACACAATATCATTAACAGGCAAAATCAATATAAAAACTTTTTTTTACTGCATATTTTTACTTATTTAGCTTAATTTGCAGTTACAAAACATGATTTGCAGTTACAATTGCAACTCAAAACCAACATGGCGAATATGGCGATGTCATTTTGACAAATTCCTTGCAATTTGCAATGAGTTTATGTTAGGTACGTACGTTAATTGATTATAAGGTAGGTAATTTACAATCAGAGAACTACGACTTGTTTGGTCATTTTTCACGAAACTTAGTTTGAAATGTCTTGATGGTCTAGTTAGTAAAGGTCGGCCCAGCGTAGGAATATGTGATGCACTAGTAAGATACAGATAGCATTAGTTTTGTTTTATCTACATACTATCCCAAGCGTAGGGTGTATCGCCGCCATGTTGAACATAGTTGAAAATGATAAAATCGTTTGAATTAAATGTGGTTGTAGTTGTAACTCTAAAATATATACTTGAATAAATTATTTGTATTTTATTCGGATTCTTCTTTAATTTACACATTTTTTGAGGAAGTGTACGCATCATGGCCGAACTCACAACATCTTCTTTAATGGGCTTTCCGTTTGGGTCGTGGGGGTCACCGGAGAGCGACAGCAATAGTAACCGTTCAGGCCGTGGGAATGACAGGTGACCGCGCGACAAATGCTGTACTGGGGAAAATTTTACGTCATATCTGACGTCTTTATTTTCTATGAGCATTGGAGCTTTCGGGGTGCAACCTGTCATTTTTATTTATTGATTGTCATTGAAAGATTCCAACGAAATAAAAAAGAAAAAATTCCAAGAAATTGTTTTTATTGCAGTGTGGGACCAATATTTTGTATAAAAAGAAAGCAAATTAAGAAATAAATAACCCTGCATCCATTTAGCATACTGGCCAGCGTTCCGTTATAAACAACACAAATAAAAACTGGTGGAAGAGCTCCAGTGACGGAGCTCGAGGGCGTAGGTACCACCGCATTACCTAACATACTTGCCGCTAAATGATACTGTTCAGCACTATCGTGTTCCGGTCAGGTGGTAATGTGTGGTAATGTATGGCCCAAAATTTCCGGCACAGAGGCATAACAGCTTAGGCCTCAGGAGTGGTAACGTATCTGCATTATGACCTTGGACTTTGTGTGGGTGTCTATAGGCTGCAGTCATCACTTAACATCAATGTGAACTGCATGCTTGTTTGCCACTTACATTAGATAAAAGAAGGAACGCCTTCGCAGTACACTGTACTGTCGTCATCTCTTGTAGTGGCCGCATTTTATTTCAGATCATAGCCTATATTATAAGCTACTTGGTTTCGAGGGGAAGTTAAGACTGAGGTTCTCCTCTTCCACTAATTATGGAAGAGTTATGGCAAGACTTTTGTACCTTGTTTGCATTGATATATCTATAATGATTACAACTACTATAAATTGGGTACAATGTATTGTAACTCACTGGCATATTATCAGGTGCGGGCTGCAGTCTGTTGTCTAGTGTACTTGACGAACTGTCATTGCCGTTGTTTTCCTGTTAAATGTAAAACAAAAATGAATAGCGTGTTAATTTTCAGTTTTAAATTCGAAGAGATAATCTATACATCTAGAAAAATAAAGAAAATTGAAGTGTCTGTTTGTAATATTTATATATTGTATATATCCGCTTTTTACTAAATGCATATGTATGTATACAGAGAACATATACCAAAACAACATTTTTTACAATTTTTGTCTGCCTGTCTGTCTGCTTGGCGGGGCTAATATTGGGAACGGCTGAACCAATTTGACGGGACTTTTACTGGCAAACATTTCAATGATTCATTTTTATTTATATCACAAGAACAATCATAAAATCTCACGCGGACGAAGTCGCGGGCACAGCTAGTAATCTATATAAATAAAAATTAATCACAGAAATGTTTGTAAGCGCATAACTTCCAAACGACTGCATCAAATTTGATTTTAGAAGTTATACTCTTTTGGCGTGATTGGAAAAAAAAAATGAGTGAATTTTTACGATGCGCGCACACACTGACAAAAGCGACAGTCTGAAGTTAGTTGCTAATACAAATAAAAGCAACCGTCAGAAGTTGCAAATTTTTTTTTTGTCGTATTCTTTTATTACTCGTATATTGGCCTGTTACGCTAAAGGAGTAACTTCTTACGTGCGTACATAAGTACACATTAAATTTTTTTAACGTGTTCGTTACGGTCAAGAAGTTTGTCGGGTCAGATATGAAGTTATTAATTCAATACGTGGATACGTACGTGATTCCGCAGTTGGGTGCAGGCGGAGTGGTGGTGCGCCCAGTGCGCGCGCTGGCACGGGTAGTCGCAGTACGACGTGTTCCAGCAGCAGTAGAACTGCGCCTCCTGACCGCAGTTCGCGCACCTGACACACAGATCAATATTATACAGCTTGGATGGATAACAAGACAATTAACGGAGAAACCGGGCATTTTAGTCACCGAGTAACGTGACTTTATATGCCTTTATTCTCCGAAAGAGTAGTTATAGATAAGCGTCGTTTACATGACGTCATCGTTTCAGTTGCAAATTACATAAAACGCATGCAACGTGTGATGAACCTGCTTCCGGAGTGGTAGACGTACGGCGGGTGGCAGTCAATGTTGACAAGGCGGCCGCTATAGCGGTACTAGACCGCCGTAGAAGCCGAAATACGTTGCCACCGCTCCGATTACGTTGGCAGGATATAGGTTGGCAATCGACGGTTAAATTCTTGGGATGTAGCATCGATCGTGCGCTGCGACTGACTCCCACTGTAAATCTCGAGTTAGACAGGCCGCGGGAGCGCGAACGATGTTGCGATCAATCTTACTTAAAATTAAATTACGATACGATATTTACTTTATTAAACCTGTCCCTGTAATTTCCGGCATAGAGGCATAACACCTTAGGCCTCAGGAGTGGTACCGCATCTGCATTTTGACCTTGGTTTTGTGTGGGTGTCCATAGGTTACAGTCATCACTTAACATCAATGTGAACCGCATGATTGTTTGCCACTTCATGAATGAGACAATGTCGTCACGAATGTCTCCATCCCTGTCTTGCGTATTCGCACACTACTCCGTAGTATGCTCTGGTAACTACCATTTTCTACACCCAAATTAGACGCCGGCGGCCAGGTTCGATCCCCGGCCAACGGTTTATTTAAATGGAAAAAAAATTCAATATTCCCTTTTGGTCGTTTCAAAGACTTAACGTTGATCGACTTGTTCAGTGAACGGTCGTATCCTGAACATACATAGATGCATGACGTTCATTCTTAAACTATTTTATCGGTGAACCGTAAACTGGTTTATTCGTCCACGGCCAAGAAACAGTCTAAACAGTTCGTTCATTCACGTCCATTACTAGTCCACACACGCATTCCAATGGTTGTGTACTCACCATTGCTTCGTTTTGGCAGCTTTGACGGCGGCCTCAAGCTCTACTTGAGCTGTTCGCCTTGCCTCGCTGACCGCCCACGCCTTTTCTTTCTCGAACGAGGCACGCATCTCTGCTATTGTCAAATCTAAAATCGGAAATAAACAGAGATTAATCAAAAACCAGTACGTAAATACACGCGGGATGGGCAGCAACGTCCTGCGATAAAACTGCCACCACTACGATCGAGAATCCGCATGCTAAACGTGGCGATAACGACATATTCTTCCCTAATTACACACAACACTGTACACATCCTTGGGGAAGGCTTTGAGACGTCTTTTGGCTAACATGAATCAATTATTTAATTTCTTAGAAACCTAATAGAGATGTTTTTAATGGCTTTTTTTAGTTTGTGTTTATTAACGTCGGTGGTAAATTAATACTGCAGCTTATAGACAGTGTAAACATTACGGCACCATATTTTTACCATTAGCGCGAAATGGTAGTGCTACCTACTACCATTACCATACTACCTCGGGCATCAGTTCAAAATTCAAAATTCAAATCATTTATTTCAAATTGGTCTACAAGGACACTTTTGCATTGTCGGGTTATAAGCTACCTAGAGAGAATGACTTATAATAATAATCCAATAGGTATTAATAAATACCAATTTAATAATAATATTTAACCGATACGTGAATCATCAAATTTTTCAATTCCTTCATAGAAGAAAATGAAAAATCTGTTCGTCATAATCATAGTCATTCACTTAGCAGAGTTCCAAGTGCAAGCACTACTGAGAAAAACTCCGCTACCCAACAAACTCAGCGTGTTGCTCTTTTGTCGAAACCTTAGATTTCATACAAATATTATTAAACAGAATAAAGATAATGTGAACGTCCATGGCATATCAATATTTGCATGTAGACACATACACAAATACCCATCAACAGCTTAATATCGTGATAGAAAATAACACCCGTAAATCACAACAGACCAGTCCCCACAATCAGCACCCGTTCACGAGTATGACGCATGTGGCAGCCATTGCTCTCCTCGACCATTTTGAAGGGAAGTGAGCAACCCGTCACACGACGCCGCCGAAGGCAAAGACATTGAAGTGAGCATGACTGTTATGATTACCAGTGCATAGATAAGTGAATAAACTTCAACAGTGAGGTTGCGAGTGGGCGAGCAAGCAGTTTATTTTTAGTTAATTTCGCCACGTAGTCAGTGCGACGACTTATTTCTCGATTGTTTAAGGCAGTGATTCCCAAAGTGGTCCATATAGACCCCCTCGGGTCTATGGGAGACTCGATGGGGTCTACGTATATGCGTAAATCAAAATGGGATATATGGGAAAGTGATATAAATGTTAGCAAGGGGTCCACCGAAACCAGAAAAAAATTAAAAGGGGTCTACAAGAAAAATAGTTGGGAACCTCTGGTTTAAGATCATAACCCTACGTGATACATTTCTAAGTGCGCGTGTACTGATTGATGTCTGTGTAATAGGTAAACAGAATAAGCATTTGTATGGAATTTTAAGCGAGTGTCCGGGGTGTGGTAATATTGACGTGCACTGACCATGGTTGTGCTTGACCTCGTCGATCTCCTGCTGGTGGCGCCACCTGGCCTGTTCCAGCTGCAGCTTGAGGGCGGTGGCATGCGTGGCCGGCTCCTCCAGCCGCTCGATAGACTCCACCAGGAGGCTCCGGAAGAAGTCCGTTAGCTAGACGGTTAAATGTTAAAAAAATATATTTTTTGAACTACTAAGATAATTATCACAAGCTTCGAACTTTGCTATGAAGCGATCGAAATGGCAACTATATTTTTAATTTAATTAAGGTGGAAAACTGTACAGGAATAGTTAGTGAGTACTGATGTTGTGAGCTTATAGGCAGCATACTAGAAATCTGGTCAGATCAAAAGAGTTCAAGTTAGGCGGTCAAACCGCTGACGCGTTAAGACGATTTGCCTATGTGGTGAATATTACCTTGACAGCGTTCTGGTTGAGTTTAGCAGTAATAGGTCCGGCTGTGGAGGGCGGCGGCACGCTCCCGATGGGTGTGTTCACGTCGAATGGATTCAACAACGGCTTTTGCTGGAGCCGTGGAGGCTGTCGAATATAATATTCATTTTAAACAACAGATACTACGCCAAAAAATTAATAATCCTTACTATATTGTGCATGTATTATATTATACAAATAAACTTTTCGCTTCAATCACTCTATTTAAAAAAAAACCGCATCAAAATCCGTTGCGTAGTTTTATAGATCTAAGCATACATGGGACACACAGGCCCGACCTGTTTTATATTTACGTAGTCTACATGGTTTAAAAAAAGTCGCTTCCTGCTGTTTAATAACATTGTTTTTCAGTTTTAATTTATTCATGTTGCTTGTTTATACAAGCAGATTAACATAAATTTCGCCAATACTCACCTCGCCCGGCGTATTATTATCCGTCCGTGGCGATGCGCCAGCGGAACCGGAAGCGTTCACTGAAGCGGGAGCGGAGGAGGAGGCGTTAAGGCTGGGCCCGATCGCTGGGACGGTGGTCTGTGAGGGTCCCATAGCGCCCCCTGGTCGCTCCGCTAATCCATTGACCATTGGTGGCGTTGGTCCATCCTGATGAAATGAGTATAGATGGCTATTTGATGAAGGTTTGTACAAAAAATAAAAAGGTCCAAGAAGAAACAGCTTGGAAATATTATTTTGAGAACATACAGAACATTTTCCAATGTTTCAAATATTTTTGAATATATTTTAAACATCAGAATGAAAGATTCCATCTTTTGTGTTTCACCTCACATCTTAAGATTGGATCTCGTCCATGGTTTACAACACAGCAAATAGCAATGTATGATAAAAATGTGTGTACGGTTCACCGTGGATGCAATGTGAAGTGCATGCTTGTCATTTTTATAACATACTAGTTTTTGCCTGCGACTTCGTCCGCGTGTACCTACTTTTAATAATTGCAAATTGTAGCCTATATATTATTCCAATGTATAACCTATATTACTGTAAAGTTTTATCCAAATCCGTAAAGTTGTTTTTCGTGAAAGTGTAAAAAAACATCCTTCCTTCCATCCATACTCACAAACTTTCACATTTATAATATAAGTAGGATGTAGTTTTATTCAATATATTTCACATCTTTTATTTAACTTACATCAACTCCGCCCACGGACATAATAGGCTGCAAGCTGAACGTCCACTGTCCGTTGACCGACGTGATCAGTGGCACCGTGTGCACCGTGGTGGGCACGTGCCCTATCGTGGACACCTGCCCAACGGTGGGCACCGTGGGCACGGTAGACACCGTTTGTATCGGCGGGGTAACGTTGGTCATTACCGTGGGAGTGGAAGACGTCACAGGCACTAGTGGTGTGGTCATCGTGTTCACTATGCTGTTGGCTGAAGACAAATGAAAGTGCGTTATGTTGAAATATTCAAAAAGTAAGAACCAATAATGGAGGAGAAAATGGAGTCTGAAAGGCAGTTTTAACAAATATTAACTATCATAGAAAATCTATTTTGTAGGATGTAGCTGTTTGGTGGACAATATATATTTCAATAGAATAATTGTCTTCTCGATTTCAATGATTATTAGATTAGATTTACCTATTATATAATATCTTTATTCATTACACCGCCTACTATTTTCTCTATACTACCAATGGTTGACTGGTAGAGAATGCTTTTAGCATTAAGTCCGCCATTTGTTACATCATTGTTAATTATTTTGTAACAATAAAGAATAAATAAATAAATAAATTATATACCATCGAATATACTACAATATACCACAGCTGTTGCTTGGTTTTGGAAACCAAATCTATCCCGATGCGAGCGGTTGGCATTTTGCGAAGTTGGCATTCTGAGATGATACGCAAATAAGATGTACCTACACTGTGTTCGGCAAAGATCTGTCCTTAGGGCAGAAGCATTTAGCCAAGCTGAAGACAGAAGTCATCAGAAAACCTGAGCTTACCGAAGTGATCAGCGAGCGGTTTACGAATAGTACTACCCGACAACACGACCACCTGTTAGCAGTCCGGCAGTAACAAATCATCCGGTTACGTAACTTCACGCCTGTAATCCCCGAAGGGGTAGGCAGAGGTAAATGTATGCATTCAATCATACATGCAAATACCCACGACTCGCCGGTTACGTTTTGGCCCATGTAACAGGTGGCGAACCTGTTGCCATCTCCGGGCACATTACCAAACTCCGGGGTACTGGGAAACTTCCAGAAAATGGAAAAATCCCAATAGAAGCAGAGATAAAGGATTTTAAACCGTTATCTCTAATATCCCCCGACCCAGGAATCGAACCCAGGACCTCCAGCGTAATAGTAGTGGCCTGCTACCACTACGCTACTGAGGCAGTTAGGTAGGTCATCCGGTTAGGTAGGTAAAATTCGATTCGAAACAGGTCAATCGCCGAATTAAACGGTTAGATAGCGTTCGGGAAGCTATGTTACATCTTCTCGTCCAATTTACTGCAGTGTTTCAAGATGAATGTCTTTGATTAGTGTGATTCCGGTGATGATACATGGAACTGAAATATGGTCACTCGCTATGTGCCTCATAAGAAGATTTAAGATCACGAAGAGATTAATTCTGAGAGGTGAGAGAGTTATGCTCGACGTTCCCCTGCTAGATGGAACCAAGAAGGCAGCATAACCCATCGAATAGCGAAACTCCAGTGGCAGTGAGCAGGGCACGTAGCTCGTAAAACCGACGGTCGTTGGGGCAGAAAAACTTCTCGAGTTGCGACCGCAAACCGGGAAGACCCTCTACGAGATGGACCGATGACCTGGAGAAGGCCGCGGTCGATTGCTGGATGAAGTTAGCCAAGCACCGTTCATTGTGGTTCTTTGAGAGAAGTTTTTGTCCAGCAGTGGAAAGTCTTTCGGTTGTAATGATGATGAACATGTACATGGTTTTGGATGTCGCACACACTTAAATTATGATTAGAAGCAAAATCGTGATAAGTGTAAAAAAAAACAATTGAACTTACGTGCACTAGAGCAGAGAGGTGGCACCGGCCTCGGCATCGTCGCCGATCCGTTGACGGTTAGCGGACGACTGGCCCTAACCGGCGCTTGCGTCACCGGCGGCTGGATCGGTATGTACACCATAGAGTTCTTGCTGTTCAACTCAGACCGCCCGTCGTCCGGCTTCTTCGGCTGAGGAAAGGTCTTTTTCGCTCGCATTCTGACCTCCGTCTTTCCACTCTTACGCGCATTCACCGGCGCCACGACCACTTTGTTTATCCGCACCTCCCGCAAATTAGCCGATGTCGTCACCGGCGGGTTTACGGGTCGCAAGTGGAACGAATTCATCAAATCCAATTTTTCCATTTGCCGGTCCGCATCCTCGAAGTCCATCGGCTCGGCTTTGATCTCCACCTGGACGAGCTCGTTCTGCTTCTCTTGCTCTTTTTCGGCCGACGTTATCCGCGCGAAAGCTCTAACACCCACGCGCCCCACTAAAGATGGTTCCGCATCGGACCGCAGTTTCTGCAGCTTACACACGGCTTCCTTCATATTTCTCACGTTATCTGTGCTCGTGGGCGTGAATATACTGGAATCTGAATTAGCTTCGACGGTAACTTCGACCATCTTTGCGGTAGTTGTTTTGTTTGTTGTCGACTCCGTACTCTGCGCTACTGTGGACAAACTTCGGACGCTACTTATCGTAGGTAACCCCGTGCTCTTAGAAGCCTCCCTCGCTATCACCGCTAAGCTCGTGTCGTCGTCGAAATTGAGCCGCTCTTTCATAGGTTTGGAGTTATCTGACGCACTCGGTTTAGGTGCATTTTTATCAGTCTCACTTTCCTTGTTTTTATCTTTGGCTTTTTCTTTACTGCTAGAATTTTCTTGCTTCTCTTTGACTATATTACTGCTATTCATCGATTTATTCTTACTACTTCTACGTCTATGGGGTTTCGATTTATCTTCTTGTTTGTCTTTGTCGCTGGAGCTTGATTTTTCAGATCTCGATGGTCTCTGTTTGCGAGTCGTTGACTTTTCGGAGCCGTCTTTGGTTACTTTCGGAGTGGATCTAGGCTTAATGATTAGTTTGATGGGCGTAGATTCGGCTGCAGGTTTATCTGCGTCACTTGGTGTTTCTTTTAAAATATCTTTTTCTGAGGTTGTAGCATCCATCTTTTCAATGGTTTTTTCAGATTTATCAATCTTATTTTCACTGTGCGTAATAACTTTTTCATTTTCATGGTGATCTGATACTTTACTATTGTTTTGTTTATCTTCTGGGCGTTTTTTCTTCTCTTTGCACATTTCCATGATAGTACAAACAGCCTCAACTAGTTCTGAGCGACGTCGTTTTCTAGACGGCTCATTCTCTTTGTTTTGTAAGTCCACTCCCATTTTTATGTTCCTACAGGAAAGAAGCTTAGTAAATATATTTTTAGAATTAGTTCATAATGTGATTTAATTCGAGAAAAGTATAGCAAAAGTCAGTGAATGAACTTGAAGTGCTACTGTATGCTAGATTTTATGCAGTCCTCTATAGGCTGCTTTCACAGCAATCTGAATTTAAGTATATTGCTTTGGTGTCTATAAACCTAATTTACAATACAGTGAAAATATTTTATTCGAAATAAAACATGCTTCAATAAAATAACTCACTTTTCGACGGAATAATCTTCTTCTCGTGCGATCTCCGCACCATCCGCCATTTTGCGTGTCGTAGTATTCGCGTCTTCTGCCTCACTTACATCCCTATATCATACAAGACCAGTTAATATAATGTTTGTAGAATGACCCCCTTATTCATCAACATATTTTAGCTAAAGTGTTGCTGCTAATCTCTCGTTTGTCTTTTTCCATCTTACGTAATTGTCAATGCAACTGATATTATTGCTAAATCGTATCTAATGTAAGTTCATGTATAAGGGGCAAGTTACGTTACTTATTTTATACGTTCAGCCAAAGATTCGTGATTGGTATAGTATATGCTTCGTTTCATAATATTCACATTATTCTACTTACCCATCATTAAGAGAGCTCTTCGAACTTTTAGAATTCGATCGCCGTTTCTCTTTGACAGAATTTGGCGAAGAGTTGCTGTGCTTTTCTTTACTTTGTGTTCGCACCTCGCCCTCAAATGATGGTATCTAAAAATATAATTTGAATAAATAATTAAAAAATGAAAAACCCCACTCCTTTAACACTAAATACAAACTGAAAATTTTAAAACACAGCAAGTAGACCAACTAGGATTATCTGGAGGATAGTTATTTCAACAGTCGGGTCAACATCTTAACCCATTATTAAGCATATTTATGTGGGTCTGCATTGCATATGGGACAAAAGGTTTTGGCGTCGGGATGTGACGACCCCACCGCCCACTAGCGGAAGAATTTTCGTCTACTGGATGACAATTGTCCCGCTAGTGCAGGTAGTCAACCGAACAATGGCGGTCAAACCATTCAAATAGAGCGGTAGTAAATAAAACAGCGTCCCGCGGTAGAACTACAGTTACTACGATCGCCAATCCGCCTGCCAAGCGTGGCGATTATGGCATATTCTCCCCTAACGACTCACAAAACTGTTGTAAGCGTCTTTGGGGAAGGCTTTGTCCAGCAGTGGACGCCATTCGGTTGGAGTGATGATGATGATGATAGTGGTATATCACCTCAGTAGCTTCTTGATACCGACTACTGATTCTAAGGTTGATTTTGAGTTTGGGTTAAGTCATATTGCGATAACTCTCTTATAGAATATTCCCAGTGCACCCGGATAGCATTTGGTCAATCCAGGTTGCACTGATTGCAAAGAAACTAGTACAGATTTATAACTAAATAATATACATAATATATTCTAACCTAGACGTAGATAAATGACATGAAAATCTAAACATACCATCATTTTTAGTTGTTCAGTGAGCTTAGTGGCATCAAATTGTGTTTTGAACGGTGGATAAACGAATTTGCCATATTTTCTGGATATATTGCGAATGTGTTGCTCCGCCTCCTGTAACAATTCCAAATAACAATGTAAAAAAAAAACCTATTTTTTATAAAGTGGCAAACAAGCGTACAGTTTACATTGATGGTAAATAATACTGTAGCCTATAAACATCTACATGAAACCAGAGATTTCTATGACCAAGCTCTTTAAACGATGAATTAAAAAAAACCAGACATTTCAATGTACATTCGAAGACCCAGTTAGTCCAGCGAGCGGTGTGAGATAACCATTGGATTCGAAGCGAAGATATTTGTTTCGGGTCTGGGTGTTTGTGTATGTGTTGTATGTGTACAACGGCACCCACGACACAGGATTATTCCTAGTGTGGTGCTGTGAGTGTAAGCGTATTTTATTTATTATTTTATTTACATACGTTGCCACGCCTGAGGTCTGACATGTTACGGCTATGTGCCGAAAATTAGAGGTATCGATTATCTCAGTCAGATGGGGAGGAAAGAATCCCCCTCCTTCCTTGAATTCTTGATAACGTCTCAACTTTTCCTAAAAGCGCTAGTGCAACGCATTTCGCCTCAATATCAACATTAAAATATCAAATACGCAAAGACAAACCTGCATACTATCGAGAATATCCTGTCTCTTGGTGCGAAAGTTGTTTGGATCTTTCTCGGAGTACAAAAAGCAGTCACGTGCCGGCACCCAGGCACGGTCGTGAGCGCCGAAGAAGCGCACATCCACCAGCCCCGAACTGTTCACCGACATGCCCTTCGCCGGCCAATATGGGAAACCTGAAAGAAGAATTGGATAAAATCAAGTCAAGGTCAAATGTCCATCGATTAATCGTTCTGTAGGCGAATCTCGCGATTGTTAAAAGTGTGTATGAGTGTGTGTGTGGTGTGTGTGTGTGTGGTGTGTGTGTGTGTGAAGTGTAGAGTGTGTGTGACCACTTCAAAGGATAAACGACTGTCGAAGAATGCTTGTAGTTTCGTCGCGGCCGCACTAGTGAAGCGACAAACGAAAAACTAGGTGGCAGTATTGCAAAGACAAGAAACTAGCGAAATGCCGCTACGATCAATGAGTGACCGCAACGTGCAAACTAGTCAAAAAGCCGTAGCGAATCTCAGTTCCTTCATTAGTGAGGTCGCAGCGAATCTGCAGAGCGTCCTCCGACAGTCGAAACTCCTTTTGACTGATCACCAAAAAAACTATTCATTTTCGAGAGATTCGCCGACAGAACGATTCACCCATGGACGTTTCGTCGACAGAATAGTTTCTGGTAGATAGATTTTGAGTTTATTGCATATGCTGTGTGGACTTTCGTTCAAAATTTGCAGTGAATTTTACTAACCTTTAAGTTTAGCCCACAGCAATATATGCGGCGTAGTGCACACGTCGGTGAACCATGTGGGCTTCCGGGCGTGTGCACCCGCGTAGCACTCCGCACACGCCTCGATCTCACTCATCTCGGTGCGACACGACCGGACCAGCGCCCGAGCCGCCGCCGTCAGTTTAGATTGCACTGCGAACGGTCATACAACAAGATTCACATAGATTATACAGCTAAAAAAAACCTAATTTCACGCCTGTAATCCCCGAAGGGGTAGGCAGAGGTAAATGCATGTATTCAAACACACATGCAAACACCCAATTCGCCGGTTACGTTTTTGGCCCATGTAACAACTCGCGAGCCAGTTGCCATCTCCGGGCACATTACCAAACTTCGAGGTACTGGGAAATTGCCAGAAAATGGAAAAATCCCAATAGAACCAGAGATAAAGGACTTTACACCATTATCTCTGATAACCCCCTACCCGGGAATCGAACCCAGGACCTCAGCGTAGCAGTAGTGGCCTGCTACCACTAGGCTCCCGAGGCAGTTAAATTGGCAACACGGTAGTGGACAAGGCAATACGGTGAACAGAAATGTCATGAAACCTAAAAATATTTTCGGCACCATTATGTGAAAGAAAAATCAGACCAGACTATCTATAGTAACAATACTTTACTGGTGGTAGAGTTCCAGTGTAGGAGCTCGAGGGCGCAATCACCACCGCATTACCTAATGGAATACCGAGCGACGTAATAAACTATTACTCACGGTAGGTGTTGCTACGTATTTTGAAAAAAGTATTCTAAATATGTTTGTGAGTACTTAAATAAATAATATGTTAAATGATTTTAAAACAACATACAGTTATGATTCCATTTCAGAACGAATTTGTAAGCATTAATGGCAAAATTTAGGGTTTATTTTGATAAGAGTAACCTTTTGCAAGGCTATGTAGTATGCGAGAAGGTTCATCACCTTCTTAAAATATCTTTTAAAAATAAAGACCTTGAATGGGAAATGAGAACATTAATGAGGTTAGCAGGAAGGTGAATGACATTCTTACTTATAACAACTAAAATTGCACTTTTGTTTTCTTTTTAAGACTACGGCGACAAGCATAATCTCTTGGTTGGGTCAAGTTTGCTTACGCAAAGTATTGCTTTTATGTAGATGATTTAATATTATATAAATAATTTATATTTAATCAGTTTAGTGAGACAACCATCACCCAAGATACATCACATAACATGTAACAAAGATACCCAGACGGTAAGAATATGCTAAGATGACATGAGATAAATTAGTACGATTTTTATATAATTTATTATTCACAATAAACTATTCCCTCATAAATATACCAACTTAACTCACACTCACTGGTGTTAAATATGATACTATTGTGCAGTATCCATTGCGTGTCGCCGAGGAAGGCCTCTGTACTCCCGTACAGACCTTCTACGATGTTAACCTTCATAAGAGACAGATCCATCGGGTGGACCACGTACTTGTCGTAGTCGGGAAACGCTGTACGATCCACTGGATTCATGAATGGCTCCACCTGTAATGTAAATATTACAAACTATATTTTTGGTATGTTTAAAAAATCAACAAGATCGAATTAAGAAGACGATCGAAAGATCATCTGATTTGTTGACAATGCCGATCAAACCCGGAAGATTCGATCGGAGAGTAAATGAGTGAGAGGTAAGTGCTATAAGGATTTTCAAATTTTAAGTAAGTTTCCCAATGCCACCCTCCGACTTTGGTGCCCGGATATGCGATGAGACAAACGTAATTTCTGAATCGTGGGTGTTTTACCTGAACGTATGCCTTCCGTTTCGTAGAATGCGTGTTACGTAATGTTGTTTGTGTGATTTTTTTTTTATGTAAAGGAAGTGGCAAACTATCATGCAGTTCACATTGATGTTAAGTGATGACTGCAGCCTACAGACACCCACACAAAGACCGAGGTCAAAATGCAGATGCGTTACCACTCCTGAGGCCTAAGGTGTTATGCCTCTGTACCGGAAATTACAGGGCCGTACATTACCACCTGACCGGAACACGATAGTGCTAAACACTACCATTTAGCGGCAAGTATATTAGGTAATGCGGTGGTGCCTACGCCCGTGAGCTCCGTCACTGGAGCTCTACCACCAGTAAACGTATTGCTACCTATGCAAGTTTTATGTACTCATAACGTCTTTTTTGTGTCGTGACGTGTGAAACAAGCATACAGTTCACATTGAGGGTACCAATATAATACCACATGGCCGGAATACGATATCGCTGAACACTACCATTTAACGGCAAGTAGATTAGGTATTCCGATGATGACTACGTCGTCCCGTCACTAGGGCTCTAAAACCAGTAGAACACCGTATCAATAGTGACGTCATACAGAAGTCACTTCGCGATCTATCAACGGGCGTCTCAATCGCTATAATAATATGATAAGATATTGACATCAAATGGATCTAACATCTTCCATTCAAATAAACATTTACGCAACTAGGGCAGTAAGATGGAGGGTGCAAGATCAATCAAGTTACTGCTCAAATTGAATAAAATTTTATCCTCCTGAGATTGGAGTCAATAACTAAGGGACAGATCGCCCTACGACTTTACTTAGAGCAAAGTACGCTTCGAACTGTCAAAACTCATACTGTATTGACAGTCCAAATCATACTTTGCTCAAAGTAAAGTCGTAGTGCGTAGTCTGTGAATCTGACCCGGATATTTAAGATAGTTGGATAGATGATTCGTATATGGAGTGATTGGATGACAAAATAACAACTCGTCATCCCACCCCTATGATGTTAAAGACTTAAAAAAAGTAACGTAACTTCACGCCTGTAATCTCCAAAGGGGTAGACAGAGGTAAATACATGCATTCAACCATACCTACATGTAAACACCCGTGATTCGCCGGTTACGTTTTATCGTCACGACCCAACGCCAGCTTAATTAATAGATCTGTTTGAATTGATATGTATTGATCTGTACTGTTAATATAAACAGTTGTTTATAGAAAATGCGTGGGAACCACGTATATACAAGAGTATATTTAGCTTAACAATATATAATACACTTAGCTCATATTTCGTTCCCCAATTCGTGTTCTATATCAATTGCACCGATACAAATTGATTTGAATCAATTTATATCGGTGCATTTTGCAGAAGCAGCATATACTTTTGTGCATATTATGATGAATATCAGAAAATAGGTCGTAAAATATTCTTTATAACACTTAGACGATACGAAGTTCGTCGAACAGGTAGTTGTAATTATAAAATTGTAATACTGTCGACACGTTATTACAGAATTAGGTTGTACCGTGCTCAAAATACATCTGTCGCATATCGACACAAATAAAACTAAGTATGTTCAAATAATAAAAACATACTCAGCAATTTTTACAAAGAAAAACGCGCAATGTCTGTTATAAAATGAATAGGGGAGCTTGACAAAATGATGAATCAAGAAAAATGCACACAGCCACACAAAATGTAATGCGTGTAACGTTTATTATTAGCACAGAGCGAGACGGCGGCGCGTTGGTATCGATTCGTTGTGTTAGAGTGGGACGGGAGACGCGTCATGCCCCGACACTGCGAAGCTACGTAGATAAGTGGCAAGGTCATTTCTCCGAGCCGCGCAGTAAGACGCGACCACACCAACATTTACAGTGAAAGTATTTTGTTCTGCCGATACCAATAAATACCGCTAAACGAATAATCTTTGCTGCATTATAAAACGTCGCCATATTGTAAAAGCAAATCAATTGATCTAACTTACAATCATGTTATTTTATTCGTTTTACTAGCAACCCGCCCCGGCTTCGCGCGGGTTCAATGAAGATTGTTACTGGTAATTTGATGCCATTCTCAATCATCAATTCCTACCTACTCATCTATTTAAAATGATAATTGACGACTGGCCATTATGTCAAGGGCCATAAGGTTTACATTAGAGTAGAAAATATGGTCGATCTGTTTTCTTAAAATTTCTAATTTTCAGCACAACTATATTTCTCCAGAGAATTATAAATACAACAAAACGATTAGCGAAATTGGTAAAGCCGTTCTCGAATTTTGCACTTCGCAACACATTTAGCAATTCGTTTTTATTTACATAGAAGATAGAAGAAGATAAACGCGACGTTAAATCCCTAGCGCGTTTTAGGTAAAATTGTCTAATAGGCCGGTTTTCTAGTTTCATGGCGGATAGCAATGGTTTGCGTAAATATTGGTTACAGGCAATACACGTCATAACGTAGGCAATATTTACAATTTTTGTTTTTATGTAATGAAAGTGGCAAACAAGCATGTAGTTCACATTGATGTAAAGTGATGACTGCAGCCTATAGACACTTACACAAAGGCCAAGGTCAAAATGCAGATGCGTGACCACTCCTGAGGCTTAAGGTGTTATGCCTCTGGGTCGGAAATTACAGGGCCAAAATTACAATGATAAACTACCGTCTTCAATACAATTATTGAAAGTTGTAGAACATTTACGTATAATCTGTAAAAAAAACAGAGAAAATGGTAGTTTATTGGGCTCATAAATTGTTAATCTTCGAAATTTAAATAAATTTTCATAGGGTAAGACAAATAAGGTCACTTTGCGCCATTTACATGAAAATTCAACATTTCAAATTTGAATCAAAACGTAACTTCGCGCCTGAGTTCCCCGAGGAGCTAGGCAGAGGATAATGCATTCAAGCATACATGCAAACATGCAAACACTCACAATTCTCCAGTTACGTTTTTGTCGATTGTAATGGGTGGCGAACCTAGATACATCACCGGGCACATTACCAAACTTCAAAGGTGGCACCAACCCAGAACAGCGGCGTAGCAATAGTGGCCTGCTACAACTAGTCTTATGAAGCATTTATTTTGAAATGAATGGATTATATTACCCCATTTAGATCCATCATACGCTCCAGGGCGTATTTGAGAAGCTCGCACAGCAAGCCCAGGGAGATTTTCTTCATGGCTGGCGACCTGAAATGAAGATTATTGTGTTATTATAATTCAAATAAAATAGATAATTTCATAATTAGCAGATAAATGTTGATGAACGAGTAGGAAAATTAATTTCACTACTTTTTTAAGTACTTAGTTATTTAACACGATAATCTGCAAAAACTGGCTGTTATGTATTACTAGTTTTTGCCCGCGACTTCGTCCGCGTGTAGGTACTTTCAATCATTTCTAATTGTAGCCTCTATGTTATACCTTATACCTTACCTACCTTATGTATACTATATTACACTAATAATAATAATAATAAGCCTTTATTACTGAAAGTTTTACAAAAAAAGTTCAAATCATTCCTCAGTGTGTCCTTTAGACACGAAGGCCTCCTCCAACTTCTTCCATTCTTCTCTATCTCGTCCTACTCTTAACCAAAGAGGGCCAGCATTGGCACGTAGCTCATCACACTAAAGTTTCATCCAAATCCGTCCAGTTATTCGTGAAAGAGTAACAAACAACCATCCATCCATATATCAATCCATCCATCAATAATCACAAACTTTCGCATTTATAATATTAGTAGGATGAAAAGTTTGACAACTAGTTTTTTTTTCTTTTTTTTAGGATAACAGTTAAGTATAATTATCGCATTGATGGTAAGTAATGCTGTAGATCATAAACATCTACATGACGAGATTTCAATGATGCATTTCAGATGCATTGCCACTCCTGAGGCCTAAGGTATAATGCCTCTATAAGATACTTCAATTAAAATATCATATACCTATAACTACATATGTTAAATCTCTTTAAACTCTAAACTAAGAATTATGTACGAATTTTGACTAAGATAAAACGTAAAACGTAACTTCAGGCCTGTATTCCCCGAAGGTGTAGGCAGAGGTAAATGCATGCATTCAAGCATACATGCAAACCCACTATTCACCGGTTACGTTTTGGCCCATGTAACAGGTGGCGAGCCTGTTGACATCTCCGGGCACATTACCAAACTTCAAGGTAAAATTAATAAACAAACAAGTCCTTCTAATTATTATTACATTCAATGAAAATTAGACAATCTTCAAAAGACAACTTCCAAAGTTTCCGGTCATCCAAAAACATTGCAAATTGGACTTTATTACCACATAAGTTACTGATAGGACATTTCTATATCTAACTATCCAAAATGTTTAGCCAATAAATTCTTACACAGATAAAAACACATAATAGGTACCTGACCTGGATACAACAAAATAAAAGTACAGCAAAATGGAAGATAAATGATTCGTAATTTTATTTAATAGTATGATTATCATGATATCCCTACTAATATTATAAATGCGAAAGTAACTCTGTCTGTCTGTTACCTTTTCACGTCCAAACGACTGAACCGATTTTAATGAAATTCGGTACAGAGATAGAGTTGACTTTGAGAAAGAACATAGGCTACTTTTAAAAGGAAATCCACGCGGGCGAAGGCGCGGGCAATAGCTAGTAAAAATATAAGTTAAAATGCCGTGGTTTCAAATGAATAATGTATGTATGTACGAAATATTTTGTATGCACGTCACATAACCTACAAAATGTCTTACAATATGAGTAAATACATATTTAAGGCATTAAACTTTTTGTATTCCACTCATTGCCAATGTATGTCTCGCAAATTCAACAATTTCAGCACTATAATTAATAGGAGGAAAACTTTTTATTTCATGTAAGAAAGGTGGCAAATAAGCAGCTCAGATTGATGTTACGTGATGACTGCAGCCTATAGACATCTACACAAAAACCAGAGGTCAAAATGTAGATGCATTGCCAGCCCTGAGACCTCAGTTGTTATAATGGCCCACAGTGTAACTCTACCTCCAGTAGAATTATTAGTAGAAAATTTTATATTTTTGCAATAAAAAATGAACCAAATCTAATTATTTTTCTTTTTTTTTAGCTCAATATATTTGAATAATAGTAAGTAAGTAAAGTTTAAACATAAGTTAAATAATATTGGCAAGATAATAAGACTAACACCAGCATGCGCTTCCACATGTATGTATGAACTTACCTAGTCTCTGAGCTCTCTGCGTGCAGTACGGAAAGGCATTCAGGACAAACCCAGTTCTTCTCGGCGTTAAGCTTACTGCGCTCAGGGCCTGATATGCATTTGTAGTGGAAGCTTCTGGGACAAACTGTACAGTGTAATGGCGGATGAGCCTTTTCGTTAGCAGCCTGATCCACTGGCCAGTGACACCGCCAGCAGTACATATCTGACCGTAGTTTGTGCTTTTTCTCTGGTGTCTATGACAAAATAATAATTATGAATGCAATTTTGTTTACAGAATACCCACATGCTACCTGAAATAATTAAGCATGTAAGGTAAAAAAGAGCATTTTGATCAACTTCAAAACATATTCATTTTACAATAAAATAAATATTTAAAAATGTTTTTTTTTTATCGTACATAAGTAATAAAATATAAAAGCCATATTTTATGATCACCAGAAGAATTAATTTGGAAAATAATATAATCACTGTATATATTTTATCCATTCTTTTTCTGCATCGTCAATTACAAGTAACTCTTTTCTATACATAAGATGGAACACACACACAATTTGTGTGCAAATGATAGAGTTCTTTTCGAAATACAAACATTCAGTCAAAGAATCATTTATGTTAATAATACCCAATATATTACCTTTATAGTTTGGATATCTTAAAACACATATATATTTTTTAATTACTCAAAATTTTAGTTCTAAAATATAATAAGAAATTGTTTAATTTAATGACAATCAAGCTAATGGGCAGCCATTTTGTTTGTCAATGATAATTTTGTTTTTTATTTCATGACAGTTCATAATTTAATTGACAACATGTTTGACAATAAAGCTGTACATACCGCTGGCAAAGATACTTCTGCTTGTTTTTTCTTTTTTGGTGTAGATCCTGTTTCATTGGGTTCCTTCTCTTTACTCTTGGTATCTTCTACTTCTTCATCAGATTGTGGACCTTCTGCTTCACTCTTCTGAACTTTGCCGGATATGGAATTAAAGAACTGCTTTACTTTATTCACAAATTCAGGGTTCTGGGACCTCATGGATCTTTTTGTAATTTTCTCAGACTTCTCACTGCAATTACTCTTCTGGGAATTGTTGCTGCTACGTCTGTTACCCTGAATCTTATCAGCCTCTATTGTTGAGTTTAGACTTGTATTTGAACCATCCAACAAGCCTCTAGACTTCCTAGTCTTGCTGGTCAACTGTGTACACTCACTGATGATTTTAGACTCTTTTGCAGAGTTGATTAGAGACTTTAGTTCTCTACTTATACTCTTAATATGATCTTTTTCAGATGAATCTGAACATGTTTCCATTTGAGAATCATTAGACTTTTCACAATTGGGGTCCAATGATGCAGTGCTGAGAATTTTCATTTCTTCTGTGTCACCCTCTTTCTTGTTAGAAATAATATCATTAGTACTGTCTGATTGTTCAACTACTATCTCAGACAATGATATTTCTTTTTCTTTATCCACTTCACATAATTGAGTGACCAAAGGCATTTTTATGGGACTTTTAACTTCTGAAACAGGCAGTGACGTGCTTACAGTAATATCTTTATCAGACTCAACAGTTTGTTCATCAGTAGTAGTAGGTTTACATGAAGAATCAACAGTGTCAACTGTTTCCTCAGTCTCCATAGGGATTTCATCTAATGTAATATTCTTTTTCACTTGCTCAACCTTCTGAGGGGACTTATTGCTTACTTTTACTTCATCTTTTGTAGGAGTCCTAGTAGGAGTATGTACCTGAACCTTTTCCGGAGTTTTCGTTACAAGTTCATCCAAAATGATTTCTGTTTGTGACAGTTCCTTGGTCAATGAACAAGTATCATTGTCTACTTTCTCAACAACAATGATCATTTCCACATTACCGTTAGACGCCGTCACCTCCTCAGTCTCTAGCACGTCCAGCGTCGTCGACGACACATCCGTCTCCATGTGGGCCTCAGAAGACTCCTCCATCATCTGTGACAAACAAACAAACAATCCAAAATTTGATATTTTTAGTTAGACCCATGCTCCTTATCGATAATACATATCACATTATAAACACGAATTGCAACTGACGGCCTAACAATAGACTGCTAAATATTGAGAACCGGTCATTACCCAAGCTGAGACCAGCCAGCTAGCTACCTACCTACTTTCAATACAATCATACAGGAACTCACCACACGTTATTTTCTTGCACCCTGGATTATCTCGCTCGGCTATACGTTCGCTATTATCTTATGCCAATATCGTTCGCTTGTCCATTTATGACACAAATATCAGTATCAGTATAGTCGATAAATAATAGAATGGTCGAAAAATTCACACATTTGCCATTAGCACAACTGTCGAACTTACGTAGGTATGTCGTTCGTATACCTATCTTCGGTTTGATTGGTGGACGCATAGATGGAGCTGGTAGCTGTATTTTATCCCGGGATCACTATTTCTATCTCTTTCGTATGCACTTAAACGTTGATTATTTATCTTGTTCACAAATGCTAGGTAGTTGTATCTCTTTCTACATGACATTTTTCTTTTCATACTCTTTTAATATTTTTTTTAATAATCATTTATTCATGACCATAGATACAGAGGCTTTCAGTCGTTTTCATACTCTTCTTTACGTAAACAATATACGCACGTAGTAGTTTTTTCTAAAAAATAAATTAAGCATAATATTTTAAAATAATAACGAGTTTTAATAAAGTTCAATTGGGAAAATATAAAAATAAATGTAAATAGGACTTGTCATGTAAAAGTCCTGTTTACATTTATTTTTAACTGGACAAAACATACCACAACAAAGGACTCTCATAAAATAATATCAAATGGATTGTTTCTGCAATCAAAAAAAAAAAGAAACCACACATGTTACGTATAAACAAAGCAAAACGTTTGTATATGTAAAACAACTCTACTGGCGTATGAGCTCCAGTGGTGGAGCTAACAAGCGTAGACACTTCAACATTATCTAATTTACTTGCCGCTAAATGGAAGTGTTTGGTGGATTTCGGAGTTTACACTACTTAGTAACTTATCATTATAGTGAACTGTATGCTTCATGACATAAAAATAAGTGTAAGTATGTACCTATAATGTGTGTTTACAATGTTCACGCACACTCATATACTGCAACATACGTTATTGTAGCATGTGCAAGTCTAAATTTTGTTGAAAAATTGTATTGATAAAAGATTTTTAAGCTATACATATTTAAAAAACAATTGTTGTTCGTGAGTCTCGCTAAAACTCGAGGCTGGCTTTACCGATTTGGATTGTTTTGGTTTTGAATTATTTTGGCAGTCTAAGAAAGTTTAAAAAGATAAGGAAATATGAAGAAAGGAGATCCGCCACTTTGTATGGGGCATTGGTACATAATCGTAATCGTAATCGTCGGCAAAAGGCGTCAACACGGCTGACAAAAATATGGATGTTTATGAATATCGAACCATTGATCAAATGGGTCACTTTGTGTTGATTTTATAACCTAAATGAATGTATTTCAATAAGTCTTCATCTGATTGTTGGCACCTTAAAATTAAATCTAACGTGTAATATCAAAAGTAAAAATTAAATCTAACGTGTAATGTAATATCATAATTAATAGAGAAATTAGTGAGAGTCACTAATTTCTCTATTAATTATGTATTCGATTTTTTTAATTAAGATTTATCGATACTTTCTGATACAATAATTATATCCTACGCCATTACATTTCGCTACGTTCCTTTCTACGCCATCATAAATATCAAAAGTACAGATTTTTCAAAAATTGTTTTAAATACTTTTCCGGTGGGTTTCAGTATAATATAAAAATGAAAAATTTACAGCTCCTTGCGCACATATTTTATGTAAAGTATTTGTGCATGTACAATCTATGTACCATTTTGGCTGATCTCCGTTAAGGGAAATAGTAAAAACAACAATATTACTTAACAGCACTGCTTTTTTTTTTAATGTTATGGAAGTGGCAAACAAGCATGCAGTTCACATTGATGTTAAGTGATGACTGCAGCCTATAGGCACCCACACAAAGACCAAGGTCAAAATGCAGATGCGTTGCCACTCCTGAGGCCTAAGGTGTTATGCCTCTGTGCCGGAAATTACAGGGCCGTACATTACCACCTGACCGGAACACGATAGTGCTGAACACTACCACTTAGCGGCAAGTATATTAGGTAATGCGGTGGTACCTACGCCCGCGAGCTCCGTCACTGGAGCTCTACCACCAGTAAAAACTGCTGCGTGCTGATGAGTTCGGAATCGTAACTTTAAAGGTTGCGGGCAATCACTGGATGAAGCCGGGCTCGGACTATTCACAATATTATTTCCCCATACAAATAGTCCGTACCCATCAAATCTTAGAGACATTATTTAATTCTGAGGCAATACGAAGTTTGCCGGGTCAGATAGTAATCGATAAAAATCAGTGTGCTCGTGTAAAGTAGTAAGAAACACCAATTCTGACAGGTAACATTGAGTCAATGTGTCAAATGTTTCAATGACAGTTACAAAAAGCAGCAGCAAATTCAGCTTTTTCTCATGTCCTATGTACGATCGCTCACAAATCCTTAGTTCCCTCCAGAAATTAGTTCCTCTTCCCACCAATATACCAAACCTCCTCTCTTTCTGTAATCCCACCATCCTCCATGAACTTGTAGATTTTGTATATAAAAATAAGTTAAAATTGTAAATAACTGTAAATATACATATATTTGTATAATGTTATCTATCATTGTATCATTATATTATTCATGTTGTTTCGTGTTTTGTGTACATGTTGTTTCATATATTTATATGTGTATGACGGCGCCGCGCCCGTTATCTGTAAACAATAGGTGCCGGCTAACCTCGTCAACAACATGTGCGACAAGCAAACTCATAAACAACAGGTGCATCGAATTACATCGTAAACACCAGGTGCAGTGCGACAAGCAAACTCATAAACAACAGGTGCATCGAATTACATCGTAAACACCAGGTGCAGCAAGCAACCTCGTAAACACCTCCCACCACCGAAATACTATATAAAGGCAAATCATGTCCTGATAGAGGACCTTTTGCTCGACGACGGTTGCCCGGCGCACATGTTGTACTGGTCATACTAGTAATCATTGTTTAATTTAAATATCATAAGTAAATCGTTATTGTGTGAAGAATAAAATTAGTTCAACTAAATCAAGTGTTGTTATTTTGGACAATGTCGGCTCCTGCGCCTATATCAGAAGTTTCGGATCCGCCCCCACTGGAAACTTCGAATACAACCAGCTGTTTCGAATTCTGCGAGGTTTTACTCTAAAGCGCCGAAATGAAGAACCAATCTCATCGGAATCAGATGCAAAACATTTACGGGCTACTCAAACAATTTCGGGGAAATTGTAATGTTTGTGGACGATCTGCACATCGTGGCAGCGAGTGCCGCAACAAAAATAAAATTAATTTCAAGAATTTTGCGGCTTCACTTAACCAAGACCTTCAACGAAGCCTGCCTTCCCAGGGTGGCGTGTCAAACGGGCGCCCACCTGTCGTCTGCTACGTGTGTGGCGATCCTACGCACGTAGTCTCCGCCTGCCCAAAGCGCTACAAGAGGAAAGAAGACACCGCTCTGGGTTCTGGAGCCAGCAGACTTGTCAACGCCTGTTCCAAGGCATCGCATGGCGTGTTACAGATAAGTGGAACACATTTACCCTTTATATTCGACTCTGGTTCAGAATGTAGCTTAATCAGACAAAATTGTACAGAGTCCCTAGTAGGCGAACGGTTTCATGAACAAGTTGTGTTGAAAGGTGTAGGTTGTAGTACTGTAGTGTCTAGCCAGCAAATTAAATGCTTAACGACCGTCCAAGGATTACAGTTAGATGTTGTTTACTACATATTACCCGACAAAAATCTTACTGAAAACGTCTTGTTAGGTCGCGACATTTTAGAGCAGGGCATAATTGCCAAGCTAACCAACGATAAGTAAACGTTTAGTAAAGTTAAAATTTCAAATTTATGCTCAATGCCATTTGCAGGGTACATAGATGGTGGGCTATTTTACAGTCGCATGACTTTGATTTTGTTTACAAGGAAGGCAAAAATATGGCTCATGCGGATTTTTTTTCCCGTAACTCCCTTCTGGAGGTCAAGAGTGATAAAGCGCAAACATTGAACCAAGAATCTAAAACAAAAATTGACAACTTTTCAGAACTCGAAAAGGGGTGGCTATTCGTAGAGCAACAACGCTATACCGAAATTTCAGATCTGATTTCTAAAATTAATTCAAACCAGTTGGCCCCTGAAATCTCACAGACATACGATATCAGGCAGGGTATACTATACCGAAGGATAGAGCACGGTAGAGTCACTAAATGGCTACCTATCTTACCTCATTCTCTGATATGGTCACTTATCAATGACGTGCACTATGAATTAAAGCATCTAGGATACGAAAAGACACTAGACAAGCTTTATGAACTTTATTGGTTTCAAAACATGTCCAAATACGTTAAGAAGTTTGTAGACTCTTGTGTAATTTGCAAATCTTCGAAGGGTCCATCGGGTGCTCAGCAGATACGCCTACATCCAATTCCAAAAGTGTCCGTTCCTTGGTATACGTTACATATAGACCTTACGGGTAAACTCAGTGGCAAGAGTGACCGTAAGGAATACTGTTCCGTCTTAGTTGATGCCTTCACAAAATTTGTCCTGCTTAAACACACGGTGAGGTTAAATTTTATTGACGCTATCAACACGGTTAAAGATTCTGTGTATTTGTTTGGCGCCCCAAAAAGGATTATCGCTGACCGCGGTCGTTCGTATGATAATTCTGAGTTAAGGAACTTTTGTAAAGGCAACAACATAGACTTGCATCTAATTGCTACAGGTGCAAGTAGGGCTAACGGTCAGGTCGAACGTGTGATGCGGACTTTGAAAGGGTTGCTAACCATAGCGGAAAACAACTCCGATAAGACGTGGCAAGACCAGTTAGGCGATATACAGCTCGCGCTCAACAGCACTAGGTGTAGAGTAACTGGACATACCCCAATCGAATTAATGTTTGGCATCCAAGGCAATTTACTAGAAATCGCGAGAGTTTCAATAGACGTTGATGAACACAGTAGGTTAGACTTAAATATTGCACGGTCTAACGCGTCTAAAAATATTGATAGATTAGCACAGTCGGATATTTTGCGGTTCAATAGAGGTAAGGCAACAGTAAAACCTTTCAAAGTAGGTGATTTTGTCTTTCTTAAGAGTGAGGAAAGACACCAAACAAAGCTAGATCCAAAATATAAGGGACCCTATAAAATCATTTCAGTGTTAGAAAATGATAGGTACGAATTGAAACACATTAATGGTTCCAATAGGACCTATAAATATGCCCATGAATATCTTCGCGAGGTTCCTCGTGCTCCAGCAGGCTTACGTATCAATAAATTATAGCGAGGATGACGTGACGGCGAATGATCTAGATCATGAAACCGGTCGCAAAACTAATGACGACGTGATTCCTTGTCAAGCTAGTACGACTAGCACTGTATCTTCCCAAAGCAATACAGTAGCTGTTAACTCTCGTACATTAAGTCGAAGGTTTCATAACAACTCTGAGGAAAGTTCAGAATCAGATTCACCACATGCAGTTACTGCTCTAACAAGAGCTACTGTACATGAGATTCATAAGATGTAAAAAAAAAAAAAAAAAAAAAAAAAAAGTCATTGAAAAATATAATCCAAAACGTGACTCAGCTACAGGGACTTGTCCAGTCTAGATTTATCAACTACAGGGACTCGTCTAGTCTAGCAAAATATGCTACAGGGACTTGTCTAGTCTAGCAAAATATGCTACAGGGACTCGTCTAGTCTAGCAAAATATGCTACAGGGACTCGTCTAGTCTAGCAAAATATGCTACGGGGACTCGTCTAGTCTAGCAAAATATGCTACAGGGACTCTTGTCCAGTCTAGCCAACAGCTAAAGGGGCTAATGCCCAGTCTAGCACGATCCAGTCTAGTTTGAACTGTAGGGATACTATTCCAGCCCAGTTTAAACTATAGAGATCAGTTTCACTAATCTTCCATTTCTGAAGAGTTGTTATGAGTAAGAGAGATTCTTATAATTTTTGCCTTATGCTTTTTTTGTCTATATGCCAATTATTCAATAAAAACAAAAAATTGGTTTTGATACTTTAAAATAATGATTATGTCAGGATGATCGAACTACTGTTCTCCTGTCCTCAGATATGTAGCAGAGATGCGCGCACGAGGACGTGCGCCTGTCAGTATGGCCGTGACGGCGCCGCGCCCGTTATCTGTAAACAATAGGTGCCGGCTAACCTCGTCAACAACATGTGCGACAAGCAAACTCATAAACAACAGGTGCATCGAATTACATCGTAAACACCAGGTGCAGTGCGACAAGCAAACTCATAAACAACAGGTGCATCGAATTACATCGTAAACACCAGGTGCAGCAAGCAACCTCGTAAACACCTCCCACCACCGAAATACTATATAAAGGCAAATCATGTCCTGATAGAGGACCTTTTGCTCGACGACGGTTGCCCGGCGCACATGTTGTACTGGTCATACTAGTAATCATTGTTTAATTTAAATATCATAAGTAAATCGTTATTGTGTGAAGAATAAAATTAGTTCAACTAAATCAAGTGTTGTTATTTTGGACAATGTCGGCTCCTGCGCCTATATGTATGTGTCTGTTTTCAGATTAGATGATGACTACGCGGAATAAATAATTTGTATATAATTAACGTAACTTCACGCCTGTAATCCCCGAAGGGGTAGGCAGAGGTAAATGCATGCATTCAAGCATACATGCAAACACCCACGATTCGCCGGTTTCGTTTTGGCCCATGTAACAGGTGGCGAGCCTGTTGACATCTCCGGGCACATTACCAAACTTCGAAGTACTGGGAAATTGCCAGAAAATGGAAAAATCCCAATAGAACCAGAGATAAAGGACTTTACACCATTATCTCTGATAACCCACGACCCGGGAATCGAACCCAGGACCTCAGCGTAGTAGTAGTGGCCTGCTACCACTAGGCTACCGAGGCAGTTTATAAATATTAGTATATAAATATTTAAATTAAATTAATCAAACGTGATGCTGGCAGTTATGCCTTCTGGCGGTTGCCATAAAAAGAAAAGCAGCTGTCAAATTGTCAATTGTTGAAGCAAGCAAATTCACGTATTTTGTCTAAATTTAAGTCTAATGTTTTGGTTGTAGAATTTTTACAGTAAAATGCGCTAAGAAAATCCCAAGAAGTTTATATTTGTATATTTATTTTGCAAGTCAAATGGAATTCATAGAGCTTATTCTTATAAATAAATTGGATGGTGTAATACTGAAATATCCACATCATGATAATGTTGATGGGACAGTCTGTATAACAGGACATCATCTTATTTTGAGCTCCAGAAAAGAAGGCGTTCGCGAACTATGGGTATTGTATATCTTTTTGTTAATCTGTGGAAAATTTGAGACATTAAATTCAATTTTAATTGTTCGTGTTTTTTATTTTAGTACATTTTATTCCTTTTCTTGTCAAAGAATTACCCGTTGCTTGAAGACTTAAGCATACTGGTAACAAAGTACCGGCAAACTGGCAGTGTTACAAACCAGAATATCTCTTTTATTCATGGTCCTAGAACGGGGGGAGCCGGGTGGGTTGTACCCACCCCAGAATTATTCCTCTATCTACAATTTAAGAGTGTTATTGTCATGCCGTTATCGCTATACATATGATGCAGTGTCCCTCCCCGCCCGAGAGGATCTATATGTAGTTAAATTTCAGAATAAATTCTTTATAGTCTCTGTTTCTGAGTAAACTATTTTGAATTTTTAAAAGTTTAATAGCTAAAAAGGTACATCTATTTGAATCTATTTATTCTAAATCGAATCTAGTATGTATAAAACTTATACAAAATGAAATCATATTTTTTTATTATATGTGACAATATATTGATCAGATCAACAACTGAGCCAGAAGGGCTATTTTCTATCAGGGAGCTGGCTGCTTACCCTTAAGGTTACTTTACAGTAATAAAATTCATAATTGTCTGTTTTTGTTAAAGTGGACAGTTCATTGAAAGTAAATAAAATTTAATTTATGATTGTAATAACATTTACAAAGTTGGTGAAAGGTGGTGGTCGAGTTATTAAAGAACTAAAATAATCAGAACAACTTTGACATTTAAATCTCTTTCTTGCCCATAGAATAAAATATTGGATTTGCTTTATGAACTCTTCAATCATATACCTTTACAAAACCAATAGTCTTTGAAGTAATCTATCCTTAAAAAATCAACTTTTAGCTGCTACACAAAAATATAGACTGCATAGAGAAGAAAGAAAACAAATTAAGCGGTGGCATAGTCCAGGGCGGTTCTCTGAACCTCAAATGCAAGGACTTGAGGATATTCCAGTTGGACATAGCAAGCACCACGGAACTAAATTTGGTTGCGCAGACTTTAGAGAACCTCTCCAGCTTACAAGACCCCAGCTTGTTCTACCCCTTCTTTTATAGACATATGCATCCTATTATGGAAAATGGTCATACCTTGTACAGGTTTGTTTTTTTTTATCTTTTTCATGATTGTATGTCTGACAAATCTATACCTACATACAAATAAATAAAATTGGAGTGTCTGTTTGTAATATAAAAATAACCCCTTTTTACTAAATACATATATGTATGTATACACAATACTTATACCAAAACAACATTTTTTTACAATTTTTGTCTGTCTGTTTGTTTCGGCTAATCTCAGGAACGGCTGTTCTGATTTTGACAAGGCTTTCACTGGCAAATAGTTTAAGTAATAAGGAGTAACTTAGTCTGCTTTTATACAAGCTGTGTCCACCACTTCGTCCGGGTAGAAACTAAACAATTATAAATTCTCAAGCAGACGAAGTCTTGGACACAGCTACTTTGATAATATGATTCTTGATACAGTTTTATAATGTTATGATAAAATAACGCATAGGTATTCTGAAGTGCTTGCACTTAGAATTGCAAGTTAGTCTACACATGTTAATAAACATAATATGATTAATATTATTTAAATTGATAAGATCATAGATTTATAAAATCAACTTTGTTTTTTCGTTCGTTCACTTAATAGCATAAAAATAAAATCTAAATAACAAGACAATAGAAATGGAAAGTTACTAAAAACTATCGGGAAAGCATGGTCGAAGAGACACCAGTTTGTGGCGACATCTTCACGTGATCATGGTACTTCTATTGTCTTATTTAGATCTCTGTGAGAGGAAACCAACCGTCCGTGCGCAATGCGAAAAACGCACCGCTCCAAGCCATCGCTCAGGGTATTCATTAATTAAGAGTAAATCCTACGAAAATCATCCTTCTAAGAGAACCAACAGACCACTTCCCGATTTCTATTCTCTCTTTGGTGATGTCTCTCAACAGCAAGTGTTTAGTATAATTGAAAATATTTTTTTCTAATTTAAGAACTTATTCAACAGTATTGAGGAAGAGTTTACAAAAGTACTTGCAACAGAAGAATGGCGTATATCTCGAGTCAATCAACATTATACAGTGTGCCCTGGATATGGCAAGTCGGTGGTGGTACCAAAGACTATAGATGATGAGACGTTAGCCGCGGCCGCGACATTCCGACAAGGCGGCAGATTCCCTGTGCTCTCTTACCGACATAATAATGGAGTAAGTTTCATATTTTATATATGAGAGAGAGAGAGATTTAAAGAAAAAAGGACATCAATTTTGTCATTGATCCCTGGATCAGTATTCCAGTTGGGCTAGCATGTTTCTTTCTTTTGTTTATCCTTTAAATCTTATAGTTCATTGGCAATCATTTGTATGTAAATGCAATATAAAAGTGTGGACTGTTAATATTTTGTATAAACTTTTTGTGTAGTGCCTATTCCTTAACACCACTATTCCATTTTGTATTGCGTGTATCCAATAAGGCGATAATATGGTGGTAGAGCTCCAGTGGTGGAGCTCGCGGGCGAAGGCACCACCGCATTACTAATATACTTGCCGCTAAATGATAGTGTTCAGCACTATCGTGTTCCGGTCAGGTGGTAATGTACGGCCCTGAAATTTCCGGCACAGAGGCATAACACCTTCGGCCTCAGGAGTGGTAAGGCATCTGCATTTTGACCTTGGTCTTTGTGTGGGTGTCTAGAGGCTGCAGTAATCGCTTAACATCAATGTGAGCTGCATGCTTGTTTACCACTTCCATTACATAAAAAAAAAATAGTGGTGACGTAACAAAGGTGAAATGCTTATGCTCCCCTGCAGCAGCAGAGATGACATGAAACCTTTTTAGTGTATAACAATGCTTTCTTCTGTGATTTCTCAATCTCGTTACTGGCAGAGCGATGATTATGGTATATCTGTTTCATTTAGTTCAATTTGTAGACATGATTAATTAGCACTATTTTCTATGCAATACCTATTGATGTTTCATAACTATATTTCTAGGCAGTATTACTTCGTGCGGGTCAACCTCTGTATGGCCCCAAACATCGCCGATGTCGTCCCGATGAAGCCATTCTAAACTCCGTTGTTGGTGCAGGCATGAAAGGGATTATATACGACTTGCGTAGTTCCAACGCTATATCACAACAACAAAATAAGGGTTTGTTGAGATGTTTGAATCAGTAATGTATTTTTGGTTTTAATTTTGAATTATAATTTAAAGAAATTGCTTTACAACTTAATGGGCGTATGTATGTATGTATCTTCACGCCAGGTCCCTAACGGGGTAGGCAGAGAGTGTAGAGCGCCAGACATCCCGGTTCTGACAAACCTCTCGTGCCTCGTCTACCTTCATCATTCTCTTCATGTATGCACGCCGATTCCTAAGATTTTTGACCCCACCATCAGACAGAACTCGACCTATTTGGTCATGGTAGGTCAGCCTTGGTCTTCCTGGGCCTCTGCAACCATCCACATTCGCATTGTATATCTGTTTAGTCATTCGCTCATTCGACATTCTTTCTATATGGGCGTATGCACCTGACGTAACGTATGTATGCACGTTTACAGAGAAAGTTTATTCGATGTGAGGATTCTTCCTGAGGACATTGCTTGCGAATTGGATAGTAGGGGTTCACCTGACAGCTGCATTGGCTGTAGAGTCTATTTCTTATAATGTTTTCTCTTTTAACATTGAATAGATCTTGTTTGTGTGTTATTTTTCTATTAAAATATTTATTGTAGGTGGTGGAACAGAGAGTGCATCAAATTATTCACAATGGAAAATATACAACAGGTCATTGGATGATGTTGACAATCAACAGCAGCTGTGGGAAGGTTTCTCCAAACTGATTGAAGGTATTTAATTTGGTTATGTTGTGGAGTTAAATGTTGTAGGCGTGCATATAAGCTATTCGTTCTAAAATGTACCAGTTTGTTTTGCATTGGTCCGAATTTAACAAAAAATTATACAGTTCAAATACGTCTTACATTTGCTATGTGTGTTTCTGACGATATTTATATAAATATCGTTATTACAATAATCAATTTTCCAATGAAAAGGAGATGTTGCGAGCTCGGCTCTGGTACGTACAGTACTTGAAAAAATGGGTAAATTATAGAGGAATCCGAAAAAAATACAATTAATTTATTCAAGAATATATTTTAGAGTTACAACCACATTTAATTAAAACGATTTTATCATTTTCAATATGATTATTAGTGGCATTTGTCAAAATGACATCGCCCGCCATATTCGCCATGTTGGTTTTGAGTTGCAATTCTAACTGCAAATAATGTTTTGTAACTGCAAACAAAGCTAAATAAGTGAATATATGCAGTAAAAAACGTTATTTTATATTGATTTTGCCTGTTAATGATATTGTGTACAATACATGGCCGGTGGTCCATACATTTTTGCAACATCTCCTTTCCTTGGGAATTACGCTTGACTCGAAGTTACAATGGGGACCATATATTAGGCAGTTAGCGAAACGTCTGAGTGCCGCAGCTTATGCTGTTAGAAAAATTAGGCAATTAACTGATATAGACACTGCAAGACTTGTTTATTTTAGCTATTTTCACAGTGTCATGTCCTATGGTATTTTATTGTGGGGTCGAGCGGCTGACGTACAATCAATTTTCGTATTACAGAAGAGAACCATTAGAGCGATGTATAACTTACGTAGTCGTGATTCTTTGAAAGAACTATTTAAAGAAATAAATATAATGACAGTCCCTTGCCATTACATCTATGAAAATATACTTTTCGCGAGGAAAAATTTACATCTGTTTGATAAAATCTTCGATAGGCATAGTTGTAATACGAGGAATAAGAACAAGTTGTCTCTGCCAAGTTTCGACTGACGAAAACTAATACATCTTTCCTAAAATATAGTGTAGAATTTTATAACAAGATCCCAGCCGGGATTGCTGAACTCACCGATGGTAAATTCAAAGCATTAATTAAACGCACTCTATGTAAAAAGGCTTACTATAAACTCGAGGACTATCTCAAGGATAGAAATGTTTGGCTAAATGCTGATCTAGCTCCACAAAGGTGTTAAATGTAATAATCAAAGTGTAATATTGATATTATATTGTTAATTTTAAGCTTGTTTAAATTATGGAAAATTGTAGATTGTAGATATTTTTAAAAAAGCCGACTGAGTTTTTTCCGGCAAGTTTTTCTCAGATCATATTGGCCTTTGGAACTTTGCCGGTTAATGACAAAGAATGACTCTTTTTCTTTTCTTTTTACTCTTTGTTATCAGTTTGTAAAGGGGAAATGAGACATTCTACTGATAGACTTTTTACATTAGTTTATTACATTTAGTTTTATCTTAGTGATATTCTTGACTTTACATATATTTTTTATCTTATTTGACATGTTCACTTTAATTTATTTTGTTTGTTTTTGACGTGTCATAAGAGGTGCCTGTCACCCTAAATGAATAAATGAGTTTCTGATTCTGATTCTGAATGGATTCTGTAACAATAACCGAAACTCCATAATTTCACATCCCTAACATCTCTAAATTCCTCATTCTCACTTTATTGCAGATACCTTAGTTATAATCGTTATTGCTTACAGCGCTGCAGCGTCCCCATTTACCATTATCCAATAAGCGACAATTTTGATTTATGTTCGAACTTGCCGCGTATCGCGCGTAGGACTAATTGACCAATAGCAGCGCTCCCCGCCGACGCGCTCGGTCACGTTATTCTCGCTACGCTATATACCAATAGTTTTTTTATCTGCGCATCATCCAGTTAATTTATTTAAGTATTCATATAAATTTGAACATGTATTTTATTACTTTCTAGCTGACCCGGCGAATTTCGTACTTACCGCCATCGGAGATTTTTAAATACCTATGATTTATTCTTTTTTTATACGAGTTATTTCTTTTCTTTTTTTAAAAAAAACCTTATTCTGACAGTACGAACACAAAAAGAAAGATAAATCCAATTTGGTGCAGTCGTTTAGCGCTTAAAAACATCAAGACTACCTACCGTTTGATGAGAATGATAGTCTAAAATAAAATAAGTAAACATTTAAAGACAGCGCGTTATACCTATGCTCTCTATCTCGGATGTGGTACAAAATATTAAAAAAAAATCTGTATACAAATTGTATAAAAACAATAGGAAAAGGGATACTTGCTTAATATGTGTATTTTTTTTTAATTTTACGTTAGACTAAAATTTGTTGCCGCGGGTACCCTACGATAAGTAGGTCTTTTTTAAAATCTCGTTTATTTAAAGGCTTATAACCAACAATGGTAAGTTTCAGGGTGACAAAATAAAGATTTATACCGCTGACTTCTCAAATTGCGATATTCTTGTCCTATTTTGACTAATTTGACTGGACTAGAAACATATTAATGCTTACAGCTTGTGTGGACCGAGAGATATCGAGTGACAAATGGATGTCGCGACTGGAATCGTGTGGCTGGCCGGAAGCAGTCCGAAATTCCTTGCACACAGCTTGCATTGTGGCGCAGCATATACACCAGGTAAACACAAATATTATTAGCTAATACCCACCCCGCCTTGGACTTCGTACGGAGAGCATAATTTTTTCTCCTCGCGGAGTAAATTATAAACAAATAGACTTGTATGTCCCCCTAATAACTATCACAGAGACTAAGGTCTCAGGGATGGCAATGCATCTGCATTTGACCTTTGGTTTTTGTGTAGATGTCTATAGGCTGCAGTCATAACTTAACATCCATGTAAACTCCACGCTTGTTTGCCACTTTCGTTAGTACGTTCTAACTGGAACACGATAGTGCTGAACATTATCATTTGGCGGCAGATAGATTAGGTCAGGTATAGCGGTTGTGACTAGTCTTTGAGCTCCTACACTGGAACTTTTACTGGTGGTAGAGCTCAAGTGGTGGAGCTCGCGGGCGAAGGCACCACCGTATTACGTAATATACGCCGCTAAATGATAGTGTTCAGCACTATCGTGTTCCGGTCAGGTGGTAATGTACGGCCCTGAAATTTCCGGCACAGAGGCATAACACGTAAGGCCTCAGGAGTGGTAACGCATCTGCATTTTGACCTCGGTTTGTGTGGGTGTCTATAGGCTGCAGTCATCACTTAACATCAATGTGAACTGCATGCTTGTTTGCCACTTCCATAACATAAAAAAAAAACTCTACCACCAGTTATATGTACATGAGCAAAAATGAAAAGTCTACCTAAAGACGAGATGTGATTTTTATATGAATTATTTTTTCGGAAAATTACTTAGGTATATAGATCTATCTATACAATTTATATACCTACACTAAAAATTACATTAAAAACAAATTCCCAAACATTTTTCTTCGAAATAATTCTTCGTCCATTTATTAATATATCTGTCGCATTGTATCTTTTGAAATGTAATAAAAAGACACGGAAATAAAAAAAACCTTTTTAGTCATTCTTCCAAAAAAAAAAACAAAAGATTTAAGTGTGTACAAAGTGCCAAGAGAATCTTTTGGCCTCACTTAACTTCATGATGAATATATTTTTCGCTCTTTCCTATTACAGAAAGCAGAGCCCGTTCTTATCCACGGTACGCGGGGTGAAGACGCGGCCTTACTTGTGTGTTCACTAGTTCAAATAATTTTGAATCCGGATTGTAGGACAATACGGGGGTGAGTATTTATTATTGCGTATAAAGAAGAGTGAAAGCGTCGGGACGTGACGCCCTTTAATGGAGGAGAATTCTTCCGGTAGTGCAGTCAGCGGTCAATGGAAAGGGCTATGCTCGGCGTTTCCCTACTGGATCGAATCAAAAATGAGGAGATCCGTAGGCGAACGAAAGTCGCTGACATAGCTAATTAGATCTCCAAGCTAAAGTGGCAATGGGCAGGGCACATAGCTCGGAGAACCGATAGCCGCTGGGGCAGGAAGGTTCTTGAGTGGAGACCACGTATCGGCAAACGCAGCGTAGGACGTCCACCTGCAAGATGGACCGACGACCTAGTCAAGGCTGCAGGTACCCGCTGGATGCACGTCGCTTCCGATCGGTCGGCATGGAGGTAATTGGGGGTGGCCTATTTTCAGCAGTGGACGTCCGATGGCTGATATGATGAGTGCAGTCAGTCAACCGAGCAATGGCGGTCAAACCATTCCAATATGGCGGTAGTAAATATAACGTGGGATGGGCAGCAGCGTCCCGCGATAAAATTACCGCCACTGCGATCGCCAATCCGCCTGCCAAGCGTTGGCATTGGCATATGTTCCCCAAATAACGCACAACACTGTTGTGGACGTGTTTGGGGAAGGCTTTGTTCAGCTGTGGACGTCTTATGACTGGAGTGATAAAGTAAACCCTAAATTCGCCCATGAAGTTACAGTACTCAATAATTAATATTGCACATCGTGCCTGCGAAAGAGACGGTAGGATCAAATAGGTACGGTGCGAAAGAGATAACGCTCTACAGACCCGAAATAAGTCTCCTTCCTAGGCTCGATGTGCAATATTTATTGTTGAGCACTGTAGTTACAAGTCGTTGCGAAGAAGGAGATTTTATGGTATAGAAAGGATATGTAAGGGAAAAAAATTGGCAGTAGTTCGCCTTCATCAGGCCAACATTCTTGTTTTCTTCCTCGTCTGTGTTGTCGTTGTAAACTAAAGCCTGTATAAATAGTCAGATATCAGCCCTTGAGACTGAAGGAAAAAGACAGACTGCTTACGAAAGTAGACGCAAGCATTATCAAATCGAAAATGGTATTGCAATCGGCTCGCAGTCATTGCGAACCTTCAAATGTAGCGCACGTCTGGCATCCAAAATCAAAATGTTTCCTAAGGCGTTTTGGGTCGTGAAAAAATGTAAAAACACGTCAATAAATCATAGAAGTTTGTAATTTCATGGTTAAATATTACAAATATATTAAATATTTTATTTCATATTAAAATACGTATAGAAAACATACGTATAGCACTTAATTATCGTATCGTTCAATAAATATATTGCAACATTTTACGGTAAAATTTTCCAGCTATTATTGTTTACATTTTACATATCATCTGTTTTAAGGTAGGCACTTATTTAGTAAAAATGATTACATAACATAGAGGGCGGCCAAATGAAAGTTCGCATCGACTTGCTTCCAGTCTGCAAGCGCTTATAGAACGGGAATGGCTTCAAGCGGGCCACCCGTTCGGCAGCCGCCTACGTAGCGGGCCGTACGCGAGCCCCTCCCCCCCGCGCGCCGCCCCCACCTTCCCGCTGTTCCTCGACTGCGTCAGGCAGTTCCTGGAGCAGTTCCCCTGCAGCTTCGAGTACCGACAGGCCTTCCTCATCACGCTGTTTGAACACTCGTACGCCAGTCAGTTCGGTAAGTTGTGATTTTTGTTTGTGGCAAATAATAATGGTGTTGCCATTTGGGGTAAGTGAATGCTGTAGGCATCTACACGAAAACTGCAGGAACAATTCAGTCAAGAATTTAGTGATCTGAGGTCTTTTGTGTCTGTGACAAACGGAGCCATACATACATATTACCCATTGCGAAATTGAATTTAGTTATTGATAGGTTCTGTAATTTAGAAGTGCCTACCATTTTATATTAATATGACCCAATAATTTCTGACAGAGACAAAACAACTCAGTCCTCGGGGGTGGCATTACATCTACGTTCAGTCTGTGGGCTGCAATAGTCACTCACCACTAACCAGCCATGTGAAATGCATGCTTGATTGCCATTATTAAAAATAAGAATTTACAATAAATTAATGTGACCCGTAAAGCATCGATGTGATGACCCCACCGCCCACTAGTAGAGGAGAATGCAGTCAGCCAACTGAACAATGGGCCAAAGTAAGTGCAAACTGCCGCCACTGCGATCACCATTCCGCAAGCTAACATTAGACGTCTCTCAGCTTAATCGTGACTTTTGTAGAATTTGAAGGTATATTTCCGACGAAGTCCCACATTTATAAAATTATTTTATAATCAAATCTTTTGTATTCCAGGCACGTTCCTCTGTGACAGCGTGCAGGAGCGCGAGTGCCGCGGCGTGTTCGAGCAGACGACGAGTATCTGGTCGTGGCTCAACCAGCCCGACGAGCTCACCACCTACATCAACCCGCTATACGACCCCACACCCAATGTCATATGGCCCTCTGTCGCTCCCATGAGCTATGTCATTTGGGAAGGTAAGTTGACCATCTTACTGGATGACTTGTGTTGCCGCCACGTTCCTGTGGGAGTGTCCGAAAGGCGTATTATGTATCTCAGTGGAAATCAATTTGAAAGCCAATTTCCAGAACATTCCTGTTTTCCTAAAATCTTCTCTCTATTGGTACTTACTCTGGGTTCTTAACCAAACCACAGCGTTGTTTACGACCTCGTTCTTCATTAAAGAAGCTATACCGCCATTAAAGCAATAATCTTTAATACCTTTTATCCCTGAGAAAAAGAAAAGAAAGTAGAATAGTACCACGTAATCCGCGTAAGGGAACAACAGAGGCGCGCTCGAGCTCAGAATGTGTTAATTGATAGCTTGTTTAATTCAAAGGACGGTTCAGTAATTTCTTCTGCAGGGGAAATCATTGTTTTTTTTTTACGCTTACACTCACAGCCCCACAGTCGGTATAAACCTGTGTCGTGGGTGCCGTTGTATACAAACAACACATACACAAACATCCAGACCCGAAACATACAACAACACATATAATTAATTAAAATAAAGATTTATCCAATTTAGTGCAGTCCGTTGGAAGTTATTCGGCGATTCATATTATTCTTTACCAGAGCTCTACCTCCGCTGGCTAGTTCAACAGCACACGGAAGAGAGGGAAGAACAGTACCACGTGATCCGCGTAAGGGAACAACAATTGCGCGCGCAAGCTTCACAACTGCGCCGCGAACTCATGGATGTCGCGCAGCAGTACTACGCTGAGGTCAAGGAAGATAAGTAATCTAGTCATTAAAGCCTATTTTATAGATGTATTTAGTAAATATTTCTGGAGATTGGTTTTTATGTTATGATCTCTTCTGTTAAGGGCATCTTCAAGAGCGAGTATTCAGCACTGATTCTGCTGCTTAGTTTTCGTTGCATAAATTCAGCGACATATTTATTTATACGAAGAAGTAACATTGCAGTGATTTTCAAAGTGTGGGTCGTGAAGTATTTGTATGAGAGTCGCGAGTACATTTAAAAAAATATTTTTAACATGTATTTACACGATATCCATGTCATCACTTATTTAGTATCCGAATCTTTTTAAATAAAAATATTTATGTATTGAAAAAAGCGGGGGATTCCCCCGCTTTTTTGGAAGGAGGGGGCATCGTGTGAAGGTCGTGTCATGAAAATTTATTGAAAGTGATTGCAACCGAGTTAGGTATAGGTTGGACTCAGTGGCGTAGCTATGTTAGCTATATGGATGGTGGATGGTAGTGTCATCAGTGCCGGGTGATACCCCCGCTTACCTAGTTTTCGCTTGATGGGCAAAGAAAAAAGTTAAATATTTTTATAAATCACGAAAGTCAGTTTGTCACTATGTTTATTGTATTTGTGTTGCGCTTCCACGTCTAAACCGCTAATTTAAAGATAGATGACCACTGGAGGTCATCTATCTTTAAATTAGGTGGGTTATTCCCAACGTCTCACGCGAATCATCGCTAGTTGCAACGGTTCACAGCTGGTGTCATCCCCAAACGTGTTGCACCCGATGAGGGCAGCCTGGTTCGACTCCCTTGATTGTTTTGATACCTACTTCGACCAGACAGGTAAAAGATGTATCGATAAGCTAACAAAATAATCTTATTAGAAAATATCATGGACAAAATTTTAGAATAATTATAATTGCCCTTTTAAACTCATGTACTATGAATATAAACTATTAGTTGTAATGCTTAATGTACAAATATGTTTAAGACGAAATCTGAATATTTTTTTGTCTTAGAGAGTCTTATATTGGTTATCGTAACAGATGACAGTACGGTCTTCTTGAAATTATAGAAAAGTGACCCGCCCCAGCTTTGCTCGGGTAGCATTTATGATATAGTAAAACCGTGATATCTCGGTAAAATCATACTTATGATAATGATAAATTATAGATATAAACTTTCCTCAGAAAACCCTCTTTCAAACATTTTAAACAGGAACAAAATCCGTTCACAACTTTCTGAAATTAGCGCATACAGACAGACAGAGAAAAAAGGAGAGCTTTATAGTGATATTTGTGGAAGTGGCGCAATTTTTCAAAGGAATATCTGTCCTATTCTTTAGTGCTTTTGGGTTAAAATTACTTCTTTAAATTTGGAGCGAATAATGTATTGTTATCTGATAAGATAAGTATTGAACTGGAAGAATTTTCGATATCTATTATTGTATTAAACGTTTTGAACCAAAATATGATAATATCATAATGATACTGCCAAATTGTATTACATTATTTTTATTATGTCATTCGATTTGCTAGTAACTCTTTTAGATAATGCGTATGCGATTATAGTGGCCTATGAAATGTTTATGAATTTAAATATATACGTAGCTTAAGTGAAGCTTTTACGCAATGGTGATTGCAGAAATAGTATTCGGATTAATCTGACATTGGAGTGTAAGAAATAAATGCACAGTCTGTAAACACACTTATCCGAATCAAATGTGTCGAAAGAATCTAAATCCCTGTCTCATGCCATATATCATATCCTCACCGAAATGGTTTCCGTTACCTTTACGCCTTTTTCACTGCAATTAAAGACTATAGTTGAGCAATTACAAACGTGCAAACTATTTGGTAAATATTTGGCATTATTTACTTAAACTTTCCTTGATTATCTGCTATTGAGTATCGACAAATAATTTCTTTGTTGTTACACACAATACTAGGAGTGCGAGCGAGAGTTCCAATATGGGTAGAAAGTGTGAGCGAGAATTCTGATAAAAATTATTTATGATTCAGTTCGCACGTTTGTAATGGCTCAACTTTACTACAGTAATCAATTACATTATATTACGATGCTTTGTCACGTGTAATTGTCAGATTACGGGAGCAGCAGCCGTACCATGACCTTTTATTGTCAACCTAAACTAAAACGCTATTAGCTATGTCCCGTTTCTTCATACGCGCTGTCACATAAGCCAAATGAAACAAGATTTTGGCAGTGCCTAAACTGAATTGCAACAAGACGTCATGGTACGGGCCCAGGGATTCGGCCAAGTAGCCTGTCCCGAATCTGATAACGTCATCCCGATTCGTATATGGAATTCTGGGGTTCTATCGGATTCGGAACATTCGATGCGGACAGGTGTATGAGGTTTCGTTGGATATCATGGAGAGAATTTTAAAATTAGTTTTTTTTTTTCGGATAAATGTGCGTTTACGTTTAATGTCTCCAATGTACAGATTGATTGTGGGTTCTATTTTAGCAACAGTATAAATCTAGTGTTAGTTAGTTTTACGATTCGACTGAAAGCTGACATATAGCTTTAAAATGTTACCCCCATTTGGGAATGGTCACTGAGTGCCGTCAATTGTCAACTATTTACGAAATGCGGTGTAGTTAACTGTTTTGTATATACTGATAACTTGGAATATGTTTACTTAATATAAATTACTTTAGAGGATTTACACACAAATAGAAAGGTGAGCAAACAAGTACAGGAAATCAGGATTTCTCTTATTTAAACATGTATACCTACGTGTTGTGAACATGTGCAATGTGCTTACTTCTATGAGAATTTCGTTATCAATTTCAACGTAAGTACAGTTACAGATGTAAATCTAGATAAATTGACGAGTTCAGTTTGCGCTTGGTTGTGGTTAGACGTGATAGTGTGTATATGTACGGTATGGTAGTGTGCGTACCTTACGGACCGGCCAGTCGCGCGCCATGTCCCGCTCGTACACACGCATTTACATGTGTACCGACACGTGTTTATTACAACCAAGCGTCGCCGTCGATCACGCTCGTGAATTGGAGAGACATATAATAAATTACATTTAAATAAATTACATTTTTAAGAAACCATACAAAAAAATGTACTCTTTTTCTCGTAGTTCTGTAAAAAAAGTGATGCGGGGATATTTTTATTAGTATATTAGATTATTTTTACTTTACTTTATCCGATTTACTTTACTAATCCGTACTTAATTCGATATATTCTCGTTTTTGTCCTATTACCTCTATATTTGCTGTTTTAAAGCAGATAAAACTTCCTGAAATGAAAATCAGCATACTGTCTATAATAATAATAGTTTTAATAATAATTAATAAAAAAATGCAATCTTTACATACAATTTATACTTTATAAAATATGTTATATCTTTAAATTATACTGTTATGAGATCATCGGCTGACTGCTAAAAAACTAAAACAAGTGTTAATCAGATTAGAATTTGTGTCGTTTAAATCTCTCTGATAAGTTTTTATAAGTTTGGTAGGCTCGAAATCTAGATTTTGAGCTTGGAAACTGACACAAATTTTCGATTCAAGATTTATAAATTTATTAAACCAAGTACCTATTCTATTACAAGTCTATAATAGGTACTGTCAGTATTTTTTTTTATTCAATATTTTTAGTTGTTTCGTTTTTTGCGACTAATGAATTATATTTTTCGATATCATGAAATTATACTGGTGGTAGAGTCCCAGTGTAAAAGCTCGAGGGCGTAGGCACCACCACATTACCTAATCTAACTGCCGCCAAACGGTAGTGTAGTAGCACTATCGTGTTACAGTTAGATAGCAATGTATGGTCCCGTAATAACTGTCACACAGAGAGAGAAGAACTTAGATCTCAGGGGTGGCACGCATCTGCATTTTGACCTCAGGTCTTCGTGCCTATAGGCTGCAGTCATCACTTAACATCAATGTGAACTGTATGCTTGTTTGCCACCTACATGATAAAAAAATATAATACCCAAAAAATTACGAGGATAACTTTCATTTTGAAATTTTAATCTACCGACAGCTTACCGCAACCGAACTGATTTTGACGTATGGTCAAAATAAAATGGTGATTTTTTCAGTAAAATACTATAAATACAATAAGAAGGCGTTGATCGCATTAGACACCAATTTTGTATGTTTATCTTTTGTTAGTATATAACATGAATTGAATTAGTAATGTAAAAAATATAATAATAAATATGTAATAAAGCAGCTTCTTTTACGGACCTAACTTTTTAAATAATAAGCCTGCAGTTCTTTTGCATAATGCTAACCCCCTTATTATAAACGTATTTTAGCTAAAGTTGTTAATCTCTCGTTTGTCTTTTTCTATCCTGCACATTTGACAATGCAACGGACAAAGACAAAGCATTCAATAACTAAAACGTCGCTAATGTATGTTTATGAATAAGGGGGTAAGTATTTATCTTTGTATGAATTTATCTTAAGAATTTGTACTACCTCAAATAGCTTCGGAATTCACACTGAACACTGAAGAACTTCACACTAACACACATCAATAATTTATTATTATATTATAAGTAAAATGGCGGGAAGGTATACATGCTGTTTTTAATTTCTTTTCTGTCTTTCTTCGAGACTTGTCAGTCTAAAATCACAGAAATAATTAGAGAATAAAATACTCTTCATAATTTATAAATTCGATAGAGATATTCTCTTATGTCTAGTAGAAATCTCGAATTAAGATAAATTTATCTTCCTTCTTAGGATCTTAGTTTCTGGGTTCTTGGTACGGGGACCAAATTACACCTATAACGTCGTAATACTCTGAATGGATCTAGGGTTACACTATTGGTGATAAGTGATTGAATTTGCTCTCTCTTTCTCTCTAAACATGAACTCAGGTAGTACAAATTCTTTATCAGCAGCAGCTCTCTAATATATATTTTTCTAATGTAATGAATCGTTTATTGTATAGATAATAACATTTTAAATATGGTACATACATATTATTTTTATAATGATAAATGTAAGTATAGGAAAATATATGCAAAGATTCCAATTTATATATAAAAAATGTTGTATCCTAAAATGCACTTTTGTATATTAATATTAACCGTTTATCGGAGAACTTATTATCTCATAAATATAATATTATTTATTTTTAAATTGTGATATGGCCTAATTATTATTATTGCTTAAATAATGTAAAGAGTGCAATATTATGTTATGTATTATTAAATTTGATTCCCTTATTTATTATTATTCAGTAGATTCAACAATCTCATTCATAAAATATTGATATAATATGACGTATAATTAATAAACCTTGGATATTTCTGAAATTAATTAGTGTTTCTCGCAGATAATAATCTGCGAGAAACACTAATGAATTGTGTAAAGATTGATGAATAAATTAATTATATATATCGGAATGATAAACTCCTCAATATGCATATTTTTTTTATTTTCTTCAAGCAAATAAATGAATGGATTGTTTTATATTATTTCGCATTAACACATGCTTGTGAAATATATTTTATTTTTAAAGAAAAATGGAAAGAAAAAATTGACTTCAGGCGAGACTCGAACTCGCGACCTACTGGGAATCTAGTCCAGCCGCTCTTCCAATTGAGCTACTGAAGCCCTGCCCGATTTGTCAAATCTTTCCTTCACATCTATTGCATTGCTTTATGGTAGCAGCAGCGCTGTCTATTACCAACTATGCTAGTTAGGCAACCGATATAATAGACTCTTCAGTTCAGGTCGCGAGTTCGAGTCTCGCCTGAAGTCAATTTTTTCGTTCCATTTTTCTCTAAAAATAAAATATATTTCACAAGCATGTGTTAATGCGAAATAATATAAAACAATTATTAAGGGTAAAAGCGACTTCTTTACGATATTCAATAAATTGAAAAATCTATTATATCGGTTGCCTAACTAGCATAGTTGGTAATAGATGGCGCTGCTGCTACCATAAAGCAATGCAATAGATGTGAAGGAAAGATTTGACAAATCGGGCTGGGCTTCAGTAGCTCAATTGGAAGAGCGGCTGGACTAGATTCCCAGTAGGTCGCGAGTTCGAGTCTCGCCTGAAGTCAATTTTTTCTTTCCATTTTTCTTTAAAAATAAAATAAATGAATGGAATTGGTAACACCTAGCTTTTATTTATTAACGATTAAATTGATAAAGACCAAAAGATAAATATGCCTTGATAGGTTTATTATAGATTTCTCTTGAATTTTTCACTTATGAACTAGATTGAGCATGGCGAATATATGTCATGAATAAAAATTTGCAAACATTAAAATTTTGCGCATGAAGTCAATTTTAGATAATTTATAACAACCGTAGAGAAACCAGTCAAGTAGGATGTGTCTGTTTCATTTACCTTAATTTTTGGTATCTACATAGGTCAGAAAAATAATGTGCTGTCGTTGTCAGCAAATGTACTATCAGGGATCTGGCTGCTGTAACCATACGGGCACCTTATGTGGTGATAATAAAATCTATAAATACATGCTTGTTTTTGGACGAGCGGAGAGGTCCCTGACTGTATGTATTAGCAATGGCATGTAAAATATGAGGCAATCTGTAGAGTTGTAATAGTATCCAACAAACTGGTCATCATGCTAGATACCATTTCATATATTTCAGGCCTCAAGACAATTTTTCTTTCCGTTTTTCATTTGAATTTTTTTTTCAAAAATCACAAAACCATATCTTCGTAGGTCTTACTGACAAAGACTAGTGCGACCATGCTTCGGATTATTCAGATTGCACCAAATCTGTCGATAAAATTTTATTAAAAAAATATATATATAGATTCAAATTTTAGTAAGTATGATATCATAACTTTTACTAAATCCGTTACTAATTATTGCTTGCGTGCGACTCAGCTGAGTTTCATATTTTAATAAATATTTGTATTATGTATTTATAAAAGTTTATTTAGTTTATTGCATATGTCGTCGAATACCAACGACAGCAAAAATTTGACAAATTAACACAAGAATCTGTATTCAAAAAGTTTCGTTATGTCATATCTCGAATACCCAGTATTTCAGTGCGACTGTTCAATCTAGTTTATGATTACTCTATCGCATTTACCCCAGAAATACGAATTGTGTCCTGATAGGTATTTAAAAATGTGATAAAGGACCATTCATAAAATACGTTCGCATACGAGGCAGGGGTCTCTCTGAGCGTGACAAGATGTGACGGGGGTCTCCGGCAGCGTGACGTTCGTAGTTGATTATAATATTCGTTATAAAAGATATCTATTAAAATTTTATTATAAAAACTAAATTAATCTTTTTAATTATCAATAGTTGTGCACAATTCATTGAAATTTATCATATTCACTGATAGTGTGACACAGCGTGACAGTAAGGGGTGGGAGAGGGTACGTATTTCATGAATGATTTTTTTTTAAAAGGGAAATGAGAACTTCCATTGGAATGTATCTATCTATCTATATTATTTATTATGCATTCAATGTTTCTAATAAAGTTCAGTTTTACATACAGACGCATTTTTGTTTATTACTGTCATAATATGTTTAAGTCAATTTATGATAAATGAATTTATTGTGTTGTCAATTAAATATTTGCACTGAAATGTTCTTTTATTTATTAATTCAAATTAAAATTTGTTAAGTCGTTGGGAACAATAAGTAATCCATGAATTAATAAAAATAATTCACGTTTAAGATATTACAAATCTTGACAAATAAAAATGTTGATAAATTCTAGTGGCGGAGCGCGAGGGATTGCTTATCATCGCATTACGTTTCAAATGTATTTGCTGCTAAAAGAAGTGTTCAGGAAAATATTATATTAAAATATACCTAGGGAAAATTCGGAAATCAAAACAGTTCTCCAAGTAAATTGTAGATATAACGCGAGACGATATATATATTTTTTTTCAGAATATTACAGGAAAACTTATAATAAGTCTAAAGTTTATATTTCAACTCAATCGGCCAACTTTTGAAGCGGTTGTGACAAATAGATAGACAGACACTAATGACCGTTTTATGACGTTTTTTTTCTTTTGAGGAACTCTAAAATAAAATCCTACCATCTATGCTAATAACTGGGCACCCTATATTTTTATGATGCTTTCACTTGGCGAGTGTAAATTGTGGGTTTTCTAAAGAAAACAAGTTGAACGTCACGTAAACGATAAAGCAGTCGCTGTGGTGTTGTAATGAATAATTTTATCAGCCGACGCGATCGGTCGACTCGCCATGAATGAATGCAGACACGTCGGTGAATTAAAACTACCCGTCGCATGTCGGTGCGCGCAACGATGTGCTTGTATCAAGGACACTATATTTTAAAGTTATGAAAGTTTAACAAGCACACTGTTCGCGTTGATGGTAAGTGTACACCGCATGACTGCATGAGACATAACTAAGATCTCAGGGGTGGCAACGGATCTGCATTTTGACCTCTGGTCTTTATGTGGGTGTTTATAGGCTGCAGTCAATTACCATCAATGTGAACTTTGCCGCCTTCATACATTAAAAAAAATCATCTGAGTAGGTCTACTTACTCGTAGTTCAGCAATACTAACCTAGTTCTACACCAGTGCCTCACCGAGGGCGGATGTTGCTCACCTCTAGGTATCTATGTTCACCATGCTATCAATGACGCTCTGCGTTGCTTCCGTCTGATCAGAAAAACTGGCGGGTGTACCCCGTTGTTGAAATATGCTTCTATAATAGCCTACATAGGTAGTTGCCATTCTGTTTTGGTTTTAAGACCATTAGCCCTGCCCATTACCATTAGTCTCTGCCCCAGAGATGTGGTGCCCTAAGCAGTTAGCCTAAGCATAATTTGCTAATAGGCTAAGATTCACCTTGTTAGTGACAGACGGCACTGTCTAACAATGATGCTTCTGAATAATATACCTAACGACCTAGGCCCAAAATCATCGACAATCTCAGAACGTACGTACAAGTAAATGACTGAGATATACCTAATAGTAAACCGTCATGTCATTACCTACGTAATTATTTATATATATTTTTAAATTGATATTAGATTTGATGTTAGCTTAGCTTTACAGATAAATGACTTGAATGAATGAAGACACGGAGCCCCGTGTCCGTTAATTTCAAATCCACCAGCGCCTAAGTAGGTTTGTTCGTAAGTTCCTAATTGAACTTAATGCGTATTGAAAATAATTGTTAAAACAGTCATCGATTTGCAAATGTTGCATTTAATATTTGCTCGATGACGTACAACACATTGAAATAGTACATTTTTATCTCTCTCGCGTACAAAGTGGTTTGCTAACAATGGGGAGATCGCACGATAAACTGCGCAAACGTTCCGAACTATGCTTTGAATTGCAGAGTTCGTTTTAGTACTCGCGCTACAAGTTATATTGAATAAGGCTTGCTACAAACTTAACGATTTCGATAAATGTACGTCCAAGCTGACGCGAGCCACCGGCCGCGGCGAACCGGAGTGGAGTAGCCATGCAGGCTTTCCCCTCTGTCAAAGTACAAGCCCAAGTGGACCTATGCCTGTCGTCTAAATGTTTATATGTGTGCGTGAAATTGTCTATGTATTTTGTTAAAGTCAAGGTGTGAGTTTCGATGAGAGTGAGAGATGATTTTTGTAGTGTGTGTGTCACACACGCATTTCCCCCCGCAAAAAGTGACAGACTGTTTTGCTTCGGTATTAAACGCTATGGCTACTCCTCTCAGGTCCACCGCAGCCGGTGACCCGCGTTGCTCTATGTTATTATTACCCATCGCGCGTTATTATATTTACTAAGTACCGCCCTATTCCAATGGTTTGACCACCATTATTGTTGACTGGCTGCACTAGCGGAAGAATTCACCTCCACTTGTGAGCGGTGGGATCATCACGTCATGACACCTTCTTTCGCCCGGCTAGCTCAGTCGATAGAACATGAGACTCTTTTTAATAATTGCTTCAAGAAAACGAATATACGAGTATTTAACTGTGCTACTATTGCCATTAAAATACGGAGCTCTTAATGTCGCGGCATACATAATAACACCTACAACAACCTTAATACCTACTAGTATCCGATTTTGTGTCGACTAGCGTTAAGAAACCCTTGGGTACTTTTGTGGTGTCATAAGTGAACAAACGAGTTCACAGGAATAGACGCTTTGAAACGTTACGAATGTATTAATAGGCCCTTACAAAAGCAACATACCTACCTATTGCATCCTTCACTTCACAAATGAGGGAAATAAATAATACAAATAGGCACTATGCGCTGTCAGTAGGTAGATAGCACAGACCAATCAGCCTTTCCTATAGTAGAGATAAATAACGCTCCTCCTTTAACATTGCTGTAAAATTTTAATAAATTGGAATAAAATACTTTGTTACAAACTAAATCAACCAACTGTGCGTTATTAAGCAACTTCATAGGCACATTATACAATAAATAAAACGCAGCTCAGTGGGATAGTAAAAACATGGTTATAGGAAGGCTGCGGTGCTAGTAATGATGCGGTCGAGGTAATGACAGTGGCAGTCGTTCACCCCGAGCACGGGTATTACCGACACTCGACTCTCGCTTTGCCTGTCATGATTCAGATCGTGCTTTCATATCCAATGTACTGTTGTGGTTCCCTTTCAATGGGCCTGTCCGAAAAGTGGAAGGTTTTTTAACGATTCTGTACGTTGCTCGAAATTCGATTATAAGATAGTATGATGACTAGCAATTGCCTGCGGCTTGGACCGCGTTGTCGTTTGTGATCTGAAAGACGTGTAATGCCAACCAAATTTACAGAGGGCCAGAGAAGGCTGCTCACTTCTGAGGTCTAAGTTGTTGTATACCTCCGTGCAAAAAATTACAGGGTCGTACCGATGTATCGGTCAGGTGGTAATTCATCTCACTGGAACACAAGAGCGCTAAACATTTCGGTTTATTAATTTATTGAGCATGTAAATATGTGTACATAACCAGACTCTGAGGGTGGCATGTAGACTAGAAAAGTAGCGAATCGAGCCTAGGACCTCAACGTAACAAAAGCTGCCTCCTACCACTAGCGAGGTAATATTTTTTTTAATGTAATGGAAGTGGCAAATAAGCATGCAGTTCACATTGATGTTAAGTGATGACTGCAGCCTTTAGACACTCACACAAAGACCGAGGTCAAAATGCAGATGCGTGTGTTTGCGGGCGTAGGCACCACTGCATTACCTAATCTACTTGCCGTTAATAGTAGCGTTCAGCACTATCGTGTTGCGGTCAGGTGGTAATGTACTGCCCTGTTATTTCCGGAACATAAGCATAAAACCTTAGGCCTCAGGAGTGGTAACGCATCTGCATTTTGACCTTGGTCTTTGTGTGAGTGTCTAAAGGCTGCAGTCATCACTTAACATCAATGTGAACTGCATGCTTATTTGCCACTTCCATTACATAAAAAAAAATTACCTCGCTAGTGGTAGGAGGCAGCTATTGTTACGTTGAGGTCCTAGGCTCAATTCGCCACTGGAGCTCTACCACCAGTAAAATTATATTAAGTTATTGCAGTCTGTCAATGAACATTAGGGGTCAGTGGAAGTACGCTACGTCGAGCAACAACACAGCGTAACAACCACGTGTAATTAAATTACAATAATCCTTTTTTAATATATGGCAATGAACTGATATGCATTATGAACCCATTAATGAAAGGGTTGACATTGTTTACTTGTTAAGGACTACTCTACTATTACTACGGAAATAGTTTGAAAAACTTGATACTCGATTATGTCTCTGTAACCGTAATCAATACATTTATTATCACTAAAGTAAGCATTTAGCAAGTAGGTATTAAAACGTAACTTCACGCCTGTAATCCCCGAAGGGATAGGCGGAGGTAAATGCATGCAAACACCCACGATTCGCCGGTTACGTTTTGTTCAGTGTATTAATTTGCTCGTGTTCATATTTAAGTGATTAAAATACAATAATTTGTTTAAGGCTTGGCACCGACTTCAAACCTATTAGTAAATAGCACAAATAAATAATAGGTAGTATAAAATTACAATTAAATCTTTATTATTTTTTACTTTTCAGTTTTGAAGTCGTCTTTTCTTAACGTAGTATATTTATTTAATAATAGGTTGGGGAAAAAGTCTTTTCGCATTATAGTATGTATGAACTTGAAATAAAATCTCTTTGGCTGTATTATTTGTATCTGGCTGGTTTTGGTATCATTGAAAGTTAAAATTTTAAAGAATAATTCCAAATTCAAATTAGGCAAATGTGTGATTTTCATTTGTTTTTCGTACTGTCAAGATGAGTGAATCTAATGAAGAAATTCGATACATTTTAAAACTGTACTACAAAAAAGGTAAAAATGCAACGCAAGCCGCAATAAAAATTTGCGATGTTTATGGACCTAGTGCAGTGTCTGTGAGAGTAGCACAAATTTGGTTTAAGCGTTTTCAATCCGGAAATTTTGATGTCAAAGATGCACCTCGCTCTGGTCGCCCTTACGGATAAAATGGATGCCATTTTTGAAAAAGTGGAGCAAGATCGACATATAAGTAGTTACGACGTAGCTGAAGAACTGAGAATTGATCGCAAAACAGTTTTGGCGCATTTGAAAAAAGCTGGGTACAAAAAAAAGCTCGATATTTGGGTACCTCACGTGCTCACTGAAAGAAACCTAATGAACCGTGTACTCATTTGTGACTCTTTATTACGACGTAATGAAACCGAATCATTTTTGAAGAAGCTGATAACTGGTGATGAAAAGTGGATCACGTACGACAAGAACGTGCGAAAAAGGTCGTGGTCAACGGCCGGTCAGGCTTCACAGACTGGCGAAACCCGGGTTAACTCGCAATAAGGTGATGTTGTGTGTGTGGTGGGATTGGAAGGGCATTATTCATTATGAGCTATTACAACCAGGCAGGACTATCGATTCTGAACTCTACTGCGAACAACTGATGAGATTAAAGCAAGAAGTTGAGAGAAAGCGGCCGGAATTGATCAACAGAAGGGGTGTGGTGTTTCATCATGATAACGCTAGACCTCACACATCTATAGCCACTCAGCAAAAATTAAGAGAGTTTGGCTGGGAGGTGTTAATGCATCCGCCGTATAGTCCTGACCGCAAGGTCAGGACTATACGGCGGATGCATTAACAGACCTTCAGATTTCCACCTGTTTCGGTCTCTTCAGAATTCTTTATGCAATGTTAGGTTAACATCACGAGAGGACTGCCAAATCCACTTGTCGCGGTATTTTGATGAGAAGTCCCAAAATTTTTATAGCAATGGGATCATGTCCCTACCTTCAAGATGGCAAAAGGTTATCGAACAGAATGGTACTTTCGTAAAATTTAAATAAACTATATTAAAAAATGTTTTGAATTATCTTAAAAAATGCGAAGAAACTTTTTCCCTAATACTTTTCAGTTTATTGTTGCATTGTCAATTAGATTAATGTTCACGTTTGTTAAATTTGTAAAATCTGACTCTAGCCGTCCCGACGCCCAGGGTCCCGACGCCCAGCGTCCCGACGTCCAGCGTCCCGACGCCCAGTGTCCCGACGCCGAGCGTTCCGACGCCCAGCGTCCCGACGCCCAGCGTCCCGACGCCCAGCGTCCCGACGCCCAGCGTCCCGACGCCCAGCGTCCCGACGCCCAGCGTCCCGACGCCCAGCGTCCCGACGCCCAGCGTCCCGACGCCCAGCGTCCCGACGCCCAGCGTCCCGACGCCCAGCGTCCCGACGCCCAGCGTCCCGACGCCCAGCGTCCCGACGCCCAGGGTCCCGACGCCAAGCGATCCCGACGCCGAGAGTCCCGACGCTCAGCGTCCCGATGAGATTAAAGCAAGAAGTTGAGAGAAAGCGGCCGGAATTGATCAACAGAAGGGGTGTGGTGTTTCATCATGATAACGCTAGACCTCACACATCTATAGCCACTCAGCAAAAATTAAGAGAGTTTGGCTGGGAGGTGTTAATGCATCCGCCGTATAGTCCTGACCGCAAGGTCAGGACTATACGGCGGATGCATTAACAGACCTTCAGATTTCCACCTGTTTCGGTCTCTTCAGAATTCTTTATGCAATGTTAGGTTAACATCACGAGAGGACTGCCAAATCCACTTGTCGCGGTATTTTGATGAGAAGTCCCAAAATTTTTATAGCAATGGGATCATGTCCCTACCTTCAAGATGGCAAAAGGTTATCGAACAGAATGGTACTTTCGTAAAATTTAAATAAACTATATTAAAAAATGTTTTGAATTATCTTAAAAAATGCGAATAAACTTTTTCCCTAATACTTTTCAGTTTATTGTTGCATTGTCAATTAGATTAATGTTCACGTTTGTTAAATTTGTAAAATCTGACTCTAGCCGTCCCGACGCCCAGGGTCCCGACGCCCAGCGTCCCGACGTCCAGCGTCCCGACGCCCAGTGTCCCGACGCCGAGCGTTCCGACGCCCAGCGTCCCGACGCCCAGCGTCCCGACGCCCAGCGTCCCGACGCCCAGCGTCCCGACGCCCAGCGTCCCGACGCCCAGCGTCCCGACGTCCACCGTCCCGACGCCCAGCGTCCCGACGCCCAGCGATCCCGACGCCGAGCGTCCCGACGCCGAACGTCCCGACGCCGAGCGTCCCGACGCCGACCATCCCGACGCCCAGCGCTCCGACGCCCAGCGTCCCGACGCCAAGCGTCTCGACGCCCAGCGGCCCGACGCCCAGCGGCCCGACGCCCAGCGTCCCGACGCCCAGCGTCCCGACGCCCAGCGTCCCGACGCCCAGCGTCCCGACGCCCAGCGTTCCGACGCCCAGCGTCCCGACGCCGAGCGTCCCGACGCCCAGCGTCCCGACGCTGAGCGTCCCGACGCCGAACGTCCCGACGCCCAGCGTCTCGACGCCCAGCGTCCCGACGTCCACCGTCCCGACGCCCAGCGTCCCGACGCCCAGCGTCCCGACGCCCAGCGTCCCGACGCCCAGCGTCCCGACGCCAAGCGATCCCGACGCCGAGAGTCCCGACGCTCAGCGTCCCGATGAGATTAAAGCAAGAAGTTGAGAGAAAGCGGCCGGAATTGATCAACAGAAGGGGTGTGGTGTTTCATCATGATAACGCTAGACCTCACACATCTATAGCCACTCAGCAAAAATTAAGAGAGTTTGGCTGGGAGGTGTTAATGCATCCGCCGTATAGTCCTGACCGCAAGGTCAGGACTATACGGCGGATGCATTAACAGACCTTCAGATTTCCACCTGTTTCGGTCTCTTCAGAATTCTTTATGCAATGTTAGGTTAACATCACGAGAGGACTGCCAAATCCACTTGTCGCGGTATTTTGATGAGAAGTCCCAAAATTTTTATAGCAATGGGATCATGTCCCTACCTTCAAGATGGCAAAAGGTTATCGAACAGAATGGTACTTTCGTAAAATTTAAATAAACTATATTAAAAAATGTTTTGAATTATCTTAAAAAATGCGAATAAACTTTTTCCCTAATACTTTTCAGTTTATTGTTGCATTGTCAATTAGATTAATGTTCACGTTTGTTAAATTTGTAAAATCTGACTCTAGCCGTCCCGACGCCCAGGGTCCCGACGCCCAGCGTCCCGACGTCCAGCGTCCCGACGCCCAGTGTCCCGACGCCGAGCGTTCCGACGCCCAGCGTCCCGACGCCCAGCGTCCCGACGCCCAGCGTCCCGACGCCCAGCGTCCCGACGCCCAGCGTCCCGACGCCCAGCGTCCCGACGCCCAGCGTCCCGACGCCCAGCGTCCCGACGTCCACCGTCCCGACGCCCAGCGTCCCGACGCCCAGCGATCCCGACGCCGAGCGTCCCGACGCCGAACGTCCCGACGCCGAGCGTCCCGACGCCGACCATCCCGACGCCCAGCGCTCCGACGCCCAGCGTCCCGACGCCAAGCGTCTCGACGCCCAGCGGCCCGACGCCCAGCGGCCCGACGCCCAGCGTCCCGACGCCCAGCGTCCCGACGCCCAGCGTCCCGACGCCCAGCGTCCCGACGCCCAGCGTCCCGACGCCCAGCGTTCCGACGCCCAGCGTCCCGACGCCGAGCGTCCCGACGCCCAGCGTCCCGACGCTGAGCGTCCCGACGCCGAACGTCCCGACGCCCAGCGTCTCGACGCCCAGCGTCCCGACGTCCACCGTCCCGACGCCCAGCGTCCCGACGCCCAGCGATCCCGACGCCGAACGTCCCGACGCCGAGCGTCCCGACGCCGACCATCCCGACGCCCAGCGTCCCGACGCCCAGCGTCTCGACGCCCAGCGTCTCGACGCCCAGTGTCCTGACGCCCAGCGTCCCGACGCCCAGCGTCCCGACGCCCAGCGTCCCGACGCCGAGCGTCCCGACGCCCAGCGTCCCGACGCCCAGCGTCCCGACGCCCAGCGTCCCGACGCCCAGCGTCTCGACGCCCAGCGTCCCGACGCCCAGCGTCCCGACGCCCAGCGTCCCGACGCCCAGCGTCCCGACGCCCAGCGTCCCGACGCCCAGCGTCCCGACGCCCAGCGTCCCGACGTCCAGCGTCCCGACGCCCAGCGATCCCGACGCCGAACGTCCCGACGCCGAGCGTCCCGACGCCCAGCGTCTCGACGCCCAGCGTCCCAACGTCCACCGTCCCGACGCCGAGCGTCCCGACGCCGAGCGTCCCGACGCCGAGCGTCCCGACGCCCAGCGTCCCGACGCCCAGCGATCCCGACGCCGAGCGTCCCGACGCCGAACGTCTCGACGCCCAGCGTCTCGACGCCCAGTGTCCCGACGCCGAGCATCCCGACGCCGAGAGTCCCGACGCCCAGCGTCGTGACGCCCAGCGATCCCGACGCCCAGGTCGTCAGGTTCGTTTATCGTAAAGGACTGTGTGGTCTTAAGGGTCTTAAGTAAAGATCTATGTCAAATAGCCTCTATCGCCGGCAGAGCTGATCGGAGTTAATAAAAAGACAGATGATGTCTTTTTATTGCGTATTCACGACTCAACTAACCTACTGCACTGATTTAAAAGAAATTCGGACTGAAAATTTTTATTTCTTGCGCTTTTTGTTTAGGTATACTGTTAACTTCTTTAAGTAAGTAGGTATTCACGAAAATACTTACTTACCTAAAACAAGTAAAATTTATTTCGATTTTTAGTTACCTTACAAAGATTCTTCAACTAATAGGTATTTTATTTTTAGACTTTTCCCAAAATAAACTGGATTTTAATGCGTTAATCTTGGTATTGATCAGAATTGCTTCTTATTTTGGGTGTCCTTTTTTCAGGAATGTTGGAATACATAATTTTTTCACTGCACGAACATCCGGTTCATCTGCCTAGAACGTATAACAATATAGTGAAACAAACCATCCTTCTTCTTTCAATCTTTTCCTTCTTCCTGAGAAGTTCCCTCGTCACGAGTATAGGGTTCTTCAAAAATGGCGTCACAAGCCCTTTACGGGTGGTAACGCGTTAGCAACTTCCGATGTTGCCAATTACCATTTTGTCCATACGACACGGTTACCACTTTGCATCAGACAATACGTTTGTATCTCTGTCCGGATTGACATAAAATCTGTAAAGGCAAGCCGAGCCAAGCGCAAGGGCAGTGCCTTTTCTCACGCTTTGTTGGTTTTTTGAAACCATGTAGGTAACTTTGGTTTGTGTAGGTTATTTTTTTAATTGAATAAACAATTTTGTTCTGGATGATGTCAAGAGTATACTTTTAATTATAGAAATTTTCAATTGCAAAGCTCATATTTTATGATTTTATTGATAGGTATATCTAAAAACTCCAATTTTGTCACTCACTCACTCACTGATGATCATCAAAACCAAAAATTCGTAAATAATCTACTTCGTGAAATCCTACATACTTAGCTGGAATTTGGTATGTAAATTAGTATTAGTACACAAACAGAACTTTTACCCTCTAGCCCCATAAAGAATTGGATGGAAGTTTGCATGACACAAACTTTCGAAACATATTTTAGTAGGTATATAACCACCTAGCCGTTTTCGACTACAGTGACTTCGATCAGGCACTTTACATAGGCGAGTGTTTAGCCCTGATGTGACTTACGTAGCCAATCTTCGCACCAAATAGGTATACGGGTGCATACAGGACATTTTTTTTATGTAATGGAAGTGGCAAACAAGCATGCAGCTCACATTGATGGTCAAAATGCAGATGCGTTACCACTCCTGAGGCCTAAAGTGTTATGCCTCTGTGCCGGAAATTACAGTACGGCCGTACATTACCACCTGACCGGAACACTACCATTTAGCGCCAAGTAAATTAGGTATTGCGGTGGTGCCGCGAGCTCCGTCAATGGAGCTCTACCACCAGTAAAACATGTCAGGGTTGTCAACATGTCAGGACATGTCAGGGTTCCGTCTTAAAGAGAGAGGTTTGTGACGTTAGGGCTTGTAGAGTAAGGGCATGTAGAATTAGAAACTGGACTCTACATGAGTCTTGATAACTTTTTGACAGTGCGAGATAAATGATCTTATCTTGGCAACATTTAACAAGAATACCTAAGTGGAAAATGTTTTGGTGGTTAAAACTTCCCAAATTATATTTTTTAACTAAGACTTTCATTTAAAGAGATTTCAATGATTAACCTACGAAGTGAAATATCCTTTGTTTCAAAGTAGATACTTACCTTATATGCAACCTACTACACGAGTTGTTGGTAAGAGAAGCCAGTTAACGTATGTGTATTTCAAATACATTATTAACTTAATATATTCGACAACTGAATAGAACCTCGGTACCTGCCAATTGCCGAAGTTACTTATGGAAAATATTTCTATTCGTAATGTTGCCTTATCTGTGCAAACAGAAGGTCGATACGAAAATGGAACTACGCCAAATTTGTATTTCCTGGAATATTGGTTTGTTACGGAAGAATTCCGAGGTCAGAGTTCATGGCGTTCATGCCTATCTAGTATAGGTATCTAACCGCCATTGTACTGACCAACGCTTTCTCTGTCTGCGCAGGCGCACTCGATATACTTAATGATGTTTTAAACACCGTTATACTGACCTAAATGGTTATTTAAAGTGTAAAATGATAACGAAACCTCTGTTTTTAACAAAATATGCGGGTTCCGTTATTCCTTTTTTCGTTATATTTGTAAAAACATAGAAAACTGGCACGATGTCATTGTTTGATAAAATATTTAAGATTAAAAGCCCCATTCACTTTCACCACACTTCCAAAGTACTCCACTCGCCATTAGTATCCTGAGGGCCAACCACCTTACTCTAATGCTTTCGTTTAGCTTTCGATTATTATACGTCTTGTCAGTTTCGTACCGCCTAACTTTTTCCTGGAAGTGTTTTCGTCCGCAGTTGTACTAAAGAGCAAAATGTTTCAAGCTATACGCGGTACGAAAGCATTAGTGTTAGGCGGTCACCGCCCTGGGCGTTGGTATATCGGACGAAGTGCAATTTGGTGCAGGACCAAGTCACATTGAGTGTAGGACCAAGATAGCATCCAAAAAGCTAGGGGTAAAACGATATATCACTGCAGGGCAACTACTACAGCTTTATAAGGCCCAAGTGCAGCCCTATTTCAATACTGAACTCCTAAATACCAACTTGGTTGACTTGGTTCACTTGACTCCTTACAAGAGAGACGCGCCGTTCGTATCGTTAACGACTCACTGACAGGCTCGAACATCTGAGCCTATCCAGAGACATTGCTTCTAACTGATATGCTGTTTGATATGGTGCCATCTCTTTTCCTACACCGCACTACCCACCGGAAAAAGAAGTTCCATCCACACAGACTGGACGCTTGGAAGTGCACAACGGTGCGGTTTCCGCGTTCGTTTCTGTCCAGTACGTGTACATTGTGGTTCTCTGAGGTATTCCCTCGTTGCTACAATATGGGGTTGTTATAAAATGGCGTGAAAAGAGTCGTTCAGGCTAGCAGCGCGTTGACAACTCCTCTGGTGTTGAAAATGTTCTTATGCGACGGTAACCACTTTCCACCCGTCTGCTTATTTGTCGACCTTAAAAAACAATAGAGGTTTAATCCGATAATTCTTGACTTGTAACATAACAACCCATAAATTGTACGAAAGTCTTGGAGATAGGTAGATATCCGAAATTTTACGTAGGTATGTTACGTGGAACTAGTCACGGATTAGGTATGTAATTTTTTTTAATGTGATAGAAGTGGCAAACAAGCATGCAGTTCACATTGATGTTAAGTGATGACTGCAGCCTATAGACACCCACACAAAGACCAAGGTCAGAATGCAGATGCGTTACCACTCCTGGGGCCTAAGGTATTATGCCTCTGTGCCGGAAATTACAGGGCCGTACATTACCACCTGATCGGAACACGATATCTAGTACTGAACACTACCATTTAGCGGCAAGTATATTAGGTAATGCGGTGGTGCCTACGCCCGCGAGCTCCGTCACTGGAGCTCTACCACCAGTGAAATTACAACTACTTACTATTTATTTTGATGTCAGCTTATTTTTTTTCCGTCTTCAAAAGGAATAGACTATGTTCTACTGTATGTACAAGTACGTTTGTACGTGTACATAACATGTACGTTTTTTATGTATATTCATAGATTTAACAACTTGAGGAGTAAAATCAACAAACTTTTTGAAATGAACATGGAAAAAGAACCTGTGAAGAAATCTATGCCTGTGGCACGACACGCACTTAGCCGGTTTTTATCTTTATTGTGAAATAGAACAGCGGTAAATGACGTATGCTAGTACCTATAACAATACTCGAAGGTAATTACCACGGTCTATGCAAACACAGGGCCGACTATTTTGCTAAACAGAGTGTAAAAGCCTTTGTAACAATCGCTAAACGCTACAGAAATGATTTAAGTATGTCTGATCTAACGATGTGGGGTGTATTGTTTTGTTAAATGGGACTGCAATTTATTTACCTACAGTTACACATATGGTTGTAAACACTAATCGAATGGTTGTGCATGTATAAATTTCAACACCTAAACAAGGAAATATATGAAACTTCGTTAAAAGTCGTTTTGTACTTAAAAGAGTTGACAGAGGATCCGGGTGGATCTTCTTTGTCGGGTAGGAAGCCATTTAAGCTTACGACGCTGATTAGAAATGTGGTCATACTTGACCAAATATGAATCTGACATAATTATTAAGGATACGGTCCAACTTATTGAGCTGAACTTGGGTTAAGTCGGTGTTACAAACATCTGCATTATCAAGTATGAGAATAATGAGAGACTGGACTTAGGGAGATATCGTACGCCGAGGCAGGAAATGTTTAAACCTATAAAAAGATCGCAGCGAGGCATAGGAATTCCTGCAGATATTGTAAAAATGCGTATTCCAACTCCAATCATTATCTATGTCTAACCCTAGATCCTTAACAGACTGGGAATAGGTAATATTACCATTATTTAAAATTAAAGGTGTCAAAGTATTAAGATTAATCTTAGTTGTGACATATTTACTATCAACTATAATGGCTTTATTAGGGTTTGATTGTAATAGCGAACTTAACAGACTTAATAAATGATATCTGCCGTCAAGAAACTGCCGCTCGTCTGTATGAGCCGTAAGTAGTTAGTACACAAGTCACAAGCTACTAACATTTACGGAAACATTTAAATTTAGTGTTTACATATTTGGGTCGAAAAGTTGTCTTTGTCCTTTCACGATTTAGGCATAACAAGGGATATTTTTTTAAAGGAATAAAATGTTACATGGATTGTATTGTCAGTGACATCAGCAACCTGTAGAAAACGTCATCAAAACCGGAGGTGAAAAAATAGATGCTTTGCTACCCCATTAGCATCTAACAGGAACACGTCAATACTGAACTCTATCATTTGGTGCCAGATACATTTAAGGTAAAACGGTGGTCCCTACGCTCCCGAGCTCCTACACCTACTGGAAATCTATCAACAGTAAAACTAGACTCACTTAGTTACTTTTGCTTTTCAATACTTTCAATTTCGAATGTGTCAGACATTTTTTTCCAGTTCCTTTAATGCCTTCGTGGCGGTTGTTCGATAATCCTCTGCCTTCGATGCTTAAAATAATTAATTTATGGCATGTCTGTTTTTATCAAGATTCATAGCGAATTTTCGAAATGCCGGATTTGATGGAAAATTTGGTATACTGACACCTGAGAATATGTAATAAACTGATATGGAAAATGCAAATTTGAGATGACAAGTGCTTGTAAAATTACACACAGGTAACGCGGTACCTACCTAAGATTAAAATATGCCTAATAAAACTTACTTATGCTAACACTTTGGGAACATAATAACATAAAGTAGAGACATCGAGTTATGATTACAATAAATTAAAAAGTCAGAAATAATTAGTCAGATACCTATATTAGTGAAACACTAAAAATATTATCTCATCATTAAAAAGTCTTCATTGAATTCATGAATATTCCATTTTCTCATTATTATTAACAAATAAATTGATTTAATATACAATTTTAAATTTATAGCATCGGACTGGCTATAAACCAAAATTATTTATATGGTAGGTACGCCCGGTGGCGCTAAACAACTCGTGAAGCGATTAGATATCTACTAATTTAAACTAGCTGTCCGTTTGTACGTAGGTAATTATATTTAATTTACTTTATTAATTTATCATGATGATATTAGGTATATCATCGTCGATTCCTTTATCTTACGCGAAGGTCACTTACGTAAACAAATTATTCCACAGTTTAAACTTTTGAAATAGCAAGTGTGATAGCACTTCATGGCCCTTCATGGCAACGTTTGCTCCAGTTTAAATTTTAAATTACTACTAATTTTAAAGTACTTTTTTAAATTTTCATATGAGTGACTCATGAAAATTAAAAAAAATACTGACTTTAGAATCCACTTAAAATTAAAAACACATAACAAAAAATATATTTAAACCCAAAGAAATGCACGTTACGCTTATGGAATATAAATAAAAATATTACCGCTATTTTAGCGGTAATATTTTTATTTTTCCCAATAAATAACACATGCGAGTGAATTTAGTGGCAAGAAAAAAATGTCTTCGGGCAGAGATTGAACCTGCGACCACAGCATAAGGAACTTTAGCCACTTTACCACTTAGGCTTTGGTAGCTCAGGGAACTAAGCCCCCTCGAGGGTTTCCTTCTTGTCGTGGCGGTGAGGGTCAGTAGGTAACCGATGATTGACCCTACAGCGACCAAACCAAGAGAAGCCCAGCGAGTGAGCGGCGTTTGGCGTGTTCTACCCGTCACTCCCTGCTGTAGTGAGGTAGGTAGGTACACGGGTAGGTCAAAAAAGGGTAGGGAACAACGCGAATCCAAATTTTATGAAGATAGATCTGACGAATAGTGGGGGTGATTGGTGCTTTTCTCAATGATTTCTTTCACGATGTGCTTCGGAAATAACTAGTCAAATACAAAAAAAAAACTTTTTTCATTTCAGATACGGGAGATTTCTCGCGAGTGACAACGTATCTTACAACTAGTATACCTACCTATGTATTTATTACTATACAAAGAAGTGAATTAATTATGCATTTACATAATATCGTTTGAGGATAAATTATATCGTGACATTTTGTTTTTTTTTTCAACGTGTATCTAACATTTTTTTCTCTTGCTCCATCAGGTTTTGTCGGCCAGTCGGCCTACTGAACTTGATCGATATTTTTTAATTGTAATATTGAAAGACGGGTTGATCAATATTAGTTCAAGCGGTTGGTTGCTTATACATACATATGTAATTAGCTAGTAGGGAATATTAGTAGTTTAAACTACGAGTACTAGATATGAATGACCAATGACGTTTTAATAAATAACTGGAGGTTTGTCAGTTGGCATTTATTTGCCAGCAGTGCTAGCACCTGGGAGAGCGCAAAAATGGATAGAAAGTATTGGACTACAGTTCAAGAAAGGGAACTTCTTAAATATATGGTGGCCAACAAGCATGCAGTTAACATTAATGGTAACTGAAAAGATGAGTCTGAATATATACACAAAACCAGATGACAAAATCAGACATGTCAACTGAACAAACTGTGATAGTTATTACGGGAGCATACATTACCATACACCTAAATATCATAAATAGTAAGCAGTAAAGAAGAGAAAGAATATGTATATTTCTGCGAAGTCGTATAGGAAGCCACTTGAGCTGAGAGCGAAATTCAGAAATATGGTCATACTTGCGTAAGCCAAAAATGAACCGCACAAACTAATCAGAGTTCTTTCTTCTATAGTCGATGATGAACCGTATGCAAAGATTTTGAAGGCGCTTAAGTTTGTTTAAATTCTCCTGTCTCAAATCAAGATAACATATGTCGGCATAGTCTAAAATCGGGAGAAGTATAGATCGAGCAAGCGCAAATATAGTGGAAGTTGGTAAAAAATATACTATATACTATAATACATACTGAAATAGAGACCAATTTTCGATATCAAAGAAGGCAACAGCTCACTTACGCTGTCTGGCGAGTTTGGTGTTTCGTTTTGGAACTACAACCTAAGGTCAATAGCCCGTGCGTTGCTATTCACTGCTATTCCATTATAAAAACAGTATTTTGGGCCGCTTTCTGTATATCTATCTGTGACGTGTATTCCATACAACTCAACTTGATGGAAAAATCACGGAAAACGCTTAAAAATCACTCTTTTTAAGCAATATTACATACGACGCGATTGCAGCATGACATGTATGTACCACGTCTGACAACATAATGAATGAACTACAATGAACTCTATGAACATTATTGGAACAAATATGCGCGCCATCTGTTGTTACGTCTTAGCAACGTTCACTTGCCCTTACATTGATATGATTGCCATCGCATTAGTACTAAGCAGTGTTGCCAACTGCACCGTAATTACGGTAAAAACACCGTAATAAGCAAAGATCTACCACCTACCGTACGTTTACAACTACGGTAGCAAAAACTCCGTAATCCGTAATAGGTATGAGTAAGTAAGTAAGTAAGTAATATGAGATCGACGATCGATGATCGATGACAGGTGAAAATAGTCAGACATCAGCTAAAAAAAAAGTTGAAGGCAAAGAAAGGTCTAACATGAGTTTTATCTCGTCTTAGGCTCGTCTCGAGACAGGGCTAGTCTACTTCGCCGGGCAATTGGTGAGTGCAAAGGGTTCTCAGACTAAAATTTACATAACATCCTAAGGGGGTCCGATTCTCGGCTTAGGGCGTTGTCGGGCGACACATAAGGCATGTGATTAGGCGCGTTTTTATTGTGAGTGAGCACCTTGGATGAAAGGTCATTCCACACCCAATTTGCAGGTTATTTTAGCTATAAAACATATCTCAACATCTGATTCCTGCGTAATCCATGTAAAGCGGATAAGCGACAAAATTATAGGTACAAATGATCAACATTTTGCAATTCAAGCGAACCTGTTTATCGTGGCAACTATATATCTATTTAATGATGTCATTACTTCACACGTTACTGTTCGTGCGCCGAATTCAATTTTACTCGTTTAAAATTTTGAACGTTAAAAACGTTTATTACCTTTATTATCTACTAGCTGTGCCCGCGACTTCTTTAATGTATAGGTAGGTAGGTAATGGTGGCAAACAAGCATGCATTCACATGGTATGTAATTGAATATTGCGGACATTAAAGGCGGAATTATAAATGTCTACACAAAATCCGGAGGTAAACATTCAGATGCGTTCCCATTACCACCGTGTGGCCTAATATTATAGCTGATTCTTTCAACACATTTGACATCACAGTTCGCTTACAAATATGCTAGTTGCTTTAATTGGGTGTAATTATTTTTAATTCATAAAAAACTGGGTAAATGTATTTTTAAAATATTTAAAAAATTTTTAGATCATTTTATAATGTTTCCTGCTACACTATCTTTTTTTCCATCTGTTATAATTCGAATATAGAACCATCAGATCAAAGATAAATAACTGGCTAACCCACAGTCAAAAACCTTAAAAATATAGTGACGCCAATCGTTTGGTCTGACATGCAAATTAGATCAGTTCACTTTATCGCAGATTTAATAACTGAAAAGAAACGTGCTATCACAACTGCCTGGGTAATTCCCAATGACCGGATGTTGGGTTTTTTAAATATATTTTTTTATGTTACGAAGGTGGCAAACAAACATGCAGTTCACATGGATGTTAAGTGATCACTGCAGCTTATAGACATCTGCACGAAAACCAGGGGGCCGACCGCCTAACTCAAATGCTTTCGTGATGCTTTCGATAATGACGCCATCCTGTCAGTTTCGCACCGCCTAACTTTTGCCTGGAAGTATTTTCGTCCGCAGGTACATTTTACCTACTTTACAGTAAAATGTTTTAATAGGGGTACGAAACTGACAAAATAACGTCATAATCGAAAGCATTAAATAGGTACTTATCACCAAAGATATTAGCTTATTACATTCATCGCATCCGTGCGAAGCCGGGGCGAGCCGCTAGTCTTATATAAACCTACCTGTATAGGTATTTATTTATGTTATAACTCATTGGTTTTCTAGTGCTATCTTAGTAAATAGGTATTTAATAATATTTCTATGGGTAGAGGTACTTAACTAACTGGTTATCGAAATCACGGAATAGATAAATAAAGATGGAATGGTGATGTGGGCGTGGCAAGCGCGCGACAACTATGCGTGAACACACACAGTTCGGCAGAACCATTCGTTCGCCGCTTGTAGTGTCGTGTAGACTGCTTCGAACGACGCATCTCTTGGTAAAATACCATGTAGTGCCAATTTTAACATGTAATATGAAATGTCAAACCTCAAGTATAAAGCGAGGAGGTATATCTTTTGAAGGTAAGTCACAAATAACATTTATTGTTATAATACTCGTAAAAAACATATAAATATACAAAGGAATATGAATATTCGAACTTAAACTGCATTATTTAAACGTTACTGCTAGCGAATACATTGCTCGTTAAGCACTCGCTCAATTAACGCTATTACTGTCTCTGCTGGCAATGTACAGCATGTAATGCGTTCGCTACACTTCGACTAGTTTATTGGTGAGTATATTGTTGTGTGCGTGCGAGTGTTTATTGTCTACGGGCGTTACATCTTAGTATGCAAACTTACGCAAACGAATAGCTGCCCTGAGATTAATGTGTGAGTGATTGTCGAGATGGTGTTACATTTGTGTAAGAAATTGCATGGTGGGAGAAAAGCGGCGACACTGGTTCTAATACAAAATTGAGGCAAAGGGTAAAAAGTATATTTAGAGAACAAGTTGTAAAACAACTTCAAGCCTAACATAACCGTGAGAACTTTATGCCGATCGTTTGATATGATAACGATTTTTTTTCTGGATCTTAATCGGCGATAAATGGTACGGATAACATTATGACGAGGTATCATTTATATTAAATTACATGGTCATGAAGACTCAGTACACTTGCGTAATAAAAAATATTATTTTAACACCTTCTGTAGTCTTAAAAATTTCACATTGCTCTTGTTTTATCTACCCTCTTTTTTAACATGAAGTTGAAATCTCTATCTACATAAAAACTACTTGGAAGCCCCATTAGTAACATAAGCCGCGGGCATTGGTTAAAACAAAATAGCGGAGCGAAACAGACGCGATCTTATGAAAATTACAACTAATTAAATTAGCAGAATTAGGCCGCAGGAGTTGCAAATTAAACCACCAATAACAACAATTCACAACAGATACGGCGACCGTCCCGTCCGTCCGAAACCGTCTTGCGTTTCTAATAATGCCTGGGTTGAACAAATGTTACAATAACTCTAGCAAATATCGTGGTTTAAGTTAGAGAAGGATGTTAAATGTTACAATAACTTTAAAAAATATCGTGGTGCAGCCCAGGCTAAGTGGTGTGTCCCGCATTGAAGAATCGTTTCACAATGTTCCAACGCAAAACTTTGGGTGGGTAGTAGATTAGTTCTTAAGAATAGACAAAAGCATCCCCCCTGCTCGCTCACAAAACATAAAATCAAAACAATACCGATAAGAAACCGTTAGTGTATTATTTCATAATATCAACCTACGTATAGTTATTCAATAGGTAGTCCATCCGTTCAATCAATGGAATAATCGATCCGGAAGCAACATCGTGCAACCTGTCGCCTGGGAAACGATTTCATTTTTACTTCGTTATGTCGACGTTGACATTGAAATTAATGCGAATGTTGGACGCAATAATTCTTGTGTCTGATCAGTGGGCGTCATGTTGCTATCATGAAATTTATAAATCGGGGGCCTATTCCGATTCATCGAATTTGTTATTAGTATCCAATTATGAAATAATTAGGTATATTTGTATGGCCCTGTAATAACAATCACAGTGACAACTAAGGTCTCAGGGGTGATATCGCATCTGCATTTTGACCTCTGGTTTTTGTGTAGATGTCTATAAGCTACAGTCATCACTTAACATGCATGTGAACAACATGCTTGTTTGCCATATTTATTACATAAAAAATATATAAAATTATGTTTGAGATGCTTTTAAAAGATCGAAAGTTAAGTAAAACTGAGTTGGATATACCTACAGTATTTCACTACGTCCCCTATGAATTTTTATATCAATCACTTCGGTATATTTTGCATAAAAGTAGAAATTAGACCACTCCAGTCATCGAAAAGTATGAAAATTCTCAAAGCCTTCAAAGGCTCGAGCAACTCTCATTCGAACAAATTATGAAAATGCCTCCGTTGCTCGTAGTAGCGGCTTGTTAAAAGAAGCTCTAAAAATACTCGGATAGCAACAAACCAGATTTATTGGCCTCGACGTGTTTACAAGTTATATTGAGACTTAATAACGGGTTATTGAGTGGAGAATCTATTGGTGGCATAATCAAACGGCTTTTCATCGATCTCATAGATGAACTTTAACTGACATTCAATAGTGTAATAAGCGGTTTGTCCCACAATAATAATAATTCTAAAATTCATATTAGTTCTATAAGTATACGTTATTGAAACAACTTATAAGCTAGAAAAAAAACTTCATACAGATATCTAACAATACACTTTGAAAGATCCTGTTGTCTAATAAATGACTAATTTGACTATTCCTAATATTTTTAGAGATGTACTAGCTGACCCGACAAACTTCGTATTGCCCCAGAATAAAATAATGTGTCAAAAGTTTGATTTAAACGGATTATTTGTATGGGAAAATGAAATTGTGTTTTTTACTATTCCTCTTCAATTTCTTGATATTTTCTTACCTTTTAAACCTTTCCTGGACTTCCAAAAATCATTCAAAAACAAAATTAGCCAAATCAGTCCAACCGTTCTCGAGTTTTAGCGAGACTAACGAACAGCAATTGATTTTTATATATGTATATATTAGATTATCAAATAAATTATTTTATTAGTATGAAATATAGAGTACTTAAGAAGGTTAGTAACAGCTAACTGTTGATAAAATAAAATTATATTACCTACCTAGGTGCTTAGATTTTCAAAATTATTTACTTGTAGATATTGATTTATTGATGAGACAGGTTTCTAATTTCAATGCGTTTTTAATAGGTAAATCTATTTAATGCTTTCTTCAAAAGAGTTCGCAGCATTGTTGCAGCATTTCAAGTTGAAACCGCCAATCTTGTCCCTTGTCAGTTTGTCAGTTTGTCTCGATAGTGATCAACGAATGATAAGATTTAGATCCAAACCAGCTTCAGAGCCTGATCTGACTTGTACCGGAACCTTTATTAAATTACAATATTAAATATTATCTAGACGTTCATACAGATTCTCAGCGTTGTTGCATGTATGAAAGAAAATATATTTAAAGTAGCTGTTGCCCGCAACTTCGAATGCGTGGTTGTCGTATTTGACCTGTAAAATATATAGGATGATAGTGATGCCACCGAATCATTTTACATGAGACGTGGCCTGCACCTCCCAAACCCCAACATGGACCTCGCAGAATCCCCAATACCGTTACAAGAGTGGTAGTTATCGATAATTTATATGGGGGGTTCCACCACTGCAACCTCCCGTAATAAGTAATTACTCCAATATCCATGTATCTACAGATCTCTATACAAGGTTAATATAAATTAGCGAATCACCTCTTGCGCACAGCTTCTCTAGATGAATCCCAACAACATTTGTTCTACGATTTTGCCACGATGACCCGGCAGTTGCAAGAGTGTCAAAATCATAGGCAAACCTAAACAATCGCAATACAAGAACAATCAATGAACAACCAACATTATAGAAACAGTCTAAGAATGTCAGTCTACAAAGGTATCCCTGGCCCCGTAATAACTATCACAGAGATTAAATTTAATAGCTTAGGCCTTTAGAGTGGCATATCTGCATTTTGACATATTTTTGTATAGGCTGCAGTGTTCACTTACCATCAATGTGATCTGCATGCTTGTTTGCCACCTATATTTTTTATGCAACTAAGGTGGCAAACAAGCATGCACTTCGTTCACGTTGATGTTAAGTGATGACTGCAGCCTAGATATCTATAGACATCACAAATACCTGTGGTCATAATGCAGAAGTGTTGCCACCCCCAACACCTTAGCTGTTATGTCTCTGTGTTAGTTATTACCATCTAACCGGAACATGATAGTGCTGAACCATTTGGTGATAGATAGATCAGGTAATGCGATGGTAACGCTCTCGAGCTCCGACACTGAAACTCTACCACCGGTTATATGGCTTCAGGGGTGGCAACACATCTGCATATTGACCTCCGGTGGGAGTTTTGGCGGGAACGCGGAAAAGAGCTGTGTCGCTGCGTGATATTATTTTCGAAATTTGTGTATAGTCGCGTTTTTATGTGTAAAAATGGTGGGATTTTTATCATAAAGCATTCAATAATGTTCACGAGTGTAAGAAAGTGATATTATGAAGTGAAAAGTGATTTTTCGTATTGCCTCCAAAACTTCGTAAAAACTTCAGTAAAGTCCCCATCGCTTTACTGGAGCCACCCCATCATCTCATCATATTCCTCATGGAAGCATTTAATCATCGTCATCTTCCATATGGATATTCATTAATTTAAAGAAATGTGAAATTCAATATGTATACGACTGAAAGACTCTGTATCTATGGTCATGACAAATTATAAAAAAAATTGACCTCCGGTTTTTGTGTACCTAGTTGTCACCGAAGTGAACTTGTTCGCTATCGTTATTAGGTACATAGGTAGTAAAATCTTACATCTTTCTTGCTGTCTTATTTTCGTATGTATTGGACCTTAATTGGACCATTCCTAACTTGATTTCAGTTTGAAGAGCAATGTCTGTTGCCAAGTGCCTAAAGGCATAATTCCATCGAGCCCAAGTGTACCGTTGTCCGCGACCACCGGCACTGCATCTCATGTTGCGGGTTCATTTCCAAGAACAAAATTAACGTGATATTTATAAAATTAGCTCAGGTGTCGAAACGCCATTTGTTAGCTTCATTTAACATAATGAACATATCGATGTAACGCGTTCTGAATTTACTGTACGCGAGGAATAAGATACTGGTTTTATTACCTGATTAAAAACGGCGCAGACGTCGCGAGTAGGGCACCACTGATTAAAAATGTCCAATTTGTAGCAAATTTCACTGACATCCACTATATTTTAATCACATTAGGAAAATGGGAGTTAGGCTGGATTATCAGCTAGTGATGCCCATGCTTATTGTTGAGTGGGCCCTTCATTTCGGTTCTAGATTGTTCCCAGTTCGCGGATTATCATTTTGTACGTTGAAAACGTTCGATTTCTGGAATTTAAAGATATAGATTTTATTTCCTTGCTCGTTAAAAAATTGTTTTATCTCGATGTCTTGGCTACAATTGATGGAGACATGCCCGATGAATGTCCATACGCACGCCTTCTATTAAATGACACTCAAAAATAAAATAACTGTGTCTCAACCGCCTAATTGAATCGTTCTCATCGGCAAGAAAAAGCCGAGAAAAACAAAGACGAATACAAAAGCGAGTTCGGCCAACCGCTGGTCAAGTGTTAGTATGGACTATGGACGCCTGAGTTACTTACTTACACCTCTAGCAACAAAAAGTAATTCAGTTCCAAAAGCTGGCGAGTTTGTAAATGTAATTTAAACTGTTTTGTGTAATCGACGCGACCATGTAGCTGTAGCTGTAGACGGACGACTTGGAACACTTCGGGGTTTTAGTACTGTATGTGCAAAATTAAAGCAAGAAAGCTAACTAAGTATTGCCACATTTTCCTCCTCGCGTTTCCCTTCTAATCTATAAAATCGGCGTCTTTGCAGCAATCTGTAACTAAGTATATGTTTGTAAAAAGTGTACGTACGCGAAACAAAATACATAGCCCCAACTCCGTTTCATGAAAATCCTCAATATTTATCAGTTTTTATGAATACACAATGGCGGATTTACGCATTTGCGTCACTAAAACTGTCAACAATGTGTTTGTGATTATTAGGTACCTACCTGAGGTACCTACCCACTACCTACCTATTGATTTCAGCAATACTATTTTTGTGCTTCTAGGGATCGTGCATAGGACAGTAAAAAGTACCAACATAGATAAAATAATACTATAATGTTAGAGTTGTTTGAACTAAGGTAACGTGAGGTATTGATTTGCGGAATACAGACTCGTGCTAAAGTAATTTCACTTGGAACCTGCTTCGTTATTTGACTTGTTTTTGTTTCTTATTTTAATTTTGCATTCTGTACTTGAAATTTGAAGAAAGTGAAAGCATGCACTCCTGACTATTATTCTGTTTTTCTTATGTAGGTATCTATGTATTGCCATGTTTGCGTGACTGATGGCCAAATGCTGTAACATCATTAGAGGATCTTTAAAGTTGGCATCAAAAGAGGACAGGCAGAGCGTTCGCAACTCCCCTGGTGTTGCAAATGTTCATAGACGATGAGGGAACCACCAGCTGGAGATTTGCAGACGGCAAGTCTATTAAGTTTTTGATATAAAGGGACGTGAGGCTGGTTGGTTTATTTAAGGCAGATATCAGTCAAATTTGCTGTCAATTGGGCATGTTTTCTCTAGGGGTTGTAGCTGCCCCCATTTACACCCTTTGGCTACGCTCATATATATTTCCACTTAGAAATCTAGGCAAGAGATATGCTTGCATTCAATTAATAAACTGCCATTTGATGACCTACAGATAAATCTCTCGCCAGCGCCAGAAGCCTACGGCTAGTAGAATTTTATTTACAACAAAATACATTTGCTTGCATGACCTAAAATAAAAATATAATAAAAAATAATAATAAATAAATAAATAATAAATACCTGCCTATTAGCTGTAGTTGTACAATCTCTTTCCACCATTACCTGTAATTGCCATTATCCTACTAACTCTCTCACCTAACTGTAGACGTTTTTACTACAAATATTTAAATGTGTGAAAACCGGCAATTAATTTTATGTTTGGGTGATATAATGACCTTAAAATGTTTGACCTTGACTTTCATCATACGGATGCCAGTTTGAATTAGATTATTATGCTCCGATTATGTCATCAATGGTTTATTAGTATCTGTGTCAATCAATAGTTTACAATGATCACTGATCTAGCTCGTTGCTCGTAGACGAAAGTGTTTTATAGAGTTTCAGATTTTACACCGCGTACACGTAGAACTTGAGAATAAATATTACTATTTATATCTAAGTCATCAAAATGGCAAACAGGCGTACATATAATTCTTATCACATTGATCCTCATCGTCATAATTTCAGCCCATAAACATTCACAGCTTGCCAAAGGCCTGCCCCAAAGATTACGAACGGTGAATCTATGAAATCTCCCTGTGTCACACCTCGCTGCAGTTGGATAGGTTTGTAGCTCTGATCCTACACCATTTACTAGACCCACGACCGCATTAACTAATCTACTTGCCGCTAAATGGTAGTGTTCAGCGCTATTATGTTACGGTCATGTGTACGGCCTTGTAATTTCGACACAGAAGCACAACTGCTCAGACCTTTGAGAGTGGCAACGGTTCAACGTTGGAATATTAATCATCCTATCACTTGCCATCAATGTGAACTATTTGACTGTAGATATGCTACTTCAGGACCTTATGTAATATACTTACCTATATGCACAATATATTAAGCGTCAATTACGCACTGATATTAGTAGGATGTTATGCATACGAAGATAGGCAGGGCTCTCGAGATATTGGTGCTTTAGGTTATTGAACAATTACTAAGTAATTTTAAAATATATATTATTATATACCTCAGTACCTAGCTAAGTTACATAATGTTGTGGTATAGGTATCTATGTTCAAACATGCTTAATTGTTACTAAGTATAACAAGCAAAGATTAACTAGATAAAAATATGACATGTAGTCTCACGAGTGATTTTTTACCTCAGATGTTGCCATACACAAAGCAAAGCGTAAATTTTAATGATCTGACATATAAAACGTAAGTTATTGTAAGTAGGTAGGTGTTGTAATAAATGGGGCCATCTTACTTAAATCTCGTCTTAAAATACGTCGCCATCAATCAGTAGTAAAATATTATGATGCCAAATAATAAAAACATAACATTGTAAAAACCACAAAATCTAATACATCTGTCTAATGCTTGTTCCTAATTTCACGGTCGATGGCTTTTAAAATGAGAGGGCTCTGGTAGTTTATTCGAAACTTATTTTATTGTTCTGTGTACACGTTATTTTACGAATATAAAAAGTATATAATTACTTTCATAATCGTGTCTATAATCTTTACTCTTTTGTTTTCACTTTATGATTTTATAAAGAAATAGTTTCTGTGCGTACCTAATGCTACTAATTATTAAATTATTTTTAACATTTTAAAATTAGCGTCCATAGGTGGCTTCACACAGGACATTCACTTCCTTTATTTTTAATTCATTATTCTAGTAGGCAAATGTTTATTATTTTTAAGGGCGATATTCGGTCAATTTTTTGATGAAAGTCTTACTTTTAAAACTATTTAGGTAAATTGGTACTTCATACAGGTCAACCTCTTAAGACTCTTAACAAAACCTTAGGAATCGAAACCTTACTAAGTTAATTAAGTTTAATAAGAGTATGACACGAATGTGAAGCCATAATAGTAAATAAGTATAAGATTTTCATTTAAAAAAGAGTCCGAATATCGCCTTTTAAAATAATCTTACTACTCATTGACCTATATGCACTAAAGTACTAGACAGGACATTCCCCTTGATAGCATGGTCCAGTTTTGCCTATACTTTCAGTAACATGACAGCTGACGTGAAAATGTGATACTAAATATCTGTCAAATCAATTTAAAAACGGGACCGGTGTCTACTCTATTATATTGATCTCATTGCTTATTACTATTATAAATGTGAAAGTATGGATGTTTGTTTGTTTGTTGCTCAATCACGCTAAAGCGGCTGGACGGATTTCGATGAAATCTTGTAAACAGATAGAGTAGGTATATAAGTAGGTAGGCTTTAACACATAGGATAGATACAACACACTTAAAAATATTATACGGCAACGAATAAATTAGATGTTGTGGTGATCATAACGCCTTCGACCTTACAAATTTAAGGTCCTACAGTCAGGAAAGGATTTGACTTATGAAATTAAAACAAAAATAAGTAGATTGAAATATTAATTAATTATGATCAACTAGTCAGGTACCTACTTCTTCAGTCATATGTAATTTAATACTCGTATTTTATTTAACATTCTAAAATGACTCACAGCTCGTATTGAAATGTATTTTAATTATTAATTATGAAAATTTTTCGTCATTACGTCAAGGTAATATTTAATTCCGTCTGTCATGAAACATTCCTGGAATTGTACTAGTATCACGTATCAGATTAGCAGCGGTTGAATTCCATTTGCTTTAAACTTATTTTATAATTATTTACTCAATCACATATAATTTAATATAATAAATTCAATTAAAATGTACCTTTAAGGCATAGGTATATAGGGATGTGTGACGAGCCCATCGCCCTCTAGTCAGATAATATGTAATACTAATATACTGCCTCAATGGCGTAGTGGTAGCAGGCCACTACTATTACGCTGGAGGTCCTGGGTTCGATTCCCGGGTCGGGGGCTATCAGAGATAACGGTTTAAAATCCTTTATCTCTGGTTCTATTGGGATTTTTCCATTTTCTGGTAGTTTCCCAGTACCTCGGAGTTTGGTAATGTGCCCGGAGATGGCAACAGGTTCGCCACCTGTTACATGGGCCAAAAACGTAACCGGCGAGTCGTGGGTGTTTGCATGTATGCTTGAATGCATGCATTTACCTCTGCCTACCCCTTCGGGGATTACAGGCGTGAAGTTACGTACGTACGTACGTACTAACAATACTACGTATAGAAAGAATGGACACTTCGACGTCTCGCCCGATTTCCCCGCCACACCCAACCTCCTCCCTTGTTATGGAAGACGTTTGGTATTCTCTACGTGCTACGCACACAGGTGTACGTGTAAATACATGTCACTGATTGATGTCTGTGTAATAGAGACCAAATTAAGCGATTGTATGGAATTTTGGCGGAGTGTCTAGTGTGCTCTAGTGGAGGAAAATCTTTCCGTTAGTGCGGTCAGTCAACCGAATAATGGCGGTCAAACCATTCCAATGGGGCGGTAGTAAATATTATAACGTGGGATGGACAGCAGAGTCCTTCGATAAAACTACCGATATCGCTAATCCGCCTGCCATGCGTGGCGATTAGGTATAGAATATTCTCCCCTTTTGACGCGCAACACAGTTCTAGGCGTCTTTGGGGAAGGCATTGTCCAGCTGTAAACGTCTTTCGTGATGATGATGAAGGCGTTAGAGCTCCAGTGTCAGTCACTGGAGCTCTAACGCCTTCATCATCATCACGAAGCTGGAGGGCGTTGGCACCACCGCATTACCAATCTACTTGCCACTAAATTCTTATATCGCGTTCTATGTAAATACAATGGCTGTCACATGCATCATACTCGTGAATGGGTGCTGTTGGTGGGGACTGGTCTGTTCTGGTTTGCAGGAGCTACATCACATTTAGTAGATAGCAGTTTATTTGCATCTATGCTATGGACGTTCACATTATTTAATTTTTCACGATAATCTGTACTAGATTTAAGCTCTCATTTAAAAGAGCTCTTACTGAGTTTGTTGGGTAGCGGAGTTCTTCTCAGTAGTGACTGCACTTGGAACTCTGCTAAGTGAATAACTTTGATCTTGACGAATAGTTTTTCTTTTTCTTCATTTATCATCATTGAAGGAATTGTACATTTTGTGATTATAATGTTTTAACCAAGTAGTTTAAATTCTAATTTTTAATTTACTATTAATACCTATATGATTTTGCTTTTACTATCTGTAATTGTTATTCACTCTAGGTATTTTATTATTTATTGACGTTTTGAAAGTATCTGTAAAGATCTATTCGAAATAAAAATGTTTTCTATTTCTATTTCTATACATTGATCACGGGGACATTAATTAACACCTGATCAGATGATCACCTCGAAAGCTCCAGGGCTCACAGTATATATATGACGTCAGCTATGTATATTACCATATTTTATATATAACACCTGACACAGTATATTGTAAGTCTATATTGGAACGAAATTTTCCCCAGCACTGTCGCAGTGGTCTCAGCTTATAACGGAACAGCAGCATAAATTATTAGAAATATAACATCCATATTCTAAGTCGTAACCTCGACCTTAACTCAACCTTACTTAAGGGTAATGGTAGGTATTCTTAGTTGTAACTAATAACGTCAACCCGACATTCTCCTCCGTTTATGGTAAGTAAGCAACTGTCAAACTCCAAGGTACCTCACGACCTATCTTGAAGTTTCGAGGAGTATTTACATTTCACAATTTTTCGTGTCCAAACGGTCTGGTAAAATAATTAAATACCATATTTTTCTATAAAAATAGATTCTCAAGATTTTATGAATTATCTATAATAATGATAATCCGTACACATGAGTTACTGTCAAAATACAACTTCTTAAGAATATGGATTTCGAGGCGTCCTCATAAAGTGTCCTCAGCTGAGTGTGAGTCAAGGAATGTTTCGAGTAACGTGTTAGAATATGGGTGTAAATCTCCACCTGTTCAATAAGGCGTTAAGGCGTGTAGTTGTTTTTCATCACATACAAAGTGTAAGAAGGTAGCTACATCAGCGCCATTCGCATTTGTTGTAACTACCATTACTTTCCATTTTAAAAATAATGAAGGTAAACCAATAACCATCCACTCAAAAAGCATAATATTTTTAATAAAATAGGTACAACTTTTACTATCAACAGTTCATTATCGTATCAGATAACGGATGTTATTTTATATTTTATTACCAATTCAGGTAGTTAACAAATTGATGCGGCATTTAAAAGTCCATAAATAATTTTATATGTGTCGATCAAAGAGTCTCGCGTGACGCCAGAAAGCTGTCGGACGGGCGAGGAAATTCGAGCCCATCACAGGCGTCCATTCCATTCGTATTGACGCTCAACTCAAGTAATGTAACAAATAAAAGCGGGGTCAACGCCCCATCTCGAGCGGGGCCCGAAGCAAAACCGAGTCTGGTCCTCTGACAAAAGAAATAGTTAATATTAGAGCTTGCTTCACGAGTGTCATTAGTAGCAGCACAAAGCTCCGGAGTCATTCCACGCTCTTACTATTTGTCAGGGGCAAAAAGTGCCTTGTCCACGATAATTACGGGACCGGCATTCGAGAGTCGAGAGCGCTCATAATTCGTCATGTTCTGGTCGGCCGCGTCGTATCTGAACGGTTCCATAATTTGACATTTCCCGGCTAGGCCACGCGTTACGAGCGCGGGAAAAGCGTGCTTTTATTTTTCGAAAATATCTGTCATTTTTGGTTAGACGAGAAGCATGACAGATGACAGAAAAGTGGAGAGCAGGAATCAGGAACTCTACTTTTGCATTCTGAAAAATGAATGCATGAATATTCTGTACCGCTTTGCACTAGAATTAAAAGTCCGTATTTTTGATGAACAGGAAAAAAGGATAATGTAACTTTATAATTCCCTATCAAATACAGCAGATGGACGAGAACTGATAACTGGACAGAGGACTGAAATATTTAGAATATTAAATCCCATGATACTGAAAAAAAGTAATGAAATATAACTTCCTTAAAATTAGAGCATAGAGCGTACCTGAGCTTAATTGAATAAGTACCTTTATTTAATTACATAAATAACTATTTAACATTTTAACAATCAGGCTGAAAGCGTTTAGTGCTCACCGATTGCTCGATGCAGTCGACTAATGCCGTCTCGAGACGAGTCGTCTACGTAAGCCCCAATTAAAAGTAAAAAAAGAAACATTTTAACAAAATAAAAAGTGTGAACACTTGATCTAAACAATAAATATTTTCAATACCTGTCTCTAACCTCTAATTCTTATTTACAAAAACTGTTGTCATTTAGGTGTATCTCTACTCGTATAGGATAAAAACTCATCAATGGTTAAAGATGGCGGTTACACAATAAAAAGCTTTATAATAGGTACATTCACACCTTTAATGCGACAATTACGCTTACATTCAACTATTTACACGTAGAAGATCTAAGAGCCAAGCCATCTGGCCATATAAGGGAGGGTATTGACCATGAGCATTCGCCTGTTATGTTACAAATTATACTCTATTATATATAGGTGGTTCTATAGTTTACCTCTGTTATATAGTTATACCACAGTATAAAGAAAAACATATTAAAATGTTCGTTTTCTTTAGATTGTGGTTATACAGAGATTCACTGATAGCACTATGAATTTACTTTGACTGAATAGTCGGACTTTCAACGCTTATTTTGTTTCACAGACGTATAATCTTATATTTAACTTAACTTATTCTCTACCTTTCATTTCATTGTGAGCTACCACGTTTTATACATTCCAGTTGAACGTGGTCGCTTACTATAGACCTCTTAAGGAGGCTCAAAGTTACGCAGAAAGCAAATGCTACAATATGGGGTTCTTCAAAAATGGCGTCAAAAGAGTCCTTCAGGGCTGACAGCGCGTTGGCAACTCCCCTGGTGTTGCAAATGTTCATAGGCGACGGTGATTACTTTCCATCAGGTGGCCCGTTTGCTTGTCTGTCAACCTACAGACATAAAAAAAGCGCGAGCTATGCTTGAAGTTTCCATGCGAGATCCAATCAGAATTGAAGAGATCCGTATGAGAACTAAGTAAAGTAACCGACATAGACCACTGAATAGCAAAACTCAAATGGCTGTAGGCAGGACTCATAGCTCGAAGAACCGATAGCCGTTGGGACACAAGAGTTCTCGAATGGCGTACCTACCGGCAGACGAAGCGAATTTTTTTTTTTTTAGTTCGGGCTTTGTGTAGGCGGCCTGTCTCGAGACGTCACTAGTCTACTTCACCGGGCAATCGGCGAGCGCAGAAGGCGCTCCAGCCTAGCTTTTGCTAAGTTAGCGCAACTGCCTAAGGGTGACCCATGCGGGTCCGTGCCTCGGCTTAGGGCGTTGCGGAGAGACATATGAGACATATGCGATTATGGGCGGTGCAACTTTCGCTCTACTCCATTCGGTTGGTGATAACCGGAATGTGATCGGCCTCGCGGGGCCGGGGATAGGGTCGGGATCAGGGGCGGGCGCGGCGCGAAACGCGTCGGCGCGTTGTATTGGCGGATTGGAGACGAAGCGTAAGCCTTCCACGAGGTGGACTGATGACCTGGTAAAAGTTGTGGGCAATCGCTGGATGAGGACGGCCTGGCTCCTTTTGGGAGAGACTTTTGTCCAACAGTGGGCATCTTTCGGCTGATAGAGGTACTGGTGCCGTCTTAATACGCGAGCACAAAAGGCTCTGGCCGGGCTAGGGGCGGGCGCGGCGCGTGTTATTGAAGTGTTATATGTGATCATTCATAGCGGCGATAGCCGACTAGGATCGAGGCGGAAATTAAATACATATATTTTATACGTCCTATTATACTAAAATAACTAAACTATTTAGTTTTGCCACTAATAAACCATTTTACTGGTGGTAGAGTTATTGTGTGGGTCGAGGGCGTAGGCACCATTACCATAATCTATCTGCCGCCAAATTGTAGTGTTCAGCACTATCGTCTTCCGATTAGATGGTAATGTATAGTCCTGTAATAACGACTATAATCCGTAATATACTAATGGTTATTGTGAGGCTTCATCACTTGACATCCATGCGATATGCAAGATAGTTTGCCGTCGTTACTTTAAAAAAAAATATGCGAACACTCCACTCCTAACACAGACTCAGAATGTATTACCCAACGCACATACATCATACATTTTACAATGTTATCGTTGGTCATCATTTATTTCTCCCATTCACACTGTCAGCACAATATGCGATGAATGTATGAATTATATCGAAGCCGATGTAGAATTGGTGTCTTATTTAAATGGAATGAGATAAACTGCGTATTATTTCTCATTATGTCTTATTTGTAGAATATCTTAGTACTATTAGTATTGTGAAAGTATGGATGTTTGTTTGTGTGTAACTCAATCACGCTAAAGCGGCTGGATGGATTTTTCCTCAGAGAATTTTATAGGGAATATATCTTTACATTGACAAATAGGTAATTTACGGATTACAATAATAATTGCTGTAGCACGTATCCGAACGTAGACTCGTAGACAGATGACAGCTGCTGACGTCATGATGAACAGAAGGAAATAACTGTAAGTTCCTAGCCTGTAACTGACTACTGCTTATTAAATACATCTTTGTATATTTCAAGAGTACCGGTATTTATACCTGAAGTCCACGCGGACGAAATCGAGGATATAAGCCAGTCAAGGAATACCTTTAAAGTAAAAAAAAGCATACATACCTACAATCGAACATGGAACCTCCTTTTTTGAAGCCAGTTAAATAGATGAGAATGATTGTTCATGACAGACTAATTGTGTATTGAATCGTGCGAGACTTGGACAAATAAGAAAGAAGTAATACAAGATAATTATTTGAAACGATCGGGTCCGTTTAGCAATTATTCGCGAGATAATAAAAACCCATACACACGTATAAAGAGGTGTGACATAAGTAAGAGTTCAACGAACGCAACTCGTACTCGTAGATAGTATTTAATTTTGCTATATTGACCTTTAGAGCCTTTAGTATCGTCCATTAATCACGTCGGGCTCCCATAAGTAGAGGGGAAAATTAAAAAAAATCAAACATACAAACCCCAAAAAAAATACATTCATATTGGTCTACAAGGACATTTTTGTATTGTCAGGTTACGAGCTGCCTATAGCGAATGATTTATAATAATAATTCAATAGTTATTATTTATTAATATTAATCATTTTTCAAATTACATTTAACCGATAAATCATAAATTTTTGAAAAACTACCCCACAAATATCTTTTTAGGGGTTGGATTTCGAAAAATCCCGTCTCGATGATGCCCCTACGTCCTAAAAAGAACCCCTATACAAAATTTTAAACTCCTAGCACTCGCATTTCCTAAGATTTCGTGATGAGTGAGTGACATTTCGCTTTTTAACCGACGAATTTATTTTATTGGATATGGTCTCTCTCTCTCTCTCTGTGTGTGTGTGTGTGTGTGTGTGTGTGTCAATATTTAATAAGCCGCTGAAGATAAATGAAACTGAAAAGCAAAAAATTTAGAGTCGGCGTCAAACGAACATAATATTCATTATCTGCGTGCGTTGACGCCCAACGAAGTGGGTACGGGTTCGTTTGGCGCCGACTCAAAATTTATATTTTTGCTTTTCAGTTTCATTTTTTCATAGTTTTTATATATGTACTAGCTGACCCGGCAAACTTCGTATTGCCTTACAATGAAATTATGTGAGAAATAGTTTGATATATTGAGAATTTAAATAATAATATCAACCCATACAATCGTATATATATATATATATATAATTATGTGAGAAATTATGTGAGAAATAGTTTGATATATTGAGAATTTAAATAATAATTTAAATAATAATATCAATCCATACAATCGTATATATATATATACGATTGTATGGGAAAATAAAATTGTGTTTTTACTGTTCCCCTTCAATTTCTTCATATTTTTTTACCTTTCAAACCTTTTCTGGACTACCAAAACTCATTCAAAACCAAAATTAGGCAAATCGGTCAAGCCGTTCTCGAGTTTTAGCGAGACTAACGAACAGCAATTGATTTTTGTATATAGATTAGAAGATTTATATCTTATGAAATATGATATTGTTATTTAAATTCTCAATAAATATTGTTAATTAGAAAAAAATATGTGTTGCGTGGTGCGAAATAACATAAAACGAACCATTACCATTATTCGCGTGATGATAAAGCTCCATACATACCTACGTAGAGTTGTGAGATAGAGTTCAACGTTCGCACTCATCGCACTACTCGCGCTGTAGTGATCTTAGGGATGTCAACTGTTTGAGCTGTTATCTGTGTTTAAATTTTAAACCGATTACATGTTTACATAACTCAAAAAAATTGTTATAAATAATACAACGTATAACTTCATGTCTGTATTTGAAAGGATAGCCAAAATTAAATATGTGGCAACGCATCTGCAGTTATCGGCACTGTAATTTCCGGCACAGAAGCGTAACACCTTAGGCCTCAGGAGTGGTAACGCATCTGCACTTTGACCTTGGTTTTTGTATGGGTGTCTACATCACTTAACATCAATGTTGCATGCTTATTTGCCACTTTCAAGACATAAAAAAAAGAAAATGTTATTAAAACATGTATCTACAATTTGTTAGATGTGCATTTCAGTCCCATAAATTGTCTCCACGATTAAAGTATTTTTTTTAATTTCTTGTGGTATTGCATTGTATGTAGAACATCTAGAATTACGTCTTTATACTACTCTACTACGTCGGAAGACAACCGACATACAACCAACACAAAAAAAACATTTAAATCTAATGGCCGACGTTTGAGTATTTAACCATAAATCTATAACATATTTATATTTTTTTTTATATTTGAACGAGAGCTACTCAATTTAACTGCGAAGTTCTCACATCATCCTCCTCAAAAATAATTTGTTTAGCTAGTTATCAGAAATATCAAATAAATGAAATTCTGTAGTTGTAATTATTTTTGCCCTTCTCGACCTCGTATCAATATCGCCTAGCTATGCCTGTCTAATCTGCACCCCTAGCTAGCTTGACTAGAATCGTGGACGCTATAGCTATAGCAAATGTATGAGAATTTCTTGTCATTAATTAGTCACGTGACATACATTTAATTCGTGTTTTAGAGCGTTAACGTTTTTGTAGTCAAATTTGCTACATGGACTCTACATTCACAAAAGAAGCACGAACAAATTAAAAAAATATATATTTATTTAGTTACTGTTGACAACCCTGATTATGTCAGGACAGACTCTATTGATGCAGCGACACACGCTCATTCCTCACTTGTCATAATTCATTATTTTGAGAACACTTTGAAAAAGAAATCTTACAATGTGTACATTAGTTACTTCTTGTGACCATTCATCTCACAATATAATAATACTACTTACGAACATGTCTATTATAATGTACATAAGTATGTATATTTATCTACATAGTATACCTATATGTATTATTGAATCTCTTACGGCCTTACTAATAAAATAAATTTATTAAGTGTATCTACTTGAATCAAACTTAAATGCACGTTTATTTTGGTATTTGCTCACCTCTTCGAGGTATTGTGAATGTATGTTTACTCAATGGACATTTATTCGCTTCAATTACAGACTGAGTGGTTTTCTGCGTATAAAGCTGAAAGAATCATGGCAATTTCCATACATTGATTTGTGCAAAAGTTAAAAATGGTTTACAAAATTAACAAAAGTCAACGCACAACGGTTGAGATAGCTGTGGAATATTATCTTGAAAACCCTCTGAACTAGACATTTCCCGGTATTTCAAATATTTATTTTTACCTCACCGAAAGAAAAAGTTTGAACTGAATTTAGAATGAAACAGACAATCAACTCTTTAAAGTACACTTGAATATAGATAATAAATTAACAAATAATCTAAACTTCAAAAATAAATAATTCAGTTATAAGGTTTTAGCTTTTAAAAATTTTAATACGATTTTACTTTACTAAAATAAGTAGATCCAGAGTTCACTGATTTACTTATAATTATTCGAGGAATCTGAAGTAAGTAAGAGGATATCTGGGGAATATTATCTGACGCATTGCCGTACCTACGAAACATTTTTATAATAAATGAAGGAATTTATCATCTCCGCGGCATGCGCGACCAATTAAAAACCGAATACAAATGAAGAGAAGTGTGGGAAATATCTTAAAAAAACGGTAAATCGGAATCGTGTGAAAATCTAGAACGATGAGGGTACTCAGAGTAATTACAAGGGGTGATAATAGGGTCGGTAGTGAAACGCCCGCACGCATCACGTGCCGATATGCGGGTGCGCACGCAATCCAGGATAAATTAATATTTTTTTCTTTTAATGAGACCGCGTCGACCTATACAAATAGACGAAATCTTAATTTATGTTCCGATCTCATCATTTCCGTTTCAATAGTAATCAACTTTTCATTTACGGCATCTGTTGTTGCTCTGCATACCTATTTAGAATCGGTTCTAATAAACTCTACAATGATTATTATACTAACTACAGATAGTGTTAGTTCCTATTCATTCTTAGCGCTATTATAATAAATAATAATTATAAATACTCTATATTGTACACATACGAACAACAATTTGCAAAAATAATTTTACATATATGCACAATTGGCGGGCTTATCACTTAAAGCGAGATCTTCAAGGCGATCTGAATAGAAAGAGAGATATCAAACAATAACAAGAGCAAGGGGTGTACAGACTTAAGAAACAATAACTGTTACAATTCAATTCAATAATTAAGTAGAATCTACCTATTTTATATGGTGATGATGTAGGTAAAACAAGCATGCAGTAGACAGGGGTGGTAAGTGACAACTGCAGCTTATAATATACATCTATACTAAAACCGACGCGCATAGGTATAGGTCGCGCCACGTAAAAAGAACGCTGGAAGAAAGTAGAAGGGATGCGTTCGCGCATCGGTACACTCGCGCACGAAAGTACTAGCCCTATTGGTTTATTTTTGATCTAGCTTTCGCTTGCGGTTTCGTGTATTGGTAGGCAGATTAAAAACTATATTACATAGAATAACATAAAATGAAATAAAAGCACATGACGCGCAGCTTGACCGCCAGCGTTCTTTTTACCTGGCGCGACCTATATGCTCCCTTTATGTTTACGTTGTTTTCCCTCTGTGATAGTTATTACGGAGCTATGTCTTAGATATACTTCAAACAAATATTATAAATGCGAAAGTTTGTGTGTTTGTTTGTTACTCCTTCACGCAAAAACTGCTGAACCGTTTTTCATGAAATTTTGCACACACATAGAAAGTATCTTGGATTAACACATGGATAGTTTTTATCCCGAAAAATTGTGCCTGTGGGATGCCATGGAATGATTTGATGAGTTTCCACAGGTTATGCGAAAAGCGATCTACACGCGGGCGGAGCCGCCGGCAACAGCTAGTACCTACTTCATAAGTATCAATAAAACTACCCACATCACTTTCCATGTGAATTTAAAGGAGATTGATTAAAAGTACCTAATCCGGTCTTTTCGGTTTATTTTACTAAGAAGTGGAGTTCCAGTGTCAGGAGTAGTCAGGACTCGGGGGCGTAGGCACCACCGCACTACCTAATCTATCTGCCACCAAATGGTATGTTCAGCACTATCGTGTTCCGGTTAGATGGTACTGTATGGCCCAGTAATAACTATCATAGAGATAGAACAACTAAGATCTCAGGGGTGACAGCGTATTTGCATGTATGCATATATATACCATTTTGTTCGATAACCTTTTGCCATCTTGTAGGTAGGGACATGATCCCATTGCTATAAAAATTTTGGGACTTCTCATCAAAATACCGCGACAAGTGGATTTGGCAGTTAACCTAACATTACATAAAGAATTCTGAAGAGACCGAAACAGGTGGAAATCTGAAGGTGCAAGGTCAGGACTATACGGCGGATGCATTAACACCTCCCAGCCAAACTTTCTTTTGAGTATAAAATATCTTAATATATATAAATCTCGTGTCACAATGTTTGTCCTCAATGGACTCCTAAACCACTTGACCGATTATAATAAAATTCGCACACCATGTGCAGTTCGGTCCAACTTGAGAGATAGGATAGCTTACATTACGCTATGACTAATAGGAGCAGAGCAGCGCGGGCGAAGCCGGGGCGGGCCGCTAGTATTACTATATAGATATGGGAAGGTATGACAACGCGCACAGGTTACTGGCACGTATAAATATATCAAAAGACTACATTGTTTGCATTACAATTTAAAGTCGTTTAGCTAATACAAAAAATTAACACCTGACGTCTAATACTGTGCTAACCACAAAACATTTCTCACCGACGAAATAATGCACAGCTTTGTGTGCTCTCATCTGTTGTGAAAACCCGAGCTAAGACTAAGTTTATTATTTGAGTAACATCTGTTACTTTTCATATTTTGGTAGGCATAGCATATTTGTAACCGACTTTAAAAAATGGAGGAGGTTCTATGTGCGACTGTATTTTCTTCACCTGTTCACCAATTTCACCCGATTTCAATTGTGACCCGATTTCTTGATTAGCTTCGAAGGTCCTATTGTCTCATTATCACATTGGTATCTGACGACGGTAATACATGGCAAATACATGTAACCCAGAAGTGAAATGCGTGTATATTGAAATGTATGAGAGGTAAGTAAATTATATGTGTAACAAAAATCAAAGAGCTATAAGCACCGGAACGTGGATAACACTATAGGAACAAACAAAATAACAATATAAGAGAAGAGCTCGAGGAGGCTAACCCCCTCAAGAGTCAAGGTTTAGTACCTAGTTTAAAGTAAGCTCAATAAAATTAAATATTAAAATGTTTTTCTTACTTTTTTGACTTACCATATACCTAGATCATATTGAACTATCATATTTCTTATTTTTATGCGGAGGTGAAGACGATATTTAAAGATTATTCCATCAACGGCGTCCACCAAAATCATAAAATCTCTCCTTCACTGGCTCACTAACAATAAACTAAAAATGATGATCGTACTTACAAAGATCCTATCGACTATGTAGAGAAAAAGAAAGAAAGAATCTTGGCAGTAATCATCAGTAATGTTATTCATATACAATATAAAGTAGGTAACTATAAGAAGCAAATATGAAACATTTATCGATCTGCTAATCGAAAGCAGATACGTCCTTCAGAGGTTATTCAACAGTAAAAAATGTAACGACAAGTGCTCGTGTGACGATTTGTGTATTTGTTCCATACGTATTGTGGGATGTTGACCAGAGACGACAGAGCCGGGGCTGTTGATCTTATTACAGTCTTTTTTCAGTGAAATGAGGTCAGGTTTGAATGGTCGGACAAAATAGACGAAGACGAACTATGGTATCACGTGGAACGTTGTACAGAGGGCAGCCAAACCGGTTCTGTAGTAACCGGCGTAGGATACTCGCTTACGCTGACTTGCTATAGTGCGGTGCCGAGCCCATACTACGTTTTTATCGAGATCACCCAACAATTTGCCCTTGTTCCGTTGATCTTTATCTCGTCAACGTCTTATGTGTTATTACTGAGAATAAATTGAACGTCGATCAACTCTAATGGACATTTAAAATTAATTGTGAGTTAATTTCATTACTGAAGTAGGTACTTACTCTATTTACAATGAATGTAGTTTTTATTTGTCTTTTGTAGTTTAAATTTTAAAAGTTTGCTAGAAGATGTAGTGAAAGATGCTATCTTTTGTTTTAATAATTCAAGTGTGTGCACATTTAATATAACAGTCTTATATTAAATGTGCACACACTGCACCCTTAGTCTTTTTTAAGTCCATCGTTAAACTATATCTCCTATTAAATTAAGAACACATAAACTTCTAAATCTTGATCACGATATGAAAGTAAGAAATAAATATGAATTATTTTTTATAGGTACCATTTGTTAACATTTGTTTTAGTTTATGATTAATTGAATTTTCTTATAGGTATATCTTATGTTTTCAATAGTTTTCATAGACATATTTTAAAGTATTGTGTTACATTCAGATCTACATCGTACCATGCATGACAAACCGAAACCAAGTCAGTAGGTAATGTTTCATGTAATTTCTTCATTCGCATTGTCATAAACAATTGAAATAATTTTCGCTATGCAGTTTAGGTACCAAAATAGAATCTAAGTAAGACGTCACGTTAAGAGCTCTCGTTCGCGCATGGTCGATTACTTTCGATAAAATGAAGCAACAACACATCACTACGAGTTGTTCGTCCTCAAACAAAGCAACAGCTAGGTAGAATCCGTCAAGTCACGCCGGCGAACCTCTACCTCCGTAACAACCGAAATCTAATCGAAAACACCCGGAACTAATCATTTTCTAATTATAAAAAAATGCGGAGCGTCGAATACCTCCATTGCTCGAAATTCAAACCAGTGTTAATCTAGCATGGCCGTTCGATGAGATACAAACGGATTTGAATTGTGAATCACAATAATAACCCTATATCACATCAGATTTTAAATTAATTTTGTCAAATATTTGAAAATACTCTTAAATTCATTTGAAACATCGAAAGAAGTTAAAAAAAAGATTTTGCTTGCAAAGCAGAGAATCGGGAGCCAATTTGTTATCCATTCCGTTTATTTCTCAAAAGTAAAGGTACCTACCATTGGTTTTCCTGCTAACAGTATCAGCTAGTGAATAGCTGAGGTTACTGTATCTATTGGTACAAAACAATAAGCAGCTATTCCACTACTCCACAGGTTGGCTATCAGAGAATTCCTAGTTGCATTAAGACCTAAGGCGGGCTGTTTTGTGTGCTAATAAATAAATTCTTATTAGTAGTGATGGGCCGAATGTGGTTTGAACTTTTCAACCGAATACGAACTTCGGCAGAACATTTGGTAAAGATGAATAGACGATACTAATGATACTACCTTTCACAAGTGTGAGCGACGTCACTAAGGTAGAGCACTAGGTGTCAGTAGCGGATTAAGACTCCTCAATGATTGCACCATATAATGAAACTTTAAAACCTTATCATTCGATGAAAACTTTAAACTACAAGTATAATAGGCATACATTACGTACCAACTAGCTTGCCCGGCGAACTGTGTATCGTCTTAACTTTATAAAATGTAGTTTACGACCTTTGATTATGTATATACCTAATCAAAGTTTACGACACAGATCTTCCGAATATACAAAAAATTAGACAAAATCGGTCAAGCTGTTTCAGTAGAATTCGGTAACAAATTATTTTTTTATTGGTTAGGCCGTATCGAGTGAGCTTAATTTGCTCTAAAAAAAAATGAATATTCACTGTTTTTTCGCTGTGTCGGCAGCGGTGATTTACGTGCACTAGTAGTCAAGTAGTACCTACCTACACATAGTAAGTACTTAGTTCATAAGTTACGTTTAGAGAATATCTATCTTAATTATCATGCTTTCGAGATGACGGTAATTTTTAATTAACTTGAAAAATCGTTCTGCCGCGGGAGAACAACCACGAAAATTTTACCTGCATTAGAATATAATTTCCAACATAAGCAAATGAACTCCCACAAAACTACCGTAAGTACAATTTAAAATGACCGACATCTTATAATTTTTCAAAAAAGATTAGTCTAACTAGGGTCTAGAGAGTCTAGAGTCTAGACTACAATCAAACTACAATAGCCCGAACAAGAAAATTGAATGACACATGAATGGCAACTCGAGTCAATGCACAAATGATAATTATTCTTGACCCAGACATTTCCTTATTAACAATCAAAACCTGTCACATAACGAACATTTTAAGGAGGTTTTTGACATTATCATATATTATTTTAACAGAGTTATTATATAATGTAACTAAGTCCGTTAGAGCACGTCGGCGGTCGTTTTATACCCGGATCTTTCCCGCTATTTTTTCGCACGTCGACATTAAGCGTCCAAACATTTATACTTAATTTAATTACAGATCACTGCTTGACTTTGATAACTATTAATTGTAACCAATTTTTCACTACCTTTGATGTAAAAAATTATAGCGTACACGAGCTGTGGTGCCTGTGGTTATCAAATTGTTCTCTGAGCAATTGCAAGCGCAACTTATCCAAATTCTCAAACGTCATTTAGAGAACACACTTCAAATCTTCAAATATCCTCAAATATAATCTGTCTCTGTCGTTTGCACGTTTTTGTAGACATAAAACTTGAAAGTTCCATTAAGATTATTATACCTACCTATCATTTTGTATGATAGGATAGTCGCCAACAAGCATGCATTTCATAAAATATTTGTTAATGTTATGTTTTTTGTCAAAGGAGATGTTGCAAAAATGTATGGACCTCCGGCCATGTATTGTACATAATATCATTAAGAGGCAAAATCAATATAAACACGCTTTTTAATGCATATTTTCACTTATTTACTTTGTTTGCAGTTACAAAACATTATTTGCAGTTAGAATTGCAACTCCAAACCAACATGGCGAATATGGCGGGCGATTTCATTTTGACAAATTCCACTAATAATCGATACTAATCGATTTCCAATTTAAAGAAATTCATCGGAACTTCTTTAAATTGATCGATTCGATACATCGATTTTTTGTTAATATGTGATGCACTAGTAAGATACAGATAGCATTAGTTTTATTTACATATGTACTATCCCAAGCGAAGGCTGTATCGCCGCCATGTTGAACATGGTTGAAAATGATAAAATCGTTTGAATTAAATGTGGTTGTAACTCAAAAAAATATTCTTGAATAAATTAATTGAATTTTTTTCGGATTCTTCTTTAATTTACCCATTTTTTGAGGTAGTGTACGAACCAGAGCCGAGCTCGCAACATCTCCTTTAATAACACTTAACAGTAACATTTACTTTATAGGTTAGGGATCCCACCGCAGAATCATTTCGTTCATCCAGATTTGCTGCAAACCTAATTTTTATGCATATTTATAATCTAGAGAATATAGGTATATCCACTAGGTTGCCAATCAAAATTTGGCCGCAAGTATTGTTAAAATATATTGTATAGGTTTGCAGCATATCTGGATGAACGAAATGATTCTGCAGTGGGATCTTAACATGTTAGTAGTGACTTCGAAATGAGATGCACCAGCGTATTTTTTAGCATAGTTAAAGTTCAAATACAGATTCAGGGTTCAGATTCCAACATGAGCACAGCTCGGACAGTTACGGTTAGCAGTTAAATTTATGACGTCATTTACCAATTTCTCAAATGGTGCAACTTTATTTTTTACGCAACCGGTACGTTAACAAATTTGTTAAAGTTAAAGTAAGATGATGCTAGTGTTCTCCATTTTCAATTACGCTTCGGAAACATGGACACTAAGGAAGGCCGATCGCGACCGCATCGATGCTTTTGAGATGTGGTGCTGGCGGAAAATGCTGCAAATACCATGGACTGCTTTTCGTACCAACGAGTCGATCCTTCGCGAGCTCAACATCAAAACCAGGCTCTCTACCATCTGCCTGCGAAGAATCCTCGAATTCTTTGGCCACATTGCTCGAAAAGATGGTCATAACCTTGAGCAGCTTATGGTTACTGGTAAGGTCGATGGCAGAAGGCCTAGAGGTCGTAGCCCAGGCAGGTGGTGTGACCAGATACGCTGTACTCTGGACACAAAGCTTCACGACGCACTCAATGACGCCAAGGACAGACACCGATGGAAGAATATCATCCATCGGAAATTAATCTCCCATCGGGGGAATCACGACCCTCAGTAATGAGGAGTACGACGCGAGGAGGAGGAAGATGATGCAACACTAATGCCTAAGTGACAACTGCAGCATATAGTACATCTGCACAAAACCAAAGCAAATGCAGATGAGTTGGCACCCCTGAGGCAGAGAATATAATTAATAATACTACGTGAGGTCTAAGCTATTTTAATGCCTGAGGTCTAAGATATTTCGCCTTTATGATAGAAATTACAGGGCCTTACATTCCCATGTTTTTTTTTATTTAATGTTATGGAAGTGGCAAAAAAAGCACGCAGTTCACATCGATGTTAAGTGATGACTGCAGCCTATAGACACCCACACAAAGACCGAGGTCAAAATGCAGATGCGTTACCACTCCTGAGGCCTAAGATGTTATGCCTATGTGCCGGAAATTGCAGGACCGTACATTGCCAATTGACCGGAACGCGATAGTGCTGAACACTACCATTTAGCGGCAAGTATATTATGTAATGCGGTGGTGCTAACGCCCGCGAGCTCCGTCACTGGAGCTCTACCACCAGTAGAAAACCGGAATACTTCCATTGGCGATAATGCTGAATACCTACTACCTACCATTTGGCGCCAGCTAGATAAGGTAATCATAAATAGAATCTGCTATGGCTGTAAGTTAAAAATGATTCAATAGCAAGCGCGAAAGTGTACATTGCGGTATCGACCCCGCCCGCAGCACCGCTCCCCACGCATTTATTGACCCCTAGCTTGTAATTACATTAAATTATACTCGTTATGTTATGATGAATAAACATTTACGCTTTCTTAGAATACTTTATGATGTCTTGCTTGTATGTGACTCATGATTGTGGCAAATGTATGGTAAAATAAATTAGGAACTGCTTAAATTAAAGAAAAACTGAAAGAAAAATCTGACTTCGGGCAAGAATCGAACCTGCGACCTCAGGATAACCAGTCCAGCCACTTTACCACTTAGCTACCGAAGTCCTTGGAAGCTACCTGGTTATCCTGAGGTCGCAGGTTCGATTCCTGTCCGAAGTCAATTTTTTCTTTCCGTTTTTCTTTAATTTATAAAGTTTACTCACATGTGTTATTGCGAAAAATGAATATTACAAGTGCTTAAATATTGACATTTTTATCATAATATCACGAACTAAACTTATTCGTTGGTGTAACCTTTTCTTAAGTGTGAGGGTGCATCTTATTTTCTTATTTTAGAAAATCTGTTTTCAATGTTCTAAAACCAATTAGGTATATTATTGTTGTGTATATGGCAGTGGCAAACAAGCATGCAGTTCACATTGACGTTAAGTGAAGACTGCAGCCTATAGACACCTTACATAAAGACCAAGGCCAAAATACAGATGCGCTAGCACTCCTGAGGCCTAAGATGTTATGCCTCTGTGCCAGAAATTGCAGGACCGTACATTGCCACTTGACTGGAACACGATAGTGCTGAACACTACCATTTAGCGGCAAGTATATTAGGTAATGCGGTGCCTATGCCCGCGAGCTCCGTCACTGGCGCTCTACCATCAGTATATGTATGATTTATATAGTCTCTATGATTCATGAGTGTTGTGTTTCACTCGTTTATCTATTTTTCGTTTGGTTAACAATTATAACCTGTGAAATACTTACCTATAGCGCATAATAGAATTTGCTATTCAAAAATGTAGATCTGACATTGACCTATATCTTCTGCAGATTATAAAAAATGCAGACTCTAGGTAATAACCGATTTAAAGAATTAAGCAAATGGCAAATTGAAATTTTTTATGAATTTCAAAACTGTGGCAATATCTAAACCAGTGAAAGATAACGAGCGTGTACATTTTTATTTTAAAAAAATGTCAATCAGACGCAATCACATAAATAGCAAAAACTCCTGCTTATTTGCATAACTAATTACATCCTGACGCAATAGTTAAAGTGAAATAAACTACCATTTTAAGCTCATACAGGATAAGAAAACCATTAAACTAGGTTTTCTTATAACTAGACTACATGACTATTTATCACATCGTCGGATGCAAAGTACTCAGAATGAGACTATCTAACTAATATCCGTTTTTTGCTATTTATATGAGAAAAGTAATATCCTGTTATTAAAATGATGGGATTATCTGTCACGGCTAGGAATAAATACCAGGGAAGTATAATCTGCATAAAGACAGGCTAAGACGAAACTGTTATGATTATAAACCTTTTTCACAACTGTTTGTCAATTCGTCGACCAATTGGATAGGTGTATGTAACCAATTAATAGTTAGTATAGACAAATCAAAATATTAAAACAAATGCAGAGATAAGAGTTCGAAACAAGCAAATAAAAAATGAGTAAAACGAACAATGAAGGTTTAATTTAAGAAGTCACTATTTAAATATTAAATTAAACGGTTAACGTTCGTACTACTAATTTCAAACTGTAATAAAACTAAAGTTCAACAGTTACCTACAGATAATAAAGAGTGGGGTACCAAAAAAAATTAGAGTTACTTCTTAAAAGATACTCAATAACAAGCGTCAATTTAAATCTACATAAAGTTAGGGTAACTAAAGTAAAAAATTTATGGATAGCTTTATTAAAAAAAAAATCAGTAGTCAATTTCAGGGGCGGAAAACAACATAAAATACAATATTTACAGCGTTGGATTTGGACAGGTGCTGGGCGGAGCGTATTCATTAGTCGAGATCTTTCGATCTTGACCTTTATATTCAGTGTGCCTCTTAGCATTCGGTGATCACTCCCGGTTTTTACCGAATTGATCACAGAGACATCTTTTTTTTTTTTATGTCAAAGGATTGACAGACAAGCAGACGGGCCACCTGATGGAAAGTGTAGCTGGTTGGGTAGTGCCCACTCCAGAATATTCATTAACAAAACAAATTAATGCAAAAATTCATGACGTAATCGTTATACATTTGATGCAGTACAGTACACAGCCCCTAGTGAAAAATATCTTTAGATACGACCATGAACACTGAGGCTGATGTGTCTTTTCGAACCTTCTCGAAGCCAAAGTAACAAGTCATTATGGTAAAAAAGTAAAAAGTATTGTTATGCCAAAGCGACATTCTGCCGCACGGGACTTCCAAAGGCCACATTAAAGTGAGGCGCTACTAAGGTGTAAACGGACGTGATTTCATAAAGCAAACCTACGTCATAAGCCCAAATACCTTTTTAAAATTTGCGTGTTTTTTTTTTTTTTGCAGTTACTTTAGGTAAGTGGCAAAAAGCCTAATGTATCACGGCAGTGCCGGATTAGCCATATAGCAGGAGGCAGCAGTAGCTACGGGCCCCGCGCCTTAGAGGGCCCCGCGCCTGTGCCCAAAAAAAAACACAAATATGTAATACACCTTAGCTATTCTCAAAGTGAGCGTTGGTTACACTGTAATTATATAGCTATAGATATGTTGCAAGTTGGCAATACCACAATTCAGGCGTCGGGATGTGACGACCCCATCGCTTCTGCAGTCAGTCAACCAAACAATGGCGGTCAAACCATGGCGGTAGGAGTATCCGGGTTGGGCAGCAGCGTCCCGTGATAAAATTGCCGCCACTGCGATCGCCAATCCGCATGCCAAGCATGGCGATTATGGCAATTCACCCCAAATGATAATACATACCAATACACAACGGCCCCCAGTCCCCGGTAGCTCCGCTATTCCTGACCATGGTGGTACCGGTCATGGTAACGGCTGGGCAAGGGGTGCTAAGAATCACCGGGAGATGCCAGGGTACCACACCCGACGGCAACTGGCCCTTGCAACATACAACGTACGGACGCTGCGGACTGACGAGAAAGTCATGGAGGAAGAATTGAGCGGGTTACGGTGGCACATTGTAGGGTTATCGGAAGTCCGAAGACAGGGGGAGGACTCGATAACCCTCAAGTCTGGTAACCTGCTCTATTTCCGGGAGGGCGAACAACTGTCCCAAGGTGGTGTCGGGTTCATCGTCCACAAGTCCCTTGTGAACAAGGTTGTCAAGATCGAGTGTGTCGTCGAGAGTGGCGTACCTTATACTCAGAATAACCAAACGGTATTGGCTGAAGGTCATACAGGTCTACGCCCCAACCTCCGCACACTCCGATGATGGGGTAGAAACTATGTATAAGGACATTTCCAGAGCCATACATAGTTCGAAGACCCTCTACAACGTTGTCATAGGGGGTTGCAACGCGAAATTGGGCGTTCGAGGTGATCATGAGCTAAAAGTGGGACGATTTGGATATGGGCGACCGAACACCAGGGGCCAGACTCTGGCTAAATTCATGGAGAAAGAGAGCCTCTTCATGATGAACTCTTTCTTCAAGAAACGGGAGGACCTGGACCTGATGGTGCGACTAAAAATGAGATAGACTTCATTATGTCTACAAGCCGGCATGTATTCAGTGATGTATGTTGCAAATGTTCATAGGCCGGTTCGGTAACCATTTTCCATCAGGTGGCCCGTCTGCTTGTCTGTCAATCCTTTGACATAAAAAAAAAAAAGATGTCTCTGTGATCAATTCGGTAAAAACCGGGAGTGATCACCGAATGCTAAGAGGCACACTGAATATAAAGGTCAAGATCGAAAGATCTCGACTAATGAATACGCTCCGCCCAGCACCTGCCCAAATCCAAAACCCCGAGAGCTTTCAACTCGAGTTACAAAATCGCTTTGAATGCCTGAGTGAGTGCGTAGATGTGGACGATTATAATAACAGGTTCGTGGAAACTGTCAGCACGGTGGGTTCTAAGTTTTTCAAGACCCGCTCTACGAATAAAACCAAAAAGATCTCCGGAACAACTCTCAAGCTCATGGAGAAGAGGCGCGGTATGGTTCTGAAGTCCTCTGAAGATGCTTTAGTGTACAGGCGGCTCAACAGACAGATCTCGAAGTCATTGACTCGCGACTTTCGGCACTTTAATACTGATAGTATTAAAGCAGCCATAGAGCGGCACAAGGGCTCTAAAGTGTTCGCCAAAGATTTGTCCTTATTTATTTATTTATTTTTATTTAACCATTTATTTCAGGCAACCAGGGTCCATAACATACAATACACAGATAACTATAAAAAAAAATAATACACTAGTACTATATTGTTCTCTAAAAACTAATCACCAATTATCGAGACATACGTTTCGCCTCCCAAAATCTTCGGAAAACTACGCCTTCGGGCCAGAAGTCAGGACTGAGGAATATCTGCAGATGTTTGGCAGGTACACGCAACTTGAACCTGAACAACCTGTAGATCGGTTAGACTTCAAGGCTTCGATTTCCCCTTGTATTTGTCCCTCAGTACGTAGACCTGTGACGACCTTCTCAGTCATATACGATTGAACGTCGGTGATGGTCGTTTTCTCGTTTAGACGAGAAAGATACACGAAGGCGTAAGTTTCGGCAGCTTTGAGTTGAGAAGCTGCTGATCCGGTACCTCGAAGGTTTCGATTTCGAGGTGGACGACGTTTCCGATTCTCAACCAGGGTGAATCCATCTTCATCGACCACTTTTTGCGTTGGTACAGCAGCAACCGTTGCCTTAGGCTTCTTGGTATCAATAGTTTTCCGGGATCGGCTTGCAGCTTGTACGTAGGACATCGCCTGCGGGGGCACTGGTCCAGGCTTCACAGGAAGTGCCAGGACAGGCGGCACAGGAGCACGTGATTCATGTGGACCGAGGTCATTTTCCGGGCGGTCATTACTCCTATTGTTGTGAGTCGCATCAAAACTGCTGATAGGCGAGATATCAAGTTGCACGGCACCGCCTCGCCGCATAGTCACGTTACGTGAACTCGGCGGCGAAATTGCATGCGCAGCGTTTTCTTTGAGCAATTCTGTTACCTCTATTTTTGGGTCCCTGCATGTTATTTCGGAGGCGTCGAATCTTCCTCGAATGTCCTTAACTTCTTTCTGTAGCAGCACGATGTTTTTCAGCAGCCGCGTGACGTCAACATGATCGAACGTCACTGGTGGCAGCTTATTCAGATCTCGCGCTGCGAAAGTAGGCATTTCGTCCGGATCAGTGCATTTGAATATCCGGAAAATGTCCTGTAGGTTCTTTTTTCCGTGCCCATCTCTCTGTCTCGTTATTACCTTGATAGTTATAACTGAAAAGTCCACGAGCACTTTTTTTGCCTCAAGGATCTCAGCTTCCGTATAACTAGATGTACAGATTTGCTCTAGACTGAGCTCATCCATAACATCCAGCTTATTCTGAACGAAAGCGAGAAACTCATTCACAATAACGGTGTCGGAACGCTTAGGTAGCGCCATGTCTACGTGACGTAAACAAATACAATTCTGTTCATTGAAACAGCCGCTATTATACGACCGTTCCAAATCATACCGCGAATGCGACTGAGGGCAAAGCCGTCTCACTAAGCTGAAGACAGAGGACAACAGAATCGTATCGTCGAAACCTGAGCTTGCAGAGGAGATCGAACGGTTTTACGGACAGTTATACACGTCAGCACGACCACCTGTTAACAGTCCGGCAGCAGATCCTAGAGCCGGACTGACCCGACACTACACTGAAGATATCCCGGACGTCAGTCTAGACGAAATTAGTACGGTTCTCAAACAGCTCAAAAACAGGTTATACAGAAGACAGAACAGTATAACCAGCCCCTATGTCTAGCGTTCGTGGACTATGAGAAAGCCTTCGATTCGGTTGAGATTTGGGCAGTGCTACAGTCACTCCAGAGGTGCCAAGTTGACTACCGATACATCGAGGTGCTGAGGAGCTTGTATGAAAACGCCACTATGTTGGTCCGGCTTCAGGATCAGAACTCGAAACCTATCCAACTGCAGCGAGGTGTGAGACAGGGAGATGTTATATCTCCGAAACTGTTCACCGCTGCGTTGGAAGACGTCTTCAAGCTTCTGAACTGGAAAGGACTCGGCATCAACGTTAACGGCAAGTACATCTCCCACCTCAGATTTGCCGATGATATCGTAGTCATGGCTGAGACCCTGGAAGACCTTAGCACAATGCTCAATGACCTCAATAGGGCCTCCCAACGAGTGGGCCTTAAAATGAACATGGACAAGACAAAGCTCATGTCAAATGTCCATGTTACACCCACTCCTGTTATGGTCGAGGGTACTACACTCGAAGTTGTTGACGATTATGTATACCTGGGACAAACGGTCCAGTTAGGTAGGTCCAACTTCCCCCCCGAGGGTTTCCGCCTTGTCGTGGCGGGGGGGCTCAGTACCCGGTGGTTGGCCTCACACCGGAGAAGCCAAGAGGAACCCAGAGAGGGGGCGGCGTTTGGCGTGGCTCTGCCCGCCACTCGCTGCTGTGGTGAGGAGACGGCTGGGGAAGAGGTGTACGGGTGTATCGTTGCCCTGCACCCTATCCCCAGCCGCCTAGCGGTTGTCCCGCCGTAAGATGGGGACGTGGTGGGGAGGCGGCTGGGGAGGAGGTGTATGGGTGTGTCGTTGCCCTGCACCCTATCCCCAGCCGCCTAGCGGTGGTCCCGCCGCTCGATAGGGACGTGGTGGGGCCGCGGGGGGGCGGTTGAAGGTCAGTTCATCCCTGTCACTCCCGCTCCCCCGGGGCCGGACAGAGTGCCCCTGGACTCCTCCACCCGGGCGTCTTGGGACGCCTGGCGTTGTGAGTGGTCGGGGCAGGGACCTTTGGGTGTCGGACTAGGGGATGTCCGTCGCCCAAATGGAGATAGGTCCCAAGCTGGGTGGCGTGCACGTGTTCCGCACGCCACTAGTGTTGGTTGGAGCCAAAGAGCTCAACCTGCGGAGGGCTCGGAGACGAGCAGCCGCCGGCGGGGTCGCGGATGTGTGCGTAAGCGTTCCCGTGACCCCGCCACTGATGGCGGAAGAGTCGGAACACCGCGGGGTTTTAGTGAGTACGAGTCTCACACTACCCGCCGTCGTTTCCCCTAGACGGCGGGTGCCCATGAGGGTTACCCCGCGTAAAAAAAAAAAAAAAAAGGTAGGTCCAACTTCGAGAAAGAGGTCAATCGCCGAATCCAACTCGGATGGGCAGCGTTCGGGAGGCAACGAGGGTGATTCGCCCTTGAATACTGTTGCACCCAATCTCGGACCAATAACCACAACACCCAATGCTGACCCCATGGAGTCGGACTGCAGTGAAGAAATGTTGCCGGCTGAAAATCCAAATTAATATAATCGGGAGATGGGCGCAACTGGGGGAAAATCGAGTAAAAGTACGAAATGTAGTGAATTAAGTTTTATTAGATTAATGATTAGGTTTAAAAATATTTTATTAAGTAAGGCATTCATGGAAATTAAAATCAAACAGATAATTTAAGTTTTGTCAGAATGGATAATTTCAAAGATTGTTAGTTACATCTCCGTTGGCTCTCTCTTAGATATTCTTGACCAAAATGGATAGCACGTCTTATAATGTTCATATGAACATCATACAATGGAATTGCCAGAGTTTGAGGCCGAAATCCATGTCCCTTGAAGCTTATTTTAATCGGGCAAACATACATGTCGCGGTATTAAGTGAAACTGGGCTTGATACAGATATCAATTTTAGAATGCTTAATTACAATATTTACAGACTGGACAGAGCTGATGGTTACGGTGTTGTTGCAATTTTACTACATATATCTATAAAAGCCACAGAATTAACATCCCGTAGATTGAACATGAATATTGAGATTGTACAAGTCAATATCCACAACTGTCATCATATAAGACATATAATTTCTTTTTAATGTCCACCGTCGGTTCATACAACGTATAATGATTGGGATCAACTTTTTTCTATCTCAGATAAAAACACTGTTATCTTAGGCGATTTTAACGCGCATCACACTAATTGGTCTTCGCGCACTGATCAACGAGGACATCAATTGTACGAATGTATGCTTGATCACAATTTTATACATCTGAATGATGGCAGTCCGACAAGAGTTAAGCTTGTGAATGGGTTACTACAACAATCCGCCCCAGATGTGTCGTTTGTTTCTACAGAACTAACGACTTTATTTTCATGGCAAGTAACAAATGAAAATCTTGGTAGTGACCATCAAATTATGAAATTAGGTATCCACCTTAATCTACCTAAGTAGTATGTTTCGAAGCGAAATTTTAAAGAAGGTGACTGGGCTTTGTATACATCTTATTTAGACGAATTTTTTTCCAATTTTAATACATCAAGCGATCTCCAATCATTTTATGATGCATTTGAAAATATAATTCAGGAGGCAGCTACTTTATACATTCCAATCGTCAAAATTCCACGAAATATTCCAAACAAATCTGTGCCCAAGGCTTACTGGAAGGCGGAATTATCAAAGGCTGTGGCAGAGCGTCGTCTTGCCTTTCCAACTTGCGGCGATGTCCGTCTCCGGAAAACCTTGTTACATTGAATAATAAAATACAAAATGCTCAACGCGTCATCCGTTTAGCTAAATGTAAAAGTTGGCAACACCACTGTTCATCTATTGATGAAACTTCTTCTGCTTCTGAACTTTGGCGAAAAATGAAATGGATGAAGGGTCATCGTTCATCTTCTTTCCGTCATATAAATAAAGAAGACGCAGTGAAACTTTTACACGCAATAACCCCCGATTATGTCTCAATGAATTAAATTATGCATTTAATTTGCCACTAGCGGTCACCCATCACACTACCCGACTGCGCCCGTAGTGTTTAACCGAGTAGATCGCTTATGATCTACACCAGCCGCGGGGCCATGCGCGCTTCAGGTGAGTTAGGTATCATATATTTCCATACTAGCAGCTTGGGTACGTAGCTGGCGACGTCGCCATGGCGTCCTAGTGAGTTAGAGCCCTTAAAGTTAGACCACTGACGGTCGATGAACTAAAGAGATGTAGCACCTAGCGATACGATAGTTATCCGACGATTTAACTAAGAATTTTAGTTTGAAAAGTAATATATTATTTATGTACATTTGATTTACTGCTAATTTTAATTTCATTGGAACTACTTATCTATCCTATGACGTACTTACCATGATATTCGAATTTACTGCCTTAAATTTATTTTGGACCATCGAACTTATCTCAGCATCTTGACATTATTCGACACCTACACCCAGTGAATTGGTTTTATATCGGACCCAACAATGACTCAGCTCATTTTGTAGGACCTAGCCTAATGTTGTATCTCTAAAATAGTATACTTATAACGTTGTGTCGCGTCATTTTATGGCTTCAAACTTGATTCGGGACCAGTGATCGTTGATCCTCTTTTAAAAAAACTTGTCATGAGAATCTAACGTCTAACATCGTACCTTTAAGGAATTTGAACAACTGATTTAAAAATTTTTACTGATTTGTTTTTTATTTAAAAATTTAGACAAACACATTTGACAGATTTCACAACTTTATTTCGTGGTTCGTATACAAAATATCATTTAGGTACATGCTCATTGCTGATGGTGGGGACTGGTCTGTTCTGGTCTACTGGTGCTATATTTCATTATATTGGATAGTTGATGTTTTGTACTTATACAAATATATTTATATGCTATTGACGTTTACATTATTAGATTTTAATGACTATCTGTATTAGACATAGGTTAAAAATTTTAAAGAGCTCCTACTGAGTTTGTTCGGTAGCGGAGTTCTTCTCAGTAGTGACTGCACTTGGAACTCTGTGGATAACTTAGATTTTGTTTTGACGAATATTATTTTCTTTTTCTTCTTATCTAATTTTTGGAAGGAAGGAATTGACATTTTTATTATATTTTAACTGTAAGTTATTTATCGCTATTTTAATTGACATTATATCTGTTTTGCTTTATGTAATAGTTATTCACTCTAGGTAATTATTGTTTCTTATTGACTTTTCGAAAATGGTTGTAAAATCTTACTCTAAATAAAAATAGATTGTATTTCTATTGGTTGCCACACATGCGTCATACGAGAACGAATACTGATCGTGGGGCCTGGGACTGTTGTGGTTTGTCAGTATTAGTTTTAAATTTTTCTTTAAAACAGTTGTTCCGTAGCAAGGTTCTTTTGCAATTGGAACTCTACTAAATGAAAAACAATGAATGTGATGATTTTTATAACTACGAGTATCACATAGGCCTCACGGGTGGCAGTGGCAACACTTCTGCATTATGAATGATCTCCGGTTTTTGTGAAGATGTATGCATATACCTACTTAGGCTGAAGTAGTGCAGTAGATATTGACTCACCATCTATATGAACTGTATACTTGTTTTCCGCCATCATGTAGGTACGGCCCTGTAATTTCCGGCACGGAGGCATAACACCTTAGGCCTCAGGAGTGGTAAAGCATCTGCATTTTGACCTAGGTCTTCATGTGGGTGTCTATAGGCTGCAGTCATCACTTAACATCAATGTGAACTGCATGCTTGTTTGCCACTTCCATTACCTAAAAAAACCATGACTTTCATCCGAACCAGTAAAAGAATCACTGAGAGCAATCTCATATTCATTATACCTAATCAGGCTGTTAAAATTATCTACTTACAACGAAGAAGAAAGTTTTTATTAATGTATCTACACTATCAAATTTTGATATTACGTTTTTATAAATACTGATTAATTCAGCTTTAAAATATTCTTTACCAGAAACATAGTAATTAAAATTTACTGAAGAATGCCATTGATTTTTGACCAGCCACGATTGTCATCGTGAATGAATCGGCTCAGTTTCTCACCGTCTCACCGCTGGCCGGGCAGTTCGTCACGGCAGAGGAGCGATTCGTCAGGCTGCTAGTCCGTTTCGAGAGTACTTGAATCACGGGGCGCGGGGACTGATCGTTTCATTACGTGACGTTGGATGCAATACCGAGAATATCGACATATTAAATAATATACCTACAGTCCAGGGGGTTTAGTTCCTTCTATAATCATACGCACGTAGACCGGTAATTTCGAAGCGCGAGCTTCATATATTGTAGAAATTATATTTGCGGATTCTCTCGCGTAAACACTCCCAAATACGCGAGAGAATCCGCAAATTTAATTTCTACATATAAGCAACTGTTATCTAGGAACCGAAATCTCTGGTTTCATTTATACGCTACGGTCAGGGGCGGCTTAATCTATAGCACGCCGCGGACACTCCGTTAAAATTCCATACAAACGCTTAATTTGGTTTCTATTACACAGACATCAATCAGTAACGTGTATTTACACGCGCACAGTGCGTAGCACGTATAAAATACCAACTGTCGCCCATAAGAGGGAAGGGGTTGAGTGATGCGAGCAAATCGGGCGGGACGTCGAAGTGTCCATTCTATAAGTAGTATTATTACATATTCTCTGCTCTAGGTTAAAATGTAGCACACTTCCGCTGCGGATCTCGAGCGGCGAACCGCGATAGTTCATATTTCGTCTTGTGTTTTAAGCTCAGGCCTAGGGGGCGTCAGGGTTTCATTGCATACGGGCGCTACACGAGCTAGAGCCACCCCTGGCTACGGTATTACTTACCATCAACTAAAGGATCCTGGAGGGGAGAGGTTGACAGATGCGGTTAGTCAGGGGCGTGTATCTGTCGCTCTATTCATCCTTTGGTGATAACTGGAATGTCGTTTTGAGGATCAGACCAGGATCGGGGCGGGAAGGGTCAACTTGCAAAATAAACATGTCTTTTTATTTAATAGGAAAAATTACATAACAATTTAGGAGTAGGTACCTACCTAATCACAAAACCCTAAGGTAATGGGGTTGTCACGTTTGTCATGGTGATTAATCGATGGTATCGATGTTATAGCGAATCAATTTGAGTATCAAAACTGCTATTCTACACGTTTCTTGGACTTTAGTGTCTCATCGACAGTATAATAATTAATTGGTGACAAATTTAATTTTACTCCCCGATATAAAAACAAAATCGGAGGCAGTTAGTGTAGGGTTTCAACACGACAAAGCGTGTTTTACGATGTATCTTTTTTTATTTTATTTTATCGTTCTGATAGTAGCATAGTAGTCCGCAGGTGCTGCTTCTCAAAGTCGAATTGAACAGATTACTTATACAGTAATTCAAAGTATAGTTACCGAAGGTATTTCAAAAAATGTGTTGAACGCGAAATCAATAAACGTTACATTTATCACGAAACATTAAAATCGGCTCTTGGCCGTGAAATACCTTTTTTTTTGACCGTTAAGAAGAACTATAGTAAGCTTTAACGGCGAAAAATTCGACACAGCGAGGCTTCACGGTGAGTCACGGAGTCGTTGAACCTTATCCGCGCTAGCCGCGGCCATCTTGACGCGTTGCGCATGCGCAGCCCTAAAGTTGACGGACCGACAAGGGTAAGTTAGTACCCGCTGCTGTTACTGTCTGCTGTCTATCCCTTCACAAACCGATTAAATTTAAGAATGAAATACTATGACTCATAATAGTTCCTTATTACAACATTTATCTTGCTTTATTCGGACCTATTTCGTTGTTTCCTTATTGATATACAACCAGGGCAGACGGCACAAATTCTAAAAATTAGATTTCTTAATGAGTAAAGCAGAAATAATAAATTGCTTAGTTGCAAAATTTTTATGCACCTAAGGAAGTAGATCTTCGTATTGAAAAGTCAACAGATTTATAAAACTAACAATGAGCGTGCTCTGGACAAAGCATCAGCTCTATCTATAGAGTCGGATAACTTACATCGTCTTCACCCCGTTCCTTTTTTTAGAACATTAAATTATTAATCTGTGGAAACGGCCAATGCCAATACATTATTATTCCTATGTACTTACCTATTTTATTTATTTTCGACGTACCTACGGCAAAACTAAGTACCTACCTCAGTGTATTAACCTTGATACCACAGCTTGATACTTAGAAAGATCTCATCATTGTAAAAAGGGTCTATACGTCATTTCTTAGAATTCAATCGTAAACAACTCAATAAGATATTGTTTTGATTTAAAGTCCCAACACTTTTGTAGAGAAGATTATGAAAAAGAATGGCTAAGTACTGATTTATTTATTATTATTGATAAATCCCGCGAGTGTAAAAATTTAATTTTAAGAAACGTATTCTGGATGGGTCCGACAGGGTCTTTACCTAATTAAAGACATTTTTATGTCATTACAGCGGCGAACAAGTATACAGTTTCCACGAATGTAAAGGTGGAATAAAAAAATATATATCTGGATGGGTCAGACAGGGTTAGGTAAAGACATTTTTTATGACATTACAGTGGCGAACAGCGAACAGTTTCCATCGACGATTAGCATCGACGACACGACACAGCTATGACGATTAGTGAACACAACTAAGAAAGAAATAAAAAGAACAATGTACTAAGAAAGTTGCACCAATTTTCGTTTTATTTCGTGACGTTAGCTGTAATATCGAGAGTACCGTCATAGTAAATCGGCCGTAAATAGTCCAGTTATTTCTAGAAATTTAAGTATGTAGACTCTAATTTTGAGACAATCAAGCAAACCTTATCGCATATGTGCAAGCAACGCCTTATGGCCATGGATGGAGCTCCCAAATAGTGGCATTAAAATTGAGAGTTGTTTGACGAGCCATTTGGTCCAGCGGTGTGTGAAGACCGTTTTAATCAAGGCTCACCGGTTCGATTTCCGTAGCGTTGCTAATATTTGTATGGCCTACAGATATTTGTTTCGGGTCTGGGTGTTTGTGTGTGTTGTGTAAACTTGTGTGTGTACAACGGCATCCACGACACAGGTTTAAATATAGTGTCGGGATGTGCAAAAAAAAAATGCGTTTCGTTTTTTTATCTTTCCTGTAAAGTTGTAATGCAAACACACGGTGTTCTAAAATAAGCGACGATGAGGCTTTTTCGAGATCAGAATTCTACATAAATTAAATTGAAAATAAAACTAGGTACCTACCAGCACTTGATTACAATCTTTTATTTTATTTAAAAACTGTGTGACTATGCTGTTTTTGATAGAAGATTTTTTTTTCCAATTGGCTGTAACAGACATATAGACAGCACGAGTGATACCTACTTTTGTTTTTTCCGTTTCAAAGTATCCTAAAGGAATCCTAAAAATATGTTACAGAATGCTGTAGGTACTAAAAACAATCGTCAATTTTCCGCAGTGTCGGCCATTTGTGGCTATAAAATAGTAAACTATTTTATAGCATTGTAAACTGCCGCAATCTTTGTAAATAGTAACAATTATTACCTTGGGCCTCGGCGTAAATGACGTCACCAAGTTCTCGTAAACCTACGCGGAAAACGTAACAACCTTTCTGATTTATTTCATTTCACTAATTATGTGCACAATATCATAAGTTTTATAGTAAACAACATTCTTTTACGGATTAGTTATTGCATATTTTTATTTTTTTCAGGGTTACGAAAAAGGAAAAACGGAGCCCATATAGATCACTAAGTACTTGTCTGTCTGTCTGTCACAGCCAATTGGTTAGAAAACTACTGGGCAAGCTGAAAAGAGTTGATACATCAAGAGTGTGTAAAAGAATGAATAAAAAGATACCTACGTATACTTACAACTTACAAGGTGTTTTAAGATATTCTTTTGAAAACATAAAGAACACTCCGATATTCATTTTGTTTTATCTCTCCGGAACCAAAAAATTAAAACAAAAAATTACAAAAGGACACTAAAAAAAGTATAAAAAAATGACAACGAATAATTGCTGCAGGGAAATTGTTTATAACCGACTTCGAAAAGTAGAAGAGGTTATCAATTAGTCGGATTTTTTTAATGAATGTCCTTAAATTAACATCTTTCAATTGTACGGAACCGAAGTATCACTTGGCCGGTTTTTGTAAGAACTGCAAAGCCTATCTATGTCCAACATTTTTCACGAAACTCTTTAACTTTACATCAAAAACATGCAGTAATAAGGAGGTAGGTATAATCGAGAAAAATAACTTGTTTATTATCATTATTTTACAGGTAGCTTCAAACATTTTTACACATTTATTAAAATAAAAAAAGGCATGCTCCTGGTTCGGGCATATAGAAAGAATGTCGAATGAGCGAATGACTAAACAGATATACAATGCGAATGTGGATGGTTGCAGAGGCCCAGGAAGACCAAGGTTGACCTACCATGACCAAATAGGTCGAGTTCTGTCTGATGGTGGGGTCAAAAGTCTTAGGAATCGGCGTGCATGTATGAAGAGAATGATGAAGGTAGACGAGGCACGAGAGGTTTGTCTGAACAGGCATATCTGGCGCTCTACACTCTCTGCCTACCCCGTTAAGGACCTGGCGTGAAGATACATACATACATATATTAAAATAATCATACTCAAGTTCGTAGGTGTACAATAATGATGGTGATTACTGTCCTAAAGAGGTATGGTATTACGAGTACCTACATCAAGTTTCAGCAGCAGGTAGCGTATCGTATCGACGAAGAGGTAAATATCCATATACTGTGTATCCATGAAGCTGGTTCTAATCATTTTAACATTAATGTAGACAATGGGTATCTGTTTTATTAGTTTTTAACTAACATAGTTGGTATAAATACTAATCCCCTTATTATTTTTTTATGTTTTGGAAGTGGCAAGCAAGCATGCAGCTTACATCGATGTTAAGTGATGACTGCAGCCTATGGACACCCACACAAAGACCAAGGTCAAAATGCAGATGCGTTACCACTCCTGAGGCATAAGGTGTTATGCCCCTGTGCCGGAAATTACAGGGCCGTACATTACCACCTGACCGGAACACGATAGTGCTGAACACTACCATTTAGCGGCAAGTATATTAGGTAATGCGGTGGTGCCTACGCCCGCGAGCTCCGTCACTGGAGCTCTACCACCAGTAAAATTCTAATCTCTGCTTTGTCTTTTTCTATCCTGCACATTTGACAATGCAATCCACAACTAGTCTCTAGACTAGAGCTATCGACAAAACGCTAAACTTTTTAAAAAAGTAGATGTCAAAAACGTGATGTAAGTAGGTACTATAACAGATTCAGAAGATGAAACCTGGTTTGAAATCGTGTAGCAATTTGTCACGTTATCGGTTGGGTATTGGGTAGTCCAATGATTAATTAACTTTATACGGCATGGTTGCGTGTGGTCTCAAATATAATTCAACTTTAATTAAAGTTTTTTTGGGTTTTTCAATGTGCTTTTATACCTACTGCTGCTGCCTATGCCCTCGAGTTCCGATATTAGACATTTCCCATTAATCAAATAAACACGAGGTTCTGTACTTTTGTCTTTAACAAACGTTATAAAAATCACGTTTGTTGTAGGTATGCAAGTCTTCCCCTTAATTCCTTATTTTATTCTGATTTTAGTATCTGTTGTTATCGCGGCTACATCATCTGTGAAAACTTCAACTCTCTAGGGAGAAAACTCGCTTGGGCAGCGTTCGGTAAGGTTCGATACATCTTCTCATCCGACTTACCGCAGTGTCTCAAGAAAAAGGTTTTTGACCAATGATGTGTGTTGCCAGTGATGACTTATGGGACAGAAACGTGGTCGCTCACTATGGGCCTCATAAGAAGGCTCAAGGTCACTCAGAGAGCAATGGAGAGAGCTATGCTTGGAGTCTCTCTGCAAGATCGAATCAGAAATGGAGGAGATCCGCATGAGAACCAAAGTCACCGACATAGCTCACCGAATGGCGAGACTCAAGTGGCAGTGGGCAGGGCACATAGCTCGAAGAACTGACGGCCGTTGGGGCAGAGCAGTTCTTGAGTGGCGACCGCGTACCGGAAAACGAAGCGTAGGCAGGCCCCCCACAAGATGGACCGACGACCTGGTGAAGGTCGCGGGCAATCGCTGTATGAGGGTAGCCCAGGACCGTTCGTTGTGGCAATCTTTGGGAGAGGCCTATGTTCAGCAGTGGACGTCTATTGGTTGAAATGATGATGATGAGGTAGAAAACCATAAAACAAAAAGTTTGGATACAAAATCAATTTTCCATACAATAATAATAAACAAATAATAGCCGACAACATTGTCCTGCATGTATAAATAATTCACATACACTGTACGAGTATATGAAACGTACCTATTGTGGATAATGATAGTGGTTTGGACGCGGGCACAAATTCGAGTCCAAGTGAATCGGTCCGTGTAATTGCGAGTAGATTCCAGATAATGTTCACGACTTTGTTCTAAGTTTTTTTTACTGAGATTGAGATGAATTAATACTAACTCACATATGAGATACGAGTATTATGACAATAAATTTTTTGCAACTTTATTTTGTTTCATAGATACGAGTACCTACTAGCTGCCGCATGTATAAATTCATTCACACCACTTAAAAAGGTTTTACCTTCTCACACCTGTAAAACATCAATATTTTCCTTTAAAGTATAAATACAACAATAATAATAACGTATTAATAAATATACGTTATTATTATGTCTTAAATATCGACAAAAACCTATTCAAGACGTGTTTAGTTCGTTGAATTTAAGATGCCTAAGATTGCTTTATTGAGTGTATCAATTAGGCACTTACTAACACCTTTAGACAAACTCACAATACAAACGATAAAGTAGTTCCATAAAACATAATACCAGCTAATGAATTACCGTTCTATTAAAATTGTAAACTTCCGATTCTTCTTCAATAAAATATATCTATCGGTCAACTTAATTAAAAATAGTTGCTGCAAGTGTAAATAACGCTTGAGGCGTGATTGTAAATCGTTCGTAATAGGCTATTTGACAGTGTGAAAAATGAGATGCTTATCCCAGAAACTTAACTGTCGACATTTAGTAAGATTATAATATTGGGAGTTGTAACGATGAGCCTAAGACCCGGGTTTCCGACGTACGCTTTGGACCGACAGCTCGACCGCCTTACCGAATCGCTGTTGTCCTTGTTTACGCTTTTGATTTTTCCGGTTATTCATTATCTGGCAAGGAACTTCTTGTACTTCTGTGGCACCTGTGAGAGAAATTGATAATCTAATTATCGCTTTTATGCCGTCTACCAGCGTGGGACTGGCCAGATATTCGAGTAGTTTTCCAACCGGGGTCCAACCTACTCGGGCCTCCACTTGAAGAGCTTGCTACAAGCATCTGATTTAGGCTCCGAGCCAACGATCTAGTCTTTTAAACCCGCGGGTGAGCGAGTAACCACGAGCTACCCGGGCCATTCAAGCCCAGTCCGACCCTGCCATCTACTAAAGTGATAATAAAAATAAATTTATTTCGTCTCTCTATCGCTATTACCAACTCACATAGCCGATACGAAAGGACAAAATATTCAAAACCTATATACCTACCAGGGCAAAAGCTATTCAGTTAGGCGTAGACCTGCCTACTACCTACTAAAGATACCTATATAATATAATAATGGCAACCCATTATACGTCCCACTGCTGGGCACGAGTCTCCCCCCTTTTTGGGGGGAGGCCTGGAGCTTACTCCACCACGCTACTCCAATGCGGATTGGTGGAGGTGTTGGGGTTAGGGGCCAACCCGCTGTCGGATGTTTTCAAACCGCCCATAAGGCCTCCGACAAGGTTTAACGACTGCTATCTATCGATAGCAACCGGGACCGACGGCTTAATGTGCCCTCCGAAGCACGGAAACGCGCATTTAATTTGCCACTAGCGGTCACCCATCACACTACCCGACCGCGGCGCCCGTAGTGCTTAACCGAGTAGATCGTTTACGATCTACACCAGCCGCCGGGCCATGCGCGCTTCCAAAAAAATACATACTCAACTGTAAAAACACACCCATATCAACGAATCAAGAATTCTCAAAAATCAAGTAATTATCTATAAGTGCTGAACTATCTAATAAAACATCCAATCTCGTTAATTTAACATAATAGTCCCGTTTAAAATTTTATGATCCTATAATCGTATCGCTAATAAATCGTTGATACAGTCTACCGCAGTGTCAGCAGTTCCCATCGCCGGAGTGTTTCTTTGAACAGCTAATGATTGTGTGGGAAATTTCTGTTTCCGCCTAGCTCTAAATCCAAGATTGCTTTTGTATCGACGAAATTCGCAATCACTCAGGCTTATGTGTATGAATCTTATTTCAAAGTTACGGAGACTTTTTAAATAATGAAAAGTACTACAGAAAAGTCACAAATTCATGCTATAATTCTGTTGAGCAACGATTGATCAGCATTGTTGATGACCAACACCAATATAGGTAAACTAGCTTGGTTAAATCTACGTTTCAATAGTAACTCAATATTTTAATAGCAACACTGACGCAATATTGTATTTAATTTAATATCTACCAAAGATTATCATGATTAATTTGTTTCTCTCTCTAGTAATAACTAGAAACCCAAAATTGTTAATTTTGGTCTTTTGTAATCCCATTTCAAAGTTGATAGTTTCATTACTTTATCGCTTAAGTCCAGCCTACCGTAATGTCAATAAGAGCAGTTCCCATCGCCGGAGTGTTTCCTTGAACGGCTAATGATTATGTGGGAAATTGATGCTTCCGCGTTGCTCTGAGTCCAAGCTTGCTCCTGTTTCGACGAAATACGAAATTACTCGAGGTTATTATGAATCTTGTTTTAAAATTATTGAGGAGCTATTTGGTTTAATTAGTGAAAAGTATTACAGAGAAATCAGATATTACAGAGAATTTATGATATAATTCTGTTGATCAACAAATGGTCGGTATTGTTGATGATCAACAACATTATTAATCTGTTGAGCCAAATGTGACCTATATCGGCCACGAACAATATGAAATCTTTTGTCATATTTTTCTCGTGAGCTGACAGATTAACAATCTTGGTTGAATCTACTTATTCATAGCAACATTTTGATAGCAACTCAGCAACACTGACGTGGATAATTTATGATGAATGATCACCATGAACGTGGCTTAATTTGTATCTCTCTCAAATCGTACGTCAAAAAAAAACTGCCGTATTTATCTAAGTCATATTTGGAGTGTTCTCAAGGTTTAAAAACTTAATCGTGAAATACGTAGATAGATTAATTTTTAAGCAACACATTCATTCGTTTACGTAGGTATATCTATATATGAAGTTCGTCAATTGAAATTTCAATTTTTTTCTAATATTGAAATTTCAATTGACGAACTTCATCTGTTTGTTCGTACACTTTTTATGATTTAAATAGAAATTTAATCGGAGTAAGTTACTAAAGTATATATATAAGTGTAATATATCTTCACGTCAGGCTCCTAACGGGGAAGGCAGAGACCATGGAGCGCCAGACTAAAGTATATTAAACGTAGCTAAAGTAGGTATATTAAACAAAATGAAATCGAACGTGTTACAACAGCTAACTTCTAATAAAAATCATTTTAAAACAGCTCACTTAAAGGTATCTGTCATTTAATACGACAACGTAAAAAAAAGCCTACGCACGATGGGCTGGGCCCACTGGGAATCGAATCCGGCCTCTTTAAACCTGACACTTAAATGGGTCCACGGAGCGTAAATCGTAAATGTATGTAAATTAGATGAAATAAATTACACAACACCGGTAGCTTTCATGTCGTTACATTATTGTTATTTACGTCTTAACAAGTATTACGGTCTTTGCACCTAATAAAATTATGTTTGACTTACGAGCGGTGATAGGAAACAGACGTAAGTAAGTGATACTGGTAATAAATTGGGAACACGAGCATTATACACCGAACAGACAAGTATTGCGATAACTTTTTATAACACACAAGAAACAATTGTTTTAACGAACTTATTTTAAGGTGGAGTCGAACTTTCAAAGCTTATTTTGTTTCGCAGACGTGTCAAAACTCTTACTTTAATTTAGGATGCAAATCTTTAGTAATGTAAAAATATGTAGAGTACAGTAAAATTATAATATAATGTAACATTATACATATATACAACATGTACGGCCCTGTAATTTCCGGCACAGAGGCATAACACCTCAAGCCTCAGGAGTGGCAACGCATCTGCATTTTGACCTCTGGTCTTTGTGTAAGTGTCTATAGGCTGCAGTCATCACTTAACATCAATGTGAACTGCATGCTTGTTTGCCACTTCCATAACATAAAAAAAAAAAAAAAAAAACATGACTGTAAAATAATATAAACCCTGAAACAAGAAAATTTTACTTCAAGTCTAAGTTAAGAGTTAGCCTGGGTTGCACCAAGATACTTACATGTTCCCCCCCGAGGGTTTCCGCCTTGTGGTGGCGGGGGGGCTCAGTACCCGGTGGTTGGCCTCACACCGGAGAAGCCAAGAGGAACCCAGAGAGGGGGCGGCGTTTGGCGTGGCTCTGCCCGCCACTCGCTGCTGTGGTGAGGAGGCGGCTGGGGAAGAGGTGTACGGGTGTATCGTTGCCCTGCACCCTATCCCCAGCCGCCTAGCGGTTGTCCCGCCGTAAGATGGGGACGTGGTGGGGAGGCGGCTGGGGAGGAGGTGTATGGGTGTGTCGTTGCCCTGCACCCTATCCCCAGCCGCCTAGCGGTGGTCCCGCCGCTCGATAGGGACGTGGTGGGGCCGCGGGGGGGCGGTTGAAGGTCAGTTCATCCCTGTCACTCCCGCTCCCCCGGGGCCGGACAGAGTGCCTCTGGACTCCTCCACCCGGGCGTCTTGGGACGCCTGGCGTTGTGAGTGGTCGGGGCAGGGACCTTTGGGTGTCGGACTAGGGGATGTCCGTCGCCCAAATGGAGATAGGTCCCAAGCTGGGTGGCGTGCACGTGTTCCGCACGCCACTAGTGTTGGTTGGAGCCAAAGAGCTCAACCTGCGGAGGGCTCGGAGACGAGCAGCCGCCGGCGGGGTCGCGGATGTGTGCGTAAGCGTTCCCGTGACCCCGCCACTGATGGCGGAAGAGTCGGAACACCGCGGGGTTTTAGTGAGTACGAGTCTCACACTACCCGCCGTCGTTTCCCCTAGACGGCGGGTGCCCATGAGGGTTTCCCCGCGTAAAAAAAAAAAAAAAAAAAAAAAAAGATACTTACATGTTAAAATTATTGTAACATTTCACATCTTTATCTAACTTCAGAAATCTGTTAAAGTAAGAGAAGGATGTGAAATGTTACAAAAACTTTAATAAATATCGTGCGGTCTATGAATCTCGCCCGGATTCAAACTTTCAATGCTGTCTAATTTCACGTTTATCTTAAGTCATCTATCTCTTATTCTGTTTTACTTCATCTTTACTAAGCTCATCATCATCATCATTTCAGCCAAAAGACGTCCACTGCTGAACAAAGGCCTCCCCCAAAGAATGCCTCAACGAACGGTCCCGGGCCGCCCTCATCCAGCGATTGTCCGCGACCTTCACCAGGTCGTCGGTCCACCTCGTGGGGGGCCTGCCTACGCTTCGTTTTCCAGTACGTGGTCGCCACTCTAGAACTCTTCTGCCCCAACGGCCGTCAGTCCTGCGAGCTATGTGCCCTGCCCACTGCCACTTCAGTTTTGCTATTCGGTGGGCTATGTCGGTTACTTTGGTTCTCATGCGGATCTCCTCATTTCTGATTCGATCTCGCAGAGAAACTCCGAGTATAGCCCTCTCCATTGCTCTCTGAGTGACCTTGAGCCTTCTTATGAGGCCCATAGTGAGCGACCACGTTTCGGTGCCGTATGTCATCACTGGCAACACACACTGGTCAAGGACCTTCTTCTTCAGACACTGCGGTAAATTAGACGAGAAGATATAACGCAGCTTCCCGAACGCTGTCCATCCGAGTTGGATTCGGCGATTGACCTCTTTCTCGAAGTTGGACCTACCTAACTGGACCGTTTGTCTCAGGTATACATAATCGTCAACAACTTCGAGTGTAGTACCCTCGACCATAACAGGAGTGGGCGTAACAAGGACATTCCACATAATCTTCGTCTTGTCCATGTTCATTTTAAGGCCCACTCGTTGGGAGGCCCTACTGAGGCCATTGAGCATTGTGCCAAGGTCTTCCAGGGTCTCAGCCATGACTAAGATATCATCCGCAAATCGGAGGTGGGAGATGTACTCGCCGTTAATGTTGATGCCGAGTCCGTTCCAGACCAGAAGCTTGAAGACATCTTGCAATCCAATGCAGCGGTGAACAGTTTCGGAGATATGACATCTCCCTGTCTCACACCTCGCTGCAGTTGGATAGGTTTCAAGCTCTGGTCCTGAAGGCGAACCGACATAGTGGCGTTTTTGTACAAGCTCCTGAGCACCTCAATGTATCGGTAGTCGACTTGGCTCCTCTGAAGTGACTTTAGCACTGCCCAAATCTCAACCGAATCGAAGGCTTTCTCATAGTCCACGAACGCTAGACATAGGGGCTGGTTATACTCTTCTGTCTTCTGTATAACCTCCCGCAGCGTGTGAATGTGGTCTATGGTGCTAAAGCCTTTACGGAAACCGGCTTGTTCGGGAGGCTGGAAGTCGTCGAGTCTGCGAGATAGACGGTTCGTGATCACTCTCGAAAACAGCTTATAGACGTAACTTAGAAGTGCGATGGGCCTATAGTTTTTTAGAAGGGTATTATCACCTTTCTTAAAGAACAGTACCACCACACTTCTGTGCCACGCCTGTGGCGTTTTGTCCTCGGATATGACGGAATCGAACATCAACTGAAGAGCTTCTAATACTGGCCTTCCGCCCGCTTTCAGGAGTTCAGCAGTGATTCCGTCATCACCCGGCGCCCTGTTGTTTTTCAGCTGTTTGAGTGCCGTACTAATCTCGTCTAGACTGACGTCCGGGATATCTTCGGTGTAGTGTCGGGTCAGTCCGGCTCTAGGATCTGCTGCCGGACTGTTAACAAGTGGTCGCGCTGTCGCGTACAACTGTCCGTAGAACCGCTCGATCTCTTCCGCAAGCTCAGGTTTCGACGATACGATTCTGTCGTCCTCTGTCTTCAGCTTAGTCAGGCAGCTCTGCCCTATAGACAGATCTTTGGCGAACACTTTGGAGCCCTTGTTCCGCTCTATGGCCGTTTTAATACTGTCAGTATTAAACTGCCGAAGGTCGCGAGTCAGTGACTTCGAGATCTGTCTGTTGAGCCGCCTATACACTAAAGCCTCTTCAGAGGACTTCAGAACCATACCGCGCCTCTCATCCATGAGCTTGAGAGTTGAGTCGGAGATCTTCTTGGTCTTGCTTGTGTGGCGGGTCTTGAAGCATTAAGTCTCAGCCGTACGGACAGTTTCCACAAACCTGTTGTTGTATTCGTCCACATCTACGCAATCACTCTGGCATTCGAAGCGATTTTGAAGTTCGAGTTGGAAACTCTCGGGGTTTTGGATTTAGGCAGGTGCTGGTCGGAGCGTAGACTTCATTAGCCGGGATCTTCCAGCTTGATATTAATATTCAGTGTGCCTCTAACCATTCGGTGATCGCTGCCGGTTTTGACCGAATTGATCACAGAGACATCACTGAATATATGTCGCTTCGTGGACATAATGAAGTCTATCTCATTTTTAGTTGCACCGTCAGGACTGATCCAGGTCCACTTCCGGCACTCCCGCTTCCTGAAGAAAGAGTTCATCATGTAGAGGCTCCCTTTCTCCATGAAGTCAGCCAGAGTCTGGCCCCTGGTGTTTCGTCGCCCATATCCAAATCGTCCCGCTTTCAGCTCATGATCACCTCGAACGCCCAATTTTGCGTTGAAATCCCCCATGACAACATTGTAGTGGGTCTTAGACCTATGTATGGCTCTGGAAATATCCTCATACATAGTATCTACCTCATCATCGGAGTGTGCGGAGGTCGGGGCGTAGACCTGTATGACCTTCAGCGAATACCGTTTGGTTATTTTGAGTATAAGGTACGCCACCCTCGACGACACACTCTCGATTTTGACAACGTTGTTCACAAGGGACTTGTGGACGATGAACCCGACACCACCCTGGGACAATTGATCCCCCTTCCGGAAATAGAGCAGGTTACCAGACTTGAGGGTTATCGAGTCCTCCCCCTGTCTTCGGACTTCCGATAACTCTATAATGTGCCATCGTAACCCGCTCAATTTTTCCTCCAGTTCCATGACTTTCTCGTCAGTCCGCAGTGGTGTCCGTTGGTGTTGCCAGGGCCAGTTGTCGTCGGGTGTGGTACCCTGGCATCTCCCAGTGATTCTTAGCACCCCCTGCCCCGCCGTTACCATGACCGGTACCACCATGGTCAGGAATAACGGAGCTACCGGGGACTAGGGGCCGTTGTGTTTTGGTGTGACTCATTTGGGGTGATTTGCCATACTCGCCACGCTTGGCAAACGGATTGGCGATCGCAGTGGCGGCAATTTTATCAAATTTTTACTAAGCTGTGCTGACTTAAATAAGTAACCGTTCTTTCATGGACACTCAGTCCTGAGCTCAGATATTTTGCTAGATAGACCCACTGCCGAAACTGGCGCGGCTATAGGCACTTGGCACATGCTTGTGTGAACGTACATCATTAAAAAACACACTTTTTTTATGTAATAAAAGTGGCAAACAAGCATGCAGTTCACATTGATGTTAAGTGATGACTGACACCCACACAATGACCAGAGGTCAAAATGCAGATGCGCTGCCACTCCTGAGGCATTAGGTGATATGCCTCTGTGCCTGAAATTACAGAGCCGTACATTACCACCTGACGGGAACACGATAGTGCTGAACACTACCATTTATCGGCAAGTATATTAGGTAATGCGGTGGTGCCTACGCCCGCGAGCTCCGTCACTGGAACTCTACCACCAGTAATAAAACAACAATGAACGGAATCCTGCATAGAACCGTGACATTAGGTAGGTATGTCTGAAAACTGTAAAGTTTTAACACGTCTGTAAAACAAAATATTTTTTTACAACGTCTCCTTTTCATTTCTTTTTAACAAACGCTTACACGCTTAGTAAATGAAGATCAGCCTTAATTAAGATTTTTTACCAAGTTTTACGAAAGTAAAAATGTAATTGATAACACCAACAACAACAAGTTATAAGTACCTGTCTATCTAAGTATATTAATGTTACCTGAAATGAAAATATAACCTTTACTCCATCTCATTTATAATATTGTTAGTCAAATAAATAAAAGTCAAATCGAAAACGAATTGGTTAAACCATTAGTCAATCACGTGCCCGAAGCGAAAGAATGACTTCTTCCGTCCCTAAATAGTGAGTTCGTCGACCTGTACGGTGTGGCCTTGCCCTTCACATGGAGCTGCGGAACGAAGCTAAGTACCCCTCAACAGGGTTGCCAGATTATTTTTCCACTGATTAATTCAAATTGATCAATTTAGTTCGTATCATATCGGGATGGGCAGCAGCGTCCCGCAAATAAACTACCGCTACTGCGATCTCCAATCCGTTTGCCAAGCGTGGCGACTATGGCATATTCTCCCCTAATGACGCTTGACACTTTTTAAGTTGTGAGCGTCTTTGGGGAAGGCTTTGTCCAGCAGTAACCTTCTTTCGGCTGGAGTGATAATTGAAATTTATATGTTGATAGAACATACTCGTCAGTGTTTAGATAGACGCGTACCTACGTGTAAATTTTACTTACTGGTTTAGGTTACTGGTGGTAGAGCTCCAGTGACGGAGCTCGCGGGCGTAGGCACCACCGCATTACCTAAAATACTTGCCGCTAAATGGTAGTGTTCAGAACTATCGTGTTCCGGTCAGGTGGTAATGCAGGGCCCTGTAATTTCCGGCACAGAGGCATAACACCTTAGGCATCAGTAGTGGTAACGCATCTGCATTTTGACTTTGGTCTTTGTGCGGGAGTCTATAGGCTGCAGTCATCACTTAACATCAATGTAAACTACACGCTTGTTTGCCATCTTCCATTACATAAAAAAAAAAAATTAAAAAAATACTTATTGACGCGACGTTTACACAAAAACTCTAAAAATAAAAAACTTAAAAAAAAAAGATTTCAAACTAACCCAAAAGTGAAACGTCTACCTAAACTTTGTTTTCAGTTATTTTCCACTTAGTTTTTTGAAGTCGGTTTTTGTTATTTCCGTGTTTTAGGCTACAGGTTCTATTTACGAGGCTTGTAAGCATACATTTCACATGGATGTGAAATGTATGCTTACAAGCCTCTTTCATAGTCTAAAACACTGTCTTAAGTTAGATTATTGCTAACATAGGTATTACATAAGCTGTAAACAGTGCCAAAATCATAACCTAGCCGCTTGTCTTTTGAAAAGGACGAAGAAAAATTTGCCTAAAATATGGGAATTCCCTTGAAATCCGGTACGTCTGGCAACACTACCACAAACTGAATCCCGAGTAGACCTCGCCACACGAGATTTATTATCAACTAGTTCTCGCTTGCGGCTCGCGACCTGTTTTATCACTGATTAGTTCCAGGCATAGAGCAACACGGGCCACCGGCCGCGGCGGACCGAAGAGGAGTAGCCATATGCAAGCTTTCCCCTCTGTCAAAGTACGAGAACAAGTGTTCCTCTACGCCTGTTGCTCAGATGTTTAAATGCGTGCGTGACATTGTTTATGTATTTTGTTTAAGTCAAGGTGTGGTTTAGTAGTTATAGACGATTTTTGTAGTGTGTGTGTGTGTGTGTATCACACGTAGTTCCCCCCGCAAAAAAATTACAGACTGTTTTGCATCGGTAATAAACGCTATGGCTACACCCCTCCGGTCCGCCGCGGCGGCCGGTGGCCCGTGTTGCTCTATGGTTCCAGGCGACTACAACTACAGGATACAAGACATGTCTTACTCCATTATGTTCGATCCCTTTGAATTGTAGCTTTACAAAGGCGAAAGGGTTTACCTGTACTGTGTAGGTATATGTACTCTATCTATACATCACTTCATAAATAAAATTGGAGTGTCTGTTTGTAAAACAAAAATTGCCGCTTTTTACTAAATGCAAAACTTTGTTTTTTACAATGTTTGTCTGTCTGTTTGTTAGGGCTAATCACTTAATAGGCTAAACCAATTTTGAAGGGACTTTCACTGCAAGATAGTTAATGTAATAAGCGTGAAATACATTTTAATACCTTAATGTTACGTTATTACATTTTGGAAGCATGTGAATTAAACAAAATATAGGTAGGTACCTACTTCACATCCACACAAAGATCACTTAGGAGATAATATCACTATAACCTCACTGGCTAGGGCCTGGACTTACAGTAAAGGACGGTTACTTAAACAAGCATGACTTTTCCCACGGCTTGCTTTGAATATAATTACGGGCAACTTAACTTCAAACTAAAGAAGGGAAATAAAATGTCTTCTGGAGACAAACAAAGTACCAATCTGACATATTATGAAAATTACGAAAAAAATTTTAATACTAGAAGAAGAAGAAAAACATTTATTCGACGCAAGGCCCAAGACACAACATAACAATCTTTAAAAAAAAAAAATAATTACAAATACACATAATGAACAGAGTAGGGTTGTTGAGGATTCCTCTTCCTCTGCCTCATAATGAGGAAGTTCCGCAATATTTTGGGTTCCTCAACCGTTTCCGCATCCTCATAAATAAAAACAAAAAAATCCTCTTCCGCTAACGCTTCCTCAAAATTTAAGAGGAATTTATGAGGAATTTAATTGCGCATGCGCGTCTCGTATCCATGGCAACGCACGCACAAGCCGCAGCGCGATGCCGAGCCGAACAAGCGAGCAAGGCCTCCCCACCCGCCACTGGCACTGTTCCTTGCTAGTTTGTTTTAATTTTATTGACATACATTACATACAATATTATGTTTTTACGCGTAAGCAACTAACAACAATTAATTTTGATTAATAGTATTCAATTCTTTTATTGTGATTAATAATATTTGACTTAAGTACCTAATTAACAAAGAAATAAAGACTGCATTCTTATTTTCATTTCAAATTTCTTAATTACATTGTATCATTCACTCATCTTTTTTTGTGTGCGTGTGTTGTGTAGATACGAGTATGTTACTGAACTCGTCCGTAACTGCTGGACCGATTTCGATTATTCATTATTATGTGTGTTTTGAGAATGGTTTAGATCAGAGGTTCCCAAACTTTTTTTTCTTGTAGACCCTTTACAATTTTTTCTGGTTTCTGTGGACCCCCGTCTTTGCGACATTTATATCACATGCTCATATTTCCATTTTTATTCACGCCTACGTAGACCCCCATCGAGTCTCCCATGGACCACTTTGGGAATCACTGGTATGATGTAAGTAAATTGGTACTATCAGTGTTTGTGTTGAGATCCATTATCGTGGACCCCCATTTTCATTTTACGGACCACCAATTCTTTTTTTGGCTGACGCAGACCCCTTACACGTTGTCATAGACCCCCTAGGGGTCACTGGTTGGGAATCACTGGTTTAGATTCATAGTTTGGTCCACTGGAATATGCCTTTTTAATAATTTTTTTACATACATACACATTTACATTACATACTTAGTTATGTACATAGAGATAGGACAGCGGATTTTGGGGGTTTGGTCCGCTAGTATTTATAATTTCGTATCATCCCCTTTTCATCTTTCTGAAGCGCGCAAGGCCTCGCGGCTAGGTAGAACGCAAGCTACTCGATTAAGCGATATGGGTGCGGTCGGGTATGTGACGGGTGACCACTAGTGGCAAATTAAAATGCGCGATTCCGTGCTTCGGAGAGCACGTTAAGCCCGTTTATTCCCATCGGCTCCCTCTGAGACCGGCACCGGAGTCGACCCCGGTGGTCGTTAGTTTCATTTGCCCCCTTCATAGTTATACTGCAATGGTTTATTCGAATTTCGCATCGGACGTCGAAAATTGACTTAGGTGACAATTTTTTCAATTTGTAAATTTTTTCGTCATGATTGTCGTTTTCATGGTTCTTGAGGGTGACATTCGATAGTGGTGGCAAAATATAGATCCAAGATGGCGGCTGCATGAAGTTGTCAACTTTTTCGTCATGGGTGTGGTTTTCATGGTTCATGAGGGTGTTGAAACCGATAGTTTTTTTGACACCACTATCTGATTCAACACCCTTATGAACCATGTAAACGACACCCATGACGAAAAAGATGTCAATTCCATGCAGCCGCCATCTTGGATTTACATTTTGACACCACTATCGGATTCAACACCCTTATGAACAATGTAAACGACACCCATGACGAAAAAGTTGACAACTTCTAGCAGCCGCCATCTTGGATCCATATTTTGACACCACTATCGAATTCAACACCCACAAGAACCATGAAAACGACACTCATGACGAAATCATTGACAAATTGTCAAATTAAAAAATTGTCATCTAAGTCAATTTTCAACTATTGGTACCTAACGTCCGATACGAAATGCGAATAAACCATTGCAGTATAACTATGAAGAGGGCAAATGAAACTAACGACCTCCCCTGTACCGGTCTCAGAGGGGGCCGATGGGAATAAAGGGTTAAGCCAACGGTCCCGGTTGCTATAGATAAATAACAGTCGTTAAACCTTGTCCCATGTATGAGTGGTTTGAAGACATCCGACAGCGGGTTGGCCACTAACCGTTATCTCCGTGGTGGAGTAAGCTCCAGGCCTGCCCTCAAGAAGGGAAGATACTCGTGCCCAGCAATGGGACGTTTCAACGGTTCATTAATATTATTATATCATTAACTGCCTCAGTAGCGTAGTGGTAGCAGGCCAATACTACTACGCGGGGGGTTCTGGGTTCGAATCCCGGGTCGGGGACTATCAGAGATAACGATTAAAAATCCTATAATTCTGGTGCTATTGGGATTTTTCCAATTTCTGGAAGTTTCCCAGTAGGGTACCTCGAAGTTTGGCAATGAGCCCGGAGATGGCAACAGGTTCGCGAAAACGTAACCGGCGAGTTGTGGGTGTTTGCATGTATGGTTGAATGCATGCATTTACCTCTGCCTACCCCTTCGGGGATTACCGGCGTGAAGTTACGTACGTTCTTCCTCTTCCGCTTCATCATCTGCATCCTCCTCCTCTTTAAAAAATCCTCTTTCTCATCCGCATCCTCTAAATTTGCGCGTCACAATTCCTCTTCCTCCTCCTCTTCCACATAATCACTTCCTCAACAACCCTAGAACAGAGACAAAAAAATAACAAAGATTTTTTAAAATGCTAGAAAATGAAATATATATATATATATATATATATATATATTATAATAACCTATGGTTGGTTGCAGAGGCCCAGGAAGACCAAGGCTGACCTACCATGACCAAATAGGTCGAGTTCTGTCTGATGGTGGGGTCAAAAGTCTTAGGAATCGGCGTGCATGTATGAAGAGAATGATGAAGGTAGACGAGGCACGAGAGGTTTGTCAGAACCGGGATGTCTGGCGCTCTACACTCTCTGCCTACCCCGTTAGGGACCTGGCGTGAAGATACATACATACATACATACATAATAACCTACTTTAGTAATAAGTAGTTGGTTGTGTCACACTACTACTTAGGTATGTTCCAAATATTTCTGTGCATGTAAGACAATGATATTATGTACCCTTTCTACGTGCTACGCTTGATGTTTTCAATGAGAGTCTATTGTTACGTCTCCGGAGTTTGTTCATTTTTAGGGCAAGCCGTAGACAAATGGCAAAAAATGGAACCCTGATAGATAGGTGATTAACTTAAAAATGTGCCTCCTTGAAAAACAAAATCCTACCTTGCCTGTAGCCCGACATGCACTTGGTTAGTTTTTAATAATCAAAGACTTAAACTGAAAATATAAATTTTATCTATTAGGTACATACGCTCCTTACATAACTTCACTTATATGAAGCGTATTAAGCAAACCGGTCGAGTTACTACCCAGAGTTAATCTGATCTCGTTCCATGTCCTTTGACCCTTGGTTTCCTTCCACGAAGCCACGGTTCTGAACACGTGTAATGTATGATCATACGTGACACATTTTGTAATTTGTCTTAGAAATACCTTTATATGCCCGTCACGTGTATGTGATGCTATGACCATGTGATTTGTCGACTATTGACCACAAAAAAATACCGAATAACTTTTGGAATCCGATTGAATATACGCTTAGACGTCCGTTTTGTGAATAAAAATTATGACTTCATAACTACGTGTCTATTGGACAGAAGTAGATAGCTTTGCGTGGACATTTTAGGGAACAACATGGTCTCCTAGTACGACTGGATCAGACTGGATCAGAAATGATAATACCTAATAATTATTTTTACTCAAAAACACTGTAAATAAGAATAGAAAGGAAATAAAATGTCTTCAGGAGACAAACAAAGTAGCTGACATAAATGAAAATTACGAAACATTTTTTAATACCTACTATATAGGTATTTCTGCGAATGCGAGACAATAGGTACTCGTATTAAAATGTGTTTTTGGTGCTAGAGCTCCAGTGACGGAGCTCGCGAGTGTAGGCACCACCGCATTACCTAATATACTTGCCGCTAAATGGTAGTGTTCAGCACTATCGTGTTCCGGTCAGGTGGTAATGTACGGCTCTGTAATTTCCGGCACAGAGACATAACATCTTAAGCCTCAGGAGTGGTAACGCATCTGTATTTTGACCTTGGTCTTTGTGTGGGTGTCTATAGGCTGCAGTCATCACTTAACATCAATGTGAACTGCATGCTTGTTTGCCACATCCATTACATAAAAAAATGAACAGACGTTAGGTACACTCTATAAATAAAAAGAAAAGTCCTGATTCACTGATTGGCATATCAACACCCAGCACAGTATCAAGAAAGCTGAAGAAGTTTTCACAGGGGTTAATCTTAGGGGAAAAACTATGAATTTATTTAAAGTCTCCCTAAGATATATTAAATAGAGGATAGTTTGTATAGATTAAAACTTTGCACAATTATACTTCATCACCAATTAAGCGGGACATCTACTTTATGTTGTCCCGCTTAATACCCCATAGCCACTTGCTATGTGAACTACATACCTATTTGTTTGCCACTATCGCATGGCCCTGTAATTTCCGGCACAGAGGCATAACACCTTAGGCCTCAAGAGTGGTAACGCTTCTGCATTTTGACCTTGGTCTTTGTGTGGGTGTCTATAGGCTGCAGTCATCACTTAACATCAATGTGAACTACATGCTTGTTTTCCACTTCCGTTACATTAAAAAATCGTATTTCCGGAATAGTATTTAGGTATCTATTCCGTGATCGTATTTATACATATAGGTATATTTTTATGTAATGAGGTATACGTACTAAATTACTAATACAAAACTGGCGAAGAACTAAAGCCTCTTCCACCTACTCGATATAAGATACCGGTCCAATGTGAAATCCAGATGCTTTTCAACAATTTAACTACATAATACATATTTATGTGTATATTAATAATAATAAAAATATCTTGATCTGGCTCACGAGGTTGTCGCCATGTGGGATGTGGATTCGGCCATCATTTTGCCGATAGTCGTATCGGTGAACGGGCTGATAGCGAAGAGCCTCGACCAACATCTCAAGAGGCTCTCGCTAGGTGGATGGATCAAGGGTCTGATACAGAAAGCAGTACTCCTCGGCACGGCACGCATAGTGAGGAGGTTCCTGTCTCTGTGTCCCTAACCACCGGCAGCTTGGACCCTGCTCTCGCTGCCGGCGGCACACTATTTTTTAATTTTTTATATATATATTTGTTGTTTTTTTTTTATACATATATATGTAAAAAAATATAAAATAAGTTGAATCAATAAATAAGTGGAATAATAATAATAATGGCTGTTTGGGGGGCCCACCAAGGAGAGGCGAGTCACCACCTGCCTAAAGTAGGATTCGATAATGTGAGATGTTGAATATAGGCAGGTGCCGGATCTCACTCCATAGGCCCAGCCAGCAGTCCTCCCCAGTTCACCCACATAGCCCAAAGTTTGGCGAATCACTTATCATTACAATAGTCCCATTATATTCTGCGGGGTCTGTCTGTGTCTGTATTAACTATTGATGCAGCCAGAGAGAGGTCCCGCCGAATATAACCCATTACAAAGTAGATCAAAATTCTCGAAAGGGCCTCTACGTGTTGGACCTCCCATGTCCCCGCGCAAGCCTGACAAAGGTCCGGGGTTCAAATTGGATCCCGTGCTGACGAGAGACATAATAATGGCAACCCATTATACGTCCCACTGCTGGGCACGAGTCTCTCCCCTTTTTGGGGGAGGCCTGGAGCTTACTCCACCACGCTGCTCCAATGCGGATTGGTGGAGGTGAGTGGGTTAGTGGCCAACCCACTGTCGGATGTTTTCAAACCGCCCATAAGGCCTCCGACGAGGTTTAACGACTGCTATCCATCGATAGCAACCGATTCCGACGGCTTAACGTGCCCTCCGAAGCACGGAAACGCGCATTTAATTTGCCACTAGCGGTCACCCATCACACTACCCGACCGCGCCCGTAGTGCTTAACCGAGCAGATCGCTTCCGATCTACACCAGCCGCTGGGCCATGCGCGCTTCGAAAGCGGTTAACTGCGTGTCGGGCAGTGTATATTAACTACGCGTAAACATGAATAAGTCATAACTAGGGAAAGAAATGCATAACAAACAGCACCTAATTATTTAAGGTGTTGAAATAATTAATTGAGTCCGGTGTGGAAGAAATAAAAGGTGTCCTAATAGTAATGTAAGATTATCATTATTATGAAAACAAGTTTTTCTTTAGATTGTTTTTCATTGAATAATAAAGTTCATAAGATATGATTATGAGTGGAGCAACACACACTACGATGGCAGATACGCAATCTTTTGTACTTACAATTATCATTTTGCATAAATGTCCCTGAATTTCCTCATTTGCTGCACGGGTTGTTGTAGAGTTGTTGGCATGGATCTTCGAATTCAAAAAGAAATCCAAAAGGGCTAAAAACATGACGTAGAAGCCAATCCTGAAAGCCAAACCGACACAAGAGAGGAAAAAGTTGTTACCTAATTTTTGTTAGTTGGGCTCCCCTTCCCTCCCCCTCTACCAGCTAAACGGTGGTATTTGATCACCTGAAAAACCCATTATACGTCCCACTGCTGGGCACGAATCTCTCCCCTTTTTGGGGGCAGGCCCGGAGCTTACTCCATCACGCTGCTCCAATGCGGATTGGTGGAGGTGGGTGGGTTAGTGGCCAACCCGCTGTCGTACGTCAAACCGCCCATAAGGCCTCTGACAAGGTTTAACGACTGCTATCGATCGATTAGCACGGAAACGCGCATTTAATTTGCCACTAGCGGTCACCCATCACACTACCCGCGCCCGTAGTGCTTAACCGAGTAGATCGCGTACGATCTACACCAGCCGCCGAGCCATGCGCGCTTCACCTGAAAAAAAAGTGTATAATTATAACGAATTCAAATAGAAAACCACCACAGCTAGTTAGCTGCCTAAGCCTAGTAAGCTAAGCCTAGTTAGACTTAACAAATTTACGAGAACAAATGTACAACTGAAAAAATGTACTGAAAACGGAACCCTACATTGTTCGTAACCCGACACGCAGTTAACCGCTTTTTAGTGACCACTGCTCCAATGATGGAAAATGTAAATGTTGGGTTAATTTTAGGACATCCTTTATTTAGACCCACGGAACTCATTATCGTCACTTAGCAAGCTTCGGGCAATAATCGTTCTTTTCCTATTATTAATTAGCTGCTCATTTAACTTAACAACCTTATCTCCCGCGGTGTGATGCTGTATACGATCTTAATGATTTCTGTTAGTTGTAAATATTTATTTAACTTGCTGTGGGAATAGAGGTGTTATAATGTTTTCAAATTCAAATATTTAAAATTCAAGATGGTGGTATCCAAAATAATGGATAGTGGTTACGGTTACTGTATAATGAATCTTACTGGTATTTAAATACATATTATTTTTACTGGTGGTAGAGCTCCAGTGACGGAGCTCACGGGCGTAGGCACCACCGCATTACCTAAATGACTTGCCGCTAAATGGTAGTGTTCAGCACTATCGTGTTCCGGTCAGGTGGTAATGTACGGCTCTGTAATTTCCGGCATAGAGGCATAACACCTTAGACCTCAGGAGTGGTAACGCATCTGCATTTTGACCTTGGTCTTCATGTGAGTGTCTATAGGCTGCAGTCATCACTTAACATCAATGTGAACTGCATGCCACTTCCATTACACAAAAAAAAACCATAATAAGCATAACCCATATTAAGGGCGCTTTACCACCAAACATTTATGCAACAATGACGTCAGGAGGTCAAAGCAAAGCTTTTAAACTATGGTTATTACCAGGTGTAGCGAAGCTATATTACTAGCAAATTTTATACTCGATACCTATATTAATAACAAACTTTTATCGTACTAAATGAAGTGAAGTGGTTGCTGAAATACTAGGCGTAGACTATGTAAGTAGTGTAAAGCTATTGGGCTATTCCCGATCTAAGAGATCTTCCCGAGAAGAGATCGAGAATATATTTTATTTTTAAAGAAAAATGGAAAGAAAAATTTGACTTCAGGCGAGACTCGAACTCGCGGCCTACTGGGACTCTAGTCCAGCCGCTCTTCCAATTGACCTACTGAAGTCCTGCCCGATTTGTCAAATCTTTCCTTCACATCTATTGCATTGCTTTATGGTAGCAGCAGCGCCATCTATTACCAACTATGCTAGTTAGGCAACCGATTTAATAGACTTTTCAGTTTATTGAATATCGTAAAGAAGTCGCTTTTACCCTTAATAATTGTTTTATATTATTTCGCAATAACACATGCTTGAGAAATATATTTTATTTTTAAAGAAAAATGGAAAGAAAAATTTGACTTCAGGCGAGACTCGAACTCGCGGCCTACTGGGAATCTAGTCCAGCCGCTCTTCCAATTGAGCTACTGAAGTCCTGCCCGATTTGTCAAATCTTTCCTTCACATCTATTGCATTGCTTTATGGTAGCAGCAGGGCCATCGAGATAGATAGATCGATAGCTTTAATTTGATTCTCTAATTACAGACCTCAAGATACCCTAAGTCAATTTGGCGTTAATCCTGAACGCTACGCAAGGCATTTACGAAATCGATGGAGGTAACTACATATACGAGGTGTGTTCAAAATGTAACGAGTTCGCTTATAAAAAAAATCTTTTATTATGTTGGTAGTTGGATAAAATTTTCAGCAATATTCATTGATTACTTTTTAAGTTGCACCGCTAATGTTAGACGTGTTAATCGAGCTCGGCTATTTATCTTGGTTAAAAATGGAATAAATATGTTTATTTAATTGGGCGTATAAAATTAAATTAAGTGTTATAAAGTGCGTGAAATGTTGACAAACGCATATGGTGAGTCTGCAATGAGTATAACAAGGATTTACGAGTAGCGTTTCACAGATGGCCGCCAAAATATTGAAGTCGGCGAACTGGCGAACGACTCGGACGCCCAAGCACATCAACAACCGATGAAAACGTGAAAAAAGTGAAAGAAATGTATGTATGTATGTATGTATCTTCAAGTCTGGTCCCTAACAGGGTAGGCAGAGAGTGTGGAGCGCCAGAAAAGAAAAAGATGAATTTAAATTGAAATTATGAATGATCGCCGAATCACAATAAGATAGTCGCTGATGAGGTTGGCATATCAATTGGCTCATATTATAACGTTATTAATTTTGCTTTTCTGTTAATTTTGCGTATGAAACGTGTGGCAACAAAATTTGTTCCAGAATTATTGAATTTCGAACAAAAACAGCGGCGAATGGAAGTTGCTCAGGAGTCACTAAATGAAAAACTACTGAAATGTGTTATAGCATGTGTCGAAACATAAGACAACATTAGAAGGCCGTCATATTACAAGCATACCATAGTTTAAAGAATTTATTTCTCAAAAGAATTACATCTAATTCACTTACAGAGAAACATTAAATCATATCTAAAAGTATAAGTTTCGCATTTAGCGTACAGTGTTACGAAACTATGTAAGTGGGCATAGATGACATTATAAGCGAATCGCTGAACGAGCTAAAAGCTATAGGTATACATAGGTCGAGTTTTAGAAGTGTTTCGAGGATTGGCAAAAGCATTGGCACAATGCGTATATTCCGTATGGACACCTTTGAAGGCGACAACATTAATTTAGATGAATAAATAAATATTTTTTTCATAAAACAAAAATTCCCGTTACTTTTGAACACACTATGTATGTAGCTACATATAATTTTTCTAGCTGCTGTCAGACCAATGTCACGTTAGTCTGCACGGGAACGCTGCGGAAGCTGAAAATCTGAAAAGCGACCGAAACGTCGGGTTTTTCATTTTAGTTTAACGTAAACCCGTAAAAATAGTTTTATTTCATTCAACAAATCTTTTGAATCATTTCATTGTTAATATCCTATCAAATTAAGGTTGGGTTCTCAGTGCCATTAAAACATTTGTTCATTTGTAAAACATTTGTTCCTTTGAGTACCTGTTGTCGTAATGCACTTCGCATTACGACTGCGACTGAATACTGGACGGAATTATACCTATGGGTTCACTAAAAGCTAAATTCTGTTGAAATATAAAGCTGCTCATTTTTAATGTTCACATAATCTTGAACTTTAGGGGCTATTACGGATGATCATTAAACTTTAACACCAAGATCATCAGGTTGCCAACCTTTGGCCTCGACTTTGACCAAAGCGCAGGTGGTGGAAAAGGGCGATTCAGTGCCTATTTATCTAGATTATTCTGACAAAACCTACATCGAATTGATTATGATTTTCGCTCTTTCTCTATCAAATGGTACTGGTGGTAGAAACCACCGCATTACTTAATTAATCTGCCGCCAAATGGTAGTGTTTAGAACTATCGTATAATAGTTAGATGTTAACTCTCCTAGCGCTAGTATCGCTGCTAGAAAAAATTCTAGGATTTGGTTAGGTTACTAACCCTAGCTTCGACTGTCCAAAAATCATCATTATTCAGAAACATACATAACATATAATCATTGATAAGTAGGTACCTACCTGGTAAATATAAAAGAGTAACTTCGATTGAACTAATAGAATTCATCATTTTGAAATGCCGTCTCGATCAATAAAACTATATTAGATATAGGCGTGCTGCAACCCATCAAATTATGTGTGATTCATAAATTTTTCATGAATTCCGTTCCACACAACGTTAATGCTGTATATTTATTATAGTTTAAGTTCGATACCTATTAATCTATACAAATAAATAAAATTGGAATAAAAATAGCCGATTTTTACTAAATGCACACATTGTTTTGGTCATTGTTTTAACAATTTTTGTCTGTCTGTCTGTCTGTCTGTTCCCGCTAATCTCGGGAACGGCTGGACCGATTTTGACGGGACTTTCACTGGCAGATAGCTTATGTAATAAGGAGTAACTTAGCACTTTTATACTAGCTGCACCCACGGCTTTGTCCGGGTTATCTTCCCCGACAAAGCTGAATAATCATAAATTCTCACGCGGACGAAGTCGCGGGCACAGCTAGTTTTAATGTTTATTCGCAGATATCACTCGCTTAATCTAAACATGTAGATATAATGTACTTTGTGGGGAAACTACTGATGTGATTTAAACGTAGATTCATTAAATAAGGACGATACATCTAAAAGGGAAAATACGATTGGCATCCAAAATGTTAAACGGTTAGACATGCATATTCTCTTTGGAATCTTCCAAGAAAGTGTATTCTAAAAACTTAATTTTATTCATGATCTACCTATATTTAAAGGAGCCGGTTTCAAAGAAGGGCAATTTGTGAACTTAATAACAATGATAGAATCGTTTAAACAAAGGTTTAGGCTTGGAGTATTTGAATATTTTGTCCTTTTGAAGAACAGGTTTTTGGGTGTATAAAATAAGTCGGTAGATGCTTTAATATATTCATCATAGTTGAGAATGAAATAGGAAAAGTAATTACATTAATTTAACTTAATTTTGAGTTGTCGCCAAATAAATATACCTAATTCATAAAACTTAAAAACTACATGTTCTTTTTACTGGTTACCACCAGTAAAAAGAACCGCGAGCTCCAGTGACGGAGCTCGCGGGCGTAGGCACCACCGCATTACAATATACTTGCCACTAAATGGTAGTGTTCAGCACTATCGTGTTCCGGTCAGGTGGTAATGTACGGCCCTGTAATTTCCGGCACAGAGGCATAACACAGGCGCATCTGCTATTTGACCTAGGTCTTTGTGTGGGTGTCTATGGCTGCAGTTATCACTTACCATCAATGTGAACTGCATGCTTGTTTGCCACTTCCATTACATAAAAAAAATATATATATACCTATAATAATTATCTTTAGGGGTCACCATAAAGCGTAATTAAAATGCCGGTTGCAAGGGTGTAAGGTTGGGGAAAAAGTTTCTTCGCATTTTTAAGATAATTCAAAACATTTTTTAATATAATAATAATAATAATAATGGCAACCCATTATACGGCCCACTGCTGGGCACGAGTCTCTCCCCTTTTTTGGGGGGAGGCCTGGAGCTTACTCCACCACGCTGCTCCAATGCGGATTGGTGCAGGTGGGTGGGTTAGTGGCCAACCCGCTGTCGGATGTTTTCAAACCGCCCATTAGGCCTTCGACAAGGTTTAACGACTGCTATCCATCGATAGCAACCGGGACCGACGGCTTAACGTGCCACTAGCGGTCACCCATCACACTACCCGACCGCGCCCGTAGTGCTTAACCGAGCAGATCGCTTACGATCTACACCAGCCGCTGGGCCATGCGCGCATTTTTTAATATAGTTTATTTAAATTTTACTAAAGTATGTATGTACCATTTTGTTCGATAACCTTTTGCCATCTTGTAGGTAGGGACATGATCCCATTGCTATAAAAATTTTGGGACTTCTCATCAAAATACCGCGACAAGTGGATTTGGCAGTCCTCTCGTGATGTTAACCTAACATTGCATAAAGAATTCTGAAGAGACCGAAACAGGTGGAAATCTGAAGGTGCAAGGTCAGGACTATACGGCGGATGCATTAACACCTCCCAGCCAAACTCTCTTAATTTTTGCTGAGTGGCTATAGATGTGTGAGGTCTAGCGTTATGATGATGAAACACCACACCTCTTCTGTTGATCAATTCCGGCCGCTTTCTCTCAACTTCTTGCTTTAAACTCATCAGTTGTTCGCAGTAGAGTTCAGAATCGATAGTCCTGCCTGGTGGTAATAGCTCATAATGAATAATGCCCTTCCAATCCCACCACACACACAACATCACCTTATTGCGAGTTAACCCGGGTTTCGCCACAGTCTGTGAAGCCTGACCGGCCTTTGACCACGACCTTTTTCGCACGTTCTTGTCGTACGTGATCCACTTTTCATCACCAGTTATCAGCTTCTTCAAAAATGATTCGGTTTCATTACGTCGTAATAAAGAATCACAAATGAGTACACGGTTCATTAGGTTTATTTCAGTGAGCTCAAATATAGAGCTTTTTTTTGGTACCCAGCTTTTTTCAAATGCGCCAAAACTGTTTTGTGATCAATTCTCAGTTCTTCAGCTACGTCGTAACTACTGATATGTCGATCTTGCTCCACTTTTTCAAAAATGCATCCATTTTATCCGTAATCGGGCGACCAGAGCGAGGTGCATCTTTGACATCAAAATTTCCGGATTGAAAACGCTTAAACCAAATTTTTGCTACTCTCACAGACACTGCACTAGGTCCATAAACATCGCAAATTTTTTTCGCGGCTTGCGATGCATTTTTACCTTTTTTGTAGTAAAATTTTAAAATGTATCGAATTTCTTCATTAGATTCACTCATCTTGACAGTATGAAAAACAAATGAAAATCACACATTTGCCTAATTTGAATTTGGAATTATGTTCTTTAAAATTTTAACTTTCAATGATACCAAAACCAGCCAGATACAAATACTACAGCCAAAGAGATTTTATTACAAGTTCATACATACTATTATGCGAAAAGACTTTTTCCCCAACCTATTATTAAGTAAACACCAGTCGCGCAACTTCTTGTTGACTCGCGCCAACACCATTGCTTTCTCAATATTGTGATATTATGTCCAATGACAGTTGGCTAGCTAGGAATGATTGAAAATTCCCTTCCAAGAAACGTGAAATGGGAGGAGGGTAGCGGCGCCGGGCCGCCGGCAGCGCCGCATTCCTTCTGACCGCAGCCCTGTGTTTTGACTCGGCTTCACTACACTTCTGCGATTTTATTCATTCTCAAACCACCAAGAACTCAACGGGATGTAAGAAGCGTCATTTTAATAAAGGCACCGTAGGGAGGTACTGGACTAATGTTACGTTAATTAATTGATTTCTAAGGATGGATAATATGGATATATTTAATGAGAAGGATCAAGTTATTGTTGGTATGTATGCGGTCTGTAAAGAGGCTTCAGATATGGTACAAATGTATTGAAAAATATCCAAAAAGGTAAAGCTACGTAGCAATTTAAAACATTTTTGATATCAATTTCATTTCAGTACATAATTTTATCAAACCGCGGTATAGGAAGGGTTACGTTTTTCAGCTATAGTATCTGGTAGCTTGTCGCTTGATCACATCTTATACGGTGGTAATAAAAGCTATATTTGATTGATGGTAAAAGAATACTGCAATCGATATTCATGTATAGTAACAAACGAGAGATGTCTATGAACGACCGCCTGAAATCTTGAAGTTCACGCGTTTTTAGCTACATTACTTACCACCTAAGTGGAATACATTATTATTGAACACTAGCTGTGCCCGCGACTTCGTTAGCGTGACAATTTATAATTGTTCAGTATCTACCCGGACGAAGTCGTGGGCGCAGCTAGTATAAAAGTAGCCTAAGTTACCCCTTATTACATAAGATATCTGCCATTGAAAGTCTCGTCAAAATCGGTCCAGCCTGAAAACCGTCACCCAACAGTGACATTTTTGTTGATATTTCAACATTAGGCCGGTGTCTTGTAATTTAATTTAGGAACTTTATTAAATCTTCATACTAAGATAAAGAAAGCAGACAAAGCAGTAGTAATCCGAGATCATGATACACCAGTAGGCGTAGGAAAAGACGCCTCAAACAAACCGAACAAAATAATATAAACTGAAATCCACAACAAAAAGACATTACACAATCAAATGATTACGATGTAGGACAATGAATAAACGAGTGGGGCACAGGAAATATACAAGTTGGACACACGCCATTACAATTAGTGGCGGACAAGACACCGATCGCTACTGTCATTATCGTCACGCAAATTGAACAGTTTTATGGACAGTGTTTCGAAACAACTGAATCTCACGGATTACGTTTTGATTTTGATGGGAAATAGAAATAGAGTTTAGAGAGTCGAAAGGTTGACAACACGTAATAATATACCTAGATCGAGGTCGTGTGAGTGGATTTAGGCGAAAGTTGGTATAAAAATTTTAAACACAAAAAACTAAATGCAGTTTTAATAAACGAGTATCATTATATAATATTCTTTTTTACTAAAGGTAGGGTCTCAGGGCGAGATTCACAGACTGCACTACGACTTTACTTTCGAGCAAAGTACGCTTCAAACTGTCAAAACCCATACATTTTTGACAGTTCTAAGCATACTTTGCTCAAAGTAAAGTCGTAGTGCGGTCTGTCAATCTGAGCCTCAGTCTAGGGCCTCGTGGGCGTAGGCACCACCGCTTTACCTAATCTATCCGCCACCAAATGGTGTGTTGAGCACTATCGTGTTCCGGTTAAAGTTACATGGTAATGTATGGTACCTAATAATCTATCACAGAGACATAACAACTAAGGTCTCAGGGGTGGCAACGCGTTTGCATTTTTACCTCTGGTTTGTGTGTAGATAGGCTGTAGTCATCACTCAACATTCATGTGAACTACTTACATGCTCCGGTGGCAATCGCCGCGGGGGCAACTGGGAATAATTCCTTGTTTGTCACTTTCATCTCACAAGGCTGTTACGAACTTAATATTTATTTACTAGGAATGGTAAACAGGCAGAGATAAAGACAATGCATTCATCATCATTCCTGAATACACCTCAAGTCTTTTGATATATAAAATAAATACTTTTTACTGGTGGTAGAATTTTAGTATGGGAACACGATATCATAGGTACCACCACCGCATTGGGGGGATTTTGATGGGGCTGTCTCGTTTCTGTAACGCATCAGGGATGTTTGCTGAAGCTCGTGTCGACTTATTTTATACGACAATGAGAAAACGATGCGCGCTTCCCAGGTGCGCTGAGTGCGGGCTAGCCCTAACATTATCCTGAACTGTATTTTGAGCAGGTTGAATTGTCCAAAGAATAGTTTATTTATCTATTCCGTGGGAGTGTCTATATGTGAATCACTGCTGCAAGCTGTACTGTACTGGATGTGTAGGCGTGATTCACATGGTGATAGTGAAACTGATTTATGTTTAATTTAAGAATAGGAATACTAACATAGAACTAAGTAATATTGTTACTAACAGTATGATGAGCTTTGTTGCTTTATTAAATTAATGAATAATAATAATTGCCTCATCTATCTGCTGCTAAATGGTAGTGGTCAGCAGTATCATTTTCCAGTGAGATGGTAATCTATGGCCCTTTAGTAATTATCACAGAGGCAAAACTAGGTAGGTTCTGGTTTGCATGTGCTACATTGCACTTTAGTAGATAGTAGTTGATTTGTATTTATACAAATATATATCCAACTAGCTGTTGCCCGCGAATTCGCCCGCGTGAATGTCGTTTTATAAATATTTTTTCCTGAATTTTTAAAAATATAATCTATAAACCTCACGGAGCCCGAGACCTTTCCAACGAATGCAAAACCGTGGAAATCGGTTCGTGCGTTCTGGAGTTATAGCGTCAGGAAGGAAAATCCGACTTATTTGTATATTATAGATAGTATAATTATCAACGACTGTACTTTATGTTACAATGTAATTTAAATATCTCTTTTTCCGAGAATTAAGTAAATATAAATTAAAATGTCATAATCCAACTTTCTTAGAACAGTAGTTAAGTATACGTGCGCTAGCGCAAGTTATCATTACCCTAGTCTATGTCTGTAGTTACAAGATTATTCTGAAACAAAGCTCACGCGATTCGAATGGAGCGAGTTCGCGTGGCTGCTTTAACAAATATTACGTTTGATGCCCCATCCAAACTCTCTACGAGGCTACACGAGCATGAGAGTGTGGACGATGCATTCGTGTACCCTGCTTTTCTCTAGCCTCGCCTAGCGGTCGCTACACTTCGTGTCGCTTTTTTAACGCTAGTGGGTGAGGCAAGTAAATCAACCAGTGGACAACTGATTAATGGAATGTGAACGGCTAGCCTCCACTCGCCAGATGGAACATAAGATTCATTTAATCCATAAAGTTCTATCCTGTAAAACAAAACTCTCAATTGATTTTACTGGTGGTAGAGTTCCAGTACAGGAGCTTGAGTTCATAGGCACCATCTCATTACATTATCTATCTGCTGCCAAATGGTAGTATTCAGCACTATCATATTCCAGTTAGATGGTAATGTAAGTAAGAACTATCACAGAAACATAACAACTTACGCCTCAGGCGTGGCAACGCATCTGCATTTTAACCGCTGTTTTTTATGTAGATGTCTATAGGCTGCAGTCATCAGTTCATATCAATGTGAGTTGCAGGGGCGGCTTAACTTATAATGCAATGCACACGGGCGCCGCGGCGCTATAGGTAGGTACCTACTTATAAAATAGTTTGTTGGAATATGAAAAAACTTTCTTGTTACGACGGCAAAGTAGTATATACCCAGTTATAGCCTATAGCCGCGGGGAGAGAGGCCTAGGTGGCGCCAGGATTCTATTGCACACGGGCGCTACACGAGCTAGAGCCGCCCCTGGTGAGCAGCACGCATGTTTGCACCTTCCTTATCTAAAAAAATCTAAAAAAAAAATGTTTGTAGAATAACCTCGCTGGACACGCAAGCGCGACGCTTGATGCTCGAAACAACATGATAACCATATGAACCATATGATGTTCACTACGCGAAACGTTGCATCGTTACGTTACATCAGTGTTGTAAGTTGTACCTAAGCGTTATCCTTCTTTCACACAAGCAGAGGGTTGCCACCTATTGAGAAAAAGATCGGGACTCTCGGACTGCCAGATGGTCATCAGAGACGGTCGAATTTGGGTCAAATTTAGGTCATAGAAACGACTACTGGAAAAGAAAATTTGTATTTATGCGAATTATTTTTCACGTATTTGTTACGAGCCACGTCCTTAATTCGCCATTCACAACACCAGGCGTTTTAATTGGACGCATGCAGACTATGTAGAGCCTTGTAGAATACATTCTTAACAGACAGTGTTTGTAGAGTCACGCATAGAGCGCAAATGGCTTTGAGTCTAAATATTTGTTAAGTTTATTATGCAGACATGAAGGGAGCTAAACATTAAATAGGAAGGTTTCTTGCTTATTTATATCTTCTAGAAAATATAGTCACATGAAAAAGAATCAAATTTCACAAGAAATGATAAAATCATAATATTTCAGGTGTCCGACGGAATGTAAAAAAAGTGCTTCAAGCATTGAACAAAGAACATCATAAAATAAACTCTTAAGCGCTTTTTAATTGTTTTTGGTTATCCAACGAAACGTTATTGCCGAAAGAACGACTACAACAATCAAGTTCCACTAAATTAATTTAAGAAAAAAAAGAAAGTGTGATGAAACAATGGCGTTTGTTTCGAATCTTTTTATTCGTTTGGCCCTCGCTAGTTTTACCGGCGATTTCGCTCGTGCCAAGCCACTTAATTTTAACAACAAGCATTCTTTTATTGTACTGTCATCGGCGAAAATAAATCGTGATAAATTGAATAGGTATATGACCTATATGTGAAACGAGCATATAAGTAGTTACCTAAGCCCTACTAGGTATTTAAAATTTTCAGATAGCTATATACAATATCGTATGTCAGATTTTCTAATCAAATACATACACTTCAATCAATTACATTCAATCTGTAAAAGTAGCTGTAAGGATAGTTAGGGTCTTGCTTCTTGGCTCGCACAGGTTTCAAACGGATGTTTGAAAGAAGTTCTTTGAATTAAAACTCATACCAGAGAATATGTAATAATACTACTCATACAAAACATTAACTGCCCTGACTATTATAGCGACGTCTTTACAAAATATTATGAAATTGAAAAGTTTATTGCATTAGTTGCACGATTTGCATTGTTGGAAATATCGAGATGTTGTTACTGAAACCCCAGGGCAATGCAATAGAATGTGAAAGAGAAATTCCAGGGCAAGGTATGGGACTTTGGTAAGCTTATTAAATAAGGTTAAGCAACTGGGCTATTGATCCAGTGGTCGAGGGATCAGCGTCTGATGATTTTTTTTCTCTTAATTTTTTTATGTAAAAATCTTTATTACATATTTCACTCATGCATATATAGGTATTATTGCGATAAATACTTATATTAAAATCTACCAAATTAATATTAACTGTCTTGCCCATCAAACATTATAGGTACTTGAGATATGTAGGTACTTACTTACTCTATTTTTATTAGAAACGTAATCCAATAGGTAATAGATATATTATATTATACACCAATAATAGTTTAGTAGGTACCTATATATTTTTAATCAACACTATATAAAATAAGTAATTTACTTTCAGTAAGGCAACTATATATACAACACATTGTTTTAAGAAAACATAAAGAAGTTCCGTATGACTCAAAGATACTAACGAAAAGAAGAAAAAATACTACTGTAGGGATCCCCAAAACAAAAACTAAATTTGCGAGAAACCAGTATAACATTATGTCGGGATATTTATACAACAAACTCAACGAACAAATATCAATATATGGCAAACAAAAACATGAATGTAAAAAACAAATCATAAATTGGTTACAAACATTAAACTATGAGGAAACAGAAGCAATGTTGCAACATTTAATATAGCACGCTCGCACACACACACAATAACACACACACACATACACGAATACACTTTAGTTTTCATTATGTTCTTTTTTATATTAGTTTTATCGCCAAGTATGTATTAAACAAAATTTTATAAGTTATATTTAGTCTGTAAATGATCATAGTGCTTTTGTGCAACTTCATAAAGGGAAGAGCGGAGTCTCCAAACACAGGCATCCATATGCTTAAATGGAGGTTCCAATGTCAATGAAAAAGCTACTTTTGATTTGAAATAAAGATATTATTATTATGTCTCTGGGCCTATGGAGTGAGATCCGGCACCTGCCTATATTCAACATCTCACATTATCGAATCCTACTTTAGGCAGGTGGTGACTCGCCTCTCCTTGGTGGCCCCCCCAAACAGCCAACCCGATGGTCGACGGGGGGCAACACTGTTGAGAGAGGCTGGGGGTGTCGAGAGGTGTGGCCCCGGTTTCACCATCATGAGCGAGTAATCTCGAGCTCGGAGCGGGCTTCCCCGCTATTATGCCTTTAGACACTTCCACCCCCGAGTGTATGGCTCTTCCAGAAATTTAGACAACAGCCTATTATCTAAATTTCTGCAAATGCCATACCTCTAGCGCCCCACTCTGACCGGCCAATGAAGGCAAGCCAGAGGTGAGAGACCTGATGCTCTGTCCGGCCGTACCGCGGGACCCACTCCTACATCCATTCTGAGAGTGAGACAAGATGGAGGAGACTTCAATGTGCTTAGTTATTTTAACTCTCAGAATGGATGTAAGAACCTTATATACCGTCGATAGACAAGTTATTGGTCTATAATTTTTGGGTTCCGCGGTACTACCTGTTTTATGGAGCAGGTGGGTTACACCAGTCGTTAGAGATTGTGGAAGAGAGCCTGATTCCAGCGATGACTGAAACTGGATTGCTAAACGAGCGTGCGAACTTCGCAGCCACTTTAACCAGAAATTATGCAGTCCGTCCGGTCCCGGCGATTTCCAGTTCGGCATCGGACGGACTGCATTGGCTACGTCTTCTTCTGTGACATTTATGGAATCCATTTCTTGAATTGGTTCGCACGCTCTTTCAACATCCCGCATCCAGCCACCCTCAGAGTGACCGACCGGTTCCGACCAGATGCTTCGCCAAAATGAAAGCATAGCATCATCATCTGGCCGACCCCGGTCAGCCACTCCTTGGTTAGGCCGCTCCCACAGTCTATAGACCCGCCTTTGATCACCTTGGAACATGCTATTCTGTTCATACCGGTCCACGCGTTCTTTATAACGCCTAATCCGGTTTGCCCATGCATAAACTTTCTGCCTCAGGAAGTCAATGCGCTCTGTAAGGCGAGCTGGATAGTCCTGGGGGCTGACTCCAGTCCCTAAAAACGCCCGTCTCACAAAACGCACTACCCTTGGGCGTGTATTGCCCATCCTAAAGCAGATTAGCTTGCCAATGAGTGCTCTGGCTTCAGCGATACGCCGCTCGATCCGGAACTGCCAGACTGGTGTTGTAGGTTTCGGCCGCGTAGCTGTATCAGGACTTGGTAACTTGACATGAGCTACACGGCACACAACGACAGCCGCGCAGTACAGGATCGAGTGAGTATCACCGAGATTTTCGCTGTTGTCAATGTATTCTGGCAACAGCGAATTCAGAGCACACACTAGCGCCACATTGCGTTTATGCATGGGCAACCGAGGCAAACGTGGCCTATCCGCGGGCAAAGTGGACCGATATTCACGAAGAGCATGCTCCAAGGCGCTCCTCAATTGATCAATGCATCGGGTACTTACAGTTGTTACCTGGTCTACCTCCTCCCCATCATCTGGTTCCGGTGCATTCGCGTTATTTTTTCGTTGCGTCGGTACCGTAGGTAGTGGTGGGGCGGGGTTGAGCGGTAACCCTGCATCTCGGTGCGTAGCCGATCAAGTACGCTGTCATCCAGCATGCGTCCACGCTGAATGACACGCACCTGATCCGATAGACGTTGGCTCGACACGTTGACTGATGGTTCGAGGGTCTGAAACAAAGGCAGCATACGGCTACGATACGCAGTAAGGTTGGTTCCCCCCTCTGTAGCCCCGCAATATGCGCGCATGACGTTTTCATTAATTTTCGGTGTCCATTTCATGCGCGGCACATTACCACCGACAGCGGGGACCCCACTCGGGACCGGTTGGTCCCGAAGTCCTAAGCAAGTCGGCGGCCGGGGTCTCCCTCGACGACGCGCAGGTGGTGGTGACGGCGCCGGGGAGAAGTACTCGTCGCTGGAGCTCGACGCAACTGCAGCGGCCGGTGACACAGCACTCGCAATGCGAGCGGCGTCCGGCGGCTGCGAGGCGGAGCTCAGCGACGAGTCCGGTGGTGGTGGGTGTGCTCGTGCTGCAACTCTGGCCCTCGCCCTTGTTATCATACCTTCATCGTTTTATCTTTCACACATGTTTTTGTTGTGTCCGTATTGTAATATTTACTTAGAGTATTTCACAAAAATTTTCTCATTTTTGTTTGTCATTATATGACACATTTGTTCAATGCCATCGTATTTTTCATTAAACATTTTTCGTTTCATAAACAGTTTATATTGTTGAAAATCACTATTTATCACACTGTCTTTTATATATAAATTTGCCAATTATTGATATTTTATTATAAGAAAACTCTTTAGTGTAAAATAAAATATATAAATGCGGAAGACACTAGGATGATATTTTCTTTTAGAGGGTTGCCAGGTTATTATTATTATTATTAATCTGCAGCTCGGCCCAGTTGTTGCGCACAACCTATGCAACATGCAACTAGTTAATTAGCGCGTAATTACCGATACTGAGTAGGTAGCACAGCGTTACCAAGCCAGCCAGGCCGGGGCCGGGTTGGGTTACCCAATGACAAGAATTTTCCTGACAAAAACGGAATTTTCCTCTAGTGAAACACGTAACAGGCAACAGAAAATTTGTAAATGATACTATACCTAGTTTTGTATCGGACATTTCATGTACCTAATTAGAAAAAAAATGATTTAGAAATTTGACTTCCAGCACATACATAGGTATTGTAAAATCAACATTCCGACAAAATATAGAGGTACATAGAAATCCTAAAAATCAGAATTTTATTCAGATTCAATGATGGTGTCGACGTCTGTAGACTGTAGATTAGATTAGATTCAAATAAAGTTAGAGCATTAAATTTTAATAATGCACTACGTCTATGGAGTGGAAGCGGCAATAAGCTGGCAACACCAGGGCCAGGAGTCAATGAAACAGCGCTTTGACACAGCCGACGGCGACACGCATCATGCCCGCAATTTGTACCCCCCTACTGTTACGCAACAATAAAATTGACGCTTGCACTACCTAACTGTAGGCACATTTCATGGCTGCTGGCGAGTCAAATTACTTCCAGGGACCTTGTAGGAAGACGGATTTATTGTTTATAGTGCACAATAGTGTGACAATATGACAGGTGCTGTTCCTTGTTCAAATTGAACTATACTGCCAGGCTTTTATTGTAAAGAAAGTGGCAAGCAAGTATGCAATTCTCATTTATAGAAAACTAGCTTTGTATAATGTCGTTTCATAAATAACTAAGTAGCCTATGTTCTTTCTCAAAGTCAGCTCTATCTCTGTACCAAATTTCATTAAAATCGGTTCAGTCGTTTGAACGTGAAAAGTTAACAGACAAACAGACAGACAGACAGACGGGCAGAGTTACTTTCGCATTTATAATATTAGTAGGGATGAATACTGCAGTCAAAGGTATTATCATGTAAGTATGTCTAGTCTATCTACACAAATACCAAAATTGCCACTTCTAAAGCCTGGTCCACACGAAGCTTCTTTGGGCGACGGTGACTCGCTATCGATTTATGACTCTTACAAACAAAGTGATAGCGATTTATCAGTATAAATTTTGCAGCAGATGTTTAAAACAGTGTTCTAATCTTCAATGTTCTTTTTTTTTTCTTCTCAATCAAATCACACAAGCAAAAATGACAGAAAATATTTACATGGTAAGTACAGCCAATTAAACTGCGTACACGTGGCGGCACAACACAGCAACGAAATCGCTATCATATGGATGCAAAAATTATAAATCGCTCGGTAGTCACCATCGATTAAAGTCGTAGCATGTGGGCCTAGAGCCGAGCTTTAGGCCTGACATCTTTTGTCTTCGTGCCAGAGACTACAGAGCCGTATCTAATTTCATTTGTACGAAATGTAGTGGAGATATCGAATTACCTACCCTCTCCTTTAAAAGTGTTGACTACGAAGGTAACACGAAGAAACGTACCTACAGAAAGCAGATACTATTTAAAAAAATCCTTAACTTTTATAACACTACTAGCTGACCCGCCAAACTTCGTATTGCCTCATATTGAAATAATGTGTCAAAGGTTTGATTTATACGGACTATTTGTATGGGAAAATTAAATTGTGTTTTTTACTATTCCCCTTCAATTTCTTCATATTTTCTTACCTTTTAAACCTTTCCTGGGCTTGTATAAATAATTCAAAACTAAAATTAACCAAATCGGTAGAGCCGTTCTCGAGTTTTAGCAAGACTAACGAACAGCAATTGATTTTTTATATTTATAGATATGTACAAAAATTGGCTAACAAAATCTTCAACTTACAATTTCCTCTAAGCACTTCTAAGTGATCTGAAACAGAGCCTAACCAGATCTATTCAGTGAGTAAATTCACGCGGTTTACAACCCACCATTCTATGCTACTTACACGCGTTCATTTAATTACTCCACCATTGAGTAAATCAGCGGCCATAGTTTCCGTACTTTCCGTGCTCGTAATTATGCACCTTTTGATTACAGCTGTGGCTTAACGGAACATAATCTGATTGAGGATTTCCTTTGCGCGGTATCTTGAAGTTAATATTGTTATTTACTGCAATAACATATGACTTACATGGATAGCGAATTTTTTAAAGAAATTTCTTCAAAAGTAGTTTATTAGATACTCGGAGTAAGCGAAACTTGAGCACACCCGAACCGATTGGCGGTGTAGTACTGATTACCTACTAGATAAGGGTCAGCTGTACCAAAATATTTATAAAAGTTAATGTACCTACATCCCTCTCTAACTTTAACAAATTTGTCACAGTTAGAGAAGGATGTAAAATTTTACATTAACATTGACAAACATTTTGGGGCAACCGAACCTTATATGATCAATTCCAGCGTAGCCGACTTCAGTCAGTATGACAATGCATCGATTGATGACGAAACCTATATAATACTCGTATTATAGTTTTGCCAGGTGTCCCCATATGTGCGGGACGTCCCGATTTTCAGGGTCCTGGGGATTAGTCCCGATTAACACCTGATCCTGTACCGAAAGACGTCAACTGTTAGACATAAGCCTGTCTAAAGATCAATCATCATTGGGTCCCGAGGCTTTTGATAAATCAATAAATTAATTAATTGGCTTGCTTTTTACTGTCCCGATTTTTACCCCTGGGTCTCGATTTATTTTACCTACTGTCCCGATTTAAAACAAATCAGACCTGGTAACACTAGTCCGAGGCCATAACCAGATCAGAAATATCATGACGTAAGTTCCTTAGAGTATATTTATAACTACTAAATGTTATGAATGCACAGTGCATAACTGTAATTATACTGAGTGAATATCGATATTAAATTGAATGTCGATTAAATATAAATAGCCCAGTGTTAAGCGTCCATCGCGTTGTCGGCCCCAATTGCATAAGACGAGCAATTGACCATAAAATGGCAGTGCGCGACAACAGCCTGTGTGCTACCAACCGACTCGACAGTTAATCAGCTCAATTGAATATCTATTCCGTACCATACTACGCTAAAAGTATGACTTTAGCTGATATACCTAATTCATAAGCTTGGTTACGATACCTACCTACACTATACTTCTAAACTTATTAATCTACTGGTTCCGTTTTAAATGGATCATAATAAGCTGTTATTTTACGTAGACTGTTTTTCCTGGCGAACTTCGTATCGTCATAGTACTTTATTACTGAAAACAATTGGCGAAGGTAGCGAAGGCGCGAAGCGAGTTCGTGGTAACCTTGATTTCAACTCGCTAGATAATCGCTAGTGTACTAACCCCCTTATTCATAAACGTACATTAAATACGTTTTAGCTATAGAATGCTTTGTCTTTGTCAGTTTCATTGTCAAATGTGCAGGATAGAAAAAGACGAAGGAGAGATTAGCAACACTTTAGCTAAAATACGTTTATGAATATGGGGGTAAGTATATAAGGTCCTTAGCGGTAGGAAATATACTGTACGACTTTTTATCTTTCCTAATCTACCAAATCAGCGAGCTATTTCGGAGGAACGGAACCACGAACACGGTGATACGAGTTTTTACATATTAGATTTATTTATGAAAGAAATTACAAGTAAGAATCAGAATTATAGACTTTTCTTCCCCAACCAGTAAAGAAAGAAAAAAGATACCTACATATCTACATCAATACATATATATTATTATACCTGTTGAATCCATAGATTCCCGAACTAGTGTTCACTGTATTTCACTGTTGGAGCTTTACTAAGCTTTACAATTTATATCTTCGTCTATGAGATAAGAGTCCATCGCGTGAATGAACGATTTCACGAATGACCAATCAGTCGGACATGATATGTTAGTTATGACCTACTTAGCATATACACTAATTAATTCCAACGTCCTTCCAAAGGTTGCAATCCCACGGCGTTCGGTGTAGGTACTCATACCTACGAATATTACTATTGCCTTTCAAATATTCTAATTACGCAAACAACTAAGCGGGAAAAGAGAACGGCATATATTTGAATATCAGAGATGCACAGAACAAGAATAATAAATAATTTTAGTGTTGTAATGGTGTTCATGCGAAATCCCTACTAATATTATAAATGCGAAAGTAACTCTGTCTGTCTGTCTGATACCTTTTCACGTCCAAACTACTGAACCGATTTCAATGAAATTTGGTACAGAGATACAGCTGAATTGAGCTTGAGAAAGAACATAGGCTACTTAATTATTTATAAAACGACATCCAAGCGGGAGAACCCGCGGGCAACAGCTAGTTTGTTCAAAAATTCAAAATTCAAATCATTTATTTCAAATTGGTCTACAAGAACACTTTTGCATTGTCGGGTTATAAGCTACCTAGAGAGAATGACTTATAATAATAATCCAATAGGTATTAATAAATACCAATAATAATATTTAACCGATACGTGAATTATCAATTTTTTCAATTCCTTCATAGAAGAAAAAGAAAAATCTGTTCGTCATAAACATAGTCATTCACTTAGCAGAGTTCCAAGTTCAGGCACTACTGAGAAGAACTCCGCTACCCAACAAACTCAGCGTGATGCTCTTTTGTCAAAACCTTAGATTTAATACAAATATTATTACATAGAATAAAGATAATGTGAACGTCCATGGCATATAAATATTTGCATATAAACACATACGCAAATACCCATCAACAGCTTAATATCGTGATAGAATATAACACCCGCAAATCACAACAGACCAGTCCCCACAATCAGCACCCGTTCACGAGTATGACGCATGTGGCAGCCATTGCTCTCCTCGACCATTTTGAAGGGAAGTGAGCAACCCGTCACACGACGCCGCCGAAGGCAAAGACATTAAAGTGAGCATGACTGTTATGATTACCAGTGCATACATAGCATTATAGATGAAAAGAATCTGTTTGTGGCCAGAGCATACACAATATCAATATCCATTAACATAAGTACAATTTTATGAAATAGCCTGGCAGCGATCGCTATAATCCCAAGATGTACTATCATTGAGATATTCACAAATTTTATAGTAATTACATTTGTATAAACGTTCTTTAATTACTTTTTTAAATTTATTAACAGATAGACTTTGAACATTTTTTGGGACTTTATTATATAATCATATACACTGACCTCTGAAAGAATTACTTACTCTATGCAGTCGTGTTTCATGCATTGACAACTTGTATTTGTTCCTTGTGTTCATATTATGATCATTGGTTCGCGTAGGAAACTCATTAATATTTTTCCGGACATGCAATAAGTTTTCGTATATATATTGACAAGCAACAGTCAAAATGTTTATTTCCTTAAATTTATCTCTCAGAGACACTCTCGGGCTTAGCCCGTAGACGCACTGCTCTCTTTTGCAAAACAAAAATAGTATTGACGTCGGCGGAATTTCCCCATAGCAAAATGCCATAGGACATTATACTGTGAAAGTAACTAAAGTAGACCAGCCGAGCCGTCTCCACGTCCGTTAATAATCTTATCTTGTTTACTGCAAATGCTGCTGAGCTAAGTCTACTGGCCAATTTGGCAATATGGGGGCCCCACTGCAATTTAGCATCCACGGTAATGCCAAGAAATACCGTGGCGTCTACTAACTCCAATACTTCCTCATTTATTTTGACATTGGTGTCCACAAGTTTTACATTAAGAGTGGTGAACTTAATACATTTTGTCTTTTTACTATTCAACAATAAGTTATTGGCACTTAACCAATGTACTACATTAGAGAGAGTATTCTTCACATCGTCAAATAAAGCCTGTTGTCTTTTAATTTTAAAAATTAAAGAAGTGTCGTCATCATACAATACCATATCTTGACTATCGTTGATGATGTACGGCAAGTCATTTATATAGACTAAAAAAAGAAACGGTCCTAGAATAGAGCCTTGCGGGACCCCCATATCCATTGAAGCCCCGGGAGATCTCTTTCCATTGACATCAACATACATTGTTCTATTGCTTAAATATGAAGTCATAAGCTCAAGAGCGGTATCGTGAACGCCATAGTGATATAATTTTCTGACCAAAGTTTTATGTTGCACACAGTTAAATGCTTTGGATAAGTCACAGAATACCCCTAGAGCATCGTGCGATTCTTCCCAAGCTTCGAATATATGTTTTATAAGCTCAACACCTGCGTCAGTAGTTGAACGACCCCTGGTGAATCCAAATTGCCGAACGTGTAAAAGTTTATTGTGATTAAAATAGGCTAGTAACTGGTTTAACATTAATTTTTCAAAAATTTTACTAAATGTAGGTAGTACTGAAATAGGTCTAAAATTCGTGGGGTCACTTGTACTACCAGATTTAAAAAGGGGAATCACTTTACTATGTTTCATTAAGTCAGGAAATATACCACTTACAATACCATTATTAAACATAGCCGCTAGGTAGGGTGCGATTATGTCCAATATTCTAAATGCAACTTTAACAGATAAGCCCCAGAAATCAGTTGTATTCTTAATGTTAATAGATTTAAAAGCATTGATTACATTTAAAGTGTTAACTAATTTAAAACTAAATCAAGTGCTACTTTTCTGTACATTATTAAGATACTATTTGTAAGGAGCTGTATAATATACAGCTCCTTACAACTACTATATTGCCCCAATACATAAGAATGAACTGGGTACACTAGAACTGATCATTCTAAATAAATCTATTGTTATTTACAATGTCGGTATAGTCGGTAGGTAGGTATATTATAATGAGCTCACATGGTGCTTTTCTCATTCTTCTCGTCGTAGCTCTAGCTAAGTAGCAGAGCAATATTTGCCTTTGCGATCCCCAAGACACGTAGGAAGTGAAACAACGGCCTGGCTGGCTACGGACTACCACAGCAATATCTGGCTACGCTTTACTACGGCAACATCTGGCTATGGAATTACTACGGCAATATCTGACTGCGGGCTACTACGGCAAAAGCTAGCAACGAGCTTCTACGGCAACAGGTGCCTACGGGCTACTACATAAACAGCTGACGACGGCGACGGCACAGCTGGGTACCGCTAATACGGATCTACGAGTTGAGGAGACGCTCTGGTAGCCTGCTCTGTCACCATTTTACATACTTGCATAGACTCACAATTCCCACTTACACTAAATTTCCATGTTATAGCGACCCTTCTGATTACTTTTTATTTGCAAGAAGTGATCGAATATCCCAGTACCTTGTAGTTTGGTAATGTGCCCGGAGATGTCAACAGGCTCGCCACCTGTTACATGGGCCAAAAACGTAACCGGCGAATCGTGGGTGTTTGCATGTATGCTTGAATGCATGCATTTATCTCTGCCTACCCCATCGGGGATTACAGGCGTAAAGTAATGTTTTTTTGATCGAGTATGAAGAAGTACATTTAATAAACATAATATTTAAAAATATAGCGTACAGGTTTATCGTTTTAGTCGTGTCCCTAAGTGATTTAAAAAAATCTAAATAGACATTGCAAAGTAGATGCGATGCCATTCCTGAGGTCTAAGGTTATGCCTCTGTGCCGGAAATTACAGGGCCGAATATTCTATGGTACCTGACCTGAATACGATAGTGCTGAACACTACCATTTAGCGGCAATGCGGCTAATGCAGTGGTGCCTACGCCCGCGAACTCCGTCACTAGAGCTCTACCAAAACTGAATAGCAAGTTGATACTTTAAAAATTGTGCTTCTATTTGAATGGAATACACCAACAGGTACAACAAGAACCAATTATACGTCGAATGTTTAGGTGAAGTTGGTAAAATGATAAATTACCCGAAAACTACGTAGTCACGATCGCTTAACCAGTTTTAAATATGACGAAAATTCACACATCGTGAAAAATTCACGCAGGTTTAGACAAAATCACAGGGACGTTAAAACAAAACCTAGTCAACGCATTCCTGCGTGACAGTCTGGCAGCTAAATGAGATGGGGGGGAAATCAACGATGTGTGACGTTTGCTTCGTCACCGTCAACATGCCGGAAGTTGCCAACGAATCTACTGCGAACAAAATCACTGAATACTTTGATTAATTACAAAAATTACATACTAAAACAACAATACAATGTCGTGGTATTAGCAACATTGTAATGCAATTGCCTATAGAACATTTACGATTCACGTAATGAAGCTATTCGCAAGAGTAATAGTTTTATAGCATATTCAAATGGATCTTTGTCTACTTCTCAGTAAATTTATGCTGTTTTACCCGTAAGTATCTATTCGACTTTGCGAATTACGGTGTTTTGTCAAAGTAAGTCGTCGAAGGTATTTAAACTTAGTGACATCCTTACTATGTAATGACGCAAATTTATGTCCATTAATAGTAATATACCTATTTTGCTGTCGATTGCTTGTTTGTATTTAGCATAGGTAATAGAGCTAGATAGTAATACAAAAGCTAGATAATAATACAACGGGGATGTTGAATAGGTATGCAGTCACTACTTTTTATCTAAACTTTTTTACTTTTCAAATAAAAGCGACTTGCAAATGGGATGCCTATCAAGATAAATTGGAGTTGAAAGAATCGTATGAGATAGAAGAACTAAAAATTTACCAAAGACTGAGAAATAAATTTTAATACATAATTACCATCCTTGTAAACTGCATGCTTCTTCAGCTTCTTTGCCTCCATCATAACATAAAAAAAACCATTGTTAACACGTAAACCGTACTGTCTTTTTTTAATATGTTCCTACAACAGATAAATTAGATTGATCACGATCAGCACTAGCAATTTGCGATAATCTTACCAATTACTTACATCTCTTGCGAAGCTCGTATCGATGTGTCGAAGCATTAAAAGTGCAATAACGTAAGTAACGTACGTAGGTAACCTATCACAAGTTGACAGCATCGTGACCGCGGCGGTGTAGGGTTGCGACAGTGCAAGGCGAAAGCAAAGAATGTACAGTTTCAAACAAGAAATAATACACATCGACCTCAGGAAGAGACGTCGACTAATTTCGGATCTGTAGAGCGTTATCTCTTTCGGAACTTACCTTTTTTACGTTTGTCGATCATTTTGATCACTTTTGACCAATACCGGACTACGGATGCTTACGTAGGCAGCGTGCAGCAGAGATAATGCTCTACAAAGCCGAAACTAGCCGATTGTCACTTTCATAGGCTCGATGTGCATTATTTCTTGATGAGCACTGTACAATACCCGGCAAGAAATATTACACATCGAGCCTACTAGGACATTATCTCCGTTGCACACTGCCTTCGTAAGCACTGATACTGGTACTACACCGGTATTGGTCAAAACTTGATCAAAATGGTCGACAAACGTCAAATAGGTACGATGCGAAAGAGATAACGCTCTCAGACCCGAAATATGCCGAAGTCTCCTTCCTAGGCCCGATGTGCAATATTTATTATTGAGCACTGTATTAATGTGTGAATTAATGAAATTAATTCAAAAGCAAAGTTGACGAGTCAATTGGTTCAGCGGAGAGTGCGGTATGTGACGACCGTTTGAACCAAGGCTCACGTGTTCGATCCCCGTATCGAGACAAATATTTGTATGGCCTACACATATTATTTACCTCGAGTTGGGGGCATTCGCTGGATGAGGGCGGCCCAGGACCTTTCTTTGTGGCAATCTTTGGAAGATGCTTTTGTACAGCAATGGACGTCTTTCGGCTGATGATGATGAATAAGTGATCTAAATCATCAGAGCCATATTTTATATTTTTGTTTTTTCTAAATATCGTTCGCATTCGCATCTCTAGCGGGGACACTGCAATCGACGCGCGCGCCGGAGCGGCCCGCGTAATGACAGCTCGGCCGCCATTAGGTCTCATTACCCCGCAGTCACGTACCGCGGGCAGAAATGGATTTGTCTTTGCAAAAATAATGATTGTAGATTGCAGGCCGTCTTGAGAAAATTGGATTCGAATGCGCGTAAACAGGATTCAGGATAGGATTGCGTTCATGTCGTTGCTCTCTTGAAAAAATGAATTCGATATGTTGAAGTGGATGTAGGTATGCGTGTTGAGTGATCACTGTAGGTACAAAAGCGAGGGTCGCAACTGTCGTAAGTTACAAGCCAAATTACAGATTTGAAACAATAAACAAGCTCTCTTTATATTATAAGATATAGAATAAGAAGATATAAGAATAAGATATAGAACTCTATAAAGAGATAAGAAAAGATATATAATACATCTATGTAATCCCTTCTGATTTATATCTATGTAACTAAAAAATTATGTAATTAATAATTGTAGGTAGGTACTAAGGCGCTCATGTAGGCGCAGAAACCATAAAATCTTTTCAATTACTTAGTAAAAACGTAACTTCACGCCTGTAAGCATCCCTTCGGGGACGAAGGGGTAGGCAGAGGTAAACGCATGCATTCAAGCATACATGCAAACACCCACGACTCGCCGGTTACGTTTTTGGCCCATGTAACAGGTGGCGAACCTGTTGCCATCTCCGGGCGCATTACCCGTCTTATAACCCAACACGGTGATATAACCCAACACTTTGTTTTCCCCAAACAATAGCTCCGCTACCTAAGATCTCTAAGCAAAAAAAAGGTTATCATCGATATGTCACGTTAATTATCGACAAAAAAATCCTACTTGAAAGTTAGTAAGTATATTTGTTTAGTTTTCTACAGCAGAAAGTCAGACAAGTAGACATAGCATATGCATGCATTCAAGCATACATGCAATCACTTGTGATTCGCCAGATACGTTTAATCCCTATATATATATATGCGAATGTGGTTGGTTGCAGACGCCCAGGAAGACCAAGACTGACCTACCATGACCAAATAGTTCGAGTTCTGTCTGATGGTGGGGTCAAAAGTCTTAGGAATCGGCGTGCATGTATGAAGAGAATGATGAAGGTAGACGAGGCACGAGAGGTTTGTCAGGACCGGGATATCTCGCGCTCTACACTCTCTGCCTACCCCGTTAGGGACCTGGCGTGAAGATACATACATACATATATATATGCTTGATATTTCCGGGCACATCACAAAACTCCAAGGACTAGAAAAATCCGAAAAATTCCCGGCACAGAGGCATAACACCTTAGGCCTCAGGAGTGGTAACGCATCTGCATTTTGAACTTGATCTTTGTGTGGGTGTCTATGGGCTGCAGTCATCACTTAACATCAATGTGAACTGCATGCTTGTTTGCCACTTGCATTATATAAAAAAAAAACAAATTAAACATTGATGGGAAATTCGTGAATCACTTGCATAAATGCAAACATGGCCGAGGTGTAATAACAAGTAAGTATGAATCACCAGACGGAATTGCACAAACGCACCAACAATTGGCTTACCGCAGCGTATAACCACGCCATTTCTTGTAAGGATGCAATCAGCAGATTGTATAGGTAGGTCCCATCAAACACTTATGTATTGAAAATACATAAAACCTGACATCACATCACATCTGTATTTCTACGAAGAGTTGAACAATATGGAGGAATTAACTTAAGAATTTACTGATACTAAGTACCTACACACTACCTAGGTTTTAGGTAGGTACCTATTACTGGTAGTAGATACGGGCTCCGAGGGCGTAGCCATTACCGCATTATCTATTAATCTACTTACCTCTAAATGGTAATTTAAGTACGCATGGTTCTATTGGGATTTTTCCATTTTCTGGAAATTACCCAGTACCTCGAAGTTTGATAATGTGCCCGGAGATGTCAACGGGCTCGCCACCTGTTACATGGGCCAAAAACGTAACCGGCGAATCGTGGGTGTTTGCACGTATGCTTGAATGCATGCATTTATCTCTGCCTACCCCTTCGGGGATTACAGGCGTGAAGTAACGTTTTATGAAATAATTAGAAGGTAACTTTTTTTCAAAAAAGTAAAAATAATGTTGATTATAATTGTCTTTGGAGATGTAGGTACTTACCTATTAGTACTCAATCTCATTTCTATTTGAGACTTGGAAAATTGCGCAATGAATGAAACTGAAAGAGTCATCAGGCATTACTCAATTCAGTTTTATTGCCCATTGCATCGATTGGATTGATCCTTCAACATAAGACCATTTACTAATATTGAAGGATCAATCCAATCGACAGTTTTGCCAGGCCCAGTAATCGAACTCCAGTTGAACACAATCTCCCCAAACCATATAGCTTGGTATCCTGCCTCTCCCGCTACCTGTATCGTCGGATTTCGAGTCTGCTCCCATCCTATATCATCGGCTGCTGGATGCAGGGCCCCAAACCTCAAAGGATTTGAAGGATGAAGAGCGATGTCCAGATGATATGGCCTTGCTAAAACCCACGGAATAGATAAAAACCAAAGGGATGCCCAAGACTGATATAGGTATTTATAAATTGACTTTGAAAATTATCAAATAGCAATATCAGTATAGCAGGACAGGAATAAGAGGGGGGTCAATTTCAATTTCAGTGCACAACAAAAGGCTTATGATGAATCACCTAAGTCCTTATACTATAAGTACTAAGTTAATAAAATTGAAGGAGTAAGCCGACCAAAACTAAATTCACCCAAAGAATTATTTTTGAAACAGGTTACCTATAGTTTAATTTACAGCTCCAAGTACCCACCTGTATTGTCGCCCACAATAAATTATCATGTCAGATTATTGAAAAGTTATGCATGTGATACAATCAGTGAGGCTGGGCCTGATTAAGCTAATCAATAGTGTGGGTATAGAATAGCCCATGTGTAGGGTAGTTAGTAACTTACTTCATACAATGTTTACCTAAAGAAATGTTAATAAAGAAGCGGATATAGAAAACAGAACTTCACGTAATCATATTTTGCAGTAATTAGCAGCGACACATGCTAGTAAGTATATTACCTATGTCTAGCAGTGTAGACTGCAGACTATCATCAAAAATCAAGACCAATACCAATAAATAGGGCACGCGACGATGAAAGTTCATTGCCGAATCGATAGCATCAATGCAATTTCCATCGCATTAAATATACATTTCAGTGTTGAAGTATCGTAACACGGGCAAAAACAAAAATGTCTCCTGTAAGAGGCATCGACCTCGAACATTTCACACATAAATCTTGCTCAGCCCCGGTTAGGGTTGCCATCTGGTTTTAACTGGACTCGTTGAATTTTTAGGGTACCTCAAAATCACTAAACAATGCCAAGTGCGATTCTTACTTGCATGCTGAGTGTTTCATACAATTAGAGATTTTCTACGTTTTTAGATATTAAACAATAATGGAAAAAAAATACTTCGGGCTGGGATCGAACATGCGACCTCTGTATAACTAGTCCAGTCACTACACATAGTACACATGCGAGTGAATTTATTCAAAAATTTAAGATACCTATCTACTATTTATTTAAAAGAAGCGTCTGGTCGTGACGTCTCCCGCACGATAGTGGAAGAGAAGTTTATCCTTCCACTAGTACAGTCAGTCACCCGAACAATGACAGCCAAACCATTCCAATAGAGCGGTAGTAAATAGGTATAAGTAGCAGCAGCGTCCTGCGATAAAACTACCGCCGCGATCGCCTATCCGCATACCAAGCATGACGATTATTGCATATTCTCCCCTAATGATACTTATGTATCATGTCGTCAGTGACACCTTTGGAGAAGGCTTTGGTCCAGCAGACACTTTAGCCGAAAGACGTCCACTGGTGGACAAAGCCTTCCCCAAACACGCCCACAAAAGTGTTGTGTTATGCGTCATTATAGGAGAATATGCCAAAATCGCCACGCTTGGTGGCTTGGCGATCACAGTGGTAGTTTCATTTCGGGATGCTGCTACCATCCCATCTTATTATATTTACTACGACCCCCTATTGAAATGGTTTGACCGCCATTGTTTGATTACCTGACTGCACTAGCGGAAGAATTCTCCACCACTAGAGGGTGATTAGGTCGTCTCGTCCCGCGCGACGCCTTCAGGTCCAGCTGTGAGGATTTTTGAAATAATATTCATTTAATAATGTAAAATCAATATATAATATAAAAAATGTTTGGAATTATCTTCTCTTGTCAAGGCCTTTTATTTGAAGTAATCAAACGATATAGTTTGCAAAACATTTTTTTTTCTCATCATGTTTCTGTTCGGGTCTAAAAATAAAGGCGTAGTATATAGTAGTATAGGCATATTCTCAGTGCTACAGGGCCGATTGAAATGTAATTTGGTACATACATATAATTAAATTATTATGTAAATCAGCGGCCCATACGTACTTGTACCTACGTGTAACGTTAGTAAATTAACTTTCTTAAATAGTCTATGAAGTCCACTTTGAGAGATATATATATATTTTAATTTCGTAATATTTGGCATGACATCTTTTATTTGACATACCTACTTAAAAAAATTAGTTTATAGGAATACCTATGAGACGTGTATAGTATTTAAGGTAACATAGTATATTTCACTTACATGTATATAAATCCTACCTACTATAGAAATCTACAAAGTTATTTAAGAAAATCAACAATTAGGAAGGAGATCCCAAATATCGGATAGGTCATGATAGGTGCCTAATATCGGACATAAAGATATCTCAATACCTATTTTCAACATTCTTTAAGTACTTACGTACTAAAAAGTAGCCAAATAGCAAAAGACTCAGCTTCCTGACTGACAATACTATAGTGGAACCTGTTCGGAGTTGATTTTGTGCTGTAGTAAATATTCTGTTTAAGTGTAAACTTAAACAGAATATTTAAAAACCATTTGCAAAACCTATTAATGTTTGTAACTACTACCTATTTTTTGGCAGTTAGCAACCCTAGTCCCGGTGAACTTGTACAGCCAACAAATTACGACGCGTTATCCGACGGACGAGGGCCGTTATTACAACTAATTGATGACAATCAAGCCGGCTTCTGCTTGTATCGCAGAATTTTCTAGCAACATCGCTTTGTTTTTTTAAGTCGCTTAAATAAAAGCAAAACTTATAAATTAGAATAAGGTGTACTTACTTATTATTACAGAAGGTATTCACATAATTGAAATTGCGATTGTAAAAGGCGGCGACGCATCCATCATCCCGCGGGACCGTTGCCATTTCTTTGAGCAGTATCTTCCTATTCTGTGGTTTTAGGTTGTGTAGTAGGTAGTATGATGGTGGGGTCAAAAGTCTTAGGAATCGGCGTGCATGTATGAAAAGAGTGATGAAGGTAGACGAGGCACGAGAGGTTTGTCAGGACCGGGATATCTGGCGCTCTACAGTCTCTGCCTACCCCATTAGGGACCTGGCGCGAAGATACATACATAGTAGGTAGTATGTAGTAAATACTAAGCAAAAGATGGAATTGAAGGTACATTACAGATTACCAAATCGATCTCTAGTTACCATTTTTACTAAGAATTGTCTGTTCGTTTTTGTAGATGGACTGTAGGTATATTGCAAAAACCGTGCAAGATTTACTACGTAAAAAAACAGATTTCAATGTACCTACCAAATTCTGCAACTTAAAACGAAACTGCACTCAGGCTTTACTTTTAATGAAAGTCTAATTTTTTTAATAGACCTGTCATTTTTTGAAAGCACAACTTAACTAAGTGAAAAGTAAATAAGATAAGTAGAGTACGTACCTACCCATAATGTTTCGTATCTATTTACGGCAAAGTTTATTATCTAATAGCTACTGACTCGCTGCTCAATAGGTAGGTACCTACCAATTCCTTAAACTTACGTTTAGCTTCAGCTTTAGCATAGGAAGGTACGTAAGCGCCGCATACCCTTCGCCATCTCGGTTTTTTTTCAGACGTATTTTATCTTCGCCTCCAGAAACGGTCTAAGCAGTGGTTCGAGCCCTAAGGTCTTCCTTATGGTGTTTCTTAGGCATATATTCAGGCTGATAGCCCTTTGCGCTCGCCGCTTACCCGATGAAGACTACGGCCACCTCTTACACAAAAGAATCTAATACTTACCTACGTTTATAGGAGTAGGTACCTATGATGCACCATAGATACTCCTATAAACGTAGATAAATAGTGGATACATATAAGTAGGTAGCATATTGTGTTATTTTTTAATTTAATTACTTAGGTACCTAATTAATCATTCATCCATATGAAGAGGTAACATTTCCAAGCAATTTACGTGTGTCTAATATCATTGACACTTCTATCTTATCCTTTAAGGCTTGAATTACGCCTGAATGCGAAATTGCTGCAGTACAGAATCTGATGTAATCACAAATGGCTGACATTAATGGCATTGTACCTAGACAAGCAACTTTGTGAGTTAATAACATAGCATTTGCAAGCTCAACTTATTTTACCCTTTTAATTATATTTGGATCTTATAAAAACGCGGTACCTACCACGTAGTAGGTAGAATTATTTGGTACCTACATACTATATTCTCTGCCTATGCAATGAATGAGGTACCTACTTTAATCATAACTTTTCTTTCATCTTTCGTTGTTTCATTATGTCGGTATAGTATATTACCTTTGCGATTCCTTTCATTTTTTCATTTTTCTTTCAATTCTCCCATGCCTACGTGTGAGTCTTTTGTGTATTTAAAAAGTTATAAGACAGTTCTTTTTCAGTTGATGGACATAAGTAACTCGATAAGTCTGTACACAGTGGCTTAGGTGGGATTGAATCTAGTGTACGATCTGCTAAATAAGAACTAAGTTGATACATAGGTAGGCACTTATAAAATAGTTTATATTCCTATGTAGGGACCAAGTAAAAAACAATATTACATACATACCTACATTTATACAAAGCAGAACATTAATAAAGAACTTGACAATGTAAGTAATATAACCTACTTACCGTCGTGTCGTTCAAAATTAATGTGGACCCATCGATCACTCCGAGTGAGACAGCTTCGGGATCGATTGCTTGTACGAGTAGGTACTTACATATTAATAACTCCTTTAGAACAAGGCCAACTCATCCGACTTAAACGGCATTTATTCCGAGGATTCAGTCTTGTCCCTTATTTTCTTATCGTGCAAGCTGTGTAAGTACTAGGTATACACGTGAACTCAGTTCACGTACAATAATACAATTCTTGTATTATTTGGGCAAGTTTTAACTTACACTAAAACCTATGTACGTTAAAATAAAAATTTGTGTCGTTAACATGTAACGACACAAATGTATATTTATTTTATTAACTAGCTGACCCCGCCAAACTTCGTATTGCCTCAGAATGAGAAAATGTGTCAAACGTTTGATAGATACGGACTATTTGTATGGGAAAATGATATTTTGTTTTTTTTACTATTTCCCTTCAATTTCTTCATATTTTCTTACCTTTTAAACCTTCCTTGGGCTTTCAAAAATAATTCAAAACCAAAAATTAGCCAAATCGGTGCAGCTGTTCTCGAGTTTTAGCGAGACGAACGAACAGCAATTGATTTTTATGTATATAGATATACCTAGATAATATATAGATAAATATACATTTAATATTCACAACTCAACATTCTGAATTGAAAGTTTTGAATTAGATTTTTTATGTTCAATGTACAACTCAACGCTTATCCAAAGTCAGTCATAGCTTTAACTGCCACCACATAAAGTGTCTGATAGTACATACCCGTCCAAGCTGTCTCGGCCAAAATACTGTCATATGGTAAAATTAAACCCAATTTAAACGATCTACTTAATTATGGATTAATTAAAATAATACAAAGAACAGCAGAATAGGAAATAGGCACTTACTTAAATATGATCTTGACAGTTTTCATTGTTGATATTTCAGTAAAAACACTCATCTTTATCTTACTTTACAAATTGGTTTCAATTCTAGCAACATCCGTCTAATTACAAATTATTAGCTGGGGCAGACATCAATCGCACCAACTACTTGTTGTCTAACATTCACATGCCCTGTGGGAGCACTGACCTCAGCAGGTGGCTAACGACTGGCATATAGGTAGGATAGCTCAGGATCTTTCTAGTAACATCCTGTATCCATGGTTAATGCATACACAAAACGTTTTTATGCGAGTGAATTAGCAATCCTCATTGATGGTGCGGCTCTGGACAAGGAATCGTAGAATTTAATGTGATGTCTCTAAGCAATTCTCTAAGTCTGATATGGCTGATTCGACCGAATTCGTTCTGTCAAAAGTTCTCAGACTGTTAGTGGCGAATCCATTGACGTCAAATATTAGGGTAGAGTTGCAGTTGTGTAATTTTCCTTACAATATTAAGTACTTACGGACCACCTTTTTCTCTCCATAAAAACCCTCCTCGGGCCGAATTGGTCCAGCTTTTCTTGACTTTTAGGCTTAGCAACACATTTTGAGATTAGATTGTATTTTTATAGATAAATTTCGTAATACAAGACCATACACTTGAACTGAATTCGATAAATTCAATAGAGAATGCACACTAAGGAGAGGATGACAAACCTTTTATTTCAACATTGGAGACCATTCGAAATGCATACAAAGAAACTTATTTCGGAATTCGAGCAGTGGAATAACCCGTTTTTAGTTAGTGTATTATAATTCGTGCATAAATTTATTCAATTGCATTTATCCCACAAAACTTTACTGCATATTGTTCAACTAAGTACGACAGCAGGGCAATCCCATCTGGATTGAAAAAGCATTCAAAGTTCAAACGTACAGGCAATGCTTTGTTTGAAAGTCACATAGCGGTGCACGGTATGCGAACATTACGCGTGTTAAACAAAAGGAAACTTACGTTAGGTTGGTTCTCTCGACCCTCAGTTCACACGGCCCTGCTATCGCGGAAGCGCCGTGTTTACAAGAAAAAAAATGGCGGCCACAGCACGCGCACAATACCATAACTCCAGTCCCCATGGCGATGGGAGAAAATAACAAGACGCAAAACATATCTGCCATTTATTGTTAGGTTTTTTCCGAGGATTTATAGGAATCGTCGCACATTCGCCAACGTACACGCAAGTATAATACAGTTGTAATTGTTTTGCACCAACGTTCAATGTTTGCTTTATTTAACTATGTAAAATATCTTCTATAGCGACCTAGGAGAAGATGTAAGTGAACAAACATTTCTTTAAATAGAATTGAAATATATTTTTTTAAGTACCTAAGCAATTTTATTGTTACAACAAAAGTGATGCTTAACAATTTTAGAAATTGTAAGCAAAATAATGTAGGTAGGTATCAAATTTAAAAAACCCGACGATGTCGCTAGGATATCTATCAGCAAAAAGTAGACGAAATCATAATTTCATAGATGGTATCATTAACATACCAGGTACTGATCTTGCCAGTCATTCATTAAAATGATTGCGATAGTACGTACAATACCGAAATTTATTTTCTCCGGTAAAATTTAAAAAGGGAATACAATAAATCTTTTCACATCTACACATAAACCTGTTTGGTACGACTAATAAAATACGAACTATACCTACATTGGTGAGATTCTCATCCTCAGGTACTTAATATACAAATAATCATGGCAAGTTCCATACACTGATTGTACTAAAAAATGAAATGAGTTACAAGGTAAAAATAATAAATAATCCGCAGAGATAAAAATTAATTTAATACCAAGAAATGTATTCCAGGTTCACTAAATAATTGAAAAGTGGTAGGAGTACCTACACGGTAAAATATCAAAGCCGTGTACTTACCACTTGCCATGATCCTAAGATTATCGTAGTGTGTATCAAAATAAAATAAAAATACAATAATAATAACAACACAAGACAAATGCACAAAATTCTTACCTGCTAGTTAAAAATAAATATCCATATTCTAGGTAACTAATTTATACATTTTAGAACCCAAAGGATTGTATTTAAATGATGGATGTATTGGTATTTAAAATATTTTTACCTCGCCGGAATAAAAATGATTTTTCCTACCAACAGTAGAAGACATCAAATACACTAAAGTCTAATTTAAAATGTTCTCAAAATTATATTTCCCAGCTATTTCATCGTGTATACTATCAACCTAATTTTCCTTGTTTGATGTACAAATCTTCCTTTGGAAAAATGTTTAGTGTGTATTTACGAACATTAAAAAAAAATCAAAAATGGACACAAATAAAAATCAGCTCTTTAAAAATGTGCAGTTTTTGCAGTTAGTTCCAAATTACATTATGCTCAGTTTCTGAGGTTCTTTTGGTATCAGTTTATGTATTCGATAACGCTATTGTTTCAATAACTAGTTAAATTGCATTTCCGGACACGGAAATGTACGCAAAACTGTCGATAACATGGTTGATCAAAAAGGTTCGTTTTATCGGTTCCATAACTTTAGGTGAAATTCAATTTTCTGCCATTAAACATTAGTTCGACAAGGACGACCATTATGCATTCTGGGGTATTCAAAATCAGAAATCAGTCTCTTGTCTTTGCTTTTTGTAAAGAAATTTAGAACAGGGTTGAGATTTAAATCAATAAACAACATTCTGTACCTATTTTAAAAGTTCCATCTATTGACGAGTAGAACAACTCCTTTTTGTTTGAAAGTTATAGAATTAATTAGAAACAAATGAAAGACAGTCGATGTTAATTTTTTCTTTAACTTTATAGAATCAGTAGATATTGAAACAGAGATTCAGAAACTGGATTACACATATCCGGACCAAAGTTCAAGGTTATTATTGAACAGGCAATTCAAATTTCTAAACGGCCCATAATATGACCGGGTGTATAGAGACTTCACAGATTTACATACATTAAAATATTTGAGGAAAACCGCTTCAAAGGTCGGGTCATTGATGTTTACATGATACATAATATGATGTCATATTTATGGAGCGGAAATGAGGTCAATCTCATGTTTACTGGGACCGGAAAAAGGAAAATAAATTGAACAGTCACATGCACGTCATAGATAAGAAATTCAATAAAATACGAACGCCAAAAGACGGTTAAATTATGCTGGTTGTTATCACTGTATATCTGTACAGTCAAGGAAGTTATTAATATCTCAGGTGAACAATGTTACAGACTAAATAAAGGAATAACATAACTATTTATAAAAAAGCATACAAACCATAACGGCATCCTCGTTGCAACAGTGCCTATATCTTGAACATAATAATGGCAACCCATTATACGTCCCACTGCTGGGCACGAGTCTCTCCCCTTTTTTGGGGGGAGGCCTGGAGCTTACTCCACCACGCTGCTCCAATGCGGATTGGTGGAGGTGGGTGGGTTAGTGGCCAACCCATCTTGAACATAATCTGTAGATAAGTAGATTTGGAATTCATTCAAACGCATGTAAGAAAAGATGACCCGTTACTAGTTCTATATTAATCAATATCTCAATTAGGGCCACTTATCTGAAAACAACAGTTATTAGTCAGTTTATTCTTCTCTTCCACCAAATCATTTGTTTCCTTCCATCTGTTTATCACCCATCACTCACATTCTTCATGTATTCTTGTACAGAACATGATGACACTTTAACTTCATTAGTTCCTGAGTTTCATACCTTAGGATTTTATTCATGGTGATGCCCAAATTTCTCCTCACACGACATAGCCCAAATATCTCGGGATACCTACTTACCTTTTTTTACAATTATAACACAAATGTTTCTATCTTAACTCAGAGGACAAGTTGGTATATTATTGCACATTGCCATCTTAAATCTTAAATTTCCTTTTTAATCGAAACAAATTCAATTCTGTTCTGTCTTCACAACAACCACGTCCTGGTTTTGTATTGAAAAACCTTTGTGGTTATCCAGATTCCCCTTTTCTCTTTTTTTTTGCATCTGACCCACCCGCAACCCATCTGTCGTGTTGATTTTGCAAACAGTTGCAAGCATTATTTGTGCAAAAACAAAAGTGGACGGCGAGATCGAGTTTCCTTATAATCCCACCGCGTGATCATCTCAGCTTTCCAGCGAAAGCCACTGCTATATTATTATCTTGGCACACATACAAGATACATTATCGAGTAAGAGCCCGTGACTGCCATACTATAGTCATAGTTTAAAAGCTGAAACTTCTGCGCAATGTCAGGTCATGCTCACTCCTTACTAACAATAAAATTAACTTCAATGAAGTTGGAATCATCCTGCCTTTGGTATGAGATAGCAACGATATTTTAAAATAAGTAGGTACATAAAATTAGTACAGGCAACTTGCAAATTGTTAAACTTTTTTTAACATATTTAAGCCGCCCCGCTACACACACAATTCAATTATTTGTATGTAATATAATATAGTAATGGTAGATATATTAAGTTATTACGTGAGCTAAGAGACTGGTGCAAAACTTACACAAGCAACTCGATGGCATATAAGTTTTGCTCGTACTGTAATTGAAAATTTTCGCCACTTTTATTTAACCCTGTCGATAGCGTTGGGCTCTCTTGCCAGTCAAGATCAAGAATCAAAGCCTGATGGGAACACGAAGCAAAATAGGTACATGCTAAGGTAATTTTAGCAGTTGCCAAATACAAAAGTCTGTTTTATTGCACGAAAGTAAAATAATTTATTTTTAAAGTTTCAGGGTATCCGATTGAAAATTAGTACGCAACTAACTTCTTCATGATATCTTATTTTTGGACCACCTCAAAGATAATATGAAACTAATAGATTTCGTACATTGACAAGTCGAGAAACAATTTCACATTTTGCTGCCTCGTGCTTGTCAAAGTCCATCCAAGCCCTAATGATTCAAACTTTATAGCCAATACTACTTTCCGAGGATGGGGCCACTAGGTACTCACAGAAACTGGCTTTGGTTTTGGCTTTAATACTATGTAGTCCGCTCACAGGCTCTTGCGCCGTAAATAGGTATACGTGTACCTACAAAAATCATCACTTATTATCTACCTATTTTTATAGGCACATTCGTGTGCCTATAAAAATAGGTAGGTATGAGTATGAATGCCTCATAATCAGTAATTGAAATTTGATAGTCATACCTGAATTGTAATTCCAACATACTCGTATAAACTTTGACTTGCTGACCTGTCGTTTTAAACTAATTGAACACTTGGTGCAATTACAAACAGGTAGGTATAAAATTAGTTCGAAATGTTTAATAGGTATATAAGCCCATAAAAACTGATACCGAAAATTTACATTACAACTTGCGTATTACGAATATGTAATAAAAATATTTAAGTAGTTGATTAATATTAATTATTTATACTTTGAAACACATTATCTGTCATTCTGTTAAAATTATGATCTCAGACATGAATCTTAAATTTATCTCAAAATTGTATACCTTCGTCATTTCCAGAAACATTTGAAAGTTGTCAATGTAGGTATTCTTTAGGCGTAGATAGTAAGTATATCATAAATTTTTAAAAATCCAACCATTAACAACTAAAAAGCACGGTTATACAACAATAGGCTATTGTGGCCAGAATTTGTTTCCAAATTAAGCAAAAAGGAAATCTATCTCTCACACATTAATGACAGTATTTACCCCTACCTATCTATCTCATTTTTTTTTTTATTTTTCGTGATATGTTTTATTTGAATTTCGTATTATGTTTTTTGTATTTTATAAGTATTCAAATTTAATTGTTCAAAATCATTAACAATAAGTTGTAAAATAACTTTCACCTGGCTCTTGCTGTCGTTTTTTATGTTTAAGATTTATAAATGTAGGCTTTTTGATGACAAATTAATACATGTTTCTAAAACATCCACTCTTACTTATTCAGTAATAAAAGATTTCGACTTTCGAAATTTTAACAGAGGAATCTCGAACCAAAATTTGAGTTTTTTAATATGAGATTGTTTAAAAAAGCAGTTATTACTGCCCTATTTTTTTTACGAAAGCCAACCGCTTCTATTCTTTCTACCTGGCGGCCGGTACCTGCACGGAATCCACTACCCGGAACGTCATTATACCATTCCACACCGCATAAAGCTATTTAGAAATAAAACACCTCATCCTAATCGTCAGAATATAATTTTCTTTGAAATGACTTTTAGACAAATTGCTGCAATCTTTCAACCGCATTTTATCCAATTTTTTTTAATACTGCGTTGCTACAAATGATAGTCATTTTTATTCCAAGTCAATTCTTTTTGTATTAGCATTTTTTGTGGTTTAATAATGTTACTCTAGGATAGCTATCTCATTTCCAAATAAGTAAATTTATCGTTCAATTAATCATACAGATTGAGTTACACAAACTCTAAAAGCTCCACTGCCTGCTACTTTATGATAGGCTTCTCAAATGCAAATGGATATCCAACGTTGAACAAAATTAACCCATAAGTTATGTAAATCAGATAAGTACCTACCTAATCTCCTATTAGGTGTCCAAATTTTTGAAGTACTTTAATTAAATTTCATCGTTAATTCTTTTATCTTTCTTTAATTCATTCTTGATCAAGTTAATTGAATGGGAATAGGTACTAAGTTGTTACCTACTTTTAGTAAAATATTTATTTTAATTGCAGCATCAAGTTTACCCAAAAGTTAGTGTAAGCTTGAGCTCTACTTCTTTTTCTATTTTTAATGATTAATGGTTATCCATTGTATTATAACGTATTATTGTGAAAGTTTTTAAAATAAAATAATAATTCCTAAATAGGTACCCGTCTTTACAAAATACATATGTAGGTACCATGTGTTATACAACATTTATTTTAAAATAATGGACTCTATCCGTATAGGCACCTTTACCGCGTTGCCTACAGTTAATGATACAAAAGTTACACCCAAGATTTAAGCAATTTTAATAGATGCAGAAGAAGGTAGGTACCTACACTTTAATTATGCTACTCTTCATATCTATCTTTTCTTTTTAAATTGTTATTATAAGTATAATTACGCGCCTATTCTACCAATGTCGGTAGATTGAATAAGGAAAATATTGCGGAATGTTCGGTTCCAAGAATCAAGAGAGGATATATATGTATAAATCAAATATTGCTAGATAACTTTTTGACTCATAATAAATCATCCAACACTTTATTAAAATTAATAAAGTTTAACAGCCTACTTACATAAATAATTTATATATCTAGAAATGTACCTACTAAGGTAGATATTTAATGAAACACAATGTGATAGAATTGTAGCCAAATACAATATATCAGAGGCTTTGTTCAAACCAAAGTTGGTCAAATCCGTTAAACCGGCTGCATATATAAAAAAAATGAAGGTACTTCTTTAAAAAAAATACATTAGGATGCAAAAATAGTAGTAATGGAGGATGGCGGATATGCATTATAAGTACATACATTAGAAGGGAGAGGGGAATGTTGTGTGCGTCAGGTTGTCGGCCCCAACCCGTGACGTCACCGCACTGACCACTCGGGACCACAATGGCCTTTCTCAGAAGGAGCAGATGCGCCTGCGCCGCTACTTCCCGCGCTTCTCTCCCCCCGCATCGCCCGCACCCCGTATCGGGATAGAACATTGTTAAAAACAGGACATCAACTAACAATCATTAACAAATCGTTTTACAACAAAAAAAACTATATTCATGTTAGCACAGTACAAAAACTACCGACAAAAACTCACTCTGAATAAGCAATAGTTATCCGCGACATATTTCGGGCAGGTAGCGACGCCGGGTTGCCTCGGCGCGTACCTGCTCAACGTATCATTAGTACACACCGGCCCCGCAATCACCGGCACGCCATCGTAGAACATCGCAACTTCCATGGATGAGTGTGGATCTAGTCATGATGTGAAGACATGCACTAAACCTCCACTCATCGAAAGAAATTGACTCGTGTGGGCGGCCGTGGGATCCTCTCACTGCACGCACTAATTTGCGACGTCACGTTGCACCGAACCGAACGTAAGCGCGCACGTTTGGGGAGCTAGTGCGGGCGCGATCCGCACGCTCCGGCCGTTCGATACGAAATAAACGGTCGAGATTTGAAATCTGGAAATCTAGACGCTGCGCGTGCGGTTCGGCGAGAGGGGAGGCGGCGGAGGCGACCAATGGCGAGCGAGCGCGCGCAAACCGTGACGCGGAGGGGAGTACCGCCGCGCAACGCCGCCTAGGGCTGTCATCACCATCAGTTCCATTGGTTTGTGTTCTTATTATTTAACCATGACTTTTAAGCATTATAAAAAAATTGTCGATTGGAAAAAAGAGATACTGAAACGGAGGATTCACTCTTTTCAGCCATCAATGTAATCAATCATTATGAGACCGATTGATTTAAGAAACATTTATGGACCGGTCAAGAAATATAAATGCATCCATTACCTACATCTGTTGGCTGAACATAAGAGTACCTGTCTGTCTTTAATGCCTCTTCATGGTAAACATCTCATAAGTACCTAGTTTATGAAATTATGTTAATGTTAAATTTTTGGCATCAAAGAATGAGACAATGGTAAAGACTTATGTTGGTTAACTAACTTTAACAGTTAAATATTAAGTTTAAACTTCTGTCTAAAATATATACCTACTCTCTTTTTCTTACAATAAGGATGTGAGACTTTAAACTTGTGCATAAAAATACTATAAAGTATTGTTGTATTTCTGACATATCTTAAGATTTGATTTTAGAAATTCTTAATCCTAAATAAACATTTTGACTTAGTATTTTGAAAGAGTTATGTAATAATGTACTTTACACAGACAGCAAATACTTCTTAGCATCTTTTAACATTTTATTACAAACTGTCATACATATACTAATATCTAACATTATGTCACATTGATGACTAGTAATGTGTCTTCCGACAACCCTAGCGCCACCCGATATTATCTTTCGTATAAAGAGCGTTATTTTCTTTCTTTCCTACTCGCTCGTCCGTTCAACCGACAGCGGAAGTGAAATGAACGCGCGCGTAAACTAGACGTGGCCGTGGTAGTACCACGCCGGCCCCACCATTTGTGTACACCTGCCTTTATCTTTCGCAATTACACAACGAACAGAGTATCACAATCTTGATTTACGTATAATAATACAGTTGCTAGGTACGTTCCTATTTCTTGCAAAAAAAAAAACTACACTGACAATCATTTTTAGGGTTCCGTACCTAAAGGTAAAAACGGGACTTTACTAAGCCTCCGCTGTCTGTCTGTCCGTCACCAGGCTGTATCTCATAAGGCGTGATAGACAGAAAGGTGAAAGGAGATGTTGCAAAAATGTATGGACCTCCGGCCATGTATTGTACACAATATCATTAAACAGGCAAAAACAATATAAAAACGTTTTTTACTGCATATTTTCACTTATTTAGCTTTGTTTGCAGTTACAAAACATAATTTGCAGTTAGAATTGCAACTCAAAACTAACATGGCGAATATGGCGGGCGATGTCATTTTGACATTTTCATTTTTTAAATTGTATTTTGATTATAGAACTTAGAGAAAAAAGTAATATTTTCTAAATACTATCAAAATCGATTGATCCCAAGTGTCGGCTGTATCGCCGCCATGTTTAACATAGTTGAAAATGATAAAATCGTTTGAATTAAATGTGGTTGTAACTCTAAAACATATTCTTGAATAAATTAATTGTATTTTTTTTGGATTCTTCTTTAATTTACCCATTTTTTGAGGACATGTACGAACTAGGGCCGAGCTCGCAACATCTCCTTTTCACGTATGATGTATTTCTGTTGCCTCTATAACAACAAATCCTAAAAATAAAAAATATGAAAATTAAGGGTCCCCATACAATTAAACGTGTTTTTTTCGTATTTTTGCTCAATATTAATAACGGTAGTAGGTAGAAACTTTTCTTTTATAGATGATACGGTTTTTTAAAATAACGAATCGTGGATCCAACGTCTCCTTTGAAAACAAGTTTCAAAACCAATTTCAAATTTCACATCAAGCGCCGAAATAAAAACATTTCATTACATTACCAAGTTGTTTATTACAGTCGAACTTATGACAATGGCATGTTTCTCAGAAAACGATATTTAAATCAACAGAGTCGGACATTTATTCTTTACCGCATCGATTTTTAGGAACAACCGCGTTCATATAATAAAGCGTTATACGCGATTTTGAGCCATAAAATCTACGACATAAAGTTCTTCTCACTTTGAATATTGCCTGTTACCATTTTAACATTATTCAAAGTATGACAACAATCGATAAAGTTCTCATAAGAACGTCTTACATAATTTTGTGAGAAATATTAAAACGAAACCAACAAACTACACATCTCACGGATAATTAAAATAATAATGTAGAAATGATATAAATAAACATAATTATATAAAATAAACATGTTTATGAGCCCGTAATAACTATCACACATGCAAAGGATCTTAGTCCTCAGGGGTGGCAACACATCTGCACTTTGACTTCTGGTTATTGTGTAGATGTCGTCACTTATCATTCATGTGAACTGCAAGCTCGTTTGCCACCACCATCACATAGAAAAAATGTTAACTTTCTATACAATAAGAGAACATATAACGATACATATAAGTAAGGATGCATCAATGCCTTCTTTACCTCAGGTGACATGATACAGATTTTCAGAAAAAAAAAGATACTTGTACGACTGAGACAAGGCGTTGGCACTACCGCCATCTGCCGCCATTTGGTACCACCAACACTAGTTCAACACTATCGTATTCCGGTTAACAACGAAGGTCTCAGGTGTGGCAACGCATCTGCATTTCAACCTGTGGTTTTTGTATAAATATCTATAGACTGCAGTCGGCACTTACCATCCATGTAAACTGCATAAAAATAATTATACAATAATTAAAATAAAAGGAAAATAAACGAATGACAATAACAAGTGTCTCCCTACATGTAACATTCACATTTCAATGTGAAAGTTAGCGTCTTGCGATAAAACTACCGCCACTGTGATCGCCAATACGCATGCCAAGCGTGGCGATTATGGCATATCCCCTTCTAATCGGGAGGCTTTTGTCTAGGCTTTTGTCCATCAGTGCAGGTCTTTCGGCTGAGATGATAAATAAAATTTCAGTTTTTTTTTATGTAATGGAAGTGGCAAACAAGCATGCAGCTCACATTGATGTTAAGTGATGACTGCAGCCCATAGACACCCACACAAAGACCAGAGGTCAAAATGCAGATGCGTTACCACTTCTGAGGCCTAAAGTGTTTTGCCTCTGTGCCGGAATTTACAGGGCCGTACGTATAGCTAACCACCTGACCGGAACGCGATAGTACTGAACACTACCATTTAGCGGCAAGTATATTAGGTAATGCGGTGGTGCCTACGCCCGCGACCTCCGTCACTGGAACTCTACCACCAGTTAAATGTAATTCAATCTTAACAATTTCAGATGTAATTCAATCTTATTGAGGTAGTAAATACTGCTGGTATATAAAATTAGATACCTACACAGAATTGAAACTTGTACAATATTATGTCCTGTCATAACATGAGTAAGCAGCTAAATTTACACTATATTTTAAATACATTACTTAATGTAACAAAAACAAAGTAATATTAACATAACAAAATGAAATGCAACAAAGTTTTTAGGAATAAGCAAAATTTGTAATTATATATAGTTGTCTTACGTGAATAACTTTTAATAGCTAATTGGCTTTACTTATACACTTCATCTGAACTGTCATACTTTTAAGCATTAAAAAAAATGGAAAGAAAATTTGACTTGGGGCAGGAATTGATCCTGTGACCTCGGGATCCTTCCGCTTTACAACTAAGCTAGAAGATATATTTTTTAAAATCATTAAAAAAAACTGGTGTTTTGCTATAGTTGACAGTTTTGCCACTTCTAGGACAGAAACTTCGAGTATTTTTAAGTTTATTCGTAACTTCACGCCTGTGATCTTCGCAAGGGTAGGAAGAGGTAAATGCATGCATTCAAACATACATGCAAACACCCACTATTCGCCGGTTACGTTTTGCTCATGTAACAGGTGGCGAGCCTGTTGACACTCGGGCATATTACCAAACTCCGAGGTACACCGTTTTACACCGTTATCTCTGATATCCCCCGATCTGGGCATCGAACCCAGGACCTCAGCGTAGTAGTAGTGGCCTGCTACCACTAGGCTACTGAAGCAGTAAGTTTATTCATAACACACAAACATACAATACATTCTCTTTTTATTAGTACCAAAAGATAAATAGCACAGATGGCAACCGTTTTACGTCCTTAACTCGTACGTAGTGCACTTTCTCTACCAACGCCTCTCCAAGAAGGATCGAAGAGCGCTGCGTCTCTAATATTAGTGCAGATGATGCCAAAGCCGATGAGAAATATTCCGAAGCTTTAATCACGCCCCGCGCTGTTTCTAGCTGATGGCACGCTACCAAAGTAGGTAAAATATGATACAATTGTGTGTAATCATTGATAACCTCGCTCACAACTTTGTCATCGAAATAAAATATGGCCTATGTCGCTCTCCAATGATGTAGCATTATATCGGTGAAAGAAAATTTCAAATCGGTCTAACAGTTTTTAAGTTTATCCATTACAAAGTAAATAAAAAAATAAATCATTCCTCTTTACAATATAAATGCAAATAGATGGTAACCCTGTCTTACGTCATAACACCACGCTATCAAGGGTTATTATTAGCCATGATAATGGTGCATCCCAGGTCTGTGAGCTGCATGACCTCGGCGCCCCCGTCCAGTAGGCGGTGCGAGCAGACGGCCAGCTTCTCACTGATCTCACACTTCTGCTTGTTCGTCAGGTGGCCGGCGTTCACTACCGTCGCGCTCAGTTGCTCTAACAGCTGGGATGCCGAGTACGCCTCCATGAGGAAACTGCAAAAAATTCCATATGTCACATGATGTCTGGGGTCAACTACTCGAGGGAAGCTCGTTCGCCAAGCTGATCTAAGTTGGTACGGTTCTCTAACCGCCTCATCATAACTGGTTAGTTGAATACAATATGCCAGATGATGTCTGATACGGAGTAGATTCGAGAGAGAAGAAAGAAGAAGAAGCCTAATTCTAAAGAAATGGCCTAATTCTGCGCGCGTTGACTTGGGTTCTAAGCGTTATAATTCTATGCCTTTCGACATGATAAACTACAAATTGCTTATTTGGAAGCAGAGTTTAATGATAATGTAAGACTATAAAACAGAAACATAAAAAACAAAGATACAAATGAGAATGTCTTAGTAAAGCAACGTGTGATATCAGTCACGAATAGTAACAGAATAATGTATGATAATACTGTATTATACAGACAAAATATATTCAAGAAATATCAAAGAAGGATAACAGTATAATGACCTAACATTCCATCAAACAAAAGGCAAACTATAATTTATAATGATAAATTAATGTTAATGTTGGTACCTAAATTATGATGAGCGTAGTTTGAAAGCTTTGAATATGTATGTATCTTCACGCCAGGTCCCTAACGGGGTAGGCAGAGAGTGTAGAGCGCCAGACATCCCGGTTCTGACAAACCTCTCGTGCCTCGTCTACCTTCATCATTCTCTTCATACATGCACGCCGATTCCTAAGACTTTTGACACCACCATCAGACAGAACTCGACCTATTTGGTCATGGTAGGTCAGCTTTGGTCTTCCTGGGCCTCTGCAACCATCCACATTCGCATTGTATATCTGTTTAGTCATTCGCTCATTCGACATTCTTTCTATATGCCCGAACCATCGGAGCATGCCTTTTTTCATTTTTACACCGATACTATCATTCACACAAAGTCTCTTTCTTACATCTTCATTACGAACGCGATCGGTGAGTGATACACCGCAGATCTTGCGCAAAGATCTCATCTCGACCGCGTTCAACTTACTTTCATGCTCTTTCCTGCATACCCAGCTCTCGCTTCCATATAATAAAGCTTTGAATATAATTTTAATAAAATTATTATTTTATTTTAAAAATAAAGATTGAAGCCTTACAAATAAACTAGGTACTATTTTATTAAAACTGAAAATTTTCCTATGAACTTTAAGATTTCCACCTACAGATTAAAATAACATAGATTAGCAACCGGCAGACAAAACAGAGTACGCATGTGCATTAAGTGAAAGAGATCCTGCCCTGTGATCAAAAAAATTACGCTAATTATTTGTTCAACCTCACAAAATATAAAAGGCCATTTTTACTAATACGGTACGCAGATTTTGTACTTTGATTATGGAAAATATAATACGTATAAATCGTAAATACGTAAAAAATCTTGTATGGTCTTATTTTAAAAAGGTCCGTAAATGTGCCAAAAATTGAAGACCTTAAATATTAAAATAAATGTTGAATAAACGCGAACTTTCGCACGGCGACTCACTAAAACACAGACAAGTTGCTGTATTAATTTTGTACTCACTCAAAATAAATGTATATTTTCAATATAATCAAATTCCTATTCATAAAACGCATCGAACAAGAGTAACAAGATTTTTGCAATTTCATGTTGTCGGTATAGATAAACAGAAATCCAAAAAAAAAACCGGTGGAATCTGAAATTGACTACAATAACCTATTCAATTCAAATGATATTATTTGATTCACAACTTTTTACAATCTAAGCAACGATGTGTCACTTTTTTGCCGAATAAAGAATGTAATTATATGGAACCATAAAACATTCTCAGCTACGCTATAATTTTATAGCACAAAAAAAAACGATCCAACGTAACCTAAAAGTTGTGATAAATAATTGTACACACTTCCATCCGACCATGGTTTTCCCAGTCATCGACACTTACCACACGCACTATTGTTGCTGCGTGTGACAAATGAGTAAATTCAACTTTGTGTAACTAGAAACGAATTATTCGCTGCACATTTGTGTATATATTAATTAAAGGATTGAATTGGTCATTAATATTGATAAGATCAAAGCAATGATGTCTCAGAAATTAGAAAGTGGACGTGTGGCACAAAATGCCTTATTTTCCTTACTGTTTTATCGTCTTTTGAAAATTGGAGCCTAGCGGATTCATTCCACAATATGCACTTTCTGGGCAAAAATGAACTCGCGGATCGGACTGTTGAATACTTCCACGTATCTAATTTATGCTGGTGGAACTTCTCTTCGTGGAAAGGGCGTCTCCTTTCGGCTCCAGGTCAAACAGTTCAGCAGAGCACTCACATTGTAGAGGCGGTAAAAAATTCATAGACATCCAATAGAGTCTGTCAAGTTTCTGCTGAGATATTATACATAATTATTTTTATTCGTTTACGTACTTATCACGTTTGTAAGTAGGGAACCCTTTACGGAATACGTCTTGGAGCCTAATTCTCGTCACATAATTAATTTAGCATTCAAGTTCTTAAATGTAAATAATATTAATAATAACATGCTCTAATAAAAATCAAAATAGACACTTATGATTAAAACATTACCATATAACTTGATAACGAGCATACAATTCACATTACAACAATACAAGTCACATAATTAGTTATAATTGACATTGGATCGCGATTGAATTGCACCGTTATCTTGCTTTAACTAATTCGCGCTTCCTATGTTAGATCAAGACAGTGAAGTGATCCAATAACAAGATTACTTAGTTAACTGAAGAGAATTAGGCTCCCGATTTCATCATCATTTGTTTGTACGACGGCGCTTATGAAGAAATGAGACAAAACATTGGGATCACAATAAGAGATTGTGGTGGTTAGCATGGTCTGGACATGGCCCGTTAGTGTACAGGCCATTAATCCTAGAAAGAATACCGACAACCACGAAACGTTTAAAGCTGACATCGTGATGGGTACAGCCGCTCGTCTGTCCCTATCTTGATGTGAGCGTCACATTTTATTTTTTATGACTCGTCATCCTTTCGACCGATTTCACGAACTCCTGACAAACATATGAAATCCTCGACATGTTTTGTCGGATTGTATGAGACCTGATAACTTCGTAAACCAACATACCTATCTTTATGTAGGTGTAGCATTATTTTGTGGGAAAAATTGATAGTCACTATGGTGAAATGAACTAAGATTAATGGCTAAAGAACTTACATATTTCTAATAAAATATTGTTTTTATTTATTCCGAAAACACAGTGACTGAAAATACAATAACGACAAATATAAAGAACTAAACACCATTTAGAAGTTATCGCATATATAAATGCTTTGTTAATAAAATTTACTAGTGACAGGATCGATAAACCTTAAGTCCTTAAGGACCAAGTACTTGATGGTTATTACTTATTACCATGCAAAACACACATAATTCAATCATTCAATCACCGAACTATTTTATCTTGAAGAACCCCTTTTGTTATTCGTCAGGGCCTTCTCTTATCTTAAAGAGATATCACCTCGTTTCTAACTCTCTTTTGACAAGAGATCATTGCAGTTAGGGTTGCCAGCTCGCTAAACCTAATAGCCGGACAAACCATCGAGTTTTAACCGGTCATTTGGGTAAAAAGGCCGGACACTCGCGATAGAAGCGTTCGGCTGTGCTCGGCGATCGAAATCGCTTAGAAATGTAAAAGCCTAACAAAAGCCGATCACCGTATATTTTGACCGGATACGCAATCAAAAGGCCTAACTATGTCCGGCTTTATCCGGACGCCTGTCAACCCTAGGGTTGCCAGTCGTCCGGTTAAAGCCGGACAGACCACCAATTTTAGCCAGACATTTGGGTAAAAAGGCCGGACACTAGCGATAGAAACGTTCGCCGCTCGTTCGTTTAAGAAATGTAAAAGCCTAACAAAAGTTGGACACCACATATATTGACCGGACACGCAATTAAATATGCCAGTTCGTTATACCTAAAAGCCCTAGGGTTGCCAGGCGTCCGGTTAAAGCCGGGCATAGTTAGGCCTTTTGATTGCGTGTCCGGTCAAAATATTTGGTGTCCAACTTTTGTTAGGCTTTTTACATTTCTTAAACGAACGAGCGTCGAACGTTTCTATCGCTAGTGTCCGGCCTTTTTACCCAAATGTCCGGCTAAAATTGGTGGTCTGTCCGGCTTTTACGTATAACGACCTGGCATATTTCATTGCATTGGGAGATGGAAAATATAACTTTGATAGGAAATCAAATCAAAGACCATGTAATTTATGAGAAGATTTAAAAAAATCTCAACTCTTTCCTCAGGGTACAATACACTGTGATATTTTATTTTCTTATATTCCCAATGAGTTGGTTCCCTTTAGAAAACAATAGACATTAAATGGCTAACAGAATTCAAAAGTTATAAGCATTTAACAATCGAAAACAGTAGTAATATCTAGTTAGCAACAATATTTCTCACGACAAAATTGTGGTTGTTAGGAATTCCACATTTTTACTATTCACCCCGGCACAGGAGAGCCCGCGGGCAGCACGAACTTGCACAGTATTAACTTTAATGCTAGCCTGGCAATGACAGCAGACCCTATAAACAAGAACAAGATTCGTTTAGCTAATTATAAAACAAGAGTGCGTGTTAAGGTTTTCTTAGAATTCTTTAGCTAATTGTATTTTGCGAGGTATTTTGTAATCGCTTCTGATAAACCATAGAACTATTTTACAGACGTAGTCAATTTCTGGTCATACCCTTTAAAAACAAATGGTTGAAAAGAAGCAAACTGTTAGTAATATAACTGCGTGTCATATTTTCAACATACAGCAAATTACGCAAATTAATGCAAGTTTTTCAATGTTTGTTGTGCTATTCGTTTTGTTTGTAATTCATCAATGAAAACTGAATAGTCTCGATCTCTTTAGTATGTCACTGTCTCTAGAGCTAAGTGCAGAGGTCCGATTCCGGGATAGGAAGTAAGTTTTCCTAATTTAAAAAATTTCCAATATCACAACCGGAGTTTGGAAGTATGTCCGGAATTAAAACGGAGTCGAAGTACAAAATATGTCCGGAGCTGAAGTTTTTATTTTGTGGTCCACTACCTAAATTTTAGCGAAAATAATCTTGTACATCTTAGATACCATATGTGTAAATTAAACCTTGGTGCACATATTAGTACCTAAAGGAGATAATGTATTCGAAAACTAACTAAATCCAGAGGACTGAATAACTAAAATTGTTTCGTATGTAAAATACGTCTTAAGAAACAGATAAACTAGAACATTCACTTGCAATGAGCATTCTGGAACATAACAGAAAAATCGACGGATGTGTTTTTCAATATATTTACCAATCTAACGAAATAACATTTTAATTTTTAGCCGAGCCAAGTGAGTGCTCAAGTTTATCGACAATTTGATATATAATAAATCTTAGCGATACATTAAGAATTACCTAATAAGACAAAAAATCATCCATGAAAGAAAAATTATTGATCTTTTCACAAGTATAACCGGTGAGAACTGAATGTTGTAAAACCACTGTATCAAATCACTGTTTTCCAGTCTCTGATTCTCTCTAAAACATCCAAAGTTGTAATATTGCTAAACTTGCTGAAATGTTGCTTGACTGCAAGCTCGGTGGAATGAACAGATGAAACAGATCTAAGGACATTTTGATGACGACGATAGATACATATTATTATGTGAATGGTTTGTCAGTTGATTCTCATCTGGCATAAGATGAACGATAGGGCAGCTCAAATGCTGCTTCAATTCAACAGAAATAAACATTTAAAATACAAACAATATGGACGTATGAATAGAACTTATTGAGTTTATATCAGACAGGTTATCCTCGGCACTATGGCCAATTGATGCCTATTAGTAGAAGACAAATGTTGGGAGTTTAGTATTGCATTTTCTTTGTTATAAAAATTGTAGCCTAAAAACATCTATATTAAAACCAGAGATTTAAATGTAGATACGTTGCTCCTGAGGCCTAAGTTGTTATACTTCTGAGCCAGAAATTATAGGTCGTACATTACCACCTGAACGGAACACGATAGCGCTGAATACTGCCATTTAGCGGCAAGTAGATTAGGTAATGCGGTGGTGGCGCATTACACAACCCAATTCCGTTACTGGAGCTCTACCACCATTTGGTTTTATTGATTAATCCCTGAAGCAGCAGATGGACCCTATAGGGTCCGAGAACAATAAGAAATCAATTTCACTGTCATATTTTTCTGGTGGCCTGAGGGATAATACTGGGTAGATAATCCACTTTAACATTGTATTTTTTTTATGTAATGGAAGTGGCAAACAAGTATGCAGTTCACATTGATGTTAAGTGATGACTGCAGCCTATAGACACTTACACAAAGACCATCATAAAAGCATTCCAATCGGTAAAGCCATGTCGGAGTTATCGTCAATTGTACGTACATAAGAAAATTTACGGATGAACTATCACAGAAACAAAACAACTAAGGTCTCAGAGGTGGCCTGCATTGTGACCTCTGGTCTTTGTGTGGCTGTCTGCGTGCTGCAGTCATCACATAACATCAATGTGAACTACATGCTTGTTTGCCACCTTCATTACATAAAAAAACTCCATGAAAAAATATTGTAGGTACCTACTTGACACAATGAAGTATTGTGGAGAGAAACTATCTCCGAAAGGCGTACAAAAGAAAAATGTTCCCCTTTTTAGGACGGACTTATGTAGGCAGCACGTCTCGAGATGACACTAGTCTACTTCACCGGGCAATCGGCGAGCGCAGAAAACGCTCTAGCCTAAAAAAAAATTTCACTATTCAATAGTGACGTTCCACAGCTTTTTGTAAAATACCTACTTAATGGAATGTACGTGGCGTTGTCGAGTTGCTCTCAAATTGAGAAATCCATCTTGGTTACCGTTACTGGATAACGTTTTTGACTTTAAGCAAAAAATGTGTCGATTTATCTAATTGAAGCTGAATGTTATCTAAAAATCTTGTATTTCTACAATATTTTTTACGGGCTGTATTTGTTTGGGAGTCCGATCTCATTTCTTATAATTACAAAATCAATCAAATGCGAATATCAAGTCAAATAGAAAGGCATAGTATGATACGGATTGAAATTTGCTATGTAGGAATATGAAATTGCTACACACATCTCGATATTCTGGAGTTCTGGCTATTCCTTTACTCCCGTCGCGGACATAAGACCTAGTATTATTGTCTATCAGCCACTCATAGAACCAAATAAAGCTGTTAATTGTCTGATTTACATAATGCACCGCATTATGTAAATCAGACAATATATTTTGGAAGCATAGTTGCTTCCAAAATACATCACCAAATTGCGCATATCCAAGCATAAAACAAACTGATCAGATCAAATATCTTGGTGTAACGATAGACCAGAACTTAACTTTCAATGAGCATATAAATCATTTAACTAAAAGGATGAGGAAGCTTATGTATTTATTCAAGGAACTCAGACACGTAGCCGATGATGATTTAATTAAAACTGTGTATAAATCTTTATGTCAATCAATATTATCATACGGTATAACTGCATGGGGCGGAAGCTCAAAAACATTAATGTTGAAACTAGAACGGGCTCAAAGGCTGGTATTAAAGGTTAGTTTTCTAAAGCCTAGATTATTTCGTACAACAGAACTGTATAAAGAAATAAAAGTACTGACAGTTAGACAGTTGTTTAACATGGCAGTGATTTTACGAAAACATTCTGAACTGTATTTCGACGAAAATTATAAAAGCAATACCTTGACTACCAGACGATATTATTCCATATGTGATACAGAACAGACTAATACTGCATTTGCGCGCAGGTTTTATTTATATCAAAGTGGTAGACTATACAATCTTGCGAATAGACTCTTATCAATTTATGAAAACACAAAAAGAGAATGTAAACATAAAATAAGTGAATGGCAATTATCCCTTTCATACGAGGAGACCGAAAGGCTCCTAGAAGTTATTAAGTAGTTAGTTGTAATGTATTAGTTTTATATTCTGTTTTTATAGTACAGTTAACATCATATACAAATATACACACTCCATACACATAACACACACACAACCACACACACACACACACACACACACACACACACACACACACACACACACACACACACACCACACACACACCCACACACCACACACACACCCACACACACACACTGAATGTGATACTTCAGATAAATATACTACTAATAATAAACTACACCACTAGTAGATATTATAGTACCATAAGTTATGTTATATATTAATCTAAGATTTTGTGTTAAATACAAAGGAAAACTTCCGGGGAGGAGACCAGGAGACCCATAGCACAGGGCTTACCTAGTTTGGGCACTCCTGTCTCCACAATAACATTGTAATAAAGTTTTGTAAAGAAATTTTGTGGAGAAAAATAAAACATTATTATTATTATTATTATTATTTTAAAAAAATCTTTGACCCTGCGTGTCGTCGATTAATCTCGTCCTTGATCCAACTACAAATAAAAAATATCAATATTATATTGACATTTAACAGCCTGAGGGCTAAGTCGTTGTTTAAAACTTCAAAACTTGTTTTTATTTTAATAAATAAGTTCGTAGCAGCTTTTCATAGACTTCGTAGCAGGGATGGCGATTCTTTCTGAAATAAATCAATGTTCGAATCGAAGTGTCCAAAATCTATCCACGATTAAAACGAAAATGAAAAAATCGGTCTTCGATTATCGATCTATTGTTGATTTGGGATAGGTATGTAATACTAAATTTGAAGGAAAACAGACGACCAAAAAAAAGCAACTCAACAGTGTTCAATGCTGGTATAATGCTTCCTATACTCACGTTTGAACGTTAAATCTTATGATCTGTATGTTTTCTATGTCCCTATGTGAATTAACCAAAAAGATCGATCTTCGATTTTTCATACTATATGTATCGATTCACTAGATCAATCCAGTACTGTAAATCGATTTAAATAAATTATTATAATTATTTAAATAAGAATCGATTTTTTGGTTGCTTAGGATCGCTTTTCCGATTAATCGATCTACTTCCTAGTTTTATACTTTGACATTGACGTATCCGTATCAATTTGACACATCTTGTCACAGAGTATGTAACAATAATGTTTTCATCTAAAGATAAGCAATGGTAACTACTTCATTCCACCATATAAGTGACGTCTCACATGTTTTTCCTTTTAATTTTTTTTACAGAAATTAAGAAACAAAAAAATACCAAAAATATATATTTGAACTCGGAAAAGAAAAACAAAGAAACTGTATTTTTCTTTTAGGGGAAATGTTGTCAATTAGGATAATTCTTTTAACACATTATTACATTAATATTAAGTTTGAAACAGTACAGACAATAATTAGTTTTGTTGATTTTTTTTTATTCACTAGCATTCGAGCTCAACTTATATAGATGCTCTATTTAATACCTACTCACATAGTCTGCACGCTAACCAGCTCGGGATCAAACATCCGAGCTTATCGCAGCAAAGTCGGAATGCAATACAATCCTAACGGCCGAATTCGGTGACTTCGATCGGGGATTCCGCCCATCTAGATGGCAAATGATCTTTCGATCGACCCACTTTCAATTTCTCAATAACAACAAACGGTAAACAAAGATCGCTATTATTGGGACGCCTTTTTTGGCAAATGGGTTGAAGTGTTGATCTAAGTTCGTCTAAAAATGGACTGAGATCGAGTATTGGGGCTCGCCAGATACCTATCTATCAGTCTAAAATTACTTCAACCCACGATGTTTGTAGTTACAACTGGCCATTTATGCTTACAATAATAGGTATGTACTTACTTTTCGACATAGTTCTCCAATTCACTGTAATTCTTCACACTGAGGTAATCGTTGACCAGTTTATCGGGAACTAATCCAGTTACCTGCAACAAGTGGTTAGTAAATTGATTTATATGATACATGATTAAAAAATCATTGCAAAGGACAAGTTTCATGTTGGGGCCGCGTCTTGTACACTATATCAAAAGATAGAGAAAAATACGTAGAATCATGGAATAATACTCAAAAAATAATTTGATTCGCTGTTTTTTTTTTTGTCGGAATTATTTATTTTATGTAAGCTTTGTATAACAACAATATGTCACCATATTGCTACTGACATTCTTGTTTTTGAAATATACTTATGACAATTAATTGAAGGAATAATAAACGATTTGTATAGCTAAAATTTTTCACTATTTTTATGCTTCTTCTATATAGCGTACTCTGTTGGGCAGCGTTCGGGAAGCTACGATACATCTTCTCGTCTGACTTATCGCAGTGTCTTAAGAAAAAGGTTTTTGACCAATGTGTGTTGCCAGTGATGACATATGGGACAGAAACGTGGTCGCTTACTATGGGCTCAAGGCCACTCCGAGAGCAATGCTTGGAGTTTCTCTGCGAGATCAAATCAGAAATGAAGAGATCCGCATGAGAACCAAAGTTACCGCCATAGCTCACCGAATAGCGAGACTCAAGTGGCAGTAGGCAGGGCACATAGAAGAACTGACGGCCGCGGTGGCGACCGCGTACGGGAAAACGAAGCGTAGGCAGGCCCCCCACAAGATGGACCGACGACCTGGTGAAGGCCGCGGGCAACCGCTGGATGAGGGCGGCTCAAGACCGTTCGTTGTGGCATTCTTTGGAGGAGGCCACATACTCTCATACTACTCTCTCCATCTACTACTCCATAATCCCATTATAGCAATCGCTTTCATATAGATCACTAAAGAAAAGTTCTCGACTTCAGTACTTTTTTGATCATTCAGTCTTCTTTTTGATACTGGCATACCTCAATCAGTCCATCAGCGGTGATCTTGCCGAGCAGCCGCTGGCAGCACTGCAGTGCGGTGAGAGCACGACGCAAGTCCCCCTCGCACGTCTCCACGGCTTTATGCAACACCTCGCCCTCGCCAACGTCCACGCCTTCCGCTTCACATACCTCCCTCAGTCTAATGCAATCCAATAATACAATAACATATTGCTCCAATGTTTTCAATGAAAACTGTAAACTAGAAGTGGTTTGGTAACTGGCATAAGGTGTTTTGATTTACAGAAACGCAAAGATTAGTTTCAAGGTTTTTAAATACTGTACCTAATAGTGAACTGAGTAAGCGATAAAATGCATTGTTGGGAAAAGAATCATTAAAATCAGTATAATATGATTTATCACAGAGTAACCTGTTGATTACTCTATAAAAACTATTTTAACTTATTTTACTTGTCGTAGAGCTTCAGTTAGGCACTATTGTGATCCAGTCAGATGTTAATGTACAGCTCTGTAAATTCCGGCACAAAGGCATAAAACACTATGCCTCAGGAGTGGCACAGCATCTTTATTGAAATCTATAGTGTTGTGTAGATATTTAAACACATATATGAAAAATTATTTAAATTTATTTACCAGCAATGTAAGCTGTGATGTAAAAAAAAACAAATTGATGGTAAAACTTGAACTTATAGATAATACTTCTTTCGCAGAATGCACTTACAAGGGGAGGGCACAAACTTGGGATTTTATTTTAGGATGAGACTTTGTGTAATAATTATTCTCCTTCAGGGTATTCAGTAAAGCAGCAACGCACGATGAACAATTGAATTGGAAAAAAAATGTGTTTATAAATTCAAACTCAGCTTATATACCAGTAAGGTTCTTCACAACCCAGCAGCTAAATAGATTGTTCTAGTCAATTACGAACCTGCTCACCACTTGGCCACTCAGAGTTAACCTGAGATAACTTACTTTTTTATTTATTTAATTATTCTTACAATTAAATAAACTTATTATTAAAAGTTGGGAAAATTCTATAATATTTTTTTAAAGAAATATCAATAATTTGCCACATGTGACAAATCTTTCACTCACCTTTTGATAACATTTTCCCGAGCAAGTGGCTTAAACCTGAATTTTGAACATCTACTTGTGATTGGAGGAATGATACGTGACACATAATTGCAAATGAGGCAAAACCGTGTTGTGCGTGTCTCGCGCTCCATAGTCCGACGGAGAGCAGCCTGAGCAGCTGTTGTCATTGAGTCTGCTTCGTCCAGGATCACAAGCTTGTAGGGTGGGCATGGACGGCCACTGAAAACAGAAAAAATAATGATTTAAGAAAGAGAAAACGAAGGAAGAAATTTTAGTTTTATTTAGAATTATAAAATCAGATAATAATCCACAAATAAAAATATGATAGGTAAATTATATAAAGACACACCAAATTAAAAATTTACAAAAATCTACAAACAGCATTAACAAGTATAAAACCACATAGTATATGTATGAATACCAGTAGAATGGCTATTCTCTCTCTGAGGTTAGGAAAAGTAAAAATTTTTGATATATAACATTCTCAAAAATTTCAATATTTTTTATGCAATGGAAGTGGCAAACAAGCATGCAATTCACATTGATGTTAAGTGATGACTGCAGCCTATAGCATTGCGTTACCACCCCTGAGGCTTAACGTATTATGCTAACGTATTACTGTGCCAGAAATTACAGGGCCGTACATTACCACCTGACCGGAACACGGTGGTGCCTACACCCGCGAGCTCCGTCTTTGGAGCTATACCACCAGTATATTTCAATTTCGGCTACAAGTTTTTCATCACATATTTAGTTTACTTTAAAATAAATAAAAATACAAGTGAAACTTTAATAGTACTCACTCTGGCCTCACGTGGCTGACAGTCAATTGAGCGAATGTTTTCACTTTATCCCTTACAACTTGTATCCCTCTTTCGTCGGAAGCATTCAGTTCCAAGACACGATCTCGTGTTATGTCACCAAACAGTTGTCTGGCGGCTGCGAGGATAGCACTAGTTTTTCCCGTCCCTGGTGGTCCATAGAACAGCAAATGTGGCAAATCTCCACCAGACAGGCATTCCCTCAAAACTTGAACCACTTCATTCTGGTCTACTATGTCCTCGATTGTTTTTGGTCGACTATCAAAAGAAAACAGTATTATCTAATTTACAGAATGAAGTACATGCAAAATAATTCAATTAGAACAAAATACTCACTATTTCTCAACCCATGGCGCCGACGGTTTCTTCTTCTGGGTTTTCACTCCCGACGACGAAGGTTTAGATGAATCTGTTGCAGATAGCTTGCCCGTTTTCAAAAATGCCTGCATGTTAGGTAGGTAAATTCGCTTTGGAACTATAAATTAGATAAGTACTAAAGTATTCAGCAATGAAGTGTCGAGTAGGTACCGTTCAGTTCAGCAAAAATAAAAACCGCCAAAACAGTTCAACTTGAATATTAAGAATGACAGCATTGACAGCTGATCTTTGGTGACAGATGACAGATGACAGCTCTCTAGAGCTATGTTTTTGTTTTTTTATTAATTATGGCATTGCTGTTAAGCTTATTGCCAGTGTCAAGTAAAACGATATTGCGTATTCGTAGTTAGTCCGCGTAAAAGTTAGTATTAGTCAGTCAGTACTTTATTTATTAAGTCAGTCAAGTAAGTTACCGTCAGTAATTCGAGTAAAGCGATGGTTACTTTACCAGAACATTTACGATGAAGTTTTGTTCACGCGCCGACCCTTGTCGATGTTTCCCTTTCGCACTTATTGAATTAAGACCTAGGAATTGTACTAAACTTCGTTTCATATGAGCGCAATCGCTGGTGCTCCACTTGTTACAACTTGAAGCAAAATGCACGCGTAATAAAGAAAATTTAATATACTTGTTTAGGTATTGTAGAATAGAAAGAGTGTAGTGTAAGGATAGTATGTTATAAAAATAAATAAAAATGACAATATATTATTATTTTGTAAGTAATAGTTAATTATTATATTTATATTATCTTGCACCCTTACAACTTATTTCACACAACCAAGGTTGACTGTAAGAGAATGCCTAGTGCCATTAAGTCCGCCGTATATACGATATGCATAAAAGTGTAAATAAATAAATAAATAAGTATATAATTTTCGTGGGAGTGCACTGCACCAGCGCTCTTAAGGAAGAGCGGCCTCTGGTCGTAGGTATATTTTAAAAACAAGAATATTATAGCAATATTGTCACTTATATTGTCATACAAAATTAAATAAATATTTCCAACAAAAAAAAACAACGATTCAAATTATTATTTAAAAATGTTTCCATTATTCTACGTATTTTTCTTTATATTTTGATATAGTGTACAAGTCGCGGGCTTAACATGAAACTTGTCCTTTAAATCAATAAATACCTTATACAGCCACAACTCCACATTAAGTTTAATTTAACATATTTCGTGGGTGCCGTTGTGTACACAACACATAAAAAGACACCAGGGATGTTAGGATCCTCCGTAACCGTAACCGAAATATCGGATAGAGAGGTCACACAAGCCGCGCGCGACCATTTGCATTATTTTTTAATTACTGTTGTCGTCTTATCATACTCGTAACTATGTTGTATTTTACTTTTGAAATTCCTTAAAAATCTAATATCCGTAACCGATATCATCCGAAACTAACAAATAGTTCGAAATAATTTCATATCCATATCCGGGTATATTAATCATTCCTGTATTCGTATCCAATCCGTATATCAATGAAATCCCATTCATTGTTGCGCTCTACATATAAACAATTAAAAAATATAATTGTTATCAAGTTCTAAGGTAATGTTTTAATCATAGGTGTCTATTTTGATTTTTATTAGAGCATGTTATTATTAATATTATTTACATTTAAGAACTTGAATGCTAAATTAATTATATTTGTATGAAAAATAACATCCCTGATAAACGACACCCAGACAAACGAATATCGAAACAAATATCTGTATGCCATACAAATATTTGTCCCGGGGCGGGGATCGAACCAACGATCCTTTGAATTAAACGGTCGTCTCACACCACTGAATTAACCGGGCCGTCTTCTTCTTATTGTAATTAATGGATATTACCCAAGACTAAGGGTCATTCTGCCAGAATCCAGTTAAAACAGTTTTCAATTTCCCCAAATCACGCAAGACAGGTTTTTTGGAAAAAGGAGGTACAGCATTGGCAATCCTGCAAATGACATTGAGATTATTTGAGATGAGACATTTTCTGAGTTTTGGCGGGAACGCGGAAAAGAGCTGTGTCGCTGCGTGATATTATTTTCGAAACTTGTGTATATTTGCTTTTTTATGTGTAAACATGGTGGGATTTTTATCACAAAATATTCGATAACTTTCACAGGTGTAGGAAAGTGATATTATAAAGTGAAAAGTGTTGTTTAATTATTTTTTTAAATGAAGAATGTAATTCATGTGAACGTATAGAGCGTCATAGTCTTTGACCAAGCTCTTTAAATGGAGATTAAAAAAAAAAAAAGTGAAAAGTGATTATTCATGTTGCCTCCAAAACTTCGTAAAGTCTCTTAGTAAAGTCCCCATCACTTTACTGGAGCCATATCATCATATTTTACATGGAAGCATCCACTCATTGTCATCTTCCATATGGATATTCATTATCGTAATAAAATGAAGATAAAAATTACTGAAGATTGGCTGTTAAGGACTTGAATCCGTGGCCGTAAAACAATTTAAAAAAAAAAAGAAAAAGATACATTTTCTGTGACATTTCTGTCATTTTCTGTAAAAAAATTATCTGGCGCCAATCCGCCAATTTGAGCAATTTGTCGGTTTGTTTACTTTGTTTGTTGACGATTGGTTTCAGGGATTTAGCTACTAACCAAACCAGCCAGAACTTCAATTTAAAATGAAGATAAATTAACATTAACAGGAAAGTTGGAGAGAAAGTACACAACCGTGCTTGGAACATTTATCGGGTTCTCTAAGACAATGACGAGATCTTCACGCAAAGCGGCAACACCGCCAGTTAAACCAACAACAAAACGAGTGGAGAATTCTTGGATACTACTTGTAAAAGGTACTGCCATTAATTCATGAAGACCGTCGTTGTCCTCATGGTTTATTTCCTACGATGGTCAGGGCACACCGCTGACACTCCGCCAAAATTCCATACAAACGCTTAATTTGGTCTCTATTACACAGACATCAATCAGTGACGTGTATTTACGCGTACACCTAGTGCGTAGCACGTAGAAAATACCAACCGTCGCCCATAAGAGGAGAGGAGGTTGGATGATGCGGGTAATCGGGGGAGCGTCGAAGTGTCCATTCTATATGTAGTATTATTACATATTCTCTGGTCAGGGTAAAATACACGTGACAGCTATACTTGAATTCATCTTACATCCGCGGCTGTACCATGGTCTATTGTTGTTAATCATATATTCACTTGCCAACATAAACTTTGCTTGCCTAACTTGATTGCTATTGGCTAGGTTCACCGCCTGTGAATGCAATATAGATAATCTGACATTGATGTCATCTGACCTTTTGCATCATAATCTATCTATATCTATATGTATAAAAATCAATTGCTGTTCCTTAGTCTCGCTAAAACTCGAGAACGGCTTGACTGATTTGGCTACTTTGGTTTTGAATTATTTTTGGAAGTCCGGGGAAGGTTTAAAAGGTAAGAAAATATGAAGAAATTAAAGGGAAATAGTAAAAACCACAATTTCATTTTCCCATACAAATAGTCTTTATGTATAAAACCTTTGACACATTATTTCATTGTGAGGCAATACGAAGTTTGCCGGGACAGCTAGTCTTCTTTAAATATAAAAATCAATTGTGGTTTGTTAGTCTCGCTAAAACTCGAGAACGGCTGGACCGTTAAGGCTAATTATGGTTTTGAATGATTCTTGGAAGGTTTAAAAGGTAAGGAAATATGAAGAAATTGAAGGGAAATATAAAAAAAAAAATTTCGTTTTCCCATACAAATAGTTATTGTGAGGAAATACAAAGTTTGCTGCTTCAGCTAGCAATTAAATGTAAATAGAATGTAATTATTGTAAGCGGTGTCGACAATGCCGAATATCCGGGATCCATATTTATAATTAAAAATTTAAATTTATTTTGTGCTTGCTTTGATGTACACCCTATCATTTCACATTTCTCCTTCTTCCTGAAGGTTGTCTGAAAGATGATTCTTTATTATTGCTTTTAGTGATGAGATGACATGGTTGCATTTGTTATTTTCAGAGGATTTGTTTGAGAATGATAACTTCAGCATCATAACTCTGCCACACCCAGGGAATGAAAATCCAGCTAAATATTGCTTAGACAATGCCCACAAGAAAGTATATGAAATTGTTTCTTTTAGTGAACCCTACAGATCATGGTTCATAGGAGATAGTGTCAAGTCTGATGGAAGCATGCTGTTGGTGACTCCAGTTAATCCATTATTCTTAGGTATTTGTTGTTTTTTTCCCACTTATTGTCTGTATTTTTTTTATGTTACGGAAGTGGCAAACAAGCATGCAGTTCACATTGATGTTAAGTGATGATTGCAGCCTATAGACACCCACACAAAGACCAAGGTCAAAATGCAGATGCGTAACCACTCCTGAGGCCGATGGTGTTATGCCTCTGTGCCGGAAATTACAGGGCCGTACATTACCACCTGACCGGAACACGATAGTGCTGAACACTACCATTTAGAGGCAAGTATATTAGGTAATAGTCCGGTTCCGGTTGTCAAACAACTAACAGTGTGACACGAAGCTCCGCAAAAAACATCTCGCTAAAAATATGTAAAGTGCTTTGCAAACCATCAAATACAGTTTGGCATAAACCTAAATCAGTGATTGTGCGACCGAACTATAAATTTCGTTTGTTTGTTACGTACAAACATTAAAAAGTGCTACACGAAATATTTCATATTAGCCGATCGAGTGAGGTTAAGTGTCAAGCATTGTAAATTGTCAAACGTCAAACTACAAATCGAGACCACCTGAGCCCACAGATAACCAAAACCACAGACTACAAAGCCATATACAATCAATTTTACGGCCGTGGATTCAAGTATTTTGGGATAGTGAAAGTCTAACACGAAATTAATTTCACAAGCGAAATTAAAACAATGGAAGGACAAATTAAAATGCTATGGGAGAAATTGAAGGAAGAACTAAAAATACAAACTGCTACTATTACGAAAAATGTCAACCAAAACTTAGAAGACAAACTGAAACCTCTGGTAGAAGAAAACAATATATTAAAGCAGGATATAACAACGCTGAAGAGCAAGGTCACAGACCTGGAAAAACAAAATCGGAAAAACAATTTAATCCTACACGGATTAGAGGAGAAGGAGAAAAATCATATGGAACTGATTGAAATTGTCATAGACTTGTTAAACACCATATGTAACAAGGCTAATGTAAACCAATGGGTTAAATGGGAAATAAGCCATGTTCAAAGATTAGGCAAGAAAACTGATAAAAACACGAGACCCATATTAATATCCCTTACGCTGACTTGGAGAAAATGGGATCTTTTGCGTAATAACAAGTTATTTCCTGAAAAAACTTGTGTCACGGAAGACTACCCTAAAGACATACTGATGAAAAGGAAAGAACTCAAGCAGAAATTAGATGAGGAGATAAGTAAGGGAAAAATCGCCTACATTCGCTATGACAAGCTCATAGTCAGAGATAAAACAGTGGAAAAAAGGAAAAGATCTCCATCCACCACCCCGTCTAACACTACAGAACAAAATGAGAACATACAAAATCACATCACTCCAGTTCCAAAATTTAGCAAGGTTAATGCATTCGAAAATATGAGGGCGAAATCAAACTCTTTTTCCGAAAAACTTAGTAACTAGCAACGAATTATCGGTAGCCGGAAAACAGAAAACCCCAAAATAAAAAATGTAACTAAAACTTACTATACTTCTAAGCCGACTGGTGATAGTGGGAGTGAGGTTAGACCAAAACCTTCTAAGAACGACGACAGCATAATTACTCCACTAATTACTCCAATTATCACCATCACAGAAACTTCATCACAAAGAAACACAAAACAACAATATATATATAAAAACCCATATGTGAGAACCAATTCCCCAAGCCCGACAGTGGTCACCGTGGGGAAACAAGACCGCAACCCTCTAACTAATCACAAGCAAACAGAGAAAACTAGTAAAAACAGATATATATATCCACATAGCTACAATAAATACCCTTACCTTAAGAACTGACGAAAAATTGTTGGAACTCGAAAATTCACTTGAAAACATCAAATGGGACGTTATCGGGCTTTCTGAAGTAAGAAGATTAGGCGATGCCATTGAAGAACACAGCAATTACATTCTCTATTTCAAAGGAGAGACCAAAGGTCTCTACGGGGTAGGATTCATGGTAAAACCAGAACTCAAGAAGAATATAATTGAATTCAGAGGTGTCTCTGAAAGAATAGCAGTACTTAATATAAATCTACCTTGCTCCAGCAACAGCTGGTCAATAATACAGGCGTATTCTCCAACCGAATCTTCAGAGGAAAAACTTAAGGAAGATTATTACACAAAGCTCAACGAAACCCTAGGAACTTGCTTCAAAAATATAATTGTTATGGGCGATTTCAATGGAAAAATTGGTAAACAGAACCAAGGCGAAGAGGCTGTAATAGGGAAATATGGAACAGGAAAGAGAAACAACTACGGGGAAAGATTGATAAGCACGGCCCTATAAAACAAACTTAAGATCATGAACCTGGTTTCCGAAAAAACCATCAAAAAAGTGGACCTGGATCTCGCCTGATGGTCTCTCTCGCAATGAAATAGACTACATCTTAAGCAACCAACCGAGAATTTTCCACGCCGACACAGTCAAACAGCTTAACTTCAATACAAACCATCGCATGGTAAGAGCAGTATTAAGTTGTGTTGAACAAAAGAAATGCAGGAAAAACTTTAGAAAGTTCAATAGCTCGTACAATGTGACAGACAGAATTAAAAACACTGAAAGCAATACTAATAAAATCCAACAACTTTACAACAACGAAATATGCAACATGTACAATAATATGTTGAAAACAAAACTAAAGAACAATAAACCAGAAGCATTAAGCACTAACACCAAGGAATTAATACAAAAAAGAAAAACTCTGTTAACAAATAAAAAAGATAAATCCACCCTAAAAGAAATTACAAAAATAAGCAAGGGTATAAGCAAGAGTATTAAAAAGGACAGAACTAGGAAGACAATGGCATGCATGAACAAGCACATAATCAAGACAGGAGGAATTAATAAAGCCCTTAAAGAACTCAGAGACGCCAAATCATGGATCCCTAAACTAAAAAACAAAAAGAAAACACTCGGAACTAAAAGAGAAAACATTTTAGACATAGCTACAAACTTTTACAAGAAACTGTACTCGAACCTAGAAACACCAGAAAACACAACCTACCACAACACAACCAATATCACATGTTCACTAGGAGAAAATGAAGAAAATATTCCCCCTACATTAGAAACAGAAGTATCTCACGCTGTTAGATCACAAAGAAACGATAAATCACCGGGACAAGACAATATCACAAATGAAATGATTAAGATTACATTACCAGAGAACCTTCAAAAACTTACTCATCTCTACAACGTGATTATGGAGACAGAATACATAACTATCCAGTGGACAAATAGTACAATTATCCTAATATATAAAAAAGGCGATAAGGAGGACATAAATAATTATCGACCTATTAGCCTTATGTCAAATGTATACAAAGTCTTTTCAAAAATAATTCTTAACCGAATCTGCAAAACCTTGGAATTTCATCAACCCCCTGAACAGGCAGGATTTAGAGCCGGTTACTCAACCACAGACCATATGCATAGCCTAAAACAGATCATAGAGAAAAGCCAAGAGTTTGGTCACATATTATAACCTGGCATTCGTTGATTATAATAAAGCCTTTGACTGCTTGGACCACTATCATATTTGGAAAGCTCTAGAAAACCAAGGGGTTGAACCTAAATACATAAGGCTCATAAAAAACGTTTACTCTAACAGCATAGCAGCTGTCAAGCTCGAGGCATGTGGAGAAAATTTCCCTATTCAAAGAGGAGTAAGACAGGGGGATCCTCTGTCTCCTAAACTGTTCTCAGCTGTGCTGGAAGAGGTCATGAGAAAACTGCCCTGGGATAAATTTGGCATAAACATTGACGGACGCAAACTCAACCACCTCAGGTTTGCCGACGATCTTGTACTAATAACGGATAATCCGGAGACCCTACAAACAATGCTCCAACATCTAGCTAGCAGAAGTGAGGAAGTCGGACTTAATATCAACAAATCAAAAACGAAAGTTATGACAAATAGTATAGAAAAAGTAATATCTGTTGATAATGAACAAGTAGAATATACAGAGACCTATATCTACCTAGGACAAATAATCTCCTTCCAAAATCAAATGAAACAGGAAATTGACAGACGAGTAATAAACACATGGAAGAGGTATTGGGCACTAAAGGATATATTGAAGAACAAAAAGTATAAAATCAGCATAAAGAGAAAACTCTTCAGTACTTGCTTACTACCGATATTGACATACGGGTGCCAAACATGGGCCTTAACTAAAAAAACTTCAACACAAACTAAGAACTGCACAGAGAGGTATGGAAAGGAGCATCCTCGGTTACAGGAAAAAGACAAAATGCGCGCATCTGATCTGCGCAAGACCACTAAATTAGAAGATGTAACAACGAAATGCAGAGTATTAAAGTGGAGTTGGACTGGCCATATGATAAGGCAGCCGGTAGACAGATGGGCAAAAACCCTAACAGAGTGGACCCCACGATACCAAACAAAACGAAAGAGGGGTAGGCAGGTCAAAAGATGGGCTCTCTGCCGGCCCTCTTTGGTTAAGAGTAGGACGAGATAGAGAAGAATGGAAGAAGTTGGAGGAGGCCTTCGTGTCTAAAGGACACACTGAGGAATGATTCGAACTTTCTTGTAAAACTAAAAAAAATGTAAAATATTTCAGTAATAAAGGCTTATTATTATTATTATTATATATTAGGTAATGCGGTGGTGCCTACGCCCGCGAGCTCCAGAAGCAAACCTATGCCTGCCCGCCAGAAAGCTAGCCACCAGCACCCTGTGTACAGTATTCAAAAATAAATATTGCACATCGACCTTAGGAAGGAGACTGCTTATCTGGCCAGTAGAGTGTTATCTCTTTCGCACCTTACCTATATGACGTTTGTCGACCATTTTCATCAAGTTTTGACCAATACCTGACTGTCAATGTCAATGGCAATGTGTGACATAGATAACACTATCGAAGTCAAAACTAGCCGATTGTCACTTTCATAGAATCAATGTGCAATATTTCATGATGAGCACTGTAATGTATCCTCTATAATATGCATCTTATGCGTTATACAACAAGGTTCATATAGAAATGACAATGGCAACAAATAGCCAGTTCATTTCTAAATTGTTTAACAGACTTATGTGACATGTTTCAAAGTCATATTAGCGCTCCTGCACACGACACGTGTCGCCACCGCGCAGCTGACGCGCCGTGGTGCTTCTTCATCAAGCGGACAGGGAGGGGACAGTGCGCGGCGGCGGCGTGTGTCTACAGCACCACGGCGCGTCAGCGGCGCGGTGGCGGCGTCGTGTGCAGGAGCGCTTACTGTGAAAGTGTGGTAAATGACTTCTGGAAACTGGAACTGAGGAATATCCTGTCTAGTAGTAGTAATGCTTTCATATAATTCAATAATCCCAAAATCACCTATTATGGATATCCTTTATGTATAAATATACCCAATTAATACACATAATTATATATTAAATAGTAATGCCTAACTAGCATAGTGTGGCAATAGATGGCGCTACTGCCACCATAAGGCAATGCAATAAATGTGAAGGAAAGATTTGACAAATCGGGCAGGACTTCGGTGGCTCAGTTGGAAGAGCGGCTGGACTAGATTCCCAGTGGCCGCGAGTTCCGAGTCTCGCCTGAAGTCAAATGTTTCTTTCCATTTTTCTTTAAAATATATTTCACAAGCATGTGTTAATGCGAAATAATATAAAACAATTTAATAGTATTATCAAGCATACCCAATTGTTTGTATAGATTCAGCATGCTACCATTTTTTTTTGTTGAATAATACAATTCTAATTTACAACTATGTAACAATACTACATTTTTTAAGACCATCATTATGTTGAATTTCAGTGCTGCCTCGATTAAGGGAACAATGTAGTACAAGGGCAGTACCACTTGAAGATCTACTTTCAGAGAAAGGTTTTAATAAGACAATTGATTTTATTACTAATTTAGATAGCATTGCTGATTTAAAAGTAAGTTGATTTTATAAGTTTATCGGTTGTGAACCTAGATATAAGAGTATTTGAGTATTGTACCTATTTATTTACCTATATTATAAGAATTCACATCAATACATATTTTGCTAGGTTTTTCTAGATGGTCGTTCATGTATTACGTCACGCAAAACATTCTCAGGGACTCGTCAGGGACTTCCGTCCTAGTCACGCTTTTTTCTACCTTCTTAACTTGTACTGTCACACTTTACAACACCCTCCCTGATTGCGAACGTGTTTTATAAACGATTCCCTAGATACCAATTTCATGAACGATTCCCTAGATACCAAATTCGTGAACATAATAAAATGTAGTTATGTGGGTCTATTTTTTTATATTATATCCGAAAATAGCAAGTAAATTCGGAAGTTAAAACGGAAGTCCGGTGAGATAAAATACGAAAAAAATGGAATGACCTTGGGACAGGGGGGGACTGGGTATATGCCTATACTTCCACATATTTGTTATTCCGTCTAAAGGTATGTTTTCCTAATTTATTGCCTTTCTGATACATGGTATGTAATACATTTCAGGGTGCTCCTGATATGAAAGCTTATAAATACAATGAAAAAAAAACGCTTGATTGGCTGGAAGGAAGAGTTCGTAAACTAGCTGAGGTATTGAGGGTAAAGAATGTCCATGTAACATCTGGAGCCGTATCGTCCACTTTTGTGTCCAGTACACTGAGCAATGATGATGTACAAGAAGGTATTATACACACTTTTGAAATGGAAACTTCCTTAGCATCGTTGTGATTTTAAGTCTATGAAACGAAAATGCGACAATAAAAAGATACAGCACATAAATTAATAAGATTTAACGTGGGAGAAAATGAGATAAGGAGCATTAGTATCTCTTATGAAAATTTTTGAAGGTTTCACTTCTACCACGTGTGTATTCCACGCGTTTTTTTGTATACAATACAATGTTAAAAGTGCATAAAGAAGCTAGGCTAACTATTATTATGTAGAAGTCGCAGGTTCAAATCGCGCCCGAAATCGATTTTTTCTTTCCATTTATTTTGTTCTTTAAAAATATCTCCGTCTTGAGACTGTGACTGACTATAGTCAAAAAGTAGCTTGAGTTTAGTCGTGATTTCATTTTAATAAGAGATGAAAACTGAAAACTTAAAAATCAACCAAAAATGTTTTTCAAACGTGAAAAATAACTGGAAACAGATGTTGCCTATATTACAGTTTTGGAATGTTTAGAAATTGGGCCCTCAAATACGCATGTTAATTATATCAGAAGATCTTTGGTCTGACTTCTAAAAATGGATGTACAACTAAAACATATAATTTGAGAGTTGCCCTCGATTCCTCCATGATGCCATAATCAGATCCCATCTTGGTAAAAGTCGGACCAAATTCAGTGTCCTTCAACAGACTTTTTTAAAATCGTTCCACAGTTAGAATTAATTGGTACATAAAAATACATACAGTCGAACAAATATGATCCCTAATCCACATGATATGCCAGCATGGCCACGGTTGGCAAACGGGTTGTCGATCGCAGTGGCGGTAGTTTTATGGCGGGCCGCACCTGATTTGAGCGCTAATGTTCGGTTGACTGTGTTGACTCCACTAGTAGACAGGTGGTGGAGTTGACACGCCCCGACGCATAATAGGTAACTATTATTTTTGTTTTTTGTAACTTTTATTATAAAAAAATATATAACTTTCAGAGTTTTACCTAAAATACGCACACGGAATAATCTCCGAATATCTTCAGGATGATTTAGAAGAAGCGTTGGAAAAACGATTCGATTTTAAACCGGAACATATAGAGAGCATCGGAAAGAAAAGAAAATCAGAAGCCAATGACCCTAAAGAGAATATTAAACGTGTCAAACGCGAACCAAATGAAATAAAATCAGAATCAAGTGATGATATGAAAGTTGATCACGAAGAAAAAATGAACTTGGACGATAGTTTCACAGAAACAAAAAAACCACAAGTACTAACGGCCAAAGAGAAAGCCAGACAAAAAGCAGCGAGTGGAACTAAAACTATATCTTCATTCTTTTTTAAAAGTCCTAAAATAAAAAATGCGTGACCCTCTTGGGGCCTCATCATTGAGTTAAACATATTTTTCATTTTTCCATTAGCCACTTTACGAGCCTGTCCTTCGATGACGGCGACAGTGATCACTTTCTGTCTGGCAATTTTTATGACATAGAAAACCTACAGCGAAAATCATTGAACTAAACATTAATTTTCATAGCGATACACACTTTCACACACACAAAAGCAAATGACAATCTCACGAATTAATTAGAATGTAACATGTTCGCAGAGTTCGGAGTTTCCGTAGCCTACAAGGAACCCTTATAGGTCATTCCGTACTGTCCGCAGCGATGCTGAGACTCTTCGTAGTAATCTGTTATGGCCGGTTTTTTAATTGTGTAATCGTTATTTTCACTCTTATCCTTAGTGGCCAAATCCAGAAACTTTCAGTGTGTTCCACGTATATACGACTTTTGTGACAGACTGACTGACAAACAACGCACAGTCGAAACTAATGATTTTACAAAATATTTTTTTTTGGGAAGATTAGTACTTAGTAATATCTTTACTTTAGAGTTAGGTAAGCACTAAGAAATTCCTATGGGAATACAACAGGTATTATCAGCGTACGAAATCACGGGCAAAAACTATTATCTATATTGGCTGCTTCAATATTTTTGCAGATAATTAAATAAATCTAAAGAATCATCGCAAGTTTTAGCCTCGATTTGTATCGAAATATTGAAAAAAATAAATACAAGGTGAAAACAGTTTTGAAATATTATTTAAAACATACACTTTCAACCATTTCAACATAGACAATGCTTTATTTCGATTGGTCACGACAAGGTCATTTCAAGGAAATGTGCAAAAAGCCTGTGGTGTGTCTTTTTGTCTTTTTTATGCCCCTTCCACTGTGCGTCTTTACATGGAAAATTTTTTTTTTGCTTTGTTGTAGCTGCAAAATGTGGATTCATCTGTTGTGTTGCCACTTAGGCCAAATATACAACGTTGCACTTTTAAATAAACATACCTTATCAAATAAATCTGTAACTATAAACTGATTTCTTAAGATTTTCATCAAATACTACTACTAGTTGTCCTGAATTTTCTGTTATACAGTGTATAGATTCGCGTGACGCAATGCGTTATAATAATAACATAACGCATTGTGTCACGCGATTGAATCGTTAAGTTGTCTTGCTCTATACCCTAGGCCGCGCGGCAGCGCAACAATTCCAGCACGGAGCTCGTCGTTTCACAAATCGCACTACGACTTTACTTTCAGCAAAGTATACTTAGAACTATAAGTAAAGTATGATTTAGACAGTACTAAGGGAGAGATTCACATACCACACGACTTTACTTTGAGCAAAGTACGCTTAGAACTGTCAAAACTTGTACTTTACTGGCAGTTCTAAGTATACTTTGCTGAAAGAACAGTCGTAGTGCGGTTTGTGAAACGACGAGCTCCGTGTTTGAATCGTTGCGCTTTAGAGCAAGACAGCTTAACGATTCAATCGCGTGACGCAATGCGTTATGATACTAACATAGCGCAACGATTCAAACACGGATAGAGAATCGTTTCACAAACCGCACTACTTTTCTTTCAGCAAAGTATGCTTAGAAGTGTCAGTAAAGTACAAGTTTTGACAGTTCTAAGCGTACTTTGCTCAAAGTAAAGTAAAATCTATACACTGTATAACAGAAAATTCAGGACAACTCACTTCACAGACCGTACTGTGAATCTCATCCTCAGTAAAACGTCATGGTACGGAATCTGCTGTTATGTAAAAGATAGACCTGCTATTCTTCAAACATTTTGACAATATCAATTGGACTTATTTGTAAAACAATAAATACATAACAACCAAAACATACTATAAATAAGTAATAATCAGGTAAGGTTGGATAAAAATAATACTTAACAATGTCTATGACAGGCTTTAATCCAGTATCAGTTGAACTCTATACAAGTTCCACATAATTTTCATTTAATCAACACTTTAGGCGCAATATAGTACTTCAACAAAGGATGGTGACATTGATTTGTCAGCATCACATAGTAACAATCACCTGTACAGCTAAAGATTAACACAGGACGCAACTTTAGCATAATCGTGATCAGTGTTGAACATAATTTCCTCAAAGTTAAAAAAATAAAATAAAATGTTAAAATCATGTAAAGTAGAATGCATCTTTAAATTACTAACTACAAATCAAATTCATGAAAATAAAGTGTTACGTGGCACTAGTAAGTACTACATTACATTCTTATTGATTCAAAAATATTTTATCATAAATGAATAAAAGGCACTATCGAAATAAAGGTGGGGAGGATTCAAATATGAAGAAGTGTTAAATGGAATAATTCATTTTTCGATCAAATTTTCTCTCGTTACACTGTTGTTGCACTTAAAAGTAGAAATATTTGTTTCATATCAACATATATTATGTACATGTACACAAGTTAAAAACAACAAGGAACAATCCATATCTACCTATAACTACAGATATAACATATATCCAATTCTGATCATGCCATGTTTGTTATATAATATATAAAGATTTAGACACACATTAACAGATAATGCCACAAATGTGTATAATTTGATATTTTTATATATCAAAATTATAAGTATCATTAAAGAAAAATATAACATTCATAGGCAAAATGGTAAAATGTAACTCAATGCCACGAGAGAACTCATGTATGATTAAAAATTGTATAAAATGTCCACACCTCAGGTGATTACAATATTTCTGTAATACAAAAGTTATACAAGTCTCCACCAATATAATCTATTACTATATTCAATACATCTCAGATAGATGATTCTGGTATTGTTTTAACACTACACTCTGTCAGCACACAGTTATACGATGTTATCTTTCATCATTGCGATCAATATCACCAGTCCCTTTCAAGGGGTTAACTCCTCTCACCACAGAATTTTCTAGTTATAAAATTACAATATTTCATTGATTCAGTCCACAAATTTGAAATAAAGTCCACGATTCCACACAACACCATGTGGTACTTAACCGACACTTGACGATTTATTGACAATTAATTAATGTTCTGTTCACTAGGCGTTTGTTTGTTAAAACGTTCATCCAGTTATAAAATATTTAGCACATTTTTAATTTGTTGAAAGTTTTTTTAACGTTAGTGAAGCACTGTTCAAAACAATCAATATTCTATTTTACATAATGTTCAGGTTGCAGCGCGACACTTCGGCCGCGTCGTCGTAAGCACGGCTTCCTCTGTTTATGTATGTCGGCTATACATACATCTGTTGCAATGCGATACCAATAGATTACTCGAGTACTAGTTTTCTATGGAGAGAAGCCACTCATATTGTCCACACTATTATCATACACGATCAGTTGCGAAGGCGACCGCGGCCGCGCGATCCATCCCGGTCCTGAAAATTACATTTGTACATTTTATCAATTCTTTACAATGTTATTTTTACTCTAGAGTACAAGTTATATGGAGATGATCTAATCTTAAATTGTGCACCCTTCCATTAGACAATCAACCAATATGTTTAAAAAACATGCTAACATTCACAGCCCACATTAGTTATGAGTGTTATGACCTGTGTCGTGGGTGCCGTTCTACAAACATTAACACCCAGACCCCAAACAAATAACTGTAGGCCATACAAATACTGGTCCCAGTGCGGGGATCAAACCAGCGACTCTCAAATCAGGCGGTCGTTATACACCGCCACACCGCGGACACGCCGCCAAAATTCCATACAAACGCTTTATTTGGTCTCTTTTACACAGAATCAATCAGTGACGTATATTTACACTTGCACCTGAGTGCGTAGCACGTACAAAATACCAACAGTCGCCCATAAGAGGGAAGAGGTAAGGTGATGCGGGAAAATCGGGCGGGACGTCGAAGTGTCCATTCTATACGTAGTATTATTACATTATCTGACACCGCTAGACCAATTGGTTCGTCACTGGTAAACTAAGGTAGGATATATCGTAAAGATGTCGTAAGTATTTTTTGTTTATATTAAGACTGCAGCGGCACTACTGTGTAGCCAAGACTGTGTCATATTCTAAAGAAGATTTAATTAGAAGTCATTTAATTAAATTATAATATTCAGTTACTGAATCAGTTTAAACATTTTAGAAGTGAATACTTCTTCAGCGACGTCGTGCATTTTTGTGACGGGATGAAAAAATTACCCTGATTTTCGGTCAGTCATTTTTTAATTCGTAAGACGAACCCGTGACCAGATTTGCGTCCGCCTACATTTTGGAGACCGAATGACTGAATCATCGTTGTCAATTCAACAGTTGGTATGAGTGAGTGGGTAGGTAGGAGCGTGGGAGGCGGTTGAAATATCACTTATATTTCAACACATTTTGATGGGAAATTTCATGCATTTTTTTCACAAATAGGTGAAGGTCGATCTAGATTTGGATCCGGCACTATTCGATTTCCTTATACAGTACATTGTTTAACGGACCCACCGCCTTCCACGCTCCTACCTACCTTTCGGTATACGAAGCGAATCATGGAAAATGTAATAAAAACGGTTACTTCCGTGCATTTCTTGAGGTCTCAGTGAGTGATGTAATTTTTCTACATGCGCCACTATGCGTAGCACATAGAGCTGTTTTTCTATTACAAGAATGAACAAAATAATAAATGGTTGAACGACACTCCATTACTACGAGCCTTGCATTTTATTCAATTACTGCAAATACTTTATCATACAAGTTTTGAGCATACTGTAGGTACTAGGTTTAGAAAACAGCTCAAAACGTATATTGACAGTCTGGGTTGCACCAAGATATTTGTTAATGCTATTGTAACATTTCACATCCTTCTCTAACTTTAACAGATTTCTTTAAGTTAGAGAAGGATGTGAAATGATACTATAACTAACTTTAACAAATATCTTGGTGCAACCCAGGCTTACAGTCGTCAACAGCACATAAAACCAACATTGTTTATTAATGTTACTGGTAGCTCCAACGAGGGGACTCTTTGAAGTCGTTGGCACCACTGCATTAGGTACTTAATCTATTTCCTGCTAAACGGAAGTGGTTTCGTGCTATCGTGTTAATGGATGGTAATATACGACGTACGACTATGGCAGAGAGGCATAACAGCTGAGACTTTAAAGAGTGGCAACGCATCTTAATTGAAATCTTCGGTTTTATGTCAAAAGTAAACTTAATACAACAATTGTGATCAAGTTACGTACGAAACAAGTAAGAACCATGTGTCTTGTGTTTGTTGGAACTTAAACGTATCCGAAACAGAAAGCTTCAATTGGGTGGAAAGAAACGAGGGTCCATTCTGTATATTCCCTGCCTGTCGCTTATTGCACAAAAGCAGAGAAAGTCTATGACTTATTCTTTAAAGGTCAAAATCTCATATGGAATTATAATTCTTTACACAATACATAAGACATATTAATCAACATATCAGTTGTTATTCGCTTTCATTTTTAATTTTGTAATTTGACCTTCACAAGCAAATTCTATCATTTCCAAGTGATTAAATACATTTTTTAGTTTTGAGTTTGAGTTTAATAAAAAATTAGGTCAACCATACCTTGTTATGGGGCCTGTAATTGTCGCGATCGCGATAGCCATGGTCACGATTATCACGCGAATCTCTGTCGTCGCGATGATCGCGCGGGTCACCTCGCTGGTCACGCTGGTCTCGCATGTCGCGAGAGTCGCGTGGGTCACGTGGGTCGCGGTGGTCGCGGGGATCACGGGAGTCCCGCGGGTCCCGCCCGTCGCGGTGATCACGCGGCTCTCGCCCATCGCGATTGTCGCGATTGTCACGCCCGTCGCGGCCGTCTCGACCGTCCCGACCATCCCGCCCATCCCGACCGTCCCGACCGTCCCGCCCATCGCGATGATCACGATAGTCCCGGTAGTTTCTGTTGTACCCGCGTCCACCACCACCCCCCTCGTGTTCTTCACGATTATTCTCCTGGTGGTGTGGGACCTTGCGCGAGTCCTCCTCCTCTTGGCGTCTCTCATAGTGTATAAAATCGTCGAAAATAGACGTCGAATGACAATAACTGTGCATAATACGCAACACCTGCAGTCCTTTTGCGTGCGGCACCTCCTGTGTATCACGAGAGTTCGTCACCGGTTTATTCTCATTATTCTCTAATTTGATATGACGCAGTTGCACATTAGGAACGTCCTTAACGTAAATCCACCTCACGCGAAACTGTCCCTTCCACTTGTCCTGTGACCAAACGTTCGAGTTGGAGTTGTAATCGACGGCGCTCGTCATGCGCGCCATTCCGCAGAAGTGGCCACTACCGTTCACCGAGAATAACAGGTAGACGCAACCGCCCTCCCGCTCGCGTTCGCGGTACGCCGCGTCCAGCCGTTTGTTGCCGTGCTCCGTGCTGCACCAGATCTCGTACTTGATGCTGCGATGAATGTCATCCTCCGAATAAGATTTGATGACAAAGAATCGAGCGAGCGGGGCGCTGAGGTCGAACTCTTTAGGGTTGTAATCGTTTTTGACCCGGAGCTCGTCAAGAATGGGGTGCGGAATGGGCGCCGGGGTGGCGGCCGGGGGTGCGGCGACGACTGGGGGCGCGGGGTGCGGCGGACGCGGCTGGTGTGGCGGTGGGGCGCGCGGGGCGTGAGTCCAGGCGGGTGGCTGCTGGTGTTGAGGCGGCGGGCCACGCTGCATAGGCGCGGGCGCCGGCGCCGGCGGCTGCAGGGGCGGCGGTGGCATCGGTTGCGGCTGCAGCGGTGGCGGTGGCGGAGGCGCAGTGACCACCGGCGCACTTTTCCCGGCGTCCCACGTGCTGATATCCATGTTGTGTTTGCCGGGCACTATCGGCGGCGGCGGCATACCGGGACCCTTTTTCTTAAGTCCGCTACTCTGCGAAGACGGGGCAGGCTTAGCTGGCTGGCTAGCGATGGAGGCCCACGTCATCTTTTTGGGTTGCGATCCACCCGATACGTCCTTGAGCTCTGAGCCGCGATCTTTGTCCGCCTTATGCTCGCCCAGGGAGAGCGCCTGCACTCCCGTCTCCATGGCTTTGATGCCGTCCGGCACGTACAGTCCGTCAGCTCTGTAATAATCATCGTACTGTTTCGCACGACCTAATTGACCCCAAGTGGAGTAGTCCCCGTTTCCGGGAAAATAGTTAAACGTTGACGCTGGCTGCCCGAACGCAGCTGTCGAAAATGGTGTGGTTGAAGGCCCGAATACACCTGTAATATGAAAGTTGGTTGAACAAAAAAACCATAAATATTATACTGTTTAGATAAAATTAGTTATTAGTTAATATTTAGGAGTTTAATTGTTTATGCAATGCTCACACTTCACAAATATGTTAAATTCTCATTATTTTTTCAAGTGTCATACATTAATAAAAATATATTAAAAGAAATAGACAGATAATACACACGTTTTGTAGGGATAGACAAACAAAGACCCTGTAATATGCTAGTGATTTGAACTGTTTGCTGCTGTTGAACTAGGAACAATTTGGCATTTTTAAAACGGTTTATTCTCGATAGTAATATTACCTCGAATGGGTTGGTCGTTGGTGGAACAGAACGCTTTGCGATCGTGAATATTGTAGGTCTACTTCTCATAATCTTTGCATTAAAGGTTATCTTGTTTTAGTTACATAATTTGCTTTGTTTTAAGTGATCTGTATGCCATGCAGCTATGAAAATTGATGAGAGGAAAGAAGGAAAGGTGTTTTCAACGAATATTGTATTATAACAATATCATAAAATACAGTTAATGACTTGGTAAATGTATTTGACAAGTATCTGTTGTATACTTGAATAATACTAGCTACCATCCATTCCATAAGAATCGTGTGGATTGTATCCTCCGAGGAAAGTCATCGGATCTGTTCCATTGGTGGACCATGTCCCATCCCCAACTCCAAAGGCTTGATAAGGAAGTGCAGTTGTACCATAATAACCTGAAATAGAAAAAAAACATGTTATTATCATACTTAAAAATAATTATAAAGTATTTCATCACACTATCTAATGTCCAATGTCAAGAAGACATACGAACATGGCCGTATTATGAATATAAATTAACAAATCAATGAGTTATTATAATTTTTAGGGTTCCGTAGCCTGTCTGTACATCCATCCGTCTGTCCGCAGCTTAATTCAGAGACCCTTTGTGTTATTAAATAATATAAGCAATCTACGACAAATAGGCCAAAGATAAAATATGAAAACATTAAGCGGTTGAAATCGATTCCAGTTTGTTTTCAACACAAATATCTTTGTCATGTAAAAGGAGATGTTGCGAGCTCGGCCCTGGTTCGTACATGTCCTCAAAAAATGGGTAAATTGTAGAAGAATCCGAAAAAAATACAATTAATTTATTCAAGAACATATTTTAGAGTTACCACCACATTTAATTCAAACGATTTTAGCATTTTCAACCATGTTCAACATGGCGGCGATACAGTCGACGCTTGGGATTGACAGTACTTATGTAGATAAAACAAAACTAATGCTATCTGTATCTTACAAGTGCATCACATATTATAAAAAAACGGTGTATCGAATCGATCAATTTAAAGAAGTTCCGAAGATTATTTTTAAATTGAAAATCGATTAGTATAGTATTAACACATAAAATCGATTTCGATAGTATTCAGAAAATATTACTATTTTGTCCAAGTACCTACTATATCATCAAAAAAACAATTTAAAAAAAGAAAATGTCAAAATGACATCGCCCGCCATATTCGCTATGTTGGTTTTGAGTTGCAATTCTAACTGCAAATAATGTTTTGTAACTGCAAACAAAGCTAAATAAGTGAAAATATGCAGTAAAAAAACGTTTTTATATTGATTTTGCCTGTTAATGATATTGTGTACAATACAATACATGGCCGGAGGTCCATACATTTTTGCAACATCTCCTTTGTTGTAACAGGTGTATGTCTACCAGGTGCAAAACAAACTGAATAAGAATAATACCAATTGAAATCCGGATAATTCAATTTTATTTAGAAGTTTCGGCGCGTTAACATACCTGCATACAAATTGTAAATATGTATTTTTAAAAGTCAACGTTGGGGCAGTTGACTATCCCGGGAAGTGGAGGAAACATGTAAGAGGAAGAGTGTTTGGAAGAAGTATAGGTCAGGGAGGTTGGGCAAATATAAGAAAATTTCATCCACCCCAAGTGTTATTCTTTTTCCATTTTTCTTTGAATCACTAACGTAATTTCAAGCCCGTAATCCTCGAGTGGGTAAGCAGAGGTAAATGCATGCAAGCATACATGCCAACGTCCTCGATTCGCCGGTTACGTTTTGGTCGATGTAGCGAGCGAGCCTGTTGACATTTCCAGGCACATTACCAAACACCGAGGTACTGGGAAACTTCTAGAAAATGGAATATTCCCAATAGAAAAGATCTCTGATAGCCTCCGACCCGTGAATCGAACTCCCAGTCTACTGAGGCTGACCACTAGACTACTAGACTACTGAGGCAGTAAAATCATTTACGCTCGCATATTAATATGAGAGCGAATTGCTACTTCGGTACTTGGCACAGGGAATGTGCGGGCCTTGCTTATTACGATTGTTATACATTTTTATAAACAAATCGTTGGCGACAGTCAGGCAAAATATTTACGAAGCAGTTACTACAAAAGCGAAGTATTTGGGCTGTGTTACATACAAAGAGGCATACGATTTTTTAGGTAGTTCCGGATCCAGGGTTTTCGTTGGACTGGCTACACTTTTTTTGAAGGAGGGCACAGTCAGGCCAAATAGGGGGAGCCTGACTTTCCTTGCAGAAACTTTATAATGTATAACATAAACACAGCCCACTACTGCAATGGGTGCTAAGGTAATCATTATCATTATTTATTCTTGACAGCAATATAAAGTTATCGTAGCAAAACTACAGATATTATGAAGAGTTTTCGTAGTTTTGTATTACAGAGATTTAGTTTTGTATTTTTCCAATTTTTCCGGAAATTAAGAATAAACCGCTGTAATAGTATTGCAACACTAACTACGAAGCGATCAAAAACTACTAAGGAATGTTCAAAGAATATGTACCTACCTGCCGCGCTGTAGGGGTCGGCCGCTGACGAGATGGGTGGTGCATACGAGGGTTGTTGCTGGTGACGCCATGACACCTCCGGCAACTCGTCGCCGCCACTCTCTAACTGTTGCTCTTTAGGTGCATTTGTCACTGTAAACGTTTTTATTTAGTATATAAGTAAATAAACTTAAATAAATAAATTTATCAACTGTCGCTCTTTAGGTGCATTTGTCGCTGTAAACGTTTTTATTTAATATATAAGTAAATAAACTTAATAAATTAATTTATTTAATCATCATTCGGCTGACCGAAAGACGTCCACTGTTGGGCACAAGCCTCCTCTTGAGGGGTATGTTATAATGACCAAGCTTAGCATGCTGGTAACATGATACCAAAATGTACCAACCCACAAATTAATTATCAACATTACTTATGTATCTATTTCAGTAAATCCCACTTGTAACTGGACACAGTCTGTTAAACCAACTTGTATTACAAGTGGGATTTATTGGAATACATACCTACATGAAGCGCGCATGGCTCAGCGGCTGGTGTAGATCGTAAGCGATCTACTCGGTTAAGCACTACGGGCGCGGTCGGGTAGTGTGATGGGTGACCGCTAGTGGCAAATTAAATGCGCGTTTTCGTGCTTCGGAGGGAACGTTAAGCCGTCGGTCCCGGTTGCTATCGATGGATAGCGGTCGTTAAACCTTGTCGAAGGCCTTATGGGCGGTTTGAAAACATCCGACAGCAGGTTGGCTACTAACCCACCCACCTCCACTAATCCGCATTGGAGCAGCATGGTGGAGTAAGCTCCAGGCCTCCCCCCAAAAAGGGGAGAGACTCGTGCCCGGCAGTGGGACGTATAATGGGTTGCCATTATTATTATTATTATACCTATATAATTTACAATGATAATTAATTGGGTGGGAACATCATAACTTTGTCCAATTAGAGCGATTGCCAAAAATACAAACTAAATTTTAGACTAAGTCTAGTCCTATAGATTGGACTTTTGAGCAGTATCATAAATCAATCAGGGAAAAGATTAAAAGATAATGAAATTAAATTGTTAAATATTTTATTATCAGGAGATTATCAGTCTAAATATGTTTAATTTAATTTGACCCAGATGGACAGTTTAAATATGTATAATTTAAATAATTACATAAGATATTAATAACTACATACACAAAGTGTACCTACCTACGTACCTATAAAAAATCTATCTACATAAATTTACGAATTTACCTACATACATGCATCATAGAACTTGACATCACACTACTCTTGTTTTCATCCCCTAGAAGACTGGCCACTTTGCCACATTGAATAGCAATGCTTATTCTTTGGATAAAGTAGATCTCTCAATACTATTTGTACTTGAAAATGAATAGTTACTGCATACACTTTTTTTTAGGGTGAACTATATGAGAAAAGGAAATCATACTATTCCAAATGAATAATGAAAGAAACTCTGACTATTGCATTTTAACAACCAAACTAATTACTGATTATGGTGAAATTTAACAGGGTATGGACCAACAAAGGCTACTTTTTGTGCCAAAACTAAATTAAATAACATACAGAAATTCTAAAAATTCAAAAATAGGTCCACAAGGACACTTTTGCATTGTTGGGTTATAGCTTATAACCCAACAATGCAAAAGTGAGAGAGAGAATGACTTATAATAATAATCCAATAGGTATAAATAAATACCAATTTAATAATAATATTTAACCGATACATGAATCATCAAAGTTTTCAATTCCTGCATAGAAGAAAATAAAAAATTTGTTTGTCATAATCATAATAGATTGGGGAAAAAGTCTATTTCGCATTATAGTATGTATGAACTTATAATAAAATCTCTGTGGCTGTAGTATTTGTATCTGGCTGGTTTTGGTATCATTGAAAGTTAAAATTTTAAAGAACATAATTCCAAATTCAAATTAGGCAAATGTGTGATTTTCATTTGTTTTTCGTAGTGTCAAGATGAGTGAATCTAATGAAGAAATTCGATACATTTTAAAATTTTACTACAAAAAAGGTAAATATGCAACGCAAGCCGCGAAAAAAATTTTGCGATGTTTATGGATCTAGTGCAGTGTCTGTGAGAGTAGCACAAATTTGGTTAAAGCGTTTTCAATCCGGAAATTTTCATGTCAAAGATGCACCTCGCTCTGGTCGCCCTATTAGACAAGAACGTGCGAAAAAGGTCGTGGTCAAAGGCCGGTCAGGCTTCACAGACTGTGGCGAAACCCGGGTTAACTCGCAATAAGGTGATGTTGTGTGTGTGGTGGGATTGGAAGGGCATTATTCATTATGAGCTATTACCACCAGGCTGGACTATCGATTCTGAACTCTACTGCGAACAACTGATGAGATTAAAGCAAGAAGTTGAGAGAAAGCGGCCGGAATTGATCTACAGAAGGGGTGTGGTGTTTCATCATGATAACGCTAGACCTCACACAAAAATTAAGAGAGTTTGGCTGGGAGGTGTTAATGCATCCGCCGTATAGTCCTGACCTTGCACCATCAGATTTCCACCTGTTTCGGTCTCTTCAGAATTCTTTATGCAATGTTAGGTTAACATCACGAGAGGACTGCCAAATCCACTTGTCGCGGTATTTTGATGAGAAGTCCCAACATTTTTATAGCAATGGGATCATGTCCCTACCTACAAGATGGCAAAAGGTTATCGAACAAAATAGTACATACATACTTTAGTTAAATTTAAATAAACTATATTAAAAAATGTTTTGAAATATCTTAAAAAATGCGAAGAAACTTCTTCCCCAACCTAATAGTCAATGTTCAATGAAACAGCTAGTAATAATATTTTAAATAGCAAAAGAAATAAAGGTAAATATTTCTCTTATTTGCTGACATACATACGTGTTCTGAAATGAAGACAGAATATCTGACTACGGCCGCACGTAACGGAATGGTGATGGCAAACATAAACATTTTTTTTAAATGGATTATGAAGGAACATTTTTTGCCATTTGATCTCAACCACTTACATTATTTTTCATGTGCAACCACTGCAGTGTACAGATATTAACCCATCAGCTTGCCAGAAAAATAGGTCAATTGATTTCAATTGTTCATTTGCTGCCAGCGGTCTCTCATGTCTTGGCGGTTTAAGGTACAGAAGAAATAGTCACAAACAAAAATGAAATTTACCAATATAGGTACTTTACTTCTCTCACAAAGAGAATGGATAACAAAGGATATTGAATGAAGAGACTGCACATTGCCAGCTTAGATATAAACTTGTTATTAACTCAGCTGCTAGTAAATGTGAAACAATAATTATAGCCATAGACATGTATTTTACATAGACAAGTAGTCATAAATAGAGGACTTAGGACTTTTTGAAAACAATGGATTATTGCTGTAATCAGGATTGGTTTGACCAATTTATTTATATCAAGAGAGACCGTTGACACTGGTTATTCACAAACAAAAGTAACAGGTGTTGAGATAAGAAATAGACAGATGTAGTAAAGATAAAAAGTTACTTGTAATGGTTTCACTTAAGAATGATTTGCAGAAATATATTTTGGAAAATGTTGGAACTGGAAAATCAAATTACAATGTAAGTGTTAGTTTAGTAAATAATTAATAGCTCATCAATTATATGGTAATAAATACAAACATTAATCTTCTCTATCATTTATATTTGACAGAATAGACATAGGTGAAATATTTATTTGCACATTGTTAGATGATTATAAAATCATTTCTACTAAATTTATTCACACATTCCATATCAAAGCATGTTAATTTGCATAGAAATGAAACAATATCATTTTACGAACATGACGTTACATACTGTAATTCCGAAACATGGCCAGATGTTTCCTTTTAGAGATTATCGGTACCCTGTCCTAGGACTTAGTTGCTAGTGATAGTTAGAAAGTGAAAATAGGATGACGCTAATGACATCGTGATCGCGAACACCGGACGTAAGCCGACCGCCGACCGGTACGGTGTTCTTCCTACATGGAAAACTCTTGCAACGTCATAACGATGCTAACATTACCTTGGTTCCCTTGCCCTTTCATCCGCTACGCAGCCGGTCATGAAACAAGAATAGAGCGTTATCACATACCAATCCTAATTCACTGTAATTTACCGTAAATAAAACAAAAAAAAATCACTAATACGAAATACCTGATCTGACACGCCTGCTGACATTGGCCGCGATTGTTAGTCTATTGAACACTTATCGAAGTTTCTACGCACGATAATAACAATATTTATCACATCAGTTTCACTACACAATGTCCAATGTGTCCGAGAAACACTAAAATATGTAAAAAAAAGTCAATTCTTTACGAAAGTCCGAGAAGGATTAGAAAGATGGACGTAGCAATGGCGACCTTCCAGTGTTGCCTATACAAAAAAAAATATTACTTCAATCAAGCAAGGGGCTAGAATCGTAATGATAAAATGTTCAAATTAAGCTTGCAATTAGCCTTATTTCCTATTTTTAACTAAGAATCATAGAGCAATGCGGGCCATCGGTCGATTCGGACCGGAGGGGAGTAGCCATAACGTGTATTACCGATGCAAAACAGTCTATCGATAAAGTGAACTCAGGGAAATAAGGTTCATATGAAATACACTTTGTATTATTATAAATATGGGCTTTACTTATTATGGACTACCAATGTAATAAATAATTTTGTCGCGTTATGCGCACGTAGCAGCTCGCGGAATTTTAAGTTGATAAACTTATCTATGGACGCTGGGCTTGTGAGCTGTAGACTCTTGAGTCAAAATGACTACACTTGAAAGTCAGAGGCCTTGAAATGAATTGAACAAATGGCACTGTTTCTTGTAGGAAACCCATTGAGCTATATACATGGAGACGAAATACCTACAGAATTGGCGTGATTGCCTACAAAAATTTGGGCGATTACAATGGCCGCCTTTCATAGGGTTGTTTTGATAAATATCGATATCATCTTCTCATACATGAGCGGTTAATATCGATATTTTATCAACACGAATTCTTATTCTTTTAAAGTATGTATGCTTAGTCTTAGTAAAATCCACTCACAAAATTAGAGTCGAGTATAATTGTAATAATTATGATGTAGTAATAAAATGTATCCTATAATTTGCATGCAAATTAAATGGTGAAATATAAAAGAAAGCTATATTATATACTGAAGATCTTATGTACCTACTATACTTTTAGCAAATAAATAAATTCATTAATTCAAATGATCTCATTGATTACCAGCAGCTTTACGAAAGGTTCTCAGCCAGAACTAGAGCTAAAAAATGCAAATTGTAGTAATTTTGAATTTCAGTAGGATTTTCTATATCAGCCTTCAAATGTGAGTCTTATGCTGACCAGCTCCTTGGAATGCATCACTGTAAATATTGTTGCTAAGTATTCCAAATTTAAATCATTATGTTTAGTTAATTTGAGTAGCACGATGACACTTCGGTCAAGTTAAATGCCAATAAACACATTAGATTTTTGTGCATTCTCGAAAGATCTTTTAATTACGTGTTTGACGTGAGTGCAACAGGATCTTATTTTATTTTTTTCTTTATTCCTATACCTACAAACAATATTATAAAAGTAGCAGGAACGGCTCTAGGTATGTTAATGATATGAGTAATTGAATAGAAATAGAACCTGCTTCAATTTTCAGATGTTAAGCTTGTAGAAGTTAGTGACACAGATTTGAACGGCCCTGTGATTTCCAGCATAGATGCGTAATATCTTAGGTCTTAGGAGAGGCAACGCATTTAGATTGAAAGCTCTGGTTTCGTGTAGACTGATAGGCTATTATTCCTTACCAATGTAAACTGATACCCGTTTGCCACTTCATGAAATGAAAAAAAAAACTGTGTTATGTTGTGCTTATACTTACACTCTTAACAATCTCTGAAAAAAATCCGTGGTCTATGGGTGCAAAAAAGGAGAAAACAAAAATTATTTAATTTACATCAATTTCTTCTTCGATATTTCATTAACAAACAAGAAATTCTATCGAGTATAATGCTAATACAATATAATATTACATAATTTAAATTGATATGAAAATAATTTTATATCGATATTTTGATATATCAGGTTAGTATTCGTACATCTCTATATAAAAATGCTATTATTAGAAAATAATGAATAGCATTAAAAGTCCTAGAAGTCATACGAAACTTACACAGGTCTTCAAAACTCTTCATAAAACATATATCTATATATCACTGCATTTCAAAATCCCACCGAATACGACACAATCCGTGAAAATTTGTACATAACCTCACAAAGTTCAAACCAAGATTATTTTCGTTTTTCCTTACACCACTCTGTTTTAAACAGTGCGAGAGCATAATCAGTCAACATAAAGCAAAACCTAGAATACCACATTATCTAGTTAAAAGATTTAGTTTTCAAGAAATCAGCAAAAATATTACGAGCACCTGTTTGTTTGACAACAGATTACAAATCGGGCGCATACAATGGCGCCGACGGGCACGCGAAGGCATAAGTATGACGTCACATCAAATCATTTCGAAAATTGATACTCTGCATACATCTTGTGTCTCTTTTTACATAGGGAGCTACTGGTTAGTTAGAAAAAGTCAAAACTCTTTTTGTCAAGACATGTGTCGATTTTACCCATTATTGTATAACTACTGTTTCTATAGTTGAATGTGCCTTCTCCATGTATATTAACTCTGTGAGGAAACCAGGTTATTTTGTTATTACAAAATGTTTTCCAGGTTAGGAAAATTAATTAGGGTAGGAAAATTGCAATAAATAAATTTAAAAAAGTTATGGTAGAAGTAATTCATAAAATTAGTTAAAAATTAAGAATTTGTTTATTCCGTAAGTATTCTATTAAAAAATTTTAACTTTGTATATTAAAAAAAGCCCACAAATTATAATAATAATAGTAATAACGGGGTAGAGCAGCTTTTGGCGAATGCAACTGCAACATAATATTTGAATAAAAAAACTTAATCTCAAAAATGTCTGTGTAGATGACTCTTTTGCAATATTTATCGATAACTATCTGCAAACCGACAACAACACTGTCAATAGCGGCTTCTCGGAAATATACTCGGATCAGTCTTTGGCCGATCCGCGTTTCGTGTAAGGCATACCACGGAATAGCTATTTATTTATCTATATTCTGTGAGGCATACCAAACAGTGAGCCCGACTGTAAATCAGTCCAAAACAACACGACCGATACAATCGCATTTTTTGAGCTTTTAGAATCAATAATAATTATATGATTAAAAATTACTTACATGTGAAAGGTAACGCCATCTTTTTGTAAATTTGATGTGTTAGATCTCTTTTTACAGCAAACAACATAGCAAGTCGGCATTTTTTTGGACGTATGTTCAGTCGCACAACTAGAATTAACTGGATTTAGTCTAATGAGCAGTCTAGCTGCAACTGGTATTTAATATATGCATTAGTCTTGTACTTTGACAGAGGGGAAAGCCTGCGTATGGCTACACCCCTCCAATTCGCCGCGACCGGTGCGGTGGCCCGCGTTGCTCTATGACAAAGAATACGATTTCCATATGGTAACACTAGCAACAAGGTTTTGTATCTATGGTCATGAATAAATAATTTAAAACATCGTCCTGGAGTTTTGGCGGGAACCTTGAAAGAGGCGTATGGTGCTCTCGTTTTATTTCATTTTCTTGGTGTATTTTTAAGTTATATTGAATAAAATTGGTGGCATTTTGTTTGATATAGGTTTATTACAGTGCCCGTGTATAGTGAAATAGAATAACAGTGCGAAAACACGACCTTTCAGGTTGCCTCCAAAACTTCATTGTAAATGTTCTGGTAAAGTAGCCATCGCTTTACTCGAATAGCTTGATTGTAACTCACTTGACTGACATATTATACTTGATACTTACATATTATACTTGATGACTATATTATACTAACTATTACGCTGCTTAAATAAATATGAAATATCGTTTTACTTGACACTGGCAATATGCGTAATAGCGATGCCATAATAACAAAAAAAAAAAAACATCGTCCTGAAGGTTAGGCTGTCAAACGTTCTTAAAATCAGTGTTGCCATTTGAACAGTTTTACATCAATCGATGCAGATTTTAGGCTACCATTACAGATTACAGATGTTACCCTAACTTTTATACAAAAAGACTAAAACATGAAATCATCAAACGCCCGCCAAGTCTGTAAGGCGAACGGAGATTTCTACTTTTGGAATATTTAGATATTAGGCCGCGAATTAGGTAAGCAGTAAGCACCACTAAAAATCTACGGCCTGACTTCTAAATACTTCAAAATTATTAAATACATTGCTCTTTGGAATTCATGCATTGGAAATAAATCTGTTTTGTTTTTTGTGTAATAATTACTTAATGTCTTTGGCTTTTTAGTGATGCAAATATCTGGTTTTGTAGGTTTTTTTATTTTTCGTTTTTATTAATAATGTCTTATGATATTAATCTTATAAATCTATTCAGACACTATTGGGTATTTTTTGTCAACATATTGCAGTATTCCTACTGTTAGTACTACTTCTAAACTCCTAACTCCTTACGGTTAAGGATTGCTGTGGCTTCCAACCTGAGCTAAGTAGCGTGAAATAATGATCTACAGATGCAAATACGATTCAGATATTTATTAAGAAAATAGCTGAAACTCCGTGATGTTTCAACAATATTTGAGGGTTTTACTTGATTTCCTCATGATCCTTTAACAGATCCCTACTTAGTGGGAATGGGCGAACTTATAAGTGTACCATTTTTTTTCAGAATTGGTGCACAATTTACGGAGTACGTAATCGGTGAACATATTATTAACAAAAAATACTGTCAAACACGGAATCTCCTCCCTTAATTATAAAAATATTTCAATTTATTTCAGTATTACATCATCTTTGCAGTTGAAATCGTTTAAGCTATACAAATAATTATATATTATTCATCCGGTCACTGGCAGAATAGTCACTTCCTTGAGTTATTCACCACTTACAGATTTTCAAGATTTTAGAATAATCGATAGATTTTTTAATTTAAGATGTGGCAACCCTGGTCGAACTTGTCAAACGATGATCAGAATGAGTTTACAATGGTAAACTTTGTGTAAAATGAAGAAAAATTGAATTTACATTTTACTTCTGAGTGACGAGTGTGTGAATGTGTGCAATGTTTTAGTTGTTGAATAATTTACACCACAAATGGAAAGGAAATCTGAGCTATATTGCTGTGAAATTCATGTAACTGCTAATGTCGCCAATGTTTATTCTCATTCGGGAGCTTGTCATTTGCTCGCTCCAGCTACTACAATCTCCCACTTTAGTTTTGGCTACGCTCGTGACATAACGTCTTTCGCGTGATATCAGCAAAACAATGTTATCGGGCTCATATCTCTCTAAGATAATCGAAAGACGATGATAACGTAATGAATTGGACGACACCAATGTTTGACCGTATCGTACTGTTTGTGATGTAGGACTGAATTAGTGACAGTGTACAGTTGCGGATATTTTTGTAAAAATGAGACATGCATTCGGCCGAAATGCAAAAAAGTGTATCAGTGCAAGTTGGTAGTGATTTCGCTATTTTGCTGCCCACCGGTGTTTATGAAATAAAAAAAATGGAGCCAAGATCGAGGCTACGGAAAGTGATATTTTTCTGTTTACTCCTTTCACTGTTTGGCATGGTCGCCTTTGGATATTTCTGCCCTGACCAGGTAAGTCTATGCAATATTGTAAATAAAAGAACAACATTAACGCTTATGATATGTGCCTAAAAAACAATTAATATCAATTGTTTTAAGCACTCCATTAGAAAATTATGTAAACTAGGGATATAGTAGTATAGGATAGTTCATAAAAATACAAAAGCATAAAATGTCTATGTCATCCAGCTATTGAAGTAATTTATCAATACAAGAAGAAAGAAAAAAAAATTCATTTTTTTACATCTGCATTTAAATAATACGTACGTTCCTATCCCATAAAAAAACTCAACTTATTACAATAGAATAAGTTCATCAGCCTATATATAAAACAGCCTTATATATCCTACTTAATATTAAAAATGCAAAAGATTGTGAATATGGATGGATGGATGTTGGTTTCTCTTTCACAAAAAACTGCTGGACAGATTTGGATCAAACTTAACAGTAATATAGATTATACATTAGAATAACATATAGGCTACAATTTGCAATTATTAAAAGTAAATGCAGACGAAGTTGCGGACCAAAACTAGTAAAGAATAATGAATAAGGAAAAACATTAATAGTAACTGTTGTAATTTTTACCAAAATAAAGAATGAAGTGATAAGAAAGAAGTAGGTAAATTTTATTATAAAGTACAAATAACATAGTAGGTAGCTTCTTTACTACAACTATTAAATGAGCCAGGCAACTTGGAAACATATTATCAACATACCTACCTAATTATGAATTACTTACATTCAATATTACTGAATCTTGTATGTATATATCTAAACTTAGTTTAATTAAAACAGATTGCATATAAAAGATTAATTACTTGATATATGGTATTGGTATTATATACAAATACCAAGTAACTAATCTTATATAGGTATATAATACCAATACCAAGTTATAATTTACAATGTTGAAGGTTTAAGTGATGGCAGAGCACCAGTATAGTTTTACAAAAACTATACTGGTGCTCTGCCATCACTTAAACCCATCAGCTCACAAGAAAAATATGACAATTGATTTTTTATTGTTATCCTCAAGTGGCAAATAAAATGATAACTTATGTATATTTTTAATGGTGGTAGAGCTCCAGTGACAGCTCGCAGGCGTAGGCACCACCGCATTACCTTATATACTTGCCGCTAAATGGTAGTGTTCAGCACTATCATGTTCCAGTCAGGTGCTAATGTACGGCCTTGTAATTTCCGGCACAGAGGCATAACACCTTAGGCCTCATGAGTGATAACACATCTGCATTTTGACCTTTGTTCTTTGTGTGGGTGTTTATAGGCTGCAGCGATCACTTAACATCAATGCAAACTACATGCTCGTTTGCCACTTTCATTACATAAAAAAAATATATATATTCAATAAGCCGTCTATATTGATACATATTTTTAATTTGAAATCCTAGAAAAATAAATTATAGGTAAATATTTGAAGTTCAATCACTGGTCATTGACTGTTATAATGAAATTCTAATTAAGTACAATACTCTGTTGATAAAATACTTTTCATGAGCAATTGAGAAAAAACAACAAATAAACTGTTTCATTGTTTATTTCAATTTCATGCAGGTACTTATTGATTTGTAGATTTATGTACTTAGTAGATTTTTTTTGAAAAATATGAAGAAAGTTCCTAAATATTTTCCATTTGCTCTGTGTTATTTTCGAAAATACAAGTTATTTATTACCTTTACCATGGCACCAGATGTTCCAAAATATTTGTTGTTTCTATGGTAAATTCATTTCTAATATTGTATTGCTGTGCCATTTATCTATCTATATGTATAAAAATCAATTGTTGTTTGTTAGTATCGCTAAAACTCGAGAACGGTTGGACCGATTTGGCTAATTTTGGTTTTGAAGGATTTTTGGACGTCCAGGGAAGGTTTAAAAGGTAAGAAAATATGAAGAAATTGAAGGGAAATAGTAAAAACCACAATTTCATTTTCCCATACAAAGAGTCTGTATCTATCAAACCTTTGACACATTATTTCATTCTGAGGCAATACGAAGTTTGCCGGGTCTGTTAGTTAATTGATAAAAATGTATCAACAGCAAGTTTGTCTATCAAACCACCAGGGGTGCGACAGGGGTGAAACTTTGACCTAATGCAAAAATAACACAAAAACAACATAAATGTATTTCTTAAATTAAAGAAAAATGCAACATACAGTTAGATAGCATATGCAATATATACTCGTATCTTACAGGCGTGGCGTTTATTAAATTGATAAATTTTATGGTCACTAAACGTTAAACAAAACGAGAAATTAATTAGTTTAACTTATAAATTATACATTCAACTCAAAATCTAAGATCAATTTATATAAAACGCTCCGTAAAAAATTTTCGTTATAGGTACCAAGATAACAAGATAAATAAAGGGTATATTTCTCTTAGCCGCACCGAAATAATTTCCGTCGCAAAATGTTAACGTGTTTAAAGTTTATAGTATTACTGAATAAGCGTGGAGTCTATTTAACCGAGTTGCAACCGTCGTCGTCGACTTCGCTAATTAAAAGGGGGTGGGTGCCATGCAGGTTTTTATTTGTTTTACGTCTGTGACCGGCTTCAGAAAAAAATCTAGTTCCCCCCACATCCAGCTAAGCTCGCGTCATGTGATAGTTCTGACCAGCTGAGCAATTAGGTGCGATATAGGTACTTTCGTTCTAGTGCAGTTTGTTTTTTTTTATAAGTACTGACATAAATGTTAAAGTTTTAAATGAGTTGAAATAGAACGGTACATCCGCAGACTAATCAGTAGGGTATATCGTCGAATGATATATCCAAAGGTTTGATGTGATGACGAATCAAATATTTAAATTAGACAAAGTAAATAAGTAGTATCGTTTGTACCTACAACTTCCTAAAACCCGTATAAATAAGTAGGTACCTTATTTACCTTACCCTAAAACTGTTTGATAAGTCGCCATATTATAAGATCGCCATTTTACTGTAACTTGGGCCACCACCTAACTTGCACGTATATACCAGAGAATATGTAATAATACTACGTATAGAATGGACACTTCGACGTCCCGCCCGATTTCCCCGCATCACCCAACCTCCTCCCCTCTTATGGGCGACCGTTGGTATTTTGTACGTGCTATTATTTATTCTTTTTAAATGTATAGTGCTGTACATTGTATTGTAGTTTTGATTTTGGATAGTCTTTCTGTCTCTTCCCGATTAAAATGCAGGCGTTCTACATAGATATCGCCGATTCGCCGCAGCCCTACCCTGTGACGTGTGGCCATTGTGATAAATCCGCCTCTAAGGGTAAAGGTACTTAAGCAAACGAATAGTTAGTTATTAATCACACATAATTAACCGAAATTACATTGTTTCATTAGTCGGTTTATTATTAGCATGATTATTAGCAAGTTACACCTTAGTCCATCAGTCCATCCATAGTAGACTATGACATAACCGCCATAACATTGATTGTTTTATTTATGTCACGATGTGGCAAACAAGCATACATTTTACATTGATGATAGGTAATAATGGAGCCTATTAACACCAACATGAAACCAGAGATTTGTAGATGCGTTGCCACTACTGAGGCCTAAGGTAGGTATTATGCAAAATGTTACAGGGCCGTTTATCAGAACGTCAAACCTTAGTCCAACCTAGTTGGTGGAGCCACGAACTATGATTACTTACTTAGCAGAAATACTTCGTGAATTGACGAACGAAGACAATTGTACAGTGATTCGATGAGCTAGAACTTGGTGTGTTGAACCTATCCTGACCTAGAGCAGTGGACTTCCAGAATCTCGCCAACAATCTCAATAGGCGGTCGCACCCCTGGTGGTTTGATAGACAAACTTGCTGTTGATAATTTTTTTATAAATTAATCCTTGATTTAAGTATAACAATTATTTATCATTGGGCCATAATGGGGAATCTAAAATCCCATTACGCGACCATCGACATAATTAAATGTTGACCGCCATACAAGTTCCATTCATTTTTGCACCTGCAACCGGTTTCAGGCACAACCTTTCGCCAACCTTACCGATCTGATCACTGGTGCAGTCGTATTAGTCTTGTTAATATCTGTTGTTACTTAATCGTAATTGGATTTGTTGTAACTGAATTATGTTTACACAAACCGAAAACAAATGACGAAAAATCTCTCCCGGTTTAACAATTTGTTGATATACTTGTACCTATTGTCTTTGTCACGAATGTGGGCAATTAGCATACCTACAGGATTACCTGTAGGTATACAAATTGCCCAATAAGTTAGACCTTATAATTGAATAAGTTAGACCCTAGTTAGCAAGTGTAATTGGGCAAATCACTTATAAGTGTTTATTTGGTGCTTATTTAAAGCTGCTTATTTAAATTTACGCTCAAATAGTTTAGGCAAAAATTAGATAGGTAATTGCTAACTTTTTAATAAGCTAGCAATGTACTATTTATATAATGTTAACCACTCGGTAGAGTGAGTACGATCGAAATGTTGTGATAATTTTGTGCTCACTTTTGCTAGCACTAAATGAATCCTTATTTTTTGAAAAAAAGGGTAGGTATATTTACCAAATTGCACTTTCTGCCTTTACGGACATCAAACCAATGTTTAGATTTTCGTGATCGTGAAGCAAACACCCAAAACACACAAATTTGCGCATTTAAAATATTTATAGGATTTAAATAAAAGCTTCTAAAGCACGCAAATCGCATTTAGCGAATATAAAGCAATCAAATGATAGCGTGACGACCTGACGACAACGGTAATCAGCTATTCTTGCTGCAATGCAACGGTAATCAGACTAATCAGCTATCCTAGCTAGTGTGCTATACAATATAACTAGGGTTGCAAACGTCTATATGTATATATCGATGAGCCAGAAAAATCAAGCTAAGTCTCAAAAGTCGCGACTCATCTGTTTGAAAGTTTTATTTTTTTTGCAACTGCGTGATGCCACAAAATATGTGTATCACTTTTGTGTGTTTTTTTTTTTGTGTGAGTACCTCTATTAGTGTAAATAATACGTGTAATTATCTTTTAGTGTCCTGCCCAAAAAGATTTTTTTGTAAAATTTTGAGTTTTACGATTTTAGGTATCTAGGGACTGTTAGGGTACAGTTAGGATCTCATGAAATATTTTAATAAAAATATTTGTTAACTCTTTTTACCGTTGGGACTTTTGACTAGACAATTATTAAACAAACCTATTTGGTAACAAAATGAACACGTAATAAGTACTTAATACTTTTACGTATTATCAGTCAGAAATTTAAATCGGCGTTAGGATTTATAGCTAAGCTTATTATTTTCACTTACATATTATAACGAATATATTCAGGTAGATAAATTTAAAAGGACCTTGATTTTATCCCAATTAATTCAGATAAAAATAAAAATTGGCTAAATGCGTAAATGCTACGCGCAATGTAGGGTTCCGTGGCAAACAAGTTTTGTTTTTTTTAACCGACTTCGAAAAAAGGAGGAGTTTCTCAATTCGTCTGAATGTTTTTTTTTATCAACATAACATCGATGTTTCAGAAGCATCGATTCATCGTTTGCATCCCTAGCCATACCTAACTTTTTTACAAAGCGTTCGCATTCAATGGATTTGATCGTGTTTACGGTGTTGCGTCTGTTGAATAGTGCTGTCCGACCACTAAATTGTTAGTGCCTCTTTTTAAATTTGAACAGAATAAATGTCGCGGCTAGAATCGGTTGTAGATATATGTATAACAGACTTTAACAATAGGTACTCCCGCTTTGATTTCTTTATTCGCAATAACACATGTAGGAATTGCAATTCTGTCCGATGTCCCATTTTATATCCGGCCGGATCCAGACCGGTTTAAGGTGGTACGTCTGATTAATGATTTGGATAAATCATTTTGCTGCAATCCGTCAAGGCATTTAGCGCGTTTGTATGGCCGGAATAGGCCCTCTGCAGTATTTTGCTGTTTTCCTAAAATTATGGACTATGTTATGTCTAAGCAGCAATGTACTGCATAGTGGCTATCAATTTGATATCAATAGAGTTAGGTAATACGGCTACAGAACCTGATGATGAGCATGTTTTCTGGGTCGAGGAGTGTCGTCATATTTAAGTGTATTGCTGTTTTTAGAATTCAGTAGGTAGGTACCTCAAAAGGAAATGTCACCTGTCCGTTTGTTACAGCCATTTTTCTTTTATACTTAGGACGTTAGTAACTTTGAAGGAGTGCCTTATTCTAAATCTCTATCTGGTTTTACTCACAATTGTAAAGGATCGTCATCACTCCAGCCGAAAAACGTTTACTGCTGGACAAAGACTTCCCCAAACACACCTACAACAGTGATGTGCATCATTCCGGTATTCTTTCAGAAAAAGGAAAAACAGTATTTATTTTTCCTTTTGAGAATCGAAACTGCGGAAGATAGACATTTAAACCGTAGTTTATTTGAAGATGTTAAAGTGAACTCTGAAAGTACTTCCAAAAATATTAACGCATGCACTATAACGCTATTTTATACTTATTCGAAATTACTGAAGATGAAAGCCTTGAAATTGGGAATGTTGGTAAGTTTTGAAGTGTATTTTTAAACTCTACCTAAGTTCTATTTACGATTTTAAAAGACACTGATGCCTCGACGTATAAACAGAAGATTATGTTTATGCGCCAACGAAGCCGCGTGGTCCAATTTACATCCCTGCTATGAACAGCTATCACAATAATGTGACAGTAACTTTAGTCGTTGTTGTGTGCCAGTGTACTAAATAAAGACTTCAACGCCAGATATAAATCTAGTTGATTCGCCGACGGGCTATTGTTTTAGTTTGAATACATTTTGTTCGTTAGTTTGTGAGTTAGGTTAGGTTTATAATCGTAATTACTGAAGATGAAGCCTTGAAAATGTTGGTAGGTTTTGAAGAGTTATTTTAAGCTCTACCTAAGTTCTATTTACGATTTTAAAAGACACTGATGCCTCGACGTATAATCAGAAGATAATGTTTATGCGCCAATGAAGCCGCGTGGTCCAATTTACATCCCTGCTATGAACAGCTATCACAATAATGTGACAGTAACTTTAGTCGTTGTTGTGTGCCAGTGTACTAAATAAAGACTTCAACGCCAGATATAAATCTAGTTGATTCGCCGACGGGCTATTGTTTTAGTTTGAATACATTTTGTTCGTTAGTTTGTGAGTTAGGTTTGGTTAGGTTTATAATCGTAATTACTGAAGATGAAAGGCTTGAAATTGGGAATGTTGGTAGGTTTTGAAGAGTAATTGAAGCTCTAAGTTGTCTACGATTTTAAAAGACACTGATGCCTTATATCTTGGCTTGAAACAGAGGGTAATGTTTATGCGCCTGTGAAGCCGCGTGGTCCAATTTACATCCCTGCTATGAACAGCTATCATAGTGATGTGATAGTAACATTAGACGTCGTTGTGTGCCAGTCAGAGCAACACGGGCCACCGGCCGCGGCGGACCGGCGGAGAAGTTCGAAGTTCGTTAGTTTGTGAGTTCGTTTCCTTATTAACCTTCATGAAGTGAATTACCCATATTCATCACAATGGGTTCAATGGTATGACACACAGCGTGACGGAGTTAATTTTTTATTTTTAAAGAAAAATGGAAAGAAAAATTCGACTTCAGGCGAGACTCGAACTCGCGACCTACTGGGAATCTAGTCCAGCCGCTCTTCCAATTGGTAAAAGCGACTTCTTTACGATATTCAATAAACTGAAAAGTCTATTATATCGGTTGCCTAACTAGCATAGTTGGTAATAGATGGCGCTGCTGCTACCATAAAGCAATGCAATAGATGTGAAGGAAAGATTTGACAAATCGGGCAGGGCTTCAGTAGCTCAATTGGAAGAGCGGCTGGACTAGATTCCCAGTAGGTCGCGAGTTCGAGTCTCGCCTGAAGTCGAATTTTTCTTTACATTTTTCTTTAAAAATAATATATATTTCACAAGCATGTGTTAATGCGAAATAATATAAAAAAAAACAAGGAATTAAACTTGCGGATTTTCTCGCGTCACGGGCTGACTCAATGAATGAGTCAGCCCGTGACCACGGTAGCTGGAAAGCGACCGAAACGTCGGGTGTATGAAGAAGTTTGGGAGTGTTGTATACGCGAGAAAATCCGCAAGTTTAATTTCTACAATGTATGAAGCTCGCGAAAACCTACGAAAACGTTAAAAAACAAGGAGTTAATTTTACATCAATATTATGTGAAGATTAAAATATTAGTAAGTATGTACGGTTTGTGCGTAGGTATAAATATTACAAAAGCAAGTAAGTAAATCATTGTAACAAAGACGTTATATAATATGTAACAACGATCGTAAAGTATAAAAACGTTTGAAAATAACGAGGATTTACTGCTACCAGTGTAACTCAAAGCTTCGTTTTATGAGGGATAGGATACACCATATGGGGCCGGTCGCGGCTCGAGTCCCATATTGGAACCGTTTCAAATATGGCGATGACCATTAGCGACAGCCATCATACCTATCGCATGCTGCCGTTTTGAATAAAAGTCCTATCGTTGTATGGAATTTGTTGAGCGAAAATAGTCTTTACATATACTTTGGTGTTTGCAACGAATTGATGCAGCGGATAGTGCCTATGTTTTTTATGTGTTGATAGTGGCAAACAACATGCAGTTCAAATTGATTGGAAGTGAATACTGTATATGCCTATAGACTTCTACACAATAACCGGTGGTAAAAATGCAGATGCTTTGCCACCCCTTAGACTTAAGTTGTAATACGATAGTGCTGAGTGTTGAACACTAGACACACTTTCTAGACTATAGCCGGTTGCAATGTTAAAGACATTGGGCTTTTTGAATCAACTTATTAAAAGCGACCCACCATTAGGTAGGTACATACAGTATGGAACTGAGTGTTGTACCTTGCCAAAAATCTGCTTCATTAGGTTAACGAGATTTTGGAATTAAGTCCTCTTAATAATGTTTGTGTGGAAGATTAATAAAAAAAAAAAATGGATGAGTGATGCAGCCGATAGACGTTAAACACAAAAGCAAAGATCTCAATGTTTTGCCACTTCTATATCTATTCAATGTAATACCATTCTTTGAAACATCACATTGAAAAATTGTCACACCGCGGACACTGCGCCAAAATTCTATACAAACGCTTAATTTTGTCTCTATTACACAGACATCAATCAGTGGCGTGTATGCACGTGCACCTGTGTGCGTAGCACGTAGAGAATACCAAACGTCTCCCATAAGAGGTGAGGAGGTCGGGTGAGGCGGGGAAATCAGGCGGGACGTCGAAGTGTCCACTCTATTATTTTATTTTATTTTAAAATTATCCGACCTATTTGGTCAAGGTAGGTCAGTCTCGACGTCGGCAACCTCTATATGTATTTTCACGCCAAGTGCTAGACGGGGTAGGCATATTCGTGTCGTGTTTATTTCCGTTTCGTCACTATAAAATTCTGTTTTTACATGTCTTAAATGGTTCAAATTACCAATGCCTTGTCCTCAATCTTCTAATCAAACATTATCCTCTCTTATGGGACGCTCGGGCAAAAATTTATGTCTCCCATTTGCAATGAACAAATAGCATCATTCATCGCAAATGAAAATTGCCAACAATGAAACATTTAGAGATTAATTCGATTAAATTTACAAGGAAACATTACAAAATCACAACGATAGCTAATTACGAGAACAAAAAAAAAGTTAAGCCGACACGATCGTCGGCTGTCGCACGAACGAGAAAAATTGCGTGACACGAATAACAAATTTGTCTGTGGCGAAGAAACTGTCGCGTATATTTCAAGAACCGCGACGTTACTTGAAAAACAAAACAATCTAAACAAATCTCGCGTTTCTTTTCAGTTTTAATTTAAGTTGAAACCGACGACGCCTCGAAAAACCAGTCACTTGACCCGTGGGTAGACTTGAAATGCCAGCGGCTCCTGTTTTGGTCATACGAGCGTATGCTGCGAGACAAAGAATAAAATTGCATCTTTGCACGCGCGCATTTCGTCCAGTGTATGGTGATAGGATTGTGTGCCCGTAGGGTTGCAAAGGTAGGTATCGATAATATTACCATTATTGCTCTGGAAAAATATTGCTAAAAGGTACAAATTGGCTGTATCCCATAAATTAACGACAAATAGAAATATTGATATTTGATGGTATCATATGAATAAATTTATAATTTAAATAAATTGATGTGAAACTATCTTGCAATCCTACATTGTATGTTATCGTTTTACATCACCATGTCAAATAAACAAATAATCTATATGCAAACGTTTTTTATTTATTTATAATATCGATATTATAAATCAAATAGATTGATTTTATCGATCAAATATTTCGATATTATTCATCGATAGACGAAATTATTATTTTCGTGAACTCTATAATCGATTTTAGAACCAATTGACATCCATAAGACCTAATGCTTGACTAGTTTTGCCATGGATATTATCCTTGGTTCTCCTAATGTTCAAAAACCTGAACCGTATGATTTGTTTGAAATTTCGATGAAAATCTATACATTTTATCGTTTTATCAATATTCTCACCAACCTGCATCCATTTATACACGCATATGGCAGGGTTAGAGGGGCCTTGCGTGGTGAATGTTAATAGACAGGATAACACCTGGCCAGTTACACCCACGAGGTATTTGCCTTGGTAGTTCTAGCAAGGCCTATTACACTACACGATCTCTCGGACGCTGTCTAATGGACATGGTCGCAGCTAATTAGGGATGTCTTCCTAATTAGTACGGCCAAAAGGCAGGGCACTATATCATGTAATATAAATAAATAGGCCTATGACAATCTGATGTACGGGGAACGATTTCTAGCGTAGAGTAATAAGTGGTACAGTCAAGGGCAAAGATATGTATACAATTGTAGTTACAGAAAATAAGTCATCATAGAAAGTTGTATAAAATTGTACGCGCACATATGCTCATAAATATGTACACATGACTGACCCCATAAATATGTATTCAACACGAGCAATAATAAGTAATCAAATAAAGATGCAAAATATTGTTGTCAGTTAATGTGGCATTAATATGTATACAATAAGAAAATTAACAAAAATGCATGGTATGTAAGTATGTATTTGAGTAATAGAGTATAGATAAGTACCGTCGTGGCAGCAGGAGCGGCTTAACCTATAGTGCTGGGTGTATTCAAATGCAGGAATTCAGAACCGCATTTTTACTTGTGACTAGTAATGTATCTTGTTTGACAATCGTAAGCGCTCAACAAGTTGGTTGGACCCTGGTTCAGCACCCAAACAATACCCTAAACGAAAACTTACTCCCAGAAAAGTGATGGTCATTGTTTGCTGGGCTAACGCGGATATCATTCATCACAGCTTTTTACCAAACGGGATGAACATTACTGCAAATGCGTACTGTGTAGAACTGAACACAATTATGGAGAAACTTGCACGTCTCCAAACCAGCTTTGTACAATTCTGCTCCACTGCTCCTGCACGACAACGCGCGACCTCATACTGCACAGCAGACGGGCTCCAAGCTGCAAGAGCTGGGGTTGTAAGAGCTCCGTCATCCGCCGTACTCACCAGATCTTGCGCTTACAGTCTTCTACTTTTTCCAGGATTTGGAATACTTCTTGGTGGGAAAAAAATTCAGTACTTTAATTACCCGAGAGGCAGTACAAAATTACAACAATTTTTTTCAGCCACAAAAAATATTAAAGTAGGAAATTCGTGGCAGAGCTCGCTGAACGAGCTCGAGATCACTCTCGAGCTCGTTCAGATCCAAGATGGCGGACGTTATTATTTTTCCAAATTTTGATGGGTGTCAATTTTGAGGTTTTTTGGGGTGCTGATTACGAAACTGGCATCTGTTTTCAGATCCAAGATGGCGCTTTTTTTTTTTTTTTCAAAATATGATACGGGTGTTTATTTTGAGGTTTTTAAGACGCTGATTACGAAAATGACATCTTTTTTGAGATCCAAAATGTCGGACATAATTATATTTCAAAATTGTCATATGGGTGTCAATTTCGATGTTTCTTGGGGAGTTGATTACGGAAATAGGTATCATCATTTGTTACATGCAAGATGGCGGACATTACAATTTTTTCAAATTATGATATGTGTGTTTATTTTGAGGTTTCTTGGGTTGTTGATTACGAAAATGGTATTTCTTTTCATATCCAAGGTAGCGGACATAATTGTTTTTGATTTGGATACATCTATACAGTCTAATAGCCAGTAATAGCACTATATATGGTCCAAGGGACCTCGAAAGTTACAGGTATTTGATTTAAAATAATAGTTAACAGCCATCTGAGATTTGAAAAAGATGTTATTTTTATAATTAGCACCCCAAGAAACCTTGAAATTGATACCCATTTCATACTTTGAAAGAAAAAAATCTGTCCGCCATCTTGGGTCTTAAAACAGATGCCATTTTCGTAATCACCACCCAAAGAAACCTCGAAATTGAAACCCATAGCATATTTTGAAAAAAAAAAGTCTGTCCGCCATCTTTGATCTGAAAACAGATGCCATTTTTGTAATCAGCATCTCAAGAAACCTTGAAATCGACACCCATATCATATTTATAAAAAATATCTATCCGCCATCTTGGATTTCAAAAAGCTGCACCTAAGGAAACCGTGAAATCAAACTAAAAAAAAAAAAATCCGCCATCTTTGACTTGAAAGGTGATACCATTTTCGTAATTATCGCCTCGAACAACCCTAACATTGACACTTACATTGCTTACATAATATATTATGGTTAGGTACTTACTATTGAGTGAAATGTAAATTGGGAAATGCGGTGGTGCTCGTACGCCCTGGAGCTTCATCACTGAAGCTCTACCACAGTATAACCTACCCGGAACATGATAACGGTTTACGTTGGAGAAAATCGATAACCACTTACTGGCAGGTCAAGTAGGTAACATGTAGGTGTTCATGGCTTCGAGCTCGTTCATTGGAGCTCTCTCACCGTACATTATCACCGAACGCAATTGTGTTATAACTACTTACCGTTTTTAAGTAAATAAAATAAATACAAAATGTTATCAAACCTAGGATGCACGGAACCTCGCTGTAGAATACCTTCCTTTGCCTAAAGAGGGGGAAGGTTGGATGAGGCGGGGAAATCGGGCGAGACGTCGAAGTGTCCATTCTGTACGTTACTTATTCTCTGTACAGAGAATAAGTAACGTACAGAATGATACAGATACAGAGCCCCAGGAAGAAAAAGGCTGAGCTCAAATATGTCAAGTACCTTCTATGTGAGGGTGGGATCAAAAATCTTAGGAATTGGCGCGCATATATGAAGAAAATGATGAATGTCGAAGAAGCACGGCAGGTGTGTAAGGATCGGTCCTTATACACCTCCCGTGTGATGATGATATCTGGCGTTCCTCTCTCTCTGCACACTAGTAAGGGACTTAGCGTGAAGATACATACTAGTACCTATCTAGTACCTATATAAATAAGTAGACCTTTAGGAGTCTGTCACATGGATAACATTTTTTAGCGTAGAGTTAAAGGCGGCATAGGGTTCCGCCTACTAGGGAGTGGACAAAGAGCCCTCGAGATGCAGGGCACGATAAATCGTACAGGGTAATAAGCCTTTTACACCCACGCTAGGCCTTCCGTGAAATTAATCTAATTGCATTAGCACAATCAATTACTTGAGACTATCTAACGATATAAATATCTGTAAACCTAACTTTAAACTGATTTAATTTAAACAGACTAGAATAGGTTTGCCTGCCGTCGGGTATTGCTTCTATTTTTTAACCGAGTTCAAAAAACGAGAAGGTTCTCAATTCGGCCGGTATATTATTTTATTTTTTTTATGTATGTACGCGAATTTCGCCGAGATTTCTGGACCGATTTACGTAATTCTTCTTTTGTTTGATGCGCAATAGTTTCGAATTGGTCCCATAAAAATTTGATTCAGATAGGTCCATTAGTTTTCATTTTATAAGCATTTTTTTACTTACTTTCACCTCAGACTAAAGGAATAAGAATAGACGGCGAGTTGTCATACAGTGCGTTGAATCCACTGACGTTCTAGATAGTCCTAATACGCATGACAACAATATGACAACAAGTTTAGTGACAATGACACATTTACTCATCGACGACACAACACAGCATACTTACTCCTTCTTGGATAAAATTTTTTGATGGATTTCGTATAGTCGTGTAATAATTTTGTATCGACACACCTAAACAATTTAAATTAGATATCTTATTGTCACGAAGCTAAAAGATTCAGATTTTACAAATTTAACAGATGTGAACATTAATCTAAATGACAATGCAGCAATAAACTAAAAAGTATTAAATAAATATAACTACGTTATGAAAAACCGACTTCAAAACTGAAAAGTAAAAAATAATGATTTAATTGTAATTATAAACTTCCTATTATTTATATGTGCTATTTACTAATAGGTTTGAAGTCGGTGCCAAACTTCACGCCTGTAATCCCCGAAAGGGTAGGCAGAGGTAAATGCATGAATTCAAGCATACATGCAAACACCCACGATTCGCCGGTTACGTTTTGTTCAGTGTATTAATATGCTCGTATTCATATTTAAGTGAATAAAATTTAATTATTTGTTTAAGGCTTGGCACTGATTTCAAACCTATTAGTAAATAGCACATATAAATAATAGGAAGTATATAATTACAATTAAATCATTATTTTTTACTTTTCAGTTTTGAAGTCGGTTTTTCAAAACGTAGTTATATTTATAAGCCACTCAATTTAATGATGTGCTAGCGATTGCGACCCACCTTTTTCTTTATTGTACTTATGTAAGTAGACATATGCATCCTATATAATAATAGAATCCCTGCTAATATTATAAATGCGAAAGTAACTCTGTCTGTCTCTTTGTCTGTTACCTTTTCACGTCCCAACGACTGAACCGATTTTAATGAAATTTGGTACAGAGATAGAGCTGACTTTGAGAAAGAACATAGGCTTAGAACTTAGTTATTTATAAAATGACATCCACGCGGGCGAAGACGCGGGCAACAGCTAGTAATACATAAAAGGCGAACCTGACTCACTGACTTAGATATCAACGCACAGCCGAAACGACTGTACCTTGAAATTTGATACAGACATTGACCTATATGTGCTAAAGTACTAGACTAGATTCCCCTTGGTAGCACGGTGTCGGTTTCCAGAAGTCAATGTTTACCACACTTTCACATTGTAACTTCACTAAGGTAAGGTAGATGAAATGGGCAAAAATCCCCCTAAAAGGGGTATTTTTATATGGAAATTGTCTCGTTTCTGGACTTTGCAGTATGAATATTGATATATAGGGTCCTGGTCGGAATCAATGTTAATAGGCACCTATTGGTGTCTCATGTGGGACAAAACGTAACTAGCGGAACGTGGGTATTTGCATGTATGCACGAATGCATGCTTTTTATTTAATTTAGACTACGTCTTCGAGGAATTAAGGCGTGAATATACGTTTTTACATTTTTATAATAATAGGTAAGTACCTAGCCAAACCTAACAGTAAGGGTTCACGAAAAAGCAATGGAAATGTTTTCTGTGTTATTGCCCGTCAGTAGCGATACTCGCATATGGCGGTAATGACGTTAATGTTGGTTTGTTGAGGGTCAAAATATAATTTTTCGGGAAATTTTACTTGCATAATTAGGGTATGGATCCTTTATAATTGAACCACGTAGGTAGTAAAGTGTGTTAGCCATGGCATATTTTACAATTTAAATGAGGAGATTTTGAAAAATGACCTTTTTTATGTACAAAAAGATGTTTGAGTGTATTTGCAGGTGTATTTGTGCACTTGGAAATACACTCACCTGTGGCATCCCGCGGTATGGCATTCATTGCTGTCATGCTTGCTCTATGTCATGCTCCATTGGCGTGCTGTGGCATTTTGTGGAAAGTCACGACGTGCCGTGTCATCTTGTGGAAAGTCACGACGTCCCGTAGGATCCTGCAACAGGAGCCCTTTAGACCTCCGTCCGTCAATGGTCGTCGGCCCATATCCGAAAAATAGTTTACCAAAACTCACATTTTTTAAAAAAGAGTCAACGTGATTCTTCACTTCATATATTCTTAACACTTACGGTATACGTTACGCAAGAAAAATCAAATAATATCTCCAATTTACACGTAGGGGAAGTAAACCAAAATACCCGTTGGGGGGGGGGGCGTTGTGGAGGGATACATAAGACATATGCGATTAGGGGCGGTGCAACTTTCGCTCTTGACATTAGTTGGTTGGTGGTAACCGGAATAACAACCACGCGTGTCGTAATATAGTCTTATAAAGTACTAGCCTATCAAAAAAAATATTGATAGGCAACCTAGTGGATATTATATATATTCTCTAGATCAGAGGTTCCCAAACTATTCTTTTTTGTAGACCCTTTACAATTTTTTCCTGGCTACATTTATATCACATTCCCATATTTACAATTTTTATTCTCGCCTACGTAGACCCCCATCGAGTCTCCCATGGACTGTCTGCCATATATCTTACTAACAAATAAATGATTTGATTGATTGATTGATGGACCACTTTGGTAATCACTGGTATGATGTAAGTAAATTAGTACTATCAGTGTATGTGTTGAGATCCATTATCGTGGACCCCCATTTTCATTTCACGGACCCCCAATTTTTTTTTCCCTGACTCAGACCCCTTTCCGTTTGTCATAGACCCCCAGGGGTCTATATAGACCACTTTGGGAATCACTGCTCTAGATTATAAATATGCGTAAAAAATAGGTTTGCAGCATATCTGAATGAACGAAATGATTATGCAGTGGGATCTTAACCCATAAGCGGCCGCTCTGACAAGCGGGTTCGGGTGGTGACTGGCGGTGTCAAAATGTCATGGATACTCTTTTCATGAACTGCCGGATGGTAGGCAAGTTAGCATAGACATAGAGATTATTGTTACGAACGTGCAAGCCGCGCCTAAGATTCTACTAAGGTTCTTCGTAAAAATCGATTTTGGAACGTAAAAATAGTTGATTCAGTTATGTTTCCAAGCCTAATTTCCTCACTGCCATAATTGTGTTAAAGTAAATCTCGTACAATCTCACAATAATACCCTCCGGGCCAGTTGTTTCACTTGTTTCAATAACCGCTCCGTGAATGGGTGTATGTCACGCGACGATATAATTTGTTAATACATTTCGTTTTTCGTATGTTAATGTAGTGACCGCGCAACATGTATAATTAGTGTGATTATTTTAACGTACAAAGACCTTACACTCTGTTAGATACGAGTAGACAAGCCGATGATTGTGTACTTTTTGTTAACCATAACTATTCTCAGAAATCTTATGAATTGAGTTTTTATTTTCGTATGTTTCATTGCCTCCTTTAAAAGGTTTGTTTGGTCTTCAGTACAGTTTTATTTAGGACTTCTTTTTTCTTACGCTATTAAAGTGGCAAACAGGCATGCAGAACGTATCTCTTCTGTGACGCAGGTAAGTGAATACTGCATCCTGTAGACATCTGCACAAAAAACATCAAAATGCAGATGCCTTACCACTCTTTGAGGCCTGAGTTGCCTCTGTGAAAAACTTACGGCACCATACTCGTACATTTCTTGCGATTCCCTCTCATCTTAACTGTTGAATTGGACAAGTCTTAGTAAATCCAGTAAATCCACGCGACATCTTCAAGTAGGTGTCGGTACCTATTTGAAGATTTCGCGTGGATTTACTGGAAAGTGCTTGGTAGAGATATTTTAAGTTTTGTTATTGTAAGATTGTATACATAAATCACTGGTAGTGTCCCGTGGTTTTATCCCCTTTAAATCTTCCACAATAGAATGGACTTTCAAATTCGAAAACATTTTAAAAAACCAGAATTATTACTTCTGAGATTAGTGTTAAAATAAAGTTTTGTATGAATATGGACTCTTAGAAGATTGATTATGGTGCGTAGGTGCTTTCTTCTAGCAACTATATCCAGTATCCAGTATATGTAGAAAAAGTATACAACAACAATACTAGCTATGCCCATGACGTCGTCCGGGTTGAAACCTTTTTCCTGTTTTTATAACATTTTTCATTGACGCTCCGCTTCTATTGCTCGTAGCGTTCGTAGCGTTTTGTAGCACTTCACGTATTCTTAACACTTTACAAAACTCTTCAGCTTAGTCCATACCGACAATCCGGTTAGTCCAGCGGTGTGAGACGACCGTTTGATTCGAAGGGTCGCGGGTTCGATCCTCCTACCGGGAGAAATGTTTGTATGGCCTACAGATATTTGTTTCGGGTCTGGATGTTTGTGTGTATACAACGGCACCCACGATACAGGTTTATACCTAATATGGGGCTGTGAGTGCAAGCGTATTTTTTTATAGTAGGTGTAAGTTGGAATATGTGTTGATATCGCGTAAGAACGATTTTTTTTAAAGAGTCTTCGCGGCCATTTTTATATCTTTATTTTGTTTAAAGAAAGTGAACATTGTGGCAAAAAATAATCCGGGTACCTACTTACAGTTCTACAGTTTGTTGAGAATTGAGATTATGTACTTCAGTACGATACGACGATATTTTTTTGTTGGTATCCAGTGGTTATTTCCAAAAATTATTTATAATCTTATTCATATAAAGTGGTTATTCTTAAAATATTTAGCGCATAAAGTTCTAAAATTAACCTTAGTAAGACTATCGGTGCACTCTAGCAATTAGATTATAGTTCTGGTGGCAAAGTGGCAAGCAAGCATGCAGTTCACATTGATGTTAAGTGATGGCTGCAGCCTATATTGTAGACATCTACAAAAAACCCCTGATACCTTACCCCCTTATTAATAAACGTACATTAGATACGTTTTAGCTATAGAATGCTTTGTCTTTGTCAGTTGCATTGTCAAAAGTGCAGGATAGAAAAAGACAAAGGAGAGATTAGGAACACTTTAGCTAAAATACGTTTATGATTATAGGGGTGTGTTTATGTCTCTGTGATAATTATTACGGAACCATCGTGTTCCGGTTCGATGGTAATCATCTAACCGGAACACGATAGGGCTGAACACTACCATTTGGCGGCAGATTGATTCGGTAATGCGATGGTGCCTACGTCAAGCTCCTACCCTGGAACTTTACCACCAATGAAATGTGTCTCTCGTATTATTCGTACTAGGTGTTTTGTGGTATAATCACGAATGTCGCATTAAGGTACAGGTACGGTTCCGAACTCGTGCTGCCACAGCACCATATTTCTCAATTTTTCTTTTTTTTTTTTAAGTAATTGAAGTGGTAAACAAGCATGCAGTTCACATTGATGTTAAGTGATGACTGCAGCCTATAGACACCCACACAAAGACCAAGGTCAAAATGCAGATGCGTTACCACTCCTGAGGCCTAAGGTGTTATGCCTCTGTGCCGGAAATTACAGGGCCGTACATTACCACCTGACCGGAACACGAAAGTGCTAAATACTACCATTTAGCGGCAAGTATATTAGGTAATGCGGTGGTGCCTACGCCCGCGAGCTCCGTCACTGGAGCTCTACCACCAGTAGACCACCTTTCTTTTGCATTGCTGCCGCGTCGGTGGCCCGTAGCTCGGAATGTAATCTATTTAACCATTCTGAGTAATATTAAAATTACCGCTTTTTACTAAATGCATATGTATGTATAAACGGTACATATACTAAAACAACATTTTTTACAATTTTTGTCTGTCTGTCTGTCTGTCTGTTTGGCGGGACTATTCTTGGGAACGGCTGGACCGATATTAACGGGACTTTCACTGGCAGATAGCTGATGTAATAAGGAGTTACTTGGGCTACTTTTATACTAGCTGCGCCCACGACTTCGTCCGGGTAGATACTGAACAATCATATTTTTTCTCACGTGGACGAAGCCGCGGACACAGCTAGTGTCATATAAACTCGTAGATTATGATCTACGAGTTTATATGACATTACATATGGAGACCAGTAGTGCTGCGGCAGCACTGCTGCGTGCTGCCGAGTTCGGAATCGTACCTTTAATGTCCTCAATTTCGTGTGAAGGTGAAACTTTCGTTCTATTTCATGTTTCCTCACCACAACTCGAACATTCAGGCCGCGGTTTGTAAAATGAACCCACGTATCACAATTTTGATGTAACCAAAACGTAATTTAGTCCTTAATGCGCACGCATTAATGTAATTCGAGATATGTTGCTCAAGTTTACATATTATTATGGTTTATGTTACTTTTAGTCTAAGATACGGTATAAGAATTGCATACTGTTAATATGTTATTTGTATGTATGTATCTTCACGCCAGGTCCCTAACGGGGTAGGCAAAGAGTGTAGAGCGCCAGGTATCCCGGTCCTGACATACCTCTCGTGCCTCGTCTACCTTTATCATTCTCTTCATACATGCACGCACATGTTATTTGATGATGCCTAATGTAAGGTATGTTATAGTTCATATCTACATGTAACATACTAATAAATTGTAAATGGATTGCTTCAGTAGGTTAATCATGGACTAATTACGTTATAATATAGGTTTATAAATGAGCTTTGAGAATTCCGGGAGCTTATTCACCCCATGAACTATTTATTTTTTAAAGATTTAGGCTGGGCGTTGATTTTGAAAAATATGTATATTATATTTATACGTAGATCTAACACATAATCTTACTTAGTTATCACCAAATAACAGGGTATTTCTTTGGAATACCGTATCTTGTACTAGCTGGAACGCTACAATAGGCGAATGCGGTGTCTGGCGCCATATCGGGTTTCCTTCGTATAATATTGCATCGAGCGGCCGCCCGATGCATCAATGGGTATGCGAATGCCGCCATGATAAATGGCTTGTTTATATCCGTAGATATTTTCAGACGTTTTACTTGTGAATAAACGAAAACAGTATCGACTATTGACGAGACTGTCAAGGATACATTCCATGCGTTATTTCTTACGAAGAACTGGTGGTAGACTTCCAGTGTAGGAGCACGAGACCGCAGGAACCACCGCATTATCTAATCTATCTGCCCCCAAATGGTAGTATTCAGCACTACCGTGTTCCGGTTAGATTGTAATGTATAACCCCTTAATAACTATCACAAATACATAAAAAGAAAGGTCTTAGGGGAAGCAACTAGCAACGCACCTGCATTTTGACCTCTGGTCTTTGTGTGAGTGTCTTTAGGCTGCAGTCATCACTTAACATAAATGTGAACTGTATGCTTGTTTTGCCACCTTCATTGCATAAAAAAAGAAGAAAATGGTAGAGCAACACTATCATGTTTCGGTTAGATGGTAATGCATGGCCCTGTAATAACTGTCAAGAGGCATAAGAACTAGGCCGCAGGGGTGGCAATGCTTCCGCCTTTTGACCTTCAGTTTTTGTATCGAGGTTTATAGACCGCCGTATTCACTTACCACCGAGATGAACTGCACGCTTATTTGCCATCATTATTCCATTAAAGGAAGATTAGGTTGAGTACTGTCAAAATTTTAAAAAAAAAACAAAATTCAAATCAATTATTTCAAATTGGTCTACAAGGACACTTTTGCATTGTCGGGTTATAAGCTACCTAGAGAGAATGACTTATAATAATATTTCAATAGGTATTAATAAATACCAATTTAAGAATCATATATAACCGATACGTGAATCATCAAATTTTTCAATTCCTTCATAGAAGAAAATGAAAAATCTGTTCGTCATAATCATAGTCAAAAGGAAGAGTCTAGCTAGAGTCTTCGGGATACGGAGTGCATGATTGGTTGTAATATTTTTATTTTACGTCGCACCCGTTCACCGATACCAAATGGGTCCAATCAAAAATTCGACGCTCAGGTGTAGAGATTCGGCGTAGGCTGTTCTATACGAAAATTTTCAATAACCTACTCTTTTATACAAGTTTCTGTGTGAGAAACATTGATATACAAAAAGTATATCAATGGTAAGAAAGTAAATTTTTAATTTTCTATCACATAGGTAAACTGAGGTACCAAACGCATCTGCATTTTGACCTGTTGCCTGTATAGTACAAATAAAAGGAGTGGCTGTTTGGCCGGTTTGGATATCTAATATGCTTCTGACCCTCAGTTTGGATGGCCGAATATCCGGGGATCACGGATCGATCGGTGAAATTTACTATTAGGTACATCAAGGAATTCATTGCAATAATGATCTTTATACTAAGACTTTTCAATTTTTATGCAGAATATGTCTTAGGCACAAACGCCTCGTGGAATTGGCTTAGTTTTTAATTTTTTTCTCTTTTTAAAGAATAATCCCTGTTATGTAGGCCATTACCATCGAGCTATAAAAATATAATAAAATTATTATATACACAGGTCATTGTTAGGTAATAATGGTGATCTGACATCAATCATAATTGATATCAATGCAGATTTATTATGTGTGACGGAGGTTACTCGATCTATCACCAATCATGCTTAACGTCAGACAGAACGTGTAACTTTTCTTTAATTATACTTTTGTGCTTGTCAAAATAATTGGCTATTATATGATTTGATATTATTGCGTAATTTATCGAATGGATTTCAATCAATCGATATAACGGGTGTCTTAATAACAATATTGGTGCAGTTTAGTATTTTTTTAAGAAGCGGCAAACAAGTACACAGTTTTCATTGATGGGAAGGGAGTGTCCATTAATTACGTGAGATGTTTAGTGTAAAGGGGGGAGTCGAGCCGAATATCACGAAATTCGTCGACAGAAAGATCTGAGAATCTGGGTGTTTTTTTTCGAAATTCGTCGAAAAAAACATACCCAGATTATGTCACATACCTACTCGTATATACATATATATATATGAATGTTGGGCAAATCATTTTTTGTGTTTTAAATTAAAGTACCTACATACACTACATACACACATTTTGAATAAAAAATTGCGATCCCCCCAATATTAGGTACGTATTTTTTTGGGTAGGGGGTTGAGCGAAATCTCCCCAGGGGAGAAGGAGGGATTAATGAACGCTCTCTTAGTAAACCAGTGATAACAATGTAGATGCGTTGCCACTCCTGAGGTCTTAGTTTTTATTCATCTGTGCCGGAAATTACAGGACACATTGCCACCTGACCGGAATACGATAGTGCCGAGCTCCGTCACTGGAGTTCTACTAACATAAAAATAAGGTTTTTACTGGTGGTAGAGCTCCAGTGACGGAGCTCGCGGGCGTAGGCACCACCGCATTACCTAATATACTTGCCGCTAAATGGTAGTGTTCAACACTATCGTGTTCCGGTCAGGTGGTAATGTACGGCCCTGTAATTTCCGGCACAGAGGCATAACACCTTAGGCCTCAGGAGTGGCAACGCATCTGCATTTTGACCTTGGTCTTTGTGTGGGTGTCTATAGGCTGCAGTCATCACTTAACATCAATGTGAACTGCATGCTTGTTTGACACTTCCATAACATAAAAAAAAAAAAAAAGGTTACTATCGAATGCTAGTATAATAAATTATGTACAAACCACTTAATGTTAATTGTTGTGTCGTTGGTATCCTGCTGTCCAGTGCCCATACTGTCCATACATGGTGTTTACTACTAAACCGGTCTTGAGAGCATGAATATATTATGAAGATATTAGAATGAATTATACATGTTTATGGATTTGTATAACCTGATTTTATGGATACATAAACGTTCACGTGTCACAATATTTAGTAATCTAGATTTAATATCACCTATTTTTATACTTTAAAAGACACCGGATGTTAAAGAGCAAATGAATATGTTGACATATTCGCAAATGTTAGCTTTATGATTGGACACGTGGAAAAATTGGCAGATGAATTGTAAAACAGTTTGTATAATGACGATATTAGCAAGATTACCTTGGTGGTAGAGTTCCATTGATGGGTTTTTTGGGACGTAGACACCGTATTGCCTAAATTGCCCAACGCTAAACGCCCTAACGCACTAGCGGTTAGCCGCTTTTACAGTTTAATATGCAACCGCCTGTTATTGTACGCACTATACATAACAGGTGGTTGCATATTAAATTGTAAAAATCGGTAAGCCGCGCGGCTACCCGCTCCCGCGGCTAGCCGCTAATGCGTTAGGGCGCTAAGGCGTTGAGAGCACCATCGCATCTACATTGAAAGTATTGAAAACTGAAATTGTGGTTTCGATACTCAGGTCAAGGGCTGTCGGAGATAATTAAAAAAAAAACTAAATTCGATTTTTTTAAAAACGTAACTTCACGCCTGTTATCCCCGAAGGGGTAGGCAGAGGTAAATGCATGCATTCAATCATACATGCAAACACCCACGACTCGCCGGTTACGTTTTGGCCCATGTAACAGGTGGCGAACCTGTTGCCATCTCCGGGCACATTACCACACTCCGGGGTACTGGGAAACTTCCAGAAAATGGAAAAATCCCAATAGAAGCAGAGATAAAGGATTTTAAACCGTTATCTCTAATATCCCCTTACCCGGGAATCGAACCCAGGTCCTCCAGCGTAATAGTAGTGGCCTGCTACCACTACGCTACTGAGGCAGTTAATGAAAGATAAATGTGTAATATCCTTTATCTCTCGTGCTATTGGGATTGTTGTATAGGGATATATGGGATTTTTCCATTTAAGGAATTTTCTCAGTGCCACCCTTGGCATTTAGCAATGTAGGTACCCGGAAATGGCAAATATGGCAATAGGTGCCGAGTCTATTGCCATATTTGCCATTTCCGGCCTATTACTTACTTGCCACCTTACTTGTGCCAAAACGTAACCGGCGAAACGTGGGTGTTTCAATGTGTGCTTGAATGAATGCATTTACCTCTGTCTACCTCTTTGGGCAATACAGGCGTGAAGTTACGCTCTACGTCAAAAAAAGATCAAAAAATAAATATCATATGATGCTGTAGTCAGAAATAAAGGAGATGTTGCAAAAATGTATGGACCTCCGGCCATGTATTGTACACATATAATATACAAAATCATTATAAAAACGTTTTTTTACTGCAAATTTTCACTTGTTTAGCTTTGTTTGCAGTTACAAAACATTATTTGCAGTTAGAATTGCAACTCAAAACCAAGATGGCGAATATGGCGGTCAATGTCATTTTGAAAAAAGATCATATCTGTGTTAAAGCTTTACCATTTAATACGGATCATAACTCGTATTGTACGTTCATTGTCGTCTTGGGTGATATAATGTATTTCTGCCTCACGGTACAAATTCGGTCAGAGGAAGTCTAGCTCCATCCAACTGGGCCATACCACACCCCAATACTCCGTATTCAATGCACTTTAATACGTCCCGATAAGGTTGAATTCGCTTTGACCGAGCTAAGCATGTGATGCGAACTAAGGATGCCCAATCTGAATCGATCAATTAGGTACAAACGATTTTTGATTTCATTAAACCAGTGACAAGTTTTTCGAGTAAAATAGATAAAACTGGCGAATCATTTCAAACTCGCTAACATATATTATAATATGAAAGTTACAATATAATTATTACCTTACTCTTATGTAGGTTTATAAACCTAACTTAATGAAGTAGAAGGGGTTTCTACTCGTATATTATATTTTGTAACACATCGGAAGATCACAATAAGAAAAATGGATAAGATATTTTATTTTTTGGCTGACACAACACATGAACATAAAATTAAAAAAAAATGAATTTGAAAAGAATAACTCAGAAGTTTAATTTACATTGATACGATTTTTTTATAAATTTGAAAGATCGATTTAATGAATTCGATTCAGATCGGGAATCAATAGAACGGGTTACGATTCATTACGATCCTCACAATCGATTTCATTCAAAACATTGGCGATGTCTAGTGCGAACAATTCTCGATGCAATTTATTTTCGTCCTATCACTTTAATAGCCTATTACTGTCCCACCGTTGGACAGGCGAAATCCCTTATCGAAAGTATCTCCCAGAACTTTCTATCTAGGTCTTTCCCGTCTAGGTGCTAGGTGCTCGTTTGAAGTCGCACAGCTGATATTGTCCTAATTAAAAGCAGCACTTGAACTTTGTTAATGTTGGAACTTGTTACATTTGAGACAATGTCGATTAGACTATTTCTAAAGTGTTTCAAGTCTCTCAAAAAAGTTTGTGTTGGTTGAGTGTGGATAACATATATGATATCGAATTATTTTAAATTGATTTACTTCTTCAGATAATGGCATTTCTTCATTTCTTCAGATCATTATCTGAAGAAGTAAATCATGTAAGTATAAAATTAAATAGCCTCGTAATTACAGTGACGTCAAAATAACTTACGCCTCAGGAGTGACAACGCATTTGCATATTGAGGTCTGGTTTTGTGTACTTACACGTTTATGTTCCTGTTAGTTCTGAAATTAAAAAACCCGGACTCTTCACTCAATTTGGTTCCGGACATTTGGCACTGCAAGCCGGACATTTATCTTATTTATCAATCATTATCTTAGTCAGACTTACCTAGTAGGTTTTTAGTTTTTTAACATGCTGATCTCAAGACACGTGTTTATGCAGATGACCTTGTTTAGCAGCCCACCGGCGGGCCATTGCTTAACTTATTTAGTCGGACACGACCCAAAAATGTCCAACATATCTACGATTAAAACCGGACAGATGCCAAACCTAATCCCAGTCTAACTTCATTATGGACGAAATTCAAAATATTAAGTTATGGAGGAATCTTCAGACTACATGTAAGGGTAATAGCCCACTACAGCCACCCGGCACCGCCTCGAGCGGTCAGCGGAGTTGATGTGATATCAACTCAGCTCCGTATCTCCTCGTAAGCAGTAAACGCGCGGGCGGCGCGCGTTCCACGCGGACTGCGAGTGGACCACTCGGTAGCCACTAGCTTGTCTTGCGTTGACTTTGCATAGCCGACGCGCTGTTCCCAAGTCCGCGAGTGGTTTACAAGTAACATCGCGTCGTTCACCCGTGGACCACATGTCGACAACGAGTGGACGCTTTAAAACGAGGCGGCTGGTTGAGTGCTGCGTGGCTGTAGTGAGTTATGACCCTTAAACCGCAGCGTGATATTATTATGAATGACACACAATTTCAAATTTCTCGATGAAAAAATGTCTGCAACTCGTTAAGTGTGAACGAGTTTTAACGTTCGATTGAGATTCAATGTAAAGCTACGATTAAATATGTATAACGTGCCTACCCAAAGGATGCCGAGGTCGTTCATCATTGTCATTTAGTTCTGTACAATTTGTAAAATGTTCTTTGTTTGTCTTGCCTTGTCAACTAACTTATTGTTGCCCCCTGATTTGACGAATGACTACCTTTCTGGTAGTTGTTGTAATATATCATCGTGTTGTAGTGATGTTCATACGATATTATTTAATAAGCAGAAGTAATTTTTTATGTTATTTCTTTGTTTTTCCAAACAACGATATTTGTAATTGTGCAACTTATAATATACTAGCTGTTGCCCTCGGCTCCGGCCGCGTGTATTTTGCTTTTCGCGTCACCTGTGGAAACTTATCAAATCATCCCATGGCATCCCACAGGAACATTTTTTCGGGATAAAAACTATCCTATGTGCTAATCCAAGTTACCCTCTATGTGTGTGCCAAATTTCATGAAAATCGGTTCAGCAGTTTTTGTGTAGAAGTAACAAACAAACATACAAACTTTCGCATTTATAATATTAATATGATATGATAGCACGCGTTGTAAATGCTATAATTTTTTGAGTCATTGAGTATTCTGCGAGGCAAAAACATTCAGACCATAAGAATGGCTGTGCATTGAGGATGTTACCTACTTAGAAATATGAAGGACTTTACTTAGAAGTGGGTGAACTTATAAATGCTTGTAACTAGTTGTTTTTTAAACATTTATTTACGGTTCTGCCAATATTAATAATGTTGTAAGATTTTAGACATTTTAGGTGCAATCGTCAAATTACTCTTTAAGATTAAAAGCGGATAATAGAAAGGATTGCCCAACTCTTGCGTCCACCGCCGCGACTGGAGTAGAGCAAGTGCATATATATATAATTGAAGGTACTGTTAGGCGTTTACCCTCTTCTTTATGCGAGCAAGCGAATGGGCAAACGAATGGGAACCGGTCCTTTTCTACTCACCCTCGTAATCGTCTGTCTTCGGACCACTGAAGTTTAGGCAATTTGCCGGTGTGATCAGAGTGAAAACTCTCTTGATAATGCTGCTACTTCATAAGTTCTGAAAAGATTATGACAAACTAGAGTCCATTCCTTGAATGCCGCGATTATTTGGTATTTCACGCATTGGAATCTCTTTCTTCTTCTTGGTTCGTGCAAAACCTGATGCTTAAAGCGGTCGAGTAACCTAGGCGGACTGGATAGCTTTATTGGCGACGAAATTTGACAACAATTATATCGTTAGGTCAATGAAATCACTCTTTAAAACAAAAAAATCTGACATGAGTCGGTACACATAATTGTTTCTCCTATTCCATATTAGAATGTGCAAATACGCAAATAAAGAACAGTTAGAAGAAAACGTTCCATATAACACATGAATTGTTGTTGGTCCGTCACTAAGCAGAGCAAGTGTGTATTAATGGGTGAAGGGTGCTAGGCATTTGCCCTCTTCATTAGGCGAGCAAACATATGGGAGGTAGATGGGTCCTTATGTCCTCACCCTTTTTACCACCCTTTTTACCCCACTGACTCTTAGGCACATTGGCGACATGTCAGATATCAGCGTTTCATAAATCATGACAGGTTTCATAAATACATGATTTATTTTTCTCGAGTTTGAGTAGGGCTATAATTAGGACTATTTCTTTGAATATTTTTGTACATCTGTATATATAAAAATCAATTGCTGTTCGTTAGTCTCGCTAAAACTCGAGAACGGCTTGACCGATTTGGCTAATTTTGGTTTTGAATGATTTTTGGAAGTCCAGGGAAGGTTTAAAAGGTAAGAAAATTTGAAGAAATTGAAGGGAAATAGTAATAACCACAATTTAATTTTCTCATACTAATAGTCCGTATCTATCAAACCTTTGACACATTATTTCATTCTGAGGCATTCCGAAGTTTGCCGGGTCAGCTAGTTACTAATATTTACGATAATATAAGATTTTTATTTTTTTATCTTAAAATTAGTAAGTACGTGGGTAGTTAAAAAAGTTGGTAACCAACTTTTCATAAAGTTAATCAAAAGCTTTCTCTCTTTCAATCTGGATTACACAAACGAAGAATTTATTCACACGAATAAAATCTTCGTCGTTTTTAATTTGAAACATTATAAAAAAACATTAATTTATATTTCTGAAAATGTACACGTAATGATCTTGTTTAACATAATCCCGTTTGAAAATTGCTCATTCTGCTGAATCTTTATAATGTACAGTCCGGGCACTCGTCGCTTATGCAAAATTTATCAAATATTGATTTTGTTACCACCGTATAAGGTGCCCAAGCGACCAGTTCTGTAATAGTACTTAATTTAGGGCCGATTTTTCTAACCCTAGATAAACAACCAAATAACAACTATCAAAGGAATAAAGTTATCATCAGTTAACTGACAGTCTATTTTTCAATGACTATTTATGAGTCAAATAACTATCTGAGGAATATATTCGAAGCACGCAACACTAGCTTTTGTGGGATGAAACAAATATATAAATTAAAGTGATGTAAGACGAAGACAAAAGATTTTGTTTCGTTGCGTCAAATGTCACTGTCGAATATCGACGTCAGTCAGTTTATTTGTTTATTGCCGCGTTTATTTTCTTACGTTACGTACTGTGATTTCGGATTGATTTGATTTTGTTGTTATTAATAGTAAGTACATAGTGGAGCATCTTTAATCCTCAGTATCGGATACAACATTACCTGTATCGATCGAACATAATATGGATTCCAAGAAAAGAGAGCTCCACACTAGGTATAGGATAAACCTGTGTCCCGCGACTCTTCGAATAAAATGGTCATGAAATAAAATGATTACCTTCCAAGTATATTTTATAAAATGCGTAATTTTATCTTTGTCAATTGCTTCGAATTGAGAAAATTAATCATCCTTCAGTGAGATTTACCTTTTTAAGTATTCATACCATTGAAAACATTTCCACGGATATTTTTATACAGGTATCATTTTAATTTCGATGAGAGCATTTCACTGGCTTACTTATTTATGTCGATGGTACGGCTAAGTGAGATTTTCATAATAATTTCAGAAAAAGCGAAAATATTCGAATATATTTCTCGGCATTCTTTTCAACAACTGGCGATTCAAAGGAAACAAGTCTTGAATAATTACTCGTTTATCAGAAACCATTAAGGAAATTAGGATTGTGATTTTATAACAATCGTAGTCATGCTCGAATTGAGTTACAATAATTTATATTTATTTTAATTGTCATATTTTCACTTGAACTGGAAATAATATTTCGACTTCGGGCAGGGGGAATGTGGGACCAAAGGATAACCAGCCCAGCTTTACCACTAAGCTATCGAAGCCCCGAATTCCCAGATTTTTTTACTTATATTAATTTAGATATTTTCTTCAAAATGAATTTAAAAAACCTTTATTTTGAAAACTTTTGGTTTGATTTTTGAAATTGGAGTGCACGGTGCTCAGTCATGACTGCCCTCAAACTGATGATTATAATCTAGTAGATTGTCTTTACAAATTATATTTTGAATACTTTATATATTTTTTTTGAACAAGCTATCGACTGTGATGTCATCGGCATATATCCATTGCGGCACCCTTTATCAAAGAGGCTTTTTTCAAATACTGCCCACAACAGGTCGGATAAAGGACACGTCAGAAAAATCGAGACAAAGCCGGTTACACGAAAACTAAAAAAAGCGGCCAAGTACGAGTCGGACTCGCGCACGAAGTTTTCCGTACCATCATCTATAAAAGAAAATTATGTTTCTTGTTAAAGGGTTAATCCCTTTTACTTTATAATATTTACTTTATTTTTATTTTATCATTAATTGACAACATTTCATATTTTTAACCTACATGTTTTATTACATTATTCAAAAATAAATCCAAAACTAGGGCACCCGTGTTTAACCATTTTTCGAAATTTTGTACTTTTTATTCATAATTTCTACTCTGAAAGTTAGTGTATTCTAAAAAGACGTATGTGCCATATGACGTCACACATACGGTGGAATGGCGATAGAATCATTGCCTTGTGCCGTGACCTTTTAAAAAAAATTGTAGATGTCACTGTCTTGTCGTTGTCAGCTTGTCAAACACGATGTAGGGCTGTGATCTTTTTATTTTAAAATACCAGCACCAGTGTTCGATTTATCGAAAAAATTATCGATATATCAATATAATTTCTAAAAAATCTTTGACCCTGCGTGTCGTCGATTAATCTTGTCCTTGATCCAACTACAAATAAAAAATATCAATATTATATTGACATTTAACAGCCTGAGGGCTAAGTCGTTGTTTAAAACTTCAAAACTTGTTTTTATTTTAATAAATAAGTTCGTAGCAGCTTTTCATAGACTTCGTAGTAGGGATGGCGATTCTTTCTGAAATAAATCAATGTTCGAATCGAAGTGTCCAAAATCCATCCACGATTAAAACGAAAATGAAAAAATCGGTCTTCGGTTATTTTTGTTTTGGGATAGGTATGTAATACTAAATTTCAAGGAAAACAGACGACCAAAAAAAAGCAACTCAACAGTGTTCAATGCTGGTATAATGCTTCCTATACTCACGTTTAAACGTTAAATCTTATGATCTGTACGTTTCCTATGTCCCTATGTGAATTAACCAAAAAGATCTATCTTCGATTTTCCATACTATACGTATCGATTCACTAGATCAATCCAGTACTGTGGGTCGATTTAAATAAATTATTATAATTATTTAAATAAGAATCGATTTTTTGGTTGCTTAGGATCGCTTTTCCGATTAATCGATCTCAGGTCTCGCATCACCATCCCTACTTCCTAGTTTTATACTTTGACATTGACGTATCCGTATCAATTTGACACATCTTGCCACAGAGTATGTAACAATAATGTTTTCATCTAAAGATAGGCAATGGTAACTACTTCATTCCACCATATAAGTGACGTCATCACATGTTTTTCCGTTTTATATTTTTTCACAGAAATTAAGTAATTAAAGATTACAAAAAATATATATTTGAACTCAGAAAAGAAAAATAAAGAAACGGTATTTTTCTTTTAGGGTCGTGTCAAATTTGAAATGTTGTCAATTAGCGACACGCCCCGGCTTCGCACGGGTAGCATTTATTATATTGTGGGGACGCGCTCGACTTCTTTGTCATAAACCGTGATATCTCGGTAAATATAAGTAAGATTTCAAACAGTAACAAAATCTGTTCACAACTTTTCGAGATTAGCGCATACATACAGACAGAGAAAATAGGGGACTTAACTTTATAATATGTAGTGATTTTAAAAGGTCATATACAACAAGATATTCTGAAAAATTTTAAGCGCCTGCTACAGTTATTTTTACATTAAGAAAAAATACGAAGAAAATGGGGTCTCCATACAATAAACGTATTTTTTTTTTATATTTTCATTTTTTAGTTTTAGTAATTGTTGTTATAGCGGCAACAAAAATATATAGTTAGTGAAAATTTCAGCTTTCTAGCTATCACGGTTCGTGAGATACAGCGTGGCGACAGACAGACAGCGGAGGCTTAGTAATAGGGTTCCGTTTTTGCCTTTTATGTACGGAACCCTAAAAATGATACAATGTAGGTCGGAAGCTCTCACCATATTTTTCATAGGTAAATAAATAAGTAGGTATGTAAGCATACTAATTTTTATGGATAATAATCCCAAATAATTATCGTCACGTCGAACTTGATTGATTGAAATGGCATCTTACAGCCATGATGGATTTCTGTTGTGTTATTTAAACTTGACAGAAATGCGTTTTGCCGGTATTAAGAAAAATATTTTCTTATTTCTTTCTTTCTAACAGGCGTGTAGTAACACAGGTTCACAATTTTAGTAATGAAACAACACTGATACGAAACATTCACAAACACCAGGAGAATAACATTAAAAATAATTTACTGTTTTATTACTGCTTTTCGTCTACTTCAATCTTATTAACGAATGGTGTTCTCGCAGGTGTGCGCGCTTTCCCCCCGGGAGAGGGTAGCCGAGTCTCTCACGTACGCCGACACTATGGGGCGGCCGCTGCCTGACGTCATAGCCCAACCAGGCCTCTCCTATGACGAGGTGCTCCACGATGACTTCAGGTTCGATCTGGATGCGCACGACGTCATGGTCTTCCTGCACATACAGAAGACCGGGGGCACGTCGTTTGGGAAGCACCTCGTGATGGATCTCGATCTGCAGGTTAGTTGAATTTTCATAATTGTACTATTTATTTTTCGCCATAACACATGCGAGTGAGCTTTAGAAATTAAAGAAAAAACGGAAAGAAAAATTTGACTTCGGGCAGGAATCGAATCTGCGACCTCAGGATAACCAGTCCAGCTGCTTTACCACTAAGCTACCGAAGTAGTGAATTTTCATACTTAAAGTCTGCTAGCTATCACTGCTCTGTGTAGCAATCTCTGAAGACTTTTATATAACTATACTGTTTTTTTTGAATCGATGGAGTCACGGACACGATGGGATCTTTTAAACGTTTTCTGAAGGACTGGTGACGTATTTGAATTTAGATAATAATTCATTTACCATCAATTGCACTGCATTACCTACGCTCTCAAGCTTTATCGTTGGAGTTATTCCACACTTTTATAAATACTTCTCAAGAATACATCATTGTATGCTACTTAATCAACACATAATTGTATGCTACTTATATGGAATAAGAGAAACGAAATAACAAACGCAATATTCAAAGCATGACATTTGCAAATTGCCATTTCCCGCCCGCCGACTGGCAAATTGAGTTTTGAATATATACCATAACAGCGTTGGGTCGTGCGTAGAACGGTGGTCGGATGTTACGGCGGAAACCGACGGTGTTTATGTATGAAACCGCAAAGTATGTGTGGAAATATCTGGAAAGGAGCCGTCGCGCCACGTGAAAACATATCATAAATAAACTGATCAGTTCGTGCTGATTGAATGACGTCTCGCAGGCGCCCACTGCCATCATTATTCAATATCTGCTGCTAGATTTGAAGTGCTTTATTCGTTTGATAGGAAATATTTCATTCGCGACTAAAAGAGTAAAGTAATGGGAGCCGCGCAAAATAGATTCTAGTTGTAGATTGTTGGTTAAGCTAGTCGGTAGCCTTGTTTTCCGTAATCATAATTTGCCTTTTATGAATTGCAAATATGATTATGTTAATCTAATGCTGTGCAGCGCACTTATGGAAAATTATTCCAATTTTAATATTAATTAATTGTCATAATGTAATTAAAAGAGTACTGAGACTAGAACGGAGAATCACTCAAACACATTTGCTAAAACGAAATAAATATTTATAGGTGAGTTTATAAATATTACGCTTGCAATATAAAAATGTGCGCGTCAATCCACCGAGACCAACAGAGTCTATTCTCAGAATTCTGCAGGAGCTGTAGAAATACTTATACTCTACAAAACCGGTGTCGTGTTCGTCAAATCGCCATCAAGTAGGATCAGACGGCTGACGAACGAATCTTCCCTCGATCAATTTTAAACGCGAAAATCTCCATGAAAAATCTGAGCGAGACGCGACGAGCATGTGAAGTGGCTTTCGCTAGTAAAGGTACGGTCATTTAAAGATAATATTCGCTGGCCAATTGTTGGTTGACTTGGGTGCAACATGTTCGGTTGTACTGCCTATAGTTTAATTGCCCTAAAAACCTACTCGTGTCGAAATTTCCCCGAAGACCAAAGGCGTGTACGTCGATTCTGGGAGAGTTCTCGAGATAAGACGGTTTGCTGAAATGTATTGTCTAGACTTTGCAAATCGGACTACTTTAGGGAATTGACATCAGCTTTGGTTATATAATATACTAGCTGACCGGGCAAACTTCGTATTGCCTCAGAATGAAATAATGTGTCAAAGGTTTGATAGATACGGACTGTATGTATGGGAAAATAAAATTGTGGGTTTTTAAGGGTTAAATCTTTTCTGGACTTCCAAAACTAATTCAAAACCAAAATTAGCCAAATCGGTCCAGCCGTTCTCGAGTATTTGCGAGACTAACGAACAGCATAATTTCGAAAATAACAATTCATTAAGTCCATAAAGACTGTACCATTTTTTTGATAGAAACACATTGTTTCTACAATTTTTTTTAAACGACTTGATTGTTGATACTTGAAGATATTAACTGAGTAGCGACCGACGTGTTCCCACATGTAACAAGTATTTACCTATTACAATCTTGCAGTCCTCATAAGTCTGTTCTATTGTCAAAACAATAGTGTTTCGTTCACGGAGTTAACCGTGTTTTACCGTGAAGTGAACTGTTAAATTTATTTGCCGGTAAATTTCTGCAAGAAAACTTAAAGTGTGACAGTAACTTTAGCTATAAAGCTAGCGCGTACGTGCAATGATGCGGCACAATTTGATAATAAAGCATTTTCAAAAGAAAATGTACTTAACTATAAATGACAGTGCCTAATCGAGCTTTAAGCGGCCATCCATAAATTACCTACCTAACACGTTAAATGGAGGGATGGAGGCAAAGTAGTGTGACAAGCGGTGGAAGGGGTTCTAAATTTCGTGACAACTCAATACAATATATATTTTTTTTAATTTCAAATTTACGAATAACAAAAATCTTTTCGACCTTATCTGAGTAAACATAATATTTTTACTCAGATAAGGTCGAAAATATTATGACACTTTAGATGTATTGTTTCCAAATTTACTTTCGCTGTAGTACCTACTAAGGTCAATAGGCGTCTGCCAAGAACCCTTTGATAAAAGGATATAAATATTTATGTTTTTAAATTATAATCTATTTGATTTTGTAAAATTATAAAATATGTGACGTCACACTAGGTCGTAAAAATGTGACCAGTTGACAAAAACGGGGCAGGGGTCAAATATCTTGAAATTCGTGTCTTCGGTGAATGGTCCCTAAGATGCATCACCTGTAATTTTAGTTAACATTCCAATTTGCCACCCTATCTATTCCCGCCTGTGACTTTTAGACAAGAAACGAAGACACAAACATCTAACCAGGAATGATTCCTTCTCTCAGTTCGAAACATACTTCGTAGTTTTCAGATGGTAGATAGAAATACAACACGGATCTTAAAAAGTATGTACTTGTTAAAGAGCTCTTACTACGAGTATTTCATTTCGATACTTTAGTAGTCAGGTACTATGTCATGTTCTGTATTTTGCCACATGCCCTGAATTAGGAAAGCTTTCTTGATAACCGCTTAGTAACACACTTAATTCTGCTTCTGTATTAAGTCTTTTCCTCACTTTAACTTATCAATCGCGCGAGCCATATTTCCTTCTCTTGAAATTCAAAAAAGGACTTACAATAGCGTGGTTCGTAGCTTACAAACGAAGCCTGCAGTTAAAAGGATAACATCTGAGCACTATAATCCATTTTTGAAATCTATCTGTTTCGGTCTCCACAGAATGTTATGTCGGTTCAGAAAACACTTCCTGGTTCCCTTAGGTTACGATAGTTTAATTTAGTTAGCAAACTTTCGAGATTCAACATCAAGCACTCGAGATCGATCATCGGTAAAACTTTCGTATGTTAGAACGAAGCGAAAAGTAAAAAGAAATCGAGCATGAATATTTCATAACTTCTACGGCAATCTGTACAGCAATATTGCAAATGTGTAAACATTTTTTATCTTAATTACTTTGTATTTCTGCGTATCAGGGCGATAATTCAATTTTCTAGAATAATGGACCACCTTAATGGTAACGAATTGTTTTATAATTGAATAAAAACCCAGCTATCGGGCGGAGCGAGGTTCATAGGTCGGAGATACGTAAATACAATGAGCTTATAAATACCATCATTGCGTGAATAAAAGAGCTTTTATAGTTTGCGCTTCGCCCGTCACCTACGTACGTCCAGTTGCATTCATTTACAATTCTCTATCTCGCATGAGCTCCATGATAATGCTTTGTTATTTTTTTTTTTTTTTATTATAATGGCATCGCTATTACGCATATTGCCAGTGTCAAGTAAAACGATATTTCGTATTTATAAAGCAGCGTAAAAGTTTGTATAATATAGTCATCAAGTATAATATATAAGTATCAAGTATATAAGTTATCAAGTATAATATGTCAGTCAAGTGAGTTACAGTCAAGTTATTAAAGTAAAGCGATGGCTACTTTACCAGAACCAACCAGAACAATTACAATGAAGTTTTGGAGGCAACCTGAAAGGTCGTGTTTTCGCACTGTTATTGTATTTCACTATACACGAGCACTGTAATAAACCTATATCAAATAAAATGCCACCAAACTTTATTCAATAAAACTTAAAAATACACCAAGAAAATGAAATAAAATAAGAGCACCACACGCTTTTTTCAAGGTTCCCGCCAAAAACTATTTTGAGTTATATTTTAGCTCATAATGTTTTCCTTTGTGTTCTCGATTCCATCAACTAAGGTGTTACCTTTTTAAGGTGAAGCTAAGATTTACTATTCGGCAACATTCTGCTGGTAGAGCTCGAGTTACAAAGCACAACACCTACCTACCTAATCTACTTACTGCTAATATTGTTCAGCATTATTTTGTTCCTTTCAGGCATTAATGTACGGCCTCATAATTTCAGGTACATAGACATAATAGCTTAGGACTGAGGACTGGTAACGCATCTACTTACATTAAATTATCTGGGTTTCATAGTTGTTTATAGGTTACAGTGTTCACTTAGTATCAACGTTAATGGAACTTATTTTAGGACATCAAAAAAATCTCCAATGAAATTTAAAGCGTCAAATCAAATTTCATAACTTCAGCGGCCTCATCCAGTTTTAGCTTATTTAAGGCATTAGTTTAGAGTTTAGCCATTCAGAGCGAGGCCGCATGTTTTCAACCGTTCTGTAAATATTTAACGTCTAGCCAGTTTCGGGCGCAGACAATATCGGGGTACATATATTGTGGTCACGATATTTATGCAAATACCACACAATAACGTGCGTCGCCGGACGGTCCATTTGAACACTTGTTTCCTAGAAAAAAAAAGAAGTTTCGCATATTAATAGAACTCGTCGACGAACCGCGCACGTACAGAGCTTCTCTCCGTGGCTCTTATCAAAATAATAAACAAATGTCTTGCAATCAGCTCGCTTCTTTACAGATACATTATTTTATCAAAAAATATTTGGGTGGTTCACTTTACGAGCAATGGGTAAAAAAATACCTAATATACTTGCCGCTAAATGGTAATGTTCAACACTGTCGTGTTCCGGTCAGGTGGTAATGTAATGTCCTGCAATTTCCGGCACAGAGGCATAACACCAGGCCTCAGAAGTGGTAACGCATCTGCATTTTGACCTCTGGTCTTTGTGTATCTATAGGCCGCAGTTATCACCTAACATCAATGTGAACTGCATGCTTGTACGAGTATGCCACTTTAATTACATAAAAAAACAGACATTACAATGTCAATGCGTTGCCACTCCTGCGGCCAAAATTGTTACGCCTCTGTGCCGGAAATCACAGCGCCGTACATTACCACCTGACCCGAACACGATAACACTGTCATTTTGTCATATAGGTAGTGGCAAGTATATTAGGTAATGCGTTGGTGCCTACGCACTCGAGCTCTGTGAAGTTCTACCACCAGTGTCTACAAGTGATACCTAAAGTTTATAATTTTTTGTAGCAGTGCCTACACTCGTAGTGATAACAATAATAAAACCTACCACCGTCATAACAGTTAGAGATCCCTACGTCATAACTTCCACTGTTCCAAATCTGAATAACCCTGTTGAGCATTGTGTCAAAACAAATGCGCAACATTCATGTTTATAGCCCGCCATAGTCACGTGGGAAATGGGGAGTGTGCAAAATAAAAAAAAACGCGCGTAAATCCAATTGGAACCGATTGTGCTGATATCTATCTTTTTTGACGCATGAATTTATGGCGAGGGCCGAACGAGATAACTGGATATGAAAATGAAATTCAGTACATTCGCCGTTTTGTTCGGTCAGAGGCCGTATCATCTAACTTAGATGGCATCTATTATTTAGAAGCCACTTTAAAATTCATTGTTGCTTTGTATATAATGATTATCATCATTTTAGGAATATAGCAATGTACTGCATAGTGCCCCTCAAATTGGTGTAAACAAAGGTGGAATATCTCAACTCGAGGCGTATACATCACTGCATAATAACCGCGAACGTCACTGTGCCCAATCTTTTCTAGTTTCACGAAGGTTACCACCGACAAAGGATAAAATGTATTCCAGGTCCCGACCCGACTTTAATTCTATACCTTTTCGTATCCCGGATTGTATTTTAACTGGTAAACGCTTTTGTTTTCTTTACAATGCACGTATTTATGTATTGTTAGCTTCAGCATTGGCGTCGCCCGTATATTTTCAAGCGAAAATTCCTTTTACATTATTTATCGCCGTAGCGTTTTAATATGTCTGTTAATGTTGTCATTACAAAATGTAAAATGTTTATTTTACATTTTGTAATGATGACAAGACAATTAATCTTTTGATTGATTAATTTTCTTTTCTGAAGTAGAAAAGAAATGGGAATGTGGGCAATGAATTATTATCAAATTTTATTGTGTTGTCTTCTCGTTTCATATTTGTAATGTACACGACGTATAAATCTTGGATTCCTATTCAATTACAAGATATTAAAATTTAAGGACTCCATGGTATGTTTGGGTTGATATACAAATCGTATGTCTCTCAAACCTGAGGTCTATAAATTTCGACTGTTTCCGGATTCACTCTTTGCTAACGACGAAACGGAGAGAGTATATGCCTTTAGGGTGAGAGGTTGTTTGTGTGTGTGCACTTCAATGTTCCCAATTATCTTCTGTACGGTTTGACCGATTTGGATGCGGTTTTGTTCTCTGTAAAATGTGTGTTTGTCAATGTAGATTGTTTTTAGCTATAGAGATATATCCTTTTTCCGGAGCTTATTCATCAATGTGCGTCACCATAGATATTTTGTTTAAATGAAAGTTCTCATCTATTTTGAAACAGTTGGTCCGATTTAGATGCGATTTTCTGTGAAGCGTGAATTGACTGCCGATGGTTTTTTGATAGTTGTTGTCGTGATCATTTACCTGAGGGCACCACAGTAATTTTGTTTTTGTGAGCGCGCTTGGCATGCGGATCGCAGTGGCGGTAATTTTATCGCGGGACGCTGCGGCCTATCCCACGTTATTGTATTCACTGCCACCTATTGGAATGGTTTGACTGCGATTCGATTGACTCACTGTACTCGCGGCATTTTCATCCACTTGTTGGGGCGTTGGGGTCACGTCGCGACGCCGTCGAATATAAAAGCTACAAAGTAACAAATAAGAAACAAAACTGCAACCGCTTCTTCAGTAAAAAATGCAAATTCATCTTATCGCCGCGTTGTTTCCTGACTAAAAGGATTAAATAGTTAAACAACTCGAACAAAATAGCTTCGCGATGCACAAAGTGATGTAGACAGCTATAAACATAGAAGACTTGAATTGAAAACTGCCAGAGACGTTGGTGATAAACTTATTTTGTAAGATTTTGTTACACTCGACGTCCTCTAGACAATGTCACTTGAAAATACAACGTAACTCGACTTAAACGTTCAAACACCTCTTAACTGCTTTAATAACTCTTTATTATGGCATTAATTTTAAATAAAATCAACGTATAAAAACTGTGGAATGAGAAGATAATTGTTTTGCGAGTTTTTTCGTCAGGTCATGGTTTTTATAAATCCTTCATCTGACAGAAAACAAGCACATCGATGATATCTAGTGAAGAAATATAATTTTATGTCCCTTTTTAGATTTTTCTTTCCCATCTTTTCCTTTATCTGTTATCTCTCTTGTGATTTCCTTAGTAATATAAACAGGCTACACATCGATGGCAAATGTATATCTATACTGCAGCGCATACTTATTTATAATCTTCAGATCTCAATGTAAATTCTTCGTTGCTAATTCTGATGGTAAATATGTTTTGACTCTTTGCCTTGAATAGAAGCATGCGGTAGCGACTATTCTTGACTTCTTTTCTGCAATTCTCAAATTTCTAAAGGTTTATGCAGCTCTTTTATCACTGGGAAGACTTTATAGGTTGGGTTTCAATTGTTACGTGGTGTGATTAGACTTCGGGATTGGCGTGCTTGTTTAATAATAGAAAAAGCTTGAAAAATATTCAGAGATGTGTTTTGTTTGGCGCCTTTAAGACTTTTAGAGTGAAATAAGTTGTACGATCAAACAATTAGCATCAGCTAATTTCTGGACAGGAGTGCCACTTGGAGTCACCAGTAATGGTCACCAGTTCAACCAATTATATGCTAATACTCCACATTCCTTGTACCGACGGACCAACATCCAACTAAAGTTACTTTATTGTAACCTAGAACTTAGTTCTGGGGATTCTGTTGCGCAACAAATGGGCGTAGCATGTTGTAGCCGAATATCTTATGAAGTTGTGCATCGCGGTTAACTTCGGCAAGTTATATTGTTTCTGATTGACGTTGGCTACTATGTTATAAACTTCTTGCTGCTATAGTAATATATTTAAGCTGCTTGAGCTGCATCATTACTTTAACAATTACGAACACGTTAAAGTAACGTCTAATAGTTTAGCACACGACCGGATTCGGTCCGGCGGACCGACTCCGCCGACCTCACCCGCGCGAGCAGACCTCATCGGACCAAATCTGCGCTACACACGGCCACATTTGGTTCGCAGCGTACCGAATCCGCTGTCCGCTCCGTACCAAATCCTGACGTGTATTACGACTATAAACAAAAATTTATATGCATGATTTGAAATTGTTAATTGACGTCATAGCATACATATAGCACGTATAGCACGTGGTAGCATTCCACTACTAGTGGAAGGCTACCACAACGCTAGTTTGGAATTATTCCCAGAGTTGTGTTTTATGGGCCAAAACTTAACCGGTGAATCGTGGGTGTTTGCATGTATGCTTGAATGCATGCATTTACCTCTGTCTATCCCATCGGGGATTACAGGCGTGCAGTTACGTCAACGTCCAAGAATGGAACGTGAAGAGTGGTTAAAGTTATTGTTAATGTTAATTATCTGTATAATGTTATTATTCCAGTTGTTATCCTGATAACTTTTACTATGCCAAAAACATGCTGGTGCTTCTTAAGTTCTTAAAACTTTTTTGTAATACAAAAATTAGACACTTTTCATTGTTAAATGTCGAAAAAGTCGCTATATTCTGCCTACTGTGTCTTAATTCGTACAAAAGTTGAATTAATTTAAAATTCCAGCTTATAAACAGAAGAGATATTCTCGTATACTCGCTCACTCATCTGATTCCAATATTCGATGCAATGTGCTCTGCCGTGAGCCTTCCCTCGGCTTCACATTTTTGCAGCGTCCGCGACGGACATCCGCACCCGGGCGACTTTACTGATTTCACTAGTAATTTCCGTGCACCGTGCGAACTCGCCTCAAAGAACACCCACCTTCTCCAACCCCTCCCCTAAGCCACTCCTCGCCCACAGTGGGAAATGAAAATACTTTGCATTTTAAATTGTGTATGTGTTATTGGCTCTTCTGATTTAAAGTGCTCTATGAAATAATTCACCCACCACCGCCGTCGACGCTTCCTAACAAGCAACTTTTTTAAATGTTTCCATGGCATTTTCTTTGCAGAGGCCGTGCAACTGTCAACGAGCGCGAAAACGGTGCCATTGTTTTCGACCGCACAGCAATGAAATATGGCTCTTTTCGAGATACTCCACCGGTTGGAAGTGAGTACCTTTTGTTTCTTTATGTACACTCAATTGCCACATGGCGACACTAAAATAGTCATGGTACACCTTAAAAAAGTAAACAAGTTGATTCTCACAGTTTTTTGTAGGCGTACTCGACGGCGCAGGCTGTCGATACACGTGTCTTGTAGTGTAGCAACCCGAAGGACGGCGCTAAGCTACCATATTCGAGCGCAATAATTTGGCGCCGGCGTAGCATCTCTTTAAATTTGGAAGGGTCGAAATTTGAATTTGAAATTATTATGATTGTTTGGAGCGTCGCGTTGGGCGATTACATCAGCGCGGGCGCGTCCTCGAAGTCCACGGCGACGTGTCGCGTCGTCTCGTTTCGGGCATGCAAATGTGCCGAATGTGCTTCTCAGAGTACTCGCCTATGCAAATCACCTCTCCTGTCTATTGTCCATCGCCCTTGGGGATTATACGACCATTCCATTAGATGCGGCCAGAATACTGATTGAAAACGATTTTTAGGTTTGACTATAGAATATTCGAATTGCTGGCCATTACGAACGTTTTATGCATATTGTTCTTCCGGAGGCCTGGTGGGTGGGTTTGTGTCTACATTGTACGCTACCGGTGATATTTGGACATATTTTATGTGTGTATTATGTGAAACAATTGCTAGCGGCGGCGACGCATCGATTAAATTGGTTCCACTGGCTTGGCTGTTGCCTCATTGCTATGCCCGGATGGCGAGTAGTAAATTAAGCTGTCCATAATTTGGCGCCATGGAATTACGGAGGTACGGTAGTGTATACGGTGCCGGACACGTGTGATCGAATCTAAATTGTTTTTTCTATCATTGGTATGTTACAAGGGATTCTATCAACGTTGAATTGAAAATCTGTTTCCTGCTCAACGTATATAAATGTGTAATGACAAAACAATGACTAATTTTCAACAGTTCATATTTATGGATAGGCAAGGCAACATATGTTTTATTATGCGAAGCTAGCAATTTATTACACGATAAGAGTAATTAATTTACAATTTGCAGTTTGAAAAGTTATCTGTAAACCTCAATGATTTCAACGTTTTATTTAAAGGCGAGCTCTACAAAAAAGCAATAAATTGCATTAAAACACGCTTAAGACAAGAACATATACTTGAGACTAAACGTTGCAATCCATAACATGCGCCGAACACAGTGAATACGCCCCCTTACATCAGCGACGTGTAGGTATTATTTAGTTTGGCACTTCTGTTTACATATATAAATGTGCTTGCATATAATTTCAATTTATATTTTGACTTTTGAATACTACGTTTATCTTTTTGTAGGAAACAATATTTACCAGTTTTGCTATGATCATAACTTCTGGCGAAAAACCGCGGAATTTTGTACACTTCTGTACAAAAACCTTTCATAATCATGTCCACAACAGGGTTGTGCGTAATTTTGCGGAGAATATGCCATAATCGCCACACAATGGTACGCAGATTGGCAATCTCAGTGGTGGTATTTTTTCGCGGGATACTCCTGCCCATCCCGCGTTATTACATTTACTACCGTCCTATTCGAATGTTTTTATCGTCATTGTTCGGCTGACTGACTGAATAATCTACTAAGGGTGCTGGGGTCGTCATAGTCATGTCCGGTCGCCTTATTTTTGATTAAATTGTATAAAATATTTGTCTTGAATAACTTAATTAGTTTTCAAGTCATACCCAAAGTGCAAATAGGAATTTATCTTCAAATATACAAATGCAAAAACAAAAGTGCATGCTTGACTAAATGCTGCATTCCGTTTCACGTGCCGAACGGCCCACAGTGAATGCTTTTCTTGGCACTTGAAAACGTCTTTTGTTGATCCGTGATGACGCATCCAATGTTATATAAAATTATATACTACCAAAATTCTATCCTTGAAAATCTTGTTTTTTAAAAAAAACGTAAAATTTCAATAGAATATGATATTAGAGTTTTGTCATAAAACACTTTGAATATTGTAACATATACAAGACTCTAAGAATTATTTTGATGACATTTCTGTTCACCAGCATGATTTTAATTTAATTGAATATCGTATGGTATTGTCTACCCTATATAAAATTGCTATTACGTAATTTTAATGGTGTTGTTCCGACAAACATTTTGTTACCTTCCTTGGTAAATTAGATTAACATGGTGTTAAAGCTAAGCGATTTTTGGTAGTTGATTAGGTATAGAATTATCAATTTTGAATCAGTTTTCCCTCTGCTGTAATTTTATTGAAATGAAATGAAAAAACATACCATTTTTCTGGCGTATATGTAAATAACAAACATGTTATTTTTATTAGGTACGTAAAATCAGCACTTACTGGTACGTGCCGAAGGTGTGTACTCACTGGATGTCATATACTTCGGCGAAAAATAACATAGAAAAATAGCAATTCGCATTATTATAAAATGTGATAAGAAAATAGTAAATCCAAAGTCCAGTAAACGCAAAAAAAACCGAAAGTAAAATACAATTAAAAAACGAGATACGTGCCGAACGTCCAAAGCTTGTGTACACATTCCCTTACACCAGCGACACGTAGTAACACTTTTTTTTTCCGTAAGTAAATATTGTTTGATACTTGAATAAGCCATTTGTTTTTCCGGTACGTATAACGTTAAACGTCCTTGGCATTAAAGTACCGATATAACTGTCGACGGATCGCACAAAGGCCCATCATTTTGAAGTAGCAGACGGAAGAGACACGAAATTCTGCCATAACGATCCATTCAAACGGATACCGATTATTATTTTATTCAATGTCGATTAGAATCTTTTCGTTCATCACTTTGTTATTTGAATTTATATAATATTATTTTTTATTGTTTAACATTTTTTGTATCGACCATATCAATGTCGCGAAATATCTCCGCCAAATCTTTTTCCTGGTACAATGTTGATATAATCATTTTCTGATAAAGATTTCAGAGTAAAATGTAAATAAATTACCTACATAATGTAAGTTTATGTTATGCTTTCATGCGCCTAAGTTTCTCCTCAATTGATTGAGGCTCGTTTATTTTGACAAAGAATAACAACAAGCAATATTATGAACGCATTAAATAAAGGACGCGTTTTCGTTAAACGCCGAAAAGAAAATTAAAATGTGTAACGCGCCGAACGTTTAATCCAAAGTTAGTGTACACGTTCCTTTACATTGGCGACATGTAATAAAAAGACAAGTTTTATTTAGTTCACTAATATTATTTGATACTTGAATAAGCCATTTGTTTTTCCGGTACGTATAACGTATCCTTTCCTGGCATAAAAGTACAGACGGTATAACTGTCGACGGATCGCACAAAGGCCCATCATTTTGAAGTAGCAGACGGAAGGGACACGAACCTCTGCCATAACGATCCATTCAAACGGACACCGATTATTATTTTATTCAATGTAGATTTAAATCTTTTCATTCATTACTTTGATGATGCCTTTTAGATTTATATCCTTTTATAATGTTTGTTGTGTTCATCAGTATCTTAGTCGTAAAATATCTTGTCCAAGGTATTTCGTGCCATGATGTTGATAAAAGTGAAATAGAAAGAAAATAGTTATGTTTTGATGCGAAACAGAGATTGAAAAGATACTTTTATCATTGTCAAGCTTCGTCTGTACTAATTTCATAGGCTTGGAAGGCACAATGCCATTTGCAAAATGATACAGACTTCATTTTATTTAAATGAAATATTTAGGATTTGGCCTTGTGTGGTAAAACAATATACATAGTTCGATACAAAACCCACTTACAAAGCTATGTTGCACATCTTGTGATTCCGGCACACTGAAACGGATTAAATGACTAGAATGTATTTATTAAGCATATCTTGTAATTTTTTTTTGTGTGTGAAGTGCTTTTAATGAGCTTAAAGTCGCTAAGCGATAGGCTTGGAGGCACTATCAAGAGTCGAGCTGTAAGCTATTAATTCTTTTGTTTCTTCCGGATCGACCTCCCAAGACGTCCCGGCCGGTGGTCGTCTTACTCACCTTTGACAATTAGTGGCGTAGGTAAAGTGAGGCGAATATTACTTGTAACCCTCGGGGCAAGCAAGTTCAAATTTATTTTACTCTTAGATGGTTTCCGGTTGAGATTTATGAATCGTGATTAATTTTTTTTCAGAATTATTTGTAACTATCGCGCCTGCGTGCAGGTGGGCAGACAGAGGCATACGATTTGCCGGTATTTGAGTCCCACCTTAGAAGAGTTTTTCACATACACGTTTCTAAATTACGGAAGCCCCCGAGAAACTAAACTTTTTTTATATTTTGTGATGAACATTCATTTTAATTGTGTATATTTAGATTGAATGTTTTTGGATAGAAAAAACGTAACTTCACGCCTGTAATCCCTGAAGGGGTAGGCAGAGGTAAATGCATGCATTCAAGCATACATGCAAACACCCACGATTCGCCGGTTACGTTTTTGGCCCATGTAACAGGTGGCGAGCCTGTTGACATCTCCGGGCACATTACCAAACTTTGAGGTACTGGGAAATTTCCAGAAAATGGAAAAATCCCAATAGAACCAGAGATAAAGGCTTTTTCACCATTATGTCTGATAACCCCCTACCCGGGAATCGAACCCAGGACCTCAGCGTAGTAGTAGTGGCCTGCTACCACTCGGCTACCGGGGCAGTTAATAACTTCGGTTTTGGATAGATGTGTTCTTTTTTCTTTTCTGATAAAATCTTAGACATCACACTTACAGGCAATATAAGAACCTGTAGGTAAGTAGTTTAAGCAAAGTCCATGAGCGTTCTATAATTATCAGCCTACCCTATAAGTCGAGATAATATCCTGCGAGCATCGCTAGTCTACCATAGATAATCTTGAACTGCGTTATAATTTAATGTGACACCTGTCAGATTTCGTGTTATTTAGTATCGCTGTGATAATGGTAATGAATTTTAAGTGTCGACGCTTTATGTTCAAGTATTATGTTTCGTATTCATTATACATGCGCAAATATAAAATTACGCACGAGTGATTTTTAAATATATTATTAAATTTGAGGGAAAAGTGTTCCTACTCTATGTTGATCACAAATTATGGAAGGTTAATAATTGCTCTCTGTCAACATCGGGTCATCGTAGTGCCGACAGTGAAAGATGCGTTGTTTTGGGAATAGTTGTTTTGTCTATATGAAAGTAATCACAGAGGTCAATTACATTACCATTGGGTAATCAATCACCATAATATTATATAACCGCGATAGCGATAGTGGTACCGTTAAGCTTCATTTAACTCTATCGTCCACTTGTTTAAAGTTGCCGTATACTGGTATACCTCAAATTACGATTAGGTTCTTTATTTTAGTAGTGAAGATAAACAGTCTAATAATCTAAGATATATCTAAGAAATACAGTCAGCTTTATCCTTTGCAGAGTAAGTCGAAGTTATTATTCTAATGCGTCGCTAGCTCAAACTTTACATTTGAGATAAATATTAAAATATTAAATGCGCTCACACTCGCAGTGCCTCACACTCATATGTGCCGTTGTACACATTACACACACATCACACATATCACACACGACACTCACGATACACACAACACTCATAACACACGCAACACACGCAACACACACAACACACACAACACACGCAACACACACAACACACACAACACGCACAACACACAGACAACACACACAACACAAACAACACACAGTATACACACACCACATACAACACACAAACACCCAGATCCGATAATTAGTTATTGTTTTGTATAATATTTATTTATTTTGCAATGTTGTAGTAAAATTAGAAGCTTTCTAAAGCCAAGATTAGTCCGTTAAACTATTTTCAATTCAATCTGCATACACTCCTCGTGGCTTCCGCGTCGGGAAAGTACTCGACAAAGGGGCCCTTTATCTCGAAGCCCACACTCGACACGCGATAAACTTTGTAATTATCAGTGCGTCTGAAACCAATTTAACGGATCCATGTCTCCTCTTATCTGATGTTTACGCTGACGCTTTGTCGAACAGTCTTCACAGGGATAAGCTACTGTTTGTGAAAAATTAAGGGGTGTGGAAGGTGTTTTATTTCAATGAGTATAGTTCGCGAAAACTTAACAACATACTAATACTCGTAAGGGGTGTTTGGGAAATTTTAAAATAAACGAATTAACATATGGAAATAAGTTTTAAAGATTGTACAATATGAAGTAAGAAGTGAAAAGGCAATTGGATTCGGTGGAACCTTGTTGAAACCACGTTGTTTCATATCATTTTATTGCTGGGCGAAATATTCGAAAAATTCAAAATCATGCTGCATTTCATGAAGTGATCGAACATATCATGATATGAGCAATTTTACGATAGGGCCGCGATATGTTCACAAATTTATAATAGTAGGTATTTCTTATTATTGGTGATTATACCTCACAAAATAATTATATATTATACAAAACATATTTTAAGCAAGTGTTTATCATCGAAACTGCAAAATTGATTAGACAAACCGATCAAAGCTAATGAATTAAATTGAACGACAATTTCATTGGACCACGAATAGTACTTGTGACTTTCAATTGATAGCGTCTATTCCTATATTAGCAACTGTTATACCTATATTATTTCGCAATTCAATGGTTGTAGGTATAAATCGAAGAACCTTTATGAAGCGAGAGCAATCGATTCGATTGGCGCAGACTAATTTAAGTTTGTCACAAACCGCGATCCAACTGCCGCTTCAGTTTTAACTAGTTGACGGTACGCTTAAATACCTTTTTATCACGGTGCAATAAACGGAATTGTATTATTCGAGTATGTCATGGACGTAATCATATCGATCAATGTAGGTAGGTACATTGTATATGCAGCTTTATTTTTTTATATTTGGGGAAAAGCATTGTCTGTCCTTGTCTGTCCTAGTCACTACACATGTTATGTAAAGCAAGAAATGTTATTATTGAATGGTATTCATTCAACCTTCAACCGTCCGCGTGTAATCCTATGCTTTGCGTTGAAAAGTAGCCTTTGTTCTTCCTCAGAATTCAAACTATATCCGTGTTAAACTTCATCATATTTTACTCAGCGGTCGTGAAAGCGTAACAACAGACAGAGTTACTTTCACATATATACATCTATACAAGTAAATAAAATTGGAGTGTCTGTTTGTAGGTAATATAAAAATAACCACTTTTTACTTAATGCATATGTATGTATACACGGTACATATACCAAAACAAAATTTTTTAAAATTTTTGTCTGTCTGTCTGTATGTCTGTCTGTCTGTCTGTCTGTTTGTTTGGCGGGGTTAATCTTGAGAACGGCTAGACCGATTTTGACGAGACTTTGATTGGCAGATAGCTGATGTAATAAAGAGTAACTTAGGCTACTTTTATACTAGCTGCGCCCACGACTTCGTCCAGGTAGATACTGAACAATCATAAATTCTCACGCGGGCGAAGTCGCGGGCACAGCTAGTTTATAATATTAATATCGATATGAATTCAAGAACATAATTAATATATCCCACGACATTACACTTCTACTTTCTAGTTCCTATCATTTTCTCATATTAACAACTGACTGTGACATGCTACAAAATTGAACATTGAATCGAATGAGCTTTGTTAGTGTTGGTATCTACTTACGGAAACGGTCGATTCGACTGTCGCAGGCTAATTTAAGTTTATCGTTATCGCGTTATCGCGCTAATGCTAATTTCGTGTTCGACCCACGATGATGATTTGTTATTAGAACATCATTACACTAAATAGTAGCTCAAATCAAAATATGATGCATCTGTTTATGAACTCTAATAAAATTTGTGTCAGAACCATGTTGGGATTCAGTGCGTAGAAGTCATGCGAGATATATCAATTCCTAGCTGTTGCCCGTGGCTTCGCCCGCCTGGATGTCGAAAAGTAGCCTATGTTCTTTCTCAAAGTCAGCTCTATCTCTGTACCAAATTTCATTAAAATCGGTTCAGTCGTTTGGACGAGAAAAGTTAACAGACAGACAGACAGACAGAGTTACTTTCGCATTTATAATATAAATAGGGAAGTAGGTGTAAATTTATTACTGTTTCTTATATAATTTAGCATTAACACAAGCTTGTGTTTTCTTTCCATTTTTCTTTATAAAAATAAATTGATTACTAACAAGAGTAATACTACTTCGAAAACTTGAGCAAGAGACTGCGCTAATCTTTTTATTGTGTAAGTGTACAGTGTAGATATAACTTGCGTATCGCTAGTATCGCCACAACGAAAATTAACTAAAATCAACGCGTCTCTGGTCAACTGTGTTATTGGTATCCCACTACACTTATCTGTCCCATGCTTCGTTAGTCATTGTACTATTATGCTGCGCAAACATTTTGTTTAAGTTTTTTTTTATATTATGAATGCAAACGGGTTAATTGGCATATTAATATATTTTTTGTGCTTTGAATAGTAAATGTTGAAGTGTATTAAATTCATTATGGTAACGTTATTTACCTACGCACTCCTCTTGCGTGTATTACAATGCCACTAACACTTCCTAATTTCCATAAATCCACTAAATCAAATAATACAGTTTACATAATGTGTGAAGTTCGCGGAAGACACCGAGATCGTATTAAATTAATTTCAGATTGGAACTAAAATTTGTGATATAATTATAGCAAAAATCAACTTATATTTTTTTTATCTTTTCGTACTGTCTATAAAAGCCAAAACGATAATAGGGTAAGATAGGGTAATGGGAGTCACCTAAGCGCGACATGAAATAAAAACTTGATGTCAATCAAAATATTTCTTTCAACCGACTACACGTCAGCTTTACTTAATTGACTATCAATTGAGATCAGTTTTAATGAATTGGGCAAGCAACTTTAGGAATTATAACAGTTTTACGAAAAAATCGTTTTGACTCCCATTGCACTGACGTGAGGGTAATGGTGATCACCTTATGGACAAAGAAAATTTAGCACATATGACAAATATAAACTTCCTGCAAGTTTCAACTAAAGTAGTCCATGTGAGAACGTAGCCCACATGAAGTACATCTGTGGTCAAAGGCGTCGCCAGGGGATGACAACGGGATCAGCTAGATAGATAGAGCCTATAGATTAAAAACGACCCCATTTTTTCAGCATATTTGATTGATAACTGTCATAAATATTCCGAACTTTCCCTGCCCTAGTGCCAAGCCGCCTTTCCATGGAATCTAGACGATCTAGGGCCTAGTCCAGCTATCGACACTATGGTCCGTAGGCATGGCAATCATCTGACTCTCATTACCCACAAATATGAAAATGAAAAAAAATGTCCTAGAAATTATTGTTAGGGTCTAAAACTGCAGATCAATGCTCGGAAAGTCAGATTATTTTGTGTTAGTCCGCATACGTGTAAAATTATTGACTGTTTATTGGAAGAATTCGACATTTATCGTTTGTTTCACCGACGAAAAATAAGATCGGCGAGGCCTAAAAACAAAATACTACAATATCTCAAATGCGCGTGCGCCTACAAACTTGAGTCATCTAACGCAATGCCGGGGACACAGGGCAGGGACGGGGAGGTAGTTTATACATTGATTGCGTGTATAGTTTCGTGGATATATAGGTGACTCTTATTACCCGCTGACTCCCATTACCCCATCTTCCCCTACCTATTATTTTCGTTTGTTTTCTGTAACAGACTGTATGAAAGGGATTATCGCTGTTGAAAGAAAACTAGTTTTCGGATTTATAATAATAATAATATTTTTTTTAATTTGATATTATCATTTGTAGTACAATTTTTAGGATAGGTACATATTTCAGAACAAATTGACATATAGGTGCACAATAGTTATAGTATGGGCATTGTACCATTCTTCTTGCTAGGCTATTTATTACAATAGTCTGTGTTAAGAAGAAGAGTACCGCCCCCCGGGTGGGTATAACATGCAATTAAATTAGACGAGGCATTTACTTAATTATAGTAATTGCTAATGCGTAGGTAGGTAGGTAGGTACTACATTCACATGACAAATTAGAATTATATTATGGACATTTGATTAAATAACTAATTATTTTAACTATTATAAACACTAAATGTACCTAAGTATATGTGCGTGTGTGAGTGTGTTTGTGAGTGAGTGAGTGTGAGAGAGTGAGTATGTGTGCGCGCGCGCGCGTGTGTGTGTGTGTGTGTGTGTGTGTGTGTGTGTGTGTCAGTCAGTCGTTATGTAAAATGTAATGTAAGTATGAGGCATGTGTTGGTTTGAGTAAATTATTTTTTCGTGTAAAATGACTTATGACAACGTTAATAAGTATTGTTCTGTTTCTTCATAATTTAGATTGAGAAGGAAGTTACGAACTGCTTTTCGACACTGGTATAAAGACAATTTATATATTGGTACTGATTTATTTATTTTGTTATATAAGAATGGACCTAAGAAGTATGCAAAACGTTAGACTAAAGTATAATTTACTTTTGGGACATTACATATTAAATCTTTACGCCGTTTAGAGATCTCAACGTTTGGGGTCTTGCGATGTTGTAACATTATTGTGTTTAGTATAAAATGTTGTCGCACATTGAGAACATTCCAGTCTTTATACAGCTGAGTGGTAGGATAAAAATGTTTCTTAAACGTAGATACCTTTAAAATGGTTCTGTGTGCTGTTTCTAATGGTTTTAGTATAGTTTTAGCAGCACCTCCCCAGCAGGGGATGCAGTATGTTATAATAGATAAGCATAATGCATGATAGACGTTTCGGATTATGGTGGAGTTAGCTACGTGTCTTAAGGTTTTAAAAACATATATTAGCTTACGTACTCGATTTGTCAAAGCTTCAATGGGGGCCTTGAAGTTCAAAGAATTATCGAGTATAATTCCAACATATTTTATGCATTCAACCGAAGAAATAAGTGGACATTGACAGGACATCTCTTTTTGGTGACAAGAGTGTGCTTTCAAAGTTAAAAGAAAATGAGGATGTCGAGGAGAGTATTTGAGAATGTTAAAAACTTTGTTTTATCTACATTAACTGTAAGTTTATGAGATAGGAGCCAGTCAATGGTGGAATTTAAACCTTGTTGGCCAGTACTTTGTAATTCTGTCCAAGAATTAGCAAAAAATGTAATGGCAGTATCATCTGCATACGATACTATTCTTGAATCTGCGAGTTCAAGGTTGCAGAGGTCGTTTATAAAAATAAGGAACAGCGTCGGACCAAGAATGCTGCCCTGGGGAACGTCATAATGTATGGGAAGCTCATCACTATGATAGTTCTTTATTTTTACCATTTGAGTTCGATCTGTAAGATAACTTTCGAAAAAGTTGAGCTCAGATCCCCTGATACCTAATTTTTCAAGTTTTGACAAGAGAATATTAAATGGAATAGTATCAAATGCTTTTGCAAGATCTATGAAAACTGTAAGGACTTTTTTATTTTCATTCATTTTCTGTACAATGAAAGTAGTAAGTTCTTGGACAGCGTCAGAAGTTGATTTCTTTTTGCAAAAGCCGAGTTGCTGTGATGAGATAATTTTTTATCTAGGTAACTAAGTAGCCTATTGTTCACTAAACGTTCTAGCAGTTTAGAAAAGGAGCTCAAAAGTGCTATTGGTCTATAATTGGTAATTATGTTACAGTCGCCACCTTTGTAAATTGGACGTATGATTGCCCTCTTAAAATTTATCTCGGGTATATTAACGTAAAAGATACAATTAGTAACTTTTGTGTTAATCCTGAACACTACGCAAGACGCGAAATAGATGGAGGTAGCTGCACGTACTAATTTTTCAAACTGCTGTCAGACAAATGTCATTTCAGTCTGCCCGAGGCCATGGAAACTGAAAAGCGACCGTAACGTCGGGTTTGATTTTGAATAATCATTTTAGTTTAATATACGCTATATTAAACTTAAATGATAAATCCGAAAACTAGTTTTATTTCAATTAGTGTAGCTCGCGAAAACCTTACATAACTATTATCGCTATTGCTTTCATATGTTCAAATTTGGGGAAATATTCTTCATAGAGTCAAACGAATTCGATAGCTTACCAATACTCACAACTCCTAAATCAACAATAACAGGAAATCGATATTGTACTTTCTATATTACTTTTAAACTAAACAAATTAAGACGAATTTTAAACATTTAAAATTAATATAACATTAGGTACAACTCAGCGATACCACTCCTCCAATGTGGACGAGCCTTTACGTATCTCCAGCGCGTATCGTTGCATCGTAAATTGACCTAAACGATAACGTTATGTCATCTCCGTTATTGAAACACCACTTCTTATCTCTGACCAAATGTTTCGTAAATCGTTGTGAAGACGTCAGCGAAAGATTCTGTATGTATTTGTGTACGTATTTTTAACCGACTTTAAAAAGGAGGAGGTTTTCAATTCGCCTGTATGTTTTTTTGTGTTTTTCATGTCATGATTTTGCTAACAAGCATACAGTTCACATTGATGGTTAATGAATATTGTAGCCTATAAACACTTGTCTATATATAAAAAAACGCATCTACAGAATGTAGATGCGTTGCCACATCTGAGGTTCAGAGGCATCAAGTTGATATGCCTCTGTACGGGAAATTATAGAGCTGTACAAAATTATCAGCTGACCGGGACACGATAGTGAAGACGACTAACTACCATTTAGGGGCAACTAATTAGTAATGCGGTGTTGCCTACGATCGCGAGCTACATCGCTGGAGCTCTACCACTATTATCTACTGGTGGTGTGTGGTACTCATATCACGTCTATTTTAAATATATCCAGAATATACTTGCGGCGTGAATGTACTGTGGTTTTTGTGTTAATGGGTCATGCTTTGATGATACCGCTAATATAATTGACTTATTTGTGGTTACTGATAACGCACCGCAAGACAGTTTCCTTATACGTATATGCTCATAAATACCAGCTCAGGCATGGTATTTTTATTAAATATTACAACAGGAAGTAGTAACCTTAAAAACAAACAAATGTAGGTGTAATTGATGTGTTTTCGCGAGCTACATTCATCCCTCACCGACTGAACATGTAAAGTGCTCAACGGTGCGATTTTCACCTTCGTTTCTTCCCAGAACGTGTAAATTGTGGATCGAACTTCCCTCTGAGGTGTTCCCTCAGTGTTACAATATGGGGTTCTTCAAAAATGGCGTCAAAAGAGTCCTTCATGGCTGGCATCGCGTTGGCAACTACCCTGGTGTTGCAAATGTTCATAGGCGACGGTGGCCACTTTCCATCAGGTGGCCCGTTTGCTTGTCTGTCAACCTTATGACGTAAAAAACTTGGAATAAAATTATTTTTACGGATTTATGTCGCAATAAATCAAATTAAAATATATTTCCTTAATCAACCTGGTGTTTCGGTGCTTTTTCCGTGGTCCCGGACAATCTCATATACGCGGGATAAATCCGTAAAAATTATTTTATTTCAAGAAATTATACTAGTGGACAGAGTCAAGCAAACGTATTAAATGCATTTTCATTTGACGATAAACATATTATTATTATTGTGATAACTACAAAGTGCCTCCTCAAAAAGTACGTTCAAGTTATCTGGTTATCGCAAATGAACCCAATTATATTATCAGTGCCATGTCGCTGCACCGGCGCGGCGCCTATAGTTCCGCGGCTTATTGGAAACCATTCGTTATAACGAGGATGTAAATTCACAGATATAATGACAAACACTCATTTGGCTACACTCCTAATTCGCTTTGGCTAGCCTTGGTTTTAGATACCTAAATTAATGCTTCTGGTAATACAATTTTTGTAGGTTTGGTCAGTGTTGCGATTGATACACTTTCATAATTACCTATTAATGAATTAATGGAACATACTTTAAGCACATCTTAAGTTCTAATCAATCAGGTATTGCGACCTTAATTCACAAACAAATTTGTATATTAAGGTAGCGAAGAGAGGCGGAGTACCTATTTAAAATATATGATCATTTAGTGAATCTGCATCTACAAACTTTTTATCAGTAAAATAAGGATTGATAGAGTCCAAATTAATGAGAAAGAGAAAATTGTACTCTTTATACTGTTATTGTTAATTGATTATTTAACTATTCGGGTGTCCATTAATTACGTAAGGCGTTTTAGCGATTTTTCAACCCCTTCCCATCCCTTGGTGAGATACTGTGAAATTTGGCTCAACCCTCCCCCAGCCCCAAATTTCACATATATATTTTTATCAAAATGCGTCTAGGTATGTAGTGTAAATGCGTGTGTCCGTTTTGCACTTGGCCGCTTTTCTGTTTTATTGTTTTAAATATCATTCGAAAATATAACTTTGAACTTGGTAAATTATGTCGAATGAAAGAGAATTTGTTTACCCTTTTCACACGAACAAAAAATATAATTTTAATAATAATATAAAACTAATATATTGTGTGGCATACGGTCACAGCATTCACAACTTAATCATTCGCCAGCGGGTCTGGCATGACATATCACCAGAGGGAACTACTAAACTAACTGGAAAGTTAACCGATGTTAATACAATATATCATTATACTGCGACACCGGGAGATGAGCGTATAAAGTAACAGTTAGGGAATTGATCGTAAATTCATTCGTACATTGTATCATCTATTCAAATGCGTTATGTGCCTCATAAATGTGTCTTACTGTTTATATAATACGATATTGTATTCGAGTGGCAAGTAGTAAAAGATAATATTGGAGTATTGAAGATTTATCTAGTGGTTTAAAAATTGTGTTTTATAATGGCAAGTTGTGAGTGAAATCAATCATTTTACTATTGACATGATGATGATAATCATATATATGTTTTAGGTAGCAAATTAACAATTAAAGTTTATTTAAAAATATTTGCATATAGAAAGAATGTCGAATGAGCGAATGACTAAACAGATATACAATGCGAATGTGGATGGTTGCAGAGGCCCAGGAAGACCAAGGCTGAACTACCATGACCAAATAGGTCGAGGTCTGTCTGATGGTGGGGTCAAAAGTCTTAGGAATCGGCGTGCATGTATGAAGAGAATGATGAAGGTAGACGAGGCACGAGAGGTTTGTCTGAACCGGGATATCTGGCGCTCTACACTCTCTGCCTACCCCGTTAGGGACCTGGCGTGAAGATACATACATAAAAATATTTGCTACTTGTTTGTATTAATTGTTTTATATTATTTCGCATTAACACATGCTTGTGAAATATATTTTATTTTTAAAGAAAAATGGAAAGAAAAATTTGACTTCAGGCGAGACTCGAACTCGCGACCTACTGGGAATCTAGTCCAGCCGCTCTTCCAATTGAGCTACTGAAGCCCTGCCCGATTTGTCAAATCTTTCCTTCACATCTATTGCATTGCTTTATGGTAGCAGCAGCGCCATCTATTACCAACTATGCTAGTTAGGTTGTTTGTATTATATCATAAATTATTAATAATTGAAGTTTATTTTAATTTTAGTATTATCTATTATGATTAACTTTACTTCATTATATTTAAAGTATATTAATAAACTTAGGTATAACAATTGAGATAATTGAGTTGAAAAAAAAACCTTAATAACCTTGATTGAAGAAATGCATGATGATGTTGAATAAATAAATATAGTACTTATTGAGTGTAGGTATGAGATGCCATACTTAATATGTTTAATCAAATTAAATTACGAGTCCAATTTAAAACCTTTTAAATATGTCTACAGCGAAGAGAACTGAACAATCTGATACCTTTTATGCAAATGACATCGGCAAGTCTTGTGAAAAAATCTTTATCTCCAAAAAAGCTGTCAATGCGAAACGAAATATCGATTTTGCTGAATCCAGCTTCGGACCGATTTGTAGATCGTTTGCATACAATATTCGTAAATTAAAATTGATAGTGTGATAGGGTTGTGATATGTTTCAGATTTTCACAAAAAGCAAGATCGATTTAAAAAAGCCGTTTTTGGCTAAATGCTATGTTGTTTTTATGTCTTCTACATGTATTGAACAAATAGATATAAGTATATCCATTAATGAGTAGTTGTAGTTGAAGGATGTTCCCATTGTAGAATACACCCCCGCTACCCCGTTTTACGCGAATGCGAGATACGCGGTATTTTTATCATACCCCAAGCATCGGCTGCCTCACTCCGCTCTTTCAGTGTTCGGTTAACGAGAAGTTCGAGTATACTTTATTTGTACCTTTAATTACGTCATCTAAAAGACCAAAAAATGAGTCATTTGAACCGAGTATTTATATGCAAAGTTGAACCTCAACTTACGCAAATTCGTCTTATAGTTGTAACACACGTCCGGATTTGGTACGGAGCGGATAACGGATTCGGTACGCTCCGAACCAAATCTGGCCGTGTGTAGAGGAGTCCGGCGGACAGAATACTGCTAAAAGAAAATAATTTAATTATATTTGTGATGATTATTTAAAATTTTCATCACCCTATTTATTGTAATTGTAGTTTAATTTTGCATAATCTTATAGATGTTATAAACTTTATTTTATCAAAAATAATTGAAGCATACCAAAACTAAATTATGTAAATCTGAGCGTCAAGGCAACCTTAATGTCGTTTCTATTCGATTGGAACATCTAGCCAGTAATATTTCCCACACTGAATTTTATTTGACAGCGGAATTGACCCCTGTCACGAAACCGGGAGATTGCGTTTGCTTTTTTATTGAAATTGACCACAGCCGGTCGTGGGATTTGTAGCTTTCTCACTTCGCTACGATAAGAGATTTTATTTTAAATTTCCATTACCAACACCGTCCAGTAGCTATCTTTAAATATAAAGTAGGTACATTAATAGAAATGGCTTCTGAACATACGACTGAGATTTTAATAAACTATTTAATATTTGACACTACGAATGGCCGTTTTGATTTAAAGTCGCGCCGTAATTAGTTTGTAAATCATAAAAGAATTAATGAATTTGTCTGTCATCAGGCCGTTAATATATCTTTATTATGATTAGAACATTGAGAATGGCTCGGGATTATCATAACTATATCGTTAAGGACACTTTATTAATAAGAACCGCAACCAGTTCTTGCTTTATTATTTTCTAGTTTTTTTCGTTGTATCATATTCATGTGTTTGATGGTTCGTAAGTGAAATGTGATATTAACAAACATGGTCCACATCAACAAAGCGAATATTGCAAGCGGATTGTTTAAGCCAAATGTAGGTCAATTGCATCCGACGAGGAATTATGAATCTGCAAGTTTCATTGAAAATGTATTGGAAAATATTCACTGAGTATTTCAATGTAGAGTTTCGCAGTTATGTTATATTGTCCTCTATAGATAAGAGAGTTATTTCTAAAACACAGAATGATGAGCAATTTGCTGATGAAAATGAGTCCTGTGATTTTTTGTGTTCAGTTATTCTTGACTGTTATGTCACAATTGCGAATTATTTTGCAACAGTCTAGTTGAGATCTTTCGACAGTAAATCAATAGGTATGGTACGTGTAGGAGGGGGTACGTGTAGGGGTATAATTCGTACGAATATCCTTCTTGTAGGTTCGAACGGTCATGGTAGGTCCAGATGGACCAAATGAAGTCATATATTTTTATTATATACCTATGAATATGAAATTTGAAAATATAGTTCAAAACAGCGTTATCAGCTAGTTGGGTTGTATACTTGTATATCAATGGTTGTATACTTACATTTAGTAGATATTTTTTTTGAACACAATTATAATTTTTTACGATTTTTTGAAAGACGTGTAGTGTTTCATTCCATATTATTTTAAACATTGTTTTTTCATACAACTATCTAAACACAAAGTTGTGATTACAAATTGTTTGTATTTTTATTGTTCGTAAAAAAAAACAAAGATTGGATTAATAATCTCAACATAGACGATCGGATGGCGTCCGTATACAGGTCACATTTATTTCAAGAGGACAAGAGGACATCGCTTGTGTACTTAACAACTAAATATCTTTATTAGTTTGATAAACAAGAAACTAGAACTGTCGAGCGAATTAATAGATCGTTGAACTTTCGCAGTCTCTGTAACCTGCGTCGCCATTGTAGTGTAGATATTTATTATTGTAATAATGGCGAATATTTATGGCTATATTATAAACAAAGAATTTATGACTGTCTACATCTAATATGTTTTGAATTAGTGAAATGTTTTATAACTTTTTTTAGCAATATCGTATGTACCGTTATTTTATTCAAGAAGATGATTTATAACAATTTAAAATCACTAATAGAAAAATATTTTTACTTGTATTACAGCTACAGAAGTGTGCTTATGCATATTATAACGCTTACAACTTTTTGAATCGTTATATTTCAGGAATCCTAGCTTTTAAATAAATTATAAATACCTTTTTTTATACATAATTTTCTGATCTACAATTTTTGATTTTTGTAATTTTGTAATAAAAATAACCGTTTTGAAGAAAATCGCTACAAACCTATTCCTTTGACCTCGAGACAATTTTTTTCCTAACCGGAGCAATTTGAACCGGAAGAATTCTGAAGTGTTGTTTTTAATTACATTTTTGATCAATTTTACTCACTTTCAGCTTGATGGGAATTTATGTGGCTTCTCTCTTATTTGATGGTCTAATTTGACTGAGCTGTATGTGACACACGTATATAGTTATGTATTGCATGCATGCGTTCATGTATAAGTGACGAACATATACCTACGAATTTAATTAATAACAAAGCCGTTTTAATAGTAGAACACACGACCGGATTTGGTCCGGCGGACCGCCGAACAAACCCCCCGCGAGCGGACTGCATCGGACTTGATTAGTAATAATTCTGACTACCGGACTCCTCTACATACATCCAGGTTTGGTTCGGAGCGTACCGAATCCGCTGTTCGCTCCGTACCAAATCCGGAAGTGTGCTACGACTATTATCCTGAACCAGACGTTGTGAGTTCAATCAAACGCCACAAATTCAATATATAAAATCCATGCAATCTTATCATTTATGATCAATTCAAAAGTTTGAGACGAGTACCGAGATTGGAATAATTTATATTGCGGTAATAAAGATAAAGTTGAGACGTGGACTTTGTGGGTTTTCGTTAGGGAAGTTTTCGTTTATCGAGCTTATCTCTGTTTATGGACGAAGGTAAGCCTTCCGTTACAAGTTCAATGCTGATTTCGGCAATCCCTTTTCAGTGATGATTAACAGATAGCGTAGGTACACTATGTTATTGAGTAGGAGTGCTATACAGTGTACCGGGTCATGGAAAACCGATGTTTTAGGGAGGTAAGTACCTACTTATAGAACATTAAATACACAAATCTATCTATACTAATATTATAAAGCTGAAGAGTTTGTTTGTTTGCTTGAACGTGCTTATCTCAGGAACAACTTATCCGATTAGAAAAAATATTTCAGTGTTAGATAGACCGTTTATCGAGGAAGGCTTTTAGGCTTTTAGGCTTTTATAACATCACGCTAAGATGAATAGGAGAGGGTAGGTAGCATTACAACCGCGCGAAGCCGGGGCAGGCCGCTAGTATATTATATACACTTGAGTCAATTACAAATCCATCTTAACGCTAAGTGGGTTGTCATTCTTTCTTTGTTAAGTTTTCTTATGTAATTATGTTGTATGCAAATATTATACCAATGCAGGTCACATGCATGGTAAGTTTATACTGCAGCTTATACGAGTAGACGTCCATACAGAAACAGGTACAAACCCTCATAACAAAAGTGGCCCGTAAATATAATAAATTTATTTATCTTTCATCAGTTCTTAAGTAGGTTTTTAAATTATTATCTACAGTAATAACTCTTCCGCCCTTCCTTAATGAACCGTAAAATACATTCTAAAGCAAGAGTAAGCAAGGAAGCGTTGAAAACATGTGCTTTTGCTTATTTATACTGTTTACTTTCATTATTTAGTGTCTCTTGAAGCAATTAAGTAGTGGTGATAAATTAACTTCGAAATGCCCTCAGTATTTGAAGAATGCAAGCGTGGCTCGATTTGTCTTCTGTTAGAATGACCGCTTCTTAACTAGATGTCGTCTTGTACTTATTAATATAGTAATTGTGCCTACGGCTTCGCTCGCCCGGTCTAAAGAAATATTGTAGATATGGATTGTTTCGTAGGTTTGTGGAGGAACGTGGACTAGAGGGATGAGGATAACATGAATTATTAAAAGAGAAAGAACATGAGTATTCCGCCGAAGATGAATTGGGCGCCACTTGAACTTTGAACGAAACTCTGAAATATGATTATATTTAGGGAGACCGAATATGAATCATTCATTCATTAATTCATGATCAAGGTCCGATCCTTCTCAAGAGCATAGAATATACTAGGTATTCCAATTTTGGTGCGGGTTTTGGAGAATATAACGTAGGTATATCTTCCATCTTAGGGATACCTACATTTTTTTTAAACTACCTGAGATTACATTTGATTCCGTACCTATGTTAACGTAGCCACCAGAAAAATATGACAATAGATTTCTTATTGTTCTTGGACCCTATAGGGTCCAGCTGCTGCTTCAGGGATTAAAATACCGTAGTGCTGGATTACCATCAACATTTTAGCTAAGTCTTTCCAGACAAGTGTTTCTTACAGATGCTTACGATAATGGAAACCATCCTCAGGTCGTCGGTGCACTTCTTGGAGGGTCTGTCTCTCCTTAGCCTAGGCTGAGATTCACACGCCGCACTACGACTTTACTTTCAGTAAAGTATGCTTAGAACTGTCAAAACTCATACATTACTGACAGTTCGAAGCATATTTTGCTCAAAGTAAAGTCGTAGTGCTGTGAATCGCACCCATAGTGCGCGGTCACCACTTTAGCTATGTGCCCAAGCTCCTGCCCTTTGAGTTTCGCTATTACGAGAGCCCTCCTCTTGCACTATTTCGATTTATTTGTCACGATTAAACTAATCATTCAGACACGCTTCCAGCACAAATACCGAAGTATAAATGCTAGGGGACGTATTGGGAATAGCAGGACGGAACTTGTTATCCTTCCTTTTGGGGGACTAATTTGATGATCATCGATGCATTTTGTTTAATATAGTCGGTATTTATTGGTAATCAAATTGCGATTGCTATAACTATAAAGTAATATCCAAAAAGACATGTAGGATTAAGCGGTCATTGATCTCTATTTACATGCAACCACAAATTGCCAGTGATGTTTTTGGAGTTCCGTGTACCTAATTAGAGAGCTGGCGTCGGGACGTGACGACCCCACCGCCCACTAGCGGAAGATTTTTTTTCTATTGGAAGACAATGCTTCCACTAGTGCAGTCAGTCAAACGAACAATGGCAGCTACACCATTCCAAGCAGTGTAAATAAAAACGCGGGATGAGCAATAGCGTCCCGCGATAAAACTACCTTCACTCGTTCGTGATTCGTCGCGCGCGCTAGCGCGCGGCGCGGTATAGGATTCGAGGCACGTGCCCCTTTTCCTCGGCATCTTCTGCTCCCATAGTAATGGGAGCGGCGTCTTGTCTGGGTGGCGCAGTGGTAAGCGCCGCGTCGCCGATTAGGGCGCAGCGACGGAGTAGGCGCCTCCCAAGTGTGGTGACAGCGGTGCCGCGGCGGTTGGTATTGCGGCGGCGGGGGTGTCGTCACGGCGCGAAGTGGCGTCGCTGCGGCGGCTTCCGTCGCCCAGCGTCGAGTTTTGGGAAGCCAACAGGGGCGAGCATCCACCACTCCAGTGGCAACGCCCGCAGATATTGCGCGGTCGTAGCCCGGACCGTAGTCGGACCCGCGACCGCATCCCCGATGGAAGCCCCCACGTCCGGGAATCGAACCCGGGTCAGGCAGGTTGCGTGACATCGTCACAGAGCTCTGCATCTAATGGCGAGCCCGGCCGAGCTTGGCTCACTAACGTATCGGATCACGATTCGGGATCGGGGCTCGGACATACGTCGGCGTCCCGGGGTGTCCGGGTTGATACCACGGAGAGGATTTCGCGCTGGAGTGCCCTCCCGTCAGGCGGCCTGCTATGTAGTGGGGCAAATCCGTGGAGGTGTCCGTGAGGTCCGTTTTCCGCACGATAGTACATACCGCGCGCGAGACGGACCACAAACTCCTGAACGGATTCTACACGCAGGTCCCGTGAGATGACGTCATTTCTGACGTACCTCCCCGCGTTGGTTATCAAGCGTAGACACACGTTTTGCTGTACCTGTAGGCGACGTCGCTGCGTAGTGGAGCACAAGGCGTACCACGCTGGTGCAGCGTACGTCAACCTAGTTCGAATGTAGGTGTTGTAGATCCGCAGCTTGGTGCTTAACGGCAGCCTCGACTGCAGTACCGAACGTAGCATCGCTCGAGCAGCCGCCGCCTGGCGCACCGCGTTATCCACGGTGGGCACCATGCGCAGCGCTCTGTCGATGGTACACCCGAGGTACTTGACCGACGGCTGCCATAGAACATCTTGGCCGCGGAGCCAGCCTTCACTGCGATCGCCAATCGGCCTGCCAAGCCTTATGGCATAAAGCATAAGCGATTATGGCATATTCTCCCCTAATGTTACACAACACTGTTGTTAGCGTCTTTGGGGAAGGCTTTGTCCGGCTGTGGATAGATGTCTTTCGGCTGGAGTGATGTGATGAATTAGAGAGCAGCCATATTCGTCGGACAGATCTCTAAAATATCCTAGAGGCTTCATAGAATCCACCAATTGTTTTCCACTTCCATTACATAAAAAAAAACGCGTGGAAAATAAAGTATTATTATGAATGCCACTGATTCACACGGGACTATTGGCGAAGCTGTGATAATTGGCTACTTGATTTACACAACTCTCAGTGCTTGTTGTTCTAGTTCTCTAATTGCGTTAATTTGAGTGAATCCGTTCAGTAAGCGACCTTGGTTGGGATTTTTTATACAGTTGTTCGCTTTTACTATCTAATGATCGTCTGTTGGTCGAAAGTCGCCCGTTTTATATGTACTAAGTATTTGCCAAATGAATTTGAACACAATGAATAGTATTCAATGACTTGATACTTACGTTTTAAGTAGGTATGTTGTGAAATAGTATACCTAGTTGTATTTTTTAATCTGCCCATCTTTTCGATTAGATCGTAATCGAAAAGATAAACAGATTTAAAAATGACATGAAACGTAACTTCACGCCTGTAATCCCCGAAGGGGTAGGCTGAGGTAAATGCATGCATTCAAGCACGTTTTTGGCCCATGTAACAGGTGGTGAGCCTGCTGCCATCTCCGGGCACATTACAAACTCCTGACCAAATTACGAGCATTTTCCATTTTCCGGAAGTACTGGGTAACTTCCGGAAAATGGCAAAATCCCGGAAGAACCAGAGATAAAGGATTTTAAACCGTTACCTCTGATAGCCCCCGACCCGGGAATCGAACCCAGGACCTCCAACGTAGTAGTAGTGGCCTGCTTACACTAGGCTACTGAAGCAATTCAAAAAAAATTAAAATAGTGTGTTTTTTACATTGACAATAATTAATTAACTGGTGATGGAGCACCAGTTGCTGAGCTCGAGGGCGCTCTTATTTATCTTACGTATACGTACTCTCTTCTATTTCCTTATTAGAAAACCGAATTGCGTTAATAGGAATAGAACAAAGAGAAATGGTTCAACCAGTAGAAAAAAAGGTACACAACTGTTTTATCTTAGCCTTTAAAGATATGTTTTCGTCGTTAAAGATACCCGTTCGGTCCCAAAAAGGTCGTTATATACATTACTTTGAAAAACTGATATTAGTTTTCTTGTCGAGGTTTTTTTTTGCAGAACGACGTACAATCTGAAATAGAGTGATATATTACTTTTTTTCTCCTACATTTTTATCGTTGAAGGATTCGCGATCTACAAAAAGGACGCGAAGTACATACGTAATGCTCGGTGTTTTTTATTTTTAACGTCTACGAAAGCTAGTTTTGTATTGGTCCCGAAATACTAAAATATGAAGCATAAAATATATAATGAGTAGAAATTAAAGAAAAAACGGAAAGAAAAATTTGACTTCGGGCAGGAATTGAACCTGCGACCTCAGGATAACCAGTTTGACGCATCGGTGTGGGACTTCGGTAGCTTAGTGGTAAAGCGGCTGGACTGGTTATCCTGAGGTCGCAGGTTCGATTCCTGCCTGAAGTCAAAAATTTTCTTTCCGTTTTTTCTTTAATTTCTGAAGTTTACTCGCATGTGTTATTGCGAAAAAGAAATAGTACAAATATAATAAGTATACATTCAGATATCTTATTTAAGGGAATTATCGACGCTTATCGACTGCTTTTAAATGTTAACATAAGTAAAACTGCTTGAACAAAAAAAAAGTATAAAATTAAGTATATTATTATGCAATTGAATGATATCACTGTTAGGTCCTCTTTAAAAATCTCTTGTGTTAAGTAGCTACTAACAATGTTTAGGGATAACAACTATAAGGACTTGCATGACAAATCTTTCTGTACTCCATATTGTAATGTCCCATGGTAGGATCCCACGTACCTATCTACTTTATGTAAGTGTAATATAAGACCTTTATAATGTAAAATACTCTACTACTGCCTCAGTAGTGTAGTGGTTGTAGGCTACTACTATTGCGCTGGGGTCCTGGGTTCGTTCCCGGGTCGGGGACTACCAAAGAGACGCCTATTTTTGTAGACAGTACTTGTATAATATGCGATGTACTCTCGTCCCTTGTCTCAGGCACGCCGGCTATCTCAACATCCGTTAGAGGAAAATCCTTTATCTCTATAAATTGAGATTATGTATTACTATGTAAAATATACATGTACATGCTGAGTATATCAAAGCAAAATAATAGTTACGATTCGTATTTGGTTAAGGATAAGATATATAGAAGAAACATCGTCATTACCACGCCTTGGCAACACAAAATTATCAGTTCTCCATTGGTGGAGACTGCTTTAGATAAAAAAATACATGTTTCATAGTCTCGTAGATTAACTAATTAATATCACTCATACTAGTTATTTGATGGTGACGACATAGCTCCTGAAATAAAAAGAAGCATACATTGTTCTCAATGTGTGAAACCACACTTTTATGTAGCTGAGTAGAATTAAATAATTGATGAAATATTTTGGACATCTGCGGCTCTAATGAGGATTTATGCGTGGCCAGATAATTACGTTCAAGTTGCTTGACAAATTATATGCGAATATTGTGTGAAATGAATTGTTCAATTTCGTATAATGTCGTGAATATCAATAGGATTGAAATATTAACTTGTAGGCGGCGCAGGAATGTTTTTTAATTTCATATATTTAGCGGTTTTTATCCAACAATGGTATGACAGCCTCATCATCTAAATCAACTCTATCTAATCTCTATCTAATAAAAAAAACAGCAAAACTAACTTAATAATAGACAACCTATAAATGTTAATGTACACTTACAAATCTACTTACTAAGCAGGAGATCTAGTTTGAGGCGGCGCAAAAATATGAGGAATATAATTTATCGGACTTTGTTGTCAATCACAAACGAGCCAAATAATTTTGTTCTTCAAATTTTTTCTTAACGTTCATATCAGGCTTATTAATTTAGTTCGATGACCCTTATGTGGTAGGTAGTCTTGAGATGTACAACGCAATAAGTAAAATTGACGAAATCAACAAATTGCGTTTAAGTCCATTTGCCTATCGGTCGGATAGATTTGATTGTAATATTGGTGGGATTAACCCCTATATTGCTGTACCGCACTTCAACCCATAATAAAGTTCCAAAAATTACGTTTTTGCGTACTCATATGAATTGAATAGGGGAGTCCCTTACTTGACATAATATCGTTAGTCTGAAAATCATTATCAATAACACGTTTGATATAAACTTCAGTAACTAGGTAAAAAGCTCGAAACGTTGTTTTGCATAATTATTTTTACGTATATTCGAACAAAAGATGATTAGGAACAAAAACATGGCATAGGTATTTATGACTGAAAAAAGTTAAGTAATAAAATAGAGAAGGTATATTACAAATATATAAATACCTAATACGTAATTTTTTGGTGAACATGGGGTTAGGAAAGTGATTATTTTCTTTTAAACCAACCCTGCTGTATCTGTTTCATACATATTAATCAAACCCAAAAATACACCTTTGAAAACCCATAGAAAATAGCAAAATCTTCCTAGGTAGCCTTATCTAAATCTTCGTCCTAAAAAGAATCCCTATGCAAAATTTGAGATCTAGGAGTCTCAAATTCGCTCGTTAAAGGAGATTGGCGAAATTCGGCCCACGAACATACCGCGGACAGGAATGAAAGCTGTATTAAAATAAATATCTTTTTTTTCATTATACATATGATTGCGGGAGATCCGAAACCGATGGGATATGAAATATAACAAAAAAAGAAGTTCAACGATAAAAAATGTCCTACCGCCATATTTAAAAGGGATGCCAGTTATTGACAAAAAAAAAACTTATAAATCGATTTGAAGCGTAAATATTCTGGAATCGATTCAGAGCAATTCGAAATCTTTGAAAAATCCTGCCCGTTGGACCTTTAATCGTAAATACACATATCATAGTTATGACGTTAAATAGTTAAGTTTAAATTCATTTTTGGTAAATTCACGTCCATTTTTCAAAGTAATAAGTTTTACAAGAATCGATAACAATCGAACTTTACCTGTAAACCATAAACACTTATTCGATTAAATTGATTCGAAATAATTTCGAATAAGTTTTACAAGAATCGATAACAATCGAACTTTACCTGTAAACCATAAACACTTATTCGATTAAATTGATTCGAAATTGGTATTCCTAGTTTTTGACAGCTATAATTTTTGTTTTTCGTTTCTGTACTTGTGCTCCGTAAATACTGATAGCATTTTAGTTACTTTTTAGTGTTTGTGTATTATATCTACGACCTGGATTTTGTTTAAAGAAAATGTGGGACCACGCTAATAGGGATATCAGTTCGAATAAGTATTCTCACTGTTCAAGCTTCTTGGAACATACATAGGTACCTATTGTGCCTACATGAGTATTATACCTATTACATACTTAACAACGTAACCTCAAATATCTTCGGATTCCCGTCGATTATGGTTTCTTCTCTTTATTCTTTGTAAATGGCATAATTTTAAGAGTATTTTAACAATATGACCATTCTGGTCCGCCAACCTTTCAGGTGGCCCGGACCTAGTATGGGCGTTCGCCGTCTCCTTTCGTGATGAGTCAGTGAGTGACCCTTCGCTTTTAGGTATACTTTATAGATTGAGTGTCATAGTAGATACACATTTTACTAATAGGTATCTATTTATCACTCAATCACAATCAGGTACAAATTTATTTCACATTGGTAATCTATTGTTATTTCTGCATTAGATTCGCCGATAAAGATTCTCCCCATTCATAAATCAGTTGGCAAGTGCGGCGGTTTATGTGATTGAACGCTGTCGATGGCAATGCATTGGCGAAATGTTCAATGATTTACTTCACCCCATTTTGCCGGTTGCCGGTGACGCGACACAACAATAAATTAACGACAATTGCACTAATTGTGCAGCTAATGGCCGCGCTCACTGACGCATTGTCTAGCGCTATCCGAACATTAATTACAGGCGTTCGGTATTATTTGACGCGTGGGAATGTCTTTCGACGAACCGACTCCACAGCCTAATATTTTTCCTAACGGCATTTCCTTATTGCGATACGTGATATGAATTTTTCAAGGGGCGCACACAGAACGGAAACGATACAAATCAATGTTATATTGTTCGTAGTGCCCTCTCGGTTGTAATGTTTGTTTCTAGTATCCGCGGGCCGGGAGCCGTTGGGCGGAGCGACGCTGAAATTGGTTTCGGTTACTCGCGTGAGGCGCACCCGATCCACCGCCGATATAAATCTACAAGCTCGCCGAGTTGCGAATAAATTGCTAACTATAAAGCCCGGCTTCCACCGCCAAAGGATAATGAGTGAGAAACGTTTCCATCAACATAGTTTACTTTTACTACGCGACCTACATATTTCTTTCTCTGTAGCTAATAATTTGTCATTGTGGGCTGAATGGACTTCGTAATGATTCCGCTCCTATAACTGGGCGATTTTATTTCGACACTTTCTGCTCACGCAGTTCTTGCCGCTCGACTATTTGGTGGGGGTAAAAGAAGTGTCATTTATTTTTGCTAGTAACCGAGCCCTAAATGGATCCGTACCGCTGTGTAAACCGTGCTTAAGCAGTGCAATTTGGCCTCCCACACCAGCACGCTCGGCTATCGCCCGCGCCGGCCGGCCGCTCGACCACGCGATTTCGACAATTTGTCACGTCAACTACCCTCGCTTTTTGTCGCATTCATCTTCTCCGATACCAGACACGAAGCCACAAGTTTTGCGTATCTTTTTATTTGTCACTTGTTTTATGGACGGTTATAAAAAACAGACGATATGGGTATTTTTTTCATGAATTCTTCTCCGAGAAATAGTAACAGTTGGTATTAATAGCGTATTCGTTATGCTAATGGTAATATATCGAGAATTTTATATTGCTATATTTTTATCGGCGAAGGTGGTTTCGGTTCAGTCGTTCGTTCTGCTTTGCATACGGATTGCTATTTTATGTTGGAGTCGCAAGTTACAGTGTCAGTACCTTTTCGGAATACCGGAAATATCTTGAGTTCTTGTAGAGCAAAATGTAACTAAATTTTTGATATGTATTGATTATTTTGCATAAAAAAGCAGCATAAGTGGGTATTATAAAGCTTTAAAAAGTAGCCTTCATACTGTTATTTCACTCGTATAAAAACAAAGCAATATCGTGTTAACAGTACATTTGACTAATCATTGCCCCGTTGGCAATGAACTTGTCCAGTGCAGTTCATCGCAACGTGCAATTATGTCGCTCGTTGTTTTACGAATCTTGGAATATATCACGTCACGTCGAGTCACGCCAACACGAAACTTTACTGCCAATAGTGGTCCTGCCCGACAGGATATAAGTGGTTAATTAATTTGCCCGCTTCCACGCGCCGAGCACTACGGCTCTCTTTAGGGAGATCAGATTAGTCTGGGACGGTTACTCTGTGACTAGTCTGAAACACGCACGTTATATCTAAAATTAGGAATAAATATTGTAAAATTCGTTGTTTTACAAATCTTGAATGTATCACGTCACGTCGAGTCACGCCACCGTCTAATCGTGGTCCTGCCCGACAGGGTATAAGAGATTAGTTACTTAATTTGATAATTTGTCCATTTACGCGCCGACGTCACTCATTATTCTGAAGTTACCGAGTAACTCATAACGCAGAGTCACCGACTCGTAACTATACCCTGTAATTTCCGGCACGGAGGCATAACACCTGAGGCCTCAGGAGTGGTAACGCATCTGCATTTTGACCTTGGTCTTTGTGTGGGTGTCTATAGGCTGCAGTCATCACTTAACATCAATGTGAACTGCATGCTTGTTCGCCACTTCCATTACATAAAAAAAAACAGTTTGAAAGAGCGTTTGGTCACTATTTAAAATTGTAATAGCAGTTTTACTGGTGGTAGAGCTCCAGTGACGGAGCTCGCGGGCGTAGGCACTACCGCATTACCTAATATACTTGCCGCTAAATGGTAGTGTTCAGCACTATCGTGTTCCGGTCAGGTGGTAATGTACGGCCCTGTAATTTCCGGCACAGAGGCAAAACACCTTAGGCCTCAGGAGTGGTAACGCATTTGCATTTTGACCTTGGTCTTTGTGTGGGTGTTTATAGGCTGCAGTCATCACTTAACATCAATGTGAACTGCATGCTTGTTTGCCACGTCAATTACATAAAAAAAAAAGTATTAGAAATATGGTAATATATTTTTATTTAACGGATGAATTTAAACGGATTCCGTATTAAGAAGTAATCAAAATTTATAACATTTGAATCAAAACGCAGTCCGTCCGCTCGTGCAACCGAGCCGAATCGTCGGGATATAGGTAACAAGTGTTTTTATCCAATATCCTCGCATCTATCGCGTTACGATCCGGTTCATAAAATCAGTGAAATTAGTGTAAAACTCGAGTATTTCAAAAGTTATAAAACGCTAGTTTCGTATTTTGGCGAATATCAGTAGGCCTCTGCCATTTATCGGCCATAATAACGCTCGGGTGAACCTAAATCAATTGGTTACGCTGTTGATTTCCACAATAAACCGATTGCTCCACTCAAGATTTAAGTACAATCGAATACTGCTTCAACCTTCTGAGATATCTCTTTGAGCAAATAGCGGAAAATGTTCAACAATTTTTTTTCATTCACTATCTGCAAATAAATGAAATCGGCGGCGCGTTCGGTGTAAGGTTCTGTAAACGGGATAAAAGTTTTGGCATTTCATTGGAAATATCCAATATGTAATGTGTCATACCAGATCTGTTATGTAGGGCAGACAGAGTGTGCCATGTTAATCGCATTCACTCATTTTATATAACATGCACGCGGATTTTAAAGATCCCTAGCCATCGTCTTCAGAAAATGTCTATTTGGATTTGGGATTTTATCGCTGTTTCGTCAAATCGAAAGTATATATCATTTGAATAAATAGTGTTTTATTATGGTTATGCTTAACATAACTCTAGTGTGGTCATAGAGCAACGCGGGCCCCCGGTCGCGGCGGACCGGAGGGGAGTAGCCATACGCAGGCTTTCCCCTCTGTCAAAGTACAAGATTAAATGCTTTAAAAAATCCTGTGCGTATAATAAAACTAGTTGCAGCTGGACTGTTCATTAGACTAAATCTAGTTGTGCGACTGAACGGACGTCCAAAAACATGCTGATTTGCTGTGTTGTTTACTGTAAAAAGAGATCTAACACATCAAGTTTAAGGTATAAAATGCCATAATATCGGTCGTGTTGTTTCGGACTGATATAAACAACACAGTCGGGCGCAATGTTTGGTTTGCCTTATACGATACGGGGATCGGTCGAGCGACTGTTCCGAGTTCGTTTCCGAGAAGCCGCTGTCGCCGGTGCCGCTTATCGATAGTGTTGTTGTCGGTTTTTGGATAGTTATCGATAAATATTGCAAAAGAGTCTTATATACAGAGACATTTTTGAGATTAAATTTTCTTATTAATATATTATGTTGTAGTTGTATTCGCCACAAGCTGCTCTGGGCCACCGTTATTAGTCATTACTATTCGCTCATTTATTCTTGTTCTTATTCAGTATTTTTAACATACATATTAGTTATAAAAAACAAATACATATGAAAAATAAAATTATTACATTTCGTTCGCGTGGAAAAGTGACTTTGGGCAGCTTTATTGGATATAAATTTAGGTAAATTTTGGATCATAAACACTTTTGGTTAGTCAAAAAAATCTGGTTTACGTTAATGCTTCTCTCTACATGATATTGTATAGACACATTGATGGCCATCGGAGATGAAAGCACATAGGCTGCTAGTATTGCGAACACGTGACAGAGTCACATGTAACTGACCGAGCGAAAATCTAAACTAATATTATAAAGCTGAAGAGTTTGTTTGTTTGTTTTAACGCGCTAATCACAGAAACAAATGGTCCTATTTGAAAAAATCTTTCTATATTAGACAGTTCATTTATCGAGGAAGGCTTGAGACTATATATCATCACGCTAAGACGAATAGGAACGGAGCACCATGAACCATCAACGCCACTAACGCCACCAATGCCATCAACACTACTGACGCCAACAACACCATCAACGCCACCAACGCCTCCAACGCCACTAACAAATTGTCAAGGCCAGTCGTGTTCTAATATTGAATCACAAACAATGGAGGATTCGTTTGATTCCGACGAAGTATCGTGCGATACATCGCTATTGACGCAATTGACTTGCATCCAAAATGAAGATGAAGAAGAAGCAGGGGAAGAAGAACAAGAAGAACAAGAATTTGAAACTTACGAATCAGACGAATGAACTTCAACACTTTTTTTTTTAATTTACATCGCTTTGATCTTTTCTAATCTTTGAAAATTTCCGTTATTTTGCAATAGTTTTACATTAAACAGGATCACAACTGACGCGTGGAGTAGGCTCTACTGGGGAAACCACATTAAAAAAAACGCGCTAAGTACACTACCTCATAGGTGGCGTGGAAAAGTGTGCATATTGTGACGATAACAACTTTTAAAACTTTTTGAATCGTTATATCTCAGAAACGGTGGCTCGTAAGAAAAAAAGTATTGACACATTTTTTATAAATAATTTTATGATCTACAATTTTTGCCTAGGATACTTTTATGATTAAACTTACCGTTTTGCTGAAAATCGCAAAAACTCTTTTTTTTGCCTTTGACCTTGAATATTTTTTTTTCCATACACGGGAATGATGGGGAACTTCTAGACATTGCTTATAATTATGATTTGAACAATTTCACTGAAATTCAGCTTGTTGGGACTTTATGTAACTTCACTCTCATTTTTTGGTTTAAATTGACCGGACTATACCTACGTGCGCATAACGCGACAAGATTATTTGTTAAATTGGTAGTACATAATAAATAAAGTCCATCTTTATAATAATACAAAGTGTACCTATTTAATTTAAACCTTATTTCCCAGAGTTAAGTAATTTATCGATAAAATTTATCGACACTTGTCACAACTATGGTTTTTAGGACTTGTCGATGTAGTTGCATCATTCTATTACAATATTATGACCCGGAATGATTACATGTGTGTGTGAAATTGTTGGTGTGTTTTGTTAAAGTCAAGGTGTGAGTTTCGTAGTAATAGACTTTTGTTGTGTGTGAATTTAAGAAAGAGTGTGTTCTCCCCGCAAAAAATGGCAGACTATTTTGCTTCGGTAAAACACGCTATGGCTACTCCCCTCCGGTCCGCCGCGACCGGTGGCCCGCGTTGCTCTATGAGTGTGGTTAAATAAAAGTTAGAGTATTAAAATTGGAAAGGTCGTAATCTACATTTTCGGGCTATTCATTGATCGTGCAGGGAAAACTGGCTACTCTACTAAAGTCTATTTTCATTTAGTCAACTGGATTTGCTAATTTTTTTTACACATGATATGTTAAGATTATTACCGTGTACTTTTGAAAAGATTTAATAGAAAACACCAAGTGAAATAAAGAAGCTTTGTGTGAATGACAGTATCGGTGTAAAAAATGAAAAAGGCATGCTCCAATGGTTCGGGCATATAGAAAGAATGTCGAATGAGCGAATGACTAAACAGATATACAATGCGAATGTGGATGGTTGCAGAGGCCCAGGAAGACCAAGACTGACCTACCATGACCAAATAGGTCGAGTTCTGTCTGATGGTGCGGTCAAAAGTCTTACAAATCGGTGTGCATGTATGAAGAGAATGATGAAGGTATGTCAGGACCGGAATATCTGGCGATCTACACTCTCTGCCTACCCCGTTAGGGACCTGGCGTGAAGATACATACATACCAAGCGAAGTTGACGCGGCGAATAAATAATGAATGAACCAATCAATTTTTCTCCTCAGTCATGTAGGTAGGTATGGTACCTATTACCTATAGTGTTAAACAATTTGCTATCTGTTTAAAACACCTGACTGACTTCAAAATGTTGTCTGTATAAAGCAGATTCCTCAAAGTCAAATGGGTATGACATATGTAGGTACAGTATCCAACAATATTATTTCGGGTCTGTAGAGCGTTATCTTTTTCGCACCTCACCTACATGACGTTTTCCACCATTTTGATCAATTTTTGACCAATACCGGACTATCAGTGTTTACGTAGGCAGTGTGCAGCAGAGATAACGGCCTACTAAGTCGAAACTAGCCGATTGTCACTTTCATAAGCTCAATGTGCAATATTTCTTGACATCCGAATACGCGGATGTGACGTACGTAAGCAAATATTAACATGATTACATTGTCATTATTTGCTTTTTCCGCAGCGGAACCTAAGAAGCGTCTGCTCGAGCCATTTCATATTTAATCGAAGCCGTACGAAACAAAGATTTAACCATCTATTTAATATTACTATCTTCTTTTTACATTCTCAATTCAAATAATCACTCACATGCTACTTATCTGGGACTTTATCATGAGTTCCTCAAAATGTATGCTTTAGTCGTTTTATTCAAGCTTTTATATTTTGAAGATTTATTCGACGATATGATACACGAATCCGTTTTGAATGCTCTGTCAATAACTCTATTGTGCTATTGTTGGTTGGAACGGGGTCTATACAATTTGTCCATTTTGTAAAGAAATGTACCGCTTTTAGTCCACATTCTTGCCGCCGCTCTATTTAGGTAGTATTGTTCAATTAACTTAATTGTTTAGGGCTCCGTTTATAAATTAAACTTCAAGTCTTGTTCGTATAGTTTTTCAACTATCATTTAAAAACAGCTTAGTTATAATGGATTCCTTCATGGCTCGACGATTTGTGAACAGCTAATGTTACGCTGCAGTCGTGTTTGTATTAAGTTGTTTAGTTTAAAGCAATACGAACCAAAAGTTTTATATTGGGCGCGTGTCGAAAGAGACGGGTGGCAGTGATCTAATTGTTTTGATTCGGGATTTGAGCGCGGCACATGTTGGCGACACGCTGCGCCGCCCCCTACACGTAGGGCTGCCTGTACACGACGACGAGTTTGTTATTCTCGACGACACAACATCGAAACACATTTATTCAATGCGTAGCCCTAATACTAATCCATAGCTTTAAATATTTTATTTTACAAATCGACAAGTCGCACGCATTCCGCGGCGCGTGATTAAAATAACTTATAGGCCATACATCAAAGTTGCCCGCGCTGACAGTTCATGAAATGTGAATCGATATATCACAGCCCTACTTAGTTTCGTTACTTGGTGTTTGTTTTTATAGATCAACAGACTTTAGGAGCTGGTTCGGTTTGAGTGCACGCGCAGCCCGGGTGTCGAGCGGCTTCGCCCCCTCGTAGTTTTATTTCTACGGCGTAATCATGTGTAACGGGGACGCTCATAAATTCATACTTAGATATTTTATTTTCGAAACACGACCCTTTTTGAGGCGTGCACCCTTATTCTGGTGCGATAAAAGAGAATCCGCCATCAAACGCTCGAAGAAGGTGTTGACTGACAAATGGGGAGCAGGCCAGAGGTCCCTTGGGCACCGGCCCCGTATAGAGCGGCCGCGGCGAACGAACTAATGTCGCCACTTTGCACGTGTCACCGGAGCTACAATTTGACCCTCCGCAGCCATTATTCTGTACGAGATAGAGGCTTCCCGCTCACCGATACTAGGACGTTGCTCGAGATAAAAACACCTCGGAGATTCCACTGTTGTAAGCGTGAAACTAACACGTATTAGTTTCGACTTTAGTATTCCTCACGTGCATTGGATTTCGAGCGCAAACATTTATTGCGCTTTCGAGTTAATAAAGTTTTATCGTAGCTATTCTATTTACGTTTTCACTACTAGCCGTGAACTTGTCACGTTTTCAGACGCTTTTTATAGTTTGTTAACCATACTATTCGACTTGTTCGTTAGTTTCAGATTCGTTCGTTCATCGGGCTATGATTTTTGAAGCGTAATAGATTCTGAGTACTTCAGATGATTATGTTATACCTGCTACAATTAAATAATGAGGAATAAGAAGCATTTTTAACAGTTAAACCGAACAGTTTACCAAAAGTGTAATAAGATTACCATCTTTTGATATAAAGGAAGGAACTTTTTACGGGCTAGCCCGACTGGTAGGTACTCTGTCGGTTTTATTCTTGAAAGAAACTTTATGATTCGCGAATATGAGTGGCTCATTTCGCAGTAATGTATCCGGTCTCTTCGAACGGAAAATGTCTTTGTTTGTCGCGGATGCTTATTACGACTCCAAAATTCGTTCCGGCGTAAAGCGCTGGACCGTACTTAAGTGGGGCACCCATTGTGCGGGCCAGCATACCGCCTCGACAATGTAAACCACTTTTTGTTTTATTACTGCCATGTATCACCTTCGCAGGCACGCGTTTATTTAATGCTGTGTCGTTTTTGACGACGGTGATTTTCCGGGGGATGTGGTCCAACTGTGCGTTGAAAGTGTTGACAACAGTTTCTTAAAAAAAAAAAAAAGTGTTTTATTATTGCTTTGTTTCACTCTCACAGATATGCGTTATTTAATACTGTGTTGCTTTTGATGGCCAGCGGTTATTTTTCCGTAGGATGTGGTCCAAACCTGCGTTATTGTAGTTTCTGAGGTCCGGAGGTTTTCCGAGGAACTTCGTTCATCTGGTCAAATTATCGTGTGTGATTTATGAGTCTCGAATTATAATTATGTTTATTTTCCATTTAGTAAAATCCTTTATTCTATCTATTATCGTACGAATTAAGAATTAGATTTTTTCTACTGAAACACGCCTACTCATTTGAGTTACTACTTAGGTACATAAAGAGATACTTGATAAAAATAAAGTCGATACATTTTTTTATACAATTCAATATATAGCTACCTACTTGGCGGTCCCTCGACGCGACAACCCTTGGATTAGGGAAGCCAACAAACACATTTTATTTATCTACTTCTTAATGACTTTTGTGTCGGGGTTTTATTTTATTCAAAAGTTTTTATTTATCTTAAGTTCTTATTATCAAGTCGGAAATTAATTTAAGCATGAAAACATTGAAATTCACGTTAAGCTGTCTCATCACTTTGAAGGAAATGTCGGGGAACGTCAACAAATATAGACGAGATAGGTCAGGCAGCACTCGAGGGGCGTTTGGGAGTTCAGGAGCGGCGCCGGTCGCTGGGGACAAGATAGAACATTCCACTTGATTAATTTTGATGTGCTTCAAAAGATAAAAGTATGCTCTGGTGGAAAACAGTGGATATTTCGGGTATACTGAGGACGTGGAATTCGTTTATTTCTTGGATTAGTTAGAACTTAGAACTTTGGTGTCAAACATATACTATAACTACTATTTTGTAAGCAATATCAATATCAATTCTATACCTAGTATTATGCCATGAGTGTCAATTGCATGCTTGTATGCCACTTTCGTAAAACAGAAAGCCAATGTAGACAGCAACAAGCCACCCTATTACCTGCATCATTCACAAAAAAAAATCCAGCTTAATTAAAGTGTTTCATTAAACATCAAAGAAATATATTAGACAGCTGCATCGATCAAACATTCCAATTATTGGTATATTTCTAACCTATCGCTCCATAACGAACTGAACCTATCGACTTTTCCTTTAATTTATACGAAGTTTATGCCTTTATACCACATTTCTGAAGCATTTTTAATGGAATTGATTGATACGGGTTGTCACAGTCGCCCTTGTTTCGCAATATATGTGAGCTTTCTGCTGTTACCTGTTTCTTGTGACATACCTACTACAATTTAAGTTTGTTTTATTAAATTGACTGGCCACATGTTGTATAATGTGACAGCAGAAATGGCAATGTTTTTAATTGTGTTTTATATAGAAACCTCCTTATTCATAAACGTACATTAGATACGTTTTAGCTATAGAATGCTTTGTCTTTGTCAGGTCAATTTATGAATAAGGGTGAAAGTATATTTATTACCATTTAGAATTCTGAGATCACATTATACCTAAGGTACCTAATATACAGATAAATTGGCCTGATCTATGACTAATTGTGAAAATGAAATCGAAAGATAACAAAAATAAACATTTCTATCCGATAAAATTATATTTCCCATGTAAAAATTAACAGAGTTTAGAGTTATACATGTATATAAAACATTACATGTATGAATACTAGTTTTTTCGGCGAACTTAGTTTCAATCTGGTTCCTCTCATTTCCCTTTGCAGATGGAATGTTCTATAAGCTCTCTGCAGGCCAAATTTCATCTCGCTCTGTCCAATAAAACACGTTTGGGCTGCTTATTTGTGCTTCAATACCTATATTTGGAAGAAGAAGATTTTTATCGACGTTCCGTAAACAAATTAATATCATTTTTTAGGGTTCCGTAGTAAACAAGGAACCCTTATAGTTTCGCCATGTCCGTCTGTCTGTCTGTCTGTCTGTCTGTCTGACACCTTAATTACGCCGACAAAGTGGTAGAATAAAAACATGAAAAAAAAATATTTAGGGTAACCTCCCCCTACTTGTAACGCGAGGATATTTTTTTTTATATTTCCATATAGTGTGGGGTATCGTTAGATAGGTCGTTTAAATATTATGCGTGTTCGAACATCATTTTTCAATTTAGTTAATTGTACGGGACTTATTAAGCAATTAAATTTAAAATGCAAATTTTCGTTAGACTCAAGTGTCCCCCCTCACTAAAGACTAAACCGTTATTGTTAGAAATTCAAACTTTACGGCAATAGTAGCTACATATAACGAAATTAAAAGGAAAACTATCACGCTTAAGTTGGCCTTACAAGTTTGTGAGTAATATTTTTACTGGTGGTAGAGCTCCAGTGACGGAGCTCGCGGGCGTAGGCACCACCGCATTACCTAATATACTTGCCGCTAAATGGTAGTGTTCATCACTATCGTGTTCCGGTCAGGTGGTAATGTACGGCCCTGTAATTTCCGGCACAGAGGCATAACACCTAATGTCTCAAGAGTGGCAGCGCATCAATGTGAACTGCATGCTTGTTTGCCACTTTAATTACATAAAAAAAAAAAAAAAATAGTCGACCAAATATATTTTACTCGAAAATTTCGAACAAATCCATTGAAAATTTTTAATTATTTTTTTAATTACATCTCTTACTCTGTATCTACGGAACCCTACACAGCGCGTGGCCCGACACGCACTTGACCGGTTTTTTTGATCGATTTTTCTAATTGCTCGTCTCAACGTAACCTAACAGCCATAATTTGCATAATAGTGCCATCTCGCCCCCATAAATAAACTTATCAATCACCATTAGCTCGTAAGTTATTGATTGATTACGCAATGCTCGTGTGTGGCATTTTGTGCTCTGCATTATACATTCAAATTAAATCGATTATTGAATACCGAGATAAGAGGATATAGGTACGATTAATTTAACGCAGCCTGTTTTCCAATTTTAGCTGAATTCAATTTACAAATCATCAAAATATACAAATTAAAATCAGCTCGTGGCGTCTGAACGTCTTCGGCGAACGAACGAATTCTCTTTGTGCGTAGTTTTAGACGGATTTATATGATACGTGTTATTTATTTACGTAGAATGTGATGATGTGTTGTCTATCTATTTGTTAAATATTATACTTTGTCTCTGTGTTGTCAGAACAATTAAATTTAATTAAACCTATGTCAGAGAATATGTAATAATACTACGTATAGAATGGACACTTCGACGTCCCGCACGATTCCCCCGCCTCATCCAACCTCCTCCTCGTTGTGGGTGCCGCTGTATATACACTCAACTCATATACAAACACCCAGACCTGATTTGTACCGGTACGAGGGTCGAAACCGTGAGCCTCGGTTGAAACGGCTGAAAAGCTGAAAAGCGACCGAAACGTCGGGTTAATTTTAAAAATCATTGTAGTTTAATATACGCGAGATAAATCCGTAAAAATAGTTTTATTTCAATGAGTGTAGCTCGCGAAAACCTAAGAACATATCAGAACCGCTTTTGTTCTCGGTTACATCTTTGATTTTATGTTATCCTTACATATTGTACTTGTTCGTAATAGAGGTTTCACTGGTGGTAGAGCTCCAGTGACGGAGCTCGCGGGCGTAGGCACCAACGCATTACCCAATATATTTGCCGCTAAATGGTAGTGTTCAGCACTATCGTGTTCCGGTCAGGTGGTAATTTACGGCCCTGTAATTTCCGGCACAGAGGCATAACGCCTTAGGCCTCAGGAGTGTGAACGTATCTGCATTTTGACCTTGGTCTTTGTGTGGATGTCAATAGACTGCAGTCATCACTTAACATCAATGCGAACTGCATGCTTGTTTGCCACTTCCATTTCATAAAAAAAAAGAAAGAATCTCACAATTGTTACTGCTTTCAAAGGCGGCGGTAAGTAATGAGTCGTTTCTAACGACCCGTTCAGTAATACCTATTCTGTAACTATCTATCACTTCGCCCGTGTATTATAATTTGATACCACAAACAACATGTGTATCTCTAGAAGCAATATATCAACGAAATTAGCATTCAGCTAATGCATTTTTATGCCATTATGCACTATTCCGACTGGTTGATTGGCGATTATGATAACCAGACATGGGAGCTTTAAATAGACGTGAGTGTTCGAACTTCCTGACTTAGGTGGCCTTAACGTAAAGTAAAATACATTCGGTTCAATACGGACGGTACATGTTAAGAAGATAGGAAAAACCGGAAAAAGCGTAAACAAGAAGAGGGGTCGAAAATATCGATAGTTTCGAAAGGATCCCTATGAATGAGAACACTATGATACTTATAGCAATAAAAAAATGAGTGTCGCAAAAACGAAACTCCAAGCCTGTATTCCGCAAAGGGAAAGTATTCTATTCCCGGCGTCGATCCATGTTACGTCATGATGGCTGAACGGATTTAGATAGAGTTCATGACTTGGGATAAATCTGATACTATTTATGGTTCGATACTAGGTCATGCGAGATATGAGTAAACCAGTGCCTAACAAAAGGTGCCTACACCAAGATGACATTCGTGGTGGTATACATTTATACTCGTAATCTCTCTTATATTTTCTTTTGTAAACCTATGTTAATTCTTTGACAGTTGGTCTTAAATATCTTTTTCCTATATGGGCAATTACCGACTTCAGGGTAATTCTCGTTGGTAATAACAAGTTTGTACATATTTCAAAGCGTTCTGAATGTACAGAATTGATAAATAAGGTTCTATGTGTTTGACATTTATATTTTGATGGTACGAAGATAAACATCTTCTTATTATTTTTATGCATTTATGTTTCCGCGTGCATTTATATCAGTTTTTTTTTCCTAAATTCTAAATTCACTCGCATGTGTTATTGCGAAAAATAAAAACATTGCAACTAATTTTTTTCGTTACACTTAAATATCTAGAGCTACCCAAGAAATAACCCAGGCACTGTTTAACAGAGCATATAGAGGACGAACTGAAAAAAAAAAGTCAACTGAAAAATGGACAAACTATTTTGTCTATGCCTATTTATATTTAGGTACATGTCACCGACTGTGTCAAACGGCGCTATAATTATGGTGTTAAAAATAACATGATGAACGCTAATGTTGATAGCATTAGCGTCTATTTCGAAATATATTCTTGTAACAAACGAAATCCTTTGGTGTGTGAAAAAAGCTTTGGATATAATCAAAGCAAAAACAACTGATCGTAGACTCCCATTGTCGAAGATTGACAGCGCAGGCTTCAACGCATTACCTAATAGTGCTAAATGCAAGGCAGTGACATTAAGACCTGTAGGTTTTTAATCTATACAAATAAATAACATTTGAATGTCTGTTTGTAATATAAAAATGACCGCTTTTACTAAATACATGTGCGGTATACACGGAACATATTCCAATTTTTTTTTTCAAGTTTGGACAACATGAACATTTGGCCAGAGGTCGCCAGAAAAGTTTTACTCAACAAATAATAAATGGGGAAGCGGGGGATGTTTATCCCATATAGATAAAACATAAAACACTTCTGCCTAATCCTTCAGGAAAACAAAATTGCGTGAAATCGAAATGTTCACACAATACCGTTTGAAAAACACAGTTTATAATGTTAATTTATGTTGTACTTAATTGTAGGTAGAAACCTCGAGAACTATAATAAAGAACAGATACTAAACGTTTGTATTAAACTTTACTTTTAATGAGTTTAGTTTCTGTTATTCTCAATTTAAGTTATCGTTCAATTATCTAACCGAAACCCGAGTGTTTGTGTGTTTTAGTTTGCCGCGATGTGGTTATAGAGCTCTTTGTACTGATGTGTTAAGATTATTAAAGAGATTTTTAAAGAATTTAAATGCATCAAAATAAAGTTGTTAACATCTGCCAATGGTTAAGTACAACCTTGTTCCGTATACATGTAAATGCAGCGCCCCATAATTACTGCACACATTCAAAACACCTTAAGCTTAAACAGTGACAGCGTATCTTCAATATGATCTCTGATCCTTACGTGTATGTGTTTAAATTGTAAAATCAGCCATTAATGGGAGCTGCTTGTTTTCCACTTTAACTACAAAAGATCGTCCTAAAAACCGATATTAAAAGCGCAATATACGTACGTACAAAGGGTAATCCAGATTGACACTGGTACTATGGTACGCGATGGTGATCAATCAATCGCGGCGGAGCCTGTTATGCGGTCTTTAAGCGTGTCGGAAATACCGCCCATTCGTCGCATACCCCATAATAGCCCATATTTTCTCTCGATGTCATTCATATTTGAATTAAGATTATTCCACTGACATGATTGTTGTTTTATGTGAGGATCAAGTTGGTGTGCTCGTTGGTGAAGTGTAAAATAGAATGGAGATGGTTTCGACGACTTTTCTAAGGTTTCAGATCTTAGGAAAAAAAATGAAGCCTTTCAGGATCACTTCATTATCCGTCTGTCAAGACTCATTTACAAAAAATTGCGTGGAGGTTTTCACTGGAAATTAATTAATAAGCATTTGTGGATATCCAGGCTTCTTTACTTACTGTTTGACTTACACGACACTAAAAGCGCAATACGTGTACGCATGTAGTACGCACAAAAATCGTATACACGTACTACGAACAAACAATAGCTAATTTACATTGACAAGTACCATGGTACGCGATGGTGATCAATCAAACGCAGTGGAGCCAGTTACGCACATTTTAAGCGTGTCGGTAATACCACCCATTCGTCGCATACCCCATAATAGCCCATATTTTATATCGATATCATTAATATTAGATTTAAGAATATGCTCTCGACATGTGTTATTTTGTGGATTTATCAAGGTCGTTTTTTATGTAATGGAAGTGGTAATCAAGCATGCAGTTCACATTGATGTTAAGTGATGACCGCAGCTTATAGACACCCACAAGGTCAAAATGCAGATGCATTACCATTCCTGAGGCCTAAGGTGTTATGCCTCTGTGCCGGCAATTACAGGGCCGTACATTACCACCTGACCGGAATACGATAGTGCGGCAATTGTATTAGGTAATGCAGTGGTGCCTACGCCCGCGAGCTCCGTCGCTGGAGCTCTACCACCAGTAAAAATCGAAGGTCGTTGTGTAATCTTTGCTTAAGTGTAAATAAAATGGAGGGCAGAATTATTTCAGCGATGTTTATTCAGTCGTTCGTCGGAATTCAACCGGTGAAAATTGTTTATCTTGCCATTGCATGATCACTATCCATTTGATTTGTTAAATATGTCGATGCAAACACATTCATTTTCGATAACTGTATCTTGTTATGTTTACATACTAGCGAAACATTTTCAAATGCAAGCCGGCTTTTAGACAGTCAAATACGATTCCGAAGAAAATTATGTTCACGAACTAAGTTTGTAGTCATTTAAATGTCTATGTAGATTATTATCTATATCAACGGTTCACAAACTGTTTTGAAGATGGAACACTATTGAAAAACGTAATATTTGACGGAGCACTAACATGCCTATGATGAAACCTAGTAGGTACCTAATCTTTATGTTTGTTCGTGATAATAAAGTCACTTTACCTAATCAATCAGCGGGGATTAATAGATAGTTTAAAAAAAACTGTATATATATACATAACAAACGTGTAACAGGATTGAATGTACAACCCGAAACTAGTGTGTTCAGAATCGATAACCGAATCGATTTTAGGCATTTTTGGTATAGGTAACATTTTGTCCCAAAATTAATTACAATGAAGGAAATTATGGTCACCCATTTGGTGAACAGTCAATACAAACTAAACTGAGACTAACAAACGTCTATCCAAAATAAAATGCTAGTCTCAACAAGTTTATTAGAACTCGTTGAGACGTGCATTTTCTTTTTAATAATAATCTAAGAAATAAAATAGTGAAAATGAATATTATTACTAGCGAGTGTTAAATAGGGGTACGCAGGTTACGCTACATCACATTGCAACAGTGTACGTGTGTGTGTTGGTTTGTGTTTTATGTGCGGTCGTAAGTAGAGGTAGGGTAAGTATGCATAGGGTGTGCATACTGTTTGTAAAAATTAAGGACAACTTGTTTCTTAAATAAAAAATATTAAATACATAAACATGTAATTTTAGTTCATGTATTATGATTATGACTTGATTTTCTAGTCGACGTGTTAGATGGTGTGCATTATTTCCGTTACATGTTGTATATATACATATACAGGGTTACTTGTAACCAGCGCATAATTCTTAAAGGGAGGCTTTGGTTCATCAAGACTAACACATTTGTTGTACAACTTTTTCTAATTCAATATTTTTTTTTACCATACAAAAAATAATAAATAGAATTTGCAGGTATAATAGTTCTTAATTTCACGTTACGTAAACAGCTGACGTCTGTACCTATGTAAAAATTTACCTATGAAACGTAGTGCTAGCAATTGATAGAAGTCCCATTTGAAACGATTTTATTTCTTATCATGTGATGTACTGCGTTTTGGAAAAAGTCATAGAACAAAAGTTGTTAGTCTTAACGTAAGTTATGTTACGGCGGAAGGATTTGTATAAAAAATATATATTTATTAACAGAAGTACAAGTTTATTGCTTAAATAATTCTACCAGACTAAATTACAATTAAAAAGATATCTATAAAGTAAACTAAAATAACAACTTAAAACTAGGTTGCCGAATAAGCACTGTGGGCACTGTCCACACAACACGTGCCGGATGTCCGATGCGTAGTCAGCAGGATCGGGCGTCGGGCGATTGCCTAACTCGTACCTTACTCACCTTTGACGATTTATGCGCTAGATATATTTAACCCTGTGTATATATATAAAAGTATATAGTATAAAAGTAGTCTAAGTTACTCCTTATTACATAAGCTATCTGCCAGGAAAAGTTCCGTCAAAATCGGTCCAGCCGTTCCCGAGATTAGCCGCAACAAACAGACAGACAAAAATTGTAAAAAAACGTTATTTTGGTATATGTACTGTGTATCTATGCATATTTATGTACATATGCATTTATATGCATTCAGAAAAAAGCGGTTATTTTTATATTACAAACAGACACTCCAATTTTATTTATTTGTATCGAAGATGAACTGAAATGTTTGTAGCTATATGCTGAATAATGCTTATGAATTATTAAAACTTAATAAAAATTAAAAGAATTACATTATGAACTCGAGTAACATGTGGTTTAATGAGGATTTAAATATTGTTAACGTTCCGTTTGATATTTTCAATTATGTGTAATTTAGAAAGTTATGTTAATTACAACAGTAATTTTGTGAGTGTATGTGTAAGGGTTAAATACCGTTTTACAAATGTCGTTACCTCCCTTAGTAGATTAGTCGTAACAGGCCTCTACTATGTACTGCCTGGGGGTCTGAATTCTATCCCCGGGTCGGCTATTCGAGATACAGGTGTATTTCCTTTATCTTTGGTGCTATTGGGATTGTTCCAGTTTTTGGAAGTTTTCCAGTGCCAACCTTGGAGTTTGGTAATGTGGCCGGAGATGTCAAAAAACTCGGCGAAACGTGGTTGTTTGCATGTATGCTTGAATGCATGTAAACCTCTGCCCCATCCCTTCGGGATAGGCGTAAAATTTCGAAATTATATTTAGATTGATTTAAGTGATGATTTTTTTTTTTCAACTGCCTCGTAGCGTAGTACTGCTAGTACCTCGAAGTTTGGTAATGTGCCCGGAGATGTCAACAGGCTCGCCACCTGTTACATGAGCCGCCTGTCGCAGTAACCGGCGAATCGTTGGTGTTTGCATGTATGCTTGAATGCATACATTTACCTCTGCCTACACCTTCGGGGATTACAGGCGTGAAGTTATGTTAATACTTTTTTTAGTTTGTAAATTGACATGTACCTATCTAGGTATATCAATTGATATTCGCTTTATTTTGAACGTTCCATAAGCGGTCCTTGTCATCCTAAATGAACAAATAAATGTATGATTATATTCTGCCTTCTTTTATGAAAGGGGGCTATTAACCTACAGAATGAGTCTAGCTTGTTTACGCATAGTTTCACGTTAGACAAATAGCTGCCCGACCGTTAACACCCCATACTCTATCAGGGGTAACGGATTCCCACCTCATCAAACCACATGCTACCCCTAACAGAAGGGCTTAGTAAGGACTACTTTAATTAATGCGCGTTGTGTGAGAGTCTATAGAACTTAGACGTTAAGGGAAGATTGTTTGGTGTGGTCTGGCCTATTCATTAGGTATTTTTGTTCTTCAAACGTTTGTCCTGTCGAGTTATGGGGATTGCTTTCTTGCTATTTTTCTTCCACCTCGCTCTATTCCGGACGTCATTCTCTTCATCCATGTCTTTCATTATGACATGTAACTACCGCACACTTGGCCTTCCTCTTGCCCGTATACCGGGTTACCTATTCAAAGTTAAATGTGACGTATTGCTGATGCGATGCACTCTGGTCTGCTTGTGATGTGGTCGTACCATCGCAGACGCTTCTCCTGCATCTTCTCAGTGGCATCACACACTCTCAAAACTACCTCGCAAGAACTAGTTTCTTTCTGTCGACTACCTCGTTCGCTGTACATCCACCTATCCACCTCAACATCCTCATCTCCACAATTCAATATGGATTTTACTCACGTGTTTCTTTGCTGTAACCTTTTCATTGTCATGCGTTAATAATTACATCATAAACTAAGTTGTTTACACGTTTCCTGCGACGAAACGTTGGGCTCTAACGCAATAAAGTTAACGAAGCTATTCTCGGGTTCCGGCGCCCATTAGTATTCGTGAGCAGTAAACGCTGCCGCACACTGAACCACTGGTGCGTAGAATTTCCAGCGTGCGTAGTGTGTGCTCAGCTGCGGTCGTTGAGGTTTTGTGCTCCTATGCACCTGTTAACTACCTATTAGTTATTTGTTAATAAATTTTTATGTCATTGTTATAACATGGTCGTCCCGGTCGTCCCGCTGGATCAACTGGATTCAGCGGTGTGAGGACTGCTTGATCCTAGAATCAAGCGGTCGTCACACCGATCCGAGGACCTAGGGTCGGGGGTTCGATCCCCGCACCGCGACAAATATTTGTATGGCCTTCAGATATTTGTTTCGGGTCTAGATGTTTCTGTGTGTGTATTTTTGTGGGGCGTCTACAACGACACCCATTACCACGACTATATTAAAAATGACAGTGAGGCTGTGAGTAAGGTAGCGTCGATATAAATTAGCATCTATTGGATCTTATATTATATGGGATACCTTTCCAAACCTTTATAATTATGAGAATTTCGATGTGTTCTTAGATTTCCGGTTTCCCTTTGAAATAAAATATTTTTTACTGTGTTCATATATTTGTCTTATATCAGACAGTTAGTGTTGAATGTCGCTTTTACTAAATTCGAGAAATCTTTGCCAATAATAAAAGGACTTCCCTTTCATCGCTCACCAGTTGCCAGTGTGCGGTGGTTCTTACAGTAGTTGAACCGGTCGCTAGTTAAAATTTTTGTTCTGTGTGCCAGATGCGATCTACACGCATGTGGCTTCGGTGCCCGCGGTGCGCGTACGCACACGACGACATTGTTTTCCCACGACTGATTGAAAAAATCGGAACTGAATGGCGGGCCATGCGTAATGTAAGGTTCCGTTTCTCCAAGTATGTTGTATAGTTATATATAAGTTGGCCAAAAATGATTAGTGACCTTCTATACACTTATATGTCCCAGTAGGATTGTATGAACCGCCCTATTATATCATTAGAAAAACAGGGCTGTTTTCGGCGTATTCGGCACTATTCGTTCTACGGTGAATAGAGAATGACTATGTGAAAAAAATATAGACGTTTACTGTCTGTGAAAATATGGTACCTATTATTAAGGGAAAATTTTAACTACTCGTAAGATTAGAAATGGTAGCCATTTCAAGCAAAAGATCTAACTTTAAAGACTTTTTATGACAAGGATGGTTGATACAATATGTACTTCCAATCATTTAGCTCTCAGGAGAGAGGATGACTCTTGACTCTTACAAAAAATTGGCACCACGCAAGCCAAAGCTTTCTTTTAACCTTTCGTTCTGAGACTTTGTAAGAGTGACTAACATATATCTATATTCATGTCAAATTACAACTATTTAGTATTAAAACTGGTGGTAGAGCTTCAGTGACGGAGCTCGCGGGCGTAGGCACCACCGCATTACCTAATATACTTGCCGCTAAATGATAGTGTTCAGCACTATCCGTGAAGGCCTAAAGTGTTATGCCTCTGTGCCGGTAATTACAGGGCCGTACATTACCACCTGACCGGAACACGATAGTGCTGTAGTGTACAGCACTATCATTTATCGGCAAGTATATTAGGTAATGCGGTGATGCCTACGCCCGCGAGCTCCGTCACTGGGGCTCTACCACCAGTAAAAAAGGTTTCCCTAAAAAGAGGTGACATCCACGATATCCTCATCTCATTATCATAACAAGCGATAACACGGTGCAATACTAAATATTGAATGCCTACGCATTGACCTCAATTAAGATTTTCCGTTCTGCTTTTTTATCTACAATGATTGGATCGGATGTAGATAAAGATCGATAGATCTGATTATAGCGTGGTATAATTTAGTTATCTGTGTAAAACTGAGCTTTTTCTGTTTTCTTTTCTTACATGATATCATTTGGTGTGGGAAAGTTATTTTATTTATGATATTTGCTTAGTAATGTTACTGAATAGGAGAATGCTGATGAATGAATAAATGTATAAATTAGTAACTAGCGATACTTATAGTTTGGTACCTAATGGATAAAAATATATAAAGGCTTTGCTGTATTGGGCAGGCTTCCAATTGCCACTTTCTTTAAGTTTGGCAAAGGGATCCTGAAAGAGGTTGTTCCATAATCAATTATATTATTGTGAGACATACGTAACTTCACGCCTGCAATCCCCGAAGGGGTAGGCAGAGGTAAATGCATGCATTCAATCATACATGCAAACACCCACGACTCGCCGGTTATGTTTTGACCCATGTAACAGGTGGCGAACCTGTTGCCATCTCCGGGCACATTACCAAACTCCGGGGTACCCATTATTGGAAAAATCCCAATAGAAGCAGACAGATTTTAAACATTATTGTGAGACATCTTCTGGATGATGTTTTTTTTTATGCAATGAAAGTGGCAAACAAGCATGCAGTTCACATTGATGTTAAATGATGACTGCAGCCAAAATGCAGATGCGTTGCCACCCCTAAGACCTAAGGTGTCATGTCTCTGTGATAGTTATTACGAGGCCAAACCTACATTACCTTCTAACCAGAACACGATAGTACCGAACACTACCATTTAGCGGCAGATAGGTTAGGTAATGTGGTGGCGCGTACGCCCTCGAGCTTCTACACTGGAAGTTAGCACCAGTAAATGATTACTACTTACTTACTTTATGGGCGCAGTGACCTAAAATGAGTCTTGGCCTCCGATACTAGAGAGCGCCATTTTTGTCTGTTCTACGCTGCCTCCCGCCAGTCTTCGACCTGAAGGTCATGGAGATCTATTAGCGCCTCATCACTCCAGCGATACCTGGGCCGACCAACTGGACGTCGGTTACTAGGTCATCCCAAGTATGCAAGTTTCACTGCTCGATCCTCCCCCATTCCCTCAAGATGGCCAAGCCAGTGAAGCCTCTAGGATTTTATTTGGCTGAGGATACCGATATTTGGCTCTACTACACGATGTTCGATTTCTTTATACTTTCCTTCTCTTCCGGATTCCTTTTTCATCCCGAACAGCGCCTAGAATTTTCCTGAGCATGAAATTAGTGGTTACTAATAAAATGTTAATGAATACTTCGTTTGTGTAGGTATATATTTCACAATAATAACTGTTGGAGCAATTTATGTGAACAGTCTAATTTTGTAATTTATTAAATTAATGCAAATAGTGAAATTATATCCGTTCAAGTGGTTTATTGACATTTTATTGTTATGTTGAAATTTGTGTCGATTTGAACATGCTTTGTAGTGAAATATGATTCCATAATAAATACTTTGATGAAATATTGATAAAAGTCTTGTATATAGAGTCTATTTACAATAACTATTTATTCTTAACTAGCTGTTTCGGCAAACTTCGTATTGCCTCACAATGAAATAATGTGTCAAAGGTTTGATATATATGGACTATTTGTATGGGAAAATAAAATTGTACTATTTCCCTTCAATTTCTTCATATTTTCTTACGTTTTAAACCTTCCCTGGACTTCCAAAAATCATTCAAAACCAAAATTAGCCAAATCGGTCCAGACGTTTTCGAGTTTTAGCGTAGTCTCCCTACGAACAGCAATTGATTTTTATATATATAGATTCGCCTTTTACGGTATTCACGTTAAGGGTGAAATTCTATTATTCCTAATCATATCTCATCCCGATAAAATACCAACGTTATCGCGTAGGAGCGGTAGGAGCCATCTCTTCCTTAGTTCAAGTGGGAACTTGAAATAAAAAGACACTTTGTTCCACCAGAGTCAGACTATTGCGATAACGCGCGTTTGTTTTTGTCCAGTATGTGAAAATTATGAAATGAAGGACATCCAGGTTACTGAGTTTTCCCCCGACGCTACAATATGGGGTGCTTCTAAACTGGCAACTCTCCAGCTGTTTGAAATGGTAACCACTTTCCATCAGATGACCCGTCTGCCTATCCGTCAAATTTTTGACGTAATGGTTCACCAACAGTAGCTCAAATATATTTTAACTCAACGAAATCACAGAAGAAGCCTATACTTTACATGGATGGGATGGATATGGCTACCGGCCCCTATTAGCTCAAGTGTGGACTTTGATATAAAACTATCGTCGTTTTTTGCAATGTCGCAATTCACTTTGCATTGGTAGGTATATCTTGACCCAGTTAAGCACCAACGAAATCGTGGAAGGAGCTATCGTCAAAACCTACCCTGTATCTGCAGACTTTAATATGAAATCATTATTGAACGTGAGTGGCAACCAGATTGAATCAGCAACACAAAAGATGTGGAGCGCCTGCGTTGGCTTTCAATTGATAGCATTAAGTGAATCAAATCAATGGCAGGGGTTAAATAAGATAAACATCAGTTGGCTTTAATAATCCACTCCGGCTGAGTGCAGTCCGACTCTGACATAATGGGCTGCGATGCTAGCAAACAGATACTTGTATGTTTAGATGAAGTCCTAATAAAATTATCAGGTATTCAGATCATTTTTTTTTTATATGTAATGGAAGTGGCAAACAAGCATGCAGTTCACATTGATGTTAAGTGATGACTGCAGCCTATAGGCACCCACACAAAGACCAAGGTCAAAATGCAGATGCGTTACCACTCCTGAGGCCTAAGATGTTATGTCTCTGTGCCGGAAATTACAGGGCCGTAGATACATTACCACCTGACCGGAACACGATAGTGCTGAACACTACCACTTAGCGGCAAGTATATTATTAGGTAATGCGGTGGTGCCTACGCCCGCGAGCTCCGTCACTGGAGCTCTACCACCAGTAAAATAAAAAATCATATCTTCATTATCAGAGTATGGTTGGTAAAGTTAGGTTGTTGCTTTCTACTGTTAAGTTTGTAGTGTATAAGGAATAAAAAATACAGGATATTATTTGTGTTGTCGATACGTCTATTCTACGGCCTTAGATATTTTACCTCTTGGTCTGAAATTACATGGCCGTATATTTCCATCCATAGCATTGAACGGAAATAATCTAGGCAAGCGCAACACGATAGAGCTAAAACAACTGAAATTTTATCTATGACATTTGCAGTTTTTCCGAAAACTACCGTGTCCAATTTATGAGACGGGCAATTATGACAAAAATATAATTAAGAACTCGTTTCACCCGTAATGGATTACGAAAATTGTTTCCTAGAAATATTAATACACCGGCAACTTTGTATTGCCTACCCGCCGTAATCGACACCCAATAAGGAAACTTACTAATGAATCAAACGCTACACATTTTCGCAATTCTTATAAATCATAATTCCTAACCGCTTATTTGGTAAGAAGTAGCCATGTGAAAATGTTAAATTAAATGTATTAAGAAACATAATATCTAAAACACGATTCTAAAGACGTCTGTATGTATGGTTCCGTAATAACTATCCCAGAAGCAAAACAAACTAGGCCTCAGGGTGGCAAGTCAGTGGCAACAAATATGCATTTAGATCGCCGGTTTTTGTGTAAAGGACTATAAGCTGCAGTTTTCACTTATCATGCTTGTTGTGTGGCACAACACACACGGTACACTGTACCACATCACAACATAAAAACATCAGTGTTTGATTCACAATAGTACTTTCAGTGGCGGGTTAGAAGTCTCTTATCCCTCTCCTCCAAAATCATCTAAGTCCTGTCAACTTTGAAAAAAATGCTACTTGGCGTTTTAGTTTTATTTAGTAAAGCTAGCCCTCAGTTGAGTTAAGTTCAAACTTAAATCTTCAGTCAAACTTGCCAAATGGAAATTCTTGATCTGCCACTCGTTGGCAGCAAGAGCTTTTCCGATTCCTGAGTTAAGCCCAAGCATAATGAAAATTAAATACGCTTACGCTGTGTCGTTGTTCACACACAATACAAATATTTGACTCAGTATAGGAATCGGTTTAAACGGTCGTTACACACCGCTTCACCAACTGGCTTGTCAAAATAATAACATGTCAAGACATATTGACAAAATTCAGGATCTGTTATTCTTTGGACATAAAAAAGGTTATTCCGATTTCGAGTAAGTACACTTTATAACTGCTTTCAGTGGAATTCCTAATGAGGAATATCAAACGTCTTCAAAACTGTGCTCTCATCAATCAAGCCTATTAGGTGTCACTGCCACCGCTACCGTGCTCTGGTTAGATGACAAACTTGTTTTATGAATCTTTTGATGCATGTCGATAGGCTGCAGTTACCAACAACCAAGAATTGGCCATTTCCTAATGCAGTTAAAAAAATACACAACATCAAATGCTTCATCTACATACTAGTCCATGACAATACACTTGTAAAAACCGGCCAAGTGTTCGTCGGACTCGTGTGTATGGGGGTTCCGTGCAGTGAAGAGATTTGTTATTTAAGATTAATAAATATTGCCTTAATAACTTAATTTGATAAAAAAATGGAGAGTATTGGAGAGCCGAGCCACTATTTTCCTTATTTTTTTTTCAAATATTTAGGCTCTATAACTTCGGAGATAAGGGGAGGATTGGTCAATTTTCAGCTATTTTATTTAATTACTATTTTCAAAATATTTATTTTAATCTCTACTCCCTACTTATATTATAAATGCGAAAGTAACTCTGTCTGTCTGTCTGTCTGTTACATTTCACGACCAAACGACTGAACCGATTTTAATTAAATTTGGTACAGAGATAGAGCTGACTTTGAGAAAGAACAGGCTAATTAGTTATTTATAAAACGACATCCATGCGGTCGAAGCCGCGGGCAACAGCTAGTATTATTTAAAATATATTTGTGATTAAAAATTATCTTTATAAAAAAGATCTTGTATTTGATGTAACAAAATAGATTTTGAAAAACTTTTTAAAATTTTAATTTATCCTCTTAAAGTCCTCCTCTACTTTATTATAAGGGTTCTATTTCTCCCTTTGAGGTACGGAACCCTAAAATATCTGATAGTAGTTTAAACGACCGACATCGTCTAACGAGCTTAGATGCCACGATAATTAAATATTTTATGTCCCAACGATGGATATATAAAATCCCGTGTTTTTGTGTTTTATGGATTTTTAACTTTGCCGTTAATTTACTCAAGGAAAACTGGGAAATGAGTTTTTATGTTCCGTAAACGTTAATTACTATGATAATTGTGATTGCGCTCTGCGTGTTATAGTGATTTTATTACGATCCGTGATCGGATAATTGTCAACAATAATGGATAAACTTTTTAAATGCCTGCATACATTTTTTTAAAATTAAAAATTTTTTTTGGTCTCAGATTAGAGGAATGTCTTATAGGTTAGTAGTTGTAATGTAGGTACGAAGTTTATCTAACTACATTTTATAAGTTGATTGATCATTACTAGCAAAGTTGTAAAACCTACTTAGCTATGATCGTTATAGTTTTAAAATCATTATGTTTCACACGCACCAATATCACTGCTTAACTTGAGGTGGGGGGAGGGGGAGGTTGAGACTGAAGAACACTCGAGTGTAACAAAATTTGCCGCAGGAATAATCATCTACATTTAAATCTCTGGTTTCATGATAATATCACTTTCGAGGCTTATAATAATATCTAGTTTGAACACATTTTTTTCAAACAACTTTACGAACATTACAGCAAAAAACAGCACAGCACAAAACAGTAAGTAGGTCTGTGTATCTAGTTATCTACCTACTTATGTACGCTCGTAAGAAGTTATTCTTCTTTAACGTGTATGTGTATCTTCACGCCAGGTCCCTTACGGGGTAGGAAGAGAGTGTAGAGCGCCAGTAATCCCGGTCCTGACATACCTCTCGTGCCTCGTCTACCTTCATCATTCTCTTCATACATGCACGCCGATTCCTAAGACTTTTGACCCCACCATCAGACAGAACTCGACTCATTTGTTCTTTAACGTAACAATCCAATAAACCATAAATAAAACAAAAGGTCAAAAAAAGTTTAGCAACTTCAGACTGTTGCTTTTATCTGTTTAGCAACTAACTTAAGACTGTCGCTTTTATCTGTTTCGGTGTGCGCGCGCATCGTAATAATCCCTCCGTAGCTCTCATCGTTTTTTCCAATCGCGCCAAAAGAAGTGTAACTTCAAAAACTTTTTATTTCACTTACGTTTAATTTCGTAGCAACGATAATATTGTTTATTTCCAATGAATCGAGCGAGTGCTATTTCTTGTTTACCCCCGTTTCCGGAGCAATCAAAACTTTCGGTGGATTGAAGCGAATATCATCGTATCGTTATTTACAGTGAAAGGGTCGAGATATTGCTCCGTACTTTATTTTTATTGTTGGTATCTGATGTATATTACATAATAAGTACGCTCTAGGAAAATGCCCCTATTTTTACAGAACATTGCACACTAGTGACAGAGAATATACAATAATATTCCATACGTAGTTACCTACTAGCGGTTCGCTCTGCTGATTTGGGTACGGATTCGAAGACGGAGGCATAATGTGGGTACAAAAATTTCATTAAAATTGACTTTTGGTTTCAGACTTAAGGAATATAGTAGAGTTGTAACGATCAAGTAAGGGGGGCGGGGAATGGATAAACCACCATAATCTATTCCAAAATATAATATAACGTAAGTTTGCGCTTACTGTGCTCATAAAGTATTCATAAATGAACAAAATTTCCGCTCAACTATCTATTTAAAAAAAGCTCCTGCGTAATACAACAAAACAGAATTACCTAAATCCTGCCGCGAAACAATTAGCGATTCATTTTTATTTATATGGATATAAAATATTTTCACCACCACAATTTCTCACTTATAATATACATAATTATAACTCCAGATCTGTTTTGATATGCGTTTGGTCGTGTGCGGTGTGAAATGAATGTCCGTCAAGCTCTCAATGTAGCATTAAGTCTCCGCGTCACGTTTTAGGGTACATTCAGACGGGAGACGTCACGCGTGCGTCTTCCGGTGCTGCCGACGTTACTACATATGTTGATAAGGCTATGAAACGCGGAATTTGAACGGACGGGACATGCAAATGACTTTTTTTATTCAGTCTGATGGGGTGGCATTGCATATTGTGTGAGACGTCCTTAGGATTTCGTGTGGAGATTTTATAATTGCGATGAATGAAGAATATGAGTTTTTTATGGCACTGCGTTAATGCTGAAGAAAGTTTTTTCATGTCATGATAAGAAAACATTCGAATTGTTCTTATTGACTACTACTCGTACCTATATAGCAAATAAACCGCAAATATAATTTGTGTAATACACACACTCACACAACAAAAATCGTCTATTGCTACGAAACTCACACCTTGACTTTAACAAAATTGATTGAAACAATTTCACGCACACATTTAAACATCTCTGCCCACTTGGGCTTGTATTTTGACGGCGGGGAAAGCCTGAATATGGCCACTCCCCTCCGGTCCGCCGCGACCGGTGGCCTGTGTTGTTCTATGACCCAGACCCCTCCCAACATCAGTGGGTCATACAAATATTTATCCCGGTACGGGGATCGCGAACCCTCAGCGAACATCGCGATGAGTCTCGGTTCAAACGGTCGTCACACACCGCTGGAGCAACTGGCTCGTCATTTAGATGTACGAATTACAAAGTAATATTTGCAGTTTTTGACAGTATATTGTATCTCAAAAACTGTTAAGAATATCTCGTTCAAGATAAATTTTGTTGCAAGTTTTCATTCAGAACTATAGCGTTATTACAGGTCTCTGGAGGGTTTCTGGAAAAAAAAAAGGTTTTGTCAGTGTCACTTCCAAGTCCCTGCCATATTTTTAATTTTTCACATAATACATCTACCTACTAAATTTCATGTATGTAGTCCCAATAGTTTCGGAGTTAAGTGACTGTGCAGATGAACAGACAGACAATACTATAAGGGTTCCGTTTTTTGAGTTCCTTATTGAATAGCAAATAGTTTTGTTTAAATTTGTCTATTCTTTCAAAATATTAAAAAATTCCACGCTTTTACGTGCTTACACTTTATGCTCGACCGGTCAACCTACTCTTTGTGTTTTCAAAACACCTTTGTCCTTTATTTCCAAAGGTGACATTTGAGAACCTTCAAACGCCACTCATTGATTGGAACTTCCACGTTTGAAGGGGGTGTTATTGAATTCGTACACAATGGAACCGGATTCAGTGTAGATAATGACGCATCTTATGTTATTGTTGTGATTGCTATTAAATGATTCCCATAAAAGAAACATCAATTGAGTTGATGAATACATAATAATGTATGTTCGGTATGTTCACATGCTTTCTTAATGAGATTCGAAGTGCGGTTGAAATGTATGTATTCTTCACGCAAAGTCCCTTACGGGGTAGGCAGAGAGTGTAAAGCGCTAGATATCCCCTTATACACTTCTACATAGCGGTTGAAATTGTATTTCTTACTGGTGGTAGAGCTCCAATGACGGAACTCGCGGGCGTAGGCACCACCGCATTACCTAATTTACTTGCCGCCAAATGGTAGTGTTCAGCACTGTCGTGTTCCGGTCAGGTGGTAATGTACGGTTCTGTAATTTCTGGCACAGAGGCATAACACCTTAGGCCTCAGGAGTGGTAACGCATCTGCATTTTGACCTTGGTCTCCGTGTAAATGTCTATAGGCTGCAGTCATCACTTAACATCAATGTGAACTGCATGCTTGTTTGCCACTGCCACTACATAAAAAAAAACTGCCATTGTTCGGCGGCGAGGGGGTCGTCACGTCCCGTCCCCGACAACCCATCATTCACGTTTTAATCATTCCTTTGCTTTATAATCTTACAATATTGACAAAAACAATACCTAAACAGATTAATTTCCTTTTAAACCCACCTTCAAACCTTTTACTTTCATTATTCTCATACAATTCTGATCCAACTGTCATTAGCAGTAAAAATTTAATTCCCTAAATTTACCTACTCGTATTTAATAATTCTATGTTAACATTTCATGAATAATGAGCAATAATTTTCAATTAAATATGTTACGCGTTACATTAAAGGCTAATTTATAGATCGCGTTCCGATTCTTGAGTCAAGGTAAATCACGCCATGGTTATACATTTTTGTACCTTTAACCTTATTGTATTAACAACCTTGACCTCAACCAATTCTATGTTTAATGCAATCTCATAGGAAATGCTAAAACTTATATCAATTGCATTCGTGGAATTAAAATGAGAAGATAATTCGCAAATTTGTACAATCTTTTCTTAAAAATATGCCCGTTTTTAGTAGGCACTAACTACGTAATCTAACTTCTGTTTTAAATACCGATCTTGGTCCATGTATTAATGACATTGGGATCATTGAAAGCATGAATGCTTGTATTTTATTGAGACTAATATTTTTCTTACTTTTATCCTTCTCTGTCCGAATTCATCTATTCAAAAGATTACTATTTTAAGTTGTGATCCGACTCGACCCATTACAAAAAATTGGGTATATTTGCATCGCGGTGCAAATCGACCCATTCGAAAAGTGCCTTTGGATAATTCACACCGCGGTTCGAATGGGTCGCGGTGCGAAACGTCCCCAAGATCCATAATACTAAGCCTGGGTTGCACAAAGATAGTTGCTAAAGTTAAAGTTTTTTGTATTACAAAGTTTTCACTTTGCGTCACAAAAAGAAAATGAAATATGCATTCTAACTGAAATGATTACTCGGAGGTTAGTGTTATTTTTTAACCGAGTTCAAAAGACGAGAAGGTTCTCAATTCGGGTGGTATATTTTGTTTTGTATCACGGATATTCTTTATGCAAATAGCTTTTTCCTATAGGTCCTTATAGCTGTGTTATATTGGTATTCATAATATTATCAACAGTATTATACTAAGTTTGAAAAATGGTGCAGCAACGTCTTCGTTAAACGAAATCACTAGAAGTATTTTAACCAAAATAAACCTTAGCCAAATATTTGCAACATGATATAAAAACGTTGTCCAGCTCTAAATAAGCCTAGCTTGAGAGGTCCTTCAGGACAAGTTAAAGTTGCCCCAACGTATATGTCCACAAATTTTCGTGGATAAGACCTAATCTATGTTTATTGTATGTATTTTACGCAGGCATACTCTCCAAGGAAATCTTTCGTACATGGCGGCGGCGGTAGGCGATAGGCATTCCTTTACGATGTTTTTATGCGGACTCTTTAAGGAGTTACTTTAACTTGCAAAGTTCTCGCCTTCACTCAAGAATTCGAAGCACCTCATTGTTATTTAAAGTTTAGTCAAAAGGGCGACCGATTTCAACGAGATCGTTGAGCGAACTCGTATTCAAGTTCAAGATACTTACCATTTTTCTGGTGTTTTTCTACCTTTTTCTTTCTGTTGAAATGGCAAATAATTTATGCGGCCGCAATTCGAGGTGGGGTTATATTCGCGTCGGTTTTCTACGGGGACACGAAGGCCGCTGGAAGGTAATGTTTTGTACGTCGGAAATAAGCCACGGATTCGCCTTTGAAGTGGGCTAGGCATGCGTGATTGCGCGCTTCCAACGTCCCGCTACCTTGACGCGTAAATGACAACCTTACATTATATGCTTTTGTTACTTACTATATCTGTGTATTAAAATTCAATTTTATCTAGGGCACGTAATCGGTGCGAAGCTTTTTCTTCTTTTTAAATAGAATATTGATAATGTTGAAAAAATTGTAACTTGTTGTGAAGATGCACGAATAGTTCATTACATCTTTGTTGTGTGGTCGATGATTACATCCTTGCACTTTGTTGTGAAGATGCACAAATAGTTCATTACGTCTGTTTTGTGTGGTCGATGATTACATCCTTGCACTTTGTTGTGAAGATGCACGAATAGTTCATTACATCTTTGTGTGGTCGATGATCACATCCTTGCACTTTGTTGTGAAGATGCACGAATAGTTCATTACATCTTTGTTGTGTGGTCGATGATTACATCCTTGCACTTTGTTGTGAAGATGCACGAATAGTTCATTACATCTGTGTTGTATGGTCGATGATTACATCCTTGCACTTTGTTGTGAAGATGCACGAATAGTTCATTACATCTGTGTTGTGTGGTCGATAATTACATCCAAAGATATTCTTATAATATCTTTGATTACATCCTTGCACTTGTCAAGGTGTAGCACCATAGTATAAGAATAACAAAATACGTTCTTTAGACTGTGATGTTAGACAACGATTAGTACAAATGTGCCTACAAAATGTAACTTTATGTATTTTACACAACACTTTTTTTTGAAGATGATACAATTTTTTTATAGGTAACAGTATTTTTTTGTCATCCTCTCTTTATTAGATACTGTACTCCAAATTGCCTTTTTTGCGTTTATTTTGTCGATATTGAGATAATAAATCAGGATAATACAACAAAAAAAGTAATGGCCGCAGTTTATTAGGTTTGTTACTCGTTTAAACAAAACATCAGGTTTTTATACTCCTTACTTTATTTGTGTCGAAGTTTGTCTTTCACGGGATCGAATAGAAAAGTTCAGATTGAGTCAGTACGGGCAACTTGTCGATTGCTTGTTTTTATTTATGGTGTATCTTTTCTATCTCCCTGCGTCGTTAGTATTGACGTATCTACAGTATTATATGACGTGACCTACCATGACCAAATAGGTCGAGTTCTGTCTGATGGTGCGGTCAAAAGTCTTAGGAATCGGTGTGCATGTATGAAGAGAATGATGAAAGTAGATGAGGCACGAGAGGTATGTCAGGACCGGGATATCTGGCGCTCTACACTCTCTGCCTACCCCGTTAGGGACCTGGCGTGAAGATACATATACAGTATTATACGAGTACGTTTAGTACGCCTCCCTCCAAAAAGGGGAGAGACTCGTACCCAGCAGTGGGACGTATAATGGGTTGCCATTATTATTATTATTATTATTATATATGATTAATCATTAATTATGTCATACTCGTAATAAGTAGCCGAAACTAGAACATTTAATGTAACATCTCTCTAAAGTTTCATAATCTGACCCTCGGATAATATACCTTATTTGGTCATAGTTCATTCTTATAGTACCTACTAATTTGATCAGTATAGGACTATAGATCGATCTGATCGATCGATAGGTCTTGCATGTCCTTGGAGAGATCTACATTTAGTTTAGATAGTGATCTGCATTGTATATATGAGTGACATTTTTGCCTTGTCTATATGTATGATAATCTCTCATTTTTTTCCGCATGTTTAAACGATCGGCGCATATTTAGTCGCATAATATACCTACTTAATCTTTGAAACAATAAGATTTTTTCTTTCTACATTGTGAGAGAATTAAGAGGAAACATTAATAAATAAGTTATTCTTACCTGGTTTTCTATAAATTTGCACGGCAACAACTTGGGTTGATTAATATGTAAGGAGGAATGTTGTTCACGCGATTAGAACAGCAATAGATTGGAACGAGGCGCGTGACGGACGGACAAAGGGATTCCAGAGGAGACTCGGCGAGTTGCAATAATGAACCACGCCCGAAGCTAGCCTACCCTATTGTCTGCGGATGTGGGGTTACATCTCCTATCTTCGACGTAAACATTTCAATCAAATCTGTTCAATGACGGTACTACACGCTTATAAAAGCTCCAAGATTTGAAATCTTTTTCATACGCCTCAAGTAAGACGAAGGGCACACGACCGTGACAACCTTATTTCTTTCCTTTTAACAAGAGTTCTTTCACTGTAAACAATGTTTCTGATGGATGCTCATCGTGCAGAAAATTAAAAAATGAAAAACTCAAGATATTTCGTTTTTCGTTAATAAATCTCCCGTTCGTTCGAGCTATTAAGTTTGAGGGCTAAACAAATTTGTTTATGGGCACGTGCTGAGATATTTCTTGTGACAAAACTGCAGCTTCTTGTTATCTTGACTAATAAAATAGTTGATTTTTATGTGCTGCACAAACTGGACTCATTTGAAAATTAATGGAGAGTCTTCCGGCTATCGTTCGAAGTTTATCTTGAAAATTTACCTAAGCTTTGAAATCGTGGTCGGAAATTTCGGTGCTCGCTGTGCATCTTTTGAACCGGCGAAACTTTTATTCCAAAGAACTTTCATTATAAATTTTCGAAGTTCCATTTCGAGATTGGGTGAGACGAATTGAAGTTTTACCAGATTTGAATCTAAGTAAGTGAAAAATTGAACTTTCCGTTTCATAATGCAACGAAGTGGAATGCTAACGACCAATGAGGTCGAATGTTTCCTTTGGATATTAAATAGTACCTTCATTATGAAGATTCTCCCAAGCTCCAAAACTTTTAGGCTTTAGTGCTAGTCTGAAACCTTGACCTTTACAACAAAAGACGGCGTTACTAGCGGAGAGGTTACTGATTTGGCAATCCACTCTTAACTTTCTGAACTTTTTTGCTTAAGAGTAATAGGCATTTCGATTCATCTTATTCTAGCATTAGGCATATATAATGTTGTAAAATACTACCTCCGACTTTATATGCGGTACACGTTACCCCGCGAAATATTTGTTTTTTTTTCTTGAGATACGTTGTTATATCAAATAGGTACCGAAGTTTTGGAGTGTGTGAACAAGACTTTTTTCAATACAAAAGACTCGGTCGAATGCCAATTATCGAGGTGTTATTACTTTAGAAACGTGGTCAGTAAAAACTGGGCGAATGCGTTAGACAGCGATCGATCAGATCGATGTGACTCACATTGTGATATCTTTTTACTCATCATCATTCCAGCTAAAACTTGTGTATCCCGCATGTCGCACCAAAACTTTTGACAACATTTATTAAGTGCTTTTTGTTGAGACTCCGATACGGTTCGAAATTAGGTAACGAATTAAAATGAATAGGTTTTGTTGCTTCACAGTTAAAATTTGGTATTTCAGATTAATCCTTTATGGATGAGGATTGCTCCGCTAGCTAAATCGTTTTTCATTATCTATATATAGAAAAAATCAATTGCTGTTCGTTAGTCTCGCCTAAACTCGAGAACGGCTTTACCGATTTGGCTAATTTTGGTTTTGAATTATTTTCGGAAGTCCAGCGAAGGTTTAAAAGGTAAGAAAATATAAAGAAATTGAAGGGAAATAGTAAAAACCATAATTTCATTTCTTCATACAAATAGTCCGTATCTATCAAACCTTTGACACATTATTTCATTCTGAGGTAATACGAAGTTTGCCGGGTCAGCTAGTCAGATATAGATATTACATAAGTACGATGCATGTAGGGGGACCGATATATATTCTCACGCATACGTTGGTTTATTTTAAAAGATCAACTAGACAGTACGAGTATGAGTTCTTCTTTGTATTTGAACTAACTTAAATGTGAGCTTTCAGTCCGGCGGACCGTATCCGCCGACAAATTCGCTGTCGCTACACACGACCGGATTGGGTCCGGTGGACTGATTTGTACTATAATAGTCGTAACACACGATTTGGTACGGAGTGGACAGCGGATTCGGTACGCTCCGAACCAAATCTGGCCGTGTGTAGCGACAGTGAATTTGGTCCGATGCGCGATCCGATTGGTCTAGCCGTTATATCTTCTATTTTCGACACCTGTAACTTCGTTGACGAAGACATAATTTAAGAAGTTGCGGCACTCTTGTTTCAAAGTTACTACCGTAACTTTTTTCTTTAATCGTCACAGACACATACATCTCTCACACAATTGTAGGGTAAGGATTGTATATAGGGATTGCAATCCTGCAAAGTGGGATCCCGCAATCCCGCGGGATCCCGCACCTTTTAGCAATCTGGTGGATCCCTTCATCCCGCATTTCAATCCCGCGGGATTGAAGAAGCTGCGGGATTGCAATCCCTAATTGTATATTATTACATCAAATATTATTTTTTAATGCAGTAAAATTCTATTGTTGTTTTTTTTTTATTAATCATGTTATGTTTTTAACATCTCGTAGAGCATCGTTACATCAACGTGTGAATGAAATCATTATAAAAAGGAAACGAGACCTGCGTAGTTGTGTCGACTGAATCCAACTATTGTCTGTGATAGCTTTAGTCACGCAAGGTAAGGGTTGCGTCGCACAATCAGCGACTATCCTTTTAATCAGTTCGTTAATAATTTTAATAATTGTACTATGTGTTGTATGTGTTGTTGTATTGTTCACGAATAACAAAACCTGATGAACAGAATAGAATAAAACGAGGGCAGTTTTTAGTGATGATTAATATTGTCGGCGTTATTTTGAATGAAAAATAAAATATTGATTTAGAAGAGAAAACATTACTTAGTAGTTTTTTCAGAATAGCGAGCTTAGTTAAGTCGAGTCCGAAGTCAATATTTTTTTTAATTTCAAACTTTTCTCGCATGTGTTATTGCGAAAAATAAAAATATGGCAATTAATGGAAATGTTCATAAGACTGCCTCAGTAGCCTAGTGGTAGCAGGCCACTACTACTACGCTGGAGGTCCTGGGTTCGATTCCCGGGTCGAGGGTTATCAGAGATAACGGTTTAAAATCCTTTATCTCTGGTTCTATTGGGATTTTTTCCATTTTCTGGAACTTTCTCAGTACCTCGGAGTTTGGTAATGTGCCCGGAGATGGCAACAGGCTCGCCACCTGTTACATGGGCCAAAACGTAACCGGCGAATCGTGGGTTTTTGCATGTATGCTTGAATGCATGCATTTACCTCTGCCTACTCCTTCGGGGATTACAGGCGTGAAGTTACGTTTTTTTTTGTTCATAAGACAAATTGTAATTCAGAATAATGAAAAAGTGTTTGATTAAATCCCTACTTCCCTACTAATATTATAAATGTAAATGTGAGTTTGTTTGTTACACTTTCACGTGAAAACTACTTAACCATTCGTCATAAAACTTTGTTCACATGTTCTTGGAGGTATTTAAAGTAACATAAGATACATTTTATTAAAAGAAAAAGTACACACGGACGAATTCGCGGGCAAAAGCTAGTAGTTTTCATAAATTGCTGGGTTCACTTTTATTAATAACAGACTAGTACATACTTCAGTAGGTACCTACTCGGTACATTTATATTAAGATTCCTCATTTTAGGCGAGCGAATGATTTTATATAGAAAAACATTTTTGAATCTCTTCATCCGTAAACCGCTGATCCCGACAGATTTAATTGACTATCGCACTTTAAACAACCATCGTCGTAAGACGAGAAGAAAAAATGTTAAGAATAATGCTAATCGATTTATTATTTATCGTAACGTTGGTTGCAACGTAGTGGAAAATATAAATCATCCCGTCGAAATCCCATCAACAGCATAATAAATAATGTATTGGAGTTTAGTTGGAAACTCAAAGGCTTACATTTATTAATTAACGTTCATTTCATGTTTTATATTGAAACATCAAAAGGTATTGTGTAAAATTCACGAGCGGATTGGTGGAAATCACTAAACAACAGATATTTTGAAAAGATATTATTTTTAATGAATTGCTAACGAGTTGGCTGTGTTTTACTTTAGAAAGTTTCGTTTTTTTGCGTTTCGTCTTGCCAGGGCGTTGACCAAGCGTTGCCTAGAAATATCACATTATATTTTTGTCTGTGTCCATCGACAGGTACGTAACAGACGTAACTGTGCAGACTACCTTTAAATAAAAAATCCTCAGTTTTTACGCGCCGTCGTCATTGATATACAAGTATATCAATGGCCGTCGTACTATTTTTGTATAGTTTCACATTATCTCATTCCGGCAAACCGGAATCTTCTATATTTGTGGCAATTGCATAATTTAATGTTACGTGATAACTTTAGCCTTAATTGTAAATCCCATGCTGCCAAATTGTTTATAGTCACAATTTAGATATTGTAAAAAAATCGATATTTGATTTTTAATTATATTATTTTTCTGTCGTGTTGATATGTAAAAGTTATTCTACTGTATGTACCTGCCTATTTTATAGAAAAATTATCGGCAAAGGCCCTTACAAAAAATAGACATATTACGACATTGAAAAACAGGCATCATATCTGAGAACATGTTTACTTACTATGTTTAGGTACTATGAAATTATTCAATCGTTTTTTGTAAACATTTACTAGGCATGCGATGTGTGTGTAAATTCTTTACTCGTGTGGATTTGTTTGGTTTTACAACTGTTTATTCTTACTCTATATGCGCTCGGCTAATGGTATTCATAGCCGTGCGGCCAGAAGAGGGTCGGAGTTCGAACGCTTAGCGGTCGTGCGTGTTGTCTATTTCATATGTCCATGTTGATAGCTTTGAATGATGAAAAATTTTAGCGGTCAGATGTTATAATAGTAGTAACACACGACCGGATTCGGTACGTCGGACTGAATCTGCCGACCAAGCCTTCGCGTGCGGTAAGCATAGGACTTGATTAATAATAATTAATTATGTCCGCCGGACTCCTCTACACACGGCCAGATTTGGTTCAGAGCGTACCGAATCCGCGGTCGGTTCCGTACCTAATCCGGACGTGTGTTCCTACTATAAGCAAAACCGACAATCTGATCATAAGCGAAACGAAATGACAAAATAAAATGACAGACCAAAGGGGTAAAGCAGGGTGAGTTCGCAATCCACTAGTTCACCTTAATATTCGGCTAAGAATGGCTCCCAAAAAGGACTTGTCAGCTAAGTTATTTAAACAAAATTCGTGGATAATACTCGAGAGTTGATAGTCAACACGATAGTTTAAGACAAAAAACCTCGAGTTTCCATTTGAATGTATCAACTGAACTGTTTTATCTCGAGTACCTACTGCGGTGGAAGATATGCTAAGCCGTTGATCACGGTTATCGTTTAATTGCGGTAACTGGTGGAGCAGCTCAGGTTTTGTAGTTAATTTAACTTTCGTGTTTGACCACTAGTGTTATTCGTATTATATATCGTTTAGGTTACGTATTTGTTTATCATTGTTAAGCTACAGTCATAATTGTAACTTTTTATATTAAAATGTTATTTCTTCATCAAAAACCATTATCTATATATACTTATTATAAAACAAAGTCCCCCGCCGCGTCTGTCTGTCTGTCTGTTCACAATAAACTCGTAGACTACTGCACAGATTTTCAGGCGGTTCTCCCAATAGATCGAATGATTCTTAAGGAAGGTTTCTGTATATACCTAATATGTTAAATGTTGAGCAAATTGGTGGAAATTTTGTGGTGAATGTTCGAAGTATCAGAAAAATGCAGTCGCTGACCGCATAGCTTTCATCGAAGACGCTGCCTTTGAGATATTAAATAAAAAACAATGTATGGCAGAGTATTTTTTGTTTGATATATCTACAAAAACTGTTTTAAGGACACCTTACTATACCCATTATTTCTTCCTAAAACTTACGGTACGGTAATGGAATTCGGGACCTCCTTGATTCTTTTTAATGGGTATTAAAGCCATGTCTTTTACATTTATTGTATGACAGAGCTATGTTTGCCGGGTCAGCTAGTTTAGTCTAAAAGTCGAAGAATAAGTGCCCAAATAAGTAACAAGTGATCAAAAACTCTACTTCTAAATATACCTACCCATATGTATATTTATTTTTATGCTAAGTCAATCAGGGCACAGAGTATATTTAGTAGAGTTAAGAAAACGTTTGGATAAACTTCTTGGTATTATTATTTATGATTTTCTAATCCAACAAAGATCTTCAGTAGGATCTCAAATAGCAACATAATTTAATATATATTACTGTCCCCTTTTCTGACCAAACGATGTGTCTTGATCCGAGTGTGTCTACCGATATGGCAGTGAACGTTGGCAAGTTTGGGGGATTATCCGGATAATGCAATTACGCTTCGCTCGCCGCCGCAGATGCCGCCTCAGCGACTTTCATACCGTTTGTCATGTATCCTATTCTGATTCAGATGTTTATTGGCTTCTTATTTGATGAATATTTATGCCAAGTTTTGTTTAGGCACAGAGCGTAGATCGCCACGGACCTAGCTCTATCTTTGCAAACCCTCTTTGCTTCTTCTTTATTTATTTTTCTCTTCATGCATTAGAGATTTAGGATACTCTATACCTCTATCTCCACCGAAATTGTAAGTATATTTGTATTATAGGTGGGTATCTTCCGAGTTAAAGGCTTTAATAAATAATTTAATTAAAATATTCCAAGGTAAGAATCTTCCGAATATACTCAACATATTTGGTCAGCGAAGGTCATCTTGGTCCCTCGTGCAGACATCATATTAGTATTAAAATTTGTTCCTTAATTCGCTATATTTCTCTAAAGTACGGCGACGTCTATTCAAATCCATGTAGGTATTTACTGATATGGTAGTAGGTAAACGTCGGCAAGTTTGGGGATTATGCGGATAATGCAATTACGCTTCGTCCGCCGTTGCAGATCGCCACCTCAATAACGGTCATACCGTTTACTAAGCTCTTGTATATCATTTATATATTGATGCGTCAGCTTATAATTTGATTTTTGTGCTGTCTCTTTTAAATTTTAAAAATTAGCAAAAATAAAAAAATTGTTCACTTGCTTTCTCACGAAAACATGTTTAATTCCAGGGCCATTTACAAAAAAAATCCTCAAACGAATTAGTGAACTAACATAATTTTTCTTTCATTTTTAGAACAATAAGTTTTCTGTTTTAGATGGTTTTCTTAAATCAGTCTCTTAATGATTTACTTTTTTGATATCCCAGGTAGCATTATTTTCAACGCCTACTCTAATCACAGCATTTTGTCCACTTGTCTCGTATTGTATATTTTAGCCCGATGTCGGAACAAACGCTTGATACGAGCGTGTCTACCGATATTGGTAATGAACATCAGCAGGTTTGGGGGCTTATCCGGATAATGCAATTACGCTCCGATCGCTGCATCAACAACTACGCCGTTTGTCACGCCTTTACCCAGATTCTGCTCCTTAGTTTTTGTTTCTTATGTTTTCTTTTAACAATTTGATTAGATTTTTATGTCTGTTAATGATTTTTCTATTTATGTGCTTTAATATCTGTTCCATTGCCTTCCTCAGTACAAAGGCTTATTTTCTCCTGGAAATTGTTATCTTTTCCAGTCCAAAAATGTTTTGAAGTGCCAAACCGGTATACAGTTTACATTGATGGTAAGTAATATTTGTAGCCTCTATAAACGTCGGCCATGAAACCAGAGATTCCAATGGCACTCCTCAGGTCTAAGGTATTATGCCTCTGTGGTGTAAATTACAATGCCGTACATTACCACCTGACCGTACCACGATAGTGTTGAACATTATCAATTAGCGGCAAGTAGATTGGGGATACGGTGGTGCCTACGCCCGCAAGCTCCATCACAGTAGTTCTACCACCAGATAAATGTTGACTTCGCGTCGTTTAGAAATGATTATTACGTTTATGATCGTTAGTACTGGAAGGTATACCTGTCATCATATTCCCTAATATATTTAATTTATTCCTCAAGCAGACTAATTAATTTCCTCTTCGAAATATGCCCTAACTCTCATCAGAGATAACTGCAATTGAGTTAAGTGTCAGTAAACTAATTCCACATATCACAGACAAAGATTAGACGATCAAAGTACGTAATTGAAACGTTGATCGTAAGTGAATATCGCTATAAAATATGGCCCGTGAGCTTTAATAGATTGACGTCTGTTACACCATGTGCTTAGCATAAACAGGCTTCAAGTTATTATTCATTTTGCAGGCGAAAGAATTGTGATTTGCTTGAAATGATTTACATGGTATGAAATTGTTGATTGGATCTATTTTATTTTAATACAGTGTTTTTGTTCATAGATATCTATACACAGAATGGTTGAGTAGAATGTTGATTATAATATAAAAGTTAAATTATTACAATGACCGATCTAAATCATCAATAATATACCTATCTTCAAATGGAGCGCCAAATATCCTGGTTTTTACATACCTGTTCTACATACATCACTCTCTTGATACATGCACGTCAATTCTGCAGACTCTTGAACCCATGAATAAAATAAATCATAGCCTAGGTGTTCCTTCTTTAGGTGTTTTCCATTTTTATAATTTCGTAGTTGTCTCAGTTTAAACGCTAATTACATTACGAAACAGTGAAAGTCTTTAAATCTCGATTATCTTGAAAATAAATCAAGCATATCACAATTTGCGTAGAAATGTGACCGTACCGAACCGCACTGCGTAGACGCATGCCGCAGAAGTCGGATGTGGTTCGAGTCGGTTTCACCCGAGTTTCTCTGAAAAACATTACCAATGAATCTCGCACAGTAATCCCTTAGAAACCTATACATTGTATTTTTTCCTTTCATCATTATCTTTATTTAAAAGAACAATTAATTACATTGTCGCACTGGTCGCAAATCTAGGTTATCAAAATAGCAAATAAATCAAGAAATGTGACGGCGCTTACCGCAGAAGCCGGATATGGTGCGAGTCGGTTTCACCCGAGATTATCTGACATACGTTACTTGTGAATCCCGTATAGTGATCCTTGTGAAACCATAAAATGTATTTATGCCTTATCTTCGTGTAAAATAATAGTTTATTACCGCATTGTTTACAATTATTAATTATTGAGCGAATATATCGACATGGTATCAATCACAATTTCCCTAAAATGTGTCACAATTTACGTAACCGATGAATCCCGAATGGTGATGTAGAAAAAAACAAAAACCTGTTGATGAGTTGAATGAAGCCACACTAATGACATGAAATTCGCATCAGTGGTTGGATCCATATTTATTTTCAACTAGCTGACCCGGCATACTTCGTATTGCCTCACAATGAAATGATGTGTCAAAGGTTTGATAGATACGGACTATTTGTATAGGAAAATGAAATTGTGGTTTTTACTATTCTTCTTCAATTTCTTCATATTTTCTTACCTTCTAAACCTTCCCTGGACTTCCAAAAAATCATTCAAAACCAAAATTAGCCAAATCGGTCCAGCCGTTCTCGAGTTTTAGCGAGACCAACGAACAGCAATTCATTTTTGTATATATAGATATAGATTACCTATGTTAAAAAACTAACGTCGATTGGGTCTCTCTTTCGTGTAAGTTTCATTTGCAACTGGTTTCCTTTGAAGTCTGTTTATTCAACTATTTTGCTTTAACGTGATTTATTTAGAAATCCTTAAACATTATGTGATATTCATAATAATAGAAACAGTGACAAACAACATGACAGCAGCCTGTAGACAATCACACAAAAACTCGAGGTCAAAATGCAGAAGCGTTGCCACCTCTGAAACCTTAGTAGTTTTTATGTCTCTGTGATAGTTGTAGGCCCCGTAGGAAATTCATTACCATCTAACCAGAACACGATAGTGCTGAACACTACCATTTGGCGGCAGACAGACTAGGTAATACGGTGGTTCCTACACCTGGAACTCTACCACTAGTACCTACTATTCTCATAGCCACATTCATTTGGCTGATGAAGTATTATATAAGTCTATTGTTTAAGCATATACTTATTATCTGATAACGAAAATACTATCAAAAATGGCGTAAAAATAAAGTTAGACAAAAATGTATGCGATGACATAAGCTTTTTTGAATTAACAGCGCCGCTAACATTTTTGCGTTTATTAAAGACGTGGGACGCGGCGACTTATAAAAGAGCAATCCAGTGGCGGATTACTTTGATAAAGGTTTTCATTAGACGTGAAAGGGAGTGAAATAAGAGATGTAATTTCGTTCTCGTGTTGAAACCGCTTCAGTGCGGGTCTGAAAACTCTGAATGAAATAAGTATTTGCAAAACGTGTCCAATTCTATTTATGTATGTTTAAGTATGAGAGGTATCACATGATACTGAATACCTAAAAATATGGCCTTCTAACGTAGGACTTATTAAACGTTATACTGGCGTGAAGATACACACATACACACCAAAAGATATTGCTGACATGCTTTGGTGATTTCACTGCAGACGAGTATAAGAAGATTACCGGCTTATGGTCGTTAAGCGTAAAGCCGCTAAACACTTTATCGCTCTCATATTATTTGTATATAATTATAATATAACATTGTGTTGTCGTTTAGATTTCTGTGCGTATTAATTCTTCATTAATATGTCCTGTCAACAATTATAATACCCAACTTGAAGCCTTGTATCCTACGATATTTATTTGACATGTTTTTGCTCCGTGGGATATGTTATGGATTCAATGTGTCACCGGTAAGTGATGTCAATTGCTGTAAATATTTTTCCGGCGTGTCATAAAAATGGTCTGTGCAATATAACACGTCTAAATCCGTTGAAAGTTTAAAGCTTCAGTGAATTCTATTTCTAAATTGTAGCACCGAACTCGAAGCCATGTGCGATTCTAAATCAATGGATGAAACATAGGTATATTCCACAAACACAATTGTTGTGTGTGCCGCGTCGTGTATCATTTTTACAATACATGCGCGCCTGAAAAGTAGCACAGTTTTCAGATTGTATAGGGAGAGAAGAAATTGAAAACAAAGTTTGCCTCACAATCCAACACGCTCGGGGAAAATGGAAAAACAAGTACGAGTCGCCTTTGTTGTGGGAACGCGACTGTGGGCTTATTTTAGCGGTTTTATCTTTTAGCCGGTCGGTAGCAAATGTCGTTAGTCATTGTCGACCGTCGATGTGACGGCACGACGCCACGACACCCGGGAAGTTTGACACGATAATTATACCACGACGATCTCACGGTTTATAGGCTGTCTTGTGATAAATCTTGTTATTACCGTCGTAAAGCGTCAGGTGGGGTGCGCTGAAAAAGAATATTATGAGTCTTTGAGATGTGGTATTAACGAAAAACATCGTATCTATATTCAGACCAATGAATATTACTTTTTTTTTGTTTTATGTCATGAAGTGGCGATCATCATCCATTACTCATGGGACTCCACTCCTGAGGTTATCACCTGACCGGAACAAGATAGGGCTGAACTCTACCATTAAGCGACTAGTAAAGCAAGAATTGGTAAAGCGGTGGTGGCTAGTGTGCCTACGCCGGCGATGTCCGTTACATGAACACCAGTGAAATGAATAGGTTTAATTTATTATAATGATATTTAAAGGTATTTTGTTTGGATATTCTCAACAGTAACATGAGTTCTCGGAACAAGGTCTAGTAATTTCTTGTCTAATCTCAGATTATGTAAATAAGGTAAAAAAAATATTATACGAAACCGTTTCACAGGAACACGTGTTGTGCGAACGTTGCTTAATATTGTAATGTATCAAAAATGGAATAAGCTCGGATATTTTTCGTGTACCGTCGTATAAGTGCTACTTTACGTAGGACCTGTTACAATGTTTTGTTGGAAATATTTTTGCCTTTTTATATGTCTGAAGTAGCAAACGAGTGTACTGTATACTTTTATGGTGAGTGCTTTGATGTTTTGCTATTTTATGCACGTAAAAACGTGAGATGAAAACCGACAAAAAGAAGCACTTTGAAGTATTTTAACCTCTGCCCTTATGAACTGCGTAAGCGAAGAAAACAAAGATCTATTTGTAGACCGTCCATCTAATTTAAACAAACTTTCTATACAAAGTACCAAAAAAACAATATTGCACGTTGTCGTGTATACCTACAAACCCGTACGATTCGTCAGTTGGGTGGGTATATTATATATTTTTTATTGAGTCTCGGTATCACATGTAATTGTAACCAATAAAACTAAGGCCCCATGCAATATTATAAAAGCTGGCAAGCCTACGCTTGCTACGGCGGGCATGTTTCCAAACTCCGGAGGTGGAAATTTTTACGTAATGATTATGGCAAACAGGCCTACATGGTCAGTGAATACTGCAGCCAATAAACATCTCTACAAAAACTGGATGCCGAAAGGCCTCTCGTAGGACTCTTGACGCCGTTTGAGACCATTTGAGTTGTTTTGCCTCTGCTATAGTTAGTAAGGGCAATACACTATCATGTTACAAAACTATAGCGCTGAACACGCGTACCTACGCGCTGGAACGGAGCTGGAACGCCAATTCGGTTTCGGGCAGTATAGTATCACTTGCTGCGCGACTATAGGTTTAGGATTGATCTCGAAACCATCAGTGTATTGGTCTGTAACATCAAGGTAAAGCCTTTAGAGGCTTAACCCTGAAGTTAGAGAGGTTAGCCTCTTTACCAGAGTCGCCGTAATCGTTTTAAAATGTTGATATAAACATTTGTCATTGTATGCAAATCGATTTAATAACGAGATGCACTATATAACATTCACTTCCAACCTGCTGCAAATACTAAAAAATATAAGTAATTAAAGATCTTGCTTACCAGGTTCAAAGCGTTATATACCTATTCGATTTTTACTGCGTATCGAACATCCGACTAAGCTCAACGTAATGAACACGGCTGCCAATACATGTATTATCTATTACGCATTGATCGTAATAAGGGATCTGTCATCGTTCAGAACTTTGAAACATTTAATAGAGCCGGGCCCCACTCTCGGATCTAATGAATCCTTTGACGTTGATTGAAGAGTTGTACCTACTTATAGTAATTACACGAAAAGCTACTATGATGATAATATTTCAACGGATAACAAAAAAATCTGGTGCGGCCGAGTTGAAATCTGGTGAGATTTTGACATAGTGTGTTCCGTACGCGTTTTTGTTTTGATTTGCTTAGTTGAAGCGCGGGATAAAGGTTTTGGAGAAACTTTATTAGTGGATTGAGGTAGATATCTAATGCTCCTTGGGACATCGTGGTGTACAACCACGTAAATAAAAAAAAACATTTAATTAAATGTTAACATTTTTAGGGATCCAATGATGTGCAAATGGAACTCTTCATGAGCCAGCGATTAGGTGATACCTTTAGTAATTTGTAGTGTAGGGCAAATTTCAATTGTAGAATTAAATTAATAGTCGATCCATTGATCAACGCGCAATATATTTCTATAGTTTTAATCAATGGCTGCCACATGCGGCATTCTCGTGAACGGGTGCTGATTGTAAGGACTGGTCTGTTGTGCTAAAGGTATAGGCATATGCCATAGGATGTAAAGTGGGTTCTAGGATTAGGGATAGTCGTTAACCTTGACGGCAGACCCCTAAATTTTTTGTACCCTACGATGTTAACTGGTCTGTTGACCGTTGGACGTTAATGAATCTCTATTGATTACAATGGTGATGAAAAGTAGGTACTGCATGATATCTGTGACGTTTGTACAAACTTTTTGTAGAGAAATAAAAGAAACACTGAAGGAAACGTAATGATGGGGCCTGCAACATCTAGATAAGTAGCCCAGCTGTGTTACCACAAAGCTGTCGAAACCTAATATCTAAGCGTAGGCTTTTTGTTTCCCCTTTTGATTACCATTGTATGAGTAGCGATTTACCCAGAGATAAGAATTCATTCAGTTATCATCCTCTTAAGTTATTCGATTCCATGTATTTCTTACCGTGAGTTTGCATTGATGAAACATTTACATAAAAACATGTTAAATGGTTTGACAGCAGTGCGAACGCTAGCACCAACAAGACATTTATCGCAATACATACTTTATGCGACCATCATCATGTTTAATGTTTTTAGTGCAAACTAGGGGATAGTCTAGACGTGAAACGTATAGTAATAGTAAAAGACGGAAACAAAGATGTACCGAAAATAATAGTAAAAAGTATAATATGCTTAGATTAGTGATAGGTTGGTTAAACACCTTGACTGCAGATCCCTAAAATGGTGCATGCGCTGCCTGACGTTTCCTGATGGATGTGTATCAGGTTTTTTGTGCCTGACTATGGATACGGATCTCTTGGTCGTTAATGAATTTCTATTGATTACGATGGTGATGAAGAGTATGGCTGCATAACATATGAAATCTGCGATCTCTATAGAAACCTTTTGTAGCTTTCTTATCTAAAAGACAAATGTATAGTATTTTTTATATTTCACTGTAGAGTTGTCAAATGTATATCAGTGGAATGTATATTTCATCAGGGTACGCGCAGTAGAAATAAGTAGTGGAATCCAGATAAGAGATGTTTTTTTTTCTGAAATCGATTCTTTCTTTTTGCATTTTTCGACCCTGTTTCGATAGGAATATTTACTTTAATTGATATTTCTCAGTATTTTATCGACTGTAGGAGTCTACAGAGACAGCTCGACAGTCATTTGAATTGAATAAATTATGCATCACTATTAAAATAGGTACAGAACGTTGGCTCTCTATTATTTGTTAGACGTTAGATTTTCTTTTATCGTTTGATACCTTGCTTTGTGTGCCCATGCATGTATAGGCAAATAGGCATTGCCACGGTATACTATGTACGCATTGCACTCGAATGTGACCGGGTTGATTTTACCCCAGTTCCATCTAAGATTGGCGCGGAAATAACATTGTGTTCTCGGAATCCGCAATTAATGAGAAAGAGAGAGATGTAAAAAAATATTAAATGAAAGAAAAAATTGTTCTAAAACGCGTATAAATAAACTGTGCATTGTGCATACTATTCGCGTTGAAAAGACGAGCGAATTCGACGCGGTCTGTAGCGCCCTTAATATTTTTTTTGCATTTATTTTCTGACTGTTTGATTGCTTGTGACGTCAAACAATATCTTATTTTGATAAATTTAACTGAATTTATACTACTTATCTTATTTTCAATTTGATATTAAATAAGCGACTGCGTTTACGCAAAAATGTACCTTACGGCTTTATTACTGTATGATCTGGTGACAAAGGCAATTTATACTTCGGTACATAATAATCTTCATATATTGTATTATTTCGTTTATAATTATAATGGTTTATTTGCTTCACTACAATATTAAAGTTCATTTAACTCAGTAACAGGAGGACATTAAAGTAATAATTATACCGTGGGAGACTGGTGCCTTAACTTAGCCATGGTCTTTATTTCAATGTTATTTAGGTATGTTTCATTTACGAAAATTAAATCACATCATACATCCCTATTAAACTATACAACCATAACAAAAGTATAAAATTGCGCCTCCATAAATATTAGGTGTTAGATTTATTTCTATACTTTTATAAGTACCTTTATCTATCCTTCCATATATCTATAATAGACAATACAGAATAAATAATATATTTGAAACGTGCACTCGCACTTAACCGGTTTCATTTTATCCCAGTTTCGTTTCAGATTGCCGTGGAGATAACATTGTGTTGTCCCCCGCAAGGGGACAGGTAGTCCCAGACGAAATTACCGCTCGGAATCCTCTATGAATGGGAAAAAGGGAGGTGTAAAAAATGCGCCGCGTTGTTCTGGAACGCGTACAAAAATACTGTGAATACTATTCGCGTTCATAAGGCGAGCTGAGTTAGTGTTAGGTATGTTGGAATTCTGTATAGAATCGAGGGCGCCGCGCCGGTCTGTAGCGCCTTTTAATTACTTTTTTTTTTGCTAATTTTTTCGACTGTCTGATTGATTGTGACGTCAAACAACACATCATTATGCTAAATACAAGTAAATTTAAAACTACTTATTTTATTATCAAAATTTTAATCTAATAAAATAAATATAATTGGTGTTACTGCCAGTGCCCAAATTCTAGTTATATTATTATAGTTTTCGCGAGCTAAGCTCATTGATATGAAACTATTTTTACTGATTTATTCCACGTATATTAAACTAAAACGATTATAAATCATCTTACTAGATGTGGCACTCGCACTTGCCCGGTTTCATTTTACCCCAGTAACATTGTGTTGGCCCCCGCAAGGGGACAGGTAGTCCCAGACGAAATTACCGCTCGGCATCCGCAACGAATGAGATAAAAGGAGGTGTAAAAAATATTCCACGCTGTTCTGGAACGTGGAAATAAATACTGTGCATACTATCTGCGTTGAAAAGGCGAACGGAGTTGGTGTTGGAATTCTGAATAGATTCGAGGGCGCCGGTCTGTAGCGCCTTTAAACGTATTTTTGCATTTTATTTCGACTGCGTGATTGCTGGTGACGTCAAACAATGTTTTAATTTGCAAAATATAACCTAATATTATGCTACTTGTCTTATTTTCAATCTTATATCGATTCAATCGATATTATTGGGCGACTGGCGACTTTAATATACGTATATGAAAAAAGTATTCGTTACATTTCAATTATTTACCTACCTACTACAAAACTGTGCACAAAGTGTCTTGGTCTACAAAACGAAGTCAGTTTGTACCTACACATATTTTTGATATAATTTATGTATAAAGTTTGTATTTAATTTACAGTTGTTAAATAACTTCGCATATTAAACTACAACATACCTATTAACAATCATCTGCGGGCACATCGGTAATGTGCTCCGAGATGTCAATAAGACCACCTGTTATACAAAACGGAACTGGCGAAATGTGGGTATTTGCATGTGTATGGGACATACATGCATTTTTATGATGCACCGTCGGCACTTTGCCGCCGCGCATCGGTTTACGTATAACGCAATAATTCAGTTCTCGTGCGGTCACCATAAACGCCGGTTCTCATTTACCAATTCTACAATTTGACCAGTTCGCGTCGGGTTACCATTCCACGCGTGCTATCTTACCATCTTTTACCATTACCATTCAAGTTCACGTTCGGCTACCATTACCGCGTGTGCTCCCGTATTTATTCCGGCTACTTAATTGTACCATTTGCACCATCATTATAATAAGTTACCAGTAATAAACCATACCGTATCTAATCCTAATCTACGTCTTTATATTTCTCCTCCAACAACCCATACATTTTGGTCCTTCGAGCCGGATATACATGCATTTTTATGATGCACCGTCGGCACTTTGCCGCCGCGCATCGGTTTACGTATAACGCAATCAAAATGTATGGGTTGTTGGAGGAGAAATATAAAGACGTAGATTAGGATTAGATACGGTATGGTTTATTACTGGTAACTTATTATAATGATGGTGCAAATGGTACAATTAAGTAGCCGGAATAAATACGGGAGCACACGCGGTAATGGTAGCCGAACGTGAACTTGAATGGTAATGGTAAAAGATGGTAAGATAGCACGCGTGGAATGGTAACCCGACGCGAACTGGTCAAATTGTAGAATTGGTAAATGAGAACCGGCGTTTATGGTGACCGCACGAGAACTGAATTATTGCGTTATACGTAAACCGATGCGCGGTGGCAAAGTGCCGACGGTGCATCATAAAAATGCATGTATGTCCCATACATATTCCGGGGCGAGAAAGATGAGAAAATAAGATAAAAAATAAGAAAGTGAATTATGGCGATGATGTACAAGGTGATAGAACAATTTGTGGTGATTAACAAGATGATGAAACAATATTTCTACTTAGAACCTAAAAGTCCATCGAAAAGTCTTCGCGAAATCGGTTACGATAGCAAGGCGACGTAGCCTTGTCAACGCCCGCACTATCACTTACACCTTTGTCTACGCGTGACACTTCATCACTTTCACACACTTGCACATTCACATTTTTACCTTTGGCACTGGTAGATTGGCTCTCTTTAGCACACTGTACCTCCTCACTGGTGTCCTCCCTGGCGGCGGGGCACGCGCGCGGCCGCCGCAGGCGCCGACACGCCCACAGCCCGACCGCCGCCATCGCCGCACTCAACAACACGTAGATAATGACATAGTGGTGTATGTCATGGTAAGAAATCTGACTAATTATACCATCCTGTGACTTCATTTCTCGAATTTGATTTCTAATGGTATCAAAATCACTATCGAACGAGGTGGTATTCACATCAATACTTGCATTTGGTATGGATATATTTATTACATGGTTTATAGAAGGTATACTCGGCGCCATGATGTCTGGATGAGTATTGTAGGTAGACGAAAACAGCTTATGCGCAGTTATTGTGAAGGTCTCACCTTTCATTATGCAATCTCTTTCTAATGTAATAATCCCGGCGCCGGACAGTCTCTCAGCTGTGATCAGCTGACCGCATATAATCCTTAAAGGGCAGTGACCGCAGCAAGAAAACAGAAAACTATTGGAACTACTCATTCTAGTCCAAGTAGGCTTACAAGCCATGAAATTGGTTTTGCAGGTGTTACTGGTGTGACCTTGGACACACAAAGATTGGTCAGTTTTATACTGGTAAAGAGGTTCGTGTAACGGGCATAAATAGGTGTTATCATCGTACTGTATACATTTATGGAAATCGTCATTTGACAATGGTAAATAAATATCTTTTTTCAGATTTATAGCGACGTGTTCGGCTATAGGAAGTAGGGTGACAAAGCGATCATTTATTTTCCTTGGTATTGGAATTAAATGGTAGATATCGTACAAGTCACGACTGACAATTGGTATTTTTATTTCGAATATGAGATAGGCAGATGTGGACGGTCCGTTCCTTGACGTCACAAACGCCGGTTCTCATTTACCAATTCTACCATTTTAACAGTTCGCGTCGGGTTACCATTCCACGCGTGCTATCTTACCATCTTTTACCATTACCATTCAGTTCACGTGCAGTCACCACAAACGCCGGTTCTCATTTACCAATTCTACCATTTTACCAGTTCGCGTCGGGTTACCATTCCACGCGTGCTATCTTACCATCTTTTACCATTACCATTCAGTTCTCGTGCAGTCACCATAAACGACGGTTCTCATTTACCAATTTTACCATTTTACCAGTTCGCGTCGGGTTACCATTCCACGCGTGCTATCTTACCATCTTTTACCATTACCATTCAAGTTCACGATCCTCTACCATTACCGCGTGTGCTTCCGTATTTATTCCGGCTACTTAATTGTACCATTTGCACCATCATTATAATAAGTTACCAGTAATAAACCATACCGTATCTAATCCTAATCTACGTCTTTATATTTCTCCTCCAACAACCCATACAGCATGTATGCTTGAATGCATACATTAACTTCAGCTTAGTCCTTCGGGGTATACAGGCGTGAAGTTGTGTACTTACGTTTTTTTAATATAAACTTAATGCAATCTTCAAACATATTTTTTCTAGAATTGTAATCAGAACGCTACGACGTGTTCTATTAGCAACTTTTTGCTGATGTGTCAAATAGTTTTTGCTCTACCTATTTATATTAAAATTCTGCAAGTTATCGAAACATGTCTATGATCAATGATAACCGCGTTCGTTTCCAAAAGTCCGTGGGCGGATATCGTTTCCAGCTCAGGTTATCTATAATATGCATACAAAAACTTTGTAACAGCGACAATTATTGTAATTAAATAAAAACGGAACTGTTTTTATTCTGAATTAGTCGCGTTGTGCCGCGTGTGATGTTTAAGACTATATGAAACGTACACACTTGGTATATATTAAAGATACTTTTGTAGAAATGTCCGGTCGGTCGATTTTGGATCACTGAAAACTTCTTCGATGGTACATGTACCTACCTACCGCTCCGTAATAACTTGTCACAGAGGTGTACACATCATCTAAGGACGCATCTGCATTTTTACCTATGGTGTGTAAAAACATATTCCAATCTACCAACTCCACTGGTTAATACAGGAGTACCTAAATAATATGACCGGGGAAGGGACTAGTTAACGCCCGCTGTCCGTGGTGCGACGCCAGAACCCACGAATATCGGAAAAAACTTGTCAACCAAGTTATAAAATATAGCTTCGATGATAAATGCGACGGAGGAGAGCGTAAACTATTGGTTCAGGAAAAATAAACGATCACGTGCGATTGTTACTTATACGCTGAGAGTACCGTACACCGCTTGTGAACATTATACGTGATAGTATCCATACTTTCGCAAGTACTCTTCATGCACATCTGCACTACTAATAGATATATTCACATACATATACTCCTGAACTTAAAATACATACCTAATCCACTCTATACTCACCTTTCATCTTGATATTGATGAAAAAAAAACTACCAGCAGACGGATGACGATTGTTTCTACCATGGGATCCAATGCTCAGTAGAATTAAATCCCAACCGCAACAGTCTGTAAGACCTCAAGATATAATTACTTACTTTATTGTTAATCCTGAACGCTACGCAAGACGTTAGCGAAATACTTAGATGGCGGTAGCTGCACGTAATACTTTTTAGACACGTTGGGTTGATTTTAAATAACCTACGCGAGATAAATCTAGAAACTAGTTTTGTTTCAATACGAGTATCCACACTAATATAAGAAATGTTAAAGTAACTCTATCTATTCGTCTTTTACGCTTTTGCGACTATACTTGAGACGACTGTAATAAAATTGGATTAGAGATAGTTTGAATCCTGAGAACTGATGTAGAATGTATTTTTTTACTAAACCAAAAAGTTCGCGGACGAGTAACGAGAAAAACATTTGTCAAAATACCGCTTAAACAAACAAATTGTTGCTAATGTTTAATTATTTATTGAAAAACAACCAATTGCGAGGCGGTCTCACGTGGACAACGTTTCGTACCAATAAGAAATTTTCTATGTTAGCTTAAATACCTTAGAGTGGCGACCATGTTTGAGATTTTTTTGTTCGTTATTTTTTGTGGTGTACATAATGTACCAAATTTCGGGTCTCTTTTTCATCTTTTAAGGTGTGGAACTCTATAAACAGCTATTTGCATGCTTATCATTGGAACTGACGTACAAACGGATTGTCCAACATCTGGTATCGGACCGCGTCAGCTACAAATTAATTGCGCCACCCTTGCTACGTGAAAAATACTAACGAGCTCTCAAATTAATTGCATTGGTTAGGACCTTTTAAAATATACACGCAACGATGGTATTTGTCTATCTATACCTACTTAGAACTAAGTTTGATTTCATTTTTTGTATGTATATATCAAAATGCTTAGAAACAGGTAATGTTGGTCTCCTTTACGTACATATTATTGTAACAGAGTACTTATAAGATTATTGTTTTTATCGCGCTAAAGATAATTCAATCACAATCGTCTCACCCATAAACGTCCTGGCTATATCTTGAGTTTAAGCCGTAATAAACGCTGTGGTTTCACTCGTCCCCGCACACCCACCTCACCAAAAGAAAACACAAAAAAAATATCCGTCGTATGACTTGACTACCACTGTGATAACTGTCATCCATTCATAAAACACATCTGCTAATATATTCAAAACATGGCAAAAGGAACAAAGAACATGCAGCCAGACGTTTTAAACATTCCTCTCTCTTTAAACCACGGCACCTAAACAAATAAAACTAATAAAGCATAGGAGTCGTTTACCATATTCATATGTTAATATTTCGGGGTATTCGCTAAATGATGGATATAAAAATAAAATATTTAACATTCTGAACAACACGACTGGCACGGTGCCAGAAGCGTTTAAAAAACAACGTACACTAGTGTTTTAGTCCAAGTAGAAAACCGCGTATTACAATATTTTTACTGCATTTATTATCGCTGTACTTCTCTGCAAAACGTTTCCGAATCGTTTTTACAAGCGTTCGGTAAATTTAATACGAGTTATTGCTTTTCCTAACTTCACTGTGTTTTTATTACTCTCTAGCTTTTTCCCGTATAATGTTTCGTGTAGTATTTTATAGATAAAAAGACTGCACTTGAACCACTTGTAATCTCTGAACGTATCAAAACAATAAGATTTTGACTTACCATCAATGAGAACTGCAATCTTGTTAAAATAACGCTTTCAGTGACTAACCCTTAACGAATTCGAATGTTGTATTTATTTCGGCACTTGTGTCAGTAGTTTTTGTAGCGTATCCTAAATGTGAGCATTAATTAGTGAGTCAATCTATCCTCACGATTTGTAATTTGTGAAGTCGATGAACCGTGAAATTAGACTGAAAATTAATGTGTCACATGTAATTTCTTGCAGACTTGTTAAACTTCAGCTTTCGCTGTTCTATCTTCTATTTATATAAAAATTGATTACTGCTTGTATCAAATATCATCAATTGAGCGCGGTACCTAATGCCTGATACATGAAAAACAAGACATTATACATAAATATATCATTTTCGATGAAAGGTAATTTTTGATGCATTAAAAGAAGACCGTTTGCTTTCATAGCCGGTACGAAAAGAGGAGAAAAATTAAAGACGTAAGCGAGGACAAAAGCTATACTGTCGAACTGCAGATGTTACATTGGAGTACTTTGAATACTTACGGTTCAAATAAATCAGAATAATTGGCTAACCGTTTAAATTGCTAACGCTATAGATATAATGGACTTTTGTTTTAAACCTTACTCCTATTTCATTGGTTTCTGTATAATAATAACACTAAGCATAATCAACTTAATTCAGTTTCACAATATATGCATTTGCCTCCAGGCTTCGTCTTTATCTTAATTACGTACCCGAAAGACGCACCAAAGTTTTCCAAGCGTTTTTGTTATTCCAATCATTTGTGATATCTTGAAACATATCTGAATTCTCCAGTGTATGCGTAAACTCCTAGGGTTAAGCTACGTTTTAATCTACATTTAGATTGGATTTAACTGCCACCAGCAAACCGAGTCGTGTAAGCATTTTTATTTCTTAGCTTGCATTTTTATTTGAGTTGCGGATAGGATTACTTACAAAATTTAACTACGACTACTGCATGTTTGTTAATGTTCACCAACATTTTTTTGTTAATTTATTTTTCTCATTTAATTTCATGTCTTGTTTTTCTCGGATTAGGTGGACGTATATTTGACGTTAGTGTGTAGATTTTTTTTATAATAATTATTTTTAGGTACATAGAAATTGTGAAAGTCTTGTTAAGATTTTTTTATTTTAGCAACTATATTGAAGGAAAGCATTCAACCTACACGACGCCTACGGAGCCAAATAAATACTTACATTGAAACGAGCTAGAGAATCACAAGCAAAAATAAGCGAAGACATTCACATATAAATAAGTAACCGTAAATAACTTTTATACATATAATAAATACTATTGATACTAAACAAATATTTATTCACCGATTCGATTCTTTGATTACGTTCGCTATAAACACGCCCACTTCTCGGTCGCCAAGCTGTCTGAAGGCAAACCTCTTGCGATCAACGATTCAAATAAGGAAATCTATCCGTTGCATATTTATGACCAATACATGCAAAACACAGCCATTTCTTATCCGATCCAGTTTTAGCTGGTTATTACCTACACAAGCCAATCGAATTCTTCGTAGACGACTTCTTCTTTATCTTATTGTGTGTCGAAGACGGACATTGTTGTCTATTCACTGATTCAAGATGTTATAATAATAAATATTTGAGGGAACAGAGATAGGGACCACCCTCCTTATGCCTACCTACGCCCATTGACCAGTATATTTATATTTTCACTGTCTTCTATTACTTCGGTCCTGTATTGCCGAAGGGTGAATGAATTCAAGCATACATGCAAACATCCACGATTCGCCAGTTACGTGTTGTTCCATTAAAGGTGGCGAGCCTATTGACATCTTCGGGCACATTAGCCTACTCCGGTGTCTGTCTACTCCCTCGTGAAAATATGCATGTGAACCTGTGATATTTTTATGAATATTTTTGTGTGGTAGTAACTTTTTGTTAAAGAAAGATTTTAAAAACCAGATTTTAGAAACCTTAATTACCAGATGATGGATCCGGTGACGATTTTTTTACTCGCAATCTAAATATTCTGCATATTGACTGATATTTATTAAGTTCATTTCGCCTTTTTAGCTAACATGTAATCAATAATTTTTATATTATTTTTCGTGCTAGTAAAATATATTTTTAAAGAAAGATTTTGTTTTTTTAATTTATTTCACCGGCATGTGTTTTTGCGAAAAATAATGTAAAAAATATTAAGAGTGAAAGCGACTTCTTTACGATATTTAATAAACTGCAAAATGTATTATATCGGTTGCCTACTAGAATTGTTGGCAATACGAGTAGATGTCGCTACCCAGTGGTCGCGAGTACGACTCTCGCCTGAGGTGATTTTTTTTTCTTTCCATTTTTCTTAAAAAAATGTTGTCATAGTACAAGAGAAGTCAAGATATTTTATTTTAGGTATGTTTGTAATTTAGAAGACTTGTTTTGGTAGTTGCCAATCAACGACTAAGAATTTTTTGCCTGTGCATCAAATTTGGCCCATCGGCTCATTCGGCCATTTGGTATATATTTTATGAGTCCCATCATATGCCTTTTTGCCTCCAGTAGACATATGCCCCAAAACTGGAAACATGTTGACAATTACTGGTATCTCCAAAATGAGGCTTGCCCTGCTCCATATTTGCGGTAGGGAAAAAAATATTCCAGTCCACAATAAGGTTTGGCCGCAGAGAAAATATGAATGTGAATATTGCACATTGTAGGGATGTCTTTTTATCCCCGGAATGAAACAGTCGCCGCAGCCACGAACTTTGTTTGCATATCTCGTGTTTTGAAAGGGTGTGCGCCAGGGACGTGTTGTGGGACCCGAAATTTTATTTGCAGTTTGGATGGCGGCGTTTGTTGGCGGCCGCTCCAAAGGAAAGGACCGATTGACACGTATTATTTTTGTTTTCGTGTGAATTCTTGCGGGGCTTGTGGTTTAATATTTCTCCGCTGTTTTATCTAGAGCATATGTGCTGTTATTGTGTTATTTTTCAAAAATATGTCCTGAAAGAAATTGTTTTCTGAATCGTAAATTATTTTTGCTTTTATTAATATGGCGCCGTAGTTTCTAGCAGGTAAAAAAATCTGAGTGCACAGGAGTCGAAACGCATTTTCGTCGTGCATTCTCTTATTACCAACGAGAACTGCATTTTTTTTTGTAATGGACGTGGCAAACAAGCATGCAGTTCACATTGATGTTAAGTAATGACTGCAGCCTATAGACACCCACATGAAGACCAAGGTCAAAATGCAGATGCGTTACCACTCTTGAGGCCTAAGGTGATATGCCTCTGTGCCGGAAATTACAGGGCCGTACATTACCACCTGACCGGAACACGATAGTGCTCAACACTGTCATTTAGTGGCAAGTAAATTAGGTAATGCGGTGGTGCCTACGCCCGCGATCTCCGTCACTGGAGCTCTGTAAAAACCACCAGTAAAAACTGTATAAGTGACATGTAAGTGTTTGTCAATTTAATTATTTAAGAACACGTGAACTATCCAATCGACTTCTTGGTTCTCAATCCATTAAACTGCAATTTCTTGAATTATAACATACGATTCCATTGTAAATTCAAGCAATCAAATATACTGCAGAAGATTTTATATATACAACGCATAAATATACGAACTAATATTAATTGGTTGCGTAATGCAACAACCAGCGTGATTATTTTAAGTGTTTGCACATTGTGGCTGACACGTGTAAAATGTTACGATTGGATGATTATCAAATGGCGAACCGATGTGTACCCTACCGACATGTGTTACGGACCACGATTATCATTTAACGTCAATTACATATGCCGGTAAAGCTGGTATTCATCCAATATTGTCCGATGTTCGCATAGAATAGGGATGTAAATATCTTTAAATTAATATCGATATAACGATACCTACGTAAAGTGAAGCATCTAAGTTTACCTAGAGGGACGTTACAGAAAGAAGAGTGGGTAGGTAAATGTATTTATATATATAAGTACGGCGAATTGATAACCTCCTTATATTTAATTTTTTCGTCGGTTGAAATTAGGTAACCTACGCTTACACGCACATAAACACTAGATATAAATCTGTGTAGTAGGTGCCGTTGTAGAATGAAAGAGATGTCCGGCAGAATGCTATGGGATGCACAGATTGCACAAGATGGTTTCAGAAATGAAATCATGTGGTTCACTGAGCTGTGGGTTATTTTACCAAAATATGGCGACAAGGAAGGCAGATGGGGATGCGTCTCGATAAATGCCTCCACAACTTGAAATCAATGGATATGGGAGGGAGTGGGCTTTGTGGTAGACTTAAAATGTCCAAATATGTCGATAAGCTGAATGATGAAGCTGATGTCCGCGAAAAAAATAGTGGCAGATGAAATAATAGTGGTCGTCTATTGGCCGAAATACGACTGTCACTCATTTAATATCTTTGGCGAGTTTCTTTAGCTGTAGAATGTGCCTTCATAATTTTTTTGAATACATTAATGTGCAAGTATTTAACCATATTGCGACATTTTTGAGCATTTTTATATCTATCATAATTGCTGTATCAACATAGATTTTTTTCTAAACTACAATAACTGTTTTCATCACTATTAGGCAGTTTAATTTTTATAAAAGGCCTAATTAAATGATCATGTACAATAATAATATGTTGAAGTTACCTACACCAAGCGTGAAGCAAAGCCGACGTGGATTATAATACTCAATAATTACCGTATTAATATCTTCTTGTTAACGTTTGTTTAATCCACGAATTACGAATGAATTTAACGTAAGGTATAATAATATGGTGATCCCCTTAATAAGGTCTCATTATCCAAAATTATTTCAGTGAGCTTACTAATAATAATAATAATGGGGGCAGAGCAGCTTGTGGCGAGCTGTTGGTGAGTAGCGACACCATCCCCTACCATCATCTCGAGTTCCTCCGAGAGAACTGGGCTCCGCCTCGTCCGCCACACAGAGGTACGGCCGGACAGAGCATCAGGTCTCTCACCTCTGGCTTGCCTTCATTAGCCGGTCAGAGTGGGGCGCTAGAGGTATGGCATTTGCAGAAATTTAGATAATAGGCTGTTGTCTAAATTTCTGAAAGAGCCATACACTCGGGGGTGTAAGTGTCTAAAGGCATAATAGCGGGGAAGCCCGCTCCGAGCTCGAGATTACTCGCTCGTGATGGTGAAATCGGGGCCACACCTCTCGACACCCCCAGCCTCTCTCAACAGTGTTTCCCCCTGTCGACCATCGGGTTGGCTGTTTGGGGAGCCCACCAAGGAGAGGCGAGTCACCACCTGCCTAAAGTTAATGTGAGATGTTGAATATAGGCAGGTGCCGGATCTCACTCCATAAGCCCAGCCAGCTAGTCCCCCCAGTTCACCCACATAGCCCAAAGTTTGGCAAATCACTTTTCATTACAATAGAGAGGTCCCGCCGAATATAACCCATTACAAAGTAGATCAAAATTCTCGAAAGGGCCTCTACGTGTTGGACCCCCCATGTCCCCGCGCAAGCCTGATAACGGTCCGGGGTTCAAATTGGACCCCGTGCTGACGAGAGACATAATTATAATAATCTCTGTGTCCCTAACCACCGGCAGTTTGGACCCTGCTCCCGCTGCCGGCGGCACACTATTTATTATTATTTTTATATATATTTGTTGTTTTTTTATACATATATATGTAAAAAAATAGTTAATAAGTCTCATAAATAAATAAGTGGAATAATAATAAAAGCCTTTATTTCCCAAAATTACATTTAACCTAATTTATCTTAGGTATAAATAATTTCAATTTCTCATGAATATTAGTAAATGTCTCACTTAATATTCTAATTATATACAATTTTAAAAATTATACAAAATTATAGCATTAATTTCATTTTTTTTTTTTGTTTTTTTTTTTTTGTCAAAAACTTAATTAAATCTCACAATGTAGGTATACAATAGTAAAAGGAATTTAAGAACAATAAACAATATTATATTACGAAATTTAAATTTAAATCAAGTAAATTAGTAAATTACAATTGTCCATTTATTTTATATTATTATATTTATTGTGATTAATTCTATGTTTTATTAATTTTCGTTTATTTTCTAATTTTATGCATAAATTTGTTACATACTTCATTAACATTCATTTTGGGGCCCATCTTTGGGCAGCATCAGTGAGCTTATCTGCTAAATAACGAAAGATTTTAATATTTGTTTTATTGTGAAGTAAAGGGCATATGCATGGTGTACGCATTATAACATTTCAAAAATGCTATGATGATGGCAAACAACATGCAGTTCCAGGCATGAGAAGTGAACACTGCAGTTCAAATGCAGATGCATTGCCAGGCCTAAGTATTTTTACCTCTGTGACAGTAATTGATAATGTTTTTTTTTATGTAATGGAAGTGTCAAACAAGAATGCAGTTCACATTGATGTTAAATGATGACTACAGCCTATAGACACCTACACAAAGACCAGAGATCAAAATGCAGATGCGTTACCACTTCTGAGGCCTAAGGTGTTAGCCTCTGTGCCGGAAATTACAGGGCCATACATTACCACCTAACCGGAACACGACAGTGCTGAACACTACCATTTAGCGGCAAGTCTAACCGGATATCGCTGCTATTTGGCGTAAGATAGGTATGGCAATGGTGGTGCCTACGCCCTGTCTACCAAGCCCCGATACTGGAACTCAGTAACCAGTATGGAGAATAATGATGCCTGATGATTCGAAAGAAGCAAGATTTCTAGAAGACTGAAGATTGCAAAGACCATGCAATGCTCTCTGCCCATACCCTAAGGACAATCTCCATGATCATGCATATCACATTCTCACAAAGTGCTTACAGTATTATTAATCTACTCATAGGACTTTTGGCTTTGTAATATCTCGTAAATACTAAAGCTTTTAAATTTGAATTTTCACAGGCAAGTACCTCTTATCTAAAGGGTGCATAAGCGTTCATTTTTAACGCGTTATGGATAAAAGCTTTTGCAGCGAAATTTAAATTTGCTTTATTTCCCTGCGGGCTAGTTATTTCTATCAGTTCGCTTGGGTTTCAACCGTTAACTTTATATTGTGAACTACCATTGACGTTGTAAAGTTACAATATTGCGTTTTAGGTGGGACAGAAAATGACTTTTTAAATATAATCGTGCAAGGGTTCCGTAGAATTAAAAATAATTATCTGTTCTTTTTAGAAAAGTGATAGTCGAATGATGGGCTAAATTGTTCAAGGATTAATTCACTGCTAATAGATCAATTCTTACAAATGTATACCTACCTCAGTAGGTGCTAAAATAATATTTTTTTGGGTGAATTCATTTTGTGAGGACGATCTTAATCATACTAGCGAACATTATTAAAATATGCATCCGGTATACCTATCACATGAGATTCTGAGGAAAACAAATATTCTCTACTCGATGTGTATTTATACTGACAAGTGACAATATAGTTCGTTTTTTAATCCTACAAGGGTATAAAAGATCAACGCTGCAAAAGTGCTTCAAGTCTTAAATAGCATATATATAACATAGCAAGCATATTGGCGTTTGTCACAATCCAGCTGTCACTTCGTTAACGCTCCATTTTCGCCGACCTTCCTCAAGTATTAGATCAAACTTTGGATTAAAACCCACTTTGCATGCCCAGTGTAACTAAAAAATACCTAGATGAACATTCTGCCAACATAGCGCATTCTACAGTGGATACGTTTTCAAATCCTTAAAGGGTTTAAAAAATAGGTTGAACGCTTTAAAAATTACAGGTTGACGCTAAACGTGTCTATTCGCAAATGGCAGAGAGCGTGGGTATTGGCTTGTGTCGCAGTCGAGCTATCAGTGCCATAACGCTCCAATGGCGCCGATCTTCCTCAAACATTAGGCTAGACTATGGATAAAATCCAGTTTTCGTAGGCCCACTTCGGATTTATACGGAAAATTAAATGTGTTTCTACGACAAGATTTATTAAAACTACGCTCTGACTCACTTGGGCGCTTGAATTCTTCGAAATAGGTTCGTGAAACACTTCATAAATCATTTATGTAGGTAGTATACTGTAATATAGCTTGTAGCTATCATGATATCGTTTATTGAATCAAAGGATGTTGTTGCACAAGAAAATTAAAGATCCTTTTGTGTGTAAACTTCAATTGGAAACAAATTTCCGGCGTACATATTGTGGTAAAATCAATTTGGGATAAAGGGAATTGTTTAGTCTTTTAAGACAAAATACAATGGTATATTTCATCAATTTGCGTGCACTCCGCTTGAGACTTACATATTTTGTAAAGGACATCCTTTCAGAATAGCATTTTATTTCAAAAATTGTTGTTTTACACGTTCGCTCGAACTATTTCAATGCATATGAAGTGTATTGAAATTGAAGTACCTGAGGGTTGAAAATAAATTGAAAGTCAAATATCACGAATAGAGCACCCGTTCGACTAGAAATGCTGAAGTAATAGATCTTTTTATAGCATCGAAAGCGAACCCTAGTTGCTCGATTCACTAAAATCGTTCGATCAAGCTGTCTTACAGTTGTCGTTTCCAGAATTTTCCGGAACGTTTCGGTCCGAACTAATTCAAGCTCCACTTCTGTTATGTATTGAGCTCTGTAATTGATTCACTCTACGTCGCCTGGCTTTCGATGGCAAATTTTTAATTCTACATATATAAGATAAATCTCTATTTCTCTTGGTCATCACATCATGCTTAAACAGATGGGACAAATTACAAATTTTATTTAGAACGCTCTTATGTATGCTGCACGTCTCGAGACGGCACTAGTCTACTTCAGGGCAATCGGCGAGCGCAGAATACGCTCGAGCCTGACAACAATTACGATGATTCTTTTTTGTTGCAACAATTTTATTATTATCAGGATAGTTCTTTTGAAAGAATATAATAAGGAAGTTGCGCAGGACATTAGTATACTTTGCGATCTTCGTGCTTTTTGACAATATAAACATTACTATTCTATTGTAACCTTATGGCGTGAGACATAAAAGTCAGCTGTTGGACAGTTGACGCCATTAGATCAATTCAAATTCAATATTCATAGCACAGTCTAGAACGTATTTAGTCTGGGTTGCACCAAGATATTTATTAAAGTTAAAGTTATTGTAACATTTCACATCCTTCTCTAACTTAGAAAAATCTGTTATAGTTAGAGAAGGATGTGAAATATTACAATAACTAACAAATATCTTGGTGCAACACAGGCTAATTGTTTATAGTTAAGACAGGACAGCATCGGGTCAGCTAATATTGTTACAAGCTATCGTATACGATGATAAAACTATCAGAAAATGTAGAACATCAGTGGACTCAATTTATTCATCTTTTATGGAACAACTTTAACAGTGCTTCTGAAGTTACAATTTCAGAACAGTTCAGTAACACTGTCTACGCGGTTAGTAGAATCGCTAGCAATTTGAATAGAAACCTTCAAAGTAATTTCATGACTCTGTATATATCTATTTATCTACTGTAGTACTTACTCGACTGAAAGTCGCTCGCCTAGAGCGTCTTTAATAGCATTTTTCTATGTAATGGATGTGGTAAACAAGCGTGAAGTTCACATTGATGTTAAGTGATGACTGCAGCCTATAGACACCCACACAAAGACCAAAAAATGCAGATGCGTTACCTCTCCTGAGACCTAAGGTGTTATGCCTCTGTGCTGGAAATTACAGGGCCGTACATTACCACCTAACCGGAACACGATGGTGCTGAACACTACCATTTAGCGGCAAGTATATTAGGTAATGCGGTGGTGCCTACGCCCGCGAGCTCCGTCACTGGAGCTCTACAACCAGTAAAAAGCATGTAAAGCATATTTTCAAATTCCAAGGGAATTGAGAATCTTCAAATTTTGATAGGACTCGATCTCTAGTATCTGATCCAGGAATAATTTATGTGAGGGCTTAGCAATACGAGTCTCGTTTCAAGGTCTTGCAGTGGGTAGGTACCTACTAGTCTACTACACGTAAATTTATTTATTTATTTATTTTTACTTTATTGCATCAATAAAACATTGGTACAAATGTCGGACTTAACGCTTAAAGCGATCTCTGCGAGTGGACCATTGGCAGTTATAAAAAAATGTTGGCGGTGCTAGCAAAAAAGTTAGATAAACAAATATAAAACATTAAATAGAAACTTTCAATAGGTAAGGTATACCTACATATAAATATAAAATAAATATATAATATAGTTATAATTATATACTTACATATAGAAATTATTTATATAATAACGTAATTCACAGCTATCATCACTGGCGGGCTAAATGTATGATTGCCCTAGAAGCGTTTTAGAGAGCTGGGTATGCAGGAAAGAGCATGAAAGTAAGTTGAACGCGGTCGAGATGAGATCTTTGCGCAAGATCTGCGATGTATCACTCACCGATCGCGTTCGTAATGAAGATGTAAGAAAGAGACTGTGTGAATGATAGTATCGGTGTAAAAATGAAAAAAGGCATGCTCCGATGGTTCGGGCATATAGAAAGAATGTCGAATGAGCGAATGACTAAACAGATATACAATGCGAATGTGGATGGTTGCAGAGGCCCAGGAAGACCAAGACTGACCTACCATGACCAAATAGGTCGAGTTCTGTCTGATGGTGGGGTCAAAAGTCTTAGGAATCGGCGTGCATGTATGAAAAGAATGATGAAGGTAGACGAGGCACGAGAGGTTTGTCAGAACCGGGATATCTGGCGCTCTACAGTCTCTGCCTACCCCGTTAGGGACCTGGCGTGAAGATTCATACATGCGTTTTAGAGTAACACCAACAGCTGTGCGCTGACTATAACGATTACGTGCTGACTGTTCGGCGCCGTCGATTAGAATAATACTTTAATCAGCCTTTAACAATTTTCTCCACAAACCTAATAAAAATCTGTTTGTCATCAGATGCGGTCTTCACGCGGACTTCACGGAACTGACAGCGTGTGTTGGCGGTGAACTAGACCGGCACGAGGGGTCGGCGGTTCATCGGAGATACTTCTACATCACACTGCTGCGGGAACCTGTCTCCAGGTACTCTATCATGTTTCATTATTGCTAGAGCTCGAGGTTGAAGGCACCAAAGCGCTACAGCATCACCAAAACAGCCTGCTGCTAAATGATTGTGAGGACAACCGTGTTCCTCTTAGATCTTTCACCTGTATTAATACATGGCTCTATAATTTTTGACAATGGTGTGTAAATATTTAGATCTACGAAATACCTATCTTCGTCTAAAATCTTAACTTATAATTTTTATTTCTTGTTGTGTGTGTCTGTGTGAGGATGTGCATGAAAGAAACAGAGTAGGTACCTAGTTAATTAAATTATTGTTACGTAGAATGGTCTGTATAATGTTATAATAAATTAAGTGATTGATTTTGAAATGTAAGAAAATGTTAACGCAGATATCAATAAAGATAACAATATCCAACTTTTATTTCTATTTCCACCGAATTAAGATGTAAAAATGATAAAAAATATTCCATTGATTCTAAGAGAATAGAATGTTAAGCATTTCAAGTGTTTTAATCAAGAGGCGATCAGAGGAATGTCAGATGTCAGTTAGCTAGCGTGTTAGCTGTAGGAAAGTATCGGGCGTGCTCTTTCAAGTGGAAAGTATAGAATGCGATGGACACATTCCCGGGTACCTCGGGCGATAATTAACAAATATTATCTTTTATTTCTTGGGACAGGGTTCGAAATTATCAAGGTTTTTTTATATAATAGAAGTGGCAGAACAACATGCAGTTCACATTGATGTTAAGTGATGACTGCAGCCTATAGACAACCACACGAAGACCAAGGTCAAAATGCAGATGCGTTACCACTCCTGAGGCCTATGGTTTTATGCCTCTGTGCCGGAAATTACAGGGCCGTACATTACCACTTAATTCGTTCCTTTAATAACTATCTATGTTAGTCAATTTTTGATTATTTCAATTAAATTTGTCATTGAACTAAAATCTAGTTTAAATTATGCTGCAAGTAGAGTATTATTTTGTTGGATTAGAAATCTGTTGTTTTTATTTGTTAGGTAGGTACACTATTTATCTTCTTAGTTGAAATTTACTTTGCTTAGATAAAGTAGGTACCTACTTAACTAAATAAAACGATACTATTTTTTCCGCAATAACACATGCGAATGAGTTAGGAAAGAATCTACTTGCTTACAAAAAAAAATATAACAAAAAAAAATGCATGAAAAATCTCGTTGAGGGCAAGGTTTGAGCGGGTAGGTAATATAGATAAATTCTAGGATTTAGATATCTATTCTCTAAATCTGTAGTTACGGTTATCCGCGCAAATATATAAGGTTGGGGAAAAAGTTTCTTCGCATTTTTTAAGATAATTCAAAACATTTTTTAATATAGTTTATTTAAATTTTACTAAAGTATGTATGTACCATTTTGTTCGATAACCTTTTGCCATCTTGTAGGTAGGGTACAGGATCCCATTGCTATAAAAATTTTGGGACTTCTCATCAAAATACCGCGACAAGTGGATTTGGCAGTCCTCTCGTGATGTTAACCTAACATTGCATAAAGAATTCTGAAGAGACCGAAACAGGTGGAAATCTGAAGGTGCAAGGTCAGGACTATACGGCGGATGCATTAACACCTCCCAGCCAAACTCTCTTAATTTTTGCTGAGTGGCTATAGATGTGTGAGGTCTAGCGTTATCATGATGAAACACCACACCCCTTCTGTTGATCAATTCCGGCCGCTTTCTCTCAACTTCTTGCTTTAATCTCATCAGTTGTTCGCAGTAGAGTTCAGAATCCATAGTCCTGCCTGGTGGTAATAGCTCATAATGAATAATGCCCTTCCAATCCCACCACACACACAACATCACCTTATTGCGAGTTAACCCGGGTTTCGCCACTGTCTGTGAAGCCTGACCGGCCTTTGACCACGACCTTTTTCGCACGTTCTTGTCGTACGTGATCCACTTTTCATCACCAGTTATCAGCTTCTTCAAAAATGATTCGGTTTCATTACGTCATAATAAAGAATCACAAATGAGTACACGGTTCATTAGGTTTCTTTCAGTGAGTTCGTGAGGTACCCAAATATCGAGCTTTTTTTGTACCCAGCTTTTTTCAAATGCGCCAAAACTGTTTTGTGATCAATTCTCAGTTCTTCAGCTACGTCGTAACTACTGATATGTCGATCTTGCTCCACTTTTTCAAAAATGGCATCCATTTTATCCGTAATAGGGCGACCAGAGCGAGGTGCATCTTTGACATCAAAATTTCCGGATTGAAAACGCTTAAACCAAATTTGTGCTACTCTCACAGACACTGCACTAGGTACATAAACATTTTTGGCGGTGCGTTGCATTTTTACCTTTTTTGTAGTAAAATTTTAAAATGTATCGAATTTCTTCATTAGATTCACTCATCTTGACAGTACGAAAAACGAATAAAAATCACACATTTGCCTAATTTGAATTTGAAATTATGTTCTTTAAAATTGTAACTTTCAATGATACCAAAACCAGCCAGATACAAATACTACAGCCAAAGAGATTTAATTAAAAGTTCATACATACTATAATGCGAAAAGACTTTTTCCCCAACCTATTATTTTATCGATTTGGCACATCACTATTTCAAACAAGAAACGACCACAGTGACCAGTCTGTTATGCGATTAAGACTTATAAAAAAGTACAGTGTCGATCCAATAATGAGACTGAAATGGGCAGTTTTCATTTTATGAACAATAAAGTATCTATTTCGCTGTCCATATCGACATATTTATTACATCAGCTCTCAGAAAAATGTGTATGTGGGTAAATTGGCATAGTTTGTGTTTGTTTTGTTTAAAATGTCATCTGTACTTACTAATAACATTAGGTATACAGCTGATGAGATTGTTGCTTTTTTTGTTTACTTTAACGCGCCAAGTATTTTTATTCTGACTTAAGTGGGCTGCTCACACCTGCAGCAGGGACTATCTAGGGTGCATGATGGTCGTGGTGTTATCGGGAGTATCTCTACAAACTTGGAAATTGCCTCTGCTTGCGCCTACACACATCCCAATTAAGGTGGCTATTAAGGGTCATACCCACTCTTACACCCTAGATTGCACCTGCGGCAGGTGTGTGAGTAGCCCGCTTTAGACCATTCAGTATGGTCTTGGCTGCACCAGTTTATTTTGTCGCATTATGATACTCAAATACAAATACTCAATAAAATAATTTAAGGCTATCACAGCTGCAGGTGTTCGTCTGCCGCAGTCAATTTGCTCCAAAACTACTAGGCTGTTTGCACGCGTAAATCATTGATCCAAACGTTGACGTGGGACATTTGGGAAATAAATAACAAAATAAAAAAAATGAGCAAAATTATTAGTGGGACATACCTATATGTAAAATGTACTTGAACCCTCAAGTACCTTTTATGTATAGGTATGCTGTAATTTACATTTTCAAAAGTTTTCAGAGTAACTCTCGGAGTGCAGTACTTACCTATTTACCTAATGTGCCTGGACTGGCCCGGAGATGTCATTATGCTCGCCACGCATTAAGTACAAGGGATATAACGTAGCACGTATAACTGGCAAGTAGCGAATGTTTGAATGTGCGCCTGAATGCATACATTTACCTCCGCCAAATGGGTAGCCTCCGAAGTAGGGAAACAACCATGTAGAGTTATGTTAACGATAGCTGAAAAAGTCTTACACAAAATAAACATTGACAATTCTGTCGCAAAGAGTTACAGTTGTCTCAAACATACTTGTTGTTAGCGAAAGTCGTAAGGAGTGCGCAATAAATCAGACATCTCTTAATTAGTTCAACAAGAATGAATGTAAGTTGTTTGTTTGACAGGTACTTGTCGGAGTACCGACACGTGAAGCGCGGCGCGACGTGGAAGGGTTCGAGACACTGGTGCCAAGGGCGGACGGCGACTGGTAAATATATACCTAACTGTATTTAAACATTTTTTTGAAGCGTCACCTAACGCATTTAAGCGAAATGTTCTAAATGTAATGCAGAACATTAATAATAACATAATGTAAGATTAATATTGTTTACTTTGTGTTAACATCTGTGGTGTATTCTTTTTGTTATTTTTTTTTGTTCAAAAAAATGATTTTGTATTTTCACACCGCTACCCTAAAATGTCCTAATAGTTAATTTGTGGACAACGGGGTTGATTACGCTCCTTGTAAAATTATGTACCGAGTAATTGTCCTTGTTACTTTATGAGTGTAATTGTTTGTTGTCCTAAATAAAAAAAAAAAAAACCATCTACAATTCTAAAGACTTGAGAATGTTGGTTTATCGTTTTTAATGATATTGCTGGTGGTAGAGTTCCAAGTTTAGAAAAGAAGTTTAGGCACCACCGAATTACCTAATCTATCTGCCGCCAAATGGTAGTGTCCAGAACTATTGTGTTCCGGTTAGATGATTATGTATGGCTCTGTATTGACTATCACAGTGGCATAACGACTTAAGTCTCAGGGGTGGCAACGCATCTGCTTCTTGACTTCTGGTTTTTTCTGATGTCTTTAGCCTGCATGCTTGATTGCCACATTCATTTTAAGTATATAAAAAATACTACGTGTTATTTTATTGAACATAATTATTTTTACTGGTGGTAGAGCCCCAGTGACACCACCGCATTAGCTAATATACTTGGCGCAAAATGGTAGTGTTCAGCACTATCGTGTTCCGGTCAGGTGGTAATGTACGGCCCTGTAATTTCCGGCACAGAGGCATAATACCTTAGGTCTCAGGAGTGGTAACGCATCTGCATTTTTTAGCATAGGGTACCTATGCTATTAACAAATAATTATTGATTATAACTATGAGAAGATGTGGGGGAGGGGATTCCCTCATGTAAAATATTGGTTAGCAACAGCGTCTATTAACACGGGAGCGGGCATTCTGTGAGACCCATGTGGGAGTTTAGGGGATGCATCCCGTGAAATAATTCGGTTATTTTTTTTTTAAATGACACTCGCGCTGCCTTTTATTTTGGCAACAGTTGAGGTGCGTCCTCCTATCGACATTACTGTCGTCATTATCATTGCTGTCAATTTTTAGGGTTCCGTACCTTAAAAGGAAAAAAGGAACCCTTATAGGATCACTTGTGCGTCTGTCTGTCTGTCTGTCTGTCCGTCTGTCAGCCAATTTGCTCCGAAACTACTCGACCGATGGAGTTGACATTTGATAAATATATGTAAATTGGTGACCCAAAGATGAACACGTCAAGTAAAATAATAAATTTTAAACAAGGGGGCCACTTACGGGAGATAAATCAGGAATTAAAAAAAAAATATTCTTAAACTGTGTCGTGTAACATATCAAATGAAAGAGGCCGTTGTCAGCATCTCAGATATATTTTTTTTATAAATTTTGCATAAACAAATTTGAAGTTATTTTAGAAAAACGACGAAAATTGACCATTCCCTCCCCCTATCTCCGAAACTACTGAACTTAAAATTTTGAAAAAAAATGTGGAAAATAGTTCTTTGCCTATAGATTACTGGAAAATCTATAAGAAGTTTGAGTATTCAAAAAAACACATTAAATTTAGATTATGTACGGAACCCTCACCACGCGAGTCGAACTCGCACTTGTCCGGTTTTACTTTAAGAGCAATAACAATAATCTACCATTATCGTTTCTTTATCACCTACGAAAGCAAGAACATCAGTCACATTATCACTACTGCTTTTAAAGGAGCTATCGACGTTAAAAGTTGTCGGCAATGACAATGACGACAGCAATTTCGATAGGCGAACGGTCCCCTGGTCATTAATATTTTTTTCGAATCCTTGTAACAGACCTAGTGTATTTCAGACCCGACATTACAATTAAACTTATGTCTGTCACTATTATGTTTAAGTAGTTGACACATTCGCGCAATGTGCTCTTGATTGAGACTGACGCAATCCTCGCAATGGGTCGTCATCGTATAACACTCTCGCTGAAACTCGACTGTGGGTTCCCACACACAACTGCGAATTCGTATCGCATCGCAAATATCTGCGACATTCCGGCTATCGCCAACCGAATGGAGTAGAGCGAAATTTGCACCGCCCATAATCGCATATGTCTCATATGTCTCTCCGCAACGTCCTAAGCCGAGGCACGGACCCGCATGGGTCACCTAACTTGTATTTAGGCTGGAGCGCCTTCTGCGCTCGCCGATTGCCCGGTGAAGTAGACTAGTGCCGTATCGAGAGAGGCCCGCAAAATAAAGAAAGACCAAAAAAAAAATAATCTGCGATCTCGCACTTCCGAATTCTTCGCCTACGATGCGGCGTCGCATCGCATCGCATCGCGTCGCAGTTTTGTGTGGCCGCCCTGTAACGCATAAAAATACCAACAAAGCCGTGCAGCTTGGCGAATGTCACATTTCATAAATGCTTAAATCGCAACGTAGTCGACATGTACGTTTGCCTTTGACAGAACGTTGTACAGAAGTGTTGATTTATATGTACTCATAGTCAAAATGTTTGGAAATAGTATTGCCCGCAGTAGTTCGGGACCGGGAGCTTTATTTCCCAATAACACGAACTAGTTCGGTCAGTTAGTCCGCTAGTCCGCTACTACTGAACTAGAGACAGACTTTTGTTCACTGTGTAATTAGCCCTTGCAAGAGTTCTCTACTCTACTTTATTTTAATGAAAGGTGGTGGCAAACAAGCACACATGGTAAGTGACGACTGCAGCTTATAGACATCTTGGACAACTACACAAAAACCGAAGTATAAATAATAACAATATGCAGATACGCTGCCACCCCTGAAACTTATATTGTATTGCCTCTGTGATAGTTAGTAGGGCTATACATTACCATCTTACCGGAAGAAGGCCATTTGGCGGCAGATTAGTGTAATGCGGTGGTTCCTACGCCCTAAAGTTCGGACACTGGAACGCTAGTACTTGTAAATAACCTATTGTCTATCTATGAAAAATGTTGTAGACCGTTTGATATCGTTTAAAATTCGACGCTCCGATATGGGCTTCGATAGGTTAGTGGTAAAGCGATTGCGATAGTTTAGGTAACATTTTGACATTTACACACATAATATGTTTTACAGTACTCAACAATTAATATTGCACATAGAGCCTGCGAAAGAGACGATCGGCTCGTTTAGCAGGCTCGATACGAGCACTTCGTAGAACGTTATCTCTGTTGCAACGTAAGCACTAACAGCCCGGTATTGGTCGAAACTTGATCAAAATGGTCGACAAACGTCAAATAGGTACGGTGCAAATGAGATAACGCTCTACAGACCCGAAATAAGCCGAAGTTTCCTTCCTAGGCTCGATGTGCAATATTTATTGTTGAGCACTGTACTTTAGATGCTAGTTACTAGTAAGAAAATTAATTTTGTAATATAAAAAAAGTCTGTCGACGAAGTAAGGAGCGTCGAATCTCGGAACTAGTTCGAGTAGTTCCTTACAATGAGCGCTCTAAAGAACTAGTTCGTTCGTGGACTACGCAAGACTATTCGGAAGTGCCTCCGGGCCGTGAGTTATCGACCCTCAATCAATCTCAGATGTCCTGAGTTTGATTTTATTACTAATGGTCCGTGTAAACTATTCTTTGATCGCAGGGAGAAAGTAAACTGAGCGTGATTGATTTACGCGGCTTTAATGCGATTGGCTTCATTAAAATAATTTCCGTCGACATATGCTTTTGTAAAACGACACAATCTAGTTCTTATTTTTATTGCTATAAAGTCCTTTATAAATCGGCGCCATGAATGTTGTTAATATTTATAACTGATGCCAATATTTGTGTGAGATACATGAATACATGTTTATCGTTGATCGGTAGACAATGGCGGCCATCCGATTGGATTTCTCGTAAAAGCGGGGAATATATCGTTTTAAATTATGCGCGTCCGTATTATTTACATGTTCCTCGTTTACTAGGAAAATCGGGGTGTTGTTTAAACCATGATGGTGGGAAACGTGGTAGAGATTTTTGTAATAAGAAATTGAAGAGATTCATCACTTTATTTTATGAGTTTAGAATACCTAATCTGTCTAGTACATATAATATATTATGTATAATGAGATGATGATATAGTAGGTACAGTTAGATGCTATGAAATGAAATGGTACATATGTACCTACATTACGCGATTGTAGGTTTTCAGCAAATGTTGGATTTTGGATAAGCTGATTTGGATAAAAGAGAGGCCTTGAATCCGCATTTGATAGGTATCACATCATAAGCTCCGGGTGCTGTTTTAACGTAGTGAATGCGTGTAGTTTGTCAAAATCAATTCGATGTGTAATTTTTGGTTTGCTTACTATTTGGCCACTAGTACCTACCAATGAAACGCGCATGGCCCCGCGGCTTGTGTAATAGATCGGAAGCGATCTGTACGGGCGCGGATGGGTGACCGCTGGTTGCAAATTAAAATGCGCGTTTCCGTGCTTCGGAGGGTACGTTAAGCCGTCGGTCCCGGTTGCTATCGATAGATAGCAATCGTTCAACCTTGTCGGAGGCCTTATGGCCACTAACCCTTATCTCCACCAACCGGCATTGGAGCAGCGTGGTGGAGTAAGCTCCAGGCCTCCTCCCAAGAAGGGGCAAGACTCGTGCCCAGCAGTGGCACATATTAAAGGTTGCCATTATTATTACCTACCAATGCCAAATACAAGGTTGCGTCGTTCAGTGAATCCTCTATTGCAGAGGATATATATAACGCCACAAATATGAAACCCCGCACGAAAATCCGCACAAAGGCACCGTAGTTATAATCCAGCTGAGTGTGCGTTAATATTTTATTATTCGGTCTTCATACGGTGCTAACGCGTTTCCGTTGTGGAGGCGGAGGAATCAAATACTTGATAATGTATGAAAGGGGAGCTGCTTGTTAGTGCCACTCGTGTATCGCGTATGCTCTGACGAAAAATGGTTCCGGAACTAAGTGTTCAATTTGCGACGTACTTTTAAATTTACCAAGCCAAAGTCGCTATGGAACGGTGACATGTCCAAAAATTGCAATATTAGCCATAAAAGATCGCATAAGGTAGCTATCACAGTTATCATAGCCACAATGATAAAAAATAAAAATATTTGCGCTTTTTATGACATAGTGTATGGAATATGCATTGATTAGGTATTATGCCTTTATTATCGAAAATATTATTGAAAATAAAAAGTAGGGGTATAAGTTTGTTCATACTTTGTCCTACCACTGAACGTTTTGCTAAAACATTGATTCAACACCTACAAAATTATTATTGGTGTTACATTTTGTGATAGTCTTGTCTGCAATAATGAGTTAATTACTGGTGGTAGAGCTCCAGTGACGGAGCTCGCGGGCGTTGGTACCACCGCATTACCTAATATACTTGCCGCTAAATGGTAGTGTTCAGCACCATCGTGTTCCGGTCAGGTGGTAATGTACGGCCCTGTCATTTCCGGCACAGAGGCATAACACCTTAGGCTTCAGGAGTGGTAACGCACCTGCATTTAGACCTTGGTCTTTGTGTGGGTGTCTATAAGCTGCAGTCACTTAACATCAATGTGAACTGCATGCTTATATGCCACTTACATTACATAAAAAAAAATTTCACAGAAAATCATATTATCCTCGATACCATATTATATAGGTGCATTTTGTATTGAAAACATTTGAGCGCTCATTAACACTGACCAAATTGTGCAACGTGCCAGCTCAATGAGGGAAATAACGTAATTGCAAATTGAATTACAGTGTTTGTGAAGTATCTCCTAACACAAACAAAGTGATTGCAATATTTATACACATTAAAATAAACCGCTGAATGTTTCAGTTGCTTTCGTAATTGTTAAAGCGAAAGTTATGTAGGATGTATTTTTAAATATGTTATTGTGACGTTTTGCGTTCAGGATTATTATTATTTTCTAAATTTGTACACCCCTTTCTCTTTAGTTGTTAAATCTCTCTACAATTAGGTTGTCTGGTAGAGATTGCTTTGAGCGATAAGACCGCCTATTGTGCATTTTCTATTGTTTTTTTTATGTATCCTTTTATGTGTACAATAAAGAGTATTCTTATCTTATCTTAAAGTTTTGTTGAAGTTGTACCTACATACCGCTTATGTAAAGGTCTGTCTAGGACTACGGCAGTTTGTCTTAAAAACGCTCAAATAGAATCCAGGAGTTTTTTGACTTTGTATGTGTAGTGAAAGGACCATCCTTTCACTACACATACAAAGTCAAAAAACTCTCAAAAAACGTCGATAAATATTTATCCCATACCTTCCTCTCAGTTCCTTTTTATTTTCGAAATTATAATCTTTAACAATTTTGCTTTGTGCCAAGCCTCAGATCCTGGGTTTGATCGCCGGGCTGGTTGGTATATTAATATATTACTGGTAAATTAGGTAAATATTTGTAAATCTTCCAATGGTGAATATTCTCAGTAGCAGTCAAAGTCAAGGTCTGGCGAAGAATGTCAATAGACCCCAGCAAAAATACATTATTTTCATTAAATATATCAATTGAGATAGAATCTACATACCCAATATATTTCTATTTGTATGAATAGCTTGCGAGATACTTAAACCAGAAAGCTTCTGTAATGAGAAATACCCAATATCTCAAAATATTAGAACCGGGCATCGAAACCGATATACCAGGCTCAGCAGTGGCTAGGTGGCTTATGGCAAAATGCTACTCATTTTTTCCATAAGCTACCCAGGCTGTAGGTAAGCAGGTAGATAAGTAAAATTGCAACATAATAATCGTAACTACATGAATAACTTTTGCTATTTGTTCACCAGCGGCGGAGGTTCCACCGTGCTACACGGGCGAGTCCTGGCGAGGCGTCACCCTCGAGGAGTTCGCATCGTGTCCTTGGAACCTGGCGAACAACCGGCAGACGAGGATGCTGGCGGATCTGGCGCTGGTCGGGTGCTACAACGGCACCTTGCGGCATAGGTCCGCCGACACCGACAGGGTGCTGCTAGCTTCGGCCAAGCGAAACTTGGCTGCAATGTCGTACTTCGGACTCACTGAGTTTCAAAAGGTAAGAACGTATTCTTATTTCTACTGCACTAGGAAACTACTAAAGAAATCTAGCCAAAAACCGGCAAATGGGGATACTGGCGGACTTGGCGCTGGTCGGCTGCTACAGCGATACCCTGCGGCACAGGGCCGCCGCCACAGACATGGTGCTGCTAGTGTTGTCCAAGCCAAACTTGACGGCGATGTCGTACTTCATACTCACTGAGTTTCAGTGACAACCTATTATGGCTTGTTCTATTAGACCGATTAATGCTGATGGAACGTATTATACCACCAATAGACAAGATTCCTGCATTCTTGTCTATCGGTGGTGGTATAGTCCAGGCACCTTGAAGCTTAAGTCCTAAAGGGTGCTCCTGAAGGTGTGAAGGTATGATCGAAGAGTAAGAATATACCGAAGATAAATAAGAATACCCTCTTTAATGCTTTGGTTGTTTTGAGCTAGCTATATTTAACACACAGTACTTTCTGCCTCCGCACGAATTAACTTGAAGATAATAAACACACACAAACTTCCTGAAATCCAAAAGACCAGAAAGTAAACAATATGAGCCCGCATCATCTTAATGTTTTTCTTGCACGGTCTATAAAATAGATCGATTTTGTTTGATAGGTTTTCGGGAGATACAATCATTGAAATAAAAATATTTTACAGGTTTATCTCGCATATACCTATTAATCAAGAATCATTCAGGTCCATTTTTCTATCCAGAAACATTATTGGATCAAATCAGGTAAAATGAATGCAAAAGAAATAAAAGCAACGAAAATAGAACTTTTATTACGCCGTCACTAACATAACCAATACGACTATATGTAATTTCATGCTAGGTAACAAGCACCGGAGGGTAGAGGCGTGTGAAACCTCACACAAAAGCCGCTACAAAATGTACAGCTAGCTCCACTAGCTATCGACCGTTGAATCCTTTTACGTTATGTAAGAGAACGTGACATTTACTGTCGGTAGGCGACCGAGTGAATAAATGTATGTAACTTATGTAAACAGGTCGGCTAATGCAAGTCTAGCCTCCTTTTCAACACACACCAGTCCAATGACCGGGAGAGATAAGTGCGCCCATTATTTGCACTTAACTCATTGTTCCCGTATCCGTCGCCATTTGTCGATTCGCTGGTTTCACTGTGCCAGCTATTCGCTTCATTGTTTCTATGAATATTTATCGTGCCCTCTTCCCACCGATTCGCGTTTTGGAATATTGGTACGCGCCAGAGAGATTTAAAGGTCGTAAAGTTACACCACTCTTTGCGGTCCTGAAATATGTATAAGGATCCACTTTATCGTTTTCACGTTTATCGTGGTATCGTTCCATCGCAGTTTTTGGTTGTTTCACCCATTCTAAATGGAGTTTATTTAAGACAGAGACCTATTTGTTTAAAATAGTTAGCACTCCAATGGCTCTGCAATATATCACAGGCACCAAAATGAATCGCATTAGCTGAAAATATCCAAGAATAAATCCTTTGTTAGAATCCGAGGTTTTCTCTTACACTGAATAGTCTAGATCCAAATCCTGTCACAGTGCTAATCTAGGATGCGCCGGGCGGTAATTTAATAAGTTTAAACCGTCTCCGCTTTTCCTGCCCTTTCGTTGGATAAAACTTTTTAATGACAGACATCCTCGCGGGCGCGGAACGAATGATCTGTCATTTAAATCGGATTGGCCTTGTGTAAATTCATTTTATCAAATTCTTTGCCATTAGTAGAACAAGTTTAATAAATGTTATCCGAGTGGTCTAATCAACCGATATTTTGTTGATCAACTCAATCCTTGCTTTTATTTACATTACATTAATAAAAATGTATGAATATGCCCTGATATAGCGGTCGTGCAGAATTACAGAATATTCTGTATCGCTCTGTGATTTTTATTAGAATTGGCTTTGATCAACAATTTAAGCCACTTCTACTGATAGGTGCCTAGTATTTTATTAAATAATATTATTATTGGCAATGAGACTTGTAGAAATGAAAAAATTATACCTGCTGCTGAATATCTTTATCAGTTATAGATACAATGTTGTCAATAATCCGAAATTTAAATTTTAAGTTACTCGTACCTAACGTAACTCAATCTGTGTCTGTGTTACGCTTTCTCGACAATCCGATTGTGAGTTAATTTATCATGGCGGTAGAAAAAATCTTATGAAAAGACGAAATGAATCATGAAGGTAGTGTGTATTTTATTTATAAAGTATTTAAATACTTTTTGTGTCAAAACTAAATAGCACGCGAAGCGGCGAACGAAGTCGCGAGGGACAGCTATTAGATACGATTACGATTTTAACAAACCATTGTGGGTGGTCGCACCTTATTAATTGGTACGTTCAGAAGTTTTTCGTTTTTTAAAGATTTTCGTTTTCAGAAGATATGAAGTAGGTATGTTAAACTGTTGTTTTCGATTATGGCTTGTGATGATAGCGAAGCGTGAGATGGTTGTTAATTCGTACACTATAATCTTATATAATGCTTTGGGTTATCTCTGTGAATTTTTTGACAAATCCGCAAAACCTCTGCCAATATCTGATCTCAAGTTAAAGCGTTGGCTCCTTCTCCACTTAATAGACTTTACATAATCAGATACATAGATAATACAGATAATACCTATGTATAAGTACAGACAGACCAAAGACAAAACTCGCAGGTTTATCAAGAACAGAACAGAAGATAAAAAAATCTATTTTATTATCTTTTTTTTTTGTTTAGGTACTAGGTATTTTTTATACCACTCTGAATCTGTGATATAGATGTATTTATTTGAATTTCAGGTTTCTTTTTAATTTATCTGCCATTTAAAAATACACTGTAATATTAGTGAATAGCTGTTACCTCTGTTTCGTCCGCATAGAAAATATTTTTTTCTCGTTTTTGCTATGTTCTTCATTGATGCTCCGCTCCTGTCGGTCGTAATGTAATGTTACGAAGGAGCCTCTAAAGCCTAGCCTTTCTCGATAAATGGACTACAACACACTTTTTTTTTTCAATTCGTACCATTAGTAATGAGATAAAACAATACAGATAGGGAAATCAACCAAAGAATCAATCACTAACATTTTTGAAAGATCTATCCATCGATATCCCACCCTATACAGAAAACGAAAAGAAACAAAATATCTGCGTGTTATATCAAGTTACATGTAGGGGAGGTACCCTAAATAATTTTTCTTTTCATGTTTTTATTCTACCACTTTTAGGTAATTAAGGTGTGCTAAATTTCAATTTTCTAGTACCAATAGTGTTTGCGCTGCGCGGACTGATAGACAGACAGACAGACGGACATATAAGCGTTCCGTGTTTACTACGGAAACCTAACAACAACAGCATTTTGTGGCTGCCAATGAGTCCGTTGCCTTGGAACCGCACATTAAATTGATCATCTGTTTCCAGATATCCCAGTACGTGTTCGAAGAAACGTTCAACCTACGTTTCGCGGTGCCGTTCACGCAGCACAACGCGACGGTGTCAGGCGCGACCCTCGCCGCGCTCACACCGAACCAGATCGCGCACATCAAACGGCTCAACTCGCTCGACCTCGAGCTCTACGACTTCGCAAAGAACCTCATGTTGAAAAGGTAATATTAATAATGTATTTCCTGCTTGAAATTTCTAGAATTTTTGATCATGTACCTATGATAGATTCAATCGCAGTTTTTAAAGACAAATGAAAAGAAAAAATTGTCTTCAAGCGGAACTTGAACTAAACGGAACTTGATTTCTAGTCCAGCTGCTCTCTAACTGAGCTACCGAAGTCCACATTCGTGGACTTCAGATCTTGTGTAGAGTTGAATTTCTACTCTAAGGACTCTACACGCCCTATCTGGTCTAGTTCTAATCAGTTCACGAACTCCTACTATTTCTTAGTTTAAATGCGTGGTTTTATCGTTTTGTTACCGTGAACTGCCATGATCCCAGATGTTGCCCTTCCCATTAAAAATGTCTCTTAACTATGAGGTAACAGTCTATCTCGATAATATCTTTAAATACGGGCGCTGTGCTTACTTTTTGAGAAGTTATGACACTGTCTCAAAGGAAAATAGCTCTGCGTATATGTATGTATGTATCTTCACGCCAGGTCCCTAACGAGGTAGAAAGAGAGTGAAGAGCTCCAGATATCCCGGTCCTGACATACCTCTCGTGCCTCATCTACCTTCATCATTCTCTTCATACATGCACGCCAATTCCTAAGATTGATTCAATTCATTCCATTCCTTTCCTCTGCGTATATCATACAAATTAACACTGTACCTACAGTATTTTAAGAAAACATTCAATTAATATAATATTTTCGAAAATAGATTCGTCTTTTTATTATAATCGATGTCGTATAATTAAGTTGAAAAGAAAATTGCCTTAATGAAGTTAACTGTTGTGAGAGCCAATATTTTCTTCTCAATCACCTTGACTTTAATTATGTTTGGGATGGACAACTTCATTTAATATATCTCTTCGTCTTAAAAAGTGTCGCTCGGCTATTTGAATTAAGTATCTATTAATTTATGAGTGATTAAAGTTTAATTCTTAATATTCAATCATGTTTAAATCACCAATTAATCATCATTCATTTCAAATTTCTTATATAAATGACGTCCATATTTAACACAATTTATAAATAGGCTACTTTGGCTAGTTGACACTTTTTTTAAAGTTAACAAGCCTCAAGTCATTCAATATTGTTTGAGTAGACCTTAAAAATATTTCTTATATTTTTTCGACGCTTATAAATCAATAAAACTTTAATTTTTAAAATCTACTTTACATGTAATGTGAACGCTGTCATTAATGGTGGCGTTCAGACTATCTCTCATATGACGTCACTAGTATAGTAAATATCTTCAACCTAAAATGACCATAATAATTGACAAGTGGATGACGCGTTCACATTGGTTTGTTTACAACCTGTATGATGTCATATCCTCCCAACATGACGTCATGTCCTGTGTTTTAGGAACTTGAAATCGTAGTTTAAAAAACATATTATTGAAACTGAATTATTACAACTTATCCGTGATTTTTAGTGTCAAGTTATTCTTAATTCTGACATCAAATACAAGAAACAAATATTTTCAAAAACCATGGTTGTTTAGATATCAAACGGTATTCCCAATTTTGCACCATAAGACGGGTTGATCACCTAACGTCTTCTGATAACTAAAGGCATGGGATTAACATGACACCCGCATCGCCAGCCTCGAGATAAACGTAACAAATAGTTCTGTATCCACAAGATAAGCCGTTAGTCCATCGACGACCGACTGCGGTCTTCATGTCTCACCAAAGATCCCAACTGCATCCGCCACAAATGGAATGCTTATATATATTTGTTTGAGAGACATAGAACTATCTAGGTAATAAATAAAATTCTCGTGTCAGACAGTGTTTGGTAACAACAACAATACTTCTCCGAAATTGCTTGACAGGTCGTTATGAAAGGAGATGTTGCAAAAATGTATGGACCTCCGGCCATGTATTGTACACAATATCATTAACAGGCAAAATCAATGTAAAAACGTTTTTTACTGCATATTGTCACTAATTTAGCTTTGTTTGCAGTTACAAAATATTATTTGCGGTTAGAATTGCAACTCAAAACCAACATGGCGAATATGGCGGGCGATGTCATTTTGACATTTTAATTTTTTTTCATTGTTTTCTGAATAGGTAGTAGATACTAGGAGAAAAAAGTAATATTTTCTAAATACTATCGAAATCGATTTCATGTGTTAATACGTACTAAGAACTTAATAGTAAGCGTTTTCTAATTTAAAGAAATTCATCGAAACTTCTTTAAATTGATCGATTCGATACATCGTTTTTTTGATAATATGTGATGCACTAGTAAGATACAGATAGCATTAGTTTTATTTTATATGTATACATACATAGGTACTATCCCAAGCGTCGACTGTATCGCCGCCATGTTGAACATGGTTGAAAATGATGAAATCGTTTGAATTTAATGCGGTTGTAACTCTAAAATATATTCTTGAATAAATTAATTGTATTTTTTTCGGATTCTTCTTTAATTAACCCATTTTTCTGAGGACGTGTACGAACCAGAGCCGAGCTCGCAACATCTCCTTTTGTTTGTATATTTGGTAGGTATCGGTTGTAGTTATATCCCTAAATAGTGAGGATGATTCGCCCCACATTTTTTTATTTTTCGATTTTTAGACGTTTAATTTTTTGGCGATACGAAGTTCGTCGGGGCAGCTTGTTTTCATATAAACTTTAATTGCTATTTACCAGACATTTATTAAATCACCGTTGTTCTGTTGTATTATAAAAAGTAATAACTACTCGATGAACAGTTTTTTACGACCACACGGTCATAGAAATAAATAATGAGAAAGATAGTACAGGTACAATTTTTTTTTTTCAATTATCATATTTATCAATAATTTAATTTCAAATCTGATACATCCCGTTAGTTATTATATTATTATTATCAAGATTCTTTATTCTGTCTATAGGGTAGATATATTAAGATCATATTCAAAGTCATGGTTGATTAGACAATTTGATACCAAACGGTTTTCAAAATATCACACCCCCATAAGACGTGTCCATTAGGCTCCTAACGTCTTCTGATAAGTAAAGGCATGGGATTAACATGTCCCCCGCTTCGCCGGACTCTAGATAAACGTAACAAATAGTTCTGTATGCGCAAGATAAGCCGCTAGTCCATCGACGAACGACTGTATTCTTCGTCTCTTGCCAAAGATCCCCACTGCGTCAAATACAAAAGAAATAATTACCTATCTATTTATTTCCAAAACTTACTACTAACTTGTTTTTAATATGCACTTTAAATGCAGTAAAGTCAGGCATTCGTAAAACCGAACTGACCCGGCAAACTTCGTATTGCCTCAGAATTAAAATATGACATGTGTCAAAGGTTTGATAGATACGGACTATTTGTATGGGGAAATGAAATGGTGGTTTTTACTATTTCCCTTCAATTTCTTCATATTTTCTTACCTTTGAAACATTCCCTGGACTTCCAAAAATCATTCAAAATCAGTATAAGCCAAATCGGTCCAGTCATTCACGCGTGATGCCGTGACCAAGGAAAACGGGTTGCATTTTTTAATATATAGATTGTTTTCACCATTGGGTATCTCTTGTCTATTCTTTCTGCTAAATGGAAGTGTTGGTAATATTTGAACTCATAGCTACTTAATGACAATGAGATAAAAGATCTTAGATCTTGCCAATGTTCACTCGGTTTTTTTGCAATCATAATCATCAATTATAACGCCCTCGCTTCAAAGCTCAACTCACACTACATTAGTTACTATTAAATTCGTATACGATAGCGTCTTAGCGTCTGATGTGATTTAAGCAGTCACGCTAGGCTATAAATATCCTAAATCTATGTATACAGTTACCTCTAAAGAGATCGTTGAAACTTTTATTTACGTTTAATATTGTTTTCTGTCGAAATAGCTTGAAAGAATATATCTTAGATTTTAAGAACGCCCAACTTTTTCTTTAATACACTCCAAACAAACCTTTTCATGCCATCCATCAACTGTTGCCCGCGAAGTGAGAACAGATAAATAGAACTTTATCATGGAGCAGTCAGACACGAGTGCCCCACTTTAATACAAATTGTAAGGAGAATTAGAATTTTCTTTGCTATTCAAGTTTTTCTCGTTGAACGTGACTTCTTCGTCGTTCAAGTTTCCTTATTATATTAACAAGAACTATCCTGTGTCATCTGTTCATATAAAATACATAAATTACCAATAATATAGCTTATACGAGTACATCAGAATAACACATAGGCTACTATTTATAAAGATGTTGTGTAAATGTAGCCGAAGTCGCGGGCTCCAGCTAATTTTAAAATGAAAAGATTTACATTTTTCCGATTATCTCGTTTTAGAAGTCGCTATGGTTTATCGAAGTTTCCTTTGTTAAAATATGCAATAACTTAAAAACTACTAAATGTGCAAATGCATACCATCCGGTATCTATTCATAAACATAGTGCATCCCGTTGCAAACAGGTTTATATCGCGTATTAGAAGTTTAGATTACACGGCAGGTGCCTACAAACTATTAAAAAGCTACGAGCGAGGGTGTTCTTCACTTAAAAAGTTTATCGTAAAATATTCCCAATGGGTTCATAGTACAATAGCACTTACTTATTTTAATGCCTGTTTCCAGCTAGTTGTAAAGATTGGAACGCACGATTGTCTTGTTTATGCAAAGTGATAATATTTGGAACGTGGCTTTATTTTATAGGGGTGTTGTAATTTTATTGGAGGGGTCCCGTTGAAGTTTACTATTGTATTAAAATACACATTAAACTTTCTTAATTTAAATGGCTTCAGTCCTATCGGAAACTGCGCTGACGTCGTGCACCCCGGGTCGAAACACCGAGAAAATTACTGAATATAAATGAGGTGTTACCGAAGCCAAGTGCAAACTGCCAGAGTGCATAACATATTGAAGTTCGGTTCGGCATACGTTGGCAGGTATAATAAACAAGTAATCCCTCCGCTTCAGACTTTGCCGTGCGAATTTCTATTAGCAGTTTGCAACTTGCTCACTTGCAAGCGAGAATTCTTCCAGATATTTCGGTAATCGTATGCGTGGGAACCAACGTACGTGGCATACAATGAATACTTAAGATCAACAGTTCCCGTAGATTTATATGGGACAATAGTGCTGTCTCTATTTACTGAATTTGTATACTAAATTATTGTTGCTATTAAAGCTCCCTACATATTAACTGAATTAACCACACTTTGCAAGTCTAATGTTGAGCGTTAGGACAGTTTCTGTATCAATGGAAATTTAAAGATGAAAAGTAAATGAAATCAATATCATATTTATGACAGATAAATTAGTTTCTTTTTGTGATATACTTATTATTATGTTAATAAATAATAATAATTGCAACCCTTGAAACGACCTGCTGCGCACGAGTCTCTCCCCTTTTGGGGGGGGAGGCCTGGAACTTACGGGTTAGTGGCCAACCCGCTGTTCCCCCGATGTTTTCAAACCGCCCATATGACCTTCGACAAGAATCAACGACTGCTATCTATCGATAGTAACCGGGACCGACGGCTTAACGTGCCCTCCGAAGCATGGAAAGGCGCATTTTAATTTGCAACTAGCGGTCACCCATCACACACCCGACCGCGCCCGTATCGCTTAACCGAGTAGATCGCTTACGATCTACACCAGCCGCGGGACCCCGCGCGCTTCATAATTATGTTAATAGTAGACTATAAGTATGCCTACCGGATGAGGGTATACAATACAGTTTCATGTTTTTTTTTGGAACGATGATGTTCGTTAAATTCAAGTACCTAGTTCAAAACATTTTCCATATTAGGCAAATGCATACGACAAAAACCTCCATATCCAATACATTGTCATTTGAACCGAAAATAAATGTTGTCCGCAGATTCGAAGCACTAAAGAAACGCGACTCGGATTTTGAGTTTCGGTGGCGGCACTTGGGTGAGGTGTCGCCACGTAGCGGCGTCACCGAATTCGACTGGGACAGCAACCTGGAGGATGCCACCACTGAGAAGTATCGAGGCAAGTAGAGGATCAGCTCCGTTGTGAACATCGTCATCAGGTCATGTTTCGATCGTAGAGTTCTGTATACTTCATTAGACACGTTGGATTATAATTTTTGTAGGCATGCCGAAATCTTCAATGAATTGAATATTATGCAAAACGTCAATGGATTGTGTGAATATATTGTTATTTTTTTGAAATGTTAAAGTAGACGACGTGTCGTATGTCATCAGGCTTTAAGAAGAAAATAATAGAACGGCAAGATTTTTAATGATTTTGTCTATTTATCTCGCACTCTATCAAAACTGCTCTTGAGAACACAACAGAGACAATTGTAGTTCGGATTTGTTATGTCTATGGAGTATACGATTTCTTATTTTTTTGTTTTCTGCATCAAAAATTAAAAAAAAATGGAATTATTCAAAGAATGAATAAAACCTTGCCTCTTTGAGTTTTTCCATATAAATATGGTGAGACTAAAAAAAGGAAAACTATTTTGGGAAAATATTGTTCGTCAGTTTATTTGATGGTGGGTGTAATTGTACACAAGAAGTGGTTTTAAAATATGCTAATAATAACGATGTTGATGAAATGTGGATAGAGATTGCATTGTTAAGATCTTCTGTCTCAAAACAGACACAGCAGAATATTTGTTGTGTGGATCGTTTGTGTGGACTAAACATAGGTCGCGTTTCCTCCAATACACTTTAATTGTATTCCCAAAGTACACGCTAGTATTGCGAACTCTACGGCCGAACTACGACATACAACTAGTCAACAATATCAAGTGGAACCTTTATTTAGCGGCCTTGTAAGATATCTTGACACTTTTGTTAGGAGTCATAGGTAAGAGGGGAGCTCAAAATTGGTACAAACACCGTAATTTGGCAGCTTATCTGTATTACTTTATGCATTTATGATGTACGTTGTTTTGTTTTAGTTTCGTCTTGGCTCACTGTGTTGTGCATTTATTTGAAATGCTTATTGTAGAGTACTGGGAGTTGTTCAAGGATTAAAAAAAAAGATTAATTTACACGATATTCAGTTCTCACATGTAAATATTAAAGCAACAAAAGCTTGAAGTAAGTTTAAAAGTAACAAATAAAATATAAGGATTTATTGAACAGTGAGCATATTCAGTAAAGTTGAGTGAGTATTCACATGAGCAATTATATTAATACAAATAAAGTTGTCTTCATTAATGATCTTCGAATGGTAGATTATGGAACTATCTACAAAATGTGCTATAAGTCCATCCCTTGAATATATTATGTATAACGAAAAATTGTGTAAAGTTAGCGAAGTTGAATGAAATGAACGTCGACATTTGATAGATACAGGGTAGGTGACACATCTAGATTGTTAAATCTAAACCCAACGTTATTATAGAGTAGTTATTATTTTTGATTCGTGAGCAGCAAACAATAATTGTTATAAATTTTTAACTCTGTCACGCGAATAGGATGTTAAACCTGTATTCGCAAGATTCGCAAGTAATGTAATAAATATAACTGAATAAACAACTAGATGGGTTTGTAAAGGCAAATTTATGTGTATCGCAATCTAACCGCCACGATCAGCTTGTACTGTCTAAAGAATCTAGATGTAGACGATACAAGGTATTGCAATCCCATCAGATATCCCCCATCGATAAAGTAGATGCCAATAAGATAAAATACCTGTTTTCAAATGCAAAAATATTATCTCGCTTACAAGACGGATAATTTTCAGCTCACACGTTTTATTTTGTAATATTATTGTACGATGCTATTGTAAATAGTTATTATTAGCTAGAATTAACAAAATGGTCGCAGCGATCGATGGAAGCTACTCGCTTCTTATCCTATAAATACATAATATTAAAGTTAGTATAGTTTCGATCCACTCGTTAGCTGTATTCATTCGGACGATTCGTTTTTACGATGATATTAATTCTCATTTCAACCGAACCAAAGAACAAAAATCGTGTGCTATCGAAATCGGATATTCAATTGATTGGAACAATTCAGTATATCTCGTAGTTTTAAGTATTCGAACAAAATCTTTTTTTAAGGTGCATTTGATAGGCAGCATTACTACAGCTATGATAAATATATCGATTGTGTTCGAAGTGTTGTTTATAGTAATAGATTATGATATAGTTATTGTTTTTGGTGCCTGTTATTACATTTTTTATACTTATTTTTTATTTTGTATCGATGTTTTATTTCGTCTATTTAAATCTGTTAATTTTATATCATGTATGCAGAATGATAAGCTTTGATTGGAGAGTGTCTCTAGTGATCATTTTTTATTTACTTAGTTAAAAACCTACATGGATACTGTATGCCGCTTTAGGGTAAGAGCTCACTACAACTACCCGGCACCCGACGATGCAACATACCGAGCACCTCGTTTTACGGCGTCCACAATACATCAATTCATAAGTAAACAGATTTTTTTTAAAAGCTACACGTATAAGTTAACATAATATTCAATTAATGTATATTTGCACACCAGTGCGATGATTAGGAAGAAGAGATTTAATTATTGAATGGGGTGTGAGAGGGAGAAGAGTTGAACTTAGCTCTTTTTAGGCACTTGAAGTCTTTTTTTTATATTACTGTGGCAAAGATGATATACGAGTCACATGCGCGTATATAGGTACATTCACTTCTTATATTGTCAAATGGTATCAAGTTTTTTTTATCATAATTTAGTGTTTTTTTTTGTTTAAAAATAGGAATTTGAACCAAAATTGTGTTGTCTATCTAAATGCATACATTATATTGAATATATTTACAAACATGACTAAAAATTATAATCGTGTTAAAATTGTGTGTGTAAACACGTGTTGTCACGCAAAATACTCTATTGATCAAATTGATATGTACAAAAATGACATTTTATTTTATAATATTGCATTTTTCGTATTGTAATATTTCTGATGTTTATTTTCTTACGTGTTACAAGAAATGTGTGTGTTGATTGTGAATATTCTATTGTATATTTTAGTTTTAGATGAAAAGACAATGTCTATTGTGAAAATAACATAACAAATATATTATTGATAATTTAGATAGTGTCGATCTTAGCTGCTTGACGAGCCTTTTTTACATTGTTGATTGTGTATTAACAGGAAGACGCTAGTACCTAAAAATATTTTTGTCGATTAGTGAAGGTGGTAATATTCTGCGTGTGAACGACGTAAGCCCTGTGATATAAAATCAATAGCACCCAATGTTAGCTATACCTTTACTGTTTTATCGTAAAACATTTTATCCAGTACAATAAAACGAACGTAACTGTCGGTTAGCACTGATGAAAGAAGTAGGGTTGCTAACCTTATAGTTGCTTAAATAGTTTTATTGCATATCTACTGTTTTTTTTTGTTCTACAATATTGTTGACTTTTCAACACACGGAAAATACTGTTTTATTTTAAATAGAAACATATAATATGTTTCTATTTAAAACCTCTGATTCAGTCAGATTTTTAAATGAAATTAATATTTAATTAAAAAACTTAAACTTTTTACTTTCTTCTTTGTTAAAAACAATATTGGCAACCCTAAACACAGTATCAAATCGATATTTTTCTAACGTTGTAAAATGTTAAAATTTCAACGAAATTGTTATTATGTTTAGAAATCGGGACTGAGTTGTTATTTTTTCATTAGTGTGATTCTCGGTTAGCAGAATAAAACTGAATTCTCTTTACCTACGCTAAAAGAGTTAAAAGAGAAAGAGTACATTGTACTGGTTCACTATCTATGATATGTGGTTGATCACAAAACACTGTTTAATAATATTAAATTATGTAGTAATATATAGTTCTGGATTACTGTAATAAATCCAACTTAATTTCACTCCGCTCACAATTTTCGTACGTGTACAGTGTCGATAACAACCTGTAAAATAATGTTTACGAATCTTTTGAGACGAAAAGAAAAAGGTCTCTCTAAAAGACTTGAATGACAGTACATAATTTCTCCAACTGCCAGTTTAATCCATTTTTTTAATTATTATTATCTGTCCCCGGCAAACTTCGTATTGCCTCCCAATGAAATACCTAATGTGTCAAAGGTTTGACATATCTTACCTTTTAAACCTTCCCTGGACTTCCAAAAATCATTCAAAACCAAAATTAGCCAAAGCGGTCCAGCCGTTCTCGAGTTTTAGCGAGACTAACGAACAGCAATTGATTTTTATTTAAATAGATAATGACGGAGATCTGACGACTTCGCACTCCGGTAACTACACCTTTTAAAGACCTTTTCTATTCTTAAATTATCGTAGTCAAATCAATTTACGGTCTTTTAGAGACAGGGCTGTAGCACGATTCGCCCGTTACGTTATGTCTCAACATGTTATTGTCATAAAAGATATAGACCATTGTGAACAGGCTCTTTCGGTTCTGGACTAAATTTTGACTCTTTTCTGTCTTATAAGATTCTTGGATAGAATTTCTAGAACTATATATAATAGTCGATAGCCTTCTGTATAAATAATGAATACCGCTAATTTATTTAATGAAAGTGTACGCTATATTGTAAATATTGTATGGTATAAATGGATATTTGAAAACGATGGGTGCAAAGCCATAGAACAAGTAAGCCATCTGGTTCGCGTAGATAGACCATGATACGTTAATTTAGTTGTTAAATGTATGCACGGTGGTGCAATACGCGTTATCTAGTACCAAAATCTAGTATTTAGTTTTTTAAGTTCCCGACTGAACCAAATCATAGTTATTGTGTTAACAGACACCGAGTTAATAAAGGAATGGAAGTATTTATAGTTATTTTATTTATAAACCCCATTGATAATAAGAGAAGAATCAGAGGGCTATGCTCGGAGTTTCTTTGCGAGATCGAATCAGAAATGAGAAGATCCGCGTAAGAACCAAAGTTACTGACAGCTCATCGAACAGCGAGACTCAAGTGGCAGTGGGTTGGGCATATAGCTCGAAGAACTGACGGCCGTTGGGGCAAAGCAGTTCTAAAGTGGCGACCGCGTACCGGAAAACAAACCAGAGGCAGGCCCCCCACAAGATGGACCAACAACTTGGTGAAGATTCCGGGCAATCGCTGGAAGAGGGCGGCCCAGGACCGTTCGTTGTGGCAATTTTTGGGGGAGGCCTTTGTTCGGCAGTGGTCGTCTTTTGGCTGAAATGATGATGATGATGATGATTGATAATAAGATGTACTTATACGTATACACTACGTTTACACTGTGTCGTGGATGCCTTTGAACACACACAACACAAACATACATCTGCAAGCCGTACAAATATTTGTACTAATGCAAAGACTTTTACTGGTGATAGAGTTCCGGTCAATAAATAATAATATAGCTCTCAGTCCCTACGACTGAAAGCTATATATTATTAAGATTGATTGTGTTTAACAAGAGAGTTCCCTGATTGAACATTACGTATAATCGACACCAAAACTGAAAATATTATGAGTTACTTTTATCCCGGTAGGCATATGACGTCCGAGCAGAGGAAGTTGCTAGCTGAAGTCCCATAAATCACAATAAGTCAGATACGTTTCCGAGGCCCCAATTAGCGCAGAAATACCCGAGAAAAATACGAAGGAAATAGCTAAAGGCCAATTAAAGGTAAGGCACGCACAAAAACAATAATTCGCGGAACGCTCCAATTGTCCTTATAAGGCGATTGTTGAGGAATAGCCTTAATAAATGGGACGAGTAAGGCGCAGGAAGCTTGAATGGACAATTTGCATTTATGTCATTAGGACGCATCCGCCCGTCGGCCGGGGAATAGGGATGTAGGATAACTTATCGACACTTAATTTTAGACTAGAACTCTGGGTACCTACTATCGAAGAAGTTTCCGGTCATGTCGATGCCTTATTTGTGTATAAATAAAGTCAAATTTGCAATGTTTTTGGATGACCGAAAACTTCGATACGTACGAGTACCTACCTAATAGATTTGATAAGGAGAAAGTAAATTTTCCAAAATGTATTAAGTATTAGATAGGTACATTGTTTTGATTTTAAACTTTGAAATTTTGAACCCTTTAAACACTGGATTTTTTTAGGGTTTGGACCGTCCAAATATACAGCTACAATTATCATGTGCCAGTATGGTTCAAATAATATTGGTAGGTGTCCAGTGGATGGAGTAGATCTAGAAGTAATATTTGTAAATATTAGAATTGTAATATTTATTTTTCGCAATAACACATGCGAGTGAACTTTAGAAATTAAAGGTTTTTTCTTTAATTTCTAAAGTTTGAAGAAAGAAAATTTTGTTTCGGGCAGGAATTATAATTGCGACCTCAGGATAACCAGCCCAGCGGCTTTTGCCTGGTTTTCCTGAGGTCGGAGGTTCGATTCCTGCCCAAAATCATTTTTTTTACTAAAAACTTAAACTTAACGGCAAGTATTTTAGGTAATACGGTGGTGCCTACGCCCGCGAGCTCCGTCACTGGACCACCAGTAAGGAATAATGAATGTTTGTGTGCATAAACACATTCGAAGCGGTCATTACCGGTACACCGTTTCAGTCCAAGAAGCTTACTTTATACTTACCCCCTTATTCATAAACGTATTTTAGCTAAAGTGTTGCTAATCTCTCCTTTGTCTTTTTCTATCCTGCACATTTCACAATGCAACTGACAAAGACAAAGCATTCTATACCTAAAACGTATCTTATGTACGTTTATGAATAAGGGGGTTAGTGTCTAGATCATTTGGTACATTCCTAGAAATTGAAAGTTCGATTCCTGCCTGAAGTCATTATATTTATCTCCATATTTTTCAATTCTCGACATCGATATCGCACATCACTAGTGCGTTGCATCCCGCGTTATCGCCCAACGTTGACGACATCCATACTTGTGATCAGCGGATCATCCACAGACCAATCTTGGTTCCTTCTGGATATTGAGGATGATGGGTCATTATTACTTAGCTTATGATCGCTGGTAGGTAATAGACAGGTAGGCTGATATATGTAGGCGCAATTAATATTAGAAAATATCAATTAGTGTCACCACTCGTCATCGCGTCTCTTAGATATGCACTGTTAATTAAATGTTTGTCATAATGTTGGTCCTTTGTAAAAACAAAGCAACGGCATTTATAAAAATACAAGATTTTATATCTAATAAAAATATCAAAGATACGGTGTCCCATATCTTTGATACTTTTATTTGAACAAAGCTCTGTACAGTATATAATATTTTCTGTCTAGGCTAGGCCAATATTTGAAACTTAAATAAGTGCTCAGAGGATAGCTTGTTCCTACACACTTATGGATACCATCTTAAGCCTGAGGGATGGCAAAGCATCTGCAAATTCTGTATAACAACTCTAATTCTATCTCCTACGTTCGATATACAATATATCTTGCTGCGTAGGTGCCTACTGTACGCGATGTCAATGCATTGATTTGAATTCCCGTTGGCCGTTGGTATTGGCGGAGTGAGTGATGTATGGTATCCCACCCAATGGGGCTCCATGCAGATCGATTGCTAAGCGGAAATTCCCCTCCGCCCCGATTTCATTTGCGAGAGTACCCATAGGGAAAACCAGAAGGGACTTTAAAATATGATACATCAATATAACCTTATAGAACTCTTCCTTTACTACTTATGTGACTGGCATACATCACAGAGTTAAAACTACTGGCAGTAGAAAGCTGCAATTTAGCATGTAAGTTACTTGGAAAATGCTGAGTGTTAGAGGATTTTCGCCCAAGAAATTCGAGGAAAAAACACGTTTTCACTTTTTACAATCGAAACTACTGTTACTAAAATTGTTGAATCGTTACATTATCATGTTAAAAATACCACATGCAGTTACATGAAATCAAATTAGGTACCTACCTAATACCAAGGACATTTTGACAAAAGTCCGCTCGAAGTGCTTAAACCAATTGAAGCTAGTCTAAACCATGTTTACCTAATATTTGCATAATTTCTTGTTCTGTTGTATCACTTACGAGTATTTACGTGATTTTTTTCATGTTGGGAAGGTGGCAAACAAGTATGCAGCTCACATTGATGTTAAGTGATGACTGCAGCCTATAGACATCTACACAAAAACCAGAGGTCAAAATGCAGATGCGTTGCCACCCTTGAGAGTCTTGAGACCTAAGTTGTAGTTGTTACGTCTCTGTGATAGTTATTACGGGGCCAGATGTCAATGCATTGTTTTCAATTCCCATTGGTGTTGGCGGAGTGAGTGATTTATGGTATCCCAATGGAGCTCCATGCAGATCGATTGCTAAGCGGAAATTCCCCTTCGTCCCGATTTCATTTGTGAGAGTAGCAACCAGCTATATAGGAAAAACCAGAAGGGCCTTTAAAATGTGATAAATGTTAAAAGGTATTTGAATGTTACAATTTGGCTAGCAACGAATAAAATTTCGTTGTTCAAGATCAAGATGTTATGCTTTACAATATTCTAAGCTTTAATAAGCTTCTTGGATGATAGACTACTCCCATTGAGAAGTAGGTTTCTAACATATTCTTAGCGTTGATATACTCGTACAATTAGGTAAATTGTTTCAACATAGGAAAAGCGATTATAGCGGAGAAAAATGGAGTTAATTACGAGAGTAGGTATTATACAACTTTGGAGAGTTGTCACCCCTTTGAATTCAGATCTTAAACTTATGTGACGAAATAAATAGCTTATTTACCAAGACTCTTTGAATAAGTGGTCGACCCAAAACGAATTTCCTGAAGTATGTAGCTACAGCACAAAATGACAACGCAATACAGTGTTAAAATTAATTCTCATTACGAGCGTCCTCATTTGAATAACTCAAGGCAAATTTTAACAACCTTAAATTTCTCCTTTCAATCATAACTGTTTGTGATTAGGTAAAGTGTGCCGTGCGTTTGTCACGTTCATTTTTGCCCAGAACGTCTAAGTTGTGGAATGAACTACCCTCTGAGGTGTTCCCTCGGTGCTACAATATGGGTTTCTTCAAAAATGGCGTTAAAAAAGTCCCTCAGGGCTGGCAGCGCGTTGGCAATTCCCCTGGTGTTGCAAACGTTCATAAGCGACGCTGACTACTTTCCATCAGACGGGCCGTCTGCTTGTCTGTCAACCAATACCAATTTTATGAAAGACTAGCTGTGCTCGCGACTTGAGAAAAAATATGATTGTTCAGTATCTACTCGAACGAAGTCGTGGGCGCAGCTAGTTTAAAAGTAGCCTAAGTTACTCCTTATCACATCAGCTATCTGCCAGTGAAAGTCTCGTCAAAATCGGATACACTCCAATTTTACTTATTTGTATGTATGTATGTATGGAGATAAAAGTAGCCTAAGTTACTCCTTATCACATCAGCAATCTGCCAGTGCAAGTCCCGTCAAAATCGGTGCAGCCGTTCCCAAGATTAGCCCTGCCAAACAGACAGACAGACAAAAATTGTAAAAAAAAATGTTTTGGTATATATACCGTGTATACGCTTTTTACTAAATGCATTTAGTAAAAAGCGGTAATTTTTATATTACAAACAGACACTCCAATTTTATTTATTCGTATAGATTTATTATGGAAGTAATATACAACATAAGACCTAAAAATTCTGTGTCAATTTTAAGCGCCTACTTGCTACCGTTATTATTATCGAGCAAAAAATATACGAAAAAAATCACGTTTATTGTATGCCCCCTTGGACCCCTTAACATTTTCATTTCCTTATTTTTAGTAATTAATTTTGACTTTATAGCGGTATCAGAAATACATAATTTGTGAAAATGTTAGCTTTCTAGCTATCACTATTTATGAGATACAGGCTGGTGACAGTCAGACGGACGGACGGACGACAGACAGACAGACAGTGGAGGATCAGTAATCCGTAGGTCCGTTTTTACCTTTTAGGTACGAAACCCCCTAAAAGATAAAACTAAGATACAGAATAGCTTAAAAATATTCGATATGATTCTTTAAATTGACATAACTTTTTAATTTCTGAACCGATTCACATGAAACAAACACTAAATGTTAAGTGAAACTTACCACAATTTAATAGTGAAACCCGCAAATCGAATAAGCCGTTTCTGATATTAGCGTGCACAAACACACAGACAAACAGACATTTTTCCGGGATAAATAGTACTCAGTGTTGTGCGCCAAAGGTTAAAGTATAATCATACCAAGTTTCATTGTAATCGGAAAGGTAGATTTCGTGTGATGCTTGAACAAACAGACAGACAGACAGACAGACAAAAAAAAATCTAATCACATATTTGGGTTCGGTATCGATCTAGTAACATCCCCACCCCCCTGGTATTTATTTTTCAATATTTTTAATGTACAGAATTTACACTTCTACAGTTTATTTTATAAGTACAGATGCCTAATTGAAAAACGGTCCATATATAAAAAACCGGACAAGTGCGAGTTCGACTCGCGTGGTGAGGGTTCTGACAACAACCTCTTTCATTTGATATGTCACACGACACAGTTTACGATTTTTTTTTTTAATTTTCTGATTTACCCCCCGAAAGTGCCCCCCTGTTTAAAATTTATTCTTTTACTTGACGTGTTCATCTTTGGGTCACCAATTTACATATATTCATCAAATTTCAACTCAATCGGTCGAGAAGTTTCGGAGCAAATTGGCTGTGACAGACAGACAGACAGGCAGACAGACGCACGAGTGATCCTATAAGGGTTCCTTTTTTCCTTTTAAGGTACGTAACCCTAAAAATATAAATTCGGTAGCATACTTATTAAATAGCATTATCAGGTAGCATACTTTGTAAAAACCTATAGGTATTTTATATGTTCGAAGTATCAACTCGGGCAAGTAGGTAATCCATGCTAGCAGTTTTCTGATCCTAGATTTCAATTTTCAATTCACACCATCTATCAATGGTCTCTGGTATCAAAGATATTATTCTTTCCACAATTACACGCAACCATAAATCACATTATCTCCGCAATACACAGTAGCACTGATAAAATCTTATAAGTACCTACCTTCAGATAGCTCGTATATTTTAGATTAACATCCCGTCATAAATTTCATCGCATTAAAAAACTATAAAAATAACTTTTTAAAGGCAATTTATATCTTAAAAATAAATCAATAATCTTCTCAAGTTACACAAAACAAACAATAATTAAAACTTGAAAGGAAACATGATATGAATTAAATGTACTTAAGACGTTGACAGTGATGGCTGCCTACTGTGCAACACTGGGCTTCAATTGAAAATATATTTAGCTCAATTTATTGTGAAGTTAACTGCGTCAATAAGTAGGAAGATCTATTGTCATAGATAAATAACCAAGCATCCTCAACTTTGCCGTGTTTTATTATGACTGCCTGTATAGACGTCAATCTATTCCTTCAGGGCTGGCAGCGCGTTAAGTACCTACGAAAAATTAGAGATGCAACAAATGCCAAATTTTGTATTCACTTCCTATCCATTTGAACTGTATGCTTGATTTGAGGGTCGATGCCGCTTCATGACATAAAAAACGTTTAACCTATTACGTTAAAGTAAGTAGCTTGAAAACTGTCAGTTTATTTTCTAGCTAGGTACAGTCAGGGAATTCAATTAAATGTAGCTTTTATTACTAACACATAAAGTGCATATCTGTTCAAGCGGCCTGTTCCCTGATAGTACTTTGATCTTTGCCTTTGTCACGCTTTCATTCTATTCATTAAAACAATAGAAGATTCGTATGCGCTCCCCTGAGCGCCAGGATCCTTGTGACGCCTGCATCTATTTACATAATTGGTTACACGTGTTCCATGACAATTTTATTAGCCTACATCCTGTATGTATGTTGTATGTTTGTAACGTTTTCACACAAAAACTACTAAACCGATTTCCAATTCCGAACAAAAATTCTTTCACCTAGACTGTACAGTATCTAACGAAAAATATTGCACATCGGTTTCAGGACGGGGACTCGGCTTATTTCGGGTCTGTAGAGCGTTATCGCTTTCGCATCCTACCAATTTGTGAATTTGATGTTTGTCCACCATTTTGACCAAGTCTTGACCAATACCGGACTAACAATGCTTACGTAGTATGCAACTGATGTAACGCTCTATGAAGTCGAAACTAGCCGATTGTCCTTTTCATAGGCTCGATGTGCAATATCTCTTGATGAGCACTGTACCTAATTAGAAAGCTGCATCGTCACTGAGTCACATTTTACATTCATTGCACCCATGTGAACCCTGGGCGAGCTGCTAGTATACTATAATTATATAATTATACAAAGTAAACAAAGCGTCATTAGTTTTGTTTCGAGAAACTAGCTTCCATTCGGCTGAAACTGGCTTCGGTGCACCTAATTACTTAAATAGAAACCAATAGAACGTTGCCGTTTATAGGGAACGTGGAAATAGGATCTATAAATAATGTGTTTATTAGCAAATGTGGGTCAATAGGCACCTACTGTATGGCACGGTCGGCTGGTAGGGATGGAATATGCTATTGCATCCCAGCCGAGATCTGAAAAGATTGCTTTGAAATGCAGACATTCACTGTACTGGATCCCGCAGCTTCAGGCATTAGGAAATGTTTTACAAAATATTTATTTAGCGACTTTGTTCGTTTGGTATTTGGTTTTGGCTCAAAACATATCCTATGTCCTTTTTTAGGGTTCAAACTATAGGGTTTGCTCGTGAAAGCGTAACAGAGAGACAGAAAAAAAATCTTTCACGTTTAATAATAATATGTTACTGTGGATTTTTCCAAATATTGGCAATTTGACAACCCTAAATCAGAGACTTGCAATTATGTGCATCGACAGAACTGATATAGGTCCAAATTGATTCGATGCAGTAAAAAGGTACATTATGTAGTTATTAGGAACAAAACTACTTACATTCAGAATTTGGAATTGCAATTTTTCTCTTTAGTTTCTCAATCATATATACCTACCTACCACAAATTAAATTCACCGTCCTATAGGCTGGTTTACATAATTGCTTATTTAAAAAACTACTTCAATTGGATTTTATTCCCAAGCAGTTGCTTATTTATTAACGCCACCCGTACAGATCGGCAACTTAATAGTCTTAATTTGATTCCACTTTGGTTAATTAATCGATAATTGATTGAAATAAAATGTAATTTCTCGTGGGAACAACTATCGCGCACATCAGCGTCAACGGAACTTATTTTTAAATAACATAAAAAAATATCACATTTTTGGATCATCTCCGTCCGCGAGATTACATCGGACGCATAATAAAACGATCACATTTCCTAGTAAGTGTTATTCGGTGACTTCGAATGCATTAACATGCACCCGGTCGCGTCTCAAACTTGTCTCGAGTTTCCGAATTCGATGTTTCGTTGAACACGTTGTTTGAACCGAATACAGTTATTCTACGAATTTCGAATAGATCTCAATTCCCGTCGCATTAAGCATTTGGGACGTGACACAAATGAAGATAGGGTACTAGTGGTTTATTTTTTAATTCCTTATTCGAGTCTCGAAAACATTTATTAGTATTTTAGTCCTTCAAGGATCGTACGGCTACCGGCGGCGAGACACAATTGAATTTCAATTATCATATTTTTCTCGAGTCTGGAGAGATTAATAACTTTAACATGGAGAACTGATGGAGAAGTAGTGCCGCTGTCGGAGCTCGAGGGAGCAGACATCACCTCATCACCTAATCTACCTGCTACCAAATGTTTTTTTTTTATTTAATGGAAGTGGCAAACAAGCATGCAGTTCACATTGATGTTTAGTGATGACTGTAGCCTATAGACAACCACACAAAGACCAAGGTCAAAATGCAGATGCGTTACCACGCCTGAGGCCTAAGGTGTTATGCCTCTGTGCCGGCAATTACAGGGCCGTATATTACCACCTGACCGGCACACGATAGTGCTGAACACTACCATTTAGCGGAAGGTATATTAGGTAATGCGGTGGAGCCTACGCCCGCGAGCTCCGTCTTTGGAGCTACCACCAGAAAATCGGTTAGATAAATGATCTAGAAAATTGTCATATACTTATTATGTTTCGGTCAGATGTAGGTAATTAATCTACTTATGGCTCAATAGTTGCTGTCACGGGTGTAAAAACAAATTTATTTCTTCCTTTCTTTCATTTTGACCTTCTAATTTTTGCGTAGATATTATTATTTGGAACGCGGCTTACGGATTTAGTAGAAATGGTCACATACCTAACTAAATGCTGTATGCTGTGTGTGTATGCGTGCGTGTGTCGAGCCTACTACAAACAAATATGCACATGAGTAGGAGAGTGCGCAACCGGGTGCACAACTCTCTTTATCTCTGTGTCTACCCCATAAGAAACTTGGTTCCTATTCGGTGTAATTTTTTTGTGAGACCGTATGGCAACTACTTCGCATGGAGCAAAAACTATCACGTAAATCGGATTAGCAATCTCGGCGTAATCAGTGTACATATCGCCTCTTTACAAGAACAATGTGACATTTCATATAGAACGATTTAGATGAAATGTCACTTTATTCTTGTAAGAATAATGTTGCATTTCATAAAGAACGATTTAGATGAAATGTCACATTATTCTTGTAAAGAAGCGATATATTAGGTTGGAGAAAAAGTTTCTTCGCATTTTTAAGATAATCCAAACATTTTTTAATATAGTTTATTTAAATTTAACTAAAGTATGTATGTACCATTTTGTTCGATAACCTTTTGCCATCTTGTAGGTAGGGACATGATCCCATTGCTATAAAAATTTTGAGACTTCTCTTCAAAATACCGCGCGCGACAAGTGGATTTGGCAGTCCTCTCGTGATGTTAACCTAACATTGCATAAAGAATTCTGAAGAGACCGATACAGGTGGAAATCTGAAGGTGCGAGGTCAGGACTATACGGCGGATGCATTAACACCTCCTAGCCAAACTCTCTTAATTTTTGCTGAGTGGCTATAGATGTGTGAGGTCTAGCGTTATCATGATGAAACACCACATCCCTTCTGTTGATCAATTCCGGCCGCTTTCTCTCAACTTCTTGCTTTAATCTCATCAGTTGTTCGCAGTAGAGTTCAGAATCGATAGTCCTGCCTGGTGGTAATAGCTCATAATGAATAATGCCCTTCCAATCCCACCACACACACAACATCACCTTATTGCGAGTTAACCCGGGTTTCGCCACTGTCTATGAAGCCTGACCGGCCTTTGACCACGACCTTTTTCGCACGTTCTTGTCGTACGTGATCAACTTTTCATCACCAGTTATCAGCTTCTTCAAAAATGATTCGGTTTCATTACGTCGTAATAAAGAATCACAAATGAGTACACGGTTTATTAGGTTTCTTTCAGTGAGCTCGTGAGGTACCCAAATATCGAGCTTTTTTTTGTACCCAGCTTTTTTCAAATGCGCCAAAACTGTTTTGTGATCAATTCTCAGTTCTTCAGCTACGTCGTAACTACTGATATGTCGATCTTGCTCCACTTTTTCAAAAATGGCATCCATTTTATCCGTAATAGGGCGACCAGAGCGAGGTGCATCTTTGACATCATAATTTCCGGATTGAAAACGCTTAAACCAAATTTGTGCTACTCTCACAGACACTGCACTAGGTCCATAAACATCGCAAATTTTTTTCGCGGCTTGCGTTGCATATTTACCTTATTTGTAGTAAAATTTTAAAATGTATCTAATTTCTTCATTAGATTCACTCATCTTGACAGTACGAAAAACAAATGAAAATTACACATTTGCCTAATATGAATTTGGAATTATGTTCTTTAAAATTTTAACTTTCAATGATACCAAAACCAGCCAGATACTACAAATACTACAGCCAAAGAGATTTTATTACAAGTTCATACATACTATAATGCGAAAAGACTTTTTCCCCAACCTATTATCTACATAAACATACAACAAAAAAACATCGGCTTTTTTAATTCGATTAAAAAGGTGACATCATTTGGTGTAGCGTAGAACGTCATATGTTTTTAATTTGAAAGAACAGTATTTAAGATATGCAGGTTATATTTCTGTGAGAATGAACGCTGCCTGAAGAGAGACACTTTACTGTTTAAGGCGTTTGAAAGCGTTTTACAAAGGAGCGAGGAACCTTTCGAAACAAGTTGCGTTTGAGAGTACGACGGGCCGTAAATCTTTAGTTTGTGTAATTGGTGGCCGGACTTCTACATCGGAACAAAACAAATCGTAAATTATTTTTTATTTTCCCCTTCTCATTGCACTACATAAAATATTTATCACTACCCAAAGGTTGACTGGGAGAGAATGCTTTTTAGCATTAAGTCCGCCGCATGTACGTAATTGTGCAAGAAAGAATAAATAAATAAATAAATAAATAAATTGGATCTGAAATATTGGCGTAATCGGTGCCTACCATCGACGACACAATGACACAACGCAGCTTGGTTCTATCCATAGAGCAACACCGGAGGGGAGTAGCCATATGCAGCTTTTCCCCTCTGTCAATGTACAAACCCAAATGGGCCTATACCTGTCCTCTAGATGTATAAATGTGTGCGTGTAATTGTTACTGTATTTTGTTAAAGTCAAGGTGTGAGTTTCGTAGTAATAGACGATTTTTGTAGTGTGCGTGTGTGTCACGCATTTCCCCCCGCAATAAATGACAGACTGTTTTGTATCGGTAATAAACGCTATGGCTACTCCTCCGGTCCGCCGCGGCCGGTGGGCCGAGTTGCTCTATGGTTCTATCATCGATCGTGCCTACATACTGTTAAAAAACATATCAACCAAATTGATAACCTTTTCCTTTTTAAAGTCGGTTAAAAAAGTAACGGTATACCCTTTGGTGTGGCATATAACGTCATATCCCTTGTTTTAAATTTGAAGGAATAGTATTTAAGATAAGGTTTTATTTCAGCGAGAATGAACGCTGCCTCAAGAGAGACACTTTACTGTTTTAAGCGTTTGAAGTTTTACAAAGGAGCGAGGAACCTTCGGATTTCTAAAAAGCTTTCGAAACAAGTTGCGTTTGAGAGTACGCCGTACTCTTTATCTTGCGTTGTGTTTCTTGTGATCGCTATTGTGCCCTTATCGCTTGTGTAACTCACCGATATTTGGTTACAAGCTACTTGTCCTGGCTTCACATGGCTCGCAACAGATGCTAAATAAAGGGAGTATATTTAAGGTACGGCAACAAAAAAAACGTAATCCTTACAAGTTTTACAAAGGAACGACGAAACCTCCGCGTTTCGTTATAAAGACTTTCAGAACAAGTTGTGTTTGAGAGTACGCCGTACGCCAAATTTTGATTGGCAACCTTGTGGATATATTCTCAAGATTATAAATATGCATAAAAATTAGGTTTGCAGCATATCTGGATAAACGAAATGATTCTGCAGTGGGATCCTAACCTACAACAAATTGTCTTTTTATAATAAGTACGAGTAAGTTAATATCAATTAGCAGGTGAGATATTATAGTAAAGCCGTATCTTAGACCAAGGACCAAAATATACTAGCTATGCTGGTATATTTTGACTTTAAAACAGGTCTTCGTATCGTTTTGGGTCACGATTTTCTGGGCTATAAGGATTCTAATACAGAAAAGTGTTTTGGGTCGGAGCCAAAAATTGTGAGGCGAAATTCGCAATTTTCGTCTAATCAACATGCACGTACCCAAATGAGGAAGAATTAAAAAATATATGTTTATTAAGTAGGTACAGTTTATGTAGATAGGTAGGTAACGTCAGTCATCGTTCGTTTAATTTGAATACTGAAATATGGTTTTGGTATTAAAAAGGTAACTTCCGGCGTCACTCATATTATTATTAATTAGGTAAAGACCACATCAAGATGAGAAAAACTGATAAAATAATACGAGTATTTCCTGTGTGAGATTTTTACTGTCTGAAATATTTTTAATAATTATACCATCACTATTTATTTACATTTGATTACATAAACGGAAGCGCCCCGTGGCTTGTGTAGATCGTAAGCGATCTACTCGGTAAAGCATTACGGGCGCGGTCGGGTGTGTGATGGGTGACCGCTAGTAGCAAATTAAAATGCGCGTTCCGTGCTACGGAGGGCACGTTAAGCCGTCGGTCCCGGTCGATAGATAGCAGTCGTTAAACCTTGTCGGAGGCCTTATGGGTGGTTTGAAAACATCCGACAGTGGGTTGGCCACTAACCCGTATCTCCACTAATCTGCATTGGAGCAGCGTGGTGGAGTACGCTCCAGGCCTTCCCCTAAAAAAAGGGGAGAGACTCGTGCCCAGCAGTGCGACGTAGGTATAATGGGTTTCCATTATTATTATTATTACATAAACATTAAAAACCTAACTGGTTCTTACTGGTATTGGTTTTTAGGCTTCAAGCCCAGCTTGTCAGCGATCCGCGTAGTGAGGCCGACTGGGCCGCCGCGCCGCTGCCATCCAGAGGCCTGATTCTCGTCTCGTTGAATCGAAATTGAAGGTTACTGCAGAATACGTTGCACCAGCGTATTTTTGTCATAGTTAAAGTTACCAGGGTTGACGGATTTCGTAATCATCTGACAGATTATTTTGAGGTTAACTTTAACCTCGGAAATTTTAACATTAACCAACACAGCAAGGACAGCTTTATGACGTCGTTTATCTATTTGAATTTTTGTTAACCACTATTTTTTAACATTACCTTTAACAAATTTGTACTCAATAGGCCATTTTGCTTATAGACACAAGTACATTCACAATTACAAACATCTGAAGCAACTTTTTCAACGCAATCTTCACCAGGTCATCAGTCCACCGGGTCCAACCCGTGAAGGACCTGCCCACGCTTCATTTTCCGGTACGGTAAATCAATCGAATATGACTGAAATTATAGATCATTCGAACTTCTTCATTGTTTTCAAAGTGGTAAGTTACCCTTTTGTGTGTTTCTAGATTGGACGAGTCCTTTGACATCCATCAAATAGACAGGTATGTTTCAAAACTCCGAAAATCAGACAGTAAAAAAACTAAGTAAGTACCAACCTATGTTAATATTGTTTTAAGCCCAGTATTTCAGTATTTCTATCAAGAACACTACTATTTAGTAGAAGATATATGAACTAATAGTGTCTACACTGCCGAAATCTGCCAAGGAGCTTGTGGCAACAAAATAAACAAGAACTAAATGTGATCGAGATAATGCATTCAGATCATCATTACTTATTCATTCCATGCATGTGCACATTTTTTACACTGTCCATTTACATGACCTAAAAAATGTACATTTAAGATCGAGTTCGAATCGAAAACAACCCGAAATTAGTTTCAAGAGTAAGGGTGTAGGTGGTGTGAGCGATACGATCCAAAGGCCATTGAAACACCTGAAAAGTGAAAAGTGAAACACCTGAAACATGAAAAGTGTGTACTCCTACACCACAGTTGTGATTACGGCATCAGATAAAGTTGGCTTTATTTTTGCTTTTTGGCTTTTTATGTGTAATTTATGACGTAAAATATGTTTTTTTTCATTTGTTTTTGTCAATGACTTTGTGTGGATTACAACATACTTCCAGGAATGAATTTCCATGTAGTATAAACAAGCGGAGGCATTCTCTGGATATTGTGTATGTATAGGCACCTACTTCTTACCATAGGTAGATAGTACAAACATATTACCGCTGGCGTATGAATCGGCCCTTGTTTAGTTCTCTATCTTAGGGTGAGATTCACAGACCGTACTACGACTTTACTTACAGCAAAGTTTGTTTAAAACTGTTAGTAAAGTATAAGTTTTGACAGTTCTAAGCGTACTTTGCTGAAAGTAAATAGTGCAGTCTGTGAATCTCACCCTAAGCAGAGAATATGTAATAATATGCCCTTAGTCTAGTTGGCGTTTTCTTAAATATAAATATTTTTATCCTATGGTATCGCAGCCCCATCCTTATTTTACGTGTTTTCATGTATACTCTTTCATACACAGAGACGGTGCTCCTTACCTATACCAACTATACCCTCCATAGTTTTAGTAGCGCATTGTCTGTCTGTCACACAGTTACGAAAGAGTTTTATTTGAATTTTATTGTTGATTACTTCGTTGACCTATAAATCCTAGACAGGACACTCCTCTCGGTAGCACGCAGTTTTCAGAAGTTAATTGACCACATTTTCACATAGTGACATGACAAATGACGTGGAAATCGTGATGACGTCTTACAAAAATATTTGTCAAATCAATCGACTGTTTATTCCCGGTTCTTTTCATATTAACCTACTTAGTTGGATTCCTTTTTTATTTAACAGGCCACATTCACCTAAAGCTCGAAGCTCCTTCTAAACTTTACGATTCTGTTTTACTCGAGTAATCTAATCCCACCAAATTATTATTGTGTTATAGCGTTCTATTCGGTGTGAATGGGTTGTAATCGTAAATAAAATGTCTACAAACGTTGTTCATTTCATGTTAATAAACACTGGATGTTTTATGGGCGGTTCACTTAAAGTTACTGGTTCATTTAAAACCATCCCGCTGAATATACAGGAATTATTGCACAATGAACTTAACAAGAAAATTAGGCGGTGTATTATACCCGCTCGCATGCGTTTAGTATGTAAGTATCTTCACGCCAGGTCCCTAACGGGGTAGGCAGAGAGTGAGCGCCAGATATCCTGGTCCTGACGTACCTCTCGTGCCTCGTCTACCTTCATCATTCTCTTCATACATGCACGCCGATTCCTAAGACTGTTGACCCCCACCATCAGACAGAACTCGACCTATTTGGTCATGATAGGTCAGTCTTGGTCTTCCTGGGCCTCTGCAACCAGCCACATTCGCATTGTATATCTGTTTTGTCATTCACTCATTCGACATTCTTTGTATATGCCCTAACTATCGTAGCATGCAATTTTTTTAGATTTTGCATGCGTTTAGCAAAGCAGGAAATAGAGAGCCTAGTGCGAGTTCCATAAAATGATTCGAATGACTTTACCAACGCGTTCTTCGACTCGTGCTTCACTACCTATAACTGTTCAAATTTGGGTACCTTTTACATATATGCGTTACGTTTAGGCACAGAGTAACACGGGCCACCGGCCGCGGCAGACCGGAGGGGAGTAGCCATATGCAGGCTTTTCCCTCTGTCAAAGTACAACCACAAGTAAGTGCGCCCGAAATGTTTAAATGTGAACGTGAAATTGTTTATGTATTTTGTTAAAGTCAAGGTGTGAGTTTCGAATCTAGTAAAAGACAATTTTTGTAATATGTTTTTGTGTGTAACGTTTTCAGACAAAGACTACTGAACCGATTTCAAATTCTTTCACCATTAGAAAGCTGCATCTTCACTAAGTGACATAGGCTATATTAGGTACATCCATTGTCCCCGTGTGAAGCCGGGGCGAGTCGCTAGTTTTTGTATTCATTAAGAAATTATATTGTTGTCTAAAGTTCGATTTCTATTCCGAATTCGGACTTAATCGGACAAATCAGCAGATCCATTGAGATAAACAAAAACATATTGACTGGTAAAGGTGTCGAGCGCACTCGGGCGTCGCGTCGGAGCGGGGCTGGAAGCGGCGCTCTTTGTGCAGAGCAAGGGCAGCTGAATCAGGTCAGCCAAGTCGAACCCTTGTAGCTAAACCATTCATATGTATAGCTAATCTTTTTTTACTTTTCTTTTGATCTCTTTCTTTAATTTTTTTTATGTAATGGATGTGGCAAATAGGCATGCAAGTTCACATTGATGTTAAGTGATGACTGCAGCCTATAGACACTTACACAAAGACCAAGGTCAAAATGCAAATGCCTTACCACTCTTGAGGCCTAAGGTTCTATGCCTCTGTTCCGGAAATTACAGGGCCGTACATTACTACCTGACCGGAACACGATAGTGCTGAACACTACCATTTAGCGGCAAAAGCTGTTGACCGTTTGTTGAAGTTAATGGCAGGTTGGTATATTGTTACGTCTACCTGTTTCAGAAGTCTGTTTTAGTAATGTTTTTGCATTTTAACTTCTGCTTTTGTGTAGATGTCTATAGGCTGCAGTCATCACTCAACATTCATGTGAACTTGTTTGCCAATTTCATTTCATTAGAAAAATATACCGTTTCAGTTCCATACAGGATCCCGTTCAGTCGCGTATGTGTTTCTATACGCACGTTCACTCGTGCGTACTGTTGCGGTATCGCCACGCCGGTATAAAAGGCGGTAAGGACTGAATACCGTGCGTGTAATAAGTCCTTTAGTCAGTAGTTACATACCAACTACACTAAACTGTTACTTACAGAACCCGTTAGCTCGTGAGAAAAAAAGGTTAACCATAATCAGCCTTTGATACTGTGGAAGACAATATTTAGTGTGAAGCGAAGCGGAGATCAATCAATAATCTACCGTAACTGTACTAAATTATAGTCATTGAACTAGTGAAATAACACTAAACAATGTAACATGGCCAGAATAGGGGTCGCAAGCATCCTTGCGTACGGCACCCGTGACATTCTACCGCTGCGCTGTAGTCAACTCACTTCAGTTTGAACGCTTCAACTAGGGTTGCCTACTTTTTTGAGATTTACAAAATATTTTTTTTTTTAATATTTATTTTTCGCAATAACACATGGGAGTAACCTTTAGATATTAAAGAAAAAAAGGAACGAAAATTTTGACTTCGGGCAGGAATCGAACTTGCGACCTCAAGATAAGCTACCGAAGTCCCACGCCGATGCGTCAAATTTTGCTTTCCCTTTTTGATTTTTAACCGATTTAGGGTCGGTGAACGACTTCCATTGATAACTAATTAATAGCTATACAACCGATGATAGACTTTGCAGTCTACAATACGCAATATTTGACGCATCGATGTGGGACTTCGGTAGCTTAGTGGTAAAGCGGCTGGACTGGTTATCCTGAGGTCGCAGGTTCGATTCCTGCGCGAAGTCAATTTTTTCTTTAATTTCTAAAGTATTATTAAATGCTGGACATAAGTAATATGGTCGTTGTAAGTAGAAATAGGTGCCTAATAGTACACAGCAGATATAGAAGTGTTTTTTATGGTAGATAATAATATGAAACCAAATCATCCTCTACTCAAAGCAACAATTGCTGCGTAGCCACCCTAGAAGCCTAAGTTGTTTTCCCTTTGTGACAGAAATTACGAGGTCATACAATACTCTGTTACAAGATTAATTTATAATTTATGAGCAATGTCATAAGAGGTCATTGTGTTCATTACCTATTAAGGCGGGTACCATAGAGAAACACCGGAGGGGAGTAGCCATATGCAGGCTTTCCCCTCTGTCAAAGTACAAGCCCAAATGGGCCTATACCTGTCGCCTAGATGTTTAAATATGTGCGTGAAATTGTTTCTGTATTTTGTTAATGTCAAGGTGTGAGTTTCGTAGTAATAGACGATTTTTGTAGTGTGCCTGTGTGTCGCGCGCATTTCCCCCCGCAAAAAATTACAGACTATTTTGCATCGCTAATAAACGCTATGGCAAATCCCCTCCAGTCCGCCCATTTTCTCGCGTGGCAATGAAGATTTTGTACGGAAAAGCTGTGTTTTTTCGCGAAATCAGGGTTTATTTATTTATTTATTCTATCTTTATTGCCACAACATATAAAACATATGAGCAAATGGCGGACTTAACGCTAAAAGCGCTCTCTGCCAGTCAACCATTGGTAGTGAGAGAAAAAAAATGGTAGGCATCATCCTAAAAGTTGTTAATATTATCACATCATATTATTATCATAGTACAGTGATCCATGACAGTATTACTCATTAATTACAAGTAACCTTATTTAAACTGTATTTAAAGGGCAGCCCTAACCTACAAACTGACACTAATGAGCCAAACCTCTCCGCACTGCCTCTTGACGCACTAGGCTAGGTGAACTCGACACTTCCGTTACTAATGGTTAGCTTGTTATACATTTTATGCATTTACGTAATGAAATAGACATCAAAATTTCCCACAGGTAATACCAGGGAACTGTTCTTTTAATCATGTCAAAAGGTTGACTGACAAGCAAATGGGTCACCTGATGAAAGAGGTCACTGTCGCCTACTTATATTTGCAACACCAGGGGAGTTGCAAACGAACGAACAAACTTCCCTCTGAGGTGTTCCCTCGGTGCTACAATATGGGGTTCTTCAAAAATGGCGTCAAAAGAGTCCTTCAGGACTGGCAGCGCGTTGGCAACTCCCCTGGTGTTGCAAATGTTCATAGGCGACGGTGACCACTTTCCATCAGGTGGCCAGTCTGCTTGTCTGTCAAATTAATGATATAAAAAAAACTCGCTGCCTGCCTTAATATTGTAGATTGTAGCGCCGGGAAACATAGAAGGAAGTTCGTTCCGCAATTTTCACGTTCTGGGCAAGATTCGCAAGTTTTTTTTAATGTCGTGAAGTTGAAGTTGTTATATAATATATATATATTGCCGTTGCTATATCCTTCATAAATTTTGGTACCACTGTAGCCTATCAACATCCACATGATACCAGAAATATTCGTCGCTAGCACTCTGGCCTAACGTGATATGCCTCTGTCAGAGAATATGTAATAATCCTCTGTGCCAGAAATTACAGGGCATAATATCACCGGACCGGAACACGATAGTGCTGAACATGAGGTACTATTTAGTGGCAGCTGGACAGCTGGAGCGAGCCCCTGGCGCTCGACCACCAGTACGTTAAAATCAATCGTTTTAGTTAGTGCTAGGTATCAACAGTCGAATTTAGTGGCTTTTTAAATTAATTAATACTAACGTACCTATTTCTTATCTGATTCAATCATCATATTTAGCTTTTCTAAAGAAATCGGTAGCGTACACCGACGACGCTAAAATAAATGAGCAGTTAACGACAAAACATAAAACTCACTGTGAACACGGCATTAAGTGTGGCAGAATGCCATTAAGGCGTTCAAATTGTGTCCAAAATAGCCGAAAAGGTAATCGTGAACTAGAATATTTTTTCAGAGAAGTCGTAAAATTGTGTAGTAATTACACGTTGCGGACAATCACTGTGTTGCTTTGGATCTTTTTCTAAGCTAATAAACCTGCCTGTTAGGACTATGCCTGCCTATAAAGCTATTGAGACTGCACGCATCACTGTGTCACGTTTCACTTAGTCGAGCGTGCAAGCGAGAGCGCGGAATAAGCGATAGAGAGGCACGAAGAAAAATTTAGCAAATAGTGTCAAATAGTGGAGTAATGCTTTAATCATTGTTTGCCACTCAACTTTATTAAAAGCTTAAGAGGATCTATATTAAAAATTCAAATTATAGATGTCTGTCTCGAGCCCCTTGGTGCCAATCTTTTAATTTAGGGCCGGGGGCATGATCGGTCAGTGGGCGCCGGTCCTTTTGAAGCTTAGACCAGTTGAATTATTGGCTTGCTGGCCATAGAGCCATCAAGGGTAAAATTTATTTATTTATTTATTTATTTAAGGAAACTTACAGCTTTTTGTAATGTAGGGGAGCCCATGAGGGGATTTTGGGATTTGCTAAAGCGCGGCAGATTAATATACAGGGGAATACCTTGTACCCTATTAAGTACTCCCACCGAATATGAGCTTCTATATGTGGTCGTCCGTCAAGGATAAAGGATCAGATTAGTAAAAAAAAATTAATCATCAAAAATTTTCGAGCGCGTCAGATTAAGATAAGGTGAGGTAGTTACGTGCTAAAACGTGTATATTTCACTAATCTGACGATTTGAGAGTGACTTAATGAAGGGGGAGGGCTACAAAGTTGTAAAAAAAAAACATCACCTGGACATTCTCGAGCGTAGCTAATTTTTTTTTATTTTGAAGGGAATAATTCAAAGATTACGACGATATATATAATCTGACAATTTTCACAAGCCGAAGTAACAAAAATTCATCGATAAAGTTTAATGCGTGCAGGTACGTGATGTCTATATTCCCCTCTCCGCGTTTCTATTCCTATCTCACTCTTTCTCTATCTGTTATTCTCTCACTCCGTTTCCACTCTGGTTTCGGTTGCCATGACGCCATGACAGCTGATCACACAGACTACTTCGTGGCAAGGCATTGTATACAACGTATTTTCAACGTTTTTGCGTGTTTTGATTTTTATATAAGTTATATCAATTAAAATTTATCAATATTAACTATGAGTGATGTTAATGTAAAGTGTATATTTTGTGGTGAAACTACTCTGCAAAAAACAATAAAATTTACATTAAAAACATTACAAAAATGTATAAATATTTTAGAGTATCGTAGGAGCAAACAGGTTTTCCGAAAATCTCGAATAACATATGACAATCTTGATCTTTCACTAGAATCTTCATTAAATGAAATATATCACGCACAGTGCTATAAATTATTTACAGCAATAAAAATACCAGATACGCAATCTGAGGATGAAATTGAGCCAGAGGAGGAAGAAGATTCTACCGATGAAGATGATGATTATAAAAAATACTTTAAAAAATGTAATTTTTTATAATTATTTTCTTATAAATACAAGTATTCTACTTAAAAAAACATATACTTTCTCATCTGCATGCTATTTCCTCGAGCTTTCCAATTAATTAAGTTCAATGTTTTAAAAAAATAAAAAATAAAATTATAATCGTCAGATTAGGCGAATCCCTCGAGATAATTGTCAGATTATGAGACAGCATGTCTAGGGCATAATGATGAACCATATATATCTTAATCTGACGCGCTTGAGTATTTCAAAATGACGAATTTTTTTTGCACACTCTAATAATGGCCGTGACTTTGCGTCACATCCAAATCGTCAGATTATTACATAAAAGCATTTTTTTAGGTTCACTTAACATCCCCTTCGAAAATCTGACGCGCTCGTTAAAATTTTTTTTTTTTCCATTTTCAACCCCTACGTACGACCACCTCCATCATGGAAACAATCAGATTAACATATGTACATTTTTAAAAATACGTAGGACATGGATAATATAATTATCTGACACGCTCGAGTACGTCCATGGAACTGTTTTTTTTTACATTTTTGAAAATCTATAGCCGCTCCCCCCACCGATGAAACGGTATGTATTATACGAAATTTTATTCTTCTCATCATCTAAGCTTCGCAACCCAATAGGTCTCTATGACGCTCGAGGAAATCCCGATTTAGCATCGTGGGCTCCCCTACTAAGTACATTCAAAAAATTTTAATACAAATAATTATTTCGTGTATATACAATACATGAAAAAATTATTTGTAGGAAATTGACAAAAAGTAAACATTAGGTATTAACTTTTTTCACAGATAGAGTAAAATTACACAGTTTGCAGTTGAACATGTCAATGTGATTATATCGTTTATTATGTATGTTGCAAATAAAATGTCTTGTTCTTCATGTTCTTTATTTCTTCTTTATTTCTTCTCTCAACTACCAGTACAAAATTCAAGAAACATTATCTAAAGTGCATTTAATTTTGGTAATGTGCCTGGAGATGTCAACAGGCTCGCCACCTGTTACATGGGCCAAAACGTAACCATAACGTAACGTAACGTTACGTTACTTTACGTTATTATTTAAAGTTAAGAGACCGGATCAGACCCTAAGAGATTTTACTTATATTAGGTAAATAATTATCAGGGTTATACAAAGATTAAAGAAAATAAATAAGTCCTCGATGTAGACCATTAAGATCTATGGAGTAATTTAATGAAATGTTTTATGAAAATTCTTGAGGAGAGTATAAATTAAAATAAGTAAGTATTTTAATTTATTTCTACATTTATTCATAGCTTTTAAATTCCTTTCAATGTTACACGAAATAAAAGTACAGAAGAAATCGCATGACGACGTTCATTATTAATTAGAAAAAGGTCAAACAAACCTTTTTTATTAGGTGTGCTTGTGCTTTACACAAAAACCGGCCAAATGCGAGTCGGATTTCCGTTCACAGGGTTTCGTACATTTTTTTTCTTCTCATCATCGGTTTTCATGTTATCTATAGGTAGGTACCTAAACGACTATATCCTGTATTGTTTTTCAAAATTTAGGGCTTTAGTAGGCTTCAGTAGTCTTGAAAATAAAGGAGAAATAAGGAATTTTTTGAACATTTTCTTAAATATGTAACTTGAAAACAATTTATTTGAAAATCATTAAAAATATATGTTGGAGATCTTTACAACTAGATCTTTTATTTTATAAGCCTGTCCAAATGCCTTTTTTTTAATTGAAAATAAATCTAATAAGAAGGTAAGACTGCCTCCTTTACACAAAATTAATTTGTTTACTTTACACGTGTATGTTTGGGTCATTAACATACATAAGTGCAAATACCAAATTTCAACTGAATCGGACCATTGCTTGCGATGCAAACGGCTGTGACAGACGGACAGACAGACGCAGAGGTACGGGACCCAAAAATGAAATACCTAAGTAGGTATGTATACAAAATGAAATCGACTAATCCTCGAAAGAATTTACTGTTTTACTGAATTCAAACATGAAAAACATACATAATAAATAAATAAGAAATCTATGGTCACGATCGTGTTGTGGTAGATTGACCGATATAATTGACCCACGCCTCGGTCACAGAGTAGTGCAGCGTGCAGCACAATCTGAAAATTACATGTTGTAATAGTTATGGATATAAAGATAGTGGTCGGAACTTTAGGTTTAAAGATCTTTAGGTAATGCGGTGATGCCTACGCCCGCGAGCTCCGTCGCTAGAGCTCTACCACCAGTGAAAATGTAGGCACATACCTACTAATTATAAAGTAGTCAGAAAATATGAATGATTCACATGGGCGGCGTGGAGCATTTGCATATTTAGCAAAAGTGCACCAGGTGGGCTCGCAAAGTTTTTAATGTCGCTGTAAAATTTTATTTCGCCTCGAGTGGGGTGGGGTGGGGTATAAACGGTTGAACACTAACAGCCTACGGATATAGACGAGGTTGTTGCGATTGCAATACCCATTAGCTCGTTAATATTGTACCTTGTAGACGTGTGGTAGTGTTACATTAATCACTTCACCTACTGTGCATAATTATTATTATCGCAAACTTACTAATTTTGACTGTCGTGTTATTTATTACTAGCTGACCCGGCCAACTTCGTATTGCCTCAGAATGAAATAACGTGTCAAAGGTTTGATAGATACGGACTATTTGTATGGGAAAATGTAATTGTGTTTTTTACTATTCCCCTTCAATTTTTTCATATTTTCTTACCTTTTAAACCTTTCCTGGACTTCCAAAAATCAAAACCAAAATTAGCCAAATCGGTCAAGCCGTTCTCGAGTTTTAGCGAGAATAACGAACAGCAATTGATTTTTATATACATAGATATCAATCAGTTCAACGAGTTAGTATTTCAATTTCGAGAAAATGAAAGGTACTTCACCCTGTCTGAAAATGTTCTTTTGAAACTTGACGTGAAATTCAGGGACGCTGGGACAGGTCAATTCAAAATCACGTTCATCTATCGAATGTAGAAATCCCGTTTTATCATCAGTTTCTTTTCTTTATTATATTTTTGTAATTTTTTTAATAAATTGCTAAAGCTCTGACGAAATTAAAACAATATGAAATATTTTAGGACAATAGCGGTTTGTTCTTAATTACCTCAGACTACGAAACAGAACACATTGCTCTGAGAGTAACCACAGGGGGAAGACACTCGTTTGTATGTGATACGGTATACATGGTAGCACACAGTTGTGGCTGAGCTCTCCGATTCTCTGGTGGTACGTGTACCTTGCAAGGATTAGATTGAATACACACCGTTGTAGAATGCATTTCAGTAGATTTTTTTTTCGAGAGCGTTTGTGTCTGATATTTATCTCGCGTGTCTGATATTTATCTCGCATAATTGTAATGTTCACCGCTTTTGTGTTCCTGTTAGATGGTAATGTACGTATCTATAGCTCTGTTATTAATGGCATGGATGAAAAATATTTCAAGCCATTAGATACAAGTGGCGGCACGCATGTGCATTTTGGAGTATTCACTTTCCATCGTGAATAGCTTATTTCATGGCCCCTTGGTCATTTTTTATGAACAGTACACACTTCATTTATAAGTTGATGTACTCGTACCTACCAATAAAAAACGGAAGTTAAAATGCAGCGTTGCTACACTTGCCACTCTTGAGGCTGATAGTTAATTCGTCGCCATACCCTTACTTATATGATTTCGACAAATTCTTCACTTGCCGCAGAAGTTTCTTTTCTTTTAGAACAAATTCTTCTTCTTGTGCAGATCGAGACACAATTGAGCATCAAATTATAACGTTATTTGAGTCATTTAGAACTCGTGTCTACTAAGTTCGCGCATAAGGATGCATTTGTTCGTTACTCCAAGTTCTCTGATACGCGACGATCCGATACGGTGTGAGTAAAGCCTTAATATGTTCAACAAACGTTGCTTGCTCTACGTGACAAGATTGTGTTGGCAATTTACTGGGATTGTAAATTAAATGGTAATTATTTAAATATTACAAATAAAGGAGATGTTGCTAGCTTGGCCCTGGTTCGTACATGTCCTCAAAAAATGGGTAAATTATAAAAGAATCCGAAAAAAATACAATTAATTTAATCAAGAACATATTTTAGAGTTACCACCACATTTAATTCAAACGATTTTATCATTTTCAACCATGTTCAACATGGCGGCGATACAGCCAACGCTTGGAATCAATCGATTTCGATAGTACTTATATTTTTTTTTATTCTCCAAGTACTAGATAATCAAAACATAATTAAAAAAATGAAAATGTCAAAATGACATCGTCCGCCATATTCGCCATGTTGGCTTTAAGTTGCAATTCTAACTGCAAATAATATTTTGTAACTGCAAACAAAGCTAAATAAGTGAAAATATGCAGTAAAAATGTTTTTATATTGATTTTGCCTTTTTAATGATATTGTGTACAATACATGGCCGGAGGTCCATACATTTTTGCAACATCTCCTTTGATACATTTGATGGATTTCCAGTGTTAATAACAATTTACTATCCAATGCTTCTCCAGTGGTAGTGTTTTTAGATTGCAGAAGTTCAATGAGATCTCTAACGTACTGAGTACCTAATAATATTTTACTTTCGTTGCGTTAGTGTATAATTTACTTTTACTTGGAACAGTAATTACAAATATTATGATCCGGCACATCCTTAAAACTCGGTACTTAAGGTACGAGCTAACTCAGTAATTAAGCTTTAGGTATATGCGACGCTTGCTATTTCATCATGAAAATGGCACTGAAGGCAGACTTTGAATAATAATAAGACCCCATAATGCGATACGAGCGTATTCAGCGTCTGTAACACATAATGACGTCACTTAATAAACGGAAAACCGTTTTTGAGTGCTAAGTCGTTAACGCTAAAGTTATTGCCAAAATGGTATTATCATCCATTTTGATTTCATCGTAATTGTACCTTTAGACCCTTTTTGGGTTCCGTAGTAAACAAGGTAGTAATTCCGTAGTAAAGTTTCGCCATGTCCGTCTGTCCGTCTGTCCGCGTCTTAGCGCAAAAACTATTGGTACCTATATAACCTGTACTTTAAATCGAAAAACCCATAAAATATCACACTTGTTACTGTGTTTCAGTCTGTCTGTGACAGCCAATTTACTTCGAAACTTCTGGACCGATAAGCTACTATCAGTGCAAAGTACGAAAGGCTATTACATGACACGGTGTTCAGGGTCCGGCAGAAAGGGTGGGCGTGGCCTAGCGTTGCGTTGCCACTTATTGCGTATACACTATCCGGTCGATAGGGCCCTAACTCAGTCACAGTACAAATATGAACAGTATGGTAACTACGTTCAAAGCGTTGAAACGGCGCAATCACACAAACATGCGCATCAACGAGGCCCCTAGCCGGTTCTCGCGATGCTGCAGCTACGAGTCACTCGCTACTCGAGCGTCGATGCGCATGTTTGTGTGAGTGTGCCGCTTTGAACGTTTTGTGCGTAGTTTACATACTGTTCATATTTGTACTGTGTGTAGTTAGGGCGTTAGGCTGCCCGGGCCGCTCCGGTACACACTACTACACTACACTGACCCTTGCTATCGTACCCTGAATACCGTGCCGTGTAATAAGTCCATAAGTCTTTCCGTCCGTCCGTCATCCGTGTAAACTAATGCACACCATTACTTACTATCAGTGCAAAGTGTATTGCGCATTATGCAGTGACTATCATACATGCAACCTATTTTGTAATCACCTTCGGATTGCGTTCAATTCACGATCTTTACACGCAAATATATAAATAGATTAGGCGCCTATATCCATAACATCGGTAGCTAAGTGCTTACAACAGTTTATTTTTAGTAGTTACATTCAACCGTTTATTTTTTATACAAAGTTTTCTTGCGTTTACGGCAAGGTCACGAAAAGCCGGCCTTTGAATATATTTCAACACCTTTATTAGATAAATGTATCCGCCTACGCAGACTACATAAAAAAAAGTTCGTGAAATTCACTGCTTTCGAACGCCTGCTAGTTTCGTGTCGAAGCAACTTCGACGTTATTCCTTTTTTTTGGGATCCCGAAACCCTAAAGGTTTTTACCACGGATTAGTTTTTACCGGCACATCCCTAACTGATAGCACTACAGTGATTATATCGACTCATACAATCTCGCTAATTATAATCACGTTCGAATTGCGTCCATTCAAGTTCTTTATTCGTAAAAACATACCTAAATAGATTTATTAAATAGATTTCATCTGTAACATCGGTGATGAAATCTATTTATGAATACGAATTATTTACAACACTTTATTTTTAGTAGCCACGTTTATTTTTACACAAAAATTTCCTGCGTTTACCGCAAGGTCAAGAAAAACCGGCCTTTGAATATTATACATGTAGGTATATTATTTATATCTTAACAGCAGAGGTCGTATTATGTTTCTCGGTGTCCATCATCTTGTAAGCCACTTACCTAAGCATAATTAAGACGTCTCGCTGTAACCATACTAACCATACAGTTAAAAACAATTTTTATTTATTATTGTATGGTTAGATAAAATGAGGCGTCATGGTCTCTCAGGCTCAGTGGAAAATCCTATTGAAAAAAAGTAAAAGAAGAAAATGAATTTGATTGAGATTTGGATTGAGAAGAATGAAGCTGCTTCAAATAATTGTAATCCAACTTCACTTTGCCAGTTCGTTAGACTTTCAATTATAAGACATCGAAAATGAAAGGAAAAAATAAAGTTGGAAATATACAATGTATGTTTTCCTCGAATATCCATTTTTGTCGAGCACTCATTTACATAATAAGTTCATATGTTTTAGCATAATGTAATTCTACATTTGAATATTTTGTTCGGCCCCGTAAATTAAATACTAAGGTAAGCGTAAGCAATTTTATAAGAAAAAAAAATCCTGATGTGCTAAATTCGACTCTAAGCCAGGCTTAGGGTCGCAAACCAGAATTTAGACTTACCCTAGATTCATCTTTATTCCATACCGGTTTTGCTTAAATGGTTCGGTATTGCGAGCCCTAGTGTAAGCCGTGTAAATATTACCTTTTTATTTATAAGATACCTACTCATTTTTCATAGTTTTTTATAACACTTCATTAAGTACTTAGTAAGTTCTAACACATCGCTACATCTTTGTTTTATGTAGTTAATAGTATTTCTTCTTACTCAATAAGTAGTCAGTAATTCCTTCATGTAAAAGTGTATGCAGCTTATTGCCTCATAAGCCCAGTGGTAGCAGGCCACTTCTGCTACGCTGGAGTCCAAGGTCAAAGTCAAGGGGTAAGTGCTGGTGAGCTTTTCCCATTTCCCAGTGCCATCGTCGACAATTGGTAATGTGCCAGGAGAAGTCAATAGGCTTGCAACTTATAACAAAGGTTCCTAGCGCTCTTCAAATGGCTCGCGTAAATGTGGAGAACTGCGTTGAACTGTCCATCAGGCACGCTCAGTCCGTAAAGAGCTAACAATTATGCGTTGACGATCCGTCGTAAACTAGCCCGAGTAGAATGAGACAGGCCAAACTGATGTGTCCGGGATGAGTGAGCGGTTAGGCCGCTCGCTGTGTTAGGCTAAACGTATACAAGCAAGCCTGGGATACCTTGTATACGTTTAGCCTAACTTTGCCCTAGCCCGTTTGTTGAAAGCGAATAATTCATCGAATTCGTCGTGTTAAATATATTTATCCAAAAACTCAGTAAGCAAGTCGAACTTAGACTTGGAATTTAATAACATTTGAAATAAATAAGTACTAATTTATAAAGGAAGTATTATAATCTCCTACATTTTGCACTCCATTTTCAAAGTCAACTCTATGTATGCAACTTTGTCAGTGAAACCATTGCATTCATTTTTCTTAAAAAAAATATTTTTCAACATGCAGCGTGTTTTTGCGTCGTCTACGGTGTCATGTTATGTGTACGAATAACGTGACACCAGTATTGTTCGCTTCAAATGCGTAATTACGCACCCCACTGTGCATTTCATCACTCTCTCAGATGCATTGTATTCTAAAAATAGGGGCGAGGGTATACATTTTCTAGTTTCATAAATATTTGTCCCGTATTACTCGTTCTGTTGAACGCCGATCTCGGAAGTGTGGGCCAACATTTGTCTATCTAAATATTGTAATCTAAATTTGTAAAAAGATGTTACGTATTAAATATGATACACCTAAACAGCGAACAGTGGTTCTAAATTAATGTTATACCTACTTCATCGCATTGATTTTTTTAAATAGAATAGTATTAATAGAACTTTATTTGCAACAACAGCTTAGCGAACTAAACTATATATAAGGAAAGCATTCCATGTGCGCTTGTATAATATGAAAGCATATAGGTATTTACCTATGCCTATCTTATCCTTCGGCAATACAAATCTGAATTTACGTTACGTTTTGGGTAGTATTGTAACTTATTGAAATATCCCACCGTTATAAGTATCACAGAGACTTAACAACTCAGGGGTGGTAACACATCTGCATTTTGACCTCAGATTTTTGTGTAGTTGTCTATAGGCTGCAGTCTTTACGTGAACAGGATGCTTGTTTGCCACCTTCGTTGTATACACAAATGTCGATATGTAAATAAGTGTTCCATTTCCAACTTCTTGATGCATAATACTTAATACAAGTAAGTATAATATAATAACATGTCTCAATAGAATAAAAAGTGAGTCTTTTACTTTTAATGGAATCTCTTTGAAAAACCTGATATCCATCACAATATGACAGCCTAGCTCAGCATACGACCTTACAGTAATTGATAGTCGTCGCATCGCATGGTTCATTCATTTGCACTCTATCACATTTGCATTTTTGCATCGTGGGAGCGAAACTACGCATATTTTGACAGAGTTTGCAAACAACTGCAGAGCGAATTCAGTGTTTGACTTTTTCGTTTAAATTTTTATCGTTTCTATCCATCGATAGATTGTTGGTTAACGCAAATGTTCCGGTGTTTGAGGAATAGGCCGTTGTATTTATACCCCCTTATTCATAAACGTACATTAGATACGTTTTAGCTATAGAATGCTTTGTCTTTGTCAGTTGCATTGTCAAATGTGCAGGATAGAAAAAGACAAAGGAGAGATTAGCAACACTTTAGATAAAATACGTTTATGAATAAGGGGGTTAGATAGTAACATTCAACTACCTTTATCATAATTTACACAGTTAATGTACCTATCAAGTAATTTCATGTGTTGGCTTTACTCCAGTAGGAAGATAATAAATTAAATACATAGGTATTTGGCCCTTTACGTCTACCAAATTAAACTTTGGTATCTATTAAATAGAGTCGCAAACGGGCATGCAGTAACTACCGTAGTACTGAGTTTACAATTTAAAGTTTTAACATTACCTATCCCTATAAATATAAAGAAATATATATTACTGAATAATATCAGCTGCAATTAGGGCACAGAATGTATCATGCCCAAGCCTCAAGTAAGATTATTTTGGAGCCTTTTTTATCGGTACAGTCCCGTTTTCCTGCACTTAATCCTGGTGTCTCCATCGAATCCTTTAGGACGCGGCATTGTTTCGTGTTCGGGTAAAAATCCCAAAAATCTATAGAATTTAGAGTTAAAAAAGACATCGATCGATGGGATCACCAGTTTGTTATAGAGTTACTTCTAATTATCTTTCCAATATCGTCCATGGGGATGATAGAAAGAACTCTTCATGTAGGTATCCTGGGCCCGGTATTTATTTAGGTGTATCATATTTATACAACAAAAAGTTCTGTTCTGTTACTTAAAAGTTGTATCAGTACCGTAGTTACTCAGTACTCAAAAATTAAAATGGTTCGTGAAATATTTACAAACGGTCCCGTATAGTGTGTGATTTTCAAATAACCACAATGTCCATCATAATACGTATTTAATTTTAGTAAATTCTTGTTAGGTATCTTCTCTGACAGGCATTGAGGGGTGTGACCAAGTGTGATTAGACGTCGGGACGTGACGACCCACCCATCGCCAACAAGGATTCCGCCATTGCTGTCCGTTAACCGAACAATTACGGTCCAATTATTCCAGTAGGAGGCAGTAAATACAATAAGGCGTAATGGGCAGCAGCGTCACGCGATAAAACTGCTGCCACTGCGATCGCCAATTCGCATGTTAAGCGTGGCGATTATGGCATATTCTCCCCTTACGGGGCACAACTTCCCTATTGTGGGTATCTGTGGGAAAGGCTTTTATCCAGCAGTGGCCGTGGAAATACGATGATGACTTTCTCGGACCAAAAACTACCCCCCTTATTCATAAACGTACATTAGCTACGTTTAATGCTTTCTCTTTGTCCGTTGCATTGTCAAATGTACAGGATAGAAAAAGACAAAGGAGAGATTAGAAACACTTGAGCTAAAATACGTTTATGAATAAGGGGGTACGTCTTTAGCATAAGTCTATAGGTAGACATCGTGTAAGGAAAAATGACAGAAAAATAAAATTTTATGAAGATTCTAAAACTCCGCCCAAGGACGCGGAGCTCAATTTCAAGTCTAATTTCTTGAAGGCTTCCAAATAATAAACCGTAATTACTCGAGTTGAGACCTAGGCTTTTATCTAAAGGCTTATTATGTTGTAGTCTGAAAATGTGTATTTTATTCATCATCCTAAAGGGATGATAAAGATATTGAAAGTATTCGTATGGTATATACCTAGTTTTTTTTTTATAAATTATGGCAACCGCCTCGGATTTAAAATAACAGAAATATCATCGAGATAATCGTAATATCACTAGATGTCAGGGGGTGGCAACGCATAGATCTGCATTTTGATGAATGTACAATGTACACGTAGTATTTGTCTTTGGACTGTACAAAGAACAATATTCGTCGTACATTTCTAACGGCATAATATAAAAAAAAAAAACGTAACTTCGCACCTGTAATCCCCGAAGGGGTAGGCAGAGGCAAATGCATACATTCAATCATACATGCAAACACCCACGACTCGCCGGTTACGTTTTGGCCCATGTAACAGGTGGCGAACCTGTTGCCATCTCCGGGCACATTACCAAACTCCGGGGTACTGGGAAACTTCCAGAAAATGGAAAAATCCCAATAGAAGCAGAGATAAAGGATTTTAAACCGTTATCTCTAATATCCCCCGACCCGGGAATCGAACCCAGGACCTCCAGCGTAATAGTAGTGGCCTGCTACCACTACGCTACTGAGGCAGACTATGAAATATTTGTTTGTATTTGTTGTTTGTACATTAGGTACTTTGTTTTGTAAGAAGAATATCTTTAGTTACGCTTTTTCATTCAATACCGAAATGTTACATTATTCCACGAACATCTCAAAAATCCTATTTCAAGAAATCTCTGAACAAATAATCCACTTTGAATTATCTTTTGCCTTTGTACTTCAAGCTAATGCTTCAAGTCCTTTCCGAGTAAAATAGTTTGAACGCTCAATCTTAAAACATTCAATGCATGTTCTAAACTACTGGTGTACATCATTTACCTGCTCTCAGCTCCATAGTGTTTTATCTAGAACATGAAAGTATTTTTAAATTTCAAACGCAAAGTGGTAATAGACACGTACAAGAGAATGCACTAGGTACAACTCAAAGTACTCAACGTGCCATTCGCTGCGCGGTCTTTTGGATACCTTCGCAGTTTACTCTTGCTGCAGTAGATATATACCTATTATTATATCCTTGACACTTAACTAGCGATAGATAGTTAAATTTTAATAATAGAATGTGATGGTGGGTAATATAGTTTTCCCGTTTGTGGAACATTTTTCATCGCTCCTATTGGTCATAGCCATAGAGCAACACGGGCCACCGGCCGCGGCGGCGAACCGGAGGGGAGTAGCCATATGCATTATGCAGGCTTTCTCCTCTGACAAAGTACAAGACCAAATGGTCCTATGCCTGTCGCCCAGTTATTTAAATGTGTGCGTGAAATTGTTTATGTATTTTGTTTAAGTCGAGGTGTGAGTTAGATAGTAATAGACGGTTTTTGTAGAGTGAGTGTGTGTCACACGTATTTCCCCCCGCAAAAAATGACAGACTGTTTTGCATCGGTAATTAACGCTATGGCTACTCCCCTCCGGTCCGCCGCGGCGGCCAGTGGCCCGCGTTGCTCTATGGTCATAGCGAGATGTCATATAAACTACCGATGAATGGACTATCCACTACAAAATTATTTTTTTGAATTTCATACTAGTAGTTCCTGAGATTACCGGGTTCAACCGAACAAAGAAACTCCTCAGCTTTATAATAATAGTTTAGTTTATTAACCTAACTATTAGACTAATAAAAGTCTGTTGTCTGAAAAGGCCCTTATTTCTAATGTTAGTTGTCAAGAAACGGCCGACTGCGTGCTAAATACGATTACGCGCGTTTACCGTGCTTTTGCTACTTCCACTAACGAGCTTTTATACTTAGGATACCCACAAAGTTACCCCCTTCTTGTAAAGACACTCGATATTATACCTAATACTTCAGATATACATAATACGACTGTTAACTAATGTATTAGAAAATTAATTTGGAATCCTCTAAATTCAGATAGATATTTTTGTACATAAATAATTCATTACAAAACAGATTACAAGAACTAGATTGCAATACATATCGCACCACCTTTCTAATCTTACATGAATGACACCTTGATATTATTTTAATTATGAATATCATAGATAATCAATAGAAAATTCATAAAGCCGCACCTCCATTCAGTGCTTCCCACAATAAATTAGCGATTTTGAAACAGCTAATATTTTGTATTTAAGTTTATTAATCATTAATATTAAGTTGTAGCCCTGTTTTAAGACAAGGTAAGAAAGATATCATGCTCCTTAACAATACATAAATCGTTAAAAGTAATAACAAAAAACTCAAAGTTTCGCAAAAGCATTTTTATCAAGACAGTTATGACCCGATAAATTTATATTTTTCGGACTGTACCTATCGGATAGCGAGCCATCATTTGGAAAACACTGACGTACCTATATTCCCATCGCACTATAATAAAAATAAAATTACATGATGTAATAAGGTGCCTATGTCGTAAATAGATAAAATACGTACCTACATAAATCAGTAAAAGGATATTAATATTTTACTACGTAATAGGAAGTTAGTCACCGGTAATCCCGTTACACCATCGCGATAAATATTTATTTTTGTGCTGCATGCGAACTTATCGTGGTTCGGGAAGTGCAATTAATAATTGTAATCATTTGCACGCTTAACTGCACGCTTGCTTCAAAAGCTGCATTCATATCGTACATCATGGTACCCATATCGTAGCAAACACAGAATAGTTTATCTATTCCGTGGTAGCAAATGTGTCTAGCTGTAGAACTTAGTGGAAAATGAACAGGAATGAAACATCATGAAAAAGGAAAACCTAATTTTAAAGTGAACCAACTACCAACTCCACTATTCGTACTAATTTTAAAATGAACCAACTACTAAGTGCACTATTCTTACGATTGTGTCCTAGGTTTGATTCTTGGATCTTTTTTTTTAATTGGACATGTGTAGACGACTCGCCTCAAGACGACCGCTGCTTTCTTAACCGGGCAATTGGTGAACGCCGAGGGCTTTTCTTTAACCCTTTCTTTGGGTTATTCGTCAACTCGACACGGACGACCGGACACATGTATGTCCAGTTGGTTAAACATGAAATTGTAATGACTTGTTATTTCGTCGTCTGGACACGACAATATTTTTGCGTGTGTCCACATAGTGAAACTTAAATTAAATTCTATTTCGTTTTCGCCAACTGGACACACGTTGATATTTTAACGAATTCATGTCAAAGTACAGTCACGCAGATTATTTTTCAAAACCAAGGATTGCCTTTAGTTGCCAATATCCCAACTATCCGTCAACCGAACAATGGCGGTGAAACCATTCCAATGGGGCGGTAGTAAGTAAGTGCAATAATGCAAGATGGGCAGCAGCGTCCTGCAATGAAACTACCGCCACCGCGATCGCCAATTTACATGCCAAGCGTGGTGATTAAGGCAGGGGGGAGGGTATGTATCCCATCATCTCCTTATGGGGAGGTTTTGGTCCAGCAATGGACATATTACGGCTGATATTATGATCTCAACTATCCAAAGTGTAAACAAAAAACTGTATGTATAGAAAAGGAAACACATCACTAGGCGTTCAGTGGATATTATTCAATAATATGGCTAATACAGTTAAACTTGAACAGTTTCAGCATGTAGATCGTATCGGTACTCTCGTTTTTGCCCATCACAACATGAGCGAAATTGTTGCCCATTCAAAGAGATTCTTCTGTGATGATTTAAAACATGCGTTAGAAAATTCCATCAACTATTCACGATTCATGTCGATATTGGGCGTAAAAACATTGTTCCTACTATTTCTGCTTTCCAATAAAATAGTGAAAACTTATAAAACGTTATTTTGTTTAATTAAAAACCAAATACCGCAGTGGCACCCAGAAACTAATACATGGTTGTGATTTTAAAAAGCACCTTATACAGGCTTTGCAACATGAATTTAGTCTCGGTAAAATGATTGTTATACCTACAAGTGCATAGCTCAATTATTACTGAAATACTATGTAAAAGTGACAAGTATTGTTGTTACAGAGTTAAGTAGAACGATTATTATATGTGAAATTATATATTTTAGAATTGTGATGCCATAATTACGCTCTACTGATAATTTTTGTGATATTTTATTTCATTATTTTATGCCGCATGTAGCTCCGAGTACAATTCTCGTTCAAACTTCATTGCAACTACATTTAATAAACAAGCAAACAAGCTTTGCAAGATTGTATTAGAAAAGAAGTGTATCTTTCAAGGGCAAAATTTCTTTGGCTTTGATAATAAATACAGAAATTTAATTGCTACTTTAAATTATGTGTTGGTACTTACATGGGGGTACTTCATTTGGGGGGTTTTTATTCTTACATACGAGTACTTAATTTTTTTGTGATATTTGAAGTAACGATTTTAAATTATTATGTTTATTTAGAGAATATTGGCTATTTTCACTCTTTTCCTATAGGTAGTTAAACCGTGTCTTTATATTAATAAATCATACTTTAATTTGATTGTTATTATAATACATATTTGTTTTATTTTTAAATTTAAAAACCATTAGTTTTTTTTTAGCAAAATTATGAGTCAGTTTTCATTTTCATTACGTAGTACTAGATTTTGCTCGCGATTTCGTCTACTTGACTTTACTGTAAAGTTTCATCCAAATCCATCCAGTAGTGTTTTCTTGAAAGAGTACAAACATCCATACTCACAAACTTTCGCATTTAAAATATTAAGAAGGATGTAATAAACGAGGAGATTATGCACATGACTGTACCTTTTTTGCAAGAAAAAGTGATAGTGTCCGGTTGGTGAAAACATAAAAGTGGTTTTATTTTAGTTTCACCATGTGGACACACGCAAAAATATTGTCGTGTCCAGACGACGAAATAACAAGTCATTACAATTTCAAGTTTAACCAACTGGACATACGTGTGTCCGGTCGTCCGTGTCGAGTTGACGAATAACCCTTTTCTTTTACCTTTTATCAGAGAATTACTTTTTACTGGTGGTAGTGTTCCATCGTAGGGACTCGGAACCGCATTACCTAATCATTCTAACGTGAAATGGTAGTGTTTGGCACTATTGTGATCCAGTTAAATGATAATGTATGGCCCTGTAATAACTATCACAGAGACCGCCACCACCTGAGACCAAATATAATCTCAGGGGTGGCAACGCATCTACATTTTAACCTCTGGTTATTGTGCAGATGTCTTTAGGCGGCAGTTTTTATTCAATTGAATAAACGACCTCTGGAACTCCCAGCAACGCTCTAAGCTACGGTTTGGACCCACGTGGGTCTACCTTAGAACTGCTTAAAAATTTTTTACACTGAGTCATCATCCACACTTGAGAATTAAGATATACATGATTTTTATCGCCATAAATAACAACGATATTAGGTATCTTGTTATAATTAAAATATTGATTGGCCACATAATACTCGCCTCGCATGGCACGCGTCATTACAAGGATAGATATAGGTAATTTCGTTATCGTTCGATATAAGGACTCCACGACACGCTGAGGATGGTTAATTAAAGTTAACCGCGCCTTCGAGGGGCTGGAAATAAACTGTTTCGATATTACATTAAATTTATATAGGATTGATATTAAGTGGCAAACAAGAATGCAGTTCAAATTGATGTTAAGTGATGACTGCAGCCTATAGACACCCACACTAATACCAAGGTCAAACAAAATGCAGATGCGTTACCAGTACTCCTGAGGCCTAAGGTGTTATGCCTCTGTACCAAAAATAACAGGGCCGTACATTACCACCTGACCAAAACACGATAGTGCTGAACACTACCATTTAGCGACAAGTATATTAGGTAATGCGGTGGCGTCTACGCCCACGAGCTCCGTCACTGGAGTACCCCCAGTAAATTTTTCTGACATTTTGTTGTTAATGAAGCGCGCGTGGCCCGGCGGCTGGTGTAGATCATAAGCGATCTACTCGGTTAAGCACTACGGGCGCGGTCGGGTAGTGTGATGGGTGACCGCTAGTGGCAAATAAAATACGCGTTTCCGAGTAGGTACCTACATAAACCAATGAAGCTGGGTAACAGCTTCATTGGTTTAAAAAATGAGACGATTTAATACTGACGACTGGAATTGGCTAGCTTAGGGCTCCCATACATCGGCGTCGCATCGCATCGCGTTGCAGTTTTGTGTGGACGTCCTTAGATCGAAGAAATCACAGGCTTTATATTTTTTGGATAATCACATTATTGTTAATTGATATTAGTATTAAAACTCTTAAGGTGCAATTCCGCGGGTCGCGATCGATCGCGGCTGCGCGTGGCCTATGACGTCATCGGCCGCGCGCGACTATAGATGCAGTATGAAAATGTATGGAACCGCTTCCGCGGTTCGCGACAGACGCGCGCGGCCAACGACTGTCGCGAGCCGCGCGCGGTCCATGACGTCAGAAACGTCATGGATTTCATGGTGTAAGCATAATAAACCTCTATGTTGAAACCATTTTATCACTGGCTAGTGACACAGCACATGTAATATGTTTGACATTTTGACAGACAACACCGACTAATTACGAAATTTTCAAGACATAGGTTCATATCCCACTGCAGAATCATTTCGTTCACCCAGATATGCTGTAAACCTAATTTTTACGCAGCTTTATAATCTAGTGAATATATATCTACTAGGTTGCATATTAAAATTTTATCGCAAGTCAAAAATTTGGTATTTTTAATTAAATTATTTTATTTTTAACAGCCAGCAACTCTCATTTGCTGCCGATTTAATTTGACTTTCGTATACCATAATAATAATGAGAAAAAAAATAGCTTTAATTTGATTTGTAAATAATACATATACATCATGGACGTAAAAAGTAATCGGGGCGGAACGAAAATACGTAGGGGCGGCCAAGTGCGCAACGGCGGACGTGATTTTTCAGTATTTATACATATTGTCGTGAGGTTAACAATATTTTATTGTAAAAACAATTATACATCCACTAGGTTGCCTATCAAAAAGATAGGCAACCTAGTGGATATATATTCTCTAGATTATAAATATGCGTAAAAATAGGTTTTCAGCATATCTGGATGAACGAAATGATTCTGCAGAGGGATCCTAACCTAACAAGGCCGCGTGCGGCCGATGACATCATCGGCCGCGCGCGTCTGTCGCGAACCGCGGAAGCGGTTCCATACATTGTCATTCTATTGGTCGCGACCCGCGGAATTGCACCTTTAAGGACTTGGCTCGGTAGGGCTGTCCTCCTAGTGTATAATCTATGCTGTACTTCTAATTATCAGAAGACCAGCTCCACAAAATTTCCCAACACCAGGTACCAGAAAATTGGCCGCCTTTCACTTACGGGAACTGTATGGTATGTGGCTGTGAAAAAGCGATGTAACCATTAAATTTATACGAAGGCGATGCGTCGACACAAAAGTATAAAATTAAATTACTTAATTCTCTCGTGTATAGTTTATAGCTTTATTACAACGTAGAAGTCTACCTACCCTCTTATTCATCGTTGTCTTTTTTAAGCCATGATCAATGGAATTTATCTAACTCGCCACCGCAGAACGAAGCGATCCTACATACCTACAGCCAGCGACGGATGGAGTTGTAGCGTACACTATATTCGATCGTAAATAGTGTCTACATTGCAATGTTCGTATAGACTGATCTACTGTTGGCTCTACCCGGCTACCCGCCGCTCGTAAAACTAAAATACAAAGTTCCGCGTGTTTACAGCACTTGCCTCGTAACTTTCAAACAAAGCAAGTCCTTAGCAATTTTCCAGATGTCTATAGAAATGTCATTTTCCTGACGATTTACGGCTTGTGCATTTTAACTGCATGATATGTATGCAAATTATTGATAAAGGCCTATTTCTGGGCGAATATAAGCTATGGACACATGCTATTCGATAATTTTGTAGACAATCTAACTGCCATTAGGTATTGTTTGTTTATCACCCACGAAAACTGATGTTCTTATCAGTCAAATCGTCACTATTGCTTTTCATCTTCTATCTCCATGGCAATTACCAACTTTAAGTGAACCTAATTTGACAAAATTTGGTGACTAGTTAATGCGCTTTTCATCTTCTACCAACTTATCTCTACGGCAACTACCAAATTTTATTTGAAAAAAAAATGGTGACTATTGCTTTTAAAGTGAATGACAAAGAATGTCTCCTTCGCTTTTCCTCAACTCTTTGTTATCAGTTTGTAAAAGAGGAAATAAGACATTCTAGTGTTATACTTAAGGATATTTTTAGCATATATATATATTAATTCTCAGTGACATTAATGATTATCAATTTTTACAGCTTGTAAACAGCCATGGCATAATATGAATCTATTGTTTTTCATAACAGTTTAAAATAGTTATTAATTTTGGACGTATCATGTAATTTGTAATCCTAAATGAGAAACAAACCTTTTTACTCTTACTCTTTATAAATTGACTTACATGTAAACATGATTGCTGAGGGTCGTACTACTTGCAGGTGTAACTTTATACCTACTGATTCCCCGCCATGCCACAATCATTTTTTTTCCATTCTACTGTAAGTGGTAACTAAGGCTAAGGCTAAGGCTGCAACATACCTACCTGGTATGTTGCAATGTTATATAAAAGATAATACAAGAGAGGCCATAAAACTGTTGCACACATATTTTAAAAGATACCAGGTTATGGTTAGTTATTTATAACTCAAGTAGTAATCTCTAATTTTATTATGCGCCAGAAACCAAGATTACCTACAAGTAAAGAAGACATAAAATTTGTCATTTTTATTTATTGTTATTAACATTAGTATAATAATTAACATACATAAATTGAATACACACAATCTAATTAAGTTAAGAAACAAGTTGAAAGGTAATCCGTAAGCTTAATACAATCTCTATAAATCATTCCGTTTCAACGGCAGTTTTTGAACTATATACGCGCACGCTATGATTGCGTTTTCGATTGATATCTGTATCAGTATTATGACTTTAGCTGAAAGATATCCACGGCTGGACATAAGGCTTCCCCACGCCAGGGTTCTGCATCGCTTTGGGGAGAAATGCCATAATCGCCACGCTTGTGGTGTGGATTGGCGATCCCAGGGGCGGTAGTTTTATCGCGGGTCGCTGATCTCGTGTCATTGTATTTACTATTCGAATGGTTTGACCGCTATTGTTCGGTTAGATGAGTGCACTAGCGGTAGAATTATTCTCTACTAGCTGTGCCCGCGACTTCGTCCACGTGAGAAAAATATGATTGTTCAGTATCTACCCGGACGAAGTCGTGGGCGCAACTAGTATAAAAGTAGCCTTAGTTACTCCTTATTATATCAGCTATTTGCCAATGAAAGTCCCGTCAAAATCGGTACAGCCGTTCCCAAGATTAGCCCCGCCAAACAGACAGACAGACAAAAATTGTAAAAAATGTTGTTTTGGTATATGTACCGTGTAAACATACATATTATGCATTTAGTAAAAAGCGGTTATTTTAATATTACAAACAGACACTCCAATTTTATTTATTTGTATGTAGTATGTATGTATGAATGTATGTGTATGTATGTATAGATGTCGGAGTGTGACCTAAATGTGACTACTAGCGCCATCTAGTTTGTCGGAGACGTAACCTAATTATGACTAGGGTAGATTGTTTAATAGATTATTCTAGGTGGCGCCACGGTCGCCTTAGGTACTTGGATTTGTTACCTTAGAGGGATAGTGACTTGCCGATATCGGGTTTATAAGGGCTAGCAAATAGTTCATGACGGTCAATCATAGAGTAACGATCATTCAGTAACAGTCACACAGTTGAATCGAATTATTATAGGGCAGTTATGCTGCTAGTTAGAACAGTGAACGTCAGTGATATTAAATTGATATAAAGCGGGTAGTTTTGAATCAAATGGGCAGAAGACTAGTGATAGTAGTACTATCGTATCCTGGTAAATGTGGTTTCCCGGTCCGAAGGGTTTCTTGCCCGTTCTTCCCTGCCGGAAGTAATCGAATGGGCGGATCTTTGGCAATATACGACTTTCTTCTGCCAGCCTGTGCTTTATTTCATCATCCGCTCGAGTACCCACCTACAGATGCCCACAAACACGAGTAACATGTCGACTTATGGAAAGACACGCCCACAACACTACCCACATGTCCTGACTGGAGAGCCCTCATGCCGATATAGATGTATAGATTTATTATGGAAAGGTAATATTCAACAGAAGACCTAAAATTTCTGTAAAAATTTTAAGCGTCTACTTGCTACCGTTATTTTAATCGACCAAAAAAATATACGAAAAAACACGTTTATTGTATGCCCCTTGGATCCCTTAACATTTTCATTTTCTTATTTTTAGTAATTGATTTTGTGTTTATAGCGGTAACAGAAATACATGATTTGTGAAAATGTTAGCTTTCTAGCTATCACTATTTATGAGATGCGGCCTGGTGACAGACAGACGGACGGACGGACAGACAGACAGACAGCGATGGATTAGTAATCCGTAGGGTCCGCTTTTACCTTTTAGTACGAAACCCCCTGAAAGATAGAACTAAGATACAGAATAGCTTAAAAATATTCGAAACTATTCTTTAAATTGACATTACTTTTTTATTTCTGATCCGATTCACATGAAACAAACACTAAATATTATGTGAAACTTACCACAATATATTAGTGCAAACGGCAAATCGAATGAGCCGTTTCTGAAATTAGGGTGCACAAACACACAGTCAAACAGACATTTTTCCGAGATAAAAAGTACCCAGTGTTGTGCGCCAAAGGTTAAAATATCGTATCGAAACTTTGTAATCGGACTGGTAGATTTTGTGTGATGCTTGAACAAACAGACAGACAGACAAAATTTTTTCTAATCACATATTTGTGTGCGGTATCGATCTAGTAACATCCCTTGGTATTTATTTTTTCAATATTTTTAATGTACAGAATTTGAACTTCTACAGTTTTATTATAAGTATAGATTTAGCAGATATATAAACTGGGTGGAGTCTTCTGTACATGTTCTATTAAGTATTAGGCCGGGTCCACACGTTGGCCCGAACGTTGGCGCCAACGATACACGTCCAACGTGTTAATCTATAAAATAGCATTGGCCCCAACGTTGTGGCGAGCGATGCGCGTTGGTGATTGGCCACCGCGTGTCGGCCAACGTTGGGGCCAACGTCTAAATCCAGCGTTATGTCGCTATGGCTGTGGTGTGGAACCGCCATCATAGCGTGCCGTAAGTGTAAATAACCGCTAAGCTTGCAGTACATGCATGTCTGTCCGGATATCACGCATTGAGCGACGACATCTTGTTATTAAATATTAAACAAAATGATCTATGGATCGCTTAACTTTCCCGTGAGACCATGGCAACGTTATCGAGTGGTATGGCGAGTTTAGTAACTTGTAAAATGACTCCATATATCACGCACCGAGATTACGTTTCCTATTTACGAAATTAATTGTATATCATTACGTTGAAAGTATTGAAATATTGATACTAAGTATTGCAGCCTCTGATTAATGGTACTTATTGGTTGGTAGTACTGTCGCTACTAGGCCAAAGGGCCCAAAATTGACGGACCGGGCAACCACAAATTACAACGCAATGAGATCACAATATTATGATTTTCTATTTGTAGAACGCCGAAACAACAAAACTAGTCGCTAAAGAAAAACATAGTTTAATTTTCTTACCTCGTAAAGTGGTGCCACTGGTGCCTCTCTGGCAAGGAGCGCGTAACATTCGTCACGATTCGTACGAACTTTGTTATCGTTTCATTGGCGAGCAATTAAGCGGTGTTGTCATCGATAAGTAGAAAAAAAAGAGTCTTTATATGTAAGAGATCAGTGCTTCAATGTTACCTTCTTATTTCTTCGGTATTTCTTTTTCTTAGTTCGTCGGTTACGTATCAATACATACGATAGAAAAATCGTGACAAAATTACAACGCAATGAGATCACAATATTATGATTTTCTATTTGTACTCAAGAACGCTGAAACAACAAAACTAGTAGTAGATAAAGAAAAACATAGTTTAATTTTCTTACCTCGTAAAGTGGTGCCTCTGTTTTTATTACACGCTCCTTGCCTCCAGCAATAACATTCGTCACGATTCGTACGAACTTTGTTATCGTTTCATTGGCGAGCAATTTAGCGTTGTTGTCATCGATAAGAAGGAAAGGAAACATGGAGTCTTTATTTGTAAGAGACCGTTGCTTCTATGGTACCTACTTATTTCTTCTTGCGCCGTATTATAAGAATGGTGATGTCGGTGAAGTATCTATCGGTCTGTCGTAGACTCTACCTGACATCATACTTAATTCTACCATACATTTTAATCATACTGGTGGTAGAGTCCCAGTGTAGAGATTCGAGGGCGTAGGCGCCGCATTATTGGCATTTGTCTCTGCCGCCAAATGGTAGGATCTAATTTTTAAAATAATTTTATTTTAACTAAAACAATTGTTAGTGGAAACTGCGTAAACATGTATTTTACTGGTGGTAGAGCTCCAGTGACGGAGCTCGGGGGCGTAGACACCACCGCATTACCTAATATACTTGCCGCTAAATGGTAGTGTTCAGCACCATCGTGTTCCGGTCAGGTGGTAATGTACGGCCCTGTAATTTCCGGCACACAGGCGTAACACCTTAGGCCTCAGGAGTGGTAACACATCTGCATTTTGACCTTGGTCTTTGTGTGGGTGTCTATAGGCTGCAGTCATCACTTAACATCAATGTGAACTGCATGCTTGTTTGCCACTTCCATTACATAATAAAAATATGTTGTAGTCTAATATTTATATCCTTAAATGGATTCTTCCCAAATATTTTTTCAGCTAGTGATATTTGATTTTTGTGGCCAATAACAGCAATATGAGAAATATATTCATGCGTGTTCTTAATATTCTTAGCTATGATAAAACAACCAATCTCGGGATTGCTTCATATTGTCTTGTTTTGCTTATATTACGATTTTTTATTAATATATCTAACTAGCTGCCCCCACGAATTTCGTATCGCCTTAGAGGTATAAAAAGTTAAATGTCATAAAAATCGAAAAAAAAAATTCGTGCAGAATATCTTTTACTATTTAGGGATATAAAAAATAGACTACAAACAATTCTCATACTAACCAAATATACGCACAAAATTTCATAATGATCGGTACAGCCGTTTCGGAGGAGTATTGTTACAAACACTGTGACACGAGAATTACATAGATTAGAAAGATTAGGTCTCTTATTTTGGATGCTCGAAGAATTTTTTAAAATAGATATTTCGTTAGCGTCTATGGCCTTTGTCAGATTTCAATCGTCAGTAACAATAAATAAGACTTCGTGTTTCTCAATGTGATGATTACCTTAAGTTAGATTCAATAACAGTTTTATTTCAATAATTAAATTTACGAAGATCTTAATAACATAAAAATACTCTGTACCACATCAAAAGACATAGGTAGTTAAAAGCCTTGGCACAATAAAGAACGTTTGCAGTTGACTATAAATAGTACAACGTTATAAGCTCTATGGCGCAGAGGTATTAATATAAGTCTATAATTTAGCAGCGATAGTTATAAGCTGACATGTTTACAATATGTGTTTTACGAGAGGGAGGCAACCCTTTGCAGGGCTGCCCTTGCTTGTCGTTGTTTAGAACCAAATTTAGCAGCCAATACTCCAAAGCTGTTTAACAGATATTGTTTTTAGATCAGCCTATTAAGAAACTGTACACCGACGGTAGACTTGATGATAATATTATTATTAATTAATATTTGAGATAATTTCATGGGATACTTTTTGTAGACTGAGCTATAATAACGACTGTTTTGGAATTTAAATTTCACATAAGTACTTCTAGGTTAGACTACTAGTGGACCTACATGCTCATGCTACCTTAACTTTGTAATACTTACGACGTAGCATCAACCTATGAGGATTAGTGAATGAAAAAATCAGGACTACTAGAGATGTGGGTCCTATATACCAGCCCTGATTATTTTCACTCTGCCATCTCTAACTTTTTCTTTAGCTGCGAAACCTATGACGACCTTGTTTACGTCTCACAAATAAAATATTGAGCTATATTAATTGTCTCAAGCCAGTCTTGTTGTCGGCAGTTCTTCCTAAAAAACTTCGCTAGAGATTCGAGAGTCCTGGTAGCCCTGGCTACCTGCTTACACAGCGGGTCATATTCCCGTACCCTACGGTATTAAGCCACCCTGTTTGCTTTATCCCGCTTGGGGAAAGTTATGTGGACTTTCCACGTCTAATTGTTCTCAGATATAGTAGTCGCGGTTAATTTAAGAACAAAGTAAATAACTCTTAAGTCCTTAAGGCTATATAGGGATTATTTTCTGTCATCTATAGGTAAATTATCTGTACTTTTTTAAGTTTTTGGTCTAGTAATTTCGGCGGTAGGTACAACGTGTAAATGTTCAATTCTCGCATATCTAATTCGATTTTCTACATACGCCTGTTTGATTTACGAAAATCAACTAGGTATCGATTCAATCGGCTCTGTAGTTTTGAAGCAAATAGACTATGACAGATAGACAGGCGCACAAGTGATAAGGGTTCGATTTTTCTTTTTCCCACTTTATCTCCAAAAAGACATATACCATGGTGCATGCTAATAAAAAAAAAGCTAAATAGTTCTTAATCGTTTTTCGTCTTTCCATTTTTAGGGTTCCGCAGTAAACAAGGAACCCTTATAGTTTCGCCATGTCCGTCTGTCTGTCTGTCTGTCTTGTCTGTCCGTCCGCGGTTTAGCGCAAAAACTATTAGTACTAGAAACTTGAAATTTGGCACAAGTATACACCTTAATTACGCCGACAAAGTGGTAGAATAAAAATGAGAAAAAAAATTTTTTTAGGGTAACCTCCCCTACTAGTAACGCGCGGATATTTTTTTTATCGATTCATATAGTGTGGGGTATTGTTGGATAGGTCTTTTAAAAATATTGGGTGGTTATATAGGGTGTGGGAACATTGATTTTCGATTTAGTTAACTGTTCGTGACTTATTAAGCCTTAAAGTGCAAATTTTCGTTAGACTCAAGTGTCCCCCCCCCCTACTAACTAAACGGTTGTTGTTAGAAATTCAAACGTTACGGCGATAGTAGCTACATATAACGAAATTAAAAGGAAAACTATCACACCTAAGTTGGTCTTGCAAGTTTGCGAGTATAGTCGACCAAATGTATTTAACTAGAAAATTTCGAACAACTCCATAGAAAATATTTATTTATTTTTTTCATTACATCTCTTACTCTGTAACTACGGAACCCTACAATGCGCGTGGCCCGACACGCACTTGACCGGTATTTTTGAATTTTCTGTCAAGATGTTCTCGGATAAAGTATGTTTGGTTCAGTCGCGGTAAGCGTGAGACCAAAGTAAATGTTAACTGTTAAATCTCTTAACGTTGAGGGTATATTATTTTAACATTAACAATACTTGCCCGTAAATTATAAACATATATGTTTGAGATCCTTCCTCATATTCGAACCCTTCGAACCTCTAGTTGATAAGTAGGTTTGTCACACGATATAAAGAAATTAAAGAATAAAATGGAGGAAAAAATCACTTCGGATATGGAGATAAATATTTATATACATGTTTTTCTTTAATTTCTTTACATTCACTCGCATTTGATATTACTAAAAATAAAATATAACATTCACACAATATCTGTGAATCTTTTTATTTTATACTAGCTGTGCCCGCGACTTCGTCTACGTGAGAAAAAGTATGATTGTTCAGTATCTACCGGGACGAAGTCGTGGGCGCAGCTAGTATAAAAGTAGCGTAAGTTACTCCTTATCACATCAGCTATCTGCCAGTGAAAGTCACGTCAAAATCGGACAGACAGACGGACGGACGGGCAGACAGACAGACAGCGGAGGATTAGTTATCCGTAGGGTCCGTTTTTACCTATTAGGTACGAAACTCCCTAAAAGATAGAACTAAGATACAGAATAGCTTAAAAATATTCGATACGATTCTTTAAATTGACATAACTTTTTTTATTTCTAAACCGATTCACATGAAACAAACACTAAGTGTCAAGTGAAACTTACCACAATATATTAGTGAAAACCGTAAATCGAATAAGCCTGATTTAAGCGTGCCCAAACACACAGACAAACAGTCATTTTTCCGGGATAAAAAGTACCCAGTGTTGTGCGCCAAAGGTTAAAGTATAATCATACCAAGTTTCATTGTAATCGGACCGGTAGTTTTTATGTGATGCTTGAACAAACAGACAGACAGACAGACAAAAAATTTTCTAATCACATATTTGTGTTTGGTATCGATCTAATAACATCCCCTGGTATTTATTTTTTCAATATTTTTAATGTACAGAATGTACACTTCTACAGATTTATTATAAGTATAGATTTGTACTCCAAAAATGAAAATCAATTTAGATATTAATGTTACCCGTCAATTCAATCTACCCTGAAGTAATTTGAGGACCACATATGGACAGTCGGATATCTTAACTCAACAGGCAGTCTCATCAAAAATCCTCACCTAAGGCAGAGAATATTTGCTCGCATCACTCAACCCCTTCCCTTCTTATGGGCGACGGTTGGTATTTTGTACGTGCTACGCACACAGGTGCGCGTGTAAATACATGTCACTGATTGATGTCTGTGTAATAGAAACCAAATTAAGCGTTTGTATGGAATTTTGGCGGAGTGTCCGCGGTGTGCCTAAGGCATAATAGAGAATAGTAGGTATTTCATATCTAAGAGCCCGGTAGCCCTGGCCACCTTACACAGCAGGTCATATTCCCGTACTTGACGGTTTGCTTTATTCCGCTTGGGGAAAGTTATGTGGATATTGCACGTCAAATTGTTCTGCGTTATAGTAGTTGGTTCAGTCGCGATTAGTGTGAGACCAAAGTAAATAACTGTTAAGTCTTATTGGTGGTAGAGCTCCAGTGACAGAGGTCGCAGGCGTAGGCACCACCGCATTACCTAATATACTTGCCGTTAAATGGTAGTGTTCAGCACTATCGTATTCCGGTCAGGTGGTAATGTACGGCCCTGTAATTTCCGGTATAGAGGCATAACACCTTAGGCCTCAGGAGTGGCAACGCATCTGCATTTTGACCTCTGGTCATTGTGTGGGTGTCTATAGGCTGCAGTCATCACTTAACATCAATGTGAACTGCATGCCTGTTTGACACTCTTAATACATAAATAAAACCCGTCAAGTGCGTCGGCCGGGCCACGCGCAGTGTAGGGTTCCGAAGTTTCAGAGTACGAGATGTACTGAAAAAAATAAAATAATATTTTCTATGGATTTGTTCGAAATTTTCGAGTAGATTCATTTGGTCGACTATTACTCGCATACTTGCAAAGCCAACTTAAGTGTGATAGTTTTCCCTTTAATTTCATTATATGTAGCTAATATTTCCGTACGTAACGTCTGAATTTCTAACAACAACCGTTTAGTTGGTAGGGGTTGGTAGCCGTTTTTCTGTGACATCAATCGTCACAGAGAGCAGCAGCAGCACTCGGTACCTTGTAAAATTTTGTTCTAGTGGGAAAGTTCCAGTTTCGACTTCGAAGGCGTAGGCAATCACCGCATTACCTAATCTACCTGCCGCTTAATAAATATATAAATAACTAGCTATTGTCCGCGGCTTCGCCCGCCTCACGGAGCCCGAGACCTTTCCAACGAATGCAAAACCGTGGAAATCGGTTAGTGCGTTCTGGAGTTATAGCGTAAGCAAGGAAAACCTGACTTATTTTTATATTATAGATATATGGTTCCCATCGACGACGGACTGTTCGTTGCGGACATCTTTAGGCAAGGCATTTTTTATTTACCTGTGGAAGTCTATCGGCTAAAGCGATGATGTTGATGATTCTTTATCAAACTTTCTTAAGTTCTTCTTATCAATGTAGATATTTTAACCGTTCCCATATGAAGTTGACTGTTTCAATTATAACTCAAAATGGGTTCATATTATGACAAAGTTAATTAATGCAAACGATTCGAAATTCGAATCAGAGTAATAAATGTTAAAACAAAACAAAGTATTAATGAGAACATGGCTTTGAGACAATGAAATACGTGAGAGCGTGCAGAACGAAAGCAGGCCTGTCAAAGAGTAATAAAATATAGTGAAGACATTTCTAATACTCACGCTAGGAACTTTATTTATTTATAAAATAGATTTACCCCCGCCTTTTTCTGTAGCATAATGTTGTAAAAATATGACCGTGAAACATTAAAAACATTTCACTTAGCAGAGCCTGTAGCACCATTTACTATATTGGCTAATTGTTGAGTTAACATTTCAAATCGATTTTATTAAATCTAATATAATAAACAAATCTTGAGTCACGGTCCTTCGAAGCTGCTCCACCGATGTTTAATGTGTTTGTTTTATTTGGTAGATTCTATATATATATATATATAGATATAAGAATAGATCTTAAAATTTCATACTGCTTAGGTGATACAAAGTAGTCGAGGCGGCACGAACAGGTATAGTTTAAATGTTTATAAAGATAAAAATAAATTAATCGTAAAAAATTGAAATTATTATGAATATTACACTCTATTGCCTACAACTTCCAAACTGTAAAAGAAACTTCGCGAGTCAACGCAATAAAAAGAAATGGTCCTTTAAAGTTCTTTTGCAAAGTACTTTAACTGATTATAAAACGTAAAGGGTGTTTTCCGTTTACACTAAAAAGATTTCAGCACGCGCTGCAGGTTTTGAACATAACTTCAATTCTACTATTCTTTTTCATAACGTTTTCCTTTAGTTACGTACCAAAAAAAAACGAGCTTAGCCATATGGACCAGAAAATTAAGTGGTGTTTTTTGGATTGTAATGTAGCTACCTCTTTTTAGAGGCATTAATATTTTATAGATAAAACTTTCAATATCTTCGACAGATCTTTTTTGCTCTCTGTGGGCTTACACAAAAACAGTGAAACAGTGTCAAATTATACCTAGGAATAGGAATGTTGGAAATGTGAGGACCTTACACGAAATACAATTTAATTAAAAAAACACGTGGAAATAAAATTGGTGCACAAGTCGTGAACAATTGTGTATAAAAGTGACAAATGACAAAGCATTCGATGTGGCATATCTACGAATACGATATGTATTCATTATACTTTGATATGGCGGTAGAAAGGTCGGTGAGCAAATTAGTCGTCGATGAATTATTGTTCGGCGCTTGGATGCGACTGAGCTATATTAGGAGCAAAGCTTCAGCTATACTGGTTGCAGCGGATTAACGTCAACATCGCACCAATTTAGTATTTATAAAAAAAGAATAACTTAGTAGGCACCAATTTACCATGGAGTTGGCAAAGATCAAGGTCAAAAACCAGTTTAGATTCAGGTATATGCCTCCTCAGCAAATGAGCGCCCTCTCGACTATGAGCTATTTTTCTTTATAATCTACAGTAGGTACATAACAAATGACAAATTAGGTCTCAGGGGTGACTTCGCATCTGCATTTTTACCTCTGGTTTTTGTGTAGATGTCTATAGGCTGCAGTCATCACTTAACACCAATGTGAGCTGCAAGCTTGTTTATCACCTTCCTTATATTAAAAAAAACACATTTTTTTAACGATTATAAATAGATACTTACCATAAAACTATATACAAATAATTTAATCTGTAAACGTATTACTAATCTAAGCAATTCGTAGGATTAAATATGCTTTGTTTTAATAGATACACGCACAATATACTAGCCATTACCGGCTATTCGAGAGTGGTTTAATAAGGACCATTAAAAACATAATATTATATATGCGCATACTAAACCGCATGAGACCAGTGCTCGGAGTACAATACAGGCGCTGAATTATAAACCTTACCTTCAGCCTTCATCCTATTTCTCATAAGAGGTAGGTAGGCTGAGATGTGGTGAGATGACATGCGTGCATACATATACACATGTCATGCATACCTAGTGAGGTGATGTAAGGTTTGAAGGTATAGCCCTAAGACAGGCCAGAAATAGTTACAGTTACATTATTTAGTGTACCTAAGTATAGGTATTGTTGTGTAAAACAAACTAAAAAAAAAGGAAAAACAAACGAAAAACAGTAATAAAAATATTCACCGGGTAATTAACTACCTAAAAAAAACAGTTTTTATAATTTTCTTCAAATACTGAGAAGGTACCAAGTACCAAAGAGGTTATACCTAAGAAATGTCTCACGGCTACACCCAATAGCTTCCAGTACAGCATTTGTCAGTCCGGAACTTGACTCTGGTTTTGAACTGGAAGCCATTCGGTGACAATTGGTTTGCCATCAATGTGAAATGCATAGTCTGTTCTGAATAGTCACCCGCCAATTTCGTGACATAAAAAAATCCTACATCAAGATCAAACCCTGGACCTTTTTAAAATACCCTAGCAGCACATTCATTGGATTGGATAAATTCAATTAGAGAAAACGTAATTTATTGAATAAATCCCGATCTCTGATCGGATATCCGAAGCGCGAATAAGGAAGATCTATTAGCGGAAGTTCGCCGTAAATCTTTTTTTCGACTTTATTACATAGCATAGCTTTCTATTACCAGATTGTATCGACAAGATATACCCAAATTGATTTTTTATTTTATTATTTTTAATCCATTAGAGTGGTAAGTAAATGACACTGTAACCTATAAGGGGCCGTTCAAGTATTACGTGAGCACTATGGGGGGGTCGGGGGGGTCTTTGCTCTGCTTATTTTGGATAACATGGGGGGTAGGGGAATCTAGATGATGATAACGTCATCGGTAGTTATTTACTTATTACGGTAACAGTAAAATCTAATCTCTATTTTCTTATTTTTAAAATCATAATTAAAACATTATAATTATAACCTCCTGGGTACATCTGTACTTTCCATAGTACGTAAGAAGTAAAAAAATATTGTGTACGTATTGGTTTTTGAATGAGTGAAATATTCTACTAGCGACATTTATATATAAATATTATATCAAAAACAATCTGTTTGTTTTTAAAAAAAGGCGGTGGAAGGCAGGTGTGCTAGCGTGCGTCCCCGCAGACATAAGTTAATCTGTATTTATCTTATTATTTTACAATAAAATAAATAATTATTTGTGTTAATTTACTATATTTTAGTTCAATCTCGAAGTTTAGTGTGCTATTTCTTACTCAAAACTGTTAATTACCCAGAAACGTTGCGTTTCATTCCTATGTACTGTATAAAGTACAACAGTATTAATTTATATTTTTTTACGCCTGTGTCCTCTTGTACTTTATATAGTACGTTTTTCTTTTGATTTTAGCACTGAGGGAAGCTGAGATCATCCAGACCTTAATAGAATCAAAGTTTGATTATTCTGGAGATGATTTCCAAGAAGATCCGGCGTTTATTCCAATCGGTATTGGCAGGGCACTAAAGCAAGCGATAAATAATATGAAGTACCTAGAACAATTATTATTATGCACTAATTTAAAGGACAATACATTGTGTGACGTCATATCATCGCGATTAAAACATGAATACACGGTATTAAATTATTATAATCATCTGTTGCTAAGTCAACACTCCAGCTCACGTCGGGAGACAAGACGGCGTAAGCTCGGGGCTATCAGCGGGATCGGGTATCTTGTGAATACTTAGTTTTGCTGACTAATACAAACAAGACATTGACCTTATTATACACAATGAGAATCATTAACTTTCACTGGTAAAATCCAAAATGTTTTTCAAGAAGTATTTTTTCACGACATACACCAGTATTCTGCAATTTATGTCGTGTAAGCGATTGTATTGATTCTTGGAGCTGTTAATACGTCGGGTTTGAACAAGAAGCTTTCTCAACATCCGGTGGTAAGGGAGATGCAAGCCAGCTCCCTTCCCCTTCGTCGAGTGTTTAGAGTGTGGGCGCGTTCGGAATATCGTAAAACTAACAGTTATGATTTGTATAGTGAAAAATTACGAAGATTCATTAGGTGGACAAGTGCACTACCCCGAAATTGCGACAGCCAAATTCGTATTGTCAGATTTCTTGATTTGTTGGCATTGCAATGGCTTCATCTTGTTATTCATGATCACCACATCTATCACACACCTTTCGCCCTCGGGAGCATGTACAGTGCAATCGTATCATTATACACATCAAGCATTTTTACCTGACGCGCGGTATTTTATATCATTTAATTGACATTCGTTTATATATTTCGTAATTCAAGACAGTTCGCTTATTACTATCAAGAGCTCCGCACGTGCTCTCAAATCATTTATAATTCATTAATCAAGTTAAATTATTAAAGTACATTTAATAACTCAAATAAGTGTATTATTGCAATCAATTACCATATATTATGTAGTAACTACCAAGAGTATATTTTTAGTTGATTTTAAAGAGTATTATAATAAAATGATAATGAAAACAGAACTTAACTTCCTTTAATTTATTGTAAAACGTCTTAAAGTCCTAACAATCTGAACAAAAATATTTTATGTGCTTTAAAAAGGACAACTCGATTCGATTCCATTGTCCTTTGTAAAGGACGTAGTGGAAATCCAGATTTTCCAGCACTGGATTTTTTTTACTATTTTTCCTGTACTAAGTCTTCCTTAAGTAACGTAATATAAAAGACTCAATAAAAAATTAAACGGCCCCTAAATTACTGAATTAAAACTTGGCGATTGTTGGCGAACTTGGCGAATTCAATAGGTAAGGGTTTCTCATAAAAAATATTCAACTTAAATGTGGAAATTAAATTGATATTTAAAATGGTGTGTGAAATAAATTTGCTAAAAAGTAGGTATGTAATTCTAAAATTCGCCGAAGTAGATTTAAGAGAAGAGGCTGTTTTTCTCACTGTCAGATTTATGTGGCTTGCTTGTGGGTTACTGCACCAAATATTTTGGTCATTCTAACTTCAAAACTGGTAAAAAATATTGTTTATAGCGAAGTACTGAAGTAACTGGTGGTAGAGCTCCAGTGACGGAGCTCGCGGGCGTAGGTACCACCGCATTACCTAATATACTTGCCGCTAAATGGTAGTGTTCAGCACTATTGTGTTCCGGTCAGGTGGTAATGTACGGCCCTGTAATTTCCGGCACAGAGGCATAACACTTAATGCCTCAGGAGTGGCAGCGCATCTGCATTTTGACCTATGGTCATTGTTTGGGTGTCTATAGACTGCAGTCATCACTTAACATCAATGTGAACTGCATGCTTGTTAGCCACTCTCATAATATATAAAAAAAAAAGTATACTGTTACCTATCGTTTACGGCAGTACTTCGCTATACACACATATCTACACATGCCACAAATATAACGAAGGTTAACCTGTATCTATAATTAATATTATAAAGCTGAAGAGTTTATTTCTTTGTTTTCTTGAACGCGCTAATATCGGGAACTGCTGATCCGATTTGAAAAATTCTTTCAGTGTTAGATAGCCCGTTTATAGAGGAAGCCATAGGTATATAACTGAAGATGAATAAGAGAGGATTACTGTTACCTACATAGCACCCGCGCGAAGCCAGGTGGGCCGCTAGTTAAAACATATGCCCTTATAACTGCAGTTCAAGCGCACGCTGTCCCGGCCAAAATATAGTAAAATATAGTACGAGCACACTATCGCAGCTGTTGGATCGCTCAATTTTGTCCGAGCTAACTGCAACTTGCAATATAGCACCACTATCGCAACTATTAAAATTATAAATAGTCCATTACCGTCCAACGAGTTTGTCCACCTTGTTTTGGCGACTTCGTAGTAAATATCATAAATATAACCAAGGTACGTTTTAGTTGGCTAAATATAGCTGTTGCACGAGTTTATAAATAAGTGTTTATATTTAGACCGACATAGCCCATCGAATATCGAAGTATCGAATATCGAAATATCTCAAGTGGTACTGGGCAGGGCACATAGCCCGAAGAACCGATGGCCGCTGGGGTAGAAGAGTTCTCGGATGGCTGCGCGTACCAGACGACCAAGCGTGGGCAGAGATGGACCAACGACCTGTTAAAGGTAGCGGGCAATCACTGGATGAGGGCGGCCCAAGACGGTTCATTGTGGTAATCTTTGGGAAAGGCTTTTATCCAGCTGTGGAAGTCGATATCGTCATTTCTGCTGAAATGGCGACAAACGTATTCATAAATAAGGGTTTCTAACTTTTCAGTGCCGTAAATAATGTACACCCAACTGTTGCTTTATGAACAACTGGGGTAGCATTTATCATTTTGTGAGGATGCGCCCGACTTTTTTTTAACAAAAAACATGATATCTCATTAAATATCAGTACGAAGAGCAGTTCCTCAGAAAACCCTCTTTCCAACATTTCAAACAGGCACAAAATCCGTTCACAACTTTCCGAGATTAGCGAATACATACAGACAGAGAAAATAGCCTAGCCTAGAACTTTACCTACTTTATAATATGTAGTGATGATGATACTCCTTCCACCATAAAGTTGTCCGGACTTTAGTGATAAAATCGCCATTACCTACGTGTTTTGTTTTGATAACATCTGTAATTTCTACAGTTCTTTTACCTACAAAAAAGAATATTCTATCTCCGTCCCCTTGCATTGCACATACACCACGGTCCAAGGGTATGGCTGAAAATTTGCTTAAAAATGGAAACATTTCTATCAAATACCTCTTATTCCTCGGACCGTGAAAAGAGACCCTGGAGTGACAGCAAAGGCCTACTATCAGTTAACTATTGAGGCAGTTAATAATGAATAAAACAGTGACACAAAATAGTCCTAGCGTAACAGAATCGGGTGGAAACATAGAACAGTCGAAATTAGGTTTCCTCCCTATTTTATTTACACTGGCAATAAATCAACAAGTTCCAGTCTCCAAAGACGTGAAAATTGACTGTTTATCCGAACACGAGGGCTTACTATTAATTATTTGGAACCTTCGAGAGTAAATTAATTTATGGACTTATCTCCAGCCTTTGAACTCATTGTATTAGCCCTTTATAGACTAGTTGAATCGTAAACAAAACCCTATAATGAATATGTTTGTTCAAAGGACTTGAAACAGCTTGATAAAATATTACAATGAAAATAAATAATAATGCGTACCTGTGGAGGAACGGGTGGAAATGTTCCTCCGACGAAAAGGGAGGATCCTCCGACCAGGCGAGGTGATAGCGCCTGGCGGGCTGCGGCCCAACGATTGATGTTAGGAAGTTGTATATATGCCAACTCTTGAGAAATCTTCGTATGCGCGATGTAATTCGAATGCACGCCATCTACCGTACTAGACAAGTACTGTAAGGTTTCGTCTGTGTTCCACTAGTTGGCGCCTTAATGTAGTGGACGCTACATCACTCCTCTCCAAGACCGGAGGTTGATATGATCGAGACAGCTGTCAGAGCTTCTCGCGGAGCTGTGCCAATGCCACATAGTCCCATGCCGCAAGTCCCAGTGAGTCGGGTGCGAAGGTCCTCAGTGAGTCGAGGTAGTCGCTGTTGCGGTGATGCGAAAGTCTCCTTTGAGTCGTTTCTCGTAGTAGCTACTGCGTCCGTCCACGCAGTACTGACGCTGATGTGGCTGCAGGGTAGTCCAGGTATGCGCAGTCGCTGCAGGCGTGTGGAGTATCCCTGATGAAGCCGAGGGTGCTGGCTGGCGTGACTTGATTACCGCTCGATCAGGTCCTGGTGATGTGAGGGATGACGTCGTCGAAGGTGCTGCAGAGTGGCTGCGAGAAGGTTGCTTCTAATCACGTCGGGGTCACCACTGTGGAGGGATGGGTGGAAGTGTTCCTCCGGCGAAAAGGGAGGATCCTCCGACCGACCAGGCGACGAGGTAGAGCCTGGCGGGCCGCGGCCCATTGGCGCCTTAATGTAGTGGACGCTACATACCTACCAAAAATCCGGGAACGATAATTTGAAACTTGAGACGAATCATCAGAATAATACAAAACTCCTAAATACTTTTTTGAACCCGTAGAATGGTAAGCGAAACCCTATAATGGGATGTTTGTCCAAGTAACAGCCTGATATCGACTTAAATAATAGTCTCGGTACGGGCCTGTTCAGGGACGATAAAATTTATTAAGATAATGTAAAATACAGGTACTCATATAACATGTATCAGCAGAATAGAACAGTGCCACAAAATAGTCCTAACAATAAAAGCGGTCGAAAGCAGATTTCCTCCCTATTTTATTTACTGGTGGTAGAGCTCCAATGACGGGGCTCGCGGGCGTAGGCACCACCGCATTACCTAATATACTTGCCGCTAAATGGTAGTGTTCAGCACTATCGTGTTCCGGTCAGGTGGTAATGTACGGCCTTGTAATTTCAGGCACAGAGGCCATAACACCTTAGGCCTCAGGAGTGGCAGCGCATCTGCATTTTGACCTCTGGTGATTGTGTGGGTATCTATAGGCTGCAGTCATCACTTAACATCAATGTGAACTGCATGCTTGTTTGCCACTTTTATTACATAAAAAAAAAAACACTAATAATAAATCAGCAAGTGCTAGTCGAAAACGGGAAAATCGACTGTTTGTTTTTACGTTTCCAAATACGAGGGCTTACAAGTTAATTATTCGGAACCTTCGAGAGTTAATTAAGTTATGGACTTATCTCCATCCTTTGAACTCATTGTATTCGCCCTTTATAGACTAGTTGAAGGTTAAACAAAACTCTTTAATGAAGTTGTTTGTTCATGGAACGTGATTGAAACAGCCTGTTTGTTACAAAATATAATATAAGAAAATGTGTCCAAAAAAATCAAAGGTTGATTGATTTGTTTGATGGAAAGATGTTAAAATAATTTAAAACCAAAGAATTCTGTTCAAATATTTGTTTGTTATATTTACAATAAACTAATCCGATTCAAAATGTTTCTGTATCGAATAACATCTAGTTCGTAAAATTGCGCGTCCTCTTAAGTAATTTTTCACAATTGTGATTTTTTTTGTAACACGATACTATACAAAACTAATTACAACAGATGATTTTATTGGAAAAGTCAATAACAACATAAAGTAAGTACTAGTATCTAGTTCTAGTACCTACTATATATCATGTAGCAGTAGAATGGAATAGTGCCACGAAATATCCCTAACGGGTTGAAATAGGTTCCCATATCTATTTTATTTAGACTAGCAATTAATCAGCAAGTTCCAGTCGCCGAAAACGTGAAAATCAACTGTTTATCTGAACACGAAAGTATTCGGAACCTTCGAGAATTAATTAAGTTATGGACTTATCTCCAATCTCCATCCTTTGAATTCATTGTATTCACTCTTTAAAGAAATATAAAAAAACTCTTTTCTGAAGTTGTCTGTTCAGAGGATGTGGAACAGGCTGATTAACATTCACAATGAAATGAATTTAAATAAATCAAATGTGAATGATAAAAAAAGGTAACAGTTGTGTAAAATTTCAGATCAATGATCAGATTATGGCAAATTCAATCTCTATATAGAATTTCTTCTTCTTCTAACATTAGTAGCAGAATAAATTGCTGTTACTTACTACTTTATTAGGAATGTGTATCTTTTGTAAGTAGATACTATATCTACTCCTTCAGGATCTGTAGTATGGTAAACGAAACTTTAACGGTGATATTTAGTTTTTATTCTTTAATTTGCAACACAGAAAACGATATATTTCGACGAAGAAAGTATGACGAATATGTATGGGACATACACGCATTTTTATGATGCACCGTCGGCACTTTGCCGCCGCGCATCGGTTTACGTATAACGCAATAATTCAGTTCTCGTGCGGTCACCATAAACGCCGGTTCTCATTTACCAATTCTACCATTTTACCAGTTCGCATCGGGTTACCATTCCACGCATGCTATCTTATCATCTTTTACCATTACATTCAGTTCTCGTGCGGTCACCATAAACGCCGGTTCTCATTTACCAATTCTACCATTTTACCAGTTCGCATCGGGTTACCATTCCACGCATGCTATCTTACCATCTTTTACCATTACATTCAGTTCTCGTGCGGTCACCATAAACGCCGGTTCTCATTTACCAATTCTACCATTTTACCAGTTCGCATCGGGTTACCATTCCACGCATGCTATCTTACCATCTTTTACCATTACATTCAGTTCTCGTGCGGTGACCATAAACGCCGGTTCTCATTTACCAATTTTACCATTTTACCAGTTCGCATCGGGTTACCATTCCACGCATGCTATCTTACCATCTTTTACCATTACCATTCAAGTTCACATTCGGCTACCATTACCGCGTGTGCTCCCGTATTTATACCGGCTACTTAATTGTACCATTTGCACCATAATTATAGTAAGTTACCAGTAATAAACCATACCGTATCTAATACTAATCTACGTCTTTTTATATTTCTCCTCCAACAACCCATACATTTTGATAAAATATTTAATACTAGCTGCTGCCCGCAACGTCGTCTGCGTGAAGGCAGTACAGCACCAAACATACCTAAGATGCCAATGTCGGATTAGCATTATAAGCAAACAACTTTTAAAATAGCATTAAATTAAAACTATAAGTTTTTATTCAAGCGAAGCAAGTGAAGGGGGTCATATGGGAATCCTGCTGAGTTCAGTCATAAGATGTGACTGAAGGAAATAGAGAAAATAATGCAGGAATATATTCCCAGACACAAAAGAGTAAAAATACGTACAAAGGTATCAAAACTTACGACAATTCCCTATAAACTACGTTGGTAGTTATTCTGCCGGGAGCTAAAATGTAAACATGGCGCGGTAGTAAGCGACGTACAGTTGCCCATGTGAGAAGCAACTCGTCCTGAGGTTAACACCCGCTGCCCTCAGTGTCTGCCCCTGCGACTTATTGATGGTCATCGCGAAGCAAACATTCAACTGTACGCGCCTGAACTGGAACGTGAAGTTATGAGGTATGATATATATGGTATGCGTGGTATAAATACTGCCTAACCAATGCCACAACCCGTAAGAATTTCCGCCTCAATGGTGTGTCTGTGGAGCGAGATGGCTTTAAGTCCCGTTATACAACTTCGGAGGAGAGAAGTTCCGAAGAAGCATAATCGAGACACCTATCTTCAGCTTGATGGTATGCGATGGAAGTCCGCTTGCTGACAGGAATAATGTGTGGCGTCATCTTGCTCGACGGCAGTATTTATGGAGGTGTAGACCACTTCATTTCCTATTAATTGCTGCAGCCTGATAATTTTTGGGGGTCAAAATGGCCCGCTCACACACCCAAAACGTTGTATTCTGCTAGTGCGGTATACGACTGATGTCCCTGTAGACACCGAGAATGAGTTCTTCTAAGCTGGATACTTTTCTGCCGGAAGACTCTAGAAGCACCATCTGTCCACCTCTCTCTTCTGGTAGAGTGCTTTTGCGAAGACTTAGAAGGACATCAGAAAATTCTTGAGCACGTGCATTGTCGCTGAGCCGAACTCTCATATTAATGGTCAAGGGCAGCGTACGAACTCGTTAAGATCGTGACAACAAAGCATTCACCTCGTCAGCCCTCGATCTTCGCGTCACCACGGGAAGCGTTTTCCGGAAATCGCCAGTGAACAGTAATGTGACACCACCCACTCAAATGTTCGTTCCTGCGGATGTCCTGCTGGGTTCTGCCCACAACTGCCTTTCTATTGGCCTTCGTACACTCATCCCATACAATCAGGGAGCAATCCTTGAGCACGTGTCCCTTATCGCTGTTACATGACACTACAAAAACAGTAGTTTCGGCGCTCTCTAAATGTAAGGGAATTTTAAACACGGCATGTGCTGTCTTGCTTTCCGGAAGCAGTGTGGCAGCAATTCCCGACGCAACAGCAATAGCAATTTTGCCTTGCCTCCTGACCTCTGCAAGTATATCAGTGGTAACAAATGTTTCACCAGGAGCATCCAAGAAAAACATTTTGTCCAACGCTTTCAAGGACGGTATCATAAATTTGTTTTTGCTCTGAAGAGAACAAAGTGACATGGTCATTTCGCCCGGATCGTAATTTGTCTCAGCGTTATACTCCCAATTTCTACGGTCTTGATGGGGTGATGATTGCGGAGCTGGTAACCCATATTTGATAGTTCAATCGACGGAGGAAGTGACCACATCTTGAAATGAACTAAGACAGGTGTTCAGCATGCGTTAATTAGTTACTTCGACTTCGTCTCCAGTAGCACGTGTCTCAAAGCTCATAGAAAATCTTCAGACAGATGATGGCGATACTTCTCCGTCACTGACGCTTGCCTCCGCGAGTGTGTCATTCCAGTTTTGGTCACCATCAAGAAGGTGACGTGCTACGCAGGCTGCGCGGTAAGTGGGATACTCCACGCCATCAAATGTCCTCAGAAAAGCGAAATACGTTGGGCCTCGGACCGTGTGAAGTAACAACCGCAGGAAATAGATTTCGCCATTATTTGGATGCATGGTTCCTATAAACTTACCCAATGCGGTGTCCTTGAAAATTCTCGGATATTCATGCGAAATTTGAAGTAAATCCATTAGGTAATTTTGAGTTTAGCCCGGACATACATATAAACAAACAACAACAGACAAACAAACACTATATTTGGCTTCAATATCGATCGATAGTAGATCACGTCCCAAATATTCTTTAAAACAAAAAAAACATTGTACAGTTTTGACTTTTCTACAGATTTTAAGATTAAAGATTTTTAAAGATTCACAGCTCTTCCCCCGTAGGAGATAGCATGATAATATATAGCCTATATGTTGTTGTGTTACCGGACCGGTTAGTAATATTCATGCAATATTTGAAGTAAATCCATTTAGTACTTTTTTAGTTTAGCCCGGACATACATACAGACAAACAGACAAAAAATCTGAAAAATATTGGAAAAAAAAGGCTTCGATTTCTATTGTAGATCACGTCCCAAGTATTCTTTTAAAAAATATTCAAGCTACAGTCTTTATTTTCTTACGATTTTATTAAATGTAGAAATTCCCGTGGGAATGAGTGATTTTCCCGCAGTAAAAAGTAGCCTAAATGTTGGCCAGGCTTAGTATCTATACACCACAAAAAGTTTCATTCGAATCCATCCAGTATCTTCGGAGATTAGCCTGGACAAAGGGACAAACAGACAAACAGACAAACCGACAAACAGGCAGACAAAAAAATTTAAAATGATTGAAAAGTGTTCGAATACCGTTTTAACATCGCCCCCAATTAGTTTTTCGTAAATATATACAATGTACAGACACGCGGATTTTACTGTTTTATTATAAGTAGACTGTGACTGTGTTAATATAATTAGATACGTTTTCGTTATTTTATAATTGATTCGTTACATTAGATAAATATGATAAAAAGTCGAATTTACCAAAATCGGAGTTATCTGATTTTCCTTCCACGCCGACGATAAACAGACGGCAATTATTTACGGAAATAAATCCGCAAGCGCAAGCGATTTAATCTCAGAATTATTTAATTAAGTGCATTTGCAATTCGCAAGTCAACAATTGAAACAGTTACGCCTTTTTCCAGCAAATACCACATCAGCGTTTATCCAACCCTCAAATCGCTGAAACAGCATTTAAAGTTACGCTGCTGGTTTCTTGAAAACTTGTTATGTTCCATTCATTTGTTCAAACAGGGAATGTGCAAGTTCTAACACTTACCTGGATGGAAAGTTGTAAAAAGTTGTTACGTTACTCGTATTCACAATCGCGGGCAACTCGAGTAACGATAATGGGGTTTAAGGATAACGTTTTCGAATGTAATCTGCCATAACATGAAATTCCGTAGAATAGAAAGCTTATGTACGTACCTATACATATTGAGAACGTCTGCGTATCAAGACGTTTACCTTTACTTACCAGTCTTCTTAATAGGTTGAGCAACGCGTGGACGATATCCTTCAGGAACAATATGAAATCAACTGACATACTGTAGCTCAAGAGAATAACGAAATTTGATGCGGTTTTAAATAAAAGTGACTCGGAAACGTGGCTAGGTAAGCAGTTTTCTTCTAATTAAATAAAAGGTGGGCCCACGTTCTTAAGCTCCGATATTGGGGCTATACCACCAAAAAACGGTAGGTAATGATCAACATTATCGTGTTCCGATTGGCTGATAATGTATGTCCCCCTAATTTATGTCAGAGGCAAAACAACTTGTCCTCAGTATCGCATATACATTTGGACCTCTGGTTTTTCTGTAGATATCTATAGGCTGCTGTAGTAGAGTCTCTTACCACTTAGTCGATGACCCGGTTAGTCCAGCGGTGCGAAACCACCGTTTGATTCGAAGGGTCGCGGGTTCGATCCCCGCACCGGAACAAATATTTGTATGCCCTATAGATATTTGTTTCGGGTCTAGGTGTTTGCGGCATCTACGGCATCTACGACATATTCATATTTTATCTAACACAACACGTGTTAGATAAAACATGGGCAGCTTTAATTTATAACCTGAAAAACTTAAAGAAGTAAAATCATGACCGCCGTCATTAAGACCGCAGCTGTTCGGACTGTACCTGTATTCGTGCTCAGATTTCGCGTCGCAACTACAATTTTGAATATACAATTACGGGAATGAGCGAACACAACCATCTTGACAGCCATAAAAGTCCCAGGGGAGGTTGTATTGAAACATAATTGCTGCGGCGCCGCGTAGACCGACGTTATTTTTTTTCCAAAAAGGGGAATCTGTCGAAGCGTCCCAGCGGCGCCTGTGGCGTTACCGTTTAAAAGCTTAATGATGTCTCCAAGGATTAATTGATCTGCTTAATGATGGTCCCCGCGGCGCTGGGGCTGCAACTTTAGCTGTCCTGTTATTTTGGGTTAACGAACTTTTTTCGGCGTGATAAACTATAGAAGGACTTTGGTGACTTGTATTTTTCGTAGCTGTGAGCCAGGCAACAGTAACTATTATTACATGTATATGTACTATTAGTACATATACCAAAACAACATTTTTTAATAATTTTGTCCGTCTGTCTGTCTGTTTGGCGGAGCTAATCTTGGGAACGGCTCGACCGATTTTGACGGAATTTTAACTGGCAGATAGCTGATGTAATAAGGAGTAACTTAGACTACTTTTATACTAGCTGCGCCCACGACTTCTTCCCGGTAGGTACTGATCAATCATAAATTCTCACGCGGACGAAGTCGCAGGCACAGCTAGTAAGAAATTAGAAATGAAACATGAAAAGAAGAAGAGCTTGCAAATAATTATTTCCCTCGTTAATTTCTCATTGGCATGAAGAACAAAAATACATTGCCACACAAAAAAATCCGCAGAGAATAGAATCAAAAAAACTAAATTTATAATTCAGTGCGCCACGCCGGTGGTTCTGGTGGTGCAATAGGCAGACGGTAGTGTCTGCTGAAGATTTTATCCCAGAATTTGGTGCGTTCCAGCAACAAGGAACCTCGCAACTCCATTGTCTTTCCCAAGGACATGTGCGGTGACCAGTTTGCGCCCACTGGCGGCCATGCTGGTAGATCAGAACCCTCCGGCACTGGTTTACTGGAAAATAGACACATGGTAGTAAAAATTAACATGCCTATATTAGTTCATGCGCCCGATCTCTCTCCGGTCGTGTCGGATTGCCGTCCATCCGGTCTTTGAGACTAAGAGAATAGAGAGTGCATCGGTGTTTGCGCATACACATGTGCACTGTAATATTTCCTACGCAGCTGACTCTGCTTTGTCCAAACTAGGATGATAATTATACCGACCCGAGAAAGATAAAAGTTTTTTTAAATGTTTTTTCTGTAAATTTATTTTAGTACACTGGGAAGTGTTATTGAAAAAACATGTTAATTATAAAAAAAATACTATTTTATTGTATGTTATTTGTTTGGAGATCCATCGCTGGAGCTCTAGCACTTTAACTGGCTTTACTAGAGGAATTATTTCTTCTCAGTAGACAAGGTTTTTCCGCTTTTCAATAATGATGGAATCATCCCTTTCTGACGCCCGAAAATTATTGCTTTATTGCCCAACTAACAACAGCAACAAAAGAACTAATAAAACTTAAAGCTTTTTACTGGTGGTAGAGCTCTGGTGACGGAACTCGCGGGAGTAGGCTACACCGCATTACCTAATCTATCTACCGCCAAATGGTACTATTCAGCACTATCGTGTTCCGGTTAGATGGTAATGTATGGTCCCCTTATAGCTATCAGAGACATGACACCTTAGGTCTCAGGGGTGGCAACGCATCTGCACCTTTGACCTCTGGTTTTGTGTAGATGTCTATAGGCTGCAGTCATCACTTAACATCAATGTGAGCTGCATGCTTGTTTGCCACATTCCTTACATAAAAAAAGCATTTAAAAAATCTCACAAATTAACCACGCAATTACTATCGCTTCGAAATTCGTTGAAAATAATAATTCGATAATCGAGTTTATTCACTATAGTTTCGTTAGACTCATCATTATTTTATCCAAAATAAGACTTGTCATAAATTATCATGCTGATTTGGGCAAAGTGTAGTCTCCGTTAAGATTAGCCGCCGCGTCGTGACTTCACGGATCATTCACGATATTATTTTGTTCAATAGTACTACAGATTTTAAGAGCGAAATCTTAATTACGTAACGTAACTTCACGCTCTTAATCCCCCAAAGGAATAGGCAGATGTAAATGCATGCGTTCAAGCATGTGCAAACACCCACCATTCGCCGGTTACGGTTGGACCCATGTAAAAAGTGGCAAGTCTATTTTACAATGTCCGAGGGATGTGAAACTTCCAGAAAATGAAAAATATCCAATAGCACCCGAGTTAAAGGATAAAGGGTTTTTATCTTTTATCTTTGATAATTTCCAACCTGAGAATAGAATCCAAGACCCCAGCGTAGCAGAAGTAGCCTGCTGCCACTACACTACTGAATAAATAATAAAGTTAAAATTCATATTTCTGTGAAATACCATATAGCAATGCTTACCCGGTTAAAATGAAGTTCAGCCATATTTGAATCATTAATTCCTTGTGTTTTTTATATTCCTCAGTCACATTAGTTTGGTTTGGCATATAAAAAATATCTTGAATAGCGAACGATTGAGCACAATGATCAGCACCACGAATACCATCAGTATGAGGTACTACTGGAGTATTTTCATCCGTATATGAATATTCGTACAAATATATCATATCGTGCCCACCTTCAAGATGTAATTTGATGGACCGTAAAGCCGGATATGCGATTATAACATCCCCAAAAAAATTCACGTATTCCAAGACATTCTCTTCACTAACAGGCTTATCACCAAAGTAAAACTTTTTGATTTCCTGTGCCAATTCTTCTTTTTCTTTTTCGTCACCATAATACAAGTCAGGTGTGAGAAAATCTGAAAACTTCGTGTTCATCTTGTCTTTCCAATCATCAAAGAACTGGATACGAATTAACCCTTCCATATTGGCAAATCCATATAACATGGGTACCTTCGGATATTTATTTTTCATTATCAAATTTGCCGGGACGTCCGTTAAAAATCTTTCTTCTCCAACACTACGTTCAACACATGGAGAAAATACGAAAGTTGAGTCTTTTCTTTGCATTACATCTCCAGCTGTCAGTACTTCGTAAGTAGCAGTCTTATAAAATTCTTGTAAAGCATAGAAATCGTCAATATTTGTAAAATTCAACATTTTTGCGTACATTCTTGCATTATACACTGGATCGTTTTGAACGCTGAATGCAGCAGTATTGGCACCACTTTCTGGAATCACTTTATGGAACAGACCTCTAGTAATTCTAGATAACATGAGCAGATCTACCGATGATGATCCTGCGCTAAATCCAGCAATAGTGACATCGTCAGGGTTACCCCCAAAACTTGCAATGTTCCTATTTACCCAGCGGAGAAGTGCCACCTGATCTTTCATACCGGCGTTACCAGGTACATCGACGGTGCCCAGGCAAAGGAAACCATGAGCTCCAAGACGATAATTGAAGTTAACAACGATAACTTTTTTACTCTTGATTAAATCTAGTGGTTTCGAAATATCGCCAAACCCTAAAATATATGCTCCTCCATGTACGTAAACTACTACAGGAAGATTGACTTCATTTGTATCGGGTACATAAATATTTGCTATGAGGCAGTCCTCTTGCATTTTCTTGCCAGGTGTAAAATTATTTATGTAGGACAGTTGAGGACAGATTATTCCCTTGTCGACTGCTTCAAAAGTTTCCAACCATACTGGTGCAGGAATGGGAGCCTGAAAAGAAATAATAAAATACGTGTTTAAGGTCATATTCTACAAATCATATTATATCAATTAATGACACTTAAAATCAGTTTATTTTAATTAAGTAGAGTCAATTTATATTACAATGTTTAAATAATTTCACTTAGGTACTTAAAACGTGGATTTTTGTTTTAGCAATGGAATTTACAGGTTTAATTTTAAATGATACACTTATGTAAATGCTTTTATTATGAAGAAAATGGATTAAGTATATCCGTACAACATATACTTACTAAGTGTACAGGATTGATGAAAGTTTTTTTTTTAGCCTCAGTTCCAATTACGGAGACACTTATATTTTTTATAAAATGTCCTAATAAGTAAAGTGGTCAAACAAACCGATAAACTTGACGAATCTATAAAGGTATTTTTGCCATTTGACCATGGAGCCCTAAATAGTTCTTACCTACTCCTAAAACTTACTCTGAATTTATAAACACCAGTAGGTGCTTTAGCATATGGAATTCCATAAAATACGAAGAATCCCCCATCAGGATCTTCATATCCCCGGACAGGTCCCGAGGATGTGCGAACCAATTTTGATCGTGCTTTCACATCCTGTGCATACGTTGCAACAACCACACTGAGAAACACAGTCCACAGTAACATTATAGCACTACACAATTGCTTGAACTCATTCGAACAAATTAATAAAGCCAACAGTATCGAGCTGATAAGATATATGTAAACAGACACCTAATCACGTTCATTAGATTAATTATCGCAGTATCTTTTTATCGGACTTTTCCTACGGAGTCCTGCCATGGTTCGCGCGCGCCCACGGTGTAAAGTTATTTGAATGCTACTGACAAAGGCTACTGATTCGAACGCAATAACGATGACATGCACGTAGGTAGGTTAGGATCCCACTGCAGAATCATTTCGTTCACCCAGATATGCTGCAAGCCTAAGTTTTACGCATATTTATAATCTAGATTATATATCCACTAGGTTGCCTTTAAAAAAATGGTCAAAAGTTTTTTTTTTGGGAAAGTTTTTCTTTTAATTTGTTTTTTCAATAAAATATCGTCCACCTCACGGCAATATGTAGGTATAGAATCTGAAGAATCACAGCTGCCGTTGAGCACATGGTCGCCCCTATGTATTTTCTTTTCGCTACGATAACTTTTTACGTCCATGACGTACATGTATTATTTGTAATATATCAAATTAAAGCATTTTTTCTCATTATTATGAAATACGGTAGCCAAATTAAATCGCCCGCAAATAAGACTTGCTGACTGTTAAAACCACCAAGACCATTTAATTAAAAATACTTGCGGCCATTTTTTGATATATATTCTCTAGACAATAAATATGCGAAAAAATTCGGTTTGCAGCTTATCTGGATGAACAAAATGATTCTGCAGTGGGATCCTAACCTATTAGATTACGAGTATGGCAAGGACGTATGCTTGTCATGTAAATAACGCATTACAACCGTCAACAGCATTTAAAGTTACGAAGATAATAATAATAACTGACTAAAGATTTTTTCTTGCTTGATAATATTTATAAGTCATTACGAAAATGAATTTTCATAAATAACCTATATCTATAATATAAAAATAAGTCGGGTTTTCCTTCCTGACGCTATAACTCCAGAACGCACGAACCGATTTCCACGGTTTTGCATTCGTTGGAAAGGTCTCGGGCTCCGCAAGGTTTATAGCGAAGAAAATTCAGGAAAATATTAATAAAATGACATCCACGCGGGCGAAGCTGCGGGCAACAGCTAGTTTATCTTATAAAAATGAATTTTTATGTGAGGTAAAACATTTTCAGATAACAATTTTATTTTGAAACTGGCAACTATTTATTTTGGTGTTTCTCACTTGGTGTCCTTATGAAATAAAACCTGTAGGGCCATGTCAGTTTATTGGTGTGAGGTGTAAATCTACACGTTTATCTGAAACGATAGCAGTCGTTTAGCTATCTCGGTTTATGAGATAGAGCCTGGTAACAGACAGACAGACAGACGAACAGACAAACAGCGAAGGCTTAGTAACAGGGTCCCATTGTTACCTTTTAGGTACGGAACCCTAAAAATAAAATAAAAGTAAGAAATCGGAGCCAAGCATTTCATTCACTTTGAGTCAATCCAAATTAATTTACATTCTACAGTTCAGTATGCATCGCTGGTGGTTCTGGCGGTGCAATGGGCGGGCGGTAGTGTCTGCTGAAGATTTTATCCCAGAATTTGGTACGCTCCAGCAGCAGGGAACCTCGCAACTCCATGGTCTTTCCCAAGGACATGTGCGGTGACCAGTCAGCGCTCACCGGCGGCCATTCCGGCAAATCTGAACCCTCTGGTACTGGTTTACTGAAAACAGAAACGTTATATCTTATTAGAATAGACATGACTAAACTGTGAGAAAAATACACAAATTCCAATAAATAAATTAACAGCCAACTCAAGTTGGGCAAAGACCATTGAAGTTGAAAAAAAGTGACGGTTCGACAATTCCGTCAAATACATAAGGAGTTAATTCTTGACGAGGCTTCTTTTTTTTTCATGTCTTAAATTGGCAAACAAGCATACAGTTCACATAGATGGTATTTATGGTGATTGACTGTAGTCTACATCAAACCAGATTTTAAGATATCTTGCTACTCCTGAGGCCTAAATATGCCGGTGTGCTAGAAATTATAGGGCCGTTCAGTACCAACTGGGGACCTGCTGTCAATTTTTCATGTCATTTTGTACTTATAGCGGCATGTAGATTGGGTAATGCGGTGGTTCCTACACCCTCGAGCTCCATCACTAAAGCTCTACCACCAGTAACTCTTAAAAATATGGTTAAATTAAAAAAAAAAATCCGAATCAGGACAAAAACAATAATCATATAATTTCCGGCACAGAGGCACGGCGGTTTTTGTGTGAGGGTCTATAGGCTGCAGTCATCACTTAACATCAATGTGAACTGCATGCTTGTTTGCCACTTCCATTATATAAAAAAAATGATACAGCAAGTTTCATGCATTGATTTCTACAATATTTAAAAATGATCCAACGTGAAACAGCTGTGGTATATTATCTTGATTATGTTTTGCATATTTTACGGTTCTTAAAAGTTAAATATCATCTCATGGGAATAGAAATTCTTCCAAACAATTGTTTACTATAATTTTACGAATAAACTTTTTATTTCTCTGGTTCGATATTTCCTCAATCTGTTCTAATATTATAAAGAGAGATTTTTTTGCAAATTATGTATTTTTATGAGCTTATAAAATTCAAATTGTTTTATTGATTAAGTACCCTTACCCAGTTAAAATGAAGTTCAGCCACACTTGAATCATTAATTTCTTGTGAATCTTATATTCCTCAGTCACACTAGTTTGGTTTAACATATTAAAAGGTGCATCTTGAACGACGAAAGTTTGAGCACAATGATCAGCACCACGAATACCATCGGTATGAGGCACCACTGGTGTATTTTCATCCGTATACGAATATTCATACAAATATATTTTATCATGTCCACCTTCAAGGTGCAATTTCACTGACCATAAAGTCGGATAAGCGAATATAACATCCGTAAAATAATTAACGTATTCCAAGACCTTTTCCTCACTAACAGGCTTATCACCAAAGTAAAACTGTTTTATTTCGTGTGCCAATTCCTCTTTTTCTTTTTCGTCGCCATAATCCAAGTCGGGTGTTAGAAAATCTGAAAACTTTGTGTTCATTTTGTCTTTAAAATCATCAAATAAATCGATGCGGAATAGGCCTTCCATGTTGGCAAATCCGTATAACATGGGTACCTTCGGATATTTATTTTTCAGTATCAAGTTTGCCGGGCTATCTGTTAAGAATCTTTCTTCGCCGGTATTACGTTCAACACATGGAGAAAATATGAAAGTTGAGTCTTGTCTTTTCATTACATCTCCAGCTGTTAGAACTTCGTAAGGGGCAGTTTTATAAAATTCTTGCAAAGCATAGAAGTCGTCAATATTTGTAAAATTCAACATTTTAGCGTACATTTTTGCATTATATACCGGATCGTTTTGAACACTGAAGGCAGCAGTATTGGCACCACTTTCTGGTATCACTTTATGGAACAGACCTCTAGTTAGTCCGGATAACATAAAAAGATCTACGGATGATGAACCTGCGCTGTATCCAGCAATCGTGACGTCATCTGGGTTACCCCCAAAGTTTCCTATGTTCTTATTAACCCAGCGGAGAAGTGCCACCTGGTCTTTCATACCGGCATTACCAGGTACATCAACGGTCCCTAGACATAGGAAGCCATGAGCGCCAAGACGGTAATTAAAGTTCACTACAATAACTTTTTTACTCTTGACTAGACCTGTCGGAATTGCAAGATTACCAAATCCTAAAATATATGCTCCTCCATGTATATAAACTACTACGGGAAGATTGACTTCATTTGTATCGGGTACATAAATATTTGCTATGAGGCAGTCCTCTTGCGGATTCTTCCATTGACTTAAGAAGGACACTTGGGGACAAATTACTCCCTTATCGACGGCTTCAAACGTTTCTGACCAAACCGGCGGCGGGAGGGGAGCCTGAAATAAAATATGGTTTTCACTTGAAGGCCTTCGCAGTTCTAGGACTACTCCTAGAACTGCAAAGAACTATAATCTATAAAACATAATGATTCATGTACGAATATTGTACCATTGAATTAAATAGGTAACTTTGTTTTAATTATTTAACGTAATGATGGTAGCAAATAAGCATGTAGATCACATGCATGGTAAGTAACGACTGCAACCTATAAAGATCTACATCTAACTAGAGGACGCGTCGCTACCCCTGAAGCCTTCGTTGTTTTGCCTCTGTGATAGTTATAACGGGGCCATATATCACCATCTAACCGGAACACTATAGTACTGAAAATGTAAGTCTGAAAACTACCATTTGATAATACATTAATCAGATGATGCTTACACTCCAACATTAGAAGAACTCTATCACCCGTAATATATAATATTAGCATTACTAGACTTTGAATTGTCTTATAACCCAGTAACATCATCCCGTAGTAAAATGTATAGGTCTAATACGACTTAGTACGTATTTAAAAATCTAAATAAATTGTTTTAAATATTATTGTGCTCTCACTAATGTCTAGAACTACCATTCAGTTTTTTCTGTATTTTAACAGATCCAATACTAATAAAAGATAAAAAAGTACTTTTTAAATTGGAGGCCTAAATAAATATGAATTATATTTCTTGAGATCAAATTTCCTCTAATAAAAAATAGTTTTGGAGACTAAAAGATAAATAAGAGATAAGTAAAAATGTGTAAACAGTAAGTACCTAATAATTTGATGAAACTGCAGCATATAATTAAAATAGAACACGTGACTGATTTACGGGTTATGTAAAATGTAATATAAATAATAAAAAAGCGAACATTACTATTACACATAAAGCAGTTGTTATTACATCAGTCCTTTATATCATGCCAAGTGAGCATGCTTTCATTGAATATTTATTTTTTTAAAACAATAATAAGAGTAGGTACCTAACAAACTACTGCTACAAAAGTCTTATTCCCATAACTTACTTTGAATTTGTCAACCCCAGTGGGTGCTTTTGCGTATGGAATGCCGTAAAAGACGAAGAATCCCCCATCTGGATGTTCATACCCCTGGACAGGTCCAGAGTTGATGTGAACCAATTTTGATCGTGCTTTCACATCTTGCGCACACGTTGCAGCAACCACGCTCAGAAACACAGTCCACAGTAACATTATCACACGACACTACACAATTATTGAAATTCATTCGATTGAGTAAAATTTATTTTATGTATAGCAAACTATATAAGACCAGATAAGATATAAGGTATAGAGATTTACTGATATTTTATAATTGCATCATCACGGGCGGCTGGTGTGCAAATAAATAGTTGTAACCACTATCTATTCCGTGGTTGTAACACTTCAATGACGCATAACGGTATTATTTACGTATAAATAACTAATAATTAATATGTACCTAAGTATTTTCCTACGTAATGAAACATAGAGCAACACGGGCCACCGGCCGCTGCGGGCCGGAGGGGAGTAGTCATATGCAGAGTTTCCTTCTGTCAAAGTACAATCCCAAATGGGCCAATGCCTGTCGCCCAGATGTTTAAATGTGTTTGTGAAATTGTTAATGTATTTTGTTAAAGTCAAAGTGTGAGTTTCGCATCTAGTAATAGACGATTTTTGTAGTGTGTGTAAGTCACACGCATTTCCCCCGCAAAAAATGACAGACTGTTTTGCGTCGGTAATAAACGCTATGGCTACTCACCTCCGGTCCGCCGCGGCCGAGTTGCTTTATGTAATGAAATAATAGCTTCGTCATTCTGTATCATCATGATTTTATCCAATAATAAAGGTGACACAAAGTTAATTGACTCTCGTCAACTTTTTCCATGATTATAATGTACTTACCTAGATTTTTTTCATAGACACCATCGGTCTTGGGGGAGACACGGCGAGTAGTGCGAGACTTGTACTCACAATTATCACTCGGTAGCCTTTCTCGATGCATATTGCCTGACTTCGAGAACTGTATTTCCTTATGCCTTGAGGCTCAACTCGGTAGAAGTGTTCAGTATTCAACCACTTTCAGACTTTCCACACGCCATATTCTAGTGCCTCAACAACCCACAGCCCTGAATATTAACTTCAGATCGAAATAATGCACGTCATGATGAAGACATAATTTCATAAGTTTCATCAGTTTGTGTTATCACAAACATAGGTACACTTTTCGTGGCCCTGGCGGCCGTATATTCAACTCAGGGAGGACGGTATCGCACCACCTTTCTAATCTTACATGAATGACACCTTTTTTAACAATAATTTATATGTAAAGCACAACTAAGAAAATAAGCCCAAAGTCCCACTTCCAGTCCGTCTCCACCGTTCAACGTCCCCAGCATACTGGCTACGTTACCCCTCTGGATGGCTATGCTTATCCCTTGCGACAGGAAACTACCGGCCCTGCGATCGCCCAATGCCTCACAGAGACGCGACGAAATCGCCTTTAAAAAGGATTTGGCGCTGGGACCCCACGAACCCATTGTCTCAAAGCCTATAGGCGTGAACATGTAACAATCGGGTATATCCGTGTATTTGCGCTTTTTAAGTATCTCCGCCTCGGTAGCTGCTGTAGAAGCCCCCGCACAGGAAGCACGAAGATGTGACACGTGACGTCACATACCAGACACCTGCCTCGTTCCCACGGAATGAGCGTCGCGCCTTCGGGTCTCTTGCCATCAGAGCGAACAATGCCTTTTGGTTCCAACACTGCCGGCATGTTCGCTGAGACAAGCGCCCGACGAATCACGTAATTCAGAGCGGAGTGGCGCGGTATTCAACCAGCACTCCTCTAGCACGACAGGCCATGATGACCAAGCCCGTCCACCTGACAACCGCGGAGGCACATGCGAAGCTGGATCAAACTGAGACCAAGGCGAAGACTCACCGCTAAGGTCGGAGTGTGTCGGTCTAAAAATGTGCCCACGTTGACCGAAGGGATCGCATTGAGTCACAAACCCGATTCTCTTTCAAAAAAAGCAAGCATTCGGACGGTATTCAATTTCATAAAGGCATAATTTCATTAGTTTCATCAGTTTGTGTTATCACAAACATACATGTAAGAGACCGTTCTCAACAGCCAAAGATATTAGAAGTGAACAGCCATCCAATATGTCCTGTGATTCCTAGTCCCGACGACCGGGAAAGGGAGAAGTTTTTATATACCCAACGCGTGAATTAGAATTTTTTAAGTCGTATGACCCTCAAAAACAGCTGGCGTGAAAAAATTATTAACAATTTTTTCGTCAGATGAAATCAAAAATACCGTTTATGGAACAGACAAATCAAAAGGGTACATTAAATACAACACACGCATTTTTTATCCAAACTTTACTGATTAAAAACATACGTCATAGACTATATCACTGAATTTTTTGTTTATTTTTTGGAATTGATAATGGAGGTATCGGCTCGTTGTAATACTTCTCATAGATTTGTTCCCAAAACTGCGTTCGTGCTGATAGAAGAGAATCCCTTAGCTCCATTTTTCTGCCTAAAGACATATATGGTGACCACCTTTCACCGACTGCCGGCCATTTTGGTAACGATGAGTTTTCCGGAACAGGATTCCTGACAAAGGTAAATTATTTATCATGAGTGTTTGCACCCCTTATGTGTAAAAAAGTTTGTTTCCCTGAGGGAAAAAAGGCGTAAAGTTATGTGTATGAAAGTTTGATAGTAAGACTTTACCTACCAGTAGTCTACTATCCCATAATAACTCGCAAGGCTAAAGGTTTATGGCCTCAGTAGTGCTAACGCACCAAATTTATATCCCTGGCTTTTTGTTGATGTCTATAGGCTGCTAAAACCTCTTGAAATTATTGTTATATATTTGCAACTCGTATTTCGAAGCATGAAAAAGTTTAATATAATGATGAATATTAGTTGACTGGAACACGATAGTGCTGAAGACTACCATTTAGCGGGAAGTATATTAGGTAATGCGGTGGTGCCTACGCCCGCGAGCTCCCTCACTGGAGTTCTACCACCAGTGAAGATTATACCTATTTACCCAAAATGGAAGATACAGGCGTTAGCCTTCTGTTTTGAATAATGAACTGAGCCTACTTTGAATACTGTAATCTACTATTTAAGAAAACAATACAAATACATATATATAATAATACTTACCCAGTCGTGATGAAATTCAACCATATTTCTCTTATTAATTTCTTATGTTTTTTTAAATTCTCTAAGATTATGTTTTCATCAATGCTGTCCAAAACTGCATTCGTTTGTGCACAGTGAGGAGCACCGCGAACATTTGTATGAGGTACTAAAGGCGAACTATCATCTACATATGAATATTCATACAAGTATATTTTGTCATTACCCGCGGCAATCTGAAGTTCAACAGACCTTAACGCTGGGTATTGGAAAGTTATATCTGTAAAATAGTTCACGTAGTCTAAGATTGTTTCTTCATTGACAATATTAGGGCCAAAATAAAATTTCTTCACAATCCGAGCAACATTTTCTCTTTGCGTTACATTTTCGAAATGTAAATCTGCGGGCAGAAAGTCAGAAAACTTCTTATTCATTTTATATTTCCAATCATCAAAATTATCAATGCGCAATAATCCATCCATCTCTGTAAAACCGTATAGCATAGGTAATTTAATATATTCACTTCTTTTTAAAATGTTATATGGATTGTCTTCCAAAAACACTTCTTGTCCAAGATTTCGTTCTACACATGGTGCGAATAAAAATGTCGAATCATATAAATCCAAATCACCGAACGATAGTAATAATTCAAGTGTAGCAGTTTTGTAAAAAAATTCTAAATCACCCATGTTATGAATGTTAGTAAAATTTAACATATTGGCGAACATTTTAGCGTTACGAAGCGGATCAACTTGAACACTAAATGCAGCAGTATTTGCACCACTTTCTGGTATAACTTTATTGAATAAGCCAACTGCAGCTTTGGATAGCATCAGTAAGTCCACCGATGATGCCCCAGCACTGAAGCCTGCTATTGTAACATCGTTAGAATTGCCTCCAAAACTTTCTATGTTTGCCTTTACCCATCGGAGTAGTGCCAGTTGGTCTTTCATGCCGGCATTTCCAGGAGCAAATTCAGTGCCCAAACATAAGAAACCATGCACACCAACACGGTAGTTAAATGTTACAGCTATCACTTTTTTCGACTTCACCAAATGCTTTGGAGTCATAGAATCACCATAACCAATTACGTAACCTCCTCCATGAACATAGACCACTACTGAAAGATGACTTCTGTTTGTATCAGGAACGTATACGGTAGCTATTAAGCAATCTTCTTGCATGTTTTTGTCCCCGGGCACCAATCCAACTTTATCAACAATTTGTGGACATATAACTCCCTTATCTACAGCATCAAATGGTTCAGACCATTTTGGAGGTGGAAGCGGTGCCTGTAAAAGCAATATTCGGTACTATAGATTTATTAATTAAAAAAACGATACGAAAGAATACATTATTCAGTTATTACCTTGAATTTATCGTTACCGGTAGGAACCGTAGCATATGGGATTCCATAGAAGATGAAAATCCCACCATCTTGGTGCTCGTAACCACGAACTGGTCCTTGGGTAGTATTAAGTAGCAGCGAACGCCCCAATACTTGGGCAGGTACTACCAATAACACGAACACACTAACTATACTGAACAACATATTTGTAGGACAAATTAAATGATTCTTTCTTTAAGTATCAGTCGTTTTGATTTATCAACTCGAAAATCTACAGACAAGCATTGTTATTGTTTTAAGTGATTGCCCGTTTAAAGCAAATATATTAAAAGAATTATTTACTTTACGAGATAAATTCAGGGCTACGTTCAGTTCATGCATTATCGTACATCTAATACAGTATGAATCAAACTTGTAAGTCCTAAATAAATTAGCAAATTTCAATAATTATTCGTTGAAATATAAAAAGACTTTTTGAAAGACGTTTTTGACTTTAACCGATTTAATTTCTATTTTTTTTTAGTTTGAACGGCTCCTGGTTTCATGGTTAAAAAATCTTTCAATATACGAGTACATAAAATATAATAAACCTTGTTAGCCTCAATATTTCTGGTTATTTATCTCCGGGTATATTCGTTTAACTCAGCCTGTATTCACCTTTCCTCAATAATGTAGAAAAAACTGTAATACAGCCGTAATTCTGGTACGGTAAGTCTGCATTATATTCTTTAAATAATAATTAAACTTAATTATTTTTTTATTTGTGTACCTACAATGAACAAAGAGTATTTAATATAATTTTATTGTTGATCATAATGTCTGAAGTATTTTGTTAATGATTTATCTGTAGTATTGTTGAGATATTTCAAGTGAATTATAATTGATAGCATTGTTTACGAACCCATAATCTATACTATAGTATAAAGCTGAAGAGTTTGTTTGTTTGCTTGAACGAGCTAATCTCAGGAACTCCCGGCCTGATTTGAAAAATTATTTCAGTGTTAGATAGCCCATTTATCGAGGAAGGCTTTAGGCTATATAACATCCCGCTAATATGAATAGGAAGGGTAAGTAACTGCATCCGCACGAAGCCGGGACGGGCTGCTAGTAAGTAAATAAGCACATGACATTAACAGTAATGGTGATATAAGTACGAGCCACTTGGTCCAGCGGTGTGTGACGACCGTTTGAACCGAAGCTCACGGGTTCGATCAACGTACCGGGACAAATATATAATTCGTATGGCCTACATATACTTAGGTACTTGTTTCGGATCTGGGTGTTTATGTAAATGTTGTGTGTGAACAACGGCACCCAAATCACAGGTTTTACGTAGTGTGGGGGGGGGCTGTGTAAGCCTCTTATATTTTATTTTTATTTTTAATAGTAAATCTATACAAATAAATAAAATTGGAGTGTCTGTTTGTAATATTAAAATAACCGCTTTTTACACACACTTTTTTTTTTAGTACATCGTATATCAAAACAATTTTTTTACAATTTTTGTCTGTCTGTCTGTTTGGCGGGGATAATCTTGAGAACGGCTGGACCAGTTTTGACGGGACTTTCACTGGCAGATAGCTGATGTAATAAAGAGTAACTTAGGCTACTTTTATAGCTGACCCCACGACTTCGTCTGGGTAAATACTGAACAATCATAAATTCTCACGCGGGCGAAATCGCGAGCACAGCTAGTATTGAATAATGCCCGTGAAATAGGCATTCGCGCCAAAAACACTACCTCAGAGGTGGCGTGGAAAGTGGGCGCATACGCTTGTAACTTTTTGCATCGTTATATCTCAGTAACGATGGCTTAAGGAAAAAAAAAGTTCATATAATTTGTAGATCATTTTATGATCTACATTTATGTCTAAGATAATTTTACGATAAAACTCACCGTTTTAAAGAAAATCGCGACAAACCCATTTTTTATAACTTTTGACCTCGAGTATATTTTTTTCCTTAAACCGGAACGGTGGGAAATTTTAAAATAATATTTTTATTTGTGTTTAGAACAATTTTAATTATTTTCGGTTGATAGCGAATTAATGTAGCTTCGAATGTCTAATTTGACTACTTATACAATCATTAATCGATATGCACTCGCTTAATTAATTCTTTTTAATGAACATTCTTAGCGTGCCGCCTAAGAATGTCTACTTCACCGGGGGGCAATCAGCGAACGCAGGGCTCTCAGCTTAAAGTTTAATTAACGCTAATACCTATTACCCCTTCCGCTTACAATGTAATGCGTTCGCTACACTAACCACTACCGATCAATTCTCAGTTTTGGTTTTTCTGGTTCTATCGTTTAGCGTGTGCTATGCTGTGCGAGTGTGTATTGTCTACGGGAAAGAAGCGCGCATGGCCCCGCGGCTGGTGTAGATCGCAAGCGAATCTACTCGGTTGAGCGAGTAGATACGCTTGCGATCTATAGCAGAATAGAATAGCTAATGGCAAAAATTAAAATGCGCGCTTACGTGCTTGCTACAGAGGGTACGTTAAGCCGTCGGTCTCGGTTGCTATCGATAGATAGTAGTCGTTTAACCTCGTCGGGGGGCTTATGGGCGGTTTGAAAACATTCGACAGTGGATTGGCCACTAACCCGTATCTCCACCAACCCGCATTGGAGCAAAGTGGTAAGCTCCGGGCCTCCCTCCAAAAAGGGGAGAGACTCGTGCCCAGCAGTGGGACGTACAAGGATTGCCATTATTATTATTTATGTGCAAACGTGTAGCTGACCTGAGATTTATGTGTGTGATTGGAAACATTGTGTTAAAAATGACATGGCAAAAGTCAAGCACCGTATCTGGTCCTAATACTAATTTGAAGCAAATATTTATCATTTTCCGTTGAAATAACTAGGATTAAAATAATACCAAATGAATAAGTACGTACTTACAATTGTTAACAACGTAGCCCGGAGCTGTAACCCGAAATGGACGTGCTGTATCCACAACAGGCTGAAATTGCTCTCGCGGGCCATGTTATTGATTTGACCTTTTACTATTTGAAGAGGCACGCTGGGATGACATCGTGTCGGGACCTTCTTCAAATATTAATATGTGTCCCTCTCCTGACTTGCTTCAATATAATATTCAGCGCTGGCCATATACGCTTTGTTAATTTATGTGAAACATTTACTCTTTTGACATCGTGTATTATTACATATTCTCTGACATCTTTCAGTAGTTCTCATATAATAAATAATATCTATAAAGAGCTTAGGTAGGAGTTTATGAACAAACTGTTGGTCAGGTTATAGCTATTAGAGACAAAACAACATGGAACTCAGTGGCAAGTGGCAACGCATCTGCCTTTTAATCTCCGATTTTCGTGTAGTAGTAGTTTGTGTCTAGCCCTTTTTAAGGGTGTAAAATCCTTTATCTCTGGATCTATTCGGATTTTTTATCTTCTCGAAGTTTCCCAGTAGGAACCTCGAAGTTTGGTAATGTGCCCGGAGACAACAACAGAAAAAAATAACCGGCGAATCGTGGGTGTTTGCATGTATGCTTGAATGTACCTAAGCATTTACCTCTGCTTACCCCTTTACGTAAGCAGAGGTAAATGCAATGTTACGTAATACGCGGGAAAATATAGGCGTAAAGTTCAAAATAGAGTTGGTACCTACCTTAATATTGAAATAAAAGAAATAAAGGATCGTTTTTCTATAAGTATAAATGTAAATTCGTGATTTTTTCACTCCGGTCGCAGTTAAAAATTGTGTATTTTTGCATCGAACAGTAAGCAACGTTCAAATTATTTTTTACGGTTAAAATATGAAGGCAGGTGAGTTTGGGGGTCATAGTTGATGCAACAGACCGTTGCACGGACTATTAAAAAACTTTTGGCATTAATTAATTAGAGGCTGACTTTATGCACGGAATTTCACGGAAATTATAAAATTAATTGGAGTAGCCAGTATATTTAGCCATAGTTCTATAAGTATATAATACTAAATTACACATTTTAAGCTAAAAATATTTCGAATATTATTTTCATTACAAAAATCTACGTCATCACATTAGTAGCTTCGAGTGTTTAAATACTCTGCTGCCATCTGCTCTCTGGAGAATAATATTCAGTAATAATAAAACGAAATTGTCAATAAATCATGAAGCTTACAACTGTACACTATAAAGTCCAGGATATCTTGGGTGTAGTGTTAAGTCCAGCTTTAGGATTTGTAGCCGAATTGCTAATATGTGATCATGTTACGTGAAACCGCTCGACCTTTTCTTCAAGCGCAAGCTTCGATAATGAAATAAATATGAAAATATATTTGTTTGCCAAAAACAGAAGGGATTCTATCGTCCTTTGTCTTCAACTCAGCCCTATGGGACAGAACTGACTAGCAAAGAAAGCCTCTCCATAAAAAAATCCATAGCCAGTCTTTGAATAACAATTAAATTAGAGCCTTTATGCTGCTTTAATAGCCGAAACTCGCGAATTAGTCATCTAAAGATGTGTCAGTTGACCCGTATACAAAAGCTTCTTCAGGGGACTTAAGAACCACGCCTCTTGCCCATGAGGTTAAGAGTTGGACCTGAGATCTTCTTGGTCTTATTAGCATCGTGGGTCTTTAAGCATTTTTATCAGTGGGTCTTTAAGTATTTTCATTCAGTTTCCACTAACACGTTATTGTATTCATCCACGTCAACGCACACTTTCAAGTATTCGAAGCAATTTTTAAACATTTTTCGCAGTAAGACGTCGTAGTGCGAGCCCTCAGTTCACTTAAAATACAGCAATTGAAACATAAATACATTATTAGGATCATCATCATCTCCACTTTCGCCGAAAGACGTGGACAAAAGCCTCCCATCAAAGATACGTAGTCTTGTTTGATGATCGTACAGCCGTGCCAGTTGCTACCGTGGTTACCCGGAGGTGTAAGGGCGGCCTTTTTTTTTCAAATGCGAATATTTTTGATGTTTTACGAATCCATCTGAATTTTAACCGCTAGTGTTTGTGTAGAAGCGTTTAACGGCTTTAGTATCCCCATACCAACCAAGTGAACAGCCACTATAGAACTATATCCTTATTGGCTCCATCAGTAGCAATCAGTGCATAAAAAACATCGATAGTTTACATCCTAGAAAGCACTCGATAACAATACTCGGCGCTTTGAAAATTTGTAATAGATTTCAACATGGAATACCAAAAAATTTTTCGCTGTGGTATCTTGAATCCGCGGGTAAATTGCCTTGTTATCCACCCACAATATTACTGTCAATTTGCACGAAATGAACCATTTGCGGAACCCGGCAGCGCATTAAAGTTGTGGGTATCTGTAACATCTCAGCCTATTCTCCTAATGCTGACCTTGTTTGTTAAATGTAATTGATTATATTCCATAGATTAAATACAAACTTTTACCAAAAAAATCCGTCTCCAAAAACTAGACCTCGATGGCGTAGACTACCGCATGACCTCATCTATCTGCCGCCATATGGTAGGTACTGTTCTACACTATCGTGTTCCAGTTAGATGGTAATGTATGACCCCGTAACTTTTTTCAGGTTTTAAATTAATCCCCACCTAAGATCACAGTGAATTCTTTAAGAAAAAAATAGGTAGGTTCCTTTTTTTTTTATTTACCAAAAAATCATCGGGCATCGCGAATCGAAACGAAGGTTTCTCAAATTGGTACTATTCGGTTGAAATAGCCCTAAATAAATATACACGTGATATCTCCTTATATTCCCTCCACCCCCTTATGATGTTTCATGATATTTCCCCCCCTCTCGCTTTCGAGCCTCGCGTGATTATTAGACGACCCCTAAGTAAGTAGGTACATAAAAAATACCACAGAATTATCATCACTTCAGCCGAAAGACGTCCACAGCTGGACAAAAGAGGAAAATATGCCACAATCACCACGCTTGGCTTGCGGATTGTCGATTGCAGTGAAGTTTCGTCGCAGGACGCTGCTTTCCACCCCGCATTATTATATTTACCACCTACCCAGTGCCGGATTGGCCATATAGCAGGAGGCAGCAAATGCTACGGGCGCCGCGCATGTAGGGGCCCCGCGGCTGTGCCCAAAAAAAACACAAATGTAAAATATATAATACATCTTAGCTATGCTCAAAGTGAGCGTTGGCAACACTGTAATTATATAGGTATATTATTATGTTACAAGTTAGCAATACCACAATACTTACAGGGGGAATACCCTAATCAAAAAAAATCCCCTTTCGCTGCAGAGCTCAAAGTTAATTGGATATAGGGTAAAACAGACAAGTCGGGACGAAACAATTATTACCTGGTTTCAACTTTCCCCGTGTCCTCTACCATGAGCCTTGACATCATATTAACTTAGATTAATGACGAATAATACGCTTCTTTAATCTTATCTTCTGAAGTTACTTTAATTTAATCTTCGAATGAATCGGAACGGCTTTAAGTTTACGAAGAGATTAAGGAGTTTTCGATGCCCGGATACTTAATATAATTACTCTGTATTATCTTATTCAAATGTTACATGACTGCATCGTTATCCTTATCTATCTATCTATACTTAATATTATAAAGCTGAAGAATGTGTTTGTTTGTTTGCTTGAACGCGCTAATCTCAGGAACTACGGGTCCTATGTGAAAAAATCTTTCAGTATTAGATAGCCCATTTCTCGAGGCAGACTTTAGGCTATAACATCACGCTAAGATGAATAGGAGAGGGTAGGTAACATTACAAACGCGCGAAGCCGGGGCGGGCCGCTAGTTAGTCTATAATAGTAAAAATTAAAAACCACAATTTCATTTCCCCATACAAATAGTCCGTATATATCAAACCTTTGACACAGGAATCCAAAGAAAACTAACATGTTAATTTATGTAACAGTGAGTGATTTTACCTCAACCTATTACAATGTTCTTTTTCTTTAGACTGTGCTATTACTATCATAATACCTTCTTTATGAACCTAACTAGAACCTAAAGAACATAGGTATCATACGCGGAAGGACACCACTGTTTCGAGTGTGAAAAACATCTTTTCAAGTGGTAAAAATAAGTCGTAGAGTGTCGTACAAGGACGTACGACACTCTACGACTTATTTTTACCACCACATTTTTCTCATTGATATCTGATAATTAAAAGAATAGGTATATTATTATATTGATTGACACCCATGAAGTACCACAGGGCGCATTATTATTATTTTTTCATGTAATGGAAGTGGCAAACAAGCATGCAGTTCACATTGATGTTAAGTGATGACTGCAGCCTATAGACACTCACACAAAGATCAAAGTCAAAATGCAGATGCGTCCACGTACCACTCCTGAGGCCTAAGGTGTTGTGCCTCTGTGCCGGAAATTTCAGGGCCGTTCATTATCACCTGACCGGAACGCGATAGTGCTGAAGACTACCATTTAGCGACAAGTATATTAGGTAATGCGATGGTGCCTACGCCCGCGAGCTCCGTCACTCACTGGAGCTCTACCACCAACAGAAAACAGACTCAATTTCTATCAATTTGAAGGCTATCATGCAGCTATGCAATACATTGCTGCATTGGCATGATCATTATCATAATTTCAGGAACAAAGCTAGCTATGTACCATCGAAGTGGTTTTTCAGTGACCCAAAATCATTGCAAATTACACTTTATCGCCTATATGAAACTGCCGTGATCCACCGGACATTTATTCGATGGTACCTACTGCATAGTGGCTTTCAATATTTTCAAATTGTTGTCAATCAAATAACTCCCTAATTTATCAATGCAAGTGATGTCATCAGACTACTATTTTTCTAATAATAATATGTAATAGTTTTCTATAAAAGGATGGTGTCAATAGCAAAAATATTTACAACAATTTTGTTTAAAAAAGGATTTTAAAAAACCCGCAATATCATTATGTAACTGTGCTATCTCTGTAATGAACCAAATAATACTTGTTTATATAGAACTATGATAATATAGGTTCGTGTGAAATTTTCCAAGGTTTACTAGGTTAATAAACCTATAAGATTACGCAATCCGATAGGTATATTTTCGCGTTATGTAACCAAAATGTACTAAGAGGACTGATTTGCTTACGAGCAATGCTATTCAATATTTAATTTTTAATAGGTTCTATGAGCTGTCATCCATCCGTCTATGCCATCCATCTATCACAGAATTTTATACGAGTAATGTCTACCACTACCGCCTAACACAATCTATCTGCCGCTTGTTCAATGTTATTCTGGTGAGACGGTAAGTTAGATTTTAATGTAAATCACTTCATCTAATCGGAATACTGCTGCTGCTGAGCCAAAACGTCTGCAATGAAACCTTTTGATATTACACTTCCTCAAGTACATGGCTATGTATGGGTTAATTTAAATTAGCGCATCACCTCTCGCTGGCAGCTTCTTTATAATACTTTATATTAATCCCAACAACATTTTGTTCTACGGCTTTTTACAAATCTTGATAATTAACCCAAAAAAAAAATGTTTTCAAAAGTACAAAAGAGCATTGCCACCACAGAACAGAAAAAATGTTCTGTGATTGCCACCGCTACGTCACCCCGCAAGCCCGCGCCCCGCTGCTCGTGGTAATATTTTGCCTAGGCAAGGTGCGTAGCATAGGTACCTACGCTCAGAATAACTGCCAGTTTAGAGGCACAAAAAAAATAATTTTGTATCGAAACACATAAATTTTAAAAAAATTGAAAAAATCGTAAAATATTTTATTATGTTGTTGGGATTGATGTAGAGAGGCTGCATGCATGAGGCGATAGGCTAATTACATAAGCATAATATCCTAGCTTACCTTAATATCTTAACTTACCCTCACCGTGACCAATATTGTGATTATTTCTCACTATCATAGGATATTTTTTTTTAATTCTTAAAGCGGTGAATTTAACCACTCAAAATATTAACAAATGTGGGTATTATTTATAACAATTCAGTAAAGTAACAAAAGGTAGGGGCTCGATGGAAATAAGTATAGACAAGTTCATTCGGCTGTAAACATAAATTAGTGTTCTGGCGCGAGAGCTTTCAGGATTACTTGTATAGCGAAACTTAGATCACAATCCGTGATATAAGGACAGACATCTGCACTCCAAGTAAATAAGCTTTGTTGTAATCGACATACTATGACGATTATCCGACGTTTAATGGATCAACGTAGTGAAAATTGTAATATACACTGAATTATTCAAAGTTATACTTTTTTATATCATAAATTGGCAAACAAGTATACAACTCACATCATTGATAGTAAGTGATACTGTAGCCTAAAAACCAGAGATTTCAATGTAGATGCGTTACCTAACTTATGCATATTATTATGTGCCGAAAATTACAGGGTCGTACATTTGACATTAATGTATCAAGTATCAATGTACATAATGATAATAATACAATCAAAGATTAAATAAATAAATAGGAATTTGAACAGTTCAATGGAACTGTTTTTACCACTTTGATCAGTAAGTAACCTAAAGAATATAGTTAAAATAAAAAAAAATCGCTTACACTCACAGCGCCACACTAGGTATAAACCTGTGTCGTGGGTGCCGTTGTACACATACAACACATACACAAACACCCAGACCCGAAACAAATATACAGATATTTGTTTCGAACAAATATCTGTATATTTGTTTTGGGTATGTGTTGTATGTGTACAACGGCACCCACGACACAGGTTTATACCTACTGCGGCGCTGTGAGTGTTAGCGTATTTTTTTTTTTAACTATATTCTTTAGGTACATGGTCTTTACAAATATTTGTCCCCATGTTAACCTAACCTAACCTAACCGGGTCGACAAAAAATAGTTATCGTCGATAGCAACGTAACTTCGTAACTTCACGTCTGTAATCCCCGAAGGGGTGGTAGGCAGAGGTCAATATATGCATTCAAGCATACATGCAAACACCCACACCCACGATTCGCCGGTTACGTTTTGGCCCATGTAACAGGTGGCGAGCCCGATAACATCTCCGGGTTAGGTACTAAACTTCGAGGTACTTGGGAAATTCCAGAAAATCGATTAATCCCACTAGAATTAGAGATAAAGGATTTGATAGCCCTCGAGCCGAGAATTGAACCCAGAACCCCAATTTAGCAGCAATGGCCTACTACCACTAGACTGCTGAAGCAGTTACAACTGAACTTATTCATTCGCAGTGCCGATGTCTTTCCGTATATCGCAGATTGTGATCTAAGTTTCGCTATACAAGTCATCCTGAACGCTCTCGCGTCAGAACACTAACTTGGAAGAAGTTTATGTTTCCAAGTGAATGAACTTGCCCATATCTGTTTCTATCGTGGCCCCTACTTATTGTTACTGTATCTACTGTAAGGTTTACAAAATACATTTTTCCTTATAAAAATCTTCAGTCGTGGCAACGCAGGCGCATTAAAATGTCACGTAGTGTTTATGCATATTATTAAGTCTGTAGAATAGAATACCCTATTCACTTTCCACCAATGTGAACGACATGCTTCTTTGCCTCATTTAATATATATATAATATAGGTACATATATATATTGTAATATAGAAACAGAAACAGAAACATTTATTTATTTGACACACAGCGAGACACATACAACAGACATAAAACGTAGACAACAAAGAAAAGAGAACACAATATCTAAAATTAATACTAAACACGTAATATGTGTCTCACGGCTGCCAAAAAGGTGTCCTGTTCAGCAAATGTCAGGTACCTTCATATACAAGGTACCTGACGCTGATTTTCAACAGGACCCTTAGTGAGTGAACCACGGATGTCAAATTTATAATAGGTATAGTTATACTAATACTTATACATGGTACATACATACGGATATAATACAGATAATAAAACCATTAAAATAACATACTTAATAAAACGATAAATGCAATACATACTAGTAGGTACAAACAATAATAAATAGATTAACACCAAAGTAAATACAATATATGTAGATATAAACATCATATTAATATCAATAATATGGAATGGTGTGGTGTACCTATACATACTTACCTATATCCTTATTTTGTAATTTACAGAGGAACGCTATGGCAGTTAATGATATTCATATGGAAAGGGCGGTGCACAGCACAGTGAAAGAAAAATAAATAAAGTTGAAAACAAAATGGATGGAAAACGTCCTTGTTACAAATTAGTTACGACATAAAAGATAGCAATATCCACGATTTAGTTTAACCATCGAAGTTAAACTCTCCCACAAAACAATTGATATTAAATTTTTAAGACTATGTATGGTTGGGGAAAAACTTTCTTCGCATTTTTTAGGATAATTCAAAACATTTTTTAATATAGTTTATTTCAATTTAACTAAAGTATGTATGTACCATTTTGTTCGATAACCTTTTGCCATCTTGTAGGTAGGGTACATGATCCCATTGCTATAAAAAATTTGGGACTTCTCATCAAAATACCGCGACAAGTGGATTTGGCAGTCCTCTCGTGATGTTAACCTAACATTGCATAAAGAATTCTGAAGAGACCGAAACAGGTGGAAATCTGAAGGTGCAAGGTCAGGACTATACGGCGGATGCATTAACACCTCCCAGCCAAACTCTCTTAATTTTTGCTGAGTGGCTATAGATGTGTGAGGTCTAGCGTTATCATGATGAAACACCACCCCTTCTGTTGATCAATTCCGGCCGCTTTCTCTCAACTTCTTGCTTTTATCTCATCAGTTGTTCGCAGTAGAGTTCAGAATCGATAGTCCTGCCTGGTGGTAATAGCTCATAATGAATAATGCCCTTCAAATCCCACCACACACACAACATCACCTTATTGCGAGTTAACCCGGGTTTCGCCACAGTCTGTGAAGCCTAACCGGCCTTTGACCACGACCTTTTTCGCACGTTCTTGTCGTACGTGATCCACTTTTCATCACCAGTTATCAGCTTCTTCAAAAATGATTCGGTTTCATTACGTCGTAATAAAGAATCACAAATGAGTACACGGTTCATTAGGTTTCTTTCAGTGAGCTCGTGAGGTACCCAAATATCGAGCTTTTTTTTGTACCCAGCTTTTTTCAAATGCGCCAAAACTGTTTTGTGATCAATTCTCAGTTCTTCAGCTACGTCGTAACTACTGATATGTCGATCATGCTCCACTTTTTCAAAAATGGCATCCATTTTATCCGTAATAGGGCGACCAGAGCGAGGTGCATCTATGACTTCAACATTTCCGGATTGAAAACGCTTAAACCAAATTTGTGCTACTCTCACAGACACTGCACTAGGTCCATAAACATCGCAAATTTTTTTCGCGGCTTGCGTTGCAATTTTACCTTTTTTGTAGTAAAATTTTAAAATGTATCGAATTTCTTCATTAGTTTCACTCATCTTGACAGTACGAAAAACAAATGAAAATCACACATTTGCCTAATTTGAATTTGGAATTATGTTCTTTAAAATTTTAACTTTCTATGATACCAAAACCAGCCAGATACAAATACTACAGCCAAAGAGATTTTATTACAAGTTCATACACACTTTAATGCGAAAAGACTTTTTCCTCAACCTATTATAATAAGTCCATAGCCTTTTTAACATTTTTTTGCATAACTTTTTGATACCATCGGATAGTTTTTTTTTATATAATAAAAGTGGCAAAGAAGCTTGCAGTTCACATTGATGTTAAGTGATGACTGCAGCCTATAGACACCCACACAATGACCAGAGGTCAAAATGCAGATGCGCTGCCACTCCTGAGGCATTAGGTGTTATGCGTATGCCTCTGTGCCGGAAATTACAGAGCCGTACATTACCACCTGACCGGAACACGAAAGTGCTGAACACTACCATTTAGCGGCAAGTATATTAGGTAATGCGGTGGTACCTACGCCCGCGAGCTCCGTCACTGGAGCTCTACCACCAGTAGGCATAGTTGAAATACTACGTCGGTAACAACAGAACTTATCTATTCTGAGTGCCGAAGTTTGTCCGTTTATCACGGATTCTGATCTATGTTTCGCTATACGTGTACAAGTAATCCTGAATGCTCTCGCATCAGAACACAGTTAGTGTTGGGAGAGGTTTATATTTACAGCTGAATGAACTTGCCTATACTTATTGCTATCGCGGCCCCTACCTTTTGTTACTTTATTGAATAAAATCAAAATACTGTTCACGATGAGAACGTAACGTAACTTCACGCCTGTAATTCCCGAAGGGGTAGGCAGAGGTAAATGCATGCTTTCAAGCATACATGCAATCACCCACGATTCGCCGGTTACGTTTTGGCACATGTAACAGGTGACATCTCCGGGCACATTATTAAACTTCTAGGTACTGGTGAATTTCCAGAAAATGGAAAAATCCCAATAGAACCAGAGATAAAGGACTTTACACCATTATCTCTGATAATACTACCCGGGAATCGAGCCCACATAATATATAATACAGAGACCTCAGCGTAGGAGTAGTGGCCTGCTACCACTAGGCTACCGAGGCAGTTAATTAGGTACGTCACATCAGTCACGATGAGAATAAGTAAAATATCGAAGCTTACTTATATATGTAAATAGATATACCTGAGGTATTCTGTAAGTATAGGTATTCTATGGTTTCATTGCAGACATTTTGGCTTAGCAATGACAGTTATGGTGAAATGAAAATTATTTCAAATAGTCTTTTCGGGCACCTTTGATTTGTCGTTATTTTATACACGACAGTGAATAGCCGCTAGGTAAGTACATAAGGTAAGTAATACGATAGTAATAGGTTCAAATAAAATTATTATTACTTCATTATTTTTCTTATTCTTCTATGAAGGAATTGAAAAATTTGATGATTTATCGGTTAAATTTTATTATTAAATTCCTTAATACCTATTGGGTTATTATAATGATAATAATATAATAATAATGGCAACCCACTATACGTCCCACTGCTGGGCACGAGTCTCTCCCCTTTTTCGGGGGAAGCCTGGAGCTTACTCCACCACGCTGCTCCATTCGGGTTGGTGGATATACGAGTTAGTGGCCAACCCGCTGTCGGATGTTTTCAAACCGCTATAAGGCCTCCGACAAGGTTTAACGAGTAGTCGTATATCTATCGATAGCAACCGGGACCGAAGGCTTAACGTGCCCTCCGAAGCACGGAAACGCGCATTTTAATTTGACACTAGCGGTCACCCATAACACACCCAACCGCGCCAATAGATCGCTCCCGATCTACACTAGTCGCGGGGCCATGCGCGCTTCAAGTAATACTTGGTCATACATTATTATAAGTCATTATTACAAGTCACTAAAGTGTCCTTGTAGACCAATTTGACATATAGGTAAATAGTATTAGGATAGCATCAGTAGTATGTACGGAATTCTTAAAATAAACGACAAAGCTCCAATAACTTTCTTTACGCCTTTATTTTTCATCCAAAATTAACACGTCTTGTCATTCACTGGATCCCAGCACGAACACTTGTTTTTCCCGCCTTCGATTACAACCACAGACCAATAATTACAACTACAATATGTTAGCCGTTTTTATCTATGCTGCTTTTCTATATCTATGGCTATCGATACATTGTTTACTCATTATCATTATACATTGTAATAAATCTAACGTGGCTCACCGTTGAATAATATGAACATAATGCAAATATTCATTATGTTAGGCATAAATACAAACATAAATAATTATACCATATGCCAATAGCTCCCAGGCTTAAATATAAACACTGATATAGTATACCATAGGCTAACAGTAGGTATATGATTTGATTTTGATTTTACATAATTAAAATCGTCATTATCACTTCAGCCGTAAGACGTCCACTCCTGGACAAAAACTTTCGCCAAACATCCATCCCACAAAAATATTGCCATGTCAGAATCCCCACATTCGCCACGTTTGACATGAGATTGCCGGACGCTGTCGTGGCAGTATTTTCGCGGCACGCTGCTACCCACACCGCGTTATTATATATATGTATGTATGTATGTATCTTCGCGCCAGGTCCCTAACGGGGTAGGCAGAGAGTGTAGAGCGCCAGATATCCCGGTTCTAACAAACCTCTCGTGCCTCGTCTACTTTCATCATTCTCTTCATACATGCACGCCGATTCCTAAGACTTTTGATCCCACCATCAGACAGAACTCGACCTATTTGGTCATGGTAGGTCAGTCTTGGTCTTCCTGGGCCTCTGCAACCATCCACATTCGCATTGTATATCTGTTTAGTCATTCGCTCATTCGACATTCTTTCCGATTCTTTCCATTCTTTTCATATGCCCGAACCATCGGAGCATGCCTTTTTTCATTTTTACACCGATACTATCATTCACACAAAGCCTCTTTCTTACATTTATTATATATTTTATTATATATAATCACTACATCATTCATATAAACTTTACGGGTGGTAGAGCTCCAGTGGCGGAGCTCGCGGGCGAAGGCACCACCGCATTACCTAATATACTTGCCGCTAAATGGTAGTGTTCAGCACTATCGTGTTCCGGTTAGGTGGTAACGTACGGCCCTGTAATTACCGGCACAGAGCCATAACACCTCATGCCTCAGGAGTAGTGACGAATCTGCATTATGACCTCGGTCTTTGTGTAAGTGTCTGTTGGCTGCAGTCATCACTTAACATCAATGTGAACTGCATGCTTGTTTGCCACTTCCGTTACATAAAAAAAAACAAATAATCCACCGCTGTGTGTGTCTGTTATCGCGCTAAACTCAAAATATATAGTCAAAATATATAAGTCTCAAAATATAAAGTGAAAATCTGCGTGGTAGGCGCAGATTTTCACTTTACATTTATAATAAGGATAACGATCCAGTCATGTAACATTTTAATTAGATAATACAGAGTAATTGTACTAATTATCCGAGCATCGAAAACTTCTTAATCCCTTCGTAAACCTAAAGCCGTTCCAATTCATTTGAAGATTAAATTAACGTAACTTCAGAAGATAAGATTAAAGAAGCGTATTATTCGTCATTAATCTAAGTTAACATGATGTCACGGCTCATGGTAGAGGATGCGGGGAAAGTTGAAACCAGGCAATAATTGTTTCGTCCCGACTTGTCTGTTTTACCCTATATCCAATTAACTTTGAGCTCTAGCGAAAGGGGAGAATGGGATTCCAACGAATGAACAACGTCTTGGATTTGACGGGATTTACAACGTACAGTTTCGGCAAATTCGTCGTCTTCGCTTGAGGAAGACATGTTTATCAGCCCAAAATACATCTACTACACACAACATTTTTATTAGATTTAGTTCAAACGCTTCAGGAGCTTCTTCAGAATGCTTCTGAATTTTTGTTCTTGTATGATGTACCTAAGTTTGTATAATGATGATGGCAAACAAGCATTCAGTTCAATGAATGAAGAAGAATGAGTGATGTAATCATATACAGGGTTAATTTGAATTAGCGCATCACCTCTTCGCGCATCATCTTCATAAATAACCCAAAAAATAAATAAAAATACAATGTTTTTAACTGCATCAATGCAACTGCAACCCCGCACCCCGCTGCTCGTAGCGATGTTTTGCCTAGGCAAGGTGCGTGGCTCAGAATAAATGCCAATTCAGAGATAAAAAAAAATATTAATTGTGTGTGGCCAAACTTAAATTAAAAAAAATCGTAGGACAAATGTTGTTGGGATTATTCCGTAACTATTACAGATATCAAAAAACTTTTAACTGATCGAAAGTACTTTACATTTAATTAATAATAATTTAATAATTTAATTAATCGTATACTAAATGTTTATCCCATGCAATTTTTTTTTGTGTAAGGCTGCTTTGTCTACATGGCTTGGCACACTTAACTACGATGATGTAGAAGATATCTTGGCAAGAATTGAGTAGTAGAATTGTCTCTCTCACACACACACACACACACACACACACACACACACACACACACACACACACACACACCCGCACGCATAGACACACACACTCACACAGACACACACATTCACACACATTCACACACATTCACACACACACACACACACACACACACACACACACACACACACACACACACACACACACACACACACACGTACATGTGCGACGTAGATTAAACACACAATCATGCAAACACTTCTGAATTAATAATATTTAGTTTTTGTAGGTATTAGTTTAAGTTACTCTAAATTGAGCTAAAACTTTAAGTTAAAATGTAAATCGCTTGCAGTAATCACGGTGGAAGAGCGAGGCATTCCCAACTCAAGTGTCTTGTGACAACTTACTGGGAAGTCTTGGTGTTAAAATTTGTTAAGATTTACTTAAATAAAAGATATTTTATTATTTATTATTATTAATTTCTTAGTAAGTAACAAAAAAATGTATTCAGAGCAGATGTTCGAAGTGACGACGTCGTTGTGAAATATAGAGACGAGCTCCATTACAGTTTCTAAATGAACTTTCCTTAAAACTTGCGGAGTAATTAGGTAAAGCAATTGCACGACGTACACAATTCTGATACCTTCACAAAGACCAAGGTCGAAATGCAGATGCGTAACCACTCCTGAGGCCTAAGGTGTTATGCCTCTGTGCCGGAAATTACAGGGCCGTACATTACCACCTGACCGGAGCACGATAGTGCTGAACACCACCATTTAGCGGCAAGTATATTAGGTAATGCGGTGGTGCCTACGTCCGCGAGCTCCGTCACTAGAGCTCTGCTACCAGTAAACTTTCTACTCGTACTATCTCATACTAAATGTATGGCAGTGTTTAATGTATATTATTATGGATCTTCTTTCCTCGTTTTATTTTTAAAAAGTTATTATTGTCATTTTACTTATTAGGTAAAATATTTTCGTTATCAGTTTAAAGATTTTTGATATCTGAAATAGTCACGGAATAATCGCCTGCGCACACTTACATAACGATTACACTCTGTATGTCTAATTTAAGAAACAAGAATCTTATTGATATCAGCTTCATGCGAACAAGCTGAGAGTGTACAGATACCACAATTTTATCGCTCTTCCGGGTTCCGCAAATGGTTCATTTCGTGCAAATTGATAGTACCTAATATCGCAGTAATATTGCGGATAACAACGTAATTTACCCTTAGCATAGATACCCCAGCGAAAAAATATTTTATGATATTCCATGTTCAAATCATATTCATCACAAATTTCCATAGCGCCCAGTACTATCAAGTGCTTTCTAGGGATGTAAATTATCGATGTTTTTTATGTACTGATGATTACTACTGATGTTGGCAATAAGCATGCAGTTCAATGGTGGCTGTTCACCTGGATGGTAATGGGATACTAGCCTAGTGATGGGCGAATGCGAATGAATCGTTCGAATTATTTTTCTGATAGGCGGCTATTCGAATTGCGGCTGTTCGATTGTAAATAAGAGCCATTCGAAATATAAAAATCATTCAAATTATTAAAAACTGTTCGAGCGATAAAAAACATTCGAATCATTTCACATCACTCGAATGGCTCATTCTTACAATCGAATGTTTTCTCATAAATAAATTAATAATAATATTAAGCAAGTTTTGCCAGGAACTTTGTAGTAAGTGTCGGAATGAAGAAATAAACTTGTCAAAAAACAATAGGTATTTTTTTGTACAATTGCTACCGTTAAAGACGAATAACAATGAACGAATCTTAAACAACACTAAAATGAAATAAGGTTTGCTATCTGAATGCATAAATATTTGTTTTATATTATTTCGCATTAACACATGCTTGTGAAATATATTTTAAAGAAAAATGGAAAAAAAAAATTAACTTCAGGCGAGACTCGAACTCGCGGCCACTGGGAATCTAGTCCAGCCGCTCTTCCAACTGAGCTTCTGAAGTACTCTACGTAAGCTACTTCAGAAGCTCAGTTGGAAGAGCGGCTGGACTAGATTCCCAGTGGCCGCGAGTTCGAGTCTCGCTTGAAGTCAAATTTTTCTTTCCATTTTTCTTTAAATAAAATATATTTCACAAGCATGTGTTAATGCGAAATAATATAAAACAATTATTCCTTATTCCTAATTAAATATTTTTTGAAAACTTCCTACGTCAGTGTGGTTTTAAAAAAAAACATCTTTATCTTTATTTCGTGTCGTTTTGGGAATAGAAAAGAAAAAACTATTCAATTATCGTATGATGATTGCTTGGCTACGTTAAAAACAAAACTAGCTTCAGGCAAATCTCTAGAGAGAGTCTACGGTACTTACAGTCCTCTGGAAACTGTCGCTATTGTTGGACTAATAGTGAATACAAGGGACACAAATTGGCACGCTTAGGGAATACCTAAAATGTATAATCCAGTCTTCTCTGCTTACCATGCCGCTCGTCGTGTCATGAATAACAAGACTGGGGGCAAGAATAGTTATACACAAGTGGAGTAAGCCTCTTTCACACTTTGTCACTAAGCAAGTATTTGAAGTTACCTATTAGCAGAGAATATGTAATAATACTACGTATAGAATGGACACTTCGAAGTCCCGCCCGTTTTGCTCGCATCACTCAACCCTTTCCCCTCGACGGTTGGTATTTTGTACGTGCTACGCACACAGGTGCGCGTGTAAATACACGTCACTAATTGATGTCTGTTTAATAGAAACCAAATTAAGCGTTTGTATGGAATTCAGGCGGAGTGTCCACGGTGTACTATTAGTCAGACGTCAGAGAATACACAATCAATAATGAATATTTTCACTCGTGGTAGAGTTCCAGTGCAAGAGTTCGAAGGCCTAACGCTAGGCAACACCGCATTACCTAATTAATCTGCCGCTCAGGTGTGGCAACGCATCTCCATTTTAACCTCTGGTCTTTGTGTGGGTGTCTAAAGGCTACAGTCATGACTCAACATCAATGTGAACTGCATGCTTGTTTGCCTTCATTACATACCTTCATTACATAAAAAAACCTAACATAATAAATCCAATAACAATTCCAAATCAAAACAACCCCACCCTATTAGATAGTAGAGGAGAATAAGGGTCGTAGCTAACTAGAGCCATCCGGCACCCGACCAGCGCCCGACTTCCTCGAACGATCTGCGCTCATTACATCAACTCCGCTCCGTATCGCCTCGACCGCAACCCGTTAACGCGCGAGCAGGGCGCCGTCCACGCGCCGACGGCTAGTGGACTACTCGGTGACCACTAGCTTGTCTTGTGTTGACTTTGCATTGCCAACTTGCTATTCCCAAGTGGACCGCGCGCAGTCCGCGAGTGATTCACAAATAACATCGCGTCTTTCACCCGTGGACCACCCGTCGACAACGAGTGGCCGTAAAACGAGGTGGTGCTGGTCGGGTGCCGGGTGGCTGTAGTGAGCTATGACCCTTAGTCCGCTAGAGCAGCCATTCAACTGAACCTGAACTATGGATGGATCTGCCAAAATGTTTTTTCATTTGTTAAAGTGATAGCGCGTATGAAATTAACCGGTACTTTAACAAATTGTCAAAAACCGACCGAAACGTCGGGTTCGATTTTAAATAATCAATTTAGTTTAATATACGCGAGATAAATTCGAAAACTAGTTTTATTTCAAAAATTGTTAAAAAGTTGAAGTAAGATTATGCCTTGGTAACGTTGTAATTAATATTTAGGTATACCTAAGCAGATATAAAGCGACTTATTAATATGCTATCGCTACCTATTGCTATTTATGAACTATGTGTACTGTTTATTAATCTAGTCATTTGCCTGTGATTTGTCTAAGCAGCAAGTGGTGCGACATGTTGTGGATATTGTGCGCGGTCATGATTGCGCCGGAGCAGATTTTGAGCGCTCGCGAACGACTTGTGCACATTGCACAGGGACCAGTTCGAGGTTACGAGGTAGATGTTAGCGGAGTCTTCGTCTACTATGGCATCCCATACGCTAAAGCGCCTACTGGACCTGATAAATTTAAGGTTAGATATTGACATATTATACTTAACTTTATTGGTGGTATATAAGGTTGGGGAAAAAGTTTCTTCGCATTTTTTAAGATAATTCAAAACATTTTTTAATATAGTTTATTTAAATTTAACTAAAGTATGTATGTACCATTTTGTTCGATAACCTTTTGCCATCTTGTAGGTAGGGACATGATCCCATTGCTATAAAAATTTTGGGACTTCTCATCAAAATACCGCGACAAGTGGATTTGGCAGTCCTCTCGTGATGTTAACCTAACATTGCATAAAGAATTCTGAAGAGACCGAAACAGGTGGAAATCTGAAGGTGCAAGGTCAGGACTATACGGCGGATGCATTAACACCTCCCAGCCAAACTCTCTTAATTTTTGCTGAGTGGCTATAGATGTGTGAGGTCTAGCGTTATCATGATGAAACACCGGGTGTGGTATTTCATCATGATTGATCAATTCCGGCCGCTTTCTCTCAACTTCTTGCTTTAATCTCATCAGTTGTTCGCAGTAGAGTTCAGAATCGATAGTCCTGCCTGGTGGTAATAGCTCATAATGAATAATGCCCTTCCAATCCCACCACACACACAACATCACCTTATTGCGAGTTAACCCGGGTTTCGCCACAGTCTGTGAAGCCTGACCGGCCTTTGACCACGACCTTTTTCGCACGTTCTTGTCGTACGTGATCCACTTTTCATCACCAGTTATCAGCTTCTTCAAAAATGATTCGGTTTCATTACGTCGTAATAAAGAATCACAAATGAGTACACGGTTCATTAGGTTTCTTTCAGTGAGCTCGTGAGGTACCCAAATACCGAGTTTTTTTTGTACCCAGCTTTTTTCAAATGCGTCAAAACTGTTTTGTGATCAATTCTCAGTTCTTCAGCTACGTCGTAACTGATATGTCGTACTGATATGTCGATCTTGCTCCACTTTTTCAAAAAAGGCATCCATTTTATCCGTAATATGGCGACCAGAGCGAGGTGCATCTTTGACATCAAAATTTCCGGATTGAAAACGCTTAAACCAAATTTGTGCTACTCTCACAGACACTGCACTAGGTCCATAAACATCGCAATTTTTTTTCGCGGCTTGCTTTGCATTTTTAAATTTTTTAAAAATTTAAAAATGTATCGAATTTCTTCATTCTTGACAGTACGAAAAACAAATGAAAATCACACATTTGCCTAATTTGAATTTGGAATTATGTTCTTTAAAATTTTAACTTTCAATGATACCAAAACCAGCCAGATACAAATACTACAGCCAAAGAGATTTTATTACAAGTTCATACATACTATAATGCGAAAAGACTTTTTATTACCAGTTTTGGAACTCGAGTGCGTAAGCACCATCGCATTACCTCATCTACCTTATTTTTAATGAAATGAAGGTGACAAACAAACAAAAAAAGGTGGAAGGTGCATGCTTATTTGCCATCTTCATTACATAAAAAAAGGTATGGTTCAACCTTGTTTGGTTTGCTTGAATGCATACATTTACCTCTGCCTACCCCTTCGGAGCTTACAGGCGTGAAGTTACGTTTATGTTTTTCGTCTGGGGCTATTCACTACTAGTGGGAACTAAACAGTGAATAACCCTAATTAGTTCCCACTGTCTTTGTTGTAATCCCGTGTGAAAATGGCGTAACATTAAAATAATATCTATAGTGCTCATCAAGAAATAATGCACATCGAGCCTATGAAAAAGACAATCGGCTAGTTTCGGCTTCATAGAGCGTTATCTCTGCTGCACACTGCCTACGTAAACATTCGTAGTCCGGTATTGGCCAAAACTTGATCAAAATGGTCGACAAATGTCAAATAGGTAAAGTGCGAAAGAGATAACGCTCTACAGATCCGAAATAAGCCGACGTTTCTTCCTGAGGTGGATGTACATTATTTCTTGTTGGATACTGTACGTATATGTTCAACAGAAGGAGTTTTGTCGGACACCTTGCAAGAGGCGTGTGGTGCTCTTATTTTATTTCATTTTCTTGGTATATTTTTGAGTTATATTAAATAAAGTTGGTGGCATTTTATTTGATATAGGCTTATTACAGTGCCCGTGTATAGCGAAATAGAATAATAGTGCGAAAATACGTCCTTTCGGGTTGCCTCCAAAACTTCATCATAAATGTTCTGGTAAAGTAGCCATCGCTTTACTCAAATTACGGACTGTGACTGACTGACGGACTGATAAACTGACAGACCGACTCTGACTTTTACGCTGCTTATTACGAATACGAAATATCGTTTTACTTGACACTGACAATATGTGTAATAGCGATGCCATAAGAATAAAAAAAAAACACTTATAATGATTACGTTCATATCCGTGGCCATGGCTACATAGGTAAAGGTACCTACTGATATTATTAATTGAACTTTTTATCTACAGTTTTTGCACTCCTTGTCCGTATATACTTAATCTCAGTGTAAATTTAATATCAAATCTTAGCGTGACCATACATTACCAATAGTAGGTATTATTTTCAAATACTAGGTCCTATTCCATGTTATCTTATCTACACACAATTAATAGCAATTAATATAATAACGTGTATAATATGTATAATATGCGGAAATAACAGGGCCGTACGGCCCTGTAATTTCCGGCACAGGGCATAACACCTTAGGCCTCAGGAGTGACAACGCATCTGCATTTTGACCTCTGGTCATTGTGTGGGTGTCTATAGGCTGCAGTCATCACTTCACATCAATGTGAACTGCATGCTTGTTTGCCACTTTGATTACATAAAAAAAGCATAATTAATGTGTTGGTATACTCTTGAATTATTCATAAATTAATAATATACAAGGTGTAACGGAAAGGTCCATCAATATTTCAACAGTTCATGCCTGTACTGATGTTGACTTCATCCCCAAAGTCTTTTTTTCAAAAGAATGTAAAATCATCAGTTATAACGAGTCAAAATTTAATTATATATTCATATGTATATATAATTGAATATATGTATCAGTCAAAGGCTAACGCTACGCGTTTGTGCATAGGTATGAATTTCTGATATGCTGCATTTCATACGCACACACACATGCGTACGGCTGGCCTCACCGACACCACGCACGGTATTTGTGAGTGAAATGTTGAACGTTTTCATTGTTTGGGTTGTCAAATAAAATAACAAATAATATTTTCTGGAACTTCGTATGAAAAAAATTTGTGATTTTATTCTTATAACGTAGAGTCATTAGAAACTTGATATAGATGAACACCTTTCAATATAGTTGGACCTTTCGGTGACACCATGTATACAAGCAATTATGATTAATTTGATAGTTAGCTAAGCATTTCACGATTTCAGGCGCCCCTGCCAGCTGAGTCATGGGTGGAACCATTAGAAGCTGTGGATAGAGGTATAATATGTCCTCAGATAACAATTTGGTTTAGCATGATACGAGTACATGCAGAGTCAATGCCCAAAGTTCTGCAAGAAGATTGTCTTATAGCTAATTTATATGTCCCAGACACTGAAGCGACTAATCTTCCTGTTGTAGTTTACGTTCATGGAGGAGGTTATATACTGGGATATGGTGATATGGGGTCACCGAAACAGTTAGTAAAGAATAACAATATTATTGCAGTAACATTTAACTACCGCCTAGGAGTACATGGTTTTCTATGTCTTGGCACCAAAGAAGTTCCAGGTAACGCAGGTCTGAAAGACCAAGTGGCATTGTTGCGTTGGGTAAAAAGTAACATCGCCAGTTTTGGTGGCAATCCTGATGACGTCACAATAGCTGGTTACAGTGCAGGTGCTTCAGCGGTGGATTTACTTGCAATATCCAAAATAACGAATGGTTTGTTCTCTAAAGTAATACCGGAGAGCGGAGCTAACACTGCGGTGTTTAGTATTCAGTCAGATCCTATCGGGAATGCTAAAATGTATGCAAAACTATTAAACTTTACAGACGTAGATGATATAGATACATTAGAAGAATTTTACAAAACGGCAACATACGAGATGTTGACGAGAGAAAATTTTATGAATAGAACTGATTCAACATTTGTATTCTCTCCATGTGTTGAACGATATGTTGGCGAAGAAATAGTATTGGATGATGGACCAGTGAATATCATAAAGAATGGTAACTATAAGAAAACACCCATGCTCTATGGATTTGCGAAAATGGAAGGTTTGATGCGCTCTAACTTTTTTGAGACGTGGAAAGATATGATGAATAAGCGATTTTCTGATTTTCTTCCTGCCGATTTGTATTTTAGAAATGACCAGGAAAGAGAAATTGTTGCTCAAAGGATTAAAGAATTTTATTTTGGAAAGAATCTAGTGAGCGAAGATAATATTCTGAAATATATCGATTACTTCTCAGATGTTATATTCGCTTATCCTGCATTAAGATCTATAAAGTTACAAGTGGAGGCCGGGAACAAGGAAATATATCTATACGAATATTCCTATGTGGACGAAAATACGCCTTTGGTGCCCTTTACCAACGTGCTTGGAGCTAGCCACGGTGCCCAAGCTGTAGCTATCATGGATGGAGTAAATATGACGTATACCGATGAAAGTACTCTTTCAGACGAAGCTAAGAAGCATAAACAATTATTAAGAGAATTATGGGGAAATTTTATAATCACTGGGTAAGAATGAATTATTTTAACAAAATAGTAGTGACATTTTTAAAAATGAATCTGCGTATTTTATAAACATTATTAAAGGTACTTTTTAAAAATAAGCTGAACTCGATATGTCTCATTCATCTTTATAGGTACTTACTGAATAAATATACCTAACAAGGGAAAGTAAACTTGTTTAAGATATTTTCACAGTGCTGACGCTTTATAGTAAATCTCTGTATATAATATACATATAAAGTAAATCTCATGTAAAAATAACGCTAAGCTATAATTATTTTTAATGACCATTGAAATATTTTAATTATTTGTAATGAATATTAATATGAATATTATATTCCTCATTCATATTAAGTTCTTAGATATAAAATCATCTTTATAATGAACATTAACGTAATATACAAAAATTATAATATAGCTATTGGAATTACAACTATAATTTCTAGAATATCTAGGAAAACTAACAACTGATACCTACTCCTTTTTTATTTTTTTTCAAAAGCAAAATTTAAAATACCGATTTTAATTATGGATAAAAAAGCACACACGTAAGTAATAACGTGAGAAATATCTATTATTAAAGATAAATAATTCATTAAATTCTAATATTGCAGTAATCCGGTGCCAGAGAGTTCTAAATTGCCACCATGGCCTCCAGTGAGCACGAAATGGTCACCACACATGTCTCTGGGCCAATACATGGAACTGCGAGGGTCATTGCTGTACGAACAAGCAACGTTTTGGGACGACATCTATGAGAGCTACTATCGCGCACCAACGCCGCCCACCCCTTGGGAAACAAAACATTCTGAGCTGTAGAAATTTTCGTTCACTTTATTACAGATCATAATTTTAGGTAGGTTACGAGTCTTATGTATGACTATCTCCAAGTGTGTGTGTATATGTAGAGATTGCAGATATTCGAGCTAACTCTTCAGTGGTATAATAATAATATAGAAGTAATATATAGTAATAAGTATAATAATAATAAATAATAATGGAAACCCTTTATACGTCCCACTGCTGGGTCTCTCCCCTTTTTGGGGGGAGGCCTGGAGACCACTTCACCATGCTGCTCCAATACGAGTTAGTACAGGTGAGCGGCCAACCCGGTGTTGGTTGTTTTCAAACCGCCCATAAGGCCTTCGACCAGGTTTAACGACTGCTATCTATCGATAGCAACCGAGACCGACGGCTTAACGTGCCCTCCGAAGCACAGAAACGCGCATTTTAATTTGCCACTAGCGGTCACCCATCACACACCCGACCGTGCCCGTATCGCAACCGAGTAGATCGCTTGCGATCTACACCAGCCGCGGGGCCATGCGTTCGTGTACCGATATCGGTCCAACTGCGGTCTCATCTCTTAGAGAGTATCTGGACTCACCTAGAGAAATATACTTGAGTTTCAAATACCGCTGCGAGTCTGTTGATGGAGACTAAAGACAACCGAGGGAACTCTTCAACGGTTAACAGCAGTAACCTTTTTTATGTCACGAAGTGGCAAACAAGTATTACACAGTGTCTATCGGTGGTAAGTAATGTAGCCTGTAAACATCTACATGAAACCACTCAAACCACGGATTTCAATGTAGATGCAATGCCACTCCTGAGGCCTAAGGTGGACCATAAATTACGTGGCCGTACATTACCACCTCATCGGAACACGGTAGTGCTACTACACTACCATTTAACGTCAAGTAGAAGCAAACGCCGTCACTGGAGCTCTACCACCAGTAAAACATGATTTTTGATCTAATAAATATAAATATACATAATTATGAATAATTCAAAAATTTAATGTCTTGTGTAATAAATAAAATCAAAATAAAAAAGTCTTATATTTCACGCCACAATAAAGAATTTGACGTTTGTTTTCTTCTAGAAGAGTTGGTATGATTTTTGACATAATGGTAGCTTAGACAACCTCTTATCCCCCACCCCTCCCCATACATTGCACTAAGATATTTGTTAAAGTTAAAATTATTGTAACAATTCACATCCTTCTCCTAACTTTATCAGATTTCTTTAAGTTAGAGAAGGATGTGAAATTTTACAATAACTTTAACAAATATCTTAGTACAACCCAGACTAAATGTAGCCGGTTCAATTATCCGTAAAAAAAGTTACTATCGGCGTAAAAAGTACTTAACATCGAACGGTGCGCTCTCACACTTCAACCTAACCTGGCTAAGTCGGGAGCGCCCATGGTCCACACTTCCGGCCGGATAGAACTGAGTGTAGCCGTACTTCGGGTTAGCCAGTGGCCCCATATCTTGGTATAAGGTAAATGTTCCAGAAATCACTGACAGTATATTCCTGTTGATCCGGAATGGGATTAACATATCACATACATCAACTCTTGAGGTCACGATCCATACAATTATTTGGAACTTCAGAAAATAAAAATCTATTAGCGAATTTTGTTAAATGCGGAACATTATTTTATAAAATGTGTAACAGACCGACAGAAATACAGATAGACAGAGTTAATTTCACATGTCGACTCGTGATTTATTTAATTGTTTTACCTCATTTTTTTCTTCAAAGTGGATGATAAGCAAATGTTTATATATTTATAAGTATGCGTAATTGTAGTATGTACTTATACTGCTTTATTCGTCTTTTTTGTTATATTTCAAATACTTTTTTTTTACTTATTTCACTGACACTTGTTAAAAGCATCAGTGTGTATTCACACCGTTTTGCTATATGATATGATCTTCATAATGTCTTAAAGTGTTGCTAATGTCTTTCGCTATCTACTTTTTTTCTATAAGTGGAGACTTATAAATGATTCTTCCGTTTCTTATATTGTATCCACGCTCTAATTGTAATAATCGATAGCCTTCCTAATAAATAAAAATAAATAAATTATAATAACTTTAATTTGCTCACTGATGAACCTATGTTAGGATATACCTACTGCAAAAAGTTTTTTTTTATCAACAGGAAAAAACAACATTCATGTACTTAATTTCAAATACATATAAATAGCAAATTATTAAGTTTTTATAAATTTAATCTTGCTAAGAATATCATGGACAAACAGACAATGCCTTTTTAATTTTAACAATAATATTTATGTAGGTACGTACGACCACATAATGATACAAGTATTTGCTTGTCATCGTGATCGCGATTAGACCAGTAGCATTGAATCAACTTTACACCGTGCCCGTCCGCTAAGTAGGGTAGGACTCCGTTGAACCGATAAAAAGATACTGCGATAATTAATTTGATGAACGCGAAGTGATCTGTTTATCAATATCTTATCAGCTCGATACTGTTGGCTATATTCATTTATTCGAATGAGTTCAAGCAATTGTGTAGTGCTATAATGTTACTGTGGACTGTGTTTTTGAGTGTGGTTCTTGCAACGTGTGCACAGGATGTGAAAGCACGGTCAAAATTGGTTCGCACATCCTCGGGACCTGTCCGGGGATATGAAGATCCCGATGGGGGATTCTTCGTATTTTATGGCATTCCATATGCTAAAGCACCTACTGGTGTTCATAAATTCAAAGTAAGTTTTATGAATAAGTATCTCCTTTTATAAGTTGGAATACTGACAAGTTTATTGTTTTAGAAAACATATTATTAGACTAGAAGTATGGGAACTAGCTTGGTAGGTATAAACGTAGAACAAATTTATCTACCTTTGAATATCTATGTCTTATCGTTTCTGTAAATTATATATTTCAGTTTATTATAAAATTATTATAAATCAAGTGCATAGTTTTTAATAAATGTCCTTGAATAAATAACATTTACACTTATCCGATAATGATTGCAACTTTAGATAATTTCAAAGGTATGTTTTCATTTGTTAAAATTGGTACACTTAACTACTAGTATTATAAATAGGTAAAGTTTGTAACTTTGATTGTTTGTTTGTTTGCTTGTAGGAGCTAATCTTCGGGAACACTGAACCGATCATGAAAATTCTTTCACAATCGCCTTTCAGCTTCCGTGGTCTCGGGCAGAATAAGGCCACACCGCGGACACTCCGCCAAAATTCCGTACAAACACTTAATTTGGTTTCTATTACACAGACATCAATCAGTGATTACATCGTGTTACACGCGCATCTGTATGCGTAGCACGTACAAAATACCAACCGTCGCCCATAATAGAGGAAGGGGTTAAGTAATTAATAGTGTACCTGGAGAAGATCAATATACGAAATTCTTCCAGTTTTTCAATGCACTGTAGCCAAGCATAATCGTCAAAAGGCGTCCTAACTAACCTTACTAACGTTTGACCGGTCGATTGGCGCGGGACACCACTCTCATCTCATATCGTATGGTAAAATCATCACGCGAACGAAGTCGCGGATATCAGCTAGTTGATTTGTAGACGTAAACACCAAAATGACCTTAAAGTAACAACAGCTATATTTCTTTTCAGGCTCCCCTCCCTGCACCAGTATGGTTTGAAACTTTCGAAGCAGTCGATAGGGGAATAATGTGTCCCCAAGTGTCCTTTATGAATCAATTGGCACCTGACAAAAAAATGCAAGAGGACTGCCTCATAGCAAATATTTATGTACCCGATACAAATGAAGTCAATCTTCCTGTAGTAGTTTATGTACATGGAGGAGCATATATTTTAGGATTTGGCGAGTTTGCGAAACCTCTAGATTTAATCAAAAGTAAAAAAGTTATCGTTGTTAACTTCAATTACCGTCTTGGAGCTCATGGTTTCCTTTGCCTGGGCACCGTCGATGTACCTGGTAACGCCGGTATGAAAGATCAGGTGGCACTTCTCCGCTGGGTAAATAGGAACATTGCAAGTTTTGGGGGTAACCCTGACGATGTCACTATTGCTGGATATAGCGCGGGATCATCATCGGTGGATCTGCTAATGTTATCTAGAATTACTAGAGGTCTGTTCCATAAAGTGATTCCAGAAAGTGGTGCCAATACTGCTGCATTCAGCGTTCAAAACGATCCAGTGTATAATGCAAGAATGTACGCTAAAATGTTGAATTATACAAATATTGACGATTTCTATGCTTTACAAGAATTTTATAAGACTGCTACTTACGAAGTACTGACAGCTGGAGATGTAATGCAAAGAAAAGACTCAACTTTCCTATTTTCTCCATGTGTTGAACGTAGCGTTGGAGAAGAAAGATTTTTAACAGACGTCCCGGCAAATTTGTTAATGAAAAATAAATATGCAAAGGTACCCATGTTATATGGGTTTGCCAATATGGAAGGGTTACTTCGTATCCAGTTTTTTGATGATTGGAAGGACAAAATGAACACGAAGTTTTCAGATTTTCTAACACCCGACTTGTATTATGGTGACGAAAAAGAAAAAGAAGAATTAGCACAGGAAATCAAAAAGTTTTACTTTGGTGATAAGCCTGTTAGTGAAGAGTATGTATTGGAATACGTGAATTTTTTTACGGATATTATATTTGCTTATCCGACCTTATGGTCCATCAAATTACATCTTGAAGGTGGGCACGATAAGATATATTTGTACGAATATTCATATACGGATGAAAATACACCAGTAGTACCTCATACTGATGGTATTCGTGGTGCTAATCATTGTGCTCAATCGGTCGCTATTCAAGATTTTTTTAATATTATGCCAAACCAAACTAATGTGACCGAGGAATATAAAAAACACAAGGAATTAATGATTCAAATATGGCTGAACTTCATTTTAACTGGGTAAGGATTGCTTTATATATATATATCAAAGAAATATGAATATTAAATTAATTATTTCTTCAGTAGTATAGTGGTAGCAAATCAATCCGTTTGATCAACCAACCGTGGCCTATTATGACATATCCCACCCACGGGGAGGCTTTTGTTCAGCAGTAAAAGTCTTTCAGCTAAAATGATTCTAATGTTGATGTTGTTATATTTTTTAATAATTTTGTAACACCAGATACTCGTAAATCCGAAGTTTCTTCTGACACCATCACAATTTTTTTTAAGAAGAGAGGGAGAGGAGAACTTTTTTCTTTTGTTTTCTATGACATACTAAGGTATATTTCTAGCAAATAAATTAATTCATTTATTCATACAAATATTGTTGTAGGTTGAACAAAAACTGGTCTTATAACTGCTAAGAAAGTAGCTTTTAATTTATTCATTGAACAAAAAGATATAAAATGTTTAAGATTTATAATAATATTTCGACAATATCTTCCAAGCCGAATTTCGGTCACAGCGGCCAACCTCAGGAGATATGATAGTGCACAAGTGCATGCGCAAACGCGGGTGCACTCTCTATGCCCTCGCTCTCATAGCAATGTGGGACGGCAATCGACCGGACAGAGATTTGGCAGAGGACCTTTACATGCTCAATTCAACGTGCATATGCAACAGCTGCAAAATTTAGGCATATTCATTCTAACTATTATGTTTCTCTTTTCCAGTAACCCAGTGCCAGAGGGTTCAGATTTACCAGTATGGCCGCCAGTGGGCCCGAACTCGTCGCCTCACATGTCCTTGGGAAACACAATGGAGTTGCGAGGTTCCTTGCTGCCGGAACGTACCAAATTCTGGGATAAAATCTTCAGCAGACATTATCGCCTGCCCATAGCACCACCAGAACCACCGGCGTGGCATACTGAATTATAAATTATTAATCTTATTTGAAAACATCGTGGGTTTACCAACATGTGACCCAAGACTCAATCTTGCCTCAAAGTACTCGTATAGAAAAGAATTGAATCCAAAGTCCTGATCAGTATTTCGTTATAAACACTTAAGAAATCATCATACTGTTCTTTATAATGTACATAGGTATATTATTGCACTTTGCTATAAAAATACTGGTGATTTTGAAAAAAAACATATTTTAATCATGATATTCCAACCAATAAACCAACCGACCACCGTTATGTGTTTCTTTCTATTCAGGCTGTGTTTTTGGTTCTTAATTGATAGTCCATTTATTCAGCATTTTATACCACCTAACATTGATTAATTAGGCATAGGCACTAGAATAGGTATCTTGGACAACGATCATGAAAATAGGTATATTACTGGGATATTTATTGGTTTGTATTGATAGAACAGAAGGCTGCATGAATTGATGAATAGGGCATCACAGGTACACAGGTTACAGCCTGCCTGTCGTAAGAGGCTTCAGGATCATGGGGTAGTCCAGGGTGGATGTCTTGGCTATACATTGCACTGTGGATAACAAGAGGGCAGCAACATTCATCATAAAAGCCGTCAAAGTTGGGAAAAAAACGATGACCGAATTGAGCCTTAAGGTGCCGTGCATGGGGGCTCCGGAAAGACATTGCTCCGCAGTTCCTGGAATCAAGACATATGCTCAAAGATGCTACTGGGGTGGTTTTGGTGAGTACGAGTCTCACACTGTGTTCCTCCCAAAACTGTCCCAAAACCCAAAATAATATGTATTATATAAGAACTTTGCTATTTAGGTAAGTTATCATCGCTCCTGAAATCTGTAGATTTACAGATTAGTAACGAAATAATCTAGTTCATCGACATGTGTTCGCCGATTGCCCGGTGAAGTAGACTAGTGCCATCTCAAAACGAGCCGCCGGCATACGCCCAATAAAAAAAAATCAGAAAGCTTGTTCTCACATAAATATCTTTATATCTTTTGTATTTATTGAAAAGGCCTCTAATAAAGCTCTTTCTAAATAAGTGTTAATCTTATTCTATTTGTGTAAGAAGATCGTGCATCTCAGCTCGTTAAGTATTCTTTTCTCAGGCATAGATTATCTTATCTGAAGATTAATTGAATTTGCTAAGTGATAGCGTAGTAGTATGTACCGGACAGAGCAGATGGAAATCATTGCTTCGTTGTTACCCATTGAGACGTGTTGTGTATAACAATATGTTATTCTGGGTCTGTTTATACGTGTTTACTGCAACACAAAATGTACAAGCTGTGGAAGAAGGTCGATCGAAGTTGGTACAAATAGCACAAGGACCAGTGCGAGGGTACGAGCATCCTGATGGTGGATTTTTTGTGTTCTATAATATTCCTTATGCTAAAGCGCCGACAGGAAGACATAAGTTTAAGGTCAGAGATTAGCTATCGTGACACCTTATATCTTGCACTTGGAGTATAACTTTGCCCAAAACACTAAATTCACTATTGTACCTAATTTTATTGTAGTAGATAATGGTTTTTATCAATGATGTTATATGTTACAAGCTCATTGGTTTTTATGAACAGGAAAACTTTTGACGTTTTGAGGAAATCTCAGTTAAACCTACCAATTCTGTGTTGCAGTTTTTTCCTCATTGCTCGGCAAATACCTACTAAGTGTACCTATCATTGTTTTTGTGTGTATAAATTATTAGTTTGCGCAAAGAATAATGCTAGTTTTTGCATACCTACTGTTTACATTGAGATTATATGTAGGAGTTCAGTGAGAATCATACCAAAAAATACGGATTTTATTGGTATATGCTTTTGGTTGTCCTGGACTCGAACATGCTGTGCTTGGATGATTTGAAGGAAAAGGCTTAAGCTCCTCAAGCCCTACAGTTTGGGCTCGTTATTGTTCAAATAAGCATCGTGAGAGGATCGCTTTTTGGCGAATTATATCAACCTGCGCCGGCGGGCTGATATACTAGGTCATCTGTCTAATTCAAAAATACAGTATAAGGTCAGTCCAGACGGGACTTTAAGTTCAGCGGACGGACAGACGGACTTCCCATAAAATACAGCACTCTCGACAATATCCCATCTATTATATCGGTTGCCTAACTAGCATAGTTGGTAATAGATGGCGCTGCTGCTACCATAAAGCAATGCAATAGATGTGAAGGAAAGATTTGACAAATCGGGCAGGGCTTCAGTAGCTCAATTGGAAGAGCGGCTGGACTAGATTCCCAGTAGGTCGCGAGTTCGAGCCTCGCCTGAAGTCAAATTTTTCTTTCCATTTTCCTTTAAAAATAAAAATATATTTCACAAGCATGTGTTAATGCGAAATAATATGGAACAATTAATATCCCATAAAATAAGTATTTTTCTAACGAATACAAAACTAGCACTTGTGTGTCTAATCTTCGCATTACGCATACCACATTGTAAAAAAACGAAGGCCAAGGTTATGCACACTACAAAGTTCTAAGGATAAACGTATAAGATTTCATGGCCAAGTCTAAGAATCAGAAAAAAATGGTAAAAGACTAGAAGATAAGAGAAACTTGTGTGTCTTAGAGTGGGGTAGAGCTCCAGTGATAGAACTCGAAGGCATAGTACCACATTACTTAATCTTTTACTGCCAAATTATAGTGTTATTGTGTCAGGTGGTAATTTATCGCCCTGTAGTCTCCTTTTTAATGTAGATCCCATAGCGTTAATTTAAAAATCTTTTTATTGTCAATTTTTTCAATTTTATTTTAGTCAATAGATTTCACTTTCGATCCCGCGTCACACCTATATCTATCGAACAACGAATTGTGTCACAAAAGTATCTTAGGAAGTGGCAAAAATCTAATAATATACTGGGTGTATTATATTTTTTCAAATTGAACGTGACACCATTGAATATTAAAATTGTCTATACTTAGTGTCCAATAGAAACTCAATTTGGGAGAAACAAACATACAAATTTAATTGAATATTTTGAAGCCCATACGTCATGTTATGCTATGCTAATAAAAAAATATGAAGTTTATCCATCATATAACTTGTAGTAATTAATTATATCGAGTTATGTAAACTATTTAACTCGTCAGTTACATAGTGAAATAAATAGTGAAATTTTTAAGATAAGAAAAAAAAGAGTTCGATATAGGTCAGTTTTTTAATTACATAAAATACATCATGTAACGGGAATAATGCACACTCTCTTAACACCCCGATTAGAAAATCTAGTTATAATCATAATACATGAACTGTAATTACATGTTTATGTATTTAATATTTTTTATATAAGAAATAAGTTGTCCTCAATTTGTACGAACAGCATGCACACCCTATGCATACTTACCCTACCTCTACATACGGCCGCACATAAAACACGAACCTACTTAGACACGCACACTGTTTCAATGTGTTGTATTGTAACCTGCGTACCTTTATCTAACACTCGCTAGTAATAAGATAAATTTCCACTGTTATATTTCTTAAATTATTATTTGTAATAAAAAAGGAAGTCTCAACGAGTTCTTATATAAGCTTGTTGAGACTAGAATTTTAATTTGGATAGACGTTAGTCTCATTTTTGTTTGTATTGACTGTTTACTAAATGGGTGACTATAATTTTCTTAATTGTAATTAATTTTGGGACAAATTATTACCTATATCACAAATGCCTGAAAGCGATTCGGTTATCGATTCTGAACAAAATAGTTTCGGGTTGTACATTTAATCCTGTTACATCTACACATTACTTTACTATCTACTTTTTTCTGTAAGTGGAGTCTTTTAAATGATTCATCTGCTTCTTATATTGTATCTCCTCTCAAATTGTAATTATCGATAGTCTTTCTAATAAAAATAAATAGTTTAGTAAGTCATGCACGTTCACAATTGATCCTATTTTAATGAAGCTACTGATTACAATTCGAGTAATGTAATAATCAAAATTTTATTTTGACATTTTAGGCTCCACTTCCACCTCCGGTATGGAATGAAACATTAGAAGCTGTAAATAAGGGAATAATTTGTCCTCAAACAGCGTATAAATTCGATATAATGCCTACAGTAAAACAAGTACAAGAGGATTGTCTTGTAGCTAATATCTACGTTCCAGATAATATTGAATCAAATCTCCCTGTGGTAGTGTATGTCCACGGTGGCGCCTTCATACTTGGTTTCGGGGAATTGATATCTCCGAAAGAATTAGTGAAAAGCAAAAAAGTCATAAGTGTGACATTCAACTATCGTCTGGGAGCTCACGGTTTCCTATGCTTAGGTAGTGAAGATGTACCCGGTAACGCAGGCATGAAAGATCAGGTGGCACTTCTCCGTTGGGTAAATAAGAATATCGCAGAGTTTGGAGGTAATCCTCAGGACGTTACCATTGCCGGGTATAGCGCAGGATCTTCATCTGTTGATCTATTAATGATATCCAAAGCAGCAAGAGGTCTTTTTCATAAAGTTATACCCGAAAGTGGGGCAAACACTGCAGCGTTCAGTATCCAAACGGATCCGTTGCGTAATGCTAAAATGTATGCCAAAATGTTGAACTACACGAACACTGATGACTTTTTCGCATTGGAGGAATTTTATAAGACCACCTCTTTTGATTTTCTAACATCAATAAATCTTATGTCTTTGACCGATTCGACATTTATATTTTCTCCATGCATCGAACGCGACACAGGAGGAGAAATATTTCTAAGTAGCAATCCAGTAAACATATTAATGCAACAGGATTATATGAAAGTGCCTGTGTTATATGGCTTTGCTAACATGGAAGGAATATTACGTATTGATCAATTTGAGTCTTGGAAAAATCGTATGAATGAAAACTTTGCTGATTTTCTACCACCTGATCTAAATTACAAAAATGATAAAGAGAAGAAAGAACTGGCACAGGAAATTAAACAATTCTACTTTGGCGACAAGCCTGTTAGTGAGGAGAACATTTTGGAGTATGTCAATTTTTTCTCAGATGTTATTTTTGCTTATCCAACATTAAGATCAGTGAAACTGTACGTAGAAGGTGGCCATGATCAGATATACTTGTACGAATATTCTTATACAGACAAAAACACACCAGTAGTGCCTCACACTAATGAACGTGGCGCTCATCATTGTGAACAAACAAACACAATTCTCGGTGGCCTAGTAAACAATAATAAGACTGAAGAAACGGAGGATTTTATGAAACACAAGAAATTAATGAGAACATTATGGCTGAATTTCATTGTAACTGGGTAAGATTTTACACCTTTCATTTTTATGGTTACAAACTCATGGCAGAATGTCATGAGTTTGTATATATATATATACATATATATACGAATCATTAGTAGTATGACACACTGCGTAGTATCTACATCTATGTGCTTGGGTTTTACCATCTTCCGATAGAATTTAATTTTATAGACTTAATTGCATTATAGAACCTCGGATCCATTTATTGATGCTTATTACAATTATCTTCCAGCAAACCAGTACCAGAGGGTTCGGATCTACCATCGTGGCCTCCAGTGGGTGCAAACTGGTCGCCGCATATGTCTCTGGGAAAGACTATGGAGTTGCGTGGATCTTTGCTGCTAAAACGTGCCAGCTTCTGGGATCGAATTTTTGAAAAGCACTATCGCGTCCCCGTTCCACCACCGCTCCCTCCCGCGACGCATAGTGAACTGTAGATTGTGAGAACAAGGGACTTACGTTATCATTAGTTAAACTTTCAGTTACATAGGCAGTTTAATTTTTTTTAATATTATAAAGAGGAAACATTTTTTTCCGTATGTATGTTTGTAACGTTTTTAGACAAAAACATTTCAAATATTCTTTCACGATTAGAAGGCTGCATCTTCACTGAGTGACATAGGCTATATTACATTCATTGCACCCGTTCGAAGCCGGGGCAAGCTACTAAGTAATCCATAAAGTGGCAAAGGAGCATACAGTTCACATTGATTGTAAGTAATAAGCCTATAAACATCTACATAAAAAACCACAGATTTCGATGTATATGCGATGCCACTCCAGATTCCTAGTATTATGGATTTTTTTTATGTATTAAAAGTGCCAAACAAGCTTGCAGTTCACATTGATGTTAAGTGATGACTGCAACCTATAGACACCCACACAGAGACCGAAGTCATAATGCAGATGCGTTATCACTCCTTAGGCCTAAGGTGTAAAGCCTCTGTGCCGAAAATTACAGGGCCATACATGACCACCTGACCGGAACACGATAGTGCTGAACACTACCATTTAGCGCCAAGTATATTAATTAGGTAATGCGGCTGTGCCTACGCCCGCGAGCTCCGTTACTGGAGCTCTACCAAATATCTATAATATAAAAATAAGTCGGGTTTTCCCTTCCTGACACTATAACTCCAGAACCCGCGAACCGATTTCCACAGCTTTGCATTCATTGGAAAGGTCTCGGCCGTGAGGTTTATAGCAAAGAAAATTCATAAAAAATTTAAACGCGGGCGAAGCCGCGGGCAACAGCTATTACATATATAGATGTGTTTCAAATATTACATAATGAGTATGTTAATAAATGCGTGAACAAGTAGTATTTGTATTTGACATATCTACCTTCATTTTATAGGTAAATTATCTGCCATGGCTAGCCTCATTACATTGGTCATGAGAATTTCTGCAACAGGTATTAGTATTAGCATTGTTTAAGTTTTGTATAATAGAGTAATAAATGCTTAGGTTTGTGGAATTTATTTTGCAATAGACATGGCAGCTTTATGTAAACAATGAACCTGTCCGATGGGTTATGGACTCGATATCCATTGTCGACAACACATTTCTCCTACAAATCCCCAAATCAAACTTGCTCAACCCAACGTTGTCACTAAAGTCTGGACTACTCTGGACTAGCAAATACATTAATACCTGACACCTCGCTTACAAAAATAATTTAGAGTGTTACATTGTCCCATAAGAATTTAAATAACATGTCTTGTTATTTGGATTTCTATGCATTGTTTTTTTTATGTTATGAAAGTCGCAAACAAGCATGCAGCTCACATTAATGTTAAGTGATGACTGCAGCCTATAGACACCCACACAAAGACCAGAGGTCAAAATGCAGATGCATTACCACTACTGAGTTTTGTTTTGGCAGGTTTTTTCTCAGTAATGTGGGCTTTGGAACTCTGCCAGTGAATGACAAAGAATGTCCCATATTTTTTTGTTTAGTCTTATCTTGCCGTTTGTAAAAGAGAGTATGGAACATTCTGTTGATGCCTATTTTTATTATTAAGTATTTTTGGACTATTATTAATTTATTTACTTTGACATATTAATCAACGTATCAGTTGTTATTCGCTTTAATTTTATATTTGTAATTTGACCTATCACAAGCAAATTCTATTATTTCCAAGTGATTAAATGAATTTTTGAGTTTGAGTTTGAGTTTGAGGCCTGAGGTGTTATGCCTCAATGTCGGAAATTACAGGGCCGTATTTAATTACCAATAAGATTTTGAACTCTGTTACATATGTTACAGCACTCTCACACAAATAAAAATATTATAATTTAGGTATCTGGTATGACGTTAAGTATAATAATATTTTCTCATAATTTAGGGATGGAGTTACAAGTAAAAGAAACTAGAGTCATTCTTGTAAGTATTGGGGGTGGACTTCTCTTCGCAACTTTTATATTAGCAACAATGACTCTGCAGTCAGTGTCAGGAGCGGGGATTCAGTTGAGGAGTTTGGGGGTACAGTAACGCCCTCTCTCATGTGAAATGATTCAGTAAGCATTACACGTTTTTCAGATCAAAAACAATACCCACGTGGGCGAAGCAGCAGACAATAGATAGTATAATCTATATAACCTGCTGTCCCGGCGAACTTCGTATCGCCTTAGCGGTATTAAACTGTCAAGACACGAGAGGCACACCGCCGGAGGCGACGGCCAATTGAAATCAATTGTCATATTTTTCTCGCGAGCTAATGGGTTAGAGAATAGTTCACGACCTGTTCTCAGTCCTACCGAACATACAGGTACGATTCCGATCTCCGCTGCACGTAACAGTGCTGCCGTCGCGGCTGCAGCGCTGCCGCAGCACCATATTTCTCTATTTTCTACTGCATTGCTGCCTCGACATTGTCGCGTAGCTCGGTATGTAAACTCATATAAACGTATAGATAATATATGGAGACCAATAGTGCTGCGGCATCACTGCGGTATCAGCGAAGTTTCGAACCATACCTGTATGTTCGATAGGGCTGAGAAAAAAAATTATACAAAAAGAATCATAAGAATCAGTCCTTGCTACCTAGTGCGCAAAATACAATGATGAGTGTTATCACCTAAAACGGCATAATATTTATGTTGTTATCTAGTGGTCTTAAGAACTCTCGTTAATATTACGCAAATAAAAACCTACGTCATTTAAACAGTGTTAGTAGCACTGGAAAACTTGAGGTAGGTTAGGTATATTTATCATAATAACTAGTTGACGTCATTCTCCCATACAAAAAGTATTAATGTTATGGCTAATATACATATCGCCTCCCGGCAAGAAAAGTGTCATAGTACAAAAAAAAGTATATTTGTATTATGACACTTTTCTTGCCGAGGAGCGTTGTTATATTGTCATGGGTAATATCATAGATTTTTATTAGTCTATACTTATAATAAATCTGTAGAAGTGTAAATTCTGTACATTAAAAATATTGAAAAAATAAATACCAGGGGATGTTATTAGATCGATACCGAACACAAATATGTGATTAGAAATTTATTTGTCTGTCTGTCTGTCTGTCTGTTTGTTCAAGCATCACATAAAAACTACCGGTCCGATTACAATGAAACTTGATATGACTATATTTTAACCTTTGGCGCATAACACTGGGTACTTTTTATCCCGGAAAAATGTCTGTTTGTCTGTGTGTTTGTGCACGCTAATATCAGAAACGGCTTATTCGATTTACGGTTTTCATTAATATATTGTGGTAAGTTTCACTTAACATTAAGTGTTTGTTTCATGTGAATCGGTTAAGAAATAAAAAAGTTATGTCAATTTAAAGAATCGTATCGAATATTTTTAAGCTATTCTGTATCTTAGTTCTATCTTTTAGGGAGTTTCGTACCTAATAGGTAAAAACGGACCCTACAGATAACTAATCCTCCACTGTCTGTCTGTCTGTCCGTCCGTCCGTCTGTCTGTCACCAGGCTGTATCTCATAAATAGTGATAGCTAGAAAGCTAACATTTTCATAAATGATGTATTTCTGTTACCGCTGTAATGAAGACGCGTAAAATTTTCACAGAATTTTTAGGTCTTAACATTTTCATAAATGATGTATTTCTGTTACCGCTGTAATGAAGACGCGTAAAATTTTCACAGAATTTTTAGGTCTTATGTTGTATTGTAGCTTCCATAATAAATCTATATACGTACAAATATAAATAAAATTGGAGTGTCTGTTTGTAATATAAAAATAACCGCTTTTTACTAAACGCATATGGTATACACGGTACATATAATATACCAAAACAACATTTTTTACCATTTTTGTCTGTCTGTCTGTCTGTTTGGCGAGACTAATCTTGGGAACGGCTTGACCGATTTTGACGGGACTTTCGCTGGCAGATAGCTGATGTGATAAGGAGTAACTTAGGCTACTTTTATCTCCATACATCGATACACACATACATACCTACATACAAATAAGTAGAATTGTACTATCCGACTTTGACGGGACTTCCATGGGTAGGTAGCTGATGTAACAAGGAGTAACTTAGGCTACCTTCTATCTCCATACATCCATACATAAATACATACCTACATACAATTAAGAAGAATTGGAGTGTCTCCGATTTTGACGGGACTTTCACTGGCAGACAGCTGATGTGATATGGATTAACTTGAGCTACTTTTATCTCCATATAACCATACATACATAACTACGTACAAATACATAGAATTTGAGTGTCTCCGATTTTGACGGGACTTTCACTGGCAGATAGCTGATGTAATAAGGAGTAACTTACGCTACTTTTATACTAGCTGGGCCCACGACTTCGTCCGGGTAGATACTGAACAATCATATCTTTTCTCACGTAGACGAAGTTGCGGGCACAGCTAGTAGATAATAAATCTATGCGTAATATTCAGAGATTGAAGGTTGAAGAAATATCCAAAACCACTTGACGTAAAAAGATGAAATATGGCAAGACGTCTTGATGACCCGTCCTCCTGCTCCTGCACTGAACTCTACAAAAATTTTACGAGCACATGTTTGCTACAACCACGTTGTAGCAAGAAACAACTTGGATTTAATTTCTAAATGAACCTTACACATTAAGTGACTGGTTCTCGTCCCCTACCAGAATGATTGTCTCACACAGCTACGAAAAATATAATTCACCAAAGTCCTTCCATTGTTTATCACTCCAAAAAAGTTCGTTAACCCAAAGTAACGGCTGCTAAAGTTGCAGCCCAAGCGCCGCGGGGACATCATTAAGCAGATCAATTAATCCTTGGAGACATCATTAAGCTTTTAAACGGTAACGCGACAGGCGCCGCTGGGACGCTTCGACAGATTCCGCTGTTTCCAAAAGGCAAAAAATAACGTCGGTCTACGCGGCGCCGCAGCAATTATGTTCCAATACAACCTCTCCTGGGACTTTTATGGCTGTCAAAAGGGTTGTGTTCACTCATTCCCGTAATTGTATATTCAAAATTGTAGTTTGTTCAAGAAATTGGAGCTCGAATAGAGTTGAACGACTACGACCTAATGACGGCGGTTGTGATTTTAATTCACCCGAGTCCTGAGGTTTAAATAATGTTGCTTGTAGGTATATTAACTAACACAATGTGAATTAGTGTAAAGTTGTAGTATTTTTGATACGCATGAAGGTGGGAAGGGAGAATATGCTATAATCGCCACGCTAGGCAGTCTGATTGGCGATCGTAGTTATGGCAGCTTTATCGCGGGACGCTACTGGGCAGTAGAAAGGAAGGGCTTCCTGCATTATTATATTTACTACCACGCGCACCCAATGTATATTATATACATCTTGACTTTCAGTTTTACGGAATTTCATGTAATGGCAGATTACATTTGAAAACGGTATCCTTCAACTTCATTATCGTTGCTTGAGTTTCCCGCGATTGTAAATACGCGTAACGAAACAACTTTTTACAACTTTCCATCCAGGTAAGTGTTAAAACTTGCACATTCGCGGGTTGAACAAATGAATGGAACATAACAAGTTTTCAAGAAACCAGCAACGTAACTTTAAATGCTGTTTCAGCGATTTGACGGTTGGATAAACGCTGATGTGGTATTTGTTGGGAAAAGGCGTAACTGTTTCAATTGTTTATTCGCATGTTGCAAATGCATTTAATGAAATAAATGTGAAATTAAATCGTTTACGCTTGCAGATTTATTTCGGTAAATAATTGCCGTTTGTAAAACGTTGGCGCGGAAGGAAATAATTTTGGTGACTTCGACTTTATACCATTTTCAAATTATTTTTTTTCATATTTTATGTACCTAATGAGGCTGACGAACAATCATGCAGTTCTCATTGATGTGAAGTCATGACTGCAGCCTAAGGTCAAAATGCAGATGCGTTGCCTCCCCTGAGACCTAAGTTTGTTATGTCTCTGTGATAGTTATTATTGGGCCATACATTACCGTTTAACCGGAACACGATAGTGCTGAACACTACCATTAACTGCCTCAGTAGCCTAGTGGCCGTGCCACACACTACTACTACACTGGAGGTCCAGGGTTCGATTCCCGGCTATCAGAGTTTACGGTTTAAAATCTTTATCTCTGGTTCTTTTGGGATTTTTTCATTTTGTGGAAGTTTCCCGTACCTCGAAGTTTGGTAATGTGCCTGGAGATGGCAACAGGCTCGCCACTTGTTACATGGGCCAAAACGTAACCGGCGAATCGTGTGTCAAGGCCTTATGCAGATCTGCATGTATGCTTGAATACATGCATTTACCTCTGCCTACCCCTTTGGGGATTACAGTTGTGAAGTTACGTCACGTTTACTACCATTTGGTGGCAGATAGAGATAATGCGGTAGGGCCTACGCCCGCGAGCTCTGTCACTAGAGCTCTACCGCCATTGAAAAAAAAGTCTGTGAAAAAAGTGCAAAAATAATGTACGTAGATGCTTTTATTATCGACAACTTTGCTGTTTAATATTTTTCGATAGGACTCGTAGTGTTATCGGAGATCGTGATCAACCCAAATGCCTCCCGCTTCTCGACCTCCGATCACCCCGACACTATTTTTCTTTTTAATATTTTTTCCCACTTTTGAGTTGATGAGTTTCATTCTGTTCTTTTTTTTAATTTGCTTCATAAGATATCGACACTCGCCTATACAGCCTCTAGCCTACTTCAACATACGCCTAGTCGATGTTTAGGTCAATCTGTAGCCGGATCAAGGTCTTAACTTCATGACTAGATCTTGATCGTTCCTTAAAGTTCCTTTTATGTAATTTTTAAGTAATATCAAAAAACTTTTGAAATATCGTATAAATACAACGCAAAATATCGATATTGACAATTAAGATAAACAAACAATAGAATTGTCTGCCAACTAATCGGCTACCCAAATAATAACCTATCCCTCCTACCCAAATATCCGGTACGACCTGACGGAATTCAATGTTTTGGGTTACGCTCACTACAAAAGAAAATAATAATAAAAAGATCAAACGCCGTGCCATTCTATGTTTCCATGAGGATTTGAGGATATTGAGTTGTATTACTAATGATAACATTGCTAATATTGGTCGACGTTCGTCACGCGAAGCAATCGTTACGCGAAGTAAACGTCACGCGAAGCATTCGTCACGAATCGTCACGCGAAGCATTCGTCACAAACCGTCACGCAAAGCATACGTCACAATTCGTCACGCGAAGCTATCGTCACGTGAAGTTATCGTCACGAGAAGCATCCGTCACGTGAAGCAACCGTCACGCGAAGGTTTCGTCTCGAACCGTCACGCGAAGCATTCGTCACAAACCGTCACGACAAGCATTCGTCACGAGAAGCATTTGTCACGAACCGTCACGCGAAGCATTCGTCACAAACAGTCAGGCGATGCATTCATCAAGCGAAGCATTAGTCACGAACCGTCACGCGAAGCAATCGTCACGCGAAGCATTCGTCTCAAACCGTCACGCGAAGCATTCGTCATGAACCGTCCTGCGAAGCATTCGTCACTAACCGTCACGCGAAGCATTCGTTACGAACCGTCACAAAAACCGAAGCAATCGTAACGCGAGGCAATCGTCACGCGAAACATTGATCACGCGTAGCATTCGTCACGCGAAGCATTCGTCACGCGAAGCATTCGTCACGCGAATCAATCGTTATGCTAAGTAATCGTTATGCGAAGTTATCGTAACGCGAAGTAATAGTCATGCGAAGTAAGTCATGCGAGGTAATCGTTTAGAAAGTTATCGTAAGCAAAGTAATCGTTGTGCGAAGTATTCGCTATGCGAAACATTCGTCACGCGAAGCATTCGAAGGATACCTACATTACACCCTCGAGAGCATCTCTTGTGTCAAACGGTTATATAGCAAACAACCACAAAAAAACAGTACCGTCAAATACCGACTACCCGAATTAAAAAAGGGCCTAACCAACACTACTAGCCTTGCTACAACGCTGCTATAGCGGATAGATAATACTAGGTAGCATTATGTCCTCATTATGTCCATTCCCACCTAGGTAAAAGAAGGACTATCAAAGTGTTATTCACAGTGTGTCGCGACGCACTGGCAGATTGCAAATCTGTAGTAAAAGAGGATTTATTTTCCAGAATACCTCATAAAATATTGTATTGTTAATACTTTGATTGATTTTGTTTATCACTTATTTTAATGTAAGCTATATTTATGTATGTTTAGTTTGCATACATAATAAGTTATTTAAGTTAACTGTCTTCCTTTAATATTTAAACTATGCCTATACGTAGGTATCTGTCCTTGGCTTCTAGATTTTTTTGTAATGTTGCTTTACTTTATGTTTTAACTTGCCGTTGATACTCCTAAAACTTAATAAATAAATAAGATGGCAAATAAACTTAAGAACATTGTACAAAATCTTCAAAACCTCTTATAATCTTAGTAAAATATCAATAAAGAGGTCGATATAAGCAGATAACTATAAATGTGAGTTCAAGGTCTTATAAATTATTATTTAATCCATCCTATCATTTTTCCACACAGATGCAACCTGAACAAATGGAGCGTGTATTATGATCATTAATTGATTTATACCCCACATGAACCGTGTGCGTGATGTAGCCACGAAAGGGACCAAATGTGTAGTCATGTGGCAAGGTTCTGATGTATAGTATCTCCCCATACCCCCCTCACGGATAACTGCACATGTAGGACACTGAGCACGTATGGCTAACATGACCAGTTTTATTGTGACTAAAAATGGAATATTTTCGAAATGACATACAGGACCAAACAGGGAGGTTATTCACACGTTCACTCCGTTACACACACGAGATATAGAACTCATAACCTATACCTTCACTAGATCCTAAGGGCTGGGCAGTTGCACAAGCTGCCTCCCGTCACTTTCGACCACGTCGATGTATCCCGGCTGCTTAAAGAGATCAACACTCTTAAGACCAGGTTGGGCGAAGTATTGCTTAGATTGCAGTCCTCTGAAAATACAATCAGTGATCTGCGTGCCGAATTAATTACATTACGTGGTTCTAGTTCGGATTAATATTGTTCGGTGAACATGCGACGCGGTGCGCAAAATACATCCATCAGCAGTTTTGAGTCGGCGGATTGCAACACTAAGAATGCGACACCGACTGTCGTCACGCCGCGCGACGTCACGCGCCCCGCTGCCCTCTCCACCGCCCCTGTCTCCTCGCCGTCACGTGTCTGCACTTCGACCCCTCAACGTGCTTATGCTACGGCCGCTGCCAACCCTCCATCTAAGCGGCCACTAGCTAAAGGGAGAGTTCCTACGAGATTACGCGTAAGCCCGCAGGCCCAGGACCTTGTAAGGATGGGTGTGACGATGAAGGCTTCACGGTGGTGACGAGAAAGAAGAAAAAGCCTGCCAACCGTAATCAGTGCGGAACAGCACCTACTGGACCGAACCATTTGCTGCGTCCAGCTACGCCATCGACGCTATTATATGTGTCTCGACTACACTGGTCAACGGGAGTTGAGGATGTTGTTGACTTCGGACATGAAAGAAGACCAACTTTACCCTCAGAGTGGAGCGATTGGAGTCTCGCCGCAAGGTCAATTTCAACTCCTTTCTGGTTAGAGTACTGACGCACCACCTACCAACTTTTATGAAGGAGGAATTCTGGCCGCAGGTAGCTGTGTTCCGGAGGTTCAAGGGACAACTGCCTGCAGACAAGCCGCGCATCACGTCGCCGACTTTACGTGATAAATAGTGTAGTGTTTTGATATGTATGTAAGTCTGTAAGGTATTTATTTTATGGGCCTATTGTTTATCTTAAGCATTGTTGCCTGATTTCAATAAATAAATAAATAAGGGTGATTCCATCGATATCTATTTTTTTTGTCATGAAGTGGCAAACAGATATACAGTTCACATTGCTCGTAAATGAATACTGTACATAAAAAACCAGAGATTTCACTGTAAATAGAATGCCACTCATGAGGCCTAAGCTACATTTTTTTATGTAATAGAAGTGGCAAACAAACGTGCAGTTCACATTGGTGTTAAGTGATAACTTCAGCCTATAGACCAGAGGTCAAAATACAGATGCGTTACCACTCCTGAAGCCTGCCTATGTGCCGAAAATTACAGGGCCGTACATTACCACCTGACCGGAACACGATAGTACTGAACACTACCATTTTACCGGAAATTAGATTAAGAAATGGGGTGATGCCTACGCCCGCGAGCTCCGTCACTGGAGCTATACCACAAACTGCTTACTGCCTTAACAAACTGTCATTATATCTTAATTTCTGTTATATAGATTTTTTGGTAATATTAGGTATTTGTCAAAACTGTCCCGATTCCGAATCGGGACAGTTTTGACAAATGTTGTACCAAAGACACCGGAACGAGGTATAGGAAAGCGAGCCAGTCCCATTATTATGGGACGAATGATCACGATACGGGAAGCGAGACTGTCCCGTTAAAACGGGACGAATGGTCAAGATACGTATAGCCAATGTGAATTAATTAATAAGGCACAAGGTTAGAGATGTATTTTAGATCATTTACATAGACGATAGATATATGTAACCATTAATGTGTTAATGTTTACTTTAACTTGATTATTGCAGCACAAGAAATATTCTAGTATGTTGGTACTCATCGAGATTGTCTCCCGCATCGTACTCGATTTTTTTTTTCTTTTTTTTTCATCTACACAAAATCCAAAATAATAATGCACATTGCCTTTCCGAGAATTTAGTTGTTATGACTCTGTGATAGTTTTTACAGGGCCATGCAAATTATTTTCTATTCATTTTATATATATATATATATATATATCTAACGCATAAATCGTCAAAGGTGAGTTAAAAACGTTAAGACTAACAACTTTTGTTCTACGACTTTTGCCAAAACGTAGTACATCACATGATAAGAAATAAAATCGTTTCAAATGGGACTTCTATCAATTGTTAGCGCTACGTTTCATAGGTATATTTTTACATAGGTACAGACGTCAGCTGTTTACGTAAAGGCCAGAGCGGGAGGGGTACATGCAAAGCGCGTTCAAGCACCCCGTCTAAACTAAGCATTTACAACTAGTGTTGAGTTTACTTAGACACTCAATGTGAAGTTAAGAAGTATTGGAACTGTAAATTCTATTTATTATTTTTTGTATGGTAAAGAAAAATATTGAATTAGAAAAAGTTGTACAACAAAAGTGTATGTCTTGATGAGCCGAGTCCTCCCTTCACGAATTAAGCGCTAGTTACAAATAACCCTGTATATAGCTACTTCAGGTCTACGATAAAACCTTATACCTACATACCTTACACTTTTGTCTACATAAGTAGAAATTAAAGTGGTGGAGTACAGTGCTCCTGTATTCTGTACTGTACCAATCTCGTAGTGCAAAGCTACGTAGCGAAATGCTACGTAATTGCGTAAGGAAATGCTACGTAAATGCGTAGCGAAAAGCTACGAAACTATGTAGCGCAGTCAACTTTGCGTTGGGAAATGCTACGTAAGTGCGTTGGGAAATGCTACGTAAGTACGTTGGGGAATGCTACGTAAATGCGTTGGGAAATGCTACATAAGTGCGTTGGGAAATGCTACGTAAGTGCGTTGGGAAATGCTACATAAGTGCGTTGGGAAATGCTACGTAAGTGCATAGGGAAATGCAACGTAAGTACGTACTCAAATACTACGTTAATGCGTAGTGAAAAGCTACGATACTATGTAGCGTATTACTATGTATCTTCACGCCAAGTAAACTGTGGCCAAAAATCATGACAAAGAAACAAACCAACCTCGTACACTTTGGAGATTAATATTGTCTCGGAAAAATTAAATTAGCTTTCGTTTAATGAATATTAATTGTTCCCTCGCCGCAACGAGTGGTCGCTTGCTCGACGTGATTAATACGAAAATTGTTTTTTTTTTTTAAACTTTTACCTCACATTTTATTTGCTATGCCTACAAAACAACATATTGTATTGTAGATATATACAAGCGTTCTCAGATGGAGATTCATAGACCGTACTTAGAATTAAAATGAAAGCGTAAATTCTGATCATATTGTAATAATAATTATATTTGTATCCTGTGATGAAAATAAAGGTTTCAATATTATTAAAGTTTCACGTTATATTATTATGTATGATAACGCGTTAAAAGAAAAGAAGCAAGACGAAACATTGCGATTTAGTTTACCTTAATAATAATGGCAACCCATTATACGTCCCACTGCTGGGCACGAGTCTCTCCCCTTTTTGGGGGGGTTAGTTTACCTTATTGAACAATAATAAGCGGTCAGACCCATCTATTTTATCTTCCTAGATAATATTATAAGAACACGTCGTTAACCGACAACTTTCAGACATAGGTCATCCTAATCTACAGTCAGGGAACTCTCTGCTGATCCCAAATCAATCAAATATAGCTATTATCTCCACCGTATACGGTGTCCATGTGGTCGAGCGACCAGGTCACTAATAATACCTAGATAGTAATTGCTTTTACCAAGTAACATAATAAATACATATTTGACCATGAGCAAAGCAGACAAAGCTGTGAAGGCGAGTTAAAAAAATCGAATTCCATAACTTGAGGAATAGTGCTAAGTTTCGCCTAAGGTACAGATAAATTTTAAATATTTCAAGTTAGAGTTAAAATTACCATCTGCCTATTTAGTTTCATTATACAACATTTTATTCCCATTTAATTTTAGATATCTTCATGTCTGCATCAGGTAAGTGTAAACTACATGCATATCTATTCAGAAACTTTCCATTCACTTGGCTGCAATGTAACTGTTCGCGTACCTGCTTAAACAAAACGCGAAGCCCGAACTCCTTTGTCAAAGTAGGAACGTGCACACTCTTGGTGTGCATGGTAACATAATAAAGTCATGGTACCTATTACAATAGCCTGTTTTAAATATATTATAAATCAGCACAACAGAAGCCGTTAAAAGGAATATTTTTCCCATATCTGCAACATTTTTCTTTGTAAGTTTTTACATTCCGATAAATGATTATCAAACCCAATTATATATTATGGGGGAGGCCGATAAGGAAGGGGAGACTCGTGCCCAGCTGTGGGACGTACAATGGGTTGCCATTATTATATAAATATAAAATGGATCTCTTTGATAGAAATTGAGGCCGAAGGTCTATTACAACAAGATAACTGGTGGTAGAGCTCCAGTGACGGAGCTCGCGGGCGTAGGCACCACCGCATACTTGCCGCTAAATGGTAGTGTTCAGCACTATCGTGTTCCGGTCAGGTGGCAATGTACGGCCCTGTAATTTCCGGCACAGAAGCGTAACACCTTGGGCCTCAGGAGTGGTAACACATCTGCATTTTGACCTTGATCTTTGTGTGGGTGTCTATAGGCTGCAGTCATCACTTAATATCAATGTGAACTGCATGCTTGTTTGCCACTTCCATTACATAAAAAAAATAAGACTAAATACCATCTACCACTTAGGAAAAGTAGAATAGGTAAGCAATCCTATGTCAGCCTGACCTCGAAATCCGTGGCTCTGAAGTAAAATATATATATATCTGGCCGTTAAGAATCCGAGAGGGTCGTAAAATTAAAGAGTTTTAATTTTAGCGATGCTCAAACGTGAGCTCTAGGCTGGTACACCACCATTATGTTATATGCTACTAAGCGCTACCATTTTCCGGGAGGTAGAAGTTAAGACCCCGAGAGATCTGCGTTGTATTCTCTAGTTTTATGCAGTTGTTGAAAAGATTACATTATATCTGTTTATAATACTTGTTTATCTCAATAATGATAAAAAACGGCCAAGTGCGAGTCGAAATCGTGTTCATAGAGTTCGGTACAAATAATGAAATTCCTATTTTATTACAAATTCTACAGACGTATAACATTATTTTTTATTTCTATTTTATTTATATTCCCTACTAGCTGCTGCCCGCGGCTTCGCCCGCCTGGATGTCGTTTTATAAATAACTAAGTAGCCTATATTCTTTCCCAAAGGCAGCTCTATCTCTGTACCAAATTTCATTGAAATCGGTCGATAGGACGTGAAAAGGTAACAGACAGACAGACAGACAGAGTTACTTTCGCATTTATAATATTAGTAGGGATAAAATTAGGTAAAGGACAATCTTTTGGATTTTTTTAGGTTTTAGGCTACTGAACGGGGGAAAGCGATAATTTTTCGTGTTTTCTTGAATAACTTTTCATATTAAACTCATACTCTAAACATAAAAAGAGTAGTTAGATATTGAATGTGGCAAGGAAGCTGAAATTTTAACTTCACTTTATGCAAAATCACGCAAGCATCAGTCACACCGTTTTAATATGCTAATAGAATAGGCGCGCGGTGCGGTTGTCGAAATGTATTACCATTTCAGTTTTCCATTTGTTCGTTCATGTTCCGCGTACGAAACAAAAGCTTATAGAGGATACTCCATACCTACTGATAAAGTTCCATATCGTTGCACATTATATATGTGGGATATGTGGGATAGATATCTCTGTTAGGGTTGACTATGAAATTTCGGCCTCTTTTAGTAGTTAGCAAGTTAAACACTAATAACTAAAAACAAATGCCGATTACGACGAAGGTGTCGTTTTGTCAAGAAGTCAAGAGGAGTTGGTACCACTACATGTTCGGTAAACTTCGTTAGAATATACCTACTTAGTTTAATATTCGTATAATATTTTTAATGTTCGTTAGAATATAATTTGTTAGCTAATAGATATACCAAAGTTTAGGCCTCCTAACCTCGTTCCGCTTTCTTTATTCGATCAATCTTAATGCTGATGGGAACACGAGTTTACAAGGCGACAAAAATATTTTTTTAAAAACATTCTATACCGAAAAATTGTAAACGACAGAAGTCTATTCTGTCGTTTAGAATTTTTAGAAGAAATATGCTTACGAGTTTTACCATCGCTGGAGTTCATATTTTTATACAAGAATTAAAACAAATATCAAATTACTACTAAGTTTGGCAACATTATTGTAACATAAAGCCAATTAATAGATCCACATTTTGGTAACCCTGGCTTAACACATGGCAGGCACGATATACGAGTAACTAAAACGGGTTGGTGAAAAAAGTGCAAATTGCCCAAGAGCATCTGGCCAATATTGCAATTTCGGTATCCAATAGGCACTTTTTGAAACGTTTCTAGGTTACTACTGTATAAAAAGGCTTTAACCCAATCGTTCTATTGACGATTGTCTCGATATTGGACAATGTTCAGCTATCGTTGAACATATAATTTTCTTCCCTCTTATTACATATTCTATGTCGAATATTTCGGCCACAACTGTTATTGAATAAAATAGAATGTGCATTACGTAGATAGATACTTTTGTACATACCAAAGTTGATACTTACATAGGCAGATACCTAAGGACCTACATTAATTTTTAGAAACCTTATAAATGAACAAATAATCCAATTCTTGAGATCCTCAAACTTTTTTCAAATAGGTAGGTATATCTAAAATTACGATACCAACTGCTCCCTATAAGATATCATTAATACCGGTTTTCCGTTTATAAAGTGGTTTCAATCCTAATAAGTTATAATTAACAAGCAAGCAAGTTATACCTACATATACGAGTATTATAATGAAAATAACTTCAAAATCGAAGTTGTAAAACTGAAAAACCATTTAATAAAAATCTCAGAGAAATTCTAAGTGCCTAAGTAATAGAAAGTCGATGCCTAACTACATTTTATCCGAAAAAATATATAATCTCTATACCTATATAGACCTATTAAATTCTCGTGTCACAATATTAGTTACCATACTCCTCCGAAACGGCTGGACAAATTCTCATGAAATTTTGTGTGCCTAATGGGAAGGTCTGAGAATCGGCCAACATCTATTTTTCAACCCCTAAGTGATAAAATAAAATTGCCACCCCTAACTTTTTTTTTTTAATTTTTGTACATTTTTTTATACTTGTAAGGAGATACGAAGGCAGCTAGTATAATATAGATGCCTACTGATGATACGCCTACCAACTGAAAATACCTACATCAACTCAATTATAATTAAACAGAAAATGTCCGTCCCAACGCGGAGTAAACCATTAAATAATTTACGTGCAATTTGAAGCGACTCGTGACAAAAAAAAAAACGCGGATTTACAGTACAATTTTCTATAGCGGCCGGTTTTAAATCTTCACCACTTTTGTAGCGTGCTCCATTAATTTTACGAAAGACAATGAAAACCCTTTGGTGTGTGCCGGTGGAATTATCGCGATATCCCTGTTCCCTGCCCTTTGTTTAGCTTATATCGATTCTATAACAATGCCTCAACATTGTTCGGGACCATCGGAAATATGCCTCGTAGCTACTTCGATTAAATTAGAAAACTTATTTATTAACTTGTCTTATTAGTTTACAAGAATACGTACCGTAATAATAAACAATAGGATCAAAGACTGGATCAAGATCCGATTTCTAGTTTAAAATCTGTATGTATTTTAAAAATTCAAGAAAAATGGAAAGAAAAAATTATTGATTAATTATAGATTAGAATTATTTCTAAATTCAGTCGCATAACATGTGTTATTGCGAAATAATAATAATATGACAATTTGTGCAAGTACCACCTACTTATACAAAATGCTAGCGGCCCGCCCCGGATTCGCACGGGTGCAATGTTACCTACGTTACTACTACTATACTTCTTTACTAGAAGTTACTACTACTATACTTCTTTACTAAAGTTCGAGCAAATAATTAACTTGATGTAACGATTGGAACTACATACTTCATATAGGTTAGATATTGTAAAAAAATATAAAAACCTAATAAATGTTTATGAAACACTAGCTGTTGCCCGTGGCTTCGCCCGCGTTGAATTTTTTTATTTATTTATTTATTCTTTTATGCACAGAAATTATACATAAGGCGGACTTAACGCCACTAGGCGTTATCTACCAGTCAACCTTGGGCCAGTGAAGAAATCGATGAAGTAAGTGCAATCGTACAAAGAGCGAAAATATGAGTGACAACTAAAAATATTGATAAAGAAATAATGTTCAATATGCGTGGGAATAATATTCAAATAATACAAAAATAATATATTTATATACATATAAAAATAAATATACATAAGATATAATACATATTTATAATAGGTATGTACCTATAAATAATTACGTTACTGGTAAAGATTGATAGGCAATTAAGAAACATACTAATATCATATTTAAGATATCATAATATCATGTATAACTATACTAAAGATATATACAAATATACACAATAATAAATAAAAGAAAGTCTGACTTGGGAAGCTACTAGCCGACTGAATTGAGATACAGTTACCGAATTTTCCGCTTAAATGAATACTTGCAGGTTGATTTCCTGATATATATTCACGAGCAGCGCGTTCCAAAGTTTTATTGCCGAAACGATATAAGAGTTAAAAATAAATTGGTGTTGTGAAGAGGAATACTAAAAGTATGATTTTCCGCAGATCAGAGATTAAGATTATGTGAGAATTTTTCCTGAATTTTCTTTGCTATAAACCTCACGGAGACCTTTCCAACGAATGCAAAACCGTGGAAATCGGTTGGTGCATTCTGGAGTTATAGAGTCAGGAAGGAAAACCCGACTTATTTTTATATTATAGATATAGGATTGCGAAAGCAATTAGTCTGCTGTATCTGTTTCATATATAGGTACTTTTAACCCCAAAACACACCCTAAGGCCAAGTTTGCACTAAGCTAGTCCGGCAGATTTACCAGCACGGTATGAAACCAATTCAAGCCATTAATATTTTTCAAAGATCTATCTAACGATACCCTACGTGACAAAGATGCGTGTTAAAATATTCGTGCCCAACCATATACAGCTTCTTTATTTCTTAATACTAACGAATAGAGCCCAGCGGTTCAGTTAAGATTTGCATTAGATAGAGTACCTAGATGAAAGTAGGTACTTATTATTTAAGGGCGTAGTCGCGTCGTTCTGCCAGAGGAACACTACTTACTTATTGAATGTAGTGAGAAAGGAAAAATATGTAGGTATAAACTAGGTGATTAGTGAGACACTCAACATTTTTAAGGGTCATTTTCCTAATCATTATTGAACGATTTTTACAACGGTGCCACCTCTAGAAATGACGAAAAAATTAGTTGCTCCATACATTTTGCAGCGCAGCGAATCGATGTGCGAGCAGCTGATTTTTGTTTCGCGATTTCAAAGTTGACCCACCCCATAGTAAAATTTGTTCATAAAGGTGCGTGAAATGACCCCTTAAATCCTTGAGTGTCTCACAAACTTCTTATATATACACGGCCCACTTATTGCAGTGGACAGAACACTTATTACCTACTCGTGCATGGCCTGAGAATCCGGCAAATATTGGAAACATACTACCTATTGTTTTCATTATTTCGCTGATATCCGACTGTACCCCCCACCGTCAGCACCTCATTAAAGAGCTCTTGGAAGGATTTTTCATAGGCTAGTATATACTTCGTAATGCACCTTCGACAGTTTTATTTGGCCCTAAGGTTGGCTGGTAGAGAATACCACTAGGTATTAAGTCCGCCTTATGTACATATTTTATGTGCTAAAAGTTTAAATAAATAAATAAATAAATATACCTAAGACATCTAATTTTAAGAACTTCATTACATAGAAGCGACCCGCTCTGGCTTCGAACGAGTGCAATGCTAATACGCTCATATTTTCTAAATTTTATTAGAAAAGAAAAAAATAAGACAGAAAATAAAAGTTGACATAGGCGTGTTTCATAATATTTATTTGTTTCATATTAATTTGCAATTCACGTTCGATTTACGTACGAAATAAATAATGTATTATTATTTATTTGTTAAAATAACTAAGAGTATGTCCAGCATGAAACAATCTCACTTTTAAATTATTATAGGTACCGATATTACAAAAACTGGATTAAGATCACAATGTACTTATTAAAACTTAGATAAATAGGAATGTATTATTAAATGTACTAAGTAAAATTACTGTAATGATATATTTTTGGCATAAAATTTCACATAATTCCAATAGTTTAACATATGACATTACAATAGTATAAAATATCCAAAATATAGTATTGTTTAGTTAAGTTTTAAATCATATGTGATATTTGATAATCAGTATAACAAAACTTGACTGACTTTTCAATATTATTATACATTAGAAACATAACAAGCGGTAGTCTACATTATAGGCCTAATTATTATGGGTTTAATGGTTAATAAGACTTTCTATGGCCTAGATAGACTTAGCTCAACTCATACTCAAAAGAATCATGGCAAGTCCCACACATTAAGTGAGAAAAAATGAATAAGGTACAAAACGGTCTTTTGTACTAACAGTAGATATTTTTTTCCGGAGAGGTAAAAATATTTTGAATACTAAGAAATGGTCTTTAGATTCTCTAGATAGAATAGAATAGAATAGAAAATATTTTTATTTCGAATAGAACTTTACAGATACTTTCAAAACGTCAATAAATCATAAAATACCTAGAGTGAATAACCATTACATATAGTAAAAGCAAAATCATATATTAATAGTAAATTAAAAATTAGAATTTAAACTACTTGGTTAAAACATAATAATCACAAAATTTTTCAATTCCTTCAATGATGATAAATGAAGAAAAAGAAAAACTTATTCGTCAAGATCAAAGTTATTCACTTAGCAGAGTTCCAAGTGCAGTCACTACTGAGAAGAACTCCGCTTCCCAACAAACTCAGTAAGAGCTCTTTTAAATGAGAGCTTAAATCTAGTACAGATTATCGTGAAAAATCAAATAATGTGAACGTCCATAGCATAGATGCAAATAAACTGCTATCTACTAAATGTGATGTAGCTCCTGCAAACCAGAACAGACCAGACCCACTAACAGCACCCGTTCACGAGTATGACGCATGTGACAGCCATTGCCCTCCTCGACCATTTTAGAAGGAAGTGAGCAACTCGCCACACGACGCCGCCAAAGGCAAAGACATTTAAGCGTGCATGACTGTTCCGGATAAGCATACGGCAAAATAAATGATGGGATTGGATAACACTTCAAAGCTGTTTTACCTTATACCTTTTTTTATTATTTCTACACAAATCTTGCCTGGATCCTTTAAGATAACTGTTGTATGTACCTAAGCGAGAAAATCGAACTAATTAGGCAACTGAGACCTAACGACAAAAAAGCCTACGTTGAAATTTTAATCGGGTCGGGATCAGAAAATAGGAAATTCGAAAGGAAAACAATGGATTGGTACAATTTGTAGGTATTTATTTTTTGATATCGGATTATTTAATCAGATCAAATTGAATCTTAATTTCTATGACAAAAGATTACAAAGTTGCTCGATGGGATCGAGAGGAGCATTATTACACGTCATTATCTTTGTTTGGGTCAATACCAAACATTATAATGTAGAACAAATTGAAACCAAAATAAAAAAAAAACAAAACACATCAGCCTTCAAAAACACGATATGTCGAGATATTTAAAAAATATTAACTTCGTAGCGATAGCACACCGCGGACACTCCGCCAAAATTCCATACAAACGCTTAATTTGGTCTCTATTACACAGACATCAATCAGTGACGTGTATTTACATGTGCACATGTGTACGTAGCACGTAGAGAATACCAAACGTCTCCAATAAGAGGGGAGGTTGGGTGAGGCGGGGAAATCGGGCGGGACGTCGAAGTGTCCATTCTATACGTAGTATAGAATGGACACTTCGACGTACATATTCTCTGGCGATAGTCCTAAAGACGAACCTAAAAAACCTCGATAAAATAAAAAGCAAATTAATTATGACTTTAACGAAGTATTTTTTATACATATTGATAAATAGTAAGATATTTAAGTTTTTTCATTATTTATTTTCCAATATATTTATTTCCGGATTAAGTATATGTAGGTAATTATATAATCAGCAGTTATTATACATACAAATTCCTTACATGACACCAATATTTTTGGTCCAACTTAAAGTGGTCCTTGACTCCATACCTATAAGTTAGTCAGTTTTTAATTTTATCAGAAAATGTTAGGTGTATAAACACAAGATTAAGCTTTATAAGAGACATTAATTACAAAATAAATATTAAAAAAATAAAAATAAAGCAACACAAATACCATTTCCCCGAAGGGGTAGACTGCAAATACATTTATAATAGATGTTCCGTTTTATGCCCTTTTGGTCATGGGACCCTTAAAAGGGACAACAAATAAGCCTGGTATGCATATTTGCCATTTAAACCTTTTCCTTTAGATATCAATTAGAGACAATTAGGTTTGTTTTTTAATAGTTAAACTATTGATTACAGCTTTGTTAAAACGACTATTGAGTCTAATGATACAAAATTTAATGTAATGAAAACCACTGTTGATTTTATAAAAATAAATTTTTATATTCATTAATAATTAATTTCTTATTTATTTTTGTATAATAAAATACTGACAATACGTACACTCACAATTATTTGCACAATTTCTTTCATTTTTCATCAATGTAATTTAATAATGTGATAATAATCACAATATTACAAAAAATTCAAAGTTGATTTTCGACCAGAATGTAAATAAAATTAAAATACTACTATTTTCACGGATTTATCAAATACATATTTAACTAATTTAAAAATATTTTTGTTTTTCATATACGGGAGATAAATTCGTAAAAATAGTAAAGGCGCGGCTCGCGAAATCCTAAAAATACATTGTTTTAAATTAATATTACAACTATCAAGTGGATGTTCAAGTCGTTAGCCATTCGTTTCAATAACTACATATCGTGCCAGTATACATGTTATAAAATAATGCTATAATTACAATAATAATCTACAGTAGAAGAATACAAACAGTTATTTTAGTAGCGAAAGGATTATTGTACATTTTTCAATCCTCATTAATTTTAGTGATTATATCATTTAATTCTATTAATGTCGTTAAGATACATAGGTACATAAGTAAGTACATATTATATATATACATATATTATCTACATTACTATTATTTATATTCTTTGTTATAATTTGTTCCATCTTCCGTTGCAGTAAACTGTAGTACTTAGTATGGGTGAAACAAATACAAAAATATAAAAAGGTGAAATAAAATTATAATTTGTTTTGTACCAATGGTACTTCATAGGTATATATATATTTTTTTCATATATGCTGCAGCTGGGTTTTGATTACTTTAGTCTTTTACTATACACGCAATAGAGCAACACGGGCCACCGGCCGCGGCGGACCGGAGGGGAGTAGCCTTATGCAGGCTCTCCCCTCTGTCAAAGTACAAGTGGTCCTATGCCTGTCACCGAGGTGTTTAAATGTATGTGTGAAATTGTTTATGCATTTTGTTAAAGTCAAGATGTGAGTTTCGTAGTAATAGACGATTTTTGTTGTGTGTGTGTGTGTGTATGTGTCACACAAATTTCTCCCCGCAAAAAATGACAGACTGTTTTGCATTGGTAATAAAGGCTATGGCTACTCCCCTCCGGTCGGTCGACCGGTGGCCCGTGTTGCTCTATGATTATTTGGTGAAAATCTGTAAGTGATCTGAACACAACGTGTATGGATATATACGTATATGGTATCCCGATGCAATTTAGGCACTGCCAAAAAGATCATGACAAAATTTGTAAAAAACAGAAAAAAATCAAGGTAAATCTTTGAAATATTGTTTTGAGAGCGAGAAGAACATTTTTAAAACAAATATTTTAAGCCAATCGGAAGTTTAGTAAGTATGTAGTTAGTAGTTTAGTGTGGAAAGAAAGACATTTTTTTGCGGAACATATTTCAAATACCAGAAAATGTCCATTGTGTTCTCTAGATAATATTTCAAAGCTCTTTCACCCTGTGCCCTAATTCTGCGCAAATTGATATCATTATTTTGTTACATATTTTCTCATTATGAAAAGGCGTATGAAGAAATGAGACGAGGCTAAAAGGTCATGGCACGGTCGCAGATCGTTTAGCATAGAAATAATATGCATAATAATAATACTTCTATCACACAACTTCACACACGTTTCACCCGCTTAAAGGTATGATCGCTTACAATAATTCATATAATATTTCCAAAATATCCAAATTCACACGCGAGAATTTCAAAAATACTTTAGGGAGGATTTCAACATACCACCTCCAGATACTCTGCCTGCTTTATCAACTAATAAAACACCCATTAAATCTGCAAAAAAACTTAATAGAACATATTAATATACGATCAAATAATATTACATCTGTCTTAAATCAGTTTAGCTTTGATAAACACATTTGATTTTATTAGTACATTTTTCTGCATGTACTTTACAACTATCACTAGTCGATTGTGATGCATCATCCCTTTTTCATTTTCAAAAATGATCCCTTTTCCTTTTTATTCATTTTTCATTTTCAAAAATGTGGGGTTGGTGACGTGACCGGCTGATCCTTGCCAGGCGATGGTTTTTGTACTTGGCGTGTTATGATTTATCCCTACAAAAATTTCCAGCCTTACAGGACCAACTGTGCTCGGAGGGTTCAGTATCTCTTAGACCATTAAGCCGCTTTTAAAAAAATATTATCATGACAATAAACCTACTATCACATGCACATCGACCTTAGAAAGCAGACTTCGGCTTATATCGGGTCTGTAGAGCTTTATCTCTTTCGCACATTACTTATGTAACCTTTGTCGGCCATTTTGATCAAGTTTTGACCAATACCGCACTATCAGTGCTTACGTAGACAGTGCGCAGCAGAGATAACGATCTACGAAATCGAAACTAGTCCGAATAAAACCAATTGTCTCTTTCGTAGGCTGGAGGTGCAATATTTCTTGCTAGGCACTGTACACATGCGAGTAAATTCAAAGAAAATATAGACAGAAACATTTTACTTCGTTTGACGCAACGCGACAAGACGGGACAGGAAGGTATAATCAAAATGAGAAAGAAAAAATCGACACTGATGTGAGGCCATAGCGGTTAAGCGGCTGGACTAGCATTCAGATATTCAGAGGGCGAAGGTTCAAAACCCGTCAGAAGTTCGGATATTTCTCTTTTAACTTTTTCTTTGATTTCGTTAGCATTTAGCTCCATGTGTAACCTATTTTCCAGTAATAAATACGACGAATGAGCTACTTTACTAGTCAAGAGTGTCACGACTAAAGTTACGAGTGTCACGACACTAGTTTCGTGATGTAATTAGGTTTTAGTTTCCTTAAATATCGATATACAATTGAGGGAGATAACCAATAAATAAGAGAGAGGATGGACCACAGCATCTTTCTGAGCATTTATGTCTCCACAAGTCGATATCCAAAAGTGGTGTTTGAGGGATATACTAAAACTTTGGTCATCTGATTGATATGCACAACACTGTGTTGGTAAATAAATACGAGTAGTATTAAAAAGCAATCTGAGACGAATCTGTTCGCTTAGCATTTTCTTAAATAAAGCCCTAGTAAAATGTTTGAAGGATGACCAAAATGATAAAAAATACCTAACACCGAACAAGCTCCGCTCGCCCGCCGCACCCTTCGACCTAACAAGTTAAAACTGAACTATGGTTGCAGCAACTAACGAGGTGTGGTGCGTCCGTGCCACCGCACACGGTGCCGTACCGCGGCACGACGCCGCGCCGTCACACACAAACCAGACAAGTATTCTTTGCTGACCAATCATCAATTTTGCTGATCAAGTAGTTATTTTGTAGATAGACTGTTCATTAGGCAAACCCATATTATTTTAAGCTGTGTTTAATATATAGTTAAATTACTGATCATTATCAACATTATTTACGAAACAAGGATTGCCGATTGTTTATTTTTCTTGCATACAAAATCTTTTAGTTCTGACCAAATTATTAAAAAACTTTTTTTGTTTGTGGCTAGCCAAATTTTATTATGGCTGTCCTTTTAATTATAATAATAATAAATAAATAATAACCTTTTAATTACTTCTCTCAATTTGATTGTCATATTGTATTTTTCGTTATAAACATAGCAAGGCTCGAACCCCGCAGTCAACATCTTCGTTCTATTTTTTATCTTCCTGAATAGTCTATAAACAAGTATGATACGTCAACAAACAATTCTCATATAGTAATAACTTTCAAGATCTTTTGGTCCTTCGAGCCGGATGCAAAACTGAATTTAAAAGTGACCTATGAAACATTGTGCATTCCAATCATGACACCAAAGGTTCAAAAAGCAAATCAGCTATCAACAACTTGTCCGATGACAACACCATACAAGATTATAAACAGTCTCAAAATTTTACAAATCTTCCATCACGCACATTAATACAATCACTATGCACTAGATTTACACTTTAGTGTCTTTGCACGCACATTTTACTTTGATGTCCGTTAAAGTAGAGATTGCTCGACCATTATCTTTTCGTATCCTGAAGGAGGTGGATATCGGAAATTGTCAAGGATGATATCCAAAATGGCGCCGTCGTCCACTGAAATGTGTCAAATTATCCATGAGTATAAGAAAAATAAAGGTTCACAGGATAATACTACTAGAAAATAATTTGGCATGAATATACTCATACGTTAGTCAAGCTGACAAAGTGGTATTTTTTTTTATTGCCAAGGTACGTTATAAATAGAGCAGCTTAAAAATTGCATCCCCTGATCATCATCCATTGGATTTCCTATTTTAAGTTTGCAAAAACCATTTTTTGATTAAGATATCTGATTGTTGAAACATTACACTTTAAACATGTTTGTTAGAGACAAGTGAAAGTCAAAGCAGATTTTAACTCACCATATAGTGCTGGGTACACCGTGCCTCTAATATTTCTAACCGGAATCTCCATATTTTTACCATTTAAAAAGAAATTCAATTCAACATGATCATATGCCACGCCTATGACATCACCTTCTGTAGGTATGACAGATGTTACATTTTCACACATTTTGTCACTCTCCGGTTTTTCATTCTCTTCTGGAGTACTAGTTGATACAAGTAGTTCTGTAGGAGAGTCACGGGGAGCCGGTGACAGGTGGTATAGTTCTACGTTTTCATGTCTGACTGTGCCATCGCTGTTAAGACACCATGATTCTTTATCAACTCCACCTGAAATGTAAGTAGAGAAGCACCCGGTGTACATTTTTTTGCAATATAATTATATTATTATAACAAAGAATAACTTATAATCCATGATATTATACAAGAAAGCCTCCTAGGATAGGGCTACTTTTAACTCTATTAAATTTTAACATTATAGCAATTCTTCTTGCATTAAAAGGTGAGAGGAAAACAGTGGCAAAAATCTTGTTAGAAACATTTTTGTGTTCTAAGAGTAATGTGATCAATGCCAAATTTTTTTTTCCTACCATTTAAAGGTAGATAGATATAATACATGTTGCCATGAGCTGTTTCACTGGAAGCCTAAATACTAGAATAAATCTTATAGAAGGATTATTTTAATATGGAAGCAGATACAAATTATTATATAAATACCATGCACTCTGTTGAGGTCCGCATCTCTAGTTGCTAGTCCTACTGCCCACACACCCCCTTGCTGCAACTTCACTTCAAAAAACCCCTTGTTCTGAAAAAGAGGTGTGTTACCCAGGGCACAGCCGGAACCGCAAACTCTTTGACCACCCTTCACTATAACCACTTCATGACCTGAAATAATAATATCCATTTCTACAACATTTTGGATGCTTAGATGTTACCCATGTTAACAATCTTTGATGTCTTCATTTGTTTAGTATTAAAAATTGTTTAAAAAATTAGAATAACAATTATGATACGACTTTTTTACCAGTGGTGAATTAAAATAAAATTTTATGACAATTAATGCGAAAGTAATCTTCTGCAAGACAGTTTGTTGGGTGAGCTATTGACAAGTGAAATACAAAAGTTACTAAGTAGGGGTGGTGAGGTCTTCAATCAGATTTATCCCCCTACCTTCCTCGCAGTCCCCTCAGACACCATTGTTGCTGTGATTGAAGCACCAACATGAACTCAGTTTTAGTTTGTGATGGAGCGGACGTTATCATAGTCATAACAATAGAAGATCAATTTTCATATCTTTCTCGTGAGCTGATTAAGTCATGTGTTTATACATGTTTTTAATAGTTTCGTAATACAGTCGTAAACGTACAACGTAGTCAGCCCACGCATATGAACACCTTATCTTTGACAAATATTAAACACAATAAAAACCATCGAACAACAAACGGAACTTACACCACAAAGAGAATAAATAATGATACTTTTGCGGCGGAATACTCAATCACAGAATCATTATCCAAAACAATATTTACCCATATGTAAAGTATCCAGTTGCACAGGATTCTCTTTTAAGCGTATGGGAACGCTGGGCGTCAATGTAAATCCATTAATACATCCTTTCAAACAACAAAACATATTGAGCATGTTATGGTATCCGTTTTTAATAAAAAATCAATACAAGTTTAACCCGTCGAACTATTGTTTTTTTCAGCGAATCCCAGCAAATCCCATTTGGTTGCTTCATCAACCAACCAAGACAAACCAATACTGTCATCTGTCATGTTATGTTAAATTGACGATAGTGATGTACAATCTTCTTGAAGATTGATGAAGATCGACTGAGCGATTCCAATCGTACCAATAGATTTTCAGACATCTATTTGGATGAAAAAAAAATTATGTTTTCAAAATATAGTAATCTCTACTTCTCTACTTTTCCCTACTATGAATATTATAAATGCGAAAGTAACTCTATCTGTCTGTCTGTCTTTTACCTTTTCATGTCCAAACGACTGAACCGATTTTAATGAAATTTAGCACAGAGATAGAGTTGACTTTGAGAAAGAACATAGGCTACTTTTCAACATCCACACGGGCGAAGCCGCGGGCAACAGCTAGTATAATATAATTTAGGTACTTAATATTCTTTTAAATATAATATTTATTTTTTTAGAAATTAAAGAAAAAAAGGGGAATATTAATTGACTTCGGGCAGGAATCGAACCCGTGACCTCAGAATAACCAGCCCAGCTGTTACCACTAAGCTACCGAAGTAGTACTTCGGTAGCCGATTCCTGTCAGTAGTCAAATTTTTCTTTCCCTTTTTCCTTAATTTTTAAAGCTCACTCGTATGTAAAATGAAAAAATAAAAATATGACAATTTATTTTTTTATTTATCTTCATAAAACATAATAATATATCAAGGTAAAACTTAGATTGACATTTCACTTTTCAGTACATTGCTGTTTTGGCGTTACTTAATAATTACGATAATTTCAGGAAAACGGCACAGCAATGTACAAATTGATGTCCACCCAGTTACAAAATATGGATACTGATCTGTAAAGTAACGAAGTAAGAAGTACATAAATGGTTTACTGTCAATAATCTTGCACTGAATAGTAAAAAAACCAAATGTATCCGTTTTATCCTCCCTAATGTAAAAAGTAAAGAAGGAGACATTTTTATAAACAATGACAAAATTCAATTGGTTGATGACGCTACCTTCTTGGGAATAACGCTTGACTCGAAGTTACAATGGGGACCACATATTACGCAGTTAGCGAAACGTCTGAGTGCCGCAGCTTATGCTGTTAGAAAAATTAGGCAATTAACTGATATAGATACTGCAAGACTTGTTTATTTTAGCTATTTTCACAGTGTCATGTGCTATGGTATTTTATTGTGGGGTCGAGCGGCTGACGTACAATCAATTTTCGTATTACAGAAGAGAGCCATTAGAGCGATGTATAACTTACGTAGTCGTGATTCTTTGAAAGAACTATTTAAAGAAATAAATATAATGACAGTCCCTTGCCATTACATTTATGAAAATATACTTTTCGCGAGGAAAAATTTACATCTGTTTGATAAAATCTCCGATAGGCATAGTTATAACACGAGGAATAAGAACAAATTGTCTCTGCCAAGTTTTCGACTGACGAAAACTCATACATCTTTCCTAAAATATAGTGTAGAATTTTATAAAAAGATCCCATCCGGGATTGCTGAACTCACCGATAGTAAATTCAAAGCAATAATTAAACGCACTCTATGTAAAAAGGCTTACTATAAACTCGAGGACTATCTCAAGGATAGAAATGTTTGGCTAAATGCTGATCTAACTCCACAAGGGTGTTAGATGTAATAATTAAAGTTTAATGTTGATATTATATTGTTAATTTTAAATTTGTTTAAATTATGGAAAATTGTAAAAATATGCCTAAGAGATATTTTTAAAAGAGCCGACTGAGTTTTTTCCGGCAAGTTTTTCTCAGATCATATTGGCCTTTGGAACTTTGCCGTTGAATGACAAAGATTGACTCTTTTTCTTTTCTTTTTACTCTTTGTTATCAGTTTGTAAAGGGGAAATGAGACATTCTACTGATACTTTTTACATTAGTTTATTAAATTTAGTTTTATCTTAGTGATATTCTTGACTTTACATATATTTTTTATCTTGTTTGACATGTATATTAATTGTTGTTCACTTTAATTTATTTTGTTTGTTTTTTGACGTGTCATAAGAGGTGCCTGTCACCCTAAATGAATAAATGAGTTTCTGATTCTGATTCTGAACGAACACCATAGCTATAGCACCTTAGTAACGAATACCAGTTTTATTATCTGCAATCAATTCCCTGCAAAGTTTATTTCAACCTTAATAATTAGTATAATTATTTTCATGTATGGTATTGTTATTTGTTACCTTTTTGTAAGTAACACATTGTTTCATAAATTGGATAACATAAATGCAATTCGCTAATCGAAAGGTTACCATTCATATCGATCCATAATATTGTATTAAGCACATCCCTACATTTTGAGAAAATATGTCATTTGAGAATGACAGTGACAAGCCTAAACTTCGTTCCACTTAACGCCCGTAACTTTTGTAAAATATGTCTGTGGAAAGACCCTATGTAATGATAGTTTCAGATAAGGCCTGTGCGTATCGTATTTTATTTGCGAGCTATCACTCACCGTAAAATTCATCGTGTTTAAATGTAGTAAATGTGGATCAAAATCAAGGCTTTCGTCTGCAAAGTTTCCGCCGTGAAATTATTAGCTATAACAGAGAATATATAATAGTATGGCTATAGGTAGGTATGTTGATGAGTATCTCATTTTAGAAAAAAAATCGATTTATATTCCGCAATAGGTATCAAAAATTGCCCTGACAATAGAAGCAAGAGAACCGTTGTTGTTTACCTATTCTTCCTTTTGGAGCCGGATTCCTCGAAAGGCAAACCCAAACAGATGGTAATACGATGTTATTTAATGAGGTGAAGGCATTGTAGGATCGTTTATAAGCATTTATTATAACTAACATTCTGAACCATATTCTAGTAAAATATTTATACCTGTACATAACACAATATTTTTAACGTTATTTCAAATCACCGTTGTTCTAATAACCCTTAGTTAAATCCGATCAGCGCAGCGGTTGTGGGTATCTACAGATTCTACAGTTGAGTCTCGTAACAACAAAACTAGGATTACTTAGTTAAAAAACAGAATCTTATAAGTAACATTAATAATTAGGTACCTATTGGGAGTAAAATGAAGGGCACCGGCCGAACGAATGCGACCGGATGCGTACGCGCCATAATATGTACCTACTAAAAATATACATCTACCTACCCGGAATATTGGTGATTTTAAGTGCCGAAGGATGGCCGAAGGAGACCCAGACTAATTTACACAAGAAGTTCGTAAGAGAAACTTATGTATGTATATTATATTACTAGAGGTACCAAGCTGTTTCGCACTATAAGAAAGCATTATACTACATAGAACGACGTAATGGTACAAAACATGTTAGAACACCCATCTGACTAATGTTTACATATTCTCTGCTAATGTCTAATGGTGTAGACGAAGGCATAAGTTGACCGCATTACATAATACCTATCTACCGCTAAATGTTAGTGCTGACCGCTAAACCACAGCGCACATGAGTCAATAAATAAGTTGTTCCGGTTTTTTAAACACAATCGGTTATCGATACCTACTACCTACTTAGTCCATTTACAACGCAACTACATATATTTGTATCAGATTTTTAATTAGGTATATGTCTATATAGACTGCAGCAGTCCTGGGTTTCACCAAGACTTTTCTTAAATTTAAAATTATTGTAACATGTCACATCCTGCTCTAACTTTAACAGATTTCTGTATTGGCTATTTCTGTATTTTCTGTATTCAGAAAAGGATGTGAAATGTTACAATAACTTTAACAAAAGTCGTGGTGCAACCCAGGCTTAGATAAATAAAACCCGCAGCTTTTTCCATACCATCTAGAATTTTATGTAAGAAAAGATCCTCAAGTCTTCTGTCAAAGGTTCAGGGTAATTATTTAATAATATTCGTTTGGATTCTACAGTTTACACTTATACCAATTTATTTGGCATAGTCAGACAAGGATCAAAGCGTCTCATTACATAATTCGTCCTAATTACATTTCTTGATTAGTCGCCATAACAGGATTTGACATGCCATTTGAATTAACAAATAAAAGCATAGTTGCGTCAGCTAACCATCGCTAACAACATTATATCACAGTCATATGACCTCTAGGTCGCACTAACATTGACCCAAGGTGCATTCAATGAATTTAAACGAACATTCGATGTCAAACACTTGCAATTTTCCCAGTGATAATGAATCACTAGGAAACTAGTAATTTGCCTGGCGACTGCTCCGAATAACAACAAAACTTCGGATGAGTCGACCACTACTGTTTTTAACGAGTTTCATCCGCGGATAAGTTACATTTGCGGATGAATTGTCACCTAAGTCACAATAAATCACAGGAAAATCTCAATCATCATTTTTCATTGATGTTTAGGTTTGCTTTGGATGGAACGTAACTTTACGCCTATATTACTCGAAGGAGTATTTGAAAATATTTACCTTTGCTCTATTTTTTTATATTTTTCCATACCTTCTCCTGAGAATGACCAACACATAAAAGAAAGATTTATCCAATTTGGTGCAGTCGTTTAATGACGCGCGTATAAACATTTTGGTAGTTCATTTTTATTTATATACATAGATAGATATAATTATTATGGTGATTTAAGAAAGATCTAGAGAGTTAGAGAGAGATATAGTAGGATCCCTAGTGGATCCCTAACAATAAGAATACCCAGGAAAGCACCCAAGTGCGAGTAAATAAACTTTTTTTTTCAATTGGACGAGTGAGCAGATTGCAAATTGAGTAGGTATTCTCCTAACCGCTCTGGCTCTGCTAAGTTACCGAAACCCTACGCTACGTACCTGAAGTAGTAGGTACACACACTACTAGAGCACACCTACTACTTATGTTATATATGGTTACTTAGTAAATTTATTTGCATATTTTACTGTCTACAGTCAAATATTACGTGTCGTAGGTAGGTATTCATACGTAACAACATCGTAATACATAAACTCGATCGTTGTCGGTCGAGTTTAAGGTTAACGGGTTTTTGAGAATTGAATCCACTTGGACCACTTCAATTTATGACGTTCTTAAGTTAAGTAATGTCAACACTTTCTACCATTCTTAAAATACTAACGCATCGAATATTCCCTATTTAAATGCAATGAAAGAATTCAGACACGCTTCGCGAATTTAAATGGAGGAATAAGTGGCATGACAGTTGTCAGTTATGTAAGTTTTTATAGTTAGGTATAGGTTGTTTTTCCTACTATATTTTGACCATATACAAAGAAACGAGTTCCCATCATTGCTTTCTTTCAAAATGACAGAGTATATATTCCAGTTGAAATACGTACTCTAAGGATATTTCGGTCCCAGTAAAGGACCCAAGAAAGTAGGTATCGTCGTTTCACCTAATTACTTAAATCTGTCGTTATTTACTACATAATGCTTTTCCTTGTTATTATTCATTTTATGTTACAAAATAAAATGCAGTCCCTATTTCAGCCGTGTCATGGGATTTCGCAGTTTTACTCAAGTGGACTGAAGACCACACGTGGATGATGTTCTCAGAAGCTCATACAATATTCCGATAATTATCTCTCGATATCAGTTACCTATATTATTAGTTCTCCTCTTTTGTATCTAATACGCAAAATCGGGACGGGAAATCGGGTTGGACGTCGAAGTGTCCATTCTAATAGGTTGGGGAAAAAGTCTTTTCGCGTTTTAGTATGTATGAACTTGTAATAAAATCTCTTTGGCTGTAGTATTTGTATCTGGCTGCTTTTGGTATCATTGAAAGTTAAAATTTTAAAGAACATAATTCCAAATTCAAATTAGGCAAATGTGTGATTTTCATTTGTTTTTCGTACTGTCAAGATGAGTGAATCTAATGAAGAAATTCGATACATTTTAAAATTTTACTACAAAAAAGGTAAAAATGCAAAGCAAGCCGCGAAAAAAATTGCCGATGTTTATGGACCTAGTGCAGTGTTTGTGAGAGTAGCACGAATTTGGTTTAAGCGTTTTCAATCCGGAAATTTTGATGTCAAAGATGCACCTCGCTCTGGTCGCCCTATTACGGATAAAATGGATGCCATTTTTGAAAAAGTGGAGCAAGATCGACGTATCAGTAGTTACGACGTAGCTGAAGAACTGAGAATTGATCACAAAACAGTTTTGGCGCATTTGAAAAAAGCTGGGTACAAAAAAAAAGCTCGATATTTGGGTACCTCACGAGCTCACTGAAAGAAACCTAATGAACCGTGTACTCATTTGTGGTTCTTTATTACGACGTAATGAAACCGTATCATTTTTGAAGAAGCTGATAACTGGTGATGAAACGTGGATCACGTGCGAAAAAGGTCGTGGTCAAAGGCCGGTCAGGCTTCACAGACTGTGGCGAAACCCGGGTTAACTCGCAATAAGGTGATGTTGTGTGTGTGGTGGGATTGGAAGGGCATTATTCATTATGAGCTATTACCACCAGGCAGGACTAACGATTCTGAACTCTACTGCGAACAACTGATGAGATTAAAGCAAGAAGTTGAGAGAAAGCGGCCGGAATTGATCAACAGAAGGGGTGTGGTGTTTCATCATGATAACGCTAGACCTCACACATCTATAGCCACTCAGCAAAAATTAAGAGAGTTTGGCTGGGAGGTGTTAATGCATCCGCCGTATAGTCCTGACCTTGCACCTTCAGATTTCCACCTGTTTCGGTCTCTTCAGAATTCTTTATGCAATGTTAGGTTAACATCACGAGAGGACTGCCAAATCCACTTGTCGCGCACGGTATTTTGATGAGAAGTCCCAAAATTTTTATAGCAATGGGATCATGTCCCAACCTACAAGATGGCAAAAGGTTATCGAACAAAATGGTACATACATACTTTAGTTAAATTTAAATAAAGTATATTAAAAAATGTTTTGAATTATCTTAAAAAATGCGAAGAAACTTTTTCCCCAACCTAATATACGTAGTATTATTACATATTCTCTGCTACAGGGTTATTAAATATGGTTCGGTATGGGTTAGGTATTTAGGTACCTACATTTAATATTTAGGTAGGTACGTGCAGTACCTACCATAATAATAATAATCCATATACATTGGACTAATTGGCCACATTGGACACATTGATGGTGGGGGTGGTAGAGCTCCAGTGACGGAGATTGCGGGCGTAAGCACCACCGCATTACCTAAAATACTTGCCGCTAAATGGTAGTGTTCAGCACTATCGTGTTCCGGTGCCTGTAATTTCCGGCACAGAGGCATAACACCTAAGACCTCAGAAGTGGTAACGCATCTGCATTTTGACCTTGGTCTTTGTGAGGATGTCTATAGGCTGCAGTCATCACTTAACATCAATGGGAACTGCACGCTTGTTTGCCAAATTCATTACATAAAAAAGGGGAACACTGTAGTCTATAAAAATCTACATAAAATATCGGTATCTACCTATTTCAAGCATTTCAATAGGCAATAATAGGCATATACTACACATAGATGCTATGATTTCGGGACCGTACATTACCTACCTACTACATACATTACAGTGCCAACACCCTCCAGCTCCTTCACTGACACTCAAATAGGTACATTGATTTGTTTTACTATTTATTATTGAAATCAAGTCATACGGAAATGAAACTGTAACAGTAACCCAGTAAATTGGAATTGGACATGGCCCTGGAATGTCCGGATAGGCCTTAACGTTTGGAAATCCTTTACAAGCATTGAGCGTAATAAAACTAATAAATTAAAATTACTACAAAACATACAAGCTTATATAGGTAGGTTTACACAAAATAAAAATTAATGTAATTAAGGAACATTAATTTCCCCGATATGACACAAAAATACGAGTGTGCGACCACACGACTGAAGTAAAACTTCTTTAGCTCCATCTTTTATCTTCACTAACTTATATATTTTTCTCAACTTCCGTTTGTTTCGCACAAACACCTTTTTCGTAACGCTCTCGTCACGCCAATATTCTCTGGTCATGCATTCATCAGCTTACTTGTGGCTTAGGTACTCTCCCCAAGTCAAGCGTACCTACGTCAGAGAATATGTAATAATACTACGTATAGAATGGACACTTCGACGTCCCGCCCGGATTTGCCCGCATCACTCAACCCCTTCCCCTCTTATGGGCGACGGTTGGTATTTTGTACGTGCTACGCACACAGGTGCGCGTGTAAATACACGTCACTGATTGATGAAACCCAACTAAGCGTTTGTATGAAATTTTGGCGGAGTGTCCGCGGTGTGCCGACGTATAAAAGTTTTTTTTATGTAAGAAAGGTGACAAACAAGCATGAAGCTCACGTGGGTGTTCAGAGACTGACTGCAGCCTATAGATATCTACAAAACTAGAGGTCAAAATGCAGATCCGTTACCACCCCGGAAACCTAAGTAGTTATGTGTCTGTAATGCCTACCCAGTTATTACGGAGCCATAGGTACGGCCAATATCCTTCGCATCTGCCACAACAAACCAATATATTTGATGTTGATATACCTTCTGTCGGCTTAGTAGGTATGTATAGTTTTCTTCATCTATGCTGACGCCGAATCTTTTCTCCGGTTTTATACCAGCGGTGATTACGACGTCATCACCCAACTGGAAATATAATTATGCTCTGTGACATGCTATGATCTGATCAAGTAATAGTTATGCATCTATTGTTATTCATTGCATCCTGTAAATCGTATGTATTAACATATTGTTTATGATAATGAAGAACTAGTTGCCTGGAGACTAGTGGTTGGTACGATCACAGAATAATTAGTATGAATGGGTAAGATCATTGTGAATATTGTGATTAATCACCGCACCTTAGGGTGTAACTGCCTCGGTAGCCTAGTGGTAGCAGGCCACTACTACTACGCTGAGGTCCTGGGTTCGATTCCCGGGTAGGGGGTTATCAGACATAATGGTGAAAAAGCCTTTATCTCCGCTTCTATTGGGATTTTTCCATTTTCTGGAAATTTCCCAGTACCTCAAAGTTTGGTAATGTGCCCGGAGATGTCAACAGGCTCGCCACCTGTTACATGGGCCAAAACGTAACCGGCGAATCGTAGGTGTTTGCATGTATGCTTGAATGCATGCATTTACCTCTGCCTACCCCTTCGGGGATTACAGGCGTGAAGTTACGTAGTTGCCTGGAGACTAGTGGTTGGTACGATCACAGAATAATAGTATGAGTGGGTAAGATCATTGTGAATATCGTGATTAATCACCGCACCTTAGGGTGTAAAAGATCGTTACTGCTGTAAGGCCTAAATTTCCTAATTATGTCATTAATTGGTAAGTGAGTAGGTAACATATGGTACCTAATATTAAAGCACTCGAAGATTGAATATCTTCTCTATAGATTTTTTTTATGTATGAAAGATGACAAACAAGCGTGTAGATCACATTGATGTTAAGTGATGACTGCAACCTATAGACATCTACATAAAAACCAGAGGCCAAAATGCAGATGCGTTGCCAACCCTGAGACCTAAGGTGTCTTGCCTCTGTGATAGTTGTTACGGCACCATACATTACTATCTAACCGGAACACGATAGTGCCAAACAATACCATGTAGCGGCAAATAGATTAGGTAATGCGGTGGTGCCTATGCCCTCGAGTTCCTACACTTAGAACTCTACAACCAATAGATAAATAAAATGTTTTATCTTTTTAGTGTAGTAATGTCAGATAGGATAGGACCTTGGAGTATTTAATACTCAAAGGGTACGACCCAAATGGTCTTTCAATTTTCAGGACTTTCCGCATTTTGAGAAATGCCAATAATTTCGATTATCAATAAATTAACTAGGTAAGGTAACTAGGTCAATTGTTTAGCCTTATTATGGAAGAAAAATAAAATCGTTGAGAGAGTAGTTGATTTTCCAATGATGGATTGTGTATAATAATAAATATAACGATGGACGAGATTTAACCGAGTAGATCGCTTACGATCTACAACAGCCACGGGGCCATGCGCGCTCCTAAAAATCCTAAAAATAGTTATACCATGGGATATTTATCGCATAAAAAAGTGCCTGATGGGATGCTGTAGAACAGTGTCTCTCAAACTTGCGTAGATGCATTGCCACTTCTGAGGTCTAAGTTATTATTCCTCTGTAGGTACCAAAAATTACATGGCCGTATGTCACTTGATGTAAAGATATATAAATAGTAATATAAATCTCATAAACGAGCTTGCTAATCCAAAAAATAATAATTTAGAGTTGACAAACATAAATCAGAACTTTTGTTTAAAGTAAATAATTTAGTTCCAAATCACACGACATGAGGTCAATTTGAGACGTCAAAATTCGCTCGATCGATTAAACTATTTATTGGTTTAGACTTAATGGTGCAAACAAAGTAAATTATTTGCAAATATTTTATGTTTGCTAATATAATAATCGTTTGAATAAAATTGATTATAGCTCTACAAATCTGAGACTTAATCGATGTAAATACCTACCTAATGCATGAAGGAATTTCGTTAAAGTTTTATATAGGTAGTAAGTAGTTTCAATTGTTCGAACATACTCTAAAAAATTATCTACATACTTACACACAAACTCTACAGATTTTAAAAAGTAGCGGCTCACCCCGGCTTTTGCTCGGAGGCAATTTTACCTACATTACCTACTACTAACGTTGCGAAAGTGGTTATTTTCCCACTAACCGACCCTGCTATATCTGTTTCATTCATACTATCAACACCAAAAATGAATTTCGAACACACAAACATAATGTGAGCATCTACGTCCTTAAAAGAACCCTCATGCAAAATGAAAGTCCTAGCACTTGAGTTTCAGACATTTCGTGATAAGTAACCCTTTCCTTTTATATATATGTATTTTATTTACTTGGATATATCTGAGACATTTATGGTCACTGACGTACTGTGCCTACTGATTTCATAAACTTCTTGATGACATCACACGAAGAGTTTCCAGGGCTGAGATCATCAAAATATCTTTGTATCCGGAACATTTATTACAAGAAGTTGCATGTTTTTGATAACATATTATAAAGTGTGACGAGGGATAAAGTGCCGGCAAATTCTTTTTTTTTATTGTACCTAATGCAAGTGGCAAACAAGCATGCAGTTCACATTGATGTTAAGTGATGACTGCAGCCTATAGACACTTACACAAAGACTTAGGTCAAAATGCAGATGCGTTACCACTCCTGAGGCCTAAGATGTTATGCCTCTGTGCCGGAAATTACAGGGCAGTACTTAACCAACTGATCTGAACACGCCCGCGAGCCCCGTCGCTATAGCCACCATAAATCAACACATCCCAAAACAAGTAGGTACCTAAATAAAAAAACTGGATTGTATTTTTGAGAAAAACAAAACTTATAACATAATACCGCCACATTATACATCAGATAAGGGAGTACAGTTGACTACGGTTATTTTAGTACAATACTTGGTAAGTCCCAAACAGTGGTCGTGACATCGCCAACGTGCGCCGGCGCAAAGGAAAGCCGGCATTAACAATAACGGCACGTATGTCAACGCTCGGCCAACAGAATGTTCGAGATTTACATTAAAAATGCCTCTTCATAGTTACATACAAGGTCTATGGAAATCAAATATGGAAAGCCTTCCAAAACGTTTGTAATTGTTTTTTTATGTAATGAAAAGGGCAACCAAGCATGCGGTTCACATTTGCCTCCGATGGCAATCGCCGCGGGGGCAACTGGAAATAATTCGTTCACAGTGAATGTTAAATGATGACTGCAGCCAGTGCAGCCTGTACTCATCTAGACAAAAACCAATGGTCAAAATGCAGAATGCACCCCTGAGACCTTAGTTGTAATGTCCATGTGATATTTATTACGGGCCATACATTCATCTGACCAGAACACGATGGTGTTGAACACTACCATTTATTAACAGATAGATTAGGTAATGCAGTGGTGCCTACGTCCTCGAGTTTTGGAACTCTACCGCCAGTAAAATAGTTTTTGGTAGAGCTTTGAGAAGGTTAAATAATATGTACGGCCCTGTTATTTCCAGCACAGCGGCACAACAACTTAGGGTGAAATTCACAGATCGCACTACGACTTTACTTTGAGCAAAGCACGCTTAGAACTGTCAAAACCCATACTGGACTGACGACCTCAGGAGTGGCAACGCATTTACATTGAAATCACAGAATTTTATGTAGATGTTAAGTTACATACACAGAGTTCACATTGATGTTCAATGTGAACTCTGTGTATGTTTGCCACTTCGTGTCATAAAAAAAGAATACATGATAAATGATGCCACCTCACAAGCCTTGTGGTCGAGCTCAAGTCACAGAGCAAAAAAACTTAGGCCTTTGGAGCATACTTTGAACTTATAGCCTGCACTGGCATCATGGAGTGTGTTGGACAGATACAGATAGAGGAAAAAAATGAGGATAGGTCGGCAGGGGCGGCTCTAGCTCGTATAGCGCCCGTGTGCAATGAAATCCTGGCGCCCCCTAGGCCTCGCTTCTGTCATATCATTGTTGTACCGAGATGGTCCAAGACGATGCTCTTAGCTGTTATAGGGAGCGCCGCGGCGCCCCGTAACAGGGCGCCCGTGTGCATTGCACATGCACACCCTGCACTTTAGGTTCAGCCGCCCCTGTAGGTAAGTCATCATCATCATCATTTCAGCCGAAAGACGTCCACCCTTTGTTAGTGTTGTCCAACACTAACAAAGGGCTCCTAAAAATCATATGCGGTGATATGCCATAATCACCACGCTTGGCATATAGGGGTTGGCAATCGAAGTGGCAGTATCGCGGGCCGCTGCTGCCAACCCCGTGTTCTAGCATTTACCTACCACCGCCTGATATAATGGTTTGGTTTTTCTGTTCTGTGGCTTGACCGTCATTGTTTGGTTGACTGACTGCATTAGTGGAAGAGTTTTTCTCCACCAGTGGGCCGTAGATCGACGCTTCTGATTGGTAGGCACAGTCAGAGAACTCTCCGGTCTTTCAAAATCATTCAAAAAATTACCTTTTAGCGCCACCTCATAAAACACACATAATAATATTCGAGAGAGATGGATCATTTATACAGTTTTAATATAATCTTCCATTGCCTCGGTCCAGTGGTCCCAAGTCGATCCCCAGCTCGAGCTGTAATTGGATTTTTTTTTGTTAGAAAATTCTCAGTAAATAGTAGTCCAAAGTCTGGTACCCATGCCGCGGCGAGCCCATAAAGCCGTCGGTCCTGCGCCCGATCCCACTCCGGTCGTGTCCGATTGCCGTCCCACCGGACTATGAGTGTTAGGGAATGGGGAGTTAGGGGGTGCATCTGTGTTTGCGCATACACTATAATATCTCCTGCGCAATTAGATAGTCTCCGCTGAGAAGACCGTCATGACCGAATTTAGTTCTGGAGGACATTATTGTTATAATATAACCTTATAGGAACTATGATTCCTGTCTATGATTACATTATATTTCTAGTTCCATGATTAAAATTCATCAAAATCAGCTCACTGTCTATATCCAATTTTTTATGTAATGAAGGTGGCAAACAAGCATGCAGTTCACATTGATGTTAAGTGATGACTGCAGCCTATAGCCACCCACACAAAGAACAGAGGTCAAAATGCAGATGCGTTACCACTTGCACACCACGGCACAGAGGCCTAAGGTGTTATGCCTCTGTGCCGGAAATTACAGGGCCGTAAATTACCACCTGACCAGAACACGATAGTGCTGAACACTACCATTTAGCGGCAAGTATATAAAAATGCTACGTAACGTGAAGGGCACGCGGGTGAGGAAGCTCGCCCTTCAACCTAACCCCGGTCATTTCGGGGTGCCATAGTTTTGGTCTCTCATACAGAGGTAGATATATCACCTCGGTGTCTTGGTACATCTGCTAGACCTAATTTTTATTCTGATGATGACCAACTTTAAATCGTTATAGGTAGGTACACTCTAAAATATTACCTAGGGTTATGTAGAGACTCAAAATACACCAAAATATCTTAGATAGTAGTAAGCCAGAATTAGTCACTTAATACCCATGTTAAGTGTATGCTTTGTTTTGCCACTATTACACTTAGTAATTATTCTAATTAAACATCGTTGTATTATCGTTATACTTAATTAGTAGGACTTCAGTGATTCAAAAAGTGCACTTCGTTCATTGCATTTCCGTGAAGATAAAACGAGATAGAATCTAAATAGGTTTGTAGTTGTATTCATTAAGCGTATTGTACAACTCTCTAGAGCTAGACAATATACAATAATAATAATATAAAATTAATTCAAAACTTATATAACTTGTATACAATTTATGTTCGCATTTGATTCCTCTTTTTTCCACCCACACGTCAAACACGCATGTTTAATGCTTATATGAAAAATATATAGTCACGGTCACGAGTCCATCCCCTAGGCCTTAGGGTGTCTGTATGATTGACGAAAGTGGCTTCCTGCATATAAAACCGTTGCGCGGCGACGTCGCATCAGTTTGTGACCATCATCCGAGGCAAGCACACCACACAGTGAGTACCATCACTTCCTCTAAGTACCTACGACATTATTAATTAATAGTGAGCTTTAGAAAGCAATGAGAATGTGAAAAAAGATCTATTGTCTAACGGAATAAACGGACAACTATACATTTTACGTAAAAAAAAAATTCACATAAAATAATACATACCTAATCAAGGATCAAAATCAAAAAGGTTCGTGGGTGGAACGAACTATCGTAAGGGCAAGGTCACTTTCTATTCATCCAGGGACCGGTCTATTCCTTGGGAGCTTACCTATACATATCGCAATGGTGAGTAAAGGGAAAGTTTATTTGTAAACAATCACACGGTATTTTCTTGACTTCTTGGAAATAATGCTTTATATATACCTATTTTATATACATATTTTACTTTGGAAACGTTTTCTATTTTGTGTTTGTTATTTATATATTAAATACTTGTAACTATAATTTGTAAGTACTTTAGGAACTTGACTTTTTTATAAAACTGTAACAATTTTTAGGTAGGTATATAACTTAACTGAGGTACTTACTTATTTTTTTTTTATATGTAACTAGTCTTTTATATTTTATTCATCGTATACCTTAGTATCTTGTATTTATTTATTTATTTACTTTAATCTTTTTTATAGCATAAAAAAAAACCTTTTTTTTTTTAAATAGAAAAATATTGCACGTAGGTATTTTAAAGCTATAATAATATGGAAATCCCCAGTACCTAATCGGATAAAACCAATAATCGGAATTATGTAAATTTTTGAATTACAAATATTTAAAATAGTTGTACGACAACATTTTTTGTCAACCATGATGTTATACTATGTACATTTATGTAGGTATATCTATTATGGGACGCATAATAAATAATATTTTTAAACGTATGTATTTTTATGACAAAATATTCGTAACTTAAGGTTCATTCACCTTTAACGGGATTTTTAAATAATTCACACGAAGTGTTTATAAATTTAAACATGCCTAAGTAGTACATTTAGTTTAATTTCATAGATTTTTTTACTGTATATCAGTAATGATAAAGCAATCTACAGTTCACATTGATGGTAAGTGAATACAGTAGCCTACAAACATATACATAAAAACCTGAAATTTTAATTTAGATGTGTTACCACTTAACACTTACCACTACCGAGGCCTAAGTTGTTAAGCCTCTGTACCAGAGATCATGAGACTTAAGATTAAATTCATTGTATATGGTGAAATAGTGATGAGATTTTATATATTTCACAATTGATTTTTAAATTCGACGACCCAGTTGGTTCAGCGGTGTGACGTTGTGTGACGACCGCATGAACCGAGGGTGGCGGGTTCAAGCGGGCAAAGGCAAAAACTAAACCCTTTTAGAATCACTCGCTCGTGTGTCTGTCTGTCTGTCCGTCTGTCACAGCCAATTAACTTCAAAACCATTAGGTCGATTAAGTTGATGTTTGGTTCTTTTATGTGATTCAATGATTTATTAAACACTAGCTGACCCGGCAAACTTCGTATTGCCTCACAATGAAATAATGTGTCAAAGGTTTGATATTGTATAGGAAAATGAAATTAAATGTAGGGATTCCCGTGGGAATGAGTGATTTTCCCGCAGTAAAAAGTAGCCTAAATGTTGGCCAGGCTTAGTATCTATACACCACAAACAGTTTCATTCGAATCCGTCCAGTATCTTCGGAGATTAGCCTGGACAAAGGGACAAACAGACAGACAAAAAATTTAAAATCATTGAAAAGTGTTCTAATACTATTTTAACATCGGCCCCAATTGGTTTTTCGTAAATATATACAATGTACAGACACGCGGGTTTTACTGTTTTATTATATGTATGTATGAGCGTGTAGGTGTTTATTTTATCGTGTATTGTTAATAAATTAATACCAAAGGGACTTTTGGAGACTCAAGTTGAAAATTTAAAAGCTAATTCAAACTGCATCGTGTGACATGAGTTTCAAATATTTTTTATCAATTTTAATATAGTTTAAAGTAGTTTAAGAAAATGAACGTAGTTTGACCAGTTCTCCTACATTATATGCAAAATCACTAAGCCTAAAATTTTGAAAAATATACAGGTCTTAGTAAGTAAGTAACAGGCAATTTCTCATTTGTTCTGCGCGCTGTCTGACTCGCCCGATTTTTTATACCTACCTACTATTTAAGTATTTTGACAATTATTTATTATTTTTAGCGTTATTTTGTTAGCTACACGACTTTTATAGGTGGGTGCAATAAAAATAAATAACAATATAAAGTTGTATACATTAAGAAAAACAAGGATTCATTAAAACCCGTTCATGCACGGATATAAAAGACTATTAAAAACCGGTCAAGTGCGTGTCTAAAATTCGCACTATAAAGCTTATAAGTTACGGACAGTTAACTAAATGTGAAAACGATGTTTGCACACCCTTTACATTTTTGACAGACCTATTCATCGATAATCCCACACTATACAGAAAAATAAAAAAATTGTCCGCGCGTTACATGTAGGGGAGGTACCTACCCTAAATATATATTTTTTAATGTTTTTATTATTATTACCACTTTGTCGGCGTGATTAAGGTGTTTACTTGTGCCAAATTTCAAGTCTCTAGTACCAATAGTTTTTGCGCTAAACCGCGGGCGGACAGACAGACAGACAGACGGACATGGCGCAACTATAAGAACTTCTTGTTTACTACGGAATCCTAAAAAACAAATTAAAAATAATATATACTCTTGACCTTTCAACTACAGGTCATATCAGAAACAGTGATATAATGCATAACAATGACTAAAAAACTAGTTCTTGTGTCTTTTGTTAAGGTTATGAAGAATATACCTATATTGGTATGATATCCATTTTTTTTTTCACTTTATTTAGCATGAATTAATAATTGAACTAGATACTAAGGACTACCTATAAATTTATTTATTATAGTAACTTCACGCCTGTAATACCCGAAGGGGTAGGCAGAGGTAAATGCATGCATTCAAGCATACATGCAAACACCCACGACTCGCCGGTTACGTTTTGGCCCATGCAACAGGTGGCGAACCTGTTGCCATCTCCGGACACATTACCAAACTCTGAGGTACTGGGAAACTTCCAGAAAATGTTTTGATAAAACTGTAGGAGTGTATTTACACTCCTACAGTTTTATTATAAGTATAGATATAGATTAATTTATACATCGGTAGGGTGTACACATGTGTACCTTCTGTCGAATTAAAACAATAAAAAAGAGATTCTAATGACCAATAGATTGAAGAAAAGCGTAACCATTATGCATTAAGAAAAGGAGAATGTGATAAGGAAATAAAAAAAGAAATTATCGCAAGGTTCCCAACCAGTGGCGTAGCTATACGGCCTTCACCGGGTGCCACCCGTTTGGGGATGACACCCACTCCAGTGATCATCTTTGTTTAAATAACCAAACTTAATAGTAATTCCTTGTTTTTTTTTTGCTCATCCACCCTGGGCCCCCATATTATCTACGTCGCTGCCGCAGACTGAACATTCATTTAATCATTTAATGTATGTTTATATCTACTTGCCTTGTTATAATAATATCTCACAGACGCTTATGACATATACCACGACATACTATTCTATTCTATTCTTATAGTACTGCAGCACTAGGTACGTCACATTACGTTGAGGCATTGGGGTCCCGGTTGTCAGCAAGTTTTTCGTATACAACCTGCTCTAGAGCGGTGCTTTAATGTTAGGGCTTACCTAACTAGCGATTGGCTCTAACTAGAATTTGAACCCAGATTTGATTTGAGTCACGAAGACCCTTAAAATAAGTGGAGCAATTCAATGATTGCTATCTCGTTTTTTGTAATGAAAGCTTGAGCCTTAAAAAAATTATGCGTGTCTGATAGATTTGAAAATGTTTCAAAATTCGAAAAAGTCGTGTCTTTAACCAAAACTGCTACACTTTACACAGTCTAGTAACTTAATACCACAACGCTATCCTGAATATTTTTCATTTTTATCTGTCACTACCTCCAGGGTTGCCAACCGTCCGGTTTTCGACCGGACTGTTGGGTTTTAGAAGGAATTGTTAAGATCAGGTCACTTCCTTCCGACCGCATTCAATTTGTTCTGCCAACAAGTATAAATGTGACGCGCGCGGTGAAGTACCACGACTGCCGCAGCGGAGACTTAACTTCAGTGACTGAATTTGAGTATGCGCATAATTTTTCATTAATATTTACCGTTTTCTTTTTTTCGATTTTGACCAAGTATGATTCAATTAAATTTATTGTCGGCTGTATGGCGGCTGTAAAAGTTGGCAACCCTGCTTCTTACGGCAACTTTTCAATATAAACTTAAAACGATTTTTCTTTTCTTAGAAAATGAAACAAATGTTAGTGTTATTGGTTGTTGCGGCGGCGGCGCACGCGCAGTTCTCCAACGGCCGCATCCTGGAGCCTCCCGCGCCGTCACAATGTGTACAACGAGTCATACACGAACGATATGCTGACAGTAAGTGTTTTCATTACTTTTAAAGCAAATATATGTTCTTAGGTTTTCGCGAGCTACATTCATTGAAATAAAACTACTTTTACGGATTTATCAATCGACAATTTAGAAGGGCACTTTGGCTCCAGGGGAAGACAAGTTGGTATTGTAATATTTTATTTTTCGCAATAACACATGCGTGTAAACTTTAGAAATTGAAGAACAAAGGATAAGAAAATTTTGACTTCGGGCAGGAATCGAACCTGCGACCTCAGGACAAACAGTCCAGCCGCTTTACGACTAAGCTATCGAATATGGTATTGTTATGGAAGGTATCAGTCAGAGCTGTTAATAAGTCTCGTGGGACTACTGTTTCATTTAGACTGCCCCGATATCCGAATTTTACCGAAAGTATCAGTCAGAGCTGTTAATAAGTCTCGTGGGACTACTGTTTCATTTAGACTGCCCCGATATCCGAATTTTACCGAAAGTATCAGTCAGAGCTGTTAATAAGTCTCGTGGGACTACTGTTTCATTTAGACTGCCCCGATATCCGAATTTTACCGAAAATTTTATTTCGTATTCGGTTACGGAGAGAAAAGTATTTAAGCAAGCAAAATAAAAAAAAATTACTTAAGTATGATTTTTCAAGGTAGTTTGGTCACGTCAATAGCACAGTTTTTTTAACAAGAATTATTGACACCATTACTATAATTGACTTCATAAGCGAAAAAATATAAAGATGTGTTATACCGATAACGCCTACCACTTAAGGTATAATGGCATGGTTCTTCACGCTCGTTTATCTTGAATCTTCATAGCGGATGTAGGTAGGTACGATAAGAGATAACCTGTCTTGAGAATTCTTAAAACATGATAAAAAGAATAAAAATATTTTTGAACGAAACTTACCCAAGAAAGCTTTGTGGAACTTTATAATAATAACTGTAAGTATCTTTTTCTTCATTCTGGATGACCCTATGTTAGCTTTTGAAGTTGGCTCCTTACTTTAGGTATTAACATAAAAAAAAAATCATCTTGACTTCTTAACACAAGGTAATTTTAAAACACTTCTAAAAAAAATCACAAAAAAGTACGAAGTTTAACAGATTTGAAATATTCTCGTGTGAACCTAAAGAACATATTTATTTCCTAGTAGTTATTAAAATATTTTACCTTGCCGGAATAAAAATTATTCTTGCTATCGGTGAAATAAAAAAAAATATTCCGGCAAGGTAAAATATTTTAAATAAGTAGCTAATAGATTTTTTTAGCGATTTCAATGTTAAAAGTAGTTATTATGAAATGAATTAGTCCTTAAATGTTTGAAATTGTCTTAAAAATTGCCTTGTACTTACTTACCTTTAATTAAATTTGAAGGATGTTTTAATTAGGTTAGTAAATACAACTTTATTCATCACAGACGACTTCATTGTACCTCGCTAATAAATTTGTAAATAGTGATGAGCAATGCTATCAAACTTGTTGTACTTTTTCATAAAATGTACATAATATTGGGTAGGAATTTAGCACGGGATGTCTCGCACGCTCGTGAAACATAGTGAGTCATCGCTCTGTATATAGTTATGCAGTATTTTGATCGTAAGCAAGATGGCCCGGATAGCTCAGTCGGTAGAGCATTGGACTTTTAATCCAAGGGTCCAGGGTTCAAGTCCCTGTTCGGGCGGGGTTATATTTTTGGTAAATCATTAAACTGATTCGAAGTGAACAAAAATGTAGTTTTATTGTTTGTCGTAATATATTTATTTACTTATGTAATTATGGATTGTTAATATTAAAATGTTATTTTTTTAATCGCAAATCTTCTGAAGTGTTTTACCCATCGTTTTGTTTTTATTACACAACGTTTTATATATAGACATGTTTTCATTACATTGATACCTACTTACTTTTTTTAGCATGGGGTCAAAAGTCTTAGGAATCGGCGTGCATGTATGAAAAAAATGATGAATGTAAAAGAAGTTAAAAGGTCAGGGTAATCCCGCAGATTTTGTATAATAAAATTAATACCAGAAGATATTTTAATCGTCATTACAACATGCAATCATAATCTTGAATTGCAAACTTTCATAAAAAAACGCAAAGGAAAATGGAGTCACAGTAGGTAAAATAGGAAAACACTCTCACACGTCTCAATTAAATCATAACCCAGTATTGAATGTCACAATGGCATCAATGAATAGTTTTTTGTAGACGTGAAAAGTAACATTATTCTACCTACCCGCGACCGACATTGTCGGTTCCCATCAACATTGTCGAGTCGCTATCACAATAGAAATTGCATACTTTTGTACATTTCATTTTTTTACTTCTTAATTGAAACTAGAGTGTCAATAACTAGGTATTTTATTTTATAACTTTTTTGAGAAATTTATAAGTACGCATTAAATTAGGGGTATTGTGTATACCTACATTATTCATATATAAAAAATAAAATGGGTTAATTCGGTAAACTGATAGGTGAAGGTCGACCCAGGTTCGGCTCTTAGGGCGAGATTCACAGACCGCACTACAACTTTACTTCGAATCTCGCACTTATGGTGAGATGTCGGTGAGTCGGTGAGAAGTGTGCGTTGACGCATACATTTCCGAACCTTCCATTTTTCACCGATTATCGGTCGGGACGCACCGATTTTATTTTTCACCGACTTTTTGTAGGACGGGGGCGTTGCACTATGGCTATCAGTACGTTCTATTTTCCTCCAACAAAAAATCGGTTACCGATTATCGGACGTGGGCAGAAGAGCCCTTACTCTGTGGCGAGTTTTGCTCATCGAATAAAGTAGGTATACGATAAACAGGTACTTGCACTTACAGTTTTCTATAAAAAATATTACTTATACATTCAAATATAAGCTAAAAGAATTCAACGAAATACTAAAAGCGTAGGTACATACTTAGGTACTTCACAAAACTTCGAAAATATTCAGTGATACCATCATCTCTTTTCTATACCTACCTATATTATAACTTTCGCTTCTGAGGCTAATTAGTTATCTACCTGTCAGCAATTTTTGTGCACTCAAATACACGATTAATTAAAAGATTACTTTTATACTGCGCTATTAATTAAAGAAATCATAAAATCTGCCGAGTAGAAATGGATATATCGTTTAATTACTTCCATTATCTTTCAATATGATGTCTCACTGTGAGTAATTTTAATATGTAATGCTTTATGAAAGTTAAACTATGAATAGCATTTATGTTAATAAAAAAGGCAAACACACTATCTATGGTAAAGACGCAAGACGCAACGAAATAAGAGAGAAATGCTACAGCTGACATATACAAAAACTGTTGGCACCTGTCTACCGAGTAATTTATCTGTTTTGGAGTCTTAAATATTTCGAAAAGTAACACTTAATATCTGGTCTTATTTAGGGCATAATACGATAGGCAACGGACTAGTATCACCTATTTTAAGTACATGACAGGCCAACATACCTATACCATCGTGTAATCGTTACAATAACGGAATTCGAACGTTATGGTATCAGATCTAGGCTTCCTAAATTCAATGCGGGCAACATTAATCACTTTTATCAGTACGTTTAATAAAAAAGCGGGTGAAAGTGTAGGTATATCTATTTTCTTGTCACCAGACAAAGGATACTTCTTCTCGTGGCGTGACCCTGCGTTGCAAGGCGTGGAAGAGGACTGGTTGAGTGCGAGGAACTACTGCAGGCAGCGCTGTATGGACCTCGTGTCCTTGGAGACCAGTGACGAAAACGAGTGGGTGAAGGCTCGCATTGTCCAGGATAAGGTAAGTCTCAACCCAAAAACATCTCTACAATAATCTTCTGGAATATCAAAAAATAATAAAAATAGATAATATACAAAATATAAAAATATTATCTTCGGCGCCCTGTTCCCCTAGAGGACCCATGATGGGTTGCCCGCGTAAAAAAGGACTGGTTAGGTGCGAGTAACTACTGCAGAGCTGCATGTTTCCTTGGAGACCAGCGAGTAGGTGAAGGCTAATTGTCCAGGATAAGATGAGTCCAGTCAAAACGGTAACACGATTTTATCTTAGAAGATAAATAAAAATCTATTTCTAGAGAAACATATTTTTCAGCTTAATTACCTACCTATGTTCAACTGCATATAATCCACTCTCACAACGCCAGTAGTTTACATGGGTGGCAGTAGATAAAGTAGATCTAAGTTAATTAAGGCACATAGGTAAAACGGTTTTATTGCTACATGATATGTTATAATAATATCAATGTAAGTAAAAGGGTCACTACCTCAGAACATGCCAATGTTGCATATGCACAGATAGGCGGAAAATTAAAATAAATATGTAATTGATTAATTTTAATTATTTCGCCTTAATCGGACGTGAATAAAATGGGCGCGAAAACAGTTTTTAAAATTAAAAATTATAATATATGTCCATACTCAGTTACGTGTGGGCAATGAGCTTATAAATACATTGTAACATCATTGCGTGTGGCTATACATAGAAAACACACATGCCTGCCCATCATTTAATTTCCACCTATATACTTCGAACGGATATCTGAAAATAATTGCTTTTTGTCAGCAAATTGCTTGCCCATAACTGATGATAAAAATTGGTACCTATTTACCTTGGCAAATCAATACCCCAAGAGTAGGAAATGAGTAATTAAAAGAATGTAATTCATTAAAATTAAGGTGAAACGGGAAATACAAAGAGATAATGACAATCATGTCCATCCTTGACCGAGATGACTTCTGAGTACTTCTGAGTAGCATTTTACAGTCAGTCATAACGATTTAAAACGTAGTTTAAAACATTCTGCCGATCGGTGAAAATATACCTACATTTGCGAGCTATAAACTGGAATCACAAAAATGGGGTCGTTCAATCATGTGTTGTTATTGTTTTATTTATATTCTTATCCTTCTTATATGTGTGTGATTCCAGATTAAAGCTCGCAAGTGCATAAACATTTCCTGATATTCAACATATTTTTACCGGAATTAAAATGGTATTTTGTTAACTTTCCTACCAGTCAACAACATTAGAAGCCGTTAATACAAATCTTTAATTTTAAACAGTTTGTGGAGTAAATATTTTTTTTTATTTTTATGACACTCATTTATTAAAATTCACATTTTATATTTTTTTACATATACATTAAAAAATAAAAACAAAACATATATTTAAAAAAATATAAAAAGGTTGCCACCGGTAGCGGGAGCAGGGTTATTTTTATTATTATTATAAACATGTTATTCTCCTGTACTAGAATTATTTTTAACACCGTTCATAACAATGTTCTTTATGTTCATAGAACAAAATTCCAAATGAATGAATGTTGTAAAAGTAGATTTTTCACCTTTCATGTAGATAGGTACATACCTATCTTCCTTTTTCTCTGTAAGTGTTGATACGATCCTTTACTTTTTATATAAATGTCTGAGATAAGCGTAGGCTTTATTTCATATTAGGTATGCTTATTTGCCATTTAATAAAAAAGAAATGTTAACTAATAGAAAGTTCGAAGATCTATAACAAATTCGGATACGTGCACAAATTCCTTAATGACTTGGCAACAATACGGAACAATATGCGATCCGAATTCTGTATTGTTTTTATTGTCACAGCCGTAATTTTAGAACAATGGTGGTAACAATCAATTTTCTTAAGTTTCACTATTATAAGCGTATCGTGGGAAAGTTATTAGTGTGAATTAGACACTTGTTTTTACGGCATACGAATTAGATATGAACTACCTACTTCATTGATCGATATCTGATTTATTCACAATTAAAAATGTCGTTGGGAAAATAACGGTACTGGTTTTAATGGAGCTCGATGATTATTAGTCTATTCGTCTCTGAATGGTAGTGATCGTGAGCAGGGTAAGGTGAGACGGTATAAGGCGTGGGCTGGTGGGCCCCTGCCAACGGCCTAAACCTCGCGCTATAGGAAAATATTTTCTCCAACTTTACCTACTATCAATTGGATGCATTTATCTTCTCATACCCTACAAAAACCCTTAGGTAGGTATGATATTGCAATATTGAATATCATACCTACCATATAAAAAAAAACAGAAGACCAAATATTCCTGGTGGTAGAGCTTCAGTGACGGAGCTCGCGGGCGTAGGCACCAACGCATTACCTAATATAGCCGCTAAATGGTAGTGTTCAGCACTATCGTGTTCCGGTCAGGTGGTAATGTACGGCCCTATAATTTCCGGCACAGAGGCACACCTTAGGCCTCAGGAGTGGCAACGCATTTGCATTTTGACCTCTGGTCATTGTGCAAGTGTCTATAGGCTGCAGTCATCACTTAACATCAATGTGAACTGCATCCTTGTTTGCCAACTGAGGCCAACAACATTTTGTTAAGTACAAATCAATGCATAATTAATAGGTAAATAGAAAACTGGTATGTCTGTATGCTTATACATATTGTTACCATCTTGGACGATCGCTAACATCGAAAAAGATAATACTTAATTAGGTATTAAATAAATAATAAATTCATGTTTATTTGAAGAATAAACATCGGTATCGTTTCAACCCGATACCGTATGCGTAGTATAGGAATTGTCCTACAGAATCTCTATATAAATAAAAATGAATCATTGAAATGTGTGTAGGCACATAACTTCCAAACAACTGCACCAATTTGTGCAGCACTATCATGTTCCGATTAGATAGTAATGTAGTAACTATCACAGAATTCACAGACACATAACAACTAAGGTCCCAGGGGTGGCAAAGCATCCGCATTTTGACTTTTTTATGTAGATGTTTATAGGCTGCAGTCATTACCATCATCACTGCATGCTTGTTGGCCATCTTTATCAGATAAAAAAAAGAAATTAATTACTAGTGTAATGTAAACTAGGCATTTAATTGGATTTTATGTGGACGATGACATCACTAATTATCAATAGAGTCAGTGTCGGGTGCGCGCGCGTCGATGTTTTCTTCTTGCGGCTCCTCGCTCAGCTGCATAACGGATTGGGGCACAAAGTCCCAAAGTATAGAATAGAAAACAAATGTTTTTTCTTCGATGGAATTGTCCATGAAGGATTTAGGTGGTATAAACACTAAGCTACTGTAATAACTAAGAAAATCCACGTTTTTCTTTCGTCAATAGATATGAACTCTACGTAAGTTCGAAGGGAGGCGCCCTAATGCATCGGGAAAAATAGGTACAAAGGGTAATCGATCGAAGCCCGCACTGCTTGTCAGTTCACCCGAGACTCAACTGCCTAACTGAATCGCTTTCATCTTCATTCATTTCTTGCTTCATTGACCTAAGGATGTGTCTTTAGAGTCGGTTTATGGGAAAATAACTTTTTTTTTATGTCATAAGCGTGGCAAACAAGCGTGCAGTTCACATTGATGTTAAGTGATGACTGCAGCCTATAGACACCCACACAATGACCAGAGGTCAAAATGCAAATGCGCTGCCACTCCTGAGGCATTAGGTGTTATGCCTCTGTGCCGGAAATAACAGAGATGTACATTACCACCTGACCGGAACACGATAATGCTGAACACTACCATTTAGCGGCAAGTATATTAGGTAATGCGGTGGTGCCTACGCCCGCGAGCTCCGTCACTGGAGCTCTACCACCAGTTAATACTGCTTTCGTAAACCTCTGTGTTCAACGCGTTCAACAAGTAGTTATTAGGTAGATATTATTAAAATTTCGCAATACCTAACCTTTATGTTAATAGTAATTTCAAAAGTAAAATCAAGTTATTTATTGGTCGCATTTTAGTAAAGAAGTAGGTATAGTATATTACCTACCGTCTTAGACCAAATAAGTCGAGTACTGTCTGAGGGTGGGGTCAAGAGTATTAGAAATCGGTGTGCATGTATGTAGAGAATGATGATCGTAGAAGAAGCACAGGACTTGTGTCAGAGCCAGGATGTCTGACGCTCCACACTCTCTGCCTATCCCGTAAGGGACTTGGCGTGAAGATACTTATAGTAGTACTATTGCACCCGTACGAAGCCGGGGCGGGCCGCTAGTAATCTATATTCAATTCAGAGACATTAATAAAAAATGTAGATATCATGTAGGATGCTATAGAAGCAACGTGTCATTGAGAAAATCCGCCCCGCGATTATATCAATTGTTATGTTCGATGCACGCACAATGACTAGGTAGTCCATTAAGATGTGGTGTTTGTTCAGTAAATAACATAAGCATTATTTAGTGACCGCTTTGGCACGGTGTAGCTAAATTCCGGTCAAGGCAAAATATTTGTCTGGTATGGTCTATTGTGAGGTGAGATAATCGTTTTCAAAAAGATAATTTAGCAACTCTTAGGTTATTCAGTGAGTTTTAGTTTTCTAATGACACACATATCTTAATGTGAGATTCACAGACCATAAACCACACCGCGGATACTCCGCAAAAATTCCATACAAACGCTTAATTTGGTTTTGATTTCTGTGTAATAGAGACCAAATTAAGCGTTTGTATGGAATTTTGGCGGAGTATCCGCGGTTTGGTGTCTGCGGTGTGGTCGAAGTGTCCATTCTATACGTTACTATTACATATTCTCTGCCGTACACTACGACCTACAACTTTACTTTGTGAAATTGTTATTCGCTTTATTTGTAACTTGATACGTTAAGTAATTTACAAAATTCTGTACTCATGATTATTTAATAAATGATTTTGGAATTGAATTAAATTAGAATAGTAGGTTTACCTAACCTTACACTCAGATCACTCGAGATCTAACTAGTGACCTAAGCGTAGCAAAAGTGACCTTCTACCACCACGCCACCAGATATCTTTTTTGCCTAACGGTTTCCTTGGTCATAAATAAAAGTTATCAAAACAAATTTTATGTTATAGGTTAAATACATCTGGACATCGGGTCGTCTGTGCGACTTCAAAGGTTGCAACCGTCCCGATCTGCTACCGAACGAGGTCAACGGATGGTTCTGGACCGCAGAGCTCCAGAAACTGGCGCCCACCACCAACCGTCAGCAGAACGACTGGTCCGAGGGCGGCGGCATCGGCAAACCACAACCTGACAACCGAGTGAGTGTCAGAAATTAAGCTGTAGCAAGGCCACAAGTTCATTTGAATCAAATAGGTAGCTGTTGTAAGCTGTAGCTGGTAGCTGTAGCTAAAACCCTTGTGGTACCCGCCGTGCTTGGACCTCTCTTTTTGTAACCTATGTTCTATTTTGACTCTACATAGAGAAAGAGTATCGTTAGAGCGTCGGGCTAGGCAAGGCAGTGTCGTTCGGCCTTCATAAAAGCCAGTTCAGGGAGTGCTGACTTGCTATTTATGTAAATTGTGCTACATTTTCCCCCGGAGCTCTCGATTACACAGCTACGCCACTGGCGACACGAAGATGATGATAGCTGAGTTTTGCTTCATAAAGGTATTCCAAGTGTAGTCTCCATTTTAAAGTAGAACACCTATCTCAGAGGCGTTGAATGGCACCTGGCACGGAAATCTAAGCGTCATTCCAAAAATCAATGAAAGAAAAAAGTCCCCCATAGCTGCGCTATTGACTGACCCATCTACAAGCTTCTTGGTGACGCATCTGCAATTAGACAATTCCAGAACTTAAGTCACCGTGAAATTACGAAATTAGTTAAGCTGTGACGCAACGGCATTCCGCGTAAGTTAAGTAATATTTGTCGTAAAACACCAAGTGAAGATCTGTGCGGATGTCACGCAATGAAAAACGAAAGCGGCTTGAATATTTATGGACCTGCGAAATATTCGCCGAAGGGCGTACCCGCATCCAGCCTACTTTCTACCGGTGCGACAAAAGCTCATCGATATTCGGTGTGCGTCAGCGGCGTATTGTTGGCATCACTTTCCCCGCGAGTCGCGAGCCGCGGTGCCCGCGGTTGCTGCGCCCGCGCACACGTAACTTGCGGTCGTTTAGATCATCCGCATCCGCTTGCTGAACGTTCAAGGCCTTACGTTATTGTTGATTTATGTAATATACGACTGTCGTTGAGTATTATGATCATTGTGCGTTGTGCGTACTTCCTCGCAGCCACCCATTTATATTTTATAGGTATCTACTCGGCACAACACAAATAAAACATTAGCAATAATGCATCGTTAGCCCTATCAAGACGTCGTATATCTTTGAATATATTTACACTATTTGAAAAACATTTGTTTATGATTAATGTATGTATGATAATTCTTACAATTCTGACTTATAAGGACCTACTATTATGTTACCTAAATGGTGGAACGAGCTTTGTGTGATTGTGCAACTCCCTCTGAGATGTTCCCTCGGTGCTACAATATGGGGTTCTTCAAAAATGGCATGCAAAGAGTCCTTCAGGGCTGGCAGCGCGTTGGTAAATTCCTTGGAACATTCCCTGTTGCGAATGATCCTAAACGACCGTGACTACTTTCCATCAAGTGACAGGTCTGCTTGCTGTCCACCTCATGACATAATAAAAGTTTGTAAAAATTTTTATCTGTGGTGGTAGCAAATCGCACCGATAAAAATACTTAGCAGTTGGTTGCACCGGGTAGCGTAGCGTTGTGCGGTGCGCGGGTGCGAATATTGTACCTGCTTTCACGCGAAAAATAATTAAAATCAAAACCAGAGACCAATGTAGCAGTGGGTAGTGAGTGGCCTGCTTACACTAAACAACCGACTCAGTTGTAGATAACGATACACGTGTACGATAATGTTTAGTTTACTGTAGGCACAGGCACCACCGCATTACTTTATAATTATACTTGCCGCTAAATGGCAGTGTTCAGCACTATCGTGTTCCGGTCAGGTGGTACGGCTGTAATTTCCGACACAGAAGCATAACACCTTAGCCATCAGGAGTGGTAACGCATCTGCATTTTGACCTTGGTCTTTGTGTAAGTGTCTATAGGCTGCAGTCAGCACTTAACATTAATGTGAACTTCATGCTTGTTTGCCTCTTCCATAACATAAAAAAAACCTACATACAATTTTACGGGTGGAAGCGCTCCATTGATGGATCTCAACGGCGTTGACATCATCGTGATACCTATAACCATCGTGATACATATACCTATATCTGCTAGCAGCTAAATGGTAGAGAATAGTAGATAGTACTCAGTTATAGATGCACTTTGTCTTTTTTTAGAGATTTTATTCTCTACGATGAAGAAAGCAATGTACAGCGAAACAACGCGAAACTAAAGTGGGGCATTCACTTCCCAGTTGCCTCCGGTGGCAACTGGGAATAGTAGTGGTCAGCGCATCAGCGCTATCGTGTTCGGGTGGTAATGTACGGCCACGCCAACACAAGTACATAAGAGCTTAATTAGACCTCGGGCAGTATAGATACTGTGCCTCGGGTGCAGCAACGAATGCATCTTTATATGCTATACTAGCTGTGCCTGCGACTTTGTTCGCGTGGAATAGTGACTTTGGGACTTTGGGCAGCGCTTTTGGATATAAATTTTGGGTAGCTCAAAAAATCTACTGTACAGTATGCTTCTCTGTACACGATATTAGATGGCCATCGCCACTAAAAACCACCACCACTACCAACACCACCAACACCACCACCAGAGTCACCAACAACACCAATGACACCAACGACACCAACGGCACCAACGACACCAACGACACCAACGACACCAACACCATCAACGCCACCAACGCCACCAACGCCACCATCACAGTACACACACACTTAAACCGCAAATCGAATAAGCCGTTTCTGAAATTAGGCTGCACAAACACACACACACAGAGACATTTTTTCCGGGCCAAAAAGTACCCAGTGTTGAACAAACAGACAGACAGACAAAAATTTTTCTAATCACATATTTGGGTTCGGTATCGATCTAGTAACATCCCCTGGTATTCATATTTTTAATGTACAGAATTAACACTTCTACAGTTTTATTATAAGTATAGATTATAGTATTCACTTACCATGCAATGTGAACTTTAGGTAAGCTTGTTTGCCACTCGTATGGCCCCGTTATAGAGACATAAGATCTAAGGTTTCAGGGGTGGCACGCATCTGCATTTGGACCTCCGATTTTTGTGTAGTTGTCTAGAGGCTGCAGTCATGACAACACTAGGCGCTCATCATTCAAGCTCCGTGTTAGCCAAGCTACATATTAGACTCGTAATCACTTTAATGCTCAAACAAATTAATCTTCTCCAGGAGCTGATCCAGGGAGGAGCGGCGGAACACTGCGTGGCCATCCTCAACAACTTCTACAACGACGGCGTCCACTGGCACGACGTGGCCTGCCATCACCGCAAACCGTTCGTTTGCGAAGAGAACGACGCTCTCCTCAAATACGTCCGCTACACCAACCCTAATCTCAGAGTTTGAAGCTAAAAACGGAGATCTCGCGTATTGCAAATGGTAATTTTAATTTATTCCAACAATGCAATAGATTTCGAATATTGTACCTAATGGAAAAACTCAAATTTAGAGAAAACAAACATTTCGTTTGAAATAGATTTTGGTGATCAGCATCAGCTACATATACTGCCGATTTAAATATGTATTATAAAAAACATAGATTAATATCTACTATGATCAAAACACATTCTAGCTTTTAAGTTTTACCTCATTATGTTCATATTTATTGCAATATTTAAATTGAAACACTAACGGCCGGTTTCACCGTACGAAATAGATTATGGTGCCAAGCCAGATTTCCTATGGAAATCCTGTCAAAGCACCGTATTCAAACACAGCAATATGATTTGTGTTATTGGATACCTGTGAAACAGGCACTAATCAATAGGGTTGTCAGCCGCTGTTTCGAAGTCTATTTTTAAGTTGTATTTAAATCTGTCAATAAAGACTGTTATAAATATTTTTGGTTTTGTTATCCTTTACCTTATTTTACGAGTCATAACTCTATTTTCCTTCTTTATCAATACTAATTAGCTTAGACCCCGCAAACTTTGTACCGCCATCGGCGATTTATAAATATTTGCTACTATTTTAAATATTTTTCATACATAAAAATATATCCAATTTAGTGCAGTGGTTTGGAAGTTATGGGCTTACAATCATTTTGGTGATTAATTTTTATTTATGTGGGATAGGTAGATAGTACGCGCAAAGTTAAATACCTCCGTGAAGTTAGATACCTACTAATCGTTGCGAAGGCGATTTTATAGTATAGAAGGGAGGGGGAAAATATGGTATTCGTTTGCTTTTATCAAGCCGACATTGAGTCTTGCTTTCTTTCTCGGCTGTGTGGTTGTCGCGAGCTAAGAGATTGGCGCAGTTTAAATAGCTAAGTACTTAGTGGCATTTAAGTTTCGCACATATTTCAATTAAAAAGCCAAATGTATAAAAATAACTTTAATTTACAATAAAAATGCATAATATACAATGCTATGATGGTACAGTAAGTCGGAGTGTATATTTGAGCATTCTGGATGGCACTTTCTTGATCATTATGAACCAAAGGCTGATGTTGCAGAAGTAAACCATGGCGAGCATCATAGTGATATGTGTCAGCTGGTAAAGACGAAGGAAACTCTGCTTTAGACCAATGCTGCAACAATGATAACTAATATAATAATTGCCAAAGAGGTAAAAATGATAATATACTTTGTTTTAGACCTATTAATCTCTTCAGACACAAGAAAAATATGACAATTGAAATTCAATTGTGTCTCGCCGCCAGGTGGCCGTACAATCCTTGAAGGATTAAAGGTGGTTACCAATTTTAACAATAACAGTCAAAGTTGCCCTTACTCTCCCTGCCCTGAAATTTTTTACCTTTTTTCCACACACATCAATCTTCAGCTTCAGTGCCCTATTTATTGACCCCAAAGAGAGCAAAAATAGGATAAACTTGGATACTATAGCACTTGCATGCAATAAAAATAGAGAAAATTACATATTCAGGAAAAGTTGAAGGGATTCTAAATATAAGATCAATTAAGGCTCATAAACATATTGAGAAAAATCTTGAAGTTAATTAAAAAATATAATTAAGATCAATTAAGGCTCATAAACATATTGAGAAAAATCTTGAAGTTAATTAAAAATATATAATTAATTTTCTATAACAACATTGATCAGTCTAGATTGAATCTACACTTGGATAATTTTTAAGAACAATAAAAACTTACTCTCTGTTGGAAAAGTCTTCAATATTTGACACAAGAGAATCATTTGAGTTGTGAGGGTCAGGCAATAGGGAATATTCCCTATCAAACTGCTCCTGCAAACAGCAGATCCTCTCCATAATGAACAACAAAAGTATCCCCCAGAAATATTCTAAATCAAACACCATGTCACTCATTTTTTTCCTTCAACCATAATAATATGATAGCCAAACTTTGTTTTTATTGGAGGATCAGTATAAACCGGATTGGTGACTGAAGATATTGGCAAAGCAAAGGCTGCATCCTGGAATGGGCCCACCATAGACCCTCGAGTCATCCAACCGAGGTCGCCGCCTTGCCTCGCCTTGTCTTCACTGTACGCTGCTGCTACATCAGGGAATTTTTGTCCAGCTTTCAATTTTTCTAGTGCCTCTAAACATTTTGACTGTTTCTCACACAATATGTGACGTACTTTGACAGCTGTCCCTCCTTTTTTCTCTTTTGCGGCAGCTTCTAAATTTAAAAACAATATGTTTGGTTAGCTAATATGGCAATCATCTTTTCAATAAGATTACGGGAGCCTGCAAAACGCAAGACAGTGAATAATAAAGATCATCAGTTCTTTACTGAAAACTAAATAAAATAGGTACACTAAGTTATTACAAGAGACCCAAGATTTACATTCTAAAATTCCTAACCTTTTGAGTCTCCCGCTGACTTTGCACCGCCACCACCTTTTGCACCACTTGCTTTACCTCCTTTGTCAGGCTGTTTTTTCGGAGGCATACTAAAGAAAACAAAATTAAATATTAGCACAAGCAAGCAGTATTATCTTGTTCCGATACTCCGCCGATAAACAATAAAAATATTAAAAATCTTACCTGTCCTGTCGCCTCGCCTGTCGTTTCTTATTTACTTACTATGGACCGTTATCATATGTACATAAATATATAACTTATGTCCATACAATATAGTCTATTTTTCAATCTCTTGCATAAATAAATCTATTGACTATTTTGTCAAAGATGCCCGTATCTCGTGTCTCGATGACTTATCATTCTAATGTTGCCATATAAAAAAAATTGATTGGTTATTGGGCATGTTTGGTCATAGTAATATGTAGAATTTCCTTCGTGGAAAATCTGATAAAATGCATTCATTCAGTTGAAGTTTGCAATGGAATCATCTAAACGTATAATATGAAGGTATATGAAGTTAGAAGGCGTTTGCTCTCTAAAAAATAAAAATAGTAAGCAACGCAGTGGATATAGTGTGTGCTAAGCATAATGCTATCACGGTGATAGACGCTTGTCTATAGTCAAATCAAATGCCATTTGTACTCTGTTATACTCCTTTGTCTAGGTTATGGGTCTGTGCTTCTTTGTCTCTGGTCAGTAAAAATGTCACATTGAATTTGATTGTTTATTGCTAACAGGATCACGCAATTTTAATAAATTTTGTGGTTTTCCTTACTCTTAATTAAATATTATTTATTTTTATTTGTATAGGATGTATAATCATGTGTTTTATAAGTAATATATAAATGAAAGGTAAGTGCACTTTGTCTGCAGACACCATATCGGGGTGAGATTTTCATATGACGTCTTCAATATTTACATTCAAATATGTTCTCACAATAGATAGATTGCCCTGTGAAGACACCATGGGGATTATGTACGAGAAGCGGCCGTTGAAGAGGCCTCGATTGGGGCCTCCGGACGTGTACCCACAGGAGCCCAGACAAAAGGAGGACGAGCTCACGTCGAACAACGTCAAACATGGGTTTACAACAACACCACAGTCCAGCGACGAATTCGGAACTGCTCGGAATTTCAATTACTCTGCATCGAAGGTATCTTTAGATTGACCTACCTATATTATTTTTAATTAGACTCATTGTCAAGTTCAGTATATTGTTTTGTAGAGACATTTCCTTTCCCATTTTCCATTTACCGAATTCAACCTCTTAGAGGCTTAAGAGGCTTAAAGTGTTATGTATTAAATGCGCTCAGTCAATACAATTTGCGAAAAGATATAGATGTTTACTAATTTGATAGTTGTACCTAATTGTATATTTTTTTAATCAAAAATATCTAGATTGGACAATTCTTCTCTGGAATACTATCTAAGAAAGAGGAGCTAAACACACTTCCAGATTGTGGTAGGAAGAGACCACAGGTGAACCCTAAAGACAACTTTTGGCCTGCCACTGCTCGCACTAAACCACAAATTGAAGCATGGTTTAAAGATTTAGCAGGTTTGTATACACACCTATATTATTACACCACTATTCCGCATTGGAGCTGTGTGGTGGAGTAAGCTCCAGGTCAAAATGCAGATGTGTTACCACTTCTGAGTCCTGAGGTGTTATGCCTCTGTGCTGGAAATTACAAGGCATTATCACCCGACCAGTACACAATAGTGCTGAACACTACTATTTAGGGGCAAGTATATTAGGTAATGTGGTGGTGCTAGGGATTGCAATCCCGCACCTCTTATCAATCTGGTGGATCCGGCAACTTCAATCCGCGGATCCTGCAAATTTAAATTAGCTGCTGAAACGTTTGTGAAGTTTCACGAGAAAGTACAAATTCATTCTAAATCTCATTATTAATAAGATTGATTTACCTTAGCTGTTTTTAGATGTAAGGTTAAAATTAAATAAAACTTGATGTCAAACATTTTAAAAATTAAGGTCTTAAAAAACTGATTTGATTACAAAATATTTCTTACTTACTTAATTAATATTTTGTCAGAAAAGAAATACTTTTGTTGCAATAATATGTGAGATATATTTTGTTATAGTACATTTTTTTAGAATTAGACAGAAGGAAAACCCAGAAGCAGGTATCACAAAACTTTTTGTATATTATGATATTTATGACAGCAAAATTGTCATTGTGTATAATCCGACTTTATTAAAATACATTGATGGGCGTCGTGCGTGCATGATAAAAGTATTCTTTTTAATTTGTTATCATTATAATATCGTATTCCATTCGTTTTGTTCTTGACTACTAACTACATCTTTAGGTCTTTTATAGGAGACGTTTTAGAAAACGCATAAGTTTAATTATTTATAAAATAAATATGTTGCCATTTACTGTTATGTAATTCAAAAAAAGTATTGTTTAAAACCTTACATTTTGAAATAATACAGTATTGTATAAGTATCATTAGTTTTCGGAATAAAGATCGACATTTCTGAACTTTTTACTCAAAACTCACCTAAAAAAATCACCTAAATTCCTTCTGTCTAATGCTAAAAGATGTACTCAATTAAAACTTGATTTTTATAAAACCTGTCAAGTGCGTGTCGGGCCACGCGCAGGGTAGGGTTCCGTAGTTTTTAGGTTTAAATAATGTTAATGTTGAAAAAATAAATAAATATTTTCTATGGTGTTCTTCAAAATTTTCGAGTAAAATACATTTGATTGACTATAACCTACTCGCAAACTTGCTAAAGCCAACTTAAGTGTGATAGTTTTCCTTTTAATTTAATTATATGTAGCTACTATTGTATGTTTGAATTTCTAACAACAACCGTTTAGTTGGTAGAGGGGGAGACACTTGACTCTAACGAAAATTGGCACTTTTAAGCTTATTAAGTCACAAACTGTTAACATGATCGAAAAATGATTTAACCACATCCCTAAATTTTTGAAACCACTCTTTACAGAAAACGAAAAATAAAACATTTATCCGCGCGTTACACACACCTTAAATATTTCTTTTTTTAATGTTTTATTCTACCTTTTTGTCGGCATGACCAAGGTATACTTGTGCCAAATTCCAAGTCTCTAGTACCAATAGTTTTTGCGCCTAACCGCGGACGGACAGACAGACAGACAGACGGACATGGCGAAACTATAAGGGTTCCTTGTTTACTACAGAACCCTAAAAACCTGCAGTTTCAATTGATTTTATAACAATATTTCTAAAATGCGGGATCCGCGCGGGATTGATCAATCCCGCATTTCAATCCCGCGGCATTGAAGAACCTGCGGGATTGCAATCCCTAGATGGTGCCTATATCTGCGAGCTCCGTCACTCTAGCTCTACAACCAGTTAATTTGATCTAATCTTGAAAAATCTTCAATTTTTAGAGTCGTATGATAAGTCTGCATTTTGACCTCTGGTCCTTGTGTAAGTGTCTATAGGCTACAGACATAATTTAACATCAGTGTGAGTGAACTGCATGATTAATTACCACTTTCATTGCATAAAAAAAAGAAAATGAACAAGAACTTGTATCACAGCTTTTTGTTTTTTATATTTAAACAATTACAATTTTATTCTTGTTCAAATATCTTATTCTATGATTTGAACTATGAATAATTTTTTCAAATGCTGTATGGGTTATTTTAGGTAGCAAACCGTTATCACAGCTAGCAAAAAAAGCTCCAAACTTCAATAAAAAGGAGGAAATATTCATCACATTGACTGAATACCAAGTGGCAATGCCGAGAGCAGCTTGGTTCATCAAATTAAGTTCAGCATACACTGTAGCTGTATCCGAGGCTAAAATAAAGAAGAGGCAACTCCCTGATCCTACCACTGGTAATATTTTTCTTTAATTTATAATCTTAAATGGAATTTGAAGCTGCAAATCCCAAATATCACTCTCATTAAAGTAACATTTTAAATCTTTAATTGTTTGTTGTGTTTCCATGATATGTGCCAGAATGAAGGTCACATAGGTAAAGAAAATGTGTTACTTTTTTGAAGACCTTATCTAACCCAATAATTTACAGTACAATTTAATATTATTTTTTAATGGCTGATTGAATAGGTAATGCCTACTATGACTGAGTTCTACTACTTTTAGCTTATTAAGCCTGGGTTGCACCACAATATTTGTTAAAGTTAAAGTTATTGTATCATTTCACATGCTTTTCTAACTTTAACAGATATCTTTAAGTTAGAGAAGGATATGAAATGTTACAATAACTTTATGATGTTACTATAACTATTGGAAATCCCCTAACTATGTTTTTAAACCTAATTTGTGTACCTACTTCATTTTGCCTTTTAAAGTAAAATGAAAAAGGCAGGTAAAAATTAGCTCTTACATAAAAAAAAACATTCTAATGAGGAATTTTAAAGGTTTCTCTTTATTTATGTACTAGCGACCCACCCCGGATGAGTACAGGTAGCATTTATTATAGATATAGACCTTCTTCAGAAAAACCTCTTTCAAACAGGAACAAAATCTGTGCACAACTTTCCAAGATTAGCACATTCATATAGACAGAGAAAATAGGGGTAATGTAATATGTAGTGATTAGGTTAAAAAGCCTCTGTGTTTAGTTTAAAAAAAAACAACTACTTTTATTTAACTTGAAATTACAGAGTGGACAACAACACTGATAAAGTTCCTCAAAGACCAAATACCAAAGCTAGCAGAGTATTACCAGAGTGCTCTCCCAGGTAACATATCGGATAAAACACCTCCATCTCAATCAGGTAAAAAATGTATTATTATATTAGAGATAATATTTCAATTATTGTTTGGCTCTTTAGATTTTTTTGTAGAAAACAGTTTAAGTTACCATATTTTTAAATGAAATATAGAAACAATTATGTATTTTGATATGTTTTGGTCCAATTTTGATAAATAGCAAAGCGAGAAATCGCTCGCAGTTTTAACTGATATTCGATTTCAAGCACGAGTTAATTCTAGTTCATTATCAGAGATATTTAATAAACTCTAGTTCTAACTACGAAAAATCTAAATACTGACTTTTAACTGTAACATATAAATAGAGTTATTTTAACTATTCATTATGTTTAAAGGAATGAAAAATTTGACTCATTAGTTTTGGGCTCTGAAATATTTTTAGGTCAAGGCACTCCTAGTCATAATTCAAGTGGAAATCCTCCAGGAGGCTCTACACCTAACAGTTCTACTGTGCCAAATTCCATGCACTCACCTGGAAATTCCAGCAGTAAGTATTAAAATAATATTAATTAGGACATGCGGTGGTGCCTACACTAAGTTTATAAGAAAAATTTCTGATATTTAAGATGTACCATTTCTGGAATCATTAGTTACACATTGTAAATCAGCAAACAAAACAGGTACATAATACAAACTGCATATAAGCTGAATGCATGCATGTGCTTGTGTCATCAAACTATTTTTTCATGTTATGGAAGTGGCAAACAAGCATGCAGTTCACATTGATGTTAAGTGATGACTGCAGCCTTTAGACACGTACACAAAGACTATAGTCAAAATGCAGATGCGTTACCACTCGTGAGACGTAAGGTGTTCTGCCACTGTGCCGGAAATTACAGGGCCGTACTTCTATGAAAATCTGCTCTTCAGGGAAAAAATTGTTTATGACAAATTTAGTAGTAAACTAAATAAATTAAAAAAAAAGTTTTATTTTGTATAATTATTTTGTTTCAAACACAGCACTAGGATCTTCCACGCCAGGGGGGAGTGAGGGTACTGACTGGCGACAAGCCCTCAAGCTGTGGAACTATTGTTGCCGCCTCGCTAGATACTTACTGGACGAAGGCCTACTTGACAGACACGACTTTCTCACGTGGATCGTTGAACTGTTGGACAAGAGACCACCTGATGATGGACTTCTGAGGTAAGTTTACGTCTGCTTATTTTATGGTGCCGTACCACAAAACGAAATCACATAACTCTTATAAGATCACTGAACTTGCGCGTCTGTCTTTTTGTCCGACTGTCATAGATTTTGTCGGAAAGCACAAGTCCGATTGAGCTGATATTTGGTACACATCTGTAAAAGAGCGGCTCAAAGAAGACTTTTAAAAAAGTAGATATATTGTGTGACATATAAAAAGGTCTTATTGTAAGAATCTAAAGAGTATGATATAAAAATGAAAATTTTTAAAATTATCTATTCTCGGCAACACGAATCCGCGTGAATGCGAGTCCGATTTCAAATTAACGTATAAAAAACGTGAAATTACGGCACAGGCGCGAGTTCGTGTGCTGAGAGAGCCTGTCGCGACGGCTGGCGACCACTTTCGCTAAGAAGGCGGCCGCAATATGTTCCGTTATCCTGGAATAACAATGTACCTTATTGTCGTATGTTTTCCAGTTACAATAAAACAGTGTCTAAAAATCTACAGGCTATTTTTACCGCTGGCGTTGCAACACATGTGCGAGTTCGTTTGCTGCGAGAGCCTGTCGCGACGGCTGGCGACCACTTGCGCTAAGAAAGCGGCCGCAATATGTTCCGTATTGTCCGACACCACGCTACGGACGCTCAACCAACCGGCCGTCTTCAACAAAATCAATGATAGGAGTGCAGGTCAGTGTTATTTTGGTAGATTGACATCTGTCTCCGTGGCTTAGTAAGTAAGACAACTTAGGGGTCATAAAATACGTCACGATAAAATAAACGTTTTCTGACCTCCACCCCCCTATTGTGAAAACTATTACTTCACAAAGGAAAGACCTCCCCGAATATGATAATTTTTGGTAATTAAAAATAGTATTTTAACGAACTGTGAACCCTGTCCCTTCCCGTCACATTTTCTCATGCTCAGTGAGCAACTAACTAGGCATCCTAGTACATATCCCAGGTCGGACAAAAGTGATAATGATTTGTTTTGTGTCATGAAAGTAACAAACAAGCAGCATACCGTTAATATTGATGGTAATTGAACACTGTATAAAGTACCTATAAACATCTTTTTTTAACTACGGGGCAACTGGCTGGAACCTAATAGCGCTGTACACTGACTGCCATTTATAATAATAATAATGGCAACCCATTATACGTCCTACTGCTGGGCACGAGTCTCTCCCCTTTTTTGGGGGAGGCCTGGAGCTTACTCCACCACGCTGCTCCAATGCGGATTGGTGGAGGTGGGTGGGTTAGTGGCCAACCCGCTGTCGGATGTTTTCAAACCGCCCATAAGGCCTCCGACAAAGTTTAACTGCCGACTGCTATCTATCGATAGCAACCAGGACCGAAGGCTTAACGTGCCCTCCGAAGCACGGAAAAACGCATTTTAATTTGCCACTAGCGGTCACCCATCACACTAACCGACCGCGCCCGTAGTGCTTAACCGAGTAGATCGCTTACGATCTACACCAGCCGCCGGGCCATGCGCGCTTCCCGCTGCCATTACTAGTAACCAACTACTGACTGTCAAGTAGATTAGGTGATGCGGTGGTCTACGTCCTCGGGTTCTGTCACTGGAGCTCTACATCTAATTCAAGTAATGAGTTCAATATAACTGGTTCATGAACAATTGTTGTCCGAGTCCAAATATGTCATTATTCTTTAAATTTAAAACAAACTCATAATGCAGCATCAAATAATCAATATCCATTCCACAGAAGCCAACGCCATACCAATGTCACCGGCACCAGAAACGAACGGTGACGTCAAGCCAAACATATCACAAATCAAGCGATCAGGGACGCCAATCGACCAGAGCCAGGGCACTCCCAACCCCAACCATTCCCTCGGCACACCCAACCCTAACCACTCATTGGGGACTCCAAATCCCCTAGGCACACCCAACCCTTCGCAGCCCATGGATGTCCAAGTGAAGGAAGAGAATGGTTCACCGCCAATCGACACCAAAACTACTATCAACACAGTTATAACAGCTGCATTGAATCCCGTGCAAGTGGGTTTCGGCGAGATATTGAACTGTGTCTACCATAGAGATGTTATTATTCAGTTGGCCACTGTTCTACAGGTACGTTGAATAGAATAGGAATATTCTGTCACTTTGAACAGCATATGCAGATGCGTGGGGACTGTCCATTGCTCACATCTTTTACCTATTTTTGACACCTTTGGATATTATGTGGTGAGAATTTAGATTAACCCTCTGGCTCCCTCACCTGAGGTGAGTATTTTTTGGTACATTAAGCACCATGAAAACACAATCTAAACTGACGCCATACCGAAAGAGCGGTAGTAAAAAGTGGGGTGGGCAATCCATCTGCCAAGCGTGGCGATTATGGTATATTCAACACATATATGTTTTCAACATATATATGTTTTCTTCTGTTACGTCTTTCAACTGGAGTGATGGTTAAAGTAAGCGAGGTAGTTTTAAATATTGTCTAGACGAGAGAAATCCGCAAATATAATTTCCACTATACAAGATATCCCAATACGCTCTACCTTGTGATGTTTTGTGTTTTTTTTTTCATATCTCTTCTTTCCCCCTTCGAGTCTTACGTAATGTTTGAACGATCTGTTGTCTAGTTGTAAGTTATTTATCAGGGGTACGTTTCAGATAATCTGCATAGAATGTCCAACTGCCATGGTGTGGTCTGGCTGCGGCTCGTCCCTGCAAGGCTCGCCTCTAGACCTACTCCCCCTACCGCCCTCCGCACTACCTATGCCCCATATGGATTCTGCTGTCACGGAGGAACATAGACGGATGGTGAGATAAATTATGAAATTGAAATTTCTTAGGAAGTGTATAGATTGCCTATAAAACCCTAGTGGTCAAATAGTTTTATGGGTTAGGGTGCCGAAAGGTAAAGTAGTATAATTATTTGTCCAGCTAAAATCTTTTGTTAGTGAAATATATATACGTGAAAACGATCTCAACTGCAAAATGTCACTTTTCATTTACAAAAGATTTACGAGTGACTATCATGGCGACTCCTACAGAAAAAATATTTAGGTTAGGTTGTATATGTAAAAACAGAGCGCGAGCCGATCTTCTGTTTCAGAATTACTAGTGACTATTTTTACTACTACTCCCCGTATGGAATCTCTTACTTCGAAATTTTATGTTTTTAACGGAAGCAACTCTAACCCCTAGAACCACTAGCGGCACTCTACACACTTCCTTTTTTTATGAAGACTAGTGACTTTAAAGTGTACCCATCGACTATAGAACGAGAAAGATTCTATGGTTAGAGTTATCTTCTGTAATACTTACATAGATTATGTTGTTTAATTAACAGATATATGAAGCGGAACAAGAGATCGCTGCAAGGAGTAAGAAAGCCGAAAGTAAATGGTGCACAGACAAATGGCAGACTAGTTCACAAGGTAAAATTTCACACAACTGCAAATCTAAAAAGTTCTTTATTACCATTTTGATTGTATATTCATTGTTTGCCTTTAGGTAAAACGCAATAGTGTAGAAAACGAAATGGTCTTTCTTCTGTGTAAGCAACCTTTTTTTGTTTCATTTTAAGGGTTCCGTAGCCACCTATAAAGTTTCGCCATGTACGGCGTCACGCGGATAGACGGGTGGACGGACCCGCCGCAAATAAATAATTTGTTATGGATGTACAATACATAATTTAATCCTCACCATACATTATGGTACCTCCTTTACACTTAGGTGAGATACCTTAAGTTGGAGAAAGAGTTTTTATATTTGGTTAAAGCTTAATATTTGTTAGTCAAGTGTTTCTTCCCCTAATTCTTCCTTGCCAACTAAAGGGCTGTATTTCAATGCGTGAAAAAATTACTGTAGAAATATTTATAACGAATTCAAAAGGTAAGCTACTAAGCACGGTTTACAAGTACCTAACTTACAAAATGTAATATAGAAACTGAACCCTGCGTGGCAGCACTGGGACGGTTTTTATTAAAATTAGACTGCGAAAAAGGGACACACACACGTATTTAATATATTTATACTTATTTAAAAAAATCGGTTTGATTTCAGCTCGAGTTTTAGCGGTGTTGGAGGCGCTAGATAGGCATTGCTTTGACCGAGTAGATCCCAACAATAATTTGGACACTCTATACAAAGAAGTTTTTGCTAACTGCACGCCGCCTGCCAAAGATGGCACTACTGATGCTAAGGATCCGGTATGTATTACCTATAATCATGGAGGGTAAGAGTATAGGGACCTTATTTTCGTTACGTTAGAATAAGTTAAAATTGTCATTGGGCGCGTTCCACCAAACGACCGCAACGATTGTAAAGCCCTCTTCATCGAGCCACCTAAGCCACGTCGCGAGCGATCGTTCTACGTCATAGATGACGTCACTGTTTGCGGCCGTATCGCGTCCATTTCGCTTACAAAATATTGGTACGTCAGAGTGGGCTTTCACGAAAACTCTAAAAAAAAGAACGATTACACCATGCCATATTGAGAACATACAGCGTTCAAGATGTCCATTCCACTTATTCGATTTGCCTACAACGGCCACAGCCTTTTTAAGTTAGTGGACCGGCTATTTTAGCGGTCGTTGAGGTCGATTAGTGGAGCGCAGCCATTGAATCGCTGTCTTGCTCTAACATTAACCGCGTGCATTGGTTAAGACAGCGGCGCCACTTAGTAGTGATACACGTAATAAAACATTGAAATGGTTCCACTTTATTTTCCATGCCAAGAATATTATTATAGTTATTTTTTTATTATTTTCAGTTACTTAATTTTTACGGTACAAATTGCTACTTCTCAGTGTTGTAATAATAGTGTGAATTAACTTCTAATAATAACTCTACACTAGTTTTTTTATGTTACCAAAGTAGCAAACAAAGTTACAGTTCACATAGATGTTAAGCTTCCTATAGACATCTACAGACTACTACTAACCAGAAGTCAAAATGACGCCTTCGGAGTGTAAAGACGTGAAGTAACATTTCACAACGTTCTCTAGGAATATGCGTGTTCATACGCGGTGGTCCGTGTATTATGCGAGTGGGCGGTATGCGGCGCCAGGTTTGGAGAACACCGCGCTATGGCTGCCGCCGCGCTACTCGACCGCCGGCAGCACCACCACCACCATGACCATCACGCCACCGGTACCCATCCTTCACCACACTGATTCACCGCGTCAATAATGTTTGCATTATGCCTTACCACACCCCGCCATGACCGCTGCCGCTTCCGTCACACAAATACACCTCACGGATATTTATTACGATAGTATCATCATCCTAATTTAATATGGAGTTGAGTTAGGATATTTTCTGTATGTTACAAAGGTAGCAAACGAGCATGTAGTTCACATTGATGTTAAGTGATGACTGCAGCTTATAGGCATCTACACAAAAATCAGAGGTCAAAATGCAGATGCGTTGCCACCCTTGAGGCCTTAGGTGTTCTGTCTCTGTGATAGTTATTACAGGGCCATACATTACCATCTAACCGGAACGCGATAGTGCTGAACACACATTTAGCGACAGATAAATTAGGTAATGCGGTGGTGCCTACGCTCCTACATTAGAACTCTACCACTCCATCCTCAAAAACTCACACATACAATTGTTTTGCAATCATAAAAGCATAAGTAATCATTGCTTTCTTCAAAAATCAAAGTTAATTTAATAATTCTTCACAGGTTCGGATGACAAAGAGTCTATTAGTTCTGGCACAGGAATGTATAATGGACCGCCTATATTTCAAAATCTCTTGCTGAGGTTTTTAGACAACGACGCACCAGTATTAGGTAAGGGAGTGTATAGAATAAATAATAAAATACGCTTACACTCACAGCCCCACAGTAGGTATAAACCTGTGTCGTGGATGCCGTTGTACACATACAACACATACATAAACACCCAGACCCGAAACAAATATCTGTAGGCCATACAAATATTTGTCCCGGTGCGGGGATCGAACCCGCGACCCTCCGAATCAATCGGTCATCTCACACCCCTGGACTAACCGGTTCGTCAACAAATATGTAATTTTCTTTCTTATCCACACAGTGAAATATTTTACTATCTCAATATCTGTTACCTTGAATTATATACGATACGATTGTAGCTTTACCTAAGTGTAGTATATTCCATGGCGCCAAATTTACGATATTCACATTCACAAATTCAATTTTTTTTTTTCAGTTTTTTTATGTCTCTCTTTTCTATTTCTTTTCCTCTCTCTGCCACTGTAAATAAGAAAATATTTTAATTTATATCTATTTCAGATGAGAGTCCGAACGCTCCGCCAGGCAACAGACAACAATTTGCGAACTTGGTACATTTGTTCGGCGAGCTTATACGGCGTGACGTTTTCTCGCACGATGCGTATATGTGCACGCTAATTTCTAGAGGTAAACTGTTTTTTGCATATCGTCTCGTCATCTCGTCTCATCGTGGTAGCTAACCTGCTAATTCCAATTTGAGAAAATAGTCAGTTGAATTCTGCTGATCTTATCCTACCCGTTACAGCGCCTACCGTCCCGTCAAATTTTGAATTTGATACATCCCTGAACCCACTTTAACACACAACTTTTTATCGAAATCTTTTGATCCATTTTCGAGTTTTTTATGAGACTTACGCATGACAATTGAAAATAATCTAAATTGGAGTTAGCAGTTAATTGAATTATTTAGTCTATTATTTCTGTCGTCTCGAGACGCCACTAGTCTACTTCACCGCATAATCGGTGAGCGCAGAAGGCGCTTCAGTCTTAACATAAGAGCTGTGGGTTAAAACCTCTGCTTATGAAGTTGCGGAGGGATTATTTAGTCGACATAAGTTAGTTATTCTATTGCAATTCAATATGGAGTACCAGAAAAAGGCTGATTGGTCTGTGGGAATACCTAAATCTGAAATCGTTCTTGACATTTCCAAAACGCACTGTAAAATTGTCTAAGTACTCGTATAATTTGATTTATAATATCTGTATAGGTGACCTCGTCTCGCCTACGGAACCGACGTCGACGGGAGGGTCCAGTAGCGGCCACACGGTGGCGCCGCCGGCGAATAGCACCGGAACTAACCACAACATGGACGACGATATATTTGCTGGCATTGATCTCAAACCCAAAATGGAGGTTAGTACTTTGAAAAAAAAAACCGTTTTTGTTTCACGCACGAAAGCTCGATTTCCATCACAAAATAAAAGAGAATGGAAAATGGCAAAGTGGAACGGACTCGCGACGACGACGAAGGAAAAAAGAAACGAGTTTCAATGTTGGCCTGATGAAAGCGAACATTTCCACATTTTGTGCCCAAAAATGCCCATTTTACATGTAGATAAGGTAGAAAGAAAAAAAAATCTTTTTCAAATAAGATTTTACAACCATTTTCTAAAAGTTATTAAAAATCAATAAAAGCAATCATTACCTAGGCAGAATAGAGTGTATGTAATGTTTTTTTTTATTTCGTAAGTTTATTTAACCACTTTTTTAGTATGGCTTATATTTTACGAACAGAAATTACTAATCCCAAATTGCAGCTTTTAATAGTAGTTAATATTTGTATAAATCACTTAGAAAATAATTTATTGTAGGAAAATGTGCGAATGGATTTAGATGATTCAAAAATAGACGACGACCTCGACAAATTACTGCAGCATATAAAAGAAGATCAACAGAACTCTATGGACGCGCCCGATAGTCCCAAAGATCCTGGCGAACCTTCTCATGGGTAATTTGTCTTTCAACTAATATATGTAGGAATGGCAGAATGGAACGCAACAGGTGAAGAATGCAAGGAGGGGCGGAAAAGGGACGGGGAGATATATGGAGTGTACAAGACGATCAAGATGTGTAGCCAAGTGTGTAAGACGAATAAATTGTATTTAAAATTTATAGAAAACGAATCTTACTTTTGATCTCGTCACTAACCACCACATATACATTTTTTTTCTCAATTCCCTATTATAATTAGCTTTAGTCAGGTATTATAAATTTTTATGGGTATCTAGGGATTTTTTCATCTATTACTATATTTATATATTAGTCCGAAAGGTATCTATAAAAATTGTGTTCCTCTGGGTCAAGGATAAGAATGTTATCAAGTCTTTTAGATCACCTTAGTCTATAGATTATCGTTACAATAATCTCATGAGAAGTCACACTGAGAAGTGGTAGGTGGAAAAAAAATATTTTACAAATGCCAAATGAGTACTACACCCTATAGACATCTGCATAAAAATCAGAATCTGCATTGTCACACTAGTGATTTTTTATTCTCCGTTTAAAGAGCTCGCTTGTGATTTCTGAGTAGAGCTCGATCTTCTACTGTTTCATATGAATAGTTTTTGTTTTCAAGTTTCTGTCTATGTTCACGATATTTCTGTGCGAATATGTTAATCTGTAATCTATTTTCAGTGTAAACTCGCCAATGATGGGACCAAGTGGGATGAGCATACCTGGCATGCAATCTATTGGAATGGGACCAATGTCTGTGCCAGGTAATCACCTTTCATTATGATTTTTTAATGTTTTTGAATTATTCATTTGTCGCGTGTAAATACAGTCGTGGTTTTTCAATGATCTGCTAATTTCTAGTGGACATCAAATAAAAATATTATTATTATAGTACATCTACAATTTTATGGCCCCGTAATAACTATCACAGAGACATAGGAACTGATGTCTCAGGGGTAGCAATGCATGCATCTGCATTTGACCTCTGGCTTTTGTGTAGATGTCTGTAGGCAGTAGGTTGTTCGCCACCATCGTTACTTAAAAAAATAATTATTACGCGCCTGAGACCGAAAATATTCTGTGATATTAGCCACATAAAACTCTAAAACCATTGTTGGCGACTCTTGTAAGTATATATATATATAATTGCGCACCACTTTTTCGAGCATGAACTGATTATCGCCCTAACCAAAAATATAAATAAAATTAAATAAAATACGCTTACACTCCCAGCCCCACAGTAGCTATAAACCTGTGTCGTGGGTTGTTGTGTTGTACAACCGTTAGAATAGAATAGAATAATTTATTTGTTCAACACATGTTGTTGTACACATACAACACATACACAAACACCCAGACCCGAAAAAAATACCTGAAGGCCATACAAATATTTGTCCCGGTGCGGGGATCGAACCCGCGACCCTTCGAATCAAACGGTCATCTCACACCGCTGGACTAACCGAGTCTTCAAAATATGTATAATATTAAACCAATTTAAAGTATTAAAAACGACACACATCCATCGTAGTACTTAACCTTATACCTACTATGCACCAGATATGTGCGCAGGCATACGCACGTCGAGCGTTACCGGCGCTTGCAACGTGTCGCGCCACTACCACTACACAATGCACTTCCCACTGCCGCCCGCCGAGCCCGACCACACGCCACATGACGCCAACCAGCGCCACATTCTGCTGTACGGCGTGGGAAGACAGAGGGATGACGCCAAACACGCTGTCAAGAAGATGACCAAAGGTATAATCGCCTAAACAATATATTTGTCATTGTTTTATTAGGTTTCAACTCACTAAAGCACGATCCAACCAGCCACATCTTACTGTATGGCATTGGCAGACAGCGTGATGATGTCAAACACGCCGTAAAAATTATCAAAGGTGTAAGGCTGCCGTTTTACGAGTAATTTACAAAATATTGACCTGCTGCGCACTTTTACACATCGTTGGCACGTCAGGAAGTTACTGAATTGAGTTGCTGAGTAAAATGAGAGGTAAATCAAGTTCTTTATCAATCTTAGCGCGAGCATACCGCACCAAAGTCCTCTGTGTGTGTTTTGTGGTGATACACCCATTCGGGGAGGAGCGGTAACATAATAAGGACAAATTAAAGGCAATAACTTGTAGGGAGATCCAGAAATGCATGGGAGCAGACGTTTTCATATGTTTCTTGATATCACATGTTTAGCCCCGTATACCGAAAGGTGGGCAGGGGAATGGGACATGGTGGGAAGTGCCGCCTTATGAATGGCCAAAAGATATAAAAATTTTCTTAAGTTAGAAACAGCCGCCAAAGCCTTTATTTCTTAGTACTACCAAGAAAAGTGTGCCACAGACCTACCTCGTTAACGGCTTGCAAAATGTCGCGTCACAACCACCGTGCAAGGGAAGTGCATGATGTATGCACTACCCTCAGCCGCCCGCCGAGCCCGACCACACGCCACATGACGCCAACCAGCGACACATTCTGTTTACAAGTTACTAAAGCCGTCACACATCCTACGGCATTTCTGTCTATTTTTTGTAGATTTAGAGGTAATTTAGACTTGTTTAGGGTTTGTTGAAAATTCTTCAGTAGATAGTAAATAATTGAGGTGCATGCAAATCCTTATAGGAACTTTCAGGTAACGTGAGATACGCTCTCTATCTGAAATCGAAAATTGAATTCACATAAAATATATCTAATGTATTTTATATGTGTTGATTACTTATGGTTTTGATAAATATAATGTTTTTCAGAAATTTGCAAACTATTCTCCAAGAAGTTCTCGATCGACGTGGCCGAAGGTGGAAAGATAAAAAAGCATTCTAGAAGTGAATTCAACTTCGAAGCTGTAACTCAAAAGTTCCAGGTAAGTGGTTTTATAACATTTAGAGACAAAAAAAAAACTTTTAAATGTATAGAAATCTGGAAGACATAGTATTAACCTGGTCACCAAGATGCCACAAGGCAAGTCACTGGTGGTATGCTGTGATGGAGCTCACGGCCGTAGGCACCACCGCATTACCTAATATACTGGCCGCTAAATGGTAGTGTTTAGCACTATCGTGTTCCGGTCAAGTGGTAATGTACGGCCCTGTAATTTCCGGCACAGAGGCATAACACCTTAGGGCTCAGGACTCCTGAGTCAGGAGTGGCAACGCATCTGCATTTTGACTTCTGGTCATTGTGTGGGTGTCTATAGGCTGCAGTCATCACTTAACATCAATGTGAACTGCATGCTTGTTTGCCACTTTAATAACATAAAAAACCAAGGCAGTCACAAGTCTTATTAGTTGCTTAAACGATGCATGTTCGCAGGCGATGTCAATGTACGAGCAAGGAGCCGTATCGTGGGCCGTAGGGGGCGCTGTATGCGAGGCCCTAGCGGCCTACGCGGCGGGTGCGACCACGTATTTACCGCAACCCGAGCACGTGGCCTTCGCACTCGACCTCATGGAGATAGCGCTCAACGTGCACGGCCTTATCGAGACATGCATACAGGTAACATGCATCTCCAGATTCTTTCTGTTTGACTGGTGGTACAGTGCTCATAAAGAAATAATGCACATCGAGCCTATGAAAGTGACAATCGGCTAGTTTCGGCTTTATAGAGCGTTAGAGCTGCACAGTGCTTACGTAAGCATCCGCAGTCTGTTATTGGTCAAAACATGATTAAAATGGCCGACAAACGTCAAATAGGTAAGGTGCGAAAGAGATAACGCTCTACATACAGATCAGAAATAAGCCGACGTCTCTTCCTCAGGTCGATGTGCATTATTTCTTGTTGGATTGGATACTGTAGAGTACTTGTGAGAGGAGTTTAATAAAATGTACGTCGCAAAATAAATAACATATAAAAAATGTAGATATCTTGCAGATATTAAAGGAGCTATCGGAAGTGGAGGGCGCCTTAATATCCCGTGGCGCTCTTAGCAGCGGGCTAGCGGCCCCTCGGCCGTACACCTCGGCGCTGGCGCTCTACACCGTCGGAGCTCTACGCAGATACCACTCTTGCCTGCTATGTAAATATCAATAAATTCAACATTTAAAACAAACGTTTTCTTTTTCGCGGGGAATTTCATGTACCCCTACACCTTGGAATCGTGAATTCGTATTCCCGGTGTAGAAGTACATGTCATTCTACTAACAAGTTCAAGTCTAATGTTATGCGTGTTTAATTACTATAATTTAGAAGAAGATTCTTGGCTCAAATATCATCTAGTTCAACTATAGAAGAAAAACACTTACCATCTGCAGTACATTTGAAATGCCCACATTATGTGTAGCCTTTGTGCCTAAGATTATACTAGAAGCTTTCCTAATTCGACTGACGATCCCAAAGATTATCACGTTCAAACGAACAATGAAACTTCATTTTTATTATAGAGATATAATCTATTTAATGCTAATCGTTTTGTTGACGGTTGATTTCATTGTGATCATTGTCAGTATGTGTGGAACAAACGTCGGCGGTGTTCGAGCAGCTGTGTCGGCTGGTGAAGTGCGTGGTGAACCCCGGCGACTGCGGCTCGGCCGAGCGCTGCGTGCTCGCACAGTTGCACGACCTCTACAAGGCCGCCGCACATCTATGCCACGCTCCACATGCTGATACCTTCGCCAACGCCTATCCTAAAATCAAGTAAGTAATTAGTAAGTAGTTAAGTTTACTGGTGGTAGAGCTCCGGTGACGGAGCTCGCGGGCCATGAAATGAAAGTGGCAAACAAGCGTGCAGTTCACATTGGATGTTAAGTGATTACTCTAGCCTATAGACACCCACAAAGATCAGAGGTCAAAATGCAGATGCGTTGCCACTCCTAAGGCCTAAGGTGTTATCCCTCTGTGCTCCCCGGAATCACAGGTCCGTACATTACTCCCTGACCGGACCACGATAGTGCTGAACACTATCATTAGCGGCAAGTATATCAGGTAATGCGGTGGTGTCTACGCCCGCGAGCTCCGTCACTGGAGCTCTACCACCAGTAGAATTACTATGTTTTTATTTTTATTGTTTTGTGTATATACAACTATAACAATTCTATTAATTGTTTACAGACAAGCCCTATATTCGCCATTGCAGCCTACACCTTCAAACTATGTTTACAGCCCACAGTTTCTCAGCGAGTTCTTCACGAATCCACGCAAAGGTACTTTTTATTCACAAGTGAACATTTATACAGTAAACACAGTTTTATTATCACTTCAATTTCTATTTATTTTCAAGGTAAAATCGAGATTTCGTGGGCGCGTCAGGTGGCAGAGTCGCCGGCGAACAGATATAGTTTTGTGTGTTCGGCGATGCTTGCTGTCTGCCGGGAAGTGGACAATGATCGGTACGATTGTTTGTACTTTTTTATCGTTCTACAACATAAAACTTTTGCGTTACTGACTGAGTGACTGATGGATAATGGATACTCGAAACTAGCCTATGTGTAAAACTTGTCATGCTTCTATGGGTTTACGCATCGACTATGGAACCAAAGGAAGGCTAATTGGTCTGTGACCAAAACGTCGCTACGTTTTGGTCACAGACCAATTAGCCTTCCTTCGAAAAAAGAACGATTCTACTGTGCCGCACACCACAGCGCTCATGATCTTATAAGTGGAACGCACTTGCACATATAAGATTCGCCGACAACGCCCACGGTTTTTTTACGCTAGTGGAACGGCAATTTCAGCGATTGTGGTAGATGGCGTTGCGGGCGTTTGGTGAAACGTAGCCATAGTAACATGACAGAAGAGGTGAAAAATCTCACATAACTGTCAAATCAATTTAAAAATAGAACCAACAGTTTGATCTCGTTCTCTTCTTTAACATTTAACATATTTTATCATGAGTTTAACATAAGGCGGCCAACCGTCCCGAATTCTGCGGGACCGTCCCGTGATGCTGGATGAAATCCCGCTTTGTTAAATTTAATAAAATAGTCCCGCAAAACGTTGGATGCGTCCCGCATGTCCCGCATTCGATGCCTTAACGTACCATGCCTATTTTTTTCAAGCTACTATATAACCACCTACATACATAAAACATACACTACACTACACCTACACACCCATGCAAACAACAGCGGAGCATCTACATATACACGTATTGTGTGAATTCAATTGAAAACAGTTTGCGTATGTGTGTATGTGATCGCTTTGTTCCATTTTGAATGCTTTAAAAAAAGTGTCACTCTAGTGATACCTATATAGGTACTATTTTAAAAATAACTGACTACAGTTTGTAATTTTAAGTTTGTGATTTTAAAAATCATTTTAGTTTAATATACGCGAGATAAATCCGTAAAAATAGTTTTATTTCAATGAGTGTAGCTCGCGAAAACCTAAGAACATACAGTTTGTAAGTTTTGTGTGTTTATGTAATTTTGGTATGTACTATACTGTCAAAAAATCATACTTCTCGCATTCACCATACCCTATCTATCCACAAAAAGTCCCGCATGCTATTTTCAGGAAGTTGGCGGCCTTAGTTTAAAATTACTTTTTAAAACTTTTCGGTTTAGTTTTAAATCCCGCTCCACACTGTCTAAATGAAGGTGTTGCATATGATCCAGGGTGAACGAGCTGGGCGTGCTGTGCGCGGAGATGACGGCGTGGTGCAGCGGGCTGGCGGCCGAGTGGCTGGGCGCGCTCGTGGCGCTGTGCGACGCCGCGCCTCTGGTAATATGCTACATATTTATAAATTAATACCTGTGCCCGCGACTTCGCCCGCGTGAGAATTTATGATTGTTCAGCATCTACCCGGACGAAGTCGTGGGCGTAGCTACTATAAAAGTAGTTACTCCTTATTACATAAGCTGTCTGCCAGTGAAAGTTCCGTCAAAATCGGTAAAGCCGTTCCCGAGATTAGCCCTGACAAACAGACAGACAGACAGACAAAAATTGTATAAATTAAAAAATTGTATAAAAGAAGCCTTAGTTACTCCTTATCACATAAGCTATCTGCCAGTATAAGTCCTGTCAAAATCGGTCAAGCCGTTCCCAAGATTAGCCCCGTCAAACAGACAGACAGACAAAAATTGTAAAAAATGTTGTTTTGGTATATGTACCGTGTATACATATATATGCGTTTAGTAAAAAGCGGTTATTTTTATATTACAAACAGACACTCCAATTTTCTTTATTTTTATAGATTTTACAATAGTCAAATCACTCAATAATAACACAAAACATTTCGTAACAATATTTTGCTTTATTTGAAATTCTAGACCAGCCAAATGCAAGCATGTATATGAGTTCAAAGTAGAGATTTTAGTTTGAAATATGCTTCAAACTTGTTCTAGGTAAGTTTCACGATGTCGGATGTAATGTAATTATAAAAATGTACACTTTTTTTTTAGAAAAGATGCATTCGTTTTCTTTAGTCTAAATCTTATATTTGATTTTTAAATTCTAAATTGATAAGTTAAGAATTTTGTACGAACATTTTAAGCAACCCTTTGTTGTATTTTGTGCAGTGCCCGCCGCCGCTGTACCCCGACCTGCTGCACCACCGCGACCTGCACGACGCGGCCGCACACGACGCGCTCGCCGTCTTCACCTGCATTCTCGTCGGTCAGTCACACTTTATACCCACACGTTCTACACCACACCACCACAGAAATAAACAACAAGGCAATCAAATAGACGTTGCTAAAGACCGTATTGTACCGCAATTCACCAATTTGTAAATTTACTAATACATACACTGACAATAACTACATATAATACATACTCATACTAGCACAGGTAATGAAAATACTATTAAGAATAATTTTTAGTCGTATATTTTGTGTTTCCCTTAATGCTATGAATTCTTATATATGTTTATGACAAAATTTAACAGTTCACTGATTAGTATCGCGTGCAGACACCTAAAACGCTTAATATCTGTAGATATTAATTAACATTGATGTACACACTTTTTAATATTAAATTCAAATAAATATATTAATAATGTATGTGGGATTTTTGGTCCAATTGTCCCGATAAGAAAATCATGTTAATGATAATAATGACAACCCATTATACGTCCCACTGCTGGGCACGTGTCTCTCCCCTTTTTGGGGGAGGCCTGGAGCTTACTCCACCACGCTGCTCCAATGCGGGTTGGTGGAGATACAGGTTAGTGGGCCAACCCGCTGTCGGATGATTTCAAACCGCCCATAAGGCCTCCAACAAGGTTTAACGACTGCTATATTTCTATAGCAACCGGGACCGACGGCTTAACGTGCCCTCCGAAGCACGGAAACGCGCATTTAAATTTGCCACTAGCGGTCACTCATCACACCCGACCACGTCCGTATCGCTTAACCGAGTAGATCGCTTACGATCTACACCAGCCGCGGGGCTATGCGCGCTTCCACGTTAAACGAAAATCATATTATTTGACTGTAAATGGCATGACGGAATGACATTTTAGCATGAGAGAGAAATCTAGTAGATATGCTTACTTGTGAAATTAAATTTCATTTTATTCGGCTGGTCGAAAGCCTCACCCAAAGATGTCCGGTTTCCCGCGGTAACTTACAATACAACCTTCAACAGGTCATCGGTCCAACTCGTGGCGGATGACGCAATCTGTATCTTTTTTCCGATTTAAAAGATGTTTTTAATTCAATAAATTGGGACGCAGCGCGACACTGTTTCTCGCTGGAGGACTTCGTGCGTCACGCGGCGCTGCCTTCCCTGGGGAAGGCGTGTGGCAGCGCCACATCGGGCCACCCCGCCAACGCGCCCCCGCACGACGCCGGCGCCCGGCTCACGTGCCACCTCCTGCTCCGGCTCTTCAAGACCGTTGACGCGCCGCAACCGGGTACGATATTTAAATAAACCTAACCTTCTCTTAGACTCAAGCCATCGGCGGCCGAGCAGCTTCGAAAAGGGGAGAAATGAACACACAAACACACCCATATTTGCAATGTGATATCGCACCGTCGCTGGTAAAGGTATGAGAAAGGTTTGGGCCAGCGCCACCCCGCCCTCTCACTACGCTGCCGTCTACTACTGTAACTATTCAAATTGTTGAAACCGCGACCGGGTATGACACAAATATTAAGTTAAACATTAGAGTTTCTGGTTTCTCGCCCCATTTTTTTTCTCGAGTTTCGAGAATTCTCGACTCCAATTTCTCGAGTTGTCTCGACTCTCCGAGTCTTTCGTAAGAAATTATAAATAAAACTGAAAATAAAATGAAAAACAATAAAAAATCGGCATTATTTTGTTGTACATACGTTGCACTACAATTTAGAAATACAAAACGAAATTGAATCTCTTCTTACAATCATACAAAAACTAAAATTTTGGAAAAAAAAACTTCATTTAAAATAAAACAATATACATAATCTACTCTACTTTCTCAGTCTTTTAATTAGACATAAACTGGTATTATTGATAGAGAATATTCCATCATTGTCGATTTTGGTAAAATATTTACAAAATGTTGACCTCTCATTGTATCATTTGTACCAGGTTAACTGCAAACGACGATACGTTGGTTACGTTTAACTGAAAATTATGAATGTTGAAATTGTTGGAACTGTGCGATATTATTAAAATATGTATTATTTATATTTTTGTATTAATGTTTTTATGCTTACGTACCTATTTTACACTGCAAAGCATATTCCTTATTGTATATCATAGTAGGAAAAAACTAAGTAAAAGACAAGTAACTTTAAAAATTTTAGGAAATCTATAAATCAACGATAAAATCTTATTTTTTCATGAATTAACCACCAAACATTAATACTAATTTAAATACTGATATGATGCGGGGGCGGCGAGTTACAAAGCGTGCGAGTGAGAAGTCCCGTACACACGATTTGCGCGGGACGTCCCGATTTTCAGGGCTCTGGGGACTCGTCCCGATTAACACCTGATCGGGACGTTAAATGTTCCGATAAATCAATCATCATCATTATCTCAACCGAAAGACTTCCACAGCTAAGCCTGTCTAAAGAACAATCATTTTAGTCCCGAGGCTTTTGATAAATCAATAAATTAATTGATTAGCTTGCTTTTGACTGTCCCGATTTTTACCCCTGGATCCCGATTTATTTACCCACTGTTCCGATTTAAAACAAATCGGACCTGGCAACCCAGGCTGCACGTGTTTGAAGTGCGCGGGTGACGCTTTCATTGGTAAAAGCGGCAAAATGGCGAGCCTGTCTAACTCTTTACCCCTTATTTCGTGTTCGCCGGAACTCGAGAGTCTCGAGAGTCGACTATCTATTTCTCGTCTCGAATGTCGGCCAAACTCTCGAGTTGTCTCGAGTTCGAGAAGTATCGAGCAGAAACCCTATTAAACATGACTTACTACTACTGCTACAAATTAAGACTCTATTCTATATTCACATGCGACGGCGCTGCCTTTAAACAGGGACAAAGAAATACACGTATACTCAACACTCTCACCCGCTAACGCACCGCCCGATAGTTATAATGCGAACCTTAAAATATACGTTTCTTCCCACAAATTTTTAAATTGTAATCACGATGTGTAGGTTTATACAGCGTATCGACGTCACCGGGACCGGGTGGCACCGCGGCGGGCGTGCGGCTCTCCTGCGACCGGCACCTACTGGCCGCCGCGCACAAGAACATCGGCATGGGGCCAGTACTGGCCGCGCTCAAGGCTATGCTTAGTAAGTCACTATACATTCCATTGTATATAAAGCTACCGCTTCAGCGATCCAACCTGCAATCCCAAGCATGGCAATCGAGTATTTGACTAATATTTTTTTATTGTGATTTCTATAAGTATAAGAAATATTAGTAAATATGGTCATTGAAACCACTAGTCTAACTAATAGCCTTTGAGATATCACCATTCGAAAGTTGTAAGTTATGAAATGATCTCAAACGGCCCATACAAAATTATACCTGCTTGTGACGTCACACGCTTGTATACACCTATGAGTGTAATCCATGAGAAATTCTAGAAATCTTAAAATGTCTTCGTTAATATTGCGTTTTTGTAAATAGTTTGCATAGTAAAAGTTGTTGAGATTTGTTCAAGGCATCTAATACTGTTTTTTAAATATTATTTTTAAGTCACAAAGAAATCACGAATAGATTAAGGCGTCCAAGCTTAATTCTTAATGAATAATATGTTTGACAAATCGATCTCTAAAATAGCAAACACTGTTCGCAGTGGTGAGTGATGCTACAGCTCGTGACGGAGGCAAACCGAGCGGAAAAAAGTCCAGCGAGCTCTCGCATATACTAGGCACTAGCGACACAGTGCCCACAGATGCACAACTGGATCTTATGTCGTAAGTTTTGCTTTATATTTACTTTATAATTAAAAATAAATTATATACATACTTTTTTTGCATCATTATTTATACATTTTGGGTGATTATTATTTTGTTTTGTCCCAAAATGACTAAATTACGGTCGAATTTATTACATATCAATCTATGAAACATAACTGTTTGATTTCGTAATTTACATAAAACTGGTTGAGACCGTTTAATATCACCCTGACTACCATTTCGTAGGTCATCAAACGTGATTTTTATTTTTCGGTTTACAAAATTATAATGATTGACTGCCAATGTTTTTCTATCCATAGGATGGTAGACTCAGAGATGAGTGGGGGCCATAGAACGCCTAGGTTTGTTTTTTTAATTATGAGTTTTCGGCACATTCACACCCGATGGCTACACCGTGGAATACCATCACGTGCTCACCGCTTCGCTTCTGTTTTGCTAGCTCCATTATCATCCACCTTATATGGGACTCGTCAGTGTGTAGCTTACCCTCTGTGAAGTCGGAATAACATTTTCATTGGTGTGAACTGTCACCGTATTCTTTTGGGGTGTCTGTCACTTGTGAATAACAACACATCTGTCACTGTTCTTCCCGTCTGTACTTTTAACAATTTGAGACCGTTCGGACATGGCTGAAAGCTCTTAAAAGCGCATGGTGAGAGGGTATTTTATGTAACAAGGTTGACATCAATCTGAAAGCCACTACGCAAGGGCCTAATTCGTCTAAAGTAATTCGTCTTAATTCTCTTTGATCGCGATTGAATCGCTCCGGTGTTAAGAAATACGCGCAACCTATGTTAGAGCAAGGCAGCGAAGCGATTCAATTGCGTTCCAATGACAATTACGAGTAATGACTTTAGCAGAATTAGACCACAGTACATTGTTGCCATGATGGTAGAAGAGGTTACCATCGTTTAAGGAATACAGCAATGATGATGGCAACTGAATTAGATAATACAGCCCCTGGTGTTAATGAATATTAAGACTGGTATGTAAATATCTGCGCCATCGTGTTCTGCCATGACTGAACGGGCTTACAATGTCTCGCTTAGAGTCTACGTACACGACTTGTAAAGTTAATTTTGTACATGCATTTAATAATCCATCGATTATAACTTACTTATTCATAGAATTCCGAACAATAACAAAATATTAAGTGAATACATCAGTTGTTGAAATAATTTGCAATAGATGAATGTGTACCGTGTGCGTAGACTCACAGGAGGTTTTGAAATGCTGCAAAATTTATTGCGTTCAAAATCTTCAAAAGATCAAATCTTTGTAAATCAAAATGTGGTGGTTCTGAATACTGTTTACATTGTTTCATGTATGTAATAAAATATTTGATTTTGCAGTGTTATGTGGTTTATTACTAAGAATCCTTGGAGTTTTTAATGTATGATTGTAAATTACCAAATGTAAAAAGTAACAATGTTGGTCCTTCGAGCCGGATAACTCATACAGAACGGACTCCATAGCTTCTATTGGTTCCATTTCTCGGTCAGTCCATGTAAGCCCTATAAAGCAAGATATACATCGATCTGTTAAACACTAACCCCCCTTTTTCATAAATGTATTTAATATGATGTTCCCAATCTCTCCTATATCTTTTTCTATCCTGCGCAATTGACTGTACATACAACTGACAAAGACAAAACATATTATTACTAAAACGTATCTAATGTACGTTTATGGATAAGGGGGAAGAGTAAGATTCACAGACGCTCTATAACTTTACTTTCATTTAGCCTGGGTTGCACCACAATATTTGTAAACTTATTGTAACATTTCACATCCTTCTCTAACTTTAACAGATTTCTTTAAGTTAGAGCAGGATGTGAAATGTTAAAGTTATTGTAACATTTCACATCCTGCTCTAACTTTAACAGATTTCTTTAAGTTTGAGCAGGATGTGAAATGTTACAATAACTTGCATCGCTCATTTTGTACTTATTTTGTAGAGTTCGACTCGCAAGTCAAAGTAAAGTCGTAGTGAGGTCTGCGAATCATACATTAAGAATGAAGAAATAAAAACGTCTCACACCATACACGTAATTTCAAGGTTTCATAATTTCCAGGGGCAGTGGAGGAGTAGGATCGACTTTATTGGATTCATCGCAATCACTGTCATCCCTAGCGAGACGAGTGCTGGCTGAGATATGTTCCGAGGAGTGGGTCTTGCAGAAGTGCCTACAGAACCCTGATGAATTGTACCAACCAGATATGCTGTTAGACCCTATGCTTACGCCGAGGCAAGCGCAGAGGTGATTGTTCAATCCAACATTTGAATATCTTTTTATTCCTAACTTTCAAATTTTATTATCAGTCTTCTCAAGTACGTTTGTGATTTTTTTTTTATTTCTATAGATTGCTGCATATGATATGCTACCCTGATTCTGCAAGCCACACTCATCCAGACCTTGACCAGAAAACAATGATCACGAGATTGTTGGAGGTAAGGTCACTACATATTTCTTTACCATGCTTACTGATGGTAGAGCTCCAGTGACGGAGTTCGCGGGCGTAGGCACCACCGCATTACCTAATATATATACACCGCATTACATAATACTTGCCGCTAAATGGTAGTGTTCAGCACTATCGTGTTCCGGTCAGGTGGTAATGTACGGCCCTGTGATTTCCGGCACAGAGGCATAACACCTTAGGCCTCAGGAGTGGTAACGCATCCGCGTTTTGACTTTGGTCTTTGTGTGGGTGTCTATAAGCTCCGTCACTGGAGCTCTATTACCAGTAAGAAGGTTATTTTTACATTACAAACAGACACTCCAATTTTATTTATATATTGGTCGTTTATGCCCTCAGAACTTGGAGCAGTGGTCGCTGCGCATGTCGTGGCTGGACCTGCAGCTGATGTTCAAGCAGTTCCCGGCCGGCACCTCCGAGCTCAGCGCCTGGCTCGACACCGTGGCGCGGGCCGTCATCAACGTGTTCCAGCAGCCCGCGCCGCCGCCGCCCGATAAGGACAGGTATGTGTGCTTGAAGGATGATTCCTAACAAAGATTTAAAGGGGCGCTGTTGTTCGCAAACATCGTTTGAGCCGTACCCACAGACGCGATACTAAGCGAAGATTGTGGTGCGATTATTAGTTGTAAAGATCTTGCGTCGCCACCAAATAAAGACTAGTGTCGAACTCTATTCCTTAACAAATGTGGTAAGTATTGTATAAATTGTACTGCCACTCGCATATTCATCTCTTTACTGAGAAAACGGACGGTCCATCTTGATGAGAACAGCCCTGAACACAAACTGTTTATTTTGTAATGTACGGTATCGTTTGAGTCTAATCAGATAAAAAAAGTGAAAGCGAACCGAGGCGTGCCGATTCTGAACCGAACCGAAAGCGTGCGACGCCAAGACAAACCAAAGGCGTGTACGCGTAGCGAGGCGTGAGCGAAATGATTGTATTAGCTGGCTTTCTATGCAAGATGTCAAACCAAGAGTTATATATGCCAATATTTATGTAATGTTTCGTGTATACCAAAATATAAAGTTTTTTCTTTTGTAATTGTTACGTACAGGATGGGCACGGAGCGGGGCGTGGTGAGCACGAGCAAGTGGTCGGAGTCGGTGTGGCTGGTGGCGCCGCTCGTGGCCAAGCTGCCCGCCGCCGTGCAGGGCCGCGTGCTCAAGCAGGCCGGACAGGTAGGGATCACTTTTTATGGGTACAAATCAATTATCACTATAGGCCTTTTTACGCTTCGATAAGTAAGTACAACAGCGAGATAAATAGAAACTCTTTTTAACCGCAATCGGCGAGTTAAGGATTAAGTTAACAATTAAGTTGAACGGTATAATCGGTCGGTCTATTTTCCGACGAGTAACTTCTAAGTGCTATATCTTGAGCGTCTACCGCCACCCGCTGTCTAAATTCGCCACCTTAATTTAATTCAGTGTGTATAGGATCCATCTTAACTCGCCACGAAGATATTTGCTACGCTACTGCTTACTTACTTAACTGCCCTGTAACTAAACTCTTTACTGTATATGTGCAGTTAGTCAACTGAAGAATGGCGGTCAAACCATTTCAATAGGTAGTAAAAATAACAACGCAGGATGGGAAACAGCGTTCCGCGATAAAACTACCGCCACTGCGATTGCCAGTCCACCTGCCAAGCGAAGCGATTATGGCATATTCTCCCTTAATGACGCACAACGCTGTTGTAAACGTCTTTAGGAAAGGCTTTGTCCAGCAGTGGTCGTCTTTCAGCTGGAGTGATGGTGATGACTGTAATAGTAGTAACACACGACCGGATTCGGTCTGCCACCGACCAAATCCGCTGTCGCTACACTCTACCGGGTTCGGTCCGCCATCCGAACCCGCGCGAGCGGTCCGCATCGGACTTGGTTTATAATAATAATACTGTCCGCCGGACTCCTCTACGCACGACCAGATTTGGTTCGGAGCGTACCGAATCCGCTGTCCGCTACGTACCAAATACGGACGTGTGTTACGACTATATTTTTTTACTGATGTTCTTTAGATACTGGAGAGCGGATGGGGCGCGGGTTGCAGCGGTAACTGCTCGAGCGGCGGCGGAGGCGGCGGCGGATCCCACCGCGATTGCAAGAGCCACCAGAGTCCCAGTTACAAAGGGTATGTGCATTATCATGGGGTGCGTTCCACTAAGCGTTCACAACGATCACGCTCACGACCGCAGTTTTTCCCGTTCCACTTGCTTGTGAGCGTTACTGTCGTAAACTCAAGTGGAATGGATTATAGAGCGTTTTGAGCGTAGAGGTCAATAATACAAATGGCGAGTTAATAAAAAAAATGCAAAAGATTTAAGAGGTTAGGTTATAATCTGTAAGCCTTAAAAATAAACTTAATTAATTATCGTTTAAATAGATTTATATTGAAAAAAATTATAATTTAATTTTTTGATATTTAATAACAGTGGTGTATTTAATTAATTTATGTTCAAATGTACTTAAAATGTCTTTTGCGGCGGCACTTGGATGTTTGGTATACGTGTATATTAATTATAAACTACAATTAATTTTTCTAAACTTGTTTTACATAATTATATTTACCTGTGGAGGCACGTTGAGCATCCGCTGCAGAAACATTCACTTCTACTAATATATCTTTTTCGGCATGAAATAACGTAAGCTTTACGGTCGCCATTTTTTATGTTTTGACTTTTGAAAATGCCGCTAATTTTCTCAACGATCACTTCGACCCACCTTTTTAGATGGGTCGTCGTGAGCTTCGCGTGAGCGTAATTCATGACGTCATGAGTGACGTTTACGCCGCGACCACAACGACTGCGGTCGTCATGTGGAACGACTAAAGGAGCGTTTTGATCGTTGTGAACGCTTAGTGGAACGCACACTTAATTTCCAATTGTAGGTTCGGAGTTGATATCCTATTTGCCACTATCGCCGATACATTTAATTTATATAGAATGTGATTGGTGGACGGTGGGTGGGACACTGCTACGTAGAAGTAGGTTTCATTCCAGTCCGTTTTTTCTATGCAACGAATAGTATTGTAAAATGAACTGTATTAGTATGGAGCATGGTTTCTCTTAAGTTGTTACCTAAAACGTAGTGAGCACTCCAGTTATAATAAAAAACTCCTTGATTGTACCAATGGATTCCGGATTTTCAGATCTAGAACGACTGAACTGTATTACTTCTTTTATTTTCTTTATAGTACCAACTATTTTAAAAAAATGGTACTATAAAGAAAAGTGAAATTGTTATCTTATTCACTTGTAAAATAGTTTGGTGCCTAAAATTACTGTTGAAATTTTTGTGCATTACTTAAAAACTTTGTTGTATCAGTACAAAGAAATGAAACAAGATTGATAAAAATTATAGCTGTATAATACTTTGAATAGTTTTAACTATGATTGAACTACTGTACATACAGTGACTTCTTGCTCTGTACATCTCCTTTACTATAAACTGTGATATTGTTCAATCTCGAGCTGCCTTATGCCGGCCTCAAATACCTTACGTTTTATTTGCGCAAATATAGGCTTACATAAGCTAACAATGACGTTTCCTGTATGAGTTTCCGCAAAAATTGTGGCCTACATTTTTCATGTGCAAACCCAATTTTACGCAATTAAAACGCAACGTGCATGGCAACCATTTTTTTATTCCGTTTGTTTCCAGGTCGAGCGGCGGTGGCGGCGGAGGCAAGCGCGGCGTGAGCGGGGGCGCGTGCGGTGGGGCCTGCGCCTGCGGCGGCGGCAGCGCCGTTCGCCTGGCCAACGAGCCGCTGCTCTCGCTTGTGCTCACCTGTCTGAGGCACCAGGACGACCAGAAGGTACGCACTACACTACCGAACGGCCTCCACAGCTGTAGCGAGTCAAACAGCCGCTCGCCGATCTATGCCGCAGCGCCTTCTCTTGTAGTCCAGTCATTTTAGCGATTAACCTTGGAATGAGAGGTAATAAGCTAAATATTTATATATACCTTTATATTGGCGTTCTAAATGCTGTCTCAAAAGTGTCATTATATTTATTCTCGTGTCTGCGTCGGAAGTAATACGATAAGTAATTCCTTGGGAACTGGTGGTAATATTGTAATACAGTACACAAATAAAGGTTCAAATAACTTTGTCCTAAATTTTATGCTCTACAATTTTTATCATAGATGTTAACATCATTGGAGCAATAGAAACTGAGATAATCGCGAAAAACTGTTTTTTTTGTACCTTTGACCTCGTATAACTTCCGACGCAGACACGAGAATATATGAGACTTGAGACAGCTTTTAGAACGCCAAAATAAAGGTATATACAAATATTTAGCTTATTACCTCTCATTCCGAGGTTAATCCCTTTTTAATGCTAAATTGACTCGACTATTGGGCGACGGCGGCGCCGTGCGGCAGCTGTGCGATGGTGCACTGCTCTCGTCCGTCCACCTGTCCGCGACACTAGGACCTTTAGGTGTCTCTTTGAGTGTCTTGTAACAGATTAGGGAAAGGGCCAGTCGCCGATTTATCTAACATTATGACTGGAAACCGGAGCGGTTCGCCAACGAGCTGCTACTCTCGCTTGTGACTTACCTGCTACATTAGACCGACCAGAAAGTGCACTCACGCTTAATTTAATACGCAAGCTGTGTAACTTTGGACACCTCTTTTTCTGTCTGTGTGTCCTCACATGAGCGATAATTGCGAAAAACTGCGTTAAGGCAGAAACTAAATAATGCTTGATATTTTTTATTGCGCCCAAATTAAATTAGCTTTGATACGCTTAACTAGACCTCTCCTCTTCTGCCATTTATGCGAATATAAATGAATGAATGGAGTCAATCTGGAACATGATCGCCTTGTAATATGTACATTACACATAATCATTGAATTTAACTTTTTTTTTATAATCATTTATTCAAGACAACAAAACCTTCTAACAGGAGAGTCTCCTGAGTTCGATCCACGCTCAACTTCAACACTACCTGACGCACGCGCGCGACCACGAGCGCAACGCATGTGGCGACACTTGGCAAGACGACGCCGCGCCCGATGCACTTCAACTTCGCTTCTCCCTTGCCGGAGGAATGTTTGACGCCATCCGCCGCTCCTACCAGCTCACGTCGGACTGGGCCGTGCTACTGACCCAACTTGTCGCGCATCAAGTCGTCGACGCATACAATAATAGGTAATTTAGGATAAGCAAGTTGACAAGAAAGGTGACCTTGATAGATTACTTCTTTCTGATCTTCTCTTGAAAGAGCATTTAGACTTGGCAAGATGACGCTGCGCTCGACGCCTTTCAACTGTGATTCTCCATCGCCGAAGGAATATTTTACGCTGTACGCTACTTCTACCAACACACGTCAAGCTGGGCTGTCATTTTGATTCAACTCGTCGCGCATCAAGTCACTGGTACCGATAATAATTTTGATTTAACGCGCTACAGTTGACGTTACTTCGAAGATGACCGTGATGGCTTATTTTATTCCGATCTCTTGGGAACTTATTTACAATTGGCAAGACGAAATCGCGCCCGACGTCCTACAACTGGGGCTATCTTTCCTCACTGGAAGAACGTTGGGCGCTATTCACCACTTCTATTAACTCATGTCGGAGTGGACCATGTTTGTTTTATCCCGCCATGACTAAGAACGTATTTCTTTGAACGCTTTCGCGTTAAAAGGACTTATTTGGAACGTTTTCAATAGTGTTAATGTAGTGATAATGTGTAAGTTAAATAAATACGATACTTACACGCAGGGTTGGACTGAGCCGTAAAGGCCCGAGTGGCTTGGTGGCTCTTCACACGCTCGGGGCCTAAAACATGAAAGTGGGTCCGAGGCCTAAGACAGATGCTAGTGGCAAGCCTCGCACACCATACCCGTGAAGAGCCTTAGAAGGGGGCGCGGCCGGCAATAGCCGCCTCGACTGTATAGCCAGCCTGACACTAAACTAAACCCCCATTATAATTTTTGATGAATAAAAAGCTTGATCTAATGAGGCCATGCTACTAACGCTGGATCGAAATATGCAAAATCTTATGATACCTCTCTTAGTATCTTTTTCTGATTCCGAAATTTCGATAAAATTACATTAATTGTTTTAAGTTACCTTTTTCGGGCTATCCTTGGCCTCCTCAGGAAGTGACCATCTTCATTCTTCTTCTTCGCCTTTTAGTCTTAACTGTGCGCTGTCATTACATCAACATTTCTATACATCTGAACGCGCTTTTATGACCGCTTCATCGAAAACAATGTTCATACATTTATTGCATTGTACTTGTTCATCGATCTAGGTGCAAGCATCATTTGATGGTGGGAATCCTATCTTACATTTGAGTGTTGGTTGATTACTCATCAACATCAAATAAGACGTTATAATATGTGTTATATGTTCATATGCATAAGCTGCTCAGCAAGTCAACTCATGAAGCTAACCGCACGCAAATCGGTGTTGTGGCGTCTCGTCAATCATTGGGGTTCTACGTAACTTTCGTCTAACGGTACACATTGAATATCGAAATAATAACTCATTGATCCTCGAAAACGTGAAATATAAAACTTAAAAAATAAATGCTCATAACTAAGTAAGGAGTATTTTAGTCCTTCGTCTAACGCTCAAGCATAGTGTATCGAAAATATACTGTCATGTTTCGAAGGCTACCTTCGTCAGACTATAAAACATTATTTAATATTTTATCGATTCGAGTAACGATTTTAGAATCAGTTCATCTCGTTTTAGTAATCTAATTTTTTAATCACGTTTTGATGAAATTGAAACGATAACAAACTTCGTAAGTAAAGTTAGGTAAAAATGTATTTTTATATTCAATAAAATATATACATTTTAATAAGCGTCGTAGTTGTATTGTTTAAGTATACGAGTATATTGAAATTGTCAAATGAAGATGGGATGAACATAGAATCTTCACATCTAGTTCCTTACGAAATGGGTGTGAAGTGATACATATCTGTTCTTAAAACCTCCACCTCCACCTCCTTGAGCATTTAATGCTAGACTTTGCACTGCAAGTTTGTTAATTTTAATAGCATTACAATTTCAGTTGACAATAACTCGATTCGTTCAATGTGTATCATATTCGAAAGAGTAAACCCAGACTTGCTGCGTAGTGTGGCCGGGATGTAGCGCGTCTACAATAAATTTATTATAGTTTGTGTCGCAGCAACTTGTTCACGACATTGATCGACATGCTTGCCACTCTGATACACTCGACGCTGGCGGACGGCGGCGACGACAACAACAGAAAACATTACCAAAATCTGATGAAGAAGCTGAAGAAGGAGATCGGGGATCGACACGGGCCTTCCGTGCAGAGCGTACGGCAACTGCTGCCGCTGTCCAAGAATACTATTATAGAGGTACAGTTCTGATCAGACGGATCTTATAGTCACTTTTGATTATTGAAGTAACATTTGGATTGAAGTTCGAGCATTATAACATTAGAAAAATTATATTTTACTAGCTGACCCGGCAAACTTCGTACTGCCTCAGAATGAAATAAGGTGTCAAAGGTTTGATAGATACGGACTATTTGTATGGAAAAATAAAATTGTGGTTTTTACTGTTTCCCTTCAATTCCTTCATATTTTCTTACCTTTTAAACCTTCCCTAGACTTCCAAAAATCATTCAAAACCAAAGTTAGCCAGATCGGTGGAGCCATTGACGCGTGATGCTGTGACCAAGGTACGGTATTTCGTTCACTACAAAATAAATTTAATTAATTTTATAGCGTCAACAACACGTGGTAATTATGCTGTTAAAATGTAGCTTATATGACACGTTTGTAGATTTACCATAGCAGCGCCATCTATTGATTACTTACTCAACCCAGTCGAAAAGTATCGACATCTATTAGAATCATTTGGAGTTAACAGATAATTGTGACTGTCAAATAATAACAGACAAATAATTAGCAATAAATTAAAATTGCGACTATAATTTGAGATTTAAACTATCCTATCTCTCAAGTTGGATCGAACTGCACATGGTGTGCGAATTTTATTATAATCGGTTTAGTGGTTTAGGAGTCCATTGAGGATAAACATTGTGACACGAGATTTATATATATTAAGATGTGTAGATACGTTATATACATAGTATATAAAAAAAATGATTACCATTCGTATATCTTACGTTAACCTATTAGTTTATTAGGTTGTTGGAGTAATTAAAAGACTAAATTAGGATACTGAATAAAATTATATTATATTGATCTTTTATATTTAGAAGTAATATGTCTAGCTCCTATCACACGAACGAGACGAATGAATAAAGACTTGAGACGGTGTCCATAGTGCTAGGTACAGGCGTGTACAAAACTTAGTCACATAGCAACTTATAAACATTAATTTTTGTAACTAATTTATAAATAAATTCAAGTTACGTTATTATGTCATAAACAAAACTTTGTATCTCCGTTTCTAAATGCATCTATTGTTTCTTCCAATAGTACCGTACCACTTAATAAACATACTATAATATTATAAAAGTAATAAGAAAATTGATTTCAATTTTTCGCAACAGGTCATCGCCGCTGAAGCACTCGGATGTCTGGTGGATCAGAAAGGAAATAAAATTACTGGATTCGACAGTGACAAGAAACAGGTACTAGAATATATATTTTTATAAATATACAATACTAGCTGGTGCCCGCGACTTCGTCTGCCCAGGATTTGTATTACACACAATATCTTCATTAATTGTAGGCTATGTGTTATCCTGATGTATAAGCTATATTATTGGTAAGTTTCATTAAAATCCATTCAGTAGTTAATATGTGAAAGAGTAACATCCATCGATACATTTTGTATGCATGGATGGATGTTTTTTACTCTTTCGCGTTAATAATACGAGTATTAAGATTTTACCGACACAGGTCTGTTGCACAGTGCACAGCTGCCATGATATTTGACGTCCATAAACTGCGGCTCGTCTGTATAAGCCCTAACTTTATAAATATAGGGTATATTAATAAACATCATTTTTATTGGAAACCTAAAGTATGCGTCAGATTCTTTACAGAAGAATATCATCTGGTGGCGATGATGGAACGAAACAATTAATTTTAATTTCACACAAAACAAACAAGCATAGATGATAACGTCATAGTACAGACAAGGGCAAAAATACACCACAAAGTCTCAAAAAAAGACGTCATCAATAGTATCATAAATAAGGGAACTTCAAAAGCTGCAAAAATATGTATACACTGTTTGAAAGAAAAGTATGTAAGCAACAGGGCCAATAACATGTCACCAACAATTGACGCATAAAGGAGAATGACAAAAGTCGCCCTGATTGGCGTCTTAACAACTTGTATGTAGAAAATTAGGTAGTACAAGGTACCACAAGGTAGTGTGTTGGGACCAACACTATACCACAACAAAACTTCATTGTAAATGTTCTGGTAAGGTAGCCATCGCTTTACTCGAATTACTGACTGTGACTCTGACTGACTGACTGATAATTGACTGACTTACTCTGACTTTTACTGCTTTTACGCTGCTTTTTACGAATACGAAATATTGTTTTACTTGACACTGGCAAAATGCGTAATAGCGATGCCATTATTATATACAAAAAATACGTAGCAGAATTCCAGAATTATTTGTTGTTTAAAATGTACCGCATATGCAGAGAATATGTAACGTAAAGAATGGACACTTCGACGTCCCGCCCGATTTCCCCGCCTCACCCAACCTCCCCCCTCTTTAGGCAAAGGAAGGTATTCTGCAGCGAGGTTCCGTGCGCCCTAGGTTTGATACATTTAATATTTATTTTGTTTACATAAAAATGGTAAGTAGTTATACCGCTATTGTGTTCCGTGATAATGCATGGTAAGAGAGCTCCAATGAACGAGCTCGAAGCCGTGAACACCTACATGTTACCTACTTGACCTGCAAGTAAGTGGTTATCGATTTTCTCCAATGTAAGCCGTTATCATGTTCCGGGTAGGTTAGAGTGGTAGAGCTTCAGTGATGGAGCTCCAGGGCGTACGAGCACCACCGCATTTCCCAATTTACATTTCACTTAATGGTAAGTACCTAACGATAATATATTATCTAAGCAATGTGGGTGTCAATGTTAGGGTTGCTAGAGGTGATAATTACGAAAATGGTATCTCCTTTCAAGTCAAAGATGGCGGACACAATTTTTTTTCGAAAATATGATATGGATTTTTATTTCACGATTTCCTGAGGTCCAGATTTTTCAAATCCAAGATGGCGGACAGATATTTTTTATAAATATGATATGGATGTCGATTTCAAGGTTTCTTGGGATGCTGATTACGAAAATGGCATCTGTTTTCAGATCAAAGATAAAAAAAAGTCCGTCCGCCATCTTGGATCTGAAAACGGATGCCATTTTCGTAACCAGCAGCCTAAGAACCCACAAAATTGACACCCATCATTATAGGTTATCTGACATACCTCACATAATATTTGTGTGCCTTTGAGCTCTATCATTGAAGCTCTACGACCGTACATTACCACTACTACCTAGCTGCAGGTAAATTATATACATACAACCTATGATTATAATGCGGTGGTGCTGATCGAGCTCGAGAGTGATCTCGAGCTCGTTCAGCGAGCTCTACCACGAATTTCCTATTTTAATATTTATTGTGGCTGAAAAAAATTGTTAACGTAAAATATGTTTGTTATGTGTATGTAAATGACATCCACGCGGCTTCGCCCACGTGGATGTCATTTTATAAATAACTCAGTAGCCTATGTTCTTTCTCGGAGTCAGCTCTATCTCCAAATTTCTTTAAAATCGTTTCGTTCGGTTGGACGTGAAAAGGTAACAGACAGACAGACAAAATTATGTACTTTCGCATTTATAATATTAGTAGGGATTTAATCAATGCATCTTTGCCAACGCATTGGTAAGTTATTGATGCTCTTCTTGAAAAAATCAGCTGGACTGGCAACAAATTTTTCAAAGGCATTTTGTACTGCCTCTCGGGTAAGTACTAAATTTTTTTTCCCGCCAAAAAGTATTCCAAATTCTGGAAAAAGTAGAAGTCTGTAGGCGCAAGGTCTGGTGAGTACGGCGGATAACTTTCAACCCCAGCCTTGCAGCTTGAATCCCGTCTGCCGTGCAGTATTAGGTCGCGCGTTGTCGTGCAGGAACAGTGGAGCAAAATTGAACAAGTGTGTACAAGTGTGAACAAGTGCAAGTTTCTCCATAATTGTGTTCAGTTCTACATAGTACACATCTTTTTTTTTTTATATCCGTGTTTATGTCGGCGGCCTGTCTCGAGACGGCACTAGTCTATCAACTTCACCGGGCAATCGGCGAGCGCAGAAGGCGCTCCGGCCTAAACAAAAAGTTAGCGCAACTGCCTAAGGGTGACCCATGCGGGTCCGTGGCTCGGCTTAGGACGTTGCGGAGAGACATATGAGACATATGCGATTATGGGCGGTGCAACTTTCGCTCTACTCCATTCAGTTGGTGATAACCGGAATGTCATCGGCCTCGCGGGGCCCGGGATAGGGTCGGGATCAGGGGCGGGCGCAGAGCGAAACGCGTCGGCGCGTTGTAATGGCGGTTTGTGTAGTGTTTCTGTAGATGATCATTCATAGCGGCGATGGCCAACGTGGTCTCATCGTCCGGGTCTTTTAAGACGTGCCTTGGTCGTCTCCTTTTGGCGCGATCAAAAGGAGTGTAAATTGCGGGCGCTCTGACCAGCGGATTCGGGTGGTGACTTGCCCGATCGAAATAGTTTCAATGACCATCACTTTTCAAGTTTTCGTTTAAGGTATTGTTTGGGTCTGAACCAGGGTACAACCAACTTGCTGAGCGCTTACGATTGTCAAACAAGATACATTTCTCGTCACAAGTAACAATGCGGTTCAGAATTCCTTCATTTGTATACACCAATATAGGTTAAGCCGCTCCTGCTGACGGTACTTACCTATGCTCTATAATTACTCGAATACTTACATACCATGCATTTTTGTTAATTTTCTTGTTGTATACATATTATTTCCACATTAACTGACAACAATATTTTGCATCTTTAGTTGATTACTTATTATTGCTCGTGTTGTATACATATTTATGAGGTCAGTCATGTGTACATATTTATGAGCATATGTGCGCGTACAATTTTATGCAACTTTCTCTGATGACTTATTTTCTGTAACTACAGTTGTATACATATCTTTGCCCTTGACTGTACCAACGTGTTTTCAGCCAGTTTTCTACAGAGTTAGCCAATAATTGACAACTGTCTTCTTAAATATTGCGTTTACGTTTATTCATGTGACACAAAATATTATTCTTATTAGATTTTCTATCTAATTTATGTGTGATTTTATACAAAAATGGAAAATGAAATTATTCGGTCGTAGGAAAACATAAAATACTTTTTTTTTTTCAGGAATTTAGCTGTTTTATGTTTTTACATGTGATCGCAGAGCTAAAAATCCTATACACATTTCCTTTTGTTCAGGGTCTACGGTTGACGGACAAGCAGCGCGTGTCGAGCTGGGAGCTGGTGGAGGGCGGCCGCAACCCCGCGCCGCTTTCTTGGGCTTGGTTTGCGGCCACTAAAATCGAGCGCAAACCGCTCACATACGAAAACGCTCACAGGTCAGCCTTCTATCTATATGCCGCTAAACTATGATAGTTTTCGTCGATAATTGTACAAAATCACTAATTAACGTATGAGTACTTGTACTAAATTTCAACTCAAACGGCCCTGTAGTCTTGAAACTAATTGATTGTTACAGACAGACACACGGGTAATCCTATAAAGATAAAAAGACCCTAAAAAGTTTCAAGTTGTAAGAGCTTTGAAATCTTAAGAACTTAAGAACATTTATTAAGTATCTATGCCTGTTTATTTATCTACGACCGAACACAGTCAAGTCATTGATATAATTACTTTTCCGTTTCCCAGGTTATTAAAATACCATACTCACAGTCTAGTGAAGCCCACAAGCTACTATCTGGAATCCTTACCGCTTCCTCCCGAAGATCTCGAGACGACTGACAGCAAACAAGTAAGTTTTTTTATTTTTGAACTGTGCCCTGATCATGATCATGATTGTCATTGACTTAGGGTATGGGCGCAGTGCAAGATCTGCTGTTTTTTTTATTTAATTAAACGCAGTCGAACTTTTCACCGCATTATTTGACTACGCATTATTTTGGTGCAAAAAAAAAATTGTTAAAGTAAGAGAAGGCTGTCAAATTTTACAACTTTAACAAATATGTTGGTGCAACCGAATCTTTATATGTCATTGCGAAATACAACTAAAAATGCGCAAAAATATATAAAAAGGGCGTGCGTGACTGGGATAGCAACATATCCGCTTTGTCAAAGTATTTTAAAGCTACTTACAGTACTCAACAATTAATATTGCACATCGAGCCTGCGAAAGAGACGATCGGCTCGTTTCGACTTTGAAAAAGCGTTATCTCTGCTGGACACTGCCTACGTAGGCACTGAAAGTCCGTTATTGGTCAAAACTTGACCAGAATGGTCGACAAACGTCAAATAGGTAGTAATAGGTACGGTGCTAAAGAGATAACGCTCTACAGACCCGAAATAAGTCGAAGTCTCCTTGCTAGGCTCGATGTGCAATATTTATTGTTGAGTACTGTAGTTCAATTTGTCAGGAGCCTTGATTTTATATTGAAATTTTGATGGGTAACTCTATATAATTCAAATAGTGCTGAGTGGCCTGGGCCTTTCCGGTGGCCTTCTTATGCATGAACTATGAAGGATATAGATTAAAGAATATTTAATAATTATTTAGGAATAATTTTATGATCAGAAATTTAGCTTTTACAATATGCACTCGTCACGAACTATATTGTAACTAACATTGATTGTCATTGGGTAGTTGATTTGAGACAATTAATCCTTTGTGGATTGAGATAATTCTGATCCAATCATATTATTTACATTATGTTTTATTCACAGGACAATGGCAGCCTGGACTCTAGTCCAACTGGTTCCGGAAAAGGACGCAAAATGCCCTGCAAAATTAATAAAAGCAAGAAACCTAAGCCTAATGCACCGGTAATGTATAACAGTAACACAGCTATTATGTATATCATTGAAAGTCACATCAATATAAAATATCTAACTTTATGACTTCGCTGTCACTTAATTTGATAGTAATTAATATTTGTCGGTTCTCAAGTCACTACAGAATAATCTAAGATAGTTTTAAGGCTGGGTTACATCAACTTACTTAAGCAATTACAAACTTGTTGAAGTACTGGCTAAACAAAAAATGAGTTACACTAATAATATAATAATGGCAACCCATTATACGTCCCACTGCTGGGCACGAGTCTCTCCCCTTTTTTGGGGGGCGGCCTGGAGCTTACTCCACCACGCTGCTCCAATGCGGATTGGTGAAGGTGGGTGGGTTAGTGGCCAACCCGCTGTCGGATGTGCTTAAGGCCTGCGACAAGGTTTAACGACTGCTATCTATCGATAGCAACCGGGATCTTTGAAGTTAGAGAGGGATGTGAAATGTTACTTTAACTTTAATAAATATCGTGGTGCAACCCAGGCTTAGTGTGTGTAAAACCATAACTGGTTACAGATCAGATTTCTATTTTGCAACCAAACCTTCATCTTCAGTCCAGCCGAAAAACGTCCTCTGCTGGACAAAGCCTTTCCCAAAAGCGCCTACAACAGTGTTGACTGACTGCGTTAGTGGAAGAATTCTCTTCCAGTGGCAGAAAGTTTCTCCGACGCCATGAACCAAACCTTTTTTTTTTTTCATTAATATGACATCGCCGTTACGCATATTGCCAGTGTCAAGTAAAACATATAATTCGTATATATGCAGCGCAAAAGTTAGTATTAGTCAGTCAAGTGAGTTACAGTCAGTAATTCGAGTAAAGCGATGGCTACTCTACCAAAACGTTTACTATGATGTTTTGAAGGAAACCTGAAAGGCCGTATTTTCGCACTGTTATTCTATTTCACTATACACGGGCACTGTAATGATCCTATATCAAACAAAATGCCACCAACTTTATTTAATATAACTCAAAAATACACCAAGAAAATGAAATAAAATAAGAGCACCATACGCCTTTTTCAAGGTTCCCGGCAAAACTCGAACCAAACCTTAACGTTGCCTAATTTGTTATTTGTGGTGTCAGGGTGAGGGCATGGGTGTGGGCGGAGCGGGCGCGGGAGCGGGGCTGGCGCCGCAGCAGCCGCAACCGCAGTTCATGCAGCAGCAGCAGTGGTTCCCGCCGCCCGCGCCCGGGCAGAACTACTACAACCCGCCAGGTACTACTACACTTCTTCACCTAGTGCGAGTCAGGTGCGGTCCTCGACAAAGGTCGATATTATATTTTAAGGTTTGGTTGCAACAACATATTTGTTACAGTTATTGTTAATGAAAAATTTTATAACGGAGATGTTGCGAGCTCGGTTCTGGTTCGTACATGTCCTCAAAAAATGGGTAAATTAAACAAGAATACAAAAAAAATACAATTTATTTACTCAAGAACATATTTTAGAGCTACGACCACATTTAATTCAAACTGGTGGTAGAGCTCCAGTGACGGAGCTCGCGGGCGTAGGCACCACCGCATTACCTACTATACTTGCCGCTAAATGGTAGTGTTCAGCACTATCGTGTTCCGGTTAGGTGGTAATGTACGGCCCTGTAATTTCCGGCACAGAGGCATAACATCTTAGGCTTCAGGAGTGGTAACGCATCTGCATTTTGATCGTGGTCTTTGTGTGGGTGTCTATAGGCTGCAGTCATCACTTAACATCAATGTGAACTGCATGCTTGTGTGCCACTTCGATTACATAAAAAAAAAAAAAACGATTTTATCATTTTCAACCATGTTAAACATGGCGGCGATACAGCCGATGCTTGGGATAGTACTTATGAATGATAAAACAAAAGTAATGCTATCTGTATCTTACTAGTGCATTAGTTATTATTAAAAACAAAACAATGTATCAAATCTATGAATTTAAAGAAGTTCCGATTATTTTTTTTAAATTGGAAATCGATTAGTTATAGTATTAACACATAAAATCGATTTCGACAGTATTTAGAAAATATTACTTTTTCTCCAAGTACCTACTACATATCCAAAAAAAACTATTTAAAAAATTAAAATGACATCGCCCGCCATATTCGCCATGTTGGTTTTGCGTTGCAATTTTACTACAAATAATGTTTTGTAACTGCAAACAAAGCTAAATAAGTGAAAAAATGCAGTAAAAAAACGTTTTTATATTGATTTTGCCTGTTAATGATATTGTGTACAATACATGGCCAGAGGTCCATACATTCTTGCAACATCTCCTTTAACAAATATTTTGGTGCAACCGAACCTAATTGTGTGTAATTTATTTTAACCTATCTGGATGTTTTGCATAAAGAATATTGTTCTTGTATGTACAGTATCCAACAAAAAATAATGCACACCGACCTCGGGAAGAGACGTTGGCTTATTTCGGATCTGTAGAGCGTTATCTCTTTCGCACCTTACCTATTTGACGTTTGTCGACCATTCTCATCAAGTTTTGACCAATACCGGACTACGGATGCTTACGGCAGTGTGCAGCAGAGATAACGCTCTATAAAGCCGAAACTATCATAGGCCGATTGACACTTTCATAGGCTCGATGTGCATTATTTCTTGATAAGCACTGTAAACCATTTTTCTTTTGAGTAAAAAAACGTAACCCTATAAATGTATTGGTTCCGAAGCGGGCGTGAATACCCGCGGCGTCGCGCCCCCGTCCAACACGCAGTCGAAGCAGGCGCTCAGCAACATGCTGCGGCAGCGCCTGCCCTTCAACCAGATGCCCCAGATGCAGGTATGCACATCTTAGATGATCTATACAACACTATAAAAGTGAACTACACTATAAAATATTTTTGCATGCCAACTCTTCCAGTTCTGATAAGTGAATATTTATTTTAGATATTTACTTTTATTATTGTTATATCGTTGTAATCAAACATTGTTTGTAACTACATACTCTTACCCCCTTATTCATAAACGTATTTTTAGCTAAGGTGTTGCTAATCTCTCCTTTGTCTTTTTCTATCCTGCACATTTGACAATGCAACTGACAAAGACAAAGCATTCTATAGCTAAAACGTATCTAATGTACGTTAATGAATAAGGGGGATAGTGTGTAAACACACTATGCCGAAGCTACGCGATGTAAGTTGGCGGCTGATTTAACGTTTCGACGTATTTGGCTGATATGACACACTATACCTAAGTGCCGAACTTACGCGGCACAATTTCTGTTCAGTGTGGTGTGTGTCAGCAATCGAACCGAACTTCGGTCGTACGCCCGAAGTTAATAACGCAGCGTTATTTCGACATAGTGTGTCGTCAGTTATTCAAATAGCATTGCAGGCGTAATAGTGCCGAACTTCCGTCGCGTAGCTTCGGCATAGTGTGTTTACACACATAATGTACTGCCCATCTATTAAAAATCCATTTACATTACAATGCTAAATTTACTTACATTAATGCATTTAGAACTTTACATAGCTCTCGTCCTGTGGTAGAATCCCTAGAAAACTGGTCATATTACCACATTGAATGGCAACGCTAATTCTTTATGCTTTACTCAATAGATCAGCCTTACTATCACGTGAAGCGGCGACTTAATGTTTTGTAATGTCTTTAAATAAAGTATGTACACGGAGACTCCGCGGTCTTACCACATTTTACCCAAAAATCAAAATGTTTATTTATCACTAGCTGTCCCGGCAAACTTCGTATTGCCTCACATTGAAATAATATGTCAAAGGTTTGATATAAACGGACTATTTGTATGGGAAAATAAAATTGTGGTTTCTACTATTTCCCTTCAACTTCTTCATATTTTCATACCTTTTAAACCTTCCCTGGACTTCCAAAAATCTTTCAAAACCAAAATTAGGCAAATCGGTCCAGCCGTTCTCGAGTTTAAGCGAGACTAACGAACAGCAATTGATTTTTATAAATATAGATTTGGGATTACAAGAATCGCTTATAATACGTCACAAAATTATTTATTATTTTAAACTATGGTAAAACACAATATTTACAATAGACACACATGTCATGTCAGTTTACAAATTATAAAAATTAGGTATAGTAGCCAATATGAAATATTGCACATCGACCTTAGAAATAAGACTTCGGCTTATTTCGGGTTTGTAGAGCGTTATCTCTGTCGCACACAACCGACGTGACGTTTGGCGACCACTTTGATCAAGTTTTGACCAATATCGGACTAGCAGTGCTTACACACGACAGTGTGCAGCAGAGATAATGCTCTACGAAGTCGAAACTAGCGGATTGTCTCTTTCGTAGGCTCGATGTGCAATAATTTTACTGGTGGTAGAGTTCCAGTGTAGGAGCTCGAGGGCGTAGGCACCACCGTATTACCTAATTTATCTGCCGCTTAATGGTAGTGTTAAGCACTATCGTGTTCCGGTTGGATGGTAATGTATGCCCCCGTAATAACTATCACAGAGACACAACATCTAAGGTCTCAAGTGTGGTAACGCATCTGCATTTTGACCTCTGGTCTTTCTGTGGGTGTCTATAGGCTGCAGTTATCGCCTAACATCAATGTTTGCCACCTTTGTAACATAAAAAAAATATTGTTGAATACTGTAGGTACATGAATTATTTAAAAAAATTATTCATATTCCAGACTCCGGTACAAGGCGGAGGGTACCCGGGCGCGCCCCACGCCCGCGGCCCCTACCCTCGACCAGGCATGAGGCAGATGCCACCCAACCAGATGGGACAGATGCAACCCAGGTGAGACATAACATATACAACATGTAATAGGAATAATGCACACTCTTAAACACGTCGATTAGAAAATAGAGTTATAATCATAATACATGAAATGAAATTACGTGTTTAAATATTTAACATTTTTTATTTAAGAAACAAGTTGTCTTCAATTTGTACGAACACTATGCACGCCCTATGCATTACCCTACCTCCACTTACGACCGCACATAAAACACAAACACACACAAAAACTCACACACGTACGCTGTCGCAATGTGATGTAGCGTAACCTGCGTACCCCTATTTAACACTCGCTAGTAATAAGATTCATTCTCACTATTGACACTTTACTTTATTTATTTTAAGATAGTTTACTTAAGGTTTTTTAAAAAAAATAATTATATTGAATTGTATTTATAATGTAATGATAATAATAAACAAATTTGCTTAAAGATAGGGCTGTCAGCTGTCATAATTTTCACTATTTCATTTATTAAATTATTATTAATAATAAAATGCACGTCTCAACGAGTTCTAATAAACTTGTTGAGACTATCATTTTATTTTGGATAGACGTTATTCTCATTTTCGTTTGTATTGACTGTTCACCAAATGGGTGACTATAACTAATTTTGGGACAAAATGTTAAATATATTTAAAATGCCTGAAATAGATTCGGTTATCGATTCTGAACAAACTAGTTTCGGGTTGTACATTCAATCCTGTTACACGTTGTATTATTATTATTTTATAGATAACTAGCGGCCCGCCCCGGCTTCGCGCGGTTGCAATGTTAGCTATCCTCTCCCATTCATTTTAGCGTCATGTTATATAGCCTAAAGCCTTCCTCAATAAATGGGCTATCTAACACTGAAATTATTTTTGAAATCGGTTGAGAAGTTCCTGAGATTAGCGCGTTCAAGCAAACAAACAAACTCTTCAGCTTTATAATATTAGTGTATAGATTATTTACAGTAGCTTAAACCATCCACCATTGATAAATATTTTCCCATGACAATCTTGTTATACCTAACGATTAATGTGTTTTATGAGCCACAAGAAGACCTAATTGCAGATGAGTTAAAATAAATCCTTCCAAGTTATGTTAATCGAATGTGGTGTGCCTTAATCTTAAAATACCTAACCAGATAGAAGTTAAATAACTGTAATTCTAATGTTTCCGTAAATTCTCTAGCTACATTTTAAACCATTGTTTTTATTATTATACCAACAACATGAGTAAATTTTACTCTACTAAACATTCAGCTTACTCGATATTGCTAGTAAAATAAAATAAACGGTACATTTTTATTCCAGCCAAATGAACCCGATGGGTGGGATGGGCGGAATGGGTCCAATGGGTCAGATGGGCGGGGTCCAAATGGGCCCGGGCCAGATGGGCGCCGGTCAGATGGGTGGAGGACAAATGGGTGCCGGTCAGATGGGCGCCAGTCAGATGGGCGCCGGTCAGATGGCCGGTGGTCAAATGGGAGGCATGGGCGGGCAGATGTTCGGCGGGCAGTACGGTGGCATGCAGCAGGGGTATGGTGGGTACAGTCAGCAAATGATGCAGGGTGGACAGCAACAGATGATGAACCAGGTGAATAAAAATTATTTTTCCTATTATAATACCTTGATATCCGGACAAATGCTTCCTGGACAGGACAGGACATGAAAAATTGACAGCAATGACAATGACAATAGCAATGTCGATAGACAGACGCAACCCCTGAACTACGAGATGTCTATTCTCCAGTAATTATTCACACATTATTTTAACCTTAGGATATTTTTTCTGTATTATTTTTTTAAATCTTTATCAATAATAATAATTTAGACTATGAACTTTTCTCTGATAATATCTCTATTTTTGTCACATGTAATATGACGTGTATTATGATGTAGTTCATCATAATAATTGAGTAAACTGATTGTAATATTAATTTATAATCTCAATATCTTTGTTAAATAATATAGTGCTAACTCATAACAGAACGTAATCCTATGATATTATATGTTTTACAATTACTCTGAGGAAAGTTACAAAGTTTGATAATATATTAAACTCTATTATCTTGCAGGGTATGGGACAAAGCGTAAACCAAATGGGTCAACAAGTTAACCCGATGGGCCAAGGCGTCAATTCCATCGCCCAAAATGTAGGTCAAATGAACCAAAACGTGGGTCAAGGTGGCCAGATGCCTCAGGGTATGAGTCAGATGGGACAGAGTATGGGCCAGATGGGTCAATCTATGGGTCAGATGGGGCAAATGGGACAAGGTGGGAACATAGGCAATATGAACAACCAAGCGGGTACTATGGGACCACAGGCAGGCAGTGCAATGGGTGGATTCCCAGGACAACAATCATTCCAACAGGTAATGTTTTATTCACAATATATATACAAGTCTGTTACCTATAGGTTACCTATTATATTATTACATAATAGTAATATGTTCCTGTTACAATTCCTTCCTTAGCTTTTATATTTGTTTCATCTTTGATTAAACAGATTTTTTAAAAGTACCAAAATATGATGATTTATGAATTGCAGTTTTCTCAATAGATTACATGAAATAAAAAGAAAATTACGCTTTAAATTTTTATTTCAACTCTAAATTTGAATTGATAGTGCTGTATGTAAAAGGGGCATGTGAGGTATGTAAGAATCGAGACCTTTGGCTCCACGCACTCTGCCTACCCTGTTCGGGACTTGGTATGAAGATTCATATATGTGATTGTCTCGTTGTAATAATCAATCAAATTTGCATTGCAGAACATGATGGGTGGGCGCGCCACTCAAGAGGCGTATTTAGCGCGGCAAAACGCTCGGCCGCAATATATACAGGTGTGTACTATTATCATTATTATACACCTATTACTTAAGATGAAATCATAAAATCCATTTAGTCACAAAATCGCAAAAATTTTTTGTTTTTACGTATTTAATCGGAAAGAATGCAACGTAAAAAGTAAAAGTGCTTCCAATAATAATTCATCACGAATAATCTAGAAGCACTTAAAATCGAAATGGGCAGAAAATCAAAATTAATTTAGCAATATGACTGAATTCGAATTAGCAAAATAATAAAACTAGATGCTTTGGTATACAACATTACTTAATTTTTAGGCGTATTATATAAATGAATTTCAAATAATGCGAAATAAATTATTATATCATTCAACAGGTATATTTAATTCACATGAAATTTAATTCCAATTTCATTGTTTTATATTCGCTTCAATTTACTTCATATCTCTCTCAAATCAATCTCTCCGAAAAATATGTTTTTTTTTTAATTATTCTATCTATTATAATTGCTACAAAAAGTTATTACACCAAACTGTTAACATATTTGAATATATTTTTTTTAACGATGTGTGCAGCAAGCCCCGAATGTGACGATGGGCGGCATGGGCGGGCCGGCGCCGGCATACCCGCGCAATCTGCAGCCGCAGCAGAGCGCGCAGTACCAGCAGATGACTCAGCAGCAGCGCATCCGCCAGCAGATGCTCGCCATGCAGCAGCAGCAGCAGCACATGCAACGCCAGCAGTTCCAGCCGCCCTACTGAGGCGACCTGGGAAAACACACCCACGGCCGCTCGATCAGCGCGTTGCCAGACGAATTCCTTGGAGGGGTTAAGACTTAGAAATGTGATTTAGATACTTTTTTGTATGAATTTCTACTTGTCGTGTCTAATTTTATATAGATATATGCCTCGCTCTCTCTACGGTCGCCACTTCTCAACAAATTACGCCGAAGGAAAATGGCGAGACATAAACGACGAAAATAAAAATCAAGGTGAAACAGGCCTTAACTATCTGTAGAACTCAAAGATTTGACTTATTTTTCAGTGTTTGTAGTATGTTTACCTCACTGGAATAACAAGTTTAAAGTTTAATATTGAATCGGAATGATATAATCATCGACTAATCTAATATTTACATTCCAAGGGTTCTCAAGATAATATGCCAAAGCTGTTTCACCTGATACCTTTTCTATTTCGATATAAATTAAAGCTCGGAGCTCGAGGACCTAATCTACCGGTGTTCGGATTAGGTGGTAATATATGTGCCTGTAGTTTTTGCCACAGATACAAAAGATCCAGATTGGTAATGCATCTGCATTGAGATTTTTGGCTTTGAATAGTCTGTAGGCTGCAATATTTACTTACGATTGATATGCTGCAAATTGAACAAGACACCCCTGTCTTATCAACACACATTTAGCACTTCACGGCTGTGCTATAAATAAACATCGCAGCATATTTGTACAGCACACGTACCTGATGAATGCAGTGATCACACTGCACGTTATGCCGAGGCCAGGAAATATGTTGAATATTAAGCCAGGTTTATATTATTGTATCGAGGTGTGTCGTGGCCCGATCGGCTTAATATATTTATTATGACTAGATTCACATAATTATGTCCCATTGTGTTGATGCGGATGCACAATAAATGTATGATACTCATTTTGTCGCGCCTCTACACACCCCGACACGTATATGAACTCTGTCTTATTTATATTAAGTGTTCCGTTGGACGTCCGAAGTCCATTATGAGAGAGAGTGCTCGCTTCTTTCCATGTACAGCTCGCTAGATGTCCCTACTGTTCCGTCACGTGATCGTGCCTTCAGCGCCGTCTCTCGTCAAACCTGTGAACTACTTTCAAAAACCGAAGTTTTAAGTCACTCGATTTTCGAACTGCGCAGTTAGCTAGATTTTTTAGTAAAGAAAACTATTTAACGATAAATATTTTCTTTCGTTTTACATTTTAAGAGCTTTTGAGATTAAAGTAGAAAGTTCATTAGATTAGTGGTTATACTAATTTTTACTGTTTCCGTCTCGTGAGTTTCAAGTGTTAATAAGTTAAAATGGGTGGTGATAATATTGGGCCTAAGGATATTTCCCGAAAAAGAACTAGGAACTTTTCTTCACCTTTATCAGAAGGACAGTATCATCGGAAAGCGACGTAGGTACGTCAGCGTCGCTTAAAGCACGCACGCGACGCGAATTTTCTGAAATAAAACAATGTTCGAAATGTTGTCGATTGACAACATTTCATATTTTTAACCTACATGTTTTATTACATTATTCAAAACTAAATCCAAAACTAGGGCACCCGTGTTTAACCATTTTTCGAAATTTTGTACTTTTCATTCATAATTTCTACTTTGAAAGTTAGTGTATTCTAAAAAGACGTATGCGCCATATGACGTCACACATATGGTGGAATGGCGATAGAACAATTGCCTTGTGCCGTGACCCTTTTAAAAAAAATTGTCGTTGTTAGCTTGTCAAACTCGATATAGGGCTGTGATCTTGTTATTTTAAAATATCAGTACCAGTGTTCGAAATTATATTGATATATCGAAAAAAATATCGATATATCAATATAATTTTTTAAATTATATTGATATATCGATATTTTTATTCGCCATTATTGTTATTATTAATCCAATCAAAAATATATTAACATTCGTGCAGTACCACTGATGTTACAAAATACCTAACACATCTTAAAAAACTAGTTTATAGAACTATTTTGGTACACAAACAAGTCCGTTATTGTATCTATTTGTGATATAACGTCTAATAATAACATTGCTTCTATTCTGAAAGCAATCTCAATAACAAACCTAAAACCATTGCCGCCAAAAGTAAGGGGTTATTAATAACCCGTTAAAAAGATAATACTCATTCCACAGCCAGTATATTTGAGGTACCTAAACGAACGGCGACTATTTTGTTATTATGTTCAGTGCTTTGTGTGTTACACGATCTTTCCCTTTTGCACTGCGACCCAAGTCATTTCGTAGTCAATAATTTTGCACCCATCATAGTGTGTTTTTTCGAATAGTCTGGTAGGGGTTTATTCGCATCCCAAAATCAAAATACGAATTGTTCTGACTTTGCACGTTAATAAAATTATCATAGGCAAGGCGAGTTTCAGTAACTAATTTGTTAATTATTACTAGAGATCCTATTAGAGCTGCGCGTGTTCTAGCTGACGCTGGAATACAGGCCACTCCAGGTAGTTTTAGGTCTGCTGTCTCGTCTTTAATTGGTTAGAAAATTATCGTTTAAACGATATATTATCTAAAGCAAATTTAAGACATAAATCAACTTTTATAAAGTTATATCGTACACAAATCAGATCTAATGATGAAACGTCTTCGACACATTTATTGTCAAATTTATTTCAAATACCCGAGCAATTTTTAAATACTTTATCGGATATCATCAGGTTATAATTATACTTGTATTGTAAAAAGTTGTTTGAATCACAGTCAAATTAGGTATTTTTGTTTCCTAAGTGAAATATATTAATTTATATTATTATATTTGGTTTATAAATCACATGTTGTGTTGCTTATCATTCATACAATCCACCAGGAGATAACAAACATATCTCTCATAATGGACTTCGGACGTCCAACGGAACACATATCAAAATTTTACCTTCCAATAAAATTTGTATTATGTTTCCTGAGACGTCCGAAGTCCAGGTAAGGTCTTCCTGGTGTTCCGACTTACCATTGCTTCATTATAGCCGAACAATGACTTAAAACTTCAACATGGCGGCTTGTATGCAGTTTTTGAAAGTAGTTCACAGGTTTGACGAGAGACGGCGCTGAAGGCACGATCACGTGACGGAACAGTTCTTTCCATCTAGCGAGCTGTAGATGGAAAGAAGCGAGCACTCTCTCTCATAATGGACTTCGGACGTCTCAGGAAACATAATACAAATTTTATTGGAAGGTAAAATTTTGATATTAGTGATATTCAGTGATTGTACTAGCTAGCTAGGAGACTATATGTTCCGATCATGATTTCATTAAAAATTATAAAAAATTGACATTACATCACTATTTTAGTTTTAGAATCTAGTATGTGATGTGTGTGATCAAGATCGGTATTTTTATTTAGGTGTATCTTTTGGCCGATCCGATGACTTTATCCGTTTCCCATATCGCCGATGTATATTATAATCGCCTATTTGGTTCTTGATACGCAAACGTACGTCCAAATAGGCGACCATGATACGCAATGGCTATTACGGGCTATTTATATGCGGGCTTTACGGATACGGTGATAGGATCGCGCAAGTGATACAAATCTAGACCTGCCTTTATGTAATATTAAACTGAGATGTTGTTTCAAATCCCCTGTAATGAATTAGCATTTACTTTTGTGTCTCCAACTTGAAAAATATAAATCGTAAATTATTTGAAGTAACAAAATTATTGATCACTGTTTCCATTTTAAGACTTTTTAGATTTATAGTGAAGAATGATCTTATACTAATGTATATTTTTACTTTATGAGTTTTAAAGACAGTAATATAGAATAATATGAATCAACCACTAGTAGTAGTACAATTTGATAAATAATTTTATATGGTTAAGATTAAGATGGAAATATTGTAAATATTCTTGTATAAAATATAAGAATAATACCTAGATTGTGTTTGGTTTCCTTTAAAGCCTTGACCAACTTTTTTATTATATAAACAAAACATTGCACAAACCACTGAACACTACTAGTCAGTGGCGGATTTACCAGCCGGCTGAGTAGGCTGGAGCCTTTTCTATTTCAATTTACAAATTTAACAGTCTCGCATCGGCACTCGATCACAGAGTACATTGCACTCGATCGAGGTGCTTGCGTCCGTTGCGTATAACTGATTACTCCGTCGCGTGTTTTGTCCATACCCTCTATTACAAGGCGCGCGCGCTCGCTAGGACGAGCGGGCGGTGGCCGCTTATATATTATCATGGACGAGGTTATCGAAAAACAACTATTAGAAGAGAGTAGTATTAGAAAGAATAGCTTGCGTTCGCTCAGTGAGGAGGATATAATAGGAGGAAGTGAAGACCGAGTAAAAGAGTTAGGGAAGACGATCAAGAGGAGTGGACATTGGTGCAGAATAACGATTTGTTACCAAAATACAATAATCTTTATGGCAAAAGAACCTTAAAATATACCGTACCTTCTTTTATAAATGAACTGCCAACAGAATTGAGAAATGAAATAAATAATAAGAACATTAAATATAAATTGAATCTTTTTTTTATACATAAAATAACAACAACAACGTAAGTAATAATACACGAATTCTAAAAAAAATTACACTCACATTATGTACTTTTATCAAACAACATGCTGTATACACACAAGTCAGGTGGGTCGGTGCAGCGCTCAGGTTCGACGGAGTGCTCGCGCTCGCCATTATATTACCTACTTACCTACATGATTGTAATACGCATGCCTAGTCTAAATTAATTTGATTTTGTAGGTAGGTAATTAGTGTTATAAATAATATGTTGATGACACTGACGCGCGGTAAAACTCGAACGAGTTTATGTTGCGTCTTACTGTTATTGTATTCACCTAATTATTGTATGTTTTTAAATAAATAAAAAAAAATAAAGAGAAAAAATATAAAGGTAATATGGAAAACAAATGTTCGAAATTTATATATCTTCCAGGGAGAGAATGCCGAAACAATTTGCACTAGCCAACATTTTTAAGAATGCCGGAATCACTAACGTCGAAAGAATTAAATATATTAACCCCTTTAGGATTCGAGTAGATATGGCAGGCAAAGATAACGTGGCAAATATGGAAACATGTCAAGATTTAATTGATAGAGGGTGGCGATTGCGAATGGCTATGGAAGTCAACCTATGCTATGTTGTCATCAAGGACGTAGACTTAGATCTACATGATGAGGCTATCCTGGAACGTTTAATATGTCCTGAACCAGCCGAGCTTCTATCAGTTAAACGACTTATGCGCCGTCACTCTGAAGGCGATGGATGGAAGCCGAGTGAGTCGGTGCGTCTCTGCTTCAGGGGATCTTTTCGACCTGCTTCCTTGAATGTAGATGGGCTTCGTATCAAAGTTGACCCCTACGTGTTTTCAGTGTCGCAGTGCTCTCGCTGCTGGAGGCTCGGACACATGACAAAAAGATGCCCTTCAACAAAAATAATATGCCCCAAATGCGGTGGTAACCACGCTAATTGTGAAAGCAATAGATTCCAATGTGTTAACTGCGGTGGCCAACATATGGCTTTGTTGCGTACGTGTCCGGCATATGTTAAAGAACGAAGACTAAGAGAACTGATGGCAGAATATAATTGCACGTACAGACGCGCTCTGACTATGTATGTGCCTTCCAGTGGCTCTGTAGATGGTGATGATGAAGAAAAGGCAAATGAGTGGAAAAGAAAAAAAACTTCTACACCTACATCTACACCCGCCGCTAAGTCATCAGATACCCCAAACCTGAGCCTATCATTTGCAGAAGTGACTAAGTAGGCAACCAAAAACAATAGCTTGAGTGAGACAAAGGGGCGGACTGTCAAGTCAAAAAAACAGAAATACGCTCAGATGGCATTTGAGGTTCCAGTAAATGATGAAGTACCACCTTTTGAAGAACCTAGCACAGAAGAGCATGGGAAGAAAGAAAATAGAGGTGTTAAATTTAGTGAACTTATGGTGAGGCTGAAAGAGATTTTATTTTTGAAGGATCATACAATGCAAGAGAAAATTCATAATGTTATTAAGTACTGTGTGGAGTGGGTCATTCTTGTTGTAGTCGAAAATATTTCGGATTGGCCAATATTGAAGACTATTATTAATTGTTTCATTCATGGGGGGTAACAACAATTTTATAAAGCTTAATATGATACACTGGAACGCTCAAAGTTTACGCCCTAAGTTGTTAGCATTAGAAAACTTGTTACGCCTAGAAAAGATCCACATTGCAGCCTTAAATGAAACCTGGCTAGAACCTGATAGTCAATTAAAAATTTGCGGTTACAATATCTTTCGCAAAGATGGGGCAGATTCATACGGTGGAGTCGCGATAGGGACTCACGCTTCCATTACGGTTTCTGTACAAGACTATTGTAATCCAAACCCAGATATCGAAGTTTTAGTTATAAGAATATATAACTGCTCTCATATTAAATATGTTGTATCCGTTTATTGCGTAACGTCGGTGCGAACTAATCAGACTGACTGGGAACATTTATTTAATTTTGTTAATAGAAAAACGAGGTTATCCGCGAATGATCTGCTCTCATACAAACAAGGGCGTGAGTTGGGTCTTTGCCTCCATCGGTGTACTGTACCAGTCAAATTGGAAACCAATGGCTGACGTGTGACGATGTGAAGTGTCTTGGCGGCATACACGTCACTTTCATGGAAGATAGGTAGTCCCATTGGCGTGGGACGCAACCTGTGATGAATACCCACCCTCGCACCATATCCCACCTTCAAATTACAGAGCGTGCTTCCGGTGCTGCTACCGCTAATACGAAGTCTTTCAAACGTTGCAAATATAACAGTCTTTCAAAAGACATTGTAGTTGGAGTCAAAATCTCAGGATCCTAACAATCTTATGGTTGACTTATAATAATGAGTCAACCTTTTGTATAGGGACATTTCCAAACGTTTGGACGACGCTTTACGTAATCAGAGGGCTGGTTTGTTCTTTGCACAGAGGATTAGCTGTGTGAATATGGTAGTAAGGCTATATTGAGCACGCACCACAGAACAAGAGCGCATGCTTAAATGTAGGGGAATCGTGCGTAATGTGAATAGATAGGTTATTACATTATATTATGTGTCTTTAGTATTAGATAAGGTATCATTTAATTGAGTAGATATGTTGTTTTTAAGTAAACATTTCTATAAAATTAAAATTATTCTAAACACACCCAAAATAGTATATTGGAATTGACATATGTCATCGTTATCAAGTGTCAAACTGTGATCAACTCAACTGTCAAAGCCGAAATGGTTTGTTTGTTTTGAGGTTATGTTTATGTTTTGATAGTTTTTATTTTGGATTCATACACATACAAATATTGTAAAATAATGTTCATATTTCGTCTTTTAAGACTTAATCATACGTTAAATATAACACCACTCAGGAAAGTTTATGGTTGCGAGTGTAAACGCCAAATCCACGATGTAGGCTTGACCGACATCCCTAAGATAACAGTATCACATATTCGCAAATTACTTCGACAAAAGGGTTACGCCGTTCAAGATGGGTTTACCTCTTTTACAACAAAATGCATGATATGCTCAAGTGATCAAAAACAACTCGAAAATAAAGTTTACATTAATAAAACAACCGGTAAGTCCGATGTAAATATAACCTCTCAATATTTCAAACAGGTTTTATTTTCTCTTGTAATATTTTGTTGCTAAAACCGATTTGTTTATTGATAAATCAATTCTTATTTGTTATGAGAGGTCTTGGCTGTTAATTCCACTATGGTACAAGGTTTAGGAAGTCCATTTTTTTTTTTTAGATAGCACTCGTAAATAGGAAGCGTTTTGCGAAGTTTCAAATCGCGCAAATGCTCAGTTCTTGAAATATATTTTTTTTAATTTCCATACTAAATCAACTAGATCGCCATAGAAGTTTGATATTTAATCATGTCTTTGTCGGAACCGGAGTCGAGTGATGTGCGAGTGTTGGACTCAAGTGAGCCGCTTGTCACGGCCTCCTCCGCTTCCGTGGCGTTCGAGTGTGTGCATGTTATGGACTCAATAGAGCCGCTTGTAGGCAAATATAGGTTAGGTTGTATATGTAAATACAGCGCGGGAGCCGAGCGAGCGAAGCAAGCGTGCCGCGGCAGCGGCTGGCGAAGCGCCAAAGTCGAACTTTTAAAACAAAAAAAACTTGTGCCAATTTTTTATCCAAAACTTTAATTATCCATATCTCCTAAACCATAGGGATGCGCGAAGTGGGGGTGGTATGAGGGGGGATGGTTATATACAAATATTGTTTGTGATCAAGCGGCCAGTTCCATTAAACCATAAAAGTACCATACCATTACAGTTTTGAAATTCTTTGAATCCTATTATACTCCAAACTAGGAAGTTTCTTAGTTAAACATTAAAATTTACAGTTACTTATGGTTGCATAACAATAAAACAAATAATATTTTTAGAAACTAAAGAAAAAATTGTAAGAAAAATTTGACTTCAGGCAGGAGTTCACAAGGCCATCCGCTTTATCACTAAATCACCAAAGTCCTTAGACTTCAGACTAAATCACCAAAGTCCTTAGACTTCAGACTAAGGTATAAGGACTTTGGTAGCTTTGTGGTAAAGCGGCTGGACTGGTTATCCTGAGGTTCGATTCTTGCCTGAAGTCAAACATTTCTTTAGTTTCTAAATTCACTGTTATTGAGAAACTTAAAAATTTTGCAAATAATATGTTACTAATATAAGTAATAAATAAGCACAATTGTAATATTGGTTATAAAAATTGTACATTTATTATTGCAGGTTACTTCATTTGCCCTCAATGTAATATCCATGGTGACTGGAACATTCTAGAAAGACTTGTAAAAAAAGCAAAAGTAGAAACTACAATCAAGGATTACATTGAGAAATGCCACCAAAGCACTAAACAATTCAATGAAAAATGGCAAAAAATTATACAAGACACAACATCATTAGTTGAACTGAATGATGCACAACTACTAGACCTGTTTAGATTATTTGAGTTTCCAGTAAGTATAAAGAGTTTTAGGATAAAACTATCCTATGTGTTAATCCAAGTTACTCTCTTATGTGTGTGCCAAATTTCATGAAAATCGGTTCAGCAGTTTATGTGTGAAGGAGTAATAAACAAACATGCAAACTTTCGAATTTATAATATTTATATGATGTACTTTAATAAAATTTCTTTTGTTTCAGTATAATCATGAAGCAGGTAAAATCTTATTAGAAGTCCGATTATCTACCGACCATACCACATTATATTTTCCATTAAAGAACTCACTGGAGCATGTAGTGGGATACCGCAAACTTCAGGCAGGCAAAGAGGAGGAGGTGGAATTTGATGGGCTTCATAAAGCTGGTCTCTTTTGGTGCAGAGCACTGAAAGTGGGACGTAGTGACCAAGCAATACTAGTTCCTAATATACAGGATGTTCTTAATTTAGCTGCTAGCAAAGTTCCTGGTGAGTATATATTTTGAATGTTTAAATATATTAGGATATGGAAAACAAATATAAATTATAGTTAAGTAACATTTTTTTATATGATGAAGTGACAAACAAGCATACAGTGAGCCAATGCCCACGACCTCGCGGTGTAAGGGGCCAGGGGTGACTTAACCTATAGCAGAGAATATGTAATAATGCTACGTTTAGAATGGACACTTTGACGTCCCACCCGATTTCCCCACAACACTCAACCTCCTCCCCTCTTATGGGCGACGGTTGGTATTTTCTACGTGCTACGCACTCAGGTGCACGTGTAAATACACATCACTGATTGGTGTCTGTGTAATAGATACTAAGAGACTGAGAGAGAGAGAGAGAGAGAGAGAGAAAGTTCGACATAATGCAGCAGACTCTAGCAGTTCATAGGGGTAGAAAATTGTTACCTACTACAGCGACGAAAGTTCTTCTTACTACTATCACACCGTGGACACTCTGCCAAAATTCCATACAAACACTTAATTTGGCCTCTATTACTCAGACATCACTGTGTAATAGAGGCCAAATGGAGCGTTTGTATGGAATTTGGGCGGAGTGTCCGCGGTGTGCCTATAGTGCAGGGTGTGCAATGCACACGGGCGCGCGGCACTCCGAAAGACAGCTAAGAGCAGTGGCGGATCTACAAATTTGCCGCCCCTATATTTTGCCGCCCATATCAATTAGGTATATTTTCTATCAATCAAATTTCAACTTTATGTATTATGCTTCATAATCCTGAAGTTGATGTAAGCATCTTTTTTTCTATGGTTAGAATCATTGGGAACTATGATCTGAGCCTTGATAATTTTAACAGTAATTTTGTAAATATGTCGAAATTAAAAAAAATATGAACTAATTCTGCAGCCCCTTAAAATTTGCCGCCCTAGGCTCCAGCCTACTCAGCCTGCTGGTAAATCCACCACTGGCTAAGAGCATCGTCTTTGACCATCATGGTACAACAATGATATGACAGTAGCGGCCAGCCAGCGCGGTGGCGGCAGTTATCAAACGCAGAAAGGCCGTAACTAATACCATACTGGAAGCTATACCTACTAATAAAATAGCATGTTTGAATATGAAAAAACCTTCTTGTTACGACGGCAAAGTAGTATATAATTATAGCCGCGAGGGGGGTCAGGCCTAGGGGGCGCCAGGGTTTCATTGCACACGGGCGCTACACGAGCTAGAGCCGCCTCTGTAAAGGGCCTCGCATAGCAGCACCCTACCCCCGTTCGCAAACTCCCCTTTCAATTTCCAGCAACAACAAGCTCAATATTGTTGTAAGCGTCTTTGGGGAATGCTTTGAGCAGCAGTGGAGGTATTTTGGCTGGATTGACCATCTGACCGAAAAACGATAGCACTGAACACTATTATTTAGCGCAAGTAGATCAGGTAATGCGGAAGTGCGTACGCCCGCGAGCTCCGTCACTAGATCTCTACCACCAGTATAACATTGTAAACTAAGCCTGGGTTGCATCACGATATTTGTTAAAGTTATTGTAACATTTCACATCATTCTCTAACTTAAAAAAAACTGTTAAAGTTAGAGAAAGATGTTAAATCGTGGGATAAACCCGGGTTTATTTTTTTATTTTATCTTATTATCTTAGGTTAAAACATGAGAATCGTCTTAAGTCCGAAATTTGAAAAGTGAATGCATTTTCTTTATTATCAAATAGTATAACAAAAAGGATGGTTTCAGAAACAATCTTGTTGCACATTAAATAAAAAGAATTGATCATAAGTTAAAATTTCTTGCTTTAAAAAAAAACGTATATCATAAAAACTTTTTACAAAACTGCATTTTCTACCATTTTTTTAAAAAAAATGTTTTGTCTTCAGGTACATTAATATGGCTGAGTAACTGCAGTCTACCTCCTGTTGTATTGCCTACTCTGGAGTCTTATCAGAAATTATGTCTTTGGGGTGACTGGGACAATATGCGATCAGTTGCTGAAAAACTTGGTGAAGAAAGATGCCGATTTGTAAGGTATTGATCGATGTGTATTATTATTCAAACTCGTCCATTACTGGCTGAATGATTATCTAAATGACTGATTGGAAACGCATAGCCAAAAGGCCTGGGCGTAGCCACGGTGGGGTAGAGAGGGGTGCTTGCCCCACTCTGGCTCTGATCTGTAAGGTACCTAATCAGGTGGTGTAGATAGGTGAGTCGACATGATTAAGGTGTATACTTGTGCCGAATTACAAGTCTCTAGTACCAATAGTTTTTGTGCTTAAATGCGGATGGACAGACAGACGGACATGGCGAAACTATAAAGGTACCTTGTTTACTATGGAACCCTAAAAATGGAGACAAAACTCTGAGTACCTTATTGAAGCAAGGTGAAAGTATCGTTATCCCTATCACTGTGGTCACACCTTCTCTATACATCGTATGGTAAAATTACATAGCGAAAGAGAGGTCCGACCACAGATATTGTTATTTGACTCAAGCTGTTGTTCGTAGTGCTTGCTTCATATTTACGGAGCTTCATGAGTAGAACGAACCCCTTGTAGAGATACAAGACTGAGTACTGCAAGTAGTATTAATCAATTGTAACCGAATAATTTAGACCGACAGATGGCCTTGTGACTGCATCAGAAGCGGCATCGGCGAATCTCTCTCTCAAGTCGCTAGTATCTGAAGCGAAACCCGCCGCACATCGATCCATCACCACCTTCGCAGCGCTCCGGGATGATGTGTACGCGGAACTTACAAATATCGATAAGGTACTGTCTTTACAAATAGATAACCCATTTATCGAGGAAGGCTTTAGGCTATATAACGTCACGCTAAGATGAATAGGAGAGGGTAGGTTACATTGCACCCGCGCGAAGCCGGGGCGGGCCGCTAGTTATATTATATTAAGTACCTTCAGCGGAGACGCCTATGACCTCCAGGTCCTCGCCACTGGCACTACCACTAGTTAAATCTATGCAATATATATTTTCATCTTATTAGAATTAGTTGAAAAAAACATAATTAACCTACATTTCTATTGAATACCTTCAAAAAGTCATGTTCAGAAGGGTTAGCAGTGGTTGTGTTGTAATTCACTTCGCCGTAGCGATTTTTCCGTAGATTACAGATTAGTAGGTGCCTATCTTCCGGTACAGAAGATTAATAAAGTTTAGAAAGGTTTAGATAAATAAAAATAAAAAAAGAAGAAAATTTTGCTCGTAGTGCCTGATGTCGCGTCTGGTTGCCTTCAAAACAAGAATCCGTCGCTTTTCGGCGCAGACTGACATACAGGCCGCTAGCAGGCTACTCCGTTGAGTTGATCGCGTTCGTCTCGTCCGCACAGTCGCATCACGTCGTATTGCACACGCTGGACACCCTATAGACTCTGACGCGTTCGGAATTGTATTTTTGTGTAGAGCGTAACGCAAGGTACCAAAATAGTTACTTGGTTAGTTTATACCTACAAATCGGAGTGCACCAGGCTTGCGCAGACAAATTTCTGTTTTTTATTCAGGTACGCGGTACTAAGTGGCGTAGATTTCCCGCGCTTACAAAGCTGTTGGGTGGCCATCGGCGTGGTGAACTGACGGTGCTCACCGGCCCCACCGGCTGCGGCAAGACCACGCTGTGCGCTGAGATGTCGCTCGATCTCGCGCAACAAGGGGTATGCCTAATGTGACCATGTTATTATACATGTTATATCCTCAGACTGTTCCCTAAGGTGGAATATAACCTACTTATTTTTTTTATCTCAAAACTTAACTAAGTTTTTTTTTTTTAATTTTTACCTTGTTTGTTCATAGTACAAGCACTAGTCACAGTCATGAAAGAGGATTGTATGTAGAAAGGCTTACAATTGAATGTGGATAAAACTAAAGTATTAGTATTTGAACGAGATGAACAGAGAACAAATGCAAGGGTAGTAGTAGATGATGCAGTGTTAGAACAGGTTGATGAAATTGTATATCTTGGATGTGCTTTTAGCAAGGATGGTAGGTACACCACTGACATAGAAAGAAGAGTGCTTGCTGAGAATTGCGTGAATGGAGCGTTGGGTAAGCTGCTAGAATCTAAACATCTCAGCCAGCGGGCTCGACTAGCCGTACATAATGCTGTACTTACTCCAACGCTTTTATATGGAAGCGAGAGCTGGGTATGCAGGAAAGAGCATGAAAGTAAGTTGAACGCGGTCGAGATGAGATCTTTGCGCAAGATCTGCGGTGTATCACTCACCGATCGCGTTCGTAATGAAGATGTAAGAAAGAGACTTTGTGTGAATGATAGTTTAGGTGTAAAAATGAAAAAAGGCATGCTCCGATGGTTCGGGCATATAGAAAGAATGTCGAATGAGCGAATTACTAAACAGATATACAATGCGAATGTGGATGGTTGCAGAGGCCCAGGAAGACCAAGACTGACCTACCATGACCAAATAGGTCGAGTTATGTCTGATGGTGGGGTCAAAAGTCTTAGGAATCGGCGTGCATGTATGAAGATAATGATGAAGGTAGACGAGGCACGAGAGGTTTGTCAGAACCGGGATATCTGGCGCTCTACACTCTCTGCCTACCCCGTTAGGGACCTGGCGTGAAGATACAATACAATACAATTTATTCATAGTCAACATAGTTTTGTAACATTGTCTTAAAAATACTGACACTGCATTAATTATAAATCATAAACTCAATTAATTAACCTACTAATTTATATTACGAAATTTAGCCTAGGGCTTGGAAGTCTAAATAGATCATCATGCTCAAATATTAGCCAATTCAATCATCATCACATATATTACATAAATGTGATACTGATAATCTGCTTTCTTGAAGTAGGTTAAAAAGTAGCCCCGAAATGGAGTCCTAGGGGGAGGAGAGGTCGAAGAGTTATGTACCCTTTACCCAAAACCTTTTGTATGAATCGACAATCAACGTCCGATATCTACACGGCTGTTGAATTTCATAAAAAAAGTATTATAAAAGCACTTATGCAAGTCCCTCGTAACTTACATCTCCCCCAATTCTGTTTGCGATAGATTATGCAGTTTTACCAAGTGCAATTCGACGTGTAAAGGCTCCACCATACTGGCGCGTTATTTAGGTCGATAATATCGCATGCGCTATTGCGATAATGCGTCCCGATTCCTTTTACATTCCTTGCACACAGCTGCGTTTTTATCGTCCGATATTTCTAAATCAAACGTCCTACAAGTACTAACGTTATTATCGCAGGTGTGTGTACGGTCGTTTGCGTCCTGATACGTACGCCTGATGCGTACATTCTAGAACTCATATCGGAATATCGCAGGACGGAGAAACGCAACGTCCTACTTCCATTGCGGCGTTATTATCGCAGCAGTGTGTAACTACATGACCATCCTAATATAAAATGTACTGAAAACAGATATCGCAGTAACGCATGCGATATTATCGACCTATAATAACGCAGGAGCGTGTGGGGGAGCCTTTAGATTTTAGAGACTGGCCTCCCGGACCACACTCATATGTGATTCATCATCATCATTTCAGCTGAAATTCAATCCATTGCATTGAAAAGCCTTCTCAAGGTTACCCATAACGGTGTTGTGAGTCATAACGGGATAATATAATATGCCTTATCGTCACGCTTGGAAGGCGGATTGGAGATCGCAGTGACGGTAGTTTTATCAAGGAATGCTGCTTCCCACTCCACTCCGCGTTGTTGTATTTACAACCGTTCTATTGGAATTGTTTGGTCGCCATTCTTCGGTTCACTGATTGCATCAGCGGAAGAATTATTCTCTCCCGCTAGTGGGCAGTAGAGTCGTCACATCCCGACGCCATTGAGATAGAAGTTGCTTTATTTGGAATAACAAATATCCCTTACTTCTTTAACAGGTGAATACGCTTTGGGGCAGTTTCGAGATCCGTAATTCTCGACTGGTGCGCACCATGCTGCAGCAGTTCGCTGGGGTACCTCTTGAACAGAATCTGGAAGACTTCTCAAAATACGCCGACGACTTCCAGAAGCTTCCCATATACTACCTCGCCTTCCACGGACAACAGCCAATCAAAATTGTTATGGAGGTAAGTTATAAGTTTTATTCGCGGTAAACTTCAGTGATGGAACTCGAGTGTCAAACAAGCGTACAGTTCCATTCGTGGTACCTAAGTGAATAGTGTAGTAACCATCTCGTTGCAACTCCTCAGGTTTAAGGTATTATGCCTCTATGTTGGAAATCACCTTACGTATTAGTTACCTAAACACGAAAGTACTGAATATTTAGCCGAACATTCAGCCGCAAGTAGATGCAGTACCTATACGCAAAACTTAAACCACTCTGTGAAATTCCCTGCGTAAACTTTGCGCAAGTATCTTAGCTCGCAACCACGACACAAACGAGATAGAGTGCAAGTTTGAATGTTGGTCAGTACACTTTTACATCTCTTCTACACCATAAAATCGCCTTCTCCGTATCGACTTGTTACTAACGTCACGGTCGCATTAAAATTTTACGCGAGCTGTGGTGCGGTGGTGCCGACGCCCCCGAGCATCGTCACTAGATCTCAACCACCAGTCATTAAGTTCACCGTCAATGGCGTGAAGGGTAAATAGAAAAATACTAATGCAAATTGTCCTTGATTTGTCCTCGCGAAGGCGGTGGAGCACGCGCGATACATGCACGACATCTCTCACGTTGTGGTGGACAACGTGCAGTTCATGCTGGGCATGGGCGAGGAGCGCGACGGCGACCGCTATGTGCGCCAGGACGCCGTCATCGCCGCCTTCCGCACCTTCGCCACCGCGCGCCACTGCCACGTCACACTCGTCATGCACCCTAGGAAGGTCAGTTCAGTACTGGACACAAGGAACCCGGAGTTCGCCAACACGTCGACATCGCCGCCTTCCGCACCTTCGCCACCGCGCGTCACCGCCACGTCACACTCGTCATGCACCCTAGGAAGGTCAGTACTGGACACAAGGAACCCGCAGTACGCCAACACGCCGCCATCGCCGCCTTCCGCAACTTCGACACCGCGCGCCACTGCCACGTCACACTCGTCATGCACCCTAGGAAGGTCAGTACTGGACACAAGGAACCCGGAGTTCGCCAACACACGGTCATCGCCGTCTTCCGCCTTCACTACCGCGCGCCACTGCTATGACACGCTCGTCATGCACCGTAGGAAGGTCAGTTCAGTACTGGACACAAGGAACCCGGAGTTCGCCAACACGTCGACATCGCCGCCTTCCGCACCTTCGCCACCGCGCGTCACCGCCACGTCACACTCGTCATGCACCCTAGGAAGGTCAGTACTGGACACAAGGAACCCGCAGTACGCCAACACGCCGCCATCGCCGCCTTCCGCAACTTCGACACCGCGCGCCACTGCCACGTCACACTCGTCATGCACCCTAGGAAGGTCAGTACTGGACACAAGGAACCCGGAGTTCGCCAACACACGGTCATCGCCGTCTTCCGCCTTCACTACCGCGCGCCACTGCTATGACACGCTCGTCATGCACCGTAGGAAGGTCAGTACTGGACACAGTGGAACTTGGCAGTACACCAACACGCCCTCATCGCAGATTTTCGGACTTTCGCCACCGCGCTCCACTGCCACGTCACGCTCGTTATACTCCCTAGGCAGGTCGGTACTGGACAAAAGAAACCAGGAAAGTCAGCATTAAGAACATACCCTTAGAAGGGGGAGAGGTCGACTAAATCTAATTGAGCATTTATTTCTAAGAATCAAAGGATGGTCTAAATTCACAATTGATCACAATTCGATAAGTGACGTTGTGATGGGATAGGATTATACGTGCCGGGTCCATTAGTATATTATATTAAATTGGCATGAACGGGTTTAACTGGATGAAATAAATAGGCATCGGGACGACCCCATCGTCCTCTAGTAGAAGGAACTCTTCCTTTAGTGCAATCAATAGGGCGGTAGTAAAAATAACGCGAGATGGGCAACAGCGTACTGCGATAAAACTATCGCCACTGTGTTCGACAATCCGTCTGCCAAACATGGCGATTAAGGCTTTGTCCAGTAGTGGGCAGACGACTGGGGTGATGATGCTGAGTTCGTTACGCTCTACTGCCGACTTATCTCTCCCACGTATTTTCCATTTTGATTAAATTAATAAAAATCATTGCTTAGAGAAGAGATGTCCCCTTATTCTATTCATAATGTGAATTTATAATGAGACGTACATATCATAAATCATTCAAACTGTTAAAACTGACATTTTTGCTTAATAAAAATACAATGAATTAAATAAGTTACGAAATAACACCTCACCACCACATCTTAATTTACAGGAACGCGAATCAGAAGATCTGTCAACGAGTTCAATATTTGGCAGCGCGAAAGCATCTCAAGAAGCAGATAATGTCTTAATAGTACAGGTCAGTTTTACTCCTTTATTTTCACGATCACTGAAATTCGAAAACAAAATGACAATGACAGATTGTGACCCACCATTTACACGAAATGTAAATTAAGGAAAAACTATGTTACGAAAATAGAATTCTTAGTTAATAAATCTTTTTTCTGTATAACTTGAGGTTAATAATTACGTTAAAAAAGTCTTGAATATGGTTGTTTCTAATTAGAATCGCAATCAATTGCGTTACTCAAAATAACAATCAAGTACTTTAAAACGTTCTAACTCAAGTTTTAATCCCTCAAAGTTAGTTTTAATCCAAACATATTATTTTCGTATATGTAATTAATATAAAAATTATTTTTAAATAATTACAAACGCTGTTTTTACTATTGAAACGTTGACAATGTAGGTATCGGTCAACATTACTACTGTCATAGATTTTCGATCTACCCGAAAAACGATTGTACTTAAATAAAATAGCAACAACAAACCTAAGTACATATATCAAAGAACTGTTCTTTAAATATAAAATACTTTATTTATACTCAACGTAAAGTTTTGCAGAAATCAGAATGATTTTATACTTCCAGTCTGTATGGACCATGTCTTTTGCCTTACTGTGTGTACTTTGTCAAATGTGTATTATTGCGGCCGTGCCATGCATGACATGTCTTAAGTTTACACATAAACTACAAGTTTAAAAGTGATTAAATGTGTGTGTAAGTAGTCAGTGATTAAATCTCAGCAAAAAGAGGTATTTGCCGTGCTGGTAAATAACTGTTTTCAAGTGGGTCAAAGTTCTATATAATTTCTGTCTTTGTCATTTCAGTCGTTTTTGTGATGAATATTGTAGGTTTTTTATGCCATGACACTTCACGGCCACTGCAAAACAAACGTATGTTTCAAATAAAAAAAAAACAATGATCAATATGCAGATGCGTTGATTAGGAGACTACTCCAAAGGGTCGCAGTGTATATCACTGCGATACTTTACAATACACGTTAAAATACGCGTTTAATCTTTCAAGGATCGTAAGGCCACCGGCGCCCAGACACAATTGAATTTCAATTGTCATATTTTTCTCGTGTCTGGAGGGATTAACACTCATTAAATTGATTTTAAGAAACGGGTCGAGACCCGATTTTAATGTCCTATAAAAACACTTTACCTGTATTCCGACGTTTCAGCTCGGTTGCACGCACGAGCCGTGGTCGCGCACGGTTTCTTGTAACCAGCAAAATGTCAATATGTGGGTGGCTAGATGTTCTACCTCCAAGTTTACTGTAGTTTACTGTATCCGACGATTAGTCCGATATTATAACTACATCGCGCGATACTAAATTATTTATGACCGATGTCCGTTTCGGCGACAATTAGATTATTTTGATTTTCTAACAATTCAGCTAAATAATTCTAAACAATAATCCCACAGGACAAGCGATTAACAGCTGTACGCGGCAAGAAATACCTACAGGTTGCGAAGAACAGATACAGTGGCGACCTTGGCATTGTGCCTCTGGACTTTGAAAAGGATTCCCTCAGCTATCAGTCCAAAAAGAGACCCAAAAACAAAGACGAGCCAGACAAACTGTTGGATCAGGCCTTCGAAGAGTATTCTATTGATGACTACAACAGCGAAAAGCCCCGTAATGGCAAAAATCTGAAACCTAGAAACAAAAACGACGCGGCTAGCTTCCTAAGTGATGTTTTAAATTTAAATAGAACTAGATAATGTTTCCTTTGTCTAGTTTGTCTACGGTACTGATTCTTGGGCTTCAAGATAAAGACGTGAAAAGAAACCTAAAAACTCTGTAACTTGTTCTTTTACAATAATAATAATAAATAATGGCCACCCATTATACGTCCCATTGCTGGGCACGAGTCTCTCCCCTTTTTTGGGGGGAGGCCTGGAGCTTACTCGACCACGCTGCTGCAATGCGGATTGGTGGAGATACGGGTTAGTGGCCAACCCGCTGTCAGATGTTTTCAAACCGCCCATAAGGCCTCCGACAAGGTTTAACGACTGCTATCTATCGATAGCAACCGGGACCGACTTTCTTCCTTTCTTTTAATTTGCCACTAGCGGTCACCAATCACACACCCGACCGCGTCCGTAATGCTTAACCAAGTAGATCGCTTACGATCTACACCAGCGACGGGGCCATGTGCGCTTCACAATATATCATCTTTTACAATATATCATCGAAATTGCCGCCACTGCGATCGTCAATAAGCATGTCAGGCGTGGTATATTCTCCTTTCGGGGAGGTTGGTAGCCAGTAGTAGACGTCTTTTGGCTGAAATGGTAAATAATCGAAAATCACAAAATTACATGTGGATTAAAACACTTCCTTCCTCAGAGGCGGTATTAAAATCGAATAACGTACCTAAGTAAAACGATTTTTGTTTTAACCGAACTTCTCCTTGACTTGAAAGCTCACGAAATCCAGACTAACATAAATTAGTGAACGAACTGAATGGAACTTTTTAATATGTTGTTTTATAATATAATACTGTGATAATAGATTTTTTAGTTACCGCTAAGAAGAAAGAAAGCACGACTGAATAAAAGATTATTTTATTGGCCGGAAGTCCGTCACCGACCGTCCGTACACCGTCTGGACGTCTCTAGAGAAGCAAATGTTCCAATATCAAATTTCCTAAATTGTTGTAAATGATATTAAAAAAATAATGCGTTTCCTGAAAAATGGTAGCTAGACCCGCCCCTGCACGGTCCATTGTGTGCGTTTTAGTATTGAGTATGGCAGTAATTTAGTATGAGTTTTTAAGAATACCTTCTTTCTTGTACTGAACCAGTACTTTATTCCGCTTTAAATAAAGTTTAAACTTTGTAATGCTGATCGACACGTCTTACAAATATATCCGTTTAGTAAAAACATAGAGCAACGCGGCCCACCGGTGGCGGCGTACCGGAGGGGAGTAGCCATAGCGTGTATTACCGATACAAAACAGTCTACGCACACTACAAAAATCGTCTATTACTACGAAACTCACACCTTGACTTTAACAAAATACAGAAACAATTTCACGCACACATTTAAACATCTAGGCGACATGTATAGGCCCATTTGGGCTTGTACGTTGACAGAGGGGAAAGCCTGCATATGGCTACTCCCCTCCGGTTTTCTCTATGAGTAAAAATGATGGGTATTGAAGCAGTGGTAGGTATTTTCTCTCTTTTACTTACACAGCTTACATTATGCCATAGCACAAGAGCTAAAGGTAACGCGTCATAACATTTGAAGTAGGTAGTACAAAATATAAATTTGACGCGATCTTACAATGTCATGTTTTGTATGTTGCACGGGACAAATGTCCCGCTTGTCGTATGTCGTCCTACTCAACACTAGTACGTTTTGCGACTGTTTTCTACGATGTATACAAATTGACGGACATTTTTGTCCCCAGGGTTGTCTGTCGTCTGCATTATCTGTATTAATAGAGTGCCCTTTATTTTCGAATGGACTTATATCCACATCATATATCCCATAATACAACTTTATTAAGTGTACTTTATAATGCAAGAACAATTTAGACATGTAGTTGAAGTAAAATGTTGATTTATTAATTGTAATATAATAATTATGTTGCACGAAATAATGAAGACTTATATTTTTTACTTAATTATGTAAATAAAACATTTTTTCAGTGACACCTGTGTATTTTTTAGTATATTTTTTAAAAATCTTTTCCTATGCCCCTTTATTTTGCACTAGGTATATAAACTTTTATACATCTTTGTTAGTTTTATCAATCAGTACGTTTGACACCATGAAATCATTAACATATTTTTAATTAAACGGCTACTTATGTAAACTGCAGAAAATTAAAAGCTTCATTTATTTAAATAAATTTAATTTGAATACCATAATCTTACACTATACAAACCGTATTTCATAACTATATAATGTATAATAATATTCAAATAATGTCCAAAAAAAATATATTGAATAATAAAAGTTGTGGTATGGGACACTCTGGTCACTTACTGTCATGATATCCGCAGAGTAACATATTTCCCTAGCCCTAACCATTTGCTGGTACTATAATGTGTCGTCAAATACACTGCATGTAATGTACAGCCTGGCAATTTCTGGCACTGCATTGCCTCTACAGTGACTACACTGGCCACATACTGGCATTGACAATAAGTCTCATGGCTTACTTTTATGTCTACAGTACATGTAGGCTACGTAATTCACTCACCATCAATGCAATATTATGCTTGTTTGTACAGGGATCGCCAGCGGACGATCTAGGAAGAGGAGATTCATCTTCCTATTCATGATTATTATGCCTATGACCTAAAGGGGAGCAGGTTGATTGAAGTTTCTTATACAGGCATTTTTTATTATCTAAAGAAGACAGGTGCTGTACTGGTTTCCCTTTAATGCATATTTATAGAAATACAATGTAAAAACATGTAATTAAGTCATAATGCAATAAAATAAATTATATGCTGCAATATGGTCAATTAATGAGTTAGATAAACTACCAAAGAACTTTGAGTGTAAAATAATCTTATTAGACAAAAATTAGTTGTATTTAAGGTTCATTATCAACTGATTAATTAGTAAAATATTTTTTAAAGATAATTACTTTCCTATCTATTTTGAACACGGCACTATCTTAAAAAGAGTTAATTTTGATAGTATTTATTACAAATATCACAGCATTCACACAATACAATACAGAATAGATTTTTATTAAAAAAAAACAAGAGGAAAATGTTACAGTTGGTATATTTTTTGCTGCCATCATGCATCAGAATAGTTTGATTTGATATGTTTATAAACATAATATAATTTTATTAGCATCAGTAACCAGAATGGATCATATAAATTTTTGACTTAGATGTGTTCAACACAATTTCACCTTATGAATATAGAATTTATAAAAATATTGATATAATAGGTATATGCATTAAGAACATGTCCCTATTATTTTGCCACTATCTCATATTTATTATTTGAAAGTCTAAAACTAAATCTTGTAAAACAAATAGGTACACAAAATAAATCTAAATTCTACTTACAATACAATAAGGTTTTTACTCTAATGTATTATCTACCTGGAACTTTATTGATTATGTACTTTGAAGTACAATTCCATTTATCTAAAATATATATTACTTTATTATGATAAGACTAATGGCAAATGCTCTTTCATAGGTACATTTAATTTACAGTTATTCTACTAATTTCTTTTCTAATTACAAAGAGCCATTATATTGTGACCAATTATAATTAAGACAATCATGAAACAAAATGCAATGTACAGATACTGTAATAAAATCAAAACATTTTACATTATTTGATAAAATGTGAGTGTACGGCATCAACCAGCGATGAGTCGTTTGTGCGATTTTTCTTTCTTTTACATTTTGGACATGGTATGCTCTCATTCAGACATTTACTATGAAAAACGCTGGAGCATTCATCACATCTGTAGGTAGTACTTGTCTCAAATGGGTACAATATTTTAGGATCTCGACAAACTTCGCAAATAAAACCTTTTTGACTACACAGCCAACAGTCCATGACATGGGACTTTGCAAAATTCACCACTTTTTCTAACTGAAGCACCAATGAGCCATTTGGGATTTGAGCTAAATCTGATATTGTGTACAAATGTACATGATCATATAAATACTCCCTGGGCCAGACACGTTTCTGCAGTTCCTCTATAACAGGTTCTCTGCATGTAAATACGTATGCCCTTAAGAAATTAAGCTGTATTCTCAACTCCTGCAACTGAGCCATATCTGATACCCCACAATATATTTTTGGATTAAGCTTTTTCATGTCTATCCAAGGATGATGTTGAAACTCTAATAAAAAGAGAGCTGATTTCTTTGACACTGGATATCTTTTGAAGTCCCAATTATGTATTACTCGAGCAGGAATGATAAATACATTTTGATCCATACAATTGGAACAGTAATATTCACCAGTGTAGCCACACACTTTGGCTTTAGAGACAGTGCTGCCAAGCAAATCTTGGCAGCCTTTGCACTGATAGTTCTGATGATCAAGTCCTCTTTCTCTGGACAAGGCGCCTAGTTGCTGTATCATCTTTTGTAATTCTTGAGGAGTGAAGGAACCTGTTGTTGAATTAGGTACCACTTCAAAATCTAAACCTTGAAGGGAAGGATCTTCTGGAGTGGCAGTCTCTATCTTTACTTGGCAGAGGTCACTGTCTTCCGATGTTAATTTTAGTTCTTTATGAATATCCTTCATTATATCTCGTAAATTAGGTGTATTGGCATATGGTTCACCAAATGTTGTTGTATTATCAACTAATGAGGATAAACTTTTAATTTCGGGAGTTTTTATGAGGCTGCTACCATGAGAAGAATTAGAGTTGACTGATGCATTCAATTCGTCATTGTTTTCTGTTTCAGTAGACCAGCCTTTACCACATAATGAGTTCCCACTAACAATAATATCAGTTGGAGCAACAAAATCACTTGAATCCACAGATGATGAGTACAGAGTTACATCTGGTGGGTCTTTGCTTGTGGTGGGTTGTTGCTCTGGATCTAGAGGGGTTTCAATATTTCTTACAGTGGCAGACTCATCTTCTTCAACTCCTCTGCTTACATCATCAGCCACTTGTTCAATGTTTTTGCTTATAAGGCTGTTTAAATCTTTTGAGAGTATAAATTCTAAAGCTTCATCTTCATCAAGTCCTTCCATTTGTCCGAATGTAGCTATTTTTGAGGTGTGAATTGGTGTAGATGCTATTTTGACATCATCTAGCATAGTGCTAGCAACATCCAACCCAGCAGTGATTGGGGCAGGCCTCATAGGCACCCATATACCAGCTTGCATCAAAACTTGGTCCGGCCACTGATTTAAAAGGCTGGAGTTGATTGGTAAGTTGAACTGCACACAAGACTCTAGACCTTCAACCAATTTTTGTGCTACTTCCAAAATTTCTGAGTCGCAAACAAAAGCACTTCTGTTGTAAAATGGTCTCACGGCTGATATATTCTTCAGAAGTGTAGACATGTAAGAAGACAAGAGGCATTCATTTAAGGCAATCCGTAGCCATGCTCTGCATTGACCTGTTTCCGTATTGATCAGAGGCAAGGAGGAGATCTGATCAATGTTTTGTCTGTGAGATAACACCAGTACGAGCGGCCAAAAGCTAGACTGTGGCCGATAATCTGGGCCGCCAGACAACACATTTTTAGCTTTCCTTAAAAAAGTATCTTTCAATCCGTGAAGAAACACGCCCTCTAATGCCATGCATAGTGTATTCGATGAATCGCAGGAATCCAATACGCTGTGAAAATTTTCTTCAAACTGACTATTGTATTGAATATCTTTTACGCACTCCGACAAATTATTTATAAGTGATTCTTTAATAATTGTATCGCGACTCCGAATGGTGAATCCCGACGTCACATTCTTAAAAAATGACATTTTGATAGTAAATAAGATTCGTTTTATCTTTTAGTTTCTTTTTAATTTAACTCAAAACTTATGTACTGTTTGTATAAAAAATAAACACAGACATCTTTCTCTTCTTCACACATTTTTTTTCTTTCGAGTGACAGTGACAAGTGACAGTCAATAGCTATGTTCAGAAAAACTAAGACCTTACAAAACTTAGAAATCTTGTCGGTACAAAATAAACGGCTATTTTTTCTTAATTTATGCATTTTGAAAGGTGAAAATGGAGCCCAGATTGAGTTAAATACCTAGAAAGCTTACAACATCTGTGTTCAGATCTCTCTGTCGTGGTGTGGTCTGGTCATCTCTTAATTTTTACCGTTGTTACATACATGCCATACAATATAGAAACAGAAAGTGGGTTCACAAAGTTCACATTGACTAGGCGAAAGTTCTACTGGTCTATAAATAGATATTTGGAGTGTTAACCTTGTTTACTCCAATCTCCATTTATTTTTACTGTCAAGTAAAAAGTACTGACCATCCCTTCTTGTGTTGCTTTGTATTTCGGAACATAGCCTTTTGTAGTTTTGGCGGGAACCTTGAAAAAGGCGTGTGGTGCTCTTATTTTATTTCATTGTCTCGGTGTATTTTTATGTTATATAAATAAAGTTGGTGGCATTTTGTCTAATAAAGGCTTATTAAAGTGCCCGTGTATTGTGAAATAGAATAATAGTGCGAAAACACGTCCTTTCGGGTTGCCTCCAAAACTTCATTGTAAATGGTTCTGGTAAAGTAGCCTTAATTTTACTCGAATAACTGCCTGACGGACTGATAAATTGACTAACTGACTCTGACTTTTACGCTGTATAATACGAATACGAAATATCGTTTTACTTGACACTGGCAATATGCGTAATAGCGATGCCACAATATAAAAAAAAACATAGCCTTTTGTTGTCTAATGTCACTGTGAAATGACACTAATGACGTTTTCTGGCATTGGGTTGGGTAAAATTGGGATATTGAATTTGTGTTTTTACAATTTTTCGGAAATTGTTAAAAAAAATATTAATAAACACAAAATTACGTATGTACATACATACCGACAAGATTTATTTTTACCTAGCAGTTTTGTCTACACTTTATTTTACAGCTGAATCAAAGGGCGCATGATTTAAATTGCACTTTTTTATCATTCTGTGCTCCTAACGATACGTTTGCCCAATTATTTGAAAACAAAACACAATTCTTTGAACCGCAGAATAACTACACTCTGCTTGGAAGGCATGTTTTATTTTTTAATATTCATATTAGCAACATGTAAATTATTTACTGCAACCGAGTCAACACTTAACTCACTGAATAATGGACAAGGTGAGTGAGAATGTGGCTCACAAGTCAGGTAGATGAGGCACTGTAGTCATGTTTGTGATCCATGCAACTTTTATTTTTTAGAGCTGCTATTATGTCGTAAATGCGGCGGTGATGTGGCAGACTCGAACTATTTATTCACTAAACAGAGCCCAGGTGCACGGGATATAAAGAAACAAAATTTATTCGGACAACAGAATGTTACTGTGCAAACATTGGTCAATCCATTTGGAGTACAGTTTGATATTCTTACTCTTGAGAAAACAAAATGTCATAATTTAGGACTTGTAAGTAGAATAGATTTCTGTTTTAACTTCAGTGGTGATATAAATTGTATTTTGTTTTATATAAAATATACCCAGTTGCATGCATTTTGACTGCTTAAAAGTTATGGAATCATTGTATATCAGAATTCATCAAGGTCAAACTCCAGGTATGAAACCAAACACCTTATCAATTGACCAAACCCAACATTTCAGACCTGAGTCCTCATATTGTAGATTTTTTACTACATAATAATACTATAAAAAATAAGTAGTTTAGTAAATCTGCAATAAGAATTTTATTATTATTGAATGTGGATTGAATAATATTAGGACAGCAGCTAAAGCAAAAATTATTTTATAGCCACAAGGAGCAGATTCATGGTTTCCTGGTTATACTTGGCGCATTTGTACATGCCCATACTGCGGCCAACATTTGGGTTGGACTTTTGAACAATCAATTAAAAGTGAAAATGAGCATAGTCACATTGACTCCTTTCATGGATTGATCCTTGACAAAATTCTTGGTGAAAATTGTAAGTAGCATAGAGTGTGGTAGTATTAATTTAAGGCTTAGCATGACTAACTTTTATACTTTGTTTCAGTTACGGACTCCCTTATTATGATGTATAAAATGTAAATGTCATAGAAATATGATACTGTTAAAGCAACAGAGATAAATAACATATTTTTATACAATTGTGATGTTACAATGAAAATAAAAAATATTTATAAAGACTTTATTCTTATTATTTACTTACTACATTAGTAACAAAAACATATTGAATATTTCAAGTAAATATTCTTACTGTCAGGATAATGTTTATATTAATGCAATACAGATATTGGATATATCAGATTGAAAGAATCACAAATATTAAATTGCTCCCACACAATAGACACCTACTCACAAGTCTATTATCTAAATAATATGTGCCTGTTATTCATTTAAATGTCTATGATTTTATTGCACCTACAAAGATATACAAGTATGAACATTTTTATTGATTGGTGTTATTGGTTTTGAATTTGTGAATTGATACCATGATATCCCATAATAAATATTGCATGAATAGGAAAGCAATGTTTTGATAAAAATATAGTACCTATATCCTGCAGTTCATTTCCACAAGCAGATTCTAATATGAATTTACACAAATCTATCACTTGGTGGCAATGTTATTTCACTCAAATAGCTAAACAATTAGATTTTCAAAATCAAATAGCTTTTTTAACTAAAAAAAATAAAATATTACTTACATACTAGAGTACAACAAACTTGTTTATCAAATTATGCAATATTTCTAAATTAGTCTCTCGGAAACACTTGCACACAGAAAAAATGTTTGTCCTCACACAAAAACAACTCTGATGTGTGACATCAGTTTACAAATAAAATGTTATCCTACATAGTATTTTCAATGCGAAAATGTTACAGTATTATAACCAAGTGTGGGAGCACCTTTGTATACATGCAACATTGAATACAACTTGTTTCAACATTGTAATTAAATCACATTGAAAAATGAGATAGCACTTGTTTACACATTCTTATTGAATTTAGTCAACATTTCTCACCAAGTAACTACTATACTTGCATAAAAGTTTTATAGTTTATTTAATACACTGAAAATTGAAAAAAATAGGAGAATTAAACTTATGCACTACCAAATCTCTGGTGTAATGACTGATGAGTAGCTACAGGGGTGGGTGTAAAATTGACACCAGATGGTATCTCAGCAGAACCATAATTTTTTCCTTGAATTGCTGCAATTTCTTTCTGAAGTTTGGGATTAAGAACTTGTTTATTGATAAACTTTCCGCCAAGAATTCTATTAGCTCCACGACCCCTCCCCCGTCCCCTAGATTGTGTTGATCTCCTGCTTGAATTAGAGCGGTTGGAGCGGTTTGAACGATTTGATCTATTTGACCTATTAGATCTGTTTGAACCTACAGATTTAACACTGCCAGGTCCTCTCCTTGTTCGATACCCACCAAATTGATTGGTGAGTTGATCGAGACTCTGTTTATTCAAATAACCTGCATTACCAACACTGTTGCGTCGTCTCTTGGCAAAATCATTAGCCACACTGACTGTCAGTTGTGATGCTCCGTTGAAAGAATTATTCCTAGATCTTGTAAATGTTTGGGATCTTATCATGTTACTCTGCATGTTTTGACGTTGCTCCTGTAGAATTTGATCAGATCTCAAACCTATGTTGCTGTAGCGACTTCTTGTGGTCAAACCTCTACCACGCTTAGAAATTCCCCTTTTATTTAACACCAAAGCACGGCCTACATTATTAGAGGCACCCCTACGTGTAGTGATTCCCAGGCGACTATGTACTCCACTTTGTGCAGCATTGAAATTCCCACGTCTAAGTCTCATCTGTGATCTACCTAAAAAAAAAATATATATTTGATTGATTTACAAATGATAAAAACTCCCAAGATTTAATATGATTGCATAAAAATCAACAAGTTACCTCTATAGAATCTATTTGTCACTAGCGGTGGCATTACAGACTCTTGATCTTCCAAGCCTGCTCTACCTTTAGGAGTGAGACCTCGGCTACGTGATCTTGACGCAGATCTGCCACGAGAAGCAGAACGAAATTGCTGACGTGATCGGGATCGAGCTCTAGACTGCGAGCGACTTCGAGATTGTGAGCGACCCCGGGGACCGCGGGGTTGGGAGTTGCCCCGGGGTCCGCGAGATCTGGATCGGGACCGTCCCTGTCTTCCATTCGGTGTTCCAGCGCGGGATTGCGAGCGGCCACCGCCGCGACCGCGGCCGCGGGTTACCCCGCCGCGCCCGACTCCTCCCCGCCCACCGCCGCGTCCGCGTATTGTCCCCCCTCCTCTTCCACGAGATCTGCTCGTACGGTTTTGTTTATTTTGTTGTATTATCTCATCTAGAAAAAGGACATAAGTAATTTAAATTTAGCAAAAATGAAACATAATAAACGCTAACCTATGTTATCAAAATTATTTTAAAACCCACGCGTCATAGCGTAGGAACTTACTTCCTGATAAATGTATGGATAGGCTACAGATAAGTAGATATTAAGAACACAAATATTTTCTTTACATATCAAGATATAACTTTAATATTTAATAAGAACGCAATAATAAAAGGAATAGAATTTAATACATTTGCTTGCTTACCTAGTGACATATTCACTGAGTCAGACATTTTTCTAAAGCACAAATTGTGCTCGATCTTTCAATGTTTAGTCCTTACTCGATGTTATTTGTTTATGTTTTTCAATTATAATGAACTGTTGAGTTCCGTGGCAAATTAGAAAAGTGCTAAAATGCCTATCCAATTAAAATTATAACCTTAGCTGACCAACAAACAACCAAACCAAATAAAATATTGACAATTAAATTGACATGACGAACATGACAACATGACAGTCCATTCCGGTGTTGCCAACTCCTAAATTCAAAATTATGACATTCTTACATAAGTACCTGAAAATTATGTTAAAAAAATAATCGTATGTGATATCATATTGAAGTCAATATAATACAGAGTGGACACCGGGAACAAACAGCCGGTCGGTTCCTCTTATATATTGACTAGCTGTGACCGCGACTTCACACCCGTGAGAATTTATGATTGTTCAGTACCACACAATATATCACAGCTAGTATAAAAGTAGCCTAAGTTACTCCTTATTACATAAGCGATCTGCCAGTGAAAGTTCCCGTTCCTGAGATTAGCCCTGCCAAACAGACAGACAGACAAAAATTGTAATAAATGCTGTTTTTGTATCTAAACCGTGTATACATACATATGCATTGGGTAAAAAGTTATTTTTATATTACAAACAGACACTCCAATTTTATTTATTTGTATAGATTTGAAACCAATTTTTGTTGAACGTTTCCAGTCATATTTATTATTTTCAATCTGTTAAAGTTTAAAGTTTGGAATGATTCACATTGAAAAAAAAATAAAAAGTTGCGTTTATTATTCTCTTCAATTCAAAGGATTATGGCATTTAAGCTAAAAATTTTCTTCTGGATTTTTTTGTCGCGTCTTTCTATTTAAAATATGAAAATGGGTTTATAAAATAGTTTAATAGTTTAGTTTAGTTTATTTTACGTAAAAAGATACACACATTTTACACAAGTGGTTACAACAAGACATTGTACAAGGGGAATTGTTGAACACCTGATACCCAAGGTAAGATTAAACTTGTGTTAAGGGTACCAGGGCTCTCAAACCTTACTTAATACATTGTCCTTCTTTTTAACGGCTTAGTGTCGGTGTATCTAGGGTAGGACAATTTAACATTAGAGTCACTTATATTAAATAAACAGAGTTGGTATAAATTACAGACAGACATTAAATTATGTTAGAAATAAATTATTAATGTGTGTGCGTGTGTGCGTGTGTGTGTGCGCGCGCGCGCGCGCGCGTGTGTGTGTGTGTGTGTGTGTGTGTGTGTGTGTGTGTGTGTGTGGTGTGTGTGGTGTGTGATGTGTGTTAGAGTACTGTGAGTTGTAGCAATTTTTCCGTATCACTATAAGACTTAGTAGAGCAATTTTTCACCACTTTTGTACATTGGAATCTTGACAAAGGATAAATTTTACAGCATTTATTGGCTAAATTGTAAAGATGGCATCCTATGACGTTATGATGCCGTGCAGCTAAGGCGCCCTTAAAGTCCGGGAGACGACACACTTTGTGCGCGCGACGTAAATTTGAGATATTTGCGTTATATTTTACACTGGCATGTTTCCTGCGAATTGTTTCGAGCACAAAGAGTTGCCTTATGGTCAGCATTTGACTTTCAGTAAATAGTTGATCTGTAAGGTATCTGAAAGACTTAAAATACATGAGTCTTGAGTATTGCCCTTTGTGCACGCTCAAGGGGCAGCAATAATGACTTGATTGGTCCACCCAATACTGATATGCAGTATGTCATTATAGATTGACATAAAGCGAAATAAACCAAGCGCAGTGTGTCAGCATCACCTGAATATAATAATGGATATTAATGTCTCGGCTGCATCATCAGGGCTTGATGTATTTAATACTATAGAAAGATCTGTGTTTGAGATATCAGCGTAAACCGAAGAATAGTCAACTTTTAAGAAATGCGTTTTCTGATTGTAGGTCTTCCTATTCGTATCAAGTATTTTTGTAAGACGGGAGAGTACAATACTATTAATTATCAAATAAAGAGAGATTACTCACCATTTAAATCCATAATCGACAAATAAATTGTATTATTCCTTTTTTTTTTCAATTTGTATCACCAAAACTTCACGAATCATATATAAAACGGGCTAAAGGTATTAAATGAATTGTGCTACTCGCTAAAAACAGTTATTACTGCCACAACCGTAGCGCATTCCTACAGAAATGTCGTGAATCCAAAATGAATAAATTGAAATTCATAACGAAGTGCGGGAAACGCCATTTGGCGTGTTTTTTTTTGTTCATCAGGTGCGGCTCACGCCGATCGGCGTTTACGCTGAAATTTATGCCGTATCTGGGTAGTGAGAGCAAAATTGGTTGCCGCATTGAATGGGTTAAGCACTATCGTGTTCCGGTCAGGTGGTAATGACCGGGCCGCGCCTGGCGCCCTAATTAGGGACCCTAACTCCCCAAATATTATTTCACTACCCTGATCTTATCCGCCGGACCCTGAATACCATGTCGTGTAAGGGCCAGAAGTTTCCTTCCTAGGCTCGATGTGCAATATTTTATTGTTGAGCACTGTACATTACACTTTAATCTGTGTCAACAACTTACGCAATGAAATAACGTGTTTCAAGTGAAAGATTGTGTAGGTATACTTCATGATTTCAGCTTCATAATTTCGTTTGTAGTATTCAATGCTGTTTTGACATAACGTGCTAATACCATTTTAGCAAAAACAGCACTGTACCTACTGCAAAGTAGCTTTGAAATTGATGGTCACTGGGATACATAGTACGCCTACTGACCGCCCTCATGCACCTATTGCCCGCGGTCTGCACTAGGTAATCAGTCCACCACGTAGAGGACATTCCCACTTCCCATGTTTAATATTCCGACATGCGGTTACCAATCGACAACCCTTTTGCTCTAATGGCTGTCGCTTGATGTGTCTTCAATTTTGCTATTCAGTGGGGCTATCTCAGCAGAAACGAAGAGCAGTGGTGGACTAAGGTGGTCCGGGGCAGTGTTGTTGCAATAGTAATAGTCTATCGATAGTATTGTGAACTATCGTGACCTCGAAAAAATAGTCGATAGCGCAATAGTACTATCGAAAATATCGACATGCTGCAATACTATCGATACTATCGATAGTTTCGATAGTATCGATACTATCGAAGCTAGTATCGATACTATTGACCTTATTGACTATTGTTCATAACAATACTATCGATACTATTGATCTTTGGCAATAGTATTGCTTATTTTTAACTATCGATACTATCGATAGTATTGCAGCATGGCGAAATTTTCGATAGTACTATCGCGCTATCGACTATTTTTCGAGGTCAACTATCGATAGCGCAACTATCGATAGTTTAGCAACACTGGTCCGGGGGGTCGAGCTAAAAAAAACCCAGATGCGTTGCTACCCTTGACACGTTAGGTGTTGTCTCTGATAATTGTTAAGGGGCCATACATTTATCCAACTAATGTAATGCAACACATTTTGTTCCTTTGTTTTTTCTGAGAAAACTCGATTCTGGTGGTAGAGCTTCAGAGACGGATCGCGGGCGTAGGCATCACCACATTTAGGGTTGCCAGGCGTCCGGATAAAACCGGACATAGTTAGGCCTTTTGATTGCGTGTCCGGCTAAAATATACGGTTTTAAGCTTTTGTTAGGTTTTTACATTTTTTAAACGAGCGAGCACCGATCACTCCTGATTGCTTCTATTGCTGGTGTTCGGCCTTTTCACCCAAATGTCCGGCTAAACTTGATGGTATGTCCGGCTATAAGGTTAAGCGACCTAGCAACCCTAACCACATTACCTAATCTACCTGCCGTTAAATTAAAGTGTTCTGCACTAGGGTGTTCCGTCAGGTACTGGGGCCTGTACTTTGCGGCAGAGGCATAATAGCTTAGGCCTCAGGAGTGGCAACGCATCTACATTGAAATCTCTGGTTTCATGTAGATGTTTATAGGCTATAGTACCTACTTATTACTTACTATCAATGTGAACTGCATGCTTGTTTGCCACTTCGTGACCAGGGGCGGCTCTAGCTAGTGTAGCGCCCGTGTGCAATGAAACCCTGCACTATAGGTTGCCCCTGTTCGTGACAAAAAACAAGTAATTAGGTAGGTAGGTACTTATAGTCTAACCTTCGAATTATGAGTCTCAATAGCCTAGTGGTAGCAGGACAATATTACACTGGCTTCCTGAGCTCGATCCTCGGATCGGGGTTATAGAAAGTAGGTATGTACTATTGGGTAACGCAGTAAGTACGTTTTTTCTGGCAGAAATGCGTGCCACCTTTGGAGTTTGGTAATATGTCCAGAGCTGTCAATAAGCTATCACATTTAAACAACATCTTAATACATAGGAATTCATGGCATAACGTACCTAAGTGGCCATTTTTATACTCCCAAGATGTAGATTGTAGTGTTTCCTATAGATAGGCATAAAATAAATTTAATATCGTATGCAATAATAAAAATAACTAGGGTCAAGTCTTAGGAATCGGCGTGCATATATCAAGAGAATAGTAAATGTAGATCTATGAGGCAAGGGAGATGTGTGACTGACTGAATGACAGCGCGCAGCAGCAATGATCATTAATCTGCCCTCGCTTCGAGGGCAGATTAATGACGAGGCGAGGGCGTGAACTTAATTTATGGATGAATAGTCATGTGTGCGCAAAGAATCAAAGGGGAATTATATATATATATATATATATATATATATATATATATATATATATATATATATATAATTATTATTATAATCTATTTTTTTCTTTTCAGGACCGGGATATCCGACGCTCCACACCCTGACTGCCCCGTTAGGGACCTGGCGTGAAGATACAGACAGACACAGACAAAAAATAACACATGTGTCAAATTTATGCTAATGTGTAATTTTATTAACAAAAATGAAAATAAGTGAAATAAATAACATAATAATATATTTTAAAGAAATATTAATTTGTACATTACTTTATGTTTTCTTATATTTAATACAATTTATTCCTTCATAGTGATAGGACAACAATGCAATTAAAACAATTTGACGCTTTCAAAAAGTATTCTTCTATAAATTGTAGTAATTAAGGTTTACAATATTAATAAATACCAAAAAGTCAAATGTACCTCCCTGCGCATCCAACACATTTCGTCCAAGAATTGACTTACGCTCATGTTAGAATATACACAAAATATTTTACTATTATATAAAATATGAGCCGAGTTTGTAAAGTGAATCACAGTTAAGTAATGGTGTTCCCGAAGGCCATGGCTATAGGCATGATAACATCGCTAAGGCCGTAGTTATAACATTTAGAATATTTTCTTTATTTGTAAATACACGAATGAAAATTACGTTAATAATATCAAATTTAAGTACATTTGAGTAGTGCAGAAAATAGTTTTGAGTGGTTACGTAAATATTTCACAATATTAAACATGTCCAAATATATATACCAATCGCATGTATATGCACCACCACATTATTTGAAAGAAGTAGTATATTATAATAATACAACATTTTAATAGTTAAATAAAAAAATGCTTTAACTGTTATTTAATTATTAGACCAAATTCAATCGGTTCTATTTATCTTCTGCTACCATATAGTTCTTAGTGCCTGCTTTTAGTTTAGCTTGAATACCTGTAAAAGTGTATTCTAAATAAATAAAATCGACCGCGTAAAGCGACCATTGTCAAATTGACTCGTCGTCATCACTCGCGTCACAAGTTATGACTTACAACGACAAGTATGGCATTGCATCTTAAATAATATCGAATGAAATATACAAATACATACACAAAGTAAAACTACATACATTGTATCGATAGATTCAATATTGGACAACGACACCAATCACAGAAAATACAACTAATTTTATTCTTTAGCTCCACGATATTATTGTGCTACAGGAATGAGAGTCGACCCGCCATCGAGGCGAAATCGTACAACGCTTGGCACCTTTTGAGTATTAACACTATATATTATAATTAACCATAGCGGTTATCTTTCTGAGAATATTACTACAAACTAGAGGAGGCACATGCTTCAGGTCGACGAAAAGGAATTCGAAAAATATAGAAATAAATACAACCCTAGTTCTAGTGAATTTACAATCGCACCTGGGACGCGCATGCGTCTATGAGTAGTCCGAAGACGATCCATTGCAATAGCCCGTCTCTTTTTCTATCAATAACGGAACATTGACAATCCTATTAATTTGGTTAGTAAATTAGACATGGTAATTTGAGTGACCATTAATAGCTTATTATTGACAATAATTGCAATAGACAGTTTTCGAGCTGCTTACCGAACTCGAGGAGCCGAGACCGGTCGTTCGGTCTGCTACAGTCTAATATCATTGGTGGTGGCGGCAGCGAGCAAAGAGGACCGCTGCGAATGTCGCCACGCGCCCGCTTCTACACTCTCGTCTCCGCCCGCATACTCTTCCCGTTCGTTCTCTCTTTCTATCGTTTTTCCACTGGAGACTGCGCGCGCGGCCATCCTCTCGCCGTCCTCCTCCGTGTTCCGCACGAAAGCGTGGCACTGGACGTCGTCCTGGGCGCCGTACCGATGTAGGCTCAGCAACTTGAAGTTCACCGATCGCGTGGGCATATTGACGGTGGTCGCCGATCGCTCAATGCGCTTGCGACTCTCGCTCGGCGCGAACTCGAGCGACTGGCCGCGCCCGTACAGCCGAGATTGGCCGAACCGCGGCGTCAAGCGGCCGATGAGATTATCCTCTTTGCGCGTGCATTTGCCCGCCTGCGCATCGTCGGCCGGCTTCGGTTTCTTCTTCAGGAAGAACGGCGTCAGTCGTTCCGTGAACGGTCGCGATGAATTCGAGCTGACGTCGTGCACGTTCGACGTCGAGTTTGACGGTTTCAAGGGTTTTATAGAGTTCGATTGAGTCTTGATGGGGTTAGATTTTCTCTGTATGCTTATTCTAGAAAATAGACCATAGTCCTCCTTTTCCTTGCGATCACTGGATTCGACAGATTTGCCGATGTCGCTCGTATCACAATCGGGTGACTCGTCCTCGCATACCTTCAAAACGCAATACGTGTCCCGTTGAAGTTCATCCAAGAGGCTGTCGTCATTCGACACCGTATCGATTTTGCTCAGCGGCCGCGTATTCTTATTTTCTATCGAACACTCCGCATCGTCGATCCGGCTCCCGTCCGGTAAACTGTTCGACGATCCTCGGACCGTTTGAATGGGATGACTATTGTCTTCCGGTCGTCTGACATCCAATTCGGTAGGCCTCGGATGCAGGCGGACCTTGGCGGCCGTATTACCGCGCGGCGGGACGGCGGGTGGGGCATCATCGTCTGACGTCTGAGCATGGCTCATAAAGTTTGCCATCAACTCGTATTCCTTGCAGCGATTCGAGAGATCAATTTCCGGCCTTTTCGGCGAGATAACGTCGGCTCTCGGCCTACGGACGGGAGGTTTCAATTCGACGTCAACGTACTCGCAAAGGGGAGTGGTGGGAGAGATGAGGGGGACTCGGGAGGGCGAGAGGCGTGCCGGCTTCGGCGGTCGCGCGGGTTTGTCGGTGGAGGCGTCGCTGTCTTCGGAAGGTTCGTGTTTTATACACGACATTGTGAGATAGCCGCTGCCCGTGGATTTATTTGATTTGCCGGAGGAACGTTCGTCACCGTGTCGCGCCAGTTTCAGAGACTCTGTACTGGAGCAGATGTCTAGAGAGGATTGCATCGGAAGCGTCTTGCCGTCTAGATCGACGGTGGGGGAGGTTTCGCTGCGCCACGGCCGCCAGAGAAACGAACTTCCGTCGACGTTCCCCGCTGCGCCGGCCAAATGCAAATAATTGTCGTCGCCTATAGGTGCTTGTCTGTTGACAAAATATGTAGTTTATTGTATGCTTATTTTGACTGTAACTAATAATCGATGCATAAATAAAATGGAACAAATCAACTCACTTGCTGCCATATTTAGTCTCTCTAGCAAGAGACCGCCTATATATACAATGTCGATGTTCGAGATCGAACATGGTTTTTTGTAATTCACGTAACGTCTCCGCTTCAGCTTCACGGTCTTCTAGACTTGTGCCATCTGAAACAATAAATTAAATATTTATATATTTTATAACTGTCTTGATGACTGTTATTTTTATTGTCCGATTAATGAATCGTAGGATATAATTTAAACACGGTGGAAACAACAAAATGAGCCGCGTGCTGAGTGTCTCCCGTGGAGTTTCTGTATCTCTCTCTCTCTCTAACGTTAATTCGGTGTTTTTATTTCGTAAGGAAATTTAGATGCGTGAGTGCTACTTTGAACTTGCTCAACCAATAAATAATATTTCTGTCGTATAAAAGTGGTTCCGCGGCCGGTAGATGTGCTCATCAAGGTTCGAATATCTCAGCCCCTGTATTACATGAATATTTTTCCATTCTTTGTGACCAAGACGGCGGAGATCGACACAGGCGCTCTATCTCAATCTAGTTCCTCTATTAGAGGAGTGTTAATTCAATACTTTAACTTCGTTCGGTATCCTGTCCGATGGTAAGTAGAATGCCCGATAAAAAAACCTATGTGCAATTCACACGTGGTAGAAGTGAAACCTTCAAAATTGTTCATAAGAGACAGTGCATAATGCTGATCATCTCATTTTCTCCCATGATAAATCTTATGAATTTATGTGTTTGTCTCTTTTTACTGTCGATTTTTTGTTTCATCAACTTTCAAATCGCAACGATGCTAAAGAAGTTTTATTTATTTATTCTTTATTGCAACGATAAAACATATCGATACAAATGGTGGACTTGACGCTTGAAGCTTTCTCTGCCAGTCAACCATTGGTAGTAAAAAACTTCAATGATACCTTTCTGTCGTAGTCATAGAGCAACACGGGCCACCGGCCGAGGCGGACCGTAGGGGAGTAGCCATAGCGTTTATTACCGATGCAAAACAGTCTGTCATCATTTGCGGGGGAATATTATATAATTGTGTGATACACACACACACTACAAAAATCGTCTTTTACTACGATTGTTCGTAGTAACTCCTTGACTTTAACAAAATACATAAACAATTTCACGCACAACTTTAAACATCTGAGCGACAGACGAACGAACACTTGTGCTTGTACTTTGACAGAAGGAAAACCTGAATATGGCTACTCCCCTCCGGTAGAGAATATGTAATAATACTACGTATAGAATGGACACTTCGACGTCCCGCCCGATTTCCCCGCCTCACCCAACCTCCTCACCTCTTATGGGAGACCTTTGGTATTCTTTAGGTGCTACGCACACAGGTGCACGTGTAAACACACGTCACTGATTGATGTCTGTGTAATAGAGACCAAATTAAGCGTTTGTATGGAATATTGGCGGTGTCCGCGGTGTGCCTCCGGTCCGCCGCGGCCGGTGGCACGTTTAAAGAATATGCCCAAAAAAAAATTTAAAAAAAAGAAGCAAAGAAAAAAAAGTGTATATGGCCTCCCTCAGCTAGTTTTCCCTGCGTGTCAGCATCCCGTTAACGACCACGCCGCCGACGCTTCGGGGGCAGATAGGCCCGGGGAATGAGGAAATCCTCGACCCCCGAACCATCCCCCCCTCTGTTACGCTTCACGTGCTGAGGGAGGGATGATGATTTGTCAGTCAGGTGGCCCGTGTTGCTGATCGATGATCGTAGTATAAAGACTCGGGAGCTGGTGACAACGTTTATTGCGACGGTGCATGTCTCTCGACCTCTGCATCGATTGTTTGGTGACAGACCTGGCGGTCGGCGCAGGCGCTCGTCGAGGCGATGCACGTGGGTGACGAGAAGCGCGTGCAGTCGCTGCAGGTCGCGCGCGGGGTCGAGCCGCAGCGCCAGCGCCGCCGGCCCGCGGGACGTCTCGCGCGCGCCCGCCTCCGTCGTCGTCTCGCACGACCCGCACCCCTCCGCCTCCGCCTCCGTCCGCCCGCAACTGTGTACACGTTGAAATACGATTATTAAAGGAATGCTGTCTGGGTGATCCACGTCCGGAACTAATGTACAGTGCTCATCAAGAAATATTGCACATCGAGCTTAGGAAAAAGACAATCGGATAGTTTCGACTTCGTAGAGCGCTATCTCAGCTTCACACTACCGACTGTACTGCACTGATAGTCCGGTATTGATCAAACCCTGATCAAAAAATAGTGGAGAAAAGAAATGCGAAATATTGTGAGGAAAATAAGGCACTTATGACATACATAACGTCTGAGGGTAACCATTCACCGATAAGTATACACTACCCAACGGTAGTGCCGCTAAATAGAGGCAAATAAATTAACTAATGTGCTTTGAGCAAATATTATCTCTCCAGTGTGTCTGAGTCTGAGTTAACTCTGTCCCGCATTTACCAGGGATGCGACCGCCTAGCAAAATAGTTGTCGACATTGTTATTGTCAAAGTGTCAAGCGGCAGGACAGGCTAGACAAGGTCATCTGCGTAAACACGTGTCTGGAGATAATAACAATAATATAATCTATGATCAATATCGCTCGTTTAATGCCGTTATATATTGCTTTCGCAGGTGTCCCAAACTCACCACGTCCACTTGCCGTCGCAGTAGTACCCGCGGTGGTGCGGCGCCTGCGGCGAGTGGCGACACAGCGCGGTGAGCAGCCGCACCCACTCGGCGCGCTCCACGCAGTTGCCGGCCTGCACGAACAGTACGCGCTCTCGGTGCACTGTACAGATGAACATTATTCTAGCTTTTATTTCACAATCTTAAAAACAATACGCGTAAAACAACGAATTCATTAGATATCAATGGATGACGGACGTCGTCTCTGGAGACTGTTAAATCAAAAGGGAAAGAAAAAAAAATTGACTGACAGTATGATGAAGCTGGGCCGCTGGATGCACGTCGCTTCCGATCGGTCGGCATGGAGGTCATTAGGGGAAGTCTATGTTCAGCAGTGGACGTCCTATGGCTGATATGATGATGAAGATGTTTCGTCCCCACGTGGTCGCAAGCTTTGGTACCACGTTGGTACTAAAGCGAACTGAAGTCGACCTGTGAGTATGATTTATAGCAGTTGGCATTGGTAGAATTACCTATCTGACAGATGTTTCGCCCACACGTAGATACCGACACTTGCGACCAAACGTCGGTAGCAACGTTTAGTACAGAGCACGCAGCAGTTATAAAGTACAGAGCAGTCGGCAGTGTCGGTGACTGATTGATCTGGAAAATGCTTCATTCACACGTGGGTGTCACATCGGTAGTAATGCGCGGAGCCTCCGAGTGACGCGAGTGTGGTACAGACAGAGCAGGCGGCAGTCGGCAGAGTGCAGAGTGTAAGTGACTGACCGATCTGGAAGATGTTGTTGGCGCCGAGCGGCGCGCCGGCGGGCGGGCCGTCGACGGGCGCCACGGCCAGCACGCCGGCCAGCGCCAGGCGGTGCGCCGGCGCGCGCGCCCCCACCCGCGACCACCACAGCTCGCCGCTGCAACACACATAATATACGTATTATGTACGAGCTGACTCGGTAAACGTTGTTCTGCCGTACAGTAAGCGTTCAAACCACGGCCGTTATTTTTTTTAATCAATTGGTTTCCTTCGTGTTTTTGAGGATCTCAGAAATTAACTGTGATAGCTTGACAGTTGAAATTATCACAAATGATGTATGCCGCTATAAAAAACAACAAATGCTTATAACAGAATAAAATAAATATTTAAACGGGGCGGGCTCCCATATAACAAATGTGATTCTTAGGTAGTTTTCTATAGATAACGGCACCGAACCCTTAAGTGTCAGTTTTTTCGTTTGGACATATAACGTGGCTATATAAAAACTAGTGTACATACCTGGTGAGGCGAAAGTGCCTTCGTTTGGAGTGAGCGTGAGGCGCGCGCGTCCAGCGGCGACGCGGCGACCCCGCGCCCACTCGCACGCCCTCCGACCGCTTGATCATTGTCCTGCACACCATATTATCTTATCTTAAAATATATAAATTGCGCGACACATTGTTTGTCCACGATGGACTCTTAAACTACTTAACCGATTTTAATCCAACTTTGTTGTTTATTGAATACGATTGCAATCCTATCCTAGCGCTACCATAAAATCCGTAATCGTTTTTAAAATAAAATATAAACAATATTTCTTAGCTGACACTATATAAGTGTAAGTTATACATACCCGTAACTAATCCAATGAAAGCACAAGAAGAAAAATATTTTTGAGTAAAAATGCTTGTGTGCTTATGGCATTGTTGCAAGAATAAAGGTACCTACTAATATTTAAACATTTAGACAGTTGTTTACAGTGCTATAATGTATAGTCAAATACCTATAGGTTGTATACATCGTCAATGTAAATATATGCTATGTGGTTGATGGTTGTGCACATTCATTTTATATTATTGTAAAGTTGTAATAGAGGCATTGTATCAAAAAATAATACAATTTTATTTGTAATGGAAACTGAACCATGTGTAATTTGGTTAATCCCAAAGCATAAGATTTTGTCTCTTCTCGTTAATTTGAAATTTTTTGCATAAAATTTACATTTAGTTATTTTAAAATAATATTTACCCTTCCTTGAGTAAAACTGGAGTTTCTTGAACGTTGTTGTTTTGTGTGTCTGAGCTGGTGGAGATTATTTCCAAGAACTGCTTTATTGCTTGCACCTGCATATGAAATAACACTACAGGTAAAATCAATTTCTATTCGTCATATACTATTAAAATTGAAATATATTTTAATAACTCCTAGATCACTTATAGAGAACATTTACCATCACAGAGACATAACAACTAAGGTTTCAGGGGTGGAGACACATCTGCATTTTGACCTCTGATTGTTGTGTAGGTATATATAGACTGCAGTCATCGCATAACATCCATGTGAACTGCATGTTTGTTTTCCAGCTTGCTTGGAACAGCTGACTCGGTAAACGTTGTTCTGCCATACAATAAACAACTACTGTTTGACGGGTAGCTAGGCAGTTTAATGGAACTCAATGCTATTGTAACTATATTCCTCTGACAATTTCATGTTTTCTTAACTATGAATAAAATCAAACCTTCCCTCCCTGCTCTACGAATATTTTAAAATAGAAATTAGCCAAATCGTTGCCGATGTTTTCGAGTTTTGGCACTATTTATTTTTATAAATAGTTTTTTGTCAGTCACAGTGATGTGATCGGTACGTACATGTCGTGGTGTGCAGAAGCTCTTATACAGTTCGGCCATGTACTCCTCCTTGCAGACCTGCTGCGCCGACCGGCTGCTCACGAGGTTACCGAGCGACTGGATCGTCTTCGAGATCAGCGTCAGCGTCCTGTTCGTTTGCGGGTCCTGTTTACACAAATGTAACATCAAATTATGTTTAGATGCATATGCAGATATATGTGTTACATACAATATATATATTTCTGTTTCGGACGTATAATAGTGTTCCCATCATATATCGCTTTGATACATAATTAAAGCGTTTTTTTTTCGTATCATAATGCGGATTTGTCGAATTGATGTCTCATCGCGATAGGTAGAGTGGAATGCAGAAGATAATGAATTTGATTTTGAAATTGATGTGAATTTGGCGTATAAAGATAGATCGGCGCCATAAAATGTATTTTTCGCAAAAGGGTTTTTTATGACTAACGTGTCCAGCACGAAGGTTGCACCAATAACATGTCCCTTTCTTTCTTTACTAATAAAAGATGGGGCGGGGCATACTCACAATCTGTTCAGTGGTGAGATCGAAGAGCCTCGGGCCGAGTATGGCGGGCGCGAAGAACCTTAGGAATATGAAGCCGGAGACGACCGAGTAGCGGACCTCGGCGTTGGCGGGGAAGTGGCGCGCGGCGCACTGCCGCAGCGCGTCGAACAGCCGGCACATCGCCGCCGGGCACATGCCGTACGACGACGTTATCGCTGCAAACACCTGCGAAGCAAAACTATTTATTGAACACCAGCAGCATACCGCGGACATTTGGGTACAATTTGATACTAACGCTTATTCTGGTTGCCTACTACACAGACAACAATCAGGACGTGTTATTACACGCACACACACACAGTTGCCCGGTCGCAACCTCACTGCACATGGCTGCCAGACTGGTACCCAAGAGGGTTGCAGGCTGCAAGAAGATCAAGCGGGACGTCGAAGTGTCCATTCTATACGTATTATTATTACATATTCCCTGCCAGCAGTTAAGTTTTTATGACAAGTATGTCGGAGTGGGCTTGCCGGAGGTGGACTGGGCGGCAAAAAGAGGCTTACACGTAGGGTCCTTTATATATGGCGCTTACTAACGATTTCAGCCTGATCCATCTGTATGTAATGTAGCATTTTATCGGTGAAATGATTTAAAAATCAGATTAGTAGTTTTTGAGTTTATTCATTCTATTAAGAGTAGTATCAAATTTCCCTTAAAAAGCTAATATAACTCATGTCGTGTCATGCCGGCGTTCAGCCAGCTTTAGCTTCAGAACGGGGCGCAGGTCGGTAGTTCCACATAACTGCAAAGCGCAATCGTAATATTATTATGGCCGAGTGTATTGGACGTCTTTATGTTATCCAATATGAAAACTCATTCTTTCAAATTGGCCAAATTGATAGCGACAATGCGAAGACCTTGCCCCGCGCGGCGAGCGCCGTACTGGCCGCAGAATAGGTAGGACGTTCCGTTTCACCGCATGGCGGGCGTCCATCACCCAGGTCGGCAAGTTCATTATCGAGCGAATTGCAAGTATATTACCCATTTTAAAAATAAAAACAGTTCGTTCAATATTGCTCATTACCGAATATAAAAATTGTAACTCACTCTTTCAATGTAGTCAAGTCACTCTATCAAGTCTTGAGTGATATATTGATATCACTCGATATAAAAATGACAACTTACTCTTTCAACGTAGTCTTTCAAGTTGGCCAGGTTAGCAGCGACAGCGGCGGAGGGTTTGACCCGCGCGGGGTCAATCTCACAGGGCCGCCGCTCGGCTAGCACGGCAGCGAGCGTTGGCCGGAGGACGGAGCGCAGGTAGGACGCCCCACTCAACCGCATCGCCTCGTCCATCATCTTCGACACAAGTGTGTTTCCGCGAAATATCGTCGTCGCGTCCCTGTTACAAAATGTTTCGATTGAAGAGTAACAAAACCTTGTTAGAAATTAAAGAAAGTAAAAATAGAACGAAGTATTTGAATTCAGAATCGGCCAAGTGATACATGCTTTTATAAGTACATACATATCTACATCTACATGCCTTAAGATTTTGATACTTCTGTGCAAAAATTACAAGGCCATATATTATCATCTATCCAAAACAATCTAGCAGATGGGTAATGTGGACCCACCAGAAAAATGTATACTATATATCACAAATGTAATATTTTATTAATTACATTATTTTTATCCTCATTGCGTATTTCCCTACTTTAAATTGTACACTAAAATAATGTTGTTTTTAAAACATTTGTATGAGACCTCAAAAGTTATAACATAGGTCAAGTAAATGGTATTTCAAAATATAGACATACTCCAATTCGACTGTTTAGCTAGCTGATGGTTTGTTTATAAATGAGTAGATTACTACAATCATTTCCTGTGAGATGATGTATGAAATGATAGTGAGGACAAACACTTCGTATAGATAGTGTTATCACGGCAGACTTAGATAAGCAATGTTTTGAATGAAAGGAGAAAAGTGCGAGTGTACCGGTATCGCATCAATAAAAACATACGTTTGTTTTTTTATTAATTAAAACCGTACAGTATTATTTTGTGTCTCAAACACCTATTCTAATTTCAATTCGCTTAGGGGCCGTCCATAAATAATGTCACGCCTACTCATCCCCTCTCCCCTATTGTCACGCGGTGTCAGACTATCTGTCAATTAAATCATCTAAATTAGATTTAGAGACAAAAGAGACAGCCTCTTGCTCACATTTTCCAGAGGGAAATGTTTATAAATCTAGTATGTTGTTTCATAATAATAATAACATTGTAAACCTGGTGCATCAAAATATACAAGGAATATTGGGTAAAGAATTAGAAATTGAGTTATTTTTAAACATTAATGACATACAAATTTGTTGTTTTACTGAACATTGGTTGAAAAATAGTTTATTCAGTTTATTCATTTATTTCATATAATTAGGCTCCTGGAGGGCACTTTTACATCGTCATTTTTTTTTAAACTAACCTGGAGTGAATAACCACTAATAATAATCAAAAACACATAATAAATTAAATAGACACTGAACAATTTTGTATAATATGGAAAGCATCAATTATTTACAAATTCAGTGAATTAATATTCAATTTTAGTGGGCACCAGGTAGGCAGTTCGTTCTGTAGGTCACATGCAATACGTGGTGACTCTCTTATATTGTTAAAAAAAGACATTAAACATAAAGAACGCAGAGATATAGTGAGTCTTTCCGTTGAACGAACTGCAGAAATAGCTTGTGTGGAGCTTGAGCGCTTGATTATTGTGTCCGTATACAGACCTCCAAATGGATCTTATGAATGTTTTGAAAAAAATTTAGATGTTGTACTAAACAATGTAACTGCTTCAAAAAAACGTGTCATTATTTGCGGCGATTTCAATATAAATTTGTTGGAGGAAACTCCAACAACTGTGAGGTTTAAATCGTTACTTATGTCATTTAATCTGCATAATTTGTTCTCAGAACCTACTAGAATTACACAGAACTCAGCGACATGCATAGACAATATTTTTATCGATTTTGAACCTACACATAAAAATATTTTGACTGAATTAAGCTCCGACCATTGTGGTCAGTTAGTTTCCTTCTGATAAAAATAAACGAGCAATTGTATTTGTTCCTATCAATGCGAAGCGAATTAAGAAATTCAGAGGAAATATTGTCCCAAAACTTGCAAACATGCAATACCATAACGATCCTAACATATTATACAATGACTTTTTTGCCACAATTTTAAAAGAATTTAATTTAGTTTTTACCAACAAGACAATAAATGTAAGAAGTCATAAGTCGTTCAATGAATGGGCGACGGTTGGAATACATAAGAGTAGACAGAGATTGTATGACCTGTATGGAGAAAAGTCATATAATCGTTCATATAAAGTCACAAATTCGTTTAAAAATCATGTTAAATTATATTCGAAAATATTCAAGAAAGTGTGTTTAGCAGCCAAGGCACTTTACATTAGAAATAAAATTAAAAATTCAAATAACAAAATGAAAGCGACTTGGTATGTCATTAATAGTGAAACTGGGAAACAAGCTGAACGCAACTCTGATTTTAAATTAATAATTGACAATAAACATGTTACTACTGACGAAGAAGTTGCTTTAGCATTTGAAACATTATTTGCTAATATTCCAGTTTCTTTAACTGGAGACCTCATTTCATCGCCTACCGTCGCCGAATCATTATTGAAAAAAAAATGTACATCAAAGTAAAACTATATTTAATTTTAAGTTAGTTAATACTGCGGATGTTATACATGCCTTTAAGTCTATTAATATTAAGAACACAACTGATTTATGGGGCTTATCTGTAAAATTTGCATATGAAATAATGGATGTTATTGCACCTTACCTAGCGGCTATGTTTAATAATAGTATTGTAAGTGGTATATTTCCTGATCTAATGAAACATAGTAACGTTATTCCATTATTTAAATCCGGTAGTACAAGTGACCCCACAAACTTTAAACCAATTTCTGTACTACCTGTCTTAAGTAAAATTTTTGAAAAGCTCATTTTAATTCAACTACTTGCACTTTTTAACCATCATAAACTTTTACGTTGTCGTCAGTTTGGATTTACTAGGGGTCGTTCAACTACCGATGCAGGTGTTGAACTTGTCAAACACATTTTTGAAGCTTGGGAAAAATCACATAATGCGCTAGGGGTATTCTGTGACTTATCTAAAGCATTTTATTGCGTTCAGCATGAAACATTGGTCAGAAAGTTATATCACTACGGCCTTCGAGATACCGCTCTCGAGCTTATGACTTCATATTTAAACAATAGAAATATGTGTGTTGATGTAAATGGGACAAGATCTCCCGGGACTTCAATAGATATGGGGGTCCCACAGGGCTCTATTTTAGGGCCATTTCTTTTCTTAGTCTATATTAATGACTTACCCTACATTATCAATGATGGCCAAGAGATGGTATTGTTTGCTGACGATACTTCTTTAGTGTTCAAAATTAAAAGACAGGAGGTAGATTTTGACTGTGTAAACAATACTCTCTCTAATATAGTACATTGGTTTAGCGCCAATAACCTTCCGTTACGACGACGTCGAGACGGCTCGCCTTGTTTATTTTAGTTATTTTCACAGTATAATGTCCTATGGCATTTTGTTATGGGGAAATTCCGCCGACGTTGACTCTATTTTTGTACTGCAAAAGAGAGCTGTCCGGGCGATCTACGGGCTGAGTCTGAGGGTATCTCTTAGAGATAAATTTAAAGAAATAAATATTCTGACTGTAGCTTCGCAATACATTTATGAAAATGTATTATATGTCCGTAAAAACATTAATGATTTTCTTACAATAGGTAACAATCACAGTATAAATACTAGGAACAAATACAAATTGCCCGTGCATGCAAAGCGGCTGAATAGGGTCAGTAATTCTTTCAGAGGTCAATGTATACGGTTCTTTAATCAAATCCCCAAAAACGTTCAAAGTCTATTGATCAATAAATTTAAGAAAGTAATGAAAGAACGTTTATATAAATGTAATTACTATAAGACCTGTGATTATCTTAATGATAGTACATCTTGGGATTATAGCGATCGCTGCCAGGCTATTTCATGATACTGTTATTTCGTGTATTCTGTAATTAGTATTGTTAAGGGTTGAATAATGTGAATACCCTGGCTGTAAATTAATTCCATCTTTTATTTTGCCGTATGCATATCCGGAGCAGTCATGCACGCTTAAATGTCTTTGCCTTTGGCGGCGTCGTGTGGCGGGTTGCTCACTTCCCTCTAAAATGGTCGAGGAGGACAATGGCTGTCACATGCGTCATACTCGTGAACGGGTGCTGTTGGTGGGGACTGGTCTGTTCTGGTATGCAGGAGCTACATCACATTTAGTAGATAGCAGTTTATTTGCATCTATGCTATGGACGTTCACATTATTTGATTTTTCACGATAATTTGTACTAGATTTAAGCTCTCATTTAAAAGAGCTCTTACTGAGTTTGTTGGGTAGTGGAGTTCTTCTCAGTAGTGACTGCACTTGGAACTCTATTAAGCGAATAACTTTGATCTTGACGAATAAGTTTTTCTTTTTCTTCATTTATCATCATTGAAGGAATTGAAAAATTTTGTGATTATTATGTTTTAACTAAGTAGTTCAAATTCTAATTTTTAATTTACTATTAATATATGATTTTGCTTTACTTTATGTAATGGTTATTCACTCTAGGTATTTTATATTTCTTGACGTTTTGAAAGTATCTATAAAGATCTATTCGAAATAAAAATATTTTCTATTTCTATTTCTATGTGACCCCCCAAAAAATATAACGTCACCCGAATATCACATTTTTTAAATTCAGGAATAGTCAAACGAATATTTATTAAAAATATTTTAATGAACTGCGTCACGTAGCAGTGGAGTCCCCGGTCCTAAATAAAATTCGCGTAACATTAAAGCAGCAATGTACTGCATAGTAGAGATTAAATAGATATTAACTGATATACGAGATTACTGCAATTAGAGCTTGAAAAACCTACCGGCTGAATTAATGCAGTATCAACCCAGCCATGAGAGCTATGATGATCAACGTTTAAACTATTACCAAGGAAGGAACACATGCGGTAAAATTGCATGTTTGTGCCTACTAATTGGCTCAAATGTTCTGTATTTGCATATTACAAATTATTATCACAGCTTTACAACACTTGTGCCCTTGAAAACTATGTGCTCACATATAATGTAAATTCAAAGAATTCACGATGAAAACTTTGCAGTTTAAAACTAATGTGAGAATTTCGTATATGTACTATTATTTTATATGACAACAGATATGAAAAAAAAAACGATGAAACAGTTATTGTGGTCAAGGTAGGGGCGACTATTGTAATTGTTCAAACATACAGAAATATTCTCATTATACCCATTGCTATAATATTTAAACAAACTATTGTGTTATCGCAAATATGCTAATTAGTTCGAGACAGTGGAGGAAACAGGTGTTTTTGCAATTTTTAGTTTCCATATTCCCAAGCGGTTTACATAGTTTTAAAACTTACGTTAATTAGATAGGCTGTTTAAAGAAGTTAACTAAGGGCGTCCATACAAAACTGCGATGCGGTGCGATGCGTCGCCGCATCGCAGCAACTTGCGATGCGTTTTCGTCTGAGATATTGAAAGCATGGTCAACTGAATCGCATCGCAACATTTCGCATCGCATCGGAGTTTTGTGTGGTCGCCCTAATACCGGTTATCACCAACCGATGTCTAGAGTGGAAGTTGCCCCTAATCGCATGCGTTGTGTCCCCCTACAACGCCCTAAGCCAAGAATCGGACTTGTAGGAATCTCCCTTAGGTAGTTGTGTCAATTTATTTAGGCTGTGTTTCACTAAGATATTTGTTACAAGTTAATGTAACATTTCACATCCTTCTCTAACTTTAACAGATTTCTTTAAGTTAGAGAAGGATGTGATAATTATGTTACAATAACTTTAACAAATATCTTGGTGAAACACAGCCTAAAATTTTAAATTGTTTACTTGTGGTACAACAAGAGGGAGTGAAGGAGTTCGCGGGCGCAGGCTAAATAGTTCAGCACTGTTTTATTCTGGTTAGGTGGTTATGTGCGGCGTTGTAATTACCGGCACAGGGGTATAACAACTTAGACCTATGGAGTGGCGACGCATCTACATAATATCTGGCTTTTATGATGATGGCTATACCTAGTCACTAGTAACATCGCTGTGAACTGTATGCTTGTTTGCCACTTCATGACGTAAATAGTATTAAAAAAATATATGCAATTGTTCAGCACATTGTTTCTCAACTTTTTTACTGGTGGTAGAGCTCCAGTGACGGAGCTCGCGGGCGTAGGCACCACCGCATTACCTAATATACTTGCCGCTAAATGGTGGTGTTCAGCACTATCTTGTTTCGGTCAGGTGGTAATGTACGGCCCGGGAATTTCCGGCACAGGGGCATAACACCTTTGACTTCAGGAGTGGCAACGCATTTGCATTTTGACCTTTGTCTTTGTGTGGGTGTCTATAGGCTGTATTCATAACTTAACATCAATGTGAACTGCATGCTTGTTAGCCACTTCCAATACATAAAAAAATAATCGATGGCTCAAATCCGTGATGCCGCTTTCTTATCGTACCTTGTATGAGAGTTCTGTTTTCCCAAATAACTTATGTATAGCAAACAGTATTACTGACACTTACGTGAGTACAGATATTTCAGCGTCTGCCAACTCCTTCACGATTGGCACAATGAGATCATGGTGTGTGAACAGGCGCACGAGGGGCTGCGCCGCGTCCGTTTTACTCGACACTATTTCACCCAGGATGTACACCGCAGACGCCATTATGGGCTAGAATGAAATGATTTTGATTTTTTAAAAAACGTTGTCACTATTATTATCTGTCTTTATGATTCTGCAGTTGAAGGATGCAAACTTTTTTACTGGTACACACACATTCGAGGAATAATATGATAAAACCACTCTAATGGTCTACCTGCCACCAAAAGAAATCTCTGTTTGACCATTAGAATAAAGACAGTTGAATATGTGATCGGCCATATAATACCAACCTCTCTCCCCCCTCGTTTCTTAGATCGCCGACGCCCTTGGATACAAACATGGTTCTGAGATGTGGTCGCATATAATGGTGATCGTAGGAGGGCTCAAGGTCATAGAGGAAAATTGACAAAGATAGGTGATTAAAAAAATATCTTTTGGCAAACGCTGAGCATTTGAGAAAGCCATAGTATGTCGTTGGGGACGTCTTTGGCTCTTGTTCAGCAGCGGATATCCTTCGTATAACACGATAAAGTTTTTTCTTCTGTCTGGCAAACAACGTCCTTTAAGGCGCAGACGGTGTGTTTACGGTCACGTTATTTAAAGCCCAACTTCTGTTGTACACACCCCTCAAGTCTGGCGTAGTGGTGCAAGGGGAACACGTGATCGACAGCCAAGGGTGTCCCCGAACACAGCGAGCCGGGCAGTGTTTAGGAAACGACGTCGTTCGCGTGACAAGATGCTGTTCAGTACAGCATATCTGCAAAACCTCGTCGAACGGCGTGTTTGTTGTTACATAGAAAGGCAACTTACCTTCTGGTGCACGCTCCTGAGGAACAGTTCTTCGAGCCTGGTGTAGTGTTGCAGGGGGAACACGTGGTCGACGGTGTACTGGAGCAGCAGCCGCAGCGAGCCGAGCGCGGCGCTGCCGGCGGCCGACAGCCGCGTGCCCGGCGGCGTCGCGCCCCGGGATAGTGCGCCTCCGGCCCGCGACGTTAGAAAAAACCTGCAAACAATAGGGTTTAAACATAAAAAATATTAAAATCGGTGCATTATTGTAGGAGAGTTATAAGAATAAAAAAAAAATTTTTTGATTTAGTTTAAAATAATAATAGTAGGTATTTATTAGATTCCTTGTACAATCCCAACAACTTTTACTTTGCAAATTATTCACAAAATCGCAATATTAACGAAGATATTTTAAGATTTCTTGATCTCGTAGGTGCATATAAGCATGTGACGTTACAAGCCTGTACAATTTCGTATGAGCCGATTGAGATCATTTCATAACTTGCAACTTTCGAATGGTTATATATCTCAAAAACTATTAGTTATAGACTAGTGATTAAAATGACGATATTTACCTACTAACATTTCTCGTACTTTTTGAAATCGCAATAAAAAAATATTAGTCAAATACCCTATTACACTTCCTTATATTTAATACTGACAACGACTGCTGGTGTCGGGACGTGACGACCTCACCGCCCACTAGCCGAAGAATCTCTTCAATTAGTTCAGTCAGTTAACTGAACAATAGCGGTCAAACCATTCCAACGGGGCGGTAGTAAGTGCAATAACGCAAGATGGGCCGCAGCGTCCTGCGATAAAACTACCGCGTGTGTATGAAAGAAAAAGAAAAACAGATAGTTAATGTGGTCTACAATAGAAAAGTAAATATGGTCGTTAAGTTTGCTGAAAATGACAACGACGGATATTGCATAAAATTTTTCCCCACTTTCGATAATCGTTTACAAGCATGACAAATATATCATTTTGTTGTTATTTTAACACTGATAATTGTACACTTATACAAACTCGTCTAAAACTTGTAGTTTCTGAGTAAATCTAAAAAAACAGTAATGGTTTACCGATTATAATTCGATTATACCATATCGATTTATGACACATCTTATCTTTTTTTATAAAGGTCCATACCTACTTAATCTATTCCATCGAACTAATGTCCATTTAATGGTGTTCGGTACCTGTGTTCTCTAACTGGGAGATGCCTATAAGACCATAGTAATACATATGGTAATTATTTTAAGCCAGGATACAATTTAATGTTTTCATAAACATACCAATTAACTTCACGGTTGTGCCTTTACCTCTTAAGCGATAGGCACTTAAGACTCCCTATCCTATGAATAATTTATAATCCCTACATTCCTAGGTAGGTAAGGTTCTATCTAATATATATCGATCTACCTAAATATCATTAATTTCGGTAGTCTCCTAACATTTATCTAGCACTATTTCAAGCCTTCCCATTGAATAGTTGTGGTAGGTTTCCATCAATTCTAGAAAACATTGTTTTGCGTCTATTTAAATTATAATGTTGAACAAATTGAGCCAAATGATTTGGTTCGTTTAATTAATGTAAGGCACGTGAAACAATTGCCGAAGCATCTGGTCGGTCTTGTATCAGTGGATGACAGCGATTAATTAAAACCACTGCCATCAAAAAATCTTCGACTAAATGTGGCGAAGCCCTATTAAAGTTGGTCAGGTAGGCAGGAACAAATCCGTTCGGAATAGCAAAAGTCAACGTAAAGAAAAGAAAATAGACGGTAAGCGCGCGCACATACACCTCAAACACCAGGAATGAAGTGGCGTAACGATACGACATTTTTGATTTGCAATTTTGACTTTTTGACAGATGACGGATAAACGAACGCGAGCACAATCCCAAATTACACGAAGCCAGAAGTGTTTTAAATAAAATATTATAAAGTAAATAGATATTTTCCTCGTTTATGATAATTATAAAAATTATGAAAAAAAAGTTCTATAACTGCGATATAAATTACATAATCGATTTTTTATGCATTTTTTTTTTACCAAAATCGTATTTATTCTGATATGTTTGCGTGTAAAGTAACGTTAATAGTCGCCATATTATAACAGGAAAAGACGTGAAAATAGAACTGGTGTTATCTATTACTTTTATTTTCATTATTAAAAACCTCAACTTTTACAACTTAAAAAAAAATACCATTGAGCTTATAATTCATGAAACGTTTTTTAATCAATTTATTGTTCGTGTAAATGATGGGGCACGATCTGTCGTTTTCATTTGTAACTTTTCAGGCAACTATCTGTTTTTCTTTTTCTTGAATTTCGCTTGACATAACGGTAAGTCGTCAATTATCGTTTTAAACAATTGGATCGGTAGGAATTGATGATTGAAAATGGCAACAAATTACCAGTAACAATCTACATTGCATTCGCGCGACGCCGAGGCGGATCGCTAGTATTATACAACGTGTAACAGGATTGAATGTATAACCCGACACTAGTTAGTTCAGAATCGATAACCGAATCGATTTCAGGCATTTTTGATATAGGTAATATTTTGTCCCGAAGTTAATTACAATTAAGGAAATTATGGTCACCCATTTGGTAAACAGTCAATACAAACGAAAATGAGACTAACGTCCATCCAAAATAAAATGCTAGTCTCAACAAGGTTATTAGAATTCGTTGAGACGTGCTTTTTATTGTAAATAATAATTTTAAATATAAAATAGTGAAAAATTAAAATTAATTTTAATACTAGAGAGTGTTAAATAAGGGTACACACGTTACGCTACAACACTTTTTTTCGGTTCGTGTTTTATGTGTAACTGTAGGTAGAGGCAGGGTAAGTATGCATAGGCTGTGCATATTGTTCGTACAAATTGAGGACAATTTATTTCTTAAATAAAAAATATTAATTACATAAACATGTAATTTCAGTTCATGTATATAGGACTCGATTTTCTAATCGACGTGTTAGATAGTGTGCACGATTCCCGTTACATTTTGTATAAATTGTTTCGAATTACTAAGTACCTAGTGGTTTATAATGTCTTACCATGCGCATAATGGGTCTGGGGCCGGTTGTCTCAGCTGCAGACGAACCTCGCCCAGGAAGACGGGCGTGGCCGCGTCGTGCCACACCGACACTCTAGCCTCGCAAGCTATGCCAGCCTGTCCACACAACAAATGGAACTTTAATAAGTTAAACAAGTACTATAATATTTTCTATGACGTTTTGATTACTTTTTTGTAAGTGTTCAAGTTCGAAAATGGTTTCACAATCGGTCCCAAATAATATATATATTTTTATAACTTTTCATCAAAACGATCCAAATTATTAAAAAAAGTTTAAAATATACGACGTGGGTATAAGACAACGTCTATCGCCTCCACTAGTAGAATTATAATAACAATCCGTTTTTTGATAATACGGGTCTAAAACGTTTCATATATTTACCAACCTGCTCAACTTGTCCTAGATCGTTTGATGACGAACAAATCCCACGCTAGGGATGACTCCCCCCCTTCCTCTAGTTCGTTGGCCAGCGATGCCCTTGGATCCGAGTAAAATCAACAATTTTACGTATAAAACCAAGAGCAATTTTGACAGAATTGGTAAATAAACCATGAAGGACGGTGAGCGTAAAAATATTGAATTGGCCAATTAGGTCAATTAGTCAACAGATGAAACCATCGAAACTGTACGTTAATAAATCATGTAAAAAAACTGAAAGAGATGCTGGAGAGGCATTTTCTTCTTTTACATTTTGATCTGAACCAAAAAGTCCAAAATATACGTCTACTTACAAAAAGCAATTGTATCTTACCGATTGAGAGCCATCCTTGTCCTTGGGATCGGCTTCCATTACGAGCTCGAAACAAAATATTTCGTCAAACTGTGGGTTCACCGTCTTTTTTCTCGGTTTCGTGCGTTGTTGGACTCTTCGTCCGTTGGAGTACAGTAACGTGACAAGAGCGAAGGGGTCACACTGACCGTTCTTGGTGGTGAGTTCCGAGCATTCTAAAACTCGGAGCCTTAAAGTATCGGGTCCAACCCGCGCTGCACAATGTCTTTCGGGATCCGACCAGTAGTCGGCTGCGGTGGGAGTGGGCGACTTATCTTCGGACATCGTGTGCATAGGAGGCTTCGCCCGCGTCGCCCATTGCGCACGATCTTTCAAACTTTCCGAACGCGAGAGAGCCAAGGAGGGCTCTGTCGCTACACTGCTCAATAGCTTCTTACTCGTCGAGCCCGAGCCGAATCTCATGCTCTCCTTGCAATATTCGGACAGTCTGACGAGGTTGTTCGCTTTTGTCTTCGACGCGCAGTTGTCGGCAGCCGGGTCCGGGTCGGGCGGTTTAGGCTCCATTCGTAACCTTTTTCTCGAGTCTTCCAGTGTGAGCTCGATGTACGCCTTGCCCTGTACTTCGGAATCCGCGTCCACCGGTCGCAACGCGAACCAGTGATCTTTGTTGTTGTACCGTTGCAGATCTTCTCGTTTGATTGCGACTTTCCCGAGCACCTTGTCCTGTTTGAGATGTTTATCGCGGTCGAACACGTATATGGACAAGTAACGAAATCGCCTCGGCACCTCGAATTGGAATTCTTCACCGAAAAATGGGCTGAAACAAAAAAAAAAACGCAATGTATACAAGCAATGAGTAACGATATGTTCAAAGTGTCAGTTTTATCAGACTTATCAGTACCTAATGTTTATTCAAGTCGACTAGTAACTATGTTGGAGCGTCTTTATCAGCTTTCGAATGGTACGACGTTTAGTAGTCGTTCTCATACAAGATAATTTGCATAATACTTCGAAACTGTTTTAATCATTAGCTGCAAACATGTTGTTAATGAAGCATTAAAGCTCTAGTTCTTAAAGGCTGGCTGTGATTACATTATAAGATTAATTTGCCTTCAGTATCCAAGAATTTACTACGAGATGAGCTAATTAAACTGCATGTCTAAGAAACAAAAGAAACGAACATTACATTTGTTAGCAATAAAACTAGTAGGTTAGAGTCGAAGTGATTGGCAATACAAATTGGCTCTGTAGACGTAAAATAGTGTGAAGGCGGTAAAATGTAAGTGGGAGTTATTGAGTATTTGGTAAGTGGTATTTGGTCCCTTCAATGAGCGCGATAATAATCATGGCACGGATGTGCGTGGGCCCACTTCGTACATGACAAAGGTGAAAGTTTTGATTTTTAACATATTGTAATCATTATGATACAGGGAATGGACAACAACTATTCCTAACGATTCGGAATGTGATTCTTAGGTATAAATGATATCAGTTAAAACAATAAAAAATTAAAAGTGATTAAAATAATGACAAGAGTATTAATACTCCACAGAGAAAAGATCATGTTGAAAAAGGTGAAATATAAGTTAAAGATAAAGATATAGAAAACCTACAGATTTTTAAGTCATATTTTTATCTCGCAGAAATAAAAAGTTTAATATGGATGTCTACTACCTGTTGACAGGAAAGGGCATTATTATTTCTATGAGGTGAGAATATCAAAATTTAAAATATTTTATTACATTTTTTAGGGAATTTTTGAGGGTTCTCCATATTTATGACAATCCACGGCTGTTTTAACTTGGACCTTTTTCAATTTTATAAACGAAATCAATGTATGGAACTTGATATGATTATAACAGCGGATAATATATCTTCCGTTTTCTGCGAATGTCAAAATTGAGAAGAACATAGTCTCTCACTGTGTCATTAAATAATAAAGCGGAATCAGGTAAGATACGTAATGTACATAATGGATTATCGCGAACATTACGACTCAAAATGAAAACAAAACACGAGACGAGTTGTTTATTTTGGCCATATCAGGCTACATGACACGTTTCCACCGTTCGTGGAAACGTCGAGTGTTATTAATGTGTTGCGGATGATGTTGTGTTTGTTTTAATTCTATTACGGAATGTGCATCACCTGTTCGTGACGTTATTATGCATGATCATCAATCACACCCTTTTTAAACATATCACTGTGTAAAAGTAAACGGTTTAGAAGGCGCTTAGCGATAGTTATTGACTATCCATTTTTTCAAATTCAATTTTCGAGTAGCACAAAACATTCAATTAAACTAGATATGTACATTCATCAAAATAATAAGTTTTATTACAGTGACTACCTAAAAACCTAAGACAAAAATTTTTTTTTTTCAATTAGTGACAGTCGGTAGAAAAAATCAAGAGTTTTGGAAATATGCTGATATTTATATCAATGCAATTATTCACACAACCTCCAGAAAAATGCAGACGAAATGTTGCGTGTCATTTTTCTAGTGATCATTGTAGAAAAAAAACATGACAGTAAATATTTCACGTTTCAGAAATGAATTGTATTATGTGTAAGAATATGGAACTATGTGTAATAAATTCCATAAATAAAGCAATTAATATTAAAATGAATACAGCTCAGACTAGACAGAATGGCGACAGCGGAAAAATCTTTAGCAACGTCATTAACATCGTACGATGACTAGTTGTGTCATCTTATTTTTCTCTCATAGGTACGTTTACCATTGAATACCTACATTGCGTAGAAACCAAGTTGACGCATCGCATACTTAGCTTATTTATTTCAGACTGTTGATATTAGATTAAAAGGGCCTAGTCTATTTTCCAACAAAGTAATACATACCTATGCTAATATTATAAAACAAGTAGATTTTTGTATGAATAGAATTCCGCACTTCATAATTATTTCTATACCTTCGCCAGCTATGTTTTGAGTCAGCGAGGTTTTCAGTGCGGTTAGCGTTAAACTATACAGTGAAAACTCTATTCAGTTGTAATGTAACCGTGGCTTATATCGCAATGGTTTCGATACATATTTCATATACCTAAACAAATTGAAAATGTTATCATGCCTGCTAATGAAAATATTGGAAATGGAGCGACATCCGTATCACGGTGATGAATTATAATAATTTAACTCTAATATGTATATGTAACAAGGCGTCATTGTATTGGATCAAGTGCGTGACTGAGGCTGCCGTCGTATCCGGCCGGCGCCGCACCGATATTTATAAATCGGAGGCGGAACCAATGCGGGGGCGAACAAGACGAATGTAACTAGCTTGTTAAAAACCATCATTTCAACATCACAATAGCCAAATAAATATATAAAACACTTAGTACGGTTACACAGTTATGTAATTTTATAACAGAGGAGTTATACCATCGAAACGGTGCATAAATAAATATATTTAAATATATCAGAAAAACGTAAATGCATTCAAGGCCGAACAGGTGTGATATTTTGGGGCTCTTTTTTACCTATGAAATAATTGGCAGTTTAGGTGATCTGTATCCACCCGTTAGCAGTAATACGGGGTATCACATTTTTCTTTCTATTTTGTCTTTTAATCATGAAATAATGCAGGGTAGGTAGTTAATAATTGTTAGACTGTCACGTCTGTTGTTATAAGGTAATATTCTTATCACGATACTTAATTATTGTAAATGCAGACAGTAAGAAGGCGTCATTGTATTGAATCTAGTTGGCAGCTGCGGCGTCGTTGTTACCGGCGCCGTAGCGATATTTATAAACCGCACGTACAAACGGACTAGAGGTTATCGGACCTGTAGTGTAGTCTGTGTTAATATTCGTCATGTGACAATAAGGCTCTATATAAATGAATAATTGCAATTCATATATTTATACTACTAAGATATTTTTTGTTATTGGACGTGTTTAGGCCATCAGTTAACTGGTGACTGGTGCATTTCTTACGGTTAAACACTCAACGTCCCTTAATTTTAAATGAAACTGACTGGAAATGTTTTGTTTGATCGCTAAAACACCTTACAAGGACAGAGACAGCATGAGCTTTAATTATTATTTGATTTTTAAGTACAACTTTTTTCATTACTCCGTGGCCTATGCCTCCTCACGGTGATGCCATTGGGTATACATACACATACATACTGTACTATCACAATTCATAGCCTACTTTACAACGACGTAACAATAGGTAAAATGGGAGGCGTCCGTCTGGTTCTTTTTAAATAGCTCATAGAATAATTGGGTCGCGGCACACCTACACTTCATATTTACGTGGCACAATCAAGAGCAATGCACTTAGGGCGAGATTCACACACCGCACTACGGGTCTTAATGCTAAAGCACGATATAAAGAAATATTACTATGGAAAACGTGATCTTAAGATAGTCTCAAAGACTGAGATCTGTCTATTTATACGGGCCTTAGAATTGAACCTTTAATGCTTATTAAACATCACAGTCGTGCCAAACTCTATATTACTGTAATTTACTCACTACTCACTAGTCACTAGTGCTCACTAAAATAAAGTAAGAGTTTTGACACACCGGTGAAAGAAAGTATTAAAAGTTCAGTGAATCGCGCCCTTATGAGCCGATGGCAGTCTGGTACGATCATCATTTTACACGCCACGAGGTTCCGGCACCAATTTATCACTTAAAAGCTTCCGTCTAATGCACTCTAAGATTTGTATGGAATTTTACGACTGTCTTTATTTCGACACAGCCACGGGAAGTGACTTCACGTTGTCACTGTTAAAAACTTTTGAAGATTGTTGCATTAAGCGCTTTATTTCGCTTCGTTGATGTGACTCATTGAGATTTATGAGTTCACGTTAATTTAAATCAGTGAAATAATTGACACAAGGAGCGTACGTATTGTACGTAACATCATTATGTGTGTATAGGGTTGCTATCTGTTAAAACAAAACAGCGGGACTCTGTGCTCAATGAGGCCAAGACTTTTGCACTGAAGGCCGGACATTAACTCATCATATTAATATTATAAATGTGAAAGTTTGTATGTTTGTTTGTTTGTTAACGCAAATACTGCTGTACGGATTATCATGAAATTTGGCGCACATATAGAGAATAATTTGGATTTTTATTCCGAGATAATGTTCCTGTGGGATGCCATGGGATGATTTTATGAATTTCCACAGATTACGCGAAAAGCAACCTACACGCGGGCGGAGCCGCGGGCAACAGCTAGTACTAGTCAGTACAACATTATGTTAACAGTATTTGTCATTAAACTGTTTTTAAAAAATGCCCTGCATGCGACGCGTAATACCTACAAACAAAAAGTTAGCAAAAGCTAATAATTCTGCTAAAGTAATCGCTCGCTGTCTTACTTTAACCAATCCGCGCGGCCTATATTGGAGCAAACTAGCGAAACGATTTCATCGATTCAACGATTACGACTTATTCCCTTGGAAGAATTGGGCCCGGACACGATCCATAAAAGCCGGCTAACGCAAGTCGGACAGATGGCATCCCTATGTGTCTATAGGCGTTTGTACGTAACGGAGAGAGATAAGGTATCGCGAGACAAAGAACCCATTAAGTAACTCGCTTACAGAGTGACGTGACATTTCCTTCGATATCCGCCACTACGTCCTGCTCACCTCTGGGGTCACTAAATCATTATCGCTTCCGTTCAAATCATTCAAGAAGCTGTCCCTTTGTGACCGATTAATGAAGGCGCCGCTTAGGTATGAAATTTAATCGCTTAGGGTTCAGCACCTTTCGAAATTATAGGATCACTCGTGTGCCTGTCTGTCCGACTGTCACAGCAAATTTGCTTCCAAACGACTCGGCCGATAGAGTTAAAATTTCGTACACAAAGGTAGGTTAGTGATCCAGACTTGGACATGTAAATAAATAAATGCGTTAACATTTGTGGAATAAATATGATTTTTATTTAACTTATCCAAAACAACTATCTAAGAGCAAATAGATCAGACGCAGACACACGTTCTACAGAAAACCACCTCTAAATCGGACGGACAATTTTAGAGATAAATGCATGCATTCAAACATATTCATGCAAACACCCACGATTCGCGCGTAACGTTTTGGTCCATGTGGTGGTGAGTCCAGCCTATTGACATCTCCGGGCACATTACCAAACTTCGAGGTACTGAAAATGAAACTTCCAGAAAATGGAAAAATCCCAATATAAACAGAGATAAAGGATTTTACACTGTTATCAACAAAATATTTATATTGTGGTGCCCGCTGGTAAATCAACACCACATCAACTATCTAAAAACCATTGGCAATCAATAGCACACGTTTAACAGTTTGTATCAACTAACACACATTTTACAGAAAACCGTATCAAAATCGGTCCAACCGTTTGGAAGATAATCGAAAACATTCAAATGCACACACACACAAACAAACCTCTCACCCTAAATGCATTTAAAGAGGTACTCTATCCGTTCCGTCGTGGGTAAAAACGGTAAATAACATGTTTCATAATGATTCAATTCGTACGGCCGACACTCGATTTGTGAACGTAGGTACCTGGCGCGGAACATAGAGGTAATTATTCTATGGCGCGGAATTACAATTCGAACTGCAAGTGTTGCAAAATTGATCATTGAAATTGCTGACGCCCAGCGTGCGTTAATTGAATGATTGTAAATTATTATAATCATTCAAGTTTGTATCGTTTCGCTCTCGATAACTTTACGTACCTACACAGCTCGTCGATTGATTAGATCATAATCTAATCAAGTGGGAGAGCAAACAAGCATGAAGTTCACATTGATGTTAAGTGTGAACTCTCAGGGGTGGCAGCGCATCTGCATTTTGACCTTGATCTTTTTGTGAGTGTCTATAGGATACAGTCATCACTTAACATCAATGTGAACTGCAAGCTTGTTTGCCACTTCCATTACATTAAAAAAAAGATAAAACTTGATTTAACAGTTGGAATACCTTCAACGCTCTTGAGTCTGTGATGATGTCCCCATTAACAATTATTTGTTGTAAACTTACTAATATCAATAAAATAATCTTTGGTTGACGCACCGTCTACTCTACGTGGGTGCTCCAATAAGTAAAATTTATTATATTTACATGAAATAGATTTTAATACTGTTTGTCAACGCTAATTAAATAAAACATATAAGTACACATACCTAACTAATTAACAATATAGCATAAGTTTTATTTTATTGCTTTGATCGCATAATGTTCAGACTAGGTCTACGATAACTGCAAATAAAACAAATAAGTCATCGCCGTAATACGCCAGACTACGCACCGTTTTTTATAAATATAGTGCAGAAGTCAAGTGTTAAAACAAAAATAGAATGAAGCCGCGTCTCATTCAATCCAAAAACTGAATGGTGAGGGGGTGAAGCGGAAGGTACGTTCCGCGCCGGCGCACGACCGCCGGAAACGCATCCGGGACGTGGCGCGACGTACACCGCCCCCGCTGCACAATCAAACCTCCCCTTTTCAAAAATCCATACTGCACCAATCCGGACTTTACTGCATTTACTTTTGTACTACAAAAGCCATTAATCAATATTCTGAGTAATTTTGACGTACGAATGCTGTCATACGAATCGCTGTCTTTTCTAAATGAGATTGGAGATTAGGAACAATAACTAAAGCTTAAGAGATATTTCACTATTTTATTTGGTTCTAATTACTGTCGTGCACTTTTATAAGATTTATTAAAAATGCTTCGAGGTTAAACTACTTTTACATATTATTTTGAGAACCTAAACGGCATTTTATGAGGTTAAAAATATTTTTAAGTCACCGAAATAAATTGTTTAAATTTAACCTTGAATGTTAATCTATCCTTCCTGGATAGAATTAGAAATTTATTTTTATTACTTACACTGTGAGTGTAAGCGAATTACATTTTTGAACGAATCAATGTATGATTGCGCCATGACTTCCTCCGTTTAAACGCTAAAATATTATGTTATCCTATTTTGTTAAGTTCAAGCTTAGCAAAATCCGAATGTAAAATTGTGCAATCAAAATTCTCTAAAGTGATTTAATCATATTTTTTTCTAGGCTCATTTATTGCGAACTACACGAACGTACAAATAGTACGAAATGGAGATTGATTTTCAATAATCTATACTTTCTATACTAATATTATAAAGCTGAAGAGTTTGTTTGTTTGCTTGAACGGGGCCGTTCAAGTATTACGTAAGCAGATTTATTACATTTCTTTACCCCTCCATCCCCCTTGTCAGCAAAAGTAAGCAAAGCTCTTACCCCCTCCCCCATGCTTACGTAAACATTTTTCAATTAATGTATTGCTTTTTTTTATATTATAATTATAATGTTATAATTATAATTTTAGAAATAAGAAAATAGATTTAGGATAGCTATTAGATTTTACTGATGTAATAAGTAAATAACTACCGATGACGTAATCATCATCTAGACTCCCCTACCCCCCATGTCATCCAAAATAAGCAGAGCAAAGACCCCCCCGCCCCTCCCCATAGTGCTTACGTAATACTTGAACGGCCCCAACGCGCTAATCTCAGGAATTTTTGGTCCAATTTGAAAAATTATTTCAGTGTTAGATAGGTAGCCCATTTATCGACGAAGGCTATACGCTATAATATATAATATCGCTAAGATGAATAGGAGAGGGCAGGTAACATTGCACCCGCGTGAAGCCGGGGCGGACCGCTAGTTACTAACATAAATATTATTATTCATCTTTCCCTAAAATATAATTAAGGACTGATAATAACGTAGGTAAAAACGAGGGCAATAAAATGAGTCAATATACACAAAATAATAAACCGGCGAGTTAATCGCGATTTCCCAAGTGTTAACATACACGAGAAAGCAGCGGAAGTAATTTTACATAGACGACGCGCGCGTTCGTCTGGCTAGTCTAAATATGAAATTCCTGGAATCTCATCTCGATTGCCGTTATTGTTTTTCGCTCCGACGAACGTTGAACGATCATCATCATGGTGCGGGTTAAGGACGCTTTTATGAATATTAACTTAAAGTTAAACGAATTTATTTTACATATTATTTACCTACACACATATTTTATAGACGTCCACATCGCTCTGCTTCTGTGATACTCGAAAATTATTGTATTCGCCGGATCGTCTTAAATGTCACTGACATATTTTGATACTGACATATTAAGAAAATCTCAAAAAAAAGTGAATTAATACCTACCACATTATTGAGTTTTATCAGTAAAGCACAAACGCAAACAGCCGCTGTGGGCGACTCGTTATATAAAACGAAAAGAAGATTATTAGGTTATTCTAATGTTTTTTTTTGTAATAAAGGTACCAAACAAGCGTGCACTTCACATAGCATCCCACTCACCTGTAAGTGAGGTAAAAAAAATGTATTTCAAGATTTTATTGCACCACCTTTTCGGTGTGATTAATGTGTACGACAAATTACAACTTTCTGGTACTTATTAAGGGTGAGATTCATAGACCGCACTACGACTTTACTTTGAGCAAAGTACGCTTAGAATTATGGTGAGATTCACAGACCGCACTACGACTTTACTTTGAGCAAAGTATGCTTAGACCTGTCAGTTTAGTATGGGTTTTGACAGTTCAAAGGCGTACTTTGCTCAAACTAAAGTCGTAGTGCGGTCTGTGAATCTCACCCTTATTTGTCAAAACCCATACTGTACTGACAGTTCTAAGCATACTTTGCTCAAAGTAAAGTCGTAGTGCGGTCTGTGAATCTCACCATTAAGAGTCTTTGAGCATAGCTGCCGACATGGCGAAACTATAAGGGTGCCTTGTAGGAGATAAAGGATCTCTAAAAAACGGTAAACTTTATTTTTACTAAAAATATACTTCACGTTAAACAGGACATAGCAGATATGACATTCACAACCATAGATAAATTGGATGAGTCATACAGTGTGGTCCACGTTGGAATGCAAACTAGTGTCACTAATTATTCACGATTCCCCATTGACAATGCGAGCCTTGACCCAATAAACATGTTTACTCCCTGAAACCGTACAGCAAGATAATTCCCACGAGCATCGACAGGAAGACATTCCGGAAACGGAACAAAGGATCCGTTATGGCTTCTGGTCAAATATGAACGTTGTTGACGGTTGGTAAAAAATGCTTTAGATGCAATATTTATAAGTCACGCAGTATACACAAACCGTTTTCGGTCACCGGAAAAAAATGATTATTTTTTCAATCGATTTCCTATGTCACATCTTAACTTTTATTACGCAAACACCAACACTCGTTTGTTTGAGTATTATGCGTATATTGGTAGATCTTTTTTGGAGATGGCGAACAAGTACCTATGTTCACGTGGATATTAAGCTAATGTGTAAATTATAGTAAGTAACTTTTGCAGTGGAAGCCAATAGACAACTACAGAAAAGTCAGTATTGCCTGTGTGCCAGAAATAACGAGCCGCGAAATTGAATGAATCGCGTATTAAATAAGTCTATGATTTTATTTAGTCATTTTAAACTGCCCATTACATATTAATTTGCAACTTAAAAAAGTTTTTTCAATGTTTGAGGAATGAGATAGGATGGAAGATGCATTTTTTTCCTCGAAATTCCATGGGATGACCTATGCGAGAGAAACCGCGGCAACACTACCACTAAGCGGCAAGTAGATCAGGTATAGGTAGGTTATGCGATGATGCCTGCTTCGCCCACGACTTCTGTCACTGAAGCTCTAAGCACGCAGTAAAAGTAAAAACTGCTAGTATTTATTTTTTTTGTCTGAGGACGGACTCTTTTAGTCGGCACGTCTCGAGACGGCACTAGTCTACTTCACCAGACAATCGGAGAGTGGAGACGCTCCACGCTAGTATTTATAAAAATGTTCAATAATATCGGGATTTTAAATTACATCAGTTTAGTGACGTACTAGCATATAAAACTCAGTTCAACTATTATGGTACAGAGCTAAGAGTGTGACTAAGAGGAACAATTGATTCAATTGGTCGTTTCGTCGTGCACCTGCTCTCGAAGCGGTTTTGGACGTCATTAGATTAATTCGCGGATATTTGTCGGAGGTCGTACATGGAGAAGGATATAATTTTTATTGTTCTGGACTTTATCCTGTTGATAAGTGTTGTATGAAGGATTCTACTAGTAACTCAATCAGGATACCTATTAGAGACTTAAGCGACTCATAATACGCGATATGTTTGGGGGTAATTGTAAGCAGAAACAGCTAAAAAATTTTATCACATTTTAATTTGGTATTAAATTATTAAATAGCTGAATTATTGGCTGATTAATGATTAAAACTATTAAATAGCTATAGCTACCCACCAGCACTTGAATTCCTTGACTTCTGATCACTACTTCTAACTTTTTAAAAACACTACACACATCACCAATGGAAAGCACTATCAGTACCACTTTGACCACCATGACACAGATGTTTAATGCGAAGATGGATGAGTTCCAGCAGAGTTTACAGAAGGCAGCTCCAGATTCTCCGTCCTTGTCCACTTTAGTCACCGAGTTTAACTTGTTCCGGAGCTTCATGATATCAGCTGTCAATACATTGCAACATCAAGTCGAATATCTGGCTAAAGAAGTTGACCGACAAGAGATGAGAAGCCGACGGAAGATGCTGCTCTTTCATGGAGTGGTTGAAGACAAGAGCAAGGATCCCGTCAAAGTTGTGTGTGAACTGGTTGCGGAGAAGCTCGATGTTCCGGATTTCTCGAGTACATCTATTAGTAGGTGCCAACGTTTAGATGCAGTGGGTAATGACATGATCAGTCGGAAAATGATAATACCCGTGATAGACACTGTAGCACCAGTAATCTCATCAATTCTGTACTGTTCGATACAACACAGTGCTTTTCCTGCTGTCTGGAAAGATGCTCAAATCATTCCTATACCCAAAAAACCTAATCCCAAGTCCTTTCATGATTATCGTCCTATTTTCGTTCTCCCATTCCTATCTAAAGTCCTCGAGCGTCTTGTCCACCAGCAACTTAATAAGTTTCTAACCAAACACAACTTATTAAATTCTTCTCAATCCGGTTTCCGACCTGGCCATAGCACGTCCACTGCCCTAGTTAAAATAACTGAAGATATTCGGGATGGTATGGAGAATCGGCAGGTAACAATTCTAACTCTCCTAGACTTCAGTAACGCATTTAATACGGTCGATTTTGATATCATGCTCGCAATACTTCGTTCTCTTAACATATCTCCGATGGTGATTAATTGGTTTTCTAGTTACTTGTTTGGACGTCGGCAGCGTGTCCGTGTGCAAGATGAACTCTCCACGTGGTGTGATGTCGCTGCTGGCGTCCCACAAGGTGGCGTGTTGTCTCCTTTCCTCTTCTCTATTTTCATTAATTCCATCAGTAATAATTTGACTTCTCTCTACCACTTATATGCAGATGATTTACAACTTTACTTACAATCTAGTCTTGATAATCTTCCTGAAGCCATACATCATATGAACAATAATTTAAAGAAAATATCAGATTGGGGTAAAGCTTATGGCCTTCAGGTTAATCCGGCAAAAAGTCAGACCATTATAATAGGCAGCTCTCGGTTGTTTCGAAAAATTGACTTTGATACACTACCAACTATATCATTAGATGGAACTTTAATAAAATATTCAATGACCGTGAAAAACCTGGGTGTAATCATGGATAGTTCTGTGACTTGGGTTCCTCAGATGAGTGAGGTGAGTAGGAAGATGTTTGCTGCTGTAGGTTCTCTAAGAAGGTTATGTAATTTCTTACCTATTGGCACTAAGGTTACGCTTGTTCGATCAATCCTGTTTCCCATTTAAGATTATGCTGACATATGTTATCTCGATCTAACCCAAGAGCAGCTAAATAAACTTGAGCGTTTGCAAAACCTTTGTATAAGGTTCGTATTTGGTATACGAAAATACGACCATATTTCCCAATTTCGTGTACAACTCAAGTGGCTGCCAATCCGACTTCGCAGGAATACTCATATTCTGTCTCTTCTTTATTGTATACTTTTTTATCCCCACTATCCTCAATACCTCAAAGTACGTTTCCGTTACCTTAGCCTCTCCAACTCCCTCTTTCTACGCTCTTCCAATAATCTACGACTTATGACTCCTTCCCATTCTTCGTAATTCGTGTCAAATTCCTTTACTAATACAGCTGTACGTCTGTGGAATGCCTTACCATTAGATGTACGTCAAGTGCAAACCCTCGAGACATTTAAAAAACATTTAACTGAGTATTTTCTCTCCCTTAATCAATAGTCATTGCTTTCTCTCCCTTCAAATAGTATGCTTTTATTTACCTATTTATATTTTACTTTCTTCCGCATGCCTATCCTTGTAAGTATGTTATTAAACAGTTATGTATGTATTTATTTAGTTGTATAATATTATCTATTTATTTATATACTATTTATTTATTAATTTGCCAGTATAACGTTATTTATTTATTTATTCATAATCGTACACCCCTGTCTTATATTACATAGCCACTCTTTTCCTCCACCTGGTTGTCTGGAAGAAATTGCGTCAGCGACAAGACCGCCAATTGTGCATTTTAATTATTCTTTTTATGTTACAATGTTTCAATAATTGGTGTACAATAAAGAATTAATTATTATTATTATGTCTCTCGTCAGCACGGGGTCCAATTTGAACCCCGGACCTTTGTCAGGCTTGCGCGGGGACATGGGGGGGTCCAACACGTAGAGGCCCTTTCGAGAATTTTCATCTACTTTGTAATGGGTTATATTCGGCGGGACCTCTCTCTGACTGCATCAATAGTTAATACAGACACAGACAGACCCCGCAGAATATAATGGGACTATTGTAATGAAAAGTGATTTGCCAAACTTTGGGCTATGTGGGTGAACTGGGGGGACTAGCTGGCTGGGCCTATGGAGTGAGATCCGGCACCTGCCTATATTCAACATCTCACATTATCGAATCCTACTTTAGGCGGTGGTGACTCGCCTCTCCTTGATTGGCCCCCCAAACAGCCAACCCGATGGTCGACAGCGGGCAACACTGTTGAGAGAGGCTGGGGGTGTCGAGAGGTGTGGCCCCGGTTTCACCATCACGAGCGAGTAATTTCGAGCTCGGAGCGGGCTTCCCCGCTATTATGCCTTTAGACACTTCCACCCCCGAGTGTATGGTTCTTTCAGAAATTTAGACAACAGCCTATTATCTAAATTTCTGCAAATGCCATACCTCTAACGCCCCACTCTGACCGGCCAATGAAGGCAAGCCAGAGGTGAGAGACCTGATGCTCTGTCCGGCCGTACCTCTGTGTGGCGGACGAGGCGGAGCCCAGTTCTCTCGGAGGAACTCGAGATGATGGTAGGGGGTGGTGTCGCTACTCACCAACAGCTCGCCACAAGCTGCTCTGCCCCCTTATTATTATTAATACCTATTGTAGAGAGGTTAATATGAAAAAACGACTGTTCCAGTTGAAGGTTCGATTTATTATCCGTTAATATAATTGTTTAACATACATAGGTACAATATTAGGAGAGTGTGTGCATGTATGACGTAGTACACACTACACTATATTTTTAACAGCCTAAGGGCCGATTTCACCGTCGTAATAAAAACGAGTTTTACACTCTTAAACATGTTCAATAACACTATTTCGATTTCAGGCACGAAAATTGTTAGTGATAAGGTTGAAATTGGATGCAAATTATAAGCTAAACCGCGTTTTATTAAACTCAGTTCTCAGAGCAAACGGTGAAAACTGCCCTAAGTGTACAGCTTTATACCTATATATGTGGAAACCTTAGATTTGGTAAAAAATCTAACAGTGTGCAAGTTATCTCTCATAAAGTCATGTCTGATTCTTAATCTGACTCCAATAATCCCCTCTTATATTCAAGGTTGAATTGTTGAATCCCCCATTCTTTTTAAGACGTAGGTGCTACCAAAAATTAACTAAGGAATTTTGCAAAACAGGTTGTTTTTGGCGTTGATAGCATGTATGTATATACAATCCGTGGATAATCAGGAGAGAAAGATGTTATAACAACTTACTTGAGTGTTCTCTCCATGGTGGACGTGCGAAATATTTCTTCTTGGTCGAGCGACAGCACGCAGTATATGTCGCGGTGGCAGGCGGCGCCATTGTTGCGAGCTGGTAAATTTTTTGCTTCACCTGTAACAAAACCATCATCATCATCCTCATATCAGCCAAAAGACGGGCCTTGCTGGACAAAAGTCTTTTCCAAGGAAGGCCCGGAACCGGTTATCGATGACAATCGTTTTTTTGCCATGGTTTTGTGAAAAACCTTACCTATATTCATATTTCTATATAATTGAGTATATTAACCGTTTATACAGCTAAACCTTTTGTTTGAATTAAATCGAAAAAACTCTCTCATAGGTTTTGTAAGCAGTTGCGGATTGAGCGCACTAATAGGAGTTCAAATCCATTATATACTTATTACACAAGGATGAGAGAAAAGTTTCACAGTACAAATATGAACAGTATGGAAACTACGTACAAAACGTTCGAAACGGCACACTAACACAAATATCCGCATCGACGCTCGATGTAGCGAGTGACTCAGTACTGCAGCACTGCGAGAACCGCTTAGAGGCCTCGTCGGTGCGCATGTTTGTGTGAGTGTGATGTTTTAACTTTTTGTACGTAGTTTCCACACTGTTCATATTTGTACTGTGGTTTCACTAACTCAAAAGCCAACCCTGATACAAAACAACTTCGGAAAATTTGGGTTAATCCAATGGAAAGGGTTACCGCTATATTGATAAGGCCGAACAAAGACAACTCAAACCAACGATTAACTGAACCGGTTAACTGCTTCCAGAACGTATTCTCTGGGCCCTGCAAGGATATATATATAGGCTATAACGACAGCATAATCATAGTGTATATATCAATTAGATATAACTCATATGCACCTTGAACTCTGAAGGAAACATTGAAGTAGTGAGAGCGTAGGCGAATTAATGACATTAATAAATGGGCCCGATAAACACACCATGGCGGCACAAAACGTGTCATATATTTTTGTACGTAGTTTCCACACTGTTCATATTTGTACTGTGGTTTCACTAACTCAAAAGCCAACCCTGATACAAAACAACTTCGGAAAATTTGGGTTAATCCAATGGAAAGGGTTACCGCTATATTGATAAGGCCGAACAAAGACAACTCAAACCAACGATTAACTGAACCGGTTAACTGCTTCCAGAACGTATTCTCTGGGCCCTGCAAGGATATATATATAGGCTATAACGACAGCATAATCATAGTGTATATATCAATTAGATATAACTCATATGCACCTTGAACTCTGAAGGAAACATTGAAGTAGTGAGAGCGTAGGCGAATTAATGACATTAATAAATGGGCCCGATAAACACACCATGGCGGCACAAAACGTGTCATATAATTTTGTCATTTCTCGTGAAGAAATGACAAAATTATATGAATAAAAATGCGAAGAAGTCCTAGGTATACTATTTTGTATTATTTACCCTGGATGGAGTTATGCTCGGCTTTCCATAACAAAATGATGTTAATCAGAGTAGGTCGTAGGCCGAGTCATAATCACTATTTTTTCTTCTAGAGAAAACTACTGACACCGGCAGACTATTACGTAGACTACTAAGCTCGTGTAAACTAGCGATTTGGATATTGCCAAATGCGCGTAATTTCGCGAGTAGGTAGTGTAAGTTTTTGTCGTCTGAATGCCCGCACGGACGTATTACTGTTCTCTCTTGCCGCATCAGAACGTCACTTCACTCCACTAGGGCATCCGAAAGTGGGTCGTAATTGCTCCGCCGACTTGGTCGCATTACTGTTGGTTTAAACGTGTACATCACTACGGCCCTATCTACTTCAAAAATGGAATGAAGATACTCGGTACAAGACGTTAATTGTCTTGTTGACGTAATTTATAAAAAAAGTCTATAGCCATTTCAACGCTTTATAAAAGACTCATATGACATGTAGGTAGGTATATGACACGAGTGTGGACTGTAGATCTCAAGAACTCAAATGGATTTACCAATAAAACATTGTTGCCGGCAACTGTTACAATGGCAAGAATGTACCTAAGTAATTGAAATTATGATTTGAGATGGCGTGATTGACTCCATAAGACCAACTTCCATAAAAGCAACCACGTTGTTATAAGTTACTATATTGTTATAAGTTATTTTCTATCATCGTAACATATTCTATAATAAATTCTCAAGATGCAAATTGGTCAGCTGAACGATTAGTTAATATCCTTAGTAAATTAATACAATCTAAAACCCTAACAGTCCTAGTTCCGAAAAAGTTGCGTTGTCTAAAACCATGGATAACACCAGGACTTATTCGATGTATCAAAAATCGAGATAATATGCATATAAAATGTAAAAAAGAACCAAATAATGAAACATTTAAAATCACGTATAAAAGGTATAGAAACTTTTGCAATGATTTATTAAAAAGACTGAAAAGAAATTTTGAAAAAGAAGAATTACTGAAAAATGCAAATAATAACAAAAAGAAATGGAAAATAATAAATTCAATTAGTAATCGTACTACTACAAAAAAAACAGCTGAAGACTTACTTAAACTTGACGCTACAGTTGAAAAATCTTTAGATAAGATTAATGATTATTTTGTGAACATCGCTGAAGAACTTGCAAATAAAGTTAAGTCCTCTAATTACATAAACCCTAATCATACTAAATTTAACAACTCGTCTATTAATTCTATGGTGTTTTTGGAAACATCAGCGCAGGAAGTAGAATCTATTATTAACAACCTGAAATCTGATAGTGCAGCAGGCTGGGATAAAATTCATACCAAAGTAGTAAAGATGGTTCAACGCAAAATTATTCCAGTAATGACGCATATTGCGAATCTCTGCATCAAGAATGGAGTTTTTCCCAGAGTATTCAAAATTTCTATAGTTCACCCAATTTTTAAGGCAGGAAACAGTGAAAGTGTCAGTAATTATCGACCAATCTCAGTTCTGCCTGTACTATCGAAGATTTTAGAAAAGATAATGAATAATAGATTGGTCAGTTATTTAAATAAGGAAAATATAATTGCTGAAAACCAATATGGTTTCAGAAAGGGTAGATCAACATCGAATGCTGTTACTGATCTCACCAACCTGGTGGGTAAACATGTAGATTCAAGAAATAAATGTATTGGTGTATTTTTGGATCTCAGCAAAGCATTCGATACAGTTTCAATCCCAATCCTTTTGAGCAAAATGGAATGTATCGGTATAAGAGGAAATACTCTAAAACTGTTCACCGACTATTTATTACATAGAACACAACGGATTTTGATACGTGAGCACCTGAGTAGTGAAGCAAAAATTACCTACGGCGTGCCCCAAGGCAGTGTGCTCGGGCCTACTTTATTTTTAATTTATATTAATAATCTCTGCAATTTAAAATTACCAAATTGTCAAATATTTACGTTCGCTGATGATACAGCACTAATTTTTAATGGGCATACCTGGCAAGAAACTAAGAGATATGCTGAAGCTGGTCTTCAAACTACAGCACAGTGGCTTAATCAGAACTTACTCACTCTCAACATTAGCAAAACGAAATGTATACTATTCGGTAACACAAAACGATCATTCCCAAAAGAGAATTTCCAAATCAAACTCCATAATTGCAATATGAGCACATCTTTTTGCAAATGCGACTGTTTAGAAAGAAACCAGACTATTAAATATCTAGGCGTTTTACTAGACGAGAAACTAACATGGTGCCCACACATTAACCAGCTAGCAATTAGAACTAGAAAGCTTATCTATATATTTAAAAAACTAAGACTAGTTGCAGACTATCCGCTTTTAAAATCAATTTACTTTGCACTAGCTCAATCAATTTTAACATACTGCATAACTTCTTGGGGTGGAGCACGAAAAACTGACTTAATAAAACTAGAACGTGCACAAAGAGCACTTTTAAAAGTAATAAAATTCAAACCGTTTAGGTATCCCACCACGGATCTCTATTTAGATTGCGATGTCTTATCTATACGTAAAATGTTTGTTAAAGAAACGATCATATCACAGCATAAAAGAACTATATTTAATAGGCAACAAATTGCAAGCAAAAGATCTTCACATAATGTATGTGCTTCCATTAAACATAAAACCTTTTTTGTCACAAAATTTCAATATTATCTTGGTCCTATGCTGTATAATAGAATAAATAAAATTCTTCAAATATTTCCACTTAATAATGTAAACTGTAGTAAGAAAATTTCTTGTTGGTTAAAGTCCAAAACCTATGAAGAAGTAGAGAAATTGTTTACAACTCTAAAGTAATGTATGAAGGTATCTATTATTTTGTTAGATGTGTATATTTGTATAGATTGAATTTGTTGCCTATATATGTTTATGTATGTGTCCATTTGTGTGTACATGTATATAAATCAGGTGATGACATGGAACAAATACGTGACCTGCGAGTCGCAGGCCTTGACATGTATGCCCAAATGCGGGCATTTGACTCTGCCTATCCCCTCGAGGAATACAGGAGTGAATTAACGTGTATATAATTAACGTCAATTTACAAAAATGTTACTAATGTGAATGATAACATGTCATACCTATATGTAGGCACGTACGTGCGTATGTATGTATGTTTATGGGTACCTATATAAGTATGAAATAAAAGTATATATCGGAAATACAGGTGTGTATGATATATATGTATATACATGTACGTATGTGTATGTATACTTATGTATAGTATTTTTGTAATATCATTATGTATTTAAATACCTATAATAAAAAATAAAAATAGTAAATTAAGTATAACTATCTATATATATATTTATTTCATTCGCATACCTATTTATGTATTGTGTTACAGTGGTGTATTTATATGATAAAACAAAAATTGTCCAAGTACGCATTTTCAGTGGTCGCACTATTGCTTTGAATCGCCCGATCACTCGGTGCATAATATTGTGAATATTGTCGGTAGATGTGTAAAATGTCAACAAAACTAATTATTGTCTGTACCGTTTCTAACCTAAAGTTAATTAAGTAATAATGTGTTAAAATAAGTATCCTAAGTGTGGTTTTGCTTAACAAGATCAAAATGTTCTGTATTCTATATTGTGTATCAAAGATTGTGTATCACAGGAAGGAACTAGCATCTAAGATACAGGCTCGGCCTAGTTTAGATGCTAGTGATCACCACAGTGAACTGTTTTTTTTTTTATACATCATACTGCTTAAAACCTACTAAACTGTAAGTACCAACAATATGTATTGGTGACAAATAAACATTTTTATTTTTATTATTTTTTTTATATTATGCGAAGCGACCTATGGTCCTGTTGTTACAGTAACTTGTTACCAGTCACACAAATTAAGCGTATCCTCAGTATTCCATATACTCATTAAATAGTAGCTATAGCTACAGGTGTGTCACCGACATTATAACGAGCATTTCCGCATTTCCATAGATTCGAGCGAGTTAATGGGTCAAGTCCTTTACAAGACGATGCCTAACGTCATCTAACGAGGAGGTGTCTCCAATTATATGCGCCATTGGATATAGCCTCGCCTTTTTCGACGAATGTCGTCATCAGGTAGTTTACGTAAGTAAATTATATTGTAGTCTCAGTAATGATACTGCCGACATTTGGTGGCTTGCACATTATGTACGCTGCACAGACTAATGAGGGTATTTTTATATTGTAAACGGGACTTAATCGCGTACTATTTTAATCGAAGTATTTACCTCGAAACTCGACGTTTCGGCCGTAATGCAACGGCCGTGATCACAAGTAGACTAATTAGGGTATGTCGTCGAAGGTACGCTGTATGGCCTGTATCTATGTACTCGTACAGGGAACTCTCGTATACAAAAACAATCAAATATAGTTTTAATTACCGCCGCATAAAGTGGCTATGTAAACATCGATTTTTTAATAGTTTGATATTAAAGTCGTCATATATGGCATATTTTTTACTTTCATTAGGGGGCATCCATTAATTACGTGAGGCATTTTAAGCGAATTTTCAACCCCTCTCAAGCGGGAGCACTAGTGGGATGTCGTGGTATTTGGCTCAACTTGACAGATAGACAGACAAGCGGATGCAAATAAATCATAAGTCTGTCCTTTGGACATAGATTTCCTTCAGAGGTCTGAAACTCTAAAAAATAGATCTATGTTTAGATCCGGACTTTCAATAGATAAAACTAAGCCGTTTAAGACTGAGAAGAAATTATGGAACATAAAAGAACGAACAATTCGTAAGCATATTCGCAGACGAAGAAACGTTAAGCAATATGTGTGTTTATGTACTTTACCAGCTGATGATTGTGGTTAATTAAGCTTCTTGAACTGGAAAATTTAGCAATTCAGAAACAACAATAAAGGCGCAAGTGGTCGTTATAGTGAAGTGTAAGGAATTGAACAGGTATAAAAAGGAAGGTCCGTTGGTTGTGAAACGCAGCGACCTCGGCAGATATAGCTTTATACGGCGAGCCAAGGCAAGGCGACCATCACGCTATCGACCCATAACACTCCTGTCCCTACCACTATGACTATACTAGTTCTTTATGTTGTTAATAGAATTTATATAAAGATTAGTCTATACAGACTTCGCACGGGTGCAATTTAGATACTAACTTAATACTGCGACTATAAATTGAGATGTAAGCTATCCTATCTTTCAAGTTTGATCAAACTGCACACGTTGTGTAAAGTTTGATTAATTAAAATGAGTTAAATAGTTTAGGAGTCTATTGCGGACAAACAACGTGACGCGTAATTTAGATATTTAAAGATATAGAAATATGCAAATGTATCAATGGACAAAACATTTTGAACTAGTATCAAATACGTTTACTAATAGGAGTGTAGGACAATACTGCCTCGCACATTTAACATGATTAAGTTATTATGCCATAATTAAGTTATTATGGCCAGTATTAAGTTTTTAAATAATTTAACAGTACTTATACCTTGTCTTCATCACATACGATCTTTATTAGATAATATTATAATATATTGAATTCATTCATATCAGATCAAATATTAGGTGTTTTTCCAAAAACGTCAACTTTACGCGTTATAGTAAACAAGATACAAACAATAATAATTGAAATCAAATAAGATGCTATTCATTGAAATCAATAAATGATTTAAAATTGTATTGTGAGATCGGTATGATTTTTAACAAAATTATTGTTGATGATGCCAAAAGTTCGCTGTTTTGGAAAATCTACACAAACTACGGGGATATACTGTGAATGCAAGAGTAGAGGTACCGAATGCATTTCTCTCACGCGCTCCTACCAGATTGATGAAAAGAAAACTTTTCTCACAGTTTTCTTCATACTGTGATATCTGTGTATAACAAAGGATATTATTATGCTGAAGAATTTCATTATGAAATATTAACACTTTGCGCTATAAGAAGAGTGTCATTTAGGTAAGACAATATCTACAAATAACTAAGTATATTGAAGTTATCAACAAACTAATAACCTACTTTTTTGAAGTCGGTAAAAAACGTTCATTATAAAATCGTATAAGTAGAATATACTGCGTCAATATAAGAATCCGTCAATTTTTATAATATACCTATGATGAACTTCTCCAAATACCCTGAGCGTATATATAAATATAATTTCTAGGTAGGCCTTATTTGACCCACCCCCAGCCTCTAGCACGCCCGTCGTGGTGTTATTCCGGTTACCACCAACCGCCCCTGACTAAAGCGAATGTTGCACCGCCCCTCATCGCATGTCGCCTTAAGCCGAAAATCGGACCCAATCCTCTTAGGTCTCCCTGACAGTTGTGTTAAATTTATTTAGGACTAGCTGTGCCCGCGACTTCGTCCCCGTGAGAATTTACGATTGTTCAGTACCTACCCGGAAGTCGGGGGCGCAGCTAGTATAAAAGTAGCCAAGTTACTTCTTATTACATCAGCTATCTGCCAGTGAAAGACCCGTCAAAATCGGTCCAGCCATTCCCGAGACCAGCGGGAACAAACAGACAGACAGACAAAAATTGTAAAAAATGTTGTTTTGGTATATGTACCGTGTATACATACATATATGCATTTAGTAAAAAGCGGTTATTTTAATATTACAAACAGACACTCCAATTTTACTTATTTGTAGGTATAGATGAGAGCCCTCTGCTCTCGCCGATTGCCCGGTGAAGACCGGCTGGTATTGAGACGACGGTTAAAAAAAAATCTTAATTGTTAGTAAAAAAAGGGATTATTCTGGGCTGGGCACCAAACTATTCTGCTCGCCTTCTGTGTTACAGTAGTAAACATGAATTTTGAAAGTTGTAAAATCACACAATTGTACTAACGATTACGTGTATTAAAATATGTACAAAGAAACGTGTATTGTATACATTTTCCTAGAGAACAACAATAGAATGTTCCAAACATGAACACAGAAAGCCACGAAAGCAAGGAAAGTCAATCTAACCAAAACTGACCTTTCACTTAAATGTTTCAACTCGAAATTACAGAGTCATCATTAAGTACGTAATTATTGTGTGATGAGGCAAGATTATGGCAGCGATTGTTAGGGCCGGCGGACAAAAGAGACCTCCCTGCGGCCACAGACTCCCACAAATTCGTAATGGACCCGCGAGAAAAACTCTCAACAAACTGTACATAATAATTGCTAATGCAAAAACGGGCGCCATCATCATCACGACAGTAACACACGCCATCGAACTGGATCGTGGGAGTGAAACGGGAACCTTTGAATAACACCTTCATTCTGAGGTAACGAATATTGTGCTAGCTAGCTACTCACCACACCACAATAGCGAGTGCCATTAAGATATTTCCACACTCTGTGCGTACAGCGATTGTTTCGAAATCGAGAGTAGGTACATCGAATCGTATTTTAGAAATGTACAAAGAATCATGGGAACTGTTTGGTACTACCATGCATATATTCGATAGTTAATAAGCTTTGTTAATTTTTTTCCTGGTGGTAGATTTTAAGTGTACATAATTCATCCGCCGTCAAATGGTCATGTTCATTAATTATATCACAGAGGGAAAACCACATAGACCAGGGGTAGTAATGGATCCATACATTATTCCATCCATATTAGATACATTTTCATAAAAAGCCGCATCGAGACAACTTAAAAAAAACATTTACTTTTAAAGTCAATATTTATACTACTACCACTTTGCATATTCCAAGCGTTCAAGAAAGGAAGAAAGAAACCTGACCCTTTGGGTAGAACGGAACCCCTTAAGAGATATTAATTATAAAACTTATGAGACAAGAAATGTAATCAGAACTTTAAATTAATAATAATGTATCCTGTAGAGAATTTATAGAGCGTAGGCATAATCGTATTGCCTAATCTTTCAGCCGGCCGCTAATTATAGATAGTGTTCAGCGTTATCGTGTTCCGGTTTGGTGGTAATGTACAATCACATCATCGCAGACATAGGCAAAGGATCTTTTACTTCACGAGTAATATATGTGCATATCAATGGCACCTAAGTCGGTAAAAAACAAAATATGTCGGTATTAGGACGTCAACAAATAATATCAAATTGCTACTTGCATCATGATAACTTGGGTATTTTTAATCGTAAATGTAGCATGAAATTCTTCAAAATAAATTTGGTGAGCAAATAAAATCCCCTAGCTAGTATCCCCAAGAGAGGATTTTTGTTGGAATTACTCGAGCGCGTCAGATTATGATAATGAATCAAATCTGAGCAACAATCTATAATATTATAAGGTCGCATTTTTAGAGCAGCTGTTCAAAATTATCCAAGTCTCCACGAAGGCACCTTACTTCCAAATCGTCAAGAAGTTTGTAGGTTAGATACTTGCAGTATACATACAATGTAACAATACTCAATAGACAGTATCAAAGAGCTAAATTACCCCGCACTCACAGCTCGGCGGTCTAGGCGACACACTAACGCAGCCCTCCGATTCCCGGGAAATAACAGCTCATGTATAATTATCTAATTCTCCGTACACAAACACAACTATACCGCTGCCGGTATAATCTCCGCAGCGAATCAAGTCGGGTTTTCTCGGTAAAATTACTTTTGAATTAAATCATAATTATCAAGTGAAACTTTGCTCTTAAGTGTGTTAAGGAAAATTGCAAATCTGCCGAACGTTCAATTGAAATGTATGAATGTAATGTTCATGTTGCAGCCTACGTTGTCCCCGGTCGGGTTTGTATCTAGGCGATCACCCACATAAGATTCCGCAGGTAGGTTGAGAAAACCAGTAAACTCGCGTATTTTTGCAAAAAAGACAACGACCTCGCAAGTGTTTCGCAATATCCCGAATGGCTCGATTATGCGTAGAGTTTAATATTAAGTGCATTGAGCAAGTGGGATCAAAATACAGATAACATTGTATTATTATATACGAGTAAGTACTTGAGATTAAAGTGTTTATTTGTGTACAAATATGTAAATTACGCGACTGAGAGTTGGCACTATCATTGACATGATCATGTAGCTGTATTTTTACAGACATAGGCACCTATTATTTCATTGATAATGGCAAAGCAACAAGTACCTACCATAAAGAGGTGCGTACCAAGTTATATTAATCGCGCAACCGAGTAGCGGGGTCATTTAAACGATTGAATGAAAAAAAATAATTAGGTACATACCTACCTACTTAAACGAAGAGAAGAGAAATCGCGTAAATCGCATTATAAAACGCAATAATGAATTGGTTCCCCCGAATCATTATCGTGCTGCTATCAGCGATAATAAAACGGATAGTGGAGAGATTTTAGACGAACGCCACGTGATTCGGTGGCGAGTAGCGCGACGATGGTGATAAACGTTTTTCATTAACGGCGCGGCGGGTTTCCATGAATGGGCGGACTGAATGGAAAACAGTCGGTCGTCATTCATGGCACGCGTGTGCCGTACCGCACTATATTTTGTGTCACTCATCACCTCACAACGCTGTCCCAGTAATAACGACTTCGACGCCGACCGACGTACCATTTCAACTATGCGTCTATAGAAACTCATTTGCGCTGCTCATTACAACTTTCATTAAGAAAACGATTATGTTATTTTCTTTCACGAAAAAATATTTGAAAGTGCATTATGTATAATATGATACAATTATGTTAGCTTTGTAAAAGACTAATTGATAAAAGAAAATGTTTTAGACAATATTATGTTTTGTGTATTCAGTGGTAGTAGCGAATATTTATTCAGCCTTTAAAGTTTTATTGTAGATATCCGTGGGTAGCATGAATTAGGTATGTATCTTCACGCCAGGTCCCTGACGGGGTAGGCAGAGAGTGTAGAGCGCCAGATATCCCGGTCCTGACATTAATCAGGTAATTTTATAGGTAGTATTCCGTACACCAACTATCACCGTGAACAACTTTAGCAGAGGTATTTTGTTTTATTCACATTAGGTACTTTTATTTATTATTAGGTAGGTACTTAACGTGGGCATAAAAGTAACAGTAACAATCCCGTCGACCATAAATGCTATTAAGTTGAAAACCACAATTTAAAGGATATTTTTATGGTTTAAGTTAATTAGACTTAATATCATAATTCTTCTGAAAACTAATGGATCAGATGGATAATACATACGTATGTAGGTTACATACCTACATATATCTACTATAATCTTCTTCAACGTGTGAACGAGTTCCTTGTTCTTGTATAAAGCTATTAAATATTTAGTATTCGAGTATTCACGATGGCAATTGCTACAAGACTTCTTTCTCTCTATTTCTTTCCATCTACACACACTTCCATATACACCTTAATGTGAATAATATATACGCTTGTGGCATTAACATCTGGAGAAGAACTTTTGAAAATAAGGATAGCCTTGAATTTTTACGCCATTGGCTTTAACATTTCTTAAAATACCTAACACCATGTGTACTAAAAAAATGTTTGTAATAGTTATGGTAGATACAAATGTGTCTTCTTATATTATTATGTTTAATTCAATAGTTTTCCTGAACTGTAAAGGCTCAGCGAAGCATAGCAATGCTGTTTTTAGTACTAGCGATAGCAATTAACGCTATTTGTTATAAATTTAATAAGCATGTGAATTCGTGAGTTTTAGCATGCTAATTGCTATTGCTATGATATTTGCTTATACATATAATGTTAAGTCATGTCTGCAGCGTATAGACACCCACATAAAGACCAAAGGTCCAAATGCAGATGCGTCACCACTTCTGAAGTCTAAGGTTGCCTCGGTGCGGGAAATTACAGGGCCGTACATTACCACCTGACCGGAACACGATAGTGCTGAACACTACCATTTAGCTGCAATATTAGGTAATTAGGTAATGCGATGGTGCCTACTGAATTACTTATTCGTGTGCTCTGACTTCGTCCGAGTGCTCTTTGGTATAGCGTACCGATACATACAAAATTACGTTCCCATTTATTATAATATTCATTTAATAAATAATATACGGATAGTAATAAACCACATTTACTGGTGGTGGAGTTCCAGATTGAAGACGAAGGCGCCACCGCTTTACCTAATTCATTTATCTGCTGTTCAACGCTTGTGTTTGTTGTGTTTCGAGTAGATTGTAATCTTATTCCGGCCAGTTATAAGTATTTGAGCAAAATTAAACTTACACAAATTAAAAAAGACGTTTGCTGTATGTACGAGTTTGCGCAAAAATTGTGGCCGAACTGAGCACCTAATTGAACTACCGAAGGACTTTGGTAGCTTTGTTGGGAGAGCGGCTCGACTAGATTCCCAATGGTTGGTTCAAGCCCCGCCAGAAGTCAAATTATTATTTCCATGTTTCTTAAAGAAATACATGTTTGTTAGTACTTACATTGGTACAATCTACCTACGTTCACTATGCGTAGAATTATAAAAGTGAATATTCAATTACCTATATAAATCATAATCAATCATGACGCTGACAGAGACGTGCGATTGCCATAAAAAATGTTCAGGCCAATTGTAATAACAAACGAGGTGCTTATGAAGTGTAGGTACTGGAAAATGTCAATGGCATTGCGGCTCATTGCCTCCAGGAGAACAATATATGGTCAGCTGAACCAGTGTTAGGTTATAATGCACCATTGAATCAACATTGTAACGCTTGATTGTAATGGTAAAGACGAATCATACGCTAATATTTAGCAACTAAAATTGTAAACAAAGGATCATGGTAAGATTTCTACAAAGATTTGAAAAGAAAATGTTTCATTTTTAATATGAAAATGCTTCCGCTGATCTGCTGTTGATAGGATATAACATATTTAATCAAATCACACCCTTATTTTTATTTATGAATACGTAGACGTCTCGTCTCGAGGCGGCACTAGTCTCCTACACTACCTATGGCAATTGGCGAATGCAAAGTGATCTCAGCCTAAATAAATTTACACAACTGCCTTAGGGCACGCATCGCAGTTTTGTGTGGGTAACACTAAACTACGAAACTTGCGATGTGAATTGCTGCGATGCGTGCGAGTCAGTTGACCATACTTTCAATATAACCCTAAGAGAGACAACTGTGGGTCCGATCCTCGGCGTAGGGCGTTGCGGGGAGACACATAAGACTTATGCGAAAAGGGTCTATTAAAAGGGGATAGTTTATATGTTTATATTACCCCCACTTTTGGAGGAATAATTTAAAAATAGAGAAAAAAATTGGTAATTACCAACTGTGTGGGTAAAATTGGGTGAGTACAATACAATTTAATTTTTAATAATTATAAATATAATAGACTTGCAGTTATTTAAAAAATGGTTTGAAAAATGACCATTGGCCATCGTATTTGCGAAACTATTGGGCCTTAAATTTAGAAAAAAAGATCAGAAAATAGTCTTTTATACGCTCAGCACCTGATGACCACCACGTGGGGTAGGGTCACCTACGCGAACATACATACATGCAAACACCCACAATTCGTATGCAGGGAAATCAGGGAGTACAGGCATGGAGTTACGATTTCGTTTTTTGTTCACTCGAATAGCAATTCCAGTCGGGAAGTTTTTCGTTCTGCTTTAGAAAGCAGTAAATAACCGCTTCAATGTGAAAGAAGAGAAGAGAACAGGAAACACTATTTATTAAAATATAAAAATTGATATAGGTATCTTTACGCCGCCTTTACCTTATAACTATATTGACTCGGTAAAGGGTGATTGTAAATAGGTATCTACCTAATTACACATTAGTCAATGTATGGGAAAATAGCGCATGCGACCTTGACCCATACTTTTTTAAACAGAAAACATATGCAAGTCATGATGAGGAAGTTGAATACATGACGAATTTCGATACCATACGGGCTGCTATTTCTGCTTATTTTTTATTTGTACCTTCAATAGGAACTACGTATTTCAGTTTTGGGCACTAGATCGGTTGCGGTTAGTTTTCTCTATGCTTTCCACTCTGAAGTAAGAAGTAATCTGAAGGTATACAACGAAAAAAATCGCTTTATCAACGTGTTGCTTTTCTCGGGGCGGTATTACTGATGCCGATCTCAAAGAAATTGTACGGCTCTAACTATTTGGGCTTACCATAAGAAACTAACCAGTAAAGAAACGAAGCGTTTCCTTTCACTTATCCGACACTGAAGATTGCCTCTACGACATAAGGAAATCAACGTTTCGTATTGCATAAACATAGCATATTATAATGCAACACAATTTGCAACGAGCGTGACACCGTCTTAAGGTAAACGCACAATTATCCGAGTCTAGTGCATCGACGAGCCGAAACAAACGAATCTGTCACGTTTGCCCGCATCGAATCATGCGAATATGAAAGAACCGCAGAGCTCCTAGCCAAAACCTATTCTTTTCAACCGACGGTACGGAATCTATACTAATATTAGAAAGCTGAAGAGTTTGTTTGTTTGTCTGTTTGCTTGAACGCGCTAATCTCAGCAACTACTGCTCCGATTTAAAAAATTCTTACAGTGTTAGATAGCCCATTTATTTTGGCTTTATATAACATCACGTTAAGATAGGTATATAGATAATAGGAGAGGGTGGGTAACATTGCAACCGCGTGAAGCCGGGGCGGGCCGCTAGTAGAATAGTAAACGTATATTGACATAAACCAATGACAGAAGACATCAACACGCATTGCGAATTTGAATAGTAGTTAAGTTACACCAGGATCTGGACTCACCTGGACCAATCGGACTCTAAAAATAGAATATTGTCTATACTTTCGTATTCATTTTTTGTATTATATATTTCGTAATTTACGATTAAATATTTAAGCGTTAGCAATAATAATTATAGTTTAGAAATTGTTTGACACTTAGCTAACCTTCAAAAATCTTAGCCGAATGGCGTATCGAGTACAGAGCAAAGGCGGGAGCGTTGCGTTGATGTGCCGTTCCCGGGAACGTTCCCCAAGTGGGAACAAAAGGGAACATTGTTTATAAAGATTGGCATATCATTAGTTGCGACCGAATCGACCGATACGTTCGCTACAGTTTCGTGGAACAGAGCATCGTTCAAGTAGGTACAACTCGCGGTGGATTACTTCAGTGTGGATATGTGTGCGAGGCCTTTTTGACTTCGATGCGTTAGCTATGGCTAGGTCCAGCTCAAAGTAACTCTAAGCGTTAGTCTCGTGATCACGTTACAGTGACATAATTTAGTCCCAGTGTATTTCGAAAATTGTATTTATAAATTGTAACATTCGGCAAACCAATGTGTTAAAGTTATCATTACATTGGTTCCCAACAACTGCATATATCTTCACATAGTAATATTCGGTTCGGATAAGTGTGAGTTCACCTCAAGACATGGAGTGTCGAGTCAGCTGGCACTATTATAATAGTAAGTACATGATTCGTGATATCATATTCGTAAACAAATTGATTACAAAAAGATACAGATATATTTTGATCTATCTGGACACATGTCAACATGAATGAAATTAATAGGTAGGTAGGTACCTATAAAATATTTTTGTTGCAATTCACTTTTTTCACAATTCGTGTGTAAGCATTATTATTATTGATTATTAAATAATAATAATTAATTCAGAAAAATAAATGGTAAAAATAGGCCTAATTTATATAAAATAAAATGAAATTTTTGATGAGAGATCCCCCGACCATCAAACATTTTATGTCTCGTTACGTGATATACCTATTATATCAGAAAACTACTACCTACCATCCTTAGGTTTATAAGACTCACATGTTGGCCAACTTGGGTTGGCTTGAAGATCCAATACATAAATGTATTATGATTGAATAGCAGAAAAAAATAGGGATGGCCGTAAGGAGGTAATAACAAAGATACACAAGGAATACAGCGGAAGTTGCCAGCATAAAACTGTAGCGGTTATCACACGCCGACATGAGGCGAGTGCACGCCGCGCGCCCATCCTCAAAATGTACTTACATGTACGTTGCTACTCAAGATAATATTACTGAGCTATTTGAATTTCAGGACAGGAAATGTAACGTGGCGAATCTTTACAGCTGTATTCACGTGAGAGAGAAATGTATGCATTCAAGCATACTTGCAAACACCCACGATTCGCCTGTTACATTTTTTTACCATGTAACAAGTGGTGAGCCTGTTGACGTCTCCGTACACATTACAACAAAGACCAAGGTCAAAATGCAGATGCATTACCACGCCTGAGGCCTAAGATGATATGCCTCTGTGCCGGCAATTACAGGGCCGTACATTACCACCGGACCGAAACACGATAGTGCTGAACACTACCATTTAGCGACAAGTATATTAGGTAATGCGGTGGTGTGAATTGTGTGAAAGACCTGAAGAATACACATATATTTTTTAAATTTTAAGCTAAGGACCATGTAGGTACTTACTTATCAGCAAGTTATTAGCTGTTCATTTAATTTAGTAAGCATCAGTAAGGATGGCATAAGTTCATTGTATCGGTGGTGGTGTCGGGGGTCGCAGGTCGCGCTCCGGAAGGCATACTGCACCCTTATCGCAGACACACTTCGCCTTATCGTGGATTTATGCGTGCGCGCCGCAGACACAAATCAATCATTTATTTATGCAGTACATCTACAACTACTTATGTTGCAAGCTATTTTGCTGTGCCATCCTATCACTCCACCTATCATTCAGATTTTTGCAACAATGTAAGCATTAAAATGAAATATCAAATAACTATTACCTCTTTAATATATGTATAAAATATTGAATAATATACCTAACACATTTGATGAAGTACCTACTTCATCAAATGTGTTGGAGCTAAAATAGACGACAAAAATAAATCTGGAGGCAAAAGGTGATAATGAGATCTTTTAACATAACGTTACACCTATATTAGTCCTTTTTTTTAGTAATAAAAGTGGCAAACAAGCATGCAGTTCACATTGATGTTAAGTGATGACTGCAGCATATAGACACCCACACAAAGACCAGAGTTCAAAATGCAGATGTGTTACCACTTCTGAGTCCTAAGGTGTTATGTCTCTGTGCCGGAAATTACAGGGCCGTACATAACCACCTGACCGGAAAACTATAGTGCTGAACACTACCATTTAGCGGCAAGTATATTAGGTAGTAGATATGCCACCACCACCGCCGCCGTGGTGGCGGCGGTGGTGGTGGCATTAGTGGGTAAAAATCGTGGTACAATCGCCACCAACGCCATCACCATCACCAAACACCTACGCCACCAATGCCACCACTGATACAAACGCCACCAAAACCTCCACCACCACCACAACCAATGCCACCAACGCCCCCAAAACTACCAACAACACCAACGCCACCAATGCCTCCACCGCCAGTAAAACCACCGCCAGCACCACTAACGCCACCAACATCACCACCAGAGTCACCAACAACACCTATGCCACCAACGACACCAACGCCACCACCACCACCGCCACCACCACCACCACCACCACCACCACCACCACCACTACAAACACCACCAATGCCACCAACACCACTAACGCCGCCACCACCACCACCACCATCGCCATCATCATAATCACATCCGAAAGACGTCCATCCGTCTCCGCTGGACAAAGAATATACGAAAAAAAAAACACGTTTATTGTATGCTACCTTGGATCCCTTAATATTTTCATTTTCTTATTTTTAGTATTCAATTTTGTCACTATAGCGGTAACAGAAATACATAATTCGTGAAAATTTTAGCTTTCTAGCTATCACTGTTTATGAGACACAGCCTGGGGACAAACAGACGGATGGACGGACAGACAGGCAGACAATGGAGGATGAGTAATAGGGTCCGTTTTTACCTTTTAGATACATAACCCTAAAAAAGAAAGATTCAGAATAGTTTAAAAATATTCGATATAATTCTTTAAATTGTCGTAACTTTTTTATTTCTGAACCGATTGATATGAAACAAACAGTAAATGTTAAGTGAAACTTACCACAATATATTAGTAAAAACTAAAAATCAGATAAGCCATTTCTGAAATAAGCGTGCACAAACACACAGACAAACATACATTTTTCTGGGATAAAAAGTACCCAGTGTTGTGCGCCAAAGGTTAAAGTATAAATATACCAAGTTTCATCGTAATCGGACCAGTAGATTTTGTTTGATGCTTGACCAAACAGACAGACAGACAAAAAAAATTCTAATCACATATTTGTGTTCAGTATTGATCTAGTAACATCCCCTATTTATTTTTTTCAATATTTTCAATGTACAGAATTTGAACTTCTACAGTTTTATTATAAGTATAGATTATCTATACTTATAATAACTCTGTAGAAGAGTAAATTCTGTACATTGAAAATATTGAATTTCAATTTAATTATAAATATGTATACTATAATACATATTTATAATTAAAATGTGTATGTGAATTTTAAGAACTAAATTTATACTTTACTTTCATGGGTACTAAATCCATAAATATTATTATTGGTCAAAAAAACATTAGCAACTATAGTTATGAGGATTCACATACACTCACCCAGGAGAATAGGTATATGACACCTCATTAAACTCATTCTCCCTTGCTTGAATTTTTGTCCCGTCAAGTCATGAGAAAAATATAACAATATGTTTCCACCAAAGTTAGCCTCCTGATCCATGAGAGATTAATGAACAAAATAAAATAATGATATCAGATAGAAAATAAAATATGTGTATGTCATTGTCGATCCATATATATGCTTGGATATTCTGATTACGAGTAACAAATTTGTATCATCATTTCATTAAATTCAAAAACATTCACATGGATTTTATAATAAACATCTATTCCCTAGTATCATACATTGGAATAAAACTATATTTAAGGATTTATCAAGCATATATTAAACTAAAATGATTTTTAAAATCAACTTGACGTTTTGGTCACTTTCCAGCTTTTGTGGTTCTGGGCAGACTTAGCTAACAATTGTCTCACAGCAGTTTAGAGAATTGTATGTAGCTTAACCTCCATCATGTGGTAGGTAAACTGTGAATGAAATACAAACCCTTATATGGACAAGAACCCATATCTTGATTGAGTGTAGAAATATCATTTGGAAGATTTATAATATATATTTATTTAAATGCATATTGGTCCAACAAGATAGGGAATACTAAGTAATACCACATAAGTTTATTGTAAGATAGTCTGAAACAGTTATCTAATCTATTGAGATCTAGACACGAGTTCATTGTGTTCACGGCAATTCATTCATAAACGCAGACTGAGCGCGAACTGTCAAAGCAACATACCACAAAAACAAAGAACCAACCCGTGCCCTAACAACACCATACACGGATAAAATAACAATAGAAACTCCTCGAATTTCCACTAATTTCACGATTCATCTCATCTATTCTTTTACTTTTGAGCTACAAGCCACAAATCCCAAGTCTTCTCGAGTACGTACCACCTGTTCATCATTACGAGTATAACATACTCGCCCATCCGAATACCTAAAAGTTTCCAGTTACACGAATTATACGTGAAATAAATCACAAAAAACTTATGACGAGTAAATAAAAACGAAATAACACGTACCGATTTTTATTTTCAATCTTTCTTCAACTCGCACTTTACGCGTTTCGTCCGCCATGTTAAATCCATAACTGTTTATCTCTTTCATCCGCTGTTATCTCTTTCGGAACGAGCCCCTCGGCCGGCTTGTTCCACCACTTCCGGAGTGTCGTAATGTTCTACTTGAGCCTGTTTTCGACTAGTCCACTAAACTGGGAAGTTCCAATCCGAATGTAAGAAAACAATAAAACATTAACAAGTGTCCACATATTCAATGAAATTTTCTATCTCGATTAAAATTCTCACTTTCAATGCGCATGTGCTCGATACATGCACTTTTATTTCATCAATGAATGCACTATAATGGCTAATCTAAACGATAATTCACTTCAGTCTAATAAAGTAAAAAATTATACACTTGCTTTAAATTGCATTTGCACGTATGTTGCAATTTGATTTACACAACACATAACACACAATCACATCCAAATCGTCAATAAAATATTTCGAACCATTGAATGGAATGAGCAAAAAGTATGAATGGACAATTACGTCACGTCACGACATTGCGCCTGCGCGAACACGACGCGACCGCAACAGAACAACAGATTCACAAAATTCACATTCACATTCACGCCTTCACGCATGGACCAAAGATGCCAAAGAGTTTAACCGAAACACAAGAATTGTCTATGCCTAGTAGTGATGGGCTATGATACATATACTCGGAATTTTAATTCGATTCCCGATTTGACATTAGCTATTGTCACTTCGTAAAATAATGATAATTACCTGCCTAGTACTGAGCCGGATACCGAACTCCACAGAGTTACATAATGAAATATAGGCCAATTTTCAATATCAAAGAAAGCATCAGCTCACTTACGCCGTCTGGCGAGTCTGGCAACCTTAGGTCAATGCGCGTAGCTATTCACTGCTATTCCATTATAAAAACAGTATTTTGGGCCGCTTTCTGTGGACGTGTATTCCATACATCTCAACTCGATGGAATAATCACGGAAAACCCTTAAAAAACACTGAGTTATAGTATTTTTCAAGGCACTAGTTGGCGTTGAAATTAATTCTATTATTGAGTTGCTGTCAAAATATTAAAAGTACGATGGGAAAATATGAAATAAATTAATAATATATTAATCAAATTAAAAAAATCGAAAACGTTACGTAAAATAGCGAAAACAAAAATCGATTATTTTGGAAAAAAAATCGAATCAATAAACCAAAACAAATCGATTGTTAATCGATTTTTTAAATATTATTTTTTCACATCCCTAAGTGAACATTGTATGACAATACTGACAAATAAAAAAAATACAAAACAATCAAAACATGGAAAAATAATTGTACAAAATGTACAACTTATAATTCAGTTTTTTTGGCGGGAACCTTGAAAGAGGCGTATGGTGCTCATATTTTATTTCATTTTCTTGGTGTATTTTTAAGTTACATTGAATAAAGTTGGTGGCATTTTGTTTGATATAGGTTTATTACAGTGCCCGTGTATAGTGAAATAGAATAACAGTGCGAAAACACGACCTTTCAGGTTGCCTCCAAAACTTCATTGTAATTATAAATGTTCTGGTAAAGTAGCCATCGCTTTACTCGACTTAACTTGACTGTAACTCACTTGACTGACATATTATACTTGATAACATATATACTTGATACTTACATATTATACTTGATATTATACTAACTTTGACGCTGCTTAAATAAATACGAAATATCGTTTTACTTGACACTGGCAATATGCGTAATAGCGATGCCATAATAACTAAAAAAAAAAAAACTTATAATTCGATTCCCAATTTGACATTAGCTACTGTCACTTCGTAAAATAATGATAACATATTTAACATAATAGTGATGGACCCAACAATCGATAAAAATCGCGATTTTATGTTTATGTAATTATAATATTGGTGTGCTAGTTTTAATATTTATTGATCGTTTTTATTGAAAAAAATACATTATTATTCACAATAATTATTTATTTATTAGTAACCATTGCAATATTATATTAAAAGTTAATGTTTATTAAAAACAAAACTTATAATTAAAAGAGCCTAGACAGCTAGTTTTTTTTTACTATAAGTGTATTTATTTGTTTCGGTTTGCCATCAAAATGAATCCTCAGCCAAGTACATCACAAAAAGACGTAAACACATTGCCCCGAACGAAAAAAAAAAACCTTCACGAAAAGTTTTGACGGTTACTGAATAAGTAATGATCCGCAACGCCTATAAGTACGTGAAAAACTACTGCGCTAAAATAGTAGTTGTTTAGATAATACTATAAACGAATTGAATCGATTCGGAAATATTTCATTTTCGTATCGATTAATTTCGCAACGTCACTATTTAGCAGTTATCATTACGTTGCAACACTGAAAATGTCAAACCAGGACTTACCAGGAATCGAATTAAAATTCCTGCATTCCTGGTTTATAGGTGGTATAGAGTTTATTAATTTGTGATGTGATTGAAAATGAAAACTCTTGGGCTTGAGGGGCCTTATTTCACAGTTATGAAATAAAAAAAGCCATTATTATTTTTATAAGGTACCTACATAGACCGTGAATAGACCTATATTTAAAGTAAAATTTGAATACTGGAGAAAGATTTCACCGAAGACTGTCACTTGAAATCTAAAGCCGACTTACGAAAAGAAATAAACAACAAGGAAGGCTTAACTCTTGAAACCGGAGAACTGAGAACTTCAAATGAAAACTTTGAGATATACCGAAAACTGGAATTGTGTCATCATATTTTCATAGATCTAAGTTATAAATAATTCATCAATTAAATGTCACACTTAGAAAGGCAAGTGCTATAAAGAAATGCAAGCGATGTGCTCATAATTTAATACTTGTTTATTCTAGTACATTCTTCTACATTTTTGCTTATAGTAAATGCAGTAATGCAAGATAATTATGAACACATGGATAATAGAGTAGTTTATACAACTGAAAATTTACTCGGTCCTGTCGAACCAAGTCAAGAGTATGCACATTTGTTAGAGAATTATGAATCTCAGTTACTTAATTGCGAATGTCAGAATTGTACATTAGAGACATGTCGTTGTCTTCAGCTGTCTGGTGGCTGTAATTATTTAGGGAGCTATGAAGATTCATCACTGTATCTCAATGATAAAATAGGTCCAATTATAGAATGTAACACTATGTGTCATTGTGGACATAAATGTAAGAACCGTGTAGTACAGAGAGGTCCAATTAATGGATTACTTGTAAAACATTGTAAGAACATAAATAAAGGAATGGGTGTCTTCACAACAAACTTTATTGCTAAAGGTACATTCATTTGTGAATATGTTGGGGAATTAATCACAAAAAGTCAAGCTAAAGCACGACATATGCATAATACATTGAATGGAAAAATGAATTATATATTCTGTTTGAATGAGCATTCGGGCGACAGTAGTATACAGACTTTTGTGGATCCCAGTACTATTGGTAACATTGGTCGCTATATCAATCATAGCTGCAGTCCCAACTCGCAAATTGTGCCCGTTAGAGTTGGTTCACCTGTACCAAAACTATCAATATTTAGTTGTATAGATATTTGGCCCAATTCAGAAATTACATTTCATTATGGTTCAAGTAAATCAAAAATATGTCATAACTTAAACAGGAAAACCTGCTTATGCAATAGCCAAAATTGTGATGGTTTTATACCATTTGAAAGTTATTGATGTAAATTGTATTCTTAATATAGGTACCTATTTTAATAATTTCGTAAAGAATTATTTTGTAAAGAGAAATGTATAATAAAATTAATCACTTAAATATATTATTTACTTTTATTTACTAAATTCGGTACATATAGGTTCAAGTAAAACCATACCAATTGCCATAAATTGTGGTGAAGTTTAACTTTATATATCTAAGTAAATTTTGTTATAAACATATAAATAATATGTATGCATCACTCACAGACTGATAGATGACACAATGCGCAACCGCAAATTACAGGTACTTACTAATTACCATGATCTGATATAAATCAAATCTGCTTTGAACATCGATAATTAACAAAGGATCTTTGATTTCTTAGTGCTCAGATGGTTCGGAAGATGGCGTAAGTAATTATTTTATTAAGGGATGTTTAATTAATCTATGTAATAATAATAACACAGAGGTACGGCCGGACAGAACATCAGGTCTCTCACCTCTGGCTTGCCTTCATTGGCCGGTCAGAGTGGGGCGCTAGAGGTATGGCATTTGCAGAAATTTGGATAATATGCTGTTGTCTAAATTTCTACAAGAGCCATACACTCGGGGTTGGAAGTGTTTAAAGGCATAATAGCGGGGAAGCCCGCTCCGAGTTTGAGATTACTCGCTCGTGATGGTGAAACCGGTGCCCACCTCTCGACACCCCCAGCCTCTCTCGTCAGTGTTGCCCCTCGTCGACCATCGGGTTGGCTGTTTGGGGGACCCACCAAGGCGAGGCGGGTCACCACCTGCCTATTCAATAATGTGAGATATTCCATATAGGCAGATGCCGGATCTCACTCTATAGGCCCAATCACCTAGTCCCCCCAGTTCACCCACATGGCCCATAGTTTGGCAAGTCATTTTTCATTACAATAGTCCCATGTATTCTGCGGGGTCTGTTTGTGTCTGTATTATCTATTGATGCAGTCGGAGGGAGGTCCGATATATTCATGAAAACGTGCTGAATTCTTCCTCAGCTCATATATGGAAATTCCTCAAATCCCTTGGCTTTTCTAAGCCTCGTTTCAATGTTAAATCTTTAAATTGTACTTTAAACAACCTAAATGATCATTTCTCTTCTACTCCCTCGCTTGATATTATTACAAAGTCTGCTACTATCGATAATCTGATTTCCATGCCAATCTTGTCCCACAATATATTTACTTTTTCGCCTGTCACCAGTGATATAGTCCATAAAATACTCACCTCCATTAAGTCTAATGCCATTGGTGTGGATGGTGTGAGTAGGAAAATGATTTTTTTGCTGCTGGATTCTGCTCTGCCGATCTTAACTCAGGTTATAAACTTTTCGCTGCTGACTGGAACTTATCCGTCTGCTTGGCGTAAAGCTTATATTTTACCTTGTCCAAAAATAGCCAGTCCAAGTCTTCCTTCTCATTTCAGGCCCATTTCCATACTCCCATTCCTCTCTAAGGTTATAGAAGTTGCTGTTCACTCTCAATTTTCTAAATTTATCTCTGATAATAATTTACTCTCCCAATATCAATCTGGATTCCGACCTGGGCACAGCACATCTACAGCCCTGCTTAAAGTTCTGGAGGATGTCAGGTTAAATATGGAGCGCTCTCAAGTAACAGTTTTGGTCTTAATAGATTTTTCTAACGCGTTCAACACTGTTGACCATGACATTCTTCTTAGCTTACTTAAATACATCGGAGTCTCATCACTGGTTCAGGACTGGTTCTCTTCATATCTTCGCGGTCGCCAGCAGGCTGTTCGCGCTGGCCAGGAGCTATCTGACTGGTGCGATCTAGTTGCTGGTGTACCGCAAGGCGGAATTCTCTCTCCACTTTTATTTTCTTTGTTTATAGATCTTATAACGTCCTGCCTCCAATGCTCTTACCATCTGTACGCTGACGACTTACAGATATATACCCAGTCTGATGTCTCCAATATAGATCTTGCCATTGCTAAAATCAATAGGGACCTACAATCTGTATATGAGTGGTCACTAAGGTTTGGAATTTCTGTAAACCCTGCTAAGTGCCAAGCTATTATAATTGGAAGTACTTATTTTACTAACATTCTCGACACTGGTCATTTGCCTCAAATTTTATTTGACAATTCAGTTATTCCATTTGTCGACCATGTTAAGGATTTAGGGCTCTACATCGATTCCAACTTAAAATGGAAAAAACAAGTTAGTAAAATCAGTCAGAATGCTATTGCCTCATTGCGGTCCCTTTATAGATTTAAGAACTTCTTACCATCCTGCACGAAAATTCTCCTTGTACAATCTCTTGTCATACCCATTATTGATTATGCAGATGTTTGTTTCTCAGATATTACCCAGGAAAATCTCAATAAATTGGATCGTCTACTTAACAACTGTATACGTTTCATATTTGGCCTACGTAAATTCGACCACATCTCCCTTTACCGTTCCAAGCTCAAATGGCTTCCAATCCGCCAGAGAAGGTCCTTACGGACGCTCTGTGTACTATTCTCTGTTATTAACGACCCTTGTTCCCCTAATTATCTCAAATCTAAATTTAATTTCCTGGGCGCCTCTCATAACCTTTCCCTCCGTTCATCGGAAAATCTTATGCTTCAAATACCGTCTCACCGCTCTGGTTTTATTTCAAATTCTTTTGCTTTGAATGCAATTAAACTCTGGAACACGCTGCCCCTTGACATTCGTAGATCTCCCTCCAAATTATCATTTAAGCGGAAAGTATGTAGTTACTTTCTGCAATCATTTTCTTAATGTTGGCTCTTCATCGTCTCATACTTATTTGCGTTTTGTTTTAATTTTATTGTTAGTTATGGTATTATATATTTATATTTATTTATTATATATATATTTATATATGCACAGATTTATTAAAATTTATTATACATTATTTATTATTATTGTTACATGATAATATAGTATTTTATTTATATTATATAAATATAATTATTACATCTAATTTAAGGTAGTTATCTTTCTATTTTAAATACTTTCTCTCCAAGGTTTTTTATTTGCACTCTCATCATCTTGTCTCACTACCCTAAGGTCGACTGGTAGAGAATGCCTTACGGCATTAAGTCCGCCTTATGTGCTTACATTGTGCATTAAAGCTTAAATAAATAAATAAATAATCCATTACAAAGTAGATCAAAATTCTTGAAAGGGCCTCTACGTGTTGAACCTCCCATGTCCTCGCGCAAGCCTGACAAAGGTCCGGGGTTCAAGTTGGACCCCGTGCTGACGAGAGACATAATAATAGTAATAATGGCAACCAACCAACCCATTATACGTCCCATTGCTCGAGGGCACGAGTCTCTCCCATTTTTGCGGGGAGGCCTGGAGCTTACTCCACCACGCTGCTCCAATGCGGGTTGGTGGAGATAGGGGTTAGTGGCCAACCCGCTGTCGGATGTTTTCAAACCGCCCATAAGGCCTCCGACAAGGTTTAACGACTGCTATTTATCGATTGCAACCGGGATCGATGGCTTAATGTGCCCACCGAAGCAGAATTTGCCACTAGCGGTCACCCATCACACACCCGACCGCGCCCGTATCGCTTAACCGAGTAGATCGCTTACGATCTTCACCAGCCGCGGGGCCATGCGCGCTCCTAATCTATGTTAAATAATAAAAACAAAGTACGCTTACACTCACAGCCCCACATTAGGTATAAATCTGTGTCGTGGGTGCCGTTGTACACACACACAACGTACACAAACACCCAGACCCGAAACAATATCTGTAGGCCATACAAATATTTGTCCCGGTGCGGGGATCGAATCCGCGACCCTTCGAATCAGACGGTCGTCTTATACCGCTGGACAAACCGGCTCGTCAGTCTTAAGACTGATGATTTTAGACTGAAAGAATTTATCTCATATTAATTAGACTTTATATTTTTTTGGACTGCTAATATTACAAAGAGGTAAAATTTATAGCTTTGTGTACTTCTTTGTTCGTTTATAGGGTGTAATCTTCAGAAATATCTACTGATCCGATCATTATTTTTTTACACTAACAGAAAGCTACACTATTCAGGAGTGTTAAAGGCTGCTTTATTATGATTATTTTATTTTTAAAGAAAAATGGAAAGAAAAATTTGACTTCAGGCGAGACTCGAACTCGCGACCTACTGGGAATCTAGTCCAGCCGCTCTTCCAATTGAGCTACTGAAGCCCTGCCCGATTTGTCAAATATTTTCTTCACATCTATTGCATTGCTTTATGGTAGCAGCAGCGCCATCTATTACCAACTATGCTAGTTAGGCAACCGATATAAAGCTATTGTAACATTTCACATCCTTCTCTAACTTAATGAAGTATACCTACTTGATTTCCATAAAATTGCCGCCACTGCGATCGCCAATCCGCATGCCAAGTGTAGCGATTATGGCAAATCAACCCAATGAAGTACAACAAAACACAACTAGCCTCTAGTCCCCGGTAGCTCCGCTATTCCACCATATTGGTGGTACCGGTCATGGTAACGGCGGGGCAGGGGGTGCTAAGAATCACTGGGAGATGCCAGGGTACCCCACCCGACGACAACTGGCCTTGGCTACATACAATGTACGGACGGTGCGGACTGACGAGAAAGTCATGGAACTGGGGGAAGAATTGAGCGGGTTACGATGGCACATTATAGGGTTATCGGAAGTCCGAAGGCAGGGGGAGGACTCGATAACCCTCAAGTCTGGTAACCTGCTCTATTTCCGGGAGGGCAACTGTACCGGGGTGGTGTCGGGTTCATCGTCCACAAGTCCCTCGTGAACAACGTTGTCAAGATCGAGAGTCGAGGGTGGCGTACCTTATACTCAGAATAATCAAACGGTATTCGCTGAAGGTCATACAGGTCTACGCCCCGACCTCCGCACACTCCGATGATGAGATAGAAATTATGTATGAGGACATTTCCATACATAGTTCTTAGACCCACTACAACGTTGTCGGATGCTCGGAGTTTCTCTGCCAGATCGAATCAGAAATGAGGAGATCCGCATGAGAACCAAAGTAACCGACATAGCCCACCGAATAGCGAAACTGAAGTGGCAGTGGACAGGGCACATAGCTCGCAGAACTGACGGCCGTTGGGGCAGAAGAGTTCTAGAGTGGCGACCGCGTACCGGAAGACGAAGCGTACGCAGGCCCCCCACGAGGTGGACCGACGACCTGGTGAAGGTCGCGGACAATCGCTGGATAAGGGCGGCCCGGGATCGTTCGTTCGTTGTGGCATTCTTTGGGGGAGGTCTTGTTCAGCAGTAGACGTCTTTTGGCTGAAATGATGATGATGACTCTTACTGCTTCACTACTACTCAGTAGTTTAGTGGTAGCAGGTCACTACTACTGTGCTGAGGTCCTGGGTTCGATGCCCGGGTCGCGGATATCAGAGATAACTGTGTAAAATCCTTTATCTCTAGTTCTATTGGGATATTTTCATTTTCTGGAAGTCTCCCGGTTCCTCGGAGTTTGGTAATGTGCCCGAGGGTGTCAACAGGGTCACCACTGACTGGGTCTACGTGGGCCAAAATGTCACCGGCTAACTGTGGATGTTTGCCTCTGCCTACCCCTTCGGGGGTTATAGGCGTGAAGTTACGTAATATATTATTATTATGTAAATCAAGTTGGAGAAAAGCGGACGTATCTAGGTATCTGATACGGTCTTTTTCGAAGCAATTTTAGCAACGAAGCAAGTTTTACGAAAGACTGGGGACAATCGTGAAATTTCTATACTTTCTGATTTTCCTTTAATAAACCGTGTTTTGGAATCGATAACCGCGTCAAATAATTGGATATCTATAAAAGTACAGTCGGGGAGTTCTCCGCTTATCCAAAATCAATCAACTATAGCTTTTATCACTATCACATAGGGTGTCGCCGTGACTATGCGACGAGTTCTCTGATAGTAGGTACAATTAAGATAAACTTGTTTTGATTGCTCAGTCGCAAACAGTAATTTATCTATAAGGTCTTTGAAAGTTCATTAAAAACTGATAGTAGGTATACCCAAATAAATGGAAATTCATATTTATATTGCACTTAGATTATATTCCTCGGAACTCCGTCAGTGGGAAAGACCCCAGGTCAATCGGCGACGCGCCTTCACGGTACAGTCGGCAGCAATAAAATATGCATATACACTGGCAAAGCTGGAAGATCATGTGGTAGTTAGTTCAATGTATTCTAGGATGCGTTTCTCGGTGTAGGCCTGAAGGAATCCCTAAGCAGAAAATTTTGAATAACATTTATTTTTCAATGTACCTAGTCTCTACTCAGCTAAGTACTAAGAACGTTGCTTATAATAACTGTTTTAAAAATATTTTGCCTGTCTGTTTACCTAATGCTCATCCATTTCCGCTTTTAACTTTTCGTCGTCGGTTGAGGACAAGAAAGGAATAACTAGGAGCTAGGTTAATATCATCATGTGGCAAACGCACGCAGTTCACGTTAACGATCTATTATGTAAGTACTGTAGCCTATAAGAGTCTACCTAAAACTAGACATTTCAATGTAGATGCTTAATGCCTCTCCTGAAGTCTAAGTTGTTATGCCTCGGTGCCGGAAATTACAGGGCCAAAAATTGCCATCTGGGGGCCGACCGCCTAACCCTTACTGAAATTCCTTCTTTTAGGACGTTATTTTGTCCGTTTCCTACCGCTTATTTAAACATTTTGCTTAATAATATACCTGCGGACGAAAACACTTCCAGGAAAAAGTGAGGTGGTACGAAACTGATAAGATGTAGTCATAATCTAAAGCGAAACGAAAGCATTTACGTTAAGCGGTCGGCCCCCTGACCGGAACACGATAGCCTTGCACATTGCCATTTTGCCAGGCAAGTAGATTAGGTAATACGGTGGTGACTACGCCCGCGGGCTCTGTCACTGGAGCTATATCATTAGTACGGTCTTGGTTGATGATTGATTTCTTCAAGTCCCGGATGCAATGTCGCAGCAGTCTTGGGAACGCTCCCTAAGCTTCCTTTGTCAACCGACGCATTGTTTTGAAGAAGCAAGACGACTGTAGTCAATTTACCACATTTCTTTTTTAGGGAACTGCGATGTTTGTGTAAGATACGACAGTAGACAGCTTTGCGTACCCAATTAGATATACCCAATAAGATTTCAAGATCGTATATAACAGAATATAGGCTAGGCTGTTAATTGAATGGCTAACTAACTTACGTTATATTAGTAATATCGTATTTATGAATATTTACATATTTACACTTCATTGCTGCTGACTGTACATATAAGCAGCAGTAACATACATACACAATACACAGTACAAATAGTTTGCAACCGGCTCCTCTAACGAGTTCCGCGCCGTCCGACCGTGGGGACACACGCTGCCTTCGTTTTACTTCGAAGCACCTCTGTTGTTACCTCCCAGCCGGTTACCGTCGAGTGTGGAACGTGCCAGAGCTAGAGTGTCAATTGGTGCAATCATCTCGTTGAGCATAAACAAACCAGTGAGTATGAAATTAGTTCATGTAACAGCGACACACCAGCCGGCGAAATCAATCCTCATTTAGTTCTCCTGTTTTTTCAATCATACGATTCTTAGATTCATCTATTTTTAACTTGTTGCGATACTAAATGATTGATTGCAAAGTTTTGTAGTTAAATAAAAACTTCTACTAGAAAAGTGTGGTTCACATCACTACAACTGTAATGTTTTTATTGCTTTTGTTTACACAGAAGATTTTGACAAGTAGGTAAATACATATAGGTATCTTTGTTTTACTGGTGGTAGAGTTTCAGTCCACCGCGGACAATCCGCCAAAATACCAAACGCTTAATTTGGTCTGTATTATACAGCATCAATCAGTGACGTGTATTTACACGTGCACCTGTGTGCGTAGCACATAGAGAATACCAATCGTCGCCTATAAGAGGGGATGAAGTTGGGTGCGGCGGGGAAATCGGGCGGGTCGTCGAAGTGTCCATTCTATAAGTAGCATTATTACATATTATCTTCAGTGCTGGAGCTCGAAGGCGTAGGCACTGTTTTAGCTAATCTATCTGCCGTTAAATGTTAAGGTTCATCACTAGGTATCGTATTCCGATTAGATGGTAATGTGTGGCCCCGTAATACCTATCACACAGACATAAAAACTCATGGCTCAGGGATGGCTGCATTTTGACCTTCGGTTTTTGTATAGATGTTTATGAGCTGCAGTATTCACTCATCATCGATGTGATGTGAACTGCATGCTTGCTTGCCACCATTATTTTAAACAAAACCTTCCTAGACCAGGAGTAAACCATTAGTTAAGCCTAGGTTGCACCAAGATATTTGTTAAAGTTATTGTTACATTTCACATCCTTCTCTAACTTTAACAGATTTATTAAAGTTAGAGAAGGATGTGAAATTTTACAATAACTTTGACAAATATCTTGGTGCAACCCAGGCTTAATATTCTGTACAATTTGATCAAATCGCGTCTAAGACATAAACTACCTTTGACATAAATAGGTTTTAAATTAAACTATTATGTACTTACTCGTATCTTGAATGTTTGATTTTGACTTTGAGATTAACAGTTAGATGTATACTTAAATTTAGTTAAAATAAAATATTTTTATTCAAATAATTAAAATCACATTACTAAAAACTACAACAATACTAAATAATAAATCTACTACAAAATAACAATAAAAACTGACTTTCGTGACATCACTAGTACTTACTTAAACCTATGTCTTGATTACGAATTAACTTTGCACCCACTTTGATAACATATATCATATTTATTTATTTATACTTTCAAGCACAAAAATGTAACATGAGGCGGACTTAATGCTAAGTAGCATTCTCTGCCAGTCAACCTTTGAGTTGTATAGAAAACATAAAAATGGTGCAGAACATGGCAAATAATCTAATCTAGTTATAACGACTAAAGATAAGTATAAATAACATTTTTAAAAGAAACAAACACATGAATACCTATTGTTATATGGAATATATTACTTAATCCGAAATAATACATATTTATATATACACACACACACACACATATATATATATATATATATATAAGCTAAATATATATATATAAATATATATATATATATATATATAACACATATACACATATATATCCAAATACATATACCTAAATACCTATAAAAATATTTTAATACATGCAACGAAAAATAGTAAATAAACTCAAAGCAGACATAGCGTGAAGAACATGTAGATAAAATTTTCGTTTAAACGACAATTTAGTCGTAGCTTTTCTGATGTCCACGGGGAGTGCGTTCCAAAGCTTTATTGCCGAAATGGTGAATGAGTTAGACATGAAACCTGTTCGGTGAAAAGGAATGATAAGGGTGAGATATTTAGAAGAACGAAGACAGAGATCATGAGAGTTACCCAGGATTTGAAATTTGCTTTTGAGATACCTACCTATTTGATTTTTGTCTTATGTGCTGTATTGTTTTTTTTTTTATTTACTCAGATACCTAAACCATTGTTTTCTTTATCATGTTTTAGGTAGGTTTGATGGGATACGATTGTCTTTTATAAAAAGACTATGCAAACTTATACATTTAACCGAATATTTCTATAATATAAAAATAAGTCGGGTTTTCCTTCCTGACTCTATAACTCCAGAACGCACTAACCGATTTCCACGGTTTTGTATTCGTTGGAAAGATCTCGGACTCCGTGAGGTTTATAGCAAGAAAATTCAGGGAAAAATATTTATACGACATCCACGCGGGCGAAGCCGCGGGCAACAGATAGTCTATAATATAAAAATAAGTCGGGTTTTTCTTCCTGACGCTATAACTCCAGAACGCATGAACTGATTTCCACGGTTTCTACGCGAGGTTTATAGCAAAGAAAAATCAGGAAAATTTTCAAGAGAAAAGTACTTGGTGGTTGAGGACAACTTATAATTTCTTAGAACATAGGCTACTTTTTATACGACATCCACGCGGGCGAAGCCGCGGGCAACAGCTAGTAACATTATAAATCTAACATCTCTGCGTAACGGCAGCATTTAACTGTCACCCGTAATCTTAGAGGAATAACGCTATAGGTATGCGGCAGTATGCGTTATAATTCTATGCCAGTAATAGACCTAGTGCAGTGCAGTCCTAGTATTTTTTAACTATGGAATGATCTCATACAGTTCGTAGCATGTATAAATTTAGTTTTATTAATTAAGTTATCTCTGTAAACAAGTTTCTAGTCACGCACACTCGACAGGATACGTTAGGTTAATTTAATACATATTTTAAGCACTTCGTGTTGTTAACCCTGTGGGAAATAAAACTTGTTCGATAGCTATCTGAAGATTCGACACATTATATCGGCATAATAATTCTAAAAATACGAGTAGCTATGTTACCAAACAGTTATACCTATTCCATGCAAAAGATGGTTTATAGTGGGTAAGTATTATAAACCTAGTATAAAAGTAGGTCTAGAAATTAGAGAAAAATTGGAAAGGAAAATTTGACTTCGGGCAGGGTATTGTCAACATGTGATCTCAGGTTAACCAGTCCAGTTGCTTCACTGCTAAGATACCGCTTCAGTAAGTCAAATGTAAGAAGAGAGAAGTCATTTTTTTCTTTATGGTCTCGACTTTATAACATTTTACATGAATATGTTTTTGGTGTCATCCTTGGAACACTTACACTAATTCCACACGGATGTTCGGTACCCAAAGAGGTAATTGGGTAACGGTTTCTTGCTGTACATCTGTATCAGTTTAGACCGGCTCGCTGTTACCGCCGCTGTAACTCGTGTGATCACATCCTGGAAGATTTAGTTTTTCCACAATATGGGAACCTCCATGGGACTGAACGGTATGTAACTGTGTGAAAGCGCTGTTACTGTACCGTCTGTATGACGGAAGAAATTAATATTATTAACATTTTTTTTTATGTAATGGGAGTGGTAAACAAGCATGTAGTTCATATTGATGTTAAATGATGACTGCAGCCCATAGATACCCACACAAAGACCAAGGTCAAAATGCAAATACGTTACCACTCCTGAGGTCTAAGGTGTTATGCCTCTGTGCCGGAAATTACAGGGCCGTACATTCCCACCTGACCGGAACACGATAGTGCTGAACACTACCATTTAGCGGCAAGTATATTAGGTAATGCAGTGGTGCCTACGCCCGCGAGCTCCATCACTTGAGCTCAACCACCATTAAAAAAATCGTGCTGACAACAAACATTATTTTTGTTGTTAGCACGGGGTTCAATGTGAGAATGTCCCCGCGCAAGCTTATCAAAGATTTGGATCACTGACTGCATTAAATATTGATGCAGTCAGACAGGTTCCGGAGACAGACTATGGGAATGAACTGGAGGGACTAGATGGCTGGGTCTATGGAGTGGGATCCGATACCTGCCTTTATTCAACATTTCACATTGTTGAAATCTACGTCTGGTGGTTTTTATATCCTGGCCCCAAATACACAATTCAACACTTCAACATTGGCGTGAGAGGTTGGGGGTGTCGAGTGGTGCGGCACCGGTTTCACCTTCGTGAGCGAGTAATTTCAAGCTCGGAGTGGGCTTCTCCGCTATAACGACATTAGACACTTCCATTCCAGAGTGTATAGCTCTTACAGAAATTTAGATAACAGCCTATTATTTTTATTTTATTCTGCAAGTGCCACGTATATGTTTAGATATTATTATGTTGAGGTACAAATCCAGGGTGTTTGAAATTACAAGATAGTTCAATTCAAAGATTCGTAAAATAGTGAAACTAAGTAGGTATGGTTCGAGAGATACTGAACCCTCCGAGCACCGTTGGCCCTGTAAGGCTAGAAATTTTTGTAGGGATAAATCATAACACGCTAAGTACAAAAACCAGCGTCTGGCAAGGATCAGCCAGAAAAAAATTAAAAAAAAACTTGAACCTGTAAGCTTGAAATTTTTATATAATTCAGTTCATATATAGTGACGTTTAATAAAAAATTGACAGGCGATTTCGATGAGCGTACCTGCCAGGCGAACCGATAGGTGTGCTATATGTATGAATTAATAATAAACTTTCTTTAACGTCTAAAGATAAAACTACTACTACTACTAAAAATAAAGTAAACGTCAAAGGGGGGCTCCCATACAACAAAGGTAATTTTTAATCAATTTTTTTGTATGGAACACTTTGTGCGCGAGTCCAACTTGCATTTGGCCGTTTTTTTATGCTATGCAGAACCGCCTGTTATTGAACCTACTTACTACAAATATCTTAGACCAACACCTCTATAAATTTCAACTTTACAGAAGAAAGTTTATTTTAATTCAAACATATAGCACACCTTTCGGTTCATTTCTTTCCTCATCGAAATCGCCTGTCAATTTTTTTAAAACTTCAATATATATATGAACTAAATTATTTATAAAATTCAAGCTTACAGGTTTAAGTTTTTTTTTACATTTTCGAAAATGTGGAGTTGGTGACGTGACTGGCTGATCCTTGCCAGGCGATGGTTTTTGTACTTAGCGTGTTATGATTTATCCCCACAAAAATTTCTAGCCTTACAGGGCCAACGGTGCTCGGAGGGTTCAGTATCTCTCAGTCATAGAGTACATTATCTCAGTCTAGTTGCACAGCTGGCGTGACTGGGTTACTTTACTAAGAAACTAGCGCAACGAATAGCCTCAACAGCAACAGCCTCAAATACCAGTTCTAATAACATATTTATGCATTACAAAAGTTATGTGATCTGTATGCAAATGAAAGTGAAATAAATAATGTTGCTGCTGTTGACAATATTTGACATTGTAAAAATGTAATAATATGCGTTTTGTAGAATTTGATGTAGTTTATATATTTTCCATAAATATTTCTCTTGAAGTCCTGAAGAAGAAAGTAAGCAGGCAGGTGTATGATAATAATTTTATAAACTCAATTTAAATATGCTTGCACTCATACACTACACACAGTATACTTACATAAATACCTACATATTTTACTGTGTCGTGGAGGTCATTGTATACATATACACAACACACAAATATTTGTAGGCCATACAAATATTTGTCTGGATTCGGGGATTGAACCCGTTGTCGTCATCGATCGCTGTAATCTAAATCTGGGTCTTCGAATTGGATATACTTACCTAATTTCTATCGAACTAGTGAAAGAAATTGTGAAGCAGCTGAAGCATATAAACACATAATTCGTAAGGTATTAAAGCTTTAACTACTAACTGCCTTAGTAGCCTAGTGGTAGCAGGCTACTACTACTACGCTGGAGGTCCTGGGTTCGATTCCAGGGTCGGGGGCTATCAGAGATAAATCGGTTTAAAAATCCTTTATCTCTGGTTCTATTGGGATTTTTCCATTTTCTGGAAGTTTCCCAGTACCTCGGAGTATGGTTACATGGGCTAAAAACGTAACCGGCGAATCGTGGGTGTTTGCATGTATGCTTGAATGCCTGCATTTACCTCTGCCCTTCGGGGATTACAGGCGTGAAGTTACGTTTAAAGCTTTTCTTATAGAGCGAATATAACCTAAAATCTCTATAATAAGAAATGTAAATGTTGAAAAGATATTGGAATATAGAGGTTGGAAATACGTTGCCGTCTTAAGGTCTACTTAGGATGGCAACGTATTTCCAACCACTATATTTGATGTGAGGCTATTATGGAATGGATTAGTTAATTCAATTAGTTACCTATCATGAATGTCACGTGCAGTACTTTTTTTATATGACGACGGTGGCAAACAAGCATGCAGCTCGTGATGACTGCAGCTTATAGACATCAACACAAAAACCAGAAGTCAATATGTAGATGTCACCCCTGAGACCAAAGTTGTCATGTCTCTGTGATAGTTATTACGGGGGTTATTATAAATCATTTTGTTAATATTAGGGGCATTTTACCAGGCATAGACATGTAATTAGGCATTTCAGAAATAAACACCTGTTTAAAGATTTATTTTTCCTCTTAATGTTACCTACAAGGAACCCTTATAGTTTCGCCATGTCCGTCCGTCTGTCTGCAGCTTAGCTGAGAGACTCTTAGTACTGGAAAGCTGTTGTGAAAAATTTGGCATGAATATAAGTCCATATTGAATCAGGTAACAGTTCATGCTATCTTTCGTTAAACGTAGGTTTAATTTACTTACCCACTTTTTTTCGTGCCAATTGTATGGGAAAAGTTAGATAGGTTTTTACCAAAAAATCTCATAAAAGAATGTTTCGATTTGTAAAATATTAAGATTTAAACATTTTTTTAAGTTGAGTCCTCCCCACCTCCTTTACCAGGTATTCGGACGTGTACAAAATACAAGGTGTAATCGAGATACATTCTTTAGACTATGGTGTAATAGTATATATTATTATTTATAATATTAATAATAATGGCAACCCATTATGCGTCCCACTGCTGGGCATGAGTCTCTCACCTTTTTGGGGGGAGACCTGGGGGGGGTTGGTGGAGATACGGGTTAGTGGCCAACCCGCTGTCGGATGTTTTCGAACCGTTTCGTTTCGTCGTTAAACCTTGTCGGAGGCCCATAGTCGATCAACTTATAAATTTATAAATTATACTTCCAAAACGGAACCCTACATGGCGCGTGTCCGACATGCACTTGGCCCATTTTTAAGGATAGAACAGCAAAATCATATTTTATATATTTATAGTAAGTATAGATTATCTCGATAAAATTATTGTCTTGAGATTTTTTGCTTTACCTAAATAAGTGTATCCGTTTGTCATTCGGCTATTAAACAATTAAGTATTTGGGATTCCCAGCGCGAAATTGTTCCCTCTTACAATGTTAAATGAGGAAACAAGTTTAGGTAGGTACTTCCTATCATCTGCAAGATTGTCACGACTAATCAATTATATTGAAGATACAATTCTTGGATATCTGCATCATAATATTTTCGTGACTTCAATTTATTTTCCTGTTTCTCAAGCTCGATTATAGACAACTAAAATTAGTTTTTTTAAATAACTAGGTACAATAAATAAGTGGTTTGGTTGGAATAAAACTTTGCTTGTGGCTGTAAGAATGATTAAAATCCAACAACTAGGTATAAGACAAGTGTACCTACCTACATATTTTTTGTAATAATTGTTTCACAAATATGGATTCCAATCTGACAAAATGAAGGGTGTCCACACAATAGATATCGAAAATTTTAATAGTGAAAATAAAGTTTTTTTTTTATGACTGAGGTTAATAGGTATATGAGAATTTTTGTGGTGGGCCTGATGGGGGCACCGCACCATTCATAGCGATAATAGCAGGATTTTCAGGCTTTACTTTTTGTTAGTAAAAATTCTGGGATGGACACTAGGCTATTCTGGGATGGGCACTGCCAACCTTATTATGCGTATAATAATTATGCGTTGCTCTCCTGAGGTCTAAGCTGTTACGCCCGATGTATTGGAAATTCGGTCGCAATCACCACATGGAGTAGGTACCTATTCTGTATCTCGGTGGACGTTAATTCAAAAGCCATTTTGTTGTAGGTATATTGCCGTTTTCCTTACCTGATCATAATTATTACGTAACGTCAAAAGTCAAAACAGCAATGTACTGCAAAGTGAAATGATGTCCACCAACATTCATATTACGCCTTCTAATTGGAACATGATAGCGCTGAACATTTTTCTGAATTTAGTGGCACGAAGATAAACGTGGCTGCGTCCTCGAGCTCTGTCACAGAGGCTCTCCCAACCGAATATTATTATAGTATGTGTATGTCAATTATATTTTTTTATTTCTCAGGTGCCATACTAGAATGCGGTTGCGTTGGCAGACGCCATTTCTGGCGCTGAGTGCCATTATTATGATGGTACACACAGCTGCTGTGCCCACCCAGGACACGCTGGTGATCGCAAAGTCTGATGAACAGGTAGGTGCCTATCTACTTAATTTGAATTAAATAAATAACTTCAAATAGTGTCTGTTTCATTTACGCAGTTAATCATGTGTAGTATTGCTATACAGATAACTCTCTTAAATCTATAGGAGGTTATCTATGCCAATACCTGAAATACAAATGTGAAAATTGGTTAACATTTTTTTTATTTTTCTGCCCTCCTTTATAGAATTTTTTGGTAACGTTAGCCTGGTTTAACATTAAGCCTGGGTTGCACCAAGATATTTGTTAAAGTTAAAGTTACTGTTACATTTCACATCCTTCTCTTAACTTTAACAGATTTCTATAACTTTAACTTTAACAAATATCTTGGTGCAACCATGGCTTTATGTTAAACTGTATATTATTTTGCTGCAACCGAACCTTAATTAGATAATATGTTTTGCTAATTAGCTGCCTCGGTGAATTTCGTGCCGCTTTATATAATGGTGACAAAGATTTTACAAATTTGACAGGCTCTTAAACTTTCGTTGGATTTCTACGAATATTTCAAAACTAGAGTTAGCCATATCGGTCCAGTCGTTCTCAAGTTTTAGTGAGACTAACAAATGTCATTAAATTTTTTATGATAATATACATAAAAAATTTACCTTATACATGTTGTAGTGGTTGGTTCACTACAAAATGCTCTTTTAATTATTTTTACTATGAATCTAAAATCTAAACCATTCTCAAAACACATACGATAAAGAATCATCAAAATTGGTCCCGCAGTTAAGGACGAGTTCAGTGACATATCTACACAACGACATTGCTAAGACCCGGTCAAAGGGGTCTGGCACAGGGCACTTCTCGCGAAACTTCCATCCTACGGTCTTCCCGAGAGGCAATGCAACTGGACAGCCAGCTTTCTGTCTGAGCGTTATCTTTCTATAGTCTTAGTTGACTGTCAGCGCTCAGACAGACTACCTATCAACGCTGGTGTGCCGCAAGGCTCTGTGCTATCTCCCACGCTTTTTCATTGCTAGACCGATGATAGTACGGGATATGCACACTACACTAGCCGTGCAAATGCCTCTCGGACACTTATCGAGGAAAGAAGGACTAGACTTGTGTCTGAAATCGAGCACTCTCTGGAGCGGGTCTCGGATTGGGGTCGACTTAATTTAATGCAGTTCAACCCCTCGAGGACACAAGTCTGCACGTTCACCGCTAAAAAAACGCCATGCATTGTAGCACCACAGTTTCAGGGCATTCCGATCGCCGTTGGTAAGAGTATCTGTATCCTGGGCGTTGACATATCGAACGAAGTGCAATTCGGGAGTCACATTGAGTGTAAGACAAAGTTGGCATCCAAAAAGCTAGGGGTGCTTAACAAAGCCAGGCAGTATTCACTTTCACTTCGGGGCAGCTACTACTACTCATACTCATTTGTGGGCGGGAGCCCCCAAATACTAGCTTGGTCCACTTGACTCCCTACAAAAACGCGCCGTTCGTATTGTTAACGATTCAGGACTTACTGACAGGCTCGAACATCTGAGCCTACGCAGAGACATTGGGAGTATGTGCGTGTTGTACCGTCTCTACAATGGTGAGTGCTCTGCTGAACTGTTTGACATGGTGCTACCATCTATTTTCCTACACCGTACTACCCGCCGAAGAGAGAAGATCCACCCACACCGACTGGACACCTGGCAGTGCTCAACGGTGCGGTTTTCACGTTCGTTCTTGCCCAGAACGTGTAAATTGTGGAACGAACTTTCCTCTGAGGTGTTCCCTAGGTGCTACATTAAGAGGTTCTTCAAAAATGGCGTCAAAGGAGTCCTTCAGGGCTGGCAGCGCGGTGGCAACTCCCCTGGTGTTGCAAATGTTCATAGGCAACGGTGACCACTTTCCATCAAGTGGCCCGTCTGTATAAAAAAAACACACGCACACAAACAAAAAGATGAGTGAATGACACAATTTCATTTAGGAATTGAAATGAAAATGAGAATGCAGTCTTTATTTCTTTGTTAATTAGGTATTTAAGTCGAATATTATTAATCAAAATAAAAGAATTGAATACTATTAATCGAAATTTATTTTAAACAGGCAGGTTAATTTTATAAAAAAAATATTTGGACGCTGTTTCCCCAACAACCGGTTGTATAACTCATCATATACCAATACAGCATTGCTGCTAAAAAGTCGTTTGCTGGTACATTTGATGGAAAAGAAGATAGGTATTGTAAAGATACAGTTCTGTAAAGCCCCGAATATTTCGATTTTTTAAGTTGAGTAGGCGTATAAACAAAATAATGTATGTCAATAAAATTAAAACAAACAATCAAGGAACAGCGCCGGTGGCGGGTGGGAAGGTCTCGCTTGCCTGTTCGGCCTGGCACCGTGCTGCGGCGTGTGCGTTGCCATCGATACGCGACGCGCATGCGCAACAAAATTCTTCATAAATTCCTCTTAAATTTTGAGGAAACGGTAGCGGAAGAAGATTTTTTTATTTTAATGTTTGAGGATGCGGAAACTGTTGAGGATCCCAAAATATTGCGGAACTTCTTCATTATGAGGAAGAGGAAGAGGAATCCTCAGCAACCCTACTTGAAATCGCAGCAGCTCAAAGAGATAATTATGTATCTTTAGGTACTTAATTAAGTATATGTTTTTGACTGGTTATTAGTAATTAGTAGACAAATATCTACTTAATACATTCTGGATTGTTAGTGTTCGAAACCATAGTTGGACGATAACAATCCTATTGTGCAAAGAAATAACTACACCCGCTAATTTGTTTTTAAAATCTGTATTAATCTTTTTAGAGCACTGTTTCAACAATTCTGGAAGAGCCGACGACAGAAGAGCCCAGGCCACCGATCAAGTTAACAGACATGGAAGTGGTATCGGAGATCTCCATGCGATATGCGCGCACGACGGTGGAGACGCGCGTGCGTAACCCGGCTAAGTACGCTCAGGAGGCCACGTTCAGGCTTCTTCTGCCGGAAACCGCATTCATCAGTGGATTTGTCATGTACGTCTTACATCATTCAGAGAGAATTTACATTAAAAATGCAATAAAATATGCGTGAAGCTAAAGATATTGTATCTATTAAAAACCAGCTTATGTTACCAATAGATGTCGTTGCACAAGCATGAAGATATAATAAAGATGGAGACAACACTCGGAAAGCCTGAATAAACTAATCTAACAATTTGAAGCGCGACAAAACTATCGTTACCCTAGTCAATATGGACCACATTAACTGGGATAACGACGAACCTGACGAAACACTTTCTCTTTTTAATACGTGTTAAATTTAACAAGATGTTGATACCACAGAATCGAAACATAGAGGTTGACTTAAGCTGTTGTTTAAAGTGTTGCCCGCTTATTTTCCGTCAGCTTCATGACGAGGCGGTATGACAAAATGTGAAGGAGAAACTTAAGCCAAATGTGCTATATAATGGCAGTTTTGGCTTAGGGGTAGAACGATTGGACTAGTGTTACAGAGGGTGGAGGGGGCTAGGGGAGATGCCTGCATCTGCAAAATAATAGCTACGCCACACCTTACACACAGCAATTGATAGGTTGACTGCCAAAAAAATTTATGATTTTGTGCCGTTGACATAATTTTTCTACACGGACGTGACTTGAAGCAGCTAACTGACCCGCTAACAAAGTACGTTGTGTCGTCGCGTCGACGCGGCGGGTTTGATATGTAGAATATAGGCTCATTTACAAAACAAGGCACGTAGTTATTTCTTAGGCTGGAGCGCCTTCTGCGCTCACCGATTGCCCGGTGAAGTAAACCAGTGCCGTCTCGAGACATGCCGCATACATAAGCCCGACCTAAAAAAAAAGTAAGGCATCCGATCTCCTGGTTCGGGCTAACAGCGAAAATATCTGATCGTTTTCCAAATGGGTCATTTGGAAAATATATTATATTATCGCTGATATTTTCGCTGTTTAATGATTTTTACATTTCTGTTCAAACATAGTTTGCGAGTTCCATTCGTGTTATCATGGACTTCCAGTAGGATTGTGTATGTATCCTATATATATGTTCTATATATAGGTACTTTTATATATGTTCTTACACTGTGTTTCAGGACTCTCAATGGTAAATCATACAAGGCTTACGTAAAGGAAAAAGAGGAAGCCAAGAAGATATACACTGAAGCGGTGTCTCAAGGGATAGGCGCTGCTCATATTGCTGCCAAGTAATATACATTTTTTTAAATCTTTTAAACTGAGAGATATGTATGTAGATGCCGTCGTTGTAGTGACCCCTAAGCTGTTATACCCGTCTGCGGGTAATGACGGGGACATTGTAAGCATTATTTTACCTAATCGGAACATATTTGGTAGGTACCGTCACACCAACACTGTCATTTAACGGTAGATCCTTTAGTGTCCTTAACTTTCTTCACTGTAGACAACAAATAACTCTTTTAGTACCTTTTCACAAGAGCCGGTCGCAGGGTTGCCGCCGCCGACTGTCCGGTAACATATTCAGGTCATATTTCGCCGGTAAATGTGAAAGTTAAAGTACATGGCCATACACTTAGCCGCCGAATATCCGGCGGCGGCTACCCGGCAACCGGTTCATGTGAAAAGACATTTAGGGTATATAGTAGAGTCTTGTCTACAAATCTCACAGCATTTGGACCCAACTTATCAAACTAGGATGAGTAGATCAAGGCTACGTGGCTCAAGCCACCCGTACCTGATGAAGTTGTTGATTGCCGAGTTGCCTTCCTCCACGGAGTTACAAACCTTTAATTTAACATCTTAGTAATGGTTGCCTTGCTAAAAGTTTCAACCTCAATTGTGGCTAGCCACGTTAAGATTCCGAATCGGCAGGCGCTCATCATCATTAACGTTAATTCATTGTGTTCAGGGCTCGTGACTCGAATCATTTCACTGTGTCGGTGAACGTGGAGCCTAATACCACAGCAGAATTCAATCTCAAGTATGAGGAGTTGTTGGAGCGTCGTAATGGCGTGTACAACCACGCCATCAATCTTCACCCGGGCGTGCTGGTGCCCAAGATGAACGTCATCGTCAATATCAAGGAGACAGAGAAGATCACGCTGCTCAGAGTTCCCGAAATGAGAACAGGCAATGAGATAGATGCCACCGAGCAGGACGCACGTGAGTTTATTTACGTAATATACAACTACATTACCTGTGCATTTGGGTACGGAAGAGGAAGGGCTGATATTTCATAGATTTATCCGGTCAAATAAGACATTCGAAGATACATAAATTCGCTATCAGCTGAAAATAAGTAAAATTGTTCAAAACACAATTATATCTCGTAACGTGGCTTTTATTTATGCTGTTTTTATAGATAATTTTATGATCTACAATTTATGGCTGAGGTCAAAGATTCCTCAAATATCTTTGTCTGAGGTAATTTTACGTTAAAACATGCCTACTGTTTTGAAGAAAATCGCGAAAGACCCATTTTTTTTTCTTTGACTTCGAGTTTTTTTTTTCCTTATCCGGAACTATGGGGTATTTTGAAATAATGTTTGTAAAATTGTGTTTTGAACAATTTTACTTATTTTCAGCTAAAAGCGAATTACTGTATCTTCGAATGTCTAATTTGACCGGACTAACAATAACTGTAAGGAAAACAATACGTACTTACATTTTTTTTTGGAAATCTGCTTTCGATATGGTCATATAAGCCTTCTGATCAAAAGCCTCTCCCAAAGATTGCTACAACAAACTGGCCCTGGACCGCTCTCATTCAGTGAATTCGCCTTCGACAGATCGTCCGTCCACCTTGTCAATCAAAACAAAATACCTTGCATGGCATGCCTAAGGCATTTTGTTTTGATTAATAACCTCAATACTTATACATATATTCAAGTAGGATGTAGGGAATAAATCAAGATCCTGTAGGCTACGTACAGGTCTGGATGCACCCAATTGACTTAGGTATATGGTACTTACAGTGCCATGGACTAATGAGACTAGATAGCGTGATATTCCATTTCGCCGTTCTTGCTTGTACTAATTTAGTAGTCCAATTTCTCTTTTAGTTTCACAACATGTTTGGGATTCAGATTTAAAGAAGCATTTCGATCTTGTAATTAAGCAATAACATTTGTAAAGCCGCTATAATTTAAACTTGTGTTAAGAGTAATTTTTATAAGTTGCATCGCCAATTCACAGAAAATACCAATGCCGTTATCAAGCGTGGTCATGATGAACGTACTGCGAAGATTACCTTCACACCCGACCTCGACGAGCAAAAGAGACTGATCCGGCTATATGCGGTAAGTCAACATGATTACAATAAAAAATAAGAAATTTATGTCATACAATTTTTTTTATTTTATTTGGAGGCTTTTGTCCACTGGAGGATATGTCAGCCCCATCATATTCAAATCTACAGTATACACACTATACACCTATTCATTGAGAAAGACACTTATTTATGTAATGATATAATACCTAGTTATGATTTTGCTGCATCACTAAATGGTTGTCCTAATCAAGCTGTTATTGCTCTTATTTCATACCTATTGATTTCATCATTTTTATTTGATAATCCGGGTGGGTGAAGTAAAATTTGGATGGATAAAACCATCACGGATCTCTAAGGAAAACACGTTATGTTGTGCATACAATCTCAATACTTATACAATGTGTAAAATAATGAAGTAATAATAATAAATGGTGTAAATACATAGTATGCACTATCAATTGTCAAACTATCGACATCCACAGCGCTATTGTTATTTTCCATACTATGTTTATCTATACTTATAATAAAACTGTAGAAGTTCAAATTCTGTACAATGAAATAATTGAAAAAATAAATACCAGGGGATGTTACTAGATCGATACCGAACACAAATATGTGATTAGAAAATGTTTTGTCTGTCTGTCTGTTTGTCAAAGCATCACACAAAATCTACCGGTCCGATTACGATGAAACTTGGTATATTTATACTTTAACCTTTGGCGCACAACACTGGGTACTTTTTATCCCGGAATGTACGTTTGTCTGTGTGTTTGTGCACGCGAATTTCAGAAATGGCTTATCCGATTTTTAGTTTTTACTAATATATTGTGGTAAGTTTCACTTAACATTTACTGTTTGTTTGTCAATCAGTTCAGAAATAAAAAAGTTACGACAATTAAAAGAATCATATCGAATATTTTTAAACTATTCTCAATAAATTTTTTTAGGGTTCCGTATCTAAAAGGTAAAAACGGACCCTATTACTCATCCTCCGCTGTCTGCCTGTCTATCCGTCCATCCGTCTGTCTGTCCCCAGGCTGTATCTCATAAACAGTGATAGCTAGAAATCTAAAATTTTCACAAATTATGTATTTCTGTTACCGCTATAGCGACAAAATTGAATACTAAAAATAAGAAAATGAAAATATTAAGGGGTCCAAGGGGGCATACAATAAACGTGTTTTTTTTCGTATATTTTTTGCTCGATATCAATAACGGTATCAAGTATACACTTAAAATTTTTACAGAATTTTTAGGTCTTATGTTGTATATGTATTACCTTCCAACAAACGAAATTTTTATGTCATTTTTTGTACGGAATCCTTCGTGCACGAGTTCGACTCGCACTTGGCCGGTTTTTCTCTGTTAGTAACATTAAGCATACCGCATAGCAGCGTCCCGGCATAAAACAATCTCCGCTATGATCACCATTCAGCATGCCAAGCGTGGCAATTATGGCGTATTCTTTCCTTATGACGCACAACACTTTTAGGAGCATCTTCGGGAAAGGCTTTGTCCAGCGGGGACGGATGGACGTCTTTCAGATGTGATTATGATGATGGTGATGGTGGTGGTGGTGGTGGCGTTGGTGTCGTTGGTGGCATAGGTGTTGTTGGTGACTCTGGTGGTGGTGTTGGTGGCGTTAGTGGTGCTGGCGGTGGTTTTACTGGCGGTGGAGGCATTGGTGGCGTTGGTGATGTTGGTGGTATTGTTGGTAGTTTTGGAGGCGTTGGTGGCATTGGTTGTGGTGGTGGTGGTGGTTTTGGTGGCATGATTGATAGGAGAAAAGCCTTTTCTTATACTTAGTTTACCGTACCAATCATATTCTACACAAGGACAAATCATGTCGTACAAAATCAAAGCCTAACCTGCACATGGCACATGGCCTCTAATTTCACCATATTTGCTTCGACTGCTCTGTTCATACATTGCCGGTTACACTTCAGTCATTTAAACTGTCGTCGATGATTAAGCAGTAATGTAGAACAATTATGCAGTCGAAGCTTCGTATGTTGAATTTAGAAGCTAACTGGAACAAGGATAGCATTAGAGTAGGAACTACCCTTTTTATATAATTTTTTAAATCTTCGATTGTAATACTTACTAATAAAAAAAAAAACGGTCTAGTGCGAGTCGGACTCGCACACTGAGGGTTGCGAACCAACTTGTTGTCGAAATAACTAACTATAAATATTTCGGCACTTTTGACAATGACATCCTTGCGGCTTAGCGATTCATACACGACTAAGAGGAAAGTGTGCTTAGATCGCATCTAAGCACACTTTTGCCGTTCCATAAACAGCGCATAAACGCGGTGTCCTTGTGTAGAATGTCATTGTTACCATACCTACGCGCGACGGGCGGCATGAACGGCGTCGCGAATGCGCAGCGATAAAAGACGCCGGCGCGCCGGTGGCACGGTGAGCGCGGAGCAATGCATGCGCTACAAACTATAGTAAAGTTCCATTTGGACCTTATTATTATTATATTTTTTTAAGTGTTATGGCATTGCTATTACGCTTATTGCCAGTGTCTAGTAAAACGATATTTCGTATTCGTATAAAAACAGCGTTAAAGTTAGAATCAGTCAGTCAGTTAATTATCAGTCAAAATCAGTCAGAGTCACAGTCAGTAATTCGAGTAAAGTGATGGCTACTTAACCAGAACATGAAGTTTTGGAGGCAACCTGAAAAGCCCTGTTTTGGCACTGTTATTCCATTTCAATAAACACGGGCACTGTAATAAACCTATATCAAACAAAATGCCACCAACTTTATTTAATATAACTCAAAAATACACCAAGAAAATGAAATAAAATAGAGCACCACACGCTTCTCTCAAGGTTCCCGCCAAAACTCCACCTTATTATTGGACACAAATAAAATAGGTAAAAAAAATACGTTAGGTTAAAAAAAGAACGATTTACCGTTACGTAATTCCACAGACCAATCAGCCTTCTTTCTTCTATAGACTGACCCCCTTATTCATAAACGTATTTTAGCTAAAGTGTTGCTAATCTCTCCTTTGTCTTTTTCTATGCTGCATATTTGACAATGCAACTGACAAAGACAAAGCATTCTATAGCTAAAACGTATCTAATGTACGTTTATGAATAAGGGGGTGAGAATGTTCAATTTATTGCATACAATTCGTTCTGTCAACTCCCTGAAGGCAGACGAAGTGGGACGTTGCGTTCTAATTTTTAAAATCATAATATTTCAAAATCATAGGGATGGCTAACAAACTTCGTTTATATCGAAATATGGCAAAGTTTTTTGAACTGCTGAGGAAATGGGACTATATTGTTAACAGATTTTCGTTATAATATAATACGACAAAAAAAATAAAGAAAATGTTTTATTTTGGATAAGTTTCTACATTTTTCCAGATAACTACTTATGTGAAGTCATTAAAAATTAAAAAATACGTACAGCGAATAATATTAAATAAAAGCACATAGGGCATAGTAAATTAAAATCATCATGATAATAAAATTTCACATTTTAGTTGTAAATTTTGTAAATATATTAACACATTTACTTCACACGTCATTTTAAGTATCAAATACTTTTCCACATTTAAGTTGTACATTTTGTAAGTAAGTAAGCCAGGGTTGCACCACGACATTTGTTAAAGTTAATGTTACATTTCGCACCCTTCTCTAACTTAAAGAAATCTGTTTAATCCACATTACTGGAATTTATTAGGTATTTACCTGTTCATTTAATACATTTTCATAGAAGTTATCCTTTTCTTTAAATACCGCGGTCTTTCACGAATGTTTTTTAATTTTTTGTTTTTGTTGATCACTTTGTAATTATTAAATATATAATATATTCATTATCATAATGAATGTAGCAAAAAATATATTACTGAAGATTGGCTGTTAAGGACATGAATCCGTGGCCGTAAAACAATTTAAGAAAAAGAGAGACCTATCCACAGACCAACAACATAGGATCTATCCAACGATATAAAAAACGGAAAAAAAAATTACGCTTTACATGTAGGGGAGGTATCCTAAATATTTTTTAAATTTTTTATTCTACCACTTTGTCGGCGTGATTAAGGTGCATACTTGTGCCAAATTGCAAATCTCTAGTACCAATAGTTTTTGCGCTCAACCGCGGACGGACAGACAGACAGACGGACATGGCTAACTGGGAAAAAAAAACCTAATAAATTCTAGCTGACCCAAAGTCAAACTCTCTTAATTTTTGCTTAGTGGCTATAGATGTGTGAGGTCTAGCGTTATCATGATGAAACACCACACCCCTTCTGTTGATCAATTCCGGCCGCTTTCTCTCAACTTCTTGCTTTAATCTCATCAGTTGTTCGCAGTAGAGTTCAGAATCGATAGTCCTGTCTGGTGGTAATAGCTCATAATGAATAATGCCCTTCCAATCCCACCACACACACAACATCACCTTAATGCGGTTTCGCCACAGTCTGTGGAGTCTGACCGGCCTTTGACCACGACCTTTTTCGCACATTCTTGTCGTATGTGATCCACTTTTCATCACCAGTTATCAGCTTCTTCAAAAATGATTCGGTTTCATAACGTCGTAATAAAGAATCACAAATGAGTACACGGTTCATTAGGTTTCTTTCAGTGAGCTCGTGAGGTACCCAAATATCGAGCTTTTTTTTGTACCTAGCTTTTTTCAAATGCGCCAAAACTGTTTTGTGATCAGTTCTCAGTTTTTCAGCTACGTCGTAACTACTGATATGTTGATCTTGCTCCACTTTTTCAAAAATGGCATCCATTTTATCCGTAATAGGGCGACCAAAGCGAGGTGCATTTTTGACATCAAAATTTCCGGATTAGAAACGCTTAAACCAAATTTGTGCTACTCTCACAGACACTGCACTAGGTCCATAAACATCGCAAATTTTGTTCGCTGCTTGCGTTGCATTTTTACCTTTTTTGTAGTAAAATTTTAAAATGTATCGAATTTCTTTATTAGATTCACTCATCTTGACAGTACGAAAAACAAATGAAAATCACACATTTGCCTAATTTGAATTTGGAATTATGTTCTTTAAAATTTTAACTTTCAATGATACCAAAACCAGCCAGATACAAATACTACAGCCAAAGAGATTTTATTACAAGTTCATACATACTATAATGCGAAAAGACTTTTTCCCCAACCTTACATCAAAGAACAAATATCGACCAGCGTAATTTGAGCTATATCATTTATTGATTTATTATGTGTATTATAATACTGACCGGTGGAAAGAAATACCATCCCTTTTTTTAATTAGAAGTGTAAGTGGTTTTACTGCACCATTTCACACTACAACTCGGCATTTTATGTTTTTTTTATTCGTTTTATTTTTGAAAATTTTATGTACTCTCAGGTCACGGACGTGGTTGGTAATAAATGAACAATTTAAGATGGCGGATAATATAAGCTAGATTTAGCGTATGCATTGTCAGAAACCCTTCGCCATACATGCGGTGTCTGTTGGTTCCATAGTCGATGCGTAATTCACATCATAACGTAACATAAATATGATTTACCTACGATCGACTAAATCACGGGTAACTGACGTCATATTTACACTTTTCACATCAAGGTGAAAAGTATACCTACCTAACTTTTCACGTCAAACTTTTGTCAAAGTTTTATCACTTAATGACTTAAAAAGTTAACGTTTACTAAAGGAACACATTTCAATAAAATGAAACTATAGGTACTTACGCAGTAAACTTTAACAGTAACTCTATTTTAATAGATTTTTAAATTAATAACATATTTTTTCTTCTTTTATATAGGATAAATCCAAAGAATCTGCTGATGGTACAAAGGACGGTATTCTTGGACAATTCGTGGTGCAGTATGACGTGGACCGTCCCAAAGGAGGGGAGGTTCTGGTAAGTAACGACCTACTTAATTAATCTTCAATCTGGCGCTTTTTTGTCAATGTCCTAACAGGCCTTGTCTGACTGATTATATTATTATTATATCAACACACGACCTAAATCGTTGAAAAATATGAAGTCACACAAGTACGGGCACTCGTGTGATGTGTGTGTCAATCAGCTAAAATAAATAACATACATAAAAATATAATACCTTTATATGCGTACACTCATAGCCCCATACCTGTTTCGTGGGTGTCGTTGTTCACTCAAAACACATACCTACTCAATCATCAGAAACATGATATTATAATGTAGGCCATACAAATATTTGTCCTGGTACGGGGATCGAGTCCGTGAGCCCCGGTTTAAACGGTTGTCACACACGTTGGATCAACTATAGTTAATTAAAGATAGGGGCTCCGCAGAATACATGGGACTGTTGTAGATTACTGGTTGATTATCAAACTTTAGGATATGCTGTAGTTGACAGCCTATTATCCAGATATTAACAGCCGCCATACGTCTAGTGTCCGACTTAGACCGGCTAGGGAAGGTATTTATAAGCAAGAAACAATTTATTTATAAGCCAGAGGTGAGAGCTGATACCGTAGGGCGGACGAGACGGAGCCCAGTTCTCTCGGAGGAAATTGAGTTGGTGATTTTGACACTCAGTAACAGCTCGGAACAAGCTGCTCTGCCCTGTTATGTCCCTTTACTTCAAGCCGTTTACAAATGTATGTAAATGTACGAGAATAAGTCACATTTAATTGCTAAATTGCAGGTAAACGATGGGTACTTCGTGCATTTCTTTGCACCCGATGACTTGACGCCATTACAGAAACACGTTGTGTTCGTGCTTGACACGTCGGGCTCCATGATGGGCAGGAAGATGGAGCAGTTATTAGAAGCCATGCATGCTATACTCGATAAGCTAAACGATGGAGATTATTTCAATATTGTGGACTTTGACTCGAATGTCAGGGTGAGTTTTTTTAATGTTATCCCTTCGGGCATGGACTACGAGACCGAAGTGACTCCAGCTACGAGTAGCTGTCACCCTCTTCACTCTTGGCGACGGTGAGAGAAAACTACAGGCCATAGACATCTGCACAGAAACTGATGGTCAAAATGAGGCCTAAGCTGGCTGTGTCACTGCATCATACATTACCATCTAATCGGAACGCTTATCAGTTTAATGTTCATTGAGCTTGCGTATGGCGTCCATTAGACGATAGGTTTTGCTATCAGTTTAACCACATTCACGGTTGTAATTGACCGATAACCTACCATGTAAAGGGGTGACTGATGGGTAAATTATTCTATTCACCAATCATCAGTCAACCATCACTCATGATTGATGGAATTGAATGACGCTTGCATGAGAGTGTGTAATGGACGCCTAAGTTAGCGCTTTTGTCACTTATCCATAACTCACACACCTACAGTATATTACTGTAGCACTGTTATTCTATTTCACTATACACGGGCACTGTAATAAACTTATATCAAACAAAATTCCACCAACTTTATTTAATACTAGCTGTGCCCGCGACTTCGTCCACGTGAGAAAAAATATGATTGTTCAGTAACCCGGAAGAAGTCGTGGGCGCAGCTAGTAGAAAAGAAGCCTAAATTACTCCTTATTACATCGGCTATCTGCCAGTGAAAGTCCCGTCACAATCGGTCAAGCCGTTCCCAAGATTAGCCCCGCCAAACAAACGGACAGACAGACAAAAATTTGTAAAAAATGTTGTTTTGGTATCTGTACCGTCTATACCTACATGTCATGTGCATTTAGTAAAAAGCGGTTATTTTAATATTACAAACAGGCACTCCAATTTTATTAATTTGTATAGATAACTCAAAAATACCCCAAGAAAACGAAATAAAATACGAACTACACGCCTCTTTCAAGGTTCCCAGACCCAGACGACAAGGTTTCAAGACTCCGAAAAGAAATCTTTATTATATCTTTTTCAGGTACAAGACGTAGTACGAGGTGAAACTAAAAAATCTAAAAACTATTGGGAAACAGTTGATAGTGTAGAATTAGTGGCGCCGTCAGAGGTGACACCGGAAAACATCGCCAAAGCAAAAGCTATAGTGTCGGGACTCGAGGCTTACGGAGGTGAGATGAGATATTTTCACCAATTTTATATGTACTATCTTGTATGGTGTAGTATCTGTGGTATGGTGGGAATGTCCAGCGTTAAATCGAGTTCGAGAAAATAATAACGGTGAAAATAACCTTGTACTTTTTTAATTGAATAAACTTTTGTGATGATTGCAGCCTATAGACATTCACACATAGACCAGAGTGAAATAAAATAAGCGTTCAAAGTTCTACTCTAAGTCAAAGTAATGTCGTAGTGTTGTGTAGTGGTTTGTGAATATTGCCCCGTAGTGGCATTTAATAATTGCGTGTACCAACCGTCAGTATCCAACAAGTTTTTTTTTATGTAAGGAAGGTGGTAAACAAGCATGCAGCACACCTGCGTCCTATAGACTACATAAAAACCAGAGGTGAAAATGCAGATGTGTTGCCACCCCTGAGACCTAAGATGTTTCTGTGATAGTTATAACGGAGTCATACATTACCATCTAACCGGAACACGATAGTGCTGAACACTACCATTTGGCGGCAGATAGAGGTAATGCGGTGGTGCCTACGCCCGTGAGCTCCGTCAGAATCAGAATCAGAATCAGAAACTCATTTATCCATTTAGGGAGACAGGCACCTCTTATGACACGTCAAAAACAAACAAAATAAATAAAAGTGAATAACAATTGATATACATGTCAACAAGATAAAAATATATGTAAAGTCAAGAATATCACTGAGATAAAACTAAATGTAATAAACTAATGTAAAAAGTATATCAGTAGAATGTCTCATTTCCCCTTTACAAACTGATAACAAAGAGTAAAAAGAAAAGAAAAAGAGTCATTCTTTGTCATTCACCGCCAAAGTTCCAAAGGCCAATATGATCTGAGAAAAACGTGCCAGAAAAAACTCAGTCGGCTCTTTTAAAAATATCTCTTAATAATCTTGTTTACAATTTTTCATAATTTAAACAAACTTAAAATTAACAATACCTATAATATCAACATTACACTTTTATTATTACATTTAACACCCTTGTGGAGCTAGATCAGCTTTAGCCAAACATTTCTATCCTTGAGATAGTCCTCGAGTTTATAGTAAGCCTTTTTACTTAGAGTGCGTTTAATTAATGCTTTGAATTTACTATCGGTGAGTTCAGCAATCCCGGATGGGATCACGTCACTAGAGCTCTACCACCAGTAAATAGAAATATTGCACATCGACCTTAGGAAGGACATAGGTGACGTTTGTCGACCATTTTGATCAAGTTTTGACCAATACCGGACTATCAGTGCTTACGTAGGCAGTGCGCAGTAGAGATAATGCTCTACGAAGTCGAAACTAGTCGATTGTCTCTTTCGTAGGCTCGATGTGCAATATTCCTTGCTTGGTACTGTACTGTGATTGACAGTATGATTCCACATGTGTTTATAATTTTTAAATAAAAAAACTGTCGTATGAGATATTTGTATGGATTAGGTATAGAAAAAATATGTGTACTAATGTTAATTAGTTTAGTTTTTTTCCCGAGTGGAACGCGTTGAAATTCTTTATATGAAATCGTAAGAAATCGAGCACACCAGCTCGCGTCGAATCACCCGAATCTAGTCAATCCTTCATTTACCGACTGCCAAAGGAGGAGGTTCTCAATTCGTCCGGACCTTTTTCTTTTTTTTTATGTATGTTCACCGATAAATTGAAAACGCCTGTACCGATTTGGATAATTTTGGTTTTGTTTGAAAGGGTGTGCTTCACAGTTGGTCCTATTGTAACCATGTCAATGTGTGATGATGGGATCCTGGAGAAATCGAGGGAACTCTTCAAATTTCATAGCACACTTGAAACATTTTCGATGTTTTTTATAATTATAACTAGCTGTACCGGCTAACTTCGTATCGCCCTAGAAAATAAAAAAAAATGTCCAAAAATGTTATGAAAAATTGATGTTGGCCGATTCTCAGACCTACGCAATATGCTCACAAAATTTCATGAGAATCTGTCCAGCCGTTTCGGAGGAGTATGGCAACGAAACTGTGACACGAGAATTTTATATATTAGATATTCCGTGTCTTGTGGCCGTATACCTCACAGGTGGGCCCATTGTCACCATGACAAGATGTGGTGTTGGGATCTTGGAGAAATCGAGGGAACTCTTCAAATTTCATAGCACACTTGAAAGGTTTTCGATATTATATAATGTTCCGTGTGTTTGATTTCGGAAGGCACAATTTGATGAAGTGGAAATGATGACGAAGACTATATATGGTACCTTCTTAGTTGAAATACCTACTTTTACTGTAGTAATACTAATAATAGTTACACGTCTGTTTAAAACATTGTTATTATAAACCGCGATTGTTCGAAAACGCCTGTACCAATTTGGTCGTTTTTTTGTTTGTAACTACCTGTGAGGTATACCCAATACCTCACAGGTAGTCCCATTGTCGTCATGTCAAGATGTAATGATAGGATCCTGGAGAAATCGAGGGAAATATTCAAATATCATAGCATACGACACAGCATTTTGACGACCCGGTTAGTCCAGCAGTGTGAGATGACCGTTTGATTCGATGATGATGGAGGTGATGATGATGGAGGTGACGATGATGATGGAGGGGTGATGATGGAAGTGTTGGTGATGGAGGCAATTATGTTGTATGTGATGATGATAGAGGTGATGATGATGAAAGTGATGATGATAAAGGAGATGTTCATATTATTGTGCGTGTCATGATCATCATCACCGTCATAATCATCATCATCTTCATCATCACCTCCATCAACATCATCATCATCACCATGTCTATCATCAACCCCATCATCTTCATCACCACCTCCATCAACATCATCACCACCACCACCATCACCATCATCACTCCAGCCGAAAGATGTCCACAGCTGGATAAAGCCTACCTAGAAGATGTCCACAACAGTGTTGTGCGTCATAAAGGAAGAGCCATAGTACCTGCTCAAACAATCTATCACTACAGTTGCGGTTAGCGAGTTTTTCAAACATTACAAAACTATCTATCTTAATAGGTTTTATCACTACACTTTGAATTTGCCTTATGCTTGACTGCCTAAAAACCAGCTACTGGAATTGATAGTTTTTGAAATCGCTATTAGAATTCAATAGCTAGTTTCGTTTTGCCATTACAGAAAAGCCGCCATTACTCGTACACACCTCTAGAACTGATGATTAAGACTATAGATAGTAGTAGTAGTAGTTAAAATACCTACTTTTACTGTAATACTTAATACTAATAATAGTTACACCACTAAAAAGCAGAAAATAAATTATTTTAAAATTAAAAAAACCGCCTTCAAAAAAAATTAAAATCTGAATAGACAAAAAACACTAAAAAGCGAAAAATAAACTTAATTAGATCATTTCATTTTAAGGGAATAAACACGTAACCTATTAATTATAATAAGACAATTACTTTAATATGGGCTACGTACCTACCTACTCATAGGTTTGAAGTCGGTGCCGAGCCAATACTGCGGCCCGCGAGTTAGGACTAATGTTGTGTTGTTGCAGTGTTATCAAATGCGGCTATTTGAATCGCAGTGAAATAGGCTCTAAATTTTTTTATTTAACTTGGCACCGACTTCAATCCTATGAGTAGGTACGTAGCCCATATTAAAGTAATTGTCTTATTATAATTAACAGGTTACGTTTTTATTCCCTTAAAATGAAATGATCTAATTGAGTTTATTTTACAAGTAGGTTGGTGATCGCAGTGTCGGTAGTTTTATCGGGATGCTGCTGCGCTACCCGCGGTATTGCACTTACGGCACTTACTACCGACCTATTCGAACAGTTTGACAGCCATTTTTCGATTGACTGATAGCACTAGCGGAAGAAGTATCCTGCACTATCGGAAGAATTCTCCTCCATTAGAGAGCGGTAGGATCGTCAATACTACACTTTCAATAGTAAATTCTTAGATAATGTAAATTCTAAATGAATAAGGATGACGTCATAGCAAACGTTTAGACGTAAAGTGGGATTTTTCTTTTAAAATCTTGCTAATTTATATTTGCAGGAACTAACATCGCTAGCGCTTTGGATGTCGCTGTTAAACTAGTTCAGAAGGGCATAGAAAAAAAGAAGACAGAGCTTAAATCTGCCAGCACTACATCTGCAACTGAAACCAGCACTGAAGCAGCTGCAACTAGCACTGTAGCCACGACCAATAACAATACAGTGGCAGAAGTTGACGGTAATAATATATTTTCTATTTACGTAATTTGTGTACAAGAGTGAGATTAATTTATTCTACAATTAACTTAAGGACTTTGAAAAATAATGACTTTAAAACCAGATACCTATTTGCTACACTAAAAATATAGTGATATATAGAAAAATATCGTGCAAAATGCACGATTAAGCCAACAGCATGCACGGGTTCTTTATTTATGCTTGTAATTTAGAAGTCGGATATGCATGGTTCTTTATTTATGCTTGTAATTTAGAAGTCGGATAGCCTGATACGTTTAATACCATGTCAATGAACGAAATTCTTTCTGCTCCGTGATTGTATTTAGCTGTAATACTAAACTGTACCTATGACTTGATTTTTTTTACATCAGTTTCTTTTGGATTTTCTCTCTATAAGAAGGCTTGCTTACATTTTAAAACGTTGAATGATACAGATGCACCGGAGCCAATTGTGATCTTCCTGACTGACGGCGACCCCACCGTGGGCGACACGGACCCCACGCGTATTATCAATCACCTCACCGAGAAAAATTATGGTCCCAAAAAGGCTTCCATATTCTCCTTAGCTTTTGGTAATGTATTTTATATACTCACCCCCTTATTCATAAACGTATTTTAGCTAAAGTGTTGCTAATATCTCCTTCGTCTTTTTCTATCCTGGACAATATACGTTTATGAATAAGGGGGTTAAAATATTGTTAAGGCTTATTTTTATTTTATTCTATTACTTGTGTGCTTATCTATACATTTTTTGTTGAATAAGAGGAATAATATAAAGAAGCTCCTTTTTTTAGGAATAAAATAATTTGAATAAGTTTATATTAGAAATTAAAGAAAAAACGGAAAAAAAATTACTTCGGGCAGTAATCGAACCTGCGACGTAAGGATAACCAGTCCAGCCGTTTTAACACCAAGCTACCGAAGTCCCAAACCGATGGGTCAAGTTTTGCTTTCCCCTTTTTATTTTTATCCGATTTTAGGGTCGGCGAACGTCATCCATTGATAACTAATTAATTGCTATACAACCGATATGATAGACTTTGCAGTTTATACAATATCGTTAAGTTTGTATTGGTCGTATACCCAAGTCATCAATTAGTTACTTGTGTGAGTTTTTTTCTATGTTATGGAAGTGGCAAACAAGCTTGCAGTTCACATCGATGTTAAGTGATGACTGCAGCCTACAGACACCCACACAAAGATCAAGGTCAAAGTACAGATGCGTTACCACTCCTGAAGCCTAAGGTGTTTATGCCTCTGTGCCGGAAATTACAGGGCCGTACATTACCACCTGACCGGAACACGATAGTGCTGAACACTACCATTTAGCGGCATGTTTATAGATAATGCGGTGGTGCCTACGCCCGCGAGCTCCGTCACTGGAGCTCTACCACCAGTAAGTTGGGTTATATTTAATTTTGACTCCCCACACCCAGGTGGAATTTGGTGTTCTCCTATACATACGATTAACGCTAAAGTACCTGTCTAGTGTCTAGTAATTATTTTTTCAATATATCGAGTTGACGTCCTGTACAATTTGATCGATTTTGAGTTTGGGTAATGAATGAATCCCTTCACAATGTGGTGGCAGGTGAGGACGCGGACCGCAAGTTCCTACGCAAGCTGTCGTTGCGCAACGCGGGCTTCATGCGGCACATCTACGAGGCGGCGGACGCGGCGCTGCAGCTGCGCGACTTCTACCGCCAGGTCGCCTCGCCGCTGCTCGCCGATCTGCATTTCGTCTACCCCAAGGACCAGGTGACCAATTAGTCTAGCGTCAGCTCCACAAAATAATGCCACCGACGTAAGCTGACTTTCCATGGTCGCTCTGTCGCACGTGAAACAGAAATCGTGTGCGAAAGTTGTTGGAAGAGAAAGGGAATGTTCATGCGTTCTACTGTTATCGTTTCTAATTTAACTTTTTAAGCTTTTTTTGCTCTTTCCCTTACGAGTGAAAGAACTTTAGCATAAATAAATAATCACATGAAGGTAAACGCGCACGATGCTCGCAAGAATTCCATCGTGCAATTCTGCACGCTCCTGGGAACGCGTAATAGAGTGAGCGTATACAACACTTTTGTAGGTTTGTTAGTCTCTGTCGTGCGATTGGGTGCCGTGATAGAGATTCGGTCGGGAGGACATGTGCTTTGGTAATATTTTAGTAGTCTACGCTGTGGTCCAGGTTTGGATTCCCAGTAGTCCACTTCCATAGATTTGTTTGTCTCTCGATCAGCTGCCTTTCGCACCGCGTGATTTTTCGCTGTTCCCTAGTATGTGCAAGTGGAAAAGTGGAAATGCTATAAGGATTTTAAAATTTTTTGGCAATATCTCAAAGACACCATCGGAATTAGGTAATGTGGCCATCAATAGGCTCGTCACCGATTATTTAGGACGTAAAACGTAACCGTAACTGGCAAATCGTGGGTGTTTGTATCACTGGGGAGAATAACGAAGTAATGTTTGTGTATTCAGATAAAGGGGGACTCGTTGACCAGGCACCAGTTCCGCACGTTCTACGCGGGCTCGGAGACGGTGGTGGCGGGGCGTGCGGCCGACGGTGTCTCTCTTACGCCGCAAGTCATGGCCTTCTGCGGTAACGCGGATCCCGGACGTGGCAGGGTAATCATATCATCATTTTTAAATTTCCAAAACCTCTACAGGAGATAACCCTAGAAGCTTAGTCAAAGAACGTCTCCACATTGTTCGATACGGTATCGGCATCGGGGCATGTTAAATATAGGAAATAAATTTCATTATTTATTAACAACATTTTTATGCGTTAATAAAGTTAGTTGTCCTGGATTTTTTTTGAACACATACAACTGGTTACTGGTAAGGTTGATGCTGGAAGATTTAGAGGTCGTAGCCCAATCAGATGGAGTGATCAGATCTGCAGTACGCTGGAGACCAAGCTGCACGATGCATTTCAGGACGTCAAGGACAGGCAGAATATATATATATAGATGGAAGAATATTATCCGCAAAAAAGTGTCCAATCAAGGGAATCACGACCCTCTTCTTCTTCTTCTTCTTCTTCTCAGTAATGAGGTATACGACGCGAGGAAGAGGAAGGAGGAAGTTAGTTACAACTCGCCAATGCCGCCAATGTCACCTTAGTCAGTCCGGGACCACGGAAGCTGAAAAGCGACCGAAACAATCCGTAAAAATAGTTTTATTTCAAATAGATTTACTATCAACTCGTTGCGAAGAAGGAAAATATAGGTAGAAGAAGTTCGCTTTATTGTCTTTATGGCCAACATTGAAACTCTCTCTCTTTATCGTCAGTATGGTCATTGAAAGCTGGGAGCGGGACTGGCGCAACGTTTACGTAACCCACTTCACTGAGTCCCATTTATGTTTTGCGTACTTTACCTGCCTGGTACCTGTCTTTCACATGACTCGGATCGATATCGAATATATCGAATTCAACGCTGATATATTGCTGATACGGCACTATCCAACGTCCGTGGCAAAGAATATACAATAGCGGACCTTACTCCATGGACACATGCCCATAGGCTGTTGGACGATGATGTTTTACGTGTGTTGTACTTGTATCTAAAAGGGATGGTGTGGATAAAAAGCCAATCCACGCCAGGGGTCATATTGGGCTACTTGTTGAAGTTTGTTTGTCAAAATATAATCTGATCGGAACGACATGGTATCAAATATCGATTACTGGCTACAGGCGTCCGACACTGATATTGTATTAAATAATGTGGAAACGCTCAAACAGTTTTACATTTATTTTACAAATTACAGATTTGATTTGATAAACTTTACAGAGATTACGCATGTGTAGCAATATAGAAAATAGAATATATCTATATGCAATAATATTTCACAACTGTCCTATGTAATAAATTTACGTAATATTTACAGAAAAAGTTCGCCGCTACGCCCAAAGTAGTTCCAAATGCCAGTGGCTACCTTCCATTAGAAAGGTTGTGGGCGTATCTTACAATTAAACAATTACTAGACAAAAAAGATGCCGATGACGTAACGAACAAAGATGCAGACAATCCAGAAAAGAAAGCTCTAGATATTGCATTAAAGGTAAGTAAATATTTGATTTGCAAAATTAATTTCTCATTCATTCGATTGTGAATCGATTTATCTGCTGATCTTGAGAGATGAAATGTCTATGAATATTATTTTATCACACTGATAATTTTGGAATGTATTTAATTAATGAAAGCTATTGCTGTAACACTATTGCAGACCTAGGCCTAGTAATTATCACACGACCCTAGAATATCAAAAAGCCTCAATGAATATTTCTATTTACTTTAGTGACATCGCCCTAAACATTAGTTTCTTAGTACAAAATAGGTGATCTGTGGTTCTAACTTATCATATTTCTAAAAAGAAGTAGTTTGCCCGAAACAAGAGGGATTAAGTGATGGATTATTGTATATATTGTCGTCACATAATTATAAGTATAAATATGTATTCTCTATTTAAGCGTGCTAAAATATACAAAGATACCAAAATATATAAATAAGTATGGCAATTGTTTTATATTATTTCGCATTAACACATGCTTGTGAAATATATTTTATTTTTAAAGAAAAATGGAAAGAAAAATTTGACTTCAGGCGAGGCTCGAACTCGCGACCTACTGGGAATCTAGTCCAGCCGCTCTTCCAATTATATAATATATTTCAATATATTTATATATTTAATTATTTCATTTTATATAAAATATATTTCACAAGCATGTGTTAATGCGAAATAATATAAAACAATTATTAAGGGTAAAAGCGACTTCTTTACGATATTCAATAAACTGAAAAGTCTATTATATCGTTTGCCTAACTAGCATAGTTGGTAATAGATGGCGCTACTGCTACCATAAAGCAATGCAATAGATGTGAAGGAAAAATTCGACAAATCGGGCAGGGCTTCAGTAGCTCAATTGGAAGAGCGGCTGGACTAGATTCCCAGTAGGTCGCGAGTTCGAGCCTCGCCTGAAGTCAAATTTTTCTTTCCATTTTTCTTTAAAAATAAAATATATTTCACAAGCATGTGTTAATGCGAAATAATATAAAACAATTATTAAGGGTAAAAGCGACTTCTTTACGATATTCAATAAACTGAAAAGTCTATTATATCGTTTGCCTAACTAGCATAGTTGGTAATAGATGGCGCTACTGCTACCATAAAGCAATGCAATAGATGTGAAGGAAAAATTCGACAAATCGGGCAGGGCTTCAGTAGCTCAATTGGAAGAGCGGCTGGACTAGATTCCCAGTAGGTCGCGAGTTCGAGCCTCGCCTGAAGTCAAATTTTTCTTTCCATTTTTCTTTAAAAATAAAATATATTTCACAAGCATGTGTTAATGCGAAATAATATAAAACAATTATTAAGGGTAAAAGCGACTTCTTTACGATATTCAATAAACTGAAAAGTCTATTATATCGTTTGCCTAACTAGCATAGTTGGTAATAGATGGCGCTACTGCTACCATAAAGCAATGCAATAGATGTGAAGGAAAAATTCGACAAATCGGGCAGGGCTTCAGTAGCTCAATTGGAAGAGCGGCTGGACTAGATTCCCAGTAGGTCGCGAGTTCGAGCCTCGCCTGAAGTCAAATTTTTCTTTCCATTTTTCTTTAAAAATAAAATAAGTATGGCAAATTAGGTATTTGGTCCATGAAAGATTTTTTTTAAAGTAATGGCATTGCTATTAAGCATATTGCCAGTGTTAAGTAAAGCGATATTTCTTATTCGTAATAGGTAAGCAACGTAAATGTCAGAGTCAGTCAGTTAATTATCAGTCCGTCAGTCAGAGTCACACGCAGTAATTCGAGTAAAGCGATGGCTATTTTACCAGAACATTTACAATGAAGTTTTGGAGGCAACCCGAAAGGTCGCGATTTTGCACTGTTATTCTATTTCACTATACACGGGCACTGTAATAAACCTATATCAGACAAAATGCCACCAACTTTATTTAATACAAGCTGTTGCCCGCGTCTTTGCCCGCATGGATGTCGTTTTATAAATAACTAAGTAGCTTATATTCTTTCTCAAAGTTGGCTCTATCTCTGTACCAAATTTCATTAAAATCGGTTCAGTCGTTTGGACGTGAAAAGGTAACAGACAGACAGACAGATAGAGTTACTTTCGCATTTATATTATTAGTAAGAAGTAAGATAGTAAGATTAGTAAGATAACTCAAAAATTCACCAAGAAAATGAAATAAAATAAGAGCACCACATGCATTGAGGTAAATACCTATAATAATGAACTATATATAAACTCTTCCCGCCAAAAAACCTCCACGAAAGTTGGTGATTTTTGAGTATAATAATAGGGATGTTCAATCGTTTTTTTTATAGTTATTTCAAAAAGGATAGAAAAATGTATAAATATTGTTTTTATTATAATATTTCCAAACCATTGCGAGTTATAAAACAGCTCATATAAAATGACTGAGCATTATGACGTCACGCATGGAAAAAATACACCAGTTCTGCTATCAATTTCTTGACGGAAGTTGAAAAGCGAACGTATTATTACATATTCTCTGGAAACGTCGGGTTGATTCAAAAATAAATTTTAGTTTAATATACACGAGATAAATCCGTAAAACTAAGAACACAAAGAACACATGTCATATTAATTTCTTAGTCTTCTTTTTCTATATAAGTTCGCCGTTACAAATATTGAGCATCATCACCCTCAGTTATCACGATGTATTGTTGACAAGATAAACAATACGAGGTACTTACCAAATTATTTTTAACTTGATTGTAAATTGAATTTGGTTATTGCAATAAAACTATTTTTACGGATTTATCTCGCGTATATTAAACTAAAATGATTTTTAAAATCAACCCGACGTTTCGGTCGCTTTTCAGCTTCCGTGGTCCCGGGCAGACTGACTCATTTTAGTTTAATATACGCATAAATCCGTAAAAATAGTTTTATTTCAATGAGTGTAGCTCGCGAAAACCTAAGAACATATCATGTTGAATTTGGTTGTTGCAGTACGAGTTTGTGACGCCACTAACGTCACTAGTGGTGGTGAAGCCCAATGCCACAAATGCAGTCAACGCGGAATCAGTTGATAACGATAGTAAGTAATAGACGATTGACGACGATTTGACGACCCGGTTAGTCCAGCGGTGTGCGATGACCGTTTGACTCGAAGGGTCGCGGGTTCGATCCCCGCACTGGGACAAATATTTGTATGGCCTACAGATATTTGTTTCGGGTCTGGGTGTTTGTGTATGTGTTGTATGTGTATAACGGCACCCACGACACAGGTTTATACCTACTGTGGGGAGCTGTGAGTGTAAGCGTATTTTATTTATTTTATTTATAGATATACATTTTATTGGTGGTAGAACTCCAGTGACAGAGCTCGCGGGCGTAGGCACCACCGCATTACCTAATTTACTTGCTGCTAAATGGTAGTGTTCAGCACTGTCGTGTTCCGGTCAGGTGGTAATGTACGGCCCTGTAATGTCCGGCACAGAGGCATAACACCTTAGGCCTCAGGAGTGGCAACGCATCTGCATTTTGACCTCTGGTCATTGTGTGGGTGTCTCTATGCTGCAGTCATCACTTAACATCAATGTGAACTGCATGCTTGCTTGCCACTTTCATTACATTAAAAAAAAATTGTCGAATCGAATTTAGTTAGGAGAGAGCGGGGCTAAAAGCTATCGTAAGTTGTTTCCGGTGGAATGAATCGCTCAGTAATATAGATAAATAAATGTTGTTCTCGTGCGGAGATCGAACGCGCGACCTCTCGCATAAAAGCCCGGAGATAACAACAACAATCGATCGACGTCCAGAGGTCAGAAACAAGCGGGTCCGGGTTTGTATCACCAAGTAATATAGATCGTCTACCGTATTAGTAAGAAGCATAGTAAACCATTTTTTAATTGAGTATTTTTTTTCTAGGTAATGATGTGAGAGATTCAAGTGAGTATAATACTTAGTTTGTTTTTTTTTATGTCATGAAATATATAAGATATATTACGTTATCTATATAAAGTATATAGATAACCATATGACCATAGACCTCAGGAGTGGCGCATCTACATTGAAATCTGAACTACTCACTCGAGTCGGTATTTAAGTGATTTTCATTCACATAGGATTCACCTATTAGTTTTGGCCCATGTAACAGGCGGCGAGCCTGTTGACATCTCCGGCCACATTACCAAACTCCGAGGTACTGGAAAACTTCCAGAAAATTTAAAACCCAATAACACAAGACAATGGGTTTCACACCTTTATCTCTGATAGGTGCCGATCCGGGAATCGAACCTAGGACCGCAGCGTGGAGATAATGTCCTACTACCACTAGACCACTGTATATAGTGGATGTAAGAAGACCGCTTCCGAAGCATTCTAACACTCTGTATAGTCAACAATAATCTATTACAATAACTTTTTTAAAAGCAAAATAATTCACATCCATTAGATAACATGAAGATTAAGATTTAAATTTGTACTAAAAATAAAGTTCCATAGATTGATTTTGTACAGAACAAATGAAAAAAGGGTAAAACAGCCCAGAAATATTATCTAGGGAACCTTAAAAACATTTCCTGGTATTGAAGGTATTTTTTAATCACCTGAATAAAAATGGTCCTGCCTACCAACAGTAGAAGCTTTCAATACTAAACTTCAATTTTAGTCGTCAGGTTACGAGAAAAATATGACAATTCATTTCAATTGTTTATAAGTCGCCGGCGGTCTCAGGATGCCAGGAAATGTTGTTTACTTTAGGTTTATATTAGCTCAAAAGGGGAGTTTTTGGATTTACTCGAGTGCGTCAGATTAAGATATGGGAGATAGCTTACAATCTGTTACAATGTGTACCTTCAGCAAATAATAATAATGGAAACCCATTATACGTCCCACTGCTGGGCACGAGTCTCTCCCCTTTTTGGGGGGAGGCCTGGAGCTTACTCCACCACGCTGCTCCAATGCGGATTGGTGGAGATACGGGGTTAGTGGCCAACACGCTGTCGGCATAAGGCCTCCGACAAGGTCTAACGACTGCTATCTATCGATAGCAACCGGGACCGACGGCTTAACGTGCCCTCCGAAGCACGGAAACGCGCATTTAATTTTTAAGGTTTTTATACATATAGAGATACCCTTAGCTCCGCCCCGAGCTTGCCTCACATTAAAATCGTCAGAAATTATAATGGGAGTTGTGATTGGGTTCACTTAACATTTTTTCTGTCTGATATTTATCGGTAATTTTGCACATCCATTTTGTGCATGTCGTGCTTTTTTCGAAAAGATTTGCCTACAGGTCAGTAGGCAAATCTTTTCGAAAAAAGCACGACATCAACATCATGGGCCAAGGACACGTCAAATAATCTGAGATGGTATAAATGTCGATGCTCGAAGTTGTCGACGACTACGTCTATTTAGGACAAACCATACAACTAGGCAGGTCGAACTTCGAGAAAGAGGTCATTCGCCGAATCCAACTCGGCTGGGCAGCGTTCGGGAAGTTAAGGAGCGTTTTCTCGTCAAACTTCCCGCAGTCCTTGAAGACGAAAGTCTTTAACCAGTGCGTTTTACCGGTGATGACCTACGGTGCCGAGACGTGGTCTCTCACTATGGGTCTCGTACGAAAGCTCACTCAGCGGTCAATGGAAAGGGCTATGCTCGGCGTTTCCCTACTGGATCGAATCAGAAATGAGGAGATCCGTAGGCGAACGAAAGTCGCTGACATAGCCAAACAGATTTCCAAGCTGAAGTGGCAATGGGCAGGGCACATAGCTCGGAGAACCGATAGCCGCTGGGGCAGAAAGGTTCTCGAGTGGAGACCACGTATCGGCAAACGCAGCGTAGGACGTCCACCTGCAAGATGGACCGACGACCTGATCAAGGCTGCAGGTACCCGCTGGATGCACGTCGCTTCCGATCGGTCGGCATGGAGGTCCTTGGGGGAGGCCTATGTTCAGCAGTGGACGTCTTATGGCTGATATGATGATGATGACCTAAGGTCTGAGTAATTAGGTTGTAAATATATGATTATTTGCTTAAAAAATTAGGTATGGCGGCGCCATACGCGCCATCTTAGAGAAATCGCCACTGAAATTTGTCCAAACAAAGCACCTATCCAAAATTCAGACGATTCGGACGTGAAGTAAGATCGTAACGACAATTTGAAATGTTTTAACGGCTGTATTATGGGCGCGGCCCTCTAAATTAACTTTAGACACAGTACAAATATGAACAGTATGGAAACTACACGTACGTACGAACGAACAAAACGTTCGAAACGGCACACTCACACAAACATGTGCATCGACGCTCGAGTAGCGAGTGACTCGCTGCTGCAGCACCGCGAGAACCGCTTACAGTAATAACACTCATCCACAACAGGATTTGGTACGGAGCGAACAGCGGATTCTGTACGATCTGAACCAAATCTGGTCATGTGTAGGAGTCCGGTGGACATAATTATTATTAATCAAGTCTGATGCGATCCGCTCGCTCGTGTTTGGTCGGTGGATTCGGCCCGCCTCACCGAATCCGGTCGTGTGCAGCAAGAGAGGATTTAGTCGGCAGATTTGGTCCGCCGGACCGAATCCGGTCGTGTGTATCTACTCCTCGATGCGCACATTTGTGTGAGTGTGCCGTTTCGAACGTTTTGTACGTAGATTTCATACTGCTCATATTTGTAGGTACTGTGCTTTAGATACGGTGCAATATATCTTCTACATCTTAATCGGACGCGTCTCGAGTAAATCCAAAAATCCCCTCTTGGGCTCCCCCTACTATTACTAGTTAATATTTTAAAGCTATTTTGTTAAAGCTGTACAAATCTTTCCATAATCCTTTATGTTACAGTGATGCCGTTGTCATTCAATTCTGCCCCTTCGCCTCACGCTTACGCCTCATGTAAGTACTCTACTGTACAGTTTTAATAACCCAATATTAAAACCTTTCACACTGTTGATGTTTTTCTCACCACCGACAAGGCTAGTAGTCTACGACGTTTTTTATAACGTCAAAGTAGCGAATAAGTCCATATTCAATAATGGTCCATAAAAATAGCGGCAGATGTATTACGTAATGTTTAAGAGATAATAAGAAATAGATCGACAATAATACTTGACAAACGTCTACTACAAAATCTACTACAACCGGTAGTGATGAAAGAAATTGTGGCGCGATAACAAAGGTTAATCAGTTCCGTGTTCCTCTAATTGAAAAAACTTCGTTTTTTCCTCATAAAATGGCCGAATATACACTGTACGGGTAGGAGACACCGTTACCTACTTTTGAAGCGGTTGAAGGGAATGCTCATTGACTGAACTGCCAAGTGCTCTTTTAAGGTCCAGATAATGTAGTAAACTAATTTTCGATTGCTTGACTAAGTACCTATTAGATCAACTTTTATATTTTGAAAGGTAGACAGGAACAACACTAACAAAGCATATTTGGCCGGTAATTCTATATATTCAAAGGGGGTGTGTCCCAATTGGTTGGTTGGTTATGTCACCTTTGGAGTTTGCTAATGTGCTCAGAGATAGTATGGTTACCGAACGATACAGGCGAATCGTGGGTTTTTGCAACTTTACAAGTAATTATTTATGCATGAATGCATGTACCTATTTATATACCCATGTTGTAAGTGTGCGTATTTGTTAAGATTGTAGTTATTTTGTTTGCATAAATTGAATCAGAATCGAAGCTATGTTATAATAATATGAGAGTTACATTTCCATACACTATTATTCGTAGGGTTATAGGTATACTTGCCTATACTAACGATGTAGGTAGACGAGGAATAAGAAACAATTTTTCGAAATGCATGGGATGGTGAAATGAGATAAAACATGTGTTACAGCTTTTTCAAAATTCAATCTTAAAAGGTGAAAAAAGGGGATGAAAGTTTCTACTTGACGATTGGTAAGACACTTTCGACGTTTTATAAATTCGTATGTGCGATTCGGCACAGTCATAGATACGCCATTATCGGTTCTTTAGAACCGATAATCGCGTATCTACTTATTTATAAGTACTTTTGTTGCCTCAATGTTCCACTATCAGATGAATTATCATCATATTCAATGAATCAGAATCAGAAATATATTTATCCATTTATAGTTACAAACACCACTTGTCATAAGTGGTGTTTGTCACCGTCTCAAACAAACAAAATAAATTAAAGCGATATAATGTCAATTTACAAGGTAAAAGAATAAATTGTCAAAAATATCACTAAAATAAAACTAAAGATTATATAATGTAGGTACTAATGTAGGAAAGTATATCGGTAGAATGTATCATTTCCCCTTTTACAAACTGATAACAAAGAGTAAAGACAATAGAAAAAGAGACTTTCTTAGTCTGCACTGGATAGCACCTTATTTAACAAAATCTAAAATATAATTTGCTTAAGAATGTTGAATGAAAGTGTCTTACAAATCATCTTGTATATTATGAATCTACACTTAAGGAGTCGCGGTATATTACCTAATAATGCATGATATATAGATATGCCGGTGGGTCTAAGTGGACCCATGTTTCATCCGCTGGCCCTGGACTCTGCGGTCGCGGATTTCGAGCATGCCGAGGAGGACGATGACTTGTTGGAGGCGGATGGTGAGTTGGTCACCATCAACACTGACACAAGGGTGTCGCCAAGGGGCAGGGCAAGTTTTTTGGTCATTTCCAAAGTTATCCCTATGTTTAAAATTAATTTATTTCCACGTTTGGGGTCACTGATTTGTTTACATAATAATATAGGTTCAAATACCACCCGTTTTTGAACTCAATCGGTTCAATAGTTTAAAAGGCTATGAAGCTCTGACATGCGGATGGACAGATCAGACAGATAAACACTCTTTCAACAACAACTTTTTCGGACTCGTAACCAAAAAAAAGCCAAGTTTACGAGTAGGTACTAACCTGTCCTCTCCACTAGACCGTTCACTGGCGACGCCTTTGCGTATTATTAAATTCTAGATTCTTCTTACTCAATTCAAATTGAGTGCAATATGAATATATTGTCCATTTCGAATATGATTTGTAATTCAATGTCTATAAGATTGGGTTATAAAAGTAAGGACAAAAGAGCAAAAAAATAATTCTCACGACACTTTTTGTCTACAGATAATACCCTACTCATTCTGATTACAGTACTATACCTACAACTAACATAGAACAGCAAATAAAGTTAGCCTTTACTATAATATTCTGAGGCCGTCTCCTCTAGCTCAGATTTGATGATCACTATGCTGTTTAAAGCGTTTTCTTAAAAGGAAGGAAAGGAACCGGCAATGTACTGCATATTGCCAAACAACATTATGTCAACCGATTTATATAACAGGTCATCTATTTAGATTACACGCAAAATGTAAAACGCTATGAATGGTTCAATTTATTGAGGTTGTTAAGAAATCAAAAATGTATTTTCGAGAAGCACTACTTCGAAGACTTTAATTTGATAAGAGTTCAGTTCGTTCTATGATGCACACCGCTTGTCTAGAGCCGAACGGTAGTTGTTTGTATCTTCTATAGATACTTACACACATTGATATACAATTTTTTTTTTGTATATCAATGTTAGGTACACATGATTAAAAACAGTGGACCTACGTACTGTTAAGTGTATTTGTCTGATGAAGTGGTTTTCGAAATTCCTTAAGTTATGGATTCATGTTCTGGGACTGGGAACATCAAAGGGACCATTTTCATTACCAAAACCATATGGGATACCTAAAAGGGATTAACATTTTTTCACGATTTTTCTTGAGATTTTAAATTTTTTGTTAGCTTATGGAAATTTCAGTATTTTTTATTTTTTTGTCATGTGCGTCTCGTGATTCCTACCAAATATATCACCTCATTGATTTTATAAGTTTGTGAAGTAAGTAGGTATATCTACTTGTTTTTGTAAAATTTTACATTTTTAAAGAATGTAAAATTTTACAAAAATATGTAAATAAAATTTTACATATTTCTCAAAGTTAGAGAAGGATGTAAAATTTTATGTTAACAACAACTTTAACAATTATTATGGTGCAACCGAACCTCAATGGTAATTATTGGGTTTCCTTGCTCCAAATGATTTATTTAGGTAACAATTAATGACGTATGGTACATAAAATACTGTAATATTGGTAATATTGCTCTTAGAGCTGCTGTTAGAGCTTGACTTACTTGATTACTGTTTTGTTTAGTTTGGTGTCATCATTATGTTGGGAATAATCATCTATTAAAATTAATAAAAGGAAAGAATCGTGGGTGAATGCATGTAAGCAGGTATGCATGAATACGTTAAAACCTCTGCCACGCCAAAAGTATGGGAAAATATAATCAAGTTTCTGCCTCAACCTAAGTAGGTTCCGATAACTACTTTTATAGTAGGAGGTTTGCAGTCTGTGATTACATAGCGGACAAACCAACTCATTATATTCGGTTTGAAAAAACGCGAATACTCGCTACAGAACACAGGCAAGAATGGTTCGTATGGCTATTGATATTAAAAAACCCAAATTTCAATAGAGAAGATGGTTGGCGATTGTCATCAACATGGTATCCAATACTCGTAAAATTAAAGCCCAACCGCGACAGTCTGTAAGACCTCAAGATACAATTAGTAACTTTTGTGTTAATCTTGAACGCTGCGCAAGACGTTTGCGAAATAGATTGAGGTAGCTGCACATAATAATTTTTCAAACTGCTGTTAGACATATGCCACCTCAGTCTGCCCGAGACCACGGAAGCTGAAAAGCGACCGAAACGTCGGGTTCGATTTTAAATAATCATTTTAATTTAATATAGGTACGCGAGATAAATCCGAAAACTAGTTTTATTTCAATACTTTTAAAGTACCCTTCTAACTTTAATGAAGATAATGATGAATGTAGAAGAAGCATGAAGAGAATGAAATCATGAGTCAGAACTGGGACATCTGGCGCTCCACACTCTCTGTCTACCTCGTAAAGGATGGGCAGACAGTGTGAATGACAAGGGCGATGAATTCAATATTTTTTAAAGTACCTTAGCTGGATTTGATACCTGGCAGATATACGGCCAAATACTCAAACGTCACTCAAATCTAAGCGGGACTTTAAAGTCTTCTGTCTTTATAAAACACGTTCAAACGATAGAGATAGCGCCATTTGAGGTCTGCTTAAAATTGAGTGACGTTTGAGTATTCGGCCTATACTATAAAACTTGTACTTTTAGAACTACTCCATAATAATATATTCCAGTTACTGGTGATAGAGTTCTACTGTAGGAGCACGAAGGCATTTACCCCATTACCTAATCTATCTGCCGCTAAATGGTAGTGTCAGTACTATCGTGTTTCGTTTAGATAGTAACATATGGCTCCACAATTTCGAAAACAGAGGTAAAACAACTAAGGTATGTCTTTTTGCCACTCTGAACATGAAAAGTATACCTACTGATAAACGTAAACAAAAGAGATGATAAAACACACAAAATTTATATAAAAACGCATGCTTTTATCTACGTACTTTAAGGGTAGGTAACCCTTGTCTATTTCGAATTAATATATCACAACTATTACACAATAATAACACAGTTTTGCAATCCTTATTGAAGAACCGTGATAATAATATTATCGTTATTATCACGGTTCGTATATGGTAAAGTTACAATACAATTTCAGTTGTGTCGCCTGAGAGTTATAGTGCATTTTTAATGCCCTCATCATCATTTCGACAAAGCGCCGGTGAGTAGACAAATGATTACTTGTTAGATAGGTACTCTATAAATAGAAATCGAAAATATTTTTATTTCGAATAGATCTTTACAGATACTTTTAAAACGTCAATAAATCATAAAACACCTAGAGTGAATAACCATTACATATAGAAAAAGCAAAATCATATATTAATAGTAAATTAAAAGTTAGAATTTAAACTACTTAGTTAAAACATAATAATCACAAAAATTTTCAATGATGATAAATGAAGAAAAAGAAAAATTTATTCGTCAAGATCAAAGTTATTCACTTAGCAGAGTTTCAAGTGCAAAGGTACTTGTATCTACCCAACTATGGCAGAGGAACATTACTATTTTCACATGATGTATCAAATGTGCAGTGTGCAAGGTTAGGCAAAAGTTAAATTTATTTCCTAGTAGGTACAAAGGGCGGATACATAGGAGGTTCAAAAGGTTTATTTATTCACCCTTTTAAAAAGGGTAAATCGGATTTACCCCAAATTTTTGCCAACAGTTAATTGCATAAAACATGCGCAAAAGTTTTTTTTTCTCTAAGCAAGAACCTAGGTATCTAACTAGTTATTTGTAATGTGTAGATGTACTATACTTAATAATATCAGGAAATCTTCAGGTGAAAAAGTAATATAACTTGAATCTCAGTATGTAAATCTTTTAAATATCTACTTACCTATTCTACGAATATCATATTTTTTTTGCTTTTCCCCTATGCTTATAGTACGGATCCTCTAAGCCAGTGATTCCCAAAGTGGTCTATATCGACCCCTGGGGGTCTATGACAAACTGAAAGGGGTCGGCGTCGGCGATAAAAAAAAATTGGGGGTCTATGAAATGAAAATGGGGGTCCACGATAATGGATCTCAACACATACACTGATAGTACCAATTTACTTACATCATACCAGTGATTCCCAAAGTGGTCCATGGGAGACTCGATGGGGGTCTACGTAGGCGTGAATAAAAATTGGAAATTATGAGAATGTGATATAAATCTAGCAAGGGTCCACAGAAACCAGAAAAAATTGTAAAGGGTCTACAAGAAAAAATTGTTTGGGAACCTCTGCTCTATGCCTTCCCCTATTTCATGTTGAAATTGAATTGAAGGTTGTATCCACCATTTATAGACGCACCGTAAACACTCTGTAAACATTTAGTAAACTAAAATAAAACGAATATGACATACATTAGAAAAGGTAGGTCGGTATATGAACCGGCCCACCGTACCGTACCCCTGCTGGTGGCCCGTGATGGGCTATGTTAAAAAATATGAATTATAACTAACCGATTTTAATCAAACTTTGCCCATCATGTGCAGTTTGATCCAACTTGAAAGATAGTAATTACCTATATCTTAATTTATTGTTACAATACACCTACTATGTTAGTTATATATAATACTAGCGGTCCGCATCGGCTTCGCACGGCTGCAATTTAATTATTATTTTTATTAGACACATAAATTATAAGACATTAAACAAATATATAATTTAATTTTAGGATTTATCAATCAGAATATCATTAATTATTATGGATCTTCACTCGACTGGGACGATAACGATGGTAAGCAATGTTGCAGTACTTAAAATTTATTATAATCATCAATAATTATCGTGCTGAAGAAAAGTGAAAAAGTGAATGGTGGATACAATTCTCATTTGTGGATTTGCGGTGGAATTTCCATAATAATTCCTGTTATGAAAAATAATTATTGTGTACTTGAAAAGAGTTCATATAATAACAATCCTAATATCTTAACACTGAAATGAAACAAAAGGTACTTACCTACCTAATAAAATGTGTGCATCTAATATGTTAATTAAAATCAGTTTGTCAGTCAGTTCAATGATCTCGGTTGAAGCAGGATAGTTAATCTTGAAATGTATTCATATCGTATACATTACATAGGTGAATACTAATTAAAATTTAATCTAATTTTAGACTATGACTACATGATGCCTCGAAGACGACTTACCCATCATAACCGTCCTATTGGTGAGCAATGTTTGAGTAATAATCATAACAACCAGGGGGCTGACCGCCTAACTATGCATCTGTCGGATCAAAGACATTGTACAGTACTGAACAAATAAATTGCACATCGAGCCTCCGAAAGTAGAGATCGGCTCGTTTCGACTTCGTAGAGCGTTATCTCTATTGCACACTGCTTACGTAAGTACTGACAGTCTGATATTGCTCAAAACTTGATCAAAATGGTCGACAAACGTCAAATAGGTACGGTGCCAAAGAGATAACGATCTACAGGCCCGAAATAAGCCGAAGTCTCCTTCCTAGGCTCGATATGCAATATTTATTGTTGAGCACCGTAGCGTACCTATTAGGTACACTTCTAATAGAAAACATTTATGGACGTTTATTTTCTTTAACTTATGTGACCCTCCGCAACGCCCTAAGTTGGGGCTCGGACCCACAGGGGTCTCCCTTAGGCAGTTGCGCTAACTTAATTAGGCTGAGAGCGCCCTCTGCGCTCGCCGATTGCCCGTTGAAATAAAGTAGTGGTGTGTAGAAAAAGTGCCGCCTACATCAGTCCATTAAAAAATTTGCCACGTTTTGGCAAAGTTTTAATACTCTCAATACTAAATACTTTATTGCACTACATAATGTACGAGTTAATGAATTTAATAAATTTCTTACGAAAATAACGGAGGTGGAAATTGGCACTATTTTACTACATATTCTAAGACTTTTAGGGGTTGAGTACGAGGACCGCAAACTGAACCTGAAGGCTTGTTATGTACTTATATCGGTTGACATAATTCCAAAAAATCACCCTTGTTTAGTATAACAACTTTTCGGAGAAAAGCAGTTCGACTAATTTTAGTTAAAATAAAGCAATTTCACATAATTATTCATTTGATGGAACATTTGATTGTTATAATTTCCAAACAAGGGTGAACCCATTTCAATAGCTACTTAGCAGTACATTGCTGTTTCGATCCATACCTCCGTTACTGTAGCGTTGACACGTCTCATGCTTTTCCAATGTATGTACGCAACGTTTTCAATCTATATTCTTATAAGGATTTCTATAACATTTAAAGGTTGTAGATTTTTTTTTATAATTAAGCAATTATTAGATAGGTACAGTTTAATAGTACCTACATTACGATGACTATTCTACCTATACATACTTATTACCAAAATATACTTAAATATACGGCTAAAGAATATAAAACTCATAAACTTAAGTAGGTGAGTATGGCTTGGTATTTTAAAGTTCTAATAACTTTATACCTAATAACATTTTTTAAAATCTTCTCCCTATGGTTATACAGGCTTATCGACGCTTTTCAATGTGTACTCGACTACAGCGACTCCAACTACAGTGAAGCCAAGTGTTCTTGAAGAATATCATTTAGGAGGATACGGCTGGTTGGAAAACCTTATAAATGGCAACTCGGATTCAGTCGTTCTACATGTCAATGGAACTGAAGTTAGATTGAAGCTTACCAAGGATCATCTTGTAAGTAGAACGTTGTTGTACCGAGCCTTAAGCTGGGACTGCCCAAGCAAGTAGATTTAGGGTAACTATCGTTCGTGTTCTTTACTACAAGAGGTATCTATAACACTTTGTTCTCTGAACTCCGACTTCGCTATTGAACGACACGGTAAGTTTTTTTTTTAAAGTTATGAAAGTGGCAAACAAGCATGCAGTTCACATTGATGTTAAGTGATGACTGCAGCCTATAGACACCCACACATAGACCAAGATCAAAGTGCAGATGCGTTACCACTCGTGAGGCCTAAGGTGTTATGCCTCTGTGCCGGAAATTACAGGGCCGTATATTACCACCTGACCGGAACACGACAGTGCTGATATACTTGCCGCTAAATGGTAAGTATATTAGGTAATGCGGTGGTGCCTATGCCCGCCAGCTCCGCTAAGGAGCTCTACCACCAGTAAAAGTATTGTTTTTTCCATAATAATAGTTAATAAAAAAAGGATTCAAACATAATAATAATACAGTTTCAATTGCAATTGGAGTTTACGGTACTAACGCACGCTACGACCTAGGTATATTTCATACAAACGGGCGGCATCTAGGGGCGCGATATCTACGCTTCTCGGACTTCGGGAGACACTCTTACTAGCTCGGTGCAAAGCAGTCGCGCGACAGTGACGAGCGGCTAATCAGATAGATACTTAGGCTGAGCGCACACTTGATACAATCTCTCACGGATCAGGAGGCCAATATTGGCGGGGACACAATTGAAATCAATTGACACATTTTTCTCGTGACTTGACGGGTTCAGACGGTTTTACTTATATTACGACCGAGTACTACTTCACAAAACTTAGATGCGCACAATTGAGACAAAACGTCAGAGACAAAATTGCCTAAGGGTAACCACACAAAACTGCGATGCGATGCCGCATCGATCAGTTGCGAGCAGCCCGGGACCGAACTGTCCCGGACTGCCCGCAACCTTCACCAGTTCGTCGCTCCTATGAAATGCAATTGAATGAAATTGGCTGCGTAAATAAACTTGGCGTCAGTTACTTAGCTCGGGACAATCACACCGATGAAAAAGAAAGCGAGTTTCAATGAGCCACAATTCCCTCCTTGCGTAAAATCACCTTATTCACAGAGACTTGTGAGACTTAAGGGACGCGTGTACTGTAACGGGTTCTTTGTCTTATTAGGCGCCGAAATCCGATGGCGGAGACAGCGGATGCAATAAGACGGAGAGCTCCACAGAGGGTCTGTGTGTGTATCTCACACGCTGCGCGGGCGCTCAGCACATCACTGCCGCTATATACGAAAATATTTATTGTACAGTCGCTGATGGGTAAGTGTATTGACATAAGCATAGTAAAAACTATTTCTGGTGTATACCGGATTAAATGAATAAAGGAAATACAGTCGAATCTGGATATAACGAATTTGAGGAAACCATATCTATATATAAAAAAAATCAATTGCTGTTCGTTAGTCTCGCTAAAACTCGAGAACACCTGGACCGATTTGAAATTTTAGTTTTGAAAGATTTTTGGAAGTCCAGGGAAGGTTAAAAAGGTAAGAAAATATGCAGAAATTGAAGGGAAATAGTAAAACCACAATTTCATAGTCCCATAGAAAGAGTCCGTATCTATCAAACCTTTTGCACATTATTTAATTCTGAGGCAATACGAAGTTTGCCGAATCAGCCAGTAATATATAAATTTGGACATTATATCTGATAGTTGTTGCAAAACACACAAGTACGTGTGTTTTTTCATCGATTACAAGAATGAAACAACTTCTTTTAGCGAAGTGCATGTCAGATAAATCAAGTGACTCTTTTTGTTCCAGATACGCTGGAGTGTGTTGTTCAAAATCAAACGTAGATGCGTCACCTGCACCTTGACAAGAGACTTTACTATAAATCCAATTATTTATAATAAACGAAATAGGTATATCATAATGATTGAAGTTAAATATAATATTCGTTTAAATAGGTATAAAGAAGACAAAGTTGTAATAAATCGTAAAATGAGGTATCTGCGTGTGATTGATGCATTAGATAGGTATAGGAAAATAAAACTTTTTAGTCACCAAAAATTAACAACAAACCTGTAGATCATCGATACTTACTACCTACTTGCTAAAAGTAGACGAAAACAAAACTACAATGCCAATATAATTTGACCAAACGCATGATTGATTTCCTCTGCGTTTGAAAAAAAAACGCGCCATCGCATTCCGCGCCGCGTCCGCCCCAGCCCCGACCTTAGCCTGCGTGGTCGTTTCCAGTTATCGCCAACCGATGACTTAGTAGAGCGAACATTGCACCGCCCCTAATCGCATATGTCTCATGTGTCTCCGCAACGCCCTAAGGCGAGGTTCGGATCCACAGGAGTCTCTCTTAGGGCCGAATACACAGTTTGCTCTAAGAATTGAGTTTAATAAAACGCGTTTTAGCATAACATTAAAAATTCCCAATTTCAACCCTATTACAAACAATTTTTGTCGGAGACATCCAAATAGTGTTATTGAACTCGTTTAAGAACATAAAACGCCTTCTATTACGTGAAATCAAATCGGTCCTTAGGCATTTGCGATAACTTTATTTAGGCGCTTGTTTGGTGGAGTAGACTAGTGCCGTCTTAAGACGTGCCGCCTACATGAAAATGAAAAAAGCGTTTTCAAAAATTACGTTGAAAGGTTATGTCAAATCCATACAATACAATAATCTACTCATGTCGACATTGCAAGAGATTCACGACACGTTTCAATAGAAGAAACGTTAAGTTTGGGTCTAGTTATTTGGACCGTGTTGGCAGTAGGTACTTATGGTATTTAAGTTTACAAGAAATAATAATATTGTATTATTGAATTTATATAGATAATTTACATATCCAAGTTCAGTTTATTATCGTTTGATGGTTTTCTGTTTTATGAAAGTCCGTGCCTACTTGCCTGCCTGAAGGAATCTGATAATTTTGTTTCAGTTTCGTTTTTGTACATAATTTAAAACCAATAACTTGCTAATTGTAAAGAAATCTGTTAATATCTTTGAAATAAAGTAATGCAAAATACACAGTGATTGCTTGGTCTACTACTCCTTAAATAAAATGTAGGTAAACCACGGAATAGATAAATAAAGATGGAATGGTAATGTGGGCGTGGCAAGTGCACCACAACTATGCCTGAACACACACAGTTCGGCCGAACCATTCGTTCGCCGCTCGTAGTGTCGTGTAGACAGCTTAGAACAACACATCTCTGGGTAAAAATGCCGTTTTGTGTTATTTTAACACGTAAAATGAAAAGTAAGACCTCCAGTAAATCGCGGAGGTAGAGTTAAAAATATTTAATACTACCGTTACCCTAAAAACCCTTTAATAATTATTAAATTGAACTAAAACGAAAATCTTCTAGTGAAGATTTTCGTGTTGTGATATATACAATATCGATATTTTTTTATGGTCCATATCGATATTTGTATAGTTACACTAGCGGCCCGCCCCGGCTTCGCCCGCGCTGCTCTGCTCCTATTTGTCATAGCGTAATGTAAGCTATCCTATCTCTCAAGTTGGATCGAACTGCACATGGTGTGCGAATTTTATTATAATCGGTTAAGTGGTGTAGGAGTCCATTGAGGACAAACATTGTGACACGAGATTTATATATATTAAGATATGTAGAATTTTTTTTATATGACAGTGATGGATGGAACATTAGCATCTCAAAACACTAAACTGTGCCGAATCATTTTATGCATCATTTGGAACATTCAGAACATTTGGAACATTGCGTCAAAGATATGAAATACAGATCCGGGTTGTGTACCCGATGGCATGAAAGTGATAATAAGTTAATGTGACAATGTTTCATTATACTTTTATACAATTTTTTAAAAGAACACTCAAATCCGATTACTCTTCATACTTCATCGATCAGCAGCACCGCATTATATTAATATTTGTGTAGTTATATTAATATGTCTATAATTTACCTGCTGCTAAGTGGTAACGTACGGTGGTAGAGCTTCAATGGTAGAGCTCGAAGTCAAAATTGATATCCATATTACATTTCAAAAAAAGGCTGTCCGCTATCTTGTATCTGAAAACGGACCTTTATTCCCATCGGCCCCCTCTGAGACCGCCACCGGGGTGGCCGTTGGGAATAAATAGTGCCAACGGCCACCCCCGTGGCCGTTAGTTTCTTTTGCCCCCTTCGTAGTAAAACTGCAATGGTTTATTCGCAATTCGCATCGGACGTTAGGTACCAATAGTAAAAAATTGACTTAGGTGACAATTTCTCAATTTGACAATTGGTGTCAAATTGTAAATCCAAGATGGCGGCTGCATGGAGTTGACAACTTTTTCGTCATGGGTGTCGTTTTCTTGGTCCATGAGGGTGTTGAATTCGATAGTGGTGTCAAAATGTAAATCCAAGATGGCGGCTGCATGGAGTTGACTATCAATATTGGATGTTTTTTATATATAACGATAATAACTATTAGAAATTAATTTAATCGAACGTAAAAAGTATGCCACACATTTATTATCATTATGTCAATGGATTGATGTGCATTTTTGGCATTTTTTAAATGTTATCTATGATTCAGGAATTGCACGATCATTGTGGAAATGTTATAAACCGGTAATACAGTTTGTGGAAATTAAGACATTCGAATATTTCGAATCAAAACGTCTTAACTTTGCGAAATCAGAGCATACGAAAAGCAACCGAATTACTTAAGTTGAAAGAGTTAGTTTTGTGAGAAGTAAGTGTTTGGGAGTGGTCTATTTCAATTGACCAATTGCAGTTTGAATTGTCTCTGTAGTGTCAATGTCAATGCGTGCAACTGGCGACAGCGGTTTCAATATGAAAATGAGTCTTTAGCCATTCTATCCTTATTTATCTATTCTGTGAGGTAAACTAACTATGTAATAAAGCATTTGTTGCAATTAAGTACTAACTTAAACAAAAAGTATCAATAAAATTTATAAATGACTATAACGTGTAAATACGAAAACAGATTGTTGACCTAAGTTGTAGATTACAGTTATGTTGATCTAAATAAAATTTTACTTTTCATAACTTGTGTGGTTTTTTTTATGTTACGAGGATTGCAAACGAGCGTGCAGTTCTCATGACTGCTCATGATGACTGTAGCCTAAATACATCTACACAATAACCAGAAATCAAAATGCAGATGTGATTAGTTGACCTGAGACCTTAGTTGTTGAATCTCTGTGAAAGTTGTAATAGAGTTACACATTACTATCTAACCGGAACACGATAGTGCTGAACAGTACCATTTGACAATAGAAAGATAAGGTAATGCAAGTGGTGCCTACGCCTTCGAGCTCCGACACCACTATAACTCTACCGGCAGTCGTTTTTATATCATTATTACGCCTTCACTGGTGATAATAATGGGAAGCTTAAACAAAAAGGCCAAGGTGGTAAACTCAATTAAAACTAACTGAACTGAAGAAAAGCGAAAACGTGGCCGTCCAGACTCGGCGCTGTACGACGCGTAAGCTCGGTACCTATCTTAATGTTTCACCGACAAATGTTACGCAATTCATCATCATTCATCACAATCATTTCAATACCAACGTTTTGTACACCATAATTCCACTATTATATAATTCCGCAAATGTATCATTTCGCAACTCAACGATTCGTATATTTCTTTTCGTCAAAAAGGTGATTACGTAGATGTGGAAAAAAAAATACTTAACTCAACTCGCCCGCCGCAACCTTCTTCCTAACCTGTCTATGTCGTATTGAGTATAATATAGTGAGAATATTTTTTGATGTGTTTTTGTTGATTTTTTGAGGTAAGAAACGAATAGTTTTTTAATCTGTTTGTCAAGTGAATTATTTATGTGGTGATGTAGTTGTGGAAAGTTGAGATGTGGAGGAAATAGTTGCGAAACGTTGCGAAATAGTTGTAAAAAATGTTTTAGCGGGAGCGCTAATGCAGTTTTACACCCCCTCCCTCGGTATTCGGGGTCGCGGCCCCACCACAGTTCTCGCTATCAAAGAATGGTGGGACCACCGATAGGAAGGAGGAGATCCGCATAAGAACCAAAGTCACCGACATAGCTCACACGACATAGATCTTGAGTGGCGACCGCGTAGGCGGGCCGGCAAACGACGCGTAGGCAAGACTCCCACAAAATTGACCGACCTGGTGAAAGTCGCGGGCAATCGCTGGATGAGAGCGACCCAGGACCGTTCGTTGTGGCATTCTTTAGGGTAAGCATTTGTTCAGCAGTGGACGTCTTTTGTTGAAATCGCGCGTATATCAACTCACTCGCGAACGGAGTCGTGGGCACTGGTAGTAATAAAATAAAATGTATGAAAAAATTTAATTTGATAAGGTTCATACTGCATTGGTCTAATATGTAATAGCTTTCCAATTACTGGATTGTATGTAAGCAATTTTTCGATTTATTATCGATACAGTATACTATCCGTAAAAGATAGATAAGCCATCTCGGACTTTTTTGTAGATCTTCCAAAAGGAAAATGTTCAACCATACACTGATTTGTTATATCTCAAAAGGTTTAAGCAGCGTCTTCGTTAAAGCTCTCAGGTGGCTTGATTTTTTTTTGACATCGCCAAAATCTATCGTTACATTCCAAACAATTTACACAAAACATTAACGAATTATACACACATACCTTTTTTTAAATGTTACAAAGGTGACAAACAAGCATGCAGTTCACATTGATGTTAAGTGATAACTGCAGCCTATAGACACCCACAGAAAGACCAGAGGTCAAAATGCAGATGCGTTACCACCCCTGAGACCTTAGATGTTGTGTCTCTGTGATAGTTATTACGTGGCCATCCATTACCATTTAACCGGAACACAATAGTGCTGAACACTACCATTTAGTGGCAGATAAATTAGGTAATGAAGTGGTGCCTACGCCCTCGAGGTCCTACACTGGAATTCTACCACCAGTAAAACGCTTCCTCAAGAATCACTCTATGTATTGGTGAAGCTATAATAGCTGACTCTGCTATTATTATTTTGAACAAATATGTACCACACAACGACTTTACTACGTTGTATTTTGAGTCTTCGCGGCTACGTAATATTTTCAGTCTACGTAGCTACATTGCATATTCAGTTTATGCCGCAAATCAAATAAATTTAATGACGGTCCCTTGCCAATATATTTATGAAAATATATTGTATGCTAGGAAAAACTTGCAATTATTTAAGAAAATTAATGACATACATACTTATAATACCAGAAATAAAAATAAATTAGTATTTCCAAGTTTTCGCCTACCGAAAACACATAAATGTTTCTTAACATGTTGTATACAGTTTTATAACAAAATTCCGTCCAACATTCTTGAACTTACAGATAATAAATTCAAGTCATGTATGAAACGCACACTATGTAAAAATGCGTACTATATTCAATCGATGAATTATTCCCAGTTGCCCCCGCGGCGATTGCCACCGGAGGCAAATCGAGAATTGACTCGATGACTATCTAAAGGATAGAGATGCCTGGACAAATGCTGGTCTAGCTCCACAAGATTAAACAATAATTTTGAGAAATGAATGTGCATTGTACTTGATATTGTAAAACATAGTTATAAGTGTCATATTGTGAAAATAGTTTTAAGGAACATATTTTGAAAAGACCCTACTGAGTTTTATTTTGACAGGTTTTTTCTCAGTAATGTGGGCTTTGGAACTCTGCCAAAGAATGTCCCATATTTTTTTGTTTAGTCTTATCTTGCCGTTTGTAAAAGAAAGTATGGAATATTCTGTTGATACCTATTTTTATCATTAAGTATTTTTGGACTATTATTTATTTTATTTTGCTTACTTTGACATATTAATCAACGTATCAGTTGTTATTCGCTTTAATTTTATATTTGTAATTTGACCTATCACAAGCAAATTCTATTATTTCCAAGTGATTAAATGAATTTTTGAGTTTGCCGCTAGGTTGCATTTACAGTCTTTGCTGCAACGTCGCATTTCCACGTCTACACCGCTACGTTGCATCTAGAAAGAAAGAAAGAAACATTTATTTTGACACACAGTCACACATCTCCAGTTTGCGTCGCTACGTTACATTCGCACGTCTACGCCGCTACATTGCAATTCCATGTCTAAGCCGCTAGGTTGCATTTCCACGTCTACGCCTCTACGTTGCATTTCGACGTCTACGCCGCTATGTAGCATCTCCAGTTTACGCTGCTTCGTTGCATTTTCAGTCTACACCGCTACGTTGCATTTCCACGTCTGAGCCGCTACGTTGCATTTCCACGTCTACGCTGCTACATGGCGTTTCCACATCTACGCCGCTACGCTCCATCTCCAGGTCTACGGTGCTATGTTGCATTTCCCCGTCTACGCTGCTACGTTGCATTTCCAGGTCTACGCAGCAGCGTAGATATTTAGATTTCTACCCCCTTATTCATAAACGTACTTTAGAGACGTTTTAGCTATAGAATGCTTTGTCTTTGTCAGTTGCATTGTCAAATGTGCAGGATAGAAAAAGACAAAGGAGAGATTAGCAACACTTTAGCTAAAATACGTTTATGAATAAGGGGGCTAATGTATAGTAAACCACTTTATGATTTTTATATAAAAACTGATGAAGTGAAATTACATGTTTCCGTATTAAATATTGTCTATTTATTAAGTACAGCACAGCTACTATGGCTCAGACCCTCTTGGATCCGAGTAAAGAGCACTGAATTTATAATACACCGATATTTAATACATAAGCATGTAATTTCACTTCATCAGTTTTTATGTAGCTGTGCCGTCCACTCGGATCCGACCGAGCGTCCCGTTTGTTTTGTAGTAGCCAGGAGGCCAGGACACGCCGACGTTTGAGTCGAGTGAACGTTGTTTCGCGCGGTTACTCTGGCAATATAATCAAGTTACTAAAACGACTAATGGTATTTTTTATACACGATAATACGCAAGGTATTAACGCGCCAAAATGAACAATAGGGTTGGGTCGTCCACAAGTAAAATTAAACCGGTCTACGGCAGCAAAAAAAAATAAATCTACTCGCAACACACACACATACTGTGTAGCGTTACTTGCGCAACACTGCTATCAATAAGATGTGGCGGTTTTAATAGCGTTAACACAAAAATAATATATGTGTTGATTTATTGTTTATGTAATTAAAAGATCCGGATGAATTGAGAACCTCCTCCTTTTTTGGAAGTCGGTTAAAAAGTGGCAAACAAGCGTGCAGTTCACATTGATGTTAAGTGATGACTGCAGCCACCCATATCCGCACAATGACCAGAGGGCAAAATGCAGATGCGCTGCCACTCCTGAGGCCTTAGGTGTTATGCCTCTGTGCCGGAAATTACAGAGCCGTACATTAACACCTGACCGGAACACGACAGTGCTGAACACTACCATTTAGCGACAAGTATATTAGGTAATGCGGTGGTGCCTACGCTCGCGAGCTTCATCACTGAAGATCTACCACCAGTCATGTTTGTTATCCCCGAAGGGGTAGGCAGAGGTAAATGCATGCATTCAAGCATACAATCACGATTCGCCGGTTACGTTCTTTCGAATGTAAGAGGCGAGCCTGTTGACATCTCCGCACATTACCAAACTCCGAGATACTAGGAAACTTCGAGAAAAAAAAACATACAAACCGATCAAGACGTTTCAGAGAAATTTGATTACAAGCACCGTGTTCCTATGAACAAACAAACTTCATGCTATGCACCTGGACCTCACCGAACCTCTGCTCCCGACGCTCCCGTCGAGGCTATTCATGCTATGCACCTGGACCTCACCGAACCTCTGCTCCCGACGCTCCCATCGAGGCTATTTATCTATATTTTGGGTGGGAGAGGGGAGACTTCAACGAATTTCTGCTCCCGACTGGACAGTTATAGCATTTATTATAAACATATCGGTAATTCATAATAGACTAAAAATTAAAACACTTATATTGCTTTTTTATATCGTGTTGGAAAATTGAGAATTAGGGGTAATGCGTATTTTTTAATGATATAACAAAAAATGTGCAAATAGTAGAAATAAAAATTGGGCAGGTCGTAGTCTTTTTGGTATCTTTGTATTATAACGGTGTACAATACAAAGATACCAAGACGACGACCGATTCTCATACCAACCAAATACACGCACAAAAAAAACGTAACTTTACGCCTGTAATCGCCGAAGGGGTAGGCAGAGGTAAATGCATGCATTCAAACATACATGCAAACACCCACTCCGGGCTCATAACCAAAACTTCGAGGTACTGCGAAATTTCCAGAAAGTGAAAAAATCCCAACAGAACCAGAGATAAAGGACGTTACACCATTATCTCTGATTACCCCCTAACCGGGAATCGAATCCAGGACCTCAGCGTAGTAGTAGTAGTAGTGGCCTTCTACCACTAGGCTACCGAGGCAGTTTCCGTTTCGAAGGAGTATTCAAATTGTATTGAGTTATTTAATATTCCTGCACCTCTTCGTTTACTTTCTGTTCTACTCACTGGTTGACTGGGAGATAATGTCTAGGGGCATTAAGTCCGCCATATGTACTTCTCATGTGCATTTAAGTTTAAATAAATAAATAAAATAAGTATTGTTACAAACACGGTACGGTTACAAACAAGACGTTCCGACTTATAACTTGTCTTGGCACCGCATGGCGATCGAGCTCCCGATAAGATCGCAGCGCACGTGGCTCTCCGATGTAGCACGGTGTTCATGGTCACAATTATTAGTACAATGAAAGGAAAATGTTTCAGTAGGTAACTAAGCGATATTATTTCTAACTAGCTGTGCCCGCGACTTTGTCCACGTGAGAAAAAATATTATTGTTCAGTATCTACCCAGACGAAGTCGTGGGCGCAGCTAGTATAAAAGTAGCCTAAGTTACTCCTTATTATATCAGCCATCTGCCAGTGAAAGTCCCGTCAAAATCGGTCCAGCCGTTCTCGAGATTAGCGGGAACAAACAGACAGACAGACAGACAAAAATGGTAAAAAATGTTGTTTTGGTATATGTACCGTGTTTACATACATATGTATTAAGTAAAAAGCTATTATTTTTATATTACAAACAGACACTTCAATTTTATTTGTTGTATAGATGTATAGATTGTATAGATAAGGATAGCTATCTAGAAATAATGATTTAAGAGAATTATTACTATCCTAAAATATTTAAGTATTTTTTTATGCAACAAAAGGCATCTATACCGTACAAAACGGATACACGCCTTCGTTTGGCTGGGGATTAATCGCTTAGAGGCATCTATTCCCTTACTTAGGCGTTATTAATATCAAACAAAAAAATATACGAGTCCAAGGGACCAATAAAAAACACTTTTTATTGGTCCCTTGGACTCCCTAATATTTTCATCTTTAGTAATTTTTTCGTTATAGCGGTAATAGAAGTAAATAATTTGTGAAAATTTTAGCTTTCTAGCTATCACTGCTTGTGAGATACAGCCTGGTGACAGACAAACGGACGGACGGACAGTGGAGGATTAGTAGTAGGGTCTGTTTTTACCTTTTAGGTACGGAACCTTAAAAAAGATAGAAGATATCTACATACATAATAGTTTAAAAATATTCGATATGATTCTTTAAATTGACGTAACTGTTTCATTTCTTAACCGATTGACCTTTTTTTTTTTTTTTTTTTTTTTTTTTACGCGGGGAAACCCTCATGGGCACCCGCCGTCTAGGGGAAACGACGGCGGGTAGTGTGAGACTCGTACTCACTAAAACCCCGCGGTGTTCCGACTCTTCCGCCATCAGTGGCGGGGTCACGGGAACGCTTACGCACACATCCGCGACCCCGCCGGCGGCTGCTCGTCTCCGAGCCCTCCGCAGGTTGAGCTCTTTGGCTCCAACCAACACAAGTGGCGTGCGGAACACGTGCACGCCACCCAGCTTGGGACCTATCTCCATTTGGGCGACGGACATCCCCTAGTCCGACACCCAAAGGTCCCTGCCCCGACCACTCACAACGCCAGGCGTCCCAAGACGCCCGGGTGGAGGAGTCCAGGGGCACTCTGTCCGGCCCCGGGGGAGCGGGAGTGACAGGGATGAACTGACCTTCAACCGCCCCCCCGCGGCCCCACCACGTCCCTATCGAGCGGCGGGACCACCGCTAGGCGGCTGGGGATAGGGTGCAGGGCAACGACACACCCATACACCTCCTCCCCAGCCGCCTCCCCACCACGTCCCCATCTTACGGCGGGACAACCGCTAGGCGGCTGGGGATAGGGTGCAGGGCAACGATACACCCGTACACCTCCTCCCCAGCCGTCTCCTCACCACAGCAGCGAGTGGCGGGCAGAGCCACGCCAAACGCCGCCCCCTCTCTGGGTTCCTCTTGGCTTCTCCGGTGTGAGGCCAACCACCGGGTACTGAGCCCCCCCGCCACGACAAGGCGGAAACCCTCGGGGGGGTAACCGATTGACCTGAACCAAACACTAAAGCTTAAGTGAAACTTACCACAATATATTAGCAAAAGCCGCAAATCGGATAAGCCGTTTCAGAAATTAGCTTGCACAAACACACAGACAAACAGACATTTTTCCGGGATAAAAAGTAGTGCGCCAAAGGTTCAAGTATAATTATACCAAGTTTCATCGCAATCGGACTAATAGATTTTGTGTGATGCTTGAACAAACAGACAGACAGACAGACAATTTTTTTTCTAATTACATATTTGTGTTCGGTATCGATCTAGCAACATCCCCTGGTATTTATTTTTTTAATATTTTTAATGTACAGAATTCACACTTCTACAGTTTTATTATAAGTATAGATTATAACTGCCTCGGTAGCCTAGTGGTAGCAGGCCACTACTAATACGCTGAGGTATTCCTGGGTTCGATTCCCGCGTAGGGGGTTATCAGAGATAATGGTGTAAAGACCTTTATATCTGGTTCTATTGGGATTTTTCCATTTTCTGGAAGTTTCCCAGTACCTCGAAGTTTGGTAATGTGCCCGGAGATGTCAACAGGCTCGCACATGGGACAAAAACGTAACCGGTGAATCGTGGGTGTTTGCATGAATGCGTGCATTTACCTCTGCCTACCCCTTCGGGGATTACAGGCGTGAAGTTACGTATAATTTCATCACACGAATTACCGGAATTCAGTAAATTCTATATACGATAACATTGCGGTTAACAAAATTAAATATAATTACCGATTGATATATTACACCTATATTTCCGGCTTCCTTCTACCTTCTATGATTGGTCTTTTTTGGTTTGCAAGTGCTACATCTTATTTTAGTGGATAGCGGTTTATTTGCATTTTTATCCTATGGATTTGATTTTCATAATAATCTTTACTAGATTTATAAGGCCTCATTTAAAAGAGCTCTTACTGAGTTTGTTCGGTAGCGGAGTTCTCAGTAGTGACTGCGCTTGGAACTCTGAAAAGGGAATAACTTTGATCTTGACGAATAAGTTTTTCTTTTTCTTCATATTATCATGTAAGGAAAGAATTGAAACTTTTCGTGACAATAATATTTTAACTAAGTTATTTTAATTTACTCTTTAATAAGTATCTGTTTTTACTTTTATTGTATGCAATAGTTATTCACTCTAGGTAATTTGTGATTTCTAAGCGTTTTGAAAGTATCTGTGATCTTTACAGATTCAAAATAAAAGTATTTTCTTTCTTTTGTTTTTCCCTTATTAACTGGGACGAGTCCGTAGTTGTAATTTTTTTATGAGATGAAGGCGGCAAAACGAGCATGAAGTTCACATTGATGTTAAGTGATGTCTGCAGACTTTAGACACTTACACAAAAACCAGAGGTCAAAATGCAGATGTTTTGCCACCTCTGAGACCTTAGTTATTATGTCTCTGTGATAGTTATTACGGGGCCATATATTACCATCTAACCGGAACACGAAAGTGCTGAACACTATCATTTAGCAGCAAATAAATTAGGTAATGCGGTGGTGCCTACGCTCTCGCGCTCCTACACTGGATTTCTACCACCAGTAGGGTAAAATCCGCCAACGAAGATAATCAAGCATTTTGTGTTTACTTTTTCAATCCTATTTGACGATTCTTCTCCTACTTATTTAAAAAATAATTTCCAGTTTCTCTGCTCTTCCCACTCTCTACATCTCCGCTCTAATGAATCACTCACCCTTTCTATACCTCTTCATAGATCTGGTTTCGTTTCTAACTCTTTCACTCGTTCAGGCAGCACGCTCGTGGAATGCGCTTCCAGATGTGCTCCAAAGATCTTGTTCGAAACTGACATTAAAAAATAATTTGTGAAAATTTTAATTTGCGTAATATTCGGTGTAACACTTTTCGAAGTCCCCATATTTATTTATAATGTGCATTTATTTTATTATATGTAATACTTTTGTTTTCAATCCATGAATCTTGTTTAAGATAATTTAGTTCTTCTTTTCTGTTTTTTAACTATTATGCCGCTCAGATAGCTCTCTGGACTCCCGATGGTTAACTGGAAAAGAGCGCATTTAGCGTCAAGTTCGCCATTTGTCAATATGTTTTATATTGTGGTAATAAAGTATTAAATAAATAAAAATCCTTTAGATAAGGTGTTCACGATACTTTGGTTGCTAAAGGGTCACAAAAGACAGGATTTAAGGGATAAAACGTTTCATATTGCAAATGCAATCTTGCAGCAGCACTAACTGCATCTTTCAGCTCCGAGTAATTTCGTGCAGATTTCGTACCTAGCCGTCTGTTGCGCAAACCATCTGAAATTTTTAATTTATAGATCCTTACTTTATTGTTCATAAACATATTTTAGCTAAACTGTTACTAATCTCTCCTTTGCCTTTTTCTATCCTGCACATTTGACAATACAACTGATAAAGACAAAGCATTCTATAGCTAAAACATATGTAATGTACGTTTATGAATAAGATGGTTAGTTTATATTTCACAATCTTGTAACAAATACTAACAAATTATAATATATACTAAGGTAATCGTTGCTCTGTGTTATACACGTGTTATAGGTTATACTAGCTGTTGCCCGCGGCTTCGCCTGCGTGGATGTTGTTTTATAATTTTTTTTCTTGAATTTTCTGCTATAAACCTCATGGATCCCGAGACCTTTCCAACGAATGCAAAACCGTGGAAATCGGTTCGTACGTTCTGGAGTTATAGCGTCAGGAAGGAAAACCCGACTTATTGTTATATTATAGATATGCACTCCGTAATAGCCGGTAGAAGTAAAAAATTGAATATTAACGTTGTGCCTTTATAACCACTAATGCTACCAATACCACCACCACCATCACCACCATCGTCACCACCTCCACCATCACCACCACCACTGTCACCACTACCACCTACACTACCACTACCACCACAAACGCCACCAACGCCATCAACGCCACCACCAACACCAACATCACCTAACATCTACGTCACCAATGCCACCAATGACACCAACGCCATCAAAATCACCACCACTACCACAACCAATGCCACCAACGCATCCAAAACTACCAACAACTTCCCCAACGTCACCAATGCCTCCATCGCCACTAAAAACCACCACCACCACCAACGCTACCAACATCACCACCAGAGTCACCAATAACACCTACACCACCTACACCACCAACGACACCAATGACACCAACGACACCAACGACACCAATGCCACCACCACCACTTCCACCACCAGCACCACCACCAGAGTTACCAACAACACCTACGCCACCAACAACACCAATGACACCAATGACACCAATGTCACCAACGACACCAATGCCACCAACGCCACCACCACCGCCACCATAAGACCTAAACATTCTGTGAAAATTTTAAGGGTCTACTTGCTACCGTTATTATCATCGAGCAAAAAATATACGAAAAAGAAACACATTTATTGCATGCCCCCTTGGGCCATTTTCATTTTCTTATTTTTAGTAAATATTTTTTTATATTTATTTATTTATTTACCAAAACTACATCTATTTTTACAGGACATATTTTTCCAAGACAATAGAGTAGCGCAATTCTAAACTATTTAACATTATGAAGAAGAATAATAACATATAATCCACATGGCAACTTTTTGAATTCATTTTTTCCACATATATTTTATGTGAAATTTTTCCAAATATATTTTGTCTTTATAGCGGTATCAGAAATACATAATTTTTGAAAATGTTAGCTTTCTAGCTATCACTATTTATGAGATACAGGCTGGTGACAGACAGACGGACGGACGGACAGACAGACAAATAGCGGAGGATTAGTAATCCATAGGGTCCGTTTTTACCTTTTAAGTACGAAACCCCCTAAAATATAGAACTAAGATACAGAATAGCTTAAAAATTTTCGATATGATTCTTTAAATTGACATAACTTTTTTATTTCTGAACCGATTCACATGAAACAAACACTAAATCTTAAGCGAAACTTACTACAATATATTAGTGAAAACCGCAAATCGAATAAGCCGTTTCTGATATTAGCGTGCACAAACACACAGACAAACAGACATTTTTCCGGGATAAAAAGTACCCAGTGTTGTGCGCCAAGGGTTAAAGTATAATCATACCAAGTTTCATTATAATCGGAAAGGTAGTTTTTATGTGATGCTTGAACAAACAGACAGACAGACAGACAGACAGACAGACAAAAAACTTTCTAATCACATATTTGTGTTCGGTATCGATCTAGTAACATCCCCTGGTATTTATTTTTAAATTTACACTTCTACAGTCTTATTATAAGTATAGATTAAGTCCTATAAAATGTTATAACAGTTTATTTTCATACTCACTTAAGGACATAATAGGTACAGAATGATAAAAATTTTAAAATTAGTAAGAATCAATCACATCTGATCATACTGATATGTTACATAATTTATATGCCTACCTCGTAACGGACTTAGCGTGAATATCTAAACCCTCATGCACATAACGAAGGACATAAACAACAGATTAGGTAAAAGTTCATAATGTAACGTTTTATTACGCATTTATAACTTTTGGTTAATTTTGGATCATTAACACTTATGGATAACTAAAGATATCTGGTTTATTTACATTAATACTTCTCTGAACACGACATTAGACTAACGCAACCAAAGCCACCTATGCCAGCAACGCCACCAACGCTACCAACTCCACCAATGCCTCCAACGCCACCAATGCCACCGACGCCACTAATCCCAAAAACGCCACCAACGCCACTTACGATACCAATGTCACCACCACCACCGCCAACGCCAACCAACGCCACCAATGTCATCAATGCCACCAACGCCACCAATGCCACCAATGCCACCAACGACACCAACACCACTACTAATGCCACCAACGCCACAAACGGCACTAACGCCACCAACGCCACCACCACCACCAGCGACGCCAAAAACGCCACCAACGACTCCAACGCCACTAACGCCACCAACGCCTATGTAAATCGCATTCAACTCTGTTTAAAAGTTTTGAAGCAGTAGGTACATGAGAAGTAAATTTTCAATTGACCATAACTTACAAAATACCATACCAGTCAGTACAAACATAGTACAAAATGCCTTTGAATAATTTATTGCCTCCCGCCCAGCTGATTTTTTCTAGAAGGACATCAATAAGCTACTAATGCGTTGGTAAAGATGCTTTGTTTGCATGGATGACTACTTTGATTAAAATAAATAAAAAATATAGATAAAAATACGCTTCATTTATTTCATAAAAACGGCAATTTCGTAGGTAAAGACCTATATCTATACAAATAAATAAAATTGGAGTGTCTGTTTGTAATATTAAAACGCTTTTTACTAAATGCATATATATATGTATACACGGTACATGTACCAAAACAACATTTTTTAAATTTTTTCTCTTGTCTGTCTGTCCGTCTGTCTGTCTGTCTGTTTGGCGGGGCTAATCTTGGGAACGGCTGAACCGATTTTGACGGGACTTTCACTGGCAGATAGCCGATGTGATACTAGCTTCGCCCACGACTTTGTCCGGGTAGATACTGAACAATCATAAATTCTCACGCGGACGAAGTAGCGGGGACAGCTAGTATTTATATAAATTAATAACGTAACTTCACGCCTGTAATCCCCGAAGGGGTAGGCAGAGGTAAATGCATGCATTCAAGCATACATGCAAACACCCACGATTCGCCGGTTACGTTTTGGCCCATGTAATAAATCTATAATATAAAAATAAGTCGGTTTTTCCTTCCTGACGCTATAACTCCAGAACGCACGAACCGATTTCCACGGCTTTACATTCGTTGGAAAGGTCTCGGGCTCCGTGAGGTTTATAGTAAAGAAAATTCAGAAAAAAATATTTATGAAACGACACCCACGCGGGCGAAGCCGTGGGCAACAGCTAGTTATGTATAAATTAATAATTTGTGTTAACACATGTGTTAAGTCATTACTGAATATTCACGATAAATTACATTGATCTAATAACGTACACCAAAACACAAGAATGCGCTGAGCTTTTAAAATTCGCATGACACCCAACACCAACTCGCGAGCGGCCTGGCTGGGAGCGCCATCAGGTGTGGCGAGAGGGGAACGAAAAATAACACGTAAAACACGTCAATGCTGTGATAATAATATATGCATTATGTGCACCGCACCATAATACTGTAGTGTGTGCTTCGTCACATACGCACACACTCTCATTGTACATTATTATAGTAAAGGAGAATAAAGTGACTACTACTGAAACTGTCTCAAATAACTGCCTCAGTAGCATAGTGGTAGCAGGCCGCTACTACTACGCTGGGGCAGAGAATATGTAATAATAGGTACTACGTATAGAATGGACACTTCGACGTCCCGCCTGATCTATTATTACATATTCTCTGGCCCGATTGCCATGCCTCACCCAACCTCCTCACCTCTTATGGGCGACGCTTGGTATTTTCTACGTGCTAAGCACACAGGTGCACGTGTAAATTTTACACGTCACTGATTGATGTAATAGAGACCAAATTAAGCGTTTGTATGGAATTTTGGCGGAGTGTCCGCGGTGTGGCTGGGGGTCCTGGGTTCGACTCTCGGGTCGGGTACTATCAGAAATAACGGTTTAAAATCCTTCTTGGATGGTTCTATTGAAATTTTTCCATTTTCTGTAAGTTTCCCAGTACATCGACACACATGCACAATTACATAATACATACCTACATGCGAACACCCACGACTCGCCGGTTACGTTTTTGGCCCATGTAACAGGTGGTGAACCTGTTGCCATCTCCGGGCACATTACCAAACTCCGAGGTACTGGGAATTTTCCAGAAAAAACAAAATCCCAATAGAACCACAGATAAAGGATTTTAAACCGTTATCTCTGATAGTCCCCGACCCGGGAATCGAACCCAGGACCCCCAGCGCAGTAGTAGTGGCCTACTACCACTACGCTACTGAGGCAATTATTTTAATTATGGACATATTAAATATTGTTCGAAAATAATGTCATGTCATGGGTAAAGACGAGTCCGATAAACTAACCAATAAAAAAAAAATTCATAAGCTATTTTCCGTTTCAGATTAGACTCTGAATTTCCCGTGTTAATAATCTGTCAATTAACCTGGCATTGCCAATATCACACAACGCCAATATTTTCAAATTTCTGTATGGAATTTCCTTAACCGCAATTATGTAGATATACATATAGGCACTGTACGAATACAGTCATTATCCTCTTGCTTTAATTAATTCGTACCTAAGAGGTAATAAGCAATTCCTGAAATGCTAATCTATTCATCTATCCTACTAATATTACGAGTATAAATGCGAAAGTTTGTGAGTATGGATGGATGGATGTTTGTTACTCTCTAACGAAATAACTTCTCTACGGATTTGGATTAAATTTTGCAGTAATATAGGTGGTTATACATCAGAATAAAATATAAGCTACAATTTGCAATGTTAAATTACACGCGGACCAAGTTGCAAGCAAAAATTAGTACATCTATAATACGAGTATATCTATACACATCTATCTATACCTACAAAAAATAAAATTGTAGTCTTCCTCCTTTTTTGTAAAATAATGATAACCGCTTTTTACTAAATGTTTAAAATAATATTAATAATAATAAATAATAAAAATAATAATTTTTTACACATATACGTCATATACATGGTAAATATACCATTTTATTTTACAATTTTTGTCTGTTTGTTCCGGATAATCTCGGGAACGGCTCTATAGAATTTGACGGGACTTTCACTGGGAGACAGCTCTTGTAGCTTTTTTTAAATATTATGGAAGTGGCGAACAAGCATGCCGTTCACATTGATGTTAAATGATGACTGCAGCCTATTACACAAAGACAAAGGTCAAAATGCAGATGTGTCTAAGGTGTTATGCCTCCGTACCGGCACCTTATTAATAAGGAGTACCTAACTGAGGCTTTATTAAAGGCATTGTCTCCTTCCGATGATTTAGTTAACCACTTTGAAGGCCTTTCGTAAGTATTTCTATTCGTGGTGATAAATTAAATCACAAAGCAAAGAAATTGCTCTCGAAATGTAATCTTACAGCTCATAGTAGGTAGTACTCATAATTAGTCGTATCGTATTACCTACGTATTTGGGATATTAAGTTAAAAGTTTAGGTACGTACGCGTGCCTACTTTAATATAATTTTTTCTCTCTCGCATATCGGTAAATCCGCTTTTGTAAGAAAGAGAGAGCCGATAGTCTGTAAATATTTTATATCCATGTATGCAAATGGGTGTATGCATGGACGGGGAAGTCCCGTTCTGAAAATCTCACTAAACATACGGTTGCCATATTACTGGTACCGGTACCTACATACCTACTTGATCCAATATCTATGGAGGAATAAATAAAAAATATTTTAAATTTTAAATATTTTTTTATTAAACAGCAGCTGAAATCTAAAAAAAAAACGTCTTTTTTCGCAGGCTAAGTACGAGAAAACAAGTTTTCCGTATGGCAACTCTGGGAAGGGTGATCAGTTCACAGTTGTCCTCAGAGCGTCGGGTGAAAAACTAAATTAAGTGATTAGTGGTTGGATAGCGGAGTCGTTCAGTGAGTGATTTCCAATTTTAGGCACAAAACTAGCTGAAGCTCGCGATTTCGTTCGCGCGATGGTTTGACCTCATACAGAGAGCGGTGTCCAGCGCTAACCAAGAGGGGTCAACCGTTAGTAAGGTTAGGACTTTAAGACGCATTTGATAATTGAACTTGGCTATAGTGCTAAGAAAATCGTTAACACAAAACTGGCATATATTGGTCTTTTACGGTTTGTTTTGCAGTAATGCCACCACCGATCATCTATATATTTTCGCAGCGACATTCTTCTCAAAGCCAACGCAATGCGTAGGTACTCAAGGTCTATGCATACTGCTCTAAACTACAGTCCTATTGACTCATTTACTTATAGGTAGTAGTGTTTAGACATGTTTGCCATACACTTCACGAATAAAATGCTCTTATTTCTGTAAACCACGTTATTACTCGTTGTGTACGAAGCGCGCATGGCCCAGTGGCTGATGTAGATCGTAAGCGATCTGCTCGGTTAAGCACTACGGTCGGGTAGTGTGTTGGGTGACCGCTAGTGGCAAATTAAATGCGCGTTTCCGTGCTTCGGAGGGCACGTTAAGCCGTCGGTCCCGGTTGCAATCGATGGTTAGCAGTCGTTAAACCTTGTCGGAGGCCTTATGAGCAGTTTGAAAACATCCGACAGTGGGTTGGCCACTAACCCACCTAGGTGGAGGTCCACCAATCCGCATTGGAGCAGCGTGGTGGAGTAAGCTCCAGGCCTCCCCCCAAAAAGAGGAGAGACTCGTGCCCAACAGTGGGACGTATAATGGGTTGCCATTATTACTCGTTATGTAACCTAATCGCAGCGAATTCTATACGCATTTATTACGCATATTACAAAAGAATAAAATAAAACACGCAGAGTGTATATAATAACAACTAATTACAGGGCCATACATTACCACCTGACCGGAACATGATAGTGCTGAATATTACCATTTAGCGGCATGTATATTAGATAATGCGGTGGTGCCTTCGCCCGCGAGCTCCGTCACTGGAGCTCTACCACCAGTAAAAAATGGTTGCTAATATACTGGATATTCCGGACCCAAAAATCACAGTTAGTTCAATTAATTGAGAGAAGATGAACATTTCAATGTCCACGAACATTCTATTATTCCTATATTATATCTTACAAAGTACATTTCCATAGTAAATTAGATACTACCTACTTACATTATTCTGTGAAAACGCTCAAAAATTGATAGGATTATCCAATATATTGTTCGGAAAATAATTGGAATATTTTATTTAGGTTTTATCGGTACTGGGCCAGCGGGAAAGACCCATTGGGCTGTCCATGATACAGTCAGCAGCAATTAAATGTATGCAGCTATACCATTTTCCAAATCGCCTTTTTTTCGCGGAGAAGGCTATCATGGGCACCCACCGTCTTGGGAAACAGATGGCGAGTAGTTATGACTTGCTAAAATCTCGTGGTGTTCTAATTGGTCCAACTTCAGCGACGGAGTCAGGGATCAGGGGAACAGTTTGGTATTACATACATATTTCTGATATTAATCATAACTATAAGTATACTGGTAAACATGTTTTAAAAGAACAAAATCTATATTAGTTGAACTACTTAGCGCGGTGAGAGGCTGGTGACCCGTATCACAAGTGAGATTTACACCCATATTCTAAGGGCGAGATTCACAGACCGCATTACGACTTTACTTTCGAGCAAAGTACGCTTCAAACTGTCGAAACCCATACATTTCTGACAGTTCCAAGCATACTTTGCTCAAAGTAAAGTCATAGTGCGGTCTGTGAATCTCACCATAAGACGTTACTCGAAACATTCCTTAACTCACACTCAGCTTACGATACTTTATGAGGATGCCTCGAAATCCATTAACGACAGTAACTCATGTGTACGGATTATCTTAAAGATAATTCACAAAATCCATTTTTATAGAAAAATATGGTATTTCATTATATTTCCAGACAGTTTCAACACGAAAAACTTATTGAGAGCAAGAATATGGCGAAATATAAATACTCCTCGAAACTTCGAGGTAGGTCGTGAGGTACTTTGGAGTTTGACAGTTGCTTTCTTACCTCAAGCGGAGGCAGAATTTCGAGTTGACGTAATTAGTTACAACTAAGAATAGCAATTCCATTGAGTAAGGTTGAGTTAAGGTCGAGATTACGACTTAGAATATGGGTCTTATCGCACTTATTTCAGGCACCAGTCGTCTCCATTCACTAGGTCACAATATTTCATCAACATATTAGTTGAGTTTACTTAAGTTTTGTAAACCTTGATAGAGAGGATAATAAATTATTTTTTATTTATTTATAATTATTATTAAATTATTAAAGCATTAAAATAATTTTAAAAATCCTTACAATAAGACTCACGATGTATCACTTTTTTCCCAAAAGTGGCCCCTGTGTTAAAATTTACTTATTTTTATGACATGTTCATGTCTGGGTCATTGATCTACATATGTTGTCACTACATTTCAACTTAATTGGTCCAGGACTTTCGGAAAAAATTGACTATGACAGACGGACAGCAGACGCACGAGTGATCTTATCAGGGTTCCGTTTTTTTTCTTTTGAGGTAAGGAATCTTAAAAAGGTACATTTGACTATGCATCATAAGAAAGTATCAACTTAACTATGTTTAGATATCGTGCAAAGCAAAGCATAGCTAGGTATATACCTACATGAATTTGAAGCTTTGCTTTTGTTTAGAGTATTGCTGCTGACTGTATATTTAGGCTGCGGGATTATACCTACACTGTACACAGTACCTACTACAAATAGTTTGCAACCAGCTCCACTTAGCGAGTTCCACGGCTACCGACCGAGGGGACACACGCCTTCATTGTAGTCCTGCCTGGTTCAATCGTAAACACGTGTTACTATTAAAATTCGTTTAACTCCGAAGCGACAGAGATTGTCTCTACGTTCCAGCCAGCTGCTATTGAATGTGGAACGTGCCAGGCCAGATCTTGGAGCAGTTATCTCGTTGAGCAAAACAAACCTGTGGGTACGTACCAACGACATCATTACTTCATTTTTGAAAATTTGCGGAATTAAATATCTTAATAGTAACGATCTAGAATCGATTCACTGTACTAAACATTGTCCCATAGTTTTTATTCTACATTTTTAATTTCTGATAAGGTAAATTACATTGTTATACTTACGTATATTTTGGTTGCAAAGTTTTTTTTTTGTTAAATTTAACCTTAGATAATATATATACTCATACTCTAAACATACTTGAACTTACCACAGCTGGATAGTCTCTTTCAGGCTTGTTTACGCAGTCAATTATAACTAGTAATAAGTAGAACATGGGAATACTTTTATAATAATACTAGCCCGCGGCTTCGCCCGCGTGGATTTCGTATTATTTAAATTTTACGATCCCGTGGAAATGTCCTTATCAAGTTTCTCGTCGCGTTATGGAAGTATTTATCTTTTCCCAAGAGTATTATTTGTAGAGTAATATTTGTTTCATTGAAAGATATCTATCTATATACAGTTCCTGATAATTAGACAGGTTCCCATTTTGATTATTAGTTATCTTATACATCCATTTTCATAATACAGCCCTGTTGCGAAATCAGTTATTAATTCTACTACTTCAGTGTACTACCTATAAACTGTCTCAGCCAAATTTCGCCTTTCAACGTCAAAAAGATTTCGATAAAATTTCGAAAGGGGGAACTTGTTGCATATATATATTTTTTTAATCGTCAATCGGTCGCAAGACCGTCGTTATTAGGTACGTTAAGATCTCTCTTCACATGTTTATCAGATAAACATCCTTCCACTTTAATCTTTTTCGAATGGTAGGCCCGTATCAAAAGATGAGTTGTTAAAGACTTCACATCACATCCAACACGGAATTTCACAAGTTTTGTGTGAATTTTTAAAGAAAGACGGTGCATTAGCTATTGTAGCTATTGAACCCAGGATGTCATATATTTTCTACTCACAGAATGTTAGTCTTGCTAGCTCATATATTGAGCCTATAATTCCAGCCAGCTCTATAATTAGATACCATAGGTCTAGATAGATTTCAGAATACTGTTGTAGATAAAAAGTTTGTTAAAAACAGATAGTACCTACTGATTTCCTCCCTATTATCTGTTGGAGATTGTGGAATTTGTAGTTTAATGTGATCCTTCCGTAAGCTTTCTGTCAAAATGAACCTTTACTTTTGGCACATAATAAGACCTTATGCTAGACTCATCAAATGCCTACTGTAGTCTAAGAAAGCTACCAAGCAATATTTCTTCTTCTCTAAGCTTTACCTGATTATATGTTAAACCTACACGATGCATTTGTTCTACTGTATAGAGCTACTTTCGAAATCCAAACTAGTGTTCAGGGGTGACGTCGTAATGGTACGTGACTGTGGTACGATTCCGAACTCGGCTGCCCGCTGCAATGCTGCCGCCGCAGTGCTGCCGCAGCACTACTGGTCTCCATACATTATCTATAAGTTTATATGAAATTACATTCCGAGCTAGATATGCCAGGACAAACCCCATCGGTTTTTTGGGTGTCCTATAATGTTAAATCTTACTGTAAGAAAACGAAATAAATAAAATAATTTGAAAAATTAAAAAAAAACATAACAGGGGAAAATAACAAAAATATTACAGGGCCTATTATACTATAACTAAACCAATTAAAAATATTTGGCGCTCTACGCTCTCTGTCTATGCGTGCGACCATGACATAGGCGTGAAGATTATTGTTTTTATTTCACAGGTGCCATACCAGAATGCTGTTGCGTTGGCAGACTCTATTTTTAGCGGTGAGCGCCATTATCATGAAGGCGCACACAGCTGTAATGCCCACCCAGGACCTTCTGGTGATCACACACTCTGAAAAACCAGTAAGTGCTTAACCACTTACCTCCTTATTCATAAAAGCATTGCTAATCTCTTTGTCTTTTTCTATGCTACCCAATTGACAACGCGACTGATAAAGACTAAGCATATTTAAACTAAAATGTATCTAATGTACGTTTATGAATAAGTGGGTTAATTTTTTAAATTTTTTCAATCTCCATTTAGTAGGTATTTCTCTTACTAATTGCTCGTACCGACGGTACGCGCAAACTGAAATGCCACCGAGTCTCTTAGCTAATGACCACGGAGACCACAGACGAGAAACAACTGGTTTTTAGGTACTGGTGGTAGCGTTTCAAATGTAGAAGCTTGAAGGCTTTCCGGGGGGGAAGCCATAGCGTTTATTACCGATGTAAAACAATCTGTAATTTTTTGCGGGGGGAAATTTATGTAACACACACAACAAAAATCGTCTATTACTACGAAATTCACATCTTGACTTTAACAAAATACATAAACAATTTCACGCACACATCTAAACATCTAGGCGACAGGCATAGGATCAATTGTGTTTGTACTTTGACAGAGGGGAAAGCCTGCATGTGACTACTCCCCTCCGGTCCGCCGCGGCCGGTGGTGCCCGTGATGCCCTATGCTTGTAATTAACTTCTAACTTCGCATTTAAGGTTTGCGCGTACCTACTGTTCACACAGTAAGTCACTGTGACTCCTTTTTGATATAATGTAATTTTATCTTTTTAGACCACTGTTTCAACAATACTACAAGAGCTGACGACAGAAGATCCCAGACCGCCGATCAAAGTAACAGAGATGAAAGTGGTTTCGGAGATCTCCATGCGATATGCGCACACGACGGTGGAGACGCGCGTGCGTAACCCGGCGAAGTACGCCCAGGAGGCCACGTTCAGGCTTCTTCTGTCACAGACCGCATTTATCAGTGAATTCTTCATGTACGTAACAAGAAAATGTATCGTATTTAATTGTATCTTTCGCAATAACAAACGTGACTCAAAAGTGTAAAAGTTTTAAAGAAAATAAAAAAATTACGGCCAAGACTCTTCAAGAAGAAGAGAACCGGACTCGCGCACGAAGGGTTTCATGCCATCATTTATAAAATAAATTATTATTGAGCAAATAAAAAAAGAAAAAACATACGGACAGACAGACAGACAGCGGAGGTTTAGTACAAGGGGTCCCGTTTTTACCTTTTAGGATCGGAACCCTAAAATTACGCCATCTGTTTACAACTACCACTTGTATGTAGAGCATACTGAGCATATGGAATGGGGTGGCTGTAAAGGTTTCACCGGGAGCTTTCGCGTGTATGTATAGGTATTTAAGTATAGATATTTTTTCTGGTCAATCTGAATAACTATATTTATTTACGACGTTTACTGTATTTCAGGATTCTCGATGGTAAATCGTACAAAGCGTTCGTGAACGAAAAAAAGGAAGCCCAGGAGAAATACAATGAAGCGGTGTCCCAAGGAAAAGGCGCTGCTCATGTTGCGGCCAAGTATATAATTTCTTTGTTTTCAAGCTGCCAGAAATACTTACCTTTTACTGAGGCCTTGGCTGTTGCCTCTTCTGTTGGCAATCACGCAGCCGTACATAATGTGTCTTAATCGGAACATAGTTAATAGGTACCAACCGCTGAACACTACCACTTAACGCCGGGTGCACTAGTACTTAAGTCTTCAAGCGTTTTCACTAGATTGCCGACAACCTTTTAGGGTTTAGTAGAATAATGTTGCTCAGAATCAACTGAATTCGAACATAAAACCATTCCTCTCCGTAAGAGATTCTGTGCTGTTTATCGGTATTAACGTAAATTTACTATATAACCTTTTCGAAGGTTTTGGCGAGCTTCATACTAGGTACCATCTTCCTTTCTACCCCAGAGAGGAAGTAGAGAAAGGTATAGGTAGTATTGTACTGTATACGCGAGAAAATAATAATAATAATAATAAATTACGCTTACACTCACAGCCCCACAGTAGGTATAAACCTGTGTCGTGGGTGCCGTTGTACACATACAACACATACACAAACACCCAGACCCGAAACAAATATCTGTAGGCCATACAAATATTTGTTCCGGTGCGGGGATCGAACCCGTGACCCTTCGAATCAAACGGTGGTTTCGCACCGCTGGACTAACCGGGTCGTCTAATCTGCAAATATAATTTCTACAATGTAAATCCATTATGTTCAGGGCTCGTGACTCAAACCATTTCACTGTGTCGGTGAACGTGGAGCCTAATACGACGGCAGTATTCAACCTCAAGTATGAAGAGTTATTGGAGCGTCGTAATGGCGTGTACAACCACGCGGTCAACCTTCATCCGGGCATGCTGGTACCCAAGATGAGCGTCGTCATAAAAATCAACGAGACCGAGAAGATCACGCTGCTCAGAGTTCCCGAAATGAGAACGGGCAATGAAATAGACGCCACCGAGAAAGACGCACGTGAGTTAATCTATTAGATACTTATTTTTTTTGGAATCGGAAGGGATGGAGAAGTGATATTTCATAGATTTAAGTGATACCTAAAAGTGATACCTAGAATAATAATAAATAATAATAATGGCAACCCATTATACGTCCCACTGCTGGGCACGAGTCTCTCCCCTTTTTGGGGGGAGGCCTGGAGCTTACTCCACCACGCTGCTCCAATGCGGATTGGTGGAAGTGTGTGGGTTAGTGGCCAACCCACTGTCGGATGTTTTCAAACCGCACCGACAAGGTTTAACGACTGCTATCCATCGATAGCAACCGGGACCGACGGCTTAACGTGCCCTCCGAAGCACGGAAACGCGCATTTAATTTGCCACTAGCGGTTACCCATCACACTACCCGACCGCGCCCGTAGTGCTTAACCGAGCAGATCGCTTACGATATACACCAACCGCTGGGCCATGCGCGCTTCAAAAGGAAAGAATAGGAATAGAATGTTAGTATCTATTTTATGGAAATTAACTTTCGATGTTTGATATGCGCAAAAATATTTATTGAGTGCATATCATTAATTGTAGAAAATAAGAACTAAAATTAGAAATCGGTAGGTTTGAGTACATCGGAGGAATCCAAAGAGAGATATTTATTGACACTTACGCTCCTTGCCTCTGATCCAGGGATTTTTTCTAGGGAACCAACCAGGCAAGAACAGAGGTGGCGACCTCTGTTCCTGCCTATGGCTCTGATGACGAAGATTTGAATTATTATATTATACTCACTCAGCCTACGTTCCGGCACATGTAATTTTAATATTCTTCAAAAAATAAATAAAAGCATGACTCGCTGTTTAAGGCCGGATATTTTTTCATTAAAAATGGATGTCTGATGGCTGAAGAGACGGTTTTAAGGAAAAATTCGACGCTCGGATGTCGGGCTTCGTTAGGTTAGAGTTTAGAGGAAAGAAATGGCTGAGAAACATTGATATCCTGCAAAAAATCCTGCCTGAAATCAAATTTATCTCTAGATTTGTTTTATTGATTTTTTAAATACAATAACAGGTCTCATTAAAAACAAATAAAGCATGACAATTTAAGTATCTCGGCTGCACATTATCGGACAGAAATAAAGGGGAGATGAGATATATGTATACTAGTATCCAGTTGGATCTCTTACTCTTTCTTACTTTCTTTGGGAAACACATCTTTACTGAGTAAAGAATAAGTTTGTAGAGTAAAGTATATTAAGAGTTTAACATGTCTGTGAAACAAAATCAGTAAGTCGTAGTGCAGTCTGTAACTTTCGTCCTTAGTAGACATGTAATTCGTCGAATTCTTGGTTAGAAATTCCATCACAGTGATAGCAATGTTAGATGGTACGTTAAAGTAGTGCAAAATCCATGAATTTCTCTTCCACAAAATAAATCGGGTTATACACACATATTAGGTACATAAGCCAAAACGTAACCGAATGCTTCAAGCTATGCTTGTAGGCTTCACTCCCAGTGAAAGAAAAGCAGTTATTTTAATTACTAACCATGACGCATTCCGAAATTTCGATAAATCCCCGGTGTTATCATTGCTGTTTACGAATAAATATAAATATAGTTCTTAATGCACAGTTTCCTTATTTTATCACGGGACGACAACATTTACCTTAGTTGCATTGGGTTATGAAGCCAGCACGTCAATAACGCGTAAATTTACAGGATCATGTAGCAACTGGTCCGGATAGTTACAGAGCCCAACTACAGGCATTTGGAATAATTTGCAGGGCAGGTGACAATGACTTTTACCATTATTACCTTTTACTGGTGGTAGAGCTCCAGTGACGGAGCTCGCGAGCGTAGGCACCACCGCATTACCTAATATACTTGCCGCCAAATGGTAGTTTTCAGCACTATCGTGTTCCGGTCAGGTGATAATGTACGGCCCTGTAATTTCCGGCACAGAGGCATAACACCTCAGGAGTGGCAGCGCGTCTGCATTTTGACCTCTGGTCATTGTGTGGGTGTCTATAGGCTGCAGTCATCACTTAACAACAATTTGAACTGCACGCTTGTTTGGCACTTTTAATACATAAAAAATATATATATATTTGCTATCTCCTTATTCTTGTTTTTCATGTCGTAAGTTGGTGATATGTACATGGATGCTTTAACATTTTTGCGCCTTGAGCATTGCGGCACATATGTTCTTGCTTGCCGCTCAAGTACGGGCATAATAATGTAATTCTCGACATATTTCTATTTACTATGTGTAGGGTTGCCAGGTCGGTAAACCTTATAGCCGGACAGAGCAGCAAGTTTGGCCGGACATTTGAATAAAGAGGCCGGACGACCGTGCCAGAAGCAGTCGGCTGTGCTCGACGCTTGTTTGTTTGGTAATGTAAAAAGCCTGACCGGACACGAAATCAAAAGCCTAACTATGTCCGGCTTTATCCGGACGCCTGGTAACTCTAACTATGTGTATGGAAGAGTGTTTTCTTCTCATAGTTCTAGATTTAGCTTAAATATTAAAATTAAAATATTTTCAATATTTTTTCATACTTTTCGAAAAAAAAAAACAAAATCCCGAATTATCCAGTTTTTTAATTAAAAATCTGAAAAGCCGTCGTTAAAAAAACGCCTGCGTTCTTGCATGTCCTAGTTATGAGTAACTTTTGATATGTTGCATCGACCATTTCCAGAAAATCCTAAAGCCGTTATCGTCCGTGGTGAGCACGCTGCGAAGGTCATCTTCACACCTGACCTTGACGAGCAGGAGAGACTCATTCAGATATATGCGGTAAGCCAAAATTGGGATGTTGACTCATTTTTTTAAATTGTTTTTGATGGTGTTGATATTGATGTCAATAAATATACAATATTCAGGCCCACTTACTGTAAAAAAATATTTTAACTATATAAAGTGCCCGTGTGTATCGGATACTTAATATTGATATAATAACATTGATGGAATTTACAGAACCTATACATACGCTATGTGTTATAATATATTCAGGCCCAGTTTTACGTTGTCTTTTGAGTGAAATTCACCTTAGGTAACAGAATAACCTGTTTCTCCGTAGATCCTCGGATAGTATGTCTGCCTTCCGTCCACTAGACTTTAGATCCCCTAAATCGTTGGATAAAGACGCCTTTGTGAGTAAGAGCATGTAAGGGACATTAGTTTTTTGACGATGTAAGGGACTTTAGTTCAGCGCAGACGTTAATTCGTGGTCTGTGCGTTCGATGAACGAATGCGCAGACGCAGTTACAGTTGACAGCGTTGTCGCAGCGTCTACGTTGCACGTACGCCCATAAAATGCCTACGCTGGAGAAACGCTAGTCAGAAACGTCTAGCTAAAAGGGTCTCTTAGTTTATTGCCGTTTGTGAATATTTTAAGTTAGAACCACTACAGCTCGGACTACAGTACTTGTTTAATAACGAGACCGACATTCAAGCTATTTTAATCGATTGTATAATTAATTAGTCCTTTGCATTTATTTGTAGGATAAGTCCAAAGAATCTGCTGTAGGTGCAAAAGACGGTATTCTTGGACAATTCGTGGTGCAGTATGACGTGGACCGTCCCCTAGGAGGCCAGGTTCTGGTAAGTTACAATCTCTTACAAACCTTAACACTTCAGAAACAGAAGGATCGTATTTAAACTTTATACCTACAAGTTAAGTTGATATATACTATTACTATTTAAAATTATTTGTACATTCGGTCACACACCGGACACTCGGCTAAAACTCCATACAAACGCTTATTTCGGTTACCTAATTATTACACAGACATCAATCAGTGACGTGTTTTTACACGCGCACACAGAAATGTAGCACGTTGGGTTATTGACATAAACAATCGTGAAATAAGTCATGTCGCCCGCTCGCCCGCATGCAACCTCACTGTTGAAGTTTACTTAACTGGCTCTCAAGGGGGGGTGGTGGGTGAGGAGGGGAAATCAGGCAAGACGTCGAAGTGTCCATTCTATACGTACGTTATTACATATTCTCTGATTCGGTGTAAACGGTGACCATCATAACAGACAAGAATACAGATGAGAGTTGCCAATGCGCAGTCGCCTTTTTTATGATCAGTTTTTAAGAATGCCACATTGAACCGCCGAGGAACACCACAGAGAGAAGTTCGACCCCCAATTTGCACTGAAATATTATTATATATTGCTAGGTGCAGACCAAACTCCGGGAATAGACATAAGTCTACCCACTAAAAACCCAGAATAGAATTCAAACTTAGTTTTTTTTTTAATGTAACGGAAGTGGCAAACAAGCTTGCAGTTCACATTGATGTTAAGTGATGACTGCAGCCTATAGACACTTACACAAAGACCTAGGTCAAAATGTAGATGCGTTACCACTCCTGAGGCCTAAGGTGTTATGCCTATGTGCCGGAAATTACAGGGCCGTACATTATTCACCTGACCGGAACACGATAGTGCTGAACACTACCATTTAGCGGCAAGTAAGGTAATGCGTTGGTGCCTACGCTCGCGAGCTCCGTCACTGGAGCTCTACCACCAGTGAAAAGTTACTTTAAAATTCCTTGAACCTAATATTTTATGCAAATGTATTGCGATCGAATTGCGACCATTGGGCGATCACTAGTAGATACACATATTACTTATTTACAAAATCCCTGAAATCGTTCCGGTTACCGATTCTGAACAAACTTCTTCTTTCAGAGTGTGCGTTTAGTACGTTACACGTTGTATTTTAATATACTGTAAATATTGACTTACTATGAAATCACATTTCATTTCTAAATCGCAGGTAAACGATGGGTACTTCGTGCATTTCTTCGCACCCTCTGACTTGCCGCCATTACGGAAACACGTTGTGTTCGTGCTCGACACGTCGGGCTCCATGATGGGCAGGAAGATAGAGCAGCTAGTGGAAGCTATGCATGTTATACTCGATATGTTAAACGATGGAGATTATTTCAATATTGTGGACTTTGACTCGAATGTCAGGGTGAGTTTTTTTAATGTTATCCCTTCGGGCATGGAGATTATTTCAATATAGTGGACTTTAATTGGGACGCCAAGGTGAGTTTTTTATATCAATAGGCAGTGGCGTAAGGGTTCTGGTCAATTATTAGAGGGGAAATCGGTCACTTAAGGTAGCTTCTTCTTCTCATGTCAGTGGTTCGTCTTAAATTTTATCGGCCCAGTATTTTGCTACAGTAAAGCTGCGTATCCATTATGCGCTCCTGGCGCGCGTGCCATAAACACACGCGTCAAGAGTGGGTTCCGCGGAACGCGCTCCAAATATTTGAATGATACCAACTAAGCGCGCATGGCGCGCGTGGCATCTGTTCCAGTGTTCGGTCTTTCAAGTAATATGCAGTTTTAAATATGTCATAACATAAATAACGTAACGAACACACAAAATAATATCACGTCCGTCTCAAATGGCGCGCGCGCCACAACTGAGCTTCCTTTGATGCGCGGTAAAAAACCGACTCTAGATGGAACGAGCCGCTCTAGAGATTTCAATTTACGGTACTCAACAATTTATAATGCACATCGAGCGAGCCTACGAAAGAGACGATCGGCTAGTTTCGACTTCGTAGCGTTATCTCTGCTGCACACTGCCTACGTAAGCACTGATAGACCGGTATTAGTCAAAACTCGATCAAAATGGTCGACAAACTTCACATGTATGGTGGGAAAGAGATAACGCACTACAGACGCGAAATAATCCGAAGTCTCCTTCCAATGGTCGATTTCTTGTCGGATACCTACTATAGATGCGTTGCCACCACGGTTGCCACTCCTGAGGCCTAAGGTGTTATGCCTCTATGCCGGAATTCACAGGACCGTACATTACCAGTATTACCACCTGACCGGAACACGATAGTTATGAACACTACCAATTAGTGGTAGATAGATTAGGTGATGCGGTGGTGGCTACGCCCACAAGCCTCTACACTGGAACTTTACCACCATTAAAAGGTATATTATTACCGTGATTTTCTTCACACATCCATAAACCACCGTTTAGCTAGCGCATGGTTTTCCCAAACATCTTTTGAAGACCTATCCAACAAGAACCCGCACAATGACAAGCGCGTGAAAAAAAAATCCCAAACTAAAATTTTGGATAAATACGGCAAATAGTTCTTACTTCTTACCTGTAAATTACAAGCAAACCTATTAGAAGATATTTAATGTAGGTAAACTAGAAATCTCTCAATTGCACTGAACGACAGTCCGACCATAGATTATGCATACATACTGAGAAGTCCGACTCTCACGGCCGGTTTTCTTCAATCAAGTTCTTAGTTAAGTATAAAATAGCCAAGATAATTCGTGAAGCTTGTTTTCAATTCTAAATGATATTCTTTACAGGTTCACGACGTAGAACGTTCAAATTCCGCAGTTTCAGAATTAGTGGCGCCGTCAGTGGCGACAGACGAAAACATCGCGAAGGCGAAATCTATTGTATCGAAACTTATGGCTGATGGAGGTGAGATGATTAGACTCACGGCCAAATACGTCACTTAAATCTGAGTGGGACTTAAAAGTCTTCTGTCTTTATAAAACACGTTCAAACGATAGAGATAGCACACATTTGAAAGTTGCATAAAATTGAGTGACGTTTGAGAATTCGGCCATCAGTGGCGTACCTATCAAAGGAAGCAAAGTATAGTAATATATACATAACCAGTCTGTATAGGTACACTCAGTGGCGTACTCGACTAAGGATTCTGGGGAAGCAAAGTATATTGATACTAGCTGACCTGGCAAACTTCGTATTCCCTCAGAATTAAATAATGTGTCAAAGATTCGATAGGTATGGACTATTTGTATAGAAAATTGAAACTGTTGTTTTTACCATTTCCCTCAATTTCCCTTACAATTTCTTCATATTTATTTATCTTTTGAACCATTCCTAAACTTCAAAAAATAATTGAAAATCAATATAAGCCAAATCTGTCCAGTCGTTCTCGAGCAATTGATTTTTATGTCTTTGTGTCAGCGTTCGCGATAAATTCAAAGACGATATCACTATACGACGATATACTGCACGACTTTTCATACGGTTTTCACCACGAAAAAATCAGCCTCGCCTTACGTGTAGGAAAGAACCCAAATTTTTCTTTTTCTAGAAATTATTTCACCATTTTATCGATGTGTCTAATATGTATATTTATGCCAAATTACAGCTTTTTAGTACTTAGATCCCCTGAGCTAAGCTGCGGACAGACGGACAGACATGACGAAACTATAAGGGGGACCTACTAACTAACTCCTTGTAGGAGTTGTAGGCTACGAAACCCTAAATATGTTGCATAAGTTAATATTATGACAATTTACAGGAACTAACATTTATAGTGCTTTGGATGTGGCTGTGAAACTAGTTCAGATGGGTACAGGAAAATTCAAACCAGATCTTGATTCTACCTCTACGATACCTGAACCCAACATTGAAGCCACGACCATTCAAGCAGTGGAACTTGACGGTAAATATATATTTTGTTTCTGTGACTTGCTTGGTACGATTGTGTGGTTTAACCCTGTGATCTGGGGGCACGTCAATAGCCCCGCCAAGTCGAGCAAACACGCAGCAGGCTGTGTAATTTTTTTTCTCGAAACAGTTTATATAACTATAACTACGCAAAAGAACCCTCATGCAAAATGATCACCTAACACTTGTAGTTTCTACGATTTCGTGAAAATCGATTCGTGAAAATTATATAATATAGATTACATATTGAATGTACTCGTATCCTACAAGTAATACCTACATATTATATGTAAATAGATTGTTTAGTGCGATTGGGATGTTTTAAGTAAATGTATGCATTTAATTAGAGCATAAAAGATTTCTAATATTAATATGGTCACTGTTAGATTACCTAATTACGTAATAAATTATGACAGGAGGACCCTTAAATAAACTGCCGGTACGGTAGAAGATCTGAGTTGCAAAACTTGTTTTTTTACAAGTTATGTTTTGATCAAGTTTTGATGGTTAACTATTCCTACAGACATCCGTGCCCGTAAGGAATGATTGTTCGTATCTGACACGGCTACACTTAAATTACTTCTAAGAACGCCTAAAAAATGTGCTTTATAAATATTTTGATATCATAATATTTCTGTTCACTAGTAGACCACTATTTTCATTTATATCTATTGTCATACTTGCTGTCCCGACGAACTTCGTATCGCCTAATAGAATATGAGTGGAGATATTAACACTACTATGCAGAAATAAGGTTTGGTGGTAGAATTGTTAAAAAAATTATGTCCTAAAAATAAGAAAAAAAAGTTGGGGTGTGGGCCACCCTTACCATTTTGGGGTCAAATAAAATATTCTACAAACCGATTCTCATACCTACCAAATACACACACAAAGTATGATTATAATCGCATCAACTTGCAAGTATGCAAGGTGGATAAAATACTTGGGAGACCCCGGCTAGACACGATCCCTCACAGTCCCACTCAACAAAACCAATAATAATAAAACTTTGTCTTTGCTTGTTTAATTACAGGGAACGGAGAACCCATTGAGCCTTCCGACAGTGTAACCCTTTGTTCGAGTTACTTCTCCAAAACCCAGCGACATCAACGCCTTAATTATGGTAACCATTAATCTCTTCATGAAGAGATTAACCCTTTCAATGACTTAAGACTTTTAAGAGGTAACCTCCATGAAAAGATTTTTAATCGAGTTACCCAAAATTACCTAAAAAACTTCAGCTGCTTGTAGGTGGCGGCATACTTACACCCAAATCACATAGTAATTATAATGAACAGATGAAAAGAACGTTCAAACGGTGCAAAGTATACACTGTCATATACCTATTTGTAGGTATATTATAATTTTAATTATCGTACAGTGTAAAATATATAAAGAGTTGATAATGACTGTTTAGTATTGCGTTCGCGGAGCAGGAAGCATTACGTAGGTACATTGATCTATTTAGCTGTTCTTGTCCAGCCGCAAGAGATATAATATATTTTTTTAATTTATCAATTTATTTAAGGCAACAAAATTGATTGAAATTAAACAACAAGCCCATAGTAATATATACCTTATAAACTAACATACATGTTAATATATATTGTAGTGTTAGTACATAGAACTAGAACTAGATGGTTCTTCGTAGGAAAGGGTCGAGGCATGCCTCCTTCCCCTGGCATTCTGCCCTTGCTTACCAAGGGCGTTGTTAGGTTTAGGGGTGGGTGTCGTGCGTGCTAGGAATCACCGGGGGGTTTTAATTTTTTTTTTGTGTTAGTACATAAAACTATATATTATGTTAGTACACTTCAATAATACTTTACTAACAAATAATACTATACAATAACTAATAATACTAATACAAATACTGTACTAAGTACGAGGTTCTTCCAATTTCACGATCGCAATTAGGCTAAAACATTAAATTATATCCCTCCACCATTTTTAGGGTTCCGAGGAATAAATGGAACCCTTATAAGATCACTAGAGCGTCTGTCTGTCAGTGTGTCCGTCCGTCACAGAAGAGTTCTTTCCCAAAGTACAGGATCCAAAATTGAACGTGTTGCGAAAATAAACAAATTTCCATTTTTAGCGTTCCGTACCTTAAAAGGATAAAAGGAACCCTTATAGGATCACTCGTGCATCTGTTTGTCTGTCTGTCTGTCCGTCTGTCACAGCCAATTTGCTCCGAAACTACTCGACCGATTGAGTTGAAATTTGATGAATTTAAGTAAATTGGTGACCCAAAGATGAACACGTCAAGTAAAATAATAAATTTTAAACAGGGGGTCACTTTCGAGGGGTGAATCAGAAAAAAAAACAAAAAAACGTAAACTGTGTCGTGTGACACAGAATCAAATGAATCAAATAAAAGAGGTTGTTGTCAGTATCTCAGATATATTTTTTTTATAATTTTTGCATAACAAATTTGAAGTTATTTAAGAAAAACGACGAAAATTGACCATTCCCCCCCATCCTATCTCCGAAACTACTGAACTTAAAACTTCACTTTTGGGGATAAATTAGAAAAAAAAAAAGTTGTCGATTATACACCGTGTAACGGGAATAACGCACATCCTCAAACACTCCAATTAGAAAATCGAGTTATATAATAATAATACATGAACTAAAATTACATGTTTATCTATTAAATATTTTTTATTAAAGAAATAATTTGTCCTCAATTTGTACAAATAGTAGGTGCGCATATCCTACGCACGCATACTTACCCTACTTAATCTACCTCAAGTTGTATAGAAAATCTCTCAATTGTATGGAAACCTGTGAACGCGAGTCCGTCTCGCACTTAGACAGTTTTATTTAATGTACCCCAGCAAGGACATTTTGAACGTGTATTTACATGAAATCGTTGAATGATTCAGGTGAACCGGAGTCAATTGTGATCTTCCTGACTGACGGCGACCCCACCGAGGGTGAAACAAATACGGAGCTTATCATCGATCATGTCACCAAGATGAATTCCGGACCCAGGATGGCTTCAATATTCACTCTAGCTTTTGGTAAAGCATTTCAACTTAAACATACTTAATAGTTATTTGTATTTTATTCTTAACGTAACATCCATAACACCTGCATGCCTGTTTGCCTCTTTCGTATCATTAAATAAAAGGAAAAAATCTGCTTATATACGTGCATTTTATATGTTACTAGCTGTCCCGGCTAACTTCGTATCGCCCTAGAAAATAAAAAAAAAAACCAAAAATGTTATGAAAAATTGATGTTGGCCGATTCTCAGACCTACCCAATATGCTCACAAAATTTCATGAGAATCTGTCCAGCCGTTTCGGAGGAGTATGGCAACGAAAACTGTGACACGAGAAATAATGTAGATAATGATGACGACAAATAAGCATGTAGTTCACATAGATGGTAAGTTAATACGGCAGTCTATTGATATAGATTTACACAAATATCGGAGGTCAAAATGCAGGCGCGTTGCTTGCCAGATGCCGCCCCACCCAATTTTCCTACGTGCCTCACCACAGCAGCGAGTGGGGGGCAGAGTCACGCTTCACGTCCGCCGCTCCCTTGCTAGGTTTCTCTTAGCTTCGCCGGTGTGGAGACCACCACCGACTCTACCGGTTGTAAAGGTTTCTGCCCAGTACACCGTACCATACCATGACCAAGCTAGGACCGTATCAAGCGCGGAAACTAACACATATGGACTACAATGCCCACTAGAACGTATCAACAGCGTATCATACCGTATCGTATCGGCACCGGCGACAATTATTGACGCTCCGTGCATGGCACGCGACGTTGTCGGTCGGTGACGGAACGGTCTAGTGGTTGGTCTCATGCTTTTCAATACAAAGAATATTTTTTTGCCTGACACACTCCTAGCACGGTCATACCATGATACAGTGTAGTGGTATCTCATATTGGCACATAGGCGGGTGGGTAGTTCGACAGTCGAAGTGAATGTAACTAGTGGGAACAAAAACCATTTGATATTTGTTTGCGGTGGTAGGTGAGGATGCGCAACGCGAGTTCCTGCACAAGCTGTCGCTGCTCAATGCGGGCTTCATGCGGCACATCTACGAGGCGGCGGACGCGGCGCTGCAGCTGCGCGACTTCTACCGCCAGGTCGCCTCGCCGCTGCTCGCCGATCTGCACTTCGTCTACCCCAACGACCAGGTAGTACACTGCCACTTGAGTATATCGATATTATCACTGGCAACACACGGTAGTTAAAAACCATCACTAGTAGATTAGACAAGAGAATGTCTCGTTGCTTCGCAAATGCTACCCACCCAAAAAGGATTTTGCGATTTTTTTTTTTGAAATTGGACATACGTCACTGAATACTTTGTCCCAGGTATACCTAAATAATCGTTGATAACTTCGAAAGATGTGGGTACCCTTTCCTCAATCTTTACAAGAATGAGAAAGTGAGACATGAACATTTGACATGATCTTCGTCTTGTTCATGTTAATTTTAAGATCAACTGCGAGCCGTGATTACGATATCATCCAACAGATACTTGGTGATCGATATGCTCGCGCCATTTTCTTCGAATCTTCACCAATTCAGATACTTGAAGTCATGTCAACATTGCCTGTCTTCAAGCTTCTGAAACGGCGAACGATTTCGATGAAATGAGATGACGTCCTTGTCTGACACTTTGCTGCAATTAGATGGGTTTCGAGTTGAACATAACAGAAGCGGCATCTTGGTCGTGTTGGGAGACGTAGCATCTCAATGAGGCGGTGTGGTGGTGGTGTGTGGCGAGGAGGAGGATGCCGCGAGGAGGAAGTTGATTTAATGAAAGAAACTTGACTTATTTCTAATTACATTGAAATATTTGATTTTTATGGAATTACCTTACAATGCGTGAGTCCATGAATGAAACATCTCCTTTCACTGTGCACATGATGATATTTCCCTATAAGTAGCGAATTTGTGTATGCAGGTGAACTCGGACTCGCTGACCCGGTGCCAGTTCCCCAAGTACTACAAGGGGTCAGAGACGGTGATGGCGGGGCAAGTGGCCGCCGGCGCCGCGCTCACGCCGCAAGTCATAGCCGTCGGCGGCGACGCGGGACCCGGACTCGGCAAGGTTATCTTTTATTTATTTATGTTGGGATCATTGGATCTTGATCTCTCATGGAGACCAAACCTAACCAAAACACGTTTTCACATAATCTGATAGATACCTGGCTTTCATATCGGCTCGAGGCTATGAAATGTAAAATACATGGGTTCCTACCCACTGGGTCGTCAACGATTCCAACGGCGCGTTATTGTAGGTACCTAGCCAAGTGGACCATGTAGGTATTTGAAGGCTTCAAGCCCACAAACGACAGGTGTATTAGGTAAACATTTCAAATCCTTATGGCCAAAGGTATCATGGAATGTTCATATCAGAAATTCCAATTTTATGTAGATACAGATTTAATAACTGTAAATCGTTCTAAATCTACAATTCCTTTTAGATAAGTTTACGTTATATTTACAGAAAAACTTCGCTGCGACGCCCAAAGTAGTTCCAAATGCTAGTGGCTACCTTTCTTTAGAAAGATTGTGGGCGTATCTTACAATTAAACAACTGCTAGACATTAAAGATGCCGCCGACGTCACGGCCAAAGATACAGACAACGCCAAGAAGAAAGCTCTAGATATTGCAATGAAGGTAAATATTTACATGCAATTTCATTTTTTATTCATTCACTCTTAGGTAAGCTTAATAATGGCAACCCTTGATACGTCCCACTGCTGGGCACGAGTCTCTCCCCTTTTTGGGAGGAGGCCTGGCGCTTACTCCATCACGCTGCTCCAATGCGGATTGGTGGAGATGGAGATATGAGTTAGTGGCCAACCCGCTGTCGGATGTTTTCAAACCGCTCATTAGGCCTCCGACAAGGTTTAACGACTACTATCTATCGATAGCAACCGCGACTGACGGCTTTAAGTGCCCTCCGAAGCACGGAAACGCGCATTATAATTTGCCACTAGCGGTCACCCATCACACACCCGACCGCGCCCATAATGCTTAACCGAGTAGATCGCTTACGATCTACACCAGCCGCGGGTCCATGCGCGCTTCGCTTAGGTAAGCGTACCTAAAATGTATTAGGTACCTGCTGTATTTAAATGTCCTATCAATAATTAAATTTGAAGCTTTTAAGGCGTGTAATGTACACGTCTTATTATCGTTTTCTCTTTACCACCCTTTGCACTAGCGGCCCAACCGGCTTCGCACGGGTGCAATTTAGGTACTATGACTATACATTTTATCGAGATGTAAGCTATTCTATTTTTCAAATTAGATCAAACTGCACTCGGTGTGCAAAGTTTGATCTCTGTTGCACACCGCCTACGTAAGTAAGTACTGATAGTGCGGTATTAATCGAAATTCGTGGCAAAAAAAATCTAAATGGTCGACAATCGTCACATGGGTAGTGTGCGGAAGAGATGACGCTTTATAGAGCCGAAATTAGAACCGTATACTCATTCCTAAAGTCGATATGTAATATTTCTTGATGAGGACCGTAGGTACTAATTGCTTTTGTTTTGATCGATAATTGAAGTTGGTTTTTGCAGTATAACTTCGTAACACCACTGACGTCACTGGTGGTGGTGACGCCCAACGCGACGCATGCAGTCAACTTAAAATCAGTTGGTAAGGATTGTGTTAAACTTCTTAGAATACTTATACAAAATACGTACTTAGATATCTTAGAGCTGGAATATTCATTTAACATCAATGTGAACTGCAAGCTTGTTTGTTGTTCCCATTTCATCATACAACGAAAGAAAGAGAGTAAAAAGTCTTCCTTTCAAAAAACTATATAAAATAAAAAGAAAAACTTTTTCGTCATTATGAAAATCATTTAATAGGCGTTTATTTATCTTTTTACTTTCAGATTTCATTAATTTTACACAGTAGCCAATTTCACTCACGAAAAAAAGTGTAGAATAACATACCGAATTCTTGACGTAATTATTTTCAAAATCTAAGTTACTCACTTAGCAAAGTTCCAAGTGCAGTCACTACTGAAAACAAACCGCTTCCGAACAAACTCAGTAGAAGCTCTTTTAAATGTAAACCTTAAACTTTATGTCTAATACAGACAGTGTCTCCAAAGCCCAGAACGAGCTAACTAGCTTGGCTGAAAGATAGGTAGGTAATCCTGAATTCACCATTCATTTTCCTACTTCTTCAACAGATGATAAGGATTCACAACAACAAGGGAACTGGGACCAGAAAATACAAGGTAGGTGAAATATACCCAGTGCCGGCGTAAGGCTTCTTGATGCCCTATCCAAGTTTTTGAGCGCATTTTTTTTGCTCATCAAAATAAGTAGGTATATAATCCTGCGTCGCTTATATCCAAGTCTTTTTTTTTCATGAGTTCATGAGCAAAAAAATAATTAGAAATAGGTACTCCCCTTTGTATCTTAAATCTACGCCTACGTCGTGTGCCTTCGCCACGACGTGATGCCTTCGTCTGGCCCTATGTACCATACAACCCTTCTCTGTGTGGTCGATGCTTAGGATATAGGTATGAGTTTATTTCATGCAAAATTAGAAGATTCATCTAGTAGATACCTATTCAACATCATGAGACTAAAATTTTATTTTTTTATTTTATTGAATTTCGCAATTACACATACGACATACTCGTACTTTTACTACCATTGATAGCAATAGATGTCGCAACTGCCACCCCAAGGCAATGTAATAAATGTGAAGGAAAAATTCGACACCTAGATGTGGACTTACGTGTGGATGACGGTAGCCCAGTTGAGAGAGCGGCTGGACTAGTGATCTAATGGTCGCGGGTTCAAGTCCCACCTCTATCTAGTCATTTTATTTTCATTTTTCTTTAAAAGTTTAAATTTTATATGTAAAAAAATTATGGTTACAGAAGTTTATAATAAATGTGTTATATATGGATAATGATTGTGTGACTAACAATTTTATTTGAACTAAGAGACTTCCGGTTGAGCGTTGAGATTAAGAATACCTGTGACTAACGGTCCAGTTAGGTAGGTCTTACTTCGAAAAAAGAAAGAAGCCAAAAAGAAGTCAATCGCCGAATCTATCTCGGTTGAGCTGCTCTCGGGAAAGTACAATACATCTTCTCGTCCAATTAGGTACCGCAACGTCTCAAGACGACGACTTTGACCAGTAGGCATGTGTTGCCAGTGATAACATACAATCTCTGGGAGAGGCTTTTGTCCATTAATCTACTTTCAGCTGAAATGACGATGACGACTTTTATTTCGTTGTCGAAATCATATTTACGGATTTTCTCGCGTATAGGTACTAGGTACTCTGGTACCTGGTTTTATATAGCTCTGACACACTCATCTAACAAAATCAGTCTGAACATCGTTAAATTAGTCTGCCCGTGACCACGGTAGCTGGAAAGCGACCGAAACGTTGGAAAGAAAGAGAAGTTGGGTCTAGTATACGCGAGAAAATCCGAAAATATGATTTCTACAATGTATGAAGCTCGGTAAAACCTTTTTGGAGACTTTTATTTCCCTGAAATTTGATTTTTTAACAAATTGTTTAGCATTTTCGTTTCATAAAATGAGTAATGGTTTTGTCAGTATTTTTCAATTGATCAGCGCCATGTTTCAATTAATGTTGTAAATGTACCTGTTGTCTATCCATCACTATCCGTATATTGGTCTACCATCTTACTGACACGAAAAAAATAAACCACTTGTAATTAAACTTATTAAACTTAACGTGTGTTCGAAACACGACATTGAATCCACCCTTCACGATCGGAAATTAGTTTTTTTTTTACATTCTGTACATTGAATTATTCTCCAATCGCTGTTTAGTTTATAGTTTCTGATTCAAAGTCATTTTCAGATTCTATACAGATAGAAACACCAACGGAGAAGAAGCTCTCCAAAAAAGCAGGATCCTCATTCAAAATGCACTGCAAAGCTACTCCGAAAGCAGATATAAAGTGGTACTTCCAGAGTTCACACATTGATACTACTAAAACTTTAAGGTAATTGATAAATCACATTATATTATAATTCTCATGTTGGATCCATTTTATAATGTAAATAACTCCCAAGCAAGCAGTTCACGTAAATGGTAAGGTATACCTTATCCCATCCCATAAACATCTACAAAAATAGATACAAATATGCCAATGTCAAAGAGTTGCCACTTCGAACTACTATTATTGTTCAGTATCTACCCGGACGAAGTCGTGGTCGCAGCTAGTATAAAAGTAGCCTAAGATACTCCTTATTACATAAGTTATCTGCTAGTGAAAGTCCCGTCAAAATCGGTCCAGCCGTTCCCGAGATTAACAGACAAACAGACAGACAATCGAAACATGTAAAAAATGATTTTCTGGTATGAGCACCGTGTATACATAGAATACATACATATGCATTTAGTAAAAAGCGGTTATTTTTATATTACAAACAGACACTCCAATTTTATTAATTTTTAATGATGAGGGGATCGTACACCAATACAGACTTGACATTTTTTTGTTTATAATTCTTAAATATGAAAAAAAATCTTGGTCTGATTGATGAAAAAGATTTCAGCTACTTGTAAGTGTCCATCTCAACTCTGACGCAATCATGCATGGTGGACATGGCGATCGACTGAACTCTATTAAAATCTATTTGATACTGTTTTTTTAGGTTAGTCAGTTTCGTTAGTTTTTTAGTTCATTTTATTGATAGTAATTTTTGGTTCCGTGCTTCGGAAGGCACGTTAAACCGTTGGTCCCGGTTGCTATCGATAGATAGCAGTCGTTAAACCTTGTCGGAAGCTTTATGGGCGGTTTGAAAACATCCGACAGCGGGTTGGCCACCAACCCGTATCTCCACCAATCCGCATTGGAGCAGCAGCAGTGGGACGTATAATGGGTTGCCATTATTAATTTTTGCTGTTTTGTTGTTTTTTGGAAAAGATTTTTCCATGATTATTGAGTTTCTGCATTTCAATCATATTTTGTTTTGGGATTATTTTTACGGGTTCCAATGTGGAGACTCGAGGGCGTAGGCACTACTGTCTTCCCTAGTCTATCTGCCGCCAAATGGTAGTGCGCCGGTTAGATGGTAATGTATGGCCCCGTAATAACTATCACAGAGTATAACAACTAAGGTCTCAGGGGTACAGGTGTACACATCTGCATATTGACCTCTGGTTTATGTGTAGATGCTGCACTTCATTACTTAACATCCACGTGAAGTGCAAGCTTGATTGCCTTAGTTAGACAAAAAATTATAATAATTATAGTGTCAACGGTTTTTGATAATGTTTCATATTGTTTTACAGCGCGGAAGAAGATGGTTCGTTAAATATACACCGAGTAAGAGTGTATGATGAGGGATTATACACATGTGAAGCAAGTAATGCTCATGATGCCGCCTACCTCACATATGAATTAACAGTAGAAGGTAAGATTGATGCAGAATACATACCTGATTGTACGAAATAACAGACAGTTTTGCATTGAAATCAATTTATTCTATTAATTCTGGCAAAGAAATAAGAATCAGGCATGATGTTTGACTTGAGTATGGAAACACTTCGGTTTTTACATCCGTCTCCAATTTACACTTTGTTAAGATTAAAATTGTTTTATTTCGATTAAAAAGTATATATAGTATGTAGTTAAAGTTTAATGGATTTAATGATAATTAAAATTAAATGTAATTTCAGACTCTATAACACTACAACCTCCTGCGGAAAAAAATTTAAAGAAAAAAGTGGGATCTTCGTTCGAAATGCCATGTAAGGTTGATGGTGACCCGAAACCAAGTATAAAGTGGATCTTTCAGAGCAAAAACCCGAATGTCAGATCTAAACGTATGAAGTAAGTAACTCAGTGGGTATATAGGTATACAATAATATGTAGGACAAAGACAGGTTACGCTTTTTTGGAACATTTTCATTAGGTTGACTTTGTATTTCAATCGTTAGTTGTGTTAAAAAAAACCGGCCAAGTGCGTGTCGGGCCCCGCGCAGTGTAGGGTTCCTTCCTCGCGTATTTAGTGTATATACAGAGTAAGAAATGTAATGAAAAAAATTTGTTCAAAATTTTCGAGTAAAATACATTTTCACACAATAAGTGTGATATTTTTCCTTTTAATTTCATTATATGTAGCTACTATTGCCGTAACGTTTGAATTTATAACAACAACCGTTTAGTTGGTAGGGGAGGGGGACACTTGACTCTAACGAAAATTTGCACTTTAAAGCTTAATAAGTCACGAACAGTAAACTAAATCAAAAATGATGTTCAAACATCCATAATATTTTTGAAAGACCTATCCAACGATACCCCACACTATATGGAAATAGAAAAAAAAAAAATAATCCGCGCGTTACATATAGGGGAGGTTACCCTAATTATTTTGTTTCATGTTTTTATTCGACCACTTTGTCGGCGTAATTAAGGAGTACACTTGTGCCAAATTTCAAGTCTCTAGTACCAATAATTTTTGCGCTAAACCGAGGACGGACAGACAGAGAGACAGACAGACAGACAGACGGACATGGCGAAACTGTAAGGGTTCCTTGTTTACTGCGGAACCCTAAAAAAGAACTATTTAGGCATTAAAACTGGGTTGTTGAATAAATATTAAATCACAGGAGGAAAATGGGTTGGAATCGTACTGAGGGAGATATGTAAAGTGCAGAAAACTTTAAATAAGACATATTTTTGCCATTCACCTATGATTTCAGAAGCCAATACTTTTATTATTTTAGTAATCGTTAGTACTTGTCAGTAATAATAAAAAATATTTTGAAGGCGATTTACATAGTGTACTTTTATTATGCACGCTCTAAGTTAGTTGATTGGAACACAAAATGGTTGCCGATCTAAGGGAATTTGATATAGGCCTACTATGTAAGTAGAAGAATTTTAGTCATAAAATAAAACAGGACAAAGTACTCCCCCTTGAAATTTGTACAGTCCGAACCCGGACACACTGTAGGTTAGGTTCACTTTGCACAAAAACGTAATATTCACAAAGATCATATTATTACTGCCTTGGTAGCCTAGTGGTAGCAGGCCACTACTACTACGCTGAGGTCCTGGGTTCGATTCCCGGGTGGGGGGTTATCAGAGATAATGGTGTAAAGTCCTTTATCTCTGGTTCTATTGGGATTTTTCCATTTTCTGGAAATTTCCCAGTACCTCGAAGTTTGGTAATGTGCCCGGAGATGTCAACAGGCTCGCCACTTGTTACATGGGCCAAAACGTAACCGGCGAATCGTGGGTGTTTGCATGTATGCTTGAATGCATGCATTTACCTCTGCCTACCCCTTCGGGGATTACAGGCGTGAAGTTACGTTACGTTATCATATTATTATCATTTAAAAGGTAAGTACTTATCCTGTATTCTCGGTGCACTCTGTCTTAGCAGTGTGGTGGTAGCAGACCATTACTACTATGCTGGGGTCCTAGGTTCGATTCCCGAGTCGGGAGATAACGGTGTAAAATCCTTTATCCCTCGTTTTAATAACATTTTTCGATTTTCTTGGAAGTTTCCCAGTACCACAGAGTTACGTAATATAGTTATTATGATTTTTCGTTCTAATATACTCGTACCTACAGTAAAATTAAAAAAAATAGCGATACCTCAGAGAGTTAATGAGATCCGACCATAGATATATGTATGTTGAAGGTATTTCAGGTAATTGACTCAGATTCAGCTTCACGGGCAGCATTAATTTTTGTATTTTGTTCACAGGGCAAATAAAGATGGTTCGTTACATTTAAATATGGTACAAGTATATGAAGAAGGACTGTACACGTGCGTAGCTAGTAATATTTTTGATACCGTTGACATTACATATGAAGTAACAGTACTTGGTAAGTTATTTAGTATTAAACTTTAATTTACCTTCCTGATATAATATAAGATGCATAGTTAAGCTCATAATTAGTATTTTATTTTATTGCTTTGAATATTTCTTGGTTAACTCTATAGCGTTATTATTGCTGTTAATATTCAAATACTCAAATACTCATTTATTGGTAAATATAAATTTACATGTCACATTTTGTTATTATAATATTATGTTGGGGAAAAGTCTTTTCGCATTATAGTATGTATGAACTTGTAATAAAATCTCTTTGGCTGTAGTATTTGTATCTGGCTGGTTTTCGTATCATTGAAAGTTAACATTTTAAAGAACATAATTCCAAATTCAAATTAGGCAAATGTGTGATTTTCATTTGTTTTTCGTACTGTCAAGATGAGTGAATCTAATGAAGAAATTCGATACATTTTAAAATTTTACTAGAAAAAAGGTAAAAATGCAACGCAAGCCGCGAAAAATATTTGCGATGTTTATGGACCTAGTGCAGTGTCTGTGAGAGTAGCACAAATTTGGTTTAAGCGTTTTCAATCCGGAAATTTTGATGTCAAAGATGCACCTCGCTCTGGTCGCCCTATTACGGATAAAATGGATGCCATTTTTTAAAAAAGTGGAGCAAGATCGACATATCAGTAGTTACGACGTAGCTGAAGAACTGAGAATTGATCACAAAACAGTTTTGGCGCATTTGAAAAAAGCTGGGTACAAAAAAAAGCTCGATATTTGGGTACCTCACGAGATCACTGAAAGAAACCTAATGAACCGTGTACTCATTTGTGATTCTTTATTACGACGTAATGAAACCGAATCAGTTTTGAAGAAGCTGATAACTGGTGATGAAAAGTGGATCACGTACGACAAGAACGTGCGAAAAAGGTCGCGGTCAAAGGCCGGTCAGGCTTCACAGACCGTGTCGAAACCCGGATAAACTCGCAATAAGGTGATGTTGTGTGTGTGGTGGGATTGGAAGGGCATTATTCATTATGAGCTATTACCACCAGGCAGGACTATCGATTCTGAACTCTACTGCGAACAACTGATGAAATTAAAGCAAGAAGTTGAGAGAAAGCGGCCGGAATTGATCAACAGAAGGGGTGTGGTGTCTCACCATGATAACGCTAGACCTCACACATCTATAGCCACTCAGCAAAAATTAAGAGAGTTTGGCTGGGAGGTGTTAATAACATCCGCCATATAGTCCTGACCTTGCACCTTCAGATTTCCACCTGTTTCGGTCTCTTCAGAATTCTTTATGCAATGTTAGGTTAACATCACGAGAGGACTGCCAAATCCACTTGTCGCGATATTTTGATGAGAAGTCCCAAAATTTTTATAGCAATGGGATCATGTCCCTACCTACAAGATGGCAAAAGGTTATCGAACAAAATGGTACATACATACTTTAGTTAAATTTAAATAAACTGTATTAAAAAATGTTTATAATTATTGGTTGATTCGAAATTACGTTGTTTACATTATTACATATTACTTACTGAGCTTACAAATAATTAATATGCTGAACAATATTTCTGATACATTTTATGATTAATTTAAATATCATAGAATTCACTCAAGTTATAGAAGGCTTTACACAACAACCATTCTTTAAGTTTTTTTACAAATAATATATTGGATTTTATGTTTCTAATGTGTGCCGGGAATTTATTATCCCTTTACAACCGGACACAAAAAATTATGATTTTTTGCGATTCATGATAGACGCCGTATTTATAAGGGTCTAAGCGACCTAAGAAATGGAATGCTGAAAAAAATCGGAAAAGCCAGGTTTTCCTGAAAATCGCCTGCACGATCGTGCATCTCAGGAATAGTTTGAAATATATACTGTTGTGTAGCTTGGGCAAATTAGACAATAATTAACAATAGAATTATGTTTTTTTAGAAATATTTACGTGTTGTAATAATCAGTCTTAATAATTTGCAATAATGAGTGTCAAAAAGGCATCAGTCTACATGTATCATAAACATTTTTTGTTATTAATTCACAATTTAGTAAATACATCTTAATATCATTATAAAATTTCACTAAATGACTTATTATTAATAACTAGGTAATAACATTTTAGGAACATTATTTAAAAAATAAACAAAAACACAATCAAATACCTACTATGAAAACCTTAAAAGCAATGGAATAGTGGTAAAATGTATCTCGTAATACAAACTACTCCTGCGGAAACGCTTCCTGATAAATAAAACTACGGATGGTGCAAGGCCAAGATTAAAGTTTCCAAACATTGTCTTAGCTCCTTAATAAATATCAAAGTCTAACGTTAGCCCATCACTGGTTGTTAGCACATATTTTATCAGACCAACTGGCAGAGATTTATTTTTAACAACTTGTTCAAATGGGCATCGATCAGTGAAAGGAATCAACTGTTCATCAATAAATTAGAACCCGGAAATCCTTTCCTGCTTATTGTTATAAGCAAGAAAGGATTCCCATGCCATTTCGTACTTGGGTTATCATTGGCTGGACTTTCCACAATGGATTCGAGCGACGTTTCTACAAGCGGTGCAGTATCAGTGCTAACCTCAAGCAGAGCATTACGCAATTGTAAGAATCGATCACGACTCATTTTGCTAGTTATTTTGTCCAGAGAAATGCCACTACGGCAGTACAAAGGTAGCCTTGGGAATATAATGCACCTAATGCAAAAGTTTATGTATCTCTGACATTGAAGTTTAGGGTTCATTCCCGGTCATTCTCAAAAAAATTAAATTTATGTTAGTAGTAACCATTCTTGCACGTATTCAATCGGTTCCCTTACCAGTTTAACTGGTCGTTCAGAGTACATATGCTGCTTATTTTTAAAGGAAGTAACTTTCCAGTGGCGAGGGCGGGAACCAGAGCGATTGGGATGCTCCACTGTCGGTTCTACGGAAGAAGGCGCTGGTACGGATGTGTTTGGTGCTTGACTACCTTCCACCTGTTAATCTCTTTGATTATCAGCATGATCTTCAGCTAAATTGAGGTCATATAGATTATTGAAGACAGCCGGGTTGAAATACAGTTTCCTCGTTGTCAGAATCCTCAAACACCTCCATATCCGAGTCATTGCCATTACCCATCATTTATAAGATTTTTTTCGTCAAGAAAGCAGCCTGAAACACAAAACAAACCCTAATATACACCATACAACGAAATATAAAAACACTGTATTTTGTATAGAAAAAGTATAAGTAAACCCTAAACAGCACGAACGTGCATGTTTTATTTTGATGCAAAATAAATCACATAATAATGAAAACTACTGCAAAAATTAGTAAAAATATAAATTAATTGGTTTATTATTCACAGAATCAAACAGATACATAGCATCAAAAAATACGCGAAAATAATTACTTACGTAAAGCGCCTCGTCCACCAAAATGCGCCGCCATTTTTTTTTTTACAAAGAGCTGGATCCTGCACAAGCTATCGTTGACGGTTGCGTTCGGCAAAATAAGTTAGATTTTTTCTAAGTTAGATTCACGCTTGACTACGAGCCGAGTGTAAAGGGTTATAGATTTTAGGTGCAACAACAAACAATTTTTTTTCAGATTTTTTTTAGCCTGTGTGGGACCAGTAAAAGGTCATGCCTGTTGCGAAGGTCATAGCGACCATCTTACTTGTCCAAGAATGTGTCCCTATTAAATCTTACGAATTTGGAAACATTTAGTATGAATTGAGATGTTAGAGTTAATATTTTCAAGTCCATGAACAGTTGCTTCGCGGGCAACTATCCTATTCTTAATAAATATCCTCATAAATATTATTTTACAGAACCTCCCAGCATCTTACCAAATAAATTTGGCAACACCGTGGTGGCCATTGACGGTGATGTGATGACAAGAATACCTTGCGAGGCCAGAGGAAATCCAGCTCCAGAAATCACATGGACAAGGCATAATCATGTGATTACTATAGGTAGAGATTTGATATATTTTCTACAGGGTTATTTGAAATTAGCGGATCACCTCTTGCAGGCAGTCTCTCTACATCAAACACAACATTTGTTCTACGACTTTTTTAAATTCATAATTATATTAATTTAAATTTTCCATCTAACATATTTTTTTGTCTCCAAACTGGCATTTACTCTGAGCGTAGGTATGCCAAATACCTTTGCCTAGGCAAAATATCGCCACGTACAGCGGGGAACAGATATCGCGCCGATGCGACACCGCACACCGCACACCGCCGTGCACCGGTATCATGTCCGTCTTTGTTTAGGGTTGTATTAAACTAATAAATAAATTTTTAAATAAAATAAATTATATGGAAATAAATATAGCTCTGTGGATGTCCATAGTTTGCCATTTGATTGTATATACTATCTAAATAAAATACCCTCAAATATTATTTTACACATTGTATACATATACCATATTTTTGAAAGCCTGGAAAGTGAATGAAATGAAGCAGCTTACAGGTAGAACTAATATATCCACATAGACAAAAAATGGCTATGACGAATTCGGAGTCGCGTTCATAGAGTTCCATAATTATGATTGTAGAATTTCTTGTAGGTACTTTTTCCGCACACTACAGGTAGAGCTATTCTTCCTATTTTTTTTCGCACTCTGCATCTGAAAGTTATTAGTCATAGGAAAATAAATGTATTAAAAAATATATCAATTTAATAATTGCGATATGTTTCAGGCACGGATTTCTACGACGCAGATAAAAATGCACTTATCCTCAAAAATGTTAATATGACATCTGCAGGCTATTATAAGTGCCGCGCGACAAATAGCGAGGGATCGGATATCAATACTGTCAAGTTAAATGTCCTAAGTAAGTTTTTTTAATGATTATTCTTTTAGTTACAGGCATTGTATATTAACATCTCTGATCTGATTTTTTATATTTTACAGGCTCACCAAACCGTTATGTAAACGATTTAGTCACAAACACATTTTGGATCGAGTATGGAATAGACGAGTTCGAGGTTCCGTGCAGTTTGCAATATAAACCAATTGCACCCATACAGTGGTATATGGTAAGTGCTTACTAAGATCCAGAGGCGGCGTAAGGCGTGGGCGGTGTGGGCCACTGCCTACGGCCTCGCTTTGCAAAGGGCCTCGCGCCTTAGGGGAAAGACCTAATAGGTACCTACTAAGCCTCCACGTGCTTATAAATCCCGCATTCAGTTTCTAAAAAGTTGCTCGCTTTATATCAGAGGGCCTCGCGAAATGTACCTTGCCCACGTTAAGTTTAAGTCTCGCGCCGCCACTGCTAAGATCCAGATCTTATAAAATGTCAATTTGGTTAACAGAGAAGCAGATAAAACAAATCGTTTAATATCGCCTTTGGACATTTGCAATTCCCAACCACTTGTAGGTACCTACGATGTGTTTATACAATACTTTTCCTCTTCAGGCGTTTAATACGATGTCATAGATTTAAGCCTAGTCCACACGACAGCGACTTTAATTGATGACAAGTTACTCTCGTCCACTTTAACGATCGCTGTAAATCTGAAAAGTTTAGATTCCAGCGACTTCTGTACTGTGTGGACGCGGTACGCATATTCATTTGGCGGATCTACGTAAATATATAATATAAAATCAGGCAAAAAGAATAACGTTTTCGCAGGTTTTCGCGAGCTTCGTACATTGTAGAAATTAAAAGAAGTTTGGGAGTGTTATATACGCGAGAAAATCCGCAAATTAAATTACTACCAACAGAAAGACATTAACACACCAGCAGACACATTTATTGTAACATAAAAACTGCGAAATTACTATTGCTCGGACGCTTACAAGTAATAGTCATTAATCGCTACCGAGTCGCCGTCGATCAAAATCGCTGCACGCGGGGTCTGAAAATTCAGCGTCATTTTGTGCTTGTGTATTTTCAACGAAAATCTGTAAACCATTGCAAATCATTATAATCAACAATCCACAGTCCCTTTGTGCAGCTATTGTTGTGTGTCCGAAATAGTTATTAAGAGAAAAGTCACGTTTAAATGATCAGAAGTATTCAATGGCTATAAAAATATCTAAAGGTAGTGGCCGTAAAATATACCCACTTACTTATGACTGACCTTTCAAAAAGTTGCCATTAAAAAGATTTGCGATAACTTTATTGAAAAGCATTGACCTTTAAGTACCAAAGTAGGACACTCACCTTGACAGGTACTCCTCCACGTTGCCAGTTTTCAGAAGTCAATTTACCACATTTTTACATAGTTAATTACCTACAGACTTATGACTATGATGACGAAACGTCTCACATAACTTTCTGCCAAATCAATTCAAAAACTGAACCGCCTGTCTGTTTCCGGTGTCTTTTCTATATGTAGGTATATAAACCTCGTTTTTGAAAAGTAGATTTTTGCCAGACTTATCATTTTGCCCTCATAGTCTTGATCCTGAAACCTTAATGTATTTTTTTTTCAAAATCTTTTTTATTTTTAGCGTCGTAAACGTATTTCTGGAGGAAATTTAATTTTGAGAAATATAACATTTGCTCACGATGGTGTATATACCTGTAGACTGTATACACCATTGGGGTATAAATCAGCAGATGTAAAAGTAAATGTTGGCCACAAACCGAGATTCGTGGATGAGGATGAAGATATAACATATAGGAATTTTGAAGAAGACAAGTCTACAACGCTTGACTGCGAAGTACAAGGCGTACCAAATCCAAAGGTAATTAGTTTTGTATTAGTAATTACGTAACTGTTTGTTAAATAGACAAATAAATATTACAAAGGTTTAATAAATTAAATCCCAACGTGACGTTCGCAGTTCATTACAATATTTTAAATAAATAATTCGTTAGACTATTTTTAATAAAAAAATTAGTAGTCTTGGCTTAGTTTCTGTGACCTAATATTTTTAGGGTGACCCCCTAGATAGTATGACATAGCGTAACGCGCATAGCATTTAGCGTTGCAACTTCTGAAGTCTAAATTATCCAATAAGTCCAGGGCCTTAAATGACCGATAGCATTGAACACTACCATTTAGCGACAAGTAGGTAACCTAGATCATGTTTCTTCTTCTGTCGCGTATTTGTAAATTTTTGGCGCAGTTGTATTCTAATTTTATAGTTTTTTTACCTGCTTGTAAATGTAATAAATTATCTAAAATCCTCTCTTGTTATACCTAATTTTATTATTATAGAGCTTATAATATGGTTTGTGAAACACAGATGACATGGTGGCACGACGGAAGAGTGTTAAATATCACGGACACTACCTTGAAAACGAACATTCCAGGAGAGTATCGATGCAACGCGAGTAATGAATTAGGATACGTGGAACGAAAAATCGTTGTGGAGCATTGATATACAAAAAACCTTGTATATCAATGTTGTGGAGCAAGACTTATGAAAACTGTATTCCTAAAAACCTTACCCACTTATTCATAAAGGTATTTTAGCTAAAGTGTTGCTAATCTCTCTTTTGTCTTTTTCTATCCTGCACATTTGACAATGCTGACAAAGACAAAGCATTCTATAGCTAAAACGTATCTGATGTACGTTTATGAATATGGCCAATATGGGGGTTAATGTAAATATTTTTATGTAAAGAATGTTTTTTGAATGATTGTTGATTAATTTATTCACACCCATTATGTAAAATATTATTTATGAAAATATTTAGGTATTATTGTAAAATTAATAAAGTTGTGATTTAAACTATATTACCTACATTTATTTTTAATCAGCTGATTTGACAGACTTCTTTTTTCGTAACGTCACGCCTCTAATCCCCGAAGGGATAAGCAGAGGCAAATGCATGCATTCAAGCATAAGGCAAAACACAAAACTTACATACTGAAGTCATTTATTTTTAAAATTGTATTTATCACTAGAGTGACACTTTTTACAAGAATACAAAATGGAACAAAGCAATCACATACACATACACGCAAATAGTTTTCAATCGAATTCACACAATGTGTTGATATCAAAACGTAGATGCTCCGCTGTTGTTTTCGGGAACTTGACATTTCGGGAGCTTAACATTTAGGAAATTTGACATTTTGGGAATTTGGTAATTCGGGAACTAATTGAAACTACTTGACATTTTGGGAATTTGACATTCTGGACTCAAACGTTGTTTGTATGTGTGTGTAGTGTTTTATGTATGTGTATGATAGTGTGGTTAAGTAGTATCTTGAAAAAAAAATTGGCAAAAAGTACGTCAATGCATCGAATTGGCATCGAATGCGAGACATGAGGGACGCATCCAACGTTTTGTGGTAAAATAGTCCCGATTACATTCAGCATTACGGGACGGTATTGAAGCATACATGCAATCACTCACGATTCGCCGGTTACGTTGTGGCCCATGTAACAGGTGGCGAGCCTGTTGACATCTTCGGGCACATTACTGAACTCCGAGGTACTGGGCAACTTCCAGAAAATGTAAAAATCCGAATAGAACCAGAGAACGTATTCCACCGTTATTTCTGATATACCGGGAATCGAACCCACCCCCATCGAACCCCCAAACCGCGTTGTAGAAGTGGCCTGCTACCACTATGCTACTGAGGCAGATCTTATTACTTTTTTTTTAATTGACTTATGTAGAGACGGCACTGGTCTACTTCAGCGGGAAATTGGCGAGCGCAAAGGGCTCTCAGGGCATGGTGGAGGTATTTTTTACTGGTGGTAGAGCTCCAGTGACGAAGCTCGTGGGTGGTGGCACCACCGCATTACCTAAAATACTTGCCGCTAAATGGTGTTCGGCACTATCGTGTGCCGGTCAGGTGGTAATATACGGCTCTGTAATTTCCGGCACAGAGGCATAACATCTGCATTTTGACCTCTGGTATTTGTGTGGGTGTCTATAGGCTGTAGTCATCACTTAACATCAACGTGAACTGCATGCTTGTTTGCCACTATCATATAATGGCCGGCGCTCACTGACGGCATGGCACGGCGGGTTGTGCTGCGGCATACCTGGGCATCCCGTGGCATTCTGCTGAAAGCCCAGCTACACTCGATGTAGGCGCCCATCACTAGTGAGCGCATTATAATGCATTCGTGATGTATTCTGGGCATTTCTGGGTTCGATAGCTAGTGCGAGCAGCCGTACGCCACTAATGTTATTTTTTTTAAGTAATATAACACAATTCGTGTTACACGAAGTCCGCATTTCATTTAAATACATAACAGGCGTATAATCAAAAATCGAGACAAAATCAACAGGCCGTCGGGGCGCGGGACAATGTCTTTAAAATCGGGACTGTCCCGGAAAAATCAGGACGGGTGGCAACTCTGCTCGCTCCATCCCATTTTGACAACCTTGTGTGTTCTCAAGAATGTAATTATTTATTAGTCTAATTTAGTCTCTCATAATCGAAATATTTCGAGACATCTTCAGAGTCGAATGACTTCATTTGTCTATACTAATATAAGGTTGGGGAAAAAGTTTCTTCGCATTTTTTAAGATAATTCAAAACATTTTTTAATATAGTTTATTTAAATTTAACTAAAGTATGTATGTACCATTTTGTTCGATAACCTTTTGCCATCTTGTAGGTAGGGACATGATCCCATTGCTATAAAAATTTTGGGACTTCTCATCAAAATACCGCGACAAGTGGATTTGGCAGTCCTCTGAAGAGACCGAAACAGGTGGAAATCTGAAGGTGCAAGGTCAGGACTATACGGCGGATGCATTAACACCTCCCAGCCAAACTCTCTTAATTTTTGCTGAGTGGCTATAGATGTGTGTGGTCTAGCGTTATCATGATGAAACACCACACCCCTTCTGTTGATCAATTCCGGCCGCTTTCTCTCAACTTCTTGCTTTAATCTCATCAGTTGTTCGCAGTAGAGTTCAGAATCGATAGTCCTGCCTGGTGGTAATAGCTCATAATGAATAATGCCCTTCCAATCCCACCACACACACAACATCACCTTATTGCGAGTTAACCCGGGTTTCGCCACAGTCTGAAGCCTGACCGGCCTTTGACCACGACCTTTTTCGCACGTTCTAGTCGTACGTGATCCACTTTCCATCACCAGTTATCAGCTTCTTCAAAAATGATTCGGTTTCATTACGTCGTAATAAAGAATCACAAATGAGTACACGGTTCATTAGGTTTCTTTCAGTGAGCTCGTGAGGTACCCAAATATCGAGCTTTTTTTTGTACCCAGCTATTTTCAAATGCGCCAAAACTGTTTTGTGATCAATTCTCAGTTCTTCAGCTACGTTGTAACTACTGATATGTCGATCTTGCTCCACTTTTTCAAAAATGGCATCCATTTTATCCGTAATAGGGCGACCAGAGCGAGGTGCATCTTAGACATCAAAATTTCCGGATTGAAAACGCTCAAACCAAATTTGTGCTACTCTCACAGACACTGCACTAGGTCCATAAACATCGCAATTTTTTTCGCGGCTTGCGTTGAATTTTTACCTTTTTTGTAGTAAAATTTTAAATTGTATCGAATTGCTTCATTAGATTCACTTATCTTTACAGTACGAAAAACAAATGAAAATCACACATTTGCCTAATTTGAATTTGGAATTATGTTTTTTAAAATTTTAACTTTCAATGATACCAAAACCAGCCAGATACAAATACTACAGTCAAAGAGATTTTATTACAAGTTCATACGTACTATAATGCGAAAAGACTTTTTCCCCAACCTATTATTAAAAAGAGGAAAACTTTGGTTGTTTGGTTGTGTTGAATAGGCTCAAAAACTACTGGACCGATTATAAAAATTTACTATTCGAAAGCTACATTATCCACGGGTAACATGGGCTATATTTTATTTTGGAAAAAATAGGGTTCCGTAAGATATTTGGGTTTTTCAGACACAAGGTGTAAAAAATCAACCAGAAAAGTTACTTATTTTGCGTACGCTGCCATCAGGCTATAAACGATATCGAGGAAGGCTTTAGGCTATATGGGTCATTGTCAAAACAGGGTTCAGAAATTGAAAAAATAAAAATCATGTATTTTGAAAGAAATTTACCCTTTATTTAATAAAAGACATCAATTTTAACAAAAATATATTATTATCTGAGATCAAAGTAAAGGATTTCAGTAGTTATTACAAAAAAACGATTTTAAGGGTCCACCGAAAAGACACAGGTGTCTACCGAATGTACTAAAATTGTAATTAGGTAATAAACCAAACAAAATAATTAAATTATTTTGCGATAGTAAAATGCAATAAACTCTCCTTAAAAAAACAAATAAAAAATCACTGCGGTCTCATTAAAAATAATGTATATATAAAATAAATCTCTGTGTCCACCGAAAATACTATGTCTTTTTGGTGGACAATATATCTTCATCCTCTGATGATGACCAAAAATGTTGCCAACGCGTCTGGTGCACTTCTGTTGGTGTTTCAGGTCTTGAAGTAGGTGGTGAACATGAAAAGTAAACAGTCAAAGTAAACATCAGCAAACCGAATGCGTTTTCGACTTCCTAGTCCACGCAGAAACTCAGTACAAGTTGGTGTTTCAGAATCATTGATTTGAGTCTTAGTCATTGTCGAGCTCAACTTTTTCCTGGAGCAACTGTTGAACTATGGGATTTCAGTTAGGACTAGGTAAGCAGTGATATTGGTAGACTCGGTAGGAGGCTGGGAAAAGAACTCGGAACTATCGTGGGAGCAGGTATCTCAACGTGCAAATTGTGTGGTGGAAAGTCAAGACTTATACAACCTAAATCGTAATGAGGACATGTACCACCTGTATGGCAAGTAGTGTAGCTTAGTCTCAGAAAGTGCAGCTATTAATGGTCAAGTTAGAAGGGACGATTTCCATGTTACTTGACGAAACCTGCATAGTTCCACGAAAAGGGCGAATATTGCATCTTATCTTTCTTCCGCTGTTCTTCTAATGCTACAGGGAGTTTCTTAAGTTGTTCTTGCTTTCCACATATTTTACTTCTTTCGCGCCTTTTTTTTCAGCTTCAGTCAGTTTATTTCTGTTTGTAGCTATAATCTGTGGATAAAAAAAACTGGAAGCCTAACCAAAGCGAGAACCCCAAACAAAATAATTAATTATTGATGTAGAACAGGAATTACGCACGTATAAATGAAGAAACAGAGGCACATTCAACCCAAATTGGAAAAAGTTAAACATAACCAATACCCGTCCAATACTACAAAATGAGTAAAATGTAACAAGCCACCTTATGAACACAATGTATCTATTATGCAGTTAATTATTTAATTCGCTTTTAAAGCCCTCATGCGAAACCAGGTTGCACAAAACAAAGACTGTTATACCTACTTGATTGTGGACATTTGTCTTTTTGGTGGACACAAATTCCACCAAAAAGATGTCCACCGAATGGACTTTTGTAAGAAATTGTTCCTTATCATGCATTATTTTGTGGTAACGTAAAATTTACAAGTCTATAAAGATTAATTACCTCTAAATCTAACCAATAACGTAAAGTTATGAATTAATAAGGTTTTACTTACCAAAATATAGAAGGAACCGAAAAGACACACTCAACTTTGACTTTGACACAGCCAGCTTTTGTTGAACGAGCACGAGCAGCAATAACTTTGTTCGTGTTTGACCCATGGTAAAATGTTGCTACGCGTGAATAGCTGAGTATTGGAAGCGTTTGTAAATAACGTTACGTGCGCCAATATTTTTTTTTGTTAAATAATTAGTGGAAATAAATAAAGTCCACCGAATAGATGTATCTTTTAATAACATGATTTCGACATGCAGAAATTGTCTTGTATTCAATGCATTTTTTTTATTATTTAGATATTGTAATAAATAAAATGTCTACTTTTGGATAACATTTTTATAAGTTAACTCTGGTAAGTAGGTTTTTTTTCGTGATCGAATTTGAATAAAAAGGGAGAACGGTAACAGTCCACCGAGGTGGACTTTTGCTTTGAAATTGTTTTGTAAATAGTTTATTTTAATTTTATCTGTAATTTTAAATATACTTTATGAATTAGTAAACATTTATCTTTACTATAAAATTATATAGCGTTTTCTATTAACATTTTAATTTCCGCCAGTAACAGAATTTAATGCGGTTATGACAATGACCCATATCTATAATCATCACGCTAAGACGAATTGGTGAGGGTAGGTAACAAGCAGGGGCGGGCCACTAGTTGATTTATAAAATATTAAAAATCAAATAGGTAGGTAATAATCGCAGTGCGATTATCGCACGCCCTGGAGTTTTGGCGGGAATCCTGAAAGAAGTGTGGTGCTCATAGTTAATTTCGTTTTTTTGGTGTATTTTTGACTTATATTAAATAAAGTAAGTGGCATTCTGTTTGATATAGGTTTATTACTGTGCCCGTGTAAATAGAATAACAGTGCGAAAACACGGCCTATCAAGTCCTCCAAAACTTCATTGTAAATGTTCTGGTAAAGTAGCCATCGCTTTACTCGAATTACTGCAACGACTCAGTTGACTGACATATTATACATAATTAATTAACTGATTGACTGATTCTAACTTAAACGCTGCTTTTACACAAATACGAAATATCGTTTTACTTGACGCTGGCAATATGAGTAATATAGATGCCATTTTAAACTAAAAAAAAACGCACGCCCCTCTAGTGTCCTATCAAAAGACTGTCAAGTTGACAAATTTGATGTTTGTGCTCTTAGTTTATTTCATTTTCTTGGTGTATTTTTAAGTTATATTGAATAAAGTTGGTGGCTGTAGTGTAATGAAACGCTTGGGTCTGGTTAACAACTGATTTATTATATAACTACCCACGACATCTTCCCCTTAAAAAGAAACAACAGTAGTAGGTACATACATTAGAGTTTACACACTTATAAATATCTTTTTTTAAATTACATTTTTCACTTCAAATTAGCATCAGTCCATCCTTTTGAATCTTCTGCGAGTAAGAGGAGGCGAATATGAAACTAGCGAGTTTTCACTTAGTTCTCTGCTCGGTTCATACTCGTCCGCTTCTTCCCCAGACACAAATACATCTGAATCATCATCCGATGTAGGAACAGTACAACTTTTTTCGTTACTTTTATTTTGTTCTGATTGATCAGTATCTGTAACTGTCTTTATTAAATGTCGACGATTACGACGATAAATACCTTTTTTATTTTTCACTAGATAGGAACGCGGAGTTGACGCCTTACCTACAACAGTACCGCGAATTCGTCCATGGTTTTCTAACATTATGACGTCCTCGCCGACATTTAATTCAGATGAAGATTTACTACCTCTGTCGTAATACATTTTATTTTTACGCTGCTTTTCTAATAAACAACCATGTTGTGCTTCCATATTACAATTATTCTGTGCTAATAAATCTGGGTGAACTGGTAGCCTACATTTTAATCGACGTCCCATTAAAAGTTGCGCAGGAGAATTCAAATTTTCTCGTGGAGTATTCCTATAACTTAATAAATTTAAATGAAAATCCGTTTTACTATCTATTGACTTTTTAAGTATTTTTTTAATAGTTTGAACTGATCGCTCACTCTTCCCATTTGATTGAGCATAATAGGGCGATGAAGTAACATGATTAAAACCCCATTCATTAGCGAATTTATTAAAATCACGACCAGAAAACTGCGGGCCATTGTCGCTAATAACCGTCTCCGGTATTCCATACCTAGCAAAATTTTCTTTCATTACATTCACTACTGAGTTTGTGCTTATATCTTTTAAGCAAGCTACTTCTATAAAACCCGAAAAATAATCTACTAAAATTAAATATTTTTTTCTTCCATACTCAAATATATCGGTTCCAATTTTATTCCATGGTAAATTTGGTATGGGAATGGGAATCATCGGTTCTTTACAAGGTTTATTTAAATTCTCCTGACATACTTTACATTTTTTAACATAATTTTCTATGTCATTTCCGATACCTGGCCAAAATAATACTTCGCGCGCGCGTCTTTTACAGCGATCGATACCTAAATGTCCATCGTGTATTATTTTTAACATTTCATATCTCAAAGAATTGGGGATCAATACTTGGTTATTTTTAAAAACAACATTATCAACACAGTACAATTCATCTCTCATAGACCAAAAATATTTTAATTCATTTCGTAAATTATATTTATGATCGGGCCAACCTTGATTAATATATACACATAACTGTTTTAACATTTCATCTTTAACTGTCTCTTTTTTAATAGTAGTTAGCTTATTTTGAGACATGGGTATATTACCAATAACCATCTGAAGTTGATACAATACAGCCCTGCTGATGTCATCACTATATAAATCCGGAAGAGGCGCGCGCGACAATGTGTCAGGTATGTACATAAACTTCCCTGGCTTATAAATAATTGACAAATCGTATCCTTGTATTTTTAGTAACATGCGTTGTAAGCGTGCTGGGACTGAATCTAATGGTTTTTTAAAAATACTTTCAAGCGGTTTGTGGTCCGACTCAATAATTACTGCCTTTTTACCATAAATATACTGGTGGAATTTTTCACACGCAAAAACAATAGCCAACATTTCTTTTTCGATCTGAGCGTACCTAGTCTGTGTATCGGTGAGAGTGCGCGACGCGTATTCTACCGGGCGGCCCTGCTGCATGAGCACCGCGCCCAGGGCGACGCTGCTCGCGTCCACTGATAACAGTACCGGCTTATGAACGTCATACAATGACAAGACCGGTGCCTTACTAATGAGATTTTTCAATTTTTCAAACGCACATTTATGACCGTGTTCCCAACTGAAAGTGACATCTTTTTTCAATAATCTCGTCAAAGGTAAAATATTATCTGAATATTGTGGAATGAACTTTGAAAGATAGTTAATGGCGCCTAAAAATCTCTCTAAACTTTTTCGGTCAGTCGGTTCTGGCATTTCAATAATCGCTTTGACTTTATCATAGTCCACTTGCATGCCGTCTTTATTAAAAATGTGCCCTAAATACCTAACTTCTTTTACATTTATTCTGCACTTATTTTTATTAAATTTTAAATTAATTTCCCGCGCTCTCTGAAATAATGCTTTAAGTCGGTTATCATGCTCCTTTTTAGTACTCCCCCAACAAATAATATCATCAATAAACGATTCTACCCCTTCCAAGCCTTCTAATAGTTGCTTGATTTTCGCATGAAAAACTTCAGGTGCGCAGTTTAACCCGAACGGTAATCTCAAAAACTGATATCTCCCGAACGGTGTGTTAAAAGTACAGAGGTCGGCACTCTCAGCGTCTAATTTTATAGACCAAAACCCTGAATTTGCGTCTAAAACTGAATAATATTTAGCCCCATTTAATTTAGTGGCTAATTCCTTTATTGTTGGCAATTGATAATGCGCGCGTCTTATGGCTTTGTTAAGCGGCCTCGGATCCAAGCAAACACGTAATTGGCCATTTTTTTTACCTACAACAACTAATGAATTAACCCACGGCGTCGGGTGAGTCACCTTTCTAATAACACCTAACTGCATCATCCTATCCAATTCACTTTGCAATCTATCACGTAGGGCTAAAGGTATTTTTCGCGGAGCACAAACAACCGGCATTACATTTTCATCGACAACAATATGGAATTCACCCGGTAAACATCCTAGCCCATGAAATAAATCTTCGTCAGAATTTAAGTTATGGATCCTTTGCACTAGGCCTAAATTTAAACACGCTTGTAGTCCCAACACACTTTGACATTCAATGTTCGCGATAGCAAATTTTAATTCATGCTGCACCGATTTATGCCACCATTTTAGGTAGCACGTTCCTAATAAAGGAATAAAATCCCCACTGTAGGATTGCAGCTTGACATTATTATTAACATTAATAATTTTAGTATCGTAACCTAATTCTAAAAAGCGCCTACGCGACATTACGTTAATGTCCGCACCGGTATCTAACTTAAACTTTTCCGTAGAATATTCTCCCCGGAGTGACTCATACCAGTCGATGTCGTTCGCGGTGTTAACCTCGGCGACATTAAAAAGAATAGATATGAAAAAAGACTCACAGTTCTCTCCCTCGTCCGATTTCACTTCACTAACATCAATGTTATGTAGCTTTTTCACATTTTTTTGTAACTTACACATTCGAGCAAAATGCCCGTAGTTTTCACACACATAACACTGCACATATACAGCAGGACATTCGTTAGGTACGGGGCACCGACCCCCGCACCGCACGCAAGAACTGCTGCGCACCGGCGCATTTGAAACAGCTGGGTGCGCCGACGCCGCTCTGTGCGTGCCGGCTGCGGCGGCCCCGGGCCGGCCGCGGCCACGCCGCCCGCGCCAGGGCCCCCGGCCGCCGGCGCCGCGCGTGCCGATCGCATCCACACGAGCCGCTCCTGCACTCGCGCCCCGCGTCTCCAATACCCGACTACTGTCGTTCGATATTTCGTCCACTTGACAAATTTTTATGGCTTTGTCCAACGTTAAGTCCTCCGTTCTCAACAATCGATCGCGGACGACCGTACTTTGAATGCCGCAAACCACTCGATCTCTTATTAATTCTTCTTCCAAGTTTTTGAAGTCGCAAATTTTACTCAATAATTTCAATGCGATGACGTATTGATTAATCGATTCGCCGATTTCTTGATTTCTCATAAAGAAATTATACCTCGCTAAAGTTATATTCGGCTTTACTCCGAAGTAATCGTCAAATTTTTTCAATAGTAACATGACGTCATCACGTTCACTTTCTTTTTTAAATGTAAAGGTTTCATACACATCGAACCCCTCGGACCCGATCAGATTAATTAGCAAGCTGGCCTGCACGCTTGCTTCTTCTTTATGCACCCCGGATGCTTTTACAAATAGGTTGAATTGCGTTTTCCAACGCTTCCACGCGTCAGCCCGGCTGACGGAGCTGCCTTCCAGACTTAATTCTGACGGTGGTCGAGCGTGTTCCATTCTAAAATATTGTAAAATATTCTTCCCACAACACAATAGCACGATAAAACACTCGCGAAAAGTTATTTAAACTACTTTTATTTAATTTACGCACCGCTGTCACCATGTAGTGTAATGAAACGCTTGGGTCTGGTTAACAACTGATTTATTATATAACTACCCACGACAGTGGCATTTTGTTTGATATAGGTTTATTATAGTGCCCGTGTATAGTGAAATAGAATAACAGTGCGAAAACACGACCTTTCAGGTTGCCTCCAAAACTTCATTGTAAATGTTCTGGTAAAGTAGTCATCGCTTTACTCGAATAACTTGACTGTAACTCACTTGACTGACCTTTTTTTATGTTCACGTGGAGAATAAGTGATGAATTAATAGACTTAGTAGAATATAGCAGAATTTGAGGAGGCTTATAGGGTTACCATTTACCATCCGTCCGAGAGCTTTGTCCGGCCCTAAGTATTATTTGTCCGGATTTTTTATTTAGATGGAATATGAGGATTAAAACTTAATGTAATATCAAATAAGTCTTTAATCTTTATTAACTTACACATCTCATATTTTTAGGTTGTATTGAATCATCAACAATGATCTGGACCATCTAATACAACTGTCAGGTTTTTTGTCAGGACCTTTTAAATTTCTAAATGGTAACCCTTCTTATAGCAGAATGTACAAAAAAAATCTGGTCACCCCTGTCTGTCTGTTTTGGTGGAGTTTTGGCAGGAACACGGAAAAGAGCTATGTCGCTGCGTGATATTATTTTCGAAATTTGTGTATAGGCGCGTTTTTATGTGTAAAAATGGTGGGATTTTTATCATAAAACATTCGATAACGTTCACGAGTGTAAGAAAGTGATATCATGAAGTGAAAAGTGATTTTTCATGTTGCCTCCAAAACTTCGTAAAAGCTCCTAGTAAAGTCCCCATCACTTTACTGGAGCCATCTCATCATATTCCACATGGAAGCTTCCAATCATCGTCATCTTCCATATGGATATTCATTATCATATGAAATGAAGATAAAAATTACTGAAGATTGGCTGTTAAGGACTTGAATCCGTGGCCGTAAAATAATTATAATAAAAAAAAAATGTTTTGGTTTGGTTATTGTTATTGGTCTGTGTTCAATTATTGGTCTGTGCTGTTGTCTATCAAACTGTGTCAAACAATTTGTTTATGATTTCAATGAACTCAAATAAACATTTTAACAACATTAAATTAATACAAAGTAAAATATTTTTGGTGACATTTTCATGTGAACTTTGTTTTTGAAACTTAAGGCTTTGAGACGAATCAAAAGGTATGGTTAATCTCGTCGATACTCTTATGATTAATTCGGTGACGGAGGGAGCTATGAATGTTTTACGCAATATCGTAAGTTCTGGTTTTTGAATGATCTACATGCATGACTTTTATTTTATGAATTAATTTGATAGCGATTATCTTGATGTCATAGTGTTGTGTGATATTGCTGTTACGTAATCTTAAAAAAATTCATGTTTTTTTAAATAATGTTTCCAGGGTATTTTTAAGTCAAATACAGTAAGCGCGCCCCCAGCACCGGTAATAATTAAGATGCCGCTGTGGCAGTTAGCGCAAGAGGCTGGGCCTTTCGTGAGGCTCGCTGGGATTAGCGGCGCGGTAGCGGTCGTGCTGGGCGCTATGGGCGCTCACCGCAAGTTTCCTGAGACTGAAACTAAGGAAGACTTAAGGAAAATTTTCGAGACTGCCAACAGATTCCATTTCCTTCACACTCTAGCTCTGATGACTGTTCCCTTATGCAGACGACCATATATTGTGAGTATAGTGATTTTCTCAATAGTCAGTAGCCTCAGTAACTGTAGTAATTGGCCACTACTACCATACCAGGGTTCAATCCCCAGGTTTAGAGTAAGTGACTATTGTCTAACGGATGTGACTTTACTGTGCACTTTGCTCAAAAATGTATTTTAGTGCAAGATTCACAGACCACACTATGACTTTACTTTGAGCAAAGTATGCTGCGAACTGTCACTACAGATTGAGTTTTGACCCAGGTTTAGAGTAAGTGACTATTGTCTAACGGATGTGACTTTACTGTGCACTTTGCTCAAAAATGTATTTTAGTGCAAGATTCACAGACCACACTATGACTTTACTTTGAGCAAAGTATGCTGCGAACTGTCACTACAGATTGAGTTTTGACAGTTCTAAGTCATACTTTGCTCAAAGTAAAGTCATAGTGCAGTCTGTGAATCTCACCATAAGTTTTGACAGTTGTAAGTGTACTTTAAGTATATATATTTTTTGAATTGATCTAAACCTACTTATGATGGGGGAAAAATATTGGAATACTATTGTATTTACAGGCTGGCAGTTTCTTTATTGCTGGAATGGGTCTCTTCTGTGGTACTTGTTACTATCATGCATTCACTGGAGAGAGGGTTCTTCGTCGGCTCACACCCATCGGTGGATCCTGCTTGATACTTGGTTGGATTGCAATGGTATTATAAATTAGTCAAGTTGCTGATTTGTTATGCAGTAATGATAGTGATTCATTGTATGGTGTAGTGTATCTTTATCTTATGGGAGCAGTTCTATTACTTTGTTAATAAGGTGTACAGGGCCGGATTTGAAGGATATATTTGAAGTATGGGCATAGAGCGCAATAGTCCTGAGCCGCAAGAATGGAGACCTCTAATTTAATTTCAAATTTTCGAAAAATTTAGGGGACTTTTGATGTCCCAGGACCTCCAGGCCTCCAAATCTGGCCCTGGTGGTGAAATTGTTTTTTGGCTTATTCTCAACAATCTTGTTATATTTGCACAACTGTATAGTTCATAATTGTAATAATAACATAATTATATAACAGTCACAATTGCCAAAATGTTATCCATATACCTACATTAAGTATGTTCTTAAACCTAGCAATACTATTATAATGTTGCAACATTTTATTGCTATTAATTCTATTACATAGATAGACATTACTATTTAGTGATTGTAGAGCTTCAGTGACAGAGCTTGAATGTGTAGGCACCTCTGCATTACCAAATTTACTAGCTGCTAAATGGTAGTGTTCAGTGCTGTCAAGTTCTGGTCATGTAGTAATGTATAGCCATGAGTAGCAATGCGTATTGAAATCTCCGGTTTTGGTTGATCTGGAATGTTTTATTTGCCACTTATTGATAAAAAAAAATTGCTCATGCAACATGAAAGTGGTTGGATAAACTTATGAAGTGGGAAAGTGCTATTTAAAAAAAATATTCTTAGTCCTTTGACAATCATTCAATTACTTATATACTTTAATTGTGATTCAGGCATTTAAAATTGATCCAGCGTAGTCCCAAAGGATAATCAGTCCTGCTGGACTAGTCAACCTAAGGCCACAGGCGTGATTCCTTCCGGAAATTCTTTACATTTTTTCTTTAATTTCTAAATTCAATATTTTCATATTGTTAAATACAACATTTTCTATTATATTATTATTAAATGTGTAAGTGTAAGATATCCTCTACCAGTAGATTAAGATAATAGGGTTAATGGTTTGTAAATAGGAACATATTTCAAATTAAATTATGTCAAGCAATATATTTTCTTTTTTTCTTTTTATGAGAAATATGAAATGTAAATATTAATTTAAGTAAAGTGGTTTTGGAGTAAAGTGACATACGAACGGACGAACAGATGACAAATAAACGTGACGAATCTATATGGGTTCCATTTTTTTGGCTACAGAACCCTAATACCCTATGGGTCCTTGCTGTCACTACTACAGATCTGATAGTAGTGCAAAAAAAAACATCAACGTGATGTGTGGCTACTTCGGTAGATTAGTAAAAAAAGTCTAATCAATACAATTTTTTTATTTCTTTTTGACAATGGATGGAAGAACATGATCTTTTAAAGACACTTCTTATAATATGATTTAGTAATACTGTTTTAACTAAAATAGGGAATAGTTACAACAACGCAACAGTGTTTCGCTTGGTAATATGAAAGATTTCCAAGAAAATTTTGACTTGACGAGACAACTGCTTTTACGTACTAAACTACCGAAATCTTACACACCCGACTATCAAATTTCTATTTCGCATTCATCCATGGTATGTATGTATCTTCACGCCATTTCCCTTACGGGGTAGGCAGAGAGTGTAGAGCGCCAGATATCCCGGTCCTGACATACCTCTCGTGCCTCATCTACCTTCATCATTCTCTTCATACACACGCCGATTCCTAAGACTTTTGACCGCACCATCAGACAGAACTCGACCTATTTGGTCATGGTAGGTCAGCCTTGGTCTTCCTGGGCCTCTGCAACCATCCATATTCGCATTGTATATCTGTTTGGTCATTCGCTCATTCGACATTCTTTCTTTTCTATATGCCCGAACCATCGGAGCATGCCTTTTTCATTTTTACACCGACACTATCATTCACACAAATCCTCTTTCTTACATCTTCATTACGAACGCGATCGGTGAGCGGTACACCGCAGATCTTGCGCAAAGATCTCATCTCGTCTCGACAGCGTTTAATTTACTTTCATGCTCTTTCCTGCATACCCAGCTCTCGCTTCCATATATATTGATCCATGGTGTTGTACCATAATCGTTCACGTCACGAAGCGCCCGGTTAAGGCGCATTAGAAGAAATCTGCCATCGAGGGCTTGGTAAGCGCATACCAAAAAGCTCGTTCCAGTGTGTACACCTCCACTTACCATGTGTAGAGCTGTTCGCAAAGCGCTCTCGGTGTTTCCGAACCACAGCTTGAGAAACTATTGAAACCTGTCGTGCGAGATTCAGACTATGATGGTTGGGTGAACTGTAATATTGTCATTGTCTATTTACCAGGGTATGAACAATAAAAGAACATGTTTATACTATTTAAAATACAGGTTTTAATTTATCCACCCAAAAACATTAATCACAATACAGATAGCCACTATGAAATATTTGTATTTTTAACAGGTAGAATGTGAGTACTGGCCAGGGGCAATGCTTTTATCCACGACATCGTTTTTACCATTATGAAATTTTAAATGTGAAATATGCAAAATGAAGGCAAGAAAGGAAACACAAGAATAGATCATAATGTTTACATAGGTTTATTGAAATGTTACATAATAAATTTTGCACTTTTTCTCTTTTACTCATTTATGATACTTTAGTCAAAACATACACCGTTTTGGTATTAAATGCTAGAGTAACGCATAGGGGCCCTCGAAGACTCAGTGGTCCTTCAAATATAAGCTTATGTAGTAATATATTATAATAATTATATGTAGTTGTGAATCATCGGTGAATGATCCCGAATCGCGATGGGATAGGAATATTTCGAGCGTCCAAGGCCACAATCCCAAACACCCGATTCACATCGCACGTATACCGTATACTTATACGTTAGAACCTGCAGACCTCTTAAATGTTTCGATAAAGAAATATAACAAAGCTATCACATTAAATTAACACAAAATATAACACATTTTTGTTTATCTAAAAATAATCCAAAAACAAGATAAACACGCAGCACTTTCAGTGTCCATCGCGTGTGGTAAATAAATCACTCTGATTGCACATAAACAGCGTCGGGCGCGCGCACCGCTTTTACAACGGTAATAATTAATGGTATCACTAACCGCATACACAGTTTTATAAAACAACAGCGAGACGGGGCCTCGCGAGTGGCGCGGGATAAAGGCAGGGGCGATTCATGAGAGATGGAAGGAGTGCTGGCCTTCGGAGGCGGCGAGTCGCAGCTTGGCGCGCATCACGTCGGCGCCGCTGTAGTCGGGCAGCTTGAGGTAGTTGACGCACGTCATCACCGACGGCAGATACTCGTCGGGGTCCAGCGAAGACTCCAGCGACTTGCGCACCACCGTCAGCGGTGGATTCAGCGCCTTGAAACCTGCGCACAACGTGTAATCTTATTTTCTTTCACTCACTGCACAAGATTTTTTTGAAGGATAAAAGTTCATAATCTTTCATATTAGTGGTGTGTATCTCACTCTTGAGCTACCTTGTTTGAGGCCCTCGACGACGCGGTGAAATGAAAAAGTTCCTTGAATTTCAAAATAGTAACAAGCTTACAAATCATTCCTCAATCACTCGAGGTATACTCGTTCTGCAATACGTTCATTTCGATTGGGTGCGACGAGGTGCGCGATTGGCAAATGAGCAAGTTAGGCTGGGTTGCACCAAGATATTTAATTTTGTTAAGTTATTGTAACATTTCACATCCTTCTCTAACTTAAATAAATCTGTTAATAAATATCTTGGTGCAACCCAGACTAACAGTTTTATTACTATCTAGCAACCCGCCCCGGTTTCGCACACGTAGCATTTTGGGGACGCGCCCGAATTCTTTGACAAAAACCGTGATATTTCGGTAAATATAAGTACGATAGTGATAAATTTTATTACAGAAATAAACCTTTCTCAGAAAACCTTCTTTCCAACATTTCAAACAGGAACAAAATCCGTTAACAACTTTGCGAGATTAGTGCATACATACAGACAGAAAATAGGGCGCCGCCTTATTTAGCGTGGCTCTCTGTTGAATGAGCGAACCTACACCTCGTGAGTACCTCGCGAGTGAAAACGAGGTACCTCATCCTCATTTGGAATAGACTAGTAACCCACTTCTATTTTAAAGTTCACTCCATGAATTCTCTGGCCCTGACTGCAAGAACGAGGTGATCGTAACATATTGAACAAGTTGGGGTCACTTAACGGGACAAATTAGTGATTCCGATTTCTCGAGCTCTGTGTCAAACAATAGGAAGCTTTCAAACTGACAGCGAGTCACACGGCGAACGATTTCTAGCTCAGTGTATAAGCTGCGCTGCACCTTTATAAAGCGCAATTTTTAAGCTAATATTAATTTATTAGGTAAAGCATTTCTATACGACATGTTTTATAGAGGTAACCAATCGTACGTATTTTTTTAATTTATTTTATAGCTTTATTTCCATACTGTTAAAGAATTGTACATTATATTTGTTTAATTTATTGTTATTGTTGCTGCTCAACAGTATGTCCCTGAAGGGTAAAAAATCCGCACGTATACAATATATCAATAGGACACGGAGGGGCCTAATGAATGTGACGAGTGAATTACCTCCAGTGGGCAGGCGTGGACTGCCGGTGACGAACTGCAGGAACAGCCTCTGCTCGTCGCGGCTGTAGGAGGCGAGGATGTCGATGAGCATGCGGATGGCGCGCGACTCGGCGGTGTAGCCGTGGTCGGGCCGGATGCACTCGGCCAGCATGCGCGCCTCCCAGCGCTGCTCACGACCGCCTGTCACAAAACATCCATTCAGATTACCTATATATGTAATACCAACGATGCTTCTGTTAGTGGAGTTCCATTTTCGGAACTCGAAGGCGTAGGTAATGCGGTGATGCCTACGCCTGGATCAGAACGCTATAGTGCTGAAGGGTACTATTTGGCAAGAGATAGATTAAAATTTATTTGTCGCCAAATAGTAGTGTTCGGCACTAGCGCGCTCCTGTCTAATATATGGCTCCGTAACAACTGTCACAGACGGAACAACCAAGGCTTCGAGAGTAGCCACGCATATGCATTTGGACGTCTAGTTTTTTTGTTGGTCTGTCTATATGTCGTTACTATATTTTCTTACCATCCATGTGAACTGCATGCCCATTTGCAACCACTTCATAAAAAAGTAAATACAGACCGTACTGTAAAATCACAAAATGCATTGATGTATTCTCACGCGACCAATGTCTTCAAGGCGCTTCATAACACAAATTTCAATTAGTGTGATTAAGCGAAGTTAGTGTTACTGTACACATGTCCGTGCTGCACACAGCTCAGACGAGACATCATCGCTTTTAGTACTCTAGTATATATATTACTTCAATGGCAACACCATTGAAGTATTTTCTTTAATTTTTTTTTTATGTATATGAATTGGCAAACAAGCATGCAGTTCACATTGATGTTAAGTGGTGACTGCAGCCTATAGACACCCACACAAAGACCAAGGTCAAAATGCAGATGTTTTACCACTCTTGAGGCCTAAGGTGTTATGCCTCTGTGCCGGGAATTAAAGAGCCGTACATTAGTAATAATAATATATATATATATACACACACATACCGTGAACTAAGTTCTCAAAGCAAAGATTTAAGCTATTAAAGTCTTTGGTGAAATTAAAGCCTCTTGCCTACTGTCAAAAATACTGATTGGCGAATTATCATAAACCTATGCCGAACCCGAAGGCACGAACTTTCGACCGCGAATTCTGCAAATCAAGATCCTTTAGAGACCTTTTAGAACAAATGGACCTTCAATGGTCAAAAACCGATTGAAATGGAATATTAGGATTCGCCATTCATCTTTGATTGAGCTATTTTAAAGACCGTTCAAAGTTGTTTCGAAAAACTAAACGTCATTGATTTTTAATATAAATAAGTTACCTGATGGACTGCCGCAAAATACTTGTTCCAATTCCTCAGGGTAAAATATCTTAAGATTAGCTAATGGGAATACTGATTCAAATCCTTCCTTGAATGCCTCCATTTGCTTTATTACACCTGAAACAAAAGTATATACCTGAACATCTTTGATACACAAGAGAACACATAGTCGATTACTTCGATTATGTGTTCTCTTGTGTTAATGATAGTAAATTGTCTTAGAATTCTAGTGGTAGCAGGCCATTACAGCAACGTGATGGTCCTGATGGCTAGAAGCGGTAAGTGCTATTGTATATAATTATGTGTGTATATTTTTTTGGGTTCCGTAGCCTACAAGGATCCCTTATAGTTTCGCCATGACGTCCGTTCGTCTGTCTCTCCGTAACTAAGCTCGTGGACTCTTAGTACTAGAACATCGTAGTTTGGCACGATTATACCATGTGCGCGGAGAAAGTTGAATAGGTATTTTAAAATTTTCCGGAAGGATCCCAGTGCCGCCCCGGAGCATGGTAATGAGTCTGTAGATGTCAACAGTCTAACCACCACATGGGACAGCACGTACCTAGCGAATCAAGGGTGATTACACGTATGCTTTAATGTATTTATACTCCGCCTACACCTTCGGGGAATAGAGGCGTTAAAATTGTTATATAAAGGACTCCGTTCATCTGATTCAAGACGAAGACAAAAACTATGTAAATGTGAGCAGTAGAGTAGTGGTGCAGAATATCGGCGGTGGTTCCCACACGACTCACCTTCGTACAGCAGCCAGTGCGTGACGAGCGCGATGTAGTCGTGCAGGTTGTGCGCGGTGACGGGCAGGTCGCGGCCGCCGCGCCGCAGCTCCGTGCAGCCGTCGCCCGGCAGGATGAAGTCCAGCCCCAGCTCCTCGATCGGGCACCCGTCCAGCTCCAGCCCGCTTATCTGCCCATGAAATCTTTTTATCATTCCTGTCTACATACAAATACGTCCGAGAAGTTTTTGTTGTCAGCATCTAGTTCTTCTGTCAAAATATCGAATTAATTCCAAGAGTTCAAAATACCTTAACAGGTTTAATGAAAATTCGTGATCAACTATTGTTATAGATATTGTAGTTTCGTCGTCAACTTTAAAATGTGGAGCTGAACAATATAACGTAATAATTTTGTATAGTATGTAGGGGTAGTATAAACCAACCTTAAGGGTTAGGGGGTTAAGGGGGTTGAGCAATGCATGTGTATCCATCCCAGCCGACGTATGCTGGTGTATTGGTTTTATATTTGGAATTAGTGCGCGTGTGGGCATGATGATGATGTGGGGTGACGTGATATGGGGCACTCCAGGTGTGTATGCTGATGGGATGTGTAGGGTGGAGCGTGATGTATGCACTAGTGTGGTACGCACCAGGTGGGTGCGCTGTTCAGGCGCGTGTCGCGAGTCGGCGGCGATGAGCTTGGCGCGCTCGGCGACGCGACGCAGGCGACACAGCGAACGCCACAGCTCGGGCGCCACGTGCCGCACGTCGCTCAGCCCCAGCCACTGTTGCTCGCTCACCACCCACCGGTACATAGACACCGACAATGGGATGTCCACCTGCGCCGCAATATACAGCCGTTTACAAATCTCTCATATAAATAAAAACCGCAGGATTCAACAAAACCTAAACATCGACATGCCCGTTCTTATTATATTTTTATCAAATGCACCGTATCGATAGTAGCAGGGTTTTTAGCAGAGTCGCTCTTACAAAAAAGGGAAAAGGGACTGAATTTTTCCAAAAAAAGGGACAAAAAGGGACCAAAATGGAGCCTAAAACAATCTGTTTATAGGGTTCCGTAGTTAACAAGGAACCCCTATAGTTTCGCTATGTATCCCCCATGTATCCCCCAATATAAACAAAACTAAATTCATCCAATTTCAGACTCACAGGAAAAAAGAAATAAACCTTAATATAATCGCAAATAATGTAAAAATTGAGGAAGCCGACAATACAATGTTCCTAGGAATAAGACTTGATAAACACTGTAACTGGAAATCACATGTGGAGTAAGCGTGCAGTTCACATTGATGTTAAGTGATGACTGCAGCCTATAGACACCCACACAATGACCAGAGGTCAAAATGCAAATGCGCTGCCACTCCTGAGGCATTAGGTGTTATGCCTCTGTGCCGGAAATTACAGAGCCGTACATTACCACCTGACCGGAACACGATAGTGCTGAACACTACCATTTAGCGGCAAGTATATTAGGTAATGCGGTGGTGCCTACGCCCGCGAGCTCTGTCACTAGAGCTCTACCACCAGTAAAAAATATACATACATATATATAATTATTGTTTTACCACTAATTCAATTATCTGTATTGTGATGACTGTTTTTAATATTGTAAAATATAATTTGCAGGCTAGGCAACTGACATTGTACACCTTGACGGTAGAATGTAATTGCACTGTACTTATGTCACCATGTTATCATTTCTGTACTACATTCATGCAATAAAGGCATTTTATTTTATTTTTTATTATTATTTTATATGTCCGTCTGTCAGTCTGTCTGTCCGACCGTCCGTGATTTAGCGCATTAACTATTGGTACTAGAGAGTTAAAGTTTGACACAAGTATACATCACCTTAATTACGCCGACAAAGTGGTAGAATAGAAACATGAAAAAAAAAAAGAATTTATGTGTAACGCGCGGAAAAACATTTTTTGTTTTCTATGTAGTATGGGATATCGTGAAAAAGTTCAAAAATTTTAGAGATGTGCAAATATCATTTTTCGATTTAGTTCACTGATTCACTGTTCGAGACTTAAGTGCCAATTTTCGTTAGAGTCAAGTGTCCCCGGCCTTTTTTTACCAACTAAACGGTTGTTGTTAGAAATAAAAATATTACGGCAATAGTGGCTACATACAACGAAATTAGTAAAAGGAAAACTATCACACTTAAATTGGCTGTATTTTACTTGAAAATTTTTATTTTTCATTACATTATTCAAACTTAAAAACTAGGGAACCCTACACTGTGCGGGGCCCGACACGCACTTGACCGGTTTTTTTTATTCTAAACAATCATTTCTTGATGGGCTAGACTAGTATTACAACATGTATACACATTAAATTCACATATTGTCAACACAATTAAAACGATGTAAAATATGGCACAAAAACATTATTAAGTATGCGATCTTTGACAACCCGAAAAATTGCGTTGATCCCGAAAGATTGACGACGTATCAATAAGTTTCAACACTGTAGGAAAATAGATGGATATTGCAAGAAGTAAAAAGCACATTACCTACTCAGTTCTTTGACTTCCTTTCATATAGAGAAAATTTCAAAGACCACTTTTAATATTTTGGCAGTTGACTTGAAGTTTAGTCCCAGAAAAGGGACTTAGGGACCAATTTCTTAAAAAAGGGGGCTTTAAGGGACTTGCTGAAAAAAAAGGGACAAAAGGGATTAAGGGACTGCCACTAAAAGCCCTGTAGTAGAGAACATATTCACAAAGCAGAATTTTACTATTTTTACTTTATTAAATCAATAATTCATTATCGACACATTAGCGAATACATAAATTACATACTAAACTGTGCGACACTCACCATCCTGGAATCCATAACGGCCTTCGCCATGAACTTGCCCAAAAATCTGAACTTGGCCTTGACCCGGGAGAGGTGCGAAGCGCGGGCATTGCGGCCGGCGGCCTGCGGGAAGAGGCCGCAGGGCCACGTGACGTAGGTGGCCCGCTCCAGGTCCGAGGGCTCGGGCGAGCGCTCCTCGTCCAGGTTGAGCGCGTCGCGCACCGACGACGCGAGGTCGCTCACCACCGGCTGGCTCTTGACGATCTCGCCGCCGAACGACGGCCTCTGCTTGAAGTTCTCGCTGCCGTGCCACAGGTCCAGGTCCGCCCGCTGCAGCTCCTGCGACACCAGCGCGTAGAACTCCAGCGTGGGGCCCAGCCCGGTGCCCACTTCGTTCTCGTATTGGATCTCCAGCAGAGCCTGTGGGATTGAGACCGTACGAGTACACGATTCGAGGTCGTTTCATATCTACAGAATCTACAGACGTGAAGCGCGTCTTGTTTTATAATCCGTGACTATCAGAAAAATATTCTTCACAATCTGTATTATTATATCTACCGCACAACCAAGAAAGACACGTCAAGTCGAAGTAAAAAAAAACTATACCAATTTTTCCAGGTATTAATCCTCGAAAAAATATTCAAAATACAATGGAAAGTCCATCCTACTTTTTTACAAATCCTACATTTTGACAATTTAAGATTTGGACGTAGTGAGAATTGGACATTTAAAGCGCATTGGACGAATCGCGAATTGGACATAATGCAACCAAACGATGGCCACCATGTTGCGACGTCTCCACACCATACTAACTGCTTGGATACGTAGCGGGCAACGTGGCCATTGCATCCCAGTGAGTTAGGGCCCATACACGATGTTCGGGCTAACAAAGGGTACCTTGGAGTGCGCGAACTCGTGCATGACTTGCTCGGCCTGGCGCAGCACGTTGTGGCGCTGCACGGTGCGCTTGCGGCGGTCGAGGCGCGGCGCCACGCGCTCGTCGGCGCCGCCGGCCGCCGCGCGCTCGCCGCCCGCCTCCAGCAGCCGCTGCAGCGCGCGGTCGCGGTCGAACGACACCACGTAGAACAGCAGGTGCCGGCACTCGAACGGGAATATGAACGGACTGGGGGACGAAGCGAGACGTTAACCATAAAAAAAGGTCCGGACGAATTGAGAACCTCCTCCTTTCTTTGAAGTCGGTTAAAAACTAAACTTCGGCCTAGTACAGCCGCATAGCGAATATTTTCCGCGCCTTTTTTTATCAAATAGAGGGAACATACACTTGGCGAATAATAACATTGAATCTAAAAAAACACAGACGTTTGTAACCATACTACTTTAGTTCTACGTCATCATCATCATCATCATTTCAGCCAAAATACGTCCACTGCTGAACAAAGGCCCCCCAAAGAATGCCACAACGAACGGTCCTGGGCCGCCCTCATCCAGCGATTGCCCGCGACCTTCACCAGGTCGTCGGTCCATCTTGTGGGAGGCCTGCCTACGCTTCGCTTTCCGGTACGTGGTCGCCACTCGAGAACTGCTCTGCCCCAACAGCCGTCAGTTCGTCGAGCTATGTGCCCTGCCCACTGCCACTTGAGTCTCGCTATTCGGTGAGCTATGTCGGTAACTTTGGTTCTCATGCGGATCTCCTCATTTCTGATTCGGTCTCGCAGAGAAACTCCAAGCATAGCTCTCTCCATTGCTCTCTGAGTGACCTTGAGCCTTCTTATGAGGCCCATAGTGAGCGACCACGTTTCTGTCCCATAAGTCATCACTGGCAACACACACTGATCAAAGACCTTTTTCTTGAGACACTGCGGTAAGTCGGACGAGAAGATGAACCGTAGCTTCCCGAACGCTGCCCAACCGAGTTGGATTCGGCGATTGACCTCTTTCTCGAAGTTGGACCGACCTAACTGGACCGTTTGTCCCAGGTATACATAATCGTCAACAACTTCGAGTGTAGTACCCTCGACCATAACAGGAGTGGGTGTAACATGGACATTTGACATGATCTTCGTCTTGTCCATGTTCATTTTAAGGCACACTCGTTGGGAGGCCCTACTGAGGTCATTGAGCATTGTGCTAAGGTCTTCCAGGGTCTCAGCCATGACTACAATATCATCTGCAAATCGGAGGTGGGAGATGTACTCGCCGTTAATATTGATGCCGAGTCCTTTCCAGTTCAGAAGCTTGAAGACGTCTTCCAATGCAGCGGTGAACAGTTTCGGAGATATAACATCTCCCTGTCTCACACCTCGCTGCAATTGGATAGGTTTCGAGTTCTGATCTTGAAGCCGGACCGACATGGTGGCGTTTTCATACAAGCTCCTCAGCACCTCGATGTATCGGTAGTCAACTTGGCACCTCTGGAGTGACTGTAGCACAGCCCAAATCTCAACCGAATCGAAGGCTTTCTCATAGTCCACGAACGCTAGACATAGGGGCTGGTTATACTCTTCTGTCTTCTGTATAACCTGCCGCAGCGTGTGTAGTTCTACGTAGTTGTAATAAATTAACAAATTAAATTTATCAAATTTAAACAAATAGGACATAACAATGGTCAATTCGTCCCTTTACAATTTTGAATGAAAAATGTTTTAAGCTTAGAGTTAATACTTTTGGGACTTATAATATCACGCACATGTGAGGGTAGTGCATTGATTAACCTAGGTAACAAATACGCCGATATCCGTATATTATCGTGGGACACACACTTTCGATTTACAAATGACTCAAAAGAAATGTTATAAGGCAAATTTACTTTTGACTAGAAAAATCGCAAGCCGTGAAATTTTTACCCGGCTATATGCTTACTCAAAGTGCTTGCAAATTTCTCGAATGATCGTAAGTTCTGTTTAGATAAGTTGTAAGTAATAAAACTTTATAAAAGAAATAAAAACTTAAAGAGTCTACTAAATAAGACCTGAAGAAATATATCACTAAAGGATTGAATCTTAACTGCACATTATTTTAAATAAGGACAAAAGTTTGATGAATACTTACCAAGCGTAAGCTATTTTCTTTAACCAAGGCGGAAGATTTCCAGTCATTATCACTAACGGATCTTGCAACTGTCGGTTGGCTTTGGCGGCGAGCTGAAATTATAAAACACGAATTAACGGCTACAAAAACATACTTCGTAATTATGCTCGTCGAATACAAATAGACTGTATGTATATGTATGTATTTTAACATTTACAGTGTACTGTGACAGAGTTTGGGAATGATTTCTGCTCTAGACAAATAATTGATAAATGTCGTTCAGAAAGCGAGTGCATGGTGTCAGAATTACTTTCTACTGTTTAAGTTACCTTTCGGCGAATTTACTAATTCGCTAGAAAAATAGCCAGTGTTGTACGGCCCTTGTGTAGCGAGAAAACGGCCACAGTAGATTAAACGTCGGTAGCGACGGGTCTCGCCACCGTCGCCGCACTCCGAGTGACGAGGTGCTAGTCGGGTATCGAGTGGGTGTTAGGTCGGCTCCACACGTTGGCGTCAACGCTGCACGTCCAATAGCATTGGCCTCAACGTTGGCGAGCGATGCGCGTTGGTGATTAAACGGCGCGTGTCATAAGCCAATGTTGGGGCCAACGTGTGGATCCGGCGTAATGAGCTCGGTGCTCACCTTAGCGTTGACGAAGTCCGCGTTGGGCACGAGCGGACGGTGGTCGGGCAGGCAGGCGGCGCGGTACAGCGTGTGCCAGTGGCGGGACAGCGCGTGCAGGGCCCGCAGCAGGCTGAGCGCCGGCAGCGACGGGTCGCGCACCTCGCCGCCGCCACTGCCGCTGCTGCCGCCGCTGCCGCACACCGGCCGCCGCACCATCTCCACCAGCGGCGACCCGCGCGTCGGCACGCAACCCTCTGAAACGATACATTCATTTTAACGTTTAATATATTATAATTATACGCAGTATGTTCGGGTAATAAGCCGAACACCGATATCAATATACGCTGATAAGGCTGACGCGTGCCACGGCGGCCCGTGCCCCCCGTGCTTGTCTCAGTCCACTACTCTATAACATTTATATACTCAAGTTTATATCAGTGTGTTAAATAAATCAATTTTCAATGGGTGATTCTCCCTTGCACACATCACGCGTATCCCACTGATGCATAATTTCGATGCAGATTTATCAAATATTTATTTCATTGCATTGTTGTAAAAAGTAAGTGAAATTATCTTTCCTTTTTTCCATATAACATGCATGACTGTAGAAACAATGACGTTTTACAAAACATTTTTTTTTCAACACTGATGTCAACACATATCGGCGGTCGGTGGTCAACAGTCGTTGGTGGTCGAACAATTCCGACTGCAGAGCGCAACCAGTATTCACATTGCGCCATAAAAAAAAATATCTGAATTAAATAAAAGCTGCTACAGAGCTAGCCTAAGTCTCATAACACAATCATCGTTGAATCGCAATCGAATTCCATACGTTTCTAATAAACAAACTAAATGTCTAATGGGAAACCCGCTCCAAGCCGTTAGCACGCGATGACGATAACGGTGGCACACCTTTCCACACTTCGTCGGCACTCGCCTCCACCGCGTGATGTAGTGATGTACGTGGGCGAATGGGGAGTCTGGGGCCTGACTCACCGTTCCACAGCAGGTCGGGTTTCCGGCGCGAGGAGAGTTTGTTGGGCTGCCCCTTGCCCTTGCGCGAGGCGGCGGCGTCGGCGCGCGGCGGCTCGCCCGCCTCCACCGCGCGGTAGTAGATCGTGTGGGTCTGCACCCAGATGCCCGCGTTCGCTGCAACACGTACATACATACATACTCATCTGTGTACTGATACAGAGTGGAGAAGATATATACGTCTATAAACGAAAATAATAGTCATACCGGTGAATAGAATGAACAATCAAAATTCAAGTCCTAAGAATGAGAACATTTTTGGTGACGTTTTCAATGGGCCTACAATGTCTTGTAGAATGGCTGAAATGTATACTATGGTCAATCTCGTAATAACTCTTTCGATGGTCTTTGTGCGTTAGATTGGGTTCAGGGATGCTTTAGATTCATGATCACAGCACCACCTATCAGGCGGGTACACATCTGACGGATCCAACAGTGTATTTGCTTTTTAAGTAAGCATATTATTTTTAAGTTATTTAGCCGACAAAGTGAACCGCGGACATGGAGCGCGACCACCTATCGACATGGTTTTGCTATCAATTTTTCATATAATTTTATCCCTCTTTTTTCTCTGCTTGTTTATCATCTACGAAAGCAAGAATATCAGTCAGATTATCATTATTGCTTTTAAAGGAGGTAGGTACAAATTGACATCAAAAATTAACAGCAATAACAATGTCGAGGACAATTTCGATAGGCGGTCGCATCCCGGGTGAAGGTCGCGGGTAACCGCTGGATTAGGGCAGCTCAGGACCGTTCGCTGAGACAAGCTTTGATGAAGGCTTTTGCCCAGCTGTGGACGTCTTTCAGCTGAAATGACGATGACGATTGACGACGACATAAGAATAGTACGGGGGCGTACCCAGCGGCGTCTCGGTGTCGGTATCGGCGTCGGTCTGCTCGCCAAACTGTCGCACGGCCTGGTACACCGTCATGTTGTACGGCAGCACTGCGTCGCCGATCAGGAACTCCAGCTTGTGGTCCGCACTGCCACAAATATTCAAAAAGCTTTATAAAAATACCGGCCGAGTGCGAGTCGGACTCGCCTGCACAAAGTACCGTACAATTGAGAGGGAGGGAGGGGAGATGTCAATTTTCGCCTCCGAAACTATTTTAAAATTGTATAATGTAATTATATTCATAAACTTAAATAATCTGAAACGAGGATCGTCCTACATCTCCAGCGTAGTAATATAATTTTGTTTCAAATACTTACAAAAGACCTATTATTTGATCTGTCCACAATATATTTTGCAAAACCTCTTTTGAATATGATTATAAAAAAAATTAAGAAAATCATTAAAAAAATAATGCAACTTAGATTAGTTTAAGTTATCACTTCTGTCGAGCGTCCCGAGATGCACACATCATTTTTTTTGTTGTACGAGGCCGTGAAAATGAGTTCGAAATTCTGGGTGGGTGTGGTGTACGTTGTGTATTGTGTAGGTGGTTGTATACTAACTCGGGCGGCTGGTGGTGCGGCGGGGTGGCGAGCGCGTCGTCGACGTCGTCGTCAGAGGCGGCGTCGTCATCCGAATGCGACGCCGCCGCGCCCTCGCGCGCCCGCGCCACCGCGTACCCGCGCTGCGCCAGGTACCTGACACACGCCACAATCATATTTAAAAAACCGAACAAGTGCGTGTCAGGCCACGGCCAATATAGGCACAATTTAAATTGATATGACTTAATAATATCTTAAATTTACCTTTCGATTGCTTGAACTAATGCTAATGGGTCTATTCGGACTACTCCGCCCTTCCATTGCTTGAGATTATTGCAAGAAGGGTGGCGTTTGAGATCACACTGAAAATAAAGATTATATTAGAGTTATACTATTTGACAATCTGTTAGGTCGTATTATTATTTACGTATTTTTTTGTAAGAACTATTTTTGATATGGTTCGAAATATCAAACGTTTAGTATACCAGATCTTCATTTTTTCAGTAAATTTTGTGCGTACCATAGGCTGGTGCTTTTTGTAACAATTCGAGCTGCCGCGTTACCACTATATACCATGAGCTGGCAAGAAAGAAAGCTCAAGACCATGCCCAAGGCAATGTAGAATGCCGAGATTTAGTCCGAAACGAGGAGATCCTCATTAGAACCAAAGTAACCAACATAGCCCACCGAACAATGAAATTTAAATAACAGTGGACTGGGCAGATAATTGGGATTAAAAGGTTCACGAGTGGCGACCGCGTACCGAAAGTTGAAGCGTGGACGGGCTCGCCACGAGAAGGACCGACGACCTTGTGATTATCGCGGGAAAACGGCGGCAGCTCAAAACAGTTCGTGTTAGATATCCCGGAAGAAGCTTTTGGTTGTCTTGAAGGATGATGAATAACTGCGTATTGGGCAGTGGTGGTGGGGTTGGGGGACATGAGACACATTGGACACATACCATGAGCTGGTGCGTGTTGAAGAACTTGAGCGCGGAGGTGGCGGGGCGCGCGGGCAGGTCGTGCACGCGCACGGGGAACTGCTCCAGGTGCGACACGCAGGCGTTCACCTTGCCCACCAGCGCGCTCAGCGCCGCCGCGTTGCTCACGCCCACGCCTATACCCTTCTCCGCCCACTCGCTGTCGCTGCAAACAAACGTTGCTTGTTAACTGACTATGATAACATGCAAATTGTATGTAAGCCAAGTATGTATCTAAACCCCCTTATTCATAAACGTACATTAGATACGTTTTAGCTATAGAATGCTTTGTCTTTGTCAGTTGCATTGTCAAATGTGCAGGATAGAAAAAGACAAAGGAGAGATTAGCAACACTTTAGCTAAAATACGTTTATGAATAACGGGGTTATAAAAAAAAATAGATTCCGACGAATTGAGAACATTCACCTTTTTTTGAAGTCGGTTAAAAATTATTTTATGTATTTATGGCGTGAACTAACAAATAATATAGCATCAAGAGTAGCAACGGATTTGTGTTGAGGCTTTTGGTTTTCAAACTGGAACTATTATTATATTCACCCGGCTTGGAAACATACCTCGACAACAGGTGCAGGCAGAATTACAAATAGTTACCGGAATCTCAGCGACGTATCGCGCATTTCTCGTGGCGCATGCACATAGATATTAGGTATTTGTGATGTTGTTTAAATCATGTTTATTGACTGATAGGTGCCTACACCTTTTCCCGTACCGCACTTTATAGTGTATTGTATTGTGTGTGTGTACTCTTTTCTTAGTGTTAAATTTTATATCGCACATAACTCTCGAGAATATTGTAATATACCTAATTAGCTTTTAAGATATGTTTCAATAGTATTTAAATATTATTAGAGCTTCGAATGTAAAGGTGCCAGAACAAACCCATTACCTAAGGCTTTTGTGGCATTTTTGTAGCTACATTTAAATTGTTTTTGTAACTTTTCTTAATAAATAAATATGTACATCTGAATGGATCGTCTGGATAACAACTCTATGGGCTTCGAGGCACTATCACCGTCCGACTCATCCGACACTCCGATGAAGACAAATCCAATGAGATAGGTGGGCAAACACGTGTAGGAAGAGAGGCGGTGCTAGCAGGCGGCCTAGTCGGCGACGTGCCTTTATTGATGTTGATAAACCTCACTCAGCATCGACAGGCATGACGGCGAACAAGTACAGGAAGAGTCGCAGGCGGCGATGTCTGTGTTCTGGCGCTCGCCGTCCGCTTCCTCCGCCACGCCATTCAATCTGTCTTGTTCTAAAAGATGTTGTTTGATCAAACTCACTCGGCATCGAGAGGTAGGTCGGCGAACACGTGCAGGAAGAGCCGCAGGCGGTGTTCGCAGGCGGCGAGGTCGGCGTCGCGCGTGTCGACGTCATCGCGCTCGCCCTCCGCCTCCTCCGCCTCGCCGCCCGTCAGGAACTGCAGCAGCGCACCCAGCACGCCCGAGTGGTTCATCTGGTGAATAAATCGACATTTTCACTTTGCACAACGAATTTTTTTTTTTTTGGCCTAGTGTCTACCTTATGGGTTCAACCAGTTTTTTTTTAAGTGGACATTTACAAACGTCGAGCTATCTCGAGATAGCCTTATGGTCTTCTTGACTAAGTAAAAGTCGGGCTCAACTAAATACTTAAGCAACTGCCTGGAAGAGCCCTTGAGGGTCCGGAACCTCAACTTAGTTTTGTGGGGAAGGTATTAGGAGGGATGTCATGAAAAGTCATGAATTGATAATGCAGCAATCTGGGAGTCTCCAGAGGCGCGAGTGCGGCGGGTACCCAGGGTACGGAGGGGCAAGGCGGCCACCTGCCTTTCCAGCATTCAGTCAGACTCACCTCGAAGGGCGACACGTCGTGGTGCAGCAGCGTGTCGCGCAGGCGCTCCAGCGCGAGGCGCGAGTGCGGAGGGTGCGGGGTGTGAGGGGTGTGCGGCGGGGGCAGCGCGGCGGCCAGCGCGGCCAGCTGCTCGAGCGCGCCGCCGCCGCCGCCCAGCGCGCCCCACTCCTGCTGCAGCCGCCCCGCGCGCCATTGTATCCAGTCGCGCACTTTCTCTCTGCGAACACCACCAATCAAACGTTTTACCACCGATTTAGACGCCGGAGCATATGCTACAAACAATTCTTGTACAGAATTTAAATTAAAGGCTTAGCAATTTCTTTTCATGTTTAAATCACAATTAGTGCTAAGAATAGCACTGTGGGAGGTATCGTATCAAACGACGAGACCGCGCGCGGGCTTTTCAACAAGGTCATCTACGTAAACACGTTACTTGAGTTAATGGTCCTCGCAGTCTAGCAACCCCAGCATAACGGGGCCAGTAATCTAGGGAACAAAATATAACGAATATGGCGACTGACTTGTCCTACACGGAAAGTTAGGCTGCAAAGTGCGGCAACGCAAGCTGCATTTAGATCTGGTCTTTGTGTAGCTGTCTATAGGCTGCCGTCATCACATAACATCAATGTGAACTGCATGCTTGTTTGCCACCTTCATTACATAAAAAAGCGTGGTGTCTATGTGCGTGTGGCGAATGACCCAGCGCGGCCGTTTCAACGACGAAAATAGTCTAACGAAACACGCACCTATGCGCGGGGGTATATTCTTGCGGCGAAATCTGCATTATGATGCAAATCCGTAAGTACTCCTGCACCACACAGCGTAGCGCGGGGCAGTGTGCGAATTGCCATTACAAAGAGAGCTACTAACTTGTTCTGTACAGATAGGTTGGCAGAAGAGTGCGGCAATGCAAGCAGCGCGGTGTCCTTATGTGCGTGCGGCGAGCGACCCCAGCGCGACGGGTTCAACGAAGACAGGAACGACGAAGTCTTCGATCCGCCCACACGCGACCCCGACCGCGCCGACGACACTGACGCTGCAACAACAACAACAACATTATCACAGCCATCATAATTTTTTCTGGCACAAATGTGTTTCATTAATTTTGAATGGCAAGTCGATGGGACGCTTGGAGTGGTGGCACACAGCACGCGAGGTGTGCAGTGAGATCCTTGTTGTGGATGACTCGCGGATGCGAATACACACCTATGGAAAGAGCGTGGTACAAGGACGCACGTATCGCATACAACAGCAGTGACAAAAGCCAAATGATGCGTGAAGTAAGATGCTGCATTTCCATGGTGTCAGAGATGCGCGAGCGCAGCGTGATATGAAGCAACCACGTATCGTATGCGGTATGCGCCACAGAGGATTGAGTGTGATGCGACAAGTGTGTACAATGTGCAAAATGCATGAAGTACGCAGGAGGCGCGGATAACAGAGGCGGCTAGGTAAGGTGCGAGTATGTGTGGTGGCGATCGGTAATGTGCGGCAGGTGCGCGATGTACGCAAGCGTGGACGAGGCAAGGTACCAGTCAGGAGCGGCTGTAGGTGGGGTGCGGCAAATGTGCGATGTGTGCGACCGAAGACGCGACGGCGTATATGTAGCTAAGTACGTACCGTGCGCAGGATGCGCGGCGGCGGGCTGGGCGTGGTGCGGCGGGTGAGGGGGGTGCGCGAGGTGCGCCAGGTGCGCGAGGTGCGCGGGCGCGGGCGCGGCGGGGTGCGCAGCGGGCTCGTCGCGCCGCCGCCCGTGCCGCGACGGCGCGCCGCCCGACCGCTTCACCGCTCGCTTGCGCTTCAGCATCTCGGCCAGCTGCAACGGACTGCCCGATCTGAAACATAAAACACACTTCTTACTCAAACGAACTTATAAAATGGTAGAGCGGACAATACACCAAATAAATCCTAAAATTACAATCGTCTAATCTATATAGTTATAGCAATCCGAAGGGAATTTTAATTTACTAGAGCGCGTAAGAATAACATATAGAAAATACCTTCCTGCACTCGACAGGGTGTCGAGTTCAGTTCGACAGGGTGCAAGGTCTCTCCTTTATCTTAATCTGACGCACTCGAGTAAATAAAAAAATGTTTCCTGGGCTATTTGAATTATTGTATAAAATTTAAGATTCATAACCGTGCAGTCATTTTTGAACCTCATTCATATTAAATATTCACAATGATACGATTACAAAGGTGTCTTACACATTCTTAAAAAATATTTTTAAAAAACGTAACTTCACGCTTATAAACCCTGTACTATAAAAAATATATATATATATATATATATATATATAATATACAATACCTGTGCATTGTAGCTGACGCTTGCCCATGGGTCGACGCTGAAGTTGCCGGACCAGGTTCGACACTACTATCGCTGGCAGCTACTGTAAATTATACAATGATCGTATATCGTATAATATAATATTATCATGAAAAGGTCGAGCCCGAGCCGAGGTTTGAAAGATGAAAGATATTGTAAACCAAATTAACTTAAGTCAAGATAACTTATTAGTACATTTATATAACTTATTTAACTTACATAAAGTACTGGCAACAAAGTCCCCGGAGGTAGAGAATGTGAACGACAAGTTGTTGTGCTCCAAGGACGTGGCCGAAGTCGACGCCGGCGGTGAAGATCCACCACTTGAACGTGCGCTTGTTCCGCTCGACGACTGTCAATTGAAACGTTGAACGTTATAATAAGAGTAGACAAGACGTATACATCGACATTAAAATTGCTTCGATCTTAGGTTCTTAGGTTTTCGCGAGCTTCACTCATTGAAATAAAACTTGTTTTCAGATTTACGAGATTTATTGATTATTTAAAATCGAACCCGACGTTTCGGTCGCTTTTCAGCTTCCGTGGTCTCGGGAATCCGGTATTTACAAACTCGATTGTGATTGTGGACTCACTTAAATAGGCCAAACAAAGAAAGCGGTTTCCACCAGAATCAAAGAACATATTGCTGATGTCAAACACCGTAGAGCAGCTGCAGTCTGTGATCACATAGCGGACAAACCAACTCAATATATTCGGTTTGACGAGATAAATCCGAAAACTAGATTTATTTCAATGCTTCCATCTTTAGAGAATTCTAGATACACAGATAAGAAGGGATACTGGTGGCAGCCCTACATGATGGGAGCTAGTAAGTTATTTTTCCTTCGATAGAAAGCCACGCAATTTTTCAATCTCTTGAAAACACACAGAAGATAAGAAAGTGCACCAGAGCGTACCCTGGCGCGTCGGACAGTGGACGGCAGACAACTGCGCCCAACGGTGAAGCATGCTTTTCTTCGATCTCACTAGGATCTCGATCGGATCTCGGCACGTACACAGAAGGTAAGAAAGTACAAGGGATAATACCTTGAGCTGAACATGTCGTACAGAATGAGCGGACTGCGGCCGGGAACGGTCAACCAACTGTACCACTTGATGCAACACACCCGTCTTCTTCGGCAGCCGCTGCATCACCAGGATCCCCAGCTACAGCGATCGTAACGCGCTGTGTTTACAGTGCGACGTAGGGAAACACCTCAGAAGGTACCTCAAGCTTGGCACGTTGGACGAGGTGCGGTCAGGCAACTGCGCCTATGGTGCAGCAAACTTTTCTTCGATCACACTAGCATTCGGCACAGACGGAAGGTGAGAAAGTACACGGTAAAATACCTTAAGCTTAACGTGTCGCATGGAGTGAGAGGGCTGCGGCGGGGGTCGGTCAGCCAGCTGCGCCACTTGATGCAGCACTCCCTCGCGCCGGAACTGCGCGCCCATCTCCTCCGGCAGCCGCTGCATCAGGATCTCGGCTAATTGCAGCGATCCCACCACGATGCGGAGGTCACTGGACGCCATCATGCCAGCGATGTGCGATGATATCACCTGAAGATTGTCAATTTTTTCATATCGATCGATCGAATAAAAAAATCGCGAAAAATACATTGTTTAGATTCTAATAATAGCTGTCTTTTGATATATTCAGGAAAATACAAATAATCGATCAACACAAAAGCTTTGTTCTCCCCTTACGAAAAATCAATCTTGTATTCATTTAGTTTTAAATATTCTCATGCATGAATGTCTTTGTGGATGCAATAAATGATGTATGATTTATGATATACAACGCGATGGCGTGTAAGATCGGGTGATAAATATAGGGTCGTAGAGTTGAGCATACTGAAACCTACATTTCTAATCAATATTGTCCTTCGTTAAAACTAAGCTTTATTTTCTGTACAAATTTTCACTTGCGTTAGCACTCCCGGAGTGCCAGTTTTTTTTTTCAATCAACATGTAAAAGATTGGCTCAGTTCAGTCACACTCGAACAAAATTGCCTGTCAACATGGTAAAATGAGAGCTTGATCGGTACACACCTGCGTCTTGAGCACCTGGCGCAGCAGCGGCGCGTCGGCGTAGTAGACGCACCGCAGGATGGCCTTGAGCGCCTGCGAGCGCACGGCCGGGCCCGCCGAGCTCCAGTACACCTCGTGCAGCACCGCCAGCAGCGCGCGCACCAGCGACGGGTTGCCGCGCACCATCGCGATGCGGGGGTCTGCAACCGAAAACCACCACCAGATAGGATTACCTATGGTTTTACAAATGCATTTAATATTTAAGCAATTATAATGTGGAAATTAAAAATTAAAGAAAAAACGGAAAGAAAAAATTGACTTCGGGCAGGAATCGAACCTGCGACCTCAGGATAATCAGTCCAGCCGCTTTACCACTAAGCTATTAAAGTCCCACACCGATGCGTCAAATTTTGCTTTCCCTTTTTGTTTTTTTACCGATTTAGGGTCGGTGAACGACATCCATTGATAACTAATTAATAGCTATACATAATAGACATCTTTACTATATTGTATAAACTGCAAAGTCTATCATATCGATTGTATAGCTATTAATTAGTTGGTTATCCTGAGGTCGCAGGTTCGATTCCTGCCCGAAGTAAAATTTTTCGTTCCGTTTTTTCTTTAATTTCTAAAGTTCACTCACATGTGACTTTAGAAATTAAAGAATGATCGACTTTGACCTATTTAATACTAATGATTCCACACTAAAGAGACTTTTAAGCAGCGACTTTTTTGATTGATTTTGTTTACTATCTCTTATTTTTAATGTAAGCTATATTTGTGTATGCTTAGTTTGCTTACTTAATAAGTTATTTAAGTTAACTGTCTTCCTTTAATATTTAAACTGTGTCCTATGCGTGGGTATCTGTCATTGGCTTCTGGATTTTTTTGTTATGTTGTTTTACTTTATGTTTTAACTTGCTGTTGATACTCCTAAAAATAAATAAATAAATAAATAAATAAATGTGTTATTGCGAAAAATAAATAGTACAATTATAATGTAAATAATAATATTTTAAAGATGCTTACACTCATAGCCCACACAGGTATAAAACTGTGTCGTGGGTGCCGTTTTACACACAACATATACACAAACACCCAAAATCGACACAAATATCTGTAGGCCATACAAATATTTGGCCCGATGCGGGAAAAGAACCCGCGAACCTTCGAATCAAAAGGTTATCCCACACCGCTGGACTAACTGGGTAGTCAAAGAATGATCGCGCGTATGCCAAAGATTTGATGGCATATCCTCTTTACGGGGAGGCATTATCCAACAGTGGACGTCTTTCGGCTCATTCTGATGATATTAAACTCAATCCGACTGCGCTTTCCATCTTTCTCAGTCTAACGAAAAATGTGAAAACCTAAGAATCTAAAGTATTACCCCCTTATTCATAAACGTATTTTAGCTAAAGCGTTGCTAATCTCTGCTTTGCCTTTTTCTATCCTTCACATTTGACAATGCGACTGACAAAGACAAAGCATTCTATAGCTAAAACGTATCTAATGTACGTTTATGAATAAGGGGGTTCGGTTTTTACGGTATTCTTCAATAAATAAACCGAAAGTAGTTTAATAGTAGGACCGACGACCTAATGCAGGTTGCGGGCAATCCCTAGATGAGGACGTCTCGGGACCGTTCGTTGCGGCAATCTGTGGTGGGGGGGAGGCTTTTGTCCAGCAGTGGATATCTTCGGCTTAATTTTTTTTTATGTAATGAAGGTGGCAAACAAGCATGCAGTTCACATTAATGTTAAGCGATGACTGCAGCCTATAGACCCACACAAAGACCAGAGGTCAAAGCAACAGATGCGTTGCCACGCATATTTTTGTTGCTTAGTTGCCATAGTTATTACGGGGCCCTACAAACTGATGATGACCCTTAAGTGAGAATGAGGCCGACTGACCTGGCTGTGCGTTAGCGGCGGCGTCCTGCGGCGAGGGCGCGGGCGCGGGCGCGACGCGCTGCACGGGGCGCGCGGTGCCGGTGTGGTCGTTGAGCTGCTGCATGGCGGTCAGGTCCACGGTGTAGGAGCGGCCCAGCGTGCTCAGGCACACCTCCTCCTCGCCCGCCGCCGCCCCCGCCTCCAGCGCGCGGCTCTCTGCCCACGAATATGAACGCCATACACCTACAACCGGCCGCGGTTAGTCGACGCTCTACTGAACCGTCTCGCTACCCGTTCTGCGCATTGATCTTAGCCCCGGAGAGGGGAGAGTAAAATATAAGGATACGTGTAAAAGGGGATGTTACGGATACGACATATTTAATTTGGATAAGTTTTCGGATTCGATTCCTGAACTAAACCGATCCGAAATATTTTACAATCCGTAGTTTGCGGATTGTTAAATATTTCGGATATGGTTACGGAGTTACAAAACATCCCTAAAATAAACACAGTCCACCATAAATGTACTCTATGTAGGATGTCGGATGTCGATGGAAATTGCAAAATTTTGCCCCCGTCACGTCTATTACATAATTGTGAATTTAATTTAAAAAAGGACTTAAAAGCAATATGTAACGTTCATAATATAATAAACCTTATCGCGTAAGTAAAATTGTTAAAAACGTAGGTTTTAAATTCGATTTTAATAATTAAAGCAACCAATAAAATACAGTTCACGTTACTAGCTTCCAATGCAACATGCTAATTGTATGTTTGGCGACAGCGGATCCGATACAAAAGTTTGTATTTAACACGCCACTTGTTTTTGTTGTTCCATGTTCCGAATAGTATCGTCAAATTTCGAAATTTGTAATTATTGTCCAGCGCGAAGTTCGGCAACTTCAGTTGAAAGCTCAAATCCCGAGGTGTCCCTTTTTTAACCGATTTCAAAAAAAGGAGGAGGTTTTCAATCCGTTCGGTTTTTTTTATCATACAATGTATGAGAGTTACTCTAGAGAGAATAAGTATTTGGGAAGAATCTCAAATACTTATAAAAATACATATTCCAAAACTCAAATACGCTTACTTTGGACTGACCAAATTAACTCCAAACAAAGGGTTTGGCCGGTTGAGACAGCTTATGCAGCGGATTACGCCATAGCAACAAAAGGGGATTGTCTACTCTCCCTAATGCACTGTGCCGCAAGTGGACAAGGAAAAACGACGCAAAAGTTGTATCACAACTTTCACACCTTGCAGTGGCCGATGTGACGTCTGTACATACATACCGATAGACGACATACGCACCTCTGTCGTCACGCCACTGCCAGTGCGCGGCGCGGTCGGTGGGCGCGGCCCAGGGGCGGTCGAGGTGCGCGTCGACGGCGAACAGCCCGTCCGTAGGCAGGCGCGGCATCAGCTCGCCGATGAGGCACGTGATCTCGTACAGCTCCTGCGGCAGCCGCGGGATCAGCTCCACCTGCTGCACATACAACACGTCCATCTAAAACTCTAATTCACGCCTGTGTTCTTCGAAGGTCGGTAAATGCATACAACGTAACCGGCGACCGTTGGGTCCCCATGTGTAGCGAGCCTATTGACATTTATATATAGGAGGTAGGGGCGGCACGCGAGGGTTACCTCCTGGTGCATGGTGGAGCCGGTGAGCAGACAGAGCAGCGTGTCGGCGATGGAGCGCTGGTGCAGCTGGTGGGCGAGCGGCGGGCAGGCGGCGCACATGACCCACAGCAGCCGCAGCACCGTGATGAACGTGCCGCCCGAGATCAGCGCCGGCTGCACTACCAGCTGCAATTGAAACTTTTATTTTTAATGTGCTGAAAGTGGCAAACAGGCATGCAGTTCACATTGATGTAGTGATGACAGCAGCCTATAGACACCCAAACAAAGACCAGAGGTCAAAATGCAGATGCGTTACCACTTCTGAGGCCTAAGGTGGTTTGCCTCTGTGCCGGAAATTACAGGGCCGTACATAACCACCAGACTGGAACACGATACTTATGAACACTACCATTTAGCGGCAAGTATATTAGGTAATGCGGTGGTGCCTACGCCCGCGAGCTCCGTCACTGGACCTCTACCACCAGTAAAAATCAAAATATCCTTCCTGTAGCTTGATAGTTATGTTCTTGTCGGTTAAAATGTACTAACTTAATACTACAGGCAATAGTTGTCTAGGTTTCACGAATAAAGACACCAATCTACACGATATTACTCAGTCGGTACAGATGCGCTATATTTTCGTTCGACAAATTTTGATGCTTTTATTATTTGATAGCAGTAGTGAATAAAAATCGTATACCTATCGATCCACCAAAAATTAATACAAATTTGATTTCAAAGACTTTTATCAAGCAATATATCAATTATTGTTAGCACGTTTGATGTTATACAAAACCTTGTCTAACCTAACCTAACCAGATTGCGCCATAATTTTTGTTAAAGTTATAAGTTTTTGTAAAATTTTTGTAAAACCTTAACAAATTGGTTAAATATATTGATGCAACCTTTAAAAATAATTAAAGTGACTTACCAGTTGTTGTAAATTGGTGAGTAATTCAGGTGTAGCAATCTCTTGCAACCGAGTAGGATCATGTTGGAAGCTGTCCACCAGCCGAGAGAAAGCCAAGCACACACATTCCACTGACTTTTTATCTTGTATTGTTAATCTGTAAAAAAAAATCAATGATAAAACATCAAATATTATTTTACTCTCTTCAATACAATGTTTTCAATATAATATTCCTGGAAAACTGTATATGATTTGCTAACCTTGAAGCTTTGTGTCTTTTATAGAGAAGCTCTATACAAACACACCTATATGAGAAGTAACTATTTACTTCTCCATACTTTACTCAGTTTTACATATTCATCCAAACAATTATACAGTTATGAACTTACCTGTTAGCAAGAAGTTGCAGGGAGTCTCTAACAAGATGGAACTCGTCGGGTGTGAGATTCTGACAGCAATTGGCTGTTATGGATAGAGCAGCTCGCTGAGCGTTGATCGAGAAGAAATCCAAGTACGTCAGGCAAGCAGAAACTCCACGCTACATAAGAAAAATAACAATCGTTAATATTTTTACAAATAAAGTTTTATTAGTGTATGGGACAAAATCAGGCATTGTAAATCGATCAATAGAACTATGAAATTTAATCATACTAGTGTAGTTTATATATAGAAAAAACTCATCTGGGGTGCGACCGTTTATCGAAATTGCTGTCGTCTTTGTCATTGTTGTCAAATTTTCATGTCGATGTGTAGCTCCTTTAAAACCAATAGTAATAATCTGATTAATGTACTTGCTTTCGTAAGTGACAAACAAGCCTTAGAGGTAGATAATTAATATTTTGTTAAATTAAAAATTGACATGAAAGTTTGCCAGCAATGGCAATGACGACAGGCGGTCGTACCTCTGGTGTGTGTAGAGAGAGAAAAGTGGTAAGGGAACTAAGATGAGAACAGACAATAGACGCATTATTAAGTCTATAAGTTTATTGACGTGACGTAGCTTGTCGGAGAAGACAAGCGTGACTTAACGCCTGTAAAATAGCTTAGCATGTCGAGAGCATGTCAAGTTTGGTGAACTTACACTCTGCCTCAGCTCATCATACCCCTTTTAAAAAACAAGTTGCATTATTTATTGTCGTATGCGCAATTGTTTATTTGTCAGCTCATTTTATTTAGTTTGCATGTGCCAACGTGGCCGAATGATTAATTAACTTACGCCGTGTGGGTCTCACTCACCCCACTAAAAATCACAGACTTTTTTGTTCCGCGTTTTGAGCGCGAGGCGCATCCTGTTAATTAAATATACTAACGCTCGGTCAAACGCGTTCAAAAGATATCGTCGAGGGAGATGCGCGCGGAGCGTGTGGGATAGGGGCGAGAGCGAGGTGGAGACAGTTACCGCTTGCAGGATGGCCTTGCCGTGGCGGCGCGAGAGCATGTCGAGAGCGGTGAGGCTCTGCTCGGCCACGTCCATGCAGGTGATGGCCTGCAGCTTGCCGAGGAAGGCGGGCGCTGGGCGGGGAGAGCGAGATGGGGACAGTTACCGCCTGCAGGATGGCCTTGGAATGGCGGCGCGACAGCATGTCGAGCGCGGTGAGGCTCTGCTCGGCCACGTCCATGCAGGTGATGGCCTGCAGCTTGTCGAGGAAGGCGGGCACGGCGAGGGCCACGGCGCCGCTGCTGCGCGGCAGAGCCTCCAGCATGTACGTCAGCGCCCGGCACGCGTGGTTCATCTGCAAACACCACATAGCAATGTAGAAATCTCGTTACAAAACGGTTACCAACTGATGGTCAGTGATTACTGTGAACAGAAATTTTGAAATCACTCAAGTTTATTTAAAATTTGTATAAAAAAAAAACAGGTAGGCATTACCGTTGGAAAACTGCAGTGTTCCCGAACGTTTCTATTATCCCGTGCAAGAGTGTGCGCATTGCAGCGATAAAAATAGTGTAAGACAATCACTCTCTTTTAGTGATACCGGTATATATAGCCTACTAATTCACATAATAACCTATGTGAATTTTCGGAGTGTTTCGGTGAGCTTAATGCGATTATTGAAAGTGAAGTGTATTCAGTGATAATAGTCGGGGACTTCAACGCTCATCCACGTAAGCTGTTCTCTACTGAGTTATTGTCATTTTTTGCGGAGCAGTCTTGGTCGTGCATGGACATGGAACTTTTACCGGCGGACTCATACACATTTGTTTGTGCGCCGAGCGGTAGCCGTCGCTGGCTTGATCACTGCGTAGTGATAAATGCTGGGCGGTCAGCTATATTAAGTGTCCAGTAGGTATCCGTACTTTATTATACCTACTGGTCCGACCACTATCCCTTGTTGATAACGTGTAATTTTGATTGCAAGGCGTTCCTTTTAATAGCATTAAATGGGGTGAAAGAAACTCAGAGCAACTAGATAAGTGCACGCTACATCGTAACTCGAAATTATGATTAATAAATTTTCCCTATGAATTTCAAAATGGTGCAAACGGAATGTGTAATAATGACGAACATAAGTGTTTATTGACTCAAATGTATGATAGCATTGTAAATTGTCTGTCTGAGGCCACAAAAACTAGTTTTTGTGTTCCTAAACATTAAAAAGGTAAAGATAAATATGTGACTGGATGGAACCGAGTGTCAGTGACGCTCACAGAAGTGCTCGAGTTTTCAAGAGTGGTTATTGGCTGGCAAAACCGAGAAATGAGTGAATCCAGAAAGATTTTTAAATCAAAACTAACTTTTTGCCAGAACAATGAATCGCAAATAAAAATGAATATTATTGCAGAAAATCACAGTAAGAAAGATTTTAGTAGTTTTTGGAAAAAATACCAATAAATTGAACCCAAAGTCCAGCCTTCGCCTTATGACATAGCTTGTGCATTTCAGCGGCAATTAAAAGTTGAGTCCCCGCTAGGGCCTGCGTCTCAGATGTTCACTGCTGAGAATCATCCTACCGCACCCAAAGTCAGGTTTTCCGCTCAGGAAGTAGCTGCTATATATCAAGAAGATGGTGAGAGGCAAATCGCCTGGTCATGATGATCTCAGCGTTGAGCATTTGAAGTATGCGGGACTGCACTTGCCTAGAGTGCTCTCGATGTTTTTCAATCTATGTATAAGCCATAGTTTCCTGCCGCGGAAACTGACGCATACTGTAGTGGTACCTATCGTAAAAGATAAAACAGGTGACGCATCGGACCTTTCTAACTATCGACCGATATCACTAGCTACTATAAAAGCGAAAGTGCTGGACAATTTGCTTGATAAGCATTTAGAGAAGCATGTCGCACTCCATGACGCCCAATTTGGTTTTCGTCCAGGTCGATCTGACATTCGATTCGATTCTGGCGATTATTTGACATTCTAAAATGTTTAAAAGTATTTTTACTCGTAATGTAATTCATAATATGTAAATTTTTCAATTAATTCTAAATAGTATATTTTTGTTATTGTGTATCCTAATTATTATTGTTCTGTATGGATTTTAATATCTGCATCAAATAAATAAATTAAATTACCATATCAAAATTGTGTTCGGCGGCGAGCAGATTGACGAGGGCGGGCACGACCTGGCGCACGGGGAAGCCGGCCAGCGTGTCCTCGTTGCCCATGACGAGCAGCTGGCACATCTCGATGACGGCCTGCAGCTGCTGGCCCTCGTCGCCCGTCGCCTGCAGCCCCGCCAGCAGCTGCGCAGCCTTTGACGCCGCTGCAAATACAACACCACTCAATCACACCTGGATTCCTCATACACCTGTAGTTCACTATGATTTATCAACAAACAAGAGATAACTTAAAAACTGAGGGAGAAAGACGTTCCTAAGTATGTTAGAATCGTGAAAAAAAAAATAAGTAAAAGGGGTGGCGTAAAGAGACGCATGAAATTCCAACATCAGCGCACTTGTTATATCAGTCTCTTTTCTCGTTTAACCACCAGGTTAACATTTATCAGTGTCTGATATAGTTGAAATAGGGTTATTTAACATCAATGTTCAAGGCTTCGAACCTATGCGGAGACAGATTGCAAGCCTCGAGGAGAGCTTAGAGAGACTAAAGTTAGAAGTAATTGTTATGTGCAGCAGATGTCGCATGCGAGGTCGCCGGGCCCCGAGCGGTTGCGGAAGCAAGCATAAACCGTAAACAGTGTTTGCAGACGATTAATCTCGCGGCTTTGGAGTAACTAAAACGTAAGTATATCATAATTCGGCACTCACCCGAGTTAGCAGTGACAGTCCTGTGCAGGAGATGCTGCATGCGAGGTCCCAGGGCCCCGAGCAGGTGCGGGGGCAGGCCGCGGGCTTCGAGCAGAGCCTGCAGGCGGCCAACTTCGCCCTCCTCGGAGGAGGACTCCTCGGCGCCGGCCGCGCCGCTCGCGCCGCCGCCCGCGCCACCGCCGGCGCACTCCTCCGCCGGCGATGTCGCTGTAAAACACACATTGAAGAGAATGCATTTACTTCTACCTATCCCTTCGATTACATGCGTGAAGTTACGTAAAAATATTATATCTCAAATGAACGATCGCAACTCAATATTTAAAAGAAAGTATATAAAATACCTTTGCCCTTGGGCTTCGCATCGTTGGACGCGTTATCGGGCATCAAAGCGGCCGACGCGGTCACCGGCGGTGTGGACGATGTGGATGCAACAGCACCCTGCATACACAAACATAAATATATATCATTAACCAACCCTACTGTGCCGATTCTTATTAAGCCTTAAATTTACTGTATACTTATATCCAGTCCTATCGAGATAGATTTCTTACCGTGGTTAATGGCTGGGGGTGTGACCGGCTGGACGCACCACCAGTGCTAGCACACGAACCCAGACTGTTTTTGCCTGTTAAAGGAAAATTCATTTCATTACATTTTTCCTTTTACCCTATTTTCCACTATATTATTTTTATCAACTTGAAGAAATTTACCTTTATTGCAATCTGTTCTGTATGGAACATTCAGCAAACGGTTAAGAAATTTAGTAGTTGTCATGGAGGGTGATTAGTCCAGCGATATGTGCCCTTATTTGTTAATTAAGTATATTATACATCATTGTGTGTTCCTCTTAATAGATCTAGAGGGCACTTTCTTTTTATCCCATTAGTTAAGTACATTTTTTATTGTACTATTTATTTTTCGCAATAACACATGCGAGTGAACTTTAGCTGGACTGGTTAACATATTGTTGATGTCAAACACCGTAGAACAGGGAGGTCTGCAGTCTGTGATCACATAGCGGAAAAAACTAGTTTTGTTAAACCGAATATAATGATATTCGAGGAGGTAGCTGCACATATTAATTTTCAAACTGCTGTCAGACAAATACCACCTCAGTCTGAAGCTGAAAAGCGACCGAAACGTTCGATTTTAAATAATCATTTTAGTTTAATATACGCGAGATAAATCCGAAAACTAGTTTTATTTCAAAGAATATAAGGGTTTCTCAAAATTAGCGGTAAAATAAAACTGCTTAAAGACCCTTACAAGGGTAAGCGGTTGCGGACCTTGGTCTATAGTGGAGCATTGGATATATGGGCGATGTGGGGTACCTCGTTTGTCTCGACGCGTGGAGTTGGGCTGCGGCTGCGGCATGTCGCGAGCCCGTGCCCGCCGCCCGCCCGCCGCGCTGCTGCCCGCGTCCTCACTCCCGCCCACCTGCAACACTACTGCTTAGTATCCACTCTAAACTACTCATCCCTACTCGTGACAAAGTAGAAACAAGAAGATTAAAAATGTACGAACGCGTTAAGGTCGCCGTACACGGGTCACACGCGACATCCACAAAAGTCGCCAGAATCTAGAAGCGACTACCAAGTCGCCTGAAGCACGCGACTTTGTAGTCGCGCGTCGCCACTTGTAGCCTGTGGTCGACATTGACATGCGGTCGGTGGCTGCTACTTCTTTAACAGACTACGCTACTGCTTTATCTGATGTTAGGGGAAAGAGGGGTCGATATTCGCGCGAGTCAAGAGTGGCGGCGTTTTGTGTCGGCGTTTAGTGTCCGATGCGAGTGGACAAGAAACGATCAGAAAATTACAAGAAACATGCCGGTGGCTCGTGTGTGGCGACACTTATGGCCAAATACTCAATTTTAAGCAACCCTCAAATGTGCGCTATCTCTATCGTTTGAAAGTGTTTTATAAAGACAGAAGACTTTTAAGTCCCACTTAGATTTAAGTGACGAATGAGTATTTGGCCGCTACAGTGTTTATGCGCTCCCATTTAATTACCTAATATTACAATAGTGTACGTATAACGATTAATATTTGAAAATTATATCCCATCCATAGATTAAGGAGCAACAAAATAATATACGATGCATATTGTCAAATTATTTTTGTATTATTGGTATCTATAGTGAATAAACAATAACAATAACAGAAAAAAAAGAAAGATTTATCAGTCTTCACGTAGGTCCCTCGCGGGATAGGTAGTGTGTAAAACGCCAAATATCTCGGTTCTTACCTCATCTACAATCATCACTTTCCTAATTATTTATGCAAAATTCTCAAATATCTCATAAAAAAAAAAGAATAACAAATAATTATTTCATTCTAATAAAGCTCATTCGAGCAGAGTTCCAAGATTCAGATGAGATTAGATACGCAATAAAAGGTCACGATACAGTGTCTATTTAGCTGGTAACCATCTTTGCGCACCTGTCTTTTAGAAGCAGACTCCTGCCTCTGCCGCTGAGAGGTGCTGGCTCCCCTCGTCAGGCAAGCACCCAGCGTCGCACCCGTCGCAGCAGCAATACTCTGTTAAACGTGTAAAGTGTAAATATTGTAATCTATGCATATAAAAATCAATTGCGTTACTTTAGTCGTAGATAAACTTGAGGATAGCTGGACCAAATTAGGTTATTTTGGTTTTAAAATATTCGTGGGAGTCCAGGGAAGATATAAAGGGTAAGAAAGGTAAGAAAACATATATAGATAAAATCCGAAGAAAATATTATTATTTATTACTATTAAATATTTAAATATTATTACTATGATTAGATGTGCCTGATTAGATGTTTAACAGCTATCTGTGAAACATATGATGTTCATGTTTCAATTTAAAAAAATACTTCGCAGTTCCATGGGTTACACCTTGAACATGAACTTTATTTGCAAGGCAGAATTGTTGGCGCCTGTTAATATATTAGGTTGGGGAAAGTTATATACATACTATATATATATACTATAATGCGAAAAGACTTTTTCCCCAACCTATTATAATTGAATTTTATAGTGTTGTTCAAATGTTTGTATCCGCGAAATGGGGGAAATGTTTGTATCCGCGAAATGGGGGAAATATGGGGAAAAAGTCTTTTCGCATTATAGTATGTATGAACTTGTAATAAAATCTCTTTGGCTGTAGTATTTGTATCTGGCTGGTTTTGGTATCATTGAAAGTTAAAATTTTAAAGAACATAATTCCAAATTTAAATTAGGCAAATGTGTGATTTTCATTTGTTTTTCGTACTGTCAAGATGAGTGAATCTAATGAAGAAATTCGATACATTTTAAAATTTTACTACAAAAAAGGTAAAAATGCAACGCAAGCCGCGAAAAAAATTTGCGATGTTTCTGGACCTAGTGCAGTGTCTGTGAGAGTATCACAAATTTGGTTTAAGCGTTTTCAATCCGGAAATTTTGATGTCAAAGATCACCTCGCTCTGGTCGCCCTATTACGGATAAAATGGATGCCATTTTTGAAAAAGTGGAGCAAGATCGACATATCAGTAGTTACGACGTAGCTGAAGAACTGAGAATTGATCACAAAACAGTTTTGACGCATTTGAAAAAAGCTGGGTAAAAAAAAAAGCTCGATATTTGGGTACCTCACGAGCTCACTGAAAGAAACCTAATGAACCGTGTACTCATTTGTGATTCTTTATTACGACGTAATGAAAACGAATCATTTTTGAAGAAGCTGATAACTGGTGATGAAAAGCGGATTACGTACGACAAGAACGTCCGAAAAAGGTCGTGGTCAAAGGCCGGTCAGGCTTCACAGACTGTGGCGAAACCCGGGTTAACTCGCAATAAGGTGATGTTGTGTGTGTGGTGGGATTGGAAGGGCATTATTAATTATGAGCTATTACCACCAGGCAGGACTATCGATTCTGAACTCTACTGCGAACAACTGATGAGATTAAAGCAAGAAGTTGAGAGAAAGCGGCCGGAATTGATCAACAGAAGGGGCGTGGTGTTTCATCATGATTACGCTAGACCTCACACATCTATAGCCACTCAGCGAAAATTAAGAGAGTTTGACTGGGAGGTGTTAATGCATCCGCCGTATAGTCCTGACCTTGCACCTTCAGATTTCCACCTGTTTCGGTCTCTTCAGAATTCTTTATGCAATGTTAGGTTAACATCACGAGAGGACTGTCAAATCCACTTGTCGCGGAATTTTGATGAGAAGTCCCAAAATTTTTATAGCAATGGGATCATGTCCCTACCTACAAGATGGCAAAAGGTTATCGAACAAAATGGTACATACATACTTTAGTTAAATTTAAATAAACTATATTAAAAAATGTTTTGAATTATCTTAAAAAATGCGAAGAAACTTTTCCCCCAACCATAATTATAAATAAAAAATAAGTAATCGCCGTTTCTAAGACCTACCAAGAAGCGCGCATGGCCCAGCGGCTGGTGTAGATCGTAAACGATCTACTCGGTTAAGCACTACGGGCGCGGTCTGGTAGTGTGATGGGTGACCGCTAGTGGCAAATTAAATGCGCATTTCCGTGGTTCGGAGGGCACGTTAAGCCGTCGGTCCCGGTTGCTATCGATGGATAGCAGTCGTTAAACCTTGTCGGAGGCCTTATGGACGGTTTGAAAACATTCGACAGCGGGTTGGCCACTAACCCACCCATCTCCACCAATCCGCGTTGGAGCAGCGTGGTGGAGTAAGCTCCAGGCCCTCCCCCCAAAAAGGGGAGAGACTCGTGCCCAGCAGTGGGACGTATAATGGGTTGCCATTATTATTATTATTATTATCGCCGTTTCAAACTCACCCGTCTAGCGTTAGTTTGACGTAAATATGGAAGATCGCGAGGTACAATAAGGAGCTTGCTGTCCGAATTGGGTGTCTTCGATGAACTAGCTTCTATAACAAAAACAAAATCAGAATCAATGATTGAATTAAAATACACAGTATTTTATGACGATAATAACATGTTAATCAAAAGTTATGTAGTCATATAGTTTATAGTAGTCACAAGATATACAATGCGATATTTTTTAAAATTAACCACTACATTCCACTTTAGATAAGTAAATTGCACAAATTGCACGTTTTAGGAGAGATAAATTTAATATGAAAAAAATAATGATATACAATAAATAGCTTAATAGGAACTCGTAAAGTCTAGTTCAGTGATTCCCAAAGTGGTCCATATAGACCCCCTGGGGTCTATGGGAGACTCGATGGGGTCTAAGTTTATGCGTAAATAAAAATGGAATATATGGGAAAGTCATATAAATGTTAGCAAGGGGGTCCACCGAAACTAGAAAAAAATTGAAAGGGGTCTAAAAGAAACAATAGTTTGGGAACCTCTGGTCTAAGTGAACATTTAAAATTAATAGAATAGCATTGAATAATAATACAAAATATAAACTTTTTTCTAGTGGTAGAGTTCCAGTGACGAGCGTAGCTCAAGAGTGTAAGTACCACTACATAAACTTATCTACTTGTCACTAAATGGTAGTGATCAGCACTACTGTGTTCCGGCCAGGTGCTTATTATTATTAATATGTATTCTTTTATTTGCGAACAACAAGGTCCAAATGTGTTAGTAAACATACAAAATAACTTAACTATAATGTTAGTAACGCAACAAAACAACATAAACTAGGTAAATATTGAGGGCAATCTATAAAGGATATGAGTTCTTAATTGATCACCTGCGACACAAGTGTCTTCAGGATGGGAGAGCACCAATTCTCTGCCACCGTGCGCACTATGCTATTATTGCTTAATATTATGTATGTTTAGGGGTTCAAGTGTTTAATTTCCGGCACAGCGACACAAAATGTAGGATTTCTAGTGTGTAAATGCATCACACAATCTGTTTTGTATGTTTACTGTAAACTGTATTCTTATTTGCCACTTTAGTGACGTAAAAAAATAAATAATTTCGTAATAACATGCCTTGTATATCTCTGAAAGTCGGAGGTGTAGTGGTTCTTCCACGTAAATCTGATGTACTTTTACGTTCTGTAGCAGACTGATGAACTGTGGCACTTGTGGATGGATTTTCTGCAATGACACAATCATATGTATACCTCACAGCATTATCTGTAATTAATACATGCATTTGATATACGATAACGCCGCCTGATAAGCACCCAGTACAGAGTTAAATGTTAACATAGATAATATTATAAAAAGCTATTGAGAGGTCTATGTAAAATATATTGAAAATATTTTTTACTATGTATCTATAAATAAACGATTAAACAACAATTTGCATTACGTATTTCTAAATGTCAGTGAACATCAAATATTTTCAAGATAATTATTACCTGTGTTATCACTAATGACAGTGGAGGTAGGTGGTCCGAGATCGCGATAATGTCTATTCCGCAGTCGGTAACTACAGGACGTCGGTGTAGTGGGCGCTTCTCTCTCTGGGTCGTGATCCGAACCTCGACTGTCGTTTCTGGTTTCCCTGCTGGTTTCAGTAACGTCCTTATGGGAGTCTATTTTAAACTTTTTGGGGCAATCCTCCAAATCAATAAAACAATTACTTTTCCTGTGTGATAAGGAGCGATGGGTGGATCGTTTCCTTTTCTTCCCTTTCCTTCGACTCGCTGTCGGACTGTACACGGAGTAATCAGAATCGAGTAACTCTGTGATAGTAGACGAGCTGAACGGCGAATAAGCAAAGTCTCTCTCGTCAAGTGGTAACAAACCACCTTCGGTTTGATTCAACGGCGACTGCTGCGTGGAAGTCGCCGCGGCGCTCGTGTTGAACGTGAATCGCGATAACGTTTGCGCTCTGAAGCTGTTTGATACGGTCTCACAAACACTCTCACTGGATTTAAGAGCGGTTCGTGACCGGGTGCAGTAGGCGACACACTCGTCTGTGCTGCTATTTGTTGCGGTGTGGGTTTTGTGTTTTTTCCTGTCATACGAAGATGTCCTTTTGCGTTTGACGTGGCCTGCGGACGTGGGGGTGTCGCCGCTCTTGGTGTAGTCGGTGGTGTCGTATCGTGTCTCGTAAACGTCGGTGCCGTAGGACCAGCGTTCGGAGATGGAGTAGTCGGACCGAGGTAGTGTGCTGACGAGGCGCGAACTTCTACGTAGCTCGATGGGGGTGCGCTCGGCGTCGGGCGTGCGGCCCGAGAAGTGACGGCTACTGTAGCGCGGAAGGGGCGACGTCACGTTGCGTCTGTTCCGGCGATTGCGGCTCGCTTTACGCACCTGACGCAACCACCGACCGCCCACCACCCTGCTAGGAGAAGACCTGCAACCAAACGCACTCGTTTGACTACGCATTATTTCCAGATAATATACAACAGCTATTCCCCTAGAGTCTAAGGGAATACAGTCTCTAGGGATTAGACGATGGGAAGTGTCAATTATTACAAATTATTAAAAGTATAGGCGACATCTTAACGATATAGGTACTTAACTGCAAAATTTATGAATCGGTTGAATTGTTAAATTATTTTTAGGATTTTTTTTTTAAAGAGCAAATACTGAGTTTTTTGCTGTGGGGTTTTTCTCAGTATGTATCGGCCCTTAGAACCCTGTCAGTGAATGACAAAGAATGCCTACTATTCTGTCTCTCACTTCTTTGTTATCAGTTTGTAAAAGAGGAAATGAGACATTCTGCTGATATACACATAAGTATATAGGTATATTAATTCTCAGTGTCATTCTTTAATCTCAATTTTTACAGTTATGAGCTGTCAAATGTTCCTATTGTTATTTATCTTAGGTTAAAATAGTTATTAATTTCTGATATTTATATCAAAAGAGATGCTTGAAATCCTAATTGATTAATAAACAGTTTGACTTTGAATTGATTATTTATCAACTGACGAAAAAATGAGAAAGAAAAACCAGCCAAGTGCATGTCAGGCCACAAGCGATCTGTTTTCTGAAGTATGTACATTTAACTTTTATGTTGATCGACTATTACTCATAAAGTTGTTGAGTGTTCTAAGTTGTGATAGTTTTCCTTTTCAATTTGTTATAAATCTATGTACTAACATCATGATTTCTTATCACACATCCAATTACAGAAATACCTAAATGTAATCTAAAAAAAAATATTTTTTTCCCTATTTTGAGATGTGTAATGAAGTAATTTCTGTATAGTACATCTAAAAAAAAAGAGGTATAAATGCAGATGCATTGCCATCCCTGATACCTTAGTTGTTATGAAAATAGTTATTACGGGGCCATACATTACCATATATCCAGAACACGATAGATTAGGTACCTAACGTGGTGGTGCCTACACCCTTGTGTTCCTAATATTAGGAATCACTTATAAGGAAATGAAAATCATACCCTAATAATATCCCTTTCTAATGACATATTAGTTAAATTAGTACCCCCTTTGACCTTAAAATGTCCTTCCAAACTGTATTTTTAATAAACTAAGTATAGGTATTAAATAGGTTTACATGCATTTCTTATTTATGGATTTATTTAATGAAATAATGGATTGCCCTATTAGGAGCCATCCATACATTACTAAGTTATTAAGTTACACAATTAACAAACTGAACTGTGTAGTAATGAATCTCTTATAAGCATCAAATAACACAATGTTTTATCATAAAACATTTTATAGGTAATTAGAGATATTATTGATAGAATAGAGTAAAAAGTGATATTATGAAAATCCCAAAATAGCAAACTCAATGAAAATATCAACTTAGGTATTGTACTAATACAATATTTTCAAAAAGATTGAGAGGTGCATGGATAATTGAAAACATTTCAAAATTGACACGACCCTAAAAGAAAAATACAGTTTCTTTATTTTTTTTTCTGAGTTCAAATATATATTTTTTGTATTTCTTTATTTCTTAATTTCTGTGAAAAAAAATTAAAATGGAAAAACATGTGATGACGTCACATATATGGTGGAATGAAGTAGTTACCATTGCCTATCTTTAGATGAAAACATTATTGTTACATACTCTGTGACAAGATGTGTCAAATTGATACAGATACGTCAATGTCAAAGTATAAAACTAGGAAGTAGGGTTGGTGATCCGAGACCTTAGATCGATTAATCGGAAAAGCGCTCTTTAGGACCCAAAAAATCGATTCTTGTCTAAATAATTATAATAATTTATATGACTCGATCCACAGTACTGGATTGATCTAGTGAATCGATACTATACCCTGGAAAATCGAAGATTGATCTTTTTGGTTAATTCACATAAGGACATAGGAAACATACAGATCATAAGATTTAACGTTTAAACGTGAGTATAAGAAGCATTATACCAGCATTGAACACTGTTGAGTTGGTTTTTTTCTCGGTCGTCTGTTTTCCTAGAAATTTAGTATTAAGTAGCCATAATCAAAAATAGATCGATAATCGAAGAACGATTTTTTCAATGTCGATTTAATCGTGGATGGATTTTAGACACTTCGAAATCGGAAATGGAATCGCCATCACTACTACGAAGTATATAAAAAGCTGCTACGAACTTATTTATTTAAAAAAAACAAGTTTTAAAGTTTTAAACAACGACTTAGCCCTCAGGCTATTGATACAATATTGATATTTTTTCGATAAGTCGATATTAAAAACTAATAAAAACTAAACTGGCCAATTTTTAGGTCAAAGAATCAGCATTGCCATCCAATGAGGCAATGCTGCCAGCCTTCTGGGTACCATAACACAGGAAGGCAGTGATGCGGAATTTTTAGACGCATGTTGTTTTTAGTTAAGGTATAACTTTATTTTACGTAAATATTATTTAGCTTTTAAATATATTTTAATGTTTTTTTTTATTATGTAGATTAATTAAGGTTTTTTGATACTTACATCTGAAATAATTGGAAATATTTATTGTTTAGTTGGCAACAAAAACAAAAAATATCAAAACGAATTATAATGTAGATTTATACATTCGATATTTTTTTTATTTTTTGAAAAGCTACACTGTGTTTTTTTGCTCGTTCGTCTTTTTATAATTTTTGTAGTTGGATCAAGGAAGAGATTAATCGACGACACGCAGGGTCAAAGAATTTAAAAAAAAATATAATGTTATATCGATAATTTTTTCGATATATCGAACACTGGTACTGATATTTTTAAAATAAAAAGATCAACAGCCCTACATCGAGTTTGACAAGCTGACAACGACAAGACAGTGACATCTACAATTTTTTTTAGGGTCACGGCACAAGGCAATGTTTCTATCGCCATTCCACCCTATGTGTGACGTCATATGGCGCATACGTCTTTTTAGAATACACTAACTTTCAAAGTAGAAATTATGAATGAAAAGTACAAAATTTCGAAAAATGGTTAAACACGGGTGCCCTTGTTTTGGATTTACTTTTAAATAATGTAATAAAACATGTAGGTTAAAAATATGAAATGTTGTCAATTGGAATAAAAAATCTACACAAAACAAGTCTCATTAGTTGCCAATATACAAATAATTTGAAGACACAAAAATTGTGAATATAGTGACATATTATTGCATGTTTCTCTACTGTATTATTATCATTTTTACTTTTAAAGGCATATTAAAATCATGACATTAGCACAAGGAAATAATGTTTCACAATATCTACTGTACTCTGTGTGTGCATTCAATTGTTTTTAAAAATCCAACTTGTTTCCCAATCTTAATTAACAAATAATGTCTATTTAACGAATTTATAAATGAATACAACTGTTATCATTTGTTAAGTGTATGTTGTTTCATTCAAATAGAATAATTAACCAATAGGCTATTACCACGCTATTATAATAGTCCCTTTCATAATAGTCATTAATCATTGTCATACAATGATTGTATTCAATAATACAGCTATGGCAATTAATTACCTCAGTAGTGTAGTAGTAGCAGGTGACTTCTGGTATGCTGAGGTTCTGGGTTTAATCCCCGGGTGGAAGAGGTAAATGCTCTTGGAATTAATCTATTTTCTGCAAGTTTCCTAGTGCCACCCCTGGAGTTTGGTAATGTGCCTGAAGATGTTAATAGACGCCACACCTTTTAAATGAGACAAAACATAACAGGAGAAATTTAGCTATGTGCATGTATGCTTGAATATCTGAAAATGTCTTCCTACCCCATTGCCATTTATTTGGTATATAACATCACGCATGTAATAACATGATGTTATATACCAAATGAAACTGCATAAATTATATATACCAAACTTGTGAGTATTTCAAAAAGTAAGCTTTATAAGTAACATCAAACAGAAAGTCACTTGTATCCTATTTCTTATAGTTATATAGTTAATATATATATAGTTAACTATAAAAAATCAATAGTCATATTTTTCTGGTGGCCTGAGGGATTAAGAATAAGAAAATAATAATCTCTTAAAGGTGAAAAAATTTCATAGGTATCTCATATTAATAAATCCTGGACTTCCCGCGGCCCACTGATTCAAGAGAAGTATTCTTCTAAAAGAAACCTTGCTGGAAAAGGTGTTTTTCTTCACCATTGCATATAGATCAAGTTACATATTTATAGGTACCAACTTCTAATTTTTATCTTTACCGGCAGGGGGGGTTATATTATTAAGAATTGAATTATGTTTATGCAAAAATTAAAAAAATATATCTGAGATGCTGACAACAAATTCTTTCATTTGATATGTCACACGACACAGTTTACGATTTTTTTTTTAAATTTTCTAATTTACCCCCCGAAAGTGGCCCCTGTTTAAAATTTATTATTTTACTCAATTTACATGTATTCATCAAATTTCAACTCAATCGGTCGAGTAGTTTCGGAGCAAATTGGCTGTGACAGACAGATGCACAAGTGATCCTATAAGGGTTCCTTTTTTCCTTTTAAGGTACGGAACCCTAAAAATGAAAAAAATGCCAGGAAACTTAACACAGCAAGCCAAATGGTTTCAACATAACTTGGCGCTTGTAATCCCCGAAGGGGTAAGTAGAGGTAAATGAATGCATTCAAGCATACATGCAAACACATGTAACAGGAGGCGAGCCTGTTGACATCTCCGGGCACATTACCAAACTTCTGGTACTTGGAGGTACTGGGAAATTTCCAAAAAATGGAAAAAGCCCAATTAAACCAGAAATAAAGGACTTTACACCATTATCTCTGATAGCCCCCTACCCAGGAATCGAACTCAGGACCTCAGCGTAGTAGTAGTGGCCTGCTACCACTAGGCTGCTGAGGCAGTTAACTCAAATTTGTACCATACGACAACCCCTTCTGATTAAAGCTTTTGTTTGAAAATATGTAGTCCATGCAATGATTTACAAGTATGAAATATAAAAATTATTAACCTTACAATATTCTTGAAAATTAAATTGATTGATGATTGCTCTTTGACCATTGACCTTATAGGTATGTTTTTTTAAAGTAAATATATTTCAATGAATGTTAATAGGCAAATTTGCAACATTAAGTTAATTTATACACACAATTGGAGTTTTTGTTATTTCATATTATTACCACTGCTCTAATCTGTTGCATACCCGTACTCATGTTTATAATGTAACCCTTGACAATTAATAATTAAATTGATTAAGACTTATGCAGTATATCATTGAATTGCAATCAATATTCCAGCACGATAATGTGTCAGTAACATGGTACCATACAGGTGTGTTAAGCCATAAACATTCTGCAGAAGCAATTGGTTGGGGCGAGTGGTAGAGTATGATAATGTGTGCTACTTGTTCACACAGTGTAATGCTAACTCACCCACTGGACTCTCTCGTTAGTGCAGAGTGCGACGACGGTGTGATGTGTTGCTCGGCCATAGACGACGCTGGAGGAACCACGCGGCTGCTTGTGTGGGGCCTGCGCAGGCCGCCCGCGCCCGCTACCTGGCCGGCACCATGCCCCCGCGACCGCTATTCCACTGTCACAATCACCATCACCACCGGACTTCACTACCACATCACACACCGCACTCCCGTCACGGCACCTCACACTTCTGCAACAAAAACGTACACACTCAACCACCGAATGCTGCTGCGTTACATAAACATTTCGACATTAATCACTAGTCGCTACCTGCCACCAAAGCAGAGGGACTCTCTTGAAACGCGTACGGTGGACACGGTTACGACACGTTTCTGATAAGCACGTCTTTCGAATATACAGAATGGAAACGTTTTGTACCACGTTTCATAGAAATTATCGTAATGGATGACACATCAAGGACAGCTTATGCTACGCTTTCAGACTTATTTTTCAATCCACACACAGCTGGCCGACTGTCTGTCATGACAAACCAATGATGTTGCCACATCGTAATTTCAAAAAACTACCAAGTTCAAAGAGGATGCTTCAGAAATAATGTACAAGACCTATATCTACAACATGTGCAGTAATAGTTGAAATTATTTATAAACAGCGTTCAATCTATCAATTTGAATCAATGTTGCTTCTTTTTTTTCTTTATTTTAATAAAAATAAATGATTGTACAAAATCTTAACTGTTATTTATGCATCAAACTTTTCAGGAATTAATTTGGTATAATAGGTTAAGATCCCACTGCAGAATCATTTCGTTCATTCAGATATGCTGCAAACCAATTTTTTAAGCATATTTATTATTTTATACTAGGTTGCCTATGAAAAAATGGCTGCAAGTATTTTTTTATATATTTTTTAAGAAAGATTTTTTTTATTTGTTGTTTTTTTGATAAAATATTGTCCACCTCATGGCAATATGTAACTGAAAAGACTGAAAAATCACGTCAGCCGTTGCGCACTTGGCCGCCCCTACGTATTTTCGTTCCGCCCCGATAACTTTTTACGTCCATGACGTACATGTATTATTTATATATCAAATTAAAGTTATTTTTTCTCATTATTATGGTATGCCAAATTAAATCGGCCGCAAATAAGAGTAGCTGGCTGTTAAAAATAAAAATATTTAATAAAAAATTCTTGCGGCCAAATTTTGATAGGCAACCTAGTGGATGTATATTCTATAGATTATAAAATTGCGTAAAAATTAGGCTTGCAGCATATCTGGATAAACGAAATGATTCTGCAGTGGGATCTTAACCTAAAAAACTATCATATTTTGTAAAAACTAAGTCCTTTGATCAAAATTTGATATAACTTCCTTAACAGTACGTTAAAATTTAAAATTTTTGGAAGGTTTAGATCAGATTATGTTTAATATTACGTTTTACTGTTATACAGTGTTTTACTGTTATACATTTACCCCCTTATTCATAAACGTACATTAGATACGTTTTAGCTATAGAATGTTTTGTCTTTGTCAGTTGCATTGTCAAATGTGCACGATAGAAAAAGACAAAGGAGAGATTAGCAACACTTTAGCTAAAATACGTTTATGAATAAGGGGGTTAGCATTTATAAATAAAATTTATTTATTTATATATGAATACGAACCTAATTCAAAAAGTTCAATCTACAAAAAGATAACAAGGTTTCTCAGTACATGATACGCATGGTAGGAAGCCACGGAGGTCCCAAAAGGGGATTTCCAGTTACTCAAGAGCGTCAGATTAGTATTATGGGGGATAGTCTGCATCTTCATGAGTAGATACCAAATCTGAGCTGATAGAGAAAAATTATATAATAAAATAGTTTAATAAAGATATTTCTTCAATTACTCGGTATCTAAACAGAATCATGACAACGCCTGAGTCCAGATGGCGTTTACAACCGCGCCTCCGCTTACTCGGCGTCCCTCCTCATGAGTCTCGGCTTGCGGGGCTTGGCGATAGCATGTCTTATGCAGTATGGCCCGACCCGCGAACCAGTCTTAGGTTCCGGGCGTGTGAGGAGGTACCGAGCCACCCGGGCCTTTCCAACTCTGTGTGACATTCAATAGCCGTTGAACCCGATATCAACGGTATAGCGTAAGCGACTAAACTTTGCCTCTAGATATTAGTATAACCACATAAAAAAACTTTATTTACGGAACAATTTTTTTATGCTACAGAGCTATAACTACCTATCTAATAACGTAATATAACAACATCTATACAGAATTGTTACCATAATGTAGAAACGTCAAAAAAATATTACTTGCAACACTGGTACATACAGAACGTCAATACTACCAACATTCTTACTATATCGTGGTGTGTGTAAATACAGCCACGGACACAGCTCTCAGAATATTAATTTACATACATATGTACCTAATTCAAATTTAATTTATTTTTCATATATCTTCGTACCAAGTCCCTCAGGGGAATAGTGACGAGCGCCAGATATCCCGATATAAAAAGATTACTAATAATTATTTAGTTAGGTAGGCACAGTTAGTCATTAATATGTGGTAGGTTTTCTAATTTTAACAATAAACCTATGACTACTTACCTACTTTTCTCAGAAATAAAGATTGATAGATATGCCTACATACCTATACATCCTAAATAATTTATAGAATCGATGATTATTAATAATTATGATAATGATAATAATTAATACCTATTTAGTACAGAATCACTTTTGTAACGTTTCCTCGCTTGTATTGCATAATGCAATATACCTACCTACGTTGGTAACGTAGTTCGTAAATGGCGATCAAGGGCGTCTTTGTCTTTTGTTCGACCTCCTAACCGAAATCTACATAAACCTTCGTAAGGCGTAGAAAATATTGATACAAATTAATTCTATATCAAATGTAACGCGTACACGTACACACAATGGTTACGGTCATTTTTTAAAACATACTCCTAATCACAATTGCCTACATATCGACGGTAAAGAGTCATGTCAATAGCTCCTAATATTCAAAATTTTTGTAGAATAAAAATGTACTCTAAAGAATATTTATTATATAACCTAGGTAGGTATATCCCTACATAGAGCAACACCGGAGGGGACTAGCCATGTGCAGGCTTTCCCCTCTGTCAAAGTACAAGCCCAAATGGTCCTATACCTGTCAGGCGACAGATGTCAGATGTTTAAATGTGTGCGTGAAATTGTTTCTGTATTTTGTTAAAGTCAATGTGTGAGTTTCGTAGTAATAGACGATTTTTGTAGTGTGCGTGTGTGTCGCACGCATTTCCCCCCGCAACAAATGACAGACTGTTTCGCATCGGTAATACACGCTATGGCTACTCGGGTTACTCCCCTCCGGTCCGCCGCGACCGGTGGGCCGAGTTGCTCTATGTATCCCTACAGTGAGCTTTTTCTTGTATTTTACTTGTGAGTTAAAACACTTGACTTCACCGTCGATATGGCCCCTTATCAACTATCACAGAGCCTCAACCTTCAGGGGCTAAACAACTTAATACCTCAGAGGGTGGCAACGTCAGGGTCGGACTGGGCCGGAAGGGCCCGGGTGGCTCCTCACACGCTTGGGGTCTAAGACTGAAGCCCCCGTATGTGTATGGGCCCATAATAACTATCACAGAGACGTAACTAAGGTCTCAGGGGTGGCAAAGCATCTGCATTTAGACCCCTAATTTTGCGGAGATTTTCACCTATGTTGTAATATTCACGTATCGTAGCACCCATGGTAGCTGCACTGCATGCTTGTTTGCCACCATCAATCACTACATATTATATTATGTACTAGCTGACCCGACAAACTTCGTATTGCCTCACAATGAAATAATGTGTCAAAGGTTTGATAGATACGAACTATTTGTATGAAAAAATGATATTATGGTTTTTACTATTTCCCTTCAATTTCTTCATATTCTCTTACCTTTAAACCTTCCCTGGACTTCCAAAAATCATTAAAAACCAAAATTAGCCATATCATTCCAGCCGAGTTCACGAGTTTTAGCGAGACTAACGAACAGCAATTGATTTTTATATATATAGACTAGCTGTCCCGGCAAACTTCGTTTCGCCCTAGAAAATTAAAAAAAAAAAATGTCCAAAAATGTTATGAAAAATAGATGTTGGCCGATTCTCAGACCTACTGAATATGCATGCAAAATTTGGTTAAAATCGGTCCAGCCGTTTCGGAGGAGTTCAAGTTCGAACACCGTGACACGAGAATTTTATATATTAGATTTAATTAATGTAATATTGTTAAAGAACTGTTTTGCGTATGTATTTGTATATTTTAGGCCAAGTAGTTTCCGAGATAAAGGGGATTGCAGGAATGTTATCGCATATTTTCATAAAAAAATAACTTCAAAGCTATTGATCTTAAAATACCTAATTATAAACCTTTAAGTATTATTACATATTCTCTGCCTTTAGTCTGAGTAGAAAAGAAATAGGTACATTTTATTTGATACACAATATAATAAGAATTTTTCATTTGCAATTTTTTTATTTATCTTCGTAAGACGTCCATGTTTGTGTCACTGGTGTGTACCAAATTTCGGTCAAGTTTATTTTTTTATCTTCTTCTTTTAGTGCCTCTCCAACTAGTGAAGGTTGGCTGTCAGTTCGGAAAACTTTAATCTGTCATTCGCGAGACGAAATAGTTCAGCGGCGCTGTTGATGCCGGTCCACTCGCGAATATTGCGTAGCCACGACTTTTTTCTTCGGCCTACTGGTCTTTTTCCAGCCACTTTGCCCATCATTATAAGTTGCAGCAGTTGGTATCTGTCATGTCGCATAATATGACCTAAATAACCAACTTTTCTCTGTTTGATGGTTTGCATGATTTGGCGCTTCTGACCAGCTCGACTGAGAACTTCTTCGTTTGTCACTTTGTGTGTCCAGCTAATAACCAGCATGCTTCTGTAGGTCCACATTTCAAAGGCTTCAATTCGTTTCCGCAAGTGCTCTTTAATTGTCCAGGCCTCACATCCATACAATAGTATAGGCCATATATAGCACTGTAGCAACCGTACGCGTAGGGACATCTTTAACTGACGACCGCATAGTACCTTTCTCATAGAATTGAATGCACTACGGGTTATTTCTATTCGAGTTTTCACCTCAAGATCGCTCTGCCAGATATCATCCATCCATGTGCCTAGGTATTTATACTTGTGCACCCGTTCCAATCGTTTACCTTCCACAGTGGTACCAGGGTCGGCACTTGGTGTCTTTGAGATGATCATGACTTTGGTTTTGTTGACATTCATTCTAAGGCCGGCTCTCAGGCTACACTCATTTACCCGGTTAACAATTTCCTGCAGCTCAGACGCTGTGGACGCTATTAGGACGGTGTCGTCGGCATAGCGGAGGTTGTTAATATACCGTCCGTTCACTTGTACACCACCCCTTAGTCCTTCCAATGCCTCTGCGATAATCGATTCCGAGTAGAGGTTAAAGAGTATCGGTGATAATATGCATCCCTGCCGGACGCCTCTCTTTATCTCTACCTCACTGGTTTCTTCGCCATCGACGCGAACAGTAGCCTTTTGGTTCCAGTAGAGGTTTCGAATGATCCTTATGTCTTTATCATCTAGTCCGATGTCGTTTAAGAGTAGTGCCATGCGGTCGTGAAGTACTCGATCAAACGCTTTTTCGTAATCGATGAAACAGAGAAAGACGTCCTGTTGCATATCTTTGCATTTCTGCACCAGTACCTGCACCGCAAATAGAGCTTCTCTTGTGCCCACTCCAGATCGGAATCCAAATTGGCTATCTCCCAGTTGTTCGTCGCACTTGATTCTGATGCGTTTATGTATAATGTTTAGAAACAGTTTTAACACTTGGCTCATAAGGCTTATCGTTCTGAATTCTTCACATTTTTTCGGGTTCTTCTTCTTTGGGAGAGTAATAAAAACCGATTTCAACCAATCATCCCCAGTATCATACACAAGGTTAAATAATTTGACCAAGGTATCCACGTTCTTCTCGTCGATAAGCTTGAGAATCTCGATGTAGACATCATCTGGGCTATTTTTTCATACAAACAGACAAACAATCAAGACAGAAAAAAGTTCCATAATTCCGTTTGTGCTACGGAACCCTTAAAAGTGAATTTTGTTATGTCGAACGGGTTTTTATTCCTATATAATATATTATAGAGTATTTTAAAAAGCAAGTGTTATATAGTATTTTAAACAGCAAGTGTTATATAGTATTTTAAACAGCAAGTGTGTCGAGTACCCTGGTTGGATTGAAGCGCGTATCGCAGTCCCGTAGGCGGGGCAAAGGGCCAGTGGCGCTGGTGAACGACCGCGCCCGATCACGAGGTATCCGGTCAGCCCGGATAAGCTGGATTTCTGTGCTAATATGGAGTGGTTTGTCTGTTCTACTATTATGACAGACTGGTTTAATTGACAAAGAATACGATAACGATATTAACTCCGTAACTGTATAATACAAGAACTTAAAAGGAGACGAAGTCGAGTGTTTCATCGGCAGAAATTTTATCCACACGAGCGAAAGCAAATACCTACCTATTATTGTTTTAATAATGCTTAAAATTTATTTGATTGTTGCGTTCGACAGGCATACAATAAAATACATAAAAACAAACTAGGTAGCTATATGCAAAACAGACTTCTCAAATGCTACGCAGCGAGATTGTTCCGAATTACATAGTTTAACAGTCTCACAGAGACTATCTAAATTACTCAATAGATTTGAACGGGATGGATAACATATATTAGGAGCGTTGTCAAAACTTTGCTTCGTTAAAATCGGTTAAGGGGAAAGAAGTTATAGTCAATTAAAAATTTAATTCAAGCACAGCTTCAAAACCTTTGAACAGAGTTGAATGCGGTTTACATAAACGTTTTTAATTTAGACTAGCTGTAGGTACCCACTTTATCGGCGTAAAATTTAAATTGTTCAGTATCTACGCGGACGAAGTCAAGGGCACAGCTATTGTGTAAATAAAAACAATAAACGATACACATATACATCTCTAAAACTATAAAGAATTAAGAATTAAAAAAAAGGAAAACAAGCCAAAAATCTCCTGTATTTTTGTAAGAATTTTATCCGACGCATATCCATCGTACGCAATTTTGTAATCAATAATCATCTATAATACATTTTAAATGCTTTGTCCTGAATGTATGACAGACGGATCAATGCACAGTCTAAACCGCTGATGATCGTAGAGACCTAGGACTTGTGTACTTTGTATGATGTTGTTTGGCATCTGATAAGAAAGGATTTTCCAAAATCCTAAGAGGGTGAAAAACGGGATCAATGTTTGTATGGGAAAGCGTTATTCCTTGGTCTAATCTTCTTAAAATGTTGCATAAAAACTCTTTAATAGAATTGATGGAAGTTCATGGAAGACTTATTTTGTGTTTAATTGAAGTCTCTGTGGTAGTTATTATATGGCCATACATATTATATTCTTGGATTATATAAGTAGTTCTGTTGTTATCGAATAATTACTTTTTATTATTGATTAAATATACATACGGATGAACAACAAAATTATTATTAATAAATCTTAAAAATTAAAATTTTTGAAAATTAAGTAATCACTTAATTCACTTGTTTTAAAAGGTATAAAATATTATTATTACCTATTTACTTACTGATTCTTTTAATATGTAATTAGTGAGTGTCTATATTCTTTCATAAAATTTTAGATATATCATTTTTTATTAAAATTAGTTAAAACATTGAGTTATACCTATTTTCATTATTTTTTTTAATTTAACTTTTGAACTTCGAATAGGTACCTAGTTCTCTCTCCACCGTGAGTAAATCAATGTTGTCGTTTCGTTTGCATCGTCATTTTGCTCAGCCTTGAGGCAGCCGGCCTGGCAATGTCTTCGCTTTGTTTAATATTACGTAGGTACTTGTGCGGATTTATTTACTTGATGCATCAGACGTGTACGCCTACCTCAAGTTTCCATTTTAAAAACTCGTTCGCAGTCTGTCCACTTGTTGAACGCACATACTGATCAAAATTCTTCAATGTACCTATGTTTTTGCTATAAGGGAACTAAGAATAAGTTGATTTGTAGATAAAAAGTTGATTCAAATCACATTGAATAGGAAAAGAAAGAATAAATTAGAAAATATAAATTTTGTATTGAATTTATTATTATGTGTATTGTATGTTATGTATGTTATTATGTAGGTATTTACGAATATGATCTAGTTATCATTTTCATCAGTTTTTTAAAAGACAAAGAAGACACAACGATAAAGTTAAAACATACAGGTCTGAAATTGTCTGATTTGATTTGAATCAAACTTTCAGAAAGTTTGAATAAGCTCAAAGGCTCACTGTTTGATTCAGTACTAAAATGAAAATCGTTTAAACAAGCATCTCTTATCCATCAAGCATCTACTTATACATAGATTAGAAAGTCAGATCTGAGTATAAGCGAATCATCTGTATTGGGATAGATTGGGAGCTTGAAGACAGGTGCATATTGCGTAACATGCTATCATCTATCATCATAGCATTATGAAGACCATAAAATATGTCATTCTATAGTATCAAAGTATGATACATACTCGTAGTTTGCCAGTCGCCACATACTAAAGTTTACAAGCGTTACAAAACTATCGTTTTGCAGTGGGAAGCCTACATACGTCTCATTACAGCCTCACCCCTAGAAAATTATACAGCAAATGAATAGATTTCAAACAAAAACAAATATAGAACTGTTTATATCATGGAGGGTAAACATGTACCCCACAGAGATGAGAGGGAGAGAGAAAGATCACGGCGCGGTAGAGGGTAAAATACAGCTCCTACAATTGTGCGTACGAATCCTAATAATACCATTTGTAAACCTAAATTAGTAATTGTAAGTACTTTTAAGAGATAAGAGAATTGGTATTTTTAGTAAGAAAATTGATATAAATATGTCCCCGGCAGGTTCTGAAAGAATGAACAGCAACATAAGTAATGGAACAACTAGAGAAAAAAAAGATTCCGACGAATTGATAATCGTTCCTGACACGCCCCATACACGCAACAGTAGTTGTGAGATTGTGACCTTTTTTTGCTTCTTTATAGAAAAAAAAATACTTCTCTGCTAAGAATTAACAACATTCGAATGTAGGTCATAAACATAAACAAAAAAAACGTTGTTCATAAACTCCACGCATACACTCTTAGCGAATTGTCGCCGTGGTGTGTCTTGAAGCAACAAAAGCAAGTGACGAGGTATTTAAAAGGCTAGCGAAACAACTGAACATCTTATAAAAGTATACTCACAGATCCCTACTACGTGCCTACTGCCACCAGTGCCACCTCCCGCACTCGTCAATGACAGGGGAGACTAACCCTCGACCTTGACCACAACCTACTCACTAACTACTAATGTTAGTTACTGCAAGGGATGGTCAGGGAACTGTCGCCTTAATAACCTATACAGTTCTCAGTATAAAGAAAAGGAAGTCTTATATACATATTATTATGTACTCTCTGAATCGCATTATTAGGTATAACCGTCGGCAGACGCGACAGTGACGACATGAATTGATCACTGCTACCGTGAGTTTGCATTGATGAAACATTCACATAAAAACATGTTAAAATACGAAGATAGCAACAAATCTTGAGATGTTTCACTAAAAGGATAGGTTTGACAGCAGTGCGAACGCCAGCACCAACAAGACAAATCACCAACAAGGCAATAGGTACATATTTTATGCGACGAGTTGCGAAACATCATCATGTTTAATGTTTTAAGTGCAATCTAGGGGTTAGACAATCTACGATAATCAGCTTTTGCACACAATATCGTAATAATTTCAAAATATTGAAAGATCAACTTATCGATATGAACAATAAAAATCTTGCAAACCTCGTCGTCAACTAGCTAAACATTATTTTCAACGGTACCGAGGCGAGCGGTTAGCCGAGCAGAAACATCGACCTTTTGAAAACAAACCCGTCCAGTTACAATTGAATGGCGCATCGAGCTTTCGCGATACATGCGCGACGAAAAATAAGCGAATCGAATAATGGTTCAGGTGCAACGGTCAGGTAGATAAAGTTTAGTTACCTGGGGACAGGTAGGCATCAGAACGGCTGGCGGCTGAAGGGTATCGAATAATATCGAAGGATCGGGCCCGATCACGCGACAGTTATCGAGTGTACAGCGCATGCATCGCGGATCGAAGCGAGGCGCACAAAAAAGCTAAATCCCCAGATCGCTCACCGAGAGTACAGTAGATATATACGTAAAAGGTAGGATACAATGAGCACTATAACGACGCACATATATACATTGCTGATGGATATGAGCAATGTATATACAGGCAGACTGGCCATCTGATGGAAAGTCGCCTATGAACATCTGCAACATCCAGGAGAGTTCTACGCGCTGCCAATGCTGTTGTAACGCCAAGGAAACACGTCAGATGGAAGTTCGTTTCACAATTTAAAATATCAATTTATTGTGTATGTTTACCTCTGCTTCCCTAACACGTCCCGTAAATACAAACCGCCGCCGTGGAGTTCAGTGCGGAGCGTAGGTGTAGCCGATCTATAGACTCAGAACATACCACAGCACGTTCCAACATTTTTCTGTCTATCAACGTGGATGTCCTTCGAGCGTTCGTTATTATCGGGTTTAATTTGTGTTCTCTGTGCTCTCGGTGTGACGCCGCCGCGCATCGCTTCTCTGATTTGTTATTTCAACGTGACCTTCCTTAACTCCGTCGTTTATCCTCTGATCACCTCATACAACAAGCTTGGGATATTATTTCAAAACATTTACTACTATCTTTGAATTTATCGCCTATAAAATACTGAAGTTTCCCAGTTTTCCTGTAATGACTTCGACATAGATTACACTTCTCCAGTTTAAATAGGCTGTGGTACTAAATAAGTAATCAATACGATTGATTTAAAAATATAAGTACATCATTTTGTTATAATTAAAAATCAAGAAATTTGTTATACTATTTCAAAATTTAATTAAAAAAATATACGCTTCATTTCGTAAGTAAACTTTGTATATTTAGGTTAGCTACAAACATAGAGCAACGCGGGCCATCGGTCGCGGCGGACCGGAGGGGAGTAGCCATACGCAGGCATAGCCCTCTGTCAAAGTACAAGATAAAATGCTTTAAAAAATCCTGTGCGTATAATAAAACTAGTTGCAGCTGGACTGCTCATTAGACTAAATCTAGTTGTGCGACTGAACGGACGTCCAAAAAAATGCTGATTTGCTGTGTTGTTTACTGTAAAAAGAGATCTAACACATCAAGCTTAAGGTATAAAATGCCATAATATCGGTCGTGTTGTTTCGGACTGATATACACAACACAGTCGGGCGCAATGTTTGGTATGCCTTATACGATACGGGGATCGGTCGAGCGACTGATCCGAGTTCGTTTCCGAGAAGCCGCTGTCGCCGGTGCCGCTTATCGATAGTGTTGTTATCGGTTTGTGGATAGTTATCGATAAGTATTACAAAAGAGTCTTATATACAGAGACATTTTTGAGATTAAATTTTCTTATTAATATATTATGTTGTAGTTGTATTCGCCACAAACTGCTCTGGGCCACCGTTATTTTAAGTATTTTTTAACATACATAGTAGTTATAAAAAAAATACATATAAAAAAATAAAATTATTACTTTTATTATATTGTGGGTTTTATTTTAATACTAGCTGTGTCCGCGACTTCGTACGCGTGGAAAAGTGACTTTGGGCAGCTTTTTTGGATATAAATTTAGGTAAATTTTTGATCATAAACACTTTTGGTTAGTTAAAAAAATCTGGTTTACGTTAATGCTTCTCTCTACATGATATTGTATAGACGCATTGATGGCCATCGGATATGAAAGCACATAGGCTGCTAGTATTGCGAACACGTGACAGAGTCACATGATAAACATGATAAATAACTCACCGAGCGAAAATCTAAACTAATATTATAAAGCTGAAGAGTTTGTTTGTTTGTTTGAACGCGCTAATCTCAGAAACTACTGGTAAATTTGAAATAATCCACAAAGCAGGGGAAGAAGAACAAGAATTTGAAACTTACGAATCAGACGAATGAACTTCAACACTTTTTTTAAATTTACATCGCTTTGATCTTTTCCAATCTTTGAAAATTTCCGTTATTTTGTTATTATTTTATACAATAGTTTTACATTAAACAGGATCACAACTGACCCGTGGAGTAGGTACTACTGGGGAAACCACATTTAAAAAAACGCGCTATGTACACTACCTCATAGGTGGCGTGGAAACGTGTGCATATTATGACGATAACAACTTTTATAACTTTTTGAATCGTTATATCTCAGAACCGGTGGCTCATAAGAAAAAAAATATTGATACATTTTTTAAAGATAATTTTATGATCTACAATTTTTGCTTGGGATATTTTTTTGATAAAACTTACCGTTTTGCTGAAAATCGCGAAAAACTCATTTTTTTTACCTTTGACCTTGAATATTTTTTTTTCCATACACGGGAATGATGGGGAACTTATAGACATTGTTTATAATTATGATTTGAAAAATTTCACTAAAAATTCAGCTTGTTCGGACTTTATGTAACTTCACTCTATTTTTTTGGTCTAAATTGACCGGACTATACGTGCGCATAACGCGACAAGATTATTTGTTAAATTGGTAGTACATAATAAATAAAGTCCATCTTTATAATAATACAAAGTGTATTTCATTTAAACCTTATATTCCAGAGTTAAGTAATTTATCGATAAAATTTATCGACACTTGTCGCAACTATGGTTTTTAGGACTTGTCAATGTAGTTGCATCATTCTTTACACTATTATGACACGGAATGATTACATGTGTGTGTGAAATTGTTGATGTGTTTTGTTAAAGTCAAGGTGTGAGTTTCGTAGTAATAGACGATTTTTGTTGTGTGTGAATTTAAGAAAGTGTGTGTTCCCCCCGCAAAAAATGGCAGACTATTTTGCTTCGGTAAAACACGCTATGGCTACTCCCCTCCGGTCCGCCGCAACCGGTGGCCCGCGTTGCTTTATGGCTACAAAAATACTTTTGTTTAATTGAATAATTTGCGAGTCATTCCTCAATAATTTACATAATATAGCTTTACTGTACAATTTCTTATTTAACACTGCATTCAGTGTCTTGAATAACTTCGGACTAAAGTAATCGTTTCTTAGTTTTTACCTAACGCATATGGAGTTATTTTTGAAATGGTCATACCAAGAAAATCTAAGGGCGCAGTAGTAGAAAGAAACTCGCATCGGCCATACGAAACTCTAGTTAGGACACTGTTTACACAAGTTGCAACCTCATATCCTGTGTGAAACAATGAACCACAACTTGTGAAGTATTTTCAGTAGGAAAATTATATGCCTCGTCGAGCAAATACTAACTATCGAATTTAATGCCTCACCAATATAAAAACAGCTGCAGTCTGCTGCATTATTTCAAAATTTCTACACGTACAACCTTCAATCAAAAAAAAGAATGCAGTCTTTGTTTCTTTGTTAATTATGTACTTATGTCGAATATTATTAATCAAAATAAAAGAATTGAATACTATTAATCAAAATTAATTGTAGAGAGGTTAATTTTTATAAAAAATAATTTGAAAGCTGTTTTCCCTGACAACCGATTTCTTAGCTCATCGTATTAAATATACCAATCCAACATTGGTAAAAAGTCGTTTACTGGGACAATTGATGGAAGAGAAGATAGGTATTGCCGTAGATACAGTTCCGTAAAGCCCCGAATATTTCGAATTTTTTAGTTGCTTACGCGTATAAACATAATATTGTATGTAATGTATGTCAATAAAATTAAAACAAACTAGCAAGGAACAGCGCCAGTGGCGGGTGGGGAGGCCTCGCTCGCTTGTTCGGCCCGGCAACGCGCTGCGGCATGTGTGTGCGTTGCCATGGATACGAGACGCACATGCGCAATGAAATTCCTCATAGATTCCTCTTAAATTTTGAGGAAGCGGTAGCGGAAGAGGATTTTTTTGTTTTTATTTATGAGGATGCGGAAACGGATGAGGAACCCAAAATATTGCGGAACTTCCTCATTATGAGGAAGAGGAAGAGGAATCCTCAACAACCCTAATTTTTAGTCTTATGAATTTATTAATATTGTAAAATCATGCGATAATATCGGCATGGTAATGCCCCCGCCAAGAAGATCCAAGCGAAGCGCAGGACCAATTACCCCGACATTTCTTGAACCTACATGATTTGGGTTAGGTTAGGTTAGTTAGGTTATCATAAGTCTCTGAATATCATGTTACAGTAGACTTATTAAATAACAATTTGTTATAATTTGAGATAGTTTGTTTGTGTTAATGGAACCAATAGCGATGCGATGATTGTATGAGAATATATTCAGAGATACATTTCTATACCTTCATTATTATTCGTAGAGTTATTATATTTCGCATAGAGAAAGAGTACAGAATGCTAACTTAAATATATTTTTGAAATAACATCTGTTAGACCTATTAGAACAGAAATAAGATGTCTCAGAAGGGTGCTTCGATGTATCTCACACGTTTACCTGTTTAGACAAACCAGTTACGTATTACCGTTGCGCGTAGCCAAGTAGTCAGGATAGCTGGGTTTAAAATATTTACATAGTATTATGTCAACATTTTGTATTTAAAAAAAATTAAAATGAGTATAACCATTACCAGTGCGCCAGCAGGCGATGTCTTATGTACAAGCCGCAAGCCGATCCCGGAAAGCTATTGATACCAAGAAGCCTAAGGAAACGGTTGCTGCTGCACCAGGGCAAAAAGTGGTCGATGAAGACGGATTCACCCTAGTTGAGAATCGGAAACGTCGTCCTCGTCGAAATAGAAACCTTCGAGGTACCGGATCAGCAGCTTCCCAACTCAAAGCTGCCGAAAATTACGCCTTCGTGTATCTTTCACGTCTAAACGAGAAAACGACCATCACCGACGTTCAATCGTATATGACAGAGAAGATCGTAAGAGATCTACGTACTGAGGGACAAATACAACGGGAAATCGAGTCAAGCCGACCCACAGGTTTCTCCTCCTTCAAGTTGCGTGTACCTGCCAAACATGTACAGATGTTCCTCGGTCCTGACTTCTGGCCCGAAGGCGTAGTTTTCCGAAGATTTTGGGAGGCGAAACGTACGCCTCGATAACAGTGTGTGATCGGTGATTAGTTTTAGAACAATATGTATAGTATTAGTATATTATGATTGTATTTTTATATTTTATGTGTTTATTGTATTTGATATGGGTTCTAGTGGCTCGAAATAAATAAAAAAAAAAAAATTAAAGTTCGTCCAAAACACTATCTTGGTAAGTCAAAATAAATAATTAATCTTTTTTTCGGCGACGATATTTAATCGAACAGGTCTTTATTGGCGTTCACTTCAGTTTCAATCAGTTCAGACTTAACACTGCTAGTGCATAAAAGTTACCACGACATCAAGTAAAATAAACCATAATCAGCGGTAGGCATTTTTATTAACCGTAAAGGGATAAACACAAATAGATTTTGTCCCAAAATAACTTCGCCAGTTCCATTTCGAAACATCGACCGCTTCGCACTGTTCGTCATAATATGGGAACCTATCTCCAGTTGGAAAATATCGTCAACATCTTCAAAACTTAAGACTATTTACGCCTAGAATTTTGCAACAAATTTTCACTACGCTGTTACTATGCCCATTCGATAGGTACTCCATGAAAAACAAGTCTCGCAGTCAGATTAATTATATTATTATACGAGTAGGGAGAGGGTTTTATTGAGATGCGACAATGGCAATTTTTCGTTGAAAATTAAGCGTTCAAGGGACAGTAATAAGGTAGATTTTGGCAAATATACGAAAGGCCAGGGCGAATCAGACGGTACGCTAGGTGACGAAGGACTACGCGGCAAGGCCAGCGAACGGCTACTCAGCTGCGACGGAACCAATAGCAGCCAGCGGATACTGTGAATTTTGCTCACCTCGGCAATCACGAATCACTCTAGACATCTTGTCATTAGGCATCACCAGGTCTTTGCTGAACAATATACTTTTCTAACATTTACATCTAACAAGATCTTAGAGCAATGAATGTACTATATATCGCAGAATGGATGTAATCAAAGGAACACATTCAGATGGGTTATTTATAAAGTTGATATTGGACAAAAGGGTTCCCTAGACGTACTTAGGGCGGAACATTGGCCTGTATAAAATCAATGATTCGGCGTGTCAGCGGGGAGTGTAACAAAATCAATCTGTATTTCACACACTGGTTGCAGCGAAAGTCATTGACCGGCCCAGTGCAGCGCGCCCCCGCCACGCCGAAACACTGGCTCCCTACCGGTTCAACGACCTCGACGACCCTACGATGATGCCCTTGCAAATTATAAACATGTGACAAATCATGCTCGTATCAGTACCACACGTCTGTGATATACCTACTTACTTACTTACTACCGTATACATAAAAATATGTAGTGGTAATAATATAGTGTTTCAATTACTTTGTACCTAAGTAAGTACCTACATCCTTTGTGGTTGGTTACACGTTACGTCTTATTATTTATTAGGTATTACATTTTACATTTACTTTAATAGCTGTATTTCATTTATTATGTGTTTTTGATTATTATTAGTGGTTATTCACTCTAGGTTAGTTTAAAAAAAGGCGATGTAAAAGTGCTCTCTTTACTTCAGACTAAAATTGTGTAGGAACTATTTAAAAAAATCAGTCATTTTTAGAATCTGTCATTTGTAGAATCGGTCATTTCGAGAATCAGTCATTTATAGAATTGTACATTTCAAGAATCGGTCATTTCTAGACTATGTACCTAATCATTTCGCGAATCAGTAATTCCTAGACTAAACTCTCTCCAGGAGCCTAATTATATGAAATAAATGAATAAACTGAATTCATGTTTCTTATGTGTACAAGGGACCGGACAGTGCCTCGGGACCGTGATTTAATTCCATTTTATGATACATATTAGTACCTACATAAAACCATAAAAGCTAAATTATTTAGTTTTAGAGAGACTGAGACCTGAGACTATATTCGGTAGTAATCTATTCGGTTAGATCCTCAGGTATGAAGCTAGAGCTACGTCTCTGTGACAGTTATGCATTACCATCTAACCGGAACACGATAGCTTTAAACTACCATTTGGCGGCAGATAGATTAGGTAATGCGGTGATGCCTACGCCCTCGAGTCCCTAAACTTCCGTCCCAAAACTTCCTAAGTGCCGGCAATTACAGGACCGTACATTTCCACCTAACCCGAACACGATGGTGCTGAACTAACATTTTGCGGCAAGTAGGTATATTAGGTAATGCGGTGGTACCTACGCCCACGAGTTCCGTTACTTAAGCACTACCACCAGTAACTTTATAATAATACTAGCTGTGCCCGCGACGTCCACGTGAGAAAAAATATGATTGTTCAATATCTACCCAGACGAAGTCGTGAGCGCAGCTAATATAAAAGTAGCCTAAGTTACTCCATATTACATCAGCTATCTGCCAGTGAAAAACCCGTCAAAATCGGAGACACTCAAATTTTATTTATTTGCATGTAGGTAGGTATGTATGTATGTATGGTTGTATGGAGATAAAAGTAGCATAAGTTACTCCTTATTTAGAAAAAAATGTAAAAAATGTTGTTTTGGTATATGTACCGTGTATACATACATATGGATTAAGTAAAAAGCTATTATTTTTATATTACAAACAGACACTCCAATTTTATTTATTTGTATAGATGTACATGTATTAGGTACAGTACAGCAAAATAAGGCATGTAGTTATGCTTGCAGGCTACCCTTCCACTACATTCTCTCACAAACTAGTCACGGGACATGAAACGAAGGCGCAAGTGCAACTGCAAACGGTATTGTACGTCACCCTGCTCTCGCAAGTCGGAAGCTTTTTATGGGCATGAGCACAAGTCACAAGCACTTCAGGCAGACTTTTACAGGTTCTTTGTCACGACGAGACAAATAAGGTTACAGTTCACATTGATGGTAAGTGGCTACTCTAGCCTATCAACATCTCCATAAAAAGCAAAGGAGATGAGCCAAAATGGTACATAGATTGTACCTGAACATAGAGCATGTGCGCATAGAGCTGTACATTTTTCAGTATAATATTATACTGAAAACCACCGGAAAAGTATTTAAAACAGTTTTTGAAAAAATCTATACTTTTTATATTTATGATGGCGAAGAAAAGAAAGGAACGTAACGAAATGTAATGGCGTAAGATATATTTATTGTATCAGAAAGTATCGATTAATCATATTAAAAAAAAATCGGTTACATAATAAATAGAAAAATAAGTGAAAGTACACGTTAGATTTCATTTTAATTTGCCAACAACCAGATGAGGATTTACTGAAATACATTCATTTAGGTTTTAAAATCAACACAAAAGACTAAGTGACCCGATCTATGGATCGATATTCTTAAATATCGATATTTTGTGACAGCCGTCTATGTTGACACATCCTTTTTTGACGCTTTGATATGTCACCTCATGTCTGCCACGTCATTGATGATTGACGTCACGTCATTCACTTGGCGTTTTGTGACTTCTCTGTGTTTTGACTACTGGCTTGTTTATGTGCTTGTTGAAACGAATTTCGAGTGCTTTTGCGATTTGGAATACGGAGGTAGTGCTAGAGGTTTCTGTTCAAGTCAGTTGATCGTGTTCGTTAGTTTTTCTGTAAACAATTTATTATAATCTGCAAAAGCAGACTGGAGTTTGCCAAAAAAAAGTGCTCGGTGTTCAGTGAAAAGCATTCATAGGTAGGTATTTGTGGATACAAGCGTGATTATTTAGTGTACAAATCACTTTCTTAGCGATGATAGCAATCTACAAACCGTCAATTTTAAATTAACGCCTATTAGTACGAAAATAAAAAAAGATATGGCGGAAAAACGACTTCATTCTTACAATTTTTAAATTGGTATATCTCATGAACCCCACGCGTCAACAAAGTGAAATATGTTTTAAATAGTAGTATATGTACTAATGTCTGAGGACGAAAAGTTTTATTGACGTACAATTATGTACCAATGCCCCATACAAAGTGGCGGATCTCCTTTTCAATGTAGATGCGTTTCCTTTCCTACGACACTCCTGAGGTCTAAGTTAATTAATATATGCATCTGTGCCGGAAATTACAGGGCATTACCACCTGACCGGAACATGATAGCGCTGAACACTAACATTAACAGGTAGATAAGGTAATGAAAAACGCAGTGGTGTCTGCGTTCGTCACTAAAGCTCTACCACCTACCACAATACTGCATATCTACCATAGGCAACCAAGTATGTAGTTCACATGGATGTTAAGTGATGCAGCCTATAGACATCTACACAAAAACCTGAATTCAAAATGCAGACCCTGACCCCTGAGACCTTCTTACGGGCTACATTAACGTACCTACCTATTCTATGTTTCAGTCGTAGGTACCAATGCATAAAATATTTGAACGAGAGTAGAATGTTTATTTTTACGGCTGAGCTGAGAAATCAAGCTGACATTCGGTAAATAAATAGTAATGAACCAAACTTCAGGATTCAGACAAAGATGTATAGTTCACAAAACAATCACCTGAAATACAGCAATCGATCAGATTGCTAAATAAATATTAGGCAAGTTCTTAGACAGCACAATCTGCACTCATCCCACCTTTAATAATAAAATTTCTGAACAGTCCGGGACGAGATAGAGAAATAAAACCACGCCGTTCGTCGCCAGTGCTCTGAAAACCAGTTTCTCACATGAACAAGATCACATGGTACGATTTACGTGAAATTACGTGCACTGCTATTTTAAACGGTGTCGCAAAATTGGATTCACTGACTCGGACAGTAATGTAGAGTGCAGTCGATAATGAATATTATCGACTGCACTCTACGATACATTATCATAACTTTGTAAATGATTATATAGGTAGGTATTTCTCGTAATATTTTTGTTAAATTATTAATCTATGGTTATTTTTAATGTGCGGTTCAATGCAAACTTATAAATGGGGTTACAGGGTAAAAGCACCTGTACTCAGATTGAATTACAACTACATGCATAACACAACTAAGTCTATACATTTTTTAAGGAGGGCAATGGCTGTCACATGCGTCATACTCGTGAACGGGTGCTGTTGGTGGGGACTGGTCTGTTCTGGTTTGCAGGGGCTACATCACATTTAGTAGATAGCAGTTTATTTGCATCTATGCTATGGACGTTGACATTATTTGATTTTTCACAATAATCTATCTGTACTAGATTTAAGCTCTCATTTAAAAGAGCTCTTACTGAGTTTGTTGGGTAGCGGAGTTCTTCTCAGTAGTGACTGCACTTGGAACTCTGCTAAGTGAATAACATTGATCTTGACGAATAAGTTTTTCTTTTTCTTCATTTATTATCATTGAAGGAATTGAAAAATTTTATGATTATTATGTTTTAACCAAATAGTTTAAATTTTAATTTTTAATTTACTATTAATATATGATTTTTCTTTACTATATGTAATGGTTATTCGCTCTAGGTAGTTCATGATTTATTGACGTTTTGAAAGTATCTGTAAAGATCTATTCGAAATAAAAATATTTTCTATTTCTATTTCTATTTCTAAGGGTTAATCTGTAGTAATCGGTGAACATACATAAAAAGATCCCGATTAATTCAGAACCTTATCCTTTTTCAGAAGTTGGTTATATTAGGTTGGGCAAAAAGTTTCTTCGCATTTTTTAAGATAATTCAAAACATTTTTTAATACAGTTTATTTAAATTTAACTAAAGTATGTATGTACAATTTTGTTCGATAACCTTTTGCCATCTTGTAGGTAGGGACATGATCCCATTGCTATAAACCCTTTGGGACTTCTCATCAAAATACCGCGACAAGTGGATTTGGCAGTCCTCTCGTGATTAACCTAACATTGCATAAAGAATTCTGAAGAGACCGAAACAGGTGGAAATCTGAAGGTGCATGGTCAGGACTATACGGCGGATGCATTAACACCTCCCAGCCAAACTGTCTTAATTTTTGCTGAGTGGCTATAGATGTGTGAGGTCTAGCGTTATCATGATGAAACACCACACCCCTTCTGTTGATCAATTCCGGCCGCTTTCTCTCAACTTCTTGCTTTAATCTCATCAGTTGTTCGCAGTAGAGTTCAGAATCGATAGTCCTGCCTGGTGGTAATAGCTCATAATGAATAATGCCCTTCCAATCCCACCACACACACAACATCACCTTATTGCGAGTTAACCCGGGTTTCGCCACAGTCTGTAAGGCCTGACCGGCCTTTGACCACGACCTTTTTCGCACGTTCTTGTCGTACGTGATCCGCTTTTCATCACCAGTTATCAGCTTCTTCAAAAATGATTCGGTTTCATTACGTCGTAATAAAGAATCACAAATGAGTACACGGTTCATTAGGTTTCTTTCAGTGAACTCGTGAGGTACCCAAATATCGAACTTTTTTTTGTACAAATATCGCACTTTTTTTTGTAGCTTTTTTCAAATGCGCCAAAACTGTTTTGTGATCAATTCTCAGTTCTTCAGCTACGTGTAACTACCGATATGTCGATCTTGCTCCACTTTTTCAAAAATGGCATCCATTTTATCCGTAATAGGGCGACCAGAGCGAGGTGCATCTTAGACATCAAAATTTCCGGATTGAAAATGGCATAGTTATTTATATTATTTTTTTATATTTTCTAACTTCATCTGAAATTAAAATTTCATTAAACATTTCTATTCATTATTCTATTACCTACAAAACTTGCAAAAACAGGATCGTGTCAAGTTGCCGGCGTTTGTTTGTTGAAATTCAGTGTTCTAAAATTAAAAATAGAATAATGAATAGAAATGTTGAATGAAATTTTAATTTCAGATGAAGTTAGAAAATATAAAAAAATAATATAAATAACTATGCCATAGGCTTTTATTTCATTTGCTTATCACGCCCTATTTTTTTCAAGACGGTAAAAAAAATCACCCAGTATACATATATAGATGTAAAATTAAAAAATAATATAAGTTTCATGATGAGGAATAAAAATGGACCCCAACTGAATTAAGTGGGTACTAAGTGCAACTTCATTGGACTGACCTGAATATACTGAAGAGTCATGGTCTATCAATGAACATTGAAGGCTCAATAATTATCAACGACTTCAACGAATGGCAAAAAGGTAGCTTATCTGCTAACTACACACTTAATATAGGTATAGACTAAAGTACCTTTCATAACATCTACACAAATACATACCGGCGTATGCCTACACATTTTATAATTTATTTCTGTTTTCAAATTGACGATAACATACCTATTTTAAACATAAATTTTTGTTTGGTCCACTATTATGCAATTGGGCATTATTGAACGCGCTGTATAAACATATGAAATACATAACTTCGTCACCTGTAATATCTTACACGTGTTCAAGGAACGTCAATGCAAAATTTAATAGTACGTCAACGTTCGGAATGGAAGTATACAGACTTTTCTTGTTCGATAACGTAAAGTGTAAACAATAAAATTAATTATACCCGAGTTTAGCCGCTACGTACCTATACTGGAATGAAAGATACATAGCAAGCTGTGGCTTGTGTCCGCGGCTCCGCCCGCGTGTAATTCGAGTAACCCGTGGAAACTCATCAAATCATCCCAAGGCATCCCACAGGAACATTTTTTCGCGATACAAATCCTATGTGTTAATCTAAGTAACCCTCTATGTGTGTGGCAAATTTCATGAAAATCGGTTCAGCAGTATTTGCGTGAAGGAGTAACAAACAAACATACAAACTTTCGCATTTATAATATTTGTTTATATATTTATATAGGTAAACATTCTCAATGTCATTCGGTAATGATTTTAAATAATATCCCAAGTACACGTAAGATAACACGTATAATCAAAAGATGTCATTTAGATATCGATTCAACCGAAAACAAAACTAATTAAGGATTGTAGATAGCACAATAATATGTATACATAAATAATAGTGTGTCTATAAAGTAAAAATACCGTTTCAGGGCGGTTTCACAAAACTGCGATGCGACGCCGCATCGCAGGCGATGTATTCGTGCGAGCTCGCAGATATTTGCGATGCGATGAGAATTTGCAGTTACGTGTGGGAAGCCCTTAATCGGCGGCGGCGACTCATACAAGGCATTGGCATAGTATACCTACGCTTATAAAGGCTAGGACTGATGACCTAAATCAGTGATTCCCAAAGTGGTCTATATCGACCCCTGGGGGTCTATGACAACCTAAAAGGGGTCTGCGACAGCGAAAAAAAAATTGGGGGATCCATGAAATGAAAATGGGGGTCCACGATAATGGATCTCAACACATACACTGATAGTACCAATTTACTTAAATCATACCAGTGATTCCCAAAGTGGTCCATGGGAGACTCGATGGGGGTCTACGTAGGCGTGAATAAATAATGGAAATATGGGAATGTGATATAAATGTAGCAAGGACGGGGGTCCACAGAAACCAGAAAAAATTGTAAAGGGTCTACAAGAAAAAATAGTTTGGGAACCTCTGACCTAATTCAAAGATAATAAAAATCTGTTTTCATATATCGTAGTCGTAGTAGTAGTAGTATATTTACGCCAGAATTAAGGCATATATTATTGCTTAATCAATTATAATCGAATAAATTGTTAAGCGCGCATGGCCCAGCGGCTGGTGTAGATCGTAAGCGATCTGCTCGGTTAAGCACTACGGGCGCGGTCGGGTAGTGTGATGGGTGACCGCTAGTGGCAAATTAAATGCGCGTTTCCGTGCTTCGGAGGGCACGTTAAGCCGTCGGTCCCGGTTGCTATCGATGGATAGCAGTCGTTAAACCTTGTCGGAGGCCTTTGAAAACATCCGACAGTAGGTTGGCCACTAACCCACCCACCTCCACCAATCCGCATTGGAGCAGCGTGGTGGAGTTAGCTCCAGGCCTCCCCCCAAAAAAAAGGGGAGAGACTCGTGCCCAGCAGTGGGACGTATAATGGGTTGCCATTATTATTATTATTATTAAATTGTTAAGAAGATTGAAGAAGAAGAACCCAAAACTATTTTCCATAATGTGAAATCGCATTATTGTCAATACTTCATTCTAATTTTACCACAAATTAGAAAGATAAATTGGTAGTAAAGAGATAACGACCTATTTCTAGCTGCTTCATGATAACCAAAATTGTGACGACATGTCATTTATCTTAACGCCATAATGGCCGACAGCGTTTTTAGTGCATTCATATAAAGTAAAATTGTAAAATGAAAGTTTTACAGATCGTAATATTTCGAAATATGTTTACTGCTTAATAGATAAATTTAGAACAAACTGAAAAATTTATAAGAAAGTTTCAGCCAGATAGTTTACAAAAACAACTAGACTTCAGTAACAATAAATTGATTAAAAAAAAACACGACGGCAACGCTAAAGCTGCAGCTTTCGGTTCTAATGGAGTAGAAAGCTATGGTGTCGTAATCGCGCCGACATGGAGCCAAAAGGTTTCGTGACAGTTGGCTGTGCCTCTTGCATAACGTCAGCGTAAATGTAGTGTTGCGCCTTCGCCACGAACGCCAACCTTTCCACGGATTAACGCTGAATACAAACGATTTCACGAACGCGCAATATGAACGCAGCTTGTAGCTTGGTCGTCCACCCACGACATACAAGAACTGTGTTTAATTTACGTCGAAGTTTACTTCGTTGCTCAATGCTAAAACGATGTATACTTTGTATGTATTGAATTCACATTCCAGCGGTTCATTATTCTGGATTAGAACTAGAATTTTTATTAGTAATCTAACCGGCTTTTTATATGTCAAAGTATTGACAGACAAGTAGGCGGGCCACCTGATGGAAAGTGTTTACCGTCGCCTATGAACATTTGCAACACCAGGGGAGTTACTCTGGATTAGGACTAGAATGTTTATTAGTAATATTACCGGATTTTTTTTATGTCAAAGCATTGACAGACAAGCAGACGGGCCACCTGATGGAAAGTGTTTACCGTCGCCTATGAACATTTGCAACACCATGGGAGTTACCAACGCGCTGCCAGCCCTGAAGGACTCTTTTGACAACACTTTTGGTGGGGAACACCTCAGAGGGAAGATAGTTCCACAATTCGCAGGTTCTGGGCAGGAATGAACGCGCGAATCGGACCGTTGAGCATTTCCAAGTATCCAATCCGTGCGGCCACCCTCATAAAGCTATTTCCCGCGACCTTCACCAGGTCGTCGGTCCATCTTGGTGGGTGCCTGCCTACGCTTCGTCTTCCGGTACGCGGCCGCCTTTTGAGTACACTTCTGTCCCAACAGCGGAATTTTTCGAGCTATGTGCCCTGCCCACTGCCACTTGAATTTCGCTATTCGGTGGCCTGTATCGGTAACTTTAGTTCTCATACGGATCTCCTCGTTTCGGATTCGATATCGTAAAAAAAAAACGTAAAACGTAACTTCACGCCTGTAATCCCCGAAGGGGTAGGCAGAGGTAAAGGCATGCATTAAAGCATACATGCAAACACCCACGTTTCGCCGGTTACGTTTTGGCCCATGTAACAGGTGGCGAGCCTGTTGACATCTCCGGGCACATTACCAAACTTCGAGGTACTGGGAAATTTCCAGAAAATTTAAAAATCCCAATAGAACCACAGATAATGGACTTTACACCATTATCTCTGATAACCCCCTACCCGGGAATCGAACCCAGGACCTCAGCGTAGTAGTAGTGGCCTGCTACCACTAGGCTACCGAGGCAGTTCGACATATTATGTCCATTGCACACACTTTGTGTGACCTTGAACCTTATTAACGGGCCCACAGTGAGCTACCACGCTTCAGTTCCATACGTCATCACTGGCAACACCACGGTCGGACGAGAAGATGCTTTCCGAACGGTGCCCAACCAAGTTATTTTCGACGATTTTTAGAAGCCTCTTTCCAGATGTTGGAGCTGCCTAACTGGTACTTAGTCGCCGACAACTTTGAGCGTAGTGCCCTCAATCATAATAGTTGTGTAACATGGATATTCGACATGACCTTCGTCTTTCCGCCATATAATCGCCACGCTTGGCATGCGGGTTGGCGATCACAGCGGCGCGGCGACGGCAATTTAAACGCGGGCGGGACGCTACAGTTCATTGTTCGGTTGACTGACTGCGCTAGCGGAAGAATCCTCCTCCACAAGTGGTCGATGGGGTCGTACGCCTTAACTGATGTTCTTAAAGCCAACAAATTTGTTACATATAATATTCAGGCATGAGATCTATGAGATTCAATACGCAATATTGGTTTACACATCCATATTAAACAAAAAGTAAGTCGTTAACTACTTCCAATAACAATACAGAGATACAGAGGATGAATAATCGTGCTAGAAACAGATGAAAATCCGTCCAAAACAGACGAGAATGAGTTCAAGTCTAGGGCCATTACACAACTTGCGCAACTAGGTCAATATTGTATCTATTCCGTGTGCCCGATGCGATTATGATGTTTACCACGCGAACGCAACGGACGGATGATAAAATTGATCTAACAAGTTTTAAATCGATGAGATCGTCCCAATTAGAATACAACCTGTTAACTATCTAGGTCTAATGGATATGAAACCAGTTATATTATATTTATAAGATCATTTGACATCATAAAGTAAATAGATACATATTAAAATTTAACGAGAGACAACGGACACCTCTCAACCACGGCGTTTCGGTTTTTCATATAGAATTAGTAAAAATAACGAAAACAGGCTGCAACATACGTATCAAAATTAGGTACGTACAGATTTTACTCACGAATCTCGCGTCATGCGCGTGGCCTTTATTTTAAGACAAAAAAATATTATTTCTAGGTCACGGCGAGTGTACGAAATTTCATACATATCCATGCAGAACCTTCTTTTTGCTTAATTTGGCGTAAACAAAAGATTAAAAAATATACTTCACTAGCTGACCCGGCAAACTTCGTATTGCCTCAGAATGAAAATATGACATGTGTCAAAGGTTTGATAGATACGGACTATTTGTATGGGAAAATGAAATGGTGGTTTTTACTATTTCCCTTCAATTTCTTCATATTTTCTTACCTTTTAAACATTTCCTGGACTTCCAAAAATCATTCAAAATCAATATTAGCCAAATCGGTCCAGCCATTCACGCGTGATGCCGTGACCAAGGAAAACGGGTTGCATTTTTATATATATAGATAGATTAAGCTCATGGCCTTTGCTCTTCAATTTGAAGATTCTGTTTATAGACTGGTAGGCATTACATCAATATTTATAGGTATTCTCTTTACATTAACCCTTAAAAGGGTTCCAAAATTCCAATCAATCAAGCCATTTTTTAAGAAATCGGCGACCCAAATCTGTATAATTATTCAAACCAGCCTCCATTCCGAAATCTTTTTTTATGTAATGAAAGATAGCAACCAAGCCTGGAGTTAACATACCTAGGTGTTGAGTGACGATTGCGGCCTATTAGACATCTACACAAAAAAAACAGGTCAAAATGCAGATGCGTTGCCACCCCTGAGAACTAAGTTGAACTGTCTTTGTGATAATTATTACGGGACTATCTATATCTATATACATAAAAATCACTTGCTGTTCGTTAGTCTCACTAAAACTCGAGAACGGCTTTACCGATTTGGCTAATTTTGGTTTTGAATGATTTTTGGAAGTCCAGGGAAGGTTTAAAAGGTAAGAAAATATGAAGAAATTGAAGGGAAATAGTGAAAACCACCATTTTATTTTCCCATACAAATAAGTAGCCCGTATCTATCAAACCTTTGACACATTATTTCATTGTGAGGCAATACGAAGTTTGCCGGGTCAGCTAGTAATTAATAAATTACCATCTAACGGGAACACGACAGTTCTGAACATTAACTACGAACACTACACTATCGCATTGGATTCTGTACGTAAAAATAGTTGTATGGTTATTAAATAAATATTTTTTGTTTTAAAATACTATTTGGCGGCAGCTAGATATTTAGAAGGCAATGCGATGCTGCACACTCTCGAGTCCCCGCTCTGGAACTCTACCCATCAATAAAAATCGTGTAGAATAGTAGATATTTGTTTCGCCTATTAATTTTACCTTTATGTGACCGAATAGGTACATCCATCATATAAATGATAACAAAGTAGAGATGTGAACATACCGGCGGACAGATAAGATAAACAACATCTGCGGCCACACCGAGTGTTATATTTACGCGTATGTATTGAAATGCGGACAGTATTTTCCTATGTTGGTGAGAGACAGGTGGTGGTGTGCCTATTTCTGTCGAGTGTCGGATTGCATAAGCGAATGCTTGTGTTACCGCGCCACGTGCCACCAGGGTCGTTTGATGCACCCAATCAAATAATTCCAATTAGAGAAAGGATTTCTAAGGCCTACATTGAATGTGACCCAAGACTGAACTCTTCAAGTAGATCAAGTCTCATAACACTTGATAATGCAACGTGTTGTTACGTTTGGATACCCCGAAGGGGTAGAATGTATGGACCCGTAATAACTATCACAGAGGCATAACAACTTAGGTTTCAGGGGTGGCAACGCAACTGAATTTTGACCTCTGGTTTTTGTTTAGATGTGTATAGGTTGCAGGGATTATTTAACATCCATGTGAACTGCATGCTTGTATACCACATTCGTTACATCAAAAAAATGGCGAATCGTCGGTGGTATATTATATATGTATATAATACCTTATCTATCTTCCGCCAAATGGTAGTGTTCAGCTCTATCGTGTTCCGGTACGAACATATAATTTTCTATATTAGGTTTATTCGTAGCGTAGGTCTCAATCCGTCTATATTTCGTGCCCAAGATCAGTTTATTAATACGTGGCGGCCTAGACTATAATATCTAACTGACTTTTAATGAGGATTTATTTTCGACGAATCAATGTCACTGTTCAGCTCTGTGATAAACGTTGTCCAGAATAGTACGTTTCAATTACAGCAATGTGCTATTCAATCAAAAACAGCAAGCACGTTTCGAATTAATAAATGTAGATAGGTATTATAATGTTTAAGTTTTACGATAGTTAGAAAAACTCCGACAGAGCTGAATTTTGGTAGAAATATTGCGTAGGTACATCAGTAGTTATAAAATACAAAAAATCCCCATAATAAGAGAGGCCAGTAAGGTATAATTATATACTGTGATAAGTTAGATATTGTTACTACATTCGTTCTATTGAAGTCTTTTCATTTGTGGTAGAGTTCCAGTATAGGAGCTCAAGGGCGTAGGCACATTATCTAAAGTATCTGCTGCAAACTGGACTTCTCTCTTCGGCGGGTAGTACGGTGTAGGAAAAGAGACGGTGGCATCATGTCGAACAGATCGACAGAGCACTCACCATTGTAGAGACGGTATAACACGCACAGACTCCCAGACTGCGCAGAGAGCGCAGGCTCAGATGTTCGAGCCTGTTAGTAAGCCGTGGGTCGTTAACAATACGAACAGCGCGTCATTGTAGAGAGTCAAGTGGACCAAGCTGGTATTTGGGAGCTCCTCCCCACAAAATGGGCCCACTAATGAGAGCAGTATTCCAGACCGCACTTAGGCCTTATAAAGCTGTAGTAACTGCCCCGATGTGAAACACTGGCTCGCTTTGTTAAGCACCCCCAACTTTTTGGATGCCAACTTGGTCTTACACTCAATGTAACTCCCGAATTGCACTTCGTTCTTTATATCAACGCCCAGGATACCGATACTCTTACCAATGGCAAGCGGAGTGCCCTGGGACTGTGGTGCTACAATAAATGGGTTTCTTTTTGCGATGAACGCGCTTCTGTAATAAGAAGAGAGACAAAACAACTAAGGTCTCAAGGGTGGCAACGCATCTGCATTTTGACCTCTGGTCTTTGTGTGGGTGTCTAGGCTGCAGTCATACGTTTACATCAATGTGAACTGGAGCCTTATATGAGTTTCACATTACAACGTCACAGTTCAATGCAAATGCCGTGTGCATTTATTTCATCCTTGAATGACGACTTAAGCATCGGTTTTATTTGTCTATTCAACTATCATGTCTTTGGTTTTTTGTAGTAAACAAGTAGACAATGGATCTAGGTACATCGGTGTCGGGACGTGACGACCCCACCGCCCTCTAGTCGCGAATTTTTTTGTCACTTGTTTACCACTTTTCATGATATGGGGATCAAGTCTAATTTGCTATGTTATTAAGTGTACCAACTTCTGCAATAAGACTTTGATTATCTGCGCTCAGACAGGCATTAAACACAAATTCAAAATTGTGTGATTTACGCGAGCTGGAAATAAAATTATTGTAGTGGATTACATAGGTACTCTCACACGTATTAAACTAAAATGATTTTTAAAATCAATCCTATATGTCGGTTAAACATCCCCCATTCTAATTTCAAATGCAATTAATTGAAACTGAGGGGACATACCTACCTACCTAGTTTGAATTCAATAAATGGCATAGTTTTGCCTTTTTACAATGACTTCGAATTAATAGATAATTGATATTTCGCGGTATCCATTTTACTTACAGAAAAAGTTATCCAAGATTCAGGAAAAGCAACGAGGAATTTAGAATGTCACTTTTGTATGAAAAGACTATCGCATTATGCTATAGGTTGCATTAAAATAGATTTCAATGAAAAAGCACAATACAGTTCCGCAACCAAACGAGACATAATGACCGGTCAGTCAACTGACCTTGTGAGAATTTACATTTGTCTTTAATAAACAATATGCTGTATGGTTGAAGATAACAAGAAATCGATAAATAAATGTCGTCTCTATAACATTATTTGTTATCAATTCGATGATTACAAGTTGGGTCATTAGTACAAATTGTTTTAATATAGAACGTGTAATGACACATTGTGGTGAAGTTTAGATAAAATAGGTACCTACAACACAACACAAATCTAATATGTAACTGTTATTATTTTACGCTTTGCGACATACCTAGTAATAAATTGTGACGATTTGTATTATGTCTCTTATAGTGTAATGTAGGTATCTACCTATTTCATTGATCCTTGCACTAAAATTAGGCAATGAAAACATTTAGCATTATTTATCTTTTACAACAACATGGACCAGATAACTGACGCTATTTTCATTATACCTAGATGTAACTTAAGATTATGAGCAAAGAAAGTTTTACCTTTATGAAATATCAAGGCGTTCCCTATTTAAGGGCTCACACATTACTGCGAATTCGCATCGCATCGCATCGCAAATATCTGCGAGCTCGCACGAATACATCGCCTGTTCGCCTGCGATGCGGCGTCGCATCGCATCGCAGTTTTGTGTGACCGCCCTAAGATAGGTAGGAGTCGTAAACCAAAATGTCTAATTCGTGAACAACAACAGTGCAAGGAAATACCCAAGCAGAGCCAAAATCACTGTCCATCATTACGTCATATAATTATTTATATTATTTATACCTATACTTATTATAGTAAAAATATTATCATTTTAAGTGTATTATTGCAGTTTGTTAGTGTACCTACATCAGCCGCAGAGCATAACACCTTTTATCTCCTTTGTGTATCTTACAATGTAATAGATTACAGCAGTTGTTTGAATGCATAAAGCTAATAACACAACGTCAAGATTATATACCTAAATAGTCATCACTGTAGTTGTTCTATATTCAATAATATTTGTATGTAATAGAGCGTGGTGCACAGGAGAGGTAACGGGAGGTGTCGGCTAGCCGCCGTCGCTCGGCGATCGATACCAACTCTACCCTCGCCAATTTATATTATACCTTACAATCTAGACATCCCGTTGTTTGCGAGACAACCCAGCAGGGTTGGCAGCAGCCTACTTCAACAGATGAGAAATATAACAATATGTAAACATTTTTTTTTTAATTTAAGAAATAGGTATGCATAGTAAAATTTAGCTTTGAAACATTTGTTGTCTATGTAGGTATTATGATTAAATTGATCATTATTAGTAAAATAATACAAATATATTTTTTTACGTGAGTGAGATTTCATCATGTTCTCGTTGTTACGAGCTCCAGAATGATATAACCTACCCATCTATTAATTATTATACATACATTCGTGTTTTTGTTATTGAATAAATATCTGTACACAAATACAATATAGTATTAGCATTATGCACCTGGTAAAACAAAGGCTCAAGACAACAACTCCTGTTTCTTGATAATAATCAAGCATCTAAGTCATTCTAAGTGTACAATAACTTTGATGCAGAGGTTTTTCATTAACCCAGTTTCTTATGAAGCTACAAGTAGGAAATAATGTAAAAAAGTGAAACTGAGCAAAAAAAAAACCACGTAATGTGGTGGATCGTAGGCAGGGCTTAAATATGGTCCACCGCAGCGCGTTAGGCTATTGACCGCTATTGGACATTTTCGTGCCGCTCGGCGAAATGAACTTGTCGCGACCAATCAAATTCCAGCATTGTCTATGTTGAAAGTGTGAGTGTTTGTTATGATTGCAGTTAGTTTGTTTGCATAAATGGAACTAAAATTAAAGCAATGATTGCGACATTACTATTTAATTTCAATAAAAAAATATATTTAATATAAATACGAGTAGGTACCTTGTTCGATCTTAGGCTGGTTGGTAAATATTTTATTTTATTTTTAAAGAAAAATGGAAAGAAAAATTTGACTTCAGGTGAGGCTCGAACTCGCGACCTACTGGGAATCTAGTCCAGCCGCTCTTCTTCGGTAAATATTTTATTTATGAAAAGTCATGAACACACTTTGGGCGTCATAGGCTCAAGGGCAGAGAGGAATGGAGAGAGCTATATGCACGGCTTTTTTCTGCGAGATCTAATGAGAAATCGGCATGATGACCAAAGTATAGCATATGACCCGATATAGCCCACCGAATAACGAAACTTAAGTGGCTGTAGGCAGCACGAGCGCATTTAAATTTTGCACGTACTGTACATAAAGGAAAGATTTTGTAAAACAAAAATTCGTTCGCGTGCCTATCAACAAATCAAAACAGATAAAGTTACTGTTTGCGATCTGGACTGTTCCGAGAGGATGGTGGCGATTGCGGGAAGCAGGAAAGTTCGTGAGAATTAGCCAGGCGAGGACTTCGAGGCATGGGAAGACACATGGTTAAGAGTTAGATAAATTAATTAAAGTGGTGGATGAGTCTCTTATAGCAAGTGGGAAGGTGGATCCAGACATTGAGAGGGATGTAGTGCACGCATCGCAACGCACACCTCGATAGAAATTTTGAAAAGGGAAACACCTCGCCTCACCGCGAATATGAACGTCCACACATTGTGATGAGCGCCGCGTACGTGCGCGAGGTACGTACCCGCAGAATCTGGGGGAGTTTGACAGGGAGGAACTTTAGGACATAGAAATTAAGATGTCTTAAGGCTACGATACAATCATCAGTAATATTCGCGAGAATGCGGTGACTTTAGCCATAGGAAAAAAGATGACTAGTTAAGAGCTAAAAAGAACCATAAATTATTTGTGGTGGATGTGTTGTTACTGCAAGTGGTACCTAGAGTCCACGATAGTGGGTCAGCTGTTTGGTTAAAAGTAAAACCAGAAAAGATAAGGGGAAAGGTAAAGTCTGCCAGAAAAGAGTAGGTATGCCAGGTGAAAAAACCAGGTGATAATGTGTCCAACAATGTCAATAGCTCACCACCACCACATGGGACAAAAAACTACTACCAAATTCTGTATGCTTGAATTAATGCAGGTACCCCTACGTACTTCTGGAAAAAAGGCATGAAGTTAGATTACTTTTAAACCAGTCAGGCTGCAAGTAAAATATGACAATTGATTTCTAATTGTTTTAGGGACCCTATATGGCTCATTGCTGCTTTACAGGATTAAAGATCACACATGTACAATATGTAGATAGTTATTATAAAGTACCTACCTATATTATTCATGTCCTAAATATTTTGAATATACTTTTTTAAAGAACATATTTTTAAGAACAATTTAAGAGAAATGTATTACAAAATTCAACTAGGTACATAAAGAGAAATTGCCTTGTTTATAATTCTGACCTAGATACAGTTATAACCTACTTTTTGTATTCAATAGCTCATAGTACCACCATTACAAAATCAATGATGACACCATTTCCTGCAATTTATTACGATCAAGACAATGAACAAATTGAATTTGTTATTGTAATTATAGAAAAATGCTTTCTGCTTTATATATTAAATACGAATTTGTTGAAGTTCAATATTACCAGTATGATAAGTAATAAGTTAATTCAATTTATACCTACTATTTGTAAATAATAACATTACAACATAAAAAGAAACAGTTGAGTCGTAATCAAGACTATGTACCTATGACAGGCAAACATTTCCTTATGTACACAAAATATTATACTTTTTTATGTATAATTTATTTTACTATTACAAGTTGTATTGTACAAGCAATATTAAAATAAAATTTTAACTCATGAAAAAATATACATTTTATAAATTAAATTACTTACATTTACTTTATAAAACAATAAATAATATTTCATAAATATGAGTAAAAGCAGATTTCTAAGCAGTTAATATTTTGTATTCTTTTTATTCTCCAATGTCGGTCACTGTTGGGAACAAAGAAACTTCTGAAATATGCTATGAGAGTACACATCAATGTGCACTCTTCTACAGAATAGGCTCTTGCCTGTATGAAGAGTCAAATTTTAATATTTAAAAATGTGTCACTCTAGTGATTTAGGTACCTATAGTATTTTAAAAATAAATGGCCTCAGTGTGTAAGTTTTGCGTTTTTATGTAATTTTGGTACATATACTGACAAAACTTCATACTTTGCATTCACCATACCCTCTCTATCCACAAAAAGTCCCGTATGCTATTTTCAGAAAGCTGGCCTCTTTAATGTAGAGACAAAAGGACAACTAAAACAATTACCTACCCGACTATATAAAGCTCCGGTTCTATGCCTACTAATTTTCAGAAAATTCAAGTTTGTAACAAAAAGAAGAAAATGTCATCAAAGTGGAAAACAGGGATAACAGTTCACATGTGAGTTCAGATGATGAAGAAATATTGCACCCTAAGGATAATAAAGGCCATATAAAACTAGAGGCCAAAAACCCTTTGCTATTGTGCTGGTAAATAATGGAATACTATAAATACCTATAATTATTAAATAATTTTATTGTTGGTAAGAAGTACTAAGAGAACCACCAGCAAACAAGCACACAATTCAGTCAGCCACAGAAAATCAGAAGTCAAAATGCAGATGTAATGCCCGGCTGTCTTTGTTGTTTTGATGCGGTCTCTCAGTAGACATTTTTTTTAAATTAATTCCTTTTCTCATAATATTCTTCTGTACACAATATTATTGTTCTTTCCATTCTAACAGTTATTCATTACAACATAAGAGATAATTTTTATACCATAATATACTTATCATCACACTGGTAACATTACCTGACCTACTTTCAACATACCTTCAAGCTCAGATTAAAGAAAAAGGTCTCCAAGTTGATTTTATAAAACTAGGATTTAGACTCTACATCAACAATAAACTAATCTAGTTCTCTGTTTCAGTTCAAATAGACGTAAAGTTAAAAAGTAGACACATTTCAATGGAGTCAGGTCATGATTACGGACCAATATTTACGTATTTTACTCACCTAACGACAGATTGACGTGTAATACTTACAAAGAAAAATAACAATGATCAAAAATCTAAGACAATGGATGGTACTCACATTTTTTTGCAGAAGAGATCTTGTGCTGCGTTGAACAAAACTAACTCAATCAACTCAATATATACACATTCCACGGGACACAAATACGACGTAATATAAATCGCTCTAAACGCAACGCATTTGTCGTGATGGTTGACAAAACCTGAAATCGATTAAATTATACCAGTCTGCAAAATGTTCGAGTTGTTGAAAAACCACTATCTTTAAACAAAATGACACTGTTTCAAGATGAATTGCCACTATTCAATTTTGATCCATGATGATTTTCACTGATTTTCAAACACACAGAACAAAAACAGCTGGCTGATACCAACGCGTGTTTTTTCTTGTAAGTACTTTAGGATGTAATACACAGTGCTGCCATTATTTAAACTTTTATTTCCTGAAATTATTCTTTAATCTCCTAAACCTTACTTACATTACAAAAAAATATATTTTAGTCTAAACAAGTATCTGAAAGAAACCACTCTAAAACTCTCTTAAACAAAGATAACAACGTAAGGGGGATAACACTTAAGCTTTTCTTTAAGGCTCTTTTAAACAAATTCAATATTTTTTTAAAATGACATTTTTTATTATTCAGACTACTTCAGACTCACAGCGCTATTATAAGATTACGTACTACCTAAATTCCACGGAGACAGAAATCTAAATCCCAATTTATATCAGTCAGTCAGAAATAATTAAATATGTAAGTATTATACGCAAGACTGTAGTAAAAAAACAATGACGCCATTGGGATTGCTAAGAGGTAAGGGAGGACAGCTGTCTCAAGGGTAGCCTTTGTAATTAAAACATTTGTATAATCTATTGCAAAAATTGAAATCCACTATAGGTACCTATTGTAACACCTATAGGCTTTTTGACTGATTCTGTTCAGTTGATATTAATGTAAAGAATATGGAGTATATTGCTGTTCTTCTGCACATACGCGCATATATGTCAATTGTAAAATTGATATTCACCTATGGAAAATCTAAATTGTATACCTTATTCCTAAATATCAACACGCCCATAGCCTTAGGGATAGTAATGCACTTCATTCTTTTTACAAATGCGATATCATTGTACAATTTTAGTTTTTGATTTTCCTATCTCTTCTACTCACTACATAAATCATCCAGACTTGCTTCAGTATTTCATTACGGAATTTTTTCCTTTAAAATATGGGAAATATAGGCTTAATGTCAACACTGAACTGAATCAAGGCGTACCAACATAATAAAGAATCCGTAATGTTGCCCAAACCGATAAATCGGTGGTGAAAAATATCGGTTTTTATGAAAATATAAAAAAAATATAGAAAAAATGATAGCTCACTTTACGAGACTAGTATAGTGATCTGTGACTTTACGTGTAGGTGAGGTACATAAATAAATGTACTCTGTGGCTACATACATACCTATTTCTATTTTTTTTTCTTCACGCACCCTACCATAGAGTAGCACCCTACAATGTGAGGTAACGTTATAAAATATTTTTAAAGATTTTATTGGCCGAGTTTCTCCGTATGACTAATCGGTATATCAGTGCCAAAAATTTCAGCTTTCGGGTACCAACGAGTCTACGAACATAGCTGCGGACAGATGTACTGGCGGATAGAAGGATGTACCGAAATATAAGGGTTTCTTGTAGCAGAACCAGAGGTCTCATGTATATGCGTTTCTCTGCTAAGTTTTTATGTCTGTGCTGAAAATTACGGGATCGTACTTATCACTCAACAGCAACAAGGTAGGGATTAATTTGGGGTAATTCTTTATTAATTTATGCCAAGAAGCTTCGTGACTTGAACTATGCCACCAGTCTTTATAACATTTATTAGAAAAGAACTATACCTAGCTATTACCTGTTATTCTTCTTCTTCGTGTCAACGGCGAAATGAAATGTATTAAGTTTTAAAGAATCTTGACCCAAAACTTGGCAATGGATACCGCATTATCCGTAGCCCCGCTAAGGTCGCTTGTGGAGCAGCTAGTGGGACACAGAGGGCAAACCATCAGATGATGGTGATGGTGATGATGGTGATGATGATGTAATCTGAATCCGTTCAGTTTATCTGTTATTACCCAGCTGTTTATGTATATATGCATATCTTTAATCGATCAAATTTTTATTAATTAAGAATTAAAAATAGCGTCATAGGTTTTTGTTTGTTTTGTGTATCCCAAAAGCGAGTACAGTATTATGTATTTTATAAGACGTATACTCGGACTTCTACTTCTCTTTTACTCAAAGTTCTCTGAATAAGTGAAGGTTACTAGTAGCCCTTAAAAAAGGGTATTATTTTATAAGGAATTACGCCCCGACTATGGCTCTGTAAAACATTACAAAGGTTTCATAGCCTATTTGTTGGTACCTGCTACAAACATCAAGTCCCAGAATAGACATGCTTATGCTTGCATTGCATCATTCATCGTGAACATTCATTTACTGCTGTGAGTTTCGTTGAAACTTGTAAGCTCGTATATGACAATATTTATTTATTTATACTTTAATGCACAAGAACAGTACATAAGGCGGACTTAATGCCACTAGGCATTATCTCCCAGTCAACCATTGGGTAGTACAGAAAAACGACGAAGAGGTGCAGGAATGATTCAATTGAATCTTAAGACATAAAGAAAAGAAAAAAGAAAACGTAATGAAGTAATTATTTATGAATATATTAAAATATACGTACATATATAAATATATATAGAATAAACAATACTTATACCTACATATAGTAATATAAATATATACATAAATAATGATGCTATTGAGTGTTGAATCGAAAGTTAGCCATAATTTATAGAGCAGATGTAAGGAAATGACAATCAATTTTGGACTTAAATGGAACTTTGCTCCGAGCTTTTCTTATGTCAACGGGGAGCATGTTCCAGAGCTTTATGGCTGTAACAGCGAAGGAGTTGGACAAATTACTAGTGTGGTGAAGAGGAATATCAAGAGTAAGGTTTGCAAATGAGCGAATGTTAAGATTATGAGAATCACCCAGAAACTTGAATTTACGTTTAAGATAAACGGGAGAACAAGGATCGTTAATGATAGCGAAAAGTTGGCAGAGGATTCGTACAGATCGCCTCTGACGAATGGGAAGCCATTTCAGCTTAGAACGAAAATGAGTATTATAAATATTCGTTTCAATAATAATTGACGAAACGATTTTTAGGTATGATATGAATCTCGTCAGCACGGGGTCCAATTTGAACCCCGGACCTTTGTCAGGCTTGCGCGGGGACATAGGGGGTCCAACACGTAGAGGCCCTTTCGAGAATTTTGATCTACTTTGTAATGGGTTATATTCGGCGGGACCTCTCTCTGACTGCATCAATAGTTAATACAGGCACAGACAGACCCCGCAGAATATAATGGGACTATTGTAATGATAAGTGATTCGCCAAACTTTGGGCTATGGGGGTGAACTGGGGGGACTAGCTGGCTGGGCCTATGGAATGAGATCCGGCACCTGCCTATATTCAACATCTCACATTATCGAATCCTACTTTAGGCAGGTGGTGACTCGCCTCTCCTTGGTGGGCCCCCCAAACAGCCAACCCGATGGTCGACGTGGGGCAACACTGTTGAGAGAGGCTGGGGGTGTCGAGAGGTGTGGCCCCGGTTTCACCATCACGAGCGAGTAATCTCGAGCTCGGAGCGGGCTTCCCCGCTATTATGCCTTTAGACACTTCCACCCCCGAGTGTATGGCTCTTTCAGAAATTTAGACAACAGCCTATTATCTAAATTTCTACAAATGCCATGATATGAATTATTATTATTATCTTGTACAATTAATTAAACGTGGATATTGATCAGGTTAATTAGAACTCTGCTAAATGAATGTCTACGATTATGACGTATAAGTAGATTTTTCTTTTTCTTCTATGCAGGAATTGAAAGATTTGATGATTCATCAGTTAAATTTTATTTATAAATTGATTGATTAATATTAATACCTATTGAATAGTTATTACTATTATAAGTAATTTTATTTTAAGGACGGACTTATGTAGGCAGCACGTCTCAAGACGGCACTAGTCTACCAGACAATCGGCGAGCGCAGAAGGCGCTCCAGTCTATAATTCACTATAAGTGTTACCGACAATGCAAAAGTATCATTGAATTTGAAATAAATGTTTGTGTTTAATACAGTTCTTCAAATTAAAACATTAAAAAAATGAATTAAAAAGATCATTTGAACATACACAACTGTATAAAATGATTATAAGTAGAAGTTGTTTTGTACGATACGAAGTAAAATAAAAGTATAATTATCACTAATACACATTAAAAAAAAAATCATATTGTTAGCCTTGTCAACTTAGGGACCGAATAAATCATCTTCTTTCGATAGACAAAGGTTTTTAAAAATTTCCGAAGGAGAAGGAATGTTTTTTTCGTTTTCTTGAATATAATCTATTAATTCTTCTATATTAGCTTCCAAAGCATCATTGGACTTCTTCTCTGTTATTTCATTTGTCACGTCACCAGTAAAGGTGGGTGTAGAGAAATTGGCATCATTATTTACATTAAAAACATCATCGATTATTTTGAAATTGTCGGATTCCATGTCTTCTAAAGATAGTTTTGCACCTGATAGAACCAATTCTGCACTTGCTTCGGATACGTCTGTATACCGAATATTTTGAATGGAGTTGCCAACGTTATCAGGGGTTATAACAATATCGGTGTGTTTTTTCTTTAATTTTTCAACAAGATCACATGTTTGACGAATAACAGTACCCGGTGGTTGCGCTTGACATTTGTGTGTTCTTTGAGATACCTGAAATAATATTGAACTTTTATTTAGGAAAGCCACGAAATTAAACTCAAACTAGTATTTTTTTTGTCAAGATGTTTTGAAGCTGATATGCAAAATTTAAGCTATTTTTCTTTCCTATTTCAGTTCATAATTATTGTAGTTATTGTACTAACATTGTACCGACACTATCGTCAGCATTACACAATTCTTGCAAAATAATTTGATACACTATCTATCTGTAAGTTTACCTACTCTATGCGGAAATTATACAGATTGGAATGACACTTATTATATGCTATTTTATGGGGAATAACAAGTGAAGCTCTCACACATTTATTTATTTACTGACTTGGCTGACTTCTTAACTTTTACATAATCGATGAGAAAATAAAAATGCCTCTAGATAATAAAATAGTGCAGTTTTTCGACCGCTAGATAAATAAAACATTAGGAAATGCTTATGAACAAGTCAGAACTACTTAAACAAGCTCATAGTTTGTTTTAGCTTGTACAAGCTTTACAATCAAGCTTATACTTTTCATGTTACATTACACTAATATAAACATATGTCAGTAGATTTATTAATTTTAACTTTCTTGCACTTGTAAAGTACGGGAGGGGGACTTAATGCTATGAAGCATTCTCATCCAGTCAACATAGGGGTTGTGTTGAAAAATATCTAAGTTGGTGCACTTAGACTAAGCGGGAAATTATTACCTAACTGATTATTAATCATGAAAAACACATAATATGGTCTTATGGTATAAATATAATTTACTTACCTTATATCTAAAACTCTTTTCACAGGCCGTGCATTTATACGGCATAGCACCAGTATGTATACGTCGATGAACTAAGTAGGATACTCTTTGTCTGAAGCATTTACCTGTAAGTATTTTACTTAAATAACAAAATTGAATGTATCAGTGTGTAGTTTATATTTTCTTTCATAATTACCGCATGTTTCACACGAGAAGGGTTTTTCCCCTGTGTGTATTCGTTGATGATTGTGAAGAGTTGATAGTTCTTTGAAGGCACGACCACAAAAACTGCATGTATGTGGTTTTTCATCATTATGATACAGCAAATGTTTATGATAAGATTGTTGAAATGTAAAAGTTTTATTACATTGTGTACAAGCGTAAGGCGTTTCACCTGAAAACAGAAATAAATATATTATAATATGTAAGTTAACTGCCTCAGTAGCCTAGTGGTACCAGGCCACTACTACTACGCTGGAGTCCTGGGTTCGATTCCCGAGTCGGGGAATAATAGAGATAACGGTGTGAAATTCTTTATCTCTGGTTTATTGGGATTTTTCCATTTTCCGGAAGTATCCTAGTACCTCGAAGTTCGGTAATGTTCGTGGAGATGTCAATAGGCTCGCCACCTGTTACATGGGTCAAAACGTAACCGGCGAATCGTGAGTATAATTGTATGCATGCATTTACCTCTGCCTACCCATTCGGGGATTACAGGAGTGAAGTTACGTCTTTTTATAATGTGTAATGAATATTTCTTTCTTTGAAAAATATTTGTGCATAGTGTTAAATAAAATAAAAAAAATCTATTATAAAAGAAGCCATCAAGCCATCATCGTCATCAAGATAGTTATTGTGCTTGGTTAAAATAAATTAACTGCTATTAATATGTGTAGCTAAATTGTAAATACTTACAATTTACATATAATTGTATCTAATCAGTAATGAATAATGTGTTTGACGTGATATATTATGTTTTGTTAGTAAACATTACCTCCAAAACTAACACCAATGGTTTTAACCTGTATGAAGACGTTTATGTTTCTTCAAGAAGTACTTTGTTGTGAAACATTTACGACAAACATCACATTGCCACTGTTTACCATCGTTTTTATCGTAAATAATTTGTATGTCTTCAACGTTTTTAGTGTCACCTTTATTATTTATTTCACTGTTTACTGAGTCGAGATTATTCTTGGAAGAAAAACCATAATGGGCTACTCTCAAATGAACCATTAGAGAACCCCGCATCTTGAAATTCTTAGGGCATAAGTGACAATTATAACGAGTGAAGCTATGATCAGATTTTTCTTCTATATTGTGTACAAGGCAATTATGCATCCTCAAAATATCGGCGTCGATGAATTGTAAATCGCAAACGTTGCATTTGCTATTTACAGGTTGAACAAGAGGAGTTTCAGCTTTTACAGCTGGTATGTACAAATTATTCCCATTCTGCACACATGTTTCAGTTGAACGTGAAATATCTATAACAGGCAAAGTGTTTAGAGCAATCACTGGTAATTTTGGATATATCTTTACAAATTTCACTGGCGTGGCTGCTGTAGAAGGCACCGTTTTATTTTTAGACGCCGTCGATCGAGATTTCTTAGTTTCAGTGCTTTTATTCTGTGCACCAGACTTTGGTCCTGTTTTTATTTCGGGATGTGGAAGATCGACCTTCGAAGAAGATCCTTTAGTAGTCAACAATTTCACATGGCTAAATAAATGTATAGTTAACTTGTCTAGTCCAGAGATTTCTTCTTGGCATACTGGACACACTATATTATTGGTGGAGACATATATTAATCTATCTTTCAATGTCTGTACAGAATCGAACACACCCGTATGTAAACATATCGGACACGGTAAGGTTGCTGCGTCAGCACTCATCGATACGAATATTTCAGGAATAATTTGAAAAGATGACTGCTGTTTGTTAGACTGATAGCGCGAAACTAAGCGGCCAAAGAGTTATTTTGGGATCGCACGGCGTTTATATTTTTGGCGAGTTTTCAAGAAAACATGCCGTATTAAACACTCGAATACCTACAGTATAAAGCTTTCTACTATTAGAAATATGTTTGATTTTGGAGGTGTCTCCTACACCTCCAAGTATCTCTACATAGGAACATTTCTAAGTAATTTAGTTTACCTACATAATCAATTTAGATTTAGTCACATGAAATATTATTATTTTATGTATGTGTAAATGTAGCAGCTAGATATTTATGTAGTGTACCTTGACAAATACCTAATATCTATATTTTATTTAACTGCCTCGGTAGCCTAGTGGTAGTAGGCCTCTACTACTACGCTGAGGTCCTGGGTTCGATTCCCGGGTTGAGGGTTTTTAGAGATAATGGTGTAAAGGCCTTTATCTCTGGTTCTATTGGGATTTTTCCATTTTCTGGAAATTTCCCAGTACCTCTCGAAGTTTGGTAATGTGCCCGGAGATGTCAACAGGCTCGCCACCTATTACATGAAACGTAACCGGCGAATCGTGGGTGTTTGCATGTATGCTTGAATGCATGTATTTACCTCTGCCTACCCCTTCGGGATTACAGGCGTGAAGTTACGTTACGTATATTTTATTTGAAATTACATTTTGAAGTTATATTTACATTTTATAATATACCTTTATGTATCTTCGCTACAAGGTTGTTAGGGGGTATACCCTCATATATTTTATGTACATCGTGGAACTTCAAAACAGTCTTAACAACTGTCCAGGCTTCTTATCGATATATACTCCCTACTCTTCACTCCTATTTGGTCAAGGTAGGACAGACTTTATCTCCCGCGCCTACTGTAACCATACCGCCTATAACCATATACAATATACATTCGTTTTGTATCTTTATTTGATCTCTAACTCAATGACAATCTTTCTGAATTTCTTTTCTATCACTATAAACTATGAACGACACCACATGGGTGAATCTGCGGAAAATCGCAGTTTCACCCATGTGGATTTCGTTTATGACCAGAAAACATGTGCCCACCTTACCCCTCACTGGAACTTGGTATATGGATTTCATCGAATCCTCGCTTTCAACTGTATTACCGCTGCTACTAACCTATATTTTACACGACGAGGGACTCTGCGTCCCCAACCCCCCACCATGGATTTGTACCTGGACCTTAGAGAAACCCTGCTCCAGCCTGAAGAGACGAAAATAATAACCAACAACGAAACTAAAAATATACAAAAAGCCTTCATAGACCCTGTTACAAAACATATTTCTAAGCTTATGTTATTATTTCTAAACTCTAAACTTATGAGAGTGCTCATCCGTTTTTATCTAAAGTCTATTAACCAACCTCTTCCTCTTATCTCCCTGCCAAATTTCAAGGATATAGCAAAAAATTGAAGACATACCTACACACAAACTTACGAAACCTTAGACTGCCTTTATCTGGCCCTATCGTAAAATCTGTTCTTACTTAAAGTCCATTAACTACTTCCCTGACAAAATTTTGGCAATAACGGCTGCTAGAAGATCTCAAGACACGTGTTCCTGACTGACTTTGTTGATCTAGTAATCGCAATTTTAATACTGAGCCTGAGGTTCTAGGCTCAATCTCCTGGTCCGGGAAAAGCTGTTAGTGATTTCTCTCAGTAAGCAAATGCTCAGAATTAGTCCAGCATCTGGCTTCTGTGCTTTGGAGAGCACGTAAAGCTCTGCGCCTGATCTCTCCAGCCGTGTTATGTTGCCGTCCCACCACGCTAGAGTGAGGGCATATGCGCATACATTTCTGCACTATCATTTTACATATATATGTTGCGCATTTGGCTAGTCTCTTATGCGATTGGCCGCCACGGACGAAAACCGGTATTCGTGTGTTTACTGACGCTTAACAGAGAATATACAAGAATATTTTACCGTTATTTACATTTTATATGGCCCAGAAATAAAATGAAGTGATTGAATTTAAAATAATCAAGGGAGGTTAATAAGGGCCCGGTATTGGCGTTTCACACTCTCTGCCTTCTTCCTCAGAGGCTTGGTGTAAAGATAAATACCTACCTTAATTTAAAAAACCCTGCCCATTGCATGTATGCATAGTATATATCACTTGAAGATTTTTTTTTGTTATTATGGCCTCGCTATTACGCATATTGCCAGTGTCAAGTAAAACGATATTTCGTATTTATTTAAGCAGCGTAAAAGTAAGTATAATATAGTCATCAAGTATAATATGTCAGTCAAGTGAGTTACAGTCAAGTTACTCGAGTAAAGCGATGGCGACTTAACAGAACATTTACAATGAAGTTTTGGAGGCAACCTGAAAGGTTTTCGCACTGTTATTCTATTTCACTATACACGAGCACTGTAATAAACCTATATCAAACAAAATGCCACCAACTTTATTCAATATAACTTAAAAATACACCAAGAAAATTAAATAAAATATGAGAACCATACGCCTCTTTCAAGGTTCCCGCCAAAACTCCTTTTTGAAGATTGAGGAACGCTTTGAGAGGTAAGACAGATGAAAATATTTTTTTAATTGTTTTCTTTGTTTAAAAAAAGTCGATAATATTGAATGAATAAAAGATTAATATGACGGTTTTTTGAGTTTTAAGCTCTCTGCAAATATTTGTTTCTCTAAGTTGGTAATTTTCATTTTTTGAAAAGACATTGACAGTTGACAGCTTATCTCCCTTTGTTTTTGTTTTTATCAACAAACAACAACGAGCAACGTAAACACAAATTGATTTCTTCATATTTCGATCAAACATTGTCGTCATACGATAGTTACTACTTCAAATAACACGCTATAGTTCATTTCCGTAGAAGTATTCGAATAAAAAATATAATGGGTGACAAAGCTAAAACTCCTTCATATATGACCCAATTGTTAGAAGAACTGGGTTGGAATCAAGGGACAAGAATACCTCTGGCGAATCCTAATAACCAAAGCTTAGAATCTCTCTTGATATCCAGGTATGGAAGGCTTTGTTTTGTAAAAGTTATTTATTTTCTGTTATGTGGCAAACTAATGCACGATTTCTTTACAGACAAAATGAGATACAGGCTCTCAAAGAGGCTCTAATTTTACAAAATCAGAAACGTGATGATCTTAACAAATATAAAGAGCATGTGCATAGTGAATATCAGGAGAATACAGTAAGATGATAACATATTTATTTTTTAACCGGCACTTATTCAATACTCGCTACTTTCATGATATTGGCCTTCAACTCATTTTTATTTTCTTATAAAATTAACAGACAAGCAGATGGGCCGCCTGATGGAAAGTGGTCCATGTCACTTATGTACATTTGCAACACTAGGGGAGTTCCCAATGTGCTACCAACCAACCTTTTTTACATTAGTTTTAAGAATTCCTTATTGTAATGCCTATGGTACACATCAGTAGGAAGTTTTACCGTTACAAGAATATTTTACCGTTAATTTATTTGCATAGTCTAGACCAGTGATTCCCAAAGTGGTCCATATAGACCCCCTGGGGTCCATGGGACACGATGGGGGTCTACATAGGCGTGAATAAAATTTGGAAATATGGGAATGTGATATAAATGTAGCAAGGAGGGGGTCCACGGAAACCAGAAAAACATTGAAAGGGTCTACAAAAAAAAATAGTTTGGGAACTTCTGGTCTAGACAGAAACTAATGCAAAATATCTCATTATAGATTATTTTAGTATTTAATATAAATAAATACATATTATTGTAATTCATAAAGTGCCTACTTTTAGTTAGTTCAAATGAACTATAATAACAGTTTGGTAGAATTACCTGTAATCTTTAAAGGAAATCATATTATGTCTTGTTATATTTTCCAGCGTCTTCTATTTGCTCATAAGCAGCAGTTGGAGCAAGAGGTGAAATTGCAGCAGCTGTCCCACAATGAAGCTGATCGACTTGACAGAGATGTTATTGACTGCAACAAACAATCTAACAACATAAACACACGGGTTGATGGACTTCAAAGTATATAAATCTTTTGCTTAATATTATTACTAAACATTACAAATTAATTGAAGTATTGCCTCATAAGTGATAGAAAGGCAAAAAGATTTGGGGCTGTTGTAGCCTAATGCATTGAAACTATTTGAAACCTAACTTATCTTAATGCTGAGCATTGTCCATTACTGCACAAAAATTTAAACCGGTCAAATTTGTGTCGTAATAATGTGCACAATTAAGAAATTGCCTATGTTACTTCCCATACCATAGATGTTTTATAGGTTGTCCTGGAATGTATGGGTACCTAAAGAACTCAGTGGAGGACTAAGTGGGGGCGGCAGGGGCGGTTCGTCATAGGCCTTGGGTTCTGGGGGCCTCTCACGGGGCCCTTGATGACCTGAGGCAGCCACTGAAAGAACTGATATATTTTTATCATATTTTTGGTCTTATTAGTTCCAGAGATAAGATGTGGGAATGGTTAATTTTGCAGCATTTTGTTAAGCTTTTCAGTTTTTTTTTTATTTTCACCCGAAGGAAATAAGATACAGATTGAAAATTTAAAAACATCCATAGGTAAACTTACCCAGAAATGACCTGGCTGGGTGGTTATCTGCTGAGCCTTATGACTTAATTACTATTGTCCTTATTGACTTCAAGAAGTCAATAGTGTGTCCTTTTCTAATGTTCTCCTACAACAATGTTTTACTGATTTCAGATAGCATTGGTCGTCTGTTGAAAAAGGCTGATATACTGAAGACTGAAGTGTGCGGTGAGCGAGGTGCATTGCAGGAGTGGCGCGCGGCTCTTGATCGAAGCGCTGGCGATATATCTGCCATTGAACAATTCACTAAGCAAGACCTTTCTAAGGCCAAGGTAGGAATACCACTCTTATTAGGTATATTAAAAAAATGTTCTTAATATATATAATGTTACTGTAAAAGCCCAAACTGTCGTAAATCCTAAGATTTTTCGGTAAAAAAATGTAGGTAGGCTACATACTTTCGGGCGTCGGACTCGAGCGAGTGAAGCGAGTGTTCCGCGGCAGTGGCCAGCGAAGCGTCAGAGTTTAAAAGTTCGAAATTAACAAACTGTTCGGACGTTTACTAATGAGAATTGGTAGATCTTAGGTTTTACCGGAATTTAAATGTAAAATTACCAAGGTATTTCCCCGAAACATTTTTTCTGCGGGAAAACAATTACTAAAATTTCACCATGGGCACTTGTTTACGCCGAACTAGTATCAGCCCTCCTGCGGGCTTTTGCCCCTTGACACTAATGAATTTTACATAATAAAATTGAATAATTCAACAATATCACATAACTTTCCAGCCTTTCGTTTACTGATATCTGCATTACTTGAGTTGGCAACACCTGGTTTCAGGCACTGGAGACAAAAAGGCAAAAACTAAAAATCGAACATGACAGAATGCAAGAGCGGCTCAACCAGTTGGTGTCGAATCTCAGTGCCGAAGAAAGGGTATGCGAAAGGATTTCATCTCAGGTAATAATATAGATACATAAAGTATACTTATATTATTTATATACTTATGTTATTATTATTTATCGAAAGTAAGTAGTTTACTGGTGGTAGAGCTCTAGTGACGGAGCTCGCGGGCTTAGGCACCACCACATTACCTAATATACTTGGCGCTAAATGGTAGTGTTCAGCACTACCGTGATCCGGTCAGGTGGTAATGTACGGCCCTGTAATTTCCGGCACAGAGGCATAACACCTTAGGCCTCAGGAGTGGTAACGCATTTGGGTCTTTGTGTCAATGTGAACTGCATGCTTGTTTGCCATTGCATAAAAAAAAGTAAAATAATGTAGTAGACAGTTCTCAATCTGTTTAATATATATTACTTGTGGTAGAGCTCAAGTGACGGAGCTTGCGGTGTGTCCATGCACACACAACACACACAAGCCAAGTGGCAGTGTTCAACGCTATCGTGTTCCGGTCAGGGGGTAATATAGGGCTCCGTAATTTGTGGCACAGGCTATGATAACTTAGGTCTCGGGAGTGGTAATGTATCTATCTACATTGAATTTTATGGATTTTATGAAGATGTTTACAGGTTACCTTCAGTATTCAATTAGATACCACAAATGTGAACTGTATGTTTGTTTGCCTCACTTTTATGACACAAAAAAGTCGTAGAAGTATGAAGCATTTAGTCCTCAACACAATACGGTGACACGAGACACAGAATACAGAACATTCGCTCTGTATAAACGTTTTATATATAAATGTCAATTCTTGCTATGATGAAATAAAGTTCAGTTCTCAATCTGTCGCATAAGTCTTATCTTTTCTGAAGCGGTAAGAGTTGTACAGAGCGTTTCGCCAAGGCGAGCGCGCCAATATATTGGGAAGTTTATACCTAAAATGTGGAATGTGCCTGACGATAATCGAAGCTGACACTTTAGTTCTACCACTAATCTACATCGTACTAAAATATGGTTTAATTTTTTTGTCTATTATAAAAATGTTATATTAACGTACTATTATGTATATGTATTAAATAAAGTAATATTTTAAAAATAACAGGTGATGGAGGGCATGGATCAGAGAAAACAAATGATGATGATGTGGACCAGTGCCGTTGAAAATTTGAGACAAAGAGACACCGACATCAGACATACCAAAGAGGTGCTGCTCTATGTTTTTATCCACATTTTTTAGAATGGTTGTACTGGTTGCGCGCGGAACTCCAGTGACAGACTTCTAGGGTGTAGTAGCCACCACATTACCTTAAGGCGGTAGTTAGGCCACTTAATGGCAGTATTCAGCTTGACCGTATACTGGTTATTATGTGATGTATGTTCCTGTAATTTCCAGTACCTACAGGGACAAAACAGATAACATTTCAGGAGTGGCAACAACAATGAGACATTAGTTTTTATGTATTTTCCTATATACTGCAGTCTTGCTATTATTAACACAGAAATCGGCCAAGTGCATGTCGGGTCCGGCACAATGTAGAGTTTTGTGTCTCGGTACATTTTATAAGTTCGTCGACTATTATTCGTAGAATTGTAAAAACCTTTATCAAAAAATTATGTCTCAAAACTCGCAATGTATTTGCGAATCCAATAATATCTCACAATGTAGGGTGCGAGAGGAAAAAATTACATCACCACTTTAGATGTAGGGGAGGTACCGTAAACAATATATTTATTCAAGGTTTTATTTTATCATTACGTTGGTATTACTAAAATGTATAATGGTGATCAATTACAGCGTCCTAACACAAAGAGTCTCTGAGCTAAGCTGCGGATAGAGGGATGGACGGACAGAGGTACATGGCGAAACTATAAAGGTTCCTTGTAGGCCTGAGAACTCTAAAAACTGGACTATCGTGACTAATTCGCGCATAGTGTGACACGAATTAATGAAAATATCATCCAACAATTAATTTAACAGACCAATCTTTAAGCAGAATTTACAACATCCAGGATTACGAAGTGCTGGAGGCCGAATCGAACAATACTGCGGAACAGTGTCGTGAACAGCAGACCTTCTGCGAGCAGCAGCAGGGCAACAACGTGGACGCTCAGCGCGAGAACATGGCGCTCACTCAGCAGCTCAGCAACACGAGGCTTGCCCACCAGCAGACTGCCGAACACAATGTCACTTTAGACAGTGAGGTATGGCGGTATAGCTTAGAAAATCATATTTAGTAAGCAGCAGTAGGGCAACGCTGTGAACGCTCAGCCCGAGAATATGAAGCTTGCTCAGTAGCTTGCTAGTAGAAAAGGGAAGATCCTCCGACCAGGCGACGTGCCTGGCGGGCTGCGACCCAACGATTAACGTTGTCAAGTTGGATATGTAGGGCAACTCGTGTGAAAACTTCGTATGTGCGATTCAGCGCGGTCATGCGCCTTCTTCCGTATTTTTTAGTATTTCACTAGGTGGCGTCATATCTTGCGGATGCGATATCGAGTTGTGTTGGAACTATAAGAATGTATTTTTTTAATCTACTTTTTTATGGACTTGTACTTATGTAGAAAACGTTAACCCATTACTCTTCACAACAGCTTATTGTTGTCATATTTCTATTTTTCGCAATAACTCTTGAGAGTAAATTTAGATATTAAAGAAAAAAATTTAAGACTACCGAAGTCCCAAGTGAGGCTTTCTGATAAATCAGCTGGCATAATTGTTTTCTTTTATTTCAATTGTTTTGTCGTCCTACCTGAGAATGAGAGAAAGACTATTTTCTATCACTATTTCTCACTGCAACATAGTGTTTAGTTTGTTTCGTTTAATATTTATGTAAAATATATGTTTCAGGTTCAAAGTCTTCAACGCGAGTCCAGTAATTTACGAAACGTTTTGGAAAAACTTCATATGGAGAATCGACAGATATTGGACGAACAGCATCGCAAAGATGTTGCATTGCACGCACTAAATAACAAGGTACTATTCCTTATTGTAGATAACTCTAAAAATGTTAAAAGACTTACCCCCTTATTCATAAACGTACATAAGATATGTTTAGCTATAAGATGCTTTGTCTTTTTCAGTTGCGTTGTCAATTGCGTAAGATAGAAAGAGAAAAACAATTGGTTATAATAATAATAATGGCTACCTTTGATACGTGCTAGGCACGAGTCTCTCACTTTTTGGGGGGAGGCCTGGAGCTTACTCCACCACGCTGCTCCGATGCGGGTTGGTGGAGATACGGGATAGTGGCTGTCGGATGTTTTCAAACCTCAAATAGGCCTCCGACAAGGTTTAACGACTGCTATCTATCGATAGCAACCGGGACCGACGGCTTAACGTACATTCCGAATCCCGGCAACGCGCATTTTCATTTGCCACTAGCGGTCACCCATCATACACCCGTCCGCGCACGTATCGCACAATCGAGTAGATCGCTTGCGATCTACACCAGCCGCGGAGCCATGCGCGCTTTCGCTTGATTCAACACTTTAGTTAAATACGTGTATTAATGAGCGGGTTAGTGAAACACTTTACGTATTTCGTGTCTTCAATAAAAAAAGTACTAATACTAGTGTCCCTTATTATTACATTTCAGATAAAAGAACTCAAAGAGAAGTTGACTGATTCGACGGACAAAACGAAATGTTCTGAAAAACGCGCTAAAGAATTGGAAGACATATTGAATGTGAGTTTTAATACCATATAAGCATTTAAATTATATTTTTCTATCTTCGAAATCAATTGCTATTGGGATTTTTCCATTTTCTAGAAGATTCTCAGTATCTCAGAGTTTGATGTATAGGCTCGCCGCATATTTACATAGGACATAATCATAATAATTTATTTTTAAGACAACTTAATTCTGTAAAAAAAGTCAAAGGTGACAATGGTGTGCAAAATAGAAAAAAATAGAGTTTTTTTGTGTTGAATTATTCGTCGTTATACTTTAAATACTCGTATTACTATAAGTTAAAGTTGAGTTTATACATTTAAGAAAGAATGCGTAAAGCTGGGATTTACATAATCTTATTATCATTCAAAAGACTCGCAATTAAATTGATAAATGTCAAAATATAATTATTAGTCAAACGTAACTGGCGAATAGCGTAATGTTGGCATGTACGTTTGAATGCATGCATTTATCTCTTCCTTTTATTAAAGTTACGTTTATAGTTGTCTGCAATAAGGAAAATAACGTCTCACCCATTTTGTCTATATCGTTGTTTAATGCTAATATAGGAAGAAGAGCGTTATGCCAGTCAATTAACGGTGAATCAGCAGCGAGCCATGCACTGCTCTTTCGTTGAACAGCAGAAATTGTTGGCTCTCAAGAACGAAGAGAAACTCTTTCATATGCAGCTCAAAGGTACTTGATTACATTTCGATATTCAATTTAAAAACTATTTTATCACTACATAGTATAAAACAAAGTCGCTTTCTCTGTCCCTATATCCCTATGTATGGTTAAATCTTTAAAACTGCGCAACGGATTTTGATGCGGTTTTTTTTTAATAGATAGAGTGATTGAAGAGAAAGGTTTATATGTATATTAACATCCATTAAATATAGGCTATATATTTTATACCCCTGCGAAGCCGGGGCGGGTCGCTAGTTATATATAACCTATAATAGATTGCCAAACAAAAGAGGTTATTCAACTATTAATTATTTTAATAATTTATGGCGGTATTTTTTTTTTCTAGCATCAAAAGCTATAATGAGTAAGTTGGATAGTAAACAACGGAACGTACAGAGAAACTTGCAGAGCCAAAAAGAGTCCCTCTACTCAATTGTAAGTTGCAATTTGTATTATTTTGTTTGAATTATGTAATTATTATCGCATTAAGCATACAGAAACTCATTTCAATTTAGAATAATTGCAATGTTTTCAGGCATCAGAAATTTTTTTTTGATCTAATACTGAGATTTTGAAAGCATTTTTTCTTGTAGAATCTTTTAATTTTTTTCTGGTTTCGGTGGAGCTCCCTCCACCGTCCTTGCTACATTTATATCACATTCCCGTATTTTCAATTTTAATTCAGGCCTACCTAGACCCAGATCGAGTCTCTATGGACCCCAGGGGATCCATCTGGACCACTTTGGGAATGACTGATCTAATACGATCTATCGAATACAAGCAGAAAAAGATTTATCAGAAACAACACCAATCTTAGATTATTTTGTCACTATCGAATTTAAGTACAGTACAAGCTCTTTGTTCGCGCTTCCTTCATTCGCGTTTTCACTATTTGCGGATTGAAAAATGCGACTCAAGTCCTATATTCGCGGCATAAAATTTCTTTATTCGCGGATTGAATCGGTACTTCGGTTCTTAAATATGTCCCTAAATATAAAGCACGTATAAAGCACAACGTATACTGAAATACGTTGTCAACGCATCAAGAGTTAAATAAAATAGACCTTATTTGCCTAGATTGTGTTTTCAAAAACTAACGGCGTTGTTTGTTTCGTTCGACGGTTCCTTTGGAGGTAAAGTCGCCTTCGCCGCGGTCGGTGTTTTTAAGTATGTAAACAAACTGAAAATTTGGATAAAACATACTTGTTACTCAAAACATAAAGAATATTATTGAATGCTGCCACAATTGACCACTAAACCTAAAGATATTATGTAACTTAAAAAAATGCATGGTCAAAAACTTAAACAGATTTTTTATGTTTGCTTTTTTATTTCGCCGCCTAGGAACGTATCCTCTATAATTCTATATAAATTACCATTCCTCATCACGATTTCTGTATTCGCGGTATATTTACGGAACGTATACCCCGCGAATAAAGAGCTTCTACTGATAGGTATGATATACCTAAATAAATGGTTATATTATTATTATTTTGTGGCATAATATTTTCAGTTATTTTCGTATAATGCGTCTATTTGTGTGCATCATTGACAAAAGATAAATCTCTTCTCAATTCATCTCCATAATCATTGTCTATCGATGTGAAATGTTAATTTACTTTTCCCTGCTCATTTGATATTGTTTAGTGCTACCAAGTGGAGACGATAGGCGCTCAAGTGACGCACATGGAAGGCGCTCAAGCGGAACGCGAGTGCTCCGCTGAATTGGTCGTGCGAGAGAACAGGTCTGCTTTATAATATTTTTTTACCCACGACGGAACAGAGAGAGTATTCGCGTTTAGCGTTAAAGGTTGTTTGTTGGTGTGCGTATAGTTCCCAATAGTTCATGTTCCCAAGTATCTTCTCAACGGTTTTAACGATTGGGATGCAGTTTTGGGTAAAATTTGTGTTAGTAATTATCAATGGTTTTTAGATAATTTTAAATGGGTAATTACTTACCAGGGGGCGCCACAGTAAAAATTTGTTCTAAACGTTTGTTGCTATTCATTTCCAAAGCGGTTAGTCCGATTAAGATGCGGTTTTCTATAAAATGTGTACAATTAATTGTCGATGGTTCTAAGATAGTAGCTGTGGTCTTGATAACCAAGGGACGCCGCAATAAATTTATTTTGTCGTAAACACGTTTCCTTTTATGTTCAAAAATTGTACAAACAGCAATTTTTATCCAGAAGCAGATCGTAAGACTGAACCGACGCTACACCACGGCACAGGACCGTTCGTTGGGACAATCTTTGGAGAGTCTTTTGACACACCGCGGACACTTTGCCAAAATTCCATACAAACGCTTAATTTGGTCTCTATTACACAGACATCAATCAGTGACGTGTATTTACACGTGCATCTGTGTACATAGCACGTAGAAAATACCAACCGTCGCCCATAAGAGGGGATGAGGTTAGATGAGGCGGGGAAATCGTGCGAGACGTCCAAGTGTCCATTCTATAAGTAGTATTATTACATATTCTCTGCTTTTGGCTAGCAATGGATTTCTATCGACTAAAATTATGAAAATTTTATTTTGTTATATTTTTTTGTAGTATCAAAAATATGATGTATTACTGCGTCAGGTTGAAGGAGGTGTGCGCGCGTCACGCGGCGCGGGTGGCGCTGCTGGAGCGGCACTCGTCCAAGCTGCACGACGACATGCGCCGCCTCACCCGGGACCTCGAGGCCAAGGGCGCTGAACATACCAACTTGGTGAGAGGATGGCGATTCATTCTCAAAAAGATCGATTTTCGAATCGATTCGTATCGAAATGTCAAAAATCGATCCACGATATAATTGACATCGAAAAAATTGATCTTTGATTAATTGATCTACTTTCGATTTGGCTTATGTAATACTAAAATTTAAGGATAACTGCTGGTATAACGCTTCCTATCCACGTTAAATCTTATGAATGTATGTGTCGTCTCTTTTTACTGTATGCTTCCTATATGTAATGAAGCAAAAAGATCTTCGATTTTCCAGGGTATAGCATCGATTCGCTAGATCGATTGATATAATCGATATCAGATCGCCCTAGGTGAGTCACTTTTTAAAGGAACTGGTTGATGAGGGCTATAGACTAGGTAGCTAGTATATCATCATTATACCCGATTCGAGTTCATGTTATTTTTTCTAAATCATATTGTGTACATTGGTGGTAATAGTCATAAATAGATCAACATGAAACCCTTATGTAACGTATAATTACCCTTAACGTATAATAAGACAGTAAAAATCAAGTGTCTGTACAGTAAATGATTTTCCAAAAAACTGGAGGCAATTAAAGAAGAGTAACAGAAACAAAAAAAAAATCACAAAAAAGCAATATTTGTATTTTTTGTCTGTCTGTCTGGTACGTTACAATTTCGAAACTACTCAACAGATTTGATCGCATCGCGGTTTTCACAGGTTATCTACATATAATTAGGAGCGTTGTCAAAACTTATCTCAAGGTACTCCCTTGAGATAAGAGATGGCCAAGGCGAGGAGAGCAGTTTTCCCCTACGAATTAAATATTGGGCAGTTTATAATATAAGAATCTCAATTTTATATTTTACGTTATCCACAGCAAAGTCGTCTCAAAACGTCGATGTTGAACGTGGAGGGCGGGGACAAAGACGTGAAGGCGGCGCGAGATGTGTGGCGTCGCGCGCGTGTCGAGGAGGCCCTCATGCGGCTCCGGGTGGCGCATGCGTCGCGCGCGGTGGCCGGCCTCGACGACACCGCCTTCACCATCGACAAGCAGCGGCTGCAGCTCGACGCTGTGAGTATGGGCTGGTATGGGTACAAAGACATGAAGGGGATGTAAAGAGTATAGCGACAGGGAAACGATGGGTGGGAGAAATGGCTACAGATGTAGGCAATTTAAATGTATGACATCGCGTTCGCGTCGAGGAGGCTCTCATACGGCTTAGGATCGCGCGCGGTGGCGGCCTCGACGAGACCGCCTTCACCATCGACTGCAGCTCGACGCTGTGAGTATGGGTACACTACTAAGACATGAAGGTGATTTGAAGCAGCCACAGGTTAACGAGTGGCTGGCGAAGTTGCCATAGATGTGGGTAATTTGAATGTATGACGTCGTAGTCGCGTCGAGGATGCAAATGCGGCTTCGGGTCGCGCGCTGTTGCCTTCCTCGACGACTCTACCTGCAGTTCGACGCTATCAGTATGGGTGGGTACAAAGACATGAAGGTGATTTGAAGAAGCCACAGTTTAACGAGTGGTGGGAGAAGTGGCCATAGATGTAGGTGAATATATGACGTTGTGTTCGCGTCGAGGAGGCTCTCATGCGGCTTCGGGTCGCGCGCGGTGGCCGGCCTCGACGACACCGCCTTCACCATCGACAAGCTCGACGCTGTGAGTATGGGCGCACCCCGGACACTCGGCTAAAATTCCATACAAACGCTTATTCTGGTCACCTATTACACAGACATCAATCATGACTCAAACAATCATGAAATAAGTCGTCGCACTGACTACGTGATCAAATTAACTAAAAATAGACCGCTCGCTCGCTCGTAACCTCACTGTTGAAGTTTATTCAACTGCCTCTCGAGGGGGAGGGGTAATGAGTGAGACGGGGAAATCGGGTGGGACGTCGAAGTGTCCATTCTATACGTAGTACATATTCTCTGGTATGAGTATAAAGACATGATGGGGTTGTGAAAAGTATAGCGACAGGGTAACGATTGGTTGGAGAAGTGGCTACAGATGTGGGCAATTTAAATGTATGGCATCGCGTTCGCGTCGAAGAAGCTCTCTAATTGGATTACACATGGTTGATGTGTTTGTGGATGTCATTGTGTCAGGCAATGAACGAGCGCCTGATCGAGATCGGGGCGAGGCGCGACATGTTCGCGGTGCAGCGGCGCGCGTTGCTCGAGGACTGCGGCCGCCTGCGCTCCGAGATACGGGAGCGGGAGCAACGCATACACCAACTTGTTAAAAGGTACCTGTTATTTTGGGAACAGTGCTCCTAAACTCGGCTTGCGGTAGCGAAGTAGATGAAACAAGACTCTCTGACCCCTTAAAAGACTTGTCGTGATGTATGCAAATACAGATGGCAGCAAGATACAACATGTAGACAATACTTCTTGTCACGTAGTAGTAGCTATGTGAAGTTTGTCGATCATTTTGATGAGTGTGATACCGGACTTCGAAATGATCAAGTTTAAACCATTAAAAAAAATACGCTTACACTCACAGCCCCACAGTAGGTATAAACCTGTGTCGTTGTTACACATACAACACATACACAAACACCCAGACCCGAAACAAATATCTGTAGGCCATACAAATATTTGTCCCGGTGCGGGGATCGAACCCGTGACCCTTCGAACCAAACGGTCATCTCACACCGCTGGACTAACCGGGTCGTCAATTACCGCACTATTACTGCTTACGTAGGCAGTGTGCAGCAGAGACAACGCTCTACGAACTAGACACTATCCGATTGTCTCTTTCCTAAGCTCGATGTGCCATATTTCTTGACGGGTACTATGCACACATAGTATAATTATTATATATGTCGCATACATTCTCCGGCCGGACATCAAATTAGTATTATCTACATGTCTTTTCCATACCGACATGTAATACGTGTTCGTGACCCTGTAGGTGGGTATGTAAAAAGAAAAAGCGCCAGGTAAAAAGAACGCTGGCGGTCAAGCTGCGCAGTAGACGATTTATCGATCTATTTGGTAGTATGATTTGCGGCGTTTTCAATCTGCCTACCAATGCACGAAACCGCAAGCAAAAGCTAGATAAAAAATAAACCAATAGGGCTAGTACTTTCGTGCGCGAGTGTACCGATGCGCGAACACATCCCTTCTACTTTCTTCCAGCGTTCTTTTTACGTGGCGCGACCTATACTCGAGTGGATCATGAAATAAATATATCTACACGGTTTGGCAAGAGAAGATAAAAGACAGCTATATTCATGTTTAGCTATATCCAACGATCCGCCCATTCTATAACACCAGCCGAGAAGAACGGGCAGGAAACTCGTACGAACCTTGATATAATTAGGATACGTGGAAGAATTATACTCCCACTCGTGGGCGGTGAATTTGTCACTCACGACGCCTCATACTGTGTAGTGGTCAAGTGAAATCCGCTCTTAATAATTTAATCTGTTTACAGATACGACATATTTATAGCATCACTTGGCAAGGACGACTCTGGGCAGCAACTGTCAGTAACATTTTTCAAGATAAAGGTGCGTTTTTGTATTTTACACATCAATGTCTCAAACACATTATACTGCAGCTTTTACTTAGGTCAAATAGTAAAAACTCAGGCTGGATTTCATCATATTACTTTAATTTTATCAAATTTAATAAAGTACGGTTTGACTAAAAAAGTCAGTTGCACCATTTGAAAATTAATAAATGAAGTCATAAATTTAACTGAGGCCTAAGGTATTATGCCTCTGTGCCGGAAATTAAAGGGCCGTACATTACCACCTCACCGGAATACGATGGTGCTGAACACTACTATTTAGTGGTAAGTAGATTAGGTAATGCGGTGGTATCTATGCCCGCGAGGTCCGTCACTGGAGTTCTGCCAGGTGGCAAACACCTTGCATGTAAAAATAAAATAAATACGCTTACACTCACACCCTCACACTACATATATAAACACGTGTCGTGGTTGCGGTATTAGAGCGATTATTATTCAACCTAAATTATTCATTCATGAAAAGACTATTAATTTTCGTAAAAGTTTGTTCCTTGAAGTGCTTAATCAAAGATATTAGATGAAGTTGTGAAGTGTATTGTCAATCTGACAATACACACGCTGTTCTATGAAAACTGCTTCAACCGTTGTAAGTCTTATCTTGGCGCGAGGTATTATTTGTATACTCTTTGGAGGTATCTACACCAATTAGGCGCGAGGCAAACACACCTGACGTCACCTGATTAGTGTTTGATCGCGCCAAAAAACGTCACAAAAATGCCGTATTATCAGTTTGTACACGAGTAAAAAGACGTGATTATATTACAAAATCCGTGATTATATTACAATTCAGATGTCCGTCGCTTTCCGTGTGTATGAGTTAGCTGGCAATACTCTCCCTGTTTTGACACGACATATTTGATAACGGACGACGTGATATCGTGTTTAACTTAAAAAAATAACAAAATTATGACCTACCGGTGATATGTAATGCTACTGAGTGATTTAGTTTGCTTTACTGTTCGGTTTTTACACCAAAACACTGAACAATTTGGCATTTTTAACGGCCTGTTTTCTCACTTTTTTATGTAATGGAAGTGGCAAACAAGCATGCAGTTCACATTGATGTTAAGTGATGACTGCAGCCTATAGACACCCACATGAAGACTAAGGTGCAAGATGCGTTACCACTCCTTAGGCTTAAGGTGTTATGCCTCTGTGGCGGAAATTACAGGGCCGTACATTACCGCCTGACCGGAACACGATAGTGCTGAACACTACCATTTAGCGGTAAGTAAATTAGGTTATGCGGTGGTGCCTACGCCCGCGAGCTACGTCACTCGAACTCTGCTGCCACCAGTAAAAACACTGAGATTGCGCTCGGCGGGCGAAAGAAATCTTTGTGCCTAATAATGATTTTTGAAATTAAAGAAAAATCTGACTTCGGGCAGGAATCGAACCTACGACTTCAGGATAGCTGGACTGGTTATCCTGAGGTCGCAGGTTCGATTCCTGCCCGAAGTCAGATTTTTCTTTCCGTTTTTCTTTAATTTCTAAAGTTCACTCGCATGTGTTATTGCGAAAAATAAATAGTACAATGATTTTTGAATTGGTATTTGAGCAGTTCGCAGCGGAGCGGGCGGAGTTGCGCGAGCGTGGCGCGGCGTTGGACGCCGACATCGGGCGGCGCGAGCGCGACGTGGCGGCGCTAGAAGCCACGCTGCGGCTCGTGCACGCCGCGCACTCACACTTCCTGCACCACATCACGCCTCTGCACGAACAGAGTCAGTTTTTTGAAGTGCTTCTTTAGCATCGTTGTGATTAGAAAGTCGATGAAACGAAAAAGCAACAGTAAAATGAGACAGACACATAGATTCATAAGTTTTTCATCACAGACACATAAGTTTAGAAGACGTAGATGCATATTGTAATATTTGTGATCTTTTTGTAGCATATAAATGGATTTTATTTTATTATTTAACGTCGGTGAAAATGAGATATACAGCATTGTACAGTGTCCCTTATAAAGGTACACAGTTTTTTCAACGTTCCACTTCTACCACATGTGAATTGCACACGTTTTTACAAGTGTAATGGCATCGCTGTTAGGCATATTGGTAGTATTAAGTAAAAAGATATTTCGTATTCGTATATAAAAAGGGTTAAAGACAGAATCAGTCAGTCAGTCATTTATATTTAAGTGGGCCTACTCCCTTAATATTGTCAGTCATTTCAAAAGAAGTCTAGTGCTCGTGGCATACTACGGTCTACGCATATATGTATAGCAATTTCTAGATATAATCTATAGAAATTTCTGCGGTTATGCTACCGTATTTGCTGAGACAATAAATCGCTGCTAATATTCACATCCACATAGTGATTTTGACATTGCCAGCGAGTCGCTATCGATTAAAGTCGCTGCCGCATGGACCAAGCTTTTATATTTTTTTTTCCTCGACCCTGCTCGTGCCGTGTTCTCAGTAACAACAAAGTGATTGTGTAAATCTTTCATTTATCTTTTTTTTTTTTTTAAACTAACCCCCTTATTTATAAACGTATTTAAGCTGAAGTGTTGCTAATCTCTCCTTTGTCTTTTTCTGTCCTGCACATTTGACAATGCAACTGACAAAGACAAAGCATAGCTAAAACGTGTCTAATGTACGTTTATGAATAAGGGGGTAAATCTACAAGGTTTCAAAATAAATATTATCATTAACTACCGGCCCGCCCCGGCCTCGCACGGGTACAATGTTACCTATCATAATAAAATGCACTCCTTAATACCTTTCTGATTATGAAAGAATTTTCATGATCGGTTCAGTATTTCCAAACATTACAAACAAACAAAGTTACAAACTTTACCTCTTTATTATATTGGTATAGATTAACCTAATTATTAATCATACAACAGCCCCAGAGATGGAGGAGCTGAATCAGCTGACAAAGCAGTACTACGAGAAGCGGGACCAGCTGAAAGAGCTCAATTCCCGGGTGACGAGCCTCGACCAGGTGATCGCGGACGTCACCACTCGCCTCACAATGCTCAACGACAAGTGCAAACAATTGACCGCTAGGGAGTAAGTTATTGTAGCAACTTATAGACATTCCTAATGAAACTAAAAAAAAGCAGGTTCTTCATAGGAACATATTATTAGTATTAACTTCTCTACTTACTTACAAGCACTGAGAAAAAAATAAATACATAAAAAAATGACATATTAGACTTCCGGCTGGAGCGATGACTGTGGTAGTGGTGATAGGTTGAAAGGGAATAATTGACTGGATATTTGTAGAGCGGAGGCAGAAAGCGAGTTGGAGAATGCCCGGGAGAGGCTGCTACGTCAAGAGAGCCGCTTGCAGAATGCTCGCGACGTCGTGCGAATGAACGCTAAGCGGGCCAAGAAGCTCATAGAAGGGGCTGACGACTGGCGCCTGTTCCAGGTAGGAGCAGCTTTATTCATTTAAGAAATTCTTTTTGCGTATGTATGTGACTAACGTTACGACACGCCAGTATTCCTCGAAGGGATAGGCAGAGGTAAATGCAGTGCATTCATTCTGTAGGTGACCTCTTAAACGGCTGGACCGATTATGACGATTTATCTGTGTGTTCAAATGGATTCGATAATGGTATAGATTCACAATTGAGATATTGTAATAAATCTTATATATAAAAATCAATTGCTGTTCGTTAGTCTCGCTAAAACTCGAGAACGGCTGGATCGATTTGGCTAATTTTGGTTTTGAATGATTTTTGGAAGTCCAGGGAAGGTTTAAAAGGTAAGAAAATATTGAAATGAAGGGAAACAGTAAAACGACAATTTTATTTTCCCATACAAATAGTCCGTATCTATCAAACTTTTGATACATTATTTAATTGTGAGGCAATAAGTTTGCTGGGTCAGCTAGTTTTATAAATATTTTCATTCAAACAATCCAGATTGTTATAACGTATTCTAAATCATTTAATTTCGTACGTCTGTCGGGTTTACTAATCAATGTATAAAAATATTTTTATTTAGCACTTCTTTTGGCAGTCTCTGTGACTGCTCATGTTTTTTTTATCGAAACTTTAATGTAAAATGTATGTGCGTGGTAATGATTATGATACCACGTGCCTGTGTTAGGCACGTGTCGTATGTCGTGATGTATTAATTACCCGAATAAATAATTGTAATCAAACCTGGTTATGCTGGCTGTAAATGATCTAAACGAAAAACTAAAGAAGCACAGTACGATACTCAGTACGGTAGCATGCTACTATGAGGCCTCGTATCCAAATAAACCACAGGTACATTGTATTCAATTGGGGTGAAAATAATAAAAAACACAACGCAGTGATAAATAACAGAACAGACTCAAGATTCAATCTTAAACTGATTTAAGAGTCCTTGTAGACCAGTCCTTCCCAAAGTGGTCCAAGTGGACCCTTTGGGGTTCATGGGAGACTCGATGGGGGTCTACGTGAATAAAATTGGCAATATGGGAATGTGATATAAATGTAGCAAGGAGGCGAGGGGGGGGAGGGGTCCACGGAATTCAGAAAATAATTGAAAGGGGTCTTCAAGTAAACATAGTTTGGGCACATCTGTTGTAGACTATACGCCCCGTATTATTGATACCGCCGCTCCTAGTACCTACAACGGTCGGACGGTTGTAGATGGCGGTGTGGGTGCGCGACTACGCGGAGGCGGCGCAGAGCTCCCTGCAGGCGCTGGGCGACGCGTGCGGGCCCGCGCCCGCCGCCGCGCCGCGCCTGGCCGCGCTGCTGGCCGCCACACACCTGGAGAAACACCTGTCGCGCCACCAGCGCCGCCTACACTTGTTCATACAGAGGTACACATAGAGCGACGCGGCCCACCGGTCGCGGCGGACCGGAGCAGAGTAGCCATAGCGTGTATTACCGATGAAAAACTGTCTGTAATTTTTTGCGGGGGGAAATGCGTGCGACACCCACGGCCACTGCAAAAATCGTCTATTACTACGAAACTCACACCTTGACTTTAACAAAATACAGAAACAATTACACGCACACATTTAAACATCTAGGCGACAGGTATAGGCTCAATTGGGCTTGTACTTTGACAGAGGGGATTTGGAGGTACATAACAATGCTCATCAATAAATATTGCACATCGAGCTTAGGAAGGAGACTTCGGCTTATTTCGGGTCTGTATAGCGTTATCTCTTTAGCACCTACCTCTTTAGTACCTATTTGACGTTTGTCGACCATTTTGATCAAGTTATGACCAATCCCGGATTATCAGTGCTTACGTAGGCAGTGTGCAACAGAGATAAAGCTTTACGAAGTCGAAACGAGGCGATCATCTCTTTCGTAGACTCGATGTGCATTATTAATTGTTGAGTACTGTACAGTGCTCATCCATAAATATTGCACATCGAGCCTATAAAAGTGACTATCGGCTAGTTTCGACTTCGTAGAGCGTTATCACACTGCCTACCTACGTAAGCATCCGTAGTCCGATATTGGTCAAAACTTGATCAAAATGGTGGACAAACGTCATATAGGTAAGGTACGAAAGAGATAACGCTCTATAGACCCGAAATAAGCCGCCGTCCAGGGGAACAGGCGGCGGGTAGTCACTAAAACAGTTCTGACGCGTCCGCCATCAGTGGTGGGGTTACAGGAACGCACTCATCCGCGACTCCGCGGCGACTGCTCGTTGCCGAGCCCTCCACAGTTTGAGCCCTTTTGCTCCAACCAACACTAGTGGCGTGTGGAACACGCGCACTTCGTCCAACTTGGGACCTTTCTCCATTCGGACAATGGACAGCTGCTGAGTCCCCCGCCACGGAAACCATCGGGAGGGACCATGACTGGTCCTGTGCCGTCTTCATCCAACGATTGCCTGCCACCTTCACCATTTCGTCCGTCTACATTGTGACGGCCCTGCCCACATTTTTGACTTCTAGTCTGCGGTTGCCACTCAAGAATCCTTATCTTATGCGGACCTGCTCATTTCTGGGGTCTATCCTTTTGCGAATATTTCCAGCCCTTTTATCTTCAAATGGAATAATACCAAGTTTAGAAATCATTAAATAATTTTGTAAATTTGGTCTAGAAACATTGTCAATGAACTTACGGCATTTTGCATATTTTAAATCAAACCTAGGTAAAGATAAAAATCTAATCACAACATTTATTCCACATTTGATATCGATCTTATTAAAATAACGTTGATAAACGAACGATATGGTATATATTTATGTCACTTATCTATGTTGTTATATTGATAGTTTATCGTTTCTCATTGAAACCAAAACAACTAAGTCATTTTAATAAAAGTATTTTAATCGACTATAATTCAGGCCTGTAATCCCCGTGGCAAGCCTGTTGACATCTTTGGGCACATTACCAAACTTCGAGATACTGGGAAACTTCCAGAAAATGGTAAAATTCTCTGATAGCCCTCGACTCGGGCATCGAACCCAGGACCCCAGTGTAGTAGTAATGGCCTACAATTTAAGGTCATTTTTAAGACCAATATTTTTTTTGCATTGGAATAGTTAAGGCCTTAGCTTATTGGCGATGGCTCCCCCTTATTACGTGTTTCTAAAGTATTGTCTAGGAACAGGGAAGCCGTCTTCTCACCACAGCATCAACTGACTGTCAGAGCTACGCCAAACGCCGCTCCCTCGCTGGCTTTCCCTTGGCTTCGCCGGTGTGGGCATAACCACGGGCTACTGAGCCATGTTCTTGTAAGGTTGGGAAGGTGTAACACAAATGAATCCACTGAATGTTGGATGAAGACTGATTTATTAATATAATAATCTACCAGTTCTTACATAGGTATGCTATAAAGGTCTATCTACACTAGTTACTAAGTACACAGATATAATTTATTTACTTACTACATCTCACCACCACCAAAAAAAATAATTGGTAAGTTATTTTTTTTTCTAATCAGTAATAATTTGTGAATGAAAAATATTTCATTCATTTGGTTGTTCAAAAACATTCATCTTTAAAAAAAATACAATTACATTGAAATAACCTAACAATATCTACCTACTTAGAACTTAATACACAACACACTTTTCTAATACAAAAATATTCCTTTAACAACACAGACAATATGAAGTAGATATACTCGTACATTATATAGAAATAGGTGGTACATATATTTTAGTTCTATTCTTATGTACTATATATTTTTTATTATCTTTAATTATTTCTACATTTGGCGAACATTCAGCAATAACTTTATATGGACCTGAATAGATACTCTGAAACTTATTTCCAGTCTCGTTCTTTAATAAAATTAAATCATTCGGCTTATATGAAACAGAATTACAATTTTTATCATACTTGACTTTTCTATTAACCTTACTAACAATTAAATTATTACGTGCCTCATTTTGCGATGTTTGCAACCTAAATTTTAACTCTAAAGGGTAACTGTCATAGTTATAAAGAGGATCTATTTGTTCTGAACGGAAGTTAGATGGTACTACACATTTTTTCCCAAAAACCAATTCGAAAGGCGTGAATTGAGTTTCCGTATGTACACACGTATTATATGAAAAACACCAAAATGGAAGCCAAGAGCTCCATGCATCAGAGTGATTTTCAGTTTGTATACGTAAATAGTTACCTAAGTGTTTGTGTGAATTCTCCAACGCACCAATACTCTGATGATGATAAGCGGTAGACTGCAACTGCTTAATTTGTAATAATGTACATACCTCTTTCATTGTTGACGATATGAACTCAGCTCCCCTATCAGTAGCTATCTCCTTCGGAATACCATACCTAAGGATAAAATTATTAACAAAGTTCCTAGCTACCTCACTTGCATTTTTTGAAAACAATGGATAGGCTTCAACATACTTGCTTAATTCGCATTGAATAGTTAAAATGTAAATGTAATTATTGTAATCTCTATCTAAAGGACCTACTATATCTAAATAAATTTTCTCAAAAGCCGTATGCGCCGTAGAGGTGATAGTCATAGGCTCTTTAATATGATGCGATGAATGTTTTTGCTTCTGACATTTGTCGCATCTTTTTACAAATGCAGTGACGTCAGCCTCTAAACCTGACCAAAAATAATATTTTTTGATATTATTGATCATCCGTCTAATACCCGCGTGGCCACTTGTGGGTAACAGATGGAAGTCATTTAATATTACACGTTGGTCATCTTTATTTTCAATCCTCTGAACGTCATTTAAAATACATAATCGTGGGCTAGTCCACTCTGCCATACTTTGTACCTCATTCAATAATTTCTGGACAAAAGTATTTTTTATAAAAAATACTTCGTCGACTTTTATTTTTCCACAAAACTTATTCAGCTCTCTCGCAAATTCACCTGGTGATAATTGCAATCGAAGGGCTGGATTAATTAAAATGCAATTTATCGAAGGTACATAACATAAACTTTTACTTTCGAACTTTATTTCATTCATATTTCTATATTTATTCAACTCATGAGTTTTTATAAATCGTAATTCAGTAAAATGCTTCGGTTTGCTATGTATTTCCACAACTCTTGGGTGATCAAGCCAATCGTCCGAAGAAATAATAGCATCTCGAGCTTGTCTAGCCTTCTGACCTCTCGTCATCACGTTAATCGCGGCATTATTAATTTCTTTTAGCTCTTCTGACATAATCCATATCCGAGACAGTGCATCCGCTGCACAATTATTTTTGCCTTTTAAATATTCAACTACAAAGTCGTATTCCTCCAAAACTAACCTAAACTTCATTAAGCGACTTGATGGATCTCGCATTCCAAATAAAGATATTAATGGTTTATGGTCCGTTTGAATTTTGAACTTACGGCCATATAAATAAGGACGAAAGTGCTTAACGGCCCATACAATGGCAAGCAGTTCCTTTTCTATTGTAGGATATCGTTTTTCAGCTTTATTTAAACTACGACTAGCGTATGCTACCGGTTTGCCATCGCTGTTACATAAAACAGCACCAACTGCATATGCAGATGCATCTGTTTGTAAAGTAAATTGGTTACTTTCGGAAAAATCAGGGTATTGTAAAACCGGATGTGAAATTATATTTTCTCTTAAAACTTCAAAAGATTTTTGACACTCGTCATCCCAGTGGAAAACAGAATTTTTCCTACACAAACTGTTCAGTGGATATGCTTTTGTAGCAAAATTTGGAATAAATTTTCGATAGTAATTTACAAAAACAACGAACCTTTTTATTTCGTCGGTACTTTTGGGTATGGGATAATTTTTTACAACACTAATTTTATCTGGATCGGGTATCACACCGTCTGCTGATACTATATTCTACATAAAGTACTTCTTTTTGTAGAAACACACATTTCTGTGGATTTAATTTTAAATTGACTTTTCGTAATCTTTGAAAAATGTCAAGCAGGTTCTTTACATGAGATTGTAAATCTCTACTGAAACACACTAAGTCATCTTGATAAACTAAACATTTCTCGTACGTCAAACCCGTCATAGCCATAGTCATCATGCGAGAAAACGAACTAGGGCTTGTTTTAAGTCCCATGGGCAGTCTAGTCATTTGGAACTGACCAGAACAAAAAGCAGTATATTTGCGACTGTCTGGACTCAACCCCACATTATAATATCCTTGATGAAGATCTAAATGTGAAAAATACATGCATCCACTCAAAGAGTCTAATATCTCGGTAATATTTGGCAAGGGAAATTTGTCGTCCTGAATCACATTATTAATTTTTCTATAGTCAATTACAAAACGCCATAATTTATTCCCATCACTATTAGATTTTTTAGGTACCAATAAAATTAGACTAGACCATTCACTTTGACATGGTTCTATTATTCCTTCTCTCAACATCCCATCAATTTGATTTTTTATTTCGTTTTTTAAAGAATGTGGTAATCTATATGGTTTTGAAAATATCGGAGAAATATCCTCTTTTAGTTTAATTTGGTGTTCATAAATATCTGTAGTTGATAACTTGTCCCCTTCCAAATAAAAAATATCTGAATATTTGGCACATACATTCTCAATAGTAGTTTTTTCCTCATTATTTAAATGTCCCAAATTCAATTTAGAAAATAAATGTTTAACACGTGATGCATCTTTCACATTTTTATCAAAATTACACACATCATACTCTTTCATGCCTTGTACGTCCAGCTTTATCTTTGATAATTTTATATCACTATCTGTCGAATTTAAAATTCGAATAGGTATTTTCCCATTTTTCGGCGTAACTAACGTGCTAGCTACAAAAATTCCTTCCTGTATTTCTTTCGAACAGACTACACAATCTTCTGTAAAATTCGTATTAATTAAATGCAACGATTCTGACCTAGCTGGTAAATTTAAGTAATTATTATCCAAATTAATCATATCTAAAACTATATGCTCATCACGATTCCATATTGATAAACTGTTATTACTAAAGTTGATAACCGATTTATATTTACTTAAAAAATCTTGTCCTAAAATTCCATGCGACTTACAAGGTAAAGTTTCAAATACATAAAATTTATGACTAATGTTTTGTCCATGCGCTGACAACTGCAAAACTACATATCCTATTGCCTGGACTTTACCACCAATACCATTTATAATAACGTTCTCCTTATAGATTGGAATGTTGAACTCGAGAACATGTTTATATTTTATCGCTGATATCGATGCGCCTGTATCTATGAGCCAATTCATTTCATGCAAGTTATCTAAAAAAAATTGTACATTGTAACTACTGTCACTAGCCAATATGGTAAACTCTTTAGTCCCGAAAAAACTGACGCTCAGACTCTTCATTTTGTAATGACGTACTCGGCTGAGGTTCTGAACTTCCAGTCAGTACACGAACATGTTCCTTCCTTCCTTTTCTATTCGCGTAAGTGTTATTTCCAAAATTACCTCGATTTAAAATCTTACCACGATGCTCGTACCTACCTCGGTGTGCGGCAAACTCTTGCTGCGGAGCTCGGCGGCTCCATTGCGTTGTGCGCCCACGCGACTGCATCCAATGCGGGGCTGCCGGGCCTCGACCACGACCCCTGCTAAATGTACCTCTCGCCTGTCTATAGTCATATTTAAAAATATTATTATTTCGCCTCATAGACATAATTTCAGCCGTCGCGGTAGGTGACGAAACATCCTCATCGACAGCAGCCTGAATCGCGTCTTTTAGATTATCAAATTTCTGTGCTGAAATTACCGTACTGATCCTGCGATTTCGCAATCCGTCACTAAATTGCCTGATAGCCTGTTTTTCGTTGACAGATTTTAAAATATCATATTTTTGATTATCCCCTTGCGATTGAGAAATCGTAAGGTCGACAAACAATGCGGCTAATTTTTTACCAAAATCATCAATAGACAACTCATTCTGCCTGGAATTCAAAAGTTGTTTATGCAATGAACATGCGGACTTTTTCGGTAAAAGAATTTTCCTCATATCATTTAAAAGTTCAGATACAGTTGCATAATTCGTCGCTAATTGTAATTTGGCACCTTGAGACAATCTACTCTTTAAAATAAAAGAAATCAAGTGTGTTTGCGACTCTGAATCAATCACAGAACTATAATAGTCTATCCCGTCAATTAATTGTCTCGTATTACTGACTTCATCAGTCATAACTGGCAATAAGCTCAGAGCTACTTTCAGGTCAAATTTATCCATATTTAATACACAGGTAGAAGCATCTATACGCTGACACAAAAAACACACCTCCTTATACAAATTGCTAATATACTCACAGTATTTATTTATTATAATTGCTTCCTCTTTATTTATTTTTCCTATTTTTCTTATATTATCTACACAAACATTATATTTCTGAATAATAGACTTAGCCTCATTTAATTTCTTTTCTAACACCTGACCTTGTCTTCGAGAAGGACCTATTTTGATTAAATACCTTTTAATTTGCAACAATTCATCACATAACAGCTTTAAATCTTCTGCCATAGGTCATTAAGAAAAAGTACCACATATGTATAATAATAATAATTTGTATTGTAAAAACAAAAATCTAAACCATATTGATAATTATATTATTAAGCTGCTATATTTATCTACGTTTCTACCTAACTCATAGTATCTATTTATTTACGTACCTATTTACTTTTGTGTACCATATTTATCCTTTGTCTTTTCACCACACAAAAATCCGCGCAATTTATTTAATTTTATCACATAGCAGTCTCTTCACGCTTCAACTCTGGAGATATCTGGAGACGGCGCATATACGATCTCCTGTTAGCATGTTCCTGGAATTCCTGGCGGATCCAACGGATGTGGCATTTTCGATATATTCGAATTATGATGTAGAGCACAACCAGCGAAACACAAAGTAGAATAACTGCCATCAATATATTGCTGGTAGACAGATGGAATTTTAACTGCTCGATGGAGGCCGTATTAGCACCACTGGCAGCGTTTTGGTTGAGGAAAACTCTTCATTACGTTGATTAGATTGGCACATTCCTCCTTCACAGTGCGTAGCAACAGCAACAAATATTTGACTCCATTAAACAAAAAATCTCATCTTCATAGTAACAGTATGCTGCAGTTCAATATTGTATTTGAATTCCTTTCCTTATTTGGCGCTCTGGTGGTGTCGAATTCGAGCGGTCGCCGTCGCGGCGATGCCTTTCGGCAGGGTCGCCATGTAAGGTTGGGAAGGTGTAACACAAATGAATCCACTGAATGTTGGATGAAGACTGATTTATTAATATAATAATCTACCAGTTCTTACATAGGTATGCTATAAAGGTCTATCTACACTAGTTACTAAGTACACAGATATAATTTATTTACTTACTACATCTCATTCTCGCCATGACAAGGTGGAACCTTGGAACCTTGTCATGGCTTGGTTTTTACCTCTGTGATAGTTAATAATAATAATAAATAATAATGGCAACCCATTATACGTCCCACTGCTGGGCACGAGTCTCTCCCCTTCTTGGGAGGAGGCCTGGAGCTTACTCCACCACGCTGCTCCAATGCGGGTTGGTGGATAAAAGGATTAGTGGCCAACCCGTTGTCGGATGTTTTAAAACCGCCCATAAGGCCTCCGACAAGGTTTAACGACTGCTATTTGTCTATAGCAACTGGGACCGAAACCGTAACGTGCCCTCCGAAGCACGGAAACGCGCATTTTTATTTGCCACTAGCAGTCATCCATCACATACCCGACCGCGCCCGTATCGCTTACCGAGTAGATCGCTTCCGATCTACACCAGCCGCTGGGCCATGCGCTCTTCTTGATAGTTACCTATTACCGAAGATTTTCCTTTAAAAAAAAATATTTTTCATTTTAACCAGTGTCAGTTACAGGCGGAATTTTTGGATAATCGACAAATAATGTAATTAATTGTAAGCGGCGAATCTACTTCAGTGTTCATAATTGAAACATATATTTTTTGTTACAGAATGAAATCGGACACAGGTGTAGCTATATCGAAAGATGGTCCTGTAGAATTGGATGGTAATGTCTCCATCAAAAAATACGAATTAAAATGATAAAAAATATTATTAGATACAGAACGTTATGTCTTGAAAGAAAAGATCAATCTGATCAATTGTTAGTAAATTAATACTGTAGCCTATAGATATTAAAACTAAAGGTACCAATGCAGATACGGCACAAATTTCCCTTTATCTATTTGGGCCGGTAGGTATCGCATATCAAAACGCTACAAAAGAAACGTTTTCACATCGTTCTGTACCAGTACTATCAAGTATTATGTATCTGTGTTCATACCTTTCATTGGCGAAATTACTACTCATTATTGTAAAACATACATACAGTGCTCATCAAGAAATAATGCACATCGACCCTATGAAAGTGACAATTCTAGTTTCTAGTTTCGGCTAGTTCTTGACTTCGAGATCCGTCGACGCACTGAGTTAGATGTTAAGCGCGAAGAACTGAAATTGCGACCACCAGCGGCAGTCTTTTGTAATTACGAGAATGGTGTTCTCAATGGTGTTGTCAATAAAGGCGGTTATGTCAGTCACATGCTCATGAGAGATGCCAATAATGGAAAAAAAACGGTCGCCGTAGCCGAAAGCGGCTAGGAAGATATTATTATTATTATCTCTGCTGCACACTGCCTACATAAGCATCCGTAGTCCGGTATTGGTCAAAACTTGATCAAAATGGTTGACAAACGTCAAATAGGTAAAATGCGGAAGAGATAACGCTCTACAGATCCGAAATAAGCCGACGTCTCTTCCTGAGGTCGATGTGCATTATTTCTTGTTATATACTGTACAAGTAGATATAATATTCCATAATTGCTTACGGTGTTGTAAGAAAAAAAGGGGAAAAAATAGAAAATTAACTTAAAATAATATTTAATATGGAATCTTAATTACAGAAACAGTGTTCTCAAGTTCTTCGGAGTCCATCAAGAGTGGTGCGAGTGCAACTAGTGGTTTTTCCAAACGTCTGTCCGCCTTCCGTAAAACAATAGCCACCAGAGTACAGGAGCCTGCTGTAAGTCTCCATACTATTTTTATGTAATGAAGGTGGCAAACAAGCGTGCAGTTCACATTGATGTTAAGTGATGACTGCAGCCTATAGACATTTACACACAGACCAGAGGTAGAAATGCAGATGAGATGAGACCCCTGAGATCTAACATGTTGTTTCTGTGATAGTTATTACGCGGCTATACATTACCGTTTGCCAAATATCTTGCTGCAACCCAGCTAAAGGTTTTTTTTTTATTTACGGCATCGCTTTTTATGCATATTGCCAGTGTCAAGTAAAACGATATTTCGTATTCCTAATAAGCAACGTAAAAGTCAGAGGCAGTCAGTCAATTTATCAGTCCGTCAGTCAGAGTCACAGTCAATAATTCGAGTAAAGCGATGGCTACTTTACCAGAACATTTACAATGAAGTTTTGGAGGCAACCCGAAAGAACGTGTTTTCACACTGTTATTCTATTTCACTATACACGAGGACTGTTATAAGCCTATATCAAACAAAATGCCACCAACTTTATTTAATATAACTCAAAAATACACCAAGAAAATGAAATAAAATAATAGCACCACACGCATCTTTCAAGCTTCCCGCCAAAACTCCCCAGCTAAAGGTTAATATTTGTTAAAGTTAATGTTAGATTTGACATCTTTGTCTGACTTAAAACATAACATTAAGTTTAACAAATATTTTGGTGCAACCGAACCTTGAAGTCATAAAGTCAATTATCTAAAATAGCGGGTAGATCGGTCTTTACATAATGTCAATGTTCTAATATTTTTTTTTATTTCAGTTATACGATGAGATCCCTGATCCTGGTAAGCTACCCAACCGATGTTTTGTTGAGGGCGTACGTGAAAATATCCTAAATTTTGTAATTTTGCGGGAAAAATTAAATCCCTATTACTATTACTTATTTTGGACCCCACGCATCCCACGTATTGAAATTTCCGATAATTTGCCAATCACCTTGCATAAAAAACTCGTTGACTGTAGTAAATATTTATCGGAATATTATATTTCAGGGCGCCGGTCGACGATGTCATTGCGCGTGGTGACGCTGGGATTGGAACAATCTACCAGTCTGTTGCCTAGCCCATCTTCTACAAAGTCACGAAAATCTTGATAATCTGGTAAACGTATTCACTTCCTTGTTTGTATGCCTGATTTTTTTTATTTCATACATTATTTTTTAACAATTAACAAGAAATTAATAGAGATTGTAGCAAAATCTAATGTGTCATTTGATCTACTGGTGCAAAGTTTTCCAATATTATAAATTTAAAAAAATCGAGACAGACTTTCATAGCTCACTTATATCATTTAGCCTTTTTTTACTGGTGGTAGAGTTCCAGTGACGGAGCTCGCGGGCTTAGGCACCACCGCATTACCTAATATACTTGCCGCTAAATGGTAGTGTTCAGCACTATCGTGTTTCGGTCAGGTGGTAATGTACGGCCCTGTAATTTCCGGCTCAGAGGCATAACACCTTAGGCAGAGAATATGTAATAATACTACGTATCGAATGGACACTTCGACGTCCCGCCCGATATCCCCGCCTCACCCAACCTCCTCCCCTCTTATTGGCGACGTTTGGTATTCTTTACGTGCAACGTACACAGGTGCATTGTGTGCTGTGTCCGTGTCGCTGATTGATGTCTGTGTAATAGACACCAAATTAATTTAGTTATTAAAATTTAGTTTGTATGGAATTTTGGCAAAGTGTTCGCGGTGTGCCTTAGGCCTCAAGAGTGGTAACGCATCTGCATTTTGACCTTGGTCTTTATGGTGGTGGGTGTCTATTGGCTGCAGTCATCACTTAACATCAATGTGAACTGCAAGCTTGTTTTCCACTTCCATAACAAATTTTAAAAAATCTAACTTATGTCAATTCGAAATGAGACGAAACAAACTTTCATCAAATGTTGATCATTGATGAAAGACGCCCTGTTTTGGCTGGGGTGAACTGAACCAACGTAGTTATATGATTTCCATGTGCTAATATGCCTACATGGTAAATGGTTTTTTCTACACTCTTCACTCTGTTCTACGACCCTCTAAAGGCCTTACCTTTTCTTTTGCCTTGTTGGGGGTTAACATTGTTTTAGTAATTTAGTTAAATACTCGGTTACAATTATTTAACTGTACACGTTTGGTATTGATAAAATAAATTCAGAATTGTGTTCGCGATAATTACGCATTAACAGCATATTTATTTAAATACAAATCCTATCGGTAAGGAAGCAGTAGTATATTTCAAGTGTTGTAATGCAGTTTAATGATTAATGTAACTGATGAAACGTTCAATTGCTTCATACCTTGTCACGTTTCTTGCTTTAATACTAAGTCCGTCAAGTTGTAAAATTGATATTACGCACCTTTAGAATTGAAGTGGCACATCTCAAAAAATTAAGAAAATGACTTTTATACATCAAACGACTTAAAAACATGTAATCTATCAAATTATTAATAACTTAATAGTAGTTATTAATAGTTAAACATATCATCTATCAAATAATTTGATAGTAGTAATTAATAGTTTAACATGTAATCTATCAAATTATGCCGTAAATTTTATATATTACATGTTTTTAAGTCGTTTGATGTGTATGTGATATTCTTGATTTATTGAGATATGCCACCTCAATTCTAAAGGTGCGATTACATTACCGCAGTTTACTATTCGCTTAAAGAGATTTTGAAAAGAAAAATACGAGTGTGCTTTAGACCACACAACTGAACATCCCTTTCAACATGCGACCTCCCTCCCGCCACATTCGCCCGATTTTTCGTCGCGTCACGTACCTATTCACCAGCTTACTCCCCGTGTCAAGCGTGCGTAAAAATGTTTTACGAAAATGGAATGAAAAACTTGGCTTCGAGCCTTAAGGCCCCACCCGACTGTAGAATTTATTTTCCACATTTTATTCCAACGCCTTGAGATGGCGGTAAATATGTGTGTTGCATCTAGTGGTATCTAGCCGCAATACGACGAACGGGTCCTAGGTACGACCCGGGTCGGGGACTATCAGATAAATAGGTTTTAAATTATCCTTTTTCTCTGGTGCTATGGGGATTTTCCCAGTGCTACCCTCGAAGTTTGATTATGTATTTGTAATATTTTTAATTTTTTTATAATTTTCGGAATAACATATGCGAGTTAATTTAGAAATTAGAGAAAAAATGGAAAGAAGAATTTGAGTTCAGGCAGGAATCGAACCTGCCACCCTAGGATAACCAGTCCAGTGTCTTTACCACTAAGCTACCGAAGTCTAATAAATAATTATGTATGGCGGATGTCATTTAAGTGTGGTATAAAATGGTCAACTTTTCAACCTCTAGGTGGACGGCAGACTGCAGCAGCCTCCTTCCTGCATCCTATTGACTTGAAGGTAGAAACACTTATCACAATACCTAATCCACCTGTCGCTAATTGGTATAAATCAGAGATTCCCAAACTATCTTGTAGACCCTTTACAATTTTTTCTGGTTTCTGTGGACCCCCGTCCTTGCTTCATTTATATCACATTCCCATATTTCCAATTTTTATTCACGCCTACGTAGACTCCTATCGAGTCTCCCATGGACCACTTTGGGAATCACTGGTATGATGTAAGTAAATTGGTACTATCAGTGTATGTGTTGAGATCCATTATCGTGGACCCCCATTTTCATTACATGCACCCCCAATTTTTTTTTTCTCTGACGCAGACCCCTTTCACATTGTCATAGACCCCCAGGGGTCGATATAGACCACTTTGGGAATCACTGGTATAAATGATACTGTTTTACTCAAGATTACGATTGTTGGCCCCCATAAGCGCCACTTTTGTATTCCTGTTTCCCAGTAATTACGGCACGGAGACCAAAAATGTTGGGTCCAAGGAGTGGTAACGCATTTTTATGTCCGCAGACTAATTCAATAACCGTCAATGTGATATGCTTGCTTCTTTTTGTAACAAGATATTAATTACGTTTTAATTATAGGTAATTGCATGTCCATACAGCTGGTGAATGGTTTCTGTTGCCGGTCTAGTAGTTACCATTTCGGCCGTTGGATGATTTCTAGTTTTTAAAAATTATTATTACAAAAAGTACAGGCAAGATAAATAAATATTATCTTTTAAATGTCTATTCAATCGCAATTTAAAGATTTTTCCTATGCTTTTTGAAATAACAATAATTAAAACTAGACATCATCCACATTGCCAATATTTCGTTTTGAAATTCGATAGTAGTACAAAGTTCTAGATATTCTACGAGATTGTAATGTTCTAATGATGAGAATGTAATTTTATAAAAGTAAAGAATTTGTACTTGCCTTTAAATTAATAACTTACAATGACTTACGTGATTAGCTTTTCTCTAATATTATTATAAGAATTGCGAACAAATGATATTTTTACATTTAAAAGTTTTCTAAAGGTACAATATCGAACAAGAAATATTGAAGAGAATAAGGAGACTTCGGCTTATTTCGGGCCTGTAGAGCGTTCTCTTTCGCACCTCACATAGATGACGTTGGGCGACCATTTTGATCAAGTTTTGACCATTACCGGCCCATCAGGGCTTACGTAGGCAGTGTGCAGCAGAGCTCTACAAGGTCGAATCTAGCCGATTGTCTCTTTCGCAGGCTCGATATGCAATATTTATTATTGAATTCTGTAGATATTTATAATTGTCGCACTAATTATTTTACGGTGTATGCAGAGTGCATGGATTGCCTAAGAGCATGAATTGAAATTCCAGATTCCTTCCTACGAAGATTGAGGCAATAATTAATGTACTTGGCACTTTCATATTTCGTATTTTATTCGATCTATTTAGCGAATAAATATATTATACCACTTTACAATTTGGTTTTAATTTAAACATCCTTCACATTATAATTGATTAAAAAAATACCGACTTCACAAAACACCACTAAAAAGTGAACATACTTAAACCCTATCGAAATACCCTGGTCGAATAATGTACGCTATTCAACCGAAAAATTAATATTAAAAACCCCGCCAAGTGCGAGTCGAACTCGCGTTCACAGGCTCCCGTACAATTAGTGAACATCAGAATGACTTTACAAAATGAGATCACTCTTAGAATATCGTCGACTAGTAGCGTGTAGTAGGTACCTATTATGATAGACGCTGCGGAATATGATTAAGAATTTGTTCGGTCATCCTGAGAAAGTATTAAATTATTATATCTCTGTTGACATCATTGAATTTTGTATAGGTCCTACCTACCATAGATTAGCAATTGAATCATTTGGCCGAGATCAAAAATCGAATATCCTATCCTTTGTAACTTAGGTGGCAACGCATCTTGAGCTCTGGTTTTCGTGTATATGTCTAACTAGAAGCTGCAGAAGTTCAAGTGAACTGCAGGCTTGTTTGCTGCAACCTTTGTTAACATAAAAAAAAGGCAGCCTCCAGTAGGGTCGAACTGGACTGAAAGGATCCGGGTGGCTCCTTACACACCCGGGGACAACCCGGGGCATAAGAGTAGATAGTGAACCCGGGGCCTAAGAGTAGGTAGTGGACCCGGGGCAAGACAAATGCTTACGGCATACCTAGCAAGACAGATCACTCAGATCAGGGGTGCTACCGCCTATCGAAATTGCTGTTGGCATAGTCATTGTTGTCAAATTTTCATATCGATTTGTAGCTCCTTTAAAAGTAGTAGTGATAATCTGATTGATGTTCTCGCTTTAGTGGGTGATAAACAAGCGATAATGGTAGATTATTTCCATTATTGTTATTTAGTTAAAGTAAAAATCGACTTTAAAATTTGACAGCAATGACAATGACGACAGCAATGTCGATAGGCGGTCGCACCCCAGGTGGCCGACCGCTAACTCTAATGCTTTCTTTTAGGACGTCGTTATTTTGTCAGATTCGTACCGCCTATTAAAACATTTTGCTCTAAAATCCCTCAGGTCACCAGAAAAATATGACAATTGATTTCTTATTGTTCTCGGACCCAATCGGGTCCATTGCGGCTTCAGGCATTAAGTAGGTATATACCTGCGGACGAAAACACTTCCAGGAAAAAGTTAGGCGGTACGAAACTACGAAACTGACAAGATGATGTCATAATCGAAAGCTAAACAAAAGCATTAGAGATACGCGGTCGGCCCCCTGTAGAGGCCTGGGGCTCGGCTAGCGAACACCGCCTCGTGCATATGGTTAGTCCGACGCTGGTCTCGAGCTATTTCCTTTATGGAAGCACAGGCACAGAACAGTATACTCACAAGGACAGCGCAAGTCAACAAGTCCCTATGGTAAGCATCCTATAGTTAATCAAACGGATTATTACAAGACAATATCAGGCGAAGCAATAAAATACTTAAGCCATTTTAGTCGTTTATTACAACAATTCAAAATTATTTGTATTATGGAAATTTACAGCACACACTGTCTTTTAAAATAATGACAACATTGTGACTGTTGGCAAGAAAATAATTACCATTAGTTTATAAAAAATCTCTTCAGGTGGGCTTTTAAACATTATTGTCAGATATAATAGTTGCATGCTTACAATCTGTAGTTATCACGTTAGCAGCACAGTACTCATTCACTTGCTCTAGTAGTAGTGGTCATGTCTACATACACTATGTGCTAAAAGAGAACTTGCATTATTTCCAAGCATAAGTGGGTACATTCTCTAAAGTGCTTTTAATAGGACATTTTTTATACTAAACATTCCCATCACACAAACTACAAATAAGAAATTTTGAAGGCACAAGAACTTTAGATGTGATTAGGTTGATGTCATGATTGCCTACAAAGGCTTCAGTGATGTGCCTATTAAACACTATTCTACATGCAATTTGTGTTTTATTTGTATCTTGTCTATAATTTACTCAGTGGCGGACTAAGGAGGGGGGGATGGGTGGTCCGTTATGGGACTCCGGTACTGGGACTCCCACAGGTCGACTGAGCCAGGGAGCCCATGGAGGGAAATGTCATTTTTTGTCTTGATAAGTATTTTATATGTCTTACCAAATGGTGGGTAAAGACGTGATTTTTTTTAGCTGTAACTGGCCTACTCTGACTACATGGCCCATACTGGGGCCTCCAAATACCGCCCCGGGCCTCTGATGACCTTAGTCCGCCACTGCATTTACTACAGTCATTGTCACCATATAAAATGAAATTAAAATAAGCTGTTTCTACTGAATATATCAGGAACTGTAAGTATTAAATTTCGTCAATTTTAGTTCATAGGCCAACAACCAAGGATTAAGGCCATTATACAAGGGTGCCTCTTATGCTATAAAATTGTCTATCTGTGAATTATATCAGTATCTAAAACATAATAATTTATAAATAGACATGCTAAGGAACTTATTTTTAAATAAATAACACAATACATACAAAATTAAAATATACAAATTCCATCATGGACGCAACTCGTAAATGAGCAATTCGAAATGTCCTTTTTTACACAGTTTTATTGCTCACTCAATTAATCCCTATTATGAAATCAAATATTACCATTTAATAACATGTCTTTGAATTTAATGGAACATAGTAATTTTTAATAAATAATTTAAACAATAAAATTAAAGTAGATCTGCAACATATTTAATGTCTGATTAACATTTTTTTTTTCATTCTAACACTGTTTTTAAGAACAAAAACTACTGTCATATGACAGCTCACCACAAAATATACACCTACTGTCAATAATCTACTCAACAAACAGGACATAGTGGCTGGAATAAGAGCTCCCCAAGCCGAACAACATAGGTATCTCAATTGTGACAAGACCATGTGTGGCCCTATAATGCTTGCCCCAAACTGAATGCTGTGCCCGACCACACACACTTTTTGCTTCACGTCGCCAAATTGGCCTCTCACTTATTTCAAACAGTGTTAGAATATCAAAGCGTCATAAGTCAGGGAATCGGAGAGGATCCTCAACGTAATCTTCGGGTATTATAAAAAGATTAGGTGCTATGTCATCGCGGAAATCAAACTTCTGAAATGTTATCTTAGCTGTGACTGTAGGTAAAATCGGTATATCAATTTTCACAGGAAATCCCTTGGGTAACTTCATAGCAACGAATTGACGCAATTTCGCAAAATGTTTAAATGGTGCAATAACTTCTAATACATTCAAAAGCATGTCTACACTGAGGGGAAAGTCATCACTCATAGCAATAGTGGCTCGGAAATTCCTTGAAGATTCTTTATAGACCAGATCCCTTCCCAAGCTGGGATATTGTCCAGGAGGAGATGATATGTATGACTCATAGTCGATGCTGGTTTCAGGGGGTGGGTTCAGAGAGGCACGTCGAGCTGGCTCACCATTAGTGTCTAATGACTGCGCATTTCCTTTTGTTAAACTTTCAATAATAGCCTTATTTTTCTGCAAGTCATCTGTAGATAAATGCTCCCGTCTCTTTCGTGATTCCAAAACTAGCCCAGTTATTGTATAAATGTCACTGCGATATAGGCCTGCTACTGTCTCCTTTCGGTCCTCGCGGAATATCCACCCAGACTGTGCTCTACAGAAGAGAATACCTTTAGTGGACATCTGAGCCGCTAAGATATCACTGGACATGAGGATATCAACTTCATCTTCTATTTCATTTTCAGTTTCCTCGTAACGCACCCTCTGGTAAACTTTAGCTTTGTTGTCGAGCACAGTGAGGCTTTCACTGGGAGGTTTCTCACCTTGAAATATAAAAGATATGTCACCTCTTTCCCACTTCATATCAGTGAAGTCCACTAAAGTGGTGTCCAACCTGATACCGGACCCAGACTTGTATATTTTGCACACATCAGAGGGTAATATCCTAGACACCAAAGGCACCCACGAATGGAAATCCCATTTAAGTTCCATGTAGAAGTCTTGAATTTGAGCTAGAGCTCGTATAAGGTCGGGTCTCCGTCGCTCCATCTGTTCGCGGGCTTGCTGTTTAAGTTTGCGCACGAGGGACGAGATAGTTTGTCGGTCGCCATAGCTAATGGCCTCAGCGAGCGGGGACCAGCCGGCCAGATTCTTAACTTTGACCGGGGCGCCGTGCGCTAGCAGCAACTGCACGCACTCCTTTCGGCCCAGCATGACGGCCAGGTGCAGCGCCGAGTTGCCGTGCTTGTCCTTGCGCGTTACATCGTTGAACCGCAACAGCGACGACAGCTTGCGCACGTCCCCGACGAACACACACTCGTGAAGAGGATAGCTCTCTTCCTCGTCATTCGTGATTGAGTTCGACATCTCGTCCGCGCTGATTTTCTTAACTCATCACTTTCAATTATTAATCATCACGAAACGATATTAAAGAACTAATCATCTAATCACAAAGATAAGATTACAGTCCCACTAAAATCAGCTCCACATCATTCTCGTTAACGCGCATAGATTTCAGGAGTCATTGCGTTTTCTTATTTTTTTTCCAAAACGAAGTAATTATTTAGAAGTGATTCCGGGGCACATTCATTTTATTTTGTTAAACCTAACGATAAAATCGAATAAATTTACATAGAAACTGGCCGAGATAATTGACAAATGACAATTTGACTCAATTCAATTTTTCCAATTTAGTGTTGTTGCAATAGTAATAGTCTATCGATAGTATTGTGAACTATCGTGACCTCGAAAAAATAGTCGATAGTGCGATAGTACTATCGAAAATAATATCGCCATGCTGCAATACTATCGATAGTATCGATAGTTTCGATAGTTGCGCTATCGATAGTTTAGCAACACTGGTCTCCAATTTGACAATTGTCTATTGTCTATTGACATTTTGGTTCGCGGTTCGGTCCAGTCTGTGGTTTTGCATCAATTTAATGGGCATATCTTTTCTTTTTGTTGTTGGTCTGTGGGCATGTCTCTCCGTACTATGGAGAATAAAACGCTCCTTCGTTTTTTGTAACTGATATGTATGACAATTCAAAAAGTGTCCAGTAAAGAGTATACCTACCGCTGCAAATAACGTTTAAACAGGTGTCTGCCACAATAGCGCTAGCGCTCAAAAACTACTATATCTATACTACTATAACTATAACTCCGTGACGTAACATCCGTTATTTTGATATTATGTACCTACAGTCGATCTTTAATATTCTTTTTGATTAATTATGCCGAGATATGGTGCAAGCACGTTATCTTATTTTGCTCTGAAAATATACTATGAACGAATGAAAGGTATTAGTTTTTTTTCTCATCATGGTCAAGTTGTTATGGTAATTCCTAAAAAAATCATAGTGAATCATGAATCATTATCATTTCTCACGCTTTTGAGAATATTTTTAACTCGTTGGAAACAAAGCCTTAGGGGGCCTATTCGGCTTTCGCAAAAAGCGCACTGGACTAGTGAGCAGTTTAATATAGGCGAGATAAAGCCGAAAACTAGTTTTATTTCAATACGTGAGCAGTGCTCGATTTTTCGGTTTCTCATGCTGTGCTACGATCACTGTTATGTTATTTTATTAATTAATAAACACAAAGGTCTTATTTAATAATAACACACTACGGCACGCATAGACAGTCAGCATTATTATAGCCTTGTACACTTGCACCGCGTCTCTAATGTTTTTTAATATACACTCCGTAGCACCACATTTGGGGTCCGACTCAAAATTATCTTAACTACTTGGTTTTTAAGCCCCGCGATTTCTTTCGCGTGTACTTTTGATCATTACAAATTATAACCTTTAAGTTATTCAAATGTATAACCTATTATACTGTAAAATTTAATCCAAATCCGTCCATCCGAGTAACAAACATCTGATTATGGATTTACTTTACTTACTTATTTTACTTTCGCATTTATTATATTAGTATAGATTTATGCCTGTTGACCAAAATTTATGAGCGCTGTTGTTTTGTTGTAAACAAAAATATCTATTGAACGTTGAGTCGTACGACCTAGCTTATAACGTATAATTTTGTGTCACAGCTCGGGCTTCACCAAAGCGTTGACAAAACTAGAGGAGAGCCGATGTATTCACTTGCACACTTATTGTAATCAGCCAAATTAATTTTGTTAATTAAACCTTACCCCTCCTTTTTTATTTCAGCGGATATGGTTAAATAAAGAGCAGAACCATACAAGCAGTAGGTGGCACGAAGCTTAACTCTCAAGTTCTCAACTCATATTTCTGCTTCAGTCATGCATTCTACCGGCTGAGTATCTCCATCACCTCTCTTTTTCTCACCGTACAAATTCCTCATGTCTCCGCTTTGGTAGAGTCCAGGCTAGCATGGTTCGACTGCAAAAAAATAGAATATTAAAGCCTGCTCGGTTGTGGTCATAGAGGCTCCCATAGGAGTAATTTAGACGTTTTTGATAACTGTAAAAGAATTCTGTACCTTACAGAAACTAGATAACTAATAAAAAAAATCTGGATGCAAGTTCCGAATAATTCCTCTCGCGCGTACACTTTAGCTTTTTCAAAATGCTAACAGTTAATTTTTAGGGTTTCCGTAGCAAACAAAGAACCTTTATAGTTTCGCTATGTCTGTCTGTCTGTCTGTCCGTCCGCGGTTTAGCGCAACAACTATTGGTACTAGATACTTAAAATTTGGTACAAAAATACCTACATCTTAATCACGCCGACAAGAAAGTAGAGAAAAAAGTTAAAAAAAAAATTTTTTTTGGGCCCCCACCCATACCCATACATGAAAAGCGCGGACATTTTTTTTTCCGTTTTCTATATAGTGTGAGATATCGTTGGATAGGTATTTCATAAATGTTAGGTATGTGCTAATATCATTTTTCGATTTAGTTAACTGTTCGTGACTTAGCTTTAAAGTGTCAATTTTCGTTGGAGGCAAGTGTCCAGGGGCGGTTTAACCTATAGCGCAGGGTGTGCATTGCACACGGGTGCCGTGGAGCTCCATGAGACAGCTAAGAGGCCCATCATCATCTTGGACCATCATGGTCAGGCCTAGGGGGCACCAGGGTTTCATTGCACACGGGCGCTACACGAGCTAGAGCCGCCCCTGCAAGTGTCTCCCTCTTTACCAACTAAACGGTTGTTGTTAGAAATTCAAACGTTACGGCAATAGTATATAACGAAATTAAAAGGAAAACTATCATACTTAAGTTGGCTTTACTAGTTTGCGAGTAATAGTCGACCAAATGTAATTCACTTGAAAATTTTGAACCACTCCATGTAAATATGTATTTATTTTTTTCATTACAATATTCAAATCTAAAAACTACGGAACCCTACACTGCGCGTGGCCTAACACGCACTTGACCGGATTTTTAAAGTAATTAACTGCCTTCTTAAAATAAACAATTGAGTTCCTTTACAACCTGAGTGTACTTTTCTAATTCTTAGAGGTAAATAAATAGTTAGGAAAGTAGGTATATCCTGTATATTACACAATATTATTCGACAATATTTAATCAGCATTTCGAAAAACAGTGGACACTTGAAAAAAACATGATGATTAGCCTTATTATATCGAATCTACAAGAATAACTAATCATACTAATCAATTGCCTCAGTAGCCTATTGGTAGCAAGCCACTAATACTACGCTGGGGTCCTGAGTTTGATTCCTGGGTCGGTGGCTATCAGAGATACGGTGTAAAATCTCTGGTTCTATTGGGATTTTTCCATTTTCTGGAAATTTTCCAGTACCTCGGAGTTTGGTAATGTGCCTGGAGCTCTCAAAAGCCCACCTATTACATGGGCCTAAACGTAACCGGCGGATCGTGGGTGTTTGCATGTATGCTTGAATGCATCACGATCTATGAAAAACGTACTTGGAAAATGGAATCCTACATTGCGCGTGGCCCGACATGCACTTGCCCGATTTTTTCATAACTATGGATGATGTCATTTGTTATTTGTCTCCCTTAAATGAACTTGAAGAATGAGAGTTCATGAAGTATGAAGTAGACTAAGAGATTTTGATTTTAACAAGTAGATATGGTACCTACACTGCACTAAGACAGTTACTAAGATGTTATTACAAATTGATTCTGTTTAAACCTTACTTATTTCAGTATCCAAATCCAAATCCGCCTCCACCGAGTAGCATCAATAATAGGATAGGGTACAGTATGTCTTTATCGTCATCATTATCCCTTATGAAAACTGGAGGTGGTGCATACATTTGGGGTCCATAATTACCAGGCGCTCCTCCACATCCATTTTGACAAGACACTGAACAAACCTGGAACAGAATAATAATATTTTCTTTAAAATTAAATATATTATGAAATATTCGAAAATAAACACATTAATAATTAGCCTACGTACTGTCATAACTAAAACTAAGCACACGAAAAGGAATATAGATCGTGAAAACATGTTGCTTGTGTCTTATATTTTTTTTAAATGAGAGAAGATTAAAATTATTTAGTTTATATACTATAAAAACCAAACATTTTCAGCTTAGTTTGTAATACTTTCCAAATATTTGCTTATGCATTATCAGTTTAATACAATGGACCAAGCACGTTCGTACCTTACATTCAAATACGATAGTTACGAAAGTTTCTTCGAATGGATAAATCGGTTTATTTTTTATAATTATTCGATGGAAACTTGTGTTTTCGTTAAATGAATGGAATATGAAAATATTAGCAGGGAATTTGCTTGATTTAACTATATACTTATACTTATTTGTATTTTAGTGCGTTGCATAATATCCACGTGCGATATTAGCGCACTGAATAGCAGATCAGCTCAGTAAGTTTAACAATGTAGGGGAGGATTCATTAACTAAATGTATTGTATACTAATGGTATAAGCAAAGCTATCCTTGAAAGTTCTCTTATTTCTCGCTAACTGTGCCTGCGACTTCGTTCGCGTGGAATGGTGACTTTAAGCAGCATTTTTTGGATATAACTTTTGTTTAATTTGGATCATAAACACATATGGATAGTTAAAAAAAAATTGTTTACACCAGCAATGCCACAAACGCCACTAACTTCACCAACGCCTCCAACGCCACTAACGCTACCAATGCCTATGTAAACCGCATTCAACTCTGTTCAAAAGTTTTGAAGTAAGTACCTAGGCAGGTGCTTAAAGTAAATTTTCAATTGACCGTAATTTCTTTTTTCCTTAACCGATTTTGACGCAACAAGTTTTGACAACGCTCCTAATCAGGGCTGTAGCTAAGGTGGGCATTGTGGGATAATGCCCTACCTTGAAATCACAATCACCATGTCCTGCCTTAAAACTACCAAAGACTAACATAAATTATTATTATTTTAAATACATTTTTTGTTCATAGTTTGAAAACAAATGTAGCTGTAGGTAACTATTGAAACTCCTCCGAATAGGGTTTGCTGAGGATTCCTCTTCCTCTTCCTCATAATGAGGAAGTCCCGCAATATTTTGGGATTCCCAACCGTTTACGCATCCTCAAAAATTAAAATAAAAAATTCCTCTTCCGCTACCGCTTCCTCAAACTTTAAGAGGAATTTATGAGGAATTTTGTTGCGCATGCGCGTCGTGTATCGATGGCAACGCACACGCCGCAGCACGGTGCCAGGCCGAACAGGCGAGCGAGACCTTCCCACCCGCCACCGGCGCTGTTCCTTGATTGTTTGTTTTAATTTTATTGACATACATTATTTTGTTTATACGCGTACTCAACTTAAAAAATCGAAATATTCAGAGCTTTACAGAACTGTATCTTTACAATACCTATCTTCTCTTCCATCAAATGTACCAGCAAACGACTTTTTAGCAATGCTGTATTGGTATATGATGAGCTATAAAACCGGTTGTTGGGGAAACAGCGTCCAAATATTTTTTTTATAAAAATTAACCTCCCTGTTTAAAAAAAAAATCGATTAATAGTATTCAATTCTTTTATTTTGATTCATAATATTCGACTGAAATACCTAATTAACAAATAAATAAACACTGAATTCTTATTTTCATTTCAATTCCTAAATGAAATTGTCATTCACTCATCTTTTTTTTGCTGTGCGTGTGTTTTTTTTATGTCTGTAGGTTGACAGACAAGCAGACGGGCCACTTGATGGAAAGTGGTCACCGTCGCCTATGAACATTTGCAACACCAGGGGAGTTGCCAACGCGCTGCTAGCCCTGAAGGACTCCTTTGACACCATTTTTGAAGAACCTCTTAATGTACGAGTAGCACCTAGGGAACACCTCAGAGGGAAGTTCGTTCCACAATTTACACGTTCTGGGCAAGAACGAACGTGAAAACCGCACCGTTGAGCACTGCCAGGTGTCCAGTCGGTGTGGGTGGAACTTCTCTCTTCGGCGGGTAGTACGGTGTAGGAAAATAGATGGTAGCACCATGTCAAACAGTTCAGCAGAGCACTCACCATTGTAGAGACGGTACAACACGCACATACTCCCAATGTCTCTGCGTAGGCTCAGATGTTCGAGCCTGTCAGTAAGTCCTGAATCGTTAACAATACGAACGGCGCGTTTTTGTAGGGAGTCAAGTGGACCAAGCTAGTATTCGGGGGCTCCCGCCCACTCCGAAACTACTCGACCGATTGAGTTGAAATTTGATGAATATATGTAAATTGGTGCGACGAAAATTGACCATTCCCCCCCCCCCCTATCTCCGACATAATAAAATTTTGAAAAAATGTGGAATATAGTTCTTTGCCTATAGATTACTGGAAAACCTATAAGAAGTTTGAGTATTAAAATTAAATCGAACAAATTTGGATCCGATAAAAAAAAACACATTAAATTTATACAAAATATTTTTTTTTACCAGGGTAAAATGCGTTACGCATACCCTTGGGGAGAGGGGTGGGTTTTGTGGGACTCCGGGAAAGGACATCCGTCTACCCACTCAAAACCCCTGGGTGTTCCGACTCGTCCGCCATCAGTGGCGGGGTCACGGGAACGCTATCGCACACATCCGCGACCCCACCGGCGGCTGCTCGCTGTCGAGCCCTCCTCGGAGCTTTTCGGCTCCAACCACTACTAGTGGCGTGCGGAACACCTGCACGCCAACCAGCCCGGGACTTCTCCAGTCGGGCGATGAACTTCCCCTAGTCCGTCGCCCGAAGGTCTCTGCCCCGACCACTGATAACACCAGGCGTCCCAAGACGCCCGGGTGGATTGGTCCAGGGGCACACAGTCCGGCCCGGGGGAGCGTCGAAGAAATTTTGGTTCCCTCGTCCTTCCCCCCACGGCCCCATCACGGCCCCATCACGTCCCTATCGAGCGGCAGGACCAACGCTAGGCGGCTGGGGATAGGGTGCAGGGCCAATGTGACATACCCATACACCTCTTCCCCAGCCGCCTTCCTACCACGTCCCCATCTGACGGTGGGACCACCGTTAGGCGGCTGGGGATAGGGTGCAGGGCCAACGAAATACCCGTACACCTCCTCCCCAGCCATCTCCTCTCCACGGCAGCGAGTGGCGGGCTGAGCCACGCCAAGCGCCGCCCCCTCTCTGGGTTCCTCTTGGGTTCGCCGGTGTGAGGATGACCACCGAGTACTGAGCCCTCCCGCCACGACAAAGCAGAAACCCTCGGGGAGATGTACGGAACTCTCACCACGCGAGTCTAACTCGCACTTGTCCGGTTTTTTATTTAGATGTGGTGTTATTGTCGTAAATGGATAATGAGGAAGCATATAAATAATATATCTCAATAGACATCAGTCTCACGATAGGCACGATATATGACCAGTGGCGGACTAGTCCGAGGCGTCATTTGTCATTTGGAGGCCCCCGTTCACGTACATTTTGCTGCCGTATGATTGATACGAAATATAGATTCTAAAATAAGCATCAAGAAGATGAACAGCGAGAAGAAAACGATATTTCCCTCCGTAAGCATAAAATCTGCACAAATCTGTCATGATTCCCAGATCGCTGAGAATAGCGATTGGAGGTCCCTAGAACAAGAGGCCTATGGCGAACCTTTCAACTCAAGTTGAATTGAATGATATTATTTGTTTAATCTTTGGCGTCGGGATGTGACGACCCCATCGCCCGCTAGCGGAAGAATTCTCTTCTAGTGGAGGGAATTCTTCCTCTAGTGCAGTCAGTCAACCGAACAATGGCGGTCAAACCATGGCGGTAGGAATATCCGGGATGGGCAGCAGCGTCCCGTGATAAAATTGCCGCCACTGCGATCGCCAACCCGCATGCCAAGCGTGGCGATTATGGCAAATCACCCCAAATGAATCATACCAATACACAACGGCCCCTAGTCCCCGGTAGCTTCGCTATTCCTGACCATGGTGGTACCGGTCATGGTAACGGCGGGGCAGGGGGTGCTAAGAATCACCGGGAGATGCCAGGGTACCACACCCGACGACAACTGGCCCTGGCAACATACAACGTACGGACGCTGCGGACTGACGAGAAAGTTATGGAACTGGAGGAAGAATTAAGCGGGTTACGGTGGCACATTGTAGGGTTATCGGAAGTCCGAAGACAGGGGGAGGACTCGATAACCCTGAAGTCTGGTAACCTGCTCTATTTCCGGGAGGGCGACCAACTGTCCCAAGGTGGTGTCGGGTTCATCGTCCACAAGTCACTCGTGAACAACGTTGTCAAGATCGAGAGTGTGTCGTCGAGAGTGGCGTACCTTATACTCAGAATAACCAAACGGTATTCGCTGAAGGTCATACAGGTCTACGCCCCAACCTCCGCACACTCCGATGACGAGGTAGAAACTATGTATGAGGACATTTCCAGAGCCATACATAGTTCGAAGACCCACTACAACGTTGTCATGGGGGATTTCAACGCAAAATTGGGCGTTCGAGGTGATCATGAGCTGAAAGTGGGACGATTTGGATATGGGCGAAGAAACACCAGGGGCCAAACTCTGGCTGACTTCATGGAGAAAGAGAGCCTCTTCATGATGAACTCTTTCTTCAAGAAGCGGGAGTGCCGGAAGTGGACCTGGATCAGTCCTGATGGTGCGACTAAAAATGAGATAGACTTCATTATGTCCACGAGGTGGCATATATTCAGTGATGTCTCTGTGATCAATTCGGTAAAAACCGGGAGTGATCACCGATTGGTAAGAGGCACACTGAATATAAAGGTCAAAATCGAAAGATCCCGACTAATGAAGTCTACGCTCCGCCCAGCACCTGCCCAAATCCAAAACCCCGAGAGCTTTCAACTCGAGCTACAAAATCGCTTCGAATGCCTGAGTGAGTGCGTAGATGTGGACGATTACAATAACAGGTTAGTGGAAACTGTCCGTACGGCGGGCTCTAAGATTTTCAAGACCCGCCCTACGAATAAAACCAAAAAGATCTCCAGCTCAACTCTCAAGCTCATGGAGGAGAGGCGCGGTATGGTTCTGAAGACCTCTGAAGATGCTTTAGTGTACAGGCGGCTCAACAGACAGATCTCCAAGTCATTGACTCGCGACCTTCGACACTTTAATACTGATAGTATTAAAGCAGCCATAGAGCGGCACAAGGGCTCTAAAGTGTTCGCCAAAGATCTGTCCTTAGGGCAAAGCCGTCTTACTAAGCTGAAGACAGAGGACAACAGAATCGTATCGTCGAAACCTGAGCTTGCAGAAGAGATCGAACGGTTTTACGGACAGTTATACACGACAGCACGACCACCTGTTAACAGTCCGGCAGCAGATCCTAGAGCCGGACTGACCCGACACTACACCGAAGATATCCCGGACGTCAGTCTAGACGAGATTAGCACGGCTCTCAAACAGCTCAAAAACAACAGGGCGCCGGGTGATGACGGAATCACTGCTGAACTCCTGAAAGCGGGCGGAAGGCCAGTATTAGAAGCTCTTCAGTTGATGTTCAATTCCGTCATATCCGAGGGAAAAACGCCACAGGCGTGGCACAGAAGTGTGGTGGTACTGTTCTTTAAGAAAGGCGACAATACCCTTCTTAAAAATTATAGACCCATCGCACTTCTAAGTCACGTCTACAAGCTGTTTTCGAGAGTGGTTACGAACCGTCTATCTCGCAGACTCGACGACTTCCAGCCTCCCGAACAAGCCGGGTTCCGTAAAGGTCTTAGCACCATAGACCACATACACACGCTGCGGCAGGTTATACAGAAGACAGAAGAGTATAACCAGCCCCTCTGTCTAGCGTTTGTGGACTATGAGAAAGCCTTCGATTCGGTCGAGATTTGGGCTGTGCTACAGTCTCCAGAGGTGCCAAGTCGACTACCGATACATCGAGGTGCTAAGGAGCTTGTACGAAAACGCCACTATGTCGGTTCGCCTTCAGGACCAGAACTCGAAACCTATCCAACTGCAGCGAGGTGTGAGACAGGGAGATGTCATATCTCCGAAACTGTTCACCGCTGCATTGGAAGATGTCTTCAAGCTTATGGACTGGAACGGACTCGGCATCAACATTAACGGCGAGTACATCTCCCACCTCCGATTTGCGGATGATATCGTAGTCATGGCTGAGACCCTGGAAAACCTTGGCACAATGCTCAATGGCCTCAGTAGGGCCTCCCAACGAGTGGGCCTTAAAATGAACATGGACAAGACGAAGATTATGTCGAATGTCCTTGTTACGCCCACTCCTGTTATGGTCGAGGGTACTACACTCGAAGTTGTTGACGATTACGTATACCTGGGACAAACGGTCCAGTTAGGTAGGTCCAACTTCGAGAAAGAGGTCAATCGCCGAATCCAACTCGGATGGGCAGCGTTCGGGAAGCTGCGTTATATCTTCTCGTCCAATTTACCGCAGTGTCTGAAGAAGAAGGTCTTTGACCAGTGTGTGTTGCCAGTGATGACATACGGAACAGAAACGTGGTCGCTCACTATGGGCCTCATAAGAAGGCTCAAGGTCACTCAGAGAGCGATGGAGAGGGCTATGCTCGGAGTTACTCTGCGAGATCGAATCAGAAATGAGGAGATCCGCATGAGGACCAAAGTAACCGACATAGCCCATCGAATAGCGAAACTCAAGTGGCAGTGGGCAGGGCACATAGCTCGCAGAACTGACGGCCGTTGGGGCAGAAGAGTTCTAGAGTGGCGACCGCGTACCGGAAGACGAAGCGTAGGCAGGCCCCCCACGAGGTGGACCGACGACCTGGTGAAGGTCGCGGGCAATGGTTGGATGAGGACGGCCCAGGACCGTTCGTTGTGGCATTCTTTGGGGGAGGCCTTTGTCCAGCAGTGGACGTCTTTTGGCTGAAATGATGATGATGATGATGATTTGTTTAATTAAATTATATTTACTCATTGTTGACTTAAAATATAATTAGGTATGCTACCTAATGCGAACCACAAACAGACGATAATTTTTGAGACCTTTTATGACCTTTTTTCTGTTATCTAATCAATTTGTGTACTTTTGTTGCATTCAGTAAAACTTGTTGATGTAACTTATATTTCTGTATGACATTATTTGTTACACAGTTGTTACATTAACTATGTACGTAGTTAATGTAATTCTACCGAGTTTTAAATCTGTGATCCTTTATGCAATGTTGCCTGACAGAAATGGCTGCCTGAGCAATAAGGCCACCTACTGTACCTGTTTTACTTTCGTCTATTTATGTAAATTGTCTCTGTTTGGTGTACGATAAAAAATAAAATAAAAATAATAATAAGTCACGAGAATGTAAAAAAATATTGCGAGTCAAGTGCGAGTAGGAATCGCGCCCTAAGACGACGGTACTGTTTCTTTAAAATTAAATATTCAGTAAATATTTCAAGCGCCTACTAACCGCTAGAGCAAAAAAAATAACGTCTGTTCAATAGGTGCCTCGTTTTATTTAAATTTATTTTATTCTGTTTTTAGTTGTATTTGTTGATACAGCGGCAACATAATTAAATCATCAGTGAAAATTTGAACTGTCCAGCTATCACGGTTCATAAGATACAGCCTGATGATAGATAGAGTCGGACAGACAGACGGTACGGAATCCCAAAAACCATAGTCCGTTGTCTGTTCTATTAGGCTAATTACGGTTATTTTTGGTCTGTAGTATGTGCTACTAACCACAGACCAATAACTTACTTCGAGTTTTGGCGGGAAGCTTGAAAGATGCGTGTGGTGCTCTTATTTTATATCATTTTCTTGGTGTATTTTTGAGTTATATTAAATAAAGTTGGTGGCATTTTGTTTGATATAGGCTTATTATAGTGCCCGTGTATAGTGAAATAGAATAACAGTGCGAAAACACGGCTTTTCAGTTTGCCTCCAAAACTTCATTTTAAATGTTTTGGTAAAGTAGCCATCGCTTTACTCGAATTTCGGACTGTGACTCTGACTGACTGACTTATAATTGACCGATTGACTCTTACTTTAACGCTGATTGTGAATACGAAATATCATTTTACTTGACACTGGCAATATGCGAAATAGCGATGCCATAATATTAAAAAAAAAATAACTTACTTCCACGATTGCTGTCAATAGAGACATCGAAACTAGATGGCGCTGATAAGTTTTTAAGACAAAAAAACAATTTAAAGAAAGATTGACAGATGCGCACAGCAGTTCAATTTTTGATAAAAATTATCAGTTTTTGATTGCAAAAAGTGTAGTCCGCATTGAATAATAATTACAATATAATAGCCAAACAGTGAATATAAAGTATTTATTGTTCTATAATTCGTACACTTCTTGTTGTAATCAACAAAAATATAACAAGGAGAACAAGCGATCGAATCGTAAATATTGTATTGATTGCGGATTTGTTTGTTTAAAAATGAGATAAACTATTTCCTCCTTTAAAATGTTTTTCTCAATGAAGAACTTGTGAAATAAAATAGCTTCTATTACCTAAGTGTTCGGCATTTTAAACTATATGGAAGTAGTTGTGCGAACCAGTGCACGGTCTTATCATCTGGGCGCAGATTCCTTCCTTTTACATCATGTAAGTATTTTTGTTTTTAATTTATAGGAGCAGACTTATGTATTATAACACTGCGTATGTTCTGTCCTGTCCAGGTAAGTAAATTTTTAGAATTACTGAAACATTTTAGCACTCAATTATTGTGTCATAATTCTGCCTACCTATTTCATATAAAATAGATAAATACGTAAATTAATGACGAAAAAGATAAGTTCTGTAGTTGCTTATAAGATTAGTGGTTCTAGTGTGTGTATAGATAATTGAATTATAATTTTTCTGCATATGTGAGAAGCAAGACAGAAAACAGTAGGAAACATGTCCTGTTTACTAAAATACATGGTTATGATCCTTGTGACGACTTAAATATACAATTACTGTTTTAAACTGTTTCTCTCTTTTGTGCCTCTAAAATTGCACTACTATTATATACATATATGAGGCAACGGGAATGTATTATATACACTTTTATCAAGGTAGATTTACACCTATAATAATTACTTCTATCCTAAAAAATGCCACAATATATTTTATATCAACTCAACATACAATGTTATTTATTGTATTAAAAATAAACTTGTTTACAACAGGGACATCTGTTATCATCAACGTAAGGTTATCATTAAAATAAGTTATCAGACAAAATGTGTTCTTTTCCAGCCAGCTGACAATATCAAACAATGGCACAATATTTAATAAAAAATACCTATACTAAATAAATGTTTACAAAGTAGTCCTGATACACAGTGTAAGTGCCTTGCATGTTCCCTTTTTTAAGTGTTTTAAATTTTTTTTTCCTGTTGAATACATTCCAAGTGTCTTGAAAATACAAACAAACAGATAACAAAGTGATCCTAATAAGGGTTTTGTATTTCTTTTGGGGTTCTGGAACCCTAAAAAAAATCACCAAGTGGTCAAGATTTCAAAATATTTGGTAAGTAGGTATAAATGAGCAACAAAATAGAAATAAAATAGTAAGTACAGTGTTGAAATATAAACCATAGCGAAAAGGATGTAAGGTACCTTACTTAGATCATTGTCTTAAAAGGTTACATTCCTTTAATTGGAAACCTGCAGCTAGTGTTCTATTAAGTCAGCTGTGGGAATTTATTTTGTAAAATTGTCAATGGGTGGAAAAGACAAAATTAATAATTGACATTATATATTAATTTAGTCTACTTACTGTTTCTAATCCTCCCCCCCCATCTGAATAACAGAGAACCAATAGAGAAAATAATAATTGTGGGGCTTGTTTGAGTACCATAAGAGAATCCACTTGGTTTTCATGACACATATTCATTTTTCAATTAATTTATATACTTAGACATTTTTTTCTCTTTGTCTTAACCACAAAGTAGAATATACAAAATTCAATCTATGAATACACCAAGATTAAATTTTATACTTGAACTTCTTACATTTCCTTTACTAAAGCATTTCATTCATATCACTTGTCCCAGGAGGCTCAGAATGATTATCAGCCAATAAAAATTAATCATATGACTATCAGTATCCGTAAATTGATATTGAATAATCCTGCCTGATTGATGTTGAGATTGTTTTAAATTCGAAAATACTTATTGGCATTGTTAGTTGAACAATCCTTTGAATTGAAAAATTAGAGCCTGCACTCATATATTGGACAGTGTGCAGCTGTGATGACTCCATTAACTATCACTTTAGAAAAAAATATCAAAAATGTTTTAGTTCAGTTTAGTTGTGAAAGCAGAAAAGAACTGACTAGAATAAAATTACTTTCCCATTCATTATCATCATTTCATTGTAAATAAATCAGTGTTGTTGAATATAGCCGTACAGGTGATAGAGCTCGAGCGACAGTGCTTTTGGATGTAGCTAACTCAGCTCTACTTATCTGATTACTACCCCTATTCGACAGTGCTCGCAGCAACTGCAGCAAGCACGGTCGTCATAATTACCGTTTAGTACTCACCTCAACGGAAACTACGAATTTTTGATACTAATAGAATACGAGTAGGTATTTGCTTCAGCACAGAATCAAGTCTGGGTTACAGTTCCACTGTATTGATCATTAGGAAGCTGAAGGGGGCTACTTTAACCTTACCTTTTAGTACCTACGTAACATACAAAATGTATATTGGAGCAGCGTGGTGGAGTAAGCTCCAGGCCTCCCCCCCAAAAGGGGAGAGACTCGTGCCCAGCAGTGGGACGTATAATGGGTTGCCATCATCATCATGTTCTTAGGTTATTGCGAACTACACTCATTGAAATAAACCTATCGGATTAACGGATTTATCTCGCGTAGGTACTTAGGTATATTAAACTAAAATGATTTTATAAATCAACACGACGTTTCGGTCGTTTTTCAGCTTTCGTGGTCTGGTTCGTCTGCCCGAGACCACGAATTCTTGTCTGTCTGGTACGTTATACCTAACTTGGAAACTGCTCAACGGATTTGAACGCGGTGGTTCACAGGTGGATTACCTACATATAATTAGGAGCTCTGTCAAAACTTTGTTTCGTCAAAATCGGTTAAGGGAAAAAGAAGTAATCAATTCAAGAAAGGTCAATTGAAAATTGACTTCAAGCACTGCTTGAAAGAGTTGAATGCGGTTTATCTACTTAAACGTATTTAATTTAGATAAAGCTAGAACTTTGTTTTATCGATAACAATAAAGACAAAAACGCACTGCAGTCTCTATTGGATTTTAATAAAATAAGTGATTGAATATAGGCATACACCCAGTCCAGTAAGTAGGTACTTCAGAATTCTTTAGAATTAACTAAGCAAGTATCATTACCTACATATTCTCTGCTATAAGTCTATTATAGGTCTGGATAATTATTATTGTAGTTTGCACAGGTTACTCGAAAAGCGACAAACACGCGGGCGGAGCCGCGGACAACAGCTAGTTTCAAAATAAGTGTTACAAATGAAATTAATGAGATATCCTTATGCCGATAAGACAGTTGTCCGATAATTGGGGTCTCTCTCCTATTGATGGCTGCTCGATAACTTCAGCTTCAGGTACTACTAAGTACTATTGACTCCTGTACTCGGCAGGACCTGGCTAATAAGATATTTACGAGAAAATGTTTAATATTACCTATATTTTCACAGAACAAAATATAACACTAGAATTCTTTATTTTCCGTATCGCGCCACTCGGTGGAATGCAGTTTTACACATACACATAGGTATACAAGTATACATTTGTTTACTGTTGTTTTTGAATGAATAGCTTCCGTATAACCTGTCGCCCACTAAGCAAACTGCGCACAAATAGGTATGTAGGTTGTTTTGTAAGTTACGTTGAAGTGCATAGTTGCTGTTTTCATTAACAAATCGAGTTTAGAAGACCTAAGAGAACCTAATGACACCTAAGGCAACCTAATGTAAAAACATTAGGTCCCTCTTCTAAACTCGATTTGTTGTGGATGATCAGCTCAGTGGCGTAGCTAGTTCTCTTTATTGCTCTCATGAGCTATTACTAAAATTGTACTAGTAATTAAGTGGACAAAATCCTGAGGCGGAGACCAGGAGACTCATAGCACAGGGTTTACCTAGTTTGAGCGCTCCTGTCTCCACAATACCCTGAGATAAATGTTTTTAAAAATAATTCAGTATAATTTTAAAAATAAAATAAGTTTCATATGATGTATTTACCATAAGAAAACATTGTGGAGAAATGAAATAAAATCTTATCTAAATCTTATCTTATCTAACATGGATGGGACCCGGGGCGTATGAGCAAAAAAAAAAAGAATTAAGTTCTCCATCTCTTTTGCGTTTGCACGTCTAAACCGCTAACCAATTTTGGTTATTTAAAACATAGATGATCACTGGAGGGGGTGTCACCTCCAAACGGGTGGCACCCGGTGCGAGCCATCCCCCCGCCCCTCCCCAAAACTACGCCACTGGATCAACTGCACGTTGGGCATTCCTTGCTTATCATCTCCATTATTATCGAAAAATTAAATATCATTACACGCGGTCGAGATGAGATCATTGCTCAAGATAAAATATGTAGTGTAATAAAGATGAAAGGAAGAGGTTTTGTATGAATGAGAGTAAGTATTGGTGTAAAAATTAAAAAGTGCATGCTCCGATGTTTCGGGCATGTAGAAAGAATGTCGAATGTTATGTTATGAAGTTATTAGTAGTTACTAAGCAACTAAGCAGTCTAAGCACCTGTCTATTGTGAATGTATTTCTTCTTCTACCGGCCTTATTCCCATTTTAGTCGCTATCTATGGTCTTTATCCATGTCGGGGTTTACCAGGTTTTTGGGCCCTGGCAGAAGAACGATATTTTTTCTGGTCATATGGTCTTCTAGTCTCCTCGTGACATGGCCATATCATCACAGTCGTGTTTCTGCTAGCTGATCCTGAATAAGTCTGACTCTAAAAGTCTGAACCAGTGGCGGATTTACAAATTTGCCGCCTGTAGGCTATCCAATTTTTGCCGCCCTTAAATTTTGATATCGTAGTCCACAATCATATCAATTACAGAACAATTATGAGAGAAGAATGTATGTATCTTCACGCCAGGTCCCTAACGGGGTAGGCAGAGAGCGTAGAGCGCCAGATATCCCGGTCCTGACATACCTCTCGTGCCTCGTCTACCTTCATCATTCTCTTCATACATGCACGCCGATTCCTAAGACTTTTGACCCCACCATCAGACAGAACTCGACCTATTTGGTCATGGTAGGTCAGTCTTGGTCTTCCTGGGCCTCTGCAACCATCCACATTCGCATTGTATATCTGTTTAGTCATTCGCTCATTCGACATTCTTTCTATATGCTTGAACCATCGGAGCATGCCTTTTTTCATTTTGACACCGATACTATCATTCACACAAAGCCTCTTTCTTACATCTACGTTACGAACGCGATCGGTGAGTGATACACCGCAGATCTTGCGCAAAGATCTCATCTCGACCGCGTTTAACTTACTTTCATGCTCTTTCCTGCATACTCAGCTCTCGTTTCCATATAAAAGCGTTGGAGTAAGTACAGCATTATGTACGGCTAGTCGAGCCCGCTGGCTGAGATGTTTCGATTCTAGCAGCTTACCCAACGCTCCATTCACGCAATTCCCTGCAAGCACTCTTCTTTCTATGTCAGTGGTGTACCTACCATCCTTGCTAAAAGCACATCCAAGATATACAATTTCATCCACCTGTTCTAACACTGCATCATCTACCAATACCCTTGCATTTGTTCTCTGTTCATCTCTTTCAAATACTAATACTTTAGTTTTGTTCACATTCAATTGTAAGCCTTTCTCCATACAATCCTCTTTCATGACTGTGACTAGTGCTTGTAGCCCAGATGGTGTAGAGCTAACAATTACCGCATCATCTGCGTAAAGCAGACAGTTCACCACTAAGTCACCCATACGCACTCCCACATCCATCAACTTCACCCTCTGGAGGCATTTGTCCAGATATATGATAAATAGCCTAGACGAAAGCACGCAACCCTGTCTGACACCGATGTTAACATCAAACCAGGGTGACATGTTACCATCTACCCGCACACATGCTTGACAGTCCACATACGTGGACTGTATTGCACGGAGCAGACTGCCATCAAAACCACACTCTGGCAAAATGTCCCACAGCTCCTTTCGTAATACCCTACCAAACGCTTTCTCCAAATCCACATAACCGCAGAAAACCTTCTGGCTCACAGCCAGATGCTTCTCTACGATGTTGCGGAGGGAGAAAACTTGATCCATACATCCTCTTCCAGTTCTGAAAACACCCTGTGCATCCCACAACAACCCGTCGGACTTCTCTTTCATTCTTCTTTCTAAGACTTTCCCATACAGCAACTCCGGCGTACACTTTATCTCTCTCACGCTTTTCATTCACTAAAATCTTGGGGTCCTTCTTGAGCCGACGGTAAATTTCTCTCTTCCCATCTCTCATACCATTATTCATTTGCAAAGATGCTACATAATACAGCCATGCTTTCTTCTTTCTTTCAACGGAGTCTTGCAACTCCTTGTCCCACCACGCATCCCCTTTCAAGGATTTGCGTATCTTTGCATAACCACATACTTCTTTCGCAACTTCCACCATACTTTCTTTCATAACTTGCCAACATTCATCCACGTCCAAGTTCGTAAGACAACTAAGTAGATACATATAGTTCTTGAAATGGGTTGTAGACTTAATTGCCATTTTCTGACACTGCAAAATTTCATAAAACTTTTCACGGATTTGACGTTCATACACTCTCCTTGCACTAATGTCTTGTAACTTTTCACTCTTTATTTACTTCAGACCCAGATTAGTCTCGGGTTCACCAAACCATAATCTTTCACTCCAGAGAGAAGAAGATATGTAAATATAACTAAATTTCGACAATAATATCTAATCGTCATGATATTTGAACTTTAGCAATTATTTATGTTATAATTAATTATTATGTTATTAGTTATTATTATTATTATTATTTTAATTTCCTTCCAATTTTCGAAATTCTTATTTTGTGTGTGTATATATTTTAATTTGTAAATCGAAATATGTAGAAATAAAACATGTACTAAATCTGACGCCCCTTAAAATTTGCCGCCCTAGGCTCCAGCCTACTCAGCCTACTGGTAAATCCGCCACTGGTCTGAACCATATATTATTGCGGGTCTTATGACAGTTTTGTGAACTGTTCCCTTAGTTCGTAAAGGCATTCTAGTATCGCATAAGACTCCTGACTCTCCATTATATCAACCTACGTCGCCGTGGTGTTCAATATCCGCAGCGGTATCAATGTTTACATGGTTGGACAACACGTTAGGATACACGGCGAATTAGCAGTAATGTGTTCTGTTTAGAGCATAAGCTCCATTGATGCTGAATCCTGCCGTTTCCAGTGCCACTCGCCAATTTTTTAATATGACTCGGAGAGCTTCGGGGTCATGGTTGCTTACTCAAACGCCACTTAATTTTAAGCAACCCTCAAATATAAGCTATCTCTGTCGTTTGTACGTGGTTTCTAGAAAGAAAAGACTTTACAATTAGATTTAAATGACGTTTCAGTATTTGGTCCTAAATCAATCAGCACAACGTCATCAGGGTAAAGTGTGTTCCTGAAGTTAAGATGTCAGACAGTCCATTACAAGGTTGCACATTAGAGGGCTGATAGCAGATCCTCGATGAACTCCCACTTTTCTATTATTGTGAATGGTTCACTCTAAGTTAGTTTAAAAATCTGTAAATGTAAAAGTGCTCTGCAGGAGCCTAATTATATGAAATAAACTGAATGTACGTGGGACAGTATTTATTAAAATCTGATAAATTCTCTCATGTTAAAATATAATATAGGTACTTACCAGTAATAAAGTTTATCGCCGTTTAATGACGCGACGTTTCTGTTCATTTATTTTATTGTCACGGCCATTGTTTAATGGCATGTGGATGATGTGGATAAAGGGCTGTGAAAGAAACCGATGACAACTGCGAACCTGCGAAACTACACTTTATAAGATGAATTGGCTGTAGACGTTGTTGTCGAGCAGCATATTCAGGGTTGCCTCTTGAACGATTTATTTATTTTTTATGTCATCAAGTGGCAATCAAGCATACAGTTCGTCTCAATGGTAAGTGAACAGTGTAGTAATTTAAACATCTACATTAAAACCAGATATTGACTTGCCACGTTGACACTCCTTAGGCCTAAGTTAAAAATTACAGGGTCGTAAATTACTTACATGAAGAATTAATAAATAATTAGGTGCGGTGGTGCCTACGGTCTCGATCTTCGTCACTGGACGTAGGTTCGTACATTAGTGTTGCGTGTAAAGTCGATTTACAAGCGATAGTTTTATGTTTACGTAAACATCCGTCACAAGTCGAACGCTAGTAAGTAACACACGTCCGGATTTGGTACGGAGCGGTCAGCGGATTCGGTATGCTCCGAACCAAATCTGGCCGTGTGTAGAGGAGTCCGGCGTATATAATTATTTTTAATCAAGTCCGATGCGGTCCACTCGAGCGTATTTGGTCGGTGGATTCGGTCCGCTGTACCAAATCCGGTCGTATGTAGCTAGAGCGGATTTTTTCAGCGGATTCGGTCTGTCGTACCTACAGAATCCCGACGTGTGTTACTACTATTTTGCCGATCGTACCTTTCTATCACACATTATCACATCAAAAATTAAATTCGTGAAATATTCGTAAGGTAGTTATAGATGATAGCCCTTTACATTTGTAAAAAGCTAGATACTTCACATTGGAGTTGCGTTGTTGCCCCTAATAACAAGTTCTAAGTGCAATCATTACTGAGGAGAACTCGGTTCAAAATGAACTGTATAGGGCTCTTTTGAAACACGTTACAGCAAAGAACCAATCGAAATAATTGAGAACTACCTAGTTGTCAGACGTCATTTTAAACGCGTGGTGTAAATATTCCGTAGATTAAAATACCTACTTTCAGATGTTTTCTAATTTATTTTTAACGGCTAAACATAAATGTATGCACCTAACTACACAAGGACCTATTACAACTTTAAAAAAATACCGACTTCAAGAACCAAATAATTGCTACACTAAAAAGTGATAAACTATTTTTGCATCCAAAACAATGTAGGTAGGTAGGTAGGTAACTTTCTTATTCCTTAAGTTTGAGGTAAAACTTTTTATTTATATCTACTTGTCATTTAGAAGCCGGGTCGCCAATTACAAGTACGAATATTAGGTATATAGGTATTGGTATTGTCTACGGCTACGGGCATTAAATTCCAAGTAAAAATGTTTTAATTTTAACTCTTCCCATTTGGACCCCATGCATGTTTCAGACGAGACTAGAATCTCTAAGATTGCACCAGTATTTTTATACGTATTTTCTGAAGCCTTCATGTATTTTGGTAACCCTGTTGTTTGTATGGTGAGATATTGTGATGTGTGAGTGGTAATTCGTATTGTTACACAGTGCGGACGCTTCATAAATTGTGCTTGAGTGTTATTTTATTGTGGGGGCTTAAGGAAAACTACGTATTTAATTTACACGACACAAACACAAATGCTGTGTGCCTATTATACATAATTCTATTTTATCGTATCATTTAAATGTATTGAAATACCTTCCTGTGTTGTAAAACTAAGCTAAATTACAAAACATAAAAAATTGTGTAAGATCGCGGCCATCGACTTTTATAACTTTTGTTTAGTCCCGCGGACGGAATCCGTCCACCAAACCAGCGTGAGCGGACCGCTTCGGATTTGATTAATAATAATTCTATCCGCCGGACTCCTCTACACACGACCAGATTTGGTTCGGAGCGTACCGAATCCGCTGTCCGCTCCGTACCAAATCCGGACGCGTGTTACGACTATTAATCTGTTATCTTTGTCTCATAATTTTAAATGTATCAGTTTCTGTATAGCTGTTTAAGTTTTAAATTAAGATATAAACAAGTATAAGGACATTATTTCTGAGATGCCTCAGTAGCGTAGTGGTTGCAGGCCACTACTATTACGCTGGAGGTCCTGGGTTCGATTCACTCTCTGTCCCTAACGGCTACCCCGTTAGGGACAGAGAGTGTAGAGCGCCAGATATCCCGGTCCTGACATACCTCTCGTGCCTCGTCTACCTTCATCATTCTCTTCATACATGCACGCCGATTCCTAAGACTTTTGACCCCACCATCAGACAGAACTCGGTGGGGGTTCTCTATCAGAATATTAGAGATAACGGTTTAAAATCCTTTATCTCTGCTTCTATTGGGATTTTTCCATTTTCTGGAAGTATCCCAGTACCCCGGAGTTTGGTAATGTGCCCGGAGATGGCAACAGGTTCGCCACCTGTTACATGGGCCAAAACGTAACCGGCGAGTCGTGGGTGTTTGCATGTATGATTGAATGCATGCATTTACCTCTGCCTACCCCTTCGGGGATTACAGGCGTGAAGTTACGTTTTATTTCTGAGATGTATGTATCTTCACGGCAAGTCCCTTACGGGGTAGGTAGAGAGTGTGAAGTGCGTGCCCACACTCTCCTGGTGGGACTTACGGTCCTGACACATCTCCCGTGCTTCTTTTACATCTATCTATCTACATATATATATAAAAATCAATGAACGGTTATACCGATTTGGCTAATTTTGGTTTTGAATGATTTTTGGAAGTCGAGGGAAGGTTTAAAAGGTAAGCAAAAATATGAAGAAATTGAAGGGAAATGGTAAAAACCACAATTTCATTTTCCCATACAAATAGTCCGTATCCATCAAACCTTTGACACATTATTTCATTCTGAGGCAATACGAAGTTTGTCGGGTCAGCTAGTTCGTAATAAAATTCTCTTCATACATGCGCGCTGATTGCATGTATCAGATGGTGCCTATAGTGTGGTAGTTACGAGGTTTCAAATTCTCAAATTGATTTAAAAACATTACCTACCATAGAAATTAAACTTACCTAGACAGATATGTTATTACGAATATGCATTATAGTGTTATTTATTCATACATGACCGTTTTTAATGTAAAGCCCTGTAATGATAATGAACGAGAAGATTTCCGTCATAGTTTATTCATAAAGGCAGTATGAATATTTATGAAGTTCAACGGTTCAACAGTATTGCAGTAATTTGTTGTGACATAGAGACGTAAGTACTAGATAATTTTGTGATCAAAATTAGTCTCATATTAAACGTGCATAACAAAGAGCAACATATCGGGAATTAGAAGTAAGTACCTACATAGAAATAGTTAATATTCTGTTTGTGGGACTTTGAGACAAACTTGGAGACAACACACAATACTCTATTCCGTACCCAGATTGCGATAATGTACCGAAGGAAGATGGTGGTACCACTTTTTTCAGATATGAATTAATTTGTATTGTATACCAATACATAGCCGAAAATCTGACCAAACGACGTGCCTTGAGGGACTCCTTCATGCCTTCATGAAGGGACTGAGCTAAATAAGGCATGATATGTGTAAATCCCGCAGTTTTTGAATATCAAAGAAAGAAAGCAAACAAATCACAATACGGGTCACTGGTGCACCTACTGTTGTATGAGATATAACAGGTGCACAAGTCAATAATTGTGTCTGTAGTGTGGTTGCGCTATGTATGGCTTATAAGCGGTGTACGAGTGCGCTACTGCACCGTAATTTTCTAATCGATACAAGTAGGTCAGTATTTAGATCGATGTAACGACGCCGTTTATGGTAAACTTTTGTTTGTCTGTATTCTTCGTGTTCCAATTCTAATATATGTCACAAAAGTCATGTTTTTATCTGATCGATATTTTGTTACAGAAAATTAATAAGTACTTTGAAGATATTTTGTTCGATGGAGAAATATTACGGATGAACAGCAGTCTTATGTACCTAACTCATCAAGTATTATTTATTAGTTATTAGTAAATATTTTAATGCATTGCTGCTCCTGAGGAAACTCTTCTCTTCTGTGCTCTTCGTTGAGAGCAACCATCTAAGTAGATTTCGTTTACGCTGACATAAAACAGAGATAGATTAGGACATGTGAGTCTTCGAGCTCTGCTCCCGCAACACTCATATTAGTTGCTAAGATATATTTTGAAATTAAAACAAAAATTTGAAAGATACCTGCGATATTTTTTGCGATTACTTTTTTGATTAAATTTTAAAAAATAACAGTATAAAGACCATTAGATAAATATTCCTTTATTAACTTTACTGGTGGTAGAACTCCAGTGGCGGAGTTCGTGGGCGAAGGCACCACCGCATTACATAATATACTTGCCACTAAATGGTAGTGATCAGCACTATCGTGTTCCGGTCAGGTGGTAATGTACTATGTAATTTCCGGCACAGAGGCATGACACCCAGGAGTGGTAACGCATCTGCATTTTGACCTCGGTCTTTGTGTGGGTGTCTATAGGCTGCAGTCATCACTTAACATCAATGTGAACTGCATGCTTGTGTGCCACTTCCGTAACATATAAACGAATCCGCCGTATAAATATAAATATTTTATCTATGGCGAATCCGAATATTCATATCGTCCGAATCACAATTGACACAAGTGCGTCGAAAGCTGACACATCTCTGCATGCACCTCTTTGGCAAACGGCAGCTATGCCTACTAACCAACCAGCAATCCGGATATGGTTCAGTATTATTTACAGTAGTGACTTCATTCTTCGTATAGTTCCACGGCGAGTTGATAGTTTTATCTGATATGTTACCATGGTATAGGTGTCGATAAACCGTCCTGTGATTATATGGAGGTGGCAAAGGGGTGAGGCCCCGCGTTGGGCGCCACAGCCATGCGCCGCCCACGCCGCGTCCCCCCATCCCCCGCAGGCGAAAGGGGCTGCTAGTATCTGTAGAACAGTTGCACGTTTTCAGTCGTCGATGTAGCGGTGTGCCCGTTATGCCGTATTACTTCCCGTCAGCGCTTCTTCATGCGACTGTCGTACCTCTTCGGTTCGTTGCATCGATGCATGAACCACATTAGATGCTTCTGCACATCATCAATCATTTAATAATGCCGATAATTATAAATCACTCATTTATGTCGTCATCATTCTAGAAATTTTAGATACATCCATCATCAAAGTGTCGTTAGATTCATTGGAGTGTTCGTTTTGTCATAGAGCTCACCGTAAAAGCGTTCTACCTAGATTTTTTAGGGTATTTTAAAACATAAAAGTGCGACAATGATGTTGTTGTAGTTTTTACGCAGTGTCTTTGAAACTGATGAACATGTACGCTACGCTGATTTGTCTGTAGAGCGGTTTGACATTAACGAAGCGATGTATTTCCTTTTGAGTTTGAATAAATTTAAAAATAATTACCTACGGCATGTTAATAGGTAAATGTGTTTAAGGAAACTTATATTCATTTAATTAATCACAACGAACGTTTATGCAATAGCAGCTAGGAATGGGTAGTATTTAAACATTTTTAAACGTTTTGTTTGTGTTAAAATGGATAACAAATACTGCTGTTTATCTAAATATGTGTTTTTGATCTTTTCAAGTTAAATGTTCATAAAAACGAGCGCGTGTTAGATCAGATATCTATTCCGTAATTATGTATTTACAAAAAAGTAACGATTCGGGCTTATAAACAGTTTACCGTAATTTGAATGTATCAATTTTGAAATAAATTAGAATGATAAATGAATACAAATATTTTATTGTGAATGAATAGATGAGGTTATAAAACGAAAATCTACTCATATCCGGCGTTATGGCGTTTTATAATAATTAAGATTTACTTTGTTTTGACGTTCGTCTACGAATATAGAAAATTACGTTTCCGTTGTTTACGAATAGGCGAAGCAACATTTGGATGAAAAATCATACTATGTTCACTCACATTTTTGTATTTATTTATAATACACATCATACGAAAGGAGTTGTTTCGTTTGAACGTTATTTCGGTTGTATTCATTAAATATAAATACATTTATCTAGTCTCGATTCAATGATACTATAAATTTAATGCGTGTTGTTTGCAATGACCTTGTCTTATTTCGCAGTAAGCTAATGGCAAGAATGGAATGTAGAATAAGTAAACTTATTCCTTATCAATATATCTATTTATCGTACATAAACAAAACAATATGCGTTACTAATGCCGATATACTCTGAATCATTAGTTATGCAGACAGATGTTTGTGCCCGCGGAAAGTTTCGCTCATAGGGTTAAGTTCACATATTCACATGATATGTCCAATTTTTTTTGTCGTAAATGCAACTATTACCTATTATAGCTGCAATCATAATATGTCTACTGAATAATGAAAGAAAACCGACGTCAATACAAAAGGGCACATTATAGAAAATGGTATCGGGTGACTGTTTAGTATTCAACACGACCCACCTACCTAAGTCTAAACTAAATTTTGAGAACGATGTGACCCTCTCAGATCAACTCACTTGTTGTAGTTGGGAATATTTAATAAGAGTTTCTAGTCAATACTGAGCTAGCTGTCCTTTTGTCAAATGTGTAAAGACGAATTAATTATGCAACGAAATTATTGCGTGAAAGATTAATTAAAATTTCATGAATGTCCTGATAACAGTTATACAAGCGAGGCTGTATGGAATATTAGCAAATGTATAAAGTTTCAATAAGAGTTGAAAAGGTCAATTTAACAAAGCGAGGTTGAAGCTTTCCCCTGGCTCTGTTTACTTTCCGGGGCGCGTTCCTTCCTAGCAGTACAGCTTTTGTTCAGTTTTTTCCGTTCTCTACTGTTTCCGTTTTGCTCTCATTTTTGCTTTCTGGTTATGTGACTCAGGATACATCTTTTATACAGTACTGAAAAAAACCTGCTGATTTAAAAAAAAACATTTTCTCATTTTGAGTAATAGAAATAGAAAATATTTTTATTTCGAATAGATCTTTACAGATACTTTCAAAACGTCAAGAAATATATAAAATACCTAGAGTGAATAACCATTACATAAAGTAAAGCAAAATCATATATTAATAGTAAATTAAAAATTAGAATTTAAACTACTTAGTTAAAACATAATAATCACAAAATTTTTCAATTCCTTCAATGATGATAAATTAAGAAAAGGAAAAACTCACAGTCACAGGTAATATCGCATTCTTGTGTATTGTTTAAGCAACTAATACGTGCTTTTGTTTTATTATGAACACATAATAATATATGGTTATATTCGACATTCGAGTTAAAATTGTTATATTTTTAACGGTACACGTTTTTGAAGATTCCTGGATTTCTGGAAATTATATTCTCTAAAATTTCTGGATGCGCAGAAAAATTCTGCAAGTATAATTTCCAAAATGTGCGAAGCTTCTCAAAATCTGTCGAACGTGTTGTTAAGTTGACCTTATTAAAAATACAAACCATACGTTCAAATCTAGTTCATATTGTGCCTAATGCAGTTGTTAATTTCATTAGTTTTATCTTCCAGGAAAAAAAATTGAATAATAAATTTACATCGGTTGGTCGTCTAAAGGTCTAGTGCTGTAGGTGGTGATGAATGGATCCGGTTTGCTTGAAATCAAATTATAAATAATATACCAGAAGTCAGACAACTTGCGTGGCGTCTGTCGTTTTTTGTGTTTTAGTAAATTAATACATATTATACTCTCAAGCTTCTGCCCGTTCAATTTTATATTATCTCTAATAGTATTTTTGTCATATCATTTCTTGATAAATTCCTATTGAACTAGTGTTTTCATTACAGTTTCTTGAATTTGATAGTTTTCAGAAACGTTTGCCTCATAATCATCTTGGATTAAGATTCAGTGTGAAAGTAAGTCCAAGTTTCCAAATGGTCACCTATTATTAGGACTTGACATGCAATGTCTCTTGACTTTCAATCGAAAATTAAGTAATATCAATTTATAACAGTAATTAAAAGAGAATCGTATTATTAAGTATGTCGAATTACCCTTCCGCTTCATCCTCCCTTTACTTCTGACCTAAATTTGAAAAAAAAATAATCATTGTACATTTCTCGGTGAAATTTTATTGGACAAACGTTTCGAGATGACAAGATTTATTGGCAGGTAGCAGGACGTTGCCGGTGACTGCAGGAAATTAACATGTCAAGGGTAGTTGCTGCATAGCGTCGCTCGTTGACTGGAGTTGACCAGTCATATAACATCTTGATATTAAATATTACGCTACCGTAGGTGAATAGACTAAATAAATAAACTAGATACATAATGTAATGGCCACGTAATTCCTGTCACAGAGGCAGAACAACTTTGGCCTCAGGGATCTGCATTTTGTGCTCTCGTCTTTATGTTGATGTCTGCTGCAGTTTTCACTTACCATCCACGTGAACTTCATGCTTGTTTGCCACTATAATTAAACAAAGAAAAAACAAACGATTGTCTTGTTCCTTTTCCTATTCTAATATACAATAATAGGTATGTATTTACTTTATCCTCCTGATTTGTCACTGATTTGTCAACCGTAATTCAACCTGCTGGAATAGCGCTGAGTAGGTACCTACTAGATTCCACGTAATAGGATTTGTATTCGTATAGGTACGCTTACATTGTTTTCGAAGCCTTCTAGGAGCGCGTGCACAGGGCTCGTTGCCAAGGTTACAGGGTGGGTGCGATCAGCTGGACTTACGTAAGGCACGCGGGGCCGGGCGGCGGAGGGGCGCGGCGCGGCACCGGGGGGCGGCGTCGGAGGTTAGGGCCGATCGATACCCGCTTTCGCCTCCTGCTATCGCCCTGCCTTTAGAACTCTGCTCGTACTTCGCACCGAACATTGGGATTCCACTTGTCCGAAACTTCCAATGCTAACAATGTCCGATAAAGTAAACTGCCTAATAATTTAAGATGTCACCGCTCCCTCACTATGATAATTGCTTTCCACCGGATGAAGTTTTTGAACGTATTTGTCTTTTATCGGTTTGATTACTTAAAACTATTTCGTTGGGCATTTCTGTGCTGATGTCATTATTAGCTCCAAATGGTTTTCACTTAATTTCCTGCTTGGCCAATGACATGTTATTTAATTTACATTCCACCATGCATTCCTCAATACATCAATATGAGTTACTTAAATTATAATACACATACAGGTAACTTATACACGATGGCAAGCACGTAGCTTTGGCACGACATGATTGACGATTCGTAATTAACAACGTCGACCGGTTTATTGATGTCACCCCAGTGACCTGGAGTTAGATTAAACTGTTCTATTTCTTTTAAAGGTAATGTTTAGATCGTGGGGCACGGCATGAGACATGAGACAGCGTCGCGGGGCGAATAGCCACCGGCCACAGATTATGTGCAGACTGTACGAGTATGTATATATGTAGGTACGCAATGAGCGATGGAGTATAGAAGAAAAAAAAAAAAAGAGTCCAATGACAACATGAGTGGCAAGCATTTAAACATTGTTCAAAATCTTACCAGATAGCGCAAGACTAGTAGAGGTGTTTGATGTGAATTTACAGTTGAAGACGGATAAGTGCACTGAGTTAATAAAAGTCCTAAATTAATAAATAAATAACTAACAGGGGATAATGCGCGGATAATGATTCAATTTTATGAAAAAATCAACTTGCAACAGTAGCGCCACTAATCTACTATCTCTACAGTACCAGGGTTTCCCTTATTTTTAACCTTTCGGACTTTGATATAGGGACTGCATTTCTTACCATCTTTACTCCACAGAGCGGACGTTGCACAATGCCACGTCTCAATAATAAATTCGCTGGCCAGTGAACATCGCCGCAACAAAACCCGCTGGCCAATACTGCGCCTATCTGATTAAAATTTTACCGTCCACTAGCTAGTATCGGACTGATAAATAGCGGATGAACGAGCCTTTTGCGATATGTCTATCGTTATATCGTTTTAAATTAGTTTTTTGTTATATTCATTATAATAATAGGAGGATACAATTCTTTGGCCATGATAACCTTGATTAGTTTTCAGTTCGAAAATTCAAGCTATTACGCGGCAATTATTGGATGTTGCAAGTTCCAATATATCTTAGGCAGCTTAAAGCGTGCTTGTAGCTCTTGAGTGATAGCCCTTAGGCTAACTTAGATTTATGGTCCGTTAATCGAGTTATACCTATGATGCGTTATTATGGACAAGAATAAATCTTGACCTTACATAACAGCTTAGAACTTAGAAGTGGCAACGCATCTTCATTGAAAACTCTGGTTTTTATATAGATGTTTAAATACAGGTTACACCTACTTATTATAAGTACTTGCCATCAATGTGAATGAACTGTATATTTTTTGCAATTCACATAACAGCATAAAAAACATTGTACTATTGTAGGATCAAAAGTGATCGTAGGCTTGTACAACAGTTTAGTTTTTTCCCGAGGGCAGCTCGTCACACACCTCCAAGGCACACTGGGGACGTCGTATTACGTATGCGTATTTGACGATACGCAGTGCCGCCGGCTCTCAAATGCATAATTTATTTTTCACACCTTCCCACCAAATGTATGCCACGCCACGTCTCGCTTTAGGAAATAATTACCTATTCCAAAGCCGTGTAGTATTTGCGGTAGTAATTCAATTTGTAAGATCTGGCATTTGTTACGTCACCGCTGGAATTTTGATATGTCTGTTTGCGAACATGAATTGTGTTTGATTGTTGATATTTTATATTGTTGTGATAGGCTTTGTAATATGATATTGATACGTATATTTAAACGCGAAACCAGCGCTCGGCTGTCTGTGTGAGCATGCGAACTGATGTGGATGAGGACGAACCAGATTTACCGGTTTCGGTTCAAACTTTGTATTCATATTTAGACATGTCAATTTGCCGTGTTTATCTCTCAGATCAAATTTATCACTAACCGGAGTTTGATCTTTTGATTTTATTACGGATCTATACTACATCTACTTAAAAATCTATCGTAATTCCACAGTATAGATACTGTGGTAATTCAGTGACAGTTGAGAGAGATTGAAATTAACAATTTTTCAGGCATTTCTGCTTTTTATATAGTCGTCAGCCGGAAGGATGCTCATATCTGTTATAAAGATATCTGATCGAATCACTGGTTATAATGAAATTTCTTCAATATACCTACATATTATAAAATATTTCTTTCACTGACTGAACGATTGAGTTACCTATCTACTGTCAGACAGCACACAGACAAATCTGCTGATCGTAAAAAGCTGAAGGACATGCGAGTTCCTTGGGGACAGAGGTGAACTCTAAGGGAGGATTGATTCATCACTCTCATCATACATGACATACATCGCTGATTTCGATGACTCTTGAGCCCACCTTCACACAGTGTTCGACCTATTTCTTTTATCAGGTAACTGATTGCATGATCACAGGAGCCGCTGTGATTCGATGTTAATGAAAGCTATATTTGGTTGATTTTGGATAAGCGAAGAGTTCCTCAACTGTACATGTATAACATAATGTGCACGTAAAGACGTAAACTGATTGCCCCATGATGAGCGTGGTGCGGGTAAAACCGCGTGAATGTGGCCGGACCTGCAACGCATAGGGTTATTCAGTCGGCCCGGGGTGGAGTTGTCGAAGTTAAAAAGCTGTGGGTCTCTGTTCGCTTCAAAATTACTGACCTAAATCTTCTCGAACTTTTTGCTTTTGTTGTGGAAGATTACAAAAAGTTATGCGCTCTAATTTTCGAGGGTCTTATGTGTTGCATATATCTTAAACCCAATTTATTTTTAGAGTTTTTTTTCCCTATGATGTAAAAATTTTAGTTGGCTGAAGATCAGTAAATATAGGTACCTATTTGGTGTGCATATTTTGTCGTAATAAATGCATTTAAAAATGTCGTAGCATAATTAAATGGCTCGCAATATTTCGAAATATACCTGTTCCGATTTTTTTCTGAAACTGAAACCCTCTTCATTGTTAGATTTACCAACTACTACTCGTATTTTACATACGTTTACTATATGTGCTATTTAATATTTAACTACACGCGCTTAGCATTACCTAGGTAGTAGGTATAGGTTATTATAGGATATTTTACTGGTGGGAGAGTTCCAGTGCAGGAGCTCCAGGGCGTAGGCACTAACGCATTACATAGCTGCCGCCAATAGTAGTGTTTAGCGCTATCGTGTTCCGGTTAGATGGTAATGTATGGTCCCGTTATAACTATCACAGAGACATAACAACTGAGGTCTCAGGGTTGGCATCGCATATGGATTATGTGTGGATGTCTATAGCCTGCAGTCATCACGTTGCTTATTTAGCACATTACATTAAAAAAAATCAAAAAAGGTAAAGAAACAGATTTTATAATATCTGAATGTATGAACATAGCTAACATTTGTGGTTAATGTGGTTATCTACTCGTTCCGAATAAAAATGCCTGATGAAACTTTTTAGCATTTATATATCTGCCCGTTGCTAATAAATAACACCAGGCGCTGGGACAAACCCATTGTATGCTTTGTATATTTTATGCCAACCGCGTTCGTTGTACAACGTTGAATTTAATTGGGGTTTATTTTTTCCCCGTTTATACATATCAGTTCTTGCGATTGATCGGATTCCAATATTTATTGCATTGTTATTCGTGTTATAAATTTTAATACGAAATGCTGTAGGTATGAACGTTATTAGTGAGCATAGAAATGTTTTCACGCTTATCGTCGACATGTTGTTGTTATGTTTTGTTTATTCAACCGCATCGTTACCACCGCTTTTCATTGTTTCCTTGCCTTGTGAGCGTAATGTTGGTCGCTTCGCTTTTTTTTTATTTACGTGGCTTTGGTCGTCTCTGTTGTGTTGCAGCCCGCGTTAGTAGTGGTGTTTGGTGGTGCCGTGGTGTGATGTTATTGTGCGTGCGAAGCTGGTAGTGCGCCCGCGCCCGCGTCCGCGCCCTCGCCCGCGCCGCGTATGCGATGTCGTCGCCCGCGCGCGCCTCCCCCGCCCTGCCCCCCGGCGCGGGCATGCTCCCGCCCGGCCCTGGACCCTCACGCCAACGCTCCCTCAAGGACCGACTGCGAGAGGGCATCACCGGACCCTTCCATTGGCAGTGAGTGCTTTCCTTATTACACTTAAAAGCCATTGTTCCAGGAACTGAAGATTTTGCGGCCGACTCGCTTATTTATGTTTTACTTTTTGCATGACAAATTTATCGCTTCTAGCACTGGACTTTGCATTAACCTCATTTGTCAGCTTCAACAGTCCTGAGGTTGCCGAATTTCGGCTATTTCTCGTATCACAATAGGGACCTAAGACTTCAAAGTACTTCAAACTAATATAAATATGAATATTCAGTAGGTATGTGGCTCCCTTGGCATGAGTATCTTATAAAGCTATACTATACTGTGTATTCTATTATCGGACCCACTCTCAGTATGACTACGCAAAATGATGCACGGTTGTTAAACTGTTTAACAGTTATGTGCCTTTTGTAATTGTTACGAATATTGGATTTTTGTAGCCAATAGAAATCCAATACCTGATCAAGTTTTCGAATATTCTGTAATTTATCAATCATATTACATTTGCATATTTTAGCTGTTTCTATAGTTCGTTGACGGAATTGCTCCACAATCAGACGAAGATTCATAGACGAGAGCGAAAAAGTGTGAGCGTGATAACGTGTAAATATTTAACATTCGTTAGAAGAACATTGATTGAAATATATTTTATTTCTGTTTCATATTCGATACCTATCTGAGGGCGGGCTTTCAAATTGATGGCCCTAGTCATAAACCTCATTTGTGACCATCAATTTACATCACACTACGTGTCTATTTCCTAAAAAAATATTTGATCGTCAATAACGAGTATAATCGACTATGCATTAGTTTTATTTTGTACCGCCCTGTAATATCCAGCACAAAGGCATAACTCCTTAGGCCTCGGGAGTGGTAACGCATCTGCATTTTGACCCTTGGTCTTTGTGTTAGTGTCTATAGGCTGCAGTCATCACTTAACATCAATGTGAACTGCATGTTTGTTTACCACTTCCATTACATAAAAAAAACTATTATTTAAACCTCTAAGTTTATTTTATACCATTAGAAAGTAGGTATATTCCAATAATCGGATACTTTGACGTGAGTAGGTATTTTCGATTGAAAATAATCAAAATGTGATATAATATTAGATATAAATAGGTTTTATCCTTATTTATATTCACGGGCCTAAGACGCTCAACAATTGCTTAGGTAGGTAATACGGTGTCCGTATATCAGACTAAGTAAGATTTTAATTTGATCTAGTTCGACATAAAAGTTGCTTAGATACCTAATGAGTTTAAAATGTCAAGTGGCAAGAGCCTACCGGCGGGTAGGTGATCTGCGTAAACAAGTGTTTTGAGATCTTAAAATGAAAGTTTTTAATGTGTTAGTAGTGATAACTTAAAACAAATCTACCAGTCTGGCGCTGCGATGTTCTTTACTGTGAGTTCTTATTCCTTTAGTCTAACCCCCTTACTCATAAACGTACATTAGATACGTTTTAGCTATAGAATGCTTTGTCTTTGTCAGTTGCATTGTCAAATGTGCAGGGTAGAAAAAGACAAAGGAGAGATTAGCAACACTTTAACTAAAATACGTTAATGAATAAGCGGGTAAGATTTTAAGTAAGAACACAGAGAATTCAATAAAAACATAGTACACGATGGCGGCACTGACACAATATAGATACCCACTCCGTATATCAATTTGTTCGTTGAGAGAAATATTTTAAAATCAGTTGTGTATATTCAATTTAACTGCGAGAAGCGGCTGCTCGGCTATCAGAGTTGCAACGACAAATGCGCACTCGTCACCGACAAATCTAATTTTCTCGCAGCCCCTGCAATTTCTACGAATGGAACTCGTATTAGTGACTTGAACAACACAAAACGTAAAAGATTCAATTTCTATGTCGTGGAACTGCAATTGCTTGAAAGGTTTTTGTTCTCTCAAAGTTTTTCAGTTATCAATTAAACAAGTAATAAATCAAATATGAAGACGCGTATTTCGAGTTGGCGTTAGAGCTGCGAGCGTGTAATTACAATAATCAAAATAAAAACTTGGCAGCAGATTTAATGCGTGTTCTTTTTTATTAACCAGAAGTTTTTGTAGTTGCAAATCTATATTCTTAGAAAGGAAAACACTAACACTTGTGTTCAGATTATCTTCAACAAAATGATATGAGTATCGATGACAAATGATATACCATCCAAGCTACGCCGTAGTTGAAACATTTGGCATAATTTGTCATGTCGAAGTAGATATTCATGTAAACTGTACGTAGGCTACTGCAAATATTGTTGTACGTTGTGCAACACTATCTACGTTATGTACATTACCTCCACCCGTTAGCCCCTTATCTCTTCTCGTGCAGCCTTAGAGGGTAGCCTTTCAACTAAATCTGGCATGTTTGCAATGTAATTTAATTAAAAACACCATGCTACCGCACTTGCAGCCGACCGACGTCAGGATATGATCGTAATACAAAATTAATTAACAAAATTCCTCTCGAAATATTTCGGAAACCCGTTGAACCCCGAGTGTGACAATGTACCTATCGTAACTACATTTTTATCTGTTTACTAATTGTGAACATTTTGGAGGAAGAAACAGGCAGCTCTTATCACAATGGAATGATAATGTGTGAACTAGGCTGACGGACTTTGAGGCAACATTATTTTTAACCGATATAAAAAAGTAGTAGGTCTTCATTTCGGTTGATGTTTTTTTTTAATTTATGGTACGTGATTGTATTTTGTTCAAAGGGAGATAGTTGCCATTTGATTACTAGTCTATAGACACCTACACAAAAACCAGATGCAGTCAAAATGCAGATGCGTTGGCACCCCTGAGACCTCTAAGTTGTTATGTCTTTGTTATAGTTATTACGGGGCCATACATTACCATCTACCAGAACACGATAGTGTTGAACACTACCATCTAGCGGCAGACAAATATGGTTATGTGGTGAAGCCTACGCCCTAGAGCTTGGAACACTACCACCAGAAAAGAAACAAACATAAATTGGAACTTATTACACCAAGAACGAATTACGCAAAGAAATCTATTATATTTGAAGGAGTTCAGTTATTTAATAAATTACTAAACGATGTAAAGGAGTGCAGTAGTATCAACATATTTAAAAACAAATTAAAATCATATTTTGCCAGACTTTAGTAGTATTTAAGTTATTTAAGCAATGTACTAACAGTACCTTATTACTAATACTTACCTTTGTTTTATATATATAAGTTCAGAAATTAATTTAATTCATTTGGGGTGATAAGCACTGCTTATGACAAGTCAAAAACAAACAAAATAAATTAAATAGTTAATAGTATCACTATTGTAACTATGTTACTAACCCTAAGCACCAGAGGTGTACTACTAACATTATATTCATAAATCAATGTAAGCTATATCTCATTCTAAAAGAACTTTATGTTTTTATGAGAATAAAGATCTTTTAACCTAGAAAAAAGAAATCGTTTGGCCCAGCAGTTTTTATTTTATAAACTTCTTAACTTAAGTTTAACTTTGTTAAATTAGACGATGTAGGTAATTTTTCCCGTTAATCTGGACGACTTGATGAACAATCACACAAAACATTGCAAAAAAAAATTCCGGCTTCAGAACCGATTAATCTGGCAACTAATTACACCAACTACCGACTTCTAAATATAGCATTCTTTATTTTATTATTTATCACTTAAGTGTGGCGGTCATTTGGTTTTTGCATTCGGTATATTTTTTAAATTACGAATAAATTCGCGAGTGATTTGTGGCAAGTAGCTTATCAGGCTCGGAGCGGACTATTGCAATGTCGTTGTGCATGTTCCAGGGTGCCCTTGGCCGATATAAAATGTTTAGGCGGCCGTCGGCGATGAGAACGTGCGGTCTAGGGAGGAGGGTGAGTCGACCTGGTATTGTTTCCTTTGTGTTATATGCTATTGTACACGCCGCAGACAAGGTGCGGAAACCAAACGTGCACTTTTTGCGACCGACAAGTAGCTGGACATAAGTGTGTACAATTGAACTAGGCATTATCCATTGTATCATTGTATTCTCGTGTCATTAGTTTGCAATGGAAACGATGTTGGTATTGTGCTCATGTATTCGTTTATCTGCAGTTTATTTATCCGTCCGTTTTATGTTGGTAGGTATCAACTCGATGGGTATTAGCAATTTAAATTCATATTTAAAATGTTCGTTCATGACCATAAAGCAACAGCGGAGGGGAGTAGCCATATGCAGGCTTTCCCCTCTGTCAAAGTATAAGCCCAAATAGGCCTATACCTGTCGCCTAGATGTTTAAATGTGTGCGTGAAATTGGTTCTGTATTTTGTTAAAGTCAAGGTGTGAGTTTCGTAGTAATAGAAGATATTTGTAGTGTGCGTGTGTGTCGCACGCATTTCCCCCCGCAAAAAATGACAGACTGTTTTGCATCGGTAATACACGCTATGGCTACTCCCCTCCGGTCCCCCGCGACCGGTGGGCCGCGTTGCTCATGACTATTATAAACTAGCGGCCCTTCCCAGCTTTAAATGAAGCACATTTCTAAAGAAATGTACAGGAAATAACAGACTTAACGTCACATTGTATTCTACTTAGATTTTCATATCATGCAAAACTATTATGTTAATGTTAATCCATGACCGTGACGGCGAATTTTCCCGAAATGTGCTTTCAAATAAATCTGGACTTGAAAATTGCGATCTCATCTTTGTGGTTGTGTATCTTTGTTATGTGGTTTTATAAATAACTAGTTAGCCAATGTTCTTTCTCAAAGTCAGCTCTATCTGTACCAAATTTAATTAAGATCGGTTCAGTCGTTTGGACGTGAAAAGGTAACAGACAGATAGAGTGACTTTCGCATTTATAATATTAATATAAAATATAAATATATAGTAGGGAAGTAAGGATTAAATTGAAAGCTGTAGGTAATAAGCGAAATAGCTGCTAAACTAAGTTATAGGTAACTATCGATAGCCTTAGGTACCTCCAAGCCAAAGCTTTGAACGTTCCAACTATTTGTTGACGAATGTTTGGTATTTCTAATCTGGATTCAACATATTTGCGCCTTATATACCTACTTACTATGCGTTGTACTATTCCTATGTTTGTGACCGTAGCAGCATCTATACGGTATATAATATATGTATGCATGTAGGTATATATATTCGCTTCGCACTGGTAGCATTTATGATATCTCGGTAAATATAAGTATGGTGTTGATAAATTACAGATATAAACCTTCCTCAGAATACCCTCTTTCCAAAATTTCAAATAGGAACCAAATCCGTTCACAACTTACAGAGATTAGCATATACAGGCAGAGAAAATAGGGGGACTTTACTTTATAATATGTAGTGATATTGACAAGGAGTTTAAAAAAACACCTCCTAATCTATTTCATGAATTGCGCTCAAAATTTGACCACTGCTACGTGTAGTATTATTACCTACATATTCTCTGCCACTGCGCGATTTGTCATATTGAATGTCTTTACCGATAAATTATGGAGACATTTTCACTGCAATGGCAGTTGATTGTCCTTAAAAGTAGTTGTAAAGGCTAATGACACGCATATGAGTTTCACATAGTCGTGTGTTACTTTAGAATCAAGTCAAGTAAACATTCACTTTACACCCGATACATGATTGATCGATTGCTTGCGCAATATCTGATAGCTGGTTAGCTCAACCAACCATTTACTATTGCCAACTTGAGTCTTGCAGAAAATTATTGCTTTTAAATATTCTGTAAAGATCAAACTACTTTCTTTACGACCCAGCGGTGTGAGATGACCGTTTGATTCGAAGTATCGAACCCACGACGGGTTCGATCCCCATACCGGGACAAATATTTATATGGCCTACAGATATTTGTTTCGGGTCTGGGTGTTTGTGTATGTGTTGTATGTGTACAACGGCACCCACAATACAGGTTTATACCTACACGGCCCTAAGTGTAAGCGTATTTTGTTTTAGTCATCATTACTAAAATTTGTCCTAATTTATTCCTACAATTTTCTTCATAATTAAGAAAAAACCTGTTCTTGTGTTGTTAAGTTGAAAGTTCCCAAGTAATTTTGGTATTAAGTGTGATTATTATGTTTTTTTTTTGGGTTTTAAAAAATATAGTCAAGCATGTTTTAATAGCACAACGGCGCAGTACATACCTACATAAAAAACATATTTTATTTATGTAACATTTAAAGTTTCCTTTAGTTAGTTGTGGTTGTGGCGAGGATATCGAATTACGTGTTACCAGTGTTGCCACGACAGCAAGTTGGTCGCGCTGGCCGTCGCTGGATGCTGGTTCATTAGATTCTAATAAATTGGGTTGGCCACTACACAAGCTTGCGTTAAGCAACAATTGTTTCACTTTATATAATCTATCTCGATGAAGACAAAGCTATTGTTTGCAACTACTTTTCATGAGCTGGATTACGCGGGCGGGCATTAAACATGTTACAGTAGACGGCAATTGTTCATTTTTGCCACATTTTCACCTGTTTTAAATACATAATGAGATCATAATTTGGTATTACTCATGTATAGCATGGCCCCGTAATAACCATCACAAAGACTTAACTCAGGTCTCGGGCGTGGCAACGCATCTCCATTTTGCCCTCTGGTTTTTGTGTAGATGTCTATAGGCTGCAGTCGTTTATATCCATGTAAACTGCATGCTTGTTTGCCAGCTTGGTTACTTAAAAAACATATTATTGAGATAATAGCATCCCGTGTGATAAAGAGTCAGTGGCGGAGGTCGAATTAGTATCCAGCATTTCTACCATCGCATATCCCTTTCTGTCGATAAATGTTAGTGTTCAGAATCTGCGTATTTTAGGAGTGTGTATGCTGGGATTGGGATCTCTAGTTTTTATGTATAGATATTCACAATATTGGTGAAGAGATATTCATTATCAATGTACATTTAATGCTTGTCTTGTTTGTCACTAACAGGGCATAAATTATTGCACTTTGAGAAAACTCTATTCGTAAAATGTATTATGAAAAATAAAGCTGTGTGCGTTATAAAATTATAACACAACATTATATAAATTTAATTTATTTTAAAACTGAAAATCGTACCTGAAAATTTCAACGGCAGAATCTATAAAAACACTTCAAAGATGTGTCATGAAAATTTACAAGCTTGTTATACACAGATTACACTGGAGAGATTGTATAACGCGTGTAAAAAATAATTTTGGACAAAACATGACATGGTGTAAAAATAATTGCAATCAGAGCTGTAGGTACTGATACTGAACCAAAGCCTTGCCCACACTGTGCCTTTTTCAAGGGTATGCAATACAGCCACAGCGAAGTCAACACCGCATGTGAGGCATGGCATGCCTTTGATGCATGCACTATAAAGTGTATCGCGCTCTATGATACTCCTCTACCCGCATCATGTGGATTTTTGTGCGAAAAAGCGTTCAGCAAGAAGGCGCATAAAGAAAAATACATTTACTCATGGTAAATGAAGATAAAAGAAGTTTTTTGGAACTCTTCGCACCTATTTAAAATTTACATAAATAGAGTAAACAGAAATGACGGTTGCAATTTTTGTCTAATAAATATTAGGTTGGGGAAAAAGTTTCTTCGCATTTTTTAAGATAATTCAAAACATTTTTTAATATAGTTTATTTAAATTTAACTAAAGTATGTATGTACCATTTTGTTCGATAACCTTTTGCCATCTTGTAGGTAGGGACATGATCCCATTGCTATAAAAATTTTGGGACTTCTCATCAAAATACCGCGACCTGGATTTGGCAGTCCTCTCGTGATGTTAACCTAACACTGAGAATTCTGAAGAGACCGGAACAGGTGGAAATCTGAAGGTGCAAGGTCAGGACTATACGGCGGATGCATTAACACCTACCAGCCAAACTCTTAATTTTTGCTGAGTGGCTATAGATGTGTGAGGTCTAGCGTTATCATGATGAAACACCACACCCCTTCTGTTGATCAATTCCGGCCGCTTTCTCTCAACTTCTTGCTTTAATCTCATCATCAATTAAGTCGTTCGCAGTAGAGTTCAGAATCGATAGTCCTGCCTGGTGGTAATAGCTCATAATGAATAATGCTCTTCCAATCCCACCACACACACAACATCACCTTATTGCGAGGTAACCCGGGTTTCGCCACAGTCTGTGAAGCCTGACCGGCCTTTGACCACGACCTTTTTCGCACGTTCTTGTCGTACGTGATCCACTTTTCATCACCAGTTATCAGCTTCTTCAAAAATGATTCGGTTTCATTACGTCGTAAAAAAGAATCACAAATGAGTACACGGGTCATTAGGTTTCTTTCAGTGAGCTCGTGAGGTACCCAAATATCGAGCCTTTTTTTGTACCCAGCTTTTTTCAAATGCGCCAAAACTGTTTTGTGATCAATTCTCAGTTCTTCAGCTACGTCGTAACTACTGATATGTCGATCTTGCTCCACTTTTTCAAAAATGGCATCCATTTTATCCGTAATAGGGCGACCAGAGCGAGGTGCATCTTTGACATCAAAATTTCCGGATTGAAAACGCTTAAACCAAATTTGTGCTACTCTCACAGACACTGCACTAGGTCCATAAACATCGCAAATTATTTTCGCTGCTTGCGTTGCATTTTTACCTTTTTTGTAGTAAAATTTTAAAATTTATCGAATTTCTTCGTTAGATTCACTCATCTTGACAGTACGAAAAACAAATGAAAATCACACATTTGCCTAATTTGAATTTGGAATTATGTTCTTTAAAATTTTAACTTTCAATGATACCAAAACCAGCCAGATACAAATACTACAGCCAAAGAGATTTTATTACAAGTTCATACATACTATAATGCGAAAAGACTTTTTCCCCAACCTATTATAACATGGACGCTGATAGAGATGATAAAAAGTACCTATTGGATATTTTTCTTTACAGCATCCGAAAGTCTTCAAGAAAAAGAGCGGCATTGCCACACTTAAATCCTTAAGATGATATTGGTGCAAAAAATGGAGTATTTTTGCGTAAGTAGGTACTATATATTTCATCGGCATACACAGACCAGAAATATATTACAATACTTTAATAATACGACTATGTAGATATATAAAGGTAGGTAAAGTTGACAAACCAAGTAAGAGGATATTGAAATAAATAAATATGCGAGTCTGTGGCTTAGTTTTAATCAGCTTCAACGGTAACAATAACATTAAATTGTTTTGTTATTATAAAACTTCCGATTGTTCTTACCTTATTGTTGTGGCTTTAACGTAAACTTATAAATACTATGTTGTATCGATGATAACAACATAGTCAGGTCTGGAATAGCGGCTCATAAGCAAATTAAGTACATCATTGCTTAGGACATCACGTCTTGGGGTGTACCAGACACATCTCGTTACAGGGTCAATTGCATTTTCGCTTGATGAGCAAAAAAACCATTAATACATACCTACGTAATATACGAAAATTATTCTAATATTAAACAAAACATACACACGAGACCCCTTGTAGTTGAGGAACATTTTCAACAAAAGATTTTAGCGGTGCAAATAATTATATTATACTATTTGACCCGGCAAACTTCGCATTGCCTCAGAATGAAAAAATGTGTCTAATGTTTGTTAAATACGAACTATTTGTATGGGAAAATTAAATTGTGGTTTTTACTATTTCCCTTCAATTTCTTCACATTTTCTTACTTTTTAAACCTTCCCTGACTTCCAAAACTCATTCAGAACAAAAATTAGGCGAATTCGGTCCACCCGTTCTCAAGTTTTAGCAAGACTAACGAACAGCAATTGATTTTTATATAAATTGCTAAATAGATATAGATTATTCATTCGGTCACTGGCAGAATAGACTCAGCCAAAATATGTTCCTAAATCCCAAGTTACTGGTGGTAGAGCTCTAGTGACGGAGGCCGCGGGCGTAGGCACCACCGCATTACCTCTATCTGCCGCCAAAGATTTGTCTATGTTTGAAGGAGCAAGGAACATAATGATATTTCAAAATTAATTTACTGCGCAAGTCGCTGGCGGAGTAAAAAAGGATCAGTCTATTCTATCAAAAATCTGAATATTACCATATTATAAAGATTTCTGTGATACCAATACACGTGCCGATGCGCACGTCTTGCACGAGTAAACCCCACTCGTAGACCGTAGCGGCCGCTATCACTGAAAAACAGCAGTAATTGAATTAATTAATCTCTTTAGTGTAAAATAAACAAAAATGCTTACATGTCAATCTATACGCCCAGTCTTTCTGGAAAGAGCTAATGTTTTTGAAGCGCAAAGAACATTTTTGATAATTGAACGTGAATAAGACGTACCTATCTTGTTGTTTTGCAAATATCTTTTACTAGCTACTCGTATTTTTGAGCCGGTCGCCCGGGTAAAAAGTGCAAAAGTCTGTATTTGACGAGCCATTTGGTCCGGTGTGTGTGTATCCTAGATGTTTAAATGTGTGCGTGAAATTGTTTATGTATTTTGTTAAAGTCAAGGTGTGAGTTTCGTAGTAATAGACGATTCTTGTAGTGTACGTGTGCGTCGCACGCATTTCCCCCCGCAAAAAATGACAGACTGTTTTGAATCGGTAATAAACGCTATGGCTACTCCCCTCCAGTCCGCCGCGGCCGGTGGCCCGTGTTGCTCTATGGGTTTCCATGATACCAATTCACGTGTGCCACTCGAACCCACCCACTATTGTTATGACGACAACATGGGACGACCCGACATACTCGATCTAGCGCTCGTAAAGAATGTAAACTTGCGTTTACACTCTATACGAGTGCTACACGAGTTAGACTCTGACCATAGACCTGTTATTATAGAATTTATCCCCCATAGCGGTCCCACTGATACAGGTCGTAGCGACATCCCGATGAGAGTGGTGACCGACTGGTCTCAAGTGAGATCCAAGTTGGCCGCCACCACATCCGCAGACTTAGATACGATCCCCTCCCTGATAGAGACCACTGACGAAGTCAATAGTGCGATCCTTACTCTCACTAATCACGTACAATCTGTCGTAGACGGATGCTCAGAGGAAAAATCCGCGACTGTACCCAGTCACGCCGTTATCCCTGAACACGTACGGGAGATAGTGAGGGAAAGGAATGCAACTACCAGAGCTTACTACTCTGCCCCAACGGCCGATAGAAAATCCACCATGCGATACTGGCAACGTCAGGCCAAGAAATGCAAGGTGGAAGTCTATAACGACCGCTGGGAGCAAAAGCTCACTGACCTTGACCCCTCTCATACAGAGTACTGGAGGCTTTTCAAATGCTTCAAATCCCCTATGGAGGCATCCATGCCTCCCCTCATTCGCCCTAACCAACCGCCAGCCTTCGATGACTTCGAAAAGTCCGAATGCCTGGCGAGCGAACTCGAGATTCAATGCTCTCCAAGTACGATGCCGATAGCTGCCGATCATTTAGACAAGATCAACTTAGAAGTCGAAAGTAGGAACGCGAGACCGCCAACCCCCCCGCGCGAAACCGGTCCCATTCCCGACACGCCAGTCGATGAAAACGCTAACGGTAATAGCGAAAATAATGATGATCCTCTCAGACCTGTGACAGTCGCAGAGGTGACAGACCTGATCAAGCGTCTAAAAGTGCGGAAAGCGCCGGGTGCGGACGGCATTTCCAATCGCACAGTTAGGAATTTTCCCCCTTTGCTCATTGCCCTTTTGGCTGCGATACTCAACGCAGCGTTTAAAAACAGTATGTTTCCACCCGCGTGGAAAGAGGCCACAGTTATCGGGTTTAAAAAGCCCGGTAAGCCGAGCAATCAGGCCTCGTCATACAGGCCGATAAGTCTGCTCAGTTCTCTAAGTAAACTCTACGAGCGCGTCGTGTACGCTCGACTCTTAGATTTCACCCGAGTGCGGCACTTGATCCCGGACGAACAGTTCGGGTTCCGTGCTCGCCACTCCTGTGTCCACCAAGTGCATCGAATCACTGAGCATATACTCAGTAAATTCGATACAAAGCCCTCTTCTTCGATATCGCTAAAGCGTTTGACCGCGTGTGGCACAACGGCTTATTATATAAGCTGTACACTCTCGGAGTGCCCACACAAATCGTGCACATCATTCGCGATTTTCTGTCGGACAGAGGCTTTCGATATCGAGTAGAGGGTACCCTCTCGAACCGTCACACCATAACAGCCGGTGTTCCCCAAGGATCCGTACTCTCCCCCCTCCTGTTCACGCTATACACTAGCGATATCCCTGTCCGCCGCGGCGTTCAGTTGGCAATGTACGCTGACGACACCGCTATTTACGTCTCTGGTAGAAAACCAGAGATCATAAGGAAAGCCCTGCAAGCGGCGGCCAAAGACCTTGAGTCTTGGTTCCGCCGCTGGCGTATAGAGGTAAATCCGAGCAAGAGCGCTGCCATACTCTTTGTACGGGACCGCGCTCCCAGACCCAACGTAGCCCCAGTCCTTATGTTTGACGAGCCCATCCCCTGGATGGACAAAATCAAATACTTAGGAGTGACGCTTGATCGGCATCTGTCCTTCGCTGCACATGTAAGAGCAGCGCGCGCAAAGGCTGCATTCGTGCTATCCCAGTTACATTGCTTATTAAACAAAAAGAGCAAGCTATCGGCCCGGAACAAACTCCGTGCCTATACGTCCTGCATAAGGCCCATTTTATGTTACGCGTCCCCAGTATTCGCCCACGCGAAAAAGACAATATTACAAAAACTTCAAACCTTGCAGAACCGATTCTTACGTAGAGCCGTAGGCGCGCCTTGGTACGTACGTAATAAAAACTTGCACATTGATGCAAATCTGCCTACCATCCGGCAGTTTATGAAGCGAGCTTCAGCTCGCTATTTCGATCGGGCGAGTCACCACCCGAATCCGCTGGTCAGAGCGGCCGCGATATACACTCCTTTTGATCGCGCCAAAAGGAGACGTCCAAGGCACGTCTTAAAAGATCCGGACGATGAGACCACGTTGGCCATCGCCGCAATGAACAATCGATTACAGAATCACACTGCACAAACCGCTAATAATACAACGCGCCGACGCGTTTCGCGCCGCGCCCGCCCCTGATCCCGACCCTATCTCCGGCCCCGCGAGGCCGATGACATTCCGGTTATCGCCAACCGAATGGAGTAGAGCGAAAGTTGCACCGCCCATAATCGCATATGTCTCATATGTCTCTCCGCAACGTCCTAAGCCGAGGCACGGACCCGCATGGGTCACCCTTAGGCAGTTGCGCTAAATTTTAGGCTGGAGCGCCCTCTGCGCTCGCCGATTGCCCGGTGAAGTAGACTAGTGCCGTCTCGAGACAGGCCGCCTACATAAAGCCCGACCTAAAAAAAAAAAAAAAAAAAATTCACGTGTTGACCTGTACGTTTTGCACGAGTAGACCTGAAGACCTTTCATATAAGTCAATTTCTGAAAAACAGTAGCGTTTAACTTGCCTAATCTCTTTAGTGCAAAATAAACGAAGATTAAAATCTTTCATTAGAGCTGAATGTTTGAAAGCGATAATTTTAATTATGGAACGTGAATTATCTTCAAGATATTATGTATATTTTTTGTTATCGATGATGCTCAGTGATGCACCATCGGTACTCAGCTGGGAGGATCGTGACTATCCGTATGAGCGAGGACACATCGCTTTGTGCGGACATCCATGCCGTCACGCGCCATCCGCCACATACAAATACCACGCTTTATCCACCGCCCACAAATCGATTTCACACCTACATCTTTGTTACCGTGTCCATTTTCCCTTTCCATATTTACATGTCAATATCACTTTATTGGATTTTACTGTAATCCCTTGATTAACAGCTCTTTGTTCTATTCAGACTCGTAAGACGAAGTATTGGTGTGTTGACACAAAGTCGTGATTAGATTTTTATCTGTTCGTGTTTCGAGATGTTTTATCGAGTGCGTTTTGAACTTGTTGACATAATTTACGTTTATTTAATGTGAAATAGTATTATTATTTATTTACGCATATAAAGGGTAACTAAGGCAAGAAAATGGTTTAACGTAATGTACACCATGGGCGGGGCTTAAATATGGTACACAGCATCGTCAGGTTTTGCTATTTTCCACCTATTTTCCAACAATTCACTTGGACTAATTGAATTCCAGCATTGTCAATGTTATGAGTATGAGTGTTTGTTATGATTGTAGTATTTTATTTAAGTTTGTTTGCGTAAATGGAACCGAATTGAAGCGATGACTGTATGATAGTTACTTCTATTATATACATTACTAGCTGTGCCCGCGACTTCGTCCACGTGAGAAAAATATGATTGTTCAGTAACTCTACCCGGACGAAGTCGTGGGCGCAGCTAGTATAAAAGTAGCCTAAGTTATTCCTTATTACATCAGCTATCTGCCAGTGAAAGTCCCGTCAAAATCGGAGACACTCAAATTCTATTTATTTGTATGTAAGTATGTATGTATGTATTGTTGTATGCAGATAAAAGTAGCCTAAGTCACTTCTTATCACATCAGCTATCTGCCAGTGAAAGTCCCGTCAAAATCGGAGACACTCAAATTCAATTTATTTGTATGTATGTATGTATGTATGGAGATAAAAGTAGCCTAAGTTACTCCTTATTACATCAGCTACCTACCCGTTGAAGTCCCGTCAAAGTCGGATACACTCCAATTTTACTTATTTGTTTGTAGGTATGTTTAGGTTGGGGAAAAAGTTTCTTCGCATTTTTTAAGATAATTCAAAAATTGTTTTAATATATAGTTTATTTAAATTTAACTAAAGTATGTATGTACCATTTTGTTCGATAACCTTTTGTCATCTTGTAGATAGGGACATGATCCCATTGCTATAAAAATTTTGGGACTTCTCATCAAAATACCGCGACAAGTGGATTTGGCAGTCCTCTCGTGATGTTAACCTAACATTGCATAAAGAATTCTGAAGAGACCGAAACAAGTGGAAATCTGAAGGTGCAAGGTCAGGACTATACGGCGGATGCATTAACACCTCCCGGCCAAACTCTCTTAATTTTTGCTGAGTGGCTATAGATGTGTGAGGTCTAGACCTCACACATCTATAGCCATGATGAAACACTAAACACTATTATCATGATGAAACACCACACCCCTTCTGTTGATCAATTCCGGCCTCTTTCTCTCAACTTCTTGCTTTAATCTCATCAGTTGTTCGAAGTAGAGTTCACAATCGATAGTTCTGCCTGGTGGTAATAGCTCATAATGAATAATGCCCTTCCAATCCCACCACACACACATCACCTTATTGCGAGTTAACCCGGGTTTCGCCACAGTCTGTGAAGCCTGACCGGCCTTTGACCACGACCTTTTTTGTCCCGACCGTTCTTGTCGTACGTGATCCACTTTTCATCACCAGTTATCAGCTTCTTCAAAAATGATTCGGTTTCATTACGTCGTAATAAAGAATCACAAATGAGTACACGGTTCATTAGGTTTCTTTCGTGAGCTCGTGAGGTACCCAAATATCGAGCTTTTTTTTGTACCCAGTTTTTTTTCAAATGCGCCAAAACTGTTTTGTGATCAATTCTCAGTTCTTCAGCTACATCGTAACTACTGATATGTCGATCTTGCTCCACTTTTTCAAAAATGGCATCCATTTTATCCGTAATAGGGCGACCTGAGCGAGGTGCATCTTTGACATCAAAATTTCCGAATTGAAAACGCTTAAACCAAATTTGTGCTACTCTCACAGACACTGCACTAGGTCCATAAACATCGCAATTTTTTTTCGCGGCTTGCGTTGCATTTTTACCTTTTTTTTTAGTAAAATTTTAAAATGTATCGATTTTCTTCATTAGATTCACTCATCTTGACAGTACGAGAAACAAATGAAAATCACACATTTGCCTAATTTGAAATTGGAATTATGTTCTTTAAAATGTTAACTTTCAATGATACCAAAACCAGCCAGATACAAATACTACAGCCAAAGAGATTTTATCACAAGTTCATACATACTATAATGCGAAAAGACTTTTTCCCCAACCTATTATGTATGTATGGATGTATGGAGATAAAAGTAGCCTAAGTTACTCCTTTTCACATCAGCTATCTGCCAAACAGACAGACAGACAAAATTGGAAAAAATGTTGTTTTGGTATATGTACCGTGAAAACATACATATGCATTTAGTAAAAAGCGGTTATTTTTATATTACAAACAGACACTCAAATTTTATTCATTTGTATAGATTGTTCGTAGATTTACGTCAACAATAATATGAACTTGCGATTTTATCACGTTTATTTACTTAAATATAAATAAATTATGCACTAAAATAATAATAAACAATTCGATTATTAATCAACAGTTCTTTTTTGTATAATGAGTTCACGTTATTTGCGATTTTTTTCCCTGCAAGAAAACGAGTACCTTCCTAATTGGCCATTTTATTCATGTTAATACTTAGTGTATGTAATATATAATATATACTCAGTATGTAATATATATTGTTTCATGAAGTTTTTATTTCAGAATCACTTGCTGAAAAATATTAATTTAGATAAGTAAATCAATTTCATTTTGTTCTTCAAAAAAATTACATTTATGAAAAAGAACATAAAATCAAAACTTATCGTCGTAGTTTTTTTTCTAAATTTGCTAATTAAAAATAAATAAATGGAAATATCGGAATATAATAAACTCTTCAGAATCACATCTGACATCACATAAATACCTAGATACCTACCACACACGAACATTGAAATGTTAAAGAAACCAAACGTCCTATCTCATAGGTAATAGGTACTACAAAAAATATAACTATTTATGAAATATCTTTGTTTCCGTTATATTAAAAAAAAACTTGCAAATTGAAAAAAAAAACGGCATTTTACATGTTTATTTTCATTGCATTTTTGACCTTTTATAAACATTTTTTTTTTTAAACACCCCACCCCTTTGAGGAAATACAGACGTGAAGTTACGTAGGTGAGTATATTATAAATGTAAACAAAATTTTTTCGGCATAAAGTTATGTGTAAAAAAACAAGATGTAGGACAATGTAGGTATAGTTTTTTTACTGCGGAATAACTGTGTGGTGGACTTATGATCCCTAAATAAACGAATAGGTACCTCTTCTTGTGTATCTAAGATTGCCGAACGAACGATTCGATTAATATATCACTTCACCGTGATATAATTATACTTTGTTTTAATACTAAACAATTTTTATCTAATTTACGTAACATCTATATTTAAAGTCGACGCAAATGTATAATACTATCGATCCTCCTCGGCTTCGCACGCCAGCCATGCTATGTAGGTCTTAATAATATTGTAACCTTCTAGAGCCATTTATCATCATAAAAGGATACAATATTATTAAAAGATACAATAGGTACATGTTCCAGAGACTTCTAGAGAAAAACATTTTACTCTCTAAAAGTCTCTCGAATATTGGATAGGAATGGATGTCTGGGATGTCTTTATAAACTAAAAAAACTGGTCATGGTCTGACCAGTCGGGGACACCAAGACGATTCAGTGTTTTAGCGAAAGTATGTTTTTTTATAGTGATAACTTCTAATTATCTCTGACATTAATAGACCTAATATAAAAATATGTATATATGGAAAATGGTTACTTACTAATATTTACCTTTAGATTACAGGAAAACAGATTACAGAAGTTTATTGTGTATGACCCCGACACAGAGGCATAAGAGCTGAGACCAGCTGATACAAATAAATATTTTAAAAAACTCTCAATTATACGAGACCCTGTGTATGTGAATCAGACTCGTACTTGGCCGGTTTTTCATTAAAACATTACTGTTGTGTAACATACCCACATAATAATGTTGCATGAATCTATTTTCATTATAGCCCGCTACAAATACGATATTGTTTCCGGTGTTTGCAATATTATTGACATCCATGTTGTTTTCCTTAAAATTAATAATATACGAACAATGATACATGTATATTTATTCAGACTCGGTTTCCAGGGCACGCGTTATATTTAGTATTCGGTGCGATGTTTTTTAACGTGACAGTAACGCGTACTACTTTTAAAGTAATAGATAAGGGAGAGTGAGGTGATAAAGTAGACGAGCCCCCCTGCTTTCCGAAGGCATTATAAGAAATAGACCAATAACTATAATACATACATTTGATATGAAATATGCCTCATCCACTTTACAACAAGAAGCTTGAGAGCCAGAATAACTGCCTCGGTAGCCTAGTGGTAGCAGGCCATTACTACTACGCTGAGGTCCTGGGTTCGATTCCCGGGTAGGGAGTTATCAGAGATAATAGTTTAAAGTCCGTTATCTTTGGTTCTTTTGGGATTTTTCCATTTTCTGGAAATTTCCCAGTACCTGGAAGCTTGGTAATGTGCCCGGAGATGTCAACAGGCTCGCCACCTGTTACATGGGCCAAAACGTAACCGGCGAATCGTGGGTGATTGCATGTATGCTTGAATGCATGCATTTACCTCTGCCTACCCCTTCGGGGATTACAGGCGTGAAGTTACGTACGTACTAGAGACTCATCAGCTACACATTTAAGACCCGTTTTAGAGTTTGTGAATTTAGAGCTTGTATAGTAAGAAACTTGGCTCCACACGAGGTGTGATAACTTTTTGACATTGCTGGTCATAATTCTCGTCTTGGCAACATTTTACATGAAAATTGGTAGGATTCACCATTGTGGGATAAATCCTTATTAATTAATTTGTCTTGTCGTTATGGCGTAATGTTATTTTTAACCGATTATTCTCACCGAATGTTCACTCGATGGCCGAACGCAATGGTGGTTACGTAAAGGGTTATTAGTAAGCGGGTAATAGTAACTTAATGATTGAAGAGATCGCTTGGCGGCCATACGTTGGTCTATTTGTTATGAGGTCTTTGTGTGTTTCCATCACCTGTACTTTTGTGTAATTAGCAAAGAAAGCAGATAAGATAGCTTTGTTGTTCCCGGATTCTCGCTGAAGGCATCTAAAACATCTTTCCATATCAACGCGCTGACAGGCCTTTAGTCGTGTTCAAATATTTTTGTGATCTTCAACTGCTGTCATGTTTTATTTTTGAAATATCTTAAAATTTAAATACTTCTCTGATGCCTTGTAAATATAAAAGATATCAAAAGTATTCAAAAGATAATTTCAGTTTACATGCTGAAGCTATTTTTAATTCTAATAATAAGGGCGCTAACACAAAACTGCAATGCAATACGGCGCCGCATCACAGGAACTTGCGTGCGAATTGCTGCGATGCGATTCAGTTGACCATACTTTCAATATGTCAGACGAAATCGCATCGCAACAATTCGCACGCAAGTTCCTGCGATGCGACGTCGCATCGGAGTTTTGTGTGGACACCCTAAATCAGATATTTTAATAGCAATTAGAATGATTGTGTTGTAGATACATTATCAAAATGATATTTACTTACAACTGTTGTTATTTTTATGTGCAGATACCTAAGTAGAAATCTTTCATCATGCAGTGCATTATTAATTGCGGTTTTTAAATAATCACTTCGTGTGATGTCATAAGGTCTTCAAGAATACGCTGCTGTATCAACAGATATTTTTAGAACTGTCAATTAAGCTATTAATGTTTTATATTTAATTCGAAAAACATCACTATAATTTATCAACATCAACGCGAAGGAGCCGCCGTGCTCCTTTTATTTTGAGGCCAGATGCCCAATCTCATTTATTATCTCAGCTATGTATATCGAAATTGTAATTCTGATTGTATGATCTTGACGTCTAATATATACGCAGGCATTATTCAGCGTGCTTAAAATCAATGTTACAAATGTTAACGATTCATGAGTTCATTATTTTAATTACTCGTGTGACATAAAATATAAAACATCAATAGTGGTAGTCCGTGGTTGAAAGTGTTCAAAACGGAAACTCAAGGACTCAAGGGCTTAGACATCAATACATGAAGTACCAAATATATATCTACCGCCAAATGGTAGTGTTCAGCACTATCGTGTTCCGGTTAGGGTAAGATGATAATTATAATAGACGCAGAACAGTTTGATGCTTCGGGGCAACGCATCTGCATTATAACCTCCGGTTTTTGTGTAAATGTCTACACAGCCTAGAATAAGCTGCAGTATACACTTTTATACACTTCTGTGCGTCGATATATAAATGATTGAGTCAGGTTTACTTTTTTTATACGACTTATATTTTATAAGACGAATTAGGTGTATCATTGTCCAATATCAACCGGCATGCAGTTATATCATTTGTAATACGCCTACGTGCGGGAAGTCAGGGCGCTAGATATTAATTCATTCTCAAGGTAGGCAGAAAGTCGGAAACATGTTCCGGTTTGAGGTTAATTCACCGTCGTAGTGGCAAAGATTATAGACCTATAATATTCTACAGGATCCATTTCGGCGAATGTGAGAACCATCTACGCAATCTAATTCCCTCTTCAACTTTTTATAATTGGACAACTAGGAGAATGGCATATGGCGAAATATCCTTCCTTACACAGTAAACATGCCAAAAATTAGAACTAAGCGTTTTTACTCTACGTTTATTATACGTACGGCTAAGATATAAAATACTTTGCCGGCTTCTTCGTTTCCTTAAAACTACAACCTGGGCATCTTCAAATATAGAGTGAATAGGTACTTTCTAGACCAACGTGCTTCATCTTCGGCTACATCTTCACTTTCCATCAGATGAGATGGTGGTCAAACGCTGATCTACATCTATATAGATATCATCTACTTACATAAAAACCAGGCATTCATAATAGCCCCTGGACTAAGTGAGTTGGGTAAGTATATACTTTTGTGTTAGTTCGTTCCTGACCGCGACGCTAATAGCGCTGAAGACTATAATAAAATTTAGTGGTAAGTAGGGTAATGCGGTTGTGCTGGGGGTAAGCCATCGGTGTTGCTCTATGGGGGTCCATAGAGCAACACCGATGGCTTACCCCCACGAACTCCGTTACTGGACGTCTATCACTATAGCCTTTAATTTATTGGACAATGATATTAATGCAACGTATTTTGAGTACTTATGGATGAAGTGTCTTTTATAACAACTATTTGATCGTGTCACATTTTCCACCCGATCGATATCGATTCACGTTGGAGTGTGCGTCTCCTTTGTAAGGGTAATGAACTTAGACGTGAAACAGTTTAGCGGTAATCAAGCTTTCAGATAAACAAAGTTCTTGAAACGATCAGCTACCGTGACGTAAAGGCACCGTGTACGTACCTAGTACCTACTACGTAGATATCATTCGAAGTACAAACTGATTTTTGTATGTAATTAAAGTGGCAAACAAGCATGGAGTTCAGATTGATGTTAAGTGAAATAGAAATAGAAAATATTTTTATTTCGAATAGATATTTACAGATACTTTCAAAACGTCAAGAAATCATAAAATACCTAGAGTGAATAACCATTACATATTAAAGTAAAAGCAAAAAAATATATTAAAGTTTGTTATTAAGTGACGACTGCAGCCTCTAGACACCCACACAAAGACCAGAGGTCAAAATGCAGATGCGTTTCTACTACTGACGTCTAAGGTGTTATGCCTTTGTGCCGGAAATTACAGAGCCGTACATTGCCACCTAACCGAAACATGATAGTGTTGAACACTACCATTTAGCGGCAAGTATGTTAGGTAATGCGGTGGCGCCTACGCCCGCTCCGTCACTGAAGCACTACCAATGGGATGCAACTCGACCGAAAAAATGGATAAATAAAGGATGATAAAATGGATGTCAATAAATAAAGGATATTGGTGTGATCTGTCACCCATCATGCAAATAATGCAACAAATTTAAATGCTTTGATTATTTATATTTTTTTAACTATTTTTTAAACTTTTTACTGATGGTAGAGCTCCAGTGACGGAGCTTGCGAGTGTAGGCACCTCCACATTACCTAATATACTTGCCGCTAAATGGTAGTGTTCAGCACTATCGTGTTCCGGCCAGGTGGTAATGTACGGCCCTGTAATTTCCGGCACAGAGGCGTAACACCTTAGGCCTCAGGAGTGGTAACGCATCTGCATTTTGACCTTGGTCTTTGTGTGGGTGTCTATAGGCTGCAGTCATCACTTAACGTCAATGTGAACTGCATGCTTGTTTACCACTTCCATTACATAAAAAAAACAACCCAAAAAAAATATTTTTGAATTCGTAACAAGTCTATAATTTGTTGGTAGACATCGACTATGGCTGATAGGTCTATGTTGGTAGGTAACAACTATTTGATATTGACACAAAATCGACTTGTCAATACCGATTCACGTCAGTGTGCGACTCGTACGAAGGATATTGAACTAAATCGTTAAATAGTTTAGCGGCCATCAAGCTTTCAGATATACAGTGTTCTTGAAACGATCATTCAAGTGACGTAGACGCACCTACTAGACATTTACCATTTGAATTGCGAACGGGATGCAACTAGGCTGGACAAATGGTTAATGACCACCATCTCTAGAGGTGTTTTACTTGTACCACCGCTAACTATTAAACATTACACATACAACATTAAACATTTTTCAGATAACGAGTTAGTACAACTGTAAGTACTATAATTAACTGGCCGTTTGACCACACGTGCACCTTACGCGGTGGTAAGCAACGAAAATCTATATTTGATAATTTTTGGATAAGCGGAGCGTTCCCTGATTGTGCCTATTAATATTGTCGCAAATTCGACTCGTCAGTCTGAATTCACGTTCGAGTGTGCTTCGCCTTCCTGTCGTACAAAGGTCATGAACTAAGACGTATAGCAGTAAAACAGTTTAGCAGCCATCAAGCTTTCAGATAAACAATGTTCTTGAAACGATCATTCAAGTGACGTAGATCCACCGTGCCCGTGTATGTACCTACCTTACGTAGATATCATTTGAAGTGCAAACGGGATGCAACTCGGCCGAACAAATGGTTAATGATGTGCATAAAGGATGCTGGTCTGCGCACCATCATCTCGAGAGGTGTCCAACTGGCGCCACCGCTAATCATTCAATTACGCTCACTCACATGCACAGCTCCTTCTCAATTACTGCACGCACTCATACCAATCGGAAATTACGCAACAGATAACAATATATTTTAATAGATCACGTTTCCTTATATTTGTTTCCCATATCCTTTGATCCTTTGTTTCTCAATCCATGTATGAAGAACTGTAACCAAGAAACTTTCCAGGTAGTATCTACCTGGAAAGTTACTTGGTTTTCCCAAAGAATTCTATTTATATTATAAAACACGGAACCCATAAAAGATCACTCGTGCGTATGTCTGTAGCAGCCATTTGCTCCGAAAGTAGTGTGCCGATTGTGTAGAAATTTGTAACCCATGTTAAAATCAGTGACCCAAACATGCACGTGTGAGGCAAATATCAAAATGAATTAAATTTTATTCAGAGGGACCAATTTTATGGATTAAATAAGAAAATTTAAAAAATAATAATTACAGATTACATTGCATGATAAACCTACCTACCTATCAAATTAAAGGTTTAGGTGTGAGGATCTAAAACATTTTATTAATTATTTTGAGATAAATAAGTATATAGGTAGGTATTCTATATCTACCTACTTATTTGAAGTTTTTAAAAATATGTTCCAAAGCTACACCTCTGTTTTAAATAATTAATATAATTATAGTCCTGTACCTATGACGGAAAAACCAATGAGAAATATTATGATATTATTTGAAACTAACGTAGATAATATCTACGGAACCCTGTGAACGCTAGCCCTAACTGCACTTGGCAGGTTTTTCCTAATAAAAAAATAGATGCTGTTTATGTTCACGTTAATGAGGGACTAATTACTTACAGCTCATAATCGCCTACAAAACAATCGGAAGAATCAATGCAGATGTGCTGCTATGTCCAAAGGGGCCGTTCAAGTATTACGTAAGCACTATGGGGGGGCGGGGGGGTCTTTGCTCTGCTTATTTTGGATGACATGGGGGATAGGGGAGTCTAGATTATGATTACGTCATCGGTTGTTATTTACTTATTACATCAGTAAAATCTAATCTCTATCCTAAATCTATTTTCTTATTTCTAAAATTATAATTATAACATTATAAATATTATATAAAAAAGAAACAATACATTAATTGAAAAATGTTTACGTAAGCATGGGGGGAGGGGGTAAGAGCTTTGCTTACTTTTGCTGACAAGGGGGATGGGGGGGTAAAGAATCGTAATAAATCTGCTTACGTAATACTTGAACGGCCCCAAAGTTACAATTTTTTATAGCAACTGTGCCTGTAAATATGAGACCGCATATTTCAATACTAGCGGCCCGCCCCGGCTTCGCCCGCGCTGCTCAGTTCATATTAGTAATAGCGTGATGAAATAGCCGATTTGACTGGTCGTATACTAATCCGATTCAAATCGGACCAGTAGTTCCTGAGATTAGCGCGTTCAAACAAACAAACAAACTCTTCAGCTTTTTAATATTAGTATAGATTAACACACACATATTACGATGCATCATCCATTACATTATATGTAATTTGGGTATATCTGTTAATAATCTTAATATCGCTGAATTATATGTTACATTTCATATTGTTTCCTATCCCTCTTCTATGTCCCTAAATTTCCCCAGGGTGCGATGTTTGGTGCGAAATAGTGTAATGTCAAACAACATCTTTCATAACAGCTGCCGACAGATTTCGTCATGTGCTTACATGGAAAGGAAAATTACTTTCTTTATGCGGCTACATCAGTAGCAAAGGGGCCATCCATACCATAAATTACGTCACACATTTAATTGCGGGGCAAGGAGGGACATTGTGTGGCAAGGGTAGGGAGAGGTCCTAAATCCAGGTTTTGTGCCATCATATTTCAGAATATAAGTATTTTACGAAATTTACTGGTGATAGAGCTCCAGTGATGGAGCTCGCGGGGGTAGGTACCACCGCATTACCTAATATACTTGCCGCTAAATGGTAGTGTTCAGCACGACCGTGTTCCGGTCAGGTAGTTATATACGGCCCTGTAATTTCCGGCACAGAGGCATAACACCTTAGGCCTCAGGAGTGGTAACGCATTTGCATTTTGACCTTGGTCTTTTTGTGGGTGTCTATAGGCAGCAGTCATCACTTAACATCAATGTAAACTGCATGATTGTTTGCCACTCCCGTAAAATTAAAAAAAAAATTGTACCTACCTACCTATAACCCAATGAGTAACATAGGATACAAATATTTCCAATTCTGTCTGCTTGTTTTGTTTCCAATTTACACTCGCTATGTATACTAATGTCACCAATTGAATGCCTAGAGCCATTTGATAAAGGATATATTTAAATGATTCTGTATACCTACTTTCCTGTCTTGTAAAATTGCAAAATGTGTCATACTAGGTCTCACAAATGTGACCAGCCGTGACAAGCACGGAGGAAAGGTCAAAAATTCATGAATTTCGTGTGAAGTAATTTATAGATAGCCCCAAAGAAAAAAACCAAGTAGGTATTTAACATAAGTACCTACATAGTTACTATTTTTTTACTTTGATATTATATTTGACTACAAGCATCCTAATACAACATAGTCGGTATCACTCACCATCGCCGATATCTACTCGGTATCAATATTTCTATCATACAAAACTTTTTATCACGAAATGTTTTTAAAATGTAGAATTTACATTTCCGGCAAATATTTTCGAATAAAATCAACACAGGCAGCACATAAAAGTTTCTGAGAGGTAATTCTTTAAAATTTTTAATTAAGTTTTCCGTAATCGTAGCTATAAACTGCCACCGATGTAAAATAATGTTTGTTAGTAAAAGCTTCCTGCCAGTGTTTTCACACATCATTGCGTTTTTTATTATTTTAATAAACAGCGTACCTCTACACAGTAATATTAATCCGGATGCCGCGGTAAAACATGTGTTATTTTTTTTATTTATTCGAATATTAAATAACAATCCATGTTCAACTAAACATTTTAAGATTTGAAAGTTCCAGTGGAGATCGGCGTTGGAGCAGCTAATTCTCAGTCCGGACCCCGTAGTTTTTGGCATGGAGGCAGAGGATCTTGGCTTAGAGCCGTGGTCTTATAACTTTTTTGAAGATTGAAGCCTTTTGGAAAACCAAATAATTAAGGAAAAACCAAAATAGTAGTGAACTTTGTTTTATGGGTGGGTACCTACTATTAAAATTTATTAATCATGAAATCATACCATGTATAAAAATATAATATATTTCTTTATCAGTTTAAAGAAAAGATTTATCAACCAAAATGTAGTAGCGGAGGTACAGAATATGTGTAGGGCAAACAGGGATGAGATTATTATTTGAGATTCTGAAGTAGGTACATACCTAATCTAAATGTTACATTGGTTTTAATATAGTTTTGTAATTTATTTTCTATATGACCGATATTATTGTGGAGCTCCGTCGAATGTTTCGTGGAGCCCAAGAGTTCCGCGGGGCCAATTTTAAGAATAACTGGCTTAGAGCATTTAACGCACAAGAAACGATATTGTATGGTGACGCTTTCTGTAAAAGGAGATAGAGCGCGGATTATACCTGTTGTATAAAACTAGTTTGCATTATTTACTGTCGTGTGCGTAATTATTTACATATGGGCTCATTGTATTGATTTTCCGTACGTACTCACGTGGCCGAATCTGTTTTTGTTTCCCTGTGCGTTTCTTTTGCCTCCCAAAAATTTTGAGAATTATACTGTTCCGAGTTCGAGCATGGAATTTCGTTACTCTCTTCGTTACTGTCTTAGAACTCCAGGAACCAGGAATGGCGAGTGTGTTAAGGTAAATGACTGATAGGCTGCAGTATTCCCATAATCTCAATGTAAACTTTATGCAACGGAAACAAACATATAAACACACTTAAAAAATTAAAGATATTTAGCGGCTCCAACAAACCCGAGATGATATTATAGATAATAATTAATATTATTATCTAAATATCAAATTAGTACGTATCGCTGATAATAGTTATATCACAATCGATAATAACGTTTCACAGTCTATCATGATGCTTTGTTGAAAAATAATGTATTTACCTATTCCTTAAGTGCATTTGATAAAATTGTGAGTTTTTAAATATTGGGTGAATCGTTACACCACTTCAATAGTGTTAATATTAGCAGTGATCTAAATGAGTTTTTTCTTACTGCTGTGGTACGTATTGCATTTAATTTATTTCCCAATAGCGATAAACTTGCAACGATTTTATATTCGCCGAGAAATAATGATTACGCACAGACAAAATTATGATTTATCATCGCATACGTTACAAATGGCAATGAATTATGCCGACGGTTGCGATTCACAAGATCAGTTTGAATGTCTGTGACAAGTGATTTATATTTTGTCCCCACTGTTATGGAATACCCGATGGCTTATTTTTTATTTAGAGTTGATGGCAAACAATCCCTAAATTCATCAGCATCAGACTATCCGTTGAATTTATCAGTTTATTGCCTGGTTTCCACGACCTTATTACTTGTAAATAATACTAATCCAAGTACAAACCAGCTTAGTGAGAAGTGAGTAATATGTAACTATATTGTTGTCATATCAATGAGGTCTAACTACCCTGACAGCCTGCGGTTTATTTTGCACATACAATCTTTGTAACTTACACTTGACGTAGCTATTCAGGTGCCTAGTAAGGGAGAAACGCTGAGTAAAAAAATATGGTGCTAATTACTTTCCGCTCCGTAGGCACATAAATATATTTTTTAAATTCATTAACAGTTTTATTAATCATCATGTATCTATGTATATTGTAAGAAGTACGTACTAAGTTCTAATAACTGGCTTAGTTATTGGAACTTAGTAGTAGTAAACAGTATTGCACAATAGTTTACCACAGATCGGACTTCCGATTGTGCGGTACCTACGCACATTACTCACTACCTACTGTATTGTTGAGCTACTTCATGTAACCATATTTTATTATGTTGGCATCGTTTAACACAGGATTTCCTTGAACTCAATCCGTCCTTTGTACAAAAAGTGAATCTTCATACCCGCCAATAAATATCGATTGCCATTAACATTACTTGATAATCATTTTATTTTTAACTTAATCATACGTCTTGTTTGAAGTGTACTGTAGTATTTATTGCAGAAATCACGTGAAAAGCGAACACGAAGGTTACTTGATAGGCCGATGATAATAGCAACCTAGACACAACATTTGATTTGGAATACAATTTTGTTCTTATTCTAATGAAAATCTCTAATTGTGTCAATTTGATTGCACAGTTTAATTTGTATTGATATTATTATTTTCTTTTTACACTTTTTATAGACGTGTTGGTGATAATAGAACGCCGTGATATTTTTGTGTAAAAATGCTGTTTGAAATGGAAGATGACGACGATGTATGGAGTAGTGATATTGAGTGAGTACTTGGATACTCAAGTAAAAATTTTGCTATACTGTCGAAAACCACTCGCTGGCGTAGCACATAACCTGACACCTGCGTTACCGAATTCGACATTATTTTCAAGGGAATTTATTAAGTTGATGGTGAGTCTATCGACATTCATCCGGCACGTTATCAAAGCCCAATATTGCTAATGGGAATTTTGGGATTATCCATTGCGAGGGAAAAATCCTAATATCCCTCACACATCGACTCGGTGATCGAATCCGGGATTTCAGACATAGCAGTAGATCAGCCTGGCATTGTCTGGTTGTATACACCCTTGATAACAAACTACAAAGGTATGATGAATTATCTCATTTCCCGATTAACAATTTAAAATAGTGTATAACACATTGTAATTTGATTAAGTTTATGTTTTTGCCTATACCCGAAAAGGATCTCATATTCATGAGGTTATTACACCTAAGTGTTATAGCCTAATCTCTTAACAGTGTAATTTGTCTTAGTAGGGTAAGGCTTAGTGTAGCCATTAACTATCAAAATGGCAAAGGGCAAGTTTCTCGACCTAACGCTGGAACTCATCCCGTAAAGGTAATTCACTGGAAACAAACATTGCTTGCTCACTTTAAAACACCATGTGATATCTATGTCATTTTAATATTAAATTATCACGTTTCTCGGAAGCCATGTTTGCTATCACTGTAGATGTAAGTAAACCTATCAAGATAACACGAAGTGTTTATACGCACCGCGCTGTCATTGTTCAAGAACTAGACTGTTGCCATCTTTCAGTCTCATTACATAAACCTTTGCCGATCTAAAGACGATCACCCTGCTGAATCAGTAGCGCAGTGTGCTCATACGTAAATCCCTGTTTAATATACAGCACCGGCCTACAATCGCTAGGCTCCAAACAATCTCATTAAAATTGGAGGGCTTCGGTTCGCCGTTGTCCACTAATAGGCTCACTTCGTGAACGTGGGCCGTATTGATTAGATTTGTTATGTTGTGGTGTATTTCACGTTTGTTTTTCAAATATCATTCTTTAATCTCACTCAGATTCGAGCGCGACCCTCGTGCCGCACCTGTCTCCCCATGTGAAATTGTGTAATTTGGAAACAAAGAGATACGAGCATGAATAATATTTTTCTTTCATTTAGAACGCTGCAAATGGCTTTTTTTATCGCTTTGTCCGTTTCCTGGGGATTTTGTGCTTTCATTTAGCGAGCGAGTGGTATTCGTCTAATGATTTGTAATGAAATTTGAATTGTATTGTTAATATTTCAGCTACGTAGCACTTTCGCCGCCGCCCACACCACAGCCGTCGCCAGCGTGGCACCGTCGTTTCTCTTGCTTGGCGTACGTCTCACACTCTGTTCTGTTCCATTTCAATATACTCATCATTAGTGCCTTGGGAAGTGTGCCGATTTAACGAAGTGACGGAGGGGCTTTGCATAATTCATTTTACAACCGAAATTATGTATTTCATACACGATAACTTTTCAAATGAATATTTTGCTCATCGACTGCATACATTTTCATTCTCGTACTTGATAGATTTACAAAAGAGCTTTCTAGATTCAGGAATTATTTCAAAGGAACTGTTTAACTTTTTAAAATAAAGCACATTTCTGCATTTTGAAAGAAAGCAGCAACTTTCCACTTCGTAAATTCAACATGTCCGGTTTGATATTATGGGGGTTGATGTCTCGAGATATACTTATTCGAAAAAATATGTAACTTTGTAGCATCAATAAATCTCCGGTCACCTGCTATCGCATGTGTGCCTTCGGCGAACATTTTGATTTACATATCCGTCCGCTTACTAAGTGTTCTTACCTTTATGTCACTATTCGTGGGTCTGACATTTTGCCATGTTGATGAATATGTAGACGTGCGTCCTTTTATTCATTACATCGTGCTATTTTTAGAGTTCCTTAGCCTACAAGAAACCCTTATAGTTTCGTCACGTCCGCCCGTCCGTCTGTCCACAGCTTACCTTAGAGACTCTGTGTTAGACCGTTTTAATAGTAGTAACACACGTCCGGATTTGGTACGGAGCGAGCCAAATCTGATGTGTAAAGGAGTCCGGCGGACATAATTATTATTAAACGAGTCCGATGCGGTCCGCTCCTGGTCGGCGGATTCGGTCCGTCGTATCTATGGTCGTACCGAATCTGGTCGTGTGTAACGAAAGATTTTTTATGATGTTATGTGATGGAAAGTGGTCACCGTTGCCTATGAACATTTGCAAAACCAGGGGAATTGCCAAAAGTTGCCAGCCCTGCAGGATTCTTTGGACGCAATATTTACAGAACCCTATATTGTAGCACCAGGGGAACACCTCGAGAGGCAAGTTCGTTCCACAATTTACACGTTGAGCAGAAACGACAGGAAAACCGAACCGTTGAGCACTGCCACGGGCACTGATAGCAAATCCTGGGTTGTTAACGATACCAACGGCGCGTCCTTATGAGGAGTCCGGTGGAGCAAGTTGGTATTTGGGTACGTGCATCCGTAGACTTAAAGTGGGGATGTTATTTTTCTTTCAAACTTGTTGTAAACTCAAGTGTGTGTGACAAAATCGCGGTAGTAGTATATAACGAAGTTAAAAAGCAAACTATCACAGCTTACTAAATTATAAAATAGGGTTGTTGAGGATTCCTCTTCCTCTTCCTCATAATGAGGAAGTTTCGCAATATTTTGGGTTCCTCATCCGTTACCGCATCCTCATAAACAAAAATAAAAAAATCCTCTTCCGCTATCGCTTCCTCAAAATGTAAGAGGAATTTATGAGGAATTTCATTGCGCGTCGCGTATCCATGGCAACGCGCACACACACGCCGCAGCGCGATGCCGGGCCGAACAAGCGAGCGAGACCTCCCATCCCGCCACCGGCGCTGTTCCTTGCTTGTTTGTTTTATTTTTATTGACATACATTACATAAAATACTATGTTTATACGCGTACGCCTCTAAAAAATTCGAAATATTCGGGGCTTTACGGAACTGTTTCTATGGCAATACCTATCTTCTCTTCCATCAAATGTCCCAGCGAACGACTTTTTAGCAATGCTGAATTGGTCTTAATATGATGAGCTAGAAAACCAGTTGTCAGGGGGTTTCCCGAGCTTCCAAATTAAATTTAAAAAAAAAAATTAACCTACCTGTAATTAATTTAGATTAATAGTATTCATAGAGCAACACAGACCATCGGCCGCAGCGGACTGGAGGGGAGTAGCGTTTAGTACCGATACAAAACAGTCTGCCTTTTTTTACGGGGGAAAATGCGTGCGACACACACGCACACTACAAAAGTCGTCTATTACTACGAAACTCACACCTTGACTTTAACAAAATACAGAAACAATTTCACGCACACATAAACATCTAGGCGACAGGGATAGGCCTAGGCCTGTATATGGCTACTCCCCTCCGGTGTTGCTCTATGATAGTATTCAATTATTTTATTTTGATTAAAAATATTCGACTTAAGTACCTAATTAACAAAGAAATAAAGACTGCATTCTTATTTTCATTTCAATTTCTAAATTAAATTTTAACATTCACTCATCTTTTTTGTGTGCGTATGTTGTGTAGATATGTTACTGAACTCGTCCTTAACTCCTGGACCGATTTTGATGGTTCATTATTGTGTGTGTTTTGAGAATGGTTTAGATTCATAGTTTGGTCCACTGGAAAATGCCCTTTTTTTTTTTTTTTGTATGTATGTACTTTTGTACATGTATCTAGTTTTGTACATATAGATAGGACAGCGGATTTTGGGTTGGGTCCGCTAGTATTTATAATTTCGTATCATCTTCTTTTCATCGTTCTCAAGCGCGCAAGGCCTCGCGGCTGGTGTAGAACGCAAGCGATCTACTCGATTAAGCGATACGGGTGCGGTCGGGTACGTGACGGGTGACCACTAGTGGCAAATTAAAATGCGCGTTTCCGTGCTTCGGAGAGCAAGTTAAGCCGACGGTCCCGGTTGCTATAGATAAATAGCAGTCGTTAAACCTTGTCGCAGGCCATATGTATGGCCGGTTTGAAAACATCCGACAGCGGGTTGGCAACTAACCCTTATCTCCACCAACCCGCATTGGAGCAGCGTGGTGGAGTAAGCTCCAGGCCTCCCCGCAAGAAGGAGAGAGACTCGTGCCCAGCAGTGGGACGTTTCAACGGTTGCCATTATTATTATGATTATATCATTAACTGTCTCAGTAGCGTAGTGGTAGCAGGCCACTACTACTACGCTGCGGGTCCTGGGTTCGATTTCGGGGTCGGGGACTATCAGCGATAACGGTTAAAAATCCTTTATCTCTGGTTCTATTAGGTTTTTTCCATCATCTGTAAATTCCCCAGTAGGTACCTCGGTGTTTGGCAATGTGCCGCGAGATGGCAACAGGTTCGCCACCTGTTACTTGGGCCAAAACGTAACCGGCGAGTCGTGGGTGTTTGCATGTATGCTTGAATGCATGCATTTACCTCTGCCTACCCCTTCGGGGATTAGGCGTGAAGTAACGTACGTTCTTCCTCTTCCTCATCCTCATCCGCATCCTCTAAATTTGCGCGTCACAATGCCTCTTCCTCCTCTTCCTCATAATCACTTCCTCAACAACCCTATTATAAAATGTACTGAGAAACACATCCCTACATTGCGTATGGTCCGACACGCACTTGCCCGGTTTTCACTATATTCATATTTTAATGGAAATGTTGGCGAAGGTTCTATAAATATATAACTTTTTCTAGTGTAATCTGATCATAATATGAAGCACGATTCTACGTCTTACATTTGAACATTTGCTGTAATATGTAAACAAATGAATTACAAGCGTACATATGGTATCCATATGTACGCTGGGAGTGTTGTTTGATAAACACCCTTGTCCTTGCTCGTTCAGTGTCGTAAATCATCTGTGTAATTGCAATTTAAATATAGACGACACAAAACTGAACGAAACATCAAATACATTTTGCATCTTTATATAATTTGCCGTTTCGGTACCTAAGAGGCTAAAATAAGAGTGACGTAGCATCTTAATTAAATTACCTGTAGATTTAAAGACAGAAATCCAATAAAATGTTGAATAATTAAGACCATCCATTTAGGTAAAAATTGTCAAATTAATAAGAAATTAATATGCAGTAAAGGATATAATTACCTTCATCGATATGTTATATATCGGTGAAGGTCTTTCTTATATCGGATCCTCTATTAATACTCGTACATTTTAAAAAATCTTATGATGGTTGTCCACCAGACATGCCATTCACATAGTAGGTATGTGAATACTGCAGCCTATAGATACAAAAACCCGAAAACCAGAGTATAAGATGCAAATGTGTTGTTGCCAATAAAGCCTAAGATTCTGTGATAATGATTATGCACTAAGGGAACACGATATTGGTGACGGCACGTAGATCAGGTAATGAGTTTCCGCTTACTGGCTCTATCGCTGGAGTTCTACCATCAGTACCTATCTTATTTTCTTATGACGAAGTGGACACACCCCGTCTGTCATTGTGGTGTAAGACTTTCATCATCACTGCTCATTCAAGTAATTCGACTGTAGTGAGATTCGGGGAGAGCAGAGCTAAATACGTGTATGCTACATGCAAATACTCAGGATTCGCCCGTGACGTTTTGTCCCAACAGATGGTGACTTTTGTGACCTTGTTGACGAGCCCACCGGCGGGTTCTCGTCTTATAATACGATGTCATTTTCGGTTTCATTACCATAGTACGAGAGTGGCAGTGGAAACTACCGAACAATATAAAAATTCCACTTGCCTTTCTTCGCCGACCCAGGTTCAAACCCAGGACTCCGGTGTAGCAATATTGGCCTGCTAACAAGTCTTTTAAACGAGGCAGTTAAAATATTTTTTCAGTAAGTATTTTATGTGTTTTAATGATAAACAAAAGAAGATCTGTTTTTCGTTGTAATATACAAGACAGGTTCTAATCAGGAAACTCGTGAAATTCAGTCTTCAAAGTAGTTTTTACTTCGCGCGCTACACTCTATCTTAGTCAGTTTCAAAGGGAACTTGTCAAAAGTTGTGCTCGAAAGTTACTCTCTTAGCTAACTGTTTTATAAAGTAATGTATTTAGTTGTACCAGCCATTATGATGTATTACAAGTAGGACGACTTTATTTTACTACATTAAACAAGTAAAACGTTTTTATATCTAAGTCTGTTTACAGGAATTTAATACGTAAATAAACGTAGGATTACTCGATTGTCTGGGCCGATTGAGTTGTTTTTTTTTTGTGTAATAAAGGTGGCAAAGAAGCATGTAGTTCACATTGATGTTAAGTGATGACTGCAGCCTATAGACACCCACACAATGACCAGAGGTCAAAATGCAGATGCCCTGCCACTCCTGAGGCATTAGGTGTTATGCCTCTGTGCCAGATCACAGGGCCGTACATTACCACCTGACCGGAACACGATAGTGATGAACACTACCATTTAGCGGCAAGTATATTAGGTAATGCGGTGGTGCCTATGCCCGTGAGCTCCGTCACTCCAGTAACGACTTTTTTTACACCAGTAAAAAAAGTTGTTGTTAACGTTTTGTAAGTCGGTGGCCCGAACACGGACGTGTCATCACCATTATCATCATCATATCAGACCAAAGATTTCCGCTACGGGACCAAAGCCTCCACATAAGGGGATAATAATACCATAATCGCCACGCTTAGTATGCGGATTAGACCGCAAGATCATTGCAGCATATATTGCAGTATTCACTCGTTTGTCACTTTCATAATGATATGATAAAAAATGAAGGTACTTAATAAGTTGAAGATGTATCGGATTGGCCAAGTACAACACGACATTGATACTTCGTAATTTCTATAATTGCTACGCTCCAACGTGTATCTGATGAAACTTGAGATATGATAATGTATATCAACTCTATTGTTTTCGAATAAATATATCCACTGAATGCGTAGTTATAAAAAAGATTGAGAGTTGGCCAATAAAACAGTGATGAAGACTACTTGGTTTTGAAATAAAAAATGAAAGACAATACCGCTACCTAAAGAAAGAAAGAAAAAAAAGCTTGATGGTATAAAGAATTTTCTTTAGACGTGTTTATGTACTGAGGAAAGCTACCGCGATGGTTTAAGATTCATTTCTAATTAGACGTTTTTTTTTGTCGTGCTGTTACGGTACTCAACGGATACGTGGCAGGTAGGGTGGCATCCACATAGCCTAAAACAAGCCAGCCGTCCGTGCACAGAACGACAGATCGACATCAAACGCTTAATTTGAAAACTGTAAGAACTTCAGAGATCTTCACTCTCGTGCGCCGCGAAATGAGAATTCGCGCCTTAAAGCAAGGAACACTTCCTTTTTTTCACAGTTCCGTTCTGTCCCAGGTCCTGTTGCAGTTGTGTCGCTCGCGATGTTGTCGGCCGCACTTCCGACCTGCATTTCAGCACAAACGAATGCTAACTATAGAAATTGTTTGTTTTTAGCTAAATAGTAGTTTATCATTTAAATAGATACTCCTAATTCAAATTCATGATGATATTTATGAATTTGTCACATTATTCTTCTAATGTAAATTGATTCTCAATTCACATAAAAATAAACAATAGCGTCCCGTCGAATTAAACCGTGCCTGTGATTAACATTTTTGGAATTCAGCCAGAAATGTCGCAAGTTTTGATGATGTGAGAACGAAAACTTCTCATTAATTAGGAAATATAGTACAGTATCCGAATGTAATCTGCTTGAATCTACTTCAATGTTCGTTTTGGCAGTGCATCTGGAGCTGCTTAATACCCATCATTCAGTTTTATATCGAGCTCTTGAGATATATTTGAACGGTATTTTCAAGGAGAAAGGTAGGCACCATACGAACGGATTAGCGTTTTGGCGTATTATTTCTTGTTCACCCTGACACGTGATGGATTAGGATCATGCGCACTTGGATATCGTTGACGTATGGAGGCGTCCGTATACGCAAGTGTAAGAGGGCTTGCACACTGAGTAGGATTAAGGCGTGTTTTTAGTACACCAAACCACATCAGGAAATAATCAGGGAAGAGCTGATAATGGTTTAAGACTTATTTTCATTGGGCGGTCAATTATGCAGCCCGTGAATTCAAGCAAAGAGAGAAAACGCCATAGGTACGGGAAAGACCATTATTCAGATCATCAGTCTTTTGTAGATATCTTAAGGCTACATACAGTTAAAGGTGCCGTAAAGGAGAAGTGTGGAGCGGTTGGCAGTTCCATGGTGTATACCCAAGCCCTTGGTAGGTTCTTTATTTTACGCAAAATGATGAGAGAGATGTCTCGCTCGCTCATGGCAAACATGTCCACTATCCATCTCTCTTATCATTTTGCCGTAAAATAAAGAACCTACCAAGGGCTTGTGCGAATAAAAAACATTTTAACTGAGTAAAATGGGTTACCAAAAATCGGGTTACTTGAGTTTTTTTTTACCTTTTATTTTAGTATGAAACTAACAAGTATTGTACCATTTTACAATCCTGATTAAACGCGCCAACGTTTAATGGCACTTGCCAAGGCACTCTAGTACATTTTTTTTAAAAGGAGGGTGTTTCAAAGTCGACAAAGTTTGAAACTTTTAAATTCATAGTTTAACAAATAGTCTAAATTCTAGGAAACTTGGGGTAATTGTGTGTGATTTTAGACTGTGATTCTCAAGATGTTATTTAAGGTTACGGTTCCAAAGTTTAAATGAACAAAAATAATACAAATTAACCACAATAACCGAAAAATGGTTACATTTTTTACCAAATTTCTAGGTTTTCCTTAAATGCCCATAATTTTTAAACGACATGGGATAGATTTTTTTTCTGATTTTTCTCATGATGGTTACAATCAATCCTGTCACCCCGTGTCGGCTTGACGTTGAGTTCTGGGACACCCTGTATAAAGATGGACCAGAGATGATCCTTTGGTATTGGGATGAGTACCTTCCTACATTGCCTATTAGTTAGTATATAATTGTATGAAAATGACTTGTTAGCGAATTAATTGTGTCATGTCACCTTAGCGATATAAAAATATGTAGTTTATGACCTATTCTTAAACCTACAGAATATAGGTACATACAAAAAAAATCCTAAAAATCGCTTAACCTGTTTCGGAGGAATTTGGTTAAAACGGTGTGCCATGTAATTATTATATTTAAATTTAAAAAATGTAATAGTACATAGGTAGTAATGTAATAACACTTATGTACAGTACATAAGTGTTACTACATTTAACATAAACCTATCCAGACTCCGCTCAGTTTCAGATGTAAGAAAGAACCAATTTCAAAGAACACTGTGTTCCGTAACGGCCTCATTAGTTGGGAGTTATGTACAATCGAAATACCGTTGTCAATACTTTCTTCCGACGCCCGCTTACCTACCGTTATTCATTCTTGGACCAATGTAGCCTTGTTCATCTCACTGTCATCATTACAGTAACAAAAATCATTTTAGGTTTTGAGGTTACCTACGCGACGCAATACTTTATTTTCCTTTTGAGATTTCATTTTCTCAGTATTAAATAATGATGAATATTTTATCATGTTGATTTGCTCGATAATGTCGAATATCTGTCATTTGTATTTAGGCTCTTCGATTACGTGATTTAGCGTTCGTACGCGACTTAGCTTGCGTAGTTTTGAGTTCTGTATTAAAAATTCATTTATGCACACGAAGAATTTTAACAACAGCTTGTTTTTGTTTAGCTTCAAATTTTGCAAAACTCTCGCACGAAGTGTAAAAATCAAGTGATTGGCAGACAAACTTTTTTAATTGGTGTCATCAAATAGAATTATACTGTTGTTCTGCATAATTTGTTTTTCGGTCCTATAAATTGATTCACTAGCTTCATTAACTCTCAGTTCAAAATTAAGGCTTGCATCATGGCGACAATAAACAAATGCCAAGAGCGGGCAGAAAGGGCACATATTGAGTAATTTATTACTTGGTTCAACCAAGAACCTGTCAATGAATTGGAAATATTTACTATGTCTGCGTTGAATGAAAAAAATTGAGAGTTCAACAAAAGCTGGCCTGTTAAATCGAAACGAGATGACCAAAATCAAGTACATTAAAATTCACTCGCAATCATAATAAAGTTGACGTTTATGTTAATGTTTTGTCAGGATTCGCGTGATTGTAAGATATTAATGTATTAAATATTAATTTTCGTGCAAGTTTTTGCAAATTCCATGTTAAATTATCCAATTTATGGAGTCGCATCCACAGGTTAAAGAAATTCGCAACCGTTTTGTATTTTTAAGTGTCACTAATTGGAATTTATTGTAATGGGTGTATATTTTGATTTTATTAATATAGGTGTAATGTCGATTTCATACGAATTGGCCTTTTTATATACCTTCTAAATATAGAAAAAAATACTGCATTGTTCGTACACGCAGAAAGGATGACAGATGAAATGCGAGGGTCAGAAATAATTGTAGTCAATGTAAGAGAGTCAACAATTCAAGATGTTTGGCATAAACGCTCTGATCTGATCAAACGTATTATATTATTATGATAATAAATAATATAATTTATGCTATGTAATTAGAGAGGAAAATTGCATAGACAAACAGATGTTTCGAAGGACTTAAATGTTTATCCTTTCCTGTACTATTGTATAGTATCTATTTTATAATTATGATTAACATTTTTATAACGTAGGAACAAAAGTAATTTTCAATATTTATGAGAAATGAAGTAGGTAAATGAAGCTTAGAATTTATTTCATCATAACTATGTGTATCTATGCCTGCACCATAATTGTTTCTTGTTGTTCTGTTTGAATGCAAGATAGCCGCAACATTTGTTATTGATGATTTCATATATATATATATATTTTTTTTAAATAAAATACGCTTACACTCACAGCCCCACAGTAGGTATAAACCTGTGTCGTGGGTGCCGTTGTACACATACAACACATACACAAACACCCAGACCCGAAACAAATATCTGTAGGCCATACAAACATTTGTCCCGGTGCGGGGATCGAACCCGCGACCCTCCGAATCAAACGGTCATCTCACACCACTGGACTAACCGGGTCGTCAAATTAAAAATTCAAATATTTGTTTGATATTATTTCGCATTAACACATGCTTGTGAAATATATTTTATTTTTAAAGAAAAATGAAAGGAAAAATTTGGCTTCAGGCGAGGCTCGAACTCGCGACCTACTGGGAATCTAGTCCAGCCGCTCTTCCAATTGAGCTACTGAAGCCCTGCCCGATTTGTCAAATCTTTCCTTCACATCTATTGCATTGCTTTATGGTAGCAGTAGCGCCATCTATTACCAACTAATTCAAATATTATAAACCAAAAAATATTGTGCAAAACAAAACGCGGTCAAGAACCGAGAGGGTTTTGCGAGCGAGCGCGCAGGGGGTGGGTTTCAGTTTTCAGAGCAGTTATCAGGTGATGTCGATAAGAACTCCAGCCAGCCGGCAGCCGGTGGCCCCACCAGCGTCGCAGCCATCGTTCACTCACTTAACTCAGTATCATTCAAAGCGTCGCGCGCCTCGCACGTTCAGCTGAACGCGTACGCACGTGAGCAGTGAAAGTCGCTCGCGCAGTTCCTACGATTTCGTGCATTGACATCTTCGTCTAGTTATTTTGTTTGTTCATTGCGCCAGTGCAGCGGGGAAAGGAGGTCGGTTGGTGGCCGCAACCCGTAAGCACACCGTGAATCGTGTTTTCGATCGATACATTGTTGTGGCATTATCGAGTTTTTTCTATTTAGTAAGTAGGAATTAGCAGATTTGTGTCTAAATTTCTTGTTTTTTTTTAATAGAAATAAGTAAGTTGGTATATAATTTATGAGAAGAGGGCATAATAGACAGTCATATTTTACGTACTTTATCATACAGCTTGTTCAATTTATTTGTTTATTTACCCTTGTAAAATTACTTTTCTGAATACCCTCCATATAAAAGCGAATAACAACCTCAAAACTTGCTGATCACTGTTTTGGTATCGAAATAATCAAAATGCTACGAACGTCTACGAGACTCGTAGATCTAGATGGTATCTATCCGCCGCGTACAAGTTATCAAAAACTTTGAGCGAATTCATGAAGTTATCAGAGGAAACTTGTGCCCGAACTAAACACTTTATTACATTTACTATATCGACCATCTGGAACTCGAAAACAAAGATGCTCGAATAGATTGCCGATGTAATCATGAAGTAGCTTATTGTACGAAACAAAGATATTGAGATTTTAAATGGTAGTAAGTTTGCATACTATTTACAAAACCACTTAATAATGCGTTTCATTTCTACTGAATGTAAGAAATTCATTCCACTGAATGTTGAACACTTTCAGGGATGAGAATTGTAAAATCATGCAACTGAGTTGCGTAGTACTTGGGTTTTCATTTGCGAAATAAGTCGTGGGTGTAAGCAATGTATGTTCCGTCGCACTTATGTTTTACTCGAAGTAGGTACTTCAAATGTTCGCTTCTTTAATTGCAAAACTTTCGAGTGAAATATATAGAACCCATTAATCATAAAAGAATCAGAATATTATTTTTCATTTAGGATTACTAGCATCTCCATCTCATATGAAACGTAATAAATATATAATTTTAAAGAGTCAAGCGACATGAGCCTTCCGGCGGGCTGCTAAACTAGGTGATTTGCGTAAACATGTCATTGTGTCTGTCCAGACTTATAAATTATGGTGAATAACAACACATTATTATGTCCATTTCCAAACTAAACCAAAATTGACAAAACACGAAGAATGAAACTAATATGTATTTATGTAACGTATCCGTAGAATCTCAAATTTTCTCTTTAATGAGAAAATCTAACTGATAACATAGAATCTGAAAAAAAAGAGAAAATATATAAATTCTTTTGTTATTAACTGGCAGTTTTCCAAGGTCAATACTTACTAAGAAAGACACGCCAAAAGAACTCAGTAGACTCTTTTCAAATGTCCTCCTACATTTGTTTTTAAGACAAAATTAGATACTCATATCAACATTGCAAATTATGATATGAATCGGAAGTGTTTTATTTTTATACCCACTGATATTTTAGAAGCAAAAAAAGCACTCAACATTTTCTTGGTCAATGTCTCGCTGTCAAACCGGCTATAATTTTATGTCACAGCCATTGGCTTTTTTTTAATTATTTCATAATGCGATTTTATCTCAAAAGTGTCAGAAAAAAGAAAAAGTGTAAAGAAAAATAAAGAAATTGAACAGTTCCTTAAAAATATGAACATATAAATATCCCTCAGGCCACCAGAAAAATATGACAATTGATTTCTTATTGTTCATCTGCTGCTTCAGGGATTGAAAACAGGCTTTTAAATGACGACTCCATCAGGTATCCATGGGTCTCTTCAAATTTTAGCTTAATCCGATGCCTTTCACGCACTGTCTTAAAGCCGAGGATCGGCGAGTGCAGAAGGAGCTCCAGGCTAAACCAAACCTACTGGGTTGTCCTTTAGGCGTAATTTTACCTCTAGCTGACAGCCATCTGTACTAGTTGATTGCCCGGTGAAGTAGGCTAGTGCCGTCTCGAGACGAGCCGCCTAAATCCAATAAAAAAAAACAATTTGAATTAACCCCATTTAGAAATGGATTACAAATCTTCGACTAAAATGAGTAACAAGTGTACTAACGATGCAATTTAAATAAAAGCTTATAAATATCACAGTCAAAACACAACTGTTTGTTGTTTTACAAGATAACAGCATTAACAGTACTTAAGCTTAATTTATTAACCGGCTTTGTATTTAATTGAATATTTAAATGAAGTTTAGTAACGTACGTCAGATGGGTAGATATGATGACACATTTATACAGGTTTTTTCCAATGCTCTTGGGAATCCCATTACTATGGGTAGTTTGAGATGTGTACCAAAATCTAATTTAAAATCGGCTATTTTTAGCTTTGTTTTACGTAACTTCACTCCTATGTTCCCCGAGGGGGTAGGTTACGTTTTTTCCCATGTAACAGGCGGCGAACCTATTGATATCTCCGAGCACAATACCAAACTCCGAAAATCGAAAAATCCCAGTAACTCCCCGGCTCTTTGTTTTCTTTATTTGTTCGAGCCCATCCTGGGTAGTAGTTGTACCACTGCCACCAGTCTACCGAGGCTAAATACTGCTCCTTAACAGTAAATCTACGGAGCAGTATTTTACGAGTAATTACGATTTTATTATTAGGCATTGCTCATTATTTCTCTGTATCTGATTTGGGTATCGCACATATTCATGTTAAGACATTGATAGGTAGATAAGCAGAGCGATTCAATAAGAGCGTGATTGTTTTTATTTATCTTATCGATTACCTATTTATACACATACGGAGTTTAAAAATTCGTTGACAGGTCGAGAGAAATTGCGATTCAGCTATTTTTGTCTTTGAAAAATAAACAGTGACTCCTAATGTATTTTTAGAATTTAGAGCCAACTCTGAATTAAAATTCTTATTTCTAAAAAAGTGCAATGGATATCGTTTTAAAATGTTTTATTACACGGGTCTTGTTGGATTGACCACTGAGTTGTGAATATTGTTATACTATCTTTGCTTTTTGTTTTTGGCACAAAAAGTACCTACCTATGATGCTATTGCACTTTTGCACTATTCATACTAGCCCTATAGGTAGGTACCTATATCGCAATTGGCTCAGCGATTTGGTTATGGAAGCGTTAGAGACAGATGAGTGACTTTCGCTTTTGTAATTATTATATTCATGTAGTAGGGATAAGGATACCTATAACATTTCACGCCTTACCTCTTGGGGAAATACTAGCGTAAAGTTTTTTTTTTCGACCATTTACGGTTTGTTAATATGTACGGTGTCTATGAAATTCGTAAGACTAATGATCGCCCAATAGTTGAAATACGACCGCAATACATGAAATGTAAAAGGTACCTTAGTCTGAATACGATATCGAATCTCTTTTGTGAAACCGTTTTACCACAGGCTGGTACAGCAATGAAGTTTTAACTTTGATATAAACAATGTGAACATAATTTGTTGTGTCAAATGTCAGCATGGTAGTGAGTGTTATATTTAATTCCCTGTAATTTCCGGCACAGAGGCATAACACCTTAGGCCTCAGACGTGGTAACGCATCTGCATTATGACCTTGGTCTTTGTGTTAGTGTCTTTAGGCTGCAGACATCACTTAACATTAATGAGAAGTACATGCTTGTTTGCCACTTCAATAACAAAAAAAATGTATATTTTACATAAATATTATCTTTCTGCACTTGTCCGTGAAAACTTTAACTATGCGAAATTTCATACTCAATCCGCGCAACTGTCATAAAGGGGTACAAAGTGTTTAATTCACACATTAATGTACCTAATGATTAGGCCAGTATTCAATTGATTATAAGCCCGTTATGCCGGTATCAGAGATTGTGTGGTTCAGGTGTTTATTGTTAGTTAGCGAGTTAGAATCGAGTTATGCAAGTCCCGCTGCGCTTTGAAATCGGACGCGACCCACATTTTTGTAGCGATAGACGTAACTTGAGCATTATGTTATGTTCTCAGGGCTACCGATTACAGGGGACTCTAATTGATAACGCTATACGCTGTTCGCATGCTACTAATTTATTTGCGCGTAGAAGCTTCGATTGCAAGCTGTTTTGCTTGACTACAAAAAATATCATGTTACTAGCTTCTGTTATCATGCCGTACTAGTCCGTTGTATGTTGCGAGTCTTATTGATATTCACCAAACATTACGAAACTTTAAGGGTGCCGGTGAAAATCTTATGAATTGAGTAAAATCTGATTAACACGTACAATCTGACCCAGACAGCGAACCTGGGAGCTCGGCGTAGCAGTAGATCTGCTACCGCTACGTCATTCAGTTAGAACGGTGTACAAATGTGTTAAAATAAAAATTTAAATTCTCGTATTTGGGTGCTATTTTTCTTTTTCTATTTTAGTTAAAACAACATATAGTTATTAATATACTATTTTAAATAATTTTACAGAATCGCTATTTTACCATTAGGTATCGTGTTATACCTAATTATTTCATAAACTTACTTAAACTATTTCTGAGAAAAAAATATTTAAAAAAACATTATCTATTTAAGGGTGCGTTCCCGTGGTCACACCACGGTAGAGATTGACATTTAAGTAGTTGTCCTATTTCAAAACTAAACTCGTTATATTAAAATAGTGAGCGTATCGACCGTTTCCTTTTCTTTGCTAGAATAGTATTACGAAGGACATTTGCATCTTTTAATGTATTCACTTCCGATTCATGTTATCATAGTGTTTTAAATGCGACCGTACACGGAAGGTTGAACGTTGTAGCGGTTGTTCCGATTAAAAGCTCTTCGCTTCGTTTACAGCCCTAGGCGATATTATAATCCGTGGTTTGCTATGTACGACTAGAGTTGCCAACTTTTGTATAACAAATAATAACATACATATTTAGGAGTGACAAATCAACAGTATATTTGAATATTTTGTTCAGTTATACTGTTATTTTGTTTATCATAGATTTAATTTTATATTTTATTAGAGCTTTTCACATTTACTACAAAACACTATTTTTATACGGTGATGAAATAAAACTTGGTCTTTTTTTGCTTTGTACGCTGCATATGGTCAAAACCGTGACCATATGCAGCGTTCGTTAATAGTTTAAAAAAAATCACTAATCGTATTTTACAGCTTGTTGACAACCCTACTGCCCTAGGCTATATAAATATAATCCGTATTTTGCTATGTACCCTAACTAAGACAGCCATGTGCAGCGTTCGTTAATGGTCACAAAAAATGCACTGTACGATATTTTTCTGCGTAATTATAACCTTACTTGCCGATTCTTTCTGTAACGTGGTTTAGTTGCGCGACGGAAATAATTACAAAATACCTTCAAAGGAAACACGTCGGATATTTTGCTGGAAGCGAATTTCATGTACCTACTACATCTAATACATTATGCATTACATAAGTAGGTATATCGCTGAACTAATTTTGTACGATGTTAATTTATTACCGTTGTGGTTTGTCTTTTGTAAAGTACATATCAGTTGTTTTTTTTTATGTAATGGAAGTGTTAACTAGAATGCAGTTCACATTGATGTTAAGTGATGACTGCAGCCAGCAAATACCAAGGTCAAGATGTAGATGCGTTACCACTCCTGAGGCCTAATGTGTTATGCCTCTGTGCCGGAAATTACAGGGCCGTACATTACCACTTGACCGGAACACGATATTAGGTAATGCGGTGGCGCCTACGCCCGCCAGCTTCGTAACTGGAGCTCTAACACCAGTAAAAGTAAAAAGATGTAGCGGCTTCATGATCTTTTGTGTGAACTATACCTAAGTACTATAAAATCATGTTGTAGAGAAAAAAATACGCGACCCGCGTTCTTATACATTGGTCATGTTCTATTGTCAATAATATACCAACTTTATATTACTTAATTGTATTTATTTTCTTTAAAAAGTACAAAAAATAAATTGTATCACTATAAATTAAAACTTATATATCTATTGTTACCGTGTTCTAAACCAGATGATCGGGTTCGGAAAGGCAATTTCTGACACACGGGCAAAATAACTTAGGCTTAACGTCTGCATTGGAAGAGGTATCAATATACCGCCCAATATGTTATTATAGCCTTAAGTTTGCGAGGCTATTTTGTAGACAGGCTTCTGTTTACTTACCATTTTTTTTCTTTGTTTATCTACATACTGCAACAAAATAGTCACAGAGTGTGAAGATAACAGTTGTCCACAAAAGTATTTTGTATCTTCTAATTGTTGTAATCTAACGTCCATTCAATACGTACCATTAAATGATATGACATGTACCTACATATATGTGATCAGTACTCTGACATAAAAATAATATTCACGCTGAATCGCAGTACGTGATCGGGATTCTGTTATTATTACAAGCTTTCCTTTATAAGGACTTTACATATTTTCATTTCTTTTGCGACGTAGAATGATGTAGTGCGGCACAAAGTCTCCACTTTATGATATTTCCCATTTAGACTTTGGTCACACGAACGATTTTTCAAAGTTTTGTCGTGCGTTGTTTTCCTCTCATATTGGTTAAACCTTTGCATTGCTCGTAATTTTCAAAGGTTTTTAATTTCCAGATTTCAAAATATCTCATCATGATGACCGGTGTCTACTAGGCTCAAAAATTCGAAACGAAACGAATCGAAAATAAATTCAAATCGCATATAAAACTGTAATTTTATTTTTTGTATGAAACTATTTATCTCTGTCTTTGTAAATTGTCTTTCTGCCTTCTTTATGCCGCTCGGTGACTTCTGACCCTACCTTCAGATAGTATCTGACCTATTTCGCCAACGTAGGTCAGCCTTGGTTTCATGGTGTCAGCATCAGTCCACCTTAAATATTCGTATTGTTTATTGCTTTTATGTGACGTTACATTTACGTTGAACAAAAGCACCCCTCCCTCATTTTAATTTTCTTGAAATAATAATTCGTAGCGTAGGTATGTAAAAACAAAAGCAAAGTTTCCTAAATATTTTTCTTACTAATGGCAATACATAAGAAGCAGAAATTTTAATAAGTACAGAACCTTCTCCACTTTGAAGAATGTAGTGATGTTTTGCCTACAAGAAATGTAGGGACCAGAAATCGAAATAATAATGCACTGAATAGATAGACTTGGCAGCATTTAGATTCGTAATACGGTGAGGGCTAAGCTCTCGATATCCGTGACTGAAACACTGCAATCAGCACATTAAACATTTTGTTCCATGATATAATTAGTAAGGAATATTAGGTATTTTCTGGTAAGGAGAAATTTTAAACTATGTCGACGCCTGTCAAGTGACGACAGTTTTCACGCCGCGTTTATATAAACTCCCAGTCCAATATTGCATTAATTTGTGTTTTCGGTTTCCCAAACAACATCCCGCGGTACTAATTTATGTTTAATTCGCTTTATGACGAGTTTTAGGGACAGCTGGGTTTTAGTTGTTCAGTGACGCATGATCAAAATGACCCTTAAAGTTTTATATTTAGCCCGTGGCGTACGTTGTTTACGCTTGCATTTTTATAGCATAATTTTAAATTATTTGTGCTCTTTGGCCAAACATAAATTACTGTGACGATCAAGGACGGACGCTAATATGATTTTCAAAGCTGTCCTTTAATTATAAAACCGGTCAAGTGCAAGTTGAGTGCAAAGGGTGCAAAGGGTTCCGTACTATTATCGAATAAAAATAATTGAAAAACCATGTTAAATGTATGTAGTCTACAAAACTGATAAATATTTTGGGGAAGCCCAAATATTAATTTAATTCGGTTTTATGTATTTATTGTTATAGCAGCGATGGAAATATTCCATCTGTGAAAATTTCAGCTATCTATCTATCACGGTTCATGAGATTTAGCCTGATGATAGACATACAGACCCTTTGTATGTTAGTTCGGTTCCAAAGACGAAAAAAAAACTCCTTTTCTTATAGGTTATTATACTTATAATATTGATTGGAATTTTTGTAGGTATAGAATCAATGAACTGTGTGAAGACCGCGCCATTTAAGGGATCTGTATGATCCCTTAAATGGCCTAATTCTTTTAATAACTAGCTACGATTTTTATGTGTTCATAAATCACATTATTTCGAATAGGTACTAGAAGCTACAAAGTTATAAAGCTTCCGCCTTTTATTCAGTGGTACGGAATGCCGAAAATGTTAGATTTTTATGCCTTGTAATTAATAAGTACAACAGTAATTTTACGACCATGCGTGTTGTCTAATGTAGGTACTATCAAGGAACTGACCGCTTGATCACACTAGCACCTTATGCGGTGGTAATAAAAGTTACATTTGATTAAGTTTGGACGAGCGAAGAGTCCCCTGACTGTACCTAACCGGAACAGTATTTTGGATAGACAGTGTTAAGTGTGCCAAGTACGTAGTTTACATATTGCCAGGTTTGAAAATTGAACAAAAACAACTAGCTACTGAACAATCCAACCTTTCCTGGCACTCGGATTCAGAGCGTTATTTATGCATGTTAAATTATCATCATAATAACTTTACTGGTGGTAGAGCTCCAGCGGTGGAAAAAGCGTAGACACTGCATTATCTATTTTTTTTTGTTATTTCGCTAAGCGCTACTTTGCTTGGGTCAGATCATAAATCAGAGGCACAGTCTAATCAGCGTGGGTCTCAGAAATGGCAACGCAGATTTTATGTAGATGTCTATTGGCGGAAGTCTTCTTATTACCATTAATATGAACTTTGATTCTCGAGTTCTAGAATAATCATAGACTCACTATTTAAAAATAAAAACCAAGCCGTTCTCCCATAAGTGTGACGTATAATTTTAAACACAATATATATCCATTAAGGATCCGTAACCGTAACCGAAACTGTCGGATATTCGAAATAAGTTTCGAATAAATTCGTATATCGGCGCAGTCCAACTTAGACGCTCAAGAGTCCAGTAACACAGAGTTTTTTTTACCACTCTAAATATATACAGCTGTGTTTAAGATAATGTGATGTATTAATACGTAGGTAGCAATGTAAGCGTAAAATCCGTTATAAGTCTCGTTTAATTTAGACAATATTTAAAAATAACTGATTTTTAGTTGCAAATAAATGATAATCTGGAAAGAGAGTCTTCTAAATCTAATATCCATATCCGAATTGTCCGAAACTAACGGGTAACCTGAAATAATTAGATATTCGTAACCAAAACTGGTTTAATATAATTGATATACCAATATCCATATCCAGATCCGAAGTGTTATATCCATAACATCCCTAGTTAATTAGCCATTATTGTAAGGATTGAAATCTCATTGCAGCATTGTCGATTGAACGCAGTTTCGAAACCGCCGCATACTGAAATACAATTTCGAGAACGCTCCGGTCAAGCTCGTACCAAAGTCAGGAGATCTCGATCTCAAGTGTACAAGAGAGCACTACAACAAAGTGGTGCTGTCTTATACCCACCCCTCCGATCTCCGATATTCGCCTTATTTCTTGTATTTTCTGTTCGACATTTAACACATGAAATAAATTGTACCCACTAGTTTGTTGATAGCGTAATTTTCAGTTACGTTATTCTATAATCCTTCCAATTTCTTGATTCGTTATTTTATTAGCATCTATATTTAATTACTCATCTGTTAAAAATCTATAATACCACCGGCGATCATATAGAAATATGGTCACAACAACAAATTAGTAATTATTCAGACATAACTATATAATAATAGGTAGGTATAATAACATTTCTTTTAAAACTGTCTTGTATAGATTATGAATCTCAGAATATTCATCTGTTTTACCGTCATAAAGTCTTATAGAGGCAGTAACTAACCGTCACTGCTGAAAATGAAACCAATAAGAAAAGTAACCTTATTTTTGACAGATCCAAGATAGTCTTTACGGTAGTTAAAATGTTACACGTTAAAAATGTTATTTGTTAAAATACCTAAAAAGATTTTGCAACAGTGAACTGGCTTCACTGCGCCACTAAATTAAATACCTAGTATTGTAGTTAGTACAGTAGCACGTCACTCAATTTCAGTGTCCCAAATTCAGAGCAGCGTTTTTGTCACGATCGATGATTCGATGATGGCGCGTCACCAACTTGATTGGTCGGTCCCGTTGCTCCCATAAAAAACAGTTAGCCTATATCTATTTGAGACGTTGACGGAATAAATGATTATTTAATTTTCCTAGCGATTGTTAAATTCAAAGCAAAGAAATTGGCTGATTAATACCTAATGCATGCACGGGTACAGCCACAATTCTACTGCGATGGTTTTAGTGCCCTATCTAATGCGGCGCGAACATTCTTCAAACTCCGATGACGACATTGCTAGTGTTGTCATTTAGAAATAACGATAATCTAAATATCATTATAGCTTGTTTGTCATCTACAAAAGCAAGACCATCAGTTAGATTATCACTGTTGCATTTAAAGAAGGGACAAATTGACATGAAAAATTTAATTGACAACAATAACAATGTCAATAGGCGGTAGCTCCCGTGCGACTCTTCTCCATTTTAAAAATCCCTTATCGGGTAAATACAGGCGAGTTGGTACCTGCTATCATGGAGCCACCCAGATAGTTGGGGCCCAGGATGGACCTTTCAGCCTTCAAAAAAGTTCCACAATGTGGAACACGTATTAAATACAAGTTACATTATGTTATGCGTGTATAAACATTGTCATTGTCATCATGAGCGGTAACATGACAATAAATTAATGTACAGAACACAGATTTCCTCTTCATTACAATAATACAAATTAACTTGATATTTTCTTTGTCCAATGTAAGTATTGTGTCAAACGTTTAATCTGTATTCTGTGCTCGGCCACGTTCTACGGCAACTCATTAAATATCCCTTGTTTGCGTTCGCCTCTGAGCGTCATTGTTTGTCGTGTTGTATCTCGCTCTTCTCCCGATACCCATGATACTGTGGTCTGTGTAATTCAACTGAATGATCGGTGTTGCCAATGCGATTTGAAATCCCGCCGGCTTCGTATTTCGTTGGAAATGTGTTGGTCCTCACGCTTTTTTTTTTCTTTTAAATCATGAAACTTTTACTATGTTACATTGGATAGCAAATTTGAACGTTTGCGTTTTCGCTATATTTCAAATTCTACCAAATTCCATTAGCTAAACTAACATTTGTACGTCGATAAGAATAGGGTTTTAAAAGACGGTAGGTATATGGACGTTTTTATATGTGCAATAAACACATGTAAAGAACAATCTCACTGTATGATTAACGTAGTTTTCAACAGTCCGGTTAATAATGTTTACCACGGATGAAATTGACAATGTTTCGCAGGATCGTTTGCAAGATGTGTTATGAAATAGCGTAGGTATTGTTTTCAATTTTAACCAATGATAAATATTAGTCTTATTTAATATACATACAACTTTTCATGATTAATCGAATTTGAAAATAAATCAGTCTCGTTGGTCAAATCTGGCGGCAATCCATCAAGTTGGCAACACTGCAAATGATCTGTATTCACGCGCCCCGCAGACACGGCTGGCTGTATCGCCTTTTCAATTAAACGGGAAGCGGCAATAGGAAAACGTTAACTGTCGTCATTGTATACCTATTTGCATGTATAGATTTGTCACGGAGAAATTATTGTACATACATAGAATACGAATTATATTAGTTTATTGTCGTTGAATACTTGCAATAAAGATGAACAAGAATGACAATTTAAAGAGAATTGTGCAAGTAAAGTCGCTCTTGGATCTAGGAAAATGTTTTGCGGGTTTTCGAGTTAATCTTCTTTGCGTAACTCCATTGATATTAAGTTTCGAAATTCGCGAAGTCTATGTGCATTTCGGTTGTTTTTGTTCAAGGTTCAAGTAGAGGCGAAGCATCTAAGGTGTCAGGAGTGGAGTTGTCATCTGCTTAAACAAAAAAAGGCAAACTGTGCGTTTTAGTACATTGATTTTTGCTCTAAATGTCGGACTTATTCATATCTAAGCACCTGTCTTTATAGTAACGATCTTCATATAAATATGTCTGTTCTTAACAAACGTTGATTATACTAGTTCTGCGGGCGCTGCGTACGACAAAAAGCCTACCGAAATCCGGAGAAGCTCTTCATGTAAATATTTGGCCGAACACGACCCAAAATGCCAAAGATGGCACCTCTAGTTTGGAGTGATAACATATCTTATATAAGGACTCTAGTTTTTATGTAGTTGTCTACAAGCTGTAGTTTTTACTTTCCCTTGTACTGTTGTTTGCCATTCCATGACATAAAAAAGGAAGATTGTGTGTGCTGCCGTTTCATTCTCTGATATTAAATCGTCACTGTACGTCGGTGTAAATAACAAAGTCATTAGATGTTTTTCATAAATCTGAATTTAATAAACGTTCTCTAAACAGATTGTTTGCACCGACAGTCGTGCGTTAGCAATTCGCGTGTGCTTGTTGTGAAAGGGCAGTCAATGAAGATCAAAGCATTTTTTGATGTGTTTTTGATGTAAAAACATAATTGAGTTGCCATCTTCGGGTCCACTTCGTCTGAAAATTACCCTCGGCTGCGTTTCATCGACGAGATTTATCGCATCGTTAAAATTCGCTTTGTTAAATTTAATTAGGTGTTTTTTGCTGAGAAAAATTTGCAAGTTCGCGTGAAGGTTACACCTAAATCTATACTAATATTATTTAGTTGAATAGTTTGTTTGTTTGAACGCGCTAATCTCAGGAACTACTGGTCCGATTTGAAAAATTCTTTCAGTATTAGATAGCCCATTTATCGAGGAAGGCTTTAGGCTATATAACATCACACTAAGATGAATAGGAGAGGGTAGGTAACATTGCAACCGTGCGAAGCTGGGGCGAGCCGCTAGTTAGATATATTATGCTAATATTATATTTCACTGCCTCGGTGGCTCAGTGGTAGGCTATTGCGATTTGAGATTTCGGATACAATGTCCATCACTGACGTTATTTTTGAGTAACATTACCGCGATCAACGATGAGTTCCGAGAAACATTGAAAGTCTTAAGGGGCCCGTCCCTGAAAACGCGAGAATAGGGGTTTACGATTTTCAAAATATTATGAAATCCGCTGCATTTAGCATCACCAAAAAAAAAACTCAGACGCTCAATAAGTCTGCCAACAATAACACCGCGTTAGATTTTTGAGATCGATTATAGTTTTCTAGAAAAAAATCGTAAACATTATGAAAAACATCGAAATCGACCTTTCCTATTGGCAATATTTTTACTACATATTTGCAATTTATATTTAAAAAATATTCTTGGCTTAATCGTGAGACGAAAGTATAAGCAATGCAATCACCGTTCGTTTTTTTCGTAAATTCGACCAGAAAAACAGTAATATTCGTCTAAATATCATATATTTTTACGCATCCCATACATTTTTCTATGCAGAAATCGCTGGCCATATTTAATTTTATATTAGAGCACGGCCGTCAATAGTCGTGTCAAAATCAAGCAGTGCCAAACCAGTGTTCAAGGAGTCTCTCCTTCGTCCATCATCCGTATTTTCGATTGTTTTCTTGCTATGGGGTGGGGCGCGAGTATCGGATACAATTGCTAAACCGTACTCTGACGACTACATGACAATCAGAAAAAAAAAGTAAATTAAGTATGTAGGTACCTAATTTACGTTTTTTCATGAAACCGGCTCCATTTCCGACCCGCAGGTTAATACAAACGTAATTGAAAATAATGAAAACGATGATGATCCTTTCACACTTGTGTGACAAACGGGTCATTGCTTAAGTAATAAATTAAAAAAGAAATTTATTACTTAAGGAATTTGAAATGGTAAAATCAAAACAACTACCTAAGCGATACGCAAAGGTCACAGAAAAAATTAGCTTAAGAATGAAAAAATGATTGCAATTGACCAATATTTATAGTAATAATAAATGAAAATAATATATGAAAAAAGATAATGTAGTTTTATTCTAATCAAGTGCAATAGCATTAAAAAAAATAAAATAATACACCCATAACGCTTACACTAAGACCGCACCTTCAATAGGCTGCGATAAACTATGGCCACATATATTGCGTGTTTTTTGTGTCGTTCTTAAACATACTACCGAGGTAAGTAGGCGATGGATACGGTAATTATGTCAGTTCTTGTCACTTCCTAACGTAGGTATACTATATTGCGTGATCTATTTGTGTGAGTAGAAAACGTCTATATGTGTTTGTCAAAAATAAATTCCCACGCTCGAAGACTGCCCTCTTTTAGCTTCTGTTTCTTATTCCGTTTATAATCTTCTAAAGCACAATTTTTCAAACGACATTTCATGAAAACATGTTACTTATCTGTGTTACCAAACAACACCTACAGTTTACTTAGTTGAAAATACGATACTTTGAAACAAACGATACATAGAAAATGGAAACACCGGGTTTACGAGCGATTGTGCGTGCTCTATCACACTCTACTCTATTACCATAAAACGCGTTATGTCATGAAGGTACATGTTTTCCATTATGAGTATTACTATAACTATGTTGCGTCCACGGCTGTCCTATCAGCCTTACCATATCTCGACTGTTCAATGCCTTCATTGTTACTGCACTAAATACATTCCTGACCGTGCATACCTACTTCTACGTGGGTGGCATTTAGATTGGTTAGTAACAAATCGTTGCGCATATCTCTGATCTATTGATTATATTAAACTTATAAAAGAAGTTCTGTACTTCTTTATTGTTTTTCTTATGGTTCTGTGTCTGCTAAAGAGTTTTAGTGCAAGTATTTTTTTACGCTTATATTTAAGCCCCACATTAGGTATAAACCTGTGTCGTGGGTGCTGTTGTTCAAACACAACACATGCAAAAACACCCAAACCCAAAACAAATTTCTGTAGGCTACAAATATTTTTTCCGGTACGGGAATCGAACCCTTCGAAGCCTTCGGTTAAAATGGTCGTCGCACACCGCTGGACCAAATGGCTCGTAAAGACTAATATAAGTATAGACTAATCTAAAACATAATGTCACAAATAATAATCCATTCTTATTAAACTACTACTTAACGTAAAAAATACTCTTGTCTGTCTGATACGCTTTCATGGCTCTAATCAATTGAATGTAAAAATAAATTGAGTCGTGAGGCCGGACATAGGCTAATTTTTCTACCAAAAGTGAGAATGAGCGCAATATCAGCAGGTCCGATGCGAACCGCTCGCGCGGGTTTGGTCGGCGAGTCGGTCCGCGGGACCGACTCCGGTCGTGTGCTATGCTACTACTGTAACGTACAAACTTGTACATTTTGCGAATCACGGTGAATTTTAAACCAATGGGCGATCACTACTGTTATTCAGAATATCAGAATGCAATGTGTCAAATTAATGTATGTTCACTTATAATACCACAAGAGCTTCAAAATTATCGGGTATTTCCCGATAGGTTCGTTGCAAACAAATGAAGGAGTCAAGTCTTTCAGGTTAAAAAATCACGAGCGCGAAGCGCGAGTGATTTTTCCTGAAAAACTTGACGACTTTATTTGTTTGCAGGGAACCTTGAGGGAAATGCCAGATAATTTTGAAGCTCTTGTGGTATTCGGGGGATTATTTTTCCGACCCAAATGTCGGCCAATAGAATTGCACCATGAGATGAAATGAACAGTTAACAAATAAGTTGTTTTTATTGTACCTTCCTTATAGTCTTCTCCATCCATTTTCTTCATATTGTAAGCGTAATCTTTCATAATGTTTGCCAATTGCGCTTCACTCGTTTCAGCACTCAATGTGTATTCCCTCTCAGTACAAAAAGTAGTAAATTGGTTCCAAACTGTTTTTTTTGCCTTCTCCGTATTAATGGGAACATTTCCTTTGACTTTTTTATCGATGGTGGACAGAGAACAAACTCCAAATCGACTCATTTTCATGCAAAATCTCCAATTTTCACAATTGAATTCAACCTGTCAGTTTGACGTGTGGTTAATTTGACTGGATCATGTTTTATTTTTTATATATAGTAACTACCAGAGAAAATAATCAAAAAATTATCAGTATAATACCATGTAGGTTGTACCACGTGACGTCGAATGGTGCAATTCTATTGGTCGATATTTGGGTCGGAAAAATAATCACGATTAATCCTTCAAGGATCGTACGGCCACCGGCGGCGAGACACAATTGAATTTCAATTGTCATATTTTTCTCGTGTCTGGAGAGATTAATGTGAGAAATATTTCCAACTCGTGACATACACTTTTCCATGAAAAATGTTTGCGCCGGATGATACCGATTTCGTTTGTACAGATATCATTAATTACAGAAATAAAACTTTCCGCTGTAGGCTCGCAACGCAAATATCGAACGCCAAAAGCTTTTATGTCGTGTTACGATGCTCATTTTCCAAGGTTTCAAATAACATTTATGTACAATGTAACGAGTAAATGCGAAATACGTTAAAATACATCGCCATTGGTTTCGTCGATTCAATTATACTACTTTCGTTTGAATTCGTGTAGGGAGATACTAGTTATTTTACGTTGATCTTAAAAAATGTGTACGAATATTGGTAAAGTAACATTTTCTAGATCATTAGAAGAATGATTTAACTACTGGTAGAACAGTTCCGTTGTAGGAGCTTGAACAGCTCCTACAGTGGAGGAATAGGTACCACCGCATTACCTAATTTATCTGCCGCCAAATGGTAATGTTCAGCAATTTTGATGGTAATGTATAACCCTGTAATATCTGTCACAGAGACATAAAAACTTACCCCCTTATTCATAAACATATTTTAGCTTAAGTGTTGTTAATATCTCATTTGTCTCTTTCTATCCTGCATATTTGACAATGCAACTGACAATGATAAAGCATTCTATAGCTAAAACGTATCTAATGTACGTTTATGAATAAGGGGGTTAGATCTCAGGGGTGGCATTGAATCTGCATTTTGACCTGAAGTTTTTATGTAAATACCTATAGGCTGCAGTCATCACTTGACATCCATGTGAGTTGCAGGCTTGTATGCCACCTACGTTACATAAAAAAAATATATCCAAATCGGTACAGGTATATTCAAATGATCACTGCACATACATAAAAAAAATCCGAACGAATTGAGAACCTCCTCCTTTTTTTTGAAGTCGGTTAAAAAGAATCGTCAACATTTCAATTTTGAAACGGATTGCGTCAATTGGCAAACCCATATGCGATATCACATTAATTCATATTAAGTGTTATAAGTAGGTGCTGTTATTGTGATTGTGACCTAAATCAAAGATTGATTTGCAATACGGAGGGAGTCTGATCTCATTTAAGGCCAATCTATTTGCCGACATTGGGCGGACGTTTCCCGTGTTGTCTGATCGACATAATTATGTGGATCACCTTAGACCAGCCGCGAGAAAAACTTTTTATGCGCCGCGCGTACCATGACTATGTTCTGCTATCCTTGACTTACATTCGCTAATTACTTAAGATTCATTATTAACTTTCTAATTACGTATCAAAACCGCGGTGGGCTTAACTCGATTTAAGACTAATCTATAGCCGGTGTAGCCGCGATTTGTTTTTAGTATATCGGTTCATTGGCTTCATAATTAGTCATGTGCTGTTAATAAATAATGTGTTGTTTAAACTCGTATCAATTAATAAAGGCAATTGTGATGTGACCTTGAACGCGTATCGCGGACGCCGCAACTGATTGTTTTTCTAGCTATTTCAGGCTGGCACATGTCGTGTGACAGACGGTCTACGTCAGCGGTTGTACCTCTGCGATGTAAATAAATAAAGTTCTGACGAGGACTGGTTCGCGGATCGTGACGTTGCGCCACTCGAAATTGGTCGGGCCGCCTTTATCGGTAACCGATTGATAATGAAATCGTCCATAGTAAGACCCCTTCGGTACGCGATCGGCATGTGCGGCAACTTTCCCCACGACGGCGTGGCGCGCGAGCCGATGACGACTATGCAGTTACGAAAGCTGCACCTGCTTGCAGACAGGGTTGGCACACGGAAAACTTCTTTTCTGCTACTTCGTCTCCGAAAAATATCTTATTTTAGCTTTCGTTTTACTCGTGCGTATGTGACGAGTAAAACGAAAAAAGGCAATATATCCGTCGTGTCTGTGTCCCATTTTTTCCGTATGAGGCCTAAAAATCTCATGATTAAAATTTGGCATGCATTCGTCGTCGCGAGCAAGAATAAAAAAAAACGCTATAAGACGTTATCTTGTCAAATAACAACGTACTCCAAATCCCGTACTTCACATCAAACTTAACTAAAAACGTACATTCGCCTCAACAAGACTCCAAGTCTCGTTTTCTCTATTTGAAAGAGAAATCTCGTGCGTTTGGCAACCCTAGCACCTGCTTGTATGGCATAGTCACAGTAAATAGATTGTAAACAGTAATGTAACTACATACAAAGCGTTCAAAAGGGCACACTCACACAAACATCTACGAGGCCTCTAAGCGGTTCTCGCAGTGCTACAGTAGCGAGTGTCGCGTCGAGACGAGCGGTCACGTTACGATTTGTTTTTATTTCCAAGAGTGTTTTAAAGATGCGACGAGCGTATTGCGTGGTATACGACTGTGAACTCTGCATCATCAAAACCGGAGCTATCGTTTTTTAAACTTCCTGGTGATTTTGAAAGGCAAGAATGATGTATTGTTATAATATCTAATATATTTAAAAAAATCTCGTGTGACAGTGTTTGTAACAATACTCCTCCGCAGCGGCTAGACCGATCATTATGAAATTTTGTGTGTATGAGAATCGGTTGTAGTCTTTTTTTATATCCCTAAATGATAAGGTGATTCTCACCATTTTTTTTTTGATTTTTTGTACAGATAATTGTTTACACCTCTAAGGCGATACGAAGTTCGTCGGGGTAGCTATTTATTATCCTGCTTACCCGAGTGGGTGAGGGGAAGAGGAACTCGCCCGGTCTCGACAACTCGTTGCAGTATTCCACAGATTGTACTCTCGTCAGAACTATAAAAATCACCCAAGTAATTAGCACTCAGTTTTGTTATTTTAAAGACAAAACAAAAAACAAAGATCTACAAGTTATACCAAAATTAAACTGTCTGCCGTACTTAAAACTATAATAATAATAAGATCAAGGTTAGATCATGGGTCTAATACAGAAGGCGGTACTCCTCGGCACGGCACGTATAGTGAGGAGGTTCCTGTCTCCGTGACCCTAACCACCGATAGCTTGGACCCTGTTCCCGCTGCCGGCGGCGCACTATTTTTTAATTTGTTATAGTATATGTTTGTTTTTTATAACTACTTATGTATGTAAAAAATACCGGGTGGGTGCCGTTGTACACATACAACACATACACAAACACCCAGACCCGAAACAAGTATCTGTAGGCCATACAAATATTTGTTCCGGTGTGGGGATCGAACCCGCGACCCTTCGAATCAAACGGTGGTTTCGCACCGCTGGACTAACCGGGTCGTTTAGGCCGTTTTGAGTCATTTCACAATTCGCAACATTTTGAATCGTTATATCTTAACAACTTTTAAGTACTTATTGACTATATGTTTAAAGGAAAAAAGTATTTATTTATCCAATACTATTACAGGGTAACCAATAAAAAAAATAGTCAACAACCCAATACGATTGATTAAACGTCAGTAAATGCAAAAATAATAACACCATTATTTAAAAAATTTAGTGACACCCCTGTTGCTTCAATGGAGTGTTGGTAAATATTTTATAAAATGGGCTTAGTTTCCATACTGTTTGTATCTATTTACTGTGGCATAGTGCCGACACTTCTTGTGACTATGATTCCTTTAATATACAAGTTAATGCGCGAGCCCAACGCAATGTTAACAGCCTGCGCTCGAGGAAAGTTCACCTAAATAGATTTTCTCTAGTTTCATATTATAAATAGAATTCACGTTTTCTGAAATACTGCCTGGCAATGATTAACAACATGATTAATATACAGCTGACACGGCGAATAAGGCTACTGTTCCGGTTTAACGTTTTTATTAATTGCGGCCTATCAACGTCGATTTAGTTATGGTATTGTCGACCAAATTCTTGACAGATATTTAGAACAAAGCATTGCAATGTCGAGCATTATAGCTTTTGGCACTAGACTTATTCAAAATACGCTTTATAAATTGACCGAGCCAAATGCTCCTCGCAAGGTTAATGTCAAGGCACTGAGGTAATCGTTATATACCTATTATTTGAAATTAACAATATTTTAGTGTAATTGTCTCGTCTCCATAATCTCGGACCTATCAGTAATTTGTAGAAGTTACCTACGCTGATAATATTTTTTGTTCTACAACAAGCTGTATTGATATTTTGTTTATACGTCAATCACAACATTTGTTTAACTACACCTTAAATAAACATAGTCTGGTATATATATGTCTGCGATTGAAATCGACGTGTTTTCCGTTAAGCTCTACCTAATTTCATTTTGACAAACACCAATAAGCTTGTGCTAGATTAAGTCGGTAATTGCCACAACATTGTATTCATACTTATTTTGTATACTTTCGATATTTGTTCTAATCTAAAAATAATAATTGTATAGGTGTGAACAAGATCAACTGTATTATATAGTGACGCTCGATTTGTCGTACAGTTTATTACATGCGGGGTCGAAAATGGCGATCTCGCTAACGTAAACTCCACGTTTACTAAGTTTTAGTGACATTGTGGTTGTGAGTGAGTGACGATGAGTGGCAGCGAGCCGACGTTGACGGAGTCGCCGGTGCCGCTGGCGCTGGCGCGGCTGCAAACACGGCCAGGCGCGCGGTCCCGCGGCATGCGCACGCACCGCCCTAGCCTGCAGCTCGCCAGCCTGCAGGAGGCCGCCGACGAGACCCCGCGCCGCTTCAGCGACGAACAGTACGCCGCCGACACCGACGACGACGAGGCCTTCACCGACCCCGTCTTTGAAACCAAACCCTCACCCTCCGCCTCTAACGGCCGCCGCGCCTCCGATGCGACCTTCGCCGAGCGATACAGGAAGCTCAACGAATTCGACGGCCCCCCGCCGGACGCGCCGCGCCGCGCCTCCCTGGCCGTGCCCGTCGGAGCGGACTTCGGACCTAGTGAGAAAGGGCGCCGGCGCTCTTGGGCCGCGCGCCTCCAGCTGGAGCGCAAGAAGAGGCGGAAGTCCGGCGGCAACGACACCGACGAGGAGGGCGACGTGCCCGCCTACATCCGCCAGAAGCGGCCCTCCTGGTGGAACGTGTTCGTGCCGGATAACATGTTGAAACACAGGTATCTATCGTCGCCGACTTTGTCTCTTTCTGTGTCTTGTTGTTGATTTTATGTTTGACTTTGATGTTAATATCACGTGTGAATTACATCGCCCGCATACTTTAATTAAACTGTCTCATACCTGCGCTTCGCGAGATTCGAAGTAAGAACGCTCATGAATTATGGATTACTTGGCGTCGTATTAAATCATGGCGGTCTACACATTACTGTAGGTACGAATGTATGGGATTAGAATGGAAATGTGTAAATACGGCACCATGACACTTGATTTCCTTGACCTAGCGCTCTCGGTCTGATTGTTGCCATTCGTATAAACTGGGTATGTAGCTTTCAGGGTTAGAATTATTCGATATGCCCACATGTTTTCAATTTTTACCGATAAACATTTTATTATTGCATAAATAATCAGAGATATTTTAATGTTATGATAAAATTGGTAGCATAATCGATAAATTCATCTAAGATAGTTTTAATGTATATTCATGTTCGTTCGCTTTATGGCTATAATGAATATAATTTATTTTGATTTGCCTCTTCGGCGCAGCACTGTCTGTACTTTCGAAATAAGTCTCTAACAAGAGGTCAAATCATTTTCAAAGGGTCAATGTATTTTCTCCATACGATTACCATCAAGCAAAAAAAGTATTACCACATTATTATATTAAAGTATTGCAAAATGTTGGTCGATAGACTGTAGCTGGTACTTTATTGCGTTTACGCATGTATGACAAAAAAAATGTTACAAATAAAGCGTGAAAAAATTCCACGATCGGATATCTTGGTTCTTCATAAACACTAAAGTATACAATAATTTTGTGTGCATACGTGACAAATTTATGATTTTATTATCATTAAGTCAGTACACGCTATCAAGATTTACGTCGGGCACCCTTTTATCTCCGTTAGTTATTTTTTAGGCTTAAAACATATATTATATATGTAGTTCTAAAGTAGTACTCTACTGATATAAAAGTAGGCAATCATCATATTATTCATTCATTTGAATTCATCTAACTTATTATAACTATTTTTTTTTGCGGATATGAGGAATATCAGAAATTTTCTTATTCTTAATTAATAATAGATTACAATAGATTAAAATCCATAACAGTTGGTCATAGTTTTTAAACTTCAGACAGTCAGAGTCAATCTTGAAAGGAATTGTGATCATTGTCATCATTATTATGCTTACGTTGTCATTTACCCTACTTCCAGTTTATAAAACTGTAATATTGTAACTGACCATTGTACTCTTCAGTTTACACTATGACCGTTTCCCGTTTTCCGAAATCTCTTCGGCGAGGTGATTATATTTTTAGAGATGTTCTGAAGGTACGGATACCACCGAAATTGTAAGCTCTATTTCTGTCATTTCACATAAAATACTTATTTGCGTATAAATAAATGGCATAGTATTTTATGTTTTGATATAAGATAACATGCTGAATGCTGTATATTCATAGACTAGCGGCCCGCCACGGCTTCGCCCGCACTGCTCCGCTCCTATAAGTCATAGCGTGATTATATATATCCTATAGCCTTCCTCGATAAATGGGCTATCTAACACTGAAAGAACTTTTCAAATCGGACCAGTCGTTCCTAAAAATAGCGCGTTCAAGCAAACAAACAAACTCTTCAGCTTTATAATATTAGTATAGATCAAGATTTTTTTCTTGTAGACAAAATTTAATCCAAAAGCTTTAATATAATCAAAGTGGTCAAATTAAACAGCTGCCGGTATATATGATATCGCGATGCTACTATGAGATTAATTCGGTATTGAGATAAAACAACATTAATTTAGAATTTGTGGAATGTAGTCCTAAAGAAGATGTTGCGAACTCGGCTCTGGTTCGTACATATCCTCAAACAATGGGTAAATTAAAGAAGAATCCGAAAAAAATACAATTAATTTAATCAAGAATATATTTTAGAGTTACAACCACATTTAATTCAAACGATTTTAACATTTTCAACCATGTTCAACATGGCGGCGATACAGCCGACGCTTGAGATAGTACCTATGTAGATAAAACAAAACTAATGCTATCTGTATCTTACTAGTGCATCACATATTATAAAAGAAAACATGTATCGAATCGATCAATTTAAAGAAGTTCCGATGATTTTTTTAATATTGGGAATCGATTAGTATAGTATTAAAACATGAAATCGATTTCGATAGTATTTAGAAAATATTCCTTTTTTCTCCAAGTACTATATACATATATGTATAATAAAAAAAACAATTTCATTTTTTAAATTCATTTTATATTCAAAATGACATCGCCCGTTATATTCGCCATGTTGGTTTTAAGTTGCAATTCTAACTGCAAATAATGTTTTGAAACTGCAAACAAAGCTAAACAAGGGAAAATTTGCAATAAAAAACGTTTTTATGTTGATATTGCCTGTTAATAATATTGTGTACAATACATGGCCGGAGGTCCATACATTTTTGCAACATCTCATTTAATTTTCGAGTTGTTAATTTAAAAACATATAACGTCTTTTCATTTTTTTTCTTTTGTACCTCAAAGCAAAAACACTAGTTACAGATCTAATATGCCAGTGTTTTTTTACGATGCACAATATTTTGCTTGCTGTTTATTACTTCATAACATTTTCTCATGACGGGAACATTCGTCAACGTCCTTGGGCATCGTGTCAAACAAATTCTTTCACTTTCGTCTTCTCTTGAAAGAGACTAGCATATCAAGATGCCTTTAGTTTGAAAGTTGTTTTAAAATTATTATTTCTTTTTACTTACTTACTTTAAAAAACTATATTTATATTTATTTGGAAACCTTTCTAGGTTTCCAAATAAATGTAAATATAGTTTTTTTTATCAATTCATTTTTTTTCAGACCACGATTTGTCAGTTGTTTTTTTTTTATCGAGTATCATTTATTTCATAAGGCCGTTTCTGACGTACCTAGTTCTATAGTAAATAGATATATGAGAGACGAATATCTTGGATTAACTGGACTCTGCATAGTTGTTGTCAGCTTATTTCCCCTATTTGGGAGCATTACTGAGGAATGTTCTTAATTAGAAAAGTGGATCTTACCCAGAGACTCAATTGTGAAAATAGCGGATAATGCCTATACTAAACTAATTACGTCCATCTATCCAAATGATTTGATGACGAAACTTGACTTTCGTTTAATAATATGATGAAGAATAAACCGAAAAAATTATGTACCTTGAGGCTAACAAGCATGCAATTCATATGGTAAGTGAATACTGTAAATTATATAGGTACATCTATATTAAAAAACCGGTCAAAGTACAGGTCCGTTGTCACCCCTGAGGCCTTAGTTGATTTGTTTCTGTGGTGTTAAAATGTAGATACCCTGTTACCCCTACGTTTCAAGTTATTTATCCTCTATAATTACGGTATCTCATAATAACACTACCGTTTGGCGGCAGATGGTAATGCGGTGGTGCTTACGTTCTCGAGTATCGACTCTAGAATCCTACCACCATTTATATGTACCTACTGTTATTTTTCCAAGTAATTCCGAATATTGTGTAGCTATCGCGATATTGTTTTATTGAAACACCGGGACAAACAGCATGTCATTAATAAATTATGCAATAATCCAACTCAACAAATATTTATCTGACAATATTTACTTTTTAATCATAAACCTATTTAGTTATTTGGCTGGTTATATTTGAAATTCCATTTTAGCTGTCATAATAACAGCATTAAATCCACTATAACTTGATGTGTAATAGCAGCAGTATGTAGTTGTAGATGTTTGTACATGCATTTAATGCACAATGCAGAATCAGTGCCGATCGGATTCACGTTCATCGGGCATACTACTGAAAAGACGCTTACAACAGTATTGTACGTCATTAGGGGAGAATATGCCATAATCGCCACGCTTGGCATTCAGATTGGCGATCGCAATGGCGGTAGCTTTATCGCGGGATGCTGCTGCCCATCCCGCGTTGTTATTATTTTTTTATGTAACGTAGGTGGCAAATAAGCATGCAGTTAACATTGATGTGATAACTGGATCCTATAGACATTTACATAAATACCAGAGTTCAAAATGCAAATGCGTTTCCACTCCTGAGACTTAAGGTGTCATGTCTCTGTGATAGTTATTACGGGGCCATACATTACGATCTAACCGGAACATGATAGTGCCGAATAGAGGTATCTCATGCGGTGGTACCTACGCCATCGAGCTCCTATACTTGGAACTCTGCCACCAGTAAAATGTTTACTACCGCCCTATTGGAATGATTTGTGCGCCATTGTTCGGTTGACTGTTGTACATCTGATTAGTAGAAATTAGTGAATGTAATAGTTATTTTAGCACATGTATTACCTATTTATATATTTGGTACCTATTTTACATGAAATCTTCGCTAATCTCAATTTTTATCATTTAGCGCTTTCATTAGGACTGTTATATGTCCACGATTTCTTTATAAGGCGGCGGCTAAAGCGTGAACAGCCTTTTAACAACTGTATTTGTATTATGTGCAAAATATACCATTTTCACCTTGACTCGTTTGCTGTCTCTTTATAGTCGGCACGTACGTTACGCACTTTTAGTCACGTCCACTGCGATCTTATATAAATCGAATGATTTGCAATGAGCTATTGGATTTTCATTTTAAATAACATAAGAAATATCATTGCCTCAGTAGCCTAGTGGTAGCAGGTCTCTATGCTGGGGTCCTTTGTTCGATTCCCGGGATGCGAGCTATCAGAGATTACGGTGTAAAATCCTTTATCTCTGGTTCTATTGTGATTTTTTCAATTTTCTGGAAGTTTTCCAGTACCTCGGAGTTTGGTAATGCGCCCGGAAATATCAACAGACTCGCCACCAGTTCATCATCATTATTTCAGCCAAAAGACGTCCACTGCTGAACAATGGCCTCCCAAAGAATGCCACAACGAACGGTCCTCATTTCTGATTCGATCTCGCAGAGATACTCCAAGCATAGCTTTCTCCATTGCTCTCTGAGTGACCTTGAGCCTTTTTATGAGGCCCATAGTGAGTGACCACGTTTCTGTCCCAAAGTCATCATTGGCAACACACATTGGCATCTTATCAAATACGTCCCCCTAAAAGTAAATCTTGCATTCTTTTACAACGCAATTTTCGTGGAATAGATGTGAACAAACTTCGAGATGATGCATCTAAAATTGATTGGACTGTTGTTTCTAGTGCTACCGACATCAATGAGCAAGTCGCAATCTTTAATTCTTTACTTATTCAATTGTTTGATGTACACGCTCCTATTCGTCCAGTAAAAGTTAAGCATTTTCCTGCTCCCTGGCTCACTGACGAAATTAAACACGCTATGTCTAAAAGAAACAAAGCCAAAGCCAGATTTGAACTTTTTCCGACCAAAATTAATCACAGTAAATATAAACTTCTTCGAAATCGCTGCAACAAGATGTGTAGAGATGCACAACGACGCTATATTCATTCCTCTGTCCAAAATGTAGACCCTGCTAAGGCATGGCGATTTCTGAGAACTTTGGGAGTTGGGAAAAAATTGTCTAATTCTCTTCCTTGTGACCTAGATCCTGATCTTTTGATTCAGTTTTTTTCCTCTACGTCTCCTTGTGATGATTTGATAAAAATCAATACCTTAAATGAGCTTTCACGTCTTCCCACTCCTGACTTTCCTGCCTTTTCATTATGTCAAGTGTGTGATCGTGATGTTATGAGGATCATTCAGGATATAGATTCTAATGCGGTCGGTAGTGATGGAATTAGTCGTAATATGTTCCTTCCTCTTCTTGAATTCCTCGCTCCTGTTATCACTTCAATCATGAACTCTATCACTTCCTGCTCGTTTCCAAATATTTGGAAAGATGCCAACATTATTCCTCTACCTAAAAAAACCAATCCTGTCTCTTGTTCCGATTATCGCCCTATTTCAATTCCTCTATTATCCAAGCTTTTAGAACGCCTTATCCACACCCAACTAAATTCCTTTCTTGCCAAGCATGCAATCCTAAATCCGCTCCAATCCGGTTTCCGCACTGGTCATAGTACGACTACTGCCTTAATTAAAATCACTGATGACATTCGGTGTGGTGGATAAACAACTGTTTACTGTGTTGACATTGCTGGACTTCAGCAATGCCTTTAACACCGTAGACTTTGACATTTTGTTGGCTATGCTGCGTTCTCATAACATATCTCCGAATACAATTGACTGGTTTCGTAGTTACTTGTGTGGACGCCGGCAACGTTTGCAGACCGGAGAACGTTTCTCTTCTTGGTGCACAACCTATGCTGGTGTCCCGCAAGGTGGCGTGTTGTCCCCTCTGCTTTTCGCTATTTTTATAAACTCCCTTATTCAATATATCTCTTCTCTCTACCACTTGTATGCAGACGATGTTCAAATATATGTACAGACTTCTCTAGATCTCTTCTCTGATCTGCCTAGAGCTATTGCCGCATTAAATGAAGATCTATCAAATATTCTGAGGTGGAGCATTTCGTTTAGCTTGAAATTGAATCCATCTAAAACGCAGTTGATACTATTTGGTAGCTCTAGGATAATTCATAGGATTGATTGGAAAACATTGCCTAATGTTGTATTTGATGGCCATATCATTCCATTTAGTGACAATGTTAAGAATTTGGGGATCACTATGGATCGGTGTTTGTCATGGACTCCACAGATTAGTCAGGTGAGCAGAAAGATGTTTGCTGCGGTTAGTTCTTTGAGAAGATTGCAATATTTCTTGCCTATCTCAATATAAAACTAATTACCTTCGTTCTACACATAACTTAAAGCTAAAAATTCCCTCCCATTCAACCGATTTTTTGGCGAAATGTTTCACCTTTTCAGCTGTTCGTCTATGGAATGCTCTCCCCTTGTCTGTGCGTCATGCTCAGACAGTTCAAACTTTTAAAATTCGTGTGAAAGAGTATTATATGAATCTTTAATCGTTCCATTTTTCTCTCTTTCTTGTTTTTTGTATCTATCTATCCTGTTATCCTTATTTTCATTTTATTGTATCTTACTGTATTATGTAAGTATCTCTATCTTCTTTCTTCCTTCTGTGTTTATTGTTGTTGTTTTTTTTTCATGTCTTGTTGTTGTGTGTTTGTGTTTTGATTATTCTTTTTTTTGCGTTTAGTACACCCCTGTTGTTTTGTTTTTTTTTTGTTTAATCCTACAATGTTGGTTGCCTGGAAGAAATCGCTGTGCAGCGATAAGGCCGCCATTTGTGCCATTTCCTTGTTTTTATTCTTTAATATGTTTTATTTGTGTGTACAATAAAGAGTATTGTATTGTATTGTATTGGTCAAAAACCTTTTTCTTGAGACACTGCGGTAAGTCGGACGAGAAGATGTATCGAAGCTTCCCGAACGCTGCCCAACCGAGTTGGATTCGGCTCGAAGTTGGACCGGCCTAACTGAACCGTTGGTCCCAGGTATACATAATAGTCAACAACTTCGAGTGTAGTACCCTCGACCATAACATGCCACCAGTTAGGTTCAAAACGTAACCGCTGAATCGTGGGTGTTTGCATGCATGCAAATACCTCTGCCTCTAGCCCTTCGGGGATTGCAGGCGTGAAGTCACATTTACGTACGAAAATATCACCTTTCACTAGTGGTAGAGTTCCAGTGGCGGAGTCCGAGGGCGTAGGCAGGCATCACTGCATTCGAAGATGGGAAGACGACTTCCAATTAACAGCGGGTAAAACATGGACCAAGACAGCATTACCTAATAAACTTGCCTCTAAATGACAGTGTTCACCATAGAGCAACACGTAATATACCTACATACAAATAAGTAGAATTGGAGTGTATCCGACTTTGACGGGACTTCCACGGGTAGGTAGCTGATGTAATAAGGAGTAACTTAGGCTACTTTTATCTCCATACATCCATACATACATACCTATACTATACTATACCATCAGAGTCAAAAGGTTCCCTATGATTATTTTTTTCTCCGTTAGGTACCTTTGATACCAAAATTTCGGAATTAAGAGATTTTTTATTACTTCATGCGTGTCTTTAAAGTGGCCCTTTTACATAAAATTAATATTATTTACATTACACGTATATGTTTGGGTAACTGATATGTAATCAATTATATACTAAATTTCAACTCATTCTACTTTCGAACCCAATATCTGTGTCAGACGGATAGACAGACGCACGAGTGATCTTTTGAGATACGGAACCCTAAAAATCAGTGTCAGTAAAAATCCTAAAAGCAGCATTGTAAAAAATATGTTTTACTCATACTAGCACTTGCCTTTTTAGCGTTTTATTTTCTTTCTCTCCTCCGGTTGAAAGATGCGAAGCGAAAATACAAACGCGTAACAATATTTCTCTTGCGTACATCTCTGCAGTATTACGTCCCCGTTCCGCGCGTTGATTTGAAGATTATTTATCGATGATTGTGCCACTTGAAATTTCTCGAGCGCACTCGATGCGGTTTTGCTCAGCGGCGTTAAATGGGGCGTCGCGTAATCGCCTTCTTATCCCGCATTGTGTTTCGTAAGACGTTCGTTCATTTTAAGGGTTCCGTGGCCTATAAGGAACCCTTTATAGTTCCGCCATGTCCGTCCGTCTGACCGCAGCTTTTTATTGCAGCGCCGCAGAAATTCCTAGTTAGAGTAAAGCTGTAATATAATTTGGCTTCATTATACATGTTAGTCACATCAACAAAGTGTTAGAAAAAGTTAAAAAAATTACATGGTAATGTACTTTGACTTTTTTTCTGGCGTTGGTTATGATGTAGAGTATCGTTAGGGGGTCTTATGGAAATACCTCTTGTTGTAGGTTTTCAATTTAATGTTCCGTTTGTAAAATATAAAGCTTTAGTAGGTATAACATTTTTTGTTAGAGTCAAGTGTCATTTACTTCTACCAGTTAAAAGGTTGTATTTAGATGCAATCACAGTACTCGTATATTAATTTAACATATAAGTTCATTCATTAACTATCACAGCTAAGTAGGCTTTGCAAATTTACGGGCAATAGTCGACTAACGGAACCTTACAATGCGCGTGGCGGCACACACTTGCGCGAATTTTTTGTCCGACGCTCTCCCCCAACTCCGACTTAGTCATCTAGCGAAGGTCACGGTATTATAATCTCGTGACGTGTGGGTACGCCCAGCTTCATTTGCATAGACCTCCGGTTGCCCACTTGCAAATATAAGTTCCGCAAATGTAGAATACAGCTGATAATATGTCGTCTGGTGGGCGTTAACGATCTACCGTTTTATTGATGCGGAAAAGTCCGATAAATAATACAAGTTTGTGTTGCTGCGGTCACACAATGGGCGCCACGTCATGGGGCAAGATGGTTTCATCACACGTCGCGGCCTCCGCCACTCGGCGTTTGTTTCCGCAATCGTACGTTCACCTTTGTCTCGTTGCGCCCCGGGCCACATGTCTCTTGTCTCTTGATATATCTTAGAGTTCATATAGACGAGCGTCACTTAGTTTCCGACAGTCGCAACTGTCCACGGCAGCCGTGGACAGGTTGTATTGTTTGTCATCTGCAAACTTTGCTTCCCTTCGGCCTTCGACGCGTTGACGGCTGCCTTCTACAGATCGTGCTTTAACCGCAAACTTCGCCACCCATCGTCGGCGGTACTTAGACTACTAAGTTGCTGCCGGCCGGCAGCGCGTCGACGGTTGTCGTCAACTATCCGCTCGTCTGTATGAGCCCTTAGCTACCGCGATATTGTGCTCCAATTTAATCCGCCAATCTCCACTGTCCCATATACTTCAGTCATATAATTTTATTATGTTTGTCCGTATGCTCTTACCTCGATTCCACATATCACATCCGTGTTGTGTTGAAATTGAGTTATATCGAGCGTTGTCATTTTAATTATAGGTCACAATAAATTGCTGCATGTTATTATTATACGCAAGCTGGCTGCTTGGTACTTACTATTTCTGATAGTTGGCGGAGATTTCTGGCAGTGCCCTAAAGTCATTATAACAATTAACAACAAACAAACAAAATTTGTGTACGTGTATAAGTCCTAAGCGACTTAAATCATTTTATGTTACATCTACTGAAGGAACCTTGAAGGGACAAATCGATTTTCTCTACCATCGTGGCTTTTCCTCCACAATATTCGGCTAGTGTGGAGTTTTTTTCTTACTTTTTACAAATCTTTCTAGACAGATAATTTATCTTATTATGCCTTGATATATTAATTTATATTTTTTTGCCTTGCATTGTGTATAAAGTTACTCATGTCATAGGAGAATATCGAATGCCAACGACCTCGCTGTACGTTGCAGTAGTTCCCTCGAGATGCGAAATTTTGCAACAATGCTCCTTAAACTACTATACAATAAGAAGTCTGCACTATATTTGCATACAAATATGCGTTTAACACATGATCTTTTTATTGATTCATTGAGTCTGAGATACAAGCCCATACCATGATACGCATATCTCATTCCTGATGATGACACATTAGAATAGTTATGAGTGCAAATTAATTGAATAAACCTTGCCAAATTAATTCCGTGGGAATAGTGAAAAATAAGCAAATGAGATAGTTCGATTTGAGCTTCTTAACTCGAATCGAGGAAGATTGATCGTCAATATAAATGCATGATTGATTGTAGTTTAATTTTAAAATTTGTTGATAGGTTTTTACATTATAAGGTTCCTAATTTGTCTCTAATATACCTATAAAATAAATGTATAAATGACGTAATAAGGTCTTGGTTTATACTGTAAACGAAAGCTAAATAAAAGTTTATTGTACGTCATAAAAGCTGTGAATAGTAACTGTGACAGTCATTTCTAGGACATGCGTGCTTTTCAGTACTTTCTCTGCAACTGGACAGAAGTATTATTTTTAATATGTATGTGTTTTTTTAATATGTATGTATTATTCATAACATTAAATATTACGAACTTGTCTATTTAAAGACTGATTTTATGTAAGCTTTTTTTTTAAATGAACTTGAATCGAACGTGGCAAACATGCAGTTCACATGAATATTAAGTGATGACTGCAGCCTAGTCCTAGATATCTACACAAAAACCAGAGATCAAATCCAGATGCGTTGCCACCGCTGAGTCCTTATTACTTATGTCTCTGTGATAGTTATTACGCGGCCATACATTACCAGTTTACTAGCTAACCGGAACACGATAGTGTTGAACACTACCATTTCGCAGATAAAGGCATATCCCCACTTGGGCTTGTACTTTGACAGAGGGGAAATGGGGGGGCATACTTTGACTTTGGGAAAGGGCATATGGCTACTCCCCTCCGGTCCGCCGCGGCCGGTGGCCCGTTTTGCTGTATGAGTTTACGTTCATTATGTTTAAAATATTTTCCTAACTCTGGTTCCAGAACAGGCGTAGTTGTTTTTGCAGTCATAATTTCTAGTTTTAAGCTAAACGTTTAAAAAGTAGGTAAAGCTTATAATTACTTTTTATATCAAAGTAACTTTTATTCTCTAATATTACTTTAGGATATAAGTTAGGGAAAGTTTTATTCGAGGTGCGCTTCGGTAGATAAAAACCGCCGGACGGGTTCATTACGTAACTAGCGACGATGTTTCACCAAAAAATCGGTCACTACTGTGTACATTACTCAGTCTGCCGGCGAAGACCGGATTCTTAATCTTACCCAGACAGATATGCATAGATAATTATTTACATCGATCCTCCTACCACCTCGGCGGATGCGATTTTAAACATATTCTATTACGTCTCACGAATATAATGATGCGAATTATTCAATCACATTATTAGCATTTGCATTCCTTGCTGCTTATTATGGAATGTGAATATTGAAATCGATTTATTAAGAATACTGGTGAATTGATGCATGTTTTATTGTTGATAAGTAATTAAATAAATAACATGCTAATGAAAGTCGTGGATTCCTCAGTCGGATAATATAAGAAATTAATGAATCACGATGTGTAACTAAAGGCAGTAATGCAAAAGGATGTAACTGATACAAAACCAAACATAATATCGCGAGGGTCTCAAATATTATTCCTTCCTCTCTTTTATTTTATGAAGTTTAATATATCTGGCGCTCTACACTCTCTGCCTACCCCGTTAGGGACCTGGCGTGAAGATACAAAAAAAAAGTTTAATATGGGTACGTACGTAGTATGTTCGTACCTATATACGGAATGTAACAAAGTGATTGGATTCTATGAAGTGCGATAGTTTGCGATTTATGGGAAACGAATAGTGTTCAAAATGAAGTAGGTACCTAACGTTCCCCTTCACTTTGTAAAACGGTGAATTGGGACAAAATAATAAATTAAACTTAATGTTTATTTATACAATGTTATTGTTATTGTGTCACGTGTACTTGAATGCGGTCATAGAATCTAGATATATATCACATTTTTTAAGAGTATTTTTTGAAGATTGGCGGTTGGCCAGATGTGGTCTCGGCCGCGCCGCCATTCTGCCGTCTATGTCTACAGTAAATTATGTATTGTTATTGCAAAACATTAAAGCAGACGAAAACATAGCCGTCTCACACGTGTCTCGACGGGCTTCCATCATCTCCGCCAAACAAATTATCCTGAAAATTTTAACTTCATTACAATATTTGCACGAGTTATTTCAGTCGACGTAATTACCCGCACATCTGCTTATTATTTGTTATTCTCTCTTCAAATTACTGGTTGACGTTAAAAAAAATTATAAATATGTTCATATTCCAACAAATTATACAAGTTTTTCCATGTCAATATTTATTATTTATATATCATCTGTAAAATTCACATGAATGCAATAAAGAACTTTGAACTTTGAAAATGAATGGTAGGTAATATGAAGTAGAAGAACTACTTGCGCTAACGTCCAATACGACTTTATTTTTATCAAATAGGTAATATTATCAGTATATATTTGATAAGGAAAGCCTTTAGGTATAGTTGATTGCTTTGCTAGTCTACTATCTTGGAGTTGGCAGATTTCTGCACATCTGGCTTTTCTATGTTTCTTGTGTGAATGTGCGCACTTAACAGGCCATTATAGTGCAAGTTCTCTGCTTTCTTCTGGTGGTAGAGTTTCAGTGTACGACATCGACGTTGTAGGCACCACCGCATTACCGAATTTATCTGCCGCTAAATAGTAGTGTTCACCACTATCGTGTTCCGGTTAGATGTTAATGATGAAGACTTATCAACTAAGGGGTGGCAACGCAAATCGTTTAATTTTCACTACCAACCGCCCATGCATGGTGAAAATAATGAAGAAACAAAACGTTTTGATCGTACAACAGAGCCTAAAACCGTGAAATATATTTCAGAGATAATATTTAGGTTGAACCGCTGTGATTAAAGCGAGGCGCCGATATTATAAATCCTCTTTAAGTGTCATTTACATCGATGCCTCCATTGTGTGCCACGGTGAGGTGCTTTTACCTCATACCGCGTACCTTTCATAACACGTATTTTGAAATATATTACGCACATTCATCGTTGCTCCTCTTTTATCTGGTTTAACCCTTATTCCGACATTAAAGCGAATCTCGTACATTCGTTTAATCGCCGATCATGTTTGTCATTTGTGTAGGTAAAGCATTACGGGCGCAGTCGGGTGTGTGATGGGTGACCGCTAGTGGCAAATTAAAATGCGCGTTTCCGTGCTTCGGAGGGCACGTTAAGCCGTCGATCCCGGTTACTATCGATAGATACCAGTCGTTAAACCTTGTCGGAGGCCTTATGGGCGGTTTGAAAACATCCGACAGCGGAAACAGCCACTAACCCGTATCTCCACCAATCCGCATTGGAGCAGTGTGGTGGAGTATGCTCCAGGCCTCCCCCCAAAAAAGGGAGAGACTCGTGCCCAGCAGTGGGACTTATAATGGGTTGCCATTATTATTTATTATTATTATATATCAAATCGTGTATTCGTCGTTGATGGTAAATGAATACTACATTTTATTAACATCTTTAAAATCCATAGGTGTATTCCTCAGTTCTAAGATGTTTTATCTCTAGGTTTACCAGTAGTCTTGGGACATTTAAGAGAAATATTTTATACGACTGCACTAATGCTGCCGATTAGGAACTTAAAAGCTAAGTAATGCGATAGTGCCCTTATTTCCGGTAGTGCGAACATTGAACACTCCGAACCCATGAAAACAGTGACATATCTACACATGGTAGAACTAATTTGCCATTAAAGGCCTTTTTTGTAATGATTATCGCAAACAAGCATACAGATCACATGGATTGACGACGATTGTGGCTATAAATAATCGGTGGTTAAAATGTAGATGTGTGCAGCCCTAAGGCACACCGCGGACACTCCGTCAAAATTCCATACAAAAGCCTAATTTGGCTATCAATCAGTGACGTGTATTAACACGTGTACCTGTGTGCGTAGCACGTACAAAATACCAACCGTCGCCCATAAGAGGGGAGGAAGTTGGGTGATGCGGGGAAATCGGGCGGGACGTCGAAGTGTCCATTCTATGCGTAGTAACATTACATATTCTCTGCCTAAGGCTTAAATTGTTTTGCCTCTGTGATAGTTATACGCGGCCATACAATGTGATACGAAATAAAATATATATCATTACCCATTTAACCTGAACACGTTAATTCTGAATAGTACTATTTGGTGGCAGATAGATGAGGCAATACGATTGTGTCTTCACCCTCGAGATCCGACACAATAGTTTAAACCAGCAATTGTCGCTGTGCGTTCGCCTCGCTTTCAACGCTTGCTAATTCTAGCAAAAAGCTTTTGTGATAAGACTAAGCGGGAGACGGGAGACACACTATGTAATGCGATGGTGCTTCTTTTCATGTAGTGTGAACATTAAACACTGCGAACTCATGGAAATGACGTATCTACACACATTGACTGTTTGTTTACACGGAACGCTCGTGATTCTCTTTGCATCTGTTTTGTTTACAGTCATTAATTCTAGGTGCATGTTTGCTTGGCTTAATTGTGTATTATGGAACTACATTATTACACTATCGTTTACCATAATAGACTCTAAGTAGGAAGAGAGTAATATTACTGTCGGATGTTAAGTATCTACGTAATTAAATAAACTACTCTAGTTTTTTGGATATACGGTCTCGAGTATTTTTATTTCGTTTTGTTTCTTCTGGATAGAAGTTTTTGAAAGTCCTCAAGGTCTTCTTGAATCATGTGATCAATGTCAATTGTACGTGAGATCTATCGATTGGAATAGAAAAATGTTTGATAGGGGCATTTTCTGATAACGTCTTTTTGAACAAGAGACCTCAAGAGAGGCAACGCATCCAAATAAAAAGGTTTTAACCTTTTTATGTAGTTTTTTATAGGCTGCAGTATCAACTTGCTATCAATATGAATTAAGCTCGTTTGCCATTTTCATGACATAAGAAAAATTAGGTAGATATTCTCAAAATTGTTCCAAATTTGTATGCAATTTATTGCTCAGCGCGTCTGTGTGCTTTAATTTACACCTACAATTCGTGGTGTCATTTTAAAACTGTTCTTGGTAGAGAGTTATTTTTTTATCTCTTCGATTTTTTAATTTTATTAAATAGAGACATTTATTTATAACTAGACCTTCAATAGATAGAACATATTTGTTTTCCTACAACGTCTACTAAAACGCAGAAGTCGGCCCGTAGCTATGTGCGTACTTTAAGCAGTGACAACATTGTGTCGCACAAGGACGGTCACATTCATGCACTCGTTACTAAACGTATGTTTGTCTAGGGTTGTCGTATTTTATATTTCGCAAAAATACGTGAGAATTAATTTAAAAAACCGGATCATGGAGGGTTATTATAAATAGGGGAAAAAAACGTTATTCCTTAATTTCTTTGTCTATGGTTCACAAACTATTTTGGGATAGTGTGCCTCCGAACGAGTGCCCCGTTGAGACGTCGCTGTTCAAATCTTCTCACAATTTCAAGTAATCAATTGATTTAAGGGCGACCACACTAAACTGCGATGCGATGCGATTCAGTTGACCATACTTTCAATATGTCAGATGAAATTTTGTAGTAATTTTGTAGTAGCATCGCAGTTTCGTGTTAGCGCCCTAAAAACAAACATTGCACGAATTAATAAATAAGCATCACTTTTAATATACTTTCGGTCTACAATAGTCTAAATGTTGTAGATTATATCAGATAAGAAAGTACTGGTGGTAGAGCTCCAGTGTCGGAGCTCGCGGGCGTAGGCACCACCGCATTACCTAATATACTTGCCGCTAAATGGTAGTGTTCAACACTATCGTGTTCCGGTCAGGTGGTAATGTACGGCCCTGTAATTTCCGGCACAGAGGCATAAGACCTTAGGCCTCAGGAGTGGTAACGCATCTGCATTTTGACCTTGGTCTTTGTGTGGGTGTCTATAGGCTGCAGTCATCACTTAACATCAATGTGAACTGCATGCTTGTTTACCACTTCCATTACATTAAAAAAAAAAACCTAATATCCTTTTTGATGAAAATTAAGTAGATTTATTTAATAATTTATTACATTAGTCAGTCGTATTATTCGACTTATTTTACTAGACTTAAATAATGCTACTATTTGCTACAGAACTTTTAAAAATATCATATTGTGTTTTTTCACCATTACTTTTTCTTAGGTAGGCAAAGAGCGTGGATTGCTAAATATCCCTGTACTTACACAACCCCCGTGCCTTTTTTATATTCATCGCTCTCTCCATATATGTACGCCGAATCCGAAGACTCCTCCTTCAACAACTACTGGACCTATTTGGTCGAGGCGTCGAGGTACCTAGCTTGACCCAACAGTTCTTTGTACTTGTTTTAATATCATCATAAAGCCTGTGAGTTTACCTTGTTTTGCAGTATATTCTTGTTACAGTTTCTGTATATTCTTGTACCGAGGCGGTAAATGTCATTAATTATCAACTAAAAAATGTTAGTATCAACTTGTCCTACACATATGCATTTCAATGATGGTCATCAATCAAATATCAAAATTTTCGCTTTTGTATAGGTGGCAACCCTGATGTGTGTCGCACAATCGTATGTATTTTATTGCAAATATATTCCTTGTGATCATTTGCAATCATCGCACTTGTGTTAATAATTCGTCTAGCGCACGCGTTGCGATATGTACTCTTAGGACTTTCAGATTAGGTGTTTTATCTGCGGCATTAGAGCAGTAGGTACTAACCCGCCAATTGCAGTCGTACCTACTGCAAATTTGCAAATGGACGGTTAGTTTTTCAGACATTGAATCAACACAAGCGCGATGCAACGGCAGTTCATTTGCAGGACAGCACATGCATAGCTTCAAATATCGGTTATGTATCGGGGAAAAGTTTGTCTTTGTTTGAAAGTTATTATTTCAACTCTGTGTATACCTATTGATTTTTAGGGTTCCGTAGCTAACAAAGAACGCTTATAGTTTCGCCGTGTCCGTTCGTCCGTCCGTCTGTGTTACGTATTGATGCAATGCGTCACGCACTTGAACGTATTTACTTTTTTGTTTCACTTGAAATTAAAGTTAAAATAGGCTTCTAATATTTTTAGATCCAAATGCAGCTCTATAAGATAAAGAATTTTATGGAGTTGCAGATTACTTTAATCGTAAAAACAATATATTATTTGATTGCTCACGACATTCTTATGCAATCAGTGACATTATATACTTACCGTAAAGTAAAACATAAATATATCTGAATCTGTTTATGTACCTAGTTATTACTTATTTGGATACTCGTATAGTGTGTTTTAATGTATATTTGTAAACATACGGTCTTATTCATAAAAAGTTATAACACCTTTAGAGGTGTTATAACTTTTTATGAATAAGACCGTATTACCGCTAGAGCTCACACACTTTAGCTAAACGTTTATGAATAAGTGGGTTATAATACGAGTATAAAACGATTAGAATATATAGATAGATTGTATGTGTAGATTCATGTCGAAAATATTTGTGATATGATGAGTAATTAATGTTGTAAGCAGTATCTAGTTTCGTGCTTTGTTAGAATATTTCAACCAATCAAGCCCGCTCTACCCACCCCTGTGTATGTGTGCAACGTAAACAACACAATACATTAGAATACGAAGGTAGGTAATTATAATAATTTAATTAAGTTTATCAAAAAATATCTCAAAACATTATGAAATGAATTTATGAAATTGATAATTGTTATTGTTTTTTATAAGGGAGTAATTTTGGAGCTTTCATGTAACAGCTGCCACGTGATGGGCTAGATTGTAGAAAGAAGTGAGACTAAAGTAATAGTTTGGCGATTGTGTTCGCACCCTTTACACTACCTACTTGTAATTGTAGTCAAAGACCGTGTGATGTACCTATAATGTTGCATTTTGTTCTTTCAGACTTTAATTTAATCGTTTTGATTCGCATGTACCTATTCATATACAAAAGGAAAGTAAAGTTTTTTTTTATGTAATGAAGGAGGCAAACAAGCATGCTGTTCACATTGATGTTATGTGATGACTGCAGCCTATAGACACCCACACAAAGACCAGCGGTCAAAATGCAGATGCGTTGCCACCCTTGAGATCTTAGTGCTTTTGTTTCTGTGATAATTATTACGCCATACATTATCGTCTAGCCGGAACACGATAGTGCTGAACACTACCATTTGGCGGCAGATAGATTAGGTAATGCGGTGGTGCCTACGCCCTCTCCTACACTGGAACTCTATCACCAGTAAAAAAAGTATTTATAAAACTGCTGTTAAAATAAGATACGTATCACTTAAACAAAGTACGTATCTTGATACGTTTATAAACACGTACTCTAGGATGGATGTCCATTTCCTCCCCATTGCGCCAATTGCGCTCGTTTACGAGTGACACTGGGCTAATTGCGGGGCTCCGTAATTAGCGGCCGGCTCTGATGGATGACTACACCTCAGGACACCGACCAATGTCACACGCATTTATAAATCGGGAATGCACGCGGAAAACTGAATGAGATGGTAATACTCGTATTAATGTTCTATATATACAATAATAAACATATACGCCCCTACGGAAAACGCTGATGAAGACGACAAAGACAGTTTCTACGAAAATTTAGATAATGTTTACGAGAGCATACCACAGTACGATGTCAAAATTGTTCTAGGGGACCTTAATGCCAAAATTGGTCAAGAAGAGGCATTTCTACCCATTATTGGAAATCACAGTAAGCACCTACGATCAAATGATAATGGAATACGGCTGATCAGTTTCGCTTCATCTAAATCCATGGTTGTGTGTAGTACGATGTTTCCTCACAAGAATATACATAAAGGGACCTGGAAATCACCCGACGGAACCACTATTAACCAAATCGATCACGTTCTCGTCGATAACAGACAGAAGTGACGTCGAAGATGTAAGAACCTACAGAGGAGCGGACTGCGATAGCGACCATTACTTAATAGGGATCAAATTAAAATTTAAAATCACAACAGTTAGAAGAAACTGCATAAAGCGCGAGGACGAAATAGACGTAGCTAAACTAGTAAAGGAGCAACCACGTAAGGAGTTTCAGATAGAACTACAAAACAGATTTCAAGGTCTACAAACAGATGATGATATTGACGAGACTTGGGAAAATATCCAACAAGTAATCAAATAAGTCGGAATTAATACCCTTGGAAAGAGAGAACGCAACAAGCGTCGGAGGTGGCTAACGGAGGACACTGTTAAAATGTTCGACGAAAGGTGCATCCTTAGAATGAGGGCTGAACAGGCGGATATATGGAAAGCAGAGTACGAAGGACATCGCTTAAAAACCAAAAAAGCAGTTAAGACCGACAAAAGAAAGCATATGGAGTCGATAGCCAGGAACATGGAACATTCACATAAAACAGGGAAGAGTAGACAATTCTATCAAGAGATCAGAAGTCTTAAAAAAGGATATCAGCCAACTTTGGTATATGGAGTAAAGAACAAATACCGATAATGTGGAACTTGGGTGTAATATGTCTTATCCACAAGAAAGGTCCTAGAAAAAAGTGTGCGAATTATAGTGGGATTACCCTGTTACCAACCGCATACAAAGTTCTTTCCTACGTCCTGCTGAGGAGACTTGAACCTTACGCTGAGACCATAATTGGTGATTACCAGTGTGGTTTCCGACGCAATCGTAGCACCATCGATCAGATCTTTCTGCTCAAGCAACTGATGGAAAAGAAATGGGAATATGCACAGAGTATCCATTCCTTATTCGTGGACTTCGCTAAGGCATATGACAGTATAGATCGTGATGCATTGTATAACATCCTATTAAACTTCAACATTCCACAAAAACTTGTAAGAATGATAGAAGCCGCGACAAAAAAGAGTAGAGCCGTAGTACGAGTCGGAGGGGCCCTTACAGACCAATTTGAAATTGTCACAGGACTAAAACAAGGAGACGCTCTTTCGCCTATGCTGTTCAACCTAGCACTTGAACACGCTTTGAGAAAAGTTCTAGCACTCGACGGTGGAGTACAGCTGAATGGACAGCATAAGGTGGTGGGTTATGCTGACGACCTGGCTCTGCTAAGAGAAAATAAATACCATCTAGCACAAGCGGCTCAAACTCTAGAAACCGAGGCTAAAAGTTTGGGCCTTAGGATTAATCGGGATAAGACGGAATACCTGCATATGCGACGCTATAAGAACATTAGAGTAGCGAGAGAGGACCTTATGGTTGGTGACTTTCCGTACAAAGGAGTGGAGAAGTTTAAATACCTTGGATGCACTGTGACTGATTCAAACACGCGAGAGGAGGAAATAAACATTCGAATCCAAAACACGCTCCGTTGCAGTGCAGCCCTACATAAGGTATTGGCTTCCCGATTTCTCAGTAGACGCACCAAAATTCAGATCTACAAGACAGTCATAAGACCTATTTTAATTTATGGATGTGAAACCTGGACACTAACTCACAAAGAAGAGCAAAAATTACTAGTGACCGAGAGGAAAATTCTAGGCGCTGTTCGGGATGAAAGAGGAATCTGGAAGAGAAGGAAAAATAAAGAAATTGAACATCTGGTGGAAGAGCCAAATATCATCGGCCAAATAAAATCCCAGAGGCTTCGCTGGCTTGGCCATCTTGAGAGAATGGGGGAGGATCGAGCAGTGAAACTTGCATACTTGGGGCGACCTAGTGGCCAACGTCCAGTTGGTCGGCCCAGGTATCGCTGGAGTGATGAGGCGCTTAAAGATCTCCGTGACCTTCAGGTCGAAGACTGGCGGGAGGCAGCGCAGAACAGACAAAAATGACGCATTCTTGTATCGGAGGCCAAGACTCATTTTGGGTCACTGCGCCCATAAAAAAAAAATACAATATAAACATGATGCAGTCAGAACGTTTAACAAGTCCAAACAGACTTGATTGCCGAAATCACTTAACAGCGAAAAATATTTATCCTATACTAGCTGACCCGGCAAATTTCGTATTGCCTCAGAATGAAATAATGTTTCAAAGGTTTGATATAATACGGACTATTTGTATGGAAAAATAAAATTGGGATTTTTTACTGTTTCCCTTCAATTTCTTCATATTTTCTTACCTTTTAAACCTTCCCTGGACTTCCGAAAATCATTTAAAACCAAAATTGGCCAAATCTGTACAGGCGTTCTCGAGTTTTAGTGAGACTAACGAACAGCAATTGATTTTTCTATATACAGATAGTCAACATTTACAAAACATGACAGGTGATTATTACAATCAATCATGACTTTTGATATAGACGTAGCGTCTTAAAAATCAAACTCTACAATCATCATCATCTCAGCGGAAAGACGTCTTGCTGGACTAAAACCTCCTCATGACGGGGACGTGTCATAATGATTTATATTTTCATATGATTAGGACGTTGATACATATTAAAATACTAAATACAGGCTCCCCCACACAGGCGCGTTATATAGGTCGATAATATCGCATGCGGTATTGCGATAATGCGTCCCGATTCCTCTTACATTCCTTGCACACAGCTGCGTTTTTATCGTCCGATATTTCTTACGAGAGAGCGCCGCGCTGCGACCGCACTATTAACGCTCCTGTTTGGGGGAGAGCCTTAAATACTTGTGTCGATATGGATCACTAAAACATCTAGTAAGTACTACATTTTCTACATCCGACCCTTTGCCAGAAGCAAAGAAAAAAAAAAGTACTACATTTGTCAAATACTCACGTTATCATCTCATTGACTACCGCCATGCAGAGGCTGACTGATTGACAGCCCCGCCCGTCCCGTGACGATTAGACTAGCTCGGCTAATGGTCGTTAAGAGCTATCATTGTCGACGGAATACCATGTTATAAATAGGACTGTTATGTAATGCATCGTCATTCATTGAATGTTTATTGATTGAATATCGTTTGGGTTTTTTGGGGCTGTTTTGATTGTATACACATTGTATCTATACACTTTTACGGTTGGTTTGGGATCGGTTAATTCAAATTGTTATTCTTAAATATTGTTCCTTATAAGCATATATGTGTTTTTTTTTGTTTTTTGAACTTAGACTGTTATTATCATCTCATTGAATACTGCCATGCAGGAGGCTAATTGACAACCTCGCGACGGTTGAACCTGCTCCCGCGGCTAATGGTCGTTAAGAGCTATCATTGTCAATGGAATACCATGTTATAAATAGGATCACTGTTATGCATCGTCATTAATTGAATATTTATTCATTGAACATAGTTTTTTTTTTAGTTGTTTTGATTTTATACATTTTTACCGTTGGTTTGGGATCAGTTTATTTAAATTGGTTTTCTTAAATACTGTGTCTCATTTGTTATTTTTGAACTAAGACTGGCGTTATCATCTTATTGAATACGGTTGTTCACGCAGGAGGCTGATTGAAAGTTTTTTTTTTATAATTTATTTTTGTATTGTTATTATTTTATTGTGTGGGTATTTAAACTATCTCAGTAATGTCAGCAGTTAGAAATAGCCACTCCATTGCTGCTATGTTGAGGTCCTGAGGACGGGAGGGAGTCGGGTACGGGAGGTAAACACGCCAAGGCAAAATGTTCTAAAGAAGTTTCTCAAGATGATATTTGAAAGCAGATTCACCTTGGACCTATTTTAGTTTTCATTTTTTCGTACAAATCTTTTTGTTATCATTTGTTGTTTACGTTCGTACATACTGTCAATGTCAAACAGACGTAGACCGACTGTGGTGAAATAGTTGCACAGTATAGACATATTGTTACCATACAATAATTATAATAAGTACCTAGTATAAACAAACGAAGTTCACTAACGCACAAGCATTTTTTTGTGTTACGACTATTCATGGCCACTATATGGGCGATCAATAGCAGTAATAAATCTACGTTCATTTATTCACGCAGGTCTGTTACACACTCTTATTCTAAGCATTTGTAGTGATTCACTTGTAATTTATACAAAGAGTTTTTAAGTTGAGGTAAAACCACCTGATAAAAGCACCCTTACCCACATTCGTGACTCACTGGCGTTACTTTAAATTTCGTCACACTGCTTAGTTTCCTCATCTTGGGAATCCACCGCTTAACGGTTTTTTTTTCTACGCGTACTATACTCGCAAAACTAAACCTGTGGGTGAGATAATACGACTTTATTTTTTCCTAAGAGTCGAACTTGCAATGCTTGTTTTTTTTCACAGATCTGTCGAAACTCTTGCTTCACATTAGGAAGCCCATCTTTATTAAGTAAAAAATTAATGGAATAAGTTAAGAGTTTGACTCGTCTTCTTTGAAATAAAATAAACATTTAAAGTTCGTGTCGAAGTCAAAGTAAAGTCTAGTGCAGTCTGTGTATCTCGTCCCGAGTGAAGTTGCCTACGTATACTTTGCGCCAATCTCTTGAGTGAAAGTTACACCGCCTCTAATCACATATGTCCAGTGGCGTAGCTAACATGGGTGGCACCCGGGGCGGATGAGCAAAAAAGTATATACTCTCTAATCCCTATTTTTTGTATCTTATTTCTCGATTATCCACCGTTGTGTCCTCCTATTTAAGCAAATTCTCCGTCGCTGGCGCCCCCTGGTGTTATTAATGCGAAAGTGAGTTTTGTGTTGCGCTTACACGTCTAAACGACTTGTAACTAACTTCGTAATTCACGGACACACATTTAAGTTTTGCGCTAATGTTTTTTTTACACATAAAACAATAAAACATTTAGATTTCCATATACCTCCTTCAATCATAATTAAATGCGCCAAATATAGAGGGACAATTTAATTCAAAACAATATTGGGCCGTTATTGACATCGCCCCATTAACTGCACTTAAAAAAACTTCGATAACCTATCGGCTATTTAAATAGTACAGGATACGGTTTTATAAAACATATACTCTCTTCTGTTATTTAATGATGACTAAAATTAAATTTCAGGTAAAATGTAGGTACATTGAAAGTCGCAAATGGATTGCCTAGCGAAGTTACAGGCCAGTAAAATAAATTGAAGAAATAAAATTTGAAAAGGCAACCTCATACATCATACAGTTGGACCAGGACGTGTAATAAAGTAACCTTTAATTTCTCAAAACAAACAGTTAATATTAATAAATAACCGATGAGTGTATTACTGATACCGCCAGTACCTATACTTATTCCTTTCGATTTCATAAAGGAAAAGATTTTGAACTCGTGTATTTCCCATTTTCACTGTCTCTTTAAGGCTGCTTAACTTAGATCCCTCGACTTTATCAAATCAAATCGGAGATGATAAAAAAAAATCAAGTCACATTACAACATTAGCTGGTGATTTAGCTAGCCGATACATTTCCTATTTCCCTCAGGCCGCCGGGAAAATATGACAATTGATTTCATATTGTTGCTGAATACTATTGTTTGGTGGCGATAGGTAGGTACATTAGATAATACGGTGGTGCCTACGCCATGTATATAGGGTATATATTTCTAGTACTGTATCTTACACTAAAAGGGCGTCTTATGGAGACGCGACAATTATAAATCGTGTGCACGTATGCACACAGCGCACCCATCTTTCGATACGACGCGGGCATTTGTTTCATGGCACGCATGCCTTTATAAAATGTCTGCGCTACATTAGAAGGCCGTTGTGGTCATTAGGGTCATCTGGCGTATAACACCGTCGACGGCATACCATTCTCCTGCCGCACAATTAAACATCTTATGTGCCTTATATGAATGTAAACTTTTTAGGTTTCTGTGGCCTAAAAGGAATCCTTATAGTTTAGTAGTCCGCAGTTTAGCTGGGAGACCTTAAATACTAAAAGGCTGTTATTTAGCGTTAAATATTTTTTACATACTAATCTTGGGAATCTAATGTTGGGAAGCTGTTTTCGTTTCTCGCGTGTGGTGTGTCATTCGATAGACCTTCTAGAAATGTTATTCTTCTACAACCATTTTTCGGATAAGGGGATGATCCATTTGTGAAATACTAAGCATTAATTATTTTTATGCTGAAAATCCTTCCTTCCCTTCTCTGCCAGCCAGGTAAAAACATTCATGGCAAAAATGAAATTAAGAGTAAAAAATTATCACAGCCAAGTAGGCTTTACCAGTTAACGAGTAATAGTCGACCAACGGAACTCTACATTGCGGGTGGTCCGACACGTACTTACCTTCTTTTTTCATTATGCCCATACCTGATTCCCGTCCAAATATCAGTTCGGCATCAAACAAAGCGTTCTGGTATGATTAAGCGGATAATTACTTAAATAACGTTACATCACAATGATATATCCGAAGCGATAATTTCGTCGGGCGAAGGCTTTCGTCACGCGGCCGTGCAATTCAATATTGCAGCAGAGGTGTACGAATCCGTAACGTAAGCCACAGTTGTAATCATTTATGTTCCACCTTCGTGATTTACGGCTGCATGTACTACTTCACTTACATACATTTGTATAATTAGAGTAAGTTTTGTTATTGTTGTTGTTAGATAACTGTACAAAAATCGGATGCTGATGTAGCAATAAGAAATGTGTTTTGACGGCTGAAATCCGATAACTAGATCAATTAAGGTGCTTGATCGACATAATTTAGTGGGTCGATCGATTCTTATTACGAATTAAATCTATGCTAATATAAACATTTCTACTAGGCACTTAAATCTTTCGAATTACGCTTGTCGCGGATGACCCTGGATAGAGTCGGCCGTCTCAGTCGCCCAAGTTCGTCGTATATAACTCAAAAATAACTGGTTGCAAAATGTATGTTCGCACGCCGCGGTATTATAATGTGACATTTAAAAAAAATGATGACATTTACTTCATGCGCATTGTACAAGTGCGTCCCTTGTTTAAAAATATGCGCTCGATTTGCTTTTGCCATTTCTTTATTGGCAACATGTTCTCAATCTGTAATCCGCCATTGTGTTACGGCATACCATACCACGCCCACCGGTGTTGCCGCCTTGTCTCTTGATACGTTACAAATGTATGTCAATAGCGGCAAAGATTTTTTATTTAGAATATTGATTGAATGGGCAGATAGGAAACAAAGAACAGTAACGTTTATCGATAGCTAAAACACAATCAATGACACGTAATTATTTTCTTAAACATTAATCTTTGATAAACTAGATTTAGGTCTGGACTTGGCTGGTTTAAGTTTAGAATCTTTAGGGATTCATGGCTTTCGCCTAAGACGCTGGTAGAGGGTTACAGTTAATACAGGGTAACAGCTATCCATATGATGAGGCTCTACGGAGACATTGTTGTACAATCCCAGAAAGTCTCCTGTATGGACTCAGAACGGCGGCGTAGATTAGTGCGTAGAAGTTTCAAGATAATCGCGTAGCTGGCTGCCAACTGCCAGGATTTTGTCGTTGTGGAATTCTATGAGGATTTTCATCTCGATAGTAATATAAAGTTGAGCGAGATGATTTCGCATACGTAAGAGCCTCAGGTGTCCGTAAAGATCCCACCTAGGAAGTTTGGACATAAGAAATATAAAAGTAAAAGTATTCATATTATGCCCGCGCGTTATAAGTAGATTATTTTTAGCGTTTCATTGTTTGGGCCTATTTATAAAACCAACATTTATATCACATCGCCAACCAATGAGATCGGACTTATAGCCCTGCCGTGATTAATATGTTTACTATGGTGCAATAGTAAGACGTCGATGTACAGTTGTGTGCGTGCGCCTGTGCGCGTACGCACCTCGAATGTTTCACAACCACAACTCAGTCCGATGACCTCGCGGCTCAATGGGCTAGATATCCACACTTCCTCGCGTAGAATACTATTACTGCTTTGATACCGATCAATAATTTAATCACTTTCAATGATAATAAACGGTAGCTCGTTATTTTATCATTTAACAATAGGCAAGAATAGACAAGGGCGAGTCGGTGTTGCACACAAAGGGACACGTACTTTGGAATTTAAAAACGATCTAAAGCTCCTTTTTTTATTTAATGAAAGTGGCAATTAAACGTGCAGTTCACATTGATGTTAAGTGATGAGTGAAGCCTATATATTACACAAAGACCAGAGGTCAAAATGCAGATGCGTTACCCCTCCTCTGTTATGCCTCTGTGTTGGAAATTACAGGGCCGTACATTACCACCTGACCGGAACACGGTCGTGCTGAAAATTACCATTTAGCGGATAGTATATTAGGTAATGCGGTGGTGCCTACGCCCGCGAGCTCCGTCACTGGAGCTCTACCACCAGTAAAAATTTATCAACATTTCGAAAAATTACACAATGCTTCCCCAGTTTCCATAAATGGAAGAGGCCCTATTAGCAAGCAAGCTTACCATATCCGTCTCTCTGTCAGATAGCTCCATATCATTAACCATGGTAAAAATATGAAAAACTTTTCGTTTATATTAAAGTTTTTATATGACATGCGTGTTTGCCTTGGTTGTGCCTTGCATACAATCTGCAAACATTTTCACCTACAAAAACAACTTCATATTAGTATTATCGAATAGTCGTCCTTTAGCATTATAATGTCTAAGCGTTAAGTGCTCAGTAATAGATTGATCCATTATACGTTTGTATACGGAATCCTAAAAAGATACAGCATCGGCTCATTACTGGCCCCATTATCTTTTTATTGCACCCTAAAGTTGTTCAAATAAAACGTAAAGGCTTCCTCACTTGCCCAGTTTACAAATTGTAATGTGTGCTTGACACGCTTTTGTTTAGTTTAACTTTCATTGCTGTATTATGGTTATAATGTCTGTAGACTATGTCGCTAATCTTGGCTCAATTATCATTTAAGAACCCATTTTAACTGTTTAGTACCTGCTTACAAATGTCGATGGCTTTGAACTTGGTAGAAGTATGTATGTATGTATCTTCACGCCAGGTCCCTAACGGGGTAGGCAGAGTGTAGAGCGCCAGATATCCCGGTTCTGACAAACCTCTCGTGCCTCGTCTACTTTCATCATTCTCTTCATACATGCACGCCGATTCCTAAGACTTTTGATCCCACCATCAGACAGAACTCTACCTATTTGGTTTGGTAGGTCAGTCTTGGTAGAAGTGTGCCACTAGATCGCGTGATTGTTGCTCCACGTTGGCAAAGAATAAGAAGAAGGAAATAGAAATACTTGTAGTAGAAGTGTGTACTGACTGCGTATCTCTTTATTATAATTCCAGTGTATTGAGAGTATTGAGCTCGGGAACTTTGTTTTTTCATTTGATCATAATCATCTCACTGACAGTAGTTAACGTGAAGTAGTCTGTGTTGATGACGGTAGCTCCTGTCTGTAGTCTGTCCTCTAGTCTGTGTAGCTCCAGCCCGTAAGCACAATTAAAATTTAAAAAAAAACTGTAGACGTTGCTACTAAAGTCTTTAAAATCAGATACTCGATAATATGCTATCGGCAGATGTTTTAGATGTTGGGTTCCAGGCCTAAATCTCTTCTTCCAGTAGCATTAATCTACCTACAATTGCTTAATCTCAAACATCCAAGTTAGATGTGGGATGATCCAACTGACATTACGATGTTAGCCAGTGGCCTGCGGAATGAGACTTACCGCTACATGGTAGTGTTCTGCACTATCCTTTTCCGGTCAGGTGGTGGTGGTGGTAATTTCCGGCTCAGATGCATAAAGCATAGACCTCAGGAGTGGCAACTGGCAACGCATCTACATTGAAATCTCTGAAATTTTATGTTGATGTTTTGAATTCTGTAATTAACTTTCCATCAATGTCAACTGCAGGCTGTTGATTTGCTTAATTGTCACTTTACGACATTAAAAAAAACCCTGCTTCGTTTTTTATTTTTAAAGAATGTCTCCACAGATAATCGCTTAGTGAAATGTTTTGATATTTGTTTGGTTAGATGCCCTGGATATCTTGTGACAGGCGTTATCTATAACTTTTTGCGTATTTGCTCCACAAAACTAGTCTACTCGTCTATATTGTATAACGATTACGTGCCGCATCGCATGACTATGATACATTATGCTAATTAATACGGTAATTGTACGCGATTCTCTATTATTGGTATTTGCTTTTTATCTCCCACTATATTTCCTAATATAGCGTGCTGTTGATTACATGTATAATCGTATTGAATTGTCAATGATTTGTATGATTAATTGATTATGAATATGAGATGGTTCCTAGTACTTAGTGGACATGTTTGTTAACTAAACAGCCCGCGGGCGTAGGCACCACCGCATTATCTAATATACTTGCCGCTAAATGGTAGTGTTCAGCACTATCGTATTCCGGTCAGGTGGTAGTGTACGGCCCTGTAATTTCCGGCACAGAGGCATAACACCTTATGCCTCAGGAGTGGCAGCGCATCTGCATTTTGACCTCTGGTCATTGTGTGGGTGTCTATAAGCTGCAGTCATCACTTAACATCAATGTGAACTGCATGCTTGTTTGCCACTTTTATTTCATTAAAAAAAAATCTATCGTGAATTAATTTATTTTTAGCTGATTTCTGAAAAGTACTTTTCGGGGATGAATAAGAAAAGTCCCATCCAATACGATCCCACTAATATTTAAAACGAGTTAAATTACTATAACTTATTTTTTTTATTAATGGAAGTGGCAAACAAGCATGCAATTCACATTGATGTTAAGTGATGACTGCAGCCTATAGACACCAACAAAAAGACCAAGGTCAAAATGCAGATGCGTTACCACTCCTAAGTCCTAAGGTGTGCCTCTATGCCGGCAATAACGGGGCCGTACATTACCACCTGACCGGAACACGATAATACTGAACACTACCATTTAGCGGTAAGTATATTAAATAAAGTATATTGCGGTGGTGCCTACGCCCGCGAGCACCGTCACTGGAGCTCTACCAAATTAAGCAAAAGGAGCAAGCAGTAAGGAGCAAATTAATAGTTAAATTACAAACCAACCACCTAAATGGATTAAGTTAAAATTAAAATAATTTTGTAGAGTTAAGGTACACAGGGATGTTTTTTGTTTGGATTAAATCTACTTGAGCTAAAGTACAGACTTGCCACTAGCGGTCACCCATCACACATCCGACCGCACCCGTAATGCTTAACCGAGTAGATCGCTTATGATCTACACCAACGGAGGGGCCATGCGCGCTTCTATTTCTTGGATTTCTTCGCGCTTCTATTCTATTGAACCAAATGGCTTGTCAAATAAAACCATTGCTAAGTGCAATATTATGATCGAAATAAAATTTATAATACTTCTTGCTTATGAGTTCATACAAAATGAGATCATACGGAAATTGCGATAGACATGGTCGGTATTGGTAGATAGATAATGAATATTTTAAATATTTCTAAGAGTGCCGATAACCTTTACAAAATACTTGACATTGTGACATTGCAAAACTCGAATGATAACGTGATTCAATGTAACACGGTTTTATCACAGGTACCTTCCTATTTGCGGATTTCCGGCCATAAATTAACCCTTGTGTTGTATATTACCTACTAACTAATGTTATAAATGCGGATATGTATATGATTGTCTGTCTCTCGGTCTCTCTGTTGTGCTTTCACGTCATAACGGCTGAACTAATTTTAATGGAATTTGTAATGGAGATAGTTCGAGAAACTGGAAAGGACTTCCGCTCTTTGGAGCGAAGTCCGTCATTTCTGATACAAATTTTGACTTCAGACGAAGTCGCGGGCAGAAACTAGTATCATTATTGTTTGTTCCTGTTGCATCGATGCATAGAAATCGGAGTTTCCATTTATATATAAGCCGTTAATATCGTATTAATAAACTGTAACACTAGCCGAGTGATCTCGTTTCAGATCGCATGTCTCATTGTTTGTTACGCAAAGCGAACTCAACAATGTGTGACATTGAAGATTGAAGCATCTTTCATGAGCCGTTTACTTTTGATGGTCTCTATTTGTAGGGTTCCGTATCCAAAGGGTTTAAACGACTACTACTAACTATTTCTAAGAGTCGGCTATCTGGCCGTACGTCTGCCACGAGGCTGTATCTCATGAACTGTAATAGCTAGAGACTTGGTATTTTCACAGATGATGCCGCTTATACATTAAAACATCTGTTGCCGCTATTAAAATAAATACTAAAACAGAATTAAATAAATATTTAAGGTAGTGTGATTCTTTTGCTCGATATTGATAACTGTTACAGGTAGACGCTTGAATATTGAAATATTTACTGAAATTTTTAGCTAAATATTAACTTTAAAATAAATAATTAACTTAAAATAAATATTTATGAGGTACTCCCATACAACAAACGTGTTTCTTGCCGTTGGTACTCGCACCAAAGGGTTCCCCTTCATGCTCGAGTCCGACTCGCACTTGACCGGCTTTTTTTTAAAGATCACTAGCTATCTTTATCGAGAAAGAAAACGATAGAACTGGTTTAGCGGGCACAGGTACGCAGTGAATACGAAAGTATAGAACGGGGAAAGGAAACTCATTCTGTGAAGTGGACTGTGCAATAATAGCAACATTCTATTCTATATCCGCTTGTAGTCCGAGAGGTAGGTGATCAAAATCTGGGATCATTTTGTAGAGACTTTTTTTATAATACGTCAGATTGCTTGAGTGGAAACTGGAAACCTAAAAGCCTTTCTTTCGTGAGCTGGTTTCGATACGTCACTTAGGTGGATGTAGTGAAATAAATAGCCCGTAGTCAGCTGGTTTCGATAGCGTTCGATATTAGAGTGCCTCTAACGTAGTAAAAAAGTATACATACACCTCGCAAATATTATCTGTAAAATATTTCCGAGCTGTGTTTTAATTAACAACACGCCTCTTTTGCTTCTGGGTTATAAATAATATTTATTTCGTGAATCATACGAATGTTGTGACATGGCGCGCCTGGGGTTGTTCTTTCAAATCTCACAAAGAACTTGCGAGGAATTTTTACCAAATTAAAGTTACTTTTGTGACAAACGCGAACAAAACCAGCCGACTGATGTCAGGCTATTTCTCCACTCCACCAACGTAACATCAATGAAATTAGCTTTCAGATAATGTTTGCAGTATTTGGTCGCTCGCGTCTCGGACTGTAACGAGCTAGTCTATGTTGTGTATTGCGGTACGCGGTTAAGGTCGTTGTAGATCGTGTTAGCTTAGAAAAAATGTCGGGTGCAATAAACCTATTTCTGTTGGTCAATTTGGAAACGGTAACTCTAATTGCCACCAACTCTTACATTGTCATAACCTGTAAAGTTTCCACGATTGTTTTGAATTGAATTCAAGTGATGGAACATTACTGTATCTTGGGTGTTATCTGCTTAATAAGTATGTACTTCACTGTATTTAACATAAACAGATCTAAATTGGTCACTCACGTGCAGGGAAATGTTCCCGGTTACAGATTTTATGGCGAAAGATTTAGTATAGTAGGCGTATCTTAAAGCTGAACATTATGTTTGACTGGTTGGTTGAACGCTTTGAACGGCTAACTGATTCGTATTCAAAAAAATATTGTGTTGGATAGACTATTTAATTTGATATAGACTTTTAATTTAGGAAGGCTTATAACATCACGCTCCAACTTATAGGAGTGGAGCATCAATCATAAATATTGTAATAGTGGTAAAACATGTGTTCTACGCGGACAAAGTCCCGAGCACAGCTAGTTGCAGACAAAAAGTTAGTCGGAGCTTTTAATACCTCTTTAAAAATAACCATGTTGCTGCAGGTAGAGTTACATTTTTCATCCTGTTAGTTACGAAAGTAGGACAATATTGTAAGTCAATCGATCTCGCTTACTGATACGGGCGACCTAACATAGACTTCTGAGGCGACATTGCATTAAAAATATTTATTTATGCTTAGGCAGGTATTGTCATGAATGCTTCTATCTGTTACATTCATATAAAGGAGACTGGTAATTTTGGGCCTGCAAAATCGTTACTGGTTAACCCATTACACAGGAGGTACATTTTGTAATATAGTTAACAATGAGCAATCTAACGAAGCGCGCATGGCCCCGCGGCTGGTGTAGATCATAAGCGATCTACTCGGTTAAGCACTAATTTGCCCTAAATGCCCGAATTTCAAATTATTTATTTTATAGTCATTTGAAAATGACAATTTGTACAGTGTTAACACCTGGGCCCAGAAATGCCAGAACGGCCCTGTAATTTCCGGCACAGAGGCATAACACCTTAGGCCTCAGGAGTGGCAACGCATCTGCATTTTGACCTTGGTCTTTGTGTGGGTGTCTATAGGCTGCAGTCATCACTTAACATCAATGTGAACTGCATGCTTGTTTGCCACTTCCATAACATTAAAAAAAATGTATGGAACAGTATCATTCACCTTTCAATAGTTTTTTTATATAACGCGGGTGGCATCAACAATCTTGCAATTCACACCTGAGTCCTTAGTTCTGTCTTTTAATTTGTTATCTAGGATTTTCATAATTGATAAGTTTTGTATGAATGGTAAATTGAACTGTATGATCGTCAGTAACATACGGCGTTAAAAAATAATACAGTGGCAAATCGGAACAAGAGAAATACAAGATCAAGGGATTTAGAAACTGACAATGGACTTAGGAGGTGTCATATCGTTATAGCCTGTTAGTTGAATATGTCGTCGGTGTCCTCCGTCTGGGTGTACATGCGGTAAATAACGTTCTTTGACCTAAACAACCTGAACTTGGTATCGGTCAATGAAACGATCGATATGTCATATTCTACAACACTTGAATTTTTTTTTATAAAATCTCAAGAGATAAATGAAGAGAGAAGAATAAAACTTAATTTCGCGTAGGTACCTATGTATAACAATGGCGTAACTCCTGCAACTCACTACTAATTATATTTTACCCGGTCAAAAGTTGCAACAGTTTCGGGTTGATGTGACAAAGTTGTTAACATTATGGCAACTGATAGGTATCTGTCGCATTCTTACTAAAGTTGCGATACTTATGTAAAATATGAATGTGTACGTACTTATAAAACAAGTTTTGGACAAAATGAATGGTCAAAGCGAGCACTTACGGGTTTTCATTGAATCAACAACCCTGGCTGCTTTTATCAATGTGATAAATGTCGCATTGCTATTTCTAGTTCATTTTAGTGTAAACTAGCATTGTCTTATCGTCCAGTTAAAGTTGAATCTAGCCAAACTTGAACTTTACGTATAAAGATCTTTGATTTACATTTGAATAACTGGCGGATGACCATTTAGCGATAGGCCAAACGCGATATTAGAGACGACATTGATTACGCGATACTGTTTGTAAATACAAGTGGCAGAGCTCCCGGCCAGTGTCAAGGGCGCACCCTCCGCCGACTTCTGTGATTAGCTCCAACGTGCACCAGTGTAACTAGACCTCCGACCACTCATACGAGGGTGAACGCACACTTGTCCGAGCCGAATGTCTCGAACCATTCGACGTCAAATAGGTCTCGCATACCTACATGATATGTCCGCAACGAAAGGATCGATTGTACAAAAATAATTGGTATTGGTGGCCCGGCGCAATTTACTTTCCGCTTAATGTTAGTATTAGTAGTATCTAGTTCTACTCTGTTCCGGCTATGTTGTTACATATGTACTGCCGGCAATGTACGACCCTTTAATTTCTAGCACGAAGATAACTTCTTAGAAGGAGCAGAGTGAGAGTGCGAGATTTTATTTACTCTTACGCGAATTCGATCGTGTAAGAGTAAACGCAGATTTGTATGGAATTAAAGGAGCGTCATTGATTCACCGCTAGATGACGCTCCTTCAATTCCATACAAATCTGCGTTTACTCTTACGCGATCGCGATCGAAAATCGCGATTGGAAATCTCGCACTAGGCACTCTGGAGTGACGATGCATCCACATTGAGATGTCTCGTTTTACCTACATAGGCTCAGTGTGTGCATGCTAGTCACCATTTTAATAAAATGAAAAAAAAAATGCAATGCCCGTATTTTATTCTGCTGTACGTAACTCTCAGATACAGCCAGAATGCGAGTACAGTGTTCGATTGGGTCAATCTAGGGTGTCTAGGGTCCGTATTAATAGATACAATACAGTCCTTGAGACGGTCACGTTTTTTTAAGATAAGATCGCGTTTTTTCCATAAAAATTAATTTATACATACATACGTTTTTCCATACCAAAAGGGATCTTAATGCCGAGTTCTGGGACTGAGATCTGTCTATCAGCACGTGTTTAGGATTTCTGGGGCTCTTGCAGATTCAGACGTTTCGAAGTTTCGGCCCAGATGTGTGTGTTGTGGTTTAATTCGTAGGATTTCATTTATATTATTACAATTATTAGCGTTCGGCTCGAATAAGTGTGCGTTTACCATAAATCACATAAGCATCTGGGTAATGAAACGCCGTGGCTCTCCAGTGTGTGGCTCCTCTCAGAGTTCCTGACAGGGTTGCCAACCGTACTATAAAATAATAATATAGTATTGTACTATAGTTTGGGCCTGTACACTACAATAGTATAATGTTGACGAAATAGGTATGTAGTTCATAAAAAAACTGTATTTGAAGGGATTTTGTTTAAAGTACACTATAACCTATTTTGAAAAGTACTTTATTATGATGAAAAAAAATTGGCAACCCTAGTTTTCTACAACCCGCGTGCATCTATATATTGCACGCGCACCATTTAAACTTAGATGTCTCCTTCAGTTGCCGGCTAATTGGTTGTTTAACTAAGTGCAGTTTTACTTACATTGAAGTTTAATACCTATTTCACCGCTCTTGTGTCCGTGAAGTGATTCTTATTTTAGATGTTCGATTTTTTAAGATGGTAATCATGTATTTTATTACGTTAGTCATTAGGTAAGTATCTGTTTTACAATTCAGCCATGAACGCTGCTATCAATCATATTTCTGACAGGAGTGTTTGACGTTAATTTGTTAGTCGGCGCAAACAGACGCTAGTTCTAACCGAGTCTGTGATAATATGTACCCGAGAATTATGTACTTACCTACTTTTGCATCAGGGTCTTAACCTGAGGCTCGAACTCTTAAAAATCAAGGCTCTTTGAACTCTACTCACGTTGAGAGTGATAATGCATTCCGCGTTTCTGTGTTTTAAAATATTTACGGAATACGTAATGAACGATACGAACCTATAACACCTCCTTTAATGTCACTTTTTACTTTTAATTACAACTAGCTGACCCGGCAAACTTCGTATTGCCTCAGAATGAAATAAATGTGTGAAAGGTTTGATATACGGACTATTTGTATGGGAAAATGAAATTGTGTTTTTTACTATTCCTCTTCAATATCTATTTTCTTACCTTTCAAACCTTCCCTGGACTTCCAAAAATCATTCAAAACAAAAATTAGCCAAATCGGTCCAGCCGTTCTCGATTTTTAGCGAGACTAACGAACAGCAATTGATTTTTATATTTAAAGATTGTGATTGAGTGAGCTTTAGGTAATAAATTTTCTTATAACTAAAATGTGATTGAATAGGGAGGTACCGAGGTTCTACATTCAGATTTAGTGGAAACTTTGTTTGGAGTAGGTAGTAGGAAAGCTGTTTACTAAAACTGTAAAAATAAAACAATGGATTGATTGTACTTACAGATAAAGTTTAGAATTTACATTGTAGCATACAAATAAAGCGTGTTAAAAGTCTCAAAGTGCTTCCGTGACGAATTTTTTCCACCCTGTGCCCAAGCATATGTTACAGATCCAGTCATGTTCCCAGAAAAAATGTCGTTATTAATAACGTAACTTCACGCCTGTAATCCCCGAAGGGGTAGGCAGAGGTAAATGCATGCATTTAGGCATACATGCAAACACCCACGATTCGCCGGTTACGTTTTTTGGCCCATGTAACAGGTGGCGAGCCTGTTGCCATATCCGGGCACATTACCAAACTCCGAGGTACTAGGAAACTTCCAGAAAATGGAAAAATCCCAATAGAACCAGAGATAAAGGATTTTAAACCGTTATCTCTGATAGCCCCCGACCCGGGAATCGAACCCAGGACCTCCAGCGTAGTAGTAGTGGCCTGCTACCACTAGGCTATTGAGTCAAAACACTTACAACTTCCTCTTTAAAAATTCATGGTGCTTGAAAATGTATCTTTCATTTGCGGAAAAGAATAAATTACATGGGGTACAAGTAATCCTTTCTGGCTAATGACGGGGAGAAAGGTCGAAGGGAGAATGGTCTTTCGTGACTTCCATAACTTACGAGGGACACGCTAGAACTGTACAACCTATAGATAGGTTCCGAATTAACGGACTGCGTGTTTGTACGGGTAAGATTAAATTAGTTGCGGCAGAAATGTCTGCTCATACTATGCAATCTAAAAATATGTTTGTATTCTTATGCTGACTTAAGGAAATTAATTGTTAGTAGGTCCATAAAAGTAATAACTTAAAGGTAGGGTCTGAATTAACGGACTACGCATTTATATGGGTGAGATTAGATTAGTTACGGGAAAAAAATGTCTCTTACGTTCTATGCAGTTTAAAAATATTTCTAAATGTTTATACTGCTGCAAGGCAAATAATTGTTACGCACGTCCATATTAGTAATAACAAAGACATAAAGATAGGATCTTAATTAATAGACCACGTATTTATATGGGTAAGATACATTTAGCTACGAGAGAAATGTTTTTATATGACCAACATTCAATCAGTAGCGGGAATTTTTTTTTACATTGTATGTAATTTAAAAATATGTATGATTTGGTATGTGTGATGTATGCCGGGTCAAGGAAAATTGTCTTTATTACAAGAGTTAGGTCATGGTCACGGCCATGCTTCGGTGTCAAACTTTTTCCAAACTTAATTAATTAAAATTAAACAAAACTAATGTTCACGCAGCAGTAATAAATAGATGAATTAAATAATGTTACCTAAAACGTGTATTATGTATTACACTAGATATTCCTAAATAGGTACTATTATACCTAAATGGTATTTTTTAATTACGAATGTTTAGCCAGTCACCAAAAACCCTTTGCATAGTAGGTACAAAAGGGCGAGATTCACAGACTTGGGAGTTGAATGAAAACTCTGCACTGTTATTTTATTTCACAGACGTGTCAAAACTATTACCTTACTTTGAGACGCACATCTAAAAAGTAAAATGAGAGTTTAACGCGTCTGTGAAACAAAATTGAATGTTCTACTCCAAGTCAAAGTACTGTCGTAGTGCTTACGAACTAAAATATAAAGAAGTGTAACTAAGCAAAAAAAATATTCCAAGTAAATAGACACACAATGGGCGGCACACATAAAATGGACACACTAAGGCGCGTCAGGCTATTGGACGTTTCCTTGCCGCTGTCCAATCGAATGCAACCATTGTCTATGGAAAAAGTGTGAGTGTGTTATGATTGAAGTTAGTTTGCTTTGGTTAATGGAATCAAAAACGAATCGATGGTTGTCTAGAGTTACATTTCTATACCTACATTCGTAGCGTATTGCGGTCTGTGAATTTCGCTCTTACATTAACGATTGTAGTAAAACCATCATAACTTCATAACGTTATTGACTGTATTTCTCGAACATTAAAAAATATGTTGTACGTAGGCAGGTTATTTGTTTCAAACAACGGTGACCCTACGATAAACATTTTGCTTTTATTATAACTTAATATAGGTACACACACTTCCAAATTCAATTAACTTTGTTAAGATTGTTGCTCGAGCGGCTCACACGATGACTGATGAGAAAAGTTTTTTAATTATGATGTACACCAAATGGCATTATGCTAGTCAAATTGAGAAGATATTGCAGCATAGAGTTTTTCTAATGGAATATCTTCGTATACCGATCGATATAGGTGCAATTAATATAGGTAAAATTGGTTATAATTTTTCCGGAATTTATTCTGTTACTTCAAAATATGGGCTTTACTACTAGCTATTAATGTTTTACTGGTGGTAGGACTTTTCCACATCTACGACCTGCGGAGGTCCACGTTACTTAATCTATCTGCCGCCAAATGGTAGTGTTCAACACTATCGTGTTCCGGTTGGGTGGCAACATGTGGTCCCGTAACAACTATCATAGAGGTCAAACAACTTAGGCAATAGGGATGGCACAACGCATTTGCATTTTTATCGCCGGTTTTTGTGTAGATAGATGTCTACTACAAGAATCAGAATCGAATTCCACACAGAGGCGAATTATGTTTATCGTATAATTTTCTAAACACCATATTTTTTACTATGTACAGTTTTTAAAAATGAAAATGTATTCATTATTTCTAGATCTGAGTCATATTTCAAATGCATATCGCTGGGAAAGGCCATTTATTTGATATAAAGTCTAGTTATTTGCGTGGTGCATGCTAAATACACACCATGAACCACTGACCCATCGCATGGATCGATGTGGCCTCACTTTAGTTTATTTTACTTAGATGCTGTTTTAATTTTAGCACGTAGAGATAATTTTAATTTGCCAGACACTATTTTATGACATTTCCCATTGGCACGATCGCAATATATTTCGCACTTACATTTTATAATGGAGTGTCCGTTAACTAATATTTTAACCGTGCCCGTGTGGAAATGCTCATAAATATCTTATTCAGACAATCATTGGAAGCTTTTAGATTAGTATTATTTTTAAACGTTTCATTTTAACTTTTGAAAACAGTTTAGAATAAAAATTATCGAGTCGAAAATCAACAATTTTACTTTACGTGGGAGGACGTTAATATGTTATAACGAGTTTCCATAAACAAGACGTACGAAAACATGGAACTGATTCATGTGAAATGTTCATGTAAATATTATTTGGAACTGTTATGATTGTCTGAATAGGATGTCTAGTTGTATGCATGCGTTGCCTGTGTCTAGCTCGTGGTCTCTGTTGCATGCAGGTCTAGGCGCGCTTCCCAGCAGCTATCGAGGAGCGCAGAGAGCATCGACACATCGTACAAGAGGTAACATATCACTTTTATAATTTCTACAATGTTATGCAGAACAGAACCGTTTGGGAAGATAATTTTTATAGAAATAACATTTTCATAAAATTTAATATAATATTGCTGTCAGTGGCGTAGCTTGCTCTACAGGGACTCTGGTGGGGCTGTGGGGTGTAATATAAGAGCCAGATGTAACATTTAGCGTATTCTTACTACACACGTTAGGGGTAGATAGATGCGCGTTGGGGGGTATACTGTAATTGTTTTTTTATGCTATATATAAGTTACCTGGAATTGTATGATCAATGAAAAAAAAAACAAATAACTAAAAACACAGTTGGGCTTCTGTATCAATACCAATTACCTACCTACCACTTTACCACCTACTGTACAAACATCTTTCGAAATAAATGTTCTGTTCTGTATAACCTATTCCCCTATATCCTTTAAATCTATTTTATTTTTATACCTCATGTCTTAATTATTATACTAGTTTTGATGTTTTTATTTTAATTTTATCAGTTCATAAGTTGGTTTTGCTTTTTAGACATGACACATATGTATATTATTCCTATGTGAATTAATGATATAGGTATTTATTTCATTATTAAACTAAAGACTTATAGCAACTGCAATATACATATATGTAGCTTGAAATTCCAAGAATATTATTATGTTACATAGGGGCGCTTCTTTCTAACCTAGACATTTCAAAATAAACCACTTTTGTGTAAGTTATAAATTTTTTAGTAACGCAATATATTGAATATCTGCCTAATAAATAATAAACAGCGGATATACTTTTATCTAATTTATTTTTTTAGCCTAAATTAAACGAACGCAGAACACTAGTAGTCTGAGAGCGAAGAGCACCTATTGTCCTATTAGTAGGTACTAGACGTCGCAGTACCTATAAATAAATGCAGTTATATACTCAGAATCTCTTGTTTTATACTACAGTATGTATGTGCATACTAAAACTAAAGAATTTCACAAATATTAATCAAAAATAATCTTTTCATATTTCATACTTCCTGAAGGGCTAAGTAATAAGCGCCGAGATAACCTACTACTGATCTTGATAAATTATTAAAGTCTAGTCAAAAGAACTGTTCTGATTTAATACTGAGAACTGTTTATCAGTATTATGTAACACTTATAAATGATTTACATATTAAAAGACAGTACATTGCAGTTGTATCAGACCATATTTTGAATATTATAGACATGAGACCACAAGTTGTCCAGTTTTCAAAGAAACGTCCAAATGCTATTGTGGTAGCAGTTAGAAAACATGAACGTACACACTTTGAATTAATTTGAAACTTTTGAAATTGGTGTCGTACAAACTCCGACGACGCGGCCGCTTGTTTGTTTTGTGTTATTCAATCTCAATTTAGTGAAGTAATTGTACTGTGCAATAGTTTCACTTTATTCACGTTGTTTACAGTATTCACGCACTACAGTAGGCGGCCGGCTGAAGGAATTCCTCACAGATGTACCGACTTGTATAATATTCCTCAGCTCTGTCCTCCGAGAGTTATTTAGGGCATTTTACGTTAGCGGCAATTATCCGTCCACTGACACTGAATTTTACAGTGTCATGTCGTCGGTGATCGCAAATGATTATGCGTGAAACGACACATCGAGAAATTAATGACTTTCCCGTCGTCTTCTGTTAATCTTCACGAATTTGCGTAGGATTTGGATTCCAATGAGTCACAGGAATCGGGTTTGAAATGTTCCATTACGACGTGTCCTTATATGAGCTTCAACGTGCTGTGTGATATGTTGCAGGTCAAAAAGTCGTTCCGTGGACCATGGCTTCGCCGCTCCCTTCGATTTGGAGTCACTGCGATCGAAGGTCGAAGGCAGGTTCGACGCTGTACATAGAGGTGAGTGTCCCGTAACCTTCGATTTCCAAGTATTTACAGATATTTTACGAACGATCTTATGTAAATATTCTTTTATATCTAAAGTAAACAGTTGAATATTTTGGCAGGTTTATTTGAACAAAATTATCTTTCTTTAATTCCATGTTTTTCATCATTTCGTAAACAGTAATTTGGACAAATAAACAGTGCCTGGAAAAAGCTAATAGCAAAGAACTAAATCGAATAATAGTGTATCTTGGCTCGAATAAAATAAACAGTCTTGCTTGTGTTTATGAAGAGTGTTTTAGACAGTTTTAGTATTGCTTTGGTATCTACGATATCTATACTATCGATGATATGGAAAAAAAAAGAGATGTAGAGGTGTTTTTCCAACATGATGCGTTCTTAGGACTACACTCGTAACTACACTCATTGAAATAAAACTATTTCAATTTAGTTAAATATACGCGATAAATCAGTAGAAATTATTTTATTTCAATTTTTTCAACATTCTGGGGCACCTTCATATTATTTATTAGGGATCCTGATTTTGATATTTGTGCCAAATTTTGACTTAATCGGCTTTGTAGTTAATTGAATACGAAGCAAATTGGCTGTGGCAGACCGACAGACCGACGAATGATACTTTATACTGATGTGGGGTAACTGTGTTGACATTGGTAGAGTTTTTAGATTACAAAAGCGATGCCTCAGAGTTATAAAAAGATCCTGGTATAAAGATAGCTGTCGGCCTCTTTTCAAATCCTTTAACATCCTACCTTTATCGTCTATGTACATTAAAGAGTTATGTATATTTGTTAAGAAGCATCCATATTTCTTTAAAAAATACACCGACGTTTGTTCTCGACAAAATAGGGGCTTTTATGCTGATCTACTTTATCATCCTCCTTGCCATAAAGACACCTATATAAGAAACGCATATAATATGTGTATATCTGTTTATAATACCCTTCCTGCATTCATGAAAAAACTTGAGGGTAATAAGTTTAAACGAACCTTACATAAATGGCTTCTTGACAATTGTATATATGACATAAACGAATATAAAATATGTTGTTATAATAATTCTAATTAATCCAATATATTATGTAAGTTTTCAATGACCTTAATCTAATTAGACAATATCTATAATTTTAATGTAATTCAACTCTGTATGACCTCAATCAATTTAAATACTGTAATAATAATTATCTTGTAAAATCAATAATGTATAATACAAGCATTTGCACATCCGCTTGCGGATTGAATACATGTTCTGACATTAAAATAGTATTAAGATCCTAAAAATGTAATTGTATTCTAGCAAATAAATGACTTATCTTATCTTATCTTATGAAGTACCTTCTCCTATACTTAGTACCTAACCCTACAAGACGTTGCTTAAAATGTAAGTTTTTATTATATTTTGCTATTTTGAAGGTTAGCTTATCGTCGTGAAATCGCGTCCACAACGCAAATATACTTTTGAACGTCATCAAACACACAGAATTGGCAACATTACGCAAACGTCACGTACAGTCTTATGGAGACTAAAAAAAAATGCAGACATTTGTAAACCTTGTTAATTGTTAACATACATGTTTACAAAGATAGAAATAGATTAATTCATGTTAGTTTCAAAACGGACATGCGGTACTCGTTTATGATAGTTTACTTTTTATTACCACCAAGAATATCCACTTAAAGACGATCTGCAGATGTATTGCTACACAATATTTTGGAATTCCGTCGTTATTCACCGATGTCTAGAGCGAAAGGATTTGTTTCCCCATAGCGCCCTAAGCCGAGAATCGAACCCACAGGGGTCTCCTTAAGGCAGTTGTGTAAATTTATTTAGACCCAATTGACCGGTGAAATAGACTAGTGCCGTAAAAAAAAGATAACCCTCACTTTTGAACAGAGGAGCACTAGAGCGTTCGTGAATGAGTCGCTTGTCCTGCAGCACTCGTCACCGTTCGCCAATAACTGGCATCTCGCTGTTTTCCAAATAAACACGCCAATATTGCCAGTCGCAAACACTGTCCGGCTGTAATGCAAGCTATAATTAATCCACTGGATTCAGTTTAAACTTTCATGTCTGTTTATTTTGTTTGCGTCGAACGATTTCTGGTTCGTTTTAATTATTACGATTGCGATTCAATTCAATGATGATTTATTACATTTCGCGTGAGTAATGAATCTCGTTTAGACGGATGTACCCGGTTGATGTCATCCCACTGCGCAAACAGGTTGGCGGGAGATGAATTTGGAATTAATCGACCGTTTGGTATTTCTGGAAATAATTTCACTTCGTGATGAAAATTAATAGGTGCTTAGTGATAGACCTTAATTTATCCTTGTATAAATTAGTTTGATTTTCTCTCAAAGTTATGTAGACTAGATAGTTAGGTATATGAGGTGTAAATGAATCGGCCCTATAAAGATAGAGCTGACTAATTTACACCTCCTTTAAAATATATGTTGTTTCATTGTCCACCCACTCATTGTACAGAAGTCAAAAAGACTAATATTTCAAGGATTAGGGAAAAATAAAGTTAATCTAATAGGTTGGGGACAAAGTCTTTTCGCATTATAGTATGTATGAACTTGTAATAAAATCTCTTTGGCTGTAGTATTTGTATCTGGCTGGTTTCGGTATCATTGAAAGTTGAAATTTTAAAGAACATAATTCCAAATTAAAATTAGGCAAATGTGTGATTTTCATTTGTTTTTCGTACTGTCAAGATGAGTGAATCTAATGAAGAAATTCGATACATTTTAAAATTTTACTACAAAAAAGGTAAAAATGCAACGCAAGCCGCGAAAAAAATTTGCGATGTTTATGGACCTAGTGCAGTGTCTGTGAGAGTAGCACAAATTTGGTTTAAGCGTTTTCAGTCCGGAAATTTTGATGTCAAAGATGCACCTCGCTCTGGTCGCCCTATTACGGATAATATGGATGCCATTTTTGAAAAAGTGGAGCAAGATCGACATATCAGTAGTTACGACGTAGCTGAAGAACTGAGAATTGATCACAAAACAGTTTTGGCGCATTTGAAAAAAGCTGGGTACAAAAAAAAGGTCGATATTTGGGTACCTCACGAGCTCACTGAAAGAAACCTAATGAACCGTGTACTCATTTGTGATTCTTTATTACGGCGTTATGAAACCGAATCATTTTTGAAGAAGCTGATAATTGTTGATGAAAAGTGGATCACGTACGACAAGAACGGTCGGGACAAAAAAGGTCGTGGTCAAAGGCCGGTCAGGCTTCACAGACTGTGGCGAAACCCGGGTTAACTCGCAATAAGGTGATGTTATGTGTGTGGTGGGATTGGAAGGGCATTATTCATTATGAGCTATTACCACCAGGCAGGACTATCGATTCTGAACTCTACTGCGAACAACTGATGAGATTAAAGTAAGAAGTTGAGAGAAAGCGGCCGGAATTGATGAACAGAAGGGGTGTGGTGTTTCATCATGATAACGCTAGACCTCACACATCTATAGCCACTCAGCAAAAATTAAGAGTTTGGCTGGGAGGTGTAAATGCATCCGCCGTGTAGTCCTGACCTTGCACCTTCAGATTTCCACCTGTTTCGGTCTCTTCAGAATTCTTTATGCAATGTTAGGTTAACATCACGAGAGGACTGCCAAATCCACTTGTCGCGGTATTTTGATGAGAAGTCCCAAACTTTTTATAGCAATGGGATCATGTCCCTACCTACAAGATGGCAAAAGGTTATCGAACAAAATGGTACATACATACTTTAGTTAAATTTAAATAAACTATATTAAAAAATGTTTTGAATTATCTTAAAAAATGCGAAGAAACTTTTTACCCAACCTTATATATTCATATCGATATGTATATAAAAATCTATTGCTGTTCGTTAGTCTCGCTAAAACTCGAGAACGGCTTTACAGATTTGGCTAAATTTGGTTTTGAATGATTTTTGGAAGTCCAGGGAAGGCTAAAAAGGTAAGGTTTAATATGAAGAAGTTGAAGGAAAATAGTACAAAACCATCATTTCATTTTCCCATACAAATAGTCCGTATCTTAGCAAACCTTTGACACATTATTTCATTCTGAGGCAATACGAAGTTTGCCGGGTCAGCTAGTTTGATTATAAAAAGATGGATTAGTTAAATCGAATTCTTTTTTTAATAATGGCTATTTTGACCTTTTCATTTGTTTCTTTTCCTAATAAACTGGCATTAGGATTGGAGTATTGTGAAATTGTTGCCTTAATTCATTGCAAAAAAGTTTTATGTTTAAAATTAGAGTTCACGTTTGTCACCGTTGCGTTAAAACTGTATTAATACAAAAAAAACCGGTCAAGTGCATGTCGGGCCACGCGCAGTGTAGGGTTCCATAGTTACAGAGTAAGAGATGTAAGGAAAAAATAAATAAATATTTTCAATGGACTTGTTCGAAATTTTCGAGTAAAATAGATTTGGTCGATTAGGTACCCATAACTCGCAAACTTGCAAGGCCAACTTTAGTGTGATAGTTTTCCTTTTAATTTCGTTAATTATGTAGCTACTATTGCCGTAACGTTTGAATTTTTAACAACGACTGTTTAGTCTGTAGGGAGGGGGAGACACTTTGCACTTTAAAGCTTAATAAGTCACGAACAGTTAACTAAATCGAAAAATTATGTTCGCACACCCATAATATTTTTAAAAGACCTATCCAACAATACACGAAAATCGCACAATATTTGAAAATCGAAAATTTAAAAAAATATCCCCGCGTTACTAGTACGCGCGGGGGTTACCCTTAAATTTTTTTATTCACGTTTTATTCTACTACTTTGTCGGCGTGACTAAGGTATACTTGTGCCAAATTTCAAGTCTCTAGTACTAATAGCTTTTGCGATAAACCGCGGACGGACAGACAGACAGACAGACAGACGGACATGGCGAAACTATAAAGGTTCCTTGTTTACTACGGAACCCTAAAAAAACGACACAAAATTTATACCTATTTAGAATAATCTTTAGTAGTAAAGTAATAGGTTTACTACTGAAGAAATTAGATCACAAATTAGATTTAATCACCAGATAGGTATAGCAACGACGCACGTGACTAATCGGACATTTCTTCGATACCCTAAATCTACATAGAATGGGCCCAGGCTCTATACATTTCTGAAACAACTTTCGAAAACAGTCTTTAAGTACAGAATCCTCAAGTACTTTCCAAATTATTTGCTACGAAGACGACACGTTTCTTGCATCTCCACGCCGGGTCCCTAACGGGGTAGGCAGATAGTATGGGGCACCAGACATCAGGCCTGACACACCTCCCGTGCCTCATCTACATTCATCTTTCTCTTCATACATGCAATTAAGGAAAATTGGAAAACGTATAAAGTTAAATGAGCAAATACTCTCCCAAAATGACTAGTCGTGATAATTTTTTCCATAGGTATATCAATCAGGTTTCAGAATAACGAATGAGAATAGAAAGATGATAGTAAATAGAAGGATACATATCTAATTGTATATTATCCATCTATCTATCATTGCACAGTTTTTGAGTCATCGTTGTAGTTTAGTCATGTTTTAACACTCATTGGAAGCTATTTTGTAATGCAAGTAATGCAACACGAAGATCGACTGATGAAATACAATACGTCTACCTATTCGTTTCATCAATCATTGAACAGTTTTGACCGTCATCTGCTAGGCTACGTAGAAGGTTAGGTTAGGTTGCTAGTTATGCATAGTTCTACGGCTTATTGTGACTTTGTGACAACTGTCAGGGACGGTATGGCCGCAACGTACCCGTAGATATCTATTGAAGTATACACAACAACCCCCAATATAATCAATAGCAGAGAATATTCTGTAATACGAGCTTCACGAACTTCAAAGAAGTTCAAGCTGAAAAATGTAATTGGCAAAATTTAATGTCATTGTTGATTGTCAATTGAGATGTCAATTGTTGCACATTGCGTTTTTTTCTTGTCGGAATTAGGGATTAAGGGCAATGACGCACCTTTTAGAAAAAATACATGGAAAAATTTAATAAAATTGCCAAATTTTATTATTTAATTATTTAATTTGTTTGTCAAAATTCTTTTAGTATGCAGCTCGATATTTATCAATGTCAAATATCTAAGTTTTTGACGTGTTTAATGATCATTTTGTTTGAGGTTTTTGACCTCTGGGCTCTAGTTTAATCTTTTAAGCTATCGCTTGATGAAAATATGAATGTGAAGCATGCGCGATTTTTAGTTTTATTGTGAACTGCATGAACTTGAGGCGTATTGATATTCATTTCAGCGTTAATCGCGTCATGTCAATGTGGCCATTGGAGAGACTCGCGGAAGTACTTTGTATTGTAGGTACCTAGCGCATAAAAAACTATTATGTTTTAACCTATTTGAGACGCAATCACAATGTGCAAACAAAAAGGAGAAACTCTCAGTCATCCCATATTCCTTAAAGAAAATTCTCGGGGTTAATTTTAGTCTACAGTAGTTTCACTGCCTTCTTCCTAGCCTCCCCATACAGAACTACGCGTATCCATATATTAGGTTGGGGAAAAAGTTTCTTCGCATTTTTTAAGATAATTCAAAACATTTTTTAATATAGTTTATTTAAATTTAACTAAAGTATGTATGTACCATTTTGTTCGATAACCTTTTGCCATCTTGTAGGTAGGGACATGATCCCATTGCTATAAAAATTTTGGGACTTCTCATCAAAATACCGCGACAAGTGGATTTGGCAGTCCTCTCGTGATGTTAACCTAACATTGCATAAAGAATTCTGAAGAGACCGAAACAGGTGGAAATCTGAAGGTGCAAGGTCAGGACTACACGGCGGATGCATTAACACCTCCCAGCCAAACTCTCTTAATTTTTGCTGAGTGGCTATAGATGTGTGAGGTCTAGCGTTATCATGATGAAACACCACACCCCTTCTGTTGATCAATTCCGGCCGCTTTCTCTCAACTTCTTGCTTTAATCTCATCAGTTGTTCGCAGTAGAGTTCAGAATCGATAGTCCTGCCTGGTGGTAATAGCTCATAATGAATAATGCCCTTCCAATCCCACCACACACACAACATCACCTTATTGCGAGTTAACCCGGGTTTCGCCACAGTCTGTGAAGCCTGACTGGCCTTTGACCACGACCTTTTTTGTCCCGACCGTTCTTGTCGTACGTGATCCACTTTTCATCACCAGTTATCAGCTTCTTCAAAAATGATTCGGTTTCATTACGTCGTAATAAAGAATCACAAATGAGTACACGGTTCATTAGGTTTCTTTCAGTGAGCTCGTGAGGTCCCCAAATATCGAGCTTTTTTTTGTACCCAGCTTTTTTCAAATGCGCCAAAACTGTTTTGTGATCAATTCTCAGTTCTTCAGCTACGTCGTAACTACTGATTTGTCGATCTTGCTCCATATTTTCAAAAATGGCATCCATTTTATCCGTAATAGGGCGACCAAAGCGAGGTGCATCTTTGACATCAAAATTTCCGGATTGAAAACGCTTAAACCAAATTTGTGCTACTCTCACAGACACTGCACTAGGTCCATAAACATCGCAAATTTTTTTCGCGGCTTGCGTTGCATTTTTACCTTTTTTGTAGTAAAATTTTAAAATGTATCGAAATTCTTCATTAGATTCACTCATCTTGACAGTACGAAAAACAAATGAAAATCACACATTTGCCTAATTTTAATTTGGAATTATGTTCTTTAAAATTTCAACTTTCAATGATACCGAAACCAGCCAGATACAAATACTACAGCCAAAGAGATTTTATTACAAGTTCATACATACTATAATGCGAAAAGACTTTTCCCCAACCTATTAGATTTATATTTTGATATAGGATAGGTACCTCTAGTTGACTACATCATCAGTCTAGAATAGTTGCCTGTGTGAACAAAATTCTAAAAGCGATGTTAAATGATGACCAATCATTCAAAAGATTCGGTTCAACAAACACTTTGAAATACATCACCCACATACATGTCCACACCCCAAATGTTTTGACTATCAAACACCAGCCACCTGTCACGCCCCGATACACCAGCAAGGTTAACTGTTCAATAACCTAGTTTAAAATCCCATACTAACTTATCTCTTAAGCCGACGGCTATGTGAGCAACGCCGCCTGCCACTTATTTGATCTGTGATTGGTATATTTGAGCCGATTTGCATACGATCGCGCTGCCGCTGTCAAAAGTGAAAAAGTTTTGCTCAAATATTTTACCATAATTGCTTATGGAATTATAATTAAAATAAAAATTATACGGGCTGTTAATCGTAATTATAATTGGTAATATGGTGCACGTTTGCTTTGCTGGTGATACTAATGATCATAGAAAATAATCTTCAGATTTGTTTCAGAGATAGTTAGCAAGTGAAATTGTTCGATTCTTCAATTACTATCGGATTACCTTATTCTACATAGTGCTCCGATACATCGATACTGTGTTTGATTTAGACTTGCTGATTTACAGCGTATATAGTAGGTAAAGCTTGAGTTGTGCAATAAAATTCTATGGTCGGGAATAGCAAATTCTATGCTTCTTTAAAAAAAAAATAGGTAACTGTTTACTTGTCAAAAACTGGACCATGTCTTCAACATTCCAGACTTGAAGGGTACTTCAAGTGTCATGCATTAATTACGTTAAATGAATAACCAAAGTCGCATCAAAATTGGGTCACTAAGGGATCATAATTTTAAATCTGATTATCGATTTCTGCTTATTTATTAAAATTATACAGAAAGCGTATTAGTATCGATGCGATTTAGTGAGTGGATTTCACAGTCTTACCGAAATGTGACAAGACGAATGGGGGGATACTAATTGAAAGGAAAATGGCATGATTAATAAATGCTTTCTAGTTTTAGGTTATACATACAGAAATTTACAACAATGGTCGTTAGACAGTCTCGATTGTTAAATTTGGCAATATTGTTTCAGATGAGGACGAACAGACGAAACGGCTGCCACCCCCACCACCAATCAAAACTATGACCTACACGGTAAGCATGCTTAGTGTAATCCTTCACTAATAGTATACTTATTGACCTATGTATACGGTTAAGGATATCGACATATAGGGAAAGATCTAAGGCAATCAAGGAAGGTATCAGTTTAATCATAATAGGCAAAAATAAACATCATCTCGCAAAAAACTGATGCAAAAAGTAAAAACCGGACAAGTGCGAGTTCGACTCGCGTGGTGAGGGTTCCGTAATTTAAATAAATATTTTCGAAAATATTACAGATTTAAAATGCAGGGACAAAGCGGTTACTGTGGTACCGGCAGGGGGGGTTATATTATTAAGAATTTTCAATTTAATTTGAATACTCAAACTTCTTATAGGTTTTCCAGTAATCTATAGGCAAAGAACTATTTTCCACATTTTTTTCAAAATTTTAAGTTCAGTAGTTTCGGAGATAGGGGGGAGGGGGAATGGTCAATTTTCGTCGTTTTTCTTAAATAACTTCAAATTTGATTATGCAAAAATTATAAAAAAATATATCTGAGATGCTGACAACAACCTCTTTCATTTGATATGTCACACGACACTGTTTACGTTTTTTATTTTAATTTTCTGATTTACCCCCCTAGATTTGAATACTCAAACTTCTTATAGGTTTTCCAGTAATCTATAGGCAAAGAACTATTTTCCACATTTTTTTCAAAATTTTAAGTTCAGTAGTTTCGGAGATAGGGGGGAGGGGGAATGGTCAATTTTCGTCGTTTTTCTTAAATAACTTCAAATTTGATTATGCAAAAATTATTAAAAAATATATCTGAGATGCTGACAACAACCTCTTTCATTTGATATGTCACACGACACTGTTTACGTTTTTTATTTTAATTTTCTGATTTACCCCCCTAAATTGGCCCCCCTGTTTAAAATTTATTATTTTACTTGATGTGTTCATCTTTGAGTCACCAATTTACATATATTCATCAAATTTCAACTCAATCGGTCGAGTAGTTTCGGAGCAAATTGGCTGTGACAGACGGACAGACAGACAGACAGACGCACGAGTGATCCTATAAGGGTTCCTTTTTTCCTTTTAAGGTACGGAACCCTAAAAATTAAGATACATTTTGATTTTTGAACAAAAAATGGATTTATTCCTCACTATATTGCCGTTTTTATAAACTGAAGTTTTACGAGGTTTCAACTGCGAAGCGCAAGCTTGTAATTGTACCTTATTATTTTTATAAGCTCCTTCAAAAATATAGATGACTGTGCAACACCCAAAATACATGCCAAAATGCCCTGTAATTTGCGTTCAAGTGCGAAGACTAATGTCCTCGCTACTCCCTAAAATAAGTTAACCAATTTTTTTTTAAAGCTAAGCTGACCAAAACCAGTTTTTAGAGAATTTAATTATTTTTTAAAAGTTAAAATCAGTTTATTAATAATTCAATGGTAAACTGTCGTTAAATTTGATGGAATGCGTTTAGGATAGATAAATACTTTACACCTTAGGACTCAGGAGTGGCAACGTATCCACATTGGTAGAGCTCTAGTGACGGAGCCCGCGGGCGTAGGCACCACCGCATTACCTAATATAAAACGTAAACGTAACTTCACGCCTGTAATCCCCGAAGGGGTAGGCAGAGGTAAATGCATGCATTCAAGCATACATGCAAACACCCACGATTCGCCGGTTACGTTTTGGCCCATGTAACAGGTGGCGAGCTGTTACAGGGGCGTTTTACCTAATATACTTGCCGCTAAATGGTAGTGTTCAGCACTATCGTCTTCCGGTCAGATAATAATGTACAGCCCTGCAATTTCCGGCACAAAGGCATAACACCTTAGGCCTCAGGAGTGGTAACGCATCTGCATTTTGACCTTAGTATGGGTGCCTATATAGGCTGCAGTCATCACTTAACATCAATGTTCACATCAACACATGTTCACTCAACATCAAGCAAGTGACGTATGGATATCTCTATCCATACGTCACTTGCTTGCCATTATTGTTGTGATTCAAAACGGAAAGTTTCCTATGAGGGGGACCTGAGCAGGAAAACGGGACTGTCCCATTCAAAACGGAACGTATGGTCACTTCACGTATGGATAGAAGTCTATTGACACGACGTCACGAATGAGATTAGAAACTTACAAGAACAGGTTATCAGCATCCATCCATCAACACCTATGTACACAGTGATGATTTATAACATAGCTTTAGTCACTGCATGTATTATAAACTAGCGACCCGCCCCCGGCTTCTTACACGTGTACGTTAATAAATATTCGACGGAATATTCCCGGTTAGTCCAGCGGTGTGAGACGACCGTTTAATTCGAAGGGTCGCGGGTTCGATCCCCGTATCGGGACAAATATTTGTCAAGGTCGTAGGCACCACCGCATCACCTAATCTATCTCACGCCAAATTATAGTTTTCAGCACTGTCGTGTTCCGGCTCGTCCGTAAAGTATGGCTACTAACTATCACAGGGACATAAGAAATTAGGTCTCAGGGCTAGAAACGCATCTGGATTTTGACTTCTGGTTTTTGTGTGTATGTGACGTCTCCTTAGCGTTATCTTTTTCGCACCTCACCTATAGGACGTTTGTCCACCATTTTGATCAAGTTTTGACCAAAAGCGGACTATCAGTGCTTACGTATACAGTATGGAACAGAGATAACGCTCAACGAAGTCGAAACTAGCCGATTTTCACTTTCATAGGCTCGATGTGCAATACTTCTTGATGAGCACTGTATGTATGTATCTTCACGCCAGGTCCCTAAAGGGGTAGGCAGAGAGTGTAGATGTAGATGGGTTGATGTCCTGGTTTTTGTGTAGATGTTTATAGGCTGCAGTCATCACTTAACATCCGTGTGAGCTGCATGCTTGTTTGCCTCCTTCGTTCCATAAATAGAAACCGTACATTACCACTGGTATACCGAACAGCGGTTTGGTGATCTGTGGCTGAACACTACCATTTAGCGTGGTGATTACCCGTGTACCCACTGACTTCACCTACTGGTGGGTGGAGGGGTAATCCTATTTACCCGTGCACCCACTGCATGAAGGCGGGCTTGTAGATTAGGTAATGCGCTAGTGCCTACTACCGCGATTCCCATCACTGGATCTCTACCACCAGTAAAACACTTATTTGTAAATCGAAAATTGTGATATCATGGAAAATAATCACTTTTGCACACAACCTCAATTAGCTCATAATGCGAAGATAATATCCATATCATGTGAAAAGTAAACTGTAACCTTGTCATGTTGACACGGACTTTGACATCACAAGTTGCTCTGCTTCCAGTGCACGTACTGAGAAACTATTTTCTGTCACTCATATCTAGAAATAATTACTATCATGTCACGGCCCTGTAATTTCCTTTACAAATGCATAACACCCGTAAAGGAAATTACATATAACCCTAAGGCATCAGGAGTATGTCAACGACACGAGACCAGAATTGCATCCGCCTACTTTTTGGGGACTTAGAGATTTCAATGCAGCATCGCATCTGCATCCATCCATCTTACGAATTTTCGTTCAGGATCACAACGCCTGACGCGAGTTTAACATTGTTCACCAATCTCAAAAAATGCATTGCCCCCCTAAAGAAGTTTACGCGTCTAAAATCTAAACCGATTGTTTTTCCAATCTCGATTTATTTTCGACAGACTGTAGTTGGTATTTTTAATACATAGAGAACAAAAAATAGTACCTACACATTAAACAAATTGTTTGTAATTGTATAGTTGTTATTGAATCAGATTGTAGGATGATGTATCGTTTTACTGGATCGATCAAGTAGAAATTAATTGTAATATTATAATTTTTTAGTTTATGACATCGATGTTTCGAATAATTGATCTCTTATCTCGCCAACCCTACTGTGTTATCGTAGTTATCGGAAGTGTAATCCTACCGTTGTGCGATGTTTATTAATGTTTTGATGAATAAACAATGTGATTGTCAGCTACAGAAATATTATATTCTAGTGAAATTATTATCACATTCGATCGTTTTCCTCTTAAAATTGCCTGTCACGATAAAAAATGACATACATAACAATTTGCTTACTCTCCTTGTCATATAACATGAGGTAGTTCACCCACGACATGAATAATTCCGATATTCTATTCTGATTTCACAATTATTGTATGAATTGCTTTCCGTATGAACACACCGATGGCAGACAATTTCACAGATAAACATTTGTTATTCATTATGACCACTAATAATCGAATGTATTGATTCTATTGTCTGTTTATGAATGTCCAAACAATTGTAATTTGCATCAGTAACCCGCAGTATTAGTTATTTGTTTAGTGCCTAATTTCCAATTTGATTGCGAGCGAGAGATATAATATAGGTTGATTACAATTTTGTACTAAGCTATTATCTGATATTAATTCCTTTAAAAACATACATGTGAAAATGTGAGCCAAGTTCGACTAAGCCACTGAGGTGGTGCCATGATACTTTTTGTTGTTTAATTTCACTTTCGGCTTCGTTATTAACGACATTCTTACTGCATTGCGCTATCGAAATCGTGAACTAAGGATTAGCTCTTTTCAGCTAAACAGTAGTTTTATCCGACACACTTAAAAACTTGTACTATTTATTTTTCGCAATTACACATGCGAGTGAACTTTAAAAATTAAAGAAAAAAAAGCCGGAAAGAAAAATTTGACTTCGGGCAGGAATCGAACCTGTGACCGATTTTTTTTTCTTTGATTACTTTAAAACTTGATTAAATATATTTTATATTTTTATATTACTGAGCTACGTATTGATGGAATATTTAGTGGCTACGTGTAAATGATGTTCGATTTACCTTAGAAGAAGATTAAATTTGAAGAGATTAATACTGAGAAATACAGTTAAATTATAATATGAAGTTCCTTGTGGTCACGTATAGGTAATATCTATGAATGTTTTGTGAAACTGTAAAGTAAGTAGGTGCAATATCTGTATATAAGGAATCGTCAAACATTTATCAGGTAAATGCCTAGAATTTTAACGCTATGGGTAAATGGATAAGTCAGAGTCGTTTGACAATAAAGCAGACCATAACTTTGGTCGGTAGGATCGTGTGTGAACCCTATATGTGTGTGACCGTGATCGTGGGAACTTTGATATAAATTACCGAGGAAGTGCAGTATTCTTGTTCTCCTTTTAAATTTAGTATTAATCATCCTTACCCTGATTAATGTCGTTTTCACTTTTATTTTCTCTTTTCCTATGTTAAAATATGTCAATATTAGTACCACTATCGGCCAAATACTCAAACGTCACTTAAATCTAAGTGGGACTTAAAAGTCTTCTGTCTTTATAAAACACGTTCAAACGATAGAGATAGCGCACATTTGAGCGTTGCTTAAAACTGAGTGACGTTTGAGTATTCGGCCATTAGTATTGTTTTTAGGTTAATTACATATCTTCTAATTTCAAGAATGTCTTTTTATATTTTGGTTTACCTGGAAGTGATCGCTTTTCTAGCTAGAAGGCCCTTTGTATGAAGGGCACATCAGTCGTCGTCACAGTCTTTGAAATCTTAATATATATAAATCTCGTGTCACAATGTTTGTCCTCAATGGACTCCTAAACCACTTAACCGATTATAATAAAATTCGCACACCATGTGCAGTTTGATCCAACTTGAGAGATAGGATAGCTTACATTACGCTATGACTAATAGGAGCAGAGCAGCGCGGGCGAAGCCGGGGCGGGCCGCTAGTATATTAAATATATTGTTATGTAAATATTTTTGGTGTGCAATAAAGTATAGGTATATATTGTTATTTTTTGTTTTCATTGTTGGTACAGGTCCGCGACCGCGACACGCTGACGTCGCTGGCCGCGAGGTTCGACACCACGCCCTCGGAGCTCACCAAGCTCAACCGGCTCGCCACGCAGTTCATATTCCCTGGACAGACGCTGCTCGTGCCCGACAAGAGGAAAGGTACCGCATTTTGTATTTTTTTGTTAAACTGGCGGCTCGAGGCCGAGGCATGCCGACCTCGCTAGCTGCGAGGTTCGACACCACGCCCTCGAAGCTAACTATTTATTAAGTGAAACCCATCATGGACACCTGCCAGCAGGTAGCTTGAGACTCGTCCCACTAAAACCCCGCCGTGTTCCAACTCGTCCGCCAACAGCGGTGCGGTCACGGGCATACTATCGCTGACATCCAACCTTGGGGCTCACCAAGTTCAACCGGCTCGTCACGTTGTTCAAATCGCGCTGGTCGTGTCTCATTTTTTAATTTTTTTGTAATAGTAAATGTGCATAGAACTTCAGTGGCGGAGCTCCAATTAGGTTCTTAATATACTTGTTAAATGGTAGTGTTCAGTGTAATGGTGTTCCGGTCAGTTGGTAATATATGGCTCCTTAATTTCAGACAGAGGCAAAACAGCTTACCTACGCATCTGCTTTGAAATCTCTGGCTCTATAATTATGTACATGGGATATGGGTATGGGTTGATGATTATGGTTGATCATAGATGTTTATGGGCTTACAGTATTCACTTGCCTACCATCAATGTGAACTGTTTTCATTTTTAGCGTTCCATAGTCCACAAGGAACCCTTTGTTATAGTCCGACCGTCCGTATCTTCATTATTTCGTTACTTTTAAACAGTTATATAACACAGACCAAGGCCACCTTTAAATAACTAAGGCTGTCTGTCAAATTTAATTTTTCCGAATGATCGCATCCGGAGTTGCGCGAGGTTCGTCTCCAGGTGAACACCTCTTTGCTTGTATTATGTATAGGTTTTCATAGTTCATTGAGTGGACACGGGACTTTAAATTGGGGCAAAGACACGCTTGTGTGAGTCGAAAATTGGATAGATCGAGCTGTAAAAAGTAGCAAGATCAGATAGACTAGTTCACATGGAAGGTAAGTGAATGTTGATATATTCTTACTTAGTATCTGACAGACTCAAAGTAGGTGTGTTGCTCCTCCTGCAGCCTGAACTATTTTGCCTCTCTGGCGGAAACTACCGGATTGTATGTACCTAATCAGACAAACAACTGAGTAGCACGAAGAAGCGTCAAAAATTATTAATTAACGACTTTTACTGGTGGTAGAGCTCCAGTGACGGAGCTCGCGTGCGTAGGCATTACCGCATTACCTAATATAATAATAATAAAGCTTTATTTTTCCTTAAAGAGCTGTTGTAACAAATAGTAACATTCTTTCTCTTACAATAGTTACCTACATTTATATACCTACTACGTATGTATTTCCTACTTAAGACAATAACTATATTTATTCTAACAATAATCTATTTTTTTTAAAGTATATCTATATGTCTATCACTCTAGGTATCTATGTGGTATATATGTTTATCTTAATATATATAAATCTCGTGTCACAATGTTTGTCCTCAATGGACTCCTAAACCACTCAACCGATTATAATAAAATTCGCACACCATGTGCAGTTCGATCCAACTTGAGAGATAGGATAGTTTAAATCTCAAATTATAGTCGTAATATTATGTAAGTACCTAAATTGCAACCGTGCGAAGCCGGTACGGGCCGCTAGTACATTTATAAGTATCTCAATTATATTGTAACTTTAATATAGTTTTTTTTTTATTTCTTTAATTAGTTATATTTGTTTATTTTTTTAGGTATCTATGTGATATGTATATACATATATGTGTATGAATTTAAACTTATAACTATAATTTTCATTTTCTTTTTTTCAGTTAGCTGTAAGGACCGCCTATCGCGGTAAAAGCCTCCTCCAACTGCTTCCATTTTCCTCTGTTCCTTGCTATTCTGGACCATGTTTTTCCTGCTGTTACCTAATATACTTGCCGCTAAATGGTAGTGTTCAGCACTATCGTATTCCGGTCAAGTGGTAATGTACGGCCTTGTAATTTCTGGCACAGAGGCATAACACCTTAGGCCTCAGGAGTGGTAACGCATCTGCATCTTGACCTTGGTCTTTGTGTGGGTGTCTATAGGCTGCAGTCATCACTTAACATCAATGTGAACTGCATGCTTGTTTGCCACTTCCATTACATAAAAAAAGTAAATTTGCGAAAGTTATGTAGCCCATCTTCGTATTTCGTCACCAGTATTATTTCAAAAAAACATCAAATTTCTAGTGCCTGCGAAATGTATAAAATTATCTACAGCTGTCTTAGTCAATTTTTCCAAATGACCGCATCCAGTGATGCGCGAGGTTTCTCTCCGCGTGAACACCTCCTTGCTTATATGTGTATAGGTCTTCATAGTTAATTAAGTGGACGCGGGACTTTAATTAAATTGGAACAAAGTCACGCGTCCTAGTGAGTAAGAGCCCTAATACATGTTTGTCTTTGTGACAGTAGTTACGGGGCCGTATTCTTTCATGAGATATACTTTTATTAGCCATACTTGACATTGAAATAGAATAAAATATTGTATTTTGAAATTAGGTCAAGTCGTAGAGAGAACCTGACTCTTCCTTTTGATACTTACTCACATAAAGAGAAAATGGTAGTTTATTTGCGAGAAATGTGTACACAGACGATATTTATTATCAAGCGAGGGTCAAATCTATTGAGGTCGAAACACAGCAGACAAAGTAATGAATTTGTGTGTTATAGATATGAGGTATCTTGTGTTAGCTATTTATATCATCAATATTACAGGTTTCTTCAATAACTATTGCAATTAAATTAGTTAAAATTAACTGCCTCGGTAGCCTAGTGGTAGCAGGCCACTACTACTACGTCTCTGAGGTCCTGGGTTCGATTCCCGGGTAGGGGATTATCAGAGATAATGGTGTAAAGTCCTTTATCTCTGGTTCTATTGGGATTTTCTCAATTTTCTGGCAATTTCCTAGTACCCCGAAGTTTGGTAGGTGCCAGGAGATGTCAACAGACTCGCCACCTGTTACATGGGCCAAAACGTAACCGGCGAATCGTGGGTGTTTGCATGTATGCTTGAATGCATGCATTTACCTCTGCCTACCCCTTCGGGATTACAGGCGTGAAGTTACGTTTTTAGTTAAAATAAACGTTTTTTTTATGTGATGAAAGTGGCAAACAAGCATGCAGTTTATATGGATGTTAAGTAATGACTGCAGCCTAGAGACATTTACATAAAAACCAGAAAACAAAATACAGATGCGTTGTCTGATGCGGCCTAAGGCTTTAGATCTTTGCCTCTGTGTCAGATACTAATAACAAAATAAATAACTCTGGAATAGAATTACACTTGCGAGCTTTAAACTGGAATCACATAAACTGGGGTTGTTTAAAACTTTCTATGTAAAAAAAATGGGATGCGGTTTATAATTTCAAAGGTAATATTATTAGCTTTCAACCTCTTGATATCATATCCAAAACTATGTCAGCTTGTGTCACGGAACGTAAAAATAAAAGTCATACATTTTTAAAATAAATAAAATTATTGTTTGGAAGTCCTAAACCCCTTTAAAAAGGGGCCGAAAAAAACACGGCTTTTAAAAATAAATCATAAAATTTTAATATCTTTTCATTTTATTCAAATCTTTTAGATGTTTACAATTTCCTCCTGTTGTACTAATTCCTCAAAGTTAAGTAGGAAATAAAAAAATATATTTCTTAACTAGCGTTCAAAAGCCAATAAAATTACCTTTCAAGTGATGACCTTCTGAAATGTTATTGTATTGCATGAAAATTGTTAAGAATTATTTGATTGAACAACCCCCGTTTAGTTGATGCCAATTTAAAGCTCGCAAGTGTATAAATACAACTCCCTTTATTAATACGCACTACCGAGAGATGAGCAAACCCCTATAAATGTAAGCAATTCATTAGTCAATCGAGTAAGTTGCAAGACTAGAGTAGTTGGGTTTCAACCGTGACCCATGACGGATCGGTCGAACAAGAAATTTATACTAACTTTGCGCAACTCCGGCCTTCGTCGTTGTCAATGTTTTACCAACTGGGGAAAGCGGGTGTTTCTTAAAACATTCATAATTATGTCCACTTGTATAGTATCTTACTACTATTATAAATGTGAATGTATGGATGTTTGTTTGTTTGTTGCTCAATCACACTAAAGCCGCTTCACGAATTTCGATGAAATTTTGTATAGGTACAGTATATATGGCTGTAACAAATAGGATACTATTCATCCCGTTCTGGGATTCGTTAGGGAATTTACATTAAAATTGAAACTTGGTTTATGTTTTTTTGCTGTTGCATGTATCCGAACGTAGACTCGTAGACATGACAGCTGACGTTAATTAACAATTTGACAACATAAGGAAAAACATTATAGTACCACAGCACAGACCAAAGAGGTTCACTTTTTTCAACCATACGAAGCCGGAGCGGACCGCTAGTAAATAATAATTACACATTTTTGAGTAGTTACAGATAAATTGGGTAACGGACCGATTACGTCGTACGATAAAAATTATTGAACTTGATTTATTGCTGAAATTACTCTCGAGGATGGAATCGTTTCGCGGTGTTTAAAATTTATTGAGATTTTTAAAACGAATGTTACAAAAATACATGCAGTTCACTCACATAGATGGTAAATGGCACGAGTAGATATCTGTAGAGTTCTATAGACTGCAGTAGAGTCTATAAGTATAATCTACCATCCGAAGTCATAGACAGATGCATTGCTACCCCTAAGTTGTTTACGTCTATGACAGAAACGGGGCCATACATTTACCATCTAACCGGAACATGATAGCGCAAATAGCTTCCATTTGGCAATAAAATCAGTGAGTTAAACAGTTTTTTCGACTCAATGTAATGGACTAAACAAAAGATTAGGTACTTATATTAAGTAAAATTAAGTTTCCGTATCCAACTATGTGTCTTATTACAACGTTCGTCATTTTCGTTCATTCACGCGATATGCTCAGGTACCGAATCGTAGTCATTAATCAAATGGAAAGGGTATAACCCTTTACAATGTCCCGTGTTTTAGAATGTTAACTAATTGTTCGATATGGTTGATTTAGATAGACCAAAAGGTTTGTAGTACGGACTTTAGTATGTACAAACTCTCATAGTTTTACTACTTATTAAAGTGTCGGTTTGGAAATGGAGAGTACCTGTTTCCATAATCGTACAAATATATGAAATTTCTTCTACAAAAAATTTGCAGTGAATACAGCAAAAAACCTGGAGTCATTTAACCATTCGACAATTCCTTTTACGTAATAAGTAGGTATCCGTGAAACTATCTGAAACTAACGGATAATCCGTAATGATATCCGTAATAAAATAATTTAATACGTAACCGTGACCGATATAATATTATTCATCCATAACATCCCTACTTCAATATACTCCGATTGCTCTACCGCTAAGCTACCCAAGTCAATTACTTACACGCCGATTTTGTTTTCTAATTTGTGGCATTGGAAATGAACTTGGGGTGATGGATGATGGCAAAATCGATATCCTTACTATTTGCTGGGTTTATCAATCAGGTAGTGTTCATCACATCGTGTTCCGGTTAGATAGTAATGTATACTACCTAACTATCACAGAGACGTAACAACTTAGGTCTCAGGGGTGGCAACGCATCTGCATTTTGAGCTCTGGTTTTTGTTTAGATATTTATAGGCTGCAGTCATCACTTAACATCAATGTGAGCTACTCGTACATGCTTGGCAAACAAGCCTTCCTTACATTAAAAGAAAAAAAAAGATTAAAAGTTCCAAGAAACAGAAGAAGAACAGCTATGAAATATTGCCTTGAGAATCTCTAGCACATTTCCCGGTATATAAAATATTTTTACCCCAGCGAAATGTAAATGCTCTACCCTAGCAACAGCAGTAGCCATATTTATTACAGTTTATGTAGGTTTAACTTTTTCCTTTGAACCATCAAAGTTTGTTAAAATGACTTTGTTGATTTCAAATAACAGTGAAAGATTTACAACATTCACTATAGTACACAATTTTATTATGACTTGTATCTAAGACGACGATAGAGCTTATTCGCAAAAAACTGTTTACATTTACATCCGTTTATGATGTAAACTAATCATTTCACCGCAGGGAGCGTTTATTTATGTTATTTTAGTACAAAGTATGGAAAACTGATGGGTTGTTTATGATGATATATGTATGATATCATAGAATAAATTTTAAAAGTAAGTACGAACCGCGCATGACCCCTCGGCTGGTGTAGATCGGAAGCGATCTACTCGGTTAAGCGATACGGACGCGGTCGGGTGTGTGATGGGTGACCGCTAGTGGCAAATTAAAATGCCCGTTTCCGTGCTTCGGAGGGTACGTTAAGACGTCGGTCCCGGTTGCTATCCATAGGTAGCAGTCGTTAAAACTTGTCGGAGGCCTTATGGGCGGTTTGAAAACATCCGACAGCGGGTTGGCCACTAACCCGTATCTCCACCAACCCATCCGCATTGGAGCAGCGTGGTGGAGTAAGCTCCAGGCCTCCCTCCAAAAAGGGGGTGAGACTCGTGCACAGCAGTGGGATGTATAATGGGTTGCCATTATTATTATTACGCCCAGTCTCTTCCGGGGTAGGCAGAAAGTGTGGAGCGACAGATATCCCCGTCGCGTCCTGGCACACCTCCCTTGCTTCTTCTACATTTAAAAGTAATGAATGTGAATAGATAGTACTAAAACTAAGCGTATAAAGACTAAAATAGACTGAAACACTATAAATGCCTAAGCATAATAATCAATCTATTGATAAATAGTAGTTTTATTGCTCATGCTTATGTAGATACTGTTAGAAGCTTGTTTTTAATATTTTAAGATAACTCATTTCAGGGGCTTAACGCCCACTTCATTTGGTGGTGCCTAGCATATTTCTTGCATTGTCATCTTATTTACACACTTGCCAAGTTTCAGTACGATACCAGCAAAATTCAGTTTTTGAGATCATTATGTACATACCTAGTTGGTTACGAATCCTTGTTCAAATTATTTTCTGCATGTCATTTAAGTTAAGTAACTAGGTAACTAAAATATTTATTTTTTTATTTCTAAGTCTACCTTTTCCTGATTTACCTGAGTAATGTAAATCTATAATGTTTGTTATTATTAAAAGGTATTTTTAGATGAAATTATTTCCGATTCTGAAAAGAAAAACTAATTTTATGAAGAGGCGCTAGAAATTTTCCGATTTTCCATTATCGATTAATGTCATTGACCATTTTGTGTTAAGGAGTAACCCACAGTGTTTAGGAATAATTCCAATAAACATGTAGGTATGTCGTTGTTATTTATCTATTAAAAACACATTAAGAAGAATAATTTTCCTTCCGATTCCAACATGGACATATCTATCAAAACAAAAATAATAACAAGTCATTGTAAGTCTCAATAACGATTAACGATAGATCGAGCGCGCTTCATTCAGCATTGTCGTGGCGGAGGCAATACAAATTCAGCCTTGGTGTTATTCGCGTGTGACGTCGACTCGAAACATTTTTTTCTACTATTTGCACGGCAAACAAGTGTTACAAACAGTCATTACAGTCGTCGCGAGCGACGATCGGAGCAGACGCGGCCAAACGACCAACACTCGTTGCACGCGCATTTCTATTTTTAATTCCCGCTAATTAATTACGACCCTCATTCACCCACCGACAAACAAAACTATGTATTGATAATATTAATATGTTTTATCGCCAGCGATAAGCATCGATATAATGGACATTGTGACACTTTCGCTGTTCAAGAATGTTCAGTTTTGAATTTCTGAAGCGGTGGTATCAAGGTGTGTATTCGGTTAGCTCCCATGTGCTGTGATATTTTTAACGTGTTCGAATGTAGAGTGTTTATTAAACAAATCCGCGATTAGATCGCGAGATCACACGTGTTGAGGTAAACAAAACAACCGGCAGATAAATGTTATTGTGACTGTCTCCAGATGGCGATAAGGAATCGGACGGGCCGTCCGAGAGCGGTGATAACACATCTGAATCAACACAAGGCGCGCCGAGTGAGCCTGCGCAAGAAAAAGGTACATACTTGCTGGAATACACAATTCTAACGATAATATATCATTGTATTACGACACTACATCCTCATTTTCGACGTTTACGACGAAAATTTCAATATGTAAAACAGAAAAATGTTGTTTCTTATCGATGTATGTTAAGGAAAATACACTATCGTGCAACGAGCGTTTGAAACTATGTAGGTAATGATTGTACACGATTAAAATCTATGCACGCGAGTTAAATTTAAAAATTATTTGTGTGTGTTGGATTTCATGAAATTTTGATGTTTATTTTTATCTTGTAAACTTCATCTACACACACAGCGATGTAGGTACTTTTAAGGAATACTTAGGGAAACGTTTGTTAGGCGCTGCTATTTCATATAAAATTAGGTACGTTTAGTCAAAACAGATTTTATTAACTCTTTTAAATATAACTTATGTTGAAGAATCCACAAATGCAATGAAACAGCCTATATAAAACTTATTGTATTAAGTGCATATAGACTTATAAATTTATGCGCATTTACCTATGGTATTAAAAACAATGGCGAATCGTGGCTATAATCGTAAATGCACAACTCTATGCGCGAAAACGGTGTCGAATCCAGAATTTTCATTTAAATGAGGCTCGACTACTGAGCAGACAACGGAGAGTAAGCTTTATTAGAATAAAAAGTAAAGCACGAAATAAGATTTGTAATACAAATCTTATTTATCTTTATTTATTTTGTGTCTTGGATTTGCGTGATTTTGGGAGACGCTTTTGTCCCTTAGCCGCCCCTCTGGAATTAGATCTTGATCGTTATGATGAATATGTCAAGAGATGCTTGACAGCCTGCGACCAGTGTCGCCGGAAGGGCTTGGCGTAGAATGTATACAGTTTTTAGAAAATGAGCCGACAGATGAAAGTATTCTGTAGAGAATATACAAACAAATACACGAAATATGTTTTGTCATGAGGTCTGGATTTGAGTGATTTTGGTAGGAATAGTCACCCGATAGCCTTTTTGTCTGTGGTTTCGCAGGGAAGCTTGACCTTAAATTTTAACCGGGCTAGCTTGGCTACTGAGCTGTCAGCTAATGAGCTGAAATTAAAGCAATAAGAAAGAAGATTTATTATAATTTGGGTGAATTTGACAGGGTCCCTTATCCACTTCTCTAGGATCTGACTCTTAGCCTGGGTTGCACCACGCTATTTGTTAAAGTTAAAGTTATTGGAACGTTTCACACCCTTCTCTAACTTTAACCGATTTCTTTAAGTTAGAGAAGGATGTGAAATGTTACAATAACTTTAACAAATATCTGAGTGCAACCCAGGCTTATTGTTGATGTATATGTGCAGAGATCCTGGACAGCCTTCGGCCTGTGTCGCCAGAGACCCCCGCCAGCAGCAGCGCCCCGCAGCGGTTCCTCAAGATCAACGTGCGCCACATCACTGATGGACAGGTCTCTATTCTTTCTTACTTATTTCTTCTGAATTATCAATTGATTATAAAACTTTCTACTTTTTTGAATGGTCGATTATAATTGAAACGCGTACATTCCTGACTGAGTGACAGACAATGTACAGCTTAAACTAAGTACTGGTCATAGAAAGCACAAATTTGGAATTCCGTTGGTAGGGACTTTAAGGGAGTATGTACTAAGAGTGGATTTATCACAATTCATATGGGAAGAGAATATCGTTATTCTCGACAAACTTACGTTTTTAGGTGACTCATTAATTAAAGGCCATATTCTATTGTGTCGTCAGCAACACTGACTCATTCATTAACCCTTCCACTTTAAACAGTTAACAGGTTAACTCTTAAATGGCTTTTAGGCAACTTAAAAGTTAAAATGTATTTTTGACCGAGCAATAACAAACTGGCTAAATGACAAAAATGCTAATAAAATGCAGAGAACCGAGAATTCTTGTTACCGAACAGTGTTTTTTATAAAACAAATAGGATCCTTCTCAAACAGAAGAAAATTCGATTTTCAATAAAGTTTTTATGTGTCCAACGAACTTTCCTAATCAAACAGAGGATGGTTTTATATCTACCTATACAGTCTTAAACCTGAAGATCAGAGCATCGTTAACTTTGATGTCGACGTACGATATTTTACGGTACTTTTAAACCTAGTGGATATTGTAGAGATATTGATTCTAGGTGATGTTATAATAAGTCAATTTCAAAAACATGTAAAAGAACGCAAGGGCGGTCTCCACCACGTTGGTCTGATGAAGTGAAGCCACCTCGTCTTCTAAATTCTATCAGATGGTGAGGGCTACATCGGAACGTAATATGTGAAGACAGATTGTGCATTTAAGGAGCTCCCATGGTCATCAATAATGAGGGATACTACAAATTTGGTCAAGATATGTCAGTCCTGGTCTTCCTGGGCCTCGGCAACCACCTGCATTCGCATTGCATCTTTATGTCATATTCGACCTTTCTATCTACATGCCCGAAACATTGTGGCATGTCTTTTTCATTTTTACACCGATACTCTCATTCGCACAAACCTGTCTTGAGAAAAGATTTAAAATTTGCCTTATCGGCTATCGCAGACGTAATCGTCGTAACCAATAGCTTTTTTTTATGTAATGTAAGTGGCAAACAAGCATGCAGTTCACGTTGATGTTAAGTGATGACTGCAGCCTATAGACTATAGACACCCACACAAAAACCAAGGTCAAAATTCAGATACGTTACCACTCCACTTAATGTGCCGGAAATTACAGGGCCGTACAAAGCTTAGCTTGGCTTATCTCGCAAAATTCTCTAGAAATAAAATGATGAATTTCAACAATTTGAGCATTGAGTGAGAGCTACGAGCACTCCGTATTGTGTTAATTTAGCTTATCTATGGTTTGCCGGCTTCGTCCTTCGTGTGCATCGCACCATAGAATTAACGGTATCCGTTTCGTTATCAATACCAAGTTGACGACCCGTTGTCGTCGATTATGTAGATTTGCATGGAGAACGTTAATACATTGTTCTTTTTATGTCACGAAGTGGTATCTAGCATACTGTTTCCATCAATAGTAAGTGAATACTGTAGTCTATAAACATCTATGTTAAAACCTAAGGGTCGTACCATTACCATTTACTGGTGGTAGAGCTCCAGTGACGGAGCTCGCGGGCGTAGGCACCACCGCATTACTTAATATACTTGCCGCTTAATGGTAGTGTCCAGCACTATCGTGTTCCGGTCAGGTGGTAATGTACGGCCCTGTCATTTCCGGCACAGAGGCATAACACCTAAGGCCTCAAGAGTGGTAACGCATCTGCATTTTGACCTTGGTCTCTGTGCAGGTGTCTATAGGCTGCAGTCATCACTTAACATCAATGTGAACTGCATGCTTGTTTGCCACTACCATTATATAAAAAAAAAGAAAAAAATACCACCTGACCGGTACACGATAGCGCTGATTACTAACGTTTAACGGTAATTATCGTAAATTTCGATATTTTTAAGTGCTGTCTTCGTAAGTTATTATTTGTTTTGAAATAATGGCATAATATCATTCACATTGTTAACATCAAAATTCACTTAATTGCAAATGTGATAATTTGATAGATAGGTAAGTTTATCTATAGGTATTAATAACAATTCAATATTTTTCTTAGGTCTTTTAGATTTCCATTTGTGTTTTATATTACCGTGAAAATGTTCAGTGTTTACTCATCACAACATGCACTATTGTTTGTTTTACCTTCTCATATTTTGTTCACAGGAAAATCCTATCTTATATTTGCAATACGTCATGCAAAACGACCAGTCTTGACTATTATTATGTAATTGCAAAAGAATTGCCTCGTCTTCATAATAAGAATTCAAAATTTTCCTCATATGACATATTATGTCAGTGAAAGTCTAGCCATATCGTATAGGTATTTGCCCTCATCATGAAATGATCGAGAATTTCTTGAAACGATTGCATTTCATGAAATGTTCACAGTATACATTGGCCACATCATGATATGCCTTGGCCAGACCGATGATAAGAAATCGTTCGTCGATATGCTCTTTTAAATGCGCCAAATATATTTTTAATGCGTAAAAATTTTAAATACTAATTTTGATAATATCATATAATGGTAGCATTAGCTAAAGGAGCTGTAAGCGCTTTGTCGGTAGAGTGACAACGTGAAAAATTCTATGTACTATTACGGCGCGTTAGGAGTATCTTATATTCAAGAGAAAAGCGGAAAGTAGATTAGGTGGTATGGTAACCTACGCCCTCTAGCTCCGTCAGTAGTGTTCTTGTCTTTTTCTAGAAAGTAATTATGTAGATAATCAAAACTCAAAAATCAATGTCAACTGTAATATGTAAGTAGTCTAATTTTGTCAAATATATTTTATCGTCAGGGTGTGGTGTCAGGCGTGCTGCTGGTCACACCGAACGCGGTGATGTTCGACCCGAACGTTTCGGACACGCTGGTGATGGAGCACGGGCCGGAGTCATACGGCGTGATCGCGCCCATGGAGTACGTCGTTAACGCGGCCATATTCTATGACATCGCGCACATGCGCACGCACGGCCCAGACCAGAATACGCACAAGTGAGTATTTGAGGTTATATCAAGTAGAGCTCATGAAGAAGGATTTTTTTGTACATGGACTGCGAATTATCTCGTCGGTACATTGGCTTTACAAACTCGTAGTTAAAAAGAACGACGCGACATTGCCACACAGATTCATCCCCGGCCTACTTTATCCACCCATAGCTTACCTACTAAAAATCTGGTACGATGACCTCTAAATCTTGTGCTCCAACAAAAAGCTATAAAATCTCTATATGTCCAGATATCGTACATTTTTGTACGAGGTTGATCGTGCCTTCGTACCATGTACAACAGATCGAAAATAACGTATTAGTACGAGAAATCTCACAAACACAAATTTACATCATGTTATTCGACGAATACGGGCATAATTTTTTTAGCTTTTGTTAAAAAATTGCAGGTAAATTTATATTAACGCGGTCAGTATAGCCCATATGAAATGTATAACCTATATTTTACCGTACCATTGAACCTTTTGTGCGTTAGAAACACAAAAATAGGTAACGATAAGGTTTGCATACCAAACGGCGAGTGCCATAACTAATCGCGATATTGCTAATGTTGGCGCAAGTACTTGATAATATTAATTTATGTAGTCGAATACTATTGCGGCACTAATTGCATGCTGTGCGCGATAGTGTTTATCATCGAAAACATCTCTGACGCCATCCAAATTTGAAGAAATGTTACAGTTTTTGTATTTAGATGAAATTAGAGTAAGGAAAGACTCAAATGATTAAAGTACTGCATAAAATATAATGCTTCATTAACATAATTCTTCTTGTTGTAGTTAATCATGATCGTAATCTAAAATTAAACCTTGCCTATGCCTTCGACTTATCGACGACCCAGTCAGTCTAACGGTGTGAGACGGCCATTTGATTCGAAAGGTCGCGGGTTCGATCCCCGCACCGGGCTTAATATTTGTATGTAATTTTGTTTCGGGTCTGGGTGTTTGTGTTGTGTGGTGCTGAGAGTGAAAGCATATTTATTAATTATTTGTACCCAGCATTTCCAATTTGCCCTGTCGCGAGCCATCAAAATAAAATACAGGGTCGCTCCATTCCCGCCTCTTTATAAATGATTACCTACTATCGATCGACGCATCGTAAATATTCTTCTGTGTTATTTTATCTAATGAAACCACCTTGGGTTTACAAATGTTAAGAAGGTCACGAAGGGGCAATGCGAAAGTTACCTTAAAATCTTTCAGGCTTTATTTTCCTAATTTATCTGCTTATCAGGAGTTTGTTTTCACGTGAGTCAGCCGAGAGAGTAATTAGTGTCATTACCGAGTTTGATTGTTTGTTTACAGAGCGGAGCAAGCTGAGATCTATTACATGAATAAATCCGAACATTCACCCGGAAAAGACTCTCTTCTAGTCAAAGTGAGTGATTTTTTTAATACCGTTTTTAATTTTATTTATTTTACATTACTCTTATAATTTCAATATAAGCAACATTTTAAATAAAAAAACATTATTGCTTAATTTTAATATGGTTTTCACAATTAATTAGAAAATATAAATTTTCCATATAAGTAAAAATATTACTTAAATGTTGTTGTCTAAAATCGTACGACTCCGCAATTTTCGACATAGGCCCTTTAAAACTGGCAACATATTTATATTGAAATCTTTGGTTTTTAGCTTAGCACAGGATTAACTATACTGTCAAACGACAAAATTATGTTATAAACGTATGTGTATTTCATTACATAATTTAAATAAAAATATGTAAAGAGGAACGTACGTCTGCCATGTTTGCCTGTCCGGAATCCACTAACGTACTCGCAAGAGTTTGTAAAGGCTTGGAGCTTGAGGATGGTTATTAATACTTGCCAAGCGTACAGACGTACCATTAAACGTAGTGATTATTATTCTCTTTGATTACAGGACGAGACGTTCCCCGAGCTGCAGGCGGCGAGCGGGGAGACGGGCGATGCGGGCGAAGGCGGCGAGGGCGCGGAGGGCGAGCCGGTGGTGGGCGACGAGCGGCCCGGCTCCGGCGACGCCGACGACCGCGGCGGTGCCGCCTTCCCTAAGGCCTTCGAGAGGGAACTCGTCACACCCACCGCTTTACAGGTAAGAGAGCTAACGTAGATTAAGGTTGGGTTGCACTAAAATATTTGTTAAAGTTCAAGTTAATGTAGAATGTTACATCCTTCTCTAAGTTTAACATTCAATTTAGAGAAGGATGTACAATTAAACTTAACTTTAAAGCTTGCAAGCTGTTTCGATAGCAGACTAGATAATTTTGTAGAATTAAAATGGTATGCTGTTCAAAAGTAGTACAGTACCCAGCAAGAAATATTGCGCATCGACCTTCCGAAAGAGACAATTGGCTAGTTTCGACTTCGTGGAGCGTTATTTTTTCTACGTAAGCACTGATAGTCCGGTATTGGTCAAAACTTGATCAAAATGGTCGTCACACAGGTTTGGTGCGAAAGAGTTCTACAGTTTTGGCAGAATCACCCTTAAAGTTGGTGGAAGCCATTCACTAAAAAGAAGAAGCAGGAGCTCTACAGACCCGAAATAAGTCGAGTCGAAGTCTCCTTCCTAATTTCTTGTTGGATTCTGTAAAAAAGTTTGCCGACACAAAGTAAACATAGGTTTTTAGACAGATTTCAATTTTATTTTTGGTTATTTTGTATTTGTAAACTAGTTGAATAGTTTACAAAATAATATCATAACAGATACATGTCATGACATTTTATTATGTACAACAGCATTTTATTTTTACGGTAACATCAAATTGCAAATTTGAACATTAGTAACACAATTTTTAATTTAGTATCTGTGACTTTTATTTTAAATTTACGCTGTAGTAGTATTTCTAGTTTATTTGCATTTCTGTTTTGCTTTCGCGATTACAGCAACAAACTATAGAAGAAAGGCGGAAATCTTTATTGGACCACCATTGGGCAATCCCGAGCAAAGATAGAATGTCCATCGATCAAGGTAGCGAGGTGAGTAGCTATATATGCATTTCATTACATAATAATTGAACGTTTTAAGTCAGGATATTCTTTTTGAAAATTGGGAGTGTTCAGCTCCTGATGTTGAACAACTTGCCTCAATAAAAGAACACGGTATTTTTTTGTTCAGTCCAAAAATTCTTGAATATTAAAATCTGATATGAAATAATCATACGGTAGAGAACCATCAAATAAATTGACCTTCCTAAATAATCTTTCGAAAATACTGCTGCATGTTTCAGTACATAATGAGTTTAATCACACATTTAAATAAAACATCTTAAAAATAATTTGTTATGCTTAGCACATTCAAAGTTACAAAGATATTTGTTTTCCCAGTTGTGCCCAGTCCAACATTTTATTGTAGACTGTGTTGTGTTCGAATCTGATAGATATAATTTATTTAATGCTGGTTGTACCGGCGAACTTCGCGTCGCCTAAGTTTCATAATTATGCCGCTATGTTAGCAGTATAGAAAATAGTTAACAACCTATTCTCAGACCTACCGAATCAATACCAAAAAAATACTTTAATTAGTCAAGCCGATTCGGCGAAGTTTGGTACACATTTTTTTTATTTATGTCTGTGAGTAACTCATAGTTTAGTTAGTTATCTCTGCAGTACTAAGTAATCTAGTTTAATATTGTATGAGTTAAGAGGGAAAGTTAATGTTATTAGAAATTTTTCTTCTTAGCCTTTTATTTTCGATGGAGCTGACGATTGGCATGACAACCCTAAGATATATAAATAATGTGATCTATTGTTGCAGGTGTCATCTGGCGCCGATCAAGGCAAGGAGGAGAGTGTGGAGGGAGCCGGGGAGGGGGCAGACGAGCGCGGTGACGTGGAGCTGGTGGAGGGAGACGCGGGCGACAGGGGGGACAGGGTGGAGAGGGGGGAGGAGGCCCGCCACCTTGTCAAACTGTCCTACCACGACTCGGGCATCGACATACGTGACCCCCTACTGCATGTCACACCCACCAATTCAAAGAAAGTAAGTTGATAAATTGACAGCGTAAGCAAAAAGTGATGTTTCAAATATGTTTGCCTCTATAAAATATAGACTGTGTATAATAGTAGATAAAATTATTCTTAACAATATTCTGATACCAATTTTATTTATTTATTTATTCTTTTATGTACAGCAATTATACATAAGGCGGACTTAACGCCACTAGGCGTTTTCTACCAGTCAACCTTTGGGTAGTGAGGATATCGACGAAGTAGGTGCAGCAATCGTACAAAGAGCGAAAATATTATTAAAAATTTTATTTTGTGTCGTTTTTTGTACTTACAATTACAAAAGTTTTACAAAACTATCCCTATATAATGCCATCACGAGATCGATGATTGCTATTTTATAAAAAAGAGGAAGAAATATAGAATAGGTAAAAAAATCCATAATAAGCAAAAAAGAAGTCGATGGTACAAATCCATGTCTAATTTTACCCTAAATCCTTGAAATTGTAAAACCATATTTTGGCATATTATACAATGAGTGGGTACCTAATTAAACAACACCTATATATGATAATGTATTGTATATTCGTCATATATTAAAAAAGAATTAGGCCTTAGGTCACGCATCTGCATTTTGATACAAATCCAATATTATTTTTTAGGACTCCCTTTCGATCACAGACCACGAGGATTTCTGTCACGACATAGAAACCATATTTGAGATGACCGAGCCCGATCTGTCGCTATACGACATACACTGCGACAGGGCGTACGAAGCGAGTTTTCTAAAGTGCTTCACTGAAGCTCATACACACGACGTCGAAATGATGTCTTGTACATCTACTGACGAGGTGAGACTGTCTAGAATAGTCTAGACCCAGGTCTATGGTCTTACTGAATGGTCTCCGATCTATCCACATGTGTTCGTTGCTGTAAAGACGTCGGGCTTTCTGGCGGTCTTCCAGATTACTTCCTCTATTTATTTGTGATGTCAAAATCTAAATATTTCGTTTTGAAGATGCCTTGTTCTTTCTATAAACATGTCTTGTTTGTTATTACCTATTTTAAACACGTATTTTGTATTACACATAAATATTCAGTATTTTTATTTAGAACAAAAAGTTCCCGAGGACACACAACTAGAATACTCTAGAATACTCTAGATCTAGGGCCGAGGTCTCTGCTGAATGATCTCCGATCTGTTCCACATATCATTGTGTTCTTTACTGTAAAGACGTCGGGGTTTCTGGCGGTTTTACCAGTTTGTTTTTGTTTTTACTTGTGATGTTGAAATCTAAATATTTCGTTTTGAAGGTTCCTTGTTCTTTCTATAAACATGTTGTAATACTGATTGGTTATTTCCTTTATGTTCAATGTTCTTTTATCTATAATCCAGATGTTAACAGTCGGTGTTTATTTATAATACTTTTCTTTGAGTGCAGTAAATACACAAAGTTAGACATGAAATAATCGGTGATTCATAAATGAAGTGAAAGCATATTACATTTTATGTTTTGTTTTGGTTGGGTCACTTTCAGGTGAGTTTTAATTGAATCCAGTTTTAATAGTACAATGTAGGTACTAGTAAACAACGTGCATACCAGTAAACAAAGCGTGTATATGTTTATTTTCTATTTTTACTTAACTATTAGGTACGTACTGAACTACGTACGTACAGCGAAAATGATCGCCCCACAACACAAACCCGCAGCTGACTCTTTTTCACTTTGATTTAAATAGTACTTTCTAGGCCCTGTAATTGCCGTCACAGAGGCGTAACACCCAAGGAGTGGTAACGCATCTGCATTTTGACCTTTGTCTTCGTGTGGGTGTCTTTAGGCTGCAGTCATCACTAAACATCAATGTGAACTGCATGCTTGTTTGCCACTTCCATTACATAAAAAAAACTTTCTAGGTTAACGGACTAGGTACCCTGTGTCTGCTTGCCACGTGCTTAAGCTGCCTCCCTTCCTGCGTCTTCACTCGGTGATATCAATCGCACCCAACACAAACCCGCTCACTTTTTATAACTTTGCCTTAAATACTACTTCCTATATCCAGGTGTACAGCGACGCCGACATAGTGTTGTCAGCGGACTGGGTGCCCCCTGTCTGCTTGCCGCGCGCAGAACCCCCCCTGTCGGCACCCCCGCTAGGCGAGAATGATCGCCCCCAACGCAAACCCGCCGCCGTATCTTTCTCACTCGACGGCACTCAGAAGGACGACGCAAATAAACCTGATAAGAAAAACAAGGTACGACACAATTACTCGCTGATATTTTCATCTTGATTGAAATAGAAATAGAAAATATTTTTAATTTGAATAGATCTTTACAGATACTTTCAAAACGTCAAGAAATATATAAAATACCTAGAGTGAATAACCATTCTTTACATAAAGTAAAGCAAAATCATATATTAATAGTAAATTAAAAATTAGAATTTAAACTACTTAGTTAAAACATAATAATCACAAAATTTTTCAATTCCTTCAATGATGATAAATGAAGAAAAAGAAAAACTTATTCGTCAAGATCAAAGTTATTCACTTAGCAGAGTTCCAAGTGCAGTCACTACTGAGAAGAACTCCGCTACCCAAAAAACTCAGTAAGAGCTCTTTTAAATGAGAGCTTAAATCTAGTACAAATTATCGTGAAAAATCAAATAATGTGAACGTCCATAGCATAGATGCAAATAAACTGCTATCTACTAAATGTGATGTAGCTCCTGCAAACCAGAACAGACCAGTCCCCACCAACAGCACCCGTTCACGAGTATGACCGTATGTGACAGCCATTGCCCTCCTCGACCATTTTAGAGGGAAGTGAGCAACCCGCCACACGACGCCGCCAAAGGCAAAGACATTTAAGCGTGCATGACTGTTCCGGATATGCATACGGAAAAATAAAAGATGGAATTAATTTACAGCCAGGGTATTCACATTATTCAACCCTTAACAATATTAATTACAGAATTCACGAAATAACAGTATCATGAAATAGCCTGGCAGCGATCGCTATAATCCCAAGATGTATTATCATTAAGATAATCACAAGTCTTATAGTAATTACATTTATATAAACGTTCTTTCATTACTTTCTTAAATTTATTGATCAATAGACTTTTAACGTTTTTGGGGATTTGATTAAAGAACCGTATACATTGACCTCTAAAAGAATTACTGACCCTATTCAGCCGCGTTGCATGCATGGACAATTTGTATTTGTTCCTAGTATTTATACTGTGAATGTTACCTATTGTAGGAAACTCATTAATGTTTTTACAGACATATAATACATTTTCATAAATGTATTGCGAAGCTACAGTCAGAATATTTATTTCTTTAAATTTATCTCTAAGTGATACCCTCGGACTCAGCCCGTAGATAGCCCGGACAGCTCTCTTTTGCAGTACAAAAATAGCGTTGACGTCGGCGGCATTTCCCCATAGCAAAATGCCATAGGACATTATAATATGAAAATAACTAAAATATACAAGGCGAGCCGTCTCGACGTCTGTTAATAGTCTAATCTTTTTCACAACAAACGCTGCCGAGCTACGTCTATTAGCTAATTTGGCAATATGGGGACCCCATTGGAATTTAGCATCCACGGTAATGCTAAGAAATACCGTGACTCTACGATCTCCAATACTTCCTCATTTATCTTAACATTGGTTTCAACCTTTTTTACGTCAGGAGTAGTTTTAATACATATTGTCTTACTGCTATTTAACGAAAGGTTATTGGCGCTAAACCAATGTACTATATTAGAGAGAGTATTGTTTACACCGTCAAAATCTACCTCCTGTCTGATTATATCCAAACAATGACGCGGTCTAGGTGTAGTCAGTATTTAGTAGTAAAATGTATTATGTCCTCGCTGATAAGAATAGATAAAGAAAATTGTAAACATAAACAATTTAGCTGCCTATATCTGTTTGTCCCCGATATGCCAACTTATAATCCAGTATGCTCATGTGTCAGTGATCTTTTATAAGAAATGTTTATGAAAACAACTACATGTCATTTGAAATCACTACGTTATTATCTTTTATGCACTATAGATGCTGAAACGGCTGTCTTACCCCTTGTCGTGGGTTGAAGGCCTGACCGGGGAAGGTGCCGCCGGACCCGGTTCCCAAAGCTCGCAGAGCGACTCTTTACCCACTTCTGCCGATAGCCATAACTCCACGAGCGTTTTCTCCAAAGTATTCAACAGGTACGCAATGAACATTCCAAAGTTCACATATTAGTTACGGTAGATCAATTAAATCTGATGCTTTGAACATAAAGTATAAGTAAATAGGGCTCTAGATGACGCTGTCACGAAAGCACACGCTTCAGTGTCATGCTCTAACATCACCACTTTATCTGGTCTGAATGAAGTAAAAAAAAAGCAGACCAAACGCGAGCAAAACTGCCACAGAAGATGATAGAGCTACTTTATCTCCGAGTTTTATAATATTTCTCCTATAAATATTAGTAAAAAAGATTTATCTTAACTGCAAGAGATATCTCTAGCCATTAAGATTCCAAATATCTTTTTTACAGAAAATAGAACTTGTTGGTACTCATCAAGTATAGAACAATAAAAATGCCAATGTTATAATAATAGATGACTAATATATTAATTTAAATGAACAATTAAACATTTTCATCTCACAACGCTTCTTTGTACACGTTTGCTTTGATTCTAAACGACTTGTATTGACTGTAATTGTTCAAGACTAATTTGTCGCGTCAATCAAACTACATTACAGCGTATGGTGGCAAGTGTCAAGACCTTGAACCGAGTGATTTTTCCTCATTTCGTAAATCACCCATCGCAAATTTTACCATAACAATGAGTTACTTTGTATAAACAATAGCTAATAAAACACGTTTAATAATAAACGCTTCTTGATGATTTAATAGAACACTGTTGGTCTATTTATAAATGTATATGTGATGTTAACATAGGGAACTGTATAATAACAAGTTTGTGTAATTATTAATAGGTATGTCGTGACGTGACAGTCACGATTAATAACAGTATTCTTATGCAATATTACATTTTTGACATGAGTGAATATCGTGATTCATACAGAGTCAGCATTCTTCGGACAATACGTAGTTTATTGTTGCTAATTAAAGAAACTTGCTATTAGGATTTCTTATAAATATATAAACGTATTCATTATCATTTTTTCCAAGAAAGATATAAAATATTGTTCAAGATTTGTCGACGCTGTGTGCCGCGCATAATTTCCTCGTAATTTGTCAATTAATATCTCATTATATTAAATTCGACTTCCTCAATTACATTATAACAACTAATATATTGGTAACGATCGCGTGTCCAATTCAAATGTATTCAAACACGCGATTAGGATTGAATGAATCTGTCACGTCACACCACAACACACATATACACATGCTACTTGAAAAAGAAGAATTAATATTGCTATCCTAAATTTGTCCTTTGCTACCGTGGATGCTAACCGGATTCGTCTGAATTTACTCCCCTCTGTTCATTGGTAGCTCGCCAATGAACCTAGTGGAGTTCGGTACTGGTTTGTTCCTGAGTAAAACCCCGTCGGAGGAGGCGCCCCACGACGTGTTCACATCGGGGTACGTGCGCTCACGTTCCAAGAGTCGATGTGCGAACTTCGTTATGTGTTGCCTTTCAGCTGACCGCGAAAATCACACTCATATCATAGTCTTAACCTACGAATGAGTAATTGAGTAGAGAAATGTAATCAGTTTTTACATTTAACGATACCTAGGTATAGTTAAACGTTAAAATTGTTCAAAATCTGTATGTTGCCATCACCGCGTTGTCTATAAACTTCAATCGACAGCTTCAAGTACGCCACCTTTAAAGTGAGTTTTGTAAGGCAGTTACATTTCTTTACAATTGTTGACTTGTAGTAGGTCTCCACAAAGAATCTAGGCAACATTTTGGCATTTTCCTTTCAATCAAACTAATGTTGATACCAGCAAGTGACTGTGGTTTTTTGCGTTTAGTGTTTTTCCACTTTTTTTCTGTACTAGGCATCTCCACCGACATTGTTTGTGATCTGTATTTGTGTAACGGCACCGTTGGATTTTGAACTGACATTGGTCCTAGTTCAAAATTCAAAATGTGCTTCTATAATTGGAAGTTTAATGGCATGTTGTATATGTGTTAGGTATAGGTAGATAATTTATTAGCGATATGTGTCACCGTTATCATTGAGATCAATGCACTAGCGGTGTGCCGACTCGACACGCTTTCTAGAATAGGTCAAGCTGTTCGTAAATTCAGATATCCAATTTTCTCCAAAAATAAAACGGATGCACACTGTTTGTTACGTCTTCAAAATGCGCGTTAAATATTTACCGAATTTTAATAACTGAAAAGAAGTCGATGTATAAATAACAACGGACGAGATAAGAATGTATTTGCCCTCATTTTATCTGATGCTAGGGCTGTTACTACTCTCAGATTACTTTTTAACAGCGTGGTGTGCACCCGTTTTTATTGTCTTCTAATTTGTCATACAAAGCTTACTCCTGTGGCTGTGGCGTGCCGTGTGGCTTACCGCTAGTTGGAGGCAGGATTTTTATACTGTACTCTTCCTATTACCATCTTTACCCAACATCAAGGTTAGTTATATGTGTTATTGTCATACCACTATATCATTATACTGTTTTGGCACCTCTTTGTCCATTACCTAAAATATTAGCATGTTTAGTTAAAAATGTTTAAATTATAATAGACTTCTATGGTGAGATTTAATGATGGAAGTTCGTCCCACAGGTGCAGTTTGTTCGTATGTTTATTTTTATATTGTATTTTTGTGGCATTTAATATTGAATATATTATTTGGGTTTGTTAAGAAACCTCTTTATTTCCTTTTAATTTATTTTATGCAGCTGAGGATATTTTGACTATTATATAAAAGATTCGGTTATAAATTCAATGAGCATATGTAATTCATACAACATTAGTTTATGTGAATATAAATGCGCAGGCGCAGCTCGCTGGGTGGTTTTGGACGGTCGCAGACCAAATCGACGTCGAGCAGCTCGACTCAGCCGCGCCTCGACTATCGAAGCATGGTCTCCGTCGACGACATGCCTGATCTCTTCGCATCTTTTGACAGTTAGTATCATTAACTTATTGCTACTTTGTCGTGGGCTAAGTGAATTCGAATTTCAAAAAGGATCTGGCATTTGCTTGCACGCCTTTTAGCACTAAATCTAACTATATGATTTTGTTTAGCATATAATTTGATCAGGAAGTCAACTCTTCAAGTCACCCTTTAGATAAATTCGATGGTTTTGACGTCTATTCGATATTTATATTAAATTTTATAAATTTGATCTACTATCTGCCATTTTCGATCGATTCAAATCCTTATTATTCTTACTTTGATACGGTCATTCATAGCCTCTCCGTTACATTTTGTATAAATTAATAAATAGGTAATATTATAACATGATATAACTATAAATAAACGGGGCCATAGATTAAATCCAAGACGTAAATAGATATTATAAATCAACATATTACATTACATTTTATTAAAACAAGTTTAGGCGTTATGGTTCATGATTTAACATAATATGTATTTAAATATTTTTTACCCATGTGCCATGTATGACATTTAATTAATTCCACAAACGTTACTCTTGGTTTTTCCAAAACAATGAGTATACGAAGTCTAGGATAAACGCAAGCGTGATTTCAAGTTTTTTTTTATATAGATAAGGAAGGTGGCAAACAACCATACAGCTCACATTGGCGTTAAGTGATGACTGCAGCCTATAGACGTCTACACAAAAACTCTAGTTTGGTAGCTGGCAGTTTTATTGCTTTTCCAATCCATTTGTCCAATCCAAGTTATTTGATTAAACAATCATGATTATTTAATTTTTATAGTTTTAAATGACAAAATCACAGCAATAATATTTTTTTTACAATATTTACGCAGTAAGAATGGAACGTCAAAGTAATAGAGATAATTAAAAGCAGCATAAAATCGAAACAACAACAAAATATTTAAAAACTTTAAATACGTTGTATGAATTAATGAAATGTTATACATTTCATTAATTCATACAACGTATTTAAAGTGCCTATATTCATCTTCACATCGTTTACGGTTATTGTTGAAATTAATTGTAAGTAATCTATACTAATATTATAAAGCTGAAGAGTTTGTTTGTTTGTTTGAACGCGCTAATCTCACGAACAACTGGTCTGCTTTGAAAAATACTTTCTGTTTTAGATAGCCCATTTATCGAGGAAGGCTTTAGGCTATATAACATCACACTAAGACGAATAGGAGAGGTAACATTTGGAAACCGGGGCGGTCCGCTAGTGCATTATAAATTTCCAATTTAGGGAATTTATATCTAATTTCAATGAATTCTGAACAATATTTAATACTACGTTATTATTATTTTTAAACTACTTTAAATCTTTTTTCTTTGTTGACAATATAAGTCGATATTTTACAAAAATCGATTTGATTCGTATTCGATTAACAGTTGCCACTTCTGTTATTCTTAAATGTAATGTTGTTAGATATGATCCTACGGTAACAGAAGTATAAGCGTTGACCCGGACCGTTTGTGGCAGAGTTAATACCGCGGCCGGCGCGGCCCAGCGACGACCCGCCGCTGTACCTGCGGCTGCGCATGGGCAAGCCGGCCGGCCGCCCGCTGCCGCGCTCCACGCCGCTCATGTCCTACGGCCGCAAGCGCATGAAGCCCGAGTACTGGTTCGGCGTGCCCAGGAACAGGTATGGATTATTGAAGTAAAAAAATTCTTTAAAAGAAAGAAAGAAAATATTTATTTTCTTGGTCCCACACGACATTTACATATAAATGAAGAGAAAATGACGATTTAGCATCCTTGTGATTTGAAAGTCGACGAAACAAAAAAGCGACAGTGAAAAGAGACAAAGGATGTGAAAACGAGATAGGAAGCATACAGTGTCTCTTATGACTTTTTTTAAAAGTTTCTACCACGTGTGAATTGCGCACATGCTTTTCTTGTATTATATTTATAGCTAGCGTCGATACGTGACTACCCTACGGCCCACAGGCGGAAGAATTTTATTCATCAGTAGTATTAGAAAAGTATTTATTCCTAAATAATACCTCTATATCATACTGTTCAGAAGTTACCAGAAAAGTCGCTATATATCTTGTAGTCGAGTCACCTTGATGTACGAACATAATGACGATATGACCACTTAATTATAATTCATAATAACATTGCGCAAAAAAAGCAACGTGCATGTAACATTTGCGCAACTGATACATGTCGTTGACACCGATAGTAGGTAAGCATTACTTGTCATTCCAGTATACCTGAATATGGTTTACAGCATTGTAATAACAAGCTATGAAATAATTATAACGCAATTATTAAGAAATGCGACAAGACTCAATATCGAGACTGATTTGATCTCGTATCGGTTTACAAAGGTATAATGGACGTACTTTTTACGTTGTTCATGTATTTTTTTTTATTGCTCCATCACATCGTGCGAAACAAAAAACAATGCTAATACTTAGAGCACATAGGTTTTGTGTTCGCTTTGCAATAATATTTGGAATGTTTCGAGAATTGAGTAACTAAGTTTTTAGCATATCTACTTTTTTATATATGAAGGTGGCAAAAAAACATGCAGTTCACATTGATGGTGAGTGATGACTGCAGCCTATAGCCATCCACACAAAGACCAGAGCTCAAAATGCAGATGCGCCACTCCTGAGGCCTAAAGTGTTATGCCTCTGTGTCGAAAATTACAGGGCCGTACATTACCATCTAACCGGAACACGATAGTGCTGAACGCTACCATTTGGCGGCAGATAGATTAGGTAATGCGGTGATGCCTACGCCATCCAGCTCCTACGCTGGAACTACCACCTATGCAGATCCGCCACTCCTGAGGCCTAAAGTGTTATGCCTCTGTGTCGAAAATTACAGGGCCGTACATTACCACCTAACCGGAACACGATAGTGCTGAACACTATCATTTAGCGGCAAGTATATTAGGTAATGCGGTGGTGCCTTCGCCCGCGCGCTCCGCCACTCTACCAACGCTAGAAACTGAAAGCTATCTAACTATCTATATCCACTTTGACCTCTGGTCATTGGGTGTCTCTATAGGCTGCAGTCATCACATAACATCAAAGTGAACTGCATGCTTGTTCGCCAATTGCAATGCATAAAAAGAAGCTACTTACCATCAATGTAAATTGTATGCTTGTTTGCCATTTTCATAACATAATACATAATAAAATATATATATATATATACCGGCCGAATTGAGAACCTTTTCGTTTTTTGAACTCGGTTAAAAAGTAAAATTGATGACTAAGAATCTACAAACGTAGTTCATACAATGCATGAAATTCGAGAAAAGCTACCACTCATTACCAATAAAATCTTATTTCTTTGTTGACCAGGGTGGATGATTTGTTCAAGTTCCTAACGCACTGGGTACCTGACCGGTACGGCCCCTTGGTAGACGTGACAGCGCAGGGATACGAGCTCATTGACAGCGACACCGAATGGGACGACGATGAGACCAGACCCGGACAAAAGGTAACACAGCACCCGCTTCATTATAAATATCTGTGTTGTCTTGTGTACCCCAAGGAAACACGGAGGAAATGCATATCGATTACCATCAGCTATAGTTCGAATATTTTAAAATTTGCCGTTGCGAAGTTTGCAGTTTGCTAATAGTTGCGCATAAACGTCGAAACGTTGGTCGCTTTGAACTCGGGAACCCTAAACTCGGCGTTGAGGAAACAATTTGTGCAATCCGTTTAGAAGAAATAGGATTATTATTTTTTTTTTTAATTCATATTCATATATTTCATATAATTGGGCTTCTAGATGGAGAGCACTTTTTTCTAAACTACCTAGAGTAAATAACCACTAATAATAATTAAAAACACCAATTTATTACCTATAAAAAACGAAACAATTCTAATATGGAAAGAATTAATTATTCACAAATTCCCCATTCAGAAATTGAAATTAAGAAAGAAATGAAATTACTACTTGTAGTAACGCATCTCCGGTCGTACGCTTTTACATCGTTGTTCAATTCTATACAAATTGCTAGGGAGCAAACCGAAAGGAAAAAAAACCGGGCGAAGTCTTACTTCGAAATGTCGCTTTTTCGAGTGAGACTCTTTCGTTTTTTTATTTTCAAACATGTTGCTTATTTGTTTTCTTGGTGTTGCGTTTTGGATTTTCGAGTTCAAAACGACGAAAATTTCAACGTTTATCACTAACCACGAATAAAATACCATCTTTCGTAACAGCGTACTGATTGCGAACTTCGGTGGGGCAAATATGAAATATTTGTACTATAAATAATATCAGGATATTGACGCGGCGCGGTACGGATCACTGGATGACGTTTTCACGATGGGTTACGAGATTGTCGACAGCGACTCCGAGACCCTTCACGGCGCAGCCAAGCATGGATGGAAGGTAATTCACTATGTATTTGGCTTCTGGCGGCGAGGAAGCACGTGGGAAACAAATAATTTGCCTTTTATTTTAAGAACTATGAGGGTGAGATTCACGAATCGCATTGAAACTTTCCTTTGAATTTAAAGTCTTAAGGTCCAAGATTCACAGATCGCACTTCGACTTTACTTTGACTTAAAGAATCCAACTTTCAAAGTTGCAAAAATTAATACCCACTTTCGTCTTGTATTAAAACTCTATTATATTATCCCAGTGGAGACTATCCACTCGGTTTTGACATGAAAACGGAACATACAGACAGAGTAACATACACATTTACACTAAACTACAATAACACTAAAGTAATAATAACAGATGTGTCTAAACAATTTTTTTTGGGAAGCACATCCTTACTATTTATAATAGAGATTGAGACGTCTATGTAACAAAATAAACATTGAAAGTTCGACTCGTTAGTCAAAGTAAAATCGTAGTGCGATCTATGAATCTCTGAGCATCTATCAATATTAATTTTGTTTCCCAGACGTGTCAAACTCTTATTTTACTTTACTTTCCCTTTACTTACTAAAATTGTTTTTCCTAAAATAAGAGTTCGACACGACTATGAAAACAAAATTAACATTGAAAGTTGCTCTTTCATTCCTAAATTAAGTCCCAAGCCTTACTGTGTACATAATGGTTTGTGAATCTCGCCCGAATTGCTGTGTTGATGATCGGAATGATTAATGTCCTTGTATATACTGAAGTTACCATTAAACAATCATAATCATTCTGTAATGAACAAACAAAATTGGTAAACATCGTTTTGTGGTGCTAGTATAACGTACGAAAACAGGTTTTATATGAAAAACTTTCAACTGCAATGACTTGTGCTTTATTCACAATTATATACTGTTAAACTCGCTACGCAATGTGAAAGGTGCAATTGCAGAAATGATTCTCAAATTGTTGTATCTTAATAATTCTTTAACAGAAAGTCCTTGAGCCCTTATTTTGCAACCAACAATATATCGCTATAAATCAACAGCCGGTGGTTTCCAGCTACATATTATAAATAATATATTATCATTATCTCGACATCATCACTCACCAAGATAACGTTTTCTAGTTTTATAAGATTATTCTCAGTTAATTAGCGTTTGATAATAACTAGATGGTGTATAATGAATGATTGTCTCCCGTAGGAACGCGCGGGCAGCACGGGCGATGTATCAGACATCACACGAGAATCTTGGGAGGTAAGTTCTTTAAATAAACATATTCTATTTCTTAATACTATTTTTCTTTTCAATTTTAACAATTTGACTCTACACGTTTTTTTACTAACAACTAGAGATGAAACTGATATCCAGCTACTATCCGGTATACGGCCTATCCGGCCAAATACTGGATAGTGAGCCAAGATCCGGCCGGATAGGTATCAGGTGATAGTAAAATAAAAAAAAAACTCATTATTTTATACAAGGAAAAATCATACGACAATAAGTTATGAACACTGTTTATTTGAATAATATCAAAAGTTCTTCTTTTATTAATTATTTTAATACACTTAAAATTAACAAGTGACAAATTGTGGTGAATGAATATCAAACTTTCTGCATTTGTTGGTACTCGTAATAGACGATGATATTCAAATCAAACTGATCGCGTCAATGCGATATAGGGCCGAATATACGGTAGCCGGATATCCGGCGCTCCGGTCTCGTAGCTTGATCCACTATCCGATAACTATCCGTTTCATCTCTACTAACAACGCTTCTCAGTACACTTATGAAGTATTTCACATCACTTACAGTACACATTGAACATCGTTTCAGGTACATCGATTAATTTTGTTATTTGATATCTTGAGTGCACGGTTCATGGTTATATTTGTACATAATGTTTGCATCTTGGAAACAAAAGGTGTGTGATTTATGACGTTGCATTATAAACACTACATCGAGATAAATAAAACAATTATTGTGTCCCATAAGTGTAGTTACTTATATACAATTAACGGTTACATTTGCAGTGTGCTGTAGAAATCCATTAGCTCTTCTGTAACGCATTTAAATATTATGACTCGGTTTTTAATATAAATCATTGGTGGCAGAAGTATCTAGAAATCTCCAGTCTTATTCGAAGCTGGTCTTAATGTGTAAATAAAATTGTGTTTTGCCATTACACGTGGAAAATTACGAGTCAATTTACAAATGAACGATTTAATAAGCAAGTTGCTGATAATGATATTTTTTTAATTGGTCTGAGTTAGGTTATATTGTAATCTGATGGTCAATTGATTTTAGGGACGCTTTCGGTATTCCTTTGTGTAAATTCATATCTGTCACAGGTCATACATAATGTAAGTTTATAATAGCAATAATAGCTTATCTAAAGCAGGATGAAAGTATATGCATTATCTTTTTTACTGAACAAATACATCATAAATAATTTATTGTTTTAGCGATTACATATCGCTATGGATTTTGATGAAATGTTATGATGTATTAACGTAACCCCCCCACATGAAATGACACACGAATATTCTGAACATTTCGATACACAAGAAAATGTATTTATAGACCAATTTTAAAGTTTATTGTAATAAAAAAAATAATGTTAACTTTTTGAACATTCTGTTACAAAGAAATAGCAAAGATAAATATAATTTAATAAATTTCAACATCGGGTAAATATCGAAGATTAAACTTTAAAATTTGGTCAATGTTTTGTATACGTTGCTCTAACTACGTGCGCTTGCGCATAGCTGCTGAAGGCGCCGTACGTGAAAATATATTCCATAATGAAGAGTCAGGCCGAGGCGCTGGGTGACTCGCTCGGCGAGGAGCCGCAGCCGGAGGTACTTACTATAGGTTCACAATTTACCCCAATGTGACTTGGCTATCCTTAAAACGCATTTAACTGATAAAAATATAGAGGGAGCCTCTATCTAAAATGATGTTGTAATTTACCTACGAAGCGTCATAAATATTAAAGCTGGTTGTCTTTTACAAAAAGAAATGCTTTAGCAGAAATCTGGTATTACAAATAAATGTTACAACGAGTTGTAACGAGAGAAGGCTATTCAAATCTCATCTAACCATAACAAAATTTGCATTCCACGGTTTTGAATAACTTATAATCATGGTCAATGGAATATTTTATAAATTGAAACTAGATTTAGCATTTAAGTGCTACTGGAATAATTTTATTGCTATCTTAATCGAGTGTTGCCACGTGTCGTTGAAAAACAACCTAATTTCACCTGACAATATTTACAATTTAATTTTAATACTCCTCATATTTTATTGTTAATCTATAGTACATAAAAATGTATATAGCCAAGTCATGTTGATGGGATTGTTCGTAGTTGCGCGAAAAATTGCACTTTAGTGAAAGCGCACTCTCCTAGCTATCCTAGGTCATACTTCATTAGGGCTGTAAATGTTTCCTACTTGTAGTGTTTAGTTCTATACAATATGAATGCTCTCCTGAAACCGCAACTACAACTGTATTTATTTACACCCTTTTAACATATAAATGAACACAAATCAGGAAGATTTTTTGTTCGTTATATAATTTCAACAAATTGGTAGTACACTTGAAAATTTGCTATTAAACAGAGGTCAGAAATTTTAAGAACATTCTTCATTTTCATGTGTTCATTTATATTTCGTAGATAACTGGTTTATGTTACTGATCTTGCTGTAATAGGATACAAGAACACTGTTAACCGAATTTTACATTGTATGAAATATATTTTTTTAAAGATTAGGAGGAAATTCATTCATTTCAATTTCAAAAAAAGTAATTAGGTCTTACTTATTTGATTAAAGACTCATAAGACTTAGCAACAATTAAAAAATATCCTTAGTGCATTTTACATATCGAGAGACGCATTATATGTAAATATTAATTCATTTATGTACATTAAATAACTTTTACAATTACGAAATTTCACCAAATAAAATTAATTAAGTCTAAAAATGCAGTACCTGTCTTTTACACCACTTATTTGTAAGACCATAGTAAAACATTTTATAATCGTTATTTAACACAATCATCGAGATCTATTATGCTGAAATGTAAAGATAGTACGATATATTGCCTGTAGGTATGCTATTAGGAAAATATGTGTAAAATATTTTTGCTCTTGTTTATTAGTACCAGGTACAGACCTAACAAAATTGCTGTGTACAACACAATGGAGAAGTAACAATGGCTAACAACACATGCCTATTGCCCGTCACACAATCATCTCTGAACGGTTGCATAACTCTTTAGGGACATATAATATGTACTCGTAATATGTCTATTGTTGAGATTTTTCTTAATTAATGTGTGTCATTTGTGTCTATAGCTATATCGTTTATTTTTGGATGTTCATGGTATTCTTTCGGCGTTTTTATAGTTTTTCAGGCGTGTTTAAAATGATCAAGTTTTTAAACTGTTATTTAAAAAAGTATAGGAAATAAATAAATATCATATATCTTTGAAACATCTACTCAATACTATTCAAAACGTTGGGAGTTCACGCCTCAAAACGGCTCATATAAAATGACTGAACATTATGACATCACGCGCGTTAAAAACACCTGTGAACTGTATGGTAAAATCAAAACTTAATATCGGCGTAAATACTACGTTTTTGTACAAACATTATAAATACTTAGTTGTTGTAAATCGTGTAAAAAATCTAAAAGTCAAATTATTTTTATCTTAAAGTTAACTTAATTTTTCACATATTTTCCCTTTTACACGTCTCCTTTATGTTCTTCTTTCTCGTGGGTTTCGAGTCCAATTTTCATATATTTTCTGTATCTTTATATTCCATTCTTAAATCGCTTTCATATGGAATGATAAAAAATAGTAACTCCATACCTATTCAACATCCCCATTGAAGCCTTTTTGATAACCTTTGAGAGAATAAATACATAATTTCTTCTACTATATGACTTAAAATTGACAAATGCAATGTCAACATAGTTGTTTTGCACATCAGCTGTAGCAATCCAAATTATTCGTTGAATAGAATTTGTAAAGGTGAGCAATTGTTTAGAAGAAAACAAAATATAATCTTTTAATGAATTTAATAAATTGCACAATGCCAGTAATGAGTAAGTAATTATTTAAATTTATTTGAAATCTTACACGTCGTTGTGCAATTTTCTACATAATTATTTACGTGATTTATCGAGCTATTATATATTGATTTAACGGTGATGCGGTCAAAAATACCTAAAAATAATAACATGATAATGCCTATAGTGTTAATCTAGGGAACATAGATAGTATAATAATTGTGATCGAGTTGTGAGATATCATCCTTGTATAATTTATGATAATGGTCAATCTATTGTATGTAAAATCGATACATTTATTAGTGGTTATTTCATAGAAGGAGCACTAAGACATTGACATAATCGTGTTACCTTATCTACCTAACGCTGGAAGTGCCTAGTGCTTCCACCATCCCCACATTACCTTAATGTCGTATTATACTATTTTATATCGTCGTGACGACATATAAAATAGTATATTACGACATTGTCGTGATATAGTAATGTTCTGCAGCAGCAATTTCACACTGGTAAAAAAAAACCTTATTTCTTAAGAGTGATAATATGGTGCAATGGATGCCACATTCGTACATTTAACTTGAAAATTGATTGATGAAATCTTTTAATTTTTTTGACATGATACCTCATCATGATCATTGTCACTCCTAAAGCCAAAAATTACGGGGCGGTACATTTACCGTATATAGGGCTTATTATACTACACTGTATACCGTATAGTGGCAAGTAGAGTAGTACTGTTACTGAAGCTCTACCTGCCACTATTAAATAACCAGACGCCTAATTCAACTACTAGTACTTTACTAGAACTATAAAGCGAAGCGATTCAATCACGATCTAATGCCAATTATAAGTTTTTACGGACAATACAATTGGACTCAAGTATCTTTGCCATACATCAAAGTGATTTCAGTATTCGACACAGTCGTTTAGCATTACAAAAGAGATTGACCTGGATTATGTGGTATGGGTTTGTTATGTCGTGGCCATTCGTGGCATCGGCGGTGAATGAGGTGTATGTACGTGATTACCTGCGTATCGGATATTCGAGACTGTTGGGTCTCGGTTGAATGGACACTTGAAATTTATAGACATCGTGTATTTCACTGAATATGTTATGCGGAAATAGGAACGTAAAGTAACAGGTATCAAGTAGTAGTTTTTTCGTTATTATAATAATTATTTTCTATGTAATGAACGGGGCCATAATTTTAATATGTATGTCGCCGTTATAACTGTTTTAGAAGCAAAACAAACTTAGTATTCTGAGAGCCTGCGACGCCCAGACCTTCGTTATATTATAAAACCTGGAAATTCTTCTATATATGTCCCCTATACAGGTATAAGCAAAACCAAAATATACAACCTGGGTCGCGGTGGCTTTGGCAGGTAACAGGTAGTAAATGTGAGTAAAATTGTGTTTCAAATTTTTGATAGTATAAAACTTAGTTTTCATATATTTTAACTTACAATCATATTAGAAACCGCCTCGTCTATCGGCGGACACTTTGGACGGTGGCAACCCCTTGCCAGACACCCTCACAGTCTAATTATTTATAAATCTACTTTCGTCATAGTATAAAATCTGACTTTTATATATGTTATTCAGAAAACTATACGAATAATGTTTCCACAATTCCCAGTCACTTTCGATGGTTCCCCTATCTTCCCAGGCACATTGAAGTCTACTCCAGGCGTGCGCGCGATGAATATATATGTACGTTGGTGCGAGTGAAATAGCGCGATCTATACTCTAAATTTATCAAAAAAAAACTGTCTGCTTTACGCAGATGATGCGGTAATTATTCAACGGTTTCTGTACGTACAACAGTTCACATTACGGAGTACGAGACAGCTGATGCGTAGAAAGAGATCGCCGTGGACCGATCATGCTATTTTACTCGCACCAACGTACATGTATATTCATCGCGCACACGCCTGGAGTAGACTTCAATGTGCCTGGGAAGATAGGGGAACCATCGAAAGTGACTGGGAATTGTGGAAACATTATTCGTATAGTTTTCTGAATAACATACATAAAAGTCAGATTTTATACTATGACGAAAGTAGATTTATAAATAATTAGACTGTGAGGGTGTCTGGCAAGGGGTTGCCACCGCCCAAAGTGTCCGCCGATAGACGAGGCGGTTTCTAATATGATTGTAAGTATATGTAAACTAAGTTTTATACTATCACAAATTTGAAACACAATTTTACTCACCTTTACTACCTGTTACCTGCCAAAGCCACCGCTACCCAGGTTGTATATTTTGGTTTTGCTTATACCTGTATAGGGGACATATATAGAAGAATTTCCAGGTTTTATAATATAACGAAGGTCTGGGCGTCGCAGTCTCTTAGAATATAGGCCTCGCGAGTAGCAACTGTGGCATTGACTTGTGTGTGTGTAGGTATTTGACATTTGTGCTTACGTGAATAAGCGCACGGATGTTAAAGTTCCTATAGCGTTGCGTAAACACCGAAATGATAATGAAATCTGTTGTTAACAAAAAGCTCTATATTAAAAGTGTGCAAAATAAATTGTACGTAACTTTACACCTGTAATCCCCTAAGCGGAATGCAGAGGTAAATGCTTGAATTCAAGCAAACATGTCAACTTGTAAACTCCCATACGTACGTTTCGGTTTTACGATTTGGCCCATGTATGTAACAGGTGGTGAGCCTGTTGACTTCTCCGTCACGTAACCAGACTCCGACGTACTGGGAAACTACCAGAAAATTGAAAAATCCCAATAGAACTAAATATAAACGATTTTATACCTTTATCTGAACCTAAACCTGACTAAACATAAATATAATAAACTAAAAAGTCAGATAACGGTTAGTTCCAATACAAGCTACAGCTATTATCATCGTCTTAATGAGTAATTTATTTAATATGAATGTCTCCGGTAGTTTCTTATTCAGAAAATCATAATTAAGTACATGTCTAATTGAATACTTAACTCACCCGGAACAGAATAATGAATTCGGTAATGGCTCGTCAAAATAGCCTTAGTAGTTTAGCGCTACTTTATTATGTAAATATTAGGTTGGGGAAAAAGTTTCTTCGCATTTTTTAAGATAATTCAAAACATTTTGTAATATAGTTTATTTAAATTAAACTAAAGTATGTATGTACCATTTTGTTCGATAACCTTTTGCCATCTTGTAGGTAGGGACATGATCCCATTGCTATAAAAATTTTGGGACTTCTCATCAAAATACCGCGACAAGTGGATTTGGCAGTCCTCTCGTGATGTTAACCTAACATTGCATAAAGAATTCTGATGAGACCGAAACAGGTGGAAATCTGAAGGTGCAAGGTCAGGACTATACGGCGGATGCATTAACACCTCCCAGCCAAACTCTCTTAATTTTTGCTGAGTGGCTATAGATGTGTGAGGTCTAGCGTTATCATGATGAAACAACCCCAACAAAAAACCCCTTCTGTTGATCAATTCCGGCCGCTTTCTCTCAACTTCTTGCTTTAATCTCATCAGTTGTTCGCAGTAGAGTTCAGAAACGATAGTCCTGCTTGGTGGTAATAGCTCATAATGAATAATGCCCTTCCAATCCCACCACACACACAACATCACCTTATTGCGAGTTAACCCGGGTTTCGCCACAGTGTGTGAAGCCTGACCGCCCTTTGACCACGACCTTTTTCGCACGTTCTTGTCGTACGTGATCCAGTTTTCATCACCAGTTATCAGCTTCTTAAAAAATTCGGTTTAATTACGTCGTAATAAAGAATCACAAATGAGTACACGGTTCATTAGGTTTCTTTCAGTGAGCTCGTGAGGTACCCAAATATCGAGCTTTTTTTGTACCCAGCTTTTTTCAAATGCGCCAATACTATTTTGTGATCAATTCTCAGTTCTTCAGCTACGTCGTAACTACTGATATGTCGATCTTGCTAAACTTTTTCAAAAATTGCATCCATTTTATCCCTAATAGGGCGACCAGAGCGAGGTGCATCTTTGACATCAAAATTTCCGTATTGAAAACGCTTAAACCAAATTTGTGCTACTCTCACAGATACTGCACTAGGTCCATAAACATCGCAAATTTTTTTCGCGGCTTGCGTTGCATTTTTACCTTTTTTGTAGAAAAATTTTAAAATGTATCGAATTTCTTCATTAGATTCAGTCATCTTGACAGTACAAAAAACAAATGAAAATCACACATTTGCCTAATTCGAATTTGGAATTATGTTCTTTAAAATTTTAACTTTCAATGATACCAAACCCAGCCAGATACAAATATTACAGCCAAAGAGATTTTATTACAAGTTCATACATACTATAATGCGAAAAGACTTTTTCCCCAACCTATTAAATACTTGTAACAAACAAACAAAGATATTTATGTCAATACCTACTTAGTTTACAATTAACATAGATCTTTCAAACATTTTAATTTTTGGTTTTAGATATTAAAGAACAAATTAAAATGAAAAATAACTGCCTCAGTGGTCCTGGGTTCGATTCCCGGGTCGGGGGCTATCAGAGATTAAGGTGTAAAATCCATTGTCTCTGGTTCTATTGGGATTTTTCCATTTTCTGGAAGTTTCCCAGTACCTCGGAGTTTGCTAATGTTCCCGGAGAGAGAGCAGTTTCGATTGGTCTGAAATTTTTGTATTTTTTTTTGTATTTCTAAAGTCACTCGCATTTGTGTTACTGTAAAAAAAATACAAATATGCCAAATTTTTGGTTTTGTCATGGCTGTAATAGGACTTAAGTACATATTTATTAAATTATGCGAACTCATAAAGAGCCGTAAGTTAACTTAATTATGGACGCTTTACAATTCGAACCTTAGATACATTTACTTACTTACTTCACTTTGCCTGGGTTGCACCCTGATATTTGTTAAAGTTATTGTAACATTCCACATCCTTCTCTCACTTTAACAGATTTCTATAAATTAGAGAAGGATGTGAAATGTTACAATAACTGTAATAAATATCTTGGTGCAACCCAGGCTTAAAGTTGTTTTTCCCACTCTATTTTCATTTAACGGTACGAGGCTTTCTCTAATCCACATCTTTTTTTAATGTCTTTGCATTGTTCTGAACAATCAGCTTTTAGTAAACTGAGATGCATTGTTGTAGTAATTAATTAAGGTTCATACATAATACAGTAGGTTATTCATAACATGAAAACTTAATTTTTCATGTTTTCACTCGTATTACATTTTTTCCGTGTCTGTCGGTTCGAAGAATGGCCAATTTATTACACCGGATATGTTCGCATTTGTGAGAGTAATGAGGTCAATTATGAATGCCTTTAACGCGACAAGTCAATTCAAAAATGTTGATGGAACGAGCACTTTTTTTTAATCTGCGTGTGCTTTGCTTCTATTATTCGTTCTCATACTAATTGAGTTGACTAGTCAATAATAGAATACACAGATTACCAGCAGGTGTGTTTTGTAAATCTGTGACTATCAATTTGAAAACCACTTCATAGTACATTGCTGTTTTCTTAAAATTACCGTAATTATCACGTTACGTCAAAACAGCAATGTATTGCAAAGTCGAAATGATGTCAACCGAGATACATAAGTCAGGCATTAAGTCCGCCTTTATGTACCATCTCTGTGCATAAAAAGAAAAAATAAATAAATAAATTAGTACGCCTTCTGGAAGATGTAATTTATACTTGTATGCACTCAATTCCAATACAATGCGGACTTAATTTGTAGCATTCCCTACCTCTTGACTAGTAAATAATGCAAAAGAAACACATATCATTGATTCACAAATATTTAATGAATTGGAAAAACATTCATTACGGATAGAGCTTCGAATTTACACCCACATACAGATACATATAAAATCAGAACTACAATCGGGAGTTTATTGTATCTTAAACGTAACTTTCCGCTTGTAGCTTGTGTCCCGCTTGTTGGCGGGGTAGGCAGAGTAAACATGCATTCAAACTTTGATTATATACACGTCTATATAATCAAAGCATTCAAACACCCACGATTCGCCAGTTACGTTTCATCTCACATAAGATGGCAAGCCTATTGAAATCTCCGACCATATAAAACTCCAAGCAAGGTTAGATAGCTCTGGTAAACTTTGAAAAATGGAAAAATCCAAACGCCCTTTTTTTCGAGCCGGGGATCGAACCCAAGACCCCAGCGCAGCAATAGTAGCCTGCTTCCATTACTTTAATCGGCGGTTATTCTAGCCTCTCTTAATAAGACTATTTTTAACCGACTTCAAAAAAAGAAGGTCCGGATTTTTTTTTAATGTATTTTCATTTTATAACCATTTCAATTTAATTATAAAAATAAATAATCTCTGTAGTTACTTAAAAATCCTATTAACGTTTGCTGAAGGTATTTAATCGGGCATCTACATTGTTGTAGATAGCATCAAAATGATAAATATTGTTGTTATTATAAAAGTTTCAAAAGTGTTGTAATAACCATTAATAACCATTACGATCGGTTTTGCTCGGACGGATGTAAGCCCTTATGGTTTGAGGTCAGTATTTTAGAATTGATTTATCAGATCACATACCTACGCGCAACCTTGCCCTTGTTTCTGGGTATATTCCGATGTTTATTTTCATTTTCACGTAGGTCACATTTGGGATTATTCCATTATTTTTTGTGATCACGGAACCAAATACTATAGAATAAATAAATATAAAATGAACTGAATAGGTATAGAAATTGCCTAAGGGCGTCCTCACAAAACCGCGATGCGATCGCGATGTCGCAAGTTTATGCGATGCGATCGCATCCCAGTTTTGTATGCCCATAACAAATCCCAAACCCATACAAAATCAAGGGCCGCCCATAATAGTCTAGAAATCTAAGGTCACCACTATTGATACGCTGGGATGCTCTGATCAATTAGTGCTGTTGTGATTTATCAATTTTCTGGAAGTTTTTTACTGGTGGTAAAGTTCCGTGTAGGACCTCTAGGGCGTAGGCATTACCACATTGTTGCACTATCGTGTTCCGGTTAGATGCTAATGTATGGCCCCGTATGTCACAGAGACAACAACTTATAGGACTTGGGGGTGAACGCATCTGCATTTTGGCCTCTGGATTTCGTGTAGATCGTTCGTTACATATTAAAAAAGAATTCCCAGTGCCACCCGTAATAATGTATTCGGAGATGCCCATAGTCGTACTGAATACGTGAATATTTCCATGTATGTTAGAATGCATGCATTTACTTCTGCCTACCTCAGGGATTACAGGCATAAAGGTGCGTTTTATTAAATCAACTGAAGTAGCGTTAAGATACCTATCAACATCGTTTAAAACATGTGACAGCCATAACAAAACTGTTTAAAGAGGTCGAGTTTTTATCGTTGTCATAAACATAGGTCATAGGATATCTTATTACGAGAACAACTCAAATGGAACCGGCTGCATTTTCCCAGAGCTGGAACGATCTGGTTGTTGTTTATGGTCCCCATAAATAATTCAAGAGCTCATTACTTCGATGTGGTCTGCTACCTTGACTGTAATGCAATACCAACATGTTCACATTGATATTATTCTGCTTTCTGGACCACTTCACATTTCTAATCCAAAGGGAAAGGAAATAGCTGCGATCAAATTAAGAATCGAGTAATACTGTAAAACTTTAATGCAAATAACGAATTTGTTTTATTTTTAATTTAACCCATATATTCCTAGTGTTTGAAAAATGGAACGGTATATTATTTTAATTTTTTTTTCTTATTAGAACGAACACACCCATTTTTTTTTTTTGGTTTTCTCTACTGACCCCACAAGCTATCAGTAGCAATATTTGACACTTTGGAAAAGCGTGAAAGTTTGTAAAGAAATAAAGATTGTAGCAATATATTTTTACGGAAAATGGAGCGACGGAAGATGTAAGTATTTGGTTTTTATTTATTTGTTATTGTGTTGAGTTTTGTGAAAATTTACTTGCTGTAGTACTGTAATTGATACTGCAAATAAAACTTTTTCAATACATAACGCAGTTAGTGTGATACAAGTAATTTTATATAGTGTTCCAATATTGGAACAGTAGGAAGATAGAAGAATGTAACATGTTGAGTCATTATGCTATTTATTATTTGTATTTTTATTTTTTTGGTTGCAGTTTGTCAGTAATATGATTAATTATGAGATTATATATCAACTGGAAGAAGATGACGATGTTCAGACAATTACATCACACCTCCTAGCGGCTATAGAAGTGATGAAGATACTGGTAATGAAGAATCTGGCAATATAAAAAATTGTCTAAAAACCAACTACTAAAAGAAGCCAACCCCCACCTGATTTTTTTGAAAAATTGAAAACCCTGTTCAATTTTTCAAAATGTTTACTATGACGAAGTTATGTGTAAGCAATGCTTTCCGGCTACGTATATATAGACTTTCACCGGTTTGGAAAACCTGAGCCCTGAAATCCTGAAATGATTACTAGACTTCACTGGTGGTAGAGTTCCAAGTGCAGGAGCTCGAGGGCGTAGGCTCCACCGCATTACCTAACCTATAAGACGCTAATTGGTAGTGTTCGGCACTATCGTGTTCCGGTTAGATGGTAATGTATGGTCCCATTATAACTATCACAGAGGCATGACACCTTAGGTCCCAGGGGTGGCAGCGCATCTACATTTTGACCTCTGGTTTTTATGTAGATGTCTATAGGCTGCAGTCATCACTTGACATCAATGTGAGCTTCATGCTTGTTTGTCACCTTCCTTACATAAAATAAATAAAAAGATATGTAAATAAATATTGAATCGTCATTTTTTTTCGTGAAAGAAAGTTACAACTCGACTTCCATCTCAAATGCCATATTTCATGCCTCGTTCATAAAGCGAGAGTGATCACATTCAATTAGATGGCAAAGAACACCACCACATTGTATCACAAGATAAACAAACTCGATGTGATTTGTGCAACGCACAAAGTGCATTTATTGCATTACACATGAAATGTACCGTTACATTGCACACAAAATAACTATGAGTTGTACATAATTACTCTATAATTGTTGTTTTTTACTTTTAATATGTTAAATAATTCATTTATGTGTAATATAAATAAAAAAGAAACATAGAACGACTTGTTATTTCATATAAACCTTCCATAGTCCAATAGTAAATGTCCATGCTAGTAAGTTCCTACTGTTCCACTTTCGGAACGGTTTGATTCCACAAAAACTAAAGTTCATAATTGATTTTTGGTTATTTACCTGTTATTACTAATCTTTCGTTGTCATATATACCGAAATTAATCAAATTGCGACGCGTTTTTAGTATATTGGGAAGATATGGGTTAAGTAAATGGAAGCATGACGTACTCGGCCTAAATAAGTCTCATTGTTTAATCAATTTGCATCGCGACTTATTAACACCAGAGACGCGTATCAATTAAAAGTTTACGGGTTCAGCGTCTTATTGTGTAGTGCTGATGTTAATCGCGCATAATTGTCGATGGGCGCCATGTTAACATATTTGCCAAGTTAGGTAGCTAACGGACGAAGTATATTGTTAAATGTGCTAGTATGTAGTTCATTATTGTATGTATTTTTATACCAAGTCCCTTACGAAGTAGGCAGATTGTGTGGAGCGCTAGTCTTCTGTCCGTGCTTCTTCTACATTCATCATTCTCTTCAGTCAGAAGTCAGTCAGTTCTTCTCTCGGTTCCTTATAGTTTTTGTTGAATATAGCAGCTGAGTCAATATCAGTCCATTCATCTTCGAATTCATCTTATAAGATACTGTCTTGCTGAAACATTAAAATTTGGTTATTTTGTCTCATAGAGAAAGTATTCACCACCTTTAGAATAAGCTCTTCAGTTTTAAGGAAATATTTGGCGTCTCCTGTTTCTACCGTATCTATTAGGGAGAGTGGCAAGCATGTGGCGGCCGGTGTTGTAATACCTTATTCTTAATTTGTTCTTGTTAGTTTACGTCTGTGACATCCTATTTGGAAATACCACAAATACATGTATCTATACATGTTTTGTAAACACGCCCAAGGAAAATGATACTGTTCCATACATTCTGGGCCCGGGTGTTAACACTGTACAAATGTCATTTTAAAATGACTAAAAATAACAATTTGAAATTTGAGCATTTTTGAATTGCCAATAATCTAAGTATATATGATTATGTAAACGTTGGGTTAAATTGCTAATTTTTAACTATATTACAAAATGTACTGTGTAATGGGTTAACCAGTAACAGTAAAACCCAAATTTACCCGTCTGCTTTATAAGAAATCGAGCTTATCCGTTTAATTTTAGGCAGACAAGCGTTCAAAAACAACAAACGGTGAAATAAAACAGAAGAGGAGGGGGTGAAATCAAAACTTAGACGTAGATGGCCAATTGAGCAGTTGACAAGTATCTGTAGTATTTTTTTTATATATAGACAAAAACCAGAGATCAAAATGCAGATGCGTTGCCACCCTAAGACTTAAGTTGTTATGTCTCTGTGATATTTGTTACGGGGCCATACATTACCACCTTACCTGCACAAGATTGTGTTGAACACTACCATTTGGCGGCAGATAGATATTATAGATGGAAACCAGAGAATTATGATAATATAAATTTTCTGGTTGAAAACCTCTACCAAAAACGATACCTCCCTTCTGCAGAATAATATATTCCATAGAATATTAAATGACCCATCCACGGTAGGTATCTCCCCTTTACTTACATATGAGAAAATCCACCGACAAACAGAGTTTCCATAGCAGTCTCGCGTAAATGCATGAATGAGCGACGCAAGCATTGTCATAAGTCCGCCGCATTTAGAAGATTGCCTTACATTTGCTATCTTTATTGATCCAAATTGATTGTCTTGAGTACAAGAATCTTAACTCAACTAGATCATCCGACACTTTGGACTCGGTACATACCAAACTGAAAGATTAAGTATTCTATTTACGTCTTCTTTATACATCGGGCTGATTGGAACAATTATATAACTACAACCGCATGTGAACTGGATAATAAGTGTATCCGACATAGTTTCAAATTTTTTTGTGGTGTCTATTCTTCTCAAAGACCTTGAAATTTAATTTTATTTCATGATTGCTTTCTTTTTGTACAACACATTTATGTAGGATAAAATCAGTTTTCAAAGGACTTACTTAGGTACTTTGTATTAACTTGTCAATCTGAGCATTTCGGAAAATGCTAAGCGATTGTCCGTCACAGTGCCATTAGGAAGTTTCCTTTGTTGTCGGCTTGAACAGGTACTAAATTTAAACAACAGAATATTGATCGATAGATTTTAATATTCAGGTTTTGGTAGAATATTATCTCATAATTTGAATATGTTTCTTCAAGAAATATTTTCTTAGAAGAGATCAGTACTATGTTTTCAGACTTGACAACATAGTAGCAACGATTATTAAAAAAAATAAGTTTGGGTGTGTGTGATTAGATATATGCGGGATAATATGATGTTCTATTAAAGACGCATTTAAACCAATTTGAAATGCTAATGGTAAAACAATAAAACAATAGTTGTTATGTATTTGCATAAATATACGTGCGTTGCATTGGGTAAATTTTACACTGTACTCACTTATATTTTTAAAACTAGTTGTATTTCAAGGCCTCTTATACTAAGAATGCTTGCAAATGAGTTCTAAATTATCTCAAAAATATGTCAGGAACAAAAATCGATTATTCAGTGATCAATTTAAATAAGTTTTGCGTCCAATTAAAGAAATAATTGTTTTATATTATTTCGCATTAACACATGCTTGTGAAATATATTTTATTTTTAAAGAAAAATAAAGAAAGAATATTGCTCAGATTGTCAAATAAAAAGAAAACGTTGATTTGCAAATCAGTTTGTGTCATAAATATGATAATTTATGAAAGTTTCTCTAGACTCTTTGAATTTAGTTTTAGCTCAACATTTTAAACCAGATTTTAATTTTAATTAAAATCATCTAAAATCATAGATAATTAATTTCAGTCATTAAAATCTGCCAGTTAAAAATAATTTACTGATTTTGAAGCATTGAACACTGCAGTCCCCTCAGTCACCTATCGCCTTGAAATGACGTAACTTTTCGTTATTTATTTTTATATCAATAACATAACATGACGTCATTCATTTCAAATTTGGCTATTACCATCGTTGTTCATTTCACTCAGTTTAAGTAGCTCTTACTGAGATTAATTTTATCGTTGATAAGTGTTTGTTCTATATTACGCAGATTAAGTCGGATAGTCTTCAGGGTTCATAAATCTGTTTGAGCTAGTATGACATCTATATCATTACTGTCTTTGTTATTCGTTTTTTAGACTTGAGAACAAAAGTCTAGAACTCCCGGGTGACGTGAGAGACTAAAGGCTGATTTACGCTTATTACCTACTTTCGTTATGATTCCAAGGCTTTTGTTGGATTTCGTATTAAAATTGTCATATGATATGCGTTGAAATATGTTAATGGAATATATATGCGGGATATGGCCGCGTTTCTATTGCATGTGCGGGTAACTTCGTATTTGTTCTTTTTTATTTGTGGGCAAATTTTTGGTTTCGTTCTCACGTTTAGAGAAAATCCTATCCTTAATTAAATTTTGTACGATGTAGTACATGTCTGATCAGTTGCGTCTACTGTCACTAATGCAATCTTTTGTATCACCACCCAAATTTGCATACCTTCTACCTGTATCTGCACCTCAATTTAATATCTTTATATTGTGTAACGTTAGATTTATCGTAGTGTCACAATTTTGTGTTACCAAATTGAAGCAGAAGTTAATGAAGTAGAGAAATACTCATTTCGTTGGTTGACTATATTTTGACCGGACGTGAGTTGGCGTCACCGTCACCTTCGTCTATGAGCCGCTGCATTAGCATTAGTCATTGACATCACAGTCCTCATCGTATATCTACTTAGATTTGTCTGGTTAGCCTTACTTAGTATTTTAGCTAGACGTAATCGTGTGGACCTTAGTAAATCGTTATAAGCATCTCTATTTCTATAAGAAATACCATTTGACAATTAATTAAGAAGCATTGTAGTCGACGCTTATTAACCTCAGTGCAACACGGGTCAGTTTAATTGTCTTGGACGAAATTAATTTGTTACTCGGCGATCAGCTAGAGTCGTGCACTTTTTGCAGTCGGCATAGCCGCGGTGGGGTCGCACTGCGTGCCGGGCCTTTCTTTCGCCTCAATCACCTCTAGTTTACTACAAGCGCCGCTCCGCTGTGCTCGTCCCCAAGCTCGCAGTTCGAAGGCTTTAAACACGTTTTTGAAACGTTAATCACACTCGACCGACCGTCAACCGACGTTGCCAAACGTACACGATTATACGGCACCGCGACCTAATACAAACGTTTCTTGTTTATAATCAACCCATCGTGCACGTTCAACAGCGGACCCACGTAATCGCGTGTTTCTAAATAAAGCATTGGCAAATGTGCATGTGGCGTGTTGTTGTGTTTTTCGTGCGATGTCTGCGTGTTGAATTGATGTGCTGAAGGAACTGGCTGAAATGCAAACTATGAAGTGGATAGAGATGGTGAAGCTAGGGCCTCCGTCGCCCGATACGACCACAACTTTCGAAGGCGATAAGGTGAGACAGATGGTACCGTTAACGCTAACTACAACACGGGAATTAATAAAATTCCGTTCCAGTTTAGATTCTTTTAACAAACACAATCACGTCGTTTACTATCACGAACTGATTAATTAAAAAAGATCTACGTAAGTCTGTCTTACATCATAACACGTAATTCAAAGCGTTTTTCTGTATCCTTGTAACTCTTGTAATTTACAGCAGAGATGATTTAAGATTATTAATGGTAATCAGTTTTTTGACACCGCATCGAGTCAATGCTGAATTTTAATCATACCTACGGTTGGCCGAGAATCACGATTCAAACCGTAGTTTATTTCTTCCACGATTATAATGTTATTTTTTATAGGTTCGTTGTTTTATACATTTGATAAGAAACCATTTTTTTTTTCGTGATAAAGTTTTAACATACACTTATTACAATTCAATAAACGTTGTTTAAGGTAGGTACGGTGGATTGGATTGGCAATAACGCAGTTTAGTGTGTTTGTGTTAAAAATACAATCAGAAATATTGATCAGTATTTGCCTGTACTTATAGAAAAATTATTAATTTGTTAACCGAGGTTAAATAATATGAACATAATATGGATAATAACAATATACCTAGAATATACCGTTTCCGTGGTGACAATTGTTATTCGTCTATAATTGAAATCGTGACTAACTAAAAAAAAATTATACGTAATGGCATTCTTCAGCCTATCTCTTTCGCTTTTTGGGTGGATTTGGCTGGGGTTCATCTATCCATGGATGACCATGTAGATAGAAGTCTGTTTATTCTCACAGTATTAACTTACCTAGTAAAGAATAAACATAAATACGAAACTGATGAAGAAATGGTTATCAGACTTCAAACTAGACGTTAGGATTTGAATAATGTTATACAACCAAGGCTGGAAGTAGTAAAGCATTGTAGTCGCTATCAATCGGTCAAACTTTTTAATAGACTGCCTATAGAGCTTAAGACTGTAACAAAAGTAAATACATTCAGAAATAATTGAAACCTCTTGGAAAAGTGTTGTTACAGTCTTACAGATTTTTGAGGAGAAGTATGTATTATAAATGTGTTTTGTATGTATTTTAATGTTTGTTGTCATATTTTGTTAACATTATTTAAATTTTGTATTTTTTATTTTTGTGTATGTTTAATACGTATAATTGTGTAATACCTTTTTTTGTATCTTGTGCTTAGTTTGAACACAATGTAAAATTGTTTACGAATAAATGAATAATAATAATAATAATGAGGGGGCAGAGCAGCTTGTGGCGAGCTGTTGGTGAGTAACGACACCACCCCTTACCATCATCTCGAGTTCCTCCGAGAGAACTGGGCTCCGCCTCGTCCGCCACGCAGGGGTATGTCCGGACGGAGCATCAGGTCTCTCACCTCTGGCTTGCCTTCATTGGCCATTCAGAGTGGGGCGCTAGAGGTATGGCATTTGCAGAAATTTAGATAATAGGCTGTTGTCTAAATTTCTGCAAGAGCCATACACTCGGGGGTGGAAGTGTCTAAAGGCATAAAAGCCCGCTCCGAGCTCGAGATTACTCGCTCGTGATAGTGAAACCGGGGCCACACCTCTCGACACCCCCAGCCTCTCTCAACAGTGTTGCCCCCCGTCGACCATCGGGTTGGCTGTTTGGGGGGCCCACCAAGGAGAGGCAAGTCACCACCTGCCTAATGTAGGATTCGATAATGTGAGATGTTGAATATAGGCAGGTGCCGGATCTCACTCCATAGGCCCAGCCAGCTAGTCCCCCCAGTTCACCCACATAGCCCAAAGTTTGGCGAATCACATATCATTACAATAGTCCCGTTATATTCTGCGGGGTCTGTCTGTGTCTGTATTAACTATTGATGCAGTCAGAGAGAGGTCCCGCCGAATATAACCCATTACAAAGTAGATCAAAATTCTCGAAAGGGCCTCTACGTGTTGGACCCCCATGTCCCCGCGCAAGCCTGACAAAGGTCCGGGGTTCAATTCAATTGGACCCTGTGCTGACGAGAGACATAATAATGATACATGTGTACCTACTTATAAAGTTTACAATTTATTGTAAGTAAATGTAAACAACATTTTACACCGCCCTTGCAATGCACACATTTTATTTCCTGAAATAACTGAAAAATAACATGAAATGAAACATGTCGAAAAATCTCAGTCGAATATCCGGAAATGTATTGATGACTAGTAGTGGATTTCGATGACATAAATTAAATTAAAGTAACTTACTTTAAGTAGGTAAATGGATTTTACCCTCTTTAAATTGATATTTATTAATCGGAGCTCAACTAAATAATTACATTTTTTAAATAAAAGCAGTGAATAACAAAAACTATTTAACTATTTAACAGAGGTTTAAGCTCGGGTTAAACTGAGTTTTAATGTTGTCGGGGTAAACTAAGTAAAATGTTTTACATTGGTGGAATCCACTTTCAAAATATAGCTTACACTGTCAAATTCATATCGGGTTTCAGTTACCTAGGATCTCAAGAAACAAGTTTCTATTCACGCACACTCTTAACAGAATAGCTTACTTAATTTATTATTATAATCCCTTCATGGTGTGAACCAAAATTTCTTCTTGTAGGTAGTGGTGAACAGAAAAAAACATTTCACTGATTTTATGAACCGCGTCGTGACGCGATATAAATATTGCTAAAAATACTTTTTTAGTATTTTTTCCGATGTTTCGGCTCGGTTGCACGAGCCGTGGTCGTGGACGGACTCCTACCTAAAAGTTATATATATGGAAACAAAACAATAAATTATAAAGTGTCATTCGGCAAAAGCCCGCCAGCGGGCTGATAAACTACAAAATGAGCATAAACAAACAAGTGTCTTGAGATCTTGGAAGCTTAAACTCGAATTCGGCATTAAACTCTAATTCAGCATTAAACTCGAATTCAGCATTAAACTCAGTTTTTTAACTTGGTGAAATCCAACTGTTATTGATTTAAAATATTTGATGGTTTTATAACCATTTAGATCTAAACCTGACACCAACCAAAAAGAAGATGATCATTCTTTATCTAATAGTTGCTATCTATCTCATGAACTAGTTCAAGTCCTACCTGCATTATTTCATATTAATAACTGGTAGGTAAATAAACGCCAAGCGACAGGCGACACCCAACAGGAACTTCACTGTGCCTCCTTAAATAGTAAAGTGAATGACCATCATAAACTGCAGCTTACAGGTGCAGCAAATGTCGTTATTGTTGTGACCACAACTATGCTCAATTTGCAGCTATAAATAAACAACGAATGTAATTTCTGTTTGTCAGTCAAGCTTCTGGTTTTATATAATGTCGCAATCTCAAAGGTTGATCTGTAGTGCTTATTTTTTAATCAGAAGATTGGATTGGTTACCCAAAATACAAAAGAAATCTGCGCTACTTTATTGTACGAATGTATTATATTCGTATTAATTAAGCAATTCAATGACGAAATGTTGTGTACCTATAGAACTATGGAATTATTGTAATAATAAATTTACTCTGGATTTAACAATAGTAAATTAAACGCTACTTGAAGAGAACAAGAACGTTCTACACGAAATATAACGCATAGCTTGCTAGGGATGTTAGTCATATTTTCCATGCAAACGAAAGGCAGACAGCTTTTCGCTCCCTGAATCACAATATTGGAAATTGGAATATGAATGAGCATATTGGCATACCCTAAATCTGACAAAGCGTTAGTTCTATAATGACCTCACAATCAATGTCAATATATATCAACGTAAACTTTTTGTGATTCCGATTGGGCGATTTTAAGAGGGACAAAGCCCTTTATGTTGTGTAAAGTAAAATTTGAAAAAATGACCTTTATTATAGCTTCACTTGCTTTTTTAAGCTCCATACTACTCTTTAGTAAAAGTAAAAATTTAAGGAAAGTTTAAACTTTCCTTAGTGAAAGTTAAACTTCCTCGATATATGTGTGCGCATTTCAATAAATCTTCATACGTTCTTCAAGACTCACAAGCACGATTCCTTTAGATCCGGACGTTCTGAACTGATATTATTTTAGATTTACTTGAAGGATTCTTTCATAATATTTTATGTCATTGGTATACTGGGTGTCTTCATTTCATGCACATAATAATATATGCAGATCAGATAGGGAACTTAGTACTCTCGACGAGATATTGAAGGTGTAAAATACGAAGTCCAGGAAGGCAGTCACATTTTGCAAACTAATATATTCTAATTTTATATTATTGTTCGCAATAACTCATGCTAGTGAAAACAATAATAATACAAAATTATTAAAGGGTAAAAGCGACTTCTTTACGATATTTAATAAACTGCAAAGTTTATTATATCGGTTGCCTATAACTAGCATTGTTGGCAATAGATGTCGCTACTGCCGCCATAAGGCAATACAATAAAATGTGAAGGAAAGATTTGGCAAATCAGACTTAGACTTCGGTAGCTCAGTTGGAAGAGCAGCTGGACTAGATTAACAGTAGTCGCGAGTTCAAATCTCGCCTGAAGTAAAATTTTTCTTTCCATTTTTCTTTAAAAAAATAAATTATTCTAACAGTTTCCAAATATTCATTAAGTATTTAAAGTGTGTGTTATTTAATCAAATTACAATGTGCCCAAACCGCTTATCAGTACCAATGTCCATTTATTACCTATTCCACTCGTAAATTCACTATAATCTATACCCTAATCCAGATACTTTCTGACAGTGTGTATGTAAACCGTAAATGCATAAAGATAATTTGGTATGATAAAAGTAAACATGCTCATGTTTTTCAACGGCACGGCTAAGGTTCAGTCGGTGCCGTGTTTTGAATCGAAGTGTACGCAGTCGCTAAAATATGTTAAAATTTGCTAAATACGTCACGGGAAACGAATTGACCATGTCCATTGTGGGTGTATAACCATTATCAGGCGACCAGGCGACCATTCATTTAATATTTATTGTGAACTCCCAAAGCTATGTATTAAAATAAGGAAAATGAGTAAAACATTCAAAATACCACACGGGCAACGCAATGTGAAAATTGTAGGCATACAATACAAATTTAAATCATAGGTCATCAGTCTATCATTAAACGACCGTGAACTTCGACGTATACAGCTAAAGAACGAAAATTTCAAAATGTTTCGATTCGTACGCAAGATAGTCCGAAGGATCGTGGAGAAGATACGCAAAGCAGAGATGATTGTGTTCAACGTAGCCATGAAAAGACGTGGCACCATACATTCTATATGTAGGCGAAGCACCATACATTCCATACGCGAGGTGAGAGAGCTCATAGAGTTACATCCTACACTAAGTCGTTAACTTTATTATTGTAAATTACTTAGATCGTGTTACAAAACCGAATTTATGAACTTTATTATCAGTTAAGTGTATTAAAATAAAAACTTCTTGTTTAAAATCTGCAAATGCTATAATTTGGCGTCTGTTTTTCCACAACTCCGTTTATGATTACCTAATAAACGCGTCAAATTATGGCGTCTGTGGTTTAATTCACACGAATGTTCTATCTTCTGCTTTGTTACATGCCAATACCTATCGCACCCTAGTCAATAAGCAATACGAAAATTATCCACGTCTAGCTAATAGTTCTAATTAGATGTAAGCAAAAACAATTGGTAGCTCTAGCTAGGTTTGTGTGGGCCCAATGTGACGTGTTTTATAGCGGACGTAGGATGTAGTGCCGCGCACGCACTTTTTTGTGAATGTTGAATGTGAACTGTAGTTCTCATCATATAGTGCATTTTGACCGTCTCACATCATGAATTGTCCGTGTTACAACTGTCACCGCCATTATAACGTAGCTAGAGATCAACATGAGCGAAACAGTTCTGTTTGGAGCTTGCTCTGTGAAATGACCTCAGCTCCATGCCAGTATTGCACTGCACGAGATATTTATTGGTGTTTCCTGCATAATTATTTGACCAATGAACGATTTTAACCTACAGTTTTTAATTAATTATATCAAGTCTGTGTTTTTTGTCGTTTCGAAATATCATTCATCATTATTTTGCATGTTGCACTCTTTTTACTTTGAACACATTTTTCTTTCCACTCTATATTCCGTACCGGATTGCGTAGAGTTATCTGTTCCTCTCTCACGGCAGCCAGTTTCGCAAGCTTATCTATTTATAGCCTATTGTTAAATGTGATCAAATTCCAACATCCAAGACACGACACAGAACCATACTCGTGAGAATTTAGTAAATAGCTTGAGTTAACCAATTAATTAATATATGATTCGTTCTAGAATCTACCCTCGTAGCTGGATCCAAAAGTTCGTGGACCAAACTACAAGGAGACATGACATCTTTTTAAATTTACCGTCATTTGTTAGTATGTCTTCTATTGATTTATTGTGCGCAGTTTCATTCCGATACTGCACAATATAAATTTTCTGAGATTATTTGTTTGAAGCATTCTGACGCGATTTTCAATAATGGAGAAAATTGAACATCGTGCAGTCATTAAGTACCTTAAAAAAAAAGGCCTGTCACCAAAAGACATCCATCAAGATATGGTGGGCACTTTCGGGGAGTCTGCTCCATCGTATTCCAGTGTCAAGAAGTGGGTAGCTGAGTTTAAGCGCGGTCGTGAGAGCATTGAAGATGATCCTAGGAGTGGACGGCCTACAACCTCTACCACGAAAGAAAACATCGATAAAATTTGTGATCTCGTACTGGGTGATCGACGTTTGACCATCGGTAAGATAGCTGAGACAACAGACATTAGTTATGGCCGGTTGCAACACATAATAACGAATGAATTGGGATTCCATAAGGTTTCTGATCCCTAGGTCCCGAGGTTCCTTTCAGCTAAACAAAAACGAGTTCGATTCACAATTTCGGGAGACTGTTTGGAACTTTTTGAGACTGATCCCGAGGACTTTTTGTCTAGATTTGTTACCATGGATGAAAGCTGGGTTCACCACCATATTCCTGAATCAAAGCAACAATCCAAACAGTGGAAAAGATCTGACTCACCTACACCGAAAAAGGCAAAAGTCGTTTTGTCGACTAACAAAGTCATGGCTTCTGTTTTTTGGGATGCAAAGGGCATTATTTTTGTAGATTATTTACCGAAAGGTCAAACTATTAATTCTAGTTATTATTGTAACCTTTTACGAAGACTACGAGAAGAAATAAAGGAAAAAAGGCCGGGAATGTTGCGTAAGAAAGTTTTGTTCAATCAAGACAATGCACGTGTTCACACTTCGGTTGAAACAATGTCTGTAATCCATGATTGTGGCTACGAATTGCAGATTATCATTTATTTCAAATTTAAAAAACATTTGGGTGGCTCGAAATTTTCGACCAAAGATGAGGTGATAGTCGCAGTAAACGAGTATTTCGCCGACCTTCCGGAATCTTTTTTTTCGAGGGGATAAACAAGTTGCAGTTCAGGTGGAAGAAGTGTGTTGAGCTAGATGGAGACTATGTCGAAAAATCAATATAAAATTAGACCCACTTTTCTTTCATTTTCTTGGTCGAGCTTCGAACTTTTGGATCCCACCTCGTATGTTGGCTATTTTGATAATTATTGAGAAATGTGAAAACTTAGTGTTCCAATTTGGGCTTGTCGTTTGATTTATGTTAATTAACTTTTTATATAATATTGAACTTCAAAGCTTCGGAGACTGGCTGTTAACGAGATTTGTCGCTAGCCATGGGTGCAAATTTGTAATCAAATTTAGAGCAATACCTATTTATTTTTTATTGCTAGGCTGTACCTACACATACCAACGGCAAAAAACGGAGCCGAATAATGTATGAAAAAACTATTTCATAACATAAAACATGTTAACGTATATTATATCCTTTGTTTGTACTTGGATCTACTTGGTAATTTATCCTCAAGATTTATATGACCAAATAAATTTATATAAAGTAATAGACTTGCTGGACCAGCCACTTCGTCCGCGTAGAATTTTGTTATAAAATAAAATAAGCCTAAGTTACTCCTTATTACATCAGCTATCAGTCAGTGAAAGTCCTGTCAAAATCGGTCCAGCTGTTCCAAAAAATTGCCATAACAAACAGACAGACAGATAAAAATTGAAAAAAAAAAAAGTTATTTTGGCATATGTACCGTGTATCATACGAGTACATTATGCATTTAGAAAAAGCGGTTATTTATGTATTACAAACACTAGAAATTAATTTATTTGTACAAATATATTTTTTTACCTTGAAATTTGGCTAATTTATTCGCTTATGGCTAGCGTATATGGTGTGTGTACTTGTTACTGAGTGTGTGCGCGTGCGCAGGTACTGTCGATGAGCGATGAGCTGCGCCGGGCGCTGTACTCGTCGGGCGCCTCCGTTGATATGGAGTTCTCGCCGCCCGACCTCATTGGTACCTCCGAAATATTCACCATAGAGCACAGGTAATGCTTTTTAATTTATTTTTACTATTGAAATAATATAACAGTAGTCTAGTGTTAGCAGATCATTAATGCTACGTAGGAGTCCTGGGATCGATCCCCGAGTCGGAGAGAAAGTGCTATTGGGATATTCCCATTTTCTGGAAGTTTCCCAGTGTCCTTGGAATTCGGTAATATAGCTCTACCTATTAAATACGTGGAACCAAACGTAACTGGTGAATTGTTGGTATTTGAATGTATGCTTGAATACATTCATTTACCACTGCATACCCCTTCGGGTAATACAGGAGTGAAGTTATGTTTAGGTTCGTAATAATTTTTGATCAACTTTGGATGAGGACATGTTAATTAAAACTAAAAACTACACTAAGGTCGTCACCCTAAAGACATTTACAAAAAGTGTAAGGAATGCTGCATTACCGACACTGACCTCGGTATTCGATGAGTGTCCAGCGTAGGCGATCGTCGATCGTTGATTAGGATAGAAGCCATATACATACATAGTGACATATACGAAAAAAACGCAAGTCTCATGAGTTAGTCTATTCTAATTTTGGACACTTTCAAGTAGGTAAAGGAGAGATTTCATTTCAACATTCTGAACGAATTCTTATAATATGAATATTTAGATATTTCTCTCCCATCTTTTCAAAATAGTTTTTTATAGATCCTCTTTGTACTATTTGTCAAGTCACCGGATTGACAGATGCACTGAATCCACCTGATGGAAAAGTGGTACAATCACACAATATTCTTTTCATTTTGCAACATATATTTGACCTATAGGTACCTACTTTACAAACCATGACGCACTTTTTGACGTCAGTTTCAAAGTTTTTTTAATTACGCAAGAACAAAGTATGCCCAGGAGGAGTTATGTTCCACAATTTGAACGTTCTAAGTACTCTAAAAAAAACCGGAGCAGAAAGCAACGTCTTACGGATTATACAGAATATCCTGTGTGGGTTAAAATAAATACCTTCGCGCTGTGCGATAGAGACAGGCACATATAAAAAGAGACTGGCACGAGGTCAAATAGAGTCATAGCATTCATCATTGTAGAAGCAATAAAAGAGAACGTCCCTACAGCTCACAAGTCAAAATCTCTTTCGCTTCATTTAGCGAATTCAGAAAGTAGGTACATACGTTACTTAATGAAAGATTTTCCTCGTAAAAATAGGTGTTTATGATGCCAAAAAACACCAAAGACCGGTTATTAAGTGACCTTGTATCAAGGAATTTGAACAAAGTTTAATTGCGTAGGTCAACGAATTTTGAAAGCTTTTTGCTCCAATTTGTAGTGATTGACTGAGGGAAAGAGATTTTTTTCAGAAATGTACCTACTTGTACTTGTCGCAGTGGGTCTAAACAAGTAGGTATACTCTTTTGATTAACATTTTTGTAAATCTTGTGTTTATAACTCGTCATATCTATAAAGTCAAAAGAGTATACCTACACATGAAAGATTAAGTATTCATAAGTTAATAGGTACGTTTCCAAGCTTCACGACAAACAATTGCTGAACTGACATTGAGGTTAATGGATTCCAAACATTAATAGTGGATTTTACCAAAAGGTTAGGTTATACCGGAACTTAACTGCTTCTGGTTATGCATTCGATATCAGAGAGGAAATCTTATCGATAGGTGGTGCTATAAAAATCTACATTTAAATCATATAAGTAATTAATCATCTCGATGGTCTTATATTTTTATCAGTTGTTGTTAATAGGTACATTGATATAGGTATTATGTTGTTCGGCCATATACCATTATTTTGTTCGGCAAAGTAAGAAATATTGAGGAAAACCGATAATGTAAAAAGGATCTCTAAACTTGAATTCTAAACGGCAAAGGGTTGAAGTTTTTTTCGTAGTATTTAGGGTTTTGTACATATCCAAAAGGCATCATAGGACCTTATAGAATTATAGACAAACCACGGCCGGCTGTCTAAACAAAATAAAATTTCAAAGAATGTGAAAGATTACTACGAGTATCTACGTTTCCTCCGACAAATGCTGCAAATCCGTTGGTAATCATCTGATTAATAACTACGCCAATGTTCCTACATAGCTTGCAAGATCTGCCATCATCAGTACGTACTTTAAGGCGTTTCGCATACTGCACCGAATCACGCAGCGTAGCGCGGGAGTGCGTGTTCTTACGTTGCTTAAGAGCATCTCTCTTTGTATTGAAACACGTGCAGTGCAACACACAGAAAACGAATTATGTTTCATATTACAGGCCTACATGCCGAGAAACACAAAACACTATCGCTTTGTGCGGCGAAATCTACATAATGCACACTCGCAAACAAGCACGTGTCTCCGTCGTCACTCACCCTGTAGCGCGTGTAGTGTGGGGTGGTGTGCGAATCGCCTAAATCAGCCCATAGAATAATGCAGTCCATCACACCCTTAAAATCGCTCAGGTCATGACTAATACAATTGTCTGGCGTATACAATTGAATGCGAAGGCATTTCCACCATGTAAAGAGCTCTAAAAGTTATGTTACTTGATTTCAGAGAGAAGCTGTGCAGCGTGCTGCCGGCGCGTGCCCAAGGATACATGTGGTCACTAGCATTCAGCACAAGCCAACACGGCTTCTCGCTCGCCTCCATGTACCGCAAAATGCAACGCGTCGACACCCCCGTGCTGCTCGTCATACAGGATACCGACAACAACGTGAGTATTTACTATTTTCACCTACGTCAATAGGCTGACAGATAAGCAGACGGGCCTTCTGGTGGACAGTGGACAGTGGTCACTGCCGGCTAAGAACTTTTGCAACACCGAGTTTTCAGGAGCGTCGAGGATGATTTCCTTCCTTCTGAGGTGCTCCTCAGAGAGAAGTTCGTTCCACCATTTGCAAGTTTACTGATGGTAGAGCTCCAGTGACGGATCTCGCGGACGTAGGCACCACCGTATTACCTAATATACTTGCCGCTAAATGGTAGTGTTCAGCACTATCGTGTTCTGGTCAGGTGGTAATATACGGCCCTGCAATGTCCGGCACAGAGGTATTACACCTTATGCCTCAGGAGTGGTAACGCATCTGCATTTTGACCTTGGTCTTTGTGTAAGTGTCTATAGGCCGAAGTCATCACTTAACATCAATGTGAACAGCATGCTTGTTTTCCACTTCCATAACATAGAAAAAGTGGAGAAATCGAACTTGAACTGTTTAATAAGAGATTGTTGTGGTAGTTCATAATTTTGTTATAATGGAGCGCCGCATACCTGTCTAATGCTGCGCGCCCATATTTTCCCATACATTTAATTCGCTGTACCTATAGACATCAATATTATCTTAAAAACTGAAGTCTCAATGTTTATGATTTACAATACTTTACATCTTCTGCAACCTAAATTGTTTTGACACTGTTGTAAACCTTCGAAACAGAAAATAGTATGTAGTCGCTGGCATTCAGAATGAGCCAGATAAAGACGTGAATCCGGATATGAACCTACCTTCATCGTAGGTATTTACTTTTGCGAGTAGACCCACTGATTTCAAAACATAGATCTTGAAGTACCTACTACGCATTTATAAAAAAGGAGTTGTTTACGTCTATTTTCTTACCGCCCGTAGTTAATTATCGACACACATAATTCGGGTAATAAAGACATTAGGTACACATTTTGGTCACAGATTGACGCAGAACACTCGAGCGTGTCGGATGTTAGCATATTTTCGTACACTATTTAAATTATGCAGAGATCTGATACGGTATACAGGTGGCTGCGATCTGGTGGTAGAATTTGAATAGCGATAATATTACCGCATTAGGCACTTCGCGTTGAAGCGCGCATGGCCCGGCGGCTGGTGTAGATCATAAGTGATCTACTCGGTTAAGTACTACGGCCGCAGGCGGGTAGTGTGATGGGTGACCGCTATAGTGGCAAATTAAATACGCGTTTCCGTGCTTCGGAGGGCACGTTAAGCCGTCGGTCCCGGTTGCTATCGATAGATAGCAGTCGTTAAACCTTATGGGCAGTTTGAGAACATCCGACATCGGGTTGGCCACTAACCCGAACCCACCTCCACCAATCCGCATTGGAGCAGCATGGTGGAGTAAACTTCAAGCATCCCCCCCTCCCACCAAAAAAAAAGGGGCGGGGGGAGATCGTGCCTAGCAGTGGGACGTATAATTGGTTGCCATTATAGGCACTTCATCTATCTGTCGTTTAACTTTTGATATAGGCTCGTAATCTAAGCTATCCATTGCGCAGGTGTTCGGCGCCCTAACGTCGTGCGCACTGCGGCCGTCGGAGCATTTCTACGGCACGGGCGAGTCGCTGCTGTTCGCGTTCCAGCGAGTGCGCGAAGAGCCGCGCCGCCGCTCGCACCCCATACCGGACGTCAGCGATGAGATCAAAGAGGAAAAGAAGGAAGAGAAGGATGGTGAGTTGCTTGCCTTTTTTAGGGTTCCGATACTACGCATATTCGGTACTCGTCCGAATACTGTGTGCTATGTGGCCAAATACCAAATATTAAAGAAAACTTGTGCAATTCTCACGTAGTATGTTCTTAGGTTTTCGCGAGCTGCACTCGTTGAAATAAAACTAGTTTTCGGTTTTATCTTGCTTATATTAAACTAAAATGATTATTTAAAATCGAACCCGACGTTTCGGTCGCTTTTTAGCTTCGTGATCTCGGGCAGACTGAGGTGGTATTTGTCTGACAGCAGTTTGAAAAATTATTATGTGCAGCTACCTCCATCTATTTCGCAAACGTCTTGCGTAGCGTTCAGGATTAACACAAAAGTTACGAATTGTACTAGTATCTTGAAGTCTAACAGACTGTTGCAGTTGGGCTTTTATTCTACTGAGTATTGGATCCCATGTTGGTGACATCGCCAACCATTTTCTCCTTTTTTGAATATTTTTGAAATCGATCACAAAGATGCTAAAGAAGTTTTCGATTTCAAAAATGACAAAACCTCTTTCTTTAAATAGAGATTTAAAAAATATACAATCGATCACAAAAAGATGCTAAAGAAGTTTTCGATTTCAAAAATATTTTTTCATTAGAGTTTATTTTCTTACGAAGTGGAGAAGGTTCGTTATCGGTACAAATTGACTCATCACTACTAATTTTGTGAAGATTTTCTTAAACAGTGATATTTAGTGATTAAGTTGCAAGTAGGTTCCAGATTCTATTGAATCTGGAACCTACTTTGAGCATGATATCATCAAATTCTTGTTAATTATCCGTCTTTCCTAAAATTAAGTAAGATCATTTAAATATCCGAGTGAGTACCTACCAAGTAGTTGACTGTTTATGTATGGCGTACTTGGGACCCTTCAACTGCCTCGGTAGCTTAGTGGTAGCAGGCTTCTACTACTACGCTGAGGTCCTGGGTTCGATTCCCGGGTTGGGGGTTATCTGAGATAATGGTGTAAAAAGTCCTTTGTCTGGTTCTATTGGGATTTTTTGGCTCTTTCCTTTGGAAATTTCCTCTGCCTACCCCTTCGGGATTACAGGCGTGAAGTTACATTTTTTACTTGGGACCGCTCCCTTGCCTTCTTTGAGTCGCGAGCCTTACACGATTGCTCGTGTTTGCCAGTGGCGATTCCTGGTGATTATAATTAGGGTGGCTCCAGCTTTTGTTGTATAGGGTGAGTTAAGTGGGCAAAACCTGAATCGTTTTTCCAGACGGTCAATCTGAACAATATTCAGTCTTTCATTAAGGAACGTACTTTGCAAAAAAGAAAATTCATACAATTTAACATTTTAATTTTTGTATGTTTTTTGTATGTTGTATGATTTAATCTATACTTATAATAAAACTGTAGAAGTGTAAATTCTGTACATTGAAAATATTTAAAAAATAAATACCAGGGGATGCTACTAGATCGATACCGAACACAAATATGCGTTTTACTTAACATTTAGTGTTTGTTTCATGTCAATCGGTTCCGAAATAAAAAAGTTATGTCAATTTAAAGAATTATATCGAATATTTTTAGACTATTCTGCATCTATCTTCTATCTTTTTTAGGGTTCCGTACCTAAAAGATAAAAACGGACCCTATTTCTAATCCTCCGCTGACTGTCTGTCTGTCCGTTCGTCCGCCTGTCGGTCACCAGGCTGAATCTCAAAAACAATGATAGCCAGAAAGCTAAAATTTTCACAAATTATGTATTTCTGTTACCGCTATAACGACAAAATTAAATACTAAAAATAAGAAGATAAAAGTATTTAGGAGTCCAAGGTAGGGGTACAATAAACGTGGTTTTTTTTCGTATATTTTCTGCTCGATATTAACAACGGTATAGCAAGTAGACGCTTAAAATTTTCACAGAATATGAAATTGTATATTACCTTCCTTAATAAATCCATATTGTCTTTAGTAAGAAAATAAATGTGAAAGTGTGTTTGTTTGTCCGTCTTTCACGTCAAAACGGAGCAACGGATAGGTGTTATTTTCTATGTAGAGATACATGAAAAGGTGCAGAGTGGCATAGGTAACTTTTTGCCTTCTTATATTTCCCCACCCCCCTAAAATAGGAGGTGGATATTTAAATGGAGCACTCCACAATTTGCAAGGTACAAAGTTAAAACTTGGTACGCGAATTCTTTGAGCCTAACAAACAATACGTACATCTTTTTAGATATCTCCCCCCATTCCCTTATAAGAGGGAGTAAAAATTGTATTGCAATTTCCGCAGTGTTCAAGGTAGAAAGTCAAAAATTGGTATGCAGACTCTTTGTTACTAAAAAACAGCATTTACTTAATTTTTTTTTTGATATCTGCCTTCCTCTCTATAATAGCGGGTGGAGGTTTGTAGGAGCATTCCACGATATTCAAGGCAGAAAATTAAAACTTGGTTTACTGACTCTTTGTAATGTAACGTAACTCACGCCTGTAATCCCGAAGGGGTTGGCAGAAGTAAAGGCAATCATAATGCTTGCAAACTCCGACTATTTGCCGGTTACGTTTCGGCCCATGTAACAGGTGGATAGCCTGTTGACATCTCCGGGCACATTACCAAACTTCGAGGTACTGAGAAATTTCCAGAAAATTAAAAGAACTAGAGATAAAGGACTGCCAAAAATTGGTATGCAGACTATTTGTCACTAAAAAAAAACAAGATAAGGTTAAAAAAGTTTATACAGAAATTTCTCATTTTTAGACTATATGAAAATAGTTAGGTATACTTAAAGGTTTTGGATAACAATTGGAACTTGATTGGGACATTTCCGCGGAATCGTAAAATTTGAATTATTTATAAAACGAAATCCACGTGGACGAAGCCGCGGGCAACAGCTAGTTACTAAATAAAAAGTCAATTAAATCAATAGAAAACATAACAAACACTATCACGTAAAACATGCGAAAAATCGTTAGGTAATGCGCCATTCACAGCGCCAGACCCGCGCTTCAAACTCCATGAGTAATACTAGGCGATTGATTGGGGGCGCGGCGCGGGCGGCGAACGACTTTGTATGGACTCCCACATGCGCTGGCAGAAGCGCATCGCTCGCCTCAGCCGCGTTCGGCGCCGACCGAACGCGACGACAATCGCGAGTTGCGTTACCAGTAGCTTTACACTATTGGACTTTAGACTAGTGACTAGAGGGGGTGGCCGATTGTCTCTTTTGTAGGCTTGAAGTGCCATATTTCTTGATGGGTACTGTACCTATTGAACACTCGATACGAGTGCGAGTGTGATCTGTGAATGTTTACAAATGAATTTTGGCCTAAATGAGTTCTTTTTAATTTACAGAAGAAGCAGCACAAATCAAGACTAAATTCAAATACTGGGGATGGACCGGAGACAACATGTATTTCATTCGCGGTAGCAACGACAACATATCCATCGGCGCTGGAGAGTGAGTGGAGTTTTTTTGTAAAAATCGTAATAAATATAGATCATTGCAGGGCGCAATGGTGTAGGGCTAACATGGCTAACACTAATTGCGGGTATTGACTTCAAAAATCTAAACTTTATAAAAATCTTGTTCCTAACTTATATTTTAAATGCGACAGTGAGTTTGGCTGTTACGCTTCCATATAATAATAATAATGGCAACCCATTATACGTTCCACTGCTGGGCACGAATCTCTCCTCTTTTTGGGGGGAGGCCTGGAGCTTACTCCAGGCTGCTCCAATGCGGATTGGTGGAGGTGGGTGGGTTAGTGGCCAACCCGCTGTCGGATGTTTTCAAATCGCCCATAAGGCCTCCGACAAGGTTTAACGACTGCTATCTGTCGATAGCAACCGGGACCGACGGCTTAACGTGCCCTCCGAAGCTCGAAAACGCGCATTTAATTTGCCACTAGCGGTCACCCATTACACTACCCGACCGCGCCCGTAGTGCTTAACCGAGTAGATCGCTTATGATCTACACCAGCCGCCGGGCCATACGCGCTTCCATACTGAACTGCTAAATCGATCTAAACAGAGAGATGTTAATACTTTTTTAATGTTATGATGATTGCTTGATAAGTGAATAGAAGGCTATGTGTATGTGTCTATGTGTATGGCTATGGCATATCTACACATATACCAGAGGTAAAAAAAACTCTCTGAGGCCTAAGTTGTTTTGCCTGTGTGCTAGTGGAAATGACAGAAGGGACGCCAGTTAACAGATTTTTCTTTTAATTAAAACATATTTTTTAAAGCTACTTAAAGAAATCTGTTAAAGTTGGAGAAGGATGTAAAATGTTTTCTTCTTTCTAAGGTAGTTCGTAGTGGTGAAACCTAATTATACGTAATAAATTTTCCAGCGGCAAGTTCGGCATCTGGCTGGATGGCGATCTGTACCTGGGGCGCACGCAGCGCTGCACCACGTACGGCAACGAGCCGCTCACCACCAGCGAGGACTTCATCGTCAAGATCATGGAGTGTTGGACCTTCATCTAAGCCCGAACCGGAGCCCCTCAGCCGAGCAGCGCTCTCACCTCTACTTCGCATCAATAAGCTTTAGACTATCTTATGAAAAAAATTTGCTACGAAGATTTGACACTTTTTACAAGTCAGTCTCTTCGACTTTAGTACCGATGAGTCTGAAAACGATTTTGTATTCGCATTGACTCGAAACTTACGCGAGCCCGCGCCGCGCCCCGACCCTCCCCGGTCCGGGCGCGTTTCTAGTCAAATGTACTGAAAAACCTGACCAATGTTTTCATTCTCTCCGAATTTAGAGGAGTGTTCGGATGCAGTGCCGCCGCTCGGCGCCCGCCACCTCTCATAGAGCGAGTGCATTAATCCTAGTCAATTGTCGTTCGTATGTAAGTTGAAAGTTTGTCGTGACGGGAAATCGGAAGCTCATAGTCGAGAACCGTAAACAGCCTCGAGCGGACCGCGGTCCCCTCGGGATTTGTGTCAATTCATACAATTAATATTGAACATTGTTATTAAGAAAATTAAAAAACCTATTTGTAACAATTAAAAAAAAATCATTGTATAATGTTATGTAGGGGTTTATATTTAACGAATCGATCATTGATTGTGTTAGAAGCCGTCTATTGGTGTTAACCAGTTGTCGATGTTGGTAGTGACGGTACTGCTTTCGCGGTATCGCGTTGCCCCCACGAGTAGTTATGGACGTTGTTATTGAACAGATTACCAGCCTAATGTATTTTTGGTATCGACGCGCACGTTGCGCCTTTCGTCCTTACCGAATCTACGAGTCTGATATTTTAATGAGAGTCGGGATACACGAACTGGTGACACCGTCAGTATAAATAATATAAAGTTTAGTTTTCGTAGTTGTGTGTATGTTTTGTTGTGTCTGTTTGTATTTGAGTCATAATCTTAAGTTAGTGAGCATAATTTATGTTACACTTCCACTGTGATTTGAGTAATATGGTTGCATTTTACTGTAACGTTGAAGTGTAATGATTATTTAATATTACCATGTAGTTAACCGGTTTAATTACTGAATATTATTTTTGTGCTTTACGTTCACTAGTTCTAGTGAGAGAATGTATGTTACGATGTACATTCAGAAATATTTATATAAATTGAAGTTCTGTTTATTGAATAAACAAAAAAAATATGCAAATTATTTTTATGATGTAATGCTTCAGTACAGAGACGAGTAGCCGATACGATATAATAATTAATCATATAGTAAAGAATTATTAATAGTAAATTAGAGAGCTTGATGAATGTATTCGTCATTGTGCTTAGTAATTGTGTCACTTAGCATGATATTACTCAGATTTATCTGGTCGTTATTTATTTATCAGATGTAAGAGCCTTATAACGCAAGCCGCCGTTGTTATTGCTTAGTCGGTCGCTGTCTGCTAACTTCGAATGCGGCGAACTGATGTTTACCGATTTTCACCTCGCAATGCCAAATTGCTAAATGTTCCTGTTACTTCGCCGAATTCGAAATCCGCGGACTTGTTGGGTCCAGTTTACTCACTTTCGTGCAGTCGAAACGGCCAGTCCTATTATGCTGTTATTAATTAATTCACCAGCAACAAAGTTAATATTAGATACGTATAGAAAAAAGAAACGGTCTGGTATGGATTCGTCTATAACGTTTGAGTTATTCATGAGGATGATTTAACATAAAAAAGAAATTATCCTCCAGCCAATTTTAACTTTATTGTCGGTGACTATATCTCAACTTGGGTCGACTATGGTCCTAATTTTGCTGTCGTGTAAAGTCTGTAATTGCTACGAGAGAATATTGGTGAGATATATTTTTGTGAGACGTGGTAAGGTATTCATAATAATGATGGTAGAAACGAACAATGATAAATAAAAATGTAAATGTAGAAGCCAATGTAATGCTATTGTCGAGCACATTCTTATTGCGAGTGCGTCCGTGCAGAACTACTAGGCGTTGTTATTGTTTGTCCTCAGAAATGTCTTATAGCGGAACTTAGTTATGCAATAATTATCGGCATAATTGTTATAAATTTATAATCACTAAAATTGTTGAGTAGCCATGAGAAATTTAATATTTATTTTTACTGTTATAATTTCGATTTTACGATTGCTGTAGCTGTATTATTTTACTGGTGATCTATTATGTAATTTCTAAGTTGTTAAATTGTAAATCAAGCCATAATAACTGAGAATATATTCTTTTGAAAAAAAAACATGATTTTATTTGTTAATAATATAATGATAAAAATATCAATATGTCAAACAACAAGAAATCAGTCATAGAATGAAACAAAATTGTGTTCTCATTTCACTTTAAATGGTCCAAAATTAGTAAGGCCTGTGCCGTCTTTGATAGCCATATCCACGGTCGTCATCTCTCATATTGTAGTCGCGATATCCTCTATTATCATAGTTGTCCCTTCTGTCCTGATCCCGTCTTCTAAAACGTCGGTCATTCCTGCGGCCTGAGTGATTGGACACCCACCAGTTCTCAACAATTGGAGGTGGTGAATGTTCTAAATTGAACACTTTCATAAATTCTTCATCATTTTCAGTAAATCGATGCTTCAGTTCCTCTTCACATTTCTGTAGGAATTCCTTGTCTTCGGCGGAAAGTTCGGTAGTCATTTTTATATTATTCCTCAGAATTTTTGATACTGAAATTTTGAAATATAAGTTCTCTTACATAAGTATTTGTGGACGTCCGAAGTTCAAGCTTAAACTGGACGTATCTCGGATATCTTGACTGTACACGCATACCTACATACCTATCTATCGAGAGTCGAGTCTGCGAAATTGTTATTTTCGTGGCGAACTTGTCCCTTCTGGACAGGATTTCATGGCGATAGCATATAGGTAGCACATCGCCGCGAAACGACAGCTCAGTAGTTATGTTATGACTTGACCGTTGCAGTTATAAGACAAGTGAAACAGAATCGTAATTCCCAAATAGTACTAAATAACAAAGTTTTGAGATTTGACAATGATTCTAACTATGCGCGGTTTTGCCGATTTACTCAGGCACCTGCTGCATCTCGTGAGGACATACAGACCGGCCGACCAGGCCCGGACCAGATGCCTAAACATCTATACAAAAAAATAAAATTGGAATGTCTGTTTGTAATATAAAAATAACCGCTTTTTACTAAATGCATATATATGTATGTTTACACAGTGTATACATATACCAAAACAACACTGACGGGACTTTCACTGGCAGATAGCTCATGTAATGAGTAACTTAGGCTACTTTTATACTAGCTGCGCCCACGACTTCGTCCGGGTCGATACCTACTGAACAATCATAAATTCTCACGCGGGGGAAATCGCGGGCACAGCTAGTCATTCATTCATAAAGTCCTGCTTGAGAATCATAAAAATGTGCCAACTCATCACTTGTCTTGGGCCTTCTCGTAAAATATGTATAGTATCCAACAAGAAAATATGGCACATCAACCTTAGAAAGAAGACTTCGCCTTATTTCGGGTCTGTAGAGCATTATCTCTTTCGCACCTTACTTATGTGACATTTGTCAACCACTTTGATCAAGTTTTGACCAATACCGGACTATCAGTGCTTAGTGCATACGTAAGCAGTGTGCAGTAGAGATAACGCTCTACGAAGTTGAAACTAGCCGATAGTCTCTTTCGTAAGCTCAATGTGCAATATTAATTGTTGAGTTGTAGAGATACCTACTATAAATGCTATACCAAGTGTTCAGTCATAAAAGTACTGAATATGCTGTTGGGAGCAGTGCTGTAGCTAACATAGGGTACATCCCGTGCGGGGGAGCAAAAAAAAGGAAGTACTTCCCATTTTTTTGGATCTTATTTCTCCATTCTCCACAGTTGTGTGCCCCCCCCCCCCCTATTTGAGAAAATTGTGCCTCTGGCGCCCCTTATACCTAAATGCGAAAGTCAGTTTTGTGTTGGGCTTTCACATTTAAACAGCTCAAATTTGGGTTTTTTTTTATTTAAAGAGAGGGTGTCATCCCCAAATGGGTGGCTCCCGGTGCGGACCGCCCCCGCCTAGGTACGCCACTGGTTGGAGGTGTAAGACAATATCAAAACACCGAATTAATTGTATGAATATAATTTTGACATTGGCATGTAGAATAAATAGGGGAAAGTAGGTACCATTCATGAAAAATAAAACTATTACATGTATTGAAATACCGTAAGTTCTGGTAGGTATATCTTTATATATAAAAATGAATGTTTGTCTGTATGTCCTATAAAGAATTGTAAACTACGCATTTGATCATGTGATGATAGAAAAGTTTTTGTGCATGAGCCCGTAAAGGTTTCTGAGTTGGCAAATGCGACAGATGGCGCCACTGTCATTTTTTAGTTGGTGGCGAACGCGCGCAGGATACAGCTAGTACTCTATATTTTTAGGTTGTTATAATTGTGAAGTGCAATGATGATACAAATGAGCAATGTTTTTTACTGGTGGTAGAACTCCAGTGACGGAGTTCGCGGGCTTAGGCACCACCACATTACTTAATATACTTACTGCTAAATGGTAGTGTTTAGCACTATCGTGTTCCGGTCAGGTGGTAATGTACAACCCTGTAATTTCCGGCACAGAGGCATAACACTTTAGGCCTCAGAAGTCGTAACGCATCTGCATTTTGATTTTTTTACAAAAACAGAAGTTAATGTGTTACTAAGCCTGAGAAATAAATTGTGTTGCCCTTGTGATACGATACGATAGGATGGATTGTGATACAAAATTACAGGGTCATACATTATCATCTAATCAGAACACTAGTTCTGACTACTGACTACTACTATTTGATGATGATTTGATTACATATGGCTGTGGTCCCAACACTTTCGAACAGAAGCATGGGCACACTGCAGACACTCCATACAAACGCTTATTCTGGTTACCTACTACTACACAGACATCAATCAGGATGTGTTTTTACATGCACACACACAGTTGCAACCTCAGTGCATGAGGCTTTCAGCATAGGACTCAAGGGGAGGTGCAGGTTGCAAGAGGGGAAATCAGGCTGGACGTTGGAAGTGTCCATTCTATACATAGTATTATAACATATTCTCTGGCATAGAGAAGTCTTGGAAAGGAAAAAAGAAACACATTTCCAATGCCCAGTTCTGTTGAGATTTGAAAGAAAGTAAGTCTCATAGTGAAAGAAGAAGGGGTACCTCTTGATAACACGTTAATAATTATTATAGTTAATAATAAGTACACGTTAATAATAAGTATATAATTAAATAAAAGGAATCATTGAAAAATTCAAAATAATATACTAAAACCCACTTTCAGATAACGGAATTAATACCTTTTAGCCATAATTTAGCTTATAATTAATTTAAATATTTTAATGATAAAAAGGACAGTTTACCTTGTTAACCTTATTAAATACCGTTAAAACAAATGATCACCAATCACAGAAAAACAAATTAAATTTAATGATACTATTAGTAATATTATATCGTTCTAATACACAAGTAAAACCCCAAATTTTAAATTAAATTAAATACATACAACAAAACAGTTTACCTATTTTTTTGAGGTTATTTATTTCAATTTATTTTCTGTTTCTGTCAAACTGACAAGTGCCAAGAAGAGGTGACCACAGACCAATAACCAAGAGAGGGACCATTAACATTAACGGTTATATGGGTAGGTCCTCATATTAAACTGTTAGGAAAACGTCTAAGTTCTGCTGCTTATGCCGTCAGGAAGATTAGACAGTTAACGGATGTCGACACTGCGAGACTCGTTTATTTCAGCTACTTTCACAGTGTCATGTCCTACGGTATTTTGTTGTGGGGTCGGGCAGCTGAAATTGATTCAATATTTATATTACAAAAGAGAGCTATTAGAGCGATATATAACTTAAATAGTCGTGACTCCTTGAAAGAATTATTCAAGCAAATAAATATAATGACGGTCCCTTGCCAATATATTTATGAAAATATATTGTATGCTATATATTGTATATATATACTTATAATACCAGAAATAAAAATAAATTAGTATTTCCAAGTTTTCGCCTATCGAAAACACATAAATGTTTCTTAACATGTTGTATACAGTTTTATAACAAAATTCCGTCCAACATTCTTGAACTTACAGATAATAAATTTAAGTCATGTATTAAACGCACACTATGTAAAAATGCGTACTATAGACTCGATGACTATCTAAAGGATAGAGATGCCTGGACAAATGCTGGTCTAGCTCCACAAGACTGAACAATAATTTTGTGAAATGAATGTGCATTGTACTTGATATTGTAAAACATAGTTATAAGTTTCATATTGTGAAAATAGTTTTAAGGAACATATTTTGAAAAGACCCTACTGAGTTTTGTTTTGGCAGGTTTTTTCTCAGTAATGTGGGCTTTGGAACTCTGCCAGTGAATGACAAAGAATGTCCCATATTTTTTTGTTTAGTCTTATCTTGCCGTTTGTAAAAGAGAGTATGGAACATTCTGTTGATACCTATTTTTATTATTAAGTAGTTTTGGACTATTATTAATTTATTTACTTTGACATATTAATCAACGTATCAGTTGTTATTCGCTTTAATTTTATATTTGTAATTTGACCTATCACAAGCAAATTCTATTATTTCCAAGTGATTAAATGAATTTTTGAGTTTTTTTTTTGAGTTTTTATAATTATAACGTTTTTAACACATGCTTAACGCTTAGAATCGTCATTTTCATTTTCATTAGAAGTAGGCATGAAACGATACGAGTACGAACTGCACACGGTGTGCAAGTTTGATTCAATTCGGTTCAGTACTTCAAGAGTCCATCACGGACAAACACTGTGACACGTAATTTATTTATATTAAGAAGAAGAAAGATTATATTCAGACCTCAGAAGTCATGTTTATATAGTAGTTTATTTTTGTCTAATAGCTGTCTACTAAACGTGTAAAAGAATGATCAGATTTAATAAAATAAATGTATGTATGTATCTTCACGCCTGGTCCCTAACGGGGTAGGCAGAGAGTGTAGAGCGCCAGATATCCCGGTCCTGACCTACCTCTCGTGCCTCGTCTACCTTCATCATTCTCTTCATACATGCACGCCGATTCCGAAGACTTTTGACCCCACCATCAGACAGAACTCGACCTATTTGGTCATGGTAGGTCTTTTTTGTTTTGATGTTCTTTTTTATAATTAAATATTTTAAAGCTTTAAAAAATTACGTGTGTTTCATATGTCTACACTTACTACAAAAAAATATTCTCATTAGTAAAAATACAAAAAATTATACATTTTCAAAGTTTATAGTTGTGTTTAAGTACGTAGTATTGTTACATATTCTCTGTTTTAAGGCAAAAAAATGTGGTGTACGTAGGAAAGTGACATTATGCAGTAAAAAGTGATTTTTCGTGTTGCTTCCAAAACTTGGTAAAAACTAAAAACTCCTAATCGGGACAATTCCCTCTAAATACGGGGACATTCCCCGTTACTTTACTGAACCCATCTCATTATAATATAATCCAAGTGGAACCATCTTATCATCTTCCAAGAAATATTATGAAAATTGGTTGCAAAGAACTTAAATCCATGTCGTAAAATAAATCATTTTAAAAATAGTAATCATATTCTCAATCGAATAAAGTTTTAAATTAAGTACCTATAGATGTAGCCAGCGTGTGGCCAGAGTGTTGCTAGTAAATAAAGTTTCCCAATTTTCTTCCTAATCATTTTCTATATCTCGGCAAGTTTATATGTTAAACATTCCTAAGCATTTGACTTTTATTCAGATTAGTTGAATTGTAACGAATTGATTGAATGATGAATTAAAACATGTGCCACATGTGACCATTCAATTAATTCTATACATTTTGCTGAAAGATCAAGAATATATCGAGAAAATGTACATAATTTGAAATAGGTAACCATGAATTAGCATTTATTATGCTGCGAGCTAGGAATAATCTAGGTTCTAGATTATTCACAGCTCGCACTCTAGAACATCATCTACAGGGTATTATTTCTTTGGCCGCGATCTTATAGACAGTATAGCATAACGATTGCTGTATCGGGTAAGGCATTCAATATTTGCGTGTAAGTAATAGTTAAATAAAACTACGAGTTTCAGAGTGATTATCGCTTTATTATCCAAATTAAAAATATCAAAATATAAATCATTATACAATTATAATGTTAGTGTCCTGTCATGAAATGTCAGAATGTGGGAATGTTAGTACTTCCGTGGAATGAACTGAAATACTAAGTTCAGCAGGGTCTCGTTCATTTTTAATGCTAGCCCTTAAAACATTAAAAGCAAGCAACATGCACCGGCAAACAATGGTCAACAAGTTCATATCGATAAGTGGGTACCGAGTAAATGAAAACTGCAGCCTATAGATAACTTTTTAAACATTGAAAATATGTTGCAAAATCTATATTCTTGATAAAATAAAATATAAGTATAAAACTTAATATTATTATATTATAAAATTTGATATTATTATGTAAATCGTATGCAGTTTCATACACACCCACCTACACACACACACACATGTTTTTTCTTTTAGTAAAATAAGAAATAGATCCTAAGATACCTACTTGCTGTATGTTGAATTTATTTGACAAATTTAGGCTACAATTAGGAAAAGCCACTGATTCCCGAAATACAGTGTATACTAGTTCGGGAATCTATGGAGTCAATATGTCAATTTAATGTAAAATGTTTTGTCAATAAATAAATAAATAAATAAAAAATTGAGATCTCTAGATCTCGATTTAAATGCAGATGTGTGTGTATCTTCACGCCAGGTCCCTAACGGAGTAGGCAAAGAGTGTAGAGCGCCAGATATCCCGGTCCTGACAAACCTCGTCGTTCATCCACCCTCAGTCGGTTAAAAATAAAAAAAAGGGAAGGCAAAGTTTGACTCATTGGTGTGGGACCTCTGTAGCTTAGAGGTAAAGCGGCTGGACTGATTATCCTGAGGTTGCAGGTTCGATTCCTGCCCGAAGTCAAATTTTCCTTTCTCATTTTTTTCTTAACAATATTCTTTATTGTATGTACACCATTTTGGAAAGAATTAATATTTTGTTATGCCTTATTGTCAATAGGGAATCGGACAACTTTAGAGAATGTGTCTAAAATTATTCTATATACGTTTACTTACCCATAAAAAATATTAATTTTATTATTTAAATATGTTTAAGTACAAGAAACTACATATACATTTTATAGTTTCAAAAATGCCGCGTAAACGGTGCCAAATGACTCTGAACAATGTGACGTGAACTGTTTGCAATCAAAGTGAATCTTTTAATTTCTTACGACTTACCAAGTGCAAATTAATTTTGTTGAATTTCGTATAACTTATTTTTCGTGTAAATAACGTAGAAAATATCCAAAAAAAGGGCCAATAAATCAATGTATCACTTGTGTTAAATATTTGTTGTACAAACGTATGACGTCACGTCCTGTGATTGATGTTTCATTCAACATGGAGCACAGATAAACAATATTAAAATTATTACATTTTATTTTGCAATTTAAAACTATAAATCATTAATATTTCACGAAAATATTAAATGAGTCGTCGTATTATTTCACAAGCATTAATTCGAATCATAGTTTACATTTATTTTCGATAGCTGTCCGATTGCCTATTCTAACACTGTTAGAACAAAAACTTTTATGTCTACGAAATTAGGGAGAATTTATAAGTAAATTTATGGCAACACACCAAAATAAGTATGTGGGATTTCGTTGAAAGAATATCAAAAATTTAATGTGAAATGTGCTTTATTTTGAATTGATAATCAAGAGTTATACGCTTCAACGTGTATTTTATTGAATAGACATACATTATTTACTAATATCTGTTTACTTACGAATGAAAAGTGATGTCGTGTATAGGCCTCGTTTCTGTACGGTTTATACAGGCTAAAATACTGCAACCTCCTATTTTACTGCACACCTTATACACTAATCACATAACTAATTGAGTCTTTTTCTAATAAATACCCAAAAACTTATTAATAATCGCCGATATACGTCGAAATCAATAAATAAATGTGTATACGATAGGTTATCTATTACAGCAATTGCGATGACAGCTCTTTGTTTGGCTAACTTTGGCTGTCACTTACGAAGTTCGCCAAGCAAAAACCGGCACGCCGTAAGGGACAAAAGATACGATGGTCTATTTCAACTTTCTTATGTTCTTTGTATATAACTATCTCACTTCCACAAAGCATATGGCGAACATGGCTACGTCTATAGATACTTAGTCCAAGAATAAAGTGAAATATCTGTGAAGTGAATCTGTGTCATTCTGATTCTGTGTTCTCAATTGGCGCAATAGCTGCTGTCAATTCTGTCAAAGTTGTTTATCGCATCTCGCAATTGCTAGGTTATAAAATGAATTTATTTGACGATTGTGCGTATTTAAAATATTTATAAAAACTAATAATGTTAATTATATGATATCACAAAGCATTTTGACGTCCCATATTCAGTATATTTAAGTTGCTATCCTCGTCTTCCTTAAGCCTACTTGATTTTCGGATCTGTCAAAAAGTACGCGAATATTTTGAGGCTTGTGATTTTTGCATAATGTTATCACACAATGTATGAAGATGATAACATAACTTCTACTCCAAAGCGTTGCGCACTCAGTGAAGTTACAAATTCGTCTAATTATGTATCACCGACGGCTAATCTCAAGTTACTAACGAACGTTGCTTTGCACTATCCCACGCCTCCGCCGAGTACAGCGCATCGAAAGGAAAAATCTCTGCAAATATTGTGTGATAAGTAAGTTATCTGTTATGATAAGTAGTCGTAGTTCTCTGGGAATTATACAAGACATTGAGACAGTTATTTGTTTTTTCTTTTTTCAGATTCCTCGATTTATACCCGCTTGATGGCAATGGCACTGTGGAGATACAACTAGACAGCACTGCAGCCCGGCTAGGGGTCGAAAAACGTCGTATGTACGACATCATCAACATTTTGGAAGCTATGCAATGTGCTGTGCACAAAAGGAAAAATACATACCTTTGGCATGGAGGGTCTCGACTAAATTCATTTTTGAAGATGCTTAAGAAGCAAGGCGAAACATTGAGATTGTCTGAAGCCCTACGAGGCAGAGCACCAAAACCACCAGCTCCAAAACACAAAACATTGGGTGTCTTGGCTCAGCGATTTCTTATGCTGTTTTTAGTCGAGCCACTGGTAAACTCATAACTAGTTTTATATAATATATATTAAAATTATATTGACAATGAGTCAACAAATTTTTCTTTTTCAGAATACCCTTATCAACTTGGAGATGGCAGTCAAAGTACTTATAGACACTTCAAACAAGAATAAAACTGTCTTATCGCCAGAGCAGTTGGACCGTCAACATAAATCCAAAGTGCGGAGGCTCTACGACATAGCCAATGTATTTATTTCTATTGGTCTCATAGAGAAAGTATCTGGTAATTTAATTTTAAAGAAACCAGTATTTAAGTATGTAGGGCCGTTTAAGAATAAAAAGTCTGATAAGGTGATGTTGTCTATATCATCACCGATCACGCCACTGACTGTATTGGACGTGCCGCAGAGAATGACATCATGTCATGTATTTGCTGGTCGATCAAAGCGGAAATTGGAATTCACAACACCAAGTTCAAGTTCAGACATCGTTCTCGGAGTGACAACTCCACCTCACACACCATCACATAAATGGGATGAAATACTGCTTGTAGCAGATATGGAATTGAATAGAATTAATAATGGAGTTTTGTTGTGATTGTTAAAGAACAATGTCTATAAATGTTATGCTATTTATACTAAATTGTGTAAGTTTAGTAATTGTAACTATTTGTTCCATCTATGGCTAGTCTGTAGTATCATTTTACAGTATGCTGCAGATTGTTAGTTTCTGTTTTTGTTTTGTAAAATTTACAATTTTAATTTTGAAAAGAATTGTTCAAACAGAACTGAAATTCTATTGAGATCAAATTTAAGTAGACTGACGACTGAAGAATTTATATTTAAGCTAATATTTCTACATTAGGTCTTCCAGGGGATATTTTTATTAAAATATATCAACTACCCTTATAATATATGAACTATATGATTTATGTTCATTTAAAGATTTTTATTGAAATGTTGCCCATGAAGTGAGTTTATTTTTTTTGTCATAGACACAAATTAGTGCAATCATAATTGTTATTAAAATATTTAATAATACAGATGTTGAATTAATAAAACTTTATATATCTACCAACAAATATATATATATAGTGATTCTGTATGAAATAAAATCAGTTTATGAGATGCAAGGGCGGCTCTAGCTCGTGTAGTGCCCGTGTGCAATGAAACCCTGGCGCCCCCCCCCACCCCCTCCCGCGGCTCTAACTATTAACTATGCCGTCTTTTGACACCGCAGCACTACCGTCTGGCTGCTTCTTAACTTTAAATACCTATGTGAAATAAGGCTTATTTCGCGTTGAAACAAAATGTTCTAAAAAGAAGCCAGAAGAAGGTCGCCCGCGTTTGTTAACTGCCGCCACCGCGCTGGCTGGCCGCTTCTGTCATATCATTGTTGTACCATGATGGTCCATGACGATGCTCTTAGCTGTCTCAGAGAGCGCCGCAGCGCCCCCTGAGACGGCGGCGCCCGTGTGCATTGCACACTGCACAATAGGTTAAGCCGGCCCTGATAGGATGAAACCATATCTTCGTCTAGGAATGGTATACCTTCATTTTATTGTCCATAATAAACTTGTTATCTTGCCATATAAAAAAATGAAGTGTGTTTTCATGTATGCACAATTTATTTTATATATATGTGGTCACATGTAAATTTTTCGTGACAATAATGGCACCGCATCGCACGCCTAAAATATTACTGCATTATTTTGCCAGAAGTATAATATGAATGAAATACCTAGACATAAACATAAAAAATAAATAAAATAATGTTAATTTGTATATCAAAATGTATTATGATTTTTTTATAGATTCATATGAATTTTTAACTTGTTTCATTCGTTTATATACTTATCTCATTTGAGCCAAAATAGAGTGTGCTGGAGTTTACACACTATTTTCAAATAACTAGCTGTTACTAACTACATAATGAAAAATGTTTTCACCACATTTTTAACCAGTCAATTATTGACATCTATTTTTATAATAACTAGCAAAATATTTTAAATACTGTCAAAAGTGCAGGAAAAAAAATCTAAAATGTCTTCCTCTCTACCTAAAGCTTCTATTATTTTCTGACTGTAACACAATCCAATGACCTACCACCAGCATGAGCTCCAAATCTTCCAGGTTGTCGTGTCACTATTATACACATCTCAAACAATAGTGATCATGGGCATACCATGTAGGACTGGGCAGCTTCCCCTAAATTCAGTCCTAGAGGTAGCCTAGACCAGTAGATAGAGGTATGGTTAAGGCCTCATGAGTGAATGGCAACACATTGAAATGGCTTATTGTAGATGTTCATAGGTTTCATTATTGCCTAATTTTAGTATTTACCATCAATGTAAATTATTGGCTTGTTTTCCATTACAGAATAAAGAAATGTATAAGCCAAATTGCCCTCTAAATCTTTGCTGGTGACCCAGATATTTTGATTTGCCCTAGGTTACAACCACAAATTAATTTTAAAACAATGACTACTTTAGCATAACATTTAATGTAAGTGTGGTGAAGTATTGTCATTATTTTAAAATTGATTGACTATAAAACTCCGATTTGTATTACAACATAGTAAATATCACAAGGTACATATTTTTTTCATATATAAATATGCATAACGGCACTTTGCTCCTAATTTTGCTTCGTAAATAAATTGGCGTGATGATACATACTTTTAATAAATTGACTCTCCAAGTCAAAATTATTTATTTGACTCAAACAAATAAATAGTTTGACTTCTGCCCCTGGGAGTCATGGGACTGATGAAATAATATAAATTTAAAGCAAGTAAAATATGCTTTCATACATTTTATGTGTAAATTATGTGTTGTATATCATATTTTTATCCTCCTAATATTATCAGAGTTTAATAGATATGAAGTTGACAATAAATGTTAGTAATGAAATGTATGCATTAAAAGTTTGTCATCTTTGCTAGATACATATTAAGAATTTTATAAAAAGTTGCTTTTGATTATACTATCTATTTGTTCTAAGTTACTTGTAATAAATAACTGGAATTTTAAACAATTTTGTTTGAAATGAACTAACCCTTATGTTTAACGTGACAACAAATATTTCACGATGGTCGTGCTCGACCTTACCAAGCTCAGAGGGTGTCACTGAACATAGTCGCCCTGAAGATTAAAAACATCTCAATTTACAGTTTGCTTGATATCTTCCATATATACACCAATCTGACTCCGCCTCTTCTCATAGCGGATCTGCCTACCCTAGAGTCAGACTGTCGTCGGCTGGTAATGCCCTTGCTATTGGGCATCTTCTCATATGGAGTACAATATCACCATATAACAGTGCCATATTTTTTTGTTACATTACTCATAAATTAGCAAATAAAACAAATAATTGGTGACAAAAACGTTTATTTTATAAATTAAATAATATGCCATTATAATTTAAATTGATTTAGGAGAAATATTTACAAGTTATATATTACTACAAGCAAAAGATACAGGCATGAAGTAGCAAAATGCCTTTTTTTTACAAGTACAATTAAATAGTTTGATTACATACGTACATTTTTATTGGCACTAGACATTCAATTTATTTAATATTATATATAATAATTTTATCTTTTTCTGCTCGTTGCCGACAATCCCTGTCGTTGCAGAATGCGTATGTTTTAAGCGTCGACGACACAACGCAGCTTTAAGATTCGATAAAAGCACCAAAATGTAATGTATATGTGAAACCTTCATAGACATTTGACAACCTTTTAAAAGATATTTATAAATTTAAAGTATGACATTGTCTATCAGTTCAGTGGAAAATATTATTCAAATTGATACAACATAAAATAAAATATAAATCTTAATAATTTCCTACAATTTAATAATTGATTGTTTGTAAAGAAAGCATGGACATTTAATTGTTGATTCTCTTATCTTTTTAGACGAATCACATTGTTGTTTTATGCTTCAAGGAAAACACTAATCTTATATATGTATCTTTGTAATGAGCTAGGGCAGTGGTAAGTACATGTTTTACTATCTTAGATTTATTTCAGCGTGTACGCCCTACCGTCAGTCAGAGAATATGTAATAATACTACGTATAGAATGGACACTTCGATGACCAGCCCGATTTCCTTGCCTTCTTCGAGAGGCAGTTGAAGAAATTTCAACAATGAGGTTGCCTGTGCGTTCGTGCTACAACATCGTCAAACCTCGTCAAAACTCTTCTAATTATAGTTTTTAAAGTAAATCAACGACGTTGGATATAAGTACAAGTTACATAGCATAATTAAATTGCATATACATTTAGTCATTTAAAAAACTAGGTGAGATGATCAAAAGATTCTGCCTTATACGTAATAATGAGCCTGCTAATTTAAAAAATAACTCTGTTGAAGTCAAAATACTATCACATGATGATAGTAGATATATAGTAAGTCTATTTTTTATAAAATTGTAACTTCTAATCTAAGGCCGACCGTGCCTTATTACAATACGCATAAAAAATTATTTAGGTACACTTCTATATATATTCTTAGGACATTCATGATAATTCACGTAACCGAAGTCATAGGTATTTCATTGGTATTCGACAGCACGGTGGGAGTGAACAGGCAAGAAAAGAGGCAACTCGCTCTGTCACACTTGCTCGATCATCGGGAACTGTTCGGGGTCCTCCGCAGCGGGTAACGCTTCTGCATCAAAGAAGCTTGCATGGAGAGCAACTACAGTCACCGTTGCACCTGGAAATTGTTACATAATAGTTCTAATACTGCTGATTTTTTTTTCATTGGCTGTAGGTACGACTAATTAACGATTTCTCGAAACAAGTCCCCTACATAGATATAGGGGACTTTTCGCGAGATGATCATAGATAGCATACCTACTTTACCTACTTTTTCGGCGAGCGCAAAGGACTCTCTTAGACTAAAAAAAATACGAGGGTACCTGTGCCCCTGTGGGTCCGGCTCGGCTTAGGGCGTTGCGGAGAGACACACAAGACATAATAATATGCGATTAGGGTCGATTAGGGCTAACCCTGCCTAGACCTGTATCTAGTCATCGTTTGGTTTTAACCGGAACAATTGATTGAATACACTGCTTCCAGTTTTGTCTTTACTTAATTACTTGTTCATAGGTAAAGAAGTAGACATACATCGGTGTCCGATAGCAAGGTATGGATACCGGTTAAATTTTCAAACCTGTTTCACCTTAAATACGTAGCACAGAATATTACGTTTTTTTTAGGGTTAAGTTCCTAATTAGCTCTGTTTTAAGGTTATGGTAAATTAACCAGTATTCTTCAAATATTCGCTCTATTCACGAATATGAGCTTGTTTTCATAGATCGAGATGCAACAATAATAATGCCGCGTACCTGTAGATAACATGTTTTATTTCGGTGTTAAAAACGGAATTTATTTATTTATTTAATCTTTAATGCACATATTACAAAATGTGTACATAAGGTGGACTTAATGCCATAAGGCATTCTCTGCCAGTCAACCTTAGGGTTGTAAAAGAGAGCATCAAAAGTTGCGGAGTGAAAAAAAAATAAAAAAAAACAAAATTCAAACCAAAATAACAGATAAATATATATATATATATATATATATATATATATATACATATATATATTATTCATGTATTTATGTACACACCTAAATAATATACCTAAATATATAATAATAAAAATACACATACTTAAATATAATAATAGCATAATACATTAATAATGAACATATACACCAAGCTGCTGTACCAATGACTATAATAAATCATAAATACTGTTAAACATAGTGACAATCGACGAAAGATTTAGATACCTAAATACATTTTCATACATATGTGTTAGCCGCTGTTTTGAGCCAATGAATTTAGAAAGAAACGACGTTTGAATTTAAATGACAGCTTACTCGGAGCTTTTTTAATGTCAAAGGGTAGTATTCCAAAGTTTAACTGCTGTGCAGGTAAAAGAACTTGACACAAACCCAGTACGATGAGAAGGGATATTGAGAATAAGTCTAGCTGACGAGCGAAGATTGAGGCTGTGGGAATTATCAGTTTCCGTTCTGTACGATACTTTTACGCGATCCCGTTAATTCCTAACCGGTATTTTTACGCACCGGTTCCGAGCCTTTTCCTGGTACAGAGCATTCAGTATATAATAATAAATTATGGCAACCCATGATTGCTCCCACTGCTGGGCAAGAGTCTCTCTCCCCTTCTTGGGAAGAGGCCTGGAGCTTACTCCACCACTATGCTCCAATGCGGGTTGGTTGAAATAAGGGTTAGTGGTCAACCTGCTGTCGGATGTTTTCAAACCGCCCATAAGGCCTCAGGCAAGGTTTAACGACTGGTATCTATCCATAGCAACCGGGACCGATGGCTTAACGTGCCCACCGAAGCACGGAAACAGCTTTCAGTATACGTAAAGTATATTTACCCACCTAGTACCCAGAAGAGGACAGCGCCGGCGCCTGCAAGCCAACAAACAGCCATGGATCCCGCGGCTGCCACCGCGTACTGCTGCGTCTTGCTCAGCTCCCAACCACCGATCTACATAGTATAGTAACACGGAAGTTGATAGAGCGAGTACTTATTTACAGTCAGAATAGGTTAGAATAGAGCAGAGTTATCCAAAGAGATATATTATTTTTTATGAATTATTGACATATACAGCGAAACTGAAGCGGGGGCAATCATTCCCAGTTGCCTCCGGTGGCAACTGGGAATGATTGCCCCCGCTTCAGTTTCGCTGTACATTGCTTTCTCCATCGTAGTACATATACACATATTTCCTTTTTATTTCTTTTTTTTTATGTAATAATAGTGGCAAACAAGCATGCAGTTCACATTGATGTTAAGTGATGACTGCAGCCTATAGACACCCACACAATTACCAGAGGTCAAAATGCAGATGCGCTGCCACTCCTGAGTCATTAGGTGTTATGCCTCAGTGCCGGAAATTACAGGGCCGTCCATTACCACGCGGAACACGATAGTGCTGAACACTACCATTTAGCGGCAAGTATTGTAATAATTACATATGCTATTATACATATATATTTTATCTTGTTTGACATGTCTATTAATTGTTATTCACTTTAATTTATTTTGTTTGTTTTGACGTGTCATAAGAGGTGCCTGTCACCCTGAATGAATAAATGAGTTTCTGATTCTGATTCTGAGAGTTACCGAACTCTTAGGGGTTCGCCAAGTGGTCGTGGAGTTAGCAAGTCTTGCGATAAAAAAGATCACAGATAAAACAGTTCTGAAATATTATTTTAAACTCCGAAGTATTTGTTGGAGCTTTACAACAATATCGGACTTATTGAAAGTCTGCACAGTAAAATAAAATCAATGTTACATTTTGATATAATCTAAAGCCGTGTTGTGCCTGTTTTGCCCTAAACTACATATTTTATGGCGACGTAGTTATACCAAATTAAAAGACAAGATATCCCTCAGGATCAACGCAAGTGAAACCGCGCGGTAAACTAAAAACACACCATATGGACAAGAAATCTTTGAGATTAAGACCAAGGTGACTACTCCAGGGCAGTCCAGAGTTACTCGAACCTTTGCCTGACGCACTCCTTGTCCGATTGGCGAGTAAGGCATTGAATGGGTTAGAATCTACATTATATTTTTCTTTTCTTTTCTATAGACATCCACACAAAATCTAAGTTCAAAATGCAGATGCGTTACTACTCCTGAGGCCTAAGGTGTTATGCCTCTGTGCCGGAAATTACAAGGCCGTACATTACCACCTGACCGGATCACGATAGTGCTGAACACTACCATTTAGCGGCAAGTATATTCGCCCGCGAGCTCCATCACTGGAGCTCTACCACCAGTACTGTTACCAGTATGTATTCATTCCCAAAATTCACATAAAATACGCATAATATTATTTTCACGATTCTTGTTTATAGTATTTTTGTACCGATTTAAAACTGTTTGTGAGAAAAGATACATTCATAAAGTGTTCTAGACAAAATTAGACAACATGCCATTATTATGTTATTCAAATCAATTCTCACCACTCCAAGCAAATGTTACTACCCCGATGTTAACCAGTATAGGAATGTCTAATGGCATTAAGTTTTTATGCACGATTAGGTTAGTCCGCTTGTAGTTACACATGGGCACTTTATACAGTCGTAATAAAAGCTATATTGGATTGTATTTGTACAGGTAGACAGTTCTTTGATTGTACTATCCTTAAAGGAGATGTTGCAAAAATGTATGGACCTCCGGCCATGTATTGTACACAATATTATTAACAGGCAAAATCAATATAAAAACGTTTTTTACTGCATATTTCCACTTATTTAGCTTTGTTTGCAGTTACAAAACATTATTTGCAGTTAGAATTGCAACTTAATAACAACATGGCGAATATGGCGGGCAATGTAATTTTGACAAATTCCACTCATAATCGATGCTAATCAATTTCCAATTTAAAGAAATTCATCGAAACTTCTTTAAATTGATCGATTCGATACGTCGTTTTTTTGTTAATATGTGATGCACTAGTAAGATACAGATAGCATTAGTTTTGTTTAATTTGTTTTATCTACATAGGTACTATCCCAAGCGTGGGCTGTATCGCCGCCATGTTGAACATGGTTGAAAATGATAAAATCGTTTGAATTAATTGTATTTTTTTCGGATTCTTCTTTAATTTACCCATTTTTTGAGGTACTGTACGAACCAGAGCCGAGCTCGCACCGTTTCCTTTAAGTAAATGTAAGTCAGTGTAGAAAATTTCAAAATTAAAAGGATTAGAAATGTTAAAAATGTGCTGGAAAAAGTTAAGTGTCAAAACTTTCCTACTTACTCTGGCCTGAAACAATGTGTGTCAATAATTTACCTTCATGAAAAAACAAAACAAATAGTAGGTAATTAAAATATGTATATATCTTATTACATTATGTATAACATTTTCTTATTTACCTTCCAGGTGTTGGGTCCCGAAGTCAATTTTCGATAACCAAAAAAGCTAGCTACCATAGCTATCAGCAAGAGTGGAGAAGTTATTCTGTAAATAAAAAATCATTTTTTTAAAATAACAATGTCAATATGTGTCTATTAAGTAGATATTTGTGTTTTATAAACAACTTCTACATGTGACTGAATTTAGAAATTAAAGATAAAATAGAGAAAAAAAAAGACTATGAGCAGGGATCGAACCTGCGACCTCAGGATAACCAGTCCAGGCGCTTTAACACTAAGCTACCGAAACTCCCAACAATTATAATCTCATCACATTGTGTCAGTCACAATGTGATGAGATTATAATATATGTGAGGTAATAATAAAAATAACAAAATGTGGGGTCCGACATATGCGATTAGGGGCTGTGCAACTTTTACTCTGTCATGGGTTGGTGGTAACCGGAATCAGTGGGGGACCAAGGAGGGGCAGGGGCAGGGGCGGTCCGCCATAGGCTTCCGGCACCACCCGGACACTCGGCTGAAATTCCAAACAAACGCTTATTCTGGTTACCGTGTTTATACAAGCGCATACAGAAATGTAGCACGCAGGGTTATGACCGACTGAGCCGACTGAGTTTTTTCCGGCAAGTTTTTCTCAGGTCATATTGGCCTTTGGAACTTTGCCGGTGAATTATAAAGGATGACTCTTTTTCTTTTCTTTTTACTCTTTGTTATCAGTTTGTAAGGGGGAAAAGAGACATTCTACTGATATACTTTTACATTAGTTTATTACATTTAGTTTTATCTTAGTGATATTCTTGACTTTACACATATTTTTTATCTTGTTTGACACCAATTGTTATTCGCTTTAATTTATTTTGTTTGTTTTTGACGTGTCATAAGAGGTGCCTGTCAACCTAAATGAATAAATGAGTTTCTGATTCTGATTCCCAGAGATTCTGACGCAGTTTCTTTTTGTCGCGCATTCTAGTTAATATTATGTATTTTAATCTCTTACCAAATGTAAGAGAAGGGACGCGGAGACGGAGAGGGTAGACGTTTTTTGTTTTGATCGCACGTTATTGTTTTCTCCTTAATTTTTAACTCATATGTATGTCAGAAATATACATAGGGGCCGGGCCGCGGGCCTAGAGGCCTCCTCATGCCCGGACCTATGTTGATATATTTTTTTTTTTAATACGCTAGCCACTTTATATCTTTTACTGGCAAATTGTGGGTGTTATATAGGTGACATTTAATTTTTCAGGGAATATAGGGGCGAAGTTACATTACTTACAAGCAATAAGCGAACAATCCTAAGAAGACCATGAGGTAATTAGCTTGGAAGTATTCCACGTTACGATAGAAACGCCGGGACAGTCGCGGTATTGAAGCAGGTGCCTGAAATAAAGAAGTACTGTAGTTTTTATGATATGGACTAAATATACGCCATGACATTATTTTTTTTATAGTTTTTATTTTAGTTTTGGTAAGTGATAATATTCTACAAATTATATTTCTTACTTACCTTAAAATTCTCAGTGGCAACAAACTGTGTCCATGGTTTGCGTGAGTTCAGGACGCCCATCAGGAGAGCGGGGCCGGCGCCACTTCTCACATGTTGCATTAATCTACAGTTTCAAAAATGGCACTTAAAGTTTGTGATTATGAAATATAAAAATATAATTTACATGGCAATTCCAATTGTAAAAAGTTATAAACAGGCCTTATCACACCATAGCATGTTGCAAGCGAGTTCGTCGGGAGTGTGCACCATAGAGCAACACCGGAGTACCGGAGGGGAGTAGCCATATGCAGGCTTTCCCCTCTGTCAAAGTACAAGCCCAAATGGGCATATACCTGTCGCCTAGATGTTTAAATGTGTGCGTGAAATTGTTTCTGTATTTTGTTAAAATCAAAGTGTGAGTTTCGTAGTAATAGACGATTTTTGTAGTGTGCGTGTGTATCGCACGCATTTCCCCCCGCAAAAAATGACAGACCGTTTTGCATTGCTAATAAACGCTATGGCTACTCCCCTTCAGTCCGCCGCGACCGGTGGCCCGTGTTGCTCTATGGTGTGCACCGAAGTTACAGCGAGTGCTCAGAGTGTAGCTACACCGCAAGGTTGCAGCATCTTTGATTCTTTTATGTCATTATAGTTGCAAACAAGCATACAGTTCACATTAATCGTAAGTAATATTGTAGCCTGTAAACATCTTTATAAAATCAGATATTTCAATATACAAAGATGCATTATGCCACTCTTGAGGCTTAAGCTCTTATGCCTCTGTGTCGGGGCCGTGAATTACGAATTGACCGGAACACGAATACGCTACCATTTAGCGGCGAGTAGATTAGGTGAAGGCTCCATCGCCCTTAAGCATATGCAGTTAGTGTGAGGAGTCTGTAAGCTATATAAGTAATATTTAGTAATGTCAATCCTTGATACGTCCCACTACTGGGCACGAGTCTTTCCCCTTCTTGGAGGGAGCTCCAATCGTGTTAGTGGAGTTACCGGTTATTAGTGGGCAACCTATTTGTTATATTTTTATTACGTTATTGTGTTTTTTTTATATTATGGAGGTGGTAATCAAGCATGCAGTTCACATTGATGTTAAGTGATGACTGCAGCCTATAGACACCCACACAAAGACCAAGGTCAAAATGCAAATGCATTACCACTCCTGAGGCCTAAGGTTATGCTTCTGTGTCGGAAATTACTGGGCCGTACAAAAACAAACTGGGCTTAACAATTATTGATGTAATCAAAAGATGGTAGTGGACTAGTCTGTTCTGTGAAACATGATATGTAGGTATACCCCATTCAAATAAACTTGGCAAAAAGGGTTATCAAATATGGCATACAGTAAAACTTTGAATCATTGAGTGATCTAGGTCCTAAGAATGGTGTCGTCAGAATGGCCGGTCACTACTCATAGATAGCGTTGATGTAGATTTAGAAAATTGCTACCTATTTGCTACCTAACGTGAAATATTTGCTACATGCGTATTTTTCAAAATATATCACTTTTAAAGGTGATTAACCATTCTGACGTCAGCTTGGCCGGTCACTCATCCCGTATGTACAAACTTCTGCGAATTATCGAAATGTTTTTTCACTATTAATTGCTACCTAATTGCTTTACTGTTTTAATTAAAGCTCTATATTCATGTCAGTGTAAGTAATATTTAAAGTTTTAAGTGTTTTTAGTACCTAGGTATACTTTTCATTTAGCGCCTTAATATACGTAATAATCATGCAATGTAAACATCTATGCATCATTTGCTATTTCCATATGGTAGGCGTTCAAGGTTTCGTAAACTGTTTTTGTTAATAACTATTTATCCTTAAAGGCTACGGAATCCAGACTGCTAGGTTATTAGCTAGCAATTAGGTAGCAATTAATAGTGAAAAAACATTTCGATAATTCGCAGAAGTTTGTACATACGGGATGAGTGACCAGCTAAGCTGACGTCAGAATGGCCTGTCACCCTTAAAAGTGATATATTTTGAAAAATACGCAGGTAGCAAATATTTCACGTTAGGTAGCAAATAGTAGCAAATAGGTAGCAATTTTATAAATCTACATCAACGTTAAATATGAGTAGTGGCCAGCCATTCTGACGCACACTAAGAATGAGTGATTTGAATATCAAAGATAATGATTGCCAGTGAATGATATATATCCATTAAAAAATTATTATCCATTAAGAAATATTTTAATAACCTGTATTTTAATCAACAAAGAATTATTAAATAAAAAAAAAGTTTTTCGTATCTCCTGCTAAGAATTTAAATAAATAAATAATAATGACAAACTCGTACACAGTCGGTATAATCTGTGGAAAGCAGTTTTATTGTAATTACTATAATTGTAAATTAGTGTAATTTACTCAGTTAATTTGCACTGTTTTTTTTTTTGTGGAAATCAATGTACAATATTATAATGTGTTATAAACTAGTGTCTTTAATCGATTGCAGTGTGTAATTGTTCTGGAATATTGTTATTTGTGACCGAGGGATGTTTGTTTACCATTTGTGCCAAGTTTATTTGAATGGAGCATAGGTAGTTTGTTCTAACCGAATATCAAAATTATAATATATATGGCAGTAACTTGTAATAATTTAGGTCACAGAGGCAACAAATCTGTATTTTGGCCCTTGGTTTTTGTATAGGTTGCAATATTCACTTATCCTTCATGTAAACAAAAAATAATTACATATTTTCTTTAAGGCAAGCATGTCCCAGGTACAGTTTGGTAGAATCCAGAATATTGCTTTAAGAATAGTGACAATAGAGGTCCCTAATCTAAGCTTTTTAAAAATTACTTATTTCGATTCTATTAGTTAACTGTGTAGAATTTAGAGTTCAGGTTACGGTTTTCAGTTATAAGACACATGAATACATATAATAAAACAGTAAAATCAAATAAAAATTGGGGGCGATGTTAAATTAGTATTGGAACACTTTTCAATGATTTTAAAACTTTTTGTCTGTCTGTTTGTCCCTTTGTCCAGGCTAATCTCCAAAGATACTGGACGGATTCAAATGAAACTTTGTGGTGTATAGATACTAAGTCTGGCCAACATTTAGGCTACTTTTAACTGCGGGAAAATCACTCATCACAAGGGAATCTCTACATTTAATTTAATTTTCCTATCCAAATAGTCCGTATCTATCAAACCTTTGACACATTATTTCATTGTGAGGAAATACGAAGTTTGCCGGGTCAGCTAGTTCATAATAAAGCAAGATAAATAATTATAAGCCAAATAAAAAAAATGTTCAGACAGAAAGAGGGAGTTTATAAAGCTTTAAATAATATGTAAGAACTGTAATAATTTATCAACTGAACAATAATGTGTAAGTATTTGTAATGGATGATGGTTTATGAAGTATATGAAGCATAAAGCGGCACCACGTAGCATGTTACATTTTATGTTAGTCAGACTTACAATTCCATATCATTGACATACTTTTGGAAACCCCGTTTTTCCGTTGTTGCGTTTATTTCTCCTGAAAGATCGATTTTCACATGTTCCGACATTTTTGTTTATGCAAGAAATTTATAAAAAACAATATTTTGATGATTTATGTTCGTTTTACTTCATAATATTTATACATTCTCTTGCGTTGATCAACAAATGACAGAATTTGGTTCATTTTAGGGGTGGACGATATACATCGATGTTTTATAAACACTCGATGTATTTTATCAATACATCGATACAATCCGATGTATTTTTAGTTATTCAACATCGAGTATAAGTCGATGTTTTTTTTACAATACATCGAATCGAAGAAGCAGATTAAAAAACATGTAATAGGTTGGGGAAAAAGTCTTTTCGCATTATAGTATGTATGAACTTGTAATAAAATCTCTTTGGCTGTAGTATTTGTATCTGGCTGGTTTTGGTATCATTGAAAGTTAAAATTTTAAAGAACATAATTCTAAATTCAAATTAGGCAAATGTGTGATTTTCATTTGTTTTTCGTACTGTCAAGATGAGTGAATCTAATGAAGAAATTCGATACATTTTAAAATTTTACTACAAAAAAGGTAAAAATGCAACGCAAGCAGCGAAAAAAAATTGCGATGTTTATGGACCTAGTGCAGTGTCTGTGAGAGTAGCACAAATTTGGTTTAAGCGTTTTCTCCGGATTGAAAACGCTTAAACCAAATTTGTGCTACTAAAAAAAAAAAACTATTTTGATGTCATAGATGCACCTCGCTCTGGTCGCCCTATTACGGATAAAATGGATGCCATTTTTGTAAAAGTGGAGCAAGATCGACGTAGCTGAAGAACTGAGAATTGATCACAAAACAGTTTTGGCGCATTTGAAAAAAGCTGGGTACAAAAAAAAGCTCGATATTTGGGTACCTCACGAGCTCACTGAAAGAAACCTAATGAACCGTGTACTCATTTGTGATTCTTTATTACGACGTTATGAAACCGAATCATTTTTGAAGAAGCTGATAACTGGTGATGAAAAGTGGATCACGTACGACAAGAACGGTCGGGACAAAAAAGGTCGTGGTCAAAGGCCGGTCAGGCTTCACAGACTGTGGCGAAACCCGGGTTAACTCGCAATAAGGTGATGTTGTGTGTGGTGGGATTGGAAGGGCATTATTAATTATGAGCTATTACCACCAGGCAGGACTATCGATTCTGAACTCTACTGCGAACAACTGATGAGATTAAAGCAAGAAGTTTAGAGAAAACGGCCGGAATGGATCAACAGAAGGGGTGCGGTGTTTCATCATGATAACGCTAGACCTCACACATCTATAGCCACTCAGCAAAAAATAAGAGAGTTTGGCTGGGAGGTGTTAATGCATCCGCCGTATAGTCCTGACCTTGCACCTTCGGATTTCCACCTGTTTCGGTCTCTTCAGAATTCTTTATGCAATGTTAGGTTAACATCACGAGAGGACTGCCTAATCCACTTGTCGCGGTATTTTGATGAGAAGTCCCAAAATTTTTATAGCAATGGGATCATGTTTCTACCTACAAGATGGCAAAAGGTTATCGAACAAAATGGTACATACATACTTTAGTTAAATTTAAATAAAATAAAACATGTATTGTTTTGAATTATCTTAAAAAATGGGAAAAAAAAATTCCCCAACCTAATATAAGCCGTGAACTGAGTGATTCTATTAACTAAAAACAATTCAGTAATAATGAATACCTAACTAATAAAAATTGGTTAGGTAAGGTATTCATTATTGCATTATTTTTTTATTGCATTATTTTTTACTGGTGGTAGAGCTCCAGTGACGGAGCTCGCGGGCGTAGGCACCACCGCATTACCTGATTTACTTGCCGCTAAATGGTAGTGTTCAGCACTATCGTGTTCCGGTCAGGTGGTAATGTACGGCCCTGTAATTTCCGGCACAGAGGCATAACACCTTAGGCCTCAGGAGTGGTAACGCATTTGCATTTTGACCTTGGTCTTTGTGTGGGTGTCTATAGGCTGCAGTCATCACTTAACATCAATGTGAACTGCATGCTTGTTTGCCACTTCAATTACATAAAAAAAAAAAAAAAAAAAAAAAAAAAAATCTGCTTCTTGGATTCTATGTATCAAATAAAAACATCGATAATACGTACTCGATATTAAACGACTAAAAATACATACACTATTGGTTAGCTATGTAGTTATTGGAAGGTTTTTTTAGTAAATAGAATCACTCAGTTCACGGTTTATTAATGTTTTTTTTTTCTTTTACTAAGTTTTCACGCTTCTCTCATCAACTGGCATACGGGCGGACAAAACGAATGGGTACCACAGAACATGTTACTGCTCTGGCGAAAGCAAATATTTTAGATCCTCGATTAAAAAAAAATGCACTTTAATGATGCAATAGCTTGTAGCAATGCAGAAACAGATTAAAATGGGAAAAGATTGGGAAAACTTTTGTTTCTCCAAAGTAACGAAATTGGAGTAATGGAATATTTAAACATAATTTTGTTGTAATTTTTTTCACCACCAAATTGTTTTTTTTTTTAACTTGGTTTACGGCCATGGATTTAAGTCCAAGCCAATTTTCATTCAATCAATCAATTCTTCATTTCTTATAATGAATATCCCTATGGAAGATGACATTGATTGAATGTTTCCATATGGAATAATAATATGATGAGATGAGTCTAGTAAAGTGATGGGGACTTTACTAGTTTTTACGAAGTTTTGGAAGCAACATGAAAAATCACTTTTCACTTCTTAATAAGTATCACTTTTCTACACTCGTGAACTAATCGAATGTTTTATGATAAAAATTCCACCATTTTTATACATAAAAAACGACTGTACACAAGTTTTGTAAATAATATCACGCTGCGACACGGCTCTTTCCCACGTTCCCGCCACAACCCACAAAATTGTTATCAGCTTATAAAATGTAAGGTTTGGTTCATCATTTCAGCCAAAAGACGTCCACTGAACAAAGGCCTCTCCCAAAGAATGCCACAACGAACATCTGTATACAGCGATTGCCCACGACCTTTACCAGGTCGTCGGTCCACCGGTCTTCCGGTACGCGGTCGCTATTCCAGAACTCTTCTGCCCCAACGGCCGTCAGTTCTGCGAGCTATGTGCCCCGCCCACTGCCACTTCACTTTCGCTATTCGGTGGGCTATCTCGGTTACTTTGGTTCTCAAGCGGATCTCCTCATTTCTGATTCGATCTCGCTCCGAGAAACTCCGAGCATAGCCCTCTCCATTGCTCTCTGAGTGACCTTGAGCCTTCTTATGGGCCCATAGTGAGCGTCCACGTAAGGTAAAGTAAGGTTTGGTTGCATCAAAACATTTGTTAAAGTTATTGTTAATGCAATTTTTTACATCCTTTTCTACGTTTAACAAATTTGTTAAGGTTAGAGAAAGACGTCAAATTTTATTTTCTTAATTACAAAAAAAATAAAATAACCATGACAATTTTGTTTGGTGCAACCGAACCTTAGTGTAATAAACCTTTTTTTTTAAATAAAGTTCCTGTTTTTTATTTTGAAATTACATACCTATATTAAGTATATCATACTAATTATCATAAAAAAACAATCGATGTATGAAAAACATCGATGTATTTTCTGAAATATCGATATTACATCGATGCAACTTTGCGATGCATTACATCGAAAAAAACATCGATATATTTTTTCAATGTCCATCCCTAGTTCATTTCACTTCAAACTTCAACTTCACTCGTGACAGTGACAGGTAACAGATAACGTCACTTACAGATAATGCAGAAAAACGTGAAAAAAATACAAAGAAAGGAGAATAGTCCAAAACCCTTATCCCCCGCCCGGTGGGCCTCTTAACTTCGCGTAGCAGGGCACATGGTACAGCCAGATGAACCGGCGGCGCGGCGCCTCGATGCCGGTTCATATTACTACTGCAAAATCTACATCTCTCTGCAGGTAAAAAAATATGAATGAGATCAGTGAGATTTATCCGCATTGCCCATGGCGCTGGCGTTTGCCTTTTTAATATTTAGAATCAAGATAAGAAATGCTGTCTTCGCTGGAGATTCTGTCTACGGTCTACATATTTTTGTGTGCAGAGTGCAGATCGTCGATAGATTACACATTACATTACACCCGTGTCTAATTAGTAATCACATTTTTTATTTTTTTTGTCCTAGTCGTGTCCAAAGTGTATCGTTGTCGTACCTCGTACCTCTAACGCTATGAAGCGGAAGTCATGCTTGTCTATGGCTAGAAGAACGAATGAAAAGGAGGAAATGTATTTTTTGCGTCATGTCATGGCTGGTGAAGCTTGATCTTGATTACTTTTCTTGTAAAAGAAAGCTAAGTTTTCTTTTAAAATCGTGATTACCGTCATATTCGACTTTTATTTACATATTGAGGCCGTGCGTTCATGATGTTTCGGTGAAGAACTTGGATGTGCAGTGAATTATCAATGATTCGTGTTTAGATGTAAGATTTTAGAACTAACAAAATGAACGACGGCGACTGGATTTGCAGTGACTCTAATTGCGGTAACATTAATTTCGCGCGTCGCGTATCTTGTTATCGTTGTAATAAGGAGCGGCCTGATGCCGGAAAGCCTTTCAAAAAGAAGCTGGGAACTGAAATAGGCAAATCTGCGGCAGAAAAGTCTCGTGGCTTGTTCAATGCGGATGATTGGCAGTGCAATAAATGCGCGAACGTCAACTGGGCCCGGCGGCAGACATGCAATGTTTGCAATGCGCCAAAGTTTGGAGAAGTATGTGTTTTTGTTATTATAGTACTACTATGTAATAGTGAAATGTACAGTATTTGTCATGAGTGATTGGTTTTAGGTGGAAGCACGCACTGGGTACGGCGGTGGATACAATGAGCGCGGTGTGGTCGAGTACCGGCGGCGAGAACCGTCTTCCGACGACGAGTACGACGAATTCGGAAGGAAGAAACGTAAAACCAAGAATCCAGAAACACAAGAGAAGGTATGGGTCATATTTTCATTATGATTTTCAAAGAACTTCATTGTTATCCTCCCAAATTATGATTTACTTACCAATAAAAATATAGTTCTTCAGTTAAAATGGCTCTACAGTACCTTCGCTTGCTTTTTCCAAACTAAATAATCCGACAGATAATGGAATTTGAAGCTAAGAAGACTTGATGTTAAGTTATACGTAAATTTTTGAAGCACATAATTACTAAAGTGGAGATAATTTTTCCTGCCTTCAGGTTGGCATCACTGAAGGACCTGTAAACAAAAAATTGCCACCGTCAATGCTGCAGAAGGAATTTAAGACGGACCATGCAATGCTCGGGCCCCCTTCGAAACAACTGCCAACATACAGAGAAACTGAAAAAATTAGTGGCAGCCTAAGTGATGGTTCAGTTTGCGATCTACCGCCTTTAAATAAAATGGCATTTAGGAGGCATCAACTTCAAACAAATTTCCATAGGCACGATTTAGAGGTGCCGAATCATAAAACATACTATACTCCACCACGTAAACGAACCTCTAGTGCAGGGGATAAAGATCATACAGGATCATCTGGTTATGAAACTAGTTCTAAAAGAGGCCAAAATGATTCCTTTGAAATGCGACTAACAAAAATGTATAACCCAGTTATGGAAAATATGGTTTCTTCAACAAACAATGATGTTCTTTATAAATTTTCATCTCTCAGATCTGGAGATTTTGAAGTGAAATACACAATTGAAGAAAGAGTTAGAACTGCTGCATATGCTATTGTGTACAATAATTGTAAGATTAGTACAGCAAAGTTTGAACAAATGTATGATAAACCAGCGCCAGATTTCAAGACAATTTTTGCTTGGAGACAAAAACTTTTGTCTACTGGATGTTTGATTGACATGCACCAAGTGGTTAAACCTAGTGCTGAAAAATGTTCTGGTCCAAACATCCCATTATATGAGACCTCTACTGTGACTAAAAAAGTTGTCAAGAGGCTACCAAATCCTGATGAGATTCCCATTTCTTCTGACAGTGAAGATGAATGTAATAAGACCCTGCAGGTAACACCAAAAGCCAGTTTTCAGCAAAGAAACGGCAGCACTGAAACCTTACTCATTGGTGGAAATGATTCAGATGTACATATGGTGACTGAATCTCTTAGTACAATGGATGATAGAGGTTCTCAGGGAAGAAGTCATTCAGCATCAACTCATCATAGGACTAGGTCTAGTTCACGGGACAGCCAAGATTCAAACTATCCTGAATCTGACTCCGTACAAATAGTGCTTCCTAAGCCAACAGTGGCTAGGAATACATCATTGAATATATCTAATAAGAAGCAGTCTACGCAGGATTCCAATTCAGATTCAATCTCATATAACAGTGAAGATGAAGACTTCTTGTCCAGAGTTTTTGGTGAAGGCAGAAAGAAAAGGAAACGCAAGATGAAGAGATGCCCATCTGGTGCAAAAGTCAATAATTATGTGCCCAATGAAATACCTCCTTTCCAGGGATATAGCACTATGAAGCCAGCTGAACTTTCACCTTTAACAACTGGAAATATTTACACAAATAACTTACATAATATGCAAGTAAGACAACGCAATCATGTTAATGAGGAAAATGATGGTTATTCTGGTGAATATGTGCCCACAAAAATGGGGACTATGCAAGCAAAGAAGAACTACCAGGATTTCAAAAACAATGTACGAAAAAAAGGATTCTGGGCTAAAGGAAATGGTAAATGTTTTTCTCAGCAAAAAAAGACTGCTACGGTAGTAAACACTGAAGGGAATTATCCTCAAAAACCAATTCTGGTTACCTCTGAAATCAAACCAATAAGGACTCCTGATTACATACCTATACAGCAACCAGTACAGAAGAAAATCAATGATGATTTCACTCAAGATACATTTGACAATATTAATTCTGAGCTTCATTTCACACCATTTGATAAAATCAATAAAACATCAAATTCATGCCCAACTAATATTGTAAAAACACCTGAAAGTTGTTCAAAAATATTTGATGTTGTTCAATCAAATTCAGTGAAAAATCGAAGTATATTGGATATCTTTAGCACAAATGGTGAAACGGAAGAACAGGTAGAAAAAAACTCTAAAAATGAAAAATATGATAGTGTTCAAAAAATGTACGAAGCTGAGTGGGATGAAGATGATTATGCTCTCTATAAGAATGACTCTAATGACGAACCACCCTTAAAAGATCGTACCCCATCTCCTCCTTGTATTGGAGCAGTAAGGACTCAGAGTCCAATGTCCAATATGTTGTATACAAATGACAGTAACGATTTTCATCAAAAACCGTCCCCAAAAAAGATAACTACGGATGTTAGGGGCAGACGTGACAAGTTATTAGATATACTGAGCGATTTTAAAAGTGATAGTGAGAAACATGATAATCAATTACTTTTGCAGTGCACACAACAACAAAAGCAAACTGTAATGCCACATGTATTTGATGCTTTGAAAAATGATGAGTACCCAAACCCAAATTCAGAGATGATTACACAAACAAATGCATTAATTGATTTGCCATCATTTGCACAGAATCAAAATGCAATGCCAAAAGTGTCAGAGCCTAGAAATATTGATTTTCAACAATTTACGCCTTTTAATTCAAATACAGCAAACAGTTTCCCAAAAGATAATGAAAGGCATATTAGTGAAAAGGTTTCACCATTTACACAAAAACAAACTAAATCACAGATAGCTGAGTCTTCAAAAGGTGATTATAAGCAGTACACACATGCACACCCGAATAGTGTAGCAGATTTTCAAAAGGATATTGATAAAAATATGAATGAATTTACTTCTCAATTTGTACAAAAGCAATCTTCAGTTCCTCTTATATCAGCACCGCATACTGGTAATAATACAAACACCCGATTAGAACCTATTCCAGTAGAGCTTTCAAATGAAATAATATTTTTGTCTGAAACACCAACTACTGTATCTTCAAATAATACTAGTTCTAAAATAATAAGTCCATCAAAACGTGTCCAAGTATTGGAATCTATAACAATTACAGATACCCAATATAATTGCAAGAACCAACAACAGGCTGTTAATGATGTTGACCATGACATAACTGATGAGTCTAATGATTCTAATTCTAACATATCTTCTCATACAGAAAATAAACCTAATGAATCTCAAAACATTGCTCAGTTGGATTTATCCAATTTATTATCTGGCATAAATACTAATACACTACTTTTAGCATTACAAAATTTGCAAAAGCTAAATAATTCTCAAGTAGATGGAACACAAAGTCAAGAGTCTACGCAAGAAAGCATTAGTTCTGATCATGAACATCAATCAATGGAAACTATCAATTTAACCAATGATGAAGAATGGGAGAAAGAAACTAATAAAGAAGGTAGTATCGAGAGGCAGTTAGAGAAAATGGATGGGAACACTGGTGATACGCCTTTTCTAAGCGACATATTTGATCCTGGCCCAGTGATTGTGCCCCCAAATGTAATTAAAACACTGAACATAAACCTTAAAAAGCCAGATGACAATTCCGAAAATCAATCTCATTTAAATGAAAATGTGCCTGTGATAGGGAATTTTAAAAGTTTCGCGTTGCCGAAACCTATATTATTAAATAGACTTAAATTAACCGTCAAACCCACTGAGAGAAATGTAAAAAAAGCTGATGGCAAACAAGTAAATCGAAAGAAAAAGGTTTGTGTATTCCAATGTATTTTATTTTGTGTAAAATTTTTATGTGCACTTGTTATATGAAGCGCTTTGTTCCAGACTAAAGCATCAGGTTCCAACCAAGATGAGGGTGGTGATGATGACGAGGAGGAAGAATCTGGTGATGAAGCAGATTTGTCTAAGTATGACCTATGGGGCAGTGATGACGAACAGGGAAATTCTTCCAAAATGGGTTAGCACTGTACAATTGCATGCATTAAACTACTATTATCTAAATGCAAGGATAGAATTGTCTTTATTTACTGAATTTCTTGATTTACCTACAGTTAAAGTTAGTTATTGTTGCTATTATTTCTAAATATTTTTTTTTTTTCAGAAAATACAGATAGGAACAAAGATGGAGAGAGTTCAAAAGAAGCTCCAGAACAAGTGGAGAAAAATGGACAAAGCGTTTCGCCAGAAAATAAAAGCAGTAAAAGAAGGTTGGTTTTTAACATGTATCTTTGTTTATTGTGTTCTTCATAATCTGGCTATAGGATTGAGTACTTTTTTTATGTCAAAAGGTTTATGGATAAGCAAACGGGTCGGGATGGAAAGTGGTCACCGTCGCCTATGAACATTTGCAACATATGGGGAGTTGTTAACGTGCTGCCAGCCCTGACGGACTATTGAAACAATTTCTGAAGAATCTTTTGTAGCCCTGGGGTAACACCTCAGAGGAAAGTTCGTTCCACGATTCGCACGTTCAGGGCAGAAACGAGCGCGAAAATAGTACCATTGAGCATTGCTACATATCCAGTTGGTGTGGGTAAAACTTCTCTTTGGCGGATGGTGCGATGTAGGAAAAACTATTATACTATTACTTGATTTGAAATTTTTGTGTCAATCAATTTATAATATTACTACTTTCAGATCAAGAAGTTCTTCATCGTCATCCAGTTCATCGTCCAGTTCTAGCTCTAGTCATAGCTCAACGCAGGCACCGAAAAATAAGTATGTTATTAAATTTATGCAATTTCATTTCCTTACTTTACGAGATATCTAAGCTAAGACGCGGTGCGTCAAATATACATACATACATCCTGCTGATATTTATCACTTTTATATACCATGTGATTGGTTTGTTTCAACATTTTAAGGGATCATGTTAGACATCGTTATGAATAACTTTAATATGAGTCCAACTCTAAAAGAGCAACAAGAAAAAAAAAAAATTGTGGCACGAATTGCAGCCTAAATTTTTGTTGTAAATAATTCTGAGGTGGGCTTCGGACTATTTTGGCCCTACCTCTTGTAAAATAACTGTGATGCTAGCACTAATGTCTTGTGAAACATAGTGATAGTGACATTAGAGTTAGTATACATATTACAATAAAATATATTCATTGCAGATTCGATGATTTCAACCTGACCAGCGAGCGGGAGTCCCAGCACGGATCGCCGCGCGGTCGCAAGTCGCGGTCCCGATCACGATCACGGTCTCCGCGGGCGCGCGCAATTCCTGCCAGACGCAAGTCACGAGATGCACGCTCTTCTGGCGAGTCCAGGTACATATATCTATACCAAAGAAGCCTTGTGTTATTTTCACATGACACTGCACTATTCGAATCCCTTAGTCGTAAAAGCTGTGCTTAGCCTCTATTTAGAAACATTTGATCCCTATGACAAGATAACTGAAAACCCCCCTTGCTAAACCATACTGCCCTTCCCCGTCTAGGTATCTTGTTTTTCCTGGTCCAATGTCTGCTACACCTACCCGGACGACGTCCTAATACGAGGACGTCCTTGATCCCATAACATTAGGTACACGTCATCTACACTTGCGAGTTTTAAACTGGAATCACGGAATGAAAAGGGTTGTTCAATCAAATCATTTTTATCAATTTTCATGCAATAACATTTTAGAAGGTATACAAGTATATCACTTGAAAGGTAATTTTATTGGTTTTCAAATGCTAAGTTAAGAAATAATTTTTTATTTCCTTTTTAAATATTAGGAATTAGAACAACAGGTCGAAATAGTGAACATCCAAAAGAATTGAATAAAATGAATAGATATTAAAATTTAATTATTTTTTTAAAAAGTAAATGATTATTATGATGTCAAAAGAGGTTGAAAGCTAATAAAATTTAAATTATTTTTTTTATGGAACGTTTTAAACAACTTCAGTTTATGTGATTCCAGTTTAAAGTTCGCAAGTGTAATTATTGTCACATAAGGTCAAAAATTCTAGTTCAATTTACTCACAGATATGTATATTATTTATTTTATTTACTCTAAAAATGTTGTTTTTTTTCCCAGAGGCCGTGAATCTTCGCGGGATAAGGAATGGTCGCGTGACCGAGAGAGGCGCGACCGGTCGCGAGGCAGCCGCGAGCGCAAGGAGCGACGGTACAGTCGCGAAGGCTCCGGCAACCACTACGGCGGTCGCGGTAGACATCGCTAATCAAATAATATTACTATAGGTATATCCTTCAACTTGAGAGTTAGAGTGAGCTCTCACGAGTCTAGATTACATTGGATGTGTGTCGAGGATTATGAGGATACTTAGGACGAGTTTGTTACTCGAAATCGACGAGTGTGACATCAGCTGATGAAGCAATTGCTAGTTCATTTAGATGGAACTTGAAATAGTGTTTTAAAAGGAACATGATCTTGTTCATTTGAGTTCATATATTTACATGCCTTTGTGAATGTTGTAAAATTTGCTTGAATTTTCTAAAATTGAACTCAGACTATTGATTTGACGATTTCGAGCATGTTGTCAATCTTTGAACTCGTTCTAAGAACACTGTTATATTCGGTCTACTTTTATTTTCTATCCCGTATGTGTACAGTCAGGGCACTTTCTGCTTGTCCAAAATCAAACAAATGTAGCCTTTCTTATTGATCATATAAGGTTCCCATATGGTCAAGCGGCCAGTTCTCTGATAAAACTAGATTTTATTGTGATTCAGTTTAGAAACTGACAATATTTTGTTTCATTTGCTTATATAACGGCGTAGAAGCGAGGCAAAGCGATTGACTTTAGGTTCGCACTAAAAGGTCGCTCTATCTGCAAATCAACAAATCTATGATGACAATATCCAAATGCAGATCTAAACTGAAATGTTAATGTTTGTCTGATATTTTTTTATATGGATTGATCTGCGGTATCTCCTAGTGATTTAGAAAACACACCAGATTGAATGCAACTAACGATATTCTGAATGTAACTTTGCTAATAGGGAATCGGACAACTTTAGAGAATGTGTCTAAAATTATTCTTTATACGTTTATTTAACCATAAAAAATATTAATTTTATTATTTAAACTTATTAAAGTACCAGAAACTACACATACATTTTATAATTTCAAAAATGCCGCGTAAACGGTGCCGAATGGCTCTGAACAATGTGACGTCAACTCTTTGCAATCAAAGTGAATCTTTTAATTCCATACGACTAACCAAGTGCGAATATTTTTTTTTTTAATTTCGTATAACTTATTTTTCGTGTAAATAACGTCGCAAATATCCAAAAAAGAGCCAATAAATCAAAGTATCACCTGTGTTAAATATTTGTTGTACAAACATATGACGTCACGTCCTGTGATTGATGTTTCGTTCAACATGGAGCACAGATAAAAAATATTAAAATTATAACATTTTATTTTGCAAGTTAAAAATATAAATCATAAATATTTCACGAAAAAATTTAATGAGTCATCGTATTATTTCACAAACATTAATTCTAATCATAGTTTACATTTATTTTCGATAGCTGTCCGATTGCCTATTATGAGGTCTGGAAAAAAAATTTGTTCTGACAAATATTTTATGCTTACTGATTCAGTTTTTACATTTGGATGTTTTAACAGTATGCCAGGAGTGTGTGTGAGGCGCCCGCTACCCATATGTGCGTATGAAATGCTGAACGTATCATTAGCCGCTTGTTAGGGTTGTCAAATAAAATAACAACTATTTAATAAACTTCGAATATGAAAAAAAAAATCTAAAAGTTGTGATTTTGTAGTTAATGTTTGCATTGAATGATTCCAAACTTAATATTGTTGACTGGATGCGACACTTTGTTTAACATATAAAACGTGTCCACGGTAAATTTAGTGGAGGAAAATATTATATAAATTCCACTTACAGACACAGACTAGATAAAAACATGTTATTTAACAATACCTAAAATTTTGTCGTTGGCAAAATGCACACAGTTGTTTGATGAAAAGAGAAAAAGAATCACGATTGTAAAATAAAATATTACGTTTGAATTTTGTACGTAGTTTTGGCATATTTAATTTTAAAAAGTTACTACAATTACTCTTAGGCAACTACTTCAAATATTTGCAGATACTTTATAAAAATCAGTAAATTGGTGGATAATTTAGTAATTTTTTTTTTTTTATTTAATGGGCTTGGCAAACAAGCATGCAGTTCACATTGATGTTAAGTGATGACTGCAGCCTATAGACACCCACATGAAGACCAAGGTCAAAATGCAGATGCGTTACCACTCCTGAGGCCTAAGGTGTTATGCCTCTGTGCCGGAAATTACAGGGCCGTACATTACCACCTGACCGGAACACGATAGTGCTGAACACTACCATTTAGCGGCAAGTATATTAGGTAATGCGGTGGTGCCTACGCCCGCGAGCTCCGTCACTGAAGCTCTACCACCAGTAAAAAGTATATATAGTAATATTGTATATTTGTAATAATAACATTTACACTAACAGTGTAAAATAGGCTGAACAAAGGGGCTCGCCGAGTTAATATTTAGGTAAAACCTATTTTTTTTGGCAGTACTCCTTGTCATCTCTTAAATAGTGTACAGTATCCAAAAAGAAATATCGCACATCGACCCTAAGAAGGAGACTTCGGGTCTGTAGAGCGTTATCTTTTTTGCAGCTTACCTGTGACGTTTGTCGACCATTTTGATCAAATTTTGACCAATACCGCACTATCAGTGCTTACGACTTACGCTTAGACAGTGTGCAACAGAGATAACGCTCTACGAACTCGAAATTAACAGACTGTCTCTTTCGTAGGCTCGATGTGCATTATTTCATGTTGCGTAGGTACTGTATTTAGTGTTCTTAAAATTCTTGTTTACTGGTAACAAGAATTTAAAGACATTTTTATAAATGTATAATAGCTGTTTATAATACAAATCTAGTTTTCGTTATTATCGTAACTGCTTAAGCTTCTGAGCATAATACATATTTTTCATGATCAGGTAATCCTGCTGATAATCTGTTACTGTAAAATAGTTGATAATTACACTTCCAATGCATTTAATACTTTCGAATGTAAAAGCGTATACGACAGACATCTTGCTTTGCTATGTGCTATTATTTTAATATGTGATATACTTTGTGGTGTAAATATTAGATGTGTTTATTGAATGGCAGGCTGGTTAGGTAGGTAGTGTAAGTATTATAAGAAAATTATTTCCTTTCAAACTGACTAAAAGACGATTTTGTTGGTTCTTTAGTGTTTATGTTTAACTATTTTCTTTGTAAGGAAGTAACTGTATGGTAATAGATTTACCAATAAATCAAATTAATATAAATGACATGTCATTTTATTGTTTTTTATTAATTTATACATATATTAATAGCAGGTACATTATATTGAACTTTACAAATATAAGCCAAACAGATCACCATGTTGTTGAAGATCCTTGAAAAACCTCTTCACTTCGCTGGTCGATCTGAAAAATAGACACCCACTTAAAGACCACCCTTGAGACCTTAGTTGTTATATCTCTGTGAAAAGTTGTTACGGGGCCATATATTTAATTATACATAATGTTTTTATATAAACTATGCTATGCGTCAAGCCGCAATGGACCCGATTGGGTCCGAGAACAATAAGAAATCAATTGTCATATTTTTCTCGTGCCCTGAGGGATTAGATGTTCATGTTATGGCCCTAATCTAAGCCCTATTTCCTATGTTTAAAACTTTTAGTTTCAAAAACACTTGCAAGTTTTATACAAATAATTGAAAGTTGCAAAATTATATTTTTTAAAATTAATAGCTGTAAATAATATTTTTAAAGCTATTAATATAAAAAAATTAGGTATGTAATTTGATTTTAAAAAATCATTCAGTAAACAGATAGGTGAAGGTCGATCTAGATTCGGATCCCGTACTATAGCTAGCTAATTTGGCTAAGGGGGAAAGTTTCTCTGAAGTTAGCAAAATTTTATGGCCCCGTCGTAATAATAGGCTGCAGTCATCACTTAACATCAGTGTGAGCTGCATGCTTGTTTTTCACTATCATTTCTTTAAAAAAAGTTATATTATCATATACTCACCATTTTCCAAACAACGGCACTCCTAAAAAAATAAAAATGGTTTAATATAAGTACGTGTATTTATTATCCAATAAAGTTTAATCTATATATCAATTGCTGTTTGTTAGTCTCGCTAAAACTCGAGAACGGCTTTGAAACGCTGAAATTTTGGTTTTGAATGATTTTTGGAAGTCCAGGAAAGGTTTAAAAGGTGAGAAAAGTTCGAATAATTGCCGGGAAAACCCTAAAAACAGCCCTTTTCTTTTTCACGATCAAAGTCTGTCGAATCCGCTAGTTAAATATAAAAATATTACTTACAGGGCCAGCAACTGGCTTTTGCGGAGTACGAATTGGCTCGCTTTTCTTCGCCGGTGGTTTTGGAGTGCAACTTGCATCTACTGCTCCGTCTGTATATACATAAAAAATATACAGCATGATAAAAAATCATGAAACTGGCAAACGAGTGTACATTTATGTCATAGTTTTGATAAGTAAATCCTGTTATCCGAGCCTAACTGCCTCACTAGTCTAGTGGTAGTAAACCACTACTGAGATGCTGCGCTTTCAGATTTAAACTGGGTGGGTGATTTTTGGATTTATGGGAAGATTCCCAGTACTATCGAACTTTGGTTGCCCGGTCATATTAATAGGCTCGCCATCTCCCTATGGAATAAAACTTAACGAATCGTATTTGCAGGTACCTACTTAAGAATTTGCTTCTGCCTTCCTTTTCGGTGAAGGCAGGTTGAAAGTCACGCTACGTAGTATTTCCTACCTTAAAAAATCAGTTCATTTTTGTTTGTCTTTCTTTAAAAGTAGGTAACTAGAGTAAAGTATCTAAATATTCAAGCTAGGTAGATTATATTTTATCTAGTAATAGTGTGTTAATACCTAGTAACTTAATATTTAATAAGTGGTCATACCTGGACCGACGTTGGCATTTTCTACGGTATTCACTTTATACATCTGAAAATATAAATCGGTCAAAATTAGGTTACAATTGTTTTTTTTTAATTTCAGCGAGTAGCTGCCAAAGTGTTTATCTACAATCTGTGTTTCTTCTGTATTTATTACCTACTACTCCCTTCATACACGTACCGACCTCGAAGACTCTTGATCTTCAGATAATATCTGACCTCGGTATTTGTCAAGGAAGGCAGGTCAGCTTTGGTCTCTTTCGGCTCGTGTTACCTTCTTATTTACTTTCGTTTGTCAGATTGACTTTAGAAGTACCTAACTATGTGTATTCGGTATACCAAATGGTGTTTTCGCGTCGCCGCAATATTGACAACTAGGCCTAACCCTTCCGTTATCACTAGTCTATCAAGCAGAGGATAGTGGTAAAACTTCTGGTCCCCAGTAGTGCTTACAGCTTGATGAAGTGTCTTACGCGTGATATGCGCTGCGCTACCGGGTGTCATTACCATATGCGAGCAATAGTAGGTAGAACCCAGTGGCGTCGGCTGTCAACGATCTTTGAGTGGGAGTTTGGCTTTAGGGGAGGGCAAGTTGGCTTTAGAGGACAGACAGGTTGGTAAATGTATCGCCACCTCCTAGCGAAGCCAATACTAGTCCCATACATGAAATTAAATTTATACCCTTCCATCATTTCCAGCAGCCAATTCAGAGGACAGTGGTTAAACTTTTGGTCCTTACAGCTTGACGAACTGAGCGACGCGCTGCACTGGCGTCATTACATAATGGTTTAGGTACTAATGCTTAGTACCCATGGATATTGTTCGGTGACCATCTATAGGGGGCAGTTTGACTCTAGGAGGGGAGACAACAAGTTGGTATATGTATGGCATATTTTTAACCGGACAGTTAGGTTAGACAGTCCGAGTTTGTCAGGACCGGGATATCTGGCGCTCTACACTCTCTGCCTACCCTGGCTTGGCGTGAAGATACATACATACTTATTTTTAACCTTAAAGAGGGTCACCTCCAGGTTGAGCCTATGCTAGTACAAAAAATGAAAAGAAGTCTGTACCCTTCCATCATCTCCAGCAGCCAGTCCAGAGGACAAAGGTAACACTTCAGGTCCCCACTGCTTGACAAAGTGTCCTGTGCGAGCGACGCGCTGCGCTGGCGTCGTCACCGTGTGCGATCCGCCGCAGTATCGGTTGCATAGGTGCTTGTCTGTTTCAGACCTAAACGCCAAATAAATTTTATATCATTCTATGTATCTTCTGGAAAGATTAGGTCGTAGGTATTTATTTATTCAGAGATGACATCCATGTCTGACGAGTAGGGGTTGAATTAGGTTTGGTAGGCAGGTACACATCAGGCCATAGAGCAAACTCTCTGTTACTTACTGGATCCAGGTAATCCAGATCGAACAGACCCGATTTCTTTACATCCGGAACAAAATACATATTCCTAGGTTAGTACTAGTAAGTATTCTGACCCTTAGTCTCAAATCTTCCAATATCATAATGCTATTTTCACTTACGTAAATTGCATAGGTATTTGTATCCGAACACACGGCTAGGGACGATACTGAATGAATGCTGAACTTTACTTTTCAAGATATTAAGTAAATACAATCAACACCAAATTATCCAAGCACAGTTCATCTGTGCGGTTCAGTATGGAATTTCTTTGTGTTTTAGGATCCTTGTCTTGGTAAAACCTGTCCAAGCAAGCACCCTCGAAAGAAAATTCTGGATCAGCCACTGAGCGGGTAGTAGTTATGTATTAGCAATGGCATTCGTCTATTTCTAAGAAGTGGTTGAAAATAAAAAAGTTGTACCTTGCTCTCGGCGGCTGTTTGACCTGTGACATTTGCTTTTCGATGGTCTCCCAGTCGTGCATGTTGCGCTGCGGCAAGTTCGTCGCCTGAGACTTCCGGATCGTGTCTGCCGGTGCCAGGGTCGTCATGTTAGCAAGTGATGTTGGTTGAGTGCGACTGTGCGAGTGATTCGCTCGCAGAATCTCCATAGATTATTATGAATAAGTAGATGGAGAACCTATGATTGTTTTTGGTTTAGATTCGGGGTACCTACCTATAGTCTGGGTATTAGAAATTTGAACCATCTAAAACCTGCTCACTTCATGTTTATGAATAGTGGAGTGCGGTGAAGTCCAGTAGGTCCATCTTCTTAAACCGTCAAGACACGAGAGACCGCCGGTGGGGTGTGAACAATTGAAATAATTATCATTGTTCTCGCGAGCTGACGGGTAAAAGGTACCTTTTGTTTTTTTTATAAACTTCCCCGCCGTGATAGGCACTTACAACAACGATATTTAAGAAGTAAAAAATGGTAGGTACCTATATTAATAGGTAACTAGTAACTACCTCAACACTCGCCTAGCAGGTCACTACTACTACCCGCTGGATCCTGGCTCAGATCCCTGTGCCAGGACTGTCGGTAATTAAGTTTGATGGACTGGTATGCTTGCATTTTTAAAAAGTGCTATTCTTGGAGATAAATCTACCTATTCGGAATTGTCATTAGGCTCGGGACCTACATGGCATGGGACAAAACGTAACTCTGAACGAATTATCCATGTAATAGCTCTGCCAATAGAGATGACGTAGAATTTTTGAACAGGTGCAAGTTGACAGATGCTAATTCGGTAACAAAATGAATTCTAGATCTTTCTTAATTAATAACGGTTTTCGTAAGCAAAAATACACGAGTTTACCACTTGTTCATTGAATCCATAATATTATTATACAATTTACAAACATATGGACACAAATCGCTTGTGTTTCTATGTAACACCGTGGGAATTATGTACCTACATTCTACCTACTTGAAACAAGACACGCATATATATTGAGTTAACAGTGTATTTATTTATGTGTATAGGTTCGTAGTATTTGTAAAACAATGCAACTTCATTTGCGTCATGACTGTGTTTTAATCATAAAAATAAATGTATTGCAATAGACATTTTTGGAATAATTGTTTATAATTTTCGCATTTTTCAAGGAATTGTATGCGGAGACTGAAAATACATGCTTAGATAAGTAACACCTGTTATCTATACAAATAAATAAAATTGGGAGTGTCTGTTTGTAATATTAAAATAACCGCTTTTTACTAAATGCATATGTATGTATACACGGTACATATACCAAAACAACATTTTTTACAATTTTTGTCTGTCTGTCTGTTTGGCGGGGCTAATCTTGGGAACGGCTTGACCGATTTTGACGGGACTTTCACTGGCAGATAGCTGATGTGACAAGGAGTAACTTAGGCTACTTTTATCTCCATACATCCATACATCCATACATACCTACATACAAATAAGTAGAATTGGAGTGTATCCGACTTTGACGGGACTTCCAGGGGTAGGTAGCTGATGTAAAAAGGAGTAACTTAAGCTACTTTTATCTCCATACATACATACATACATACATACATACATACATACATACCTACATACCTACATACAAATAAATAGAATTTGAGTGTGTCCGATTTTGACGGGACTATCACTGGCAGATAGCTGATGTGATAGGGAGTAACTGCAGCTACTTTTATCTCCATACAACCATACATACATACATACCTACATACAAATAAATAAAAGTTGAGTGTCTCCGATTTTGACGGGTCTTTCAATGGCAGATAGCTGATGTAATAAGGAGTAACTTAGGCTACTTTTATACTAGCAGCGCCCACGACTTCGTCCGGGTAGATACTGAACAATCATATTTCTTCTCACGTGGACGAAGTCGCGGGCACAGTTAGTATTCGTATAATTTTATAATTGTCTTAGTATGTACGTACCTACCTACCTACCTACAGAATGTATAAATTGATTTAGGTACAAGAGAGTTTTGTTAGGTATGTTTCCTGTTTTCCGTTCCTGTATAATACCTGTGCACTCAGCCAAGTTGACAATTGACAAGATAGGTATAAGAAAACGAAACAACCTGGCTAAGTCGGCGTCGAGGCGTGTCGTCCCCACCGCCCGTTATTGTATTTGCTACCGCCTTATCTGACTGTACTAGCGGAAGAATTCTCCTCCACTAATGGGCGGTGAGGACGTCACACTTGTCACATCCGGGGATCATCCCGACATCGCTTTAGGCCGATAGGTTAGTGTCGACTTTCAAATATTATAATGCGAAAGGTCATGTCAAAGCATTTGTAATATGCAATCATACAATAAACGAGAGTCGGCGAGCGCAAGCGCATCGTGTTTTATCACGCATGATTTATAGTTTCACTATACAATTGAGATTGTTGCCTTACGGAGAGCGTGCGAAATGAAGTAAAAATATACAAAGACATTATGAGAAGTAGACCGACATTACAAATACATATTTACCTACTTTGAAATCTGTTTTTGAATGACCGGCTCGTCTCGAGACGGCGTTAGTTTACTTCACCGTGCAACATCATTGCCGGGCAATAAAATATGCGAGCGTAAAGGGCTCTAATATCTAAATATCTTTTACACAACTGCCTAACGGAGACCGCTGTGGGTCCGATCCTCGGCTTAGGGAGTTGTGGAGAGATAAATGCTATTAGGGTCGATGCAGCTTTCGCTTTAGACATCGGTTAGTAGTAATTAATGATAAGCGGAATAACGACACGCGGGCTGGGGATACGTGCGCGGCACGGTACATGGTGGCTCGTAGGTCGGGTTTACTATGAAATTGGATTCAATCGCTTTGTGTACCGGGAGGGAAGCCCAAACTGTGGCGCCAAAACAGACTAATCTTGATTGTTTTGGTTCTGTTTGCCCTTTTCATGGGCGTAGCCAAGGCGAGGCCCTGTGGGGCGCTTGCCCCACCCTGGCTCTGATCTGTAAGATACTTAATCGAACCCAAAGAGGTACTTACGGTAAGAGGTAATCATCGAGGTACTTACTAACTACGAGTACCTACAATACTTAATATCCGCAAGAAAGTTCACATTCGACAGTTGTCAGTCGAATTATACATACCTACAGATACAGGATACTACAGGGTGTAACCTTTTTGTATGCAAAAATTGACTGAGGTAAGACCGCGGGTAAAGTTTGCTAGTCACATTTTATTTTAGTCTGTTGCCCTACCCCGAGCCAATGGCTGGCTATGCCCATGGCCCTAGTCCGTATTTGCAGTAAACAGTTGCATATTGAACGACAGTCGGAACCCTAAAAAGTCATCTGACCGCTGAAATCCTAAAAAGACAACGTAGCGTTGGTCGATGGAAACGCTTAGTGGCTGTGCGTATTGGCGGTCTATTGCTTATAACGTCTTTACAAAAATATTTCAATTGAATTAATCGGTAATGCGACTAATGCGTAATTCATCACGACACCGATTCCGCTCGATCAACAATAATTTCCTTTTTTTTTCGATCTATGAATAAATTAAATACCAATCGAATGAGGAATGGCATAATTTCTTCAATGCGCATGACATCGCTCTATGTCTTAAATATGGCGGTAGCTCTATTATACCTACACTCTTTCTTATCAATGCCTACAAGCAACTTATTAGCGGAAATTTTCAGAAAATTAGATTAACTTTAATACTTACCGAGATGAAGTGAATTGCGAATGATAACAAGAGACAAAATAAATACTAAGTAGGTAGGTATAATAATCAGGAGCGGCTCTAGCTCGTGAAGCGCCCGTGTGCAATGAAACCCTGCCGCCCCCTTAGGCCTGACCCCCCCCCGCGGGTATAACTATTATCTATGCCGTCGTTTGACACCGCCGTACAACCGGCGCCGCACTGTCTGGCCGCTTCTAAACTTTAAATACGTGAAATAAGGTTTATTTCGAGTTGAAAGAAAATGTTCGAAAAAGAAGCCATAGGTTGCTCGCGTTTGTTAACTGCCGCCACCGCGCTGGTTGGCCGCTTCTGTCATATATTGTACCATGATGATCTAAGGCTGCTCGTAGCTTTTGCCGCGGCGCCCTCTGACGGCGGCGCCTGTGTGCATTGCACATCCTGCACTATAGGTTAAGCCGCCCCTGTAATAATAATTATTTGTCGCTTTTGTTTTTCAAACAAATTGTTCAAAACGTTTCAAACATTTATCCCAATTCAATAGTTTTCAAACGTATCCTCTTACCAGTAAAGTTTCTATCAAAGAATGTGTACTTAGGTAATTCTATTGGACTAAGTATTTTTTGCGCATGGCCCCGCGGCTGGTGTAGATCGCATGCGATCGCCTCGGTTAAGCGATACGGGCGCAATCGGATGGATGACGGGTGAAGGCAAGTGGCAAACTAAAATAAAAATGCGCGTTTTGTGCTTGCGAGGGCACGTTAAGCCGTCGGTCCCGATTGCTATCGATAGATAGCAGTCGTTGAACCTTGTCGGTGGCCTTATGGGCGGTTTGAAAACATCCGACAGCGGGGTATCTCCACCAACCCGCGTGGATTAAGCTCCAGGCCTCCCCTTAAAAAGGGGAGAGACTCGTGCCCGCAGTGGGACGTATCTCAAGGGTTGCCATTATTAAGTATTTTCGATTTAAAAATCTCGCATTGCAACCTAGCAACCAATCCCATTTTGCGGCTTTTTTTAATTATTCACATTTTCTTGACAGTACGGCAAATGCACCTCATAAAAACAAAACTAACCAAGTTCATAGCTCAGATATGGTTTCATAGAGAGCGTGGCGGGCAGAGGTCGGCTAGTGGACACGGCCGTCGCTTCCATTGCCATCACAGCATTCGCGTCGCAGGATATGCATTTGACGTCTCTAGAATAGACAAATCGCAATGAAGTGCAAAGTCGCCTTCAGTCTAGTTAGTAAGTTAATAATAGGTTGGGGAAAAAGTCTTTTCGCATTATAGTATGTATATAAATAATAAAATCTTGTAATAAAATCTCCTTGGCTGTAGTATTTGTATCTGGCTGGTTTTGGTATAATTGAAAGTTAAAATTTTAAAGAACATAATTCCAAATTCAAATTAGGCAAATGTGTGATTTTTATTTGTTTTTCGTACTGTCAAGATAAGTGAATCTAATGAAGAAATTCGATACATTTTAAAATTTTACTACAAAAAAGGTAAAAATGCAACGCAAGCAGCGAAAAAAATTTGCGATGTTTATGGACCTAGTGCAGTGTCTGTGAGAGTAGCACAAATTTGGTTTAAGCGTTTTCAATCCGGAAATTTTGATGTCAAAGATGCACCTCGCTCTGGTCGCCCTATTACGGATAAAATGGATGCCATTTTTGAATAAGTGGAGCAAGATCGACATATCAGTAGTTACGACGTAGCTGAAGAACTGAGAATTGATCACAAAACAGTTTTGGCGCATTTGAAAAAAGCTGGGTACAAAAAAAGCTCGATATTTGGGTACCTCACGAGCTCACTGAAAGAAACCTAATGAACCGTGTACTCATTTGTGATTCTTTATTACGACGTAATGAAACCGAATCATTTTTGAAGAAGCTGATAATTGGTGATGAAAAGTGGATCACGTACGACAAGAACGTGCGAAAAAGGTCGTGGTCAAAGGCCGGTCGAGAGAGAGAAAGCGGCCGGAATTGATCAACAGAAGGGGTGTGGTGTTTCATCATGATAACGCTAGACCTCACACATCTATAGCCACTCAGCAAAAATTAAGAGAGTTTGGCTGGGAGGTGTTAATGCATCCGCCGTATAGTCCTGACCTTGCTCCTTCAGATTTCCACCTGTTTCGGTCTCTTCAGATTTTTTTATGCAATGTTAGGTTAACATCACGAGAGGACTGCCAAATCCACTTGTCGCGGTATTTTGATGAGAAGTCCCAAAATTTTTATAGCAATGGGATCATGTCCCTACCTACAATATGGCAAAAGGTTATCGAACAAAATGGTACATACATACTTTAGTTAATTTAAATAAACTGTATTAAAAAATGTTTTGAATTATCTTAAAAAATGCGAAGAAACTTTTTCCCCAACCTATTACGGGGCCATACCTACATTACCATCTTACCGGAACACGATAGTGCTGAACACATGCCTTATAATAAAAATTCCATCATTTTTACACATATAAAAAAACACGACTATACAATTTTCGTAAATAATAACGCATGCCCGATATTATACCACTTGCCTCATCACGAATATGTACGCGACGTATGCCAGGAGTGCCGTGTGCGGCGCATACCTAGCAACATAGAGCAAAACAAAAAAAAAGGAGTAGCCATAGCGTTTATTACCGTGCATCGGTAATAAACGCTATGGTCTGTCATTAATTTTTCATTGTCTGTCTGTCATCTATCTAAACAGTCTGACATTATTTGCGGGGGGAACTACGTGTGAACACACACACACACACACACACACACACACACACACACTAGAAAAATCGTCTATTACTACGAAACTCACACCGTGACTTTAATGAAATACATAAACAATTTCACGCACACAATTATACATCTAGGCGACAGGCATAGGTCCTCTTGGGCTTGTACTTTGACAGAGGGTAAAGCTTGCATATGGCTACTCCCGTGTTGCTCTATGCCTAGCAATGTCTCTACGCGCCTTTAAAAAGTATGAATTTTAGTAAGTTTAGTGTTAACTTACCTTAATAATCGTTTTTTAGTGCCCGCAGCCTCAGCTTCACGTCGCAACAGAGCCATTTGTTTTAGATTATCTTGCAACTGTCGCAATCTGTTGTTGAAAAAGTCTTTCACCGGAGAGAGTTCCATTTTATCTAATTTTGTCTCAATTTCTCGCTGTATGTCATCTAATGCTTGTTGCCACAATGACTCCTGATAATAAATAACAAAAATAAAATGGCTTTTTAACCGACTTCAATAAAGGAGGAAGTTCTACGAAGTGGTACGAAACTGACAGACAAGATGATGTTATAATCGAAATTAAACGAAAGCAGTAGAGTTAGGCGGTCAGGGTCGGTGCCTGGAGGCCGACCGCCTATCTCTATGCTTGATGCTTTCTACCACCATCTCTTGTAGCAGTCTTATTGCAATGTTACTTTGTATTGACGTAGGTATGAAGAACTTCAACGATTTTTGCCCCAGTGATTATAGAACACACTATGTATAACATGACTATAGAACACATGCACATAAGAGATCTAATTTTGAAGACCTCTAGTCTTACCTTCCTGGTTTTTCAACCTTCTGGTTTTTGTGTAGATGTCTATAGTCTGCGGTCATAACTTAACATGTACAGTATTGTACAGTATCCAACAAGAAATATTGCTCACCGGCCTCAGGAGAGAGACTTCGGATAATTTCGGCTCTGTAGAGCGTTATCTCTTTCGCACACAACCTATCTGACGTTTGTCGTCCATTTTGACCAAGTTTTGACTAATACCGGACTACCAGTGCTTACGTAGGCGGTGTGCAGCAGAGATAACGCTCTATGAAGTCGAAAATAGCCGATTGTCTCTTTCATAGGCTCGATGTGCTATATTTATTGTTGAGTACTGTACGTGAACAGCATGTTTGTTTGCCGCTAAAAGTTCTTTACTGTTATTATGCCTCTAAAACAAGACAAGTAATTAAATTCAATGTTAACAGCTATTTATAAGATTAAGTTGAAGATATAAATCAAAGTGTAGATAGGCAAGGATAAATGGATGTCTCCGACAGCCGCTCTTCCAACTGAGGCTCAGTTGGAAGAGCGGCTGGACTAGATTCCCAGTGGCCGCGAGTTCGAGTCTCGCCTGAAGTCAATTTTTTCTTTCCAATTTTCTTTAAAATATATTTCACAAGCATGTGTTAATGCGAAATAATATAAGACAATTAAATGGATGTCATCACAATTATCGCTGTTAATTATCTCGTATGGGCATTCGTCGTTTTTCCATTGTGTCATACCTGCATATATTTAACTACCTCTAATAGCGTAGAGGTATAAGGTAACAAGCTACATTGAGTCCTGGGTTCGATCCCCGAGTCGGAGGAAGAGGAATAAGTTTTGTCGAGATTTTTTTATTTTCAGAGTCACCCATTTTAGTAACATGTCTAGGGAATTTTTATATAATGAAAGTGGCAAACATGCATACAGTTCATATTGATGGTAAGTGAATAGTGCAGCTTATAAACATCTACATAGAAAGTTTTCCGTGGATGCGTTGCCAATCCCGAGGCCTAAGTTGGTATGCCTCTGTCCCAAAAACTATAGGACCCTGCATTAATCCTTGGTTGGAACATGATAACCCTGAACACTACCATTTAGCGGCCAAAAGAAAAGGTAATATGATGATCCCTACGTCCTCAAATTCAATAACTAGGTGACTAAGCAGAACTCCACCGTTAGGGGCATGCCAAAAAAAAAAACCATGAGACTAAAAAAATATCGCAATAATTGGTAATTGTATATGCTTAATATGCTTACCTCTGTCTTCCCCTTAAGGTGTATAGGCGTTTAGTTACGTTTTCGTACCTGCATATTTAGCTTGCCAAGAGCATGCTCCAGTCCTCGTGATAGATCGTCGCAGGCCAGCTCGAATTGGTCGTGGGATACTTTACGGGCCAGCAGTCGGAGGTCGGCTTTGTCAGCCATAGCTTCTTCCATGTCTTCGCGGTCTAGCTTTATTGTTTTCAACAGCTCGATCTGTTCTAGTAGAGCCTAGGGTATTTGAACAGATCATTTGAAGTATGATGTTGAATATAGAATGCGCATAAAATGAGGATTTTTTTGCGAACCCCAGCGTCTGTTTGGTTAGATCTATAAAAGGTATTGTAGATTTGTGAAAACCATTTTTCGATTTATGAATCTGTGAAATATTAGGCTTCAAAGTGCCAATTTTAGTTACGAGTCAAGTGTCCCAGATACAAGGTAGTGAGTTTTTGAGAACTACTACTACCCTAGCTTCCATACTTCTATATATCATGCACTCTTTGCACACTTAAAACATTTCCGGTGAGCAGGCTACAATTACCTATATACAAACCCGGTACAAGGTATCGCTGGAAAACAGTGCATTTGTTGCTATCAGCAGATCATAATGATATTGAAATAATTTCAATATGGAATACGAATCGTGCTGAAAAAATATTTTTCCATGTTGCTGAATATAAAACACGAAAATGTTATTATCATATTAGCTGTCATATTATCATACAACTTTGTTTTTTACCTAATAACTATTCAGTTGAATAATAAACATTCTCTGCTTTTGAAGAAATAGGGGAACACGTTTTGTGAATCAACACCGAGACAAATAATGCAGTTTCCGACATTTGAATTGTAAACCTAGCTTCAACGAACCGAAATAGGAAAAAAATATGTACGTTCATATGGTGCTGACGGTCTTCCTTTTCGGCAGCTAGCTGTAGCGCCGTGTCGTGGACTTGCTTCAAGTGATCTTGCATCTCTTGCACTGTTTGGAATAATTTCATCAAACCTGTGAAATATTAACGGATGATGTATTAGGTACGTCCTGTTAAACTCCATTAACTTGTGGTCGTATTCCATTCGTGTGTGTTTTCTTTGAATAATCAGATACTTTTTCTAAAAATAGTCTGTTCCAAAATACATTTAGGCCCTCTTTTGCTGGGCAATATTCGTTTTTTGATTTTACCGTAGAGACGGTGGGTTTTACTAAACAAGAGTGTTTAGTAAAATCCACAGGTAAAATTTATAAGTCCAAAGTCAGTGCGCCTATTTCGTTGATGAATACCTGCCTAAGTATAATTCTGTGGCTATTTCTTGCACACTGTGCAACTAATTCACCAGATTATGTGGTTAATTAGTTGCACATTTTTGTGGACATAAATTATTGGTGTCTCGTTTTATATAATGTACCTACCAACTTACTTGTTACACGCAAGTATGTTATTGTTTATTGATAACTTTTATATTCGTCAATTACTATTAAATAAAAGAAGATAGGAAAAAGATAGAAGAATAAGCTACTGTTTTGTCTTTACATTTTTATACAACGTGTAACAGGATTAAATGTACAACCCGAAACTAGTTTGTTCAGAATCGATAACCGAATCGATTTCAGACATTTTTGATTATGGTAATATTTTGTCCCAAAATTAATTACTATTAAGGAAATTATGGTCACCCATTTGGAGAACAGTCATTACTAACGATAATGAAACTAACGTCTATTCATAATAAAATGCTACAACGGGTTATTCGTCAACTCGACACGGACGACCGGACACACGTATGTCCAGTTGGTTAAACTTGAAATTGTGATGACTTGTTATTTCGTCGTCTGGACACGACAATATTTTTGCGTGTGTCCACATAGTGAAACTTAAATAAAATACCATTTTGTTTTCGCCAACTGGACACACGTTCACATTTTAACCGAATTCATGTCAAAGTACAGTCACGCAGATTATTTTTCAAGACAAAAGACTTCATTTAGTTGCCAATATCCCAACTATCCGTCAACCGAACAACGGCGGTCAAACCATTTCAATGGGGCGGTAGTAGGTAAGTGCAATAATGCAAGATGGGCATCAGCGTCCTGCGATGAAACTACCGCCACAGCGATCGCCACTTTATATGCCGAGTGTGGCGATTATGGCAGGGGATCCCATCATCTCCTTATGGGGAGGCTTTAGTCCAGAAATGGACATATTACGGCTGATATGATAATCAACTATCCAAAATGTAAACAAAAAACTGTATAGAAAAGAAAACACATCACTAGGCGTTCAGTGGATATTATTCAATAATATGGCTAATACAGTTGAACAGTTTCAGCATGAAGATCGCATTGGATTTCTCGTTTTTACCCATCACAACATGTGAGAAATTGTTGCCCATTCAAAGAGATTCTTCTGTGATGATTTAAAACATGCGTTAGAAAATTCCATCAACTATTCACGATTCATGTCGATATTGTGTGTACAAAATATCAAACAGACATTATTCCTACTATTTATGCTCTGCTTCCCAATAAAATAATAAAAACTTCTAAAACGTTATTTTGTTTAATTAAAAGCCAAATACCACTGTGGCACCCAGAAACTAATACATGGATATTGGGTAAAAACACTTTTTACCTTTATTCCGACGTTTCGACTCGGTTGCACAAGCCGTGATCGCGGACAGACTGTTGTAACAGCAAAATGTCAAATTGCGGGTGGCTTGATGTTCTTCTACCTACAAGTTGCGTGATTATTGTGGAGGCCGGCACACAACGCTCACTGTATCCGACGATAGGTCCGATGTTACATCGCGCGATCCTAAATTGTTTATGACCGGTGTCCAGGTCGGAGATAATTTATATCCATCTTCACGATTGAAATTATTTTTGTACTTATATATTTCAATCGCCTCTCGTATTATCCTGGGATAATAATAACGTTCAGTGGAGAGGACTTTTGGATTGTGAAGATTGATCCAATGATTAGTCTCCGAGGTTAAAAGGTGTTCCGCGATCGCCGATTTTTGCATCTGTCGGTTTTTTAGAGCTGCGATGTGTTCTTTGATCCTTTCCTGGACGCTGCGTTTTGTCTGTCCAATGTACACCTTACCACAACTGCACTGTACTTTATACACCCCTGGATTCTGATACGGAATCACGTCTTTCGGGCTGCGTAGATGTGTAACTAATTTGGATAACGGCATGTAGACAGTCTTAATCGAGTTCCTTCTCAACACCGTGCCTATTTTGTCTGTTACCCCTTTCACATATGGTAAGAAAGCTAATTGTCGGCTAACATCTGGACGCTTTTCCGTATTCGATTTTCGCAGCGGTCTTGTTGGCTTATATCCATTGCGTACAAGTACCTTCTTTACGTGTGATAGCTCAGATTCAATATGGTCAGAATCGCATAGGTCATAAGCTCTGTTCTCTAAGGAGGCTACCACAGAGTACAGGTGACGAGGGTGATGGTGGGATGACGCGTGCAGGTACCCTTTAACCTCGGAGACTAATCATTGGATCAATCTTCACAATCCAAAAGTCCTCTCCACTGAACGTTATTATTATCCCAGGATAATACGAGAGGCGATTGAAATATATAAGTACAAAAATAATTTCAATCGTGAAGATGGATATAAATTATCTCCGACCTGGACACCGGTCATAAACAATTTAGGATCGCGCGATGTAACATCGGACCTATCGTCGGATACAGTGAGCGTTGTGTGCCGGCCTCCACAATAATCACGCAACTTGTAGGTAGAAGAACATCAAGCCACCCGCAATTTGACATTTTGCTGTTACAACAGTCTGTCCGCGATCACGGCTTGTGCAACCGAGTCGAAACGTCGGAATAAAGGTAAAAAGTGTTTTTACCCAATATCTATATCGCGTCACGACCCGGTTCGTAAAATGAGTGAAATGAGTGTTAAACGCGAGTGTTTTAAAAGTTAAACTAATACATGGTTGTGATTTTAAAAAACACCTTAAACAGGCTTTACAACATGAATGTAGTTTTGGTAAAATAATTGTTATACCTACAAGTGCCTAGCTCAATTATTACTGAAATACTATGTAAAAGGGACAAGTAATGTTGTTCTGTAACAACTATACTTGTCACTTTTACATAGTTTTTCAGTAAAAACAATCGAGAGTTAAGTAGAATTATTATTATTTGTAAAATTATACATTTTAGAATTGTGATGCCATAATTATGCTATATCGATCATTTTTGTGATATTTTACTTCATCATTTTATGCCGCATGTAGCTCCAAGTACAAGTCTCGTTCAGACTTCATTGCAACTACATTTAGTAAACAAGCAGACTAACTTTGCAAGTTTGTATAGAAAAGGAGTGTATCTTTCAAGGGCAAAATTTCTTTGGCTTTGATAATAAATACAGAAATTTAATTGCTACTTTAAATTATGTGTTAGTACTTCCCTACTTCATTTTTTGTGATATTTGAAGTAATAATTTTAAATTATTATATATACTTAGAGAATATTGGCTATTTTCACTCTTTTTCTATAGGTAGTCTAACCGTGTCTTTATAATAATAAATTATACTTTAATTTGATTGTTTTTATAACACATATTTGTTTTATTTTAAAATTTAAAAATTATTAGGATTTTTCAGCAAAAATATGAGTCAGTTTATTTTCATTATGTAGTACTAGATTTTACACGCCACTTCGTCTACTTGACTTTACTGTAAAGTTTCATCCAAATCCATCCAGTAGTTTTTTCTTGGAAGAGTACAAACATCAATACTCACAAACTTTCGCATTTAAAATATTAAGTAGGATGTAATAAACGAGGAGATTATGCACATGACTGTACCTTTTTTGCATAAAAAAGTGATAGTGTCCAGTTGGTGAAAACATTAAAGTGGTTTTATTTAAGTTTCACCATGTGGACACACGCAAATATATTGTCGTGTCCAGACGACGAAATAACAAGTCATTACAATTTCAAGTTTAACCAACTGGACACACGTGTGTCCGGTCGTCCGTGTCGAGTTGACGAATAACCCGTCTCAACAACTTTATTAGAATTCGTTAAGACGTGCTTTTTATTATAAACTGGCTGACCCGGCAAATTTCGTATTGCCTCAGAATGAAATAATGTGTTTGATAGATACGGACTATTTGTATGGAAAAATAAAATTGTGGTTTTTACTGTTTCCCTTCAATTTCTTCATATTTTCTTACCTTTTAAACCTTCCCTAGACTTCCAAAAATCATTCAAAACCAAAATTAGCCAAATCGGTCCAGCCATTCACGCGTGATGCCGTGACCAAGGAAAACTATATATATAGATTATAATTTAAGAAATAAAATAGCGGAAATTAATCTTATTACTAGCGAGTGTTAAATAAGGGTACGCCGGTTAGGCTAGATCACATTGCTACAGTGTGCGTGTGTGAGTGAGTAGATTCGTGTTTTATGTGCGGCCGTAGGTAGAGGTAGGGTAAAAATAGGGTGTGCATACTGTTCGTACAAATTGAGGACAACTTATTTCTTATATAAAAAAAACATGAGCATGTAATTCGTGTATTATAATTATAACTCGATTTTCTAATCGGGGTGTTAGAGAGTGTGCATTATTCCCGTTACATGTTCTATAAATATATAATGTATGTATGTATCTTCACGCCAGGTCCCTAACGGGGTAGGCAGAGAGTGTAGAGCGCCAGATATCCCGGTTCAGACAAACCTCTCGTGCCTCGTCTACCTTCATCATTCTCTTCATACATGCACGCCGATTCCTAAGACTTTTGACCCCACCATCAGACAGAACTCGACCTATTTGGTCATGGTAGGTCAGCCTTGGTCTTCCTGGGCCTCTGCAACCATCCACATTCGCATTGTATATCTGTTTAGTCATTCGCTCATTCGACATTCTTTCTATATGCCCGAACCATCGGAGCATGCCTTTTTTCATTTTTACACCGATACTATCATTCACACAAAGTCTCTTTCTTACATCTTCATTACGAACGCGATCGGTGAGTGATACACCGCAGATCTTGCGCAAAGATCTCATCTCGACCGCGTTCAACTTACTTTCATGCTCTTTCCTGCATAATAATAATAATTATTATTATATTTTAAAAAAAAAACATAAGCATGTAATTTGAGTTCATGTATTATAATTATATCTCGATTTTCTAATCGGGGTGTTAGAGAGTGTGCTTTATTCCCGTTACATGTTCTAGAAGTATATGCCCACACTCAATTATATTTGAATGAAACAAATGGATTTGAACTCAAAAAGATAGCATTACACCTAGTAAAAAAAAATCAAGTGATTGTTAAAACAAATCACCTTTCAAATCTTTTATGAGATCCGGAGACAGCTTGCCCAGTGAAGAATCTTGCGTGAAAGAAGATAATTGTTTCAAAACGTATTCCAATTGATCTTGGAACGAGTTCAACTGTAATAAAATATTTGAAGTGAATATTCTAATAGTTAATCCTAGAATAACAATCGGAAAACATCGTGGAGGGATGAATTCAAATGCTTGAGTAGATATATCATGGAGATGCTATGGTACAATACCGTTCTATTTATAACACTAAAAATATATTTAGGAGTTTGGATAATGAGAATATTGAAAGAAAAGTGCCTAATTAAGTAATTAATGCTTATAAGTCAGTATCATGTATAATTTGTGACTTTGCTATTCTACGTTCTCATTAAATAAGTAAATAGATGAATGGACCTGATCTTTCATAACGCCGTCATTCTTGCTCATATTATCACAGCATTCTTTTAATCGCTTCTCAAGTTCATTTATTCGTTCCACAAGACCACTAGTCATTGCTGAAAAGGACGGGCGCTGGAATTCCGATCGACGACGCTCTTTATCTAATAATGAAAATAATATTTTTTGGTTATTAAAAAATGTAGGAATAACTTCATAATTATTCTACTAGAGCTTCAGTGACGGATCTCGAGGACGTGGGCACCACATTAACGAATATGTTTAATTTTGCCGCTAAATGGTAGTGTTTAGCGCTATCATGATCTGGGAAGGTGGTAATGTACGGCCATGTTATTTCCAGAACAGAAGCATAATAACTTTAACCTCAGGAAAGGCAACGCGTAGGTATACATTGAAATCGCTGTATTTATGGTTTTTTGTAGATGTCACTCACCATCAATGTGTTTATAGGCTACGTACAGTATACACTTGGTTGTTGACATATTATTTTTTATACACAATTAATGACATAAAAAATGTTATGAATACTAATAAAAAAACTATAAATGTCAAAAGATACGATAATCCTTTTCATGTGTTAATTTTAGACTAGTTTGGGACAGACTTTTTTCTTCTAAGGGATAAAATTGTCACAATATGACTGGATCAAGATCAAGACTGCAGACGATTTGCTATTCTGTGTTAAATTGATCATTGGAGCAATAATAATTTAAATGCAGTCAAACTAAATTCTTCGTCCAAATAATAACTGTATTTTAAAGTTTGGTCTTAAATCTATAACAATGCAACGTGGGCAGCTTAAATATTAGCGAAGCTTTGAAATAATTTTCATTATAAATTTAAATTCAAAACTTATTATTTATATCTAGACGAAATAAAATAAAACTGATGAAAGCAATTTTTTGATAAATACTTGAATATTCCAAAAATAATACATTAAAGAATTACCTGTTGTTGGTGTTACAGCTGCAGTTGCAGCCGTTGCTGGTGAGGTTTTTGTGTCTGCTGGTAATGGTTGTGATTGTGGTGACGGCGGTATTGCATCTAAAGCAGAGATAAATGATGCTCATACTCAAATTCCAGGAAATTTAACTTCATCATCATCATAATTTCAGCCAAAAGACGTCCACTGCTGGACTAAAGTCTCCCCATAATGGGTGGAATATGCCATAATCACCACGCTTGGCGATTGGCGATCCCGACGCCACACGTCCCGTGCCATAATTAGACTAGAGGGAATTTGATTTACAGTCGGACATTTCTAACTTTATTGCAGGCATTTTTGCACGCATGTTTTTACATATAAAAATTATCTGAAAAGTTCATTTTTGTAATAATGTAAGAGATGATATAGATATGAAAGACTGGATGATTTATTATGCTAGCTGTTACTTTAAATATTTGTCCGAATGGTTTTCAAAATTATATAGTTTTAAGCTAGCTGTTAATTTAATACTTCTTTGGAGGTAGAGCTTAGAAAAGAACATTCATACATTTTGGGAAATTTCAGGTAAATACCTATTCCAGCCTGCATTTCCTCCATAGTTGCGTAGAAAGTCTTAGTCAATTGATCCAGATCAGCTCGCAGTCGAGCCAAGTGAGTGTGTATAGCAGCTAGTTCATCTTTAGTGTTGAATGCTTGTGTTGGTCCTGTTGGTGGACTGGGAGTCTTTTCTTCTCGCTTTTCATCTTGAGGTGTTTGCTGGATTGCTGTTTCTGCAGCAGTTGGAGGTTGTCCTGAAGCGTCTTGTGTTGGAATCGGTATTGGGGTACTGGGTGGTGCAGGGCCTACAGCAGCTACAGGCATCTCCGGCGATAGACTGTTTGGCAGAATTATAAAGTTGATATAAAAGCAAAGACTTGATGAGCATGGGTTTCGAAGGAACGTTGAATGAAAAATATGAGACTCCAGACTGAGACATATAGTTTCAGGTAAAGACTATAAAGAATATTGCTGATAGCAAATGTTCATGGCAAAAAATGAGGTTGAAAGTAATTAGGCCAATTATCGGTGTAGTTCTCTATTTTTTACACCAATTACTCCTACGCCAATGCACCAATCTTTTTGATAAGAATAAACTTAATTTATTCATAAATATGACTGCCTTATCTTGATAAGGATTCACACTTACGTCTTTGAAGCTCGTCTCTGAAGAGTATTTTGCAGTCCTGTAGTTTCTGCTATGAGATCTTGTATCAGAGAACTTAATTTAGATATGCCTGCTTCTGCCGCTTCCAGGCGAGAGGATACATTCAACGAAGTCCACATATCCGTGATAGCTTTTAAGTTGGTCTGCGATCTAGAAAATTAATGACCTACTGTGAATCTTAATATTAGATATAAATGACCCAAAAAGATTTCATTGTTTCATAGTTTAAGTTAACCTTATTTGTATTTTAAGTAACGAAGGCGACAAACAGCATGTATTTCATATGGGTGTTAAGTGATGAGCATGCAGCCTATAGACATCTACACAAAACCAGACGTCAAAATGAAGATGCATTGTCACTCCTATGATCTTGTTGTTGTGTCTCTGTGATAGTTATTACGGGGCCATACATTACCATCTAACCAAAACACTTCCTAGAGATAGCTACTAGCTGCTTTATATTCCTGTATAAATTTTTTATCATTTTGTCATCCTCGACCACGAACCTGACTTCTTCTAAAATCTCTTCATTCTTCGGCAAGCTTCCATAGACGCGGTTTTTGAGATCATCCACAGCATTTTCAAGCAGATTGAACTTGCTTAATGTTACAAGTGATAGTTTGTCTTTAGAAGAGAGTCCAGCGGATGGTGGCAGCTGACTTGGCTGGGATGGTGGTGCTGTAGGCGTCTTCGGTGGTGGTGAAGTCGCGCGTGTTGGACTTCTTGTTACTGGAAAGCAGATTCTTGTTGCTGTATTCAGAATTACTAACCGAATCATATTGTCTTCTGTCTCGAGTTACAGCTCGTCCTCAACAATCAGCTGTTACCGATGGTTGGCTTCGCTGTCAAATTTTATGTAGACATAAGACTAGTGGAACAGCAAGCTAAGACGGGGAAGAAGGGGTAGCGAGGAAAGGGTTGTCAATACATATTTTATGAACGTGAACAGCGTTGGAGCGGCATAAAGAAGTTTTACAGGTAGTAGAGTTCCAGTGAAGGAGCTCGAGGGCGTAGGTAGTTGTATCTGCCGACAAATGGTGGTGTTCAGCACTATCGTGTTCCGGTTAGATGGTAATGTATGGCTGCTATGGCCTCATAATAACTATCACAGAGACAGAATAATTAAGGTTTGTGGGGTGGCAACGCATCTGCATTTTAACCTTTGGTCTTGTGTGGGTGTCTATAGGCTGCAGTCATCACTTAATATCAATGTGAACTGCATGCTTGCTTGCCATCTTCATTAGATAAAAAAAAATCAAAAAGAGATTTCAATGTAAATTGCCAGTCCTGAGGCCTAAGGTATTATGCCTCTGTGCCTGAAATTACAGGGCCGTACATTACCCCTGACCGGAACACGATAGTGCTGAACACAACCATTTAGCGGCAAGTTGATTAGGTAATGCGAGTGCCTACGCCTACGAGCTCCGTAACTGGAATTCTACCACCAGTAAAACACAATTTTTCACCTACTAATGCTTCATAATTTACATATCATTAGATACAAATTTGTTTTTAAAGTAAGTATTAAATATATTCTCGGTACAATTTACTAACTAAATTTAATCAACTTTAGTAGGTAAATAAACGAAAACGTAGATTAAGAAAACTGCACTTACCTGGCGAATCTGCCTTCTTTACTCGTTCCACTGTAAATTAAAATTTAATTTCAGTTTTCAAAGCCGCCTTTGGTTTTTATTTACTAACTAAAAAAATCAGCAACATAATGTAAAAACTGGCTTGCTCACCGACTAATATTGTTTCTTGTTCTCCTACACCGCTCATTGTGGGTGCTACAAAAACAAGAATTTTATTAAAATTAACTCTTTTGTTTTTAAGGTGTAGGTATATAGGTATATACCTAAAAGAGAATATGCATTTTTATAGTACTTTTATACGTGTAGGCAATACTTCCTAATTTGTACGATCCGTCGCTTCAGACCGAATCGAAATGATGAATCGATAGTGTATGTCAAGATCGTTAACGATTTACTTAATCGAAGGCGTTGTCTAATAATATCATAACGATTTTTTTTAAACAAAGTTACATCCATATAGGTAAGAAAAAGAAGTTAATTTTCCAATTTATGAATTTGAATTATTTGAAAACGTCTTTATCCTACAATAGCAAACCAGTAAATGATCGATCGTTACGACTAATCGTTTCGTGTAGCGGGCGTCATTTTTGATGAGATCAACTGTCACGATTTTCATCAGATCGATCGTACAGACGAATCGTACCGTATATGGGGCCTTAACATTTCACATCTTACAAATTTTCCTTTTTGAGTATCGGTTTTTAAGAGTCATGTCATGACCTTATACCGGATAATAGGTATCATATATTTGATCAAGGTAGGTCAATCTCCCTCGGCCCCTGAAGTATCCATATTTTCATTTCATATTTATGTCGTCATTCAGGTCAAACCACTAAATCAGTATCTCATAGTACAGTTAAAAATATTTTCTCATTTATAGGAGGCTTGAATAAATGTCTAATGAATTAAGGAGTCGAATTCTTGCTGTGACAATTAATAAATAACAATGATCTTATTCGAATGCGCGCCACCGTTGAATCGTAAACGATCCAGGAATCGCAGATAGCCTCGAAAATCTGAATCTGCGCAGGGACATTGGATGTCTGTGCATTACCTATCGCCTTTATAGTGCTCTGCTGAACTGTTTGATCAGGTGCCATCATCTCCTTTCCTATATCGCACCCGTCGAAGAATGTTCTTGTGAAGATTCCACCCGCACAGATTGTATTATATTTATTGTATGTAAAATTTGATTTGCGCGTTCATTCTTTCTTGCCCAGAATGTGCAAATTGTGGAACGAAATTCCCTCTGAGGTGTTTTAACCGGTGCTACAATATGGGATTCTTCGAAACTGGAGTCAAAAGAGTCCTTCAGGACTGGCGCGTTGCCAATTCCCCCGGGGTTACAAATATTCATAGGCGATAGTGACCATTTCCCATCAGGTGGGTTCTCTGCTCGTTTCTCAAAATTTTGAATTTGTTTTAATGTAATTGTAGTGGCTAACAAGCATGCAGTTCACATTCATGTTAAGTGATGACTGCAGCCTATAGAGACCCACACAAAGACCAAGGTCAAAATGCAGATGCGTTACCACTCCTGAGGCCGAAGATGTTATGCCTCTGTGCCGGAAATTACAGGGCTGTACATTACCATCTGTCCGGAACACGATAGTGCTGAACACTACCATTTAGCGGCAAGTATATTAGGTAATGCGGTGGTGCCTACGCCCGCGAGCTCCGTCACTGGAGCTCTATCACCAATAAAATTGTAAAAAGTATCTACAATAGAGGCGTGTGTCTTACTTAGAAAATCACAAATAGACTGTGATTTTATACCATCTGTCCTAATATACGCCTAGCCTGTGGCTATACTTTAAAATTAGATGAGTAGGTATGTTAATTATTTTGGAATTCATTAAAGACCTGTCATTGATAATTTGGTACGTAAATTAATTGATTTATTGGACTGGATTATCTGGTTGCGCCAATACGGTGAGTCGATGAGGAATTTATTGTATACTATAGTACTATTTATGTAGTAGGTATTCGATACATTTTATCGATTACAAAGCTTAGAACCACTTACTTGTTTCCAATTTTTTCTCGGAAACCTGAAATAGTGAACAAATTTTTTTATTATCTGATGCATATTTTTTTATTTCAAAATACATCTAAAAATGTAAATAATACCTAATTGAAAGGGAAACCACTGAAGGTACAGGTAAATAAGTCTTTAAAAGTAAGGGATGATGCAAAGGTGGCGCGACCGGAACCTTTTACTAATATTTAATAATTTGATATTTGTCCCATACCTATGGTTCTACGATTAAATTGGAGTTTTAACGACAACGATGAAATAAAATATCCAATTCACAACGAAACAAAAGCTATTGGTGGAAGAAAGTAACCAACATTATAATTTTTTTTTAAATATCCCAATCTCCGTTTTAAATATATACGTACTAGGAATGGGAAAAAAAGGAAACTGGAAAGCTTACTTGGCCTTAGTTCAGTAGCTTGTGAAAAATATTATGAAACATAGATCACGACCTCTACAGCATAGACGTCTAACGTGAATGTCCGTGCATCAATTTACATTTAGGTATGTAAGACCATAGTTAAGTGCACAAACAGTCCGAAGTCAACAAAAACTTCAAAGTATATCTATTAAAAAAAAATGCAATAATTTGACTAAGGCTATATAGATATGTACATAGCGGCCACCAAATGTGTAGAGAAAGGAATGCAAGCAATAGAAATGAAAATATGCGTGAAAATATGTGGCATGATTAGAAATGAGTAATACCGAATGTAAGAGGAAATACGATACTGACCTCAATTGTTAATAATATTAAGGGCCACGGGTTCACGTAGTTGAAACACGTCATGCATTAACGTCTGTAGTTCACGAAGACATCAAGTGTGGTGTAATCGGGAGATTAGTGAGAAATATGTTTCGAGAGAAAAAAAAGTACATGCATGTCCGTCAAATTCAATCAATTGTAGGTTTGGTGATTCCGCCAAATCGGAAGTTTGATTGATGACTATTATGCCTTGCACCATGCATATACCAACCACCCACTCTCTTCAGAATCGTCGAATATACCAACTTAAAAATATTAGCAGTTGTAATTTGTTTATCTTGATAATAAATTGTAAACGATCTCCTTAAAAAACCGAAGGAAGCGTAAAGAACTAGCTTATCAGCGATGTCAACTAGGTCTTCTGTCTGACGGAACAGGCTGCAGATTTTCGCGACTGAAAATAGAGGAGTAGAGTCAAAAGAAGAAAAGGACCTAATCAACGTCGGTGTCTCTACTCGCTGACAGCGATCGTCTGTAGGTTCTTAGAGTCCAAAGCGCAAAAGAACAACCTTATCAACGTCGGTGTCAACCAGGTACTCGCTGACGGCGATAGTCTGCAGGTTCTCGCGGCCAACGGGCAAGGCGGCGACGCTCCCACGCAGCTCCACGTTCTTGCCCAGCACCCGCTGCTGCTGCGCCAGGCAATGCAGGACTGTCTGTAGCATACCGAAGTCCACTACTCCTACCTGATGAAAAAAGTTTCAGTTATAATTCGGACTTCGTAAATAGTTATTACATGGTAATGTACCCGTAATAACTATAAGAGAGATAACAACTTAGGTCTCAGAGGCGTATCATTTAAACCTCTGGTTTTTGTGTAGGTGTCTATAGGCTGCAGTTATCACTGAGCATCCATGTGAGCTGCAAGCTTGTGTGCCACCTACGTTACGTAAAAAGTAGGATATAGCACGTGGTTTTTGTGACTGACGTAACTTCATCTACATACCTTCGGGATTACAGATTTAAGAGATTCGAAATCTCTCCCTATTTAAGAGGCTGGAAAGTAATAAATCTTCAGTCTCAAAACAAAAGACTGGATAAAATAAAACAACGTTTACCTCCGGTGTACCGATTGCCAGGTCTATCATTTCGCTGATGTTCAAAAGGACTGCCGTTTCAACTGTGGAAGTAATTACTTCGTGAAATTGTCTGATTAATCATTTTTCTCATAACGCTGGACGTAAACTATAAATAAACAGTGATCAATTTTTCAGTTACGGGGTACTTTGATAAGTTAAGGGAGACTACACCTACTACACACGAATTAATTGTTTTGTCAATTGAAAATTGCATAAGTGTCAAGAAAGATTGAATTATTAATATAGAACTACAAATAAAATAGTTTTAAAGAGACTTTTAAACGTAACATCACGGCGGTAATCCCCGAAGGAGTCGACAGAGTAAATAGGTACAAACTTACGTCACGTTATGTATGTCCCATGCGTCGAGCCTATTGACATCTCCGATTACATTACCAAACACCGAGTTTGGCGCTGGGAAACTTTCAGGAAAATGGAAAAGTTCTAATAGCACTACCTTCCGTGAACTAGAGATCGAACCCTTGAACCCCAGCGTAGTAATATAAGAAAAAAAAGGACCTAAAAGAAGATTTAGTGGCTGCTACCACTAGACTACTGAAGCGGTTGATATATTTAAATACATACCACATTACGAATTGTTCCACACTACTATTTAGCGAAAGGTAGACTAGGTAGTGTGATGGAACTAACCACTCTTGAGCTCTGTAACACGAAGTCTACTATCGGTAAATTAAATGCTTCTTGTTTTTGCAAAACCCTTTCTTATATAGTCACATAGGTACCTATTTTGCCTAGCTTTTACACCCGGAAGGTGTAGTCATAATAAGATTTTATTACCTATGTGCCGCCAAATGGTAGTGTTCAGCACTATCGTGTTCCGGTTACATGGTAATGTATGGTTCCGTAATAATTATCATCCAAGGGCTCACAACAACAACAAGGGGTGGCAACGCATCTGCATTTTGATCTCTGGTTTTCTGCAGTCATCTCTTTTAACATACATGTGAACTGCATACTTGTTTGCCATCTTCGTAACTTAAAATATGAGTTCAGATCTAAAGTTTATTTTATACATTTACCGTCATGAAATGTAAAGGACAAGACAAGTCATTGTTATTACATCAACAATGACTGTATAAAATTCCGACATAATAGTTGCGTTACTATAATGACTAAGTCAAGGGAAAGAGTAATAATATGATTTTATAATACCTGCCATGCTTATGTTTCTTTAATTTCCAAGATTGATAAATTAATGTATATTTTTATAAACGAAAATAAAATCTAAAATAATCAACAAACACTAAAAAATGTCTATGTGTATTTGTCATGTCTTCACTGAGCAGGGATGACACTTTATTTTTTTAAATAACAGGTACCCGTCAAATTACGTCTTTAACGTGCTATGATAATGCCAGATAATGCCATTGAAAATAGAAATTAAAAATTATTTTAGGTGGAATGCGAAGTGCGAAGAGCAGAAAATGGCAACAGAAGTGCAAATACACAAATTTTAATTTAATTAGATATTCGTATCATTTAATTTACCTACACTTTTTCTTTTATCCTCACCGTCTGGGCTTAGAGTCTATAACTAATATGCTCTTAACCGTATGGAAGATGAGAAAATATTGTGGGGCCCTTACATAATGACTGTTTCAATAGAATGTGCGTAACTTCGTTAGTTCACGCCTGTAATCCCAGGTGGGATAGGCAGAGGTAAATACATGCATTCCAGGATACATGAAAACACGCATTACCAGACGCCGTGGTACTGGAAACTATAAGAAAATGGAAAAATCCCAATAGAACCAGAGATAAAGTTTTAAATTTTACACCGTTATCTCCCATATCCTCTGACCCGGGAATCGAACCAGGATCCCAGTGTAGAAGTCACTACTTCAGGCCACTGCCTGCTACCACTAGGCTACCGAGACAGTTACTCATGTTGGCTGCTTTACTTAACACACATTGCACAGAACGATTTTCGTCTGATTTTATATGGAATGGAAATGAGTTCATAGCAATATTCACATTAGCCAACATACACGATACACGTAGACAAGAGAATGATTTATCTTCGTGAAAGAAAACAATAAGTACTTAGTGACGCCATGTCTCACGGATAACTGACCGTTATATTTACAGACATCATTATTACGTGTATCATAATCGTAGTGCTTTAAAGGTAATGTCCGTAGCGACTGCTCGAACCATCCATCCGTACAGTGCAGTCGAATAATTGAGTATTGAATAGTTAAGATAATAATCTTATCACGTACGATGTATATCGATGTATCATTTCCGATGATGATTACATCACTGGGTGTGATTGTGTGTGGTTTATAACATGATCAAAAGTATAATAAATTTGAACCTTGTTAGTTGGTATGACGGTATGAGCAATTAAGCGTTATTTTAATACACTCTAAGATAATCATCAGAATACAGCGTTGCAGCACCTGCTGCAACAAATATCTGAGATGAATGCCATTTTTCTTGGTTTAACACGTACATACTTTGCTCTAAATGTGTTTTAATTTTTCTTGTTTAATATTTTATTTCTTTCTCTCAGTAATAAAGAAGTGGAAGGACACTATTGAAATTTGAGGGCGTTATCAATGTGTCAGTGTATTACTAAATGGCCGTTTTTTAGGGTGCCGAGGGGTTTTTGAAATACCTCAGATGGAAAAAACGTATCACATAGACAATCATTCGTAGTCTGTCAGTGACGCTGTATAGGTTAGGATCCCACTGCAGAATCATTTCGTTTATTTAGATATGCTGCAAACCTGATTTTTACACATATTTTATAATCTAGAGAATATATTGCCTATCAAAATTTGGCCGCAAGTATTTTTAATTAAATTATTTTATCTTCAACAGTCAGCAACTCTTATTTGCGACTAATTAAATTTGGCGCCCGTATATCATAATAATGAGAAAAAAATAGCTTTAATTTGATATATAAATAATACGTGTTCGATATGGACGTAAAAAGTTATCGGGCGGAAAGAAAATATGTAGAGGCGGCAAAGTGCGCAACGGCAGCTGTGATTTTTCAGTCTTTATAGGTGCATATTGCCGTGAAGTGAACGATATTTAATACTATTGAAAAAACAAACAAAAAAAAAATTCTTCTGTGGGACTGTAAGTGTAAGATTGTATTTTATTAATTTATTTTATAATTTTATGCCTCAATAATGACAATGCAGCTGTATCCATATCATCTAATTTCTAGTAGATAGATGCCTATTATCGGTAGCATTCACTTACCGCAATGGGATCTGTATACCTTAAAGGCATAAGATGGCATAAGGCATAAGTTGTAAAAACCTAAAAGGCAATGCCTTTTGCGATTTTCACAACTTATACAATAAAACTTTACATAGACTTTATTCTTCATTAGTACGAGTAGTTTACCACGATTTTACCGCTTTGGCACCGCGTGTCCTGTGGGACACACGGGATGGATTCCCGTATAAAAAAAGTTTATAAGTTATAATTTGACATGAATTCGTAATTTTTTTTGCAGTCTAGTCATTTTGAGTTTATTTGATATTTGAACAAAAATATGTTTCAATCTATACTTAAAATAAAACAATAAAATCTTTTGTCTGTCTGTTTGTCCCTTTGTCCAGGTTAATCTCCGAAGATACTGGACGGATTCGAATGAAACTTTTTGTGGTGTATAGATAGTAAGCCTGGCCAACATTTAGGCTATTTTTTACTGTGGGAAAATCACTCATTCCCACCGGAATTTCTACATTTAATTTCATTTTCCTATACAAATAGTCAGTATCTATCAAACCTTTGACACATTATTTCATTGTGAGGCAATACGAAGTTTGCCGGATCAGATAGTTTAATATTAGCACAATGTTCGTTTTCTTTAGACGGTGAAATTATTTGAGACTAGCGGCCCGAAATATTTTTTAAATCAGACCAGTAGTTCCTGATATTAGCGCGTTAAAGCAAACAAACAAAGTCTTCAGCCTTATAATATTAAGTATAGATATATGTATCTGTTTGTCTGCCGCCAAATCGTAGTAGCCACTGCTATAGACATAATTGTGTTCCGGTAAGATGAAAACTAACCGTCCATGATCCTGTAATAAAATAAATGACAAAGATACATAGCATCTATCTAGGTATTAATATTAATACGGAGTGGGTCGTGGCTCTTGTTTTAATTGAATTGAATTCGTCTGCTCTTGTGTAGCTAAATAGCAGTCACTTGTTGTAATTATCATTAATAAGTAAATCTAAACAGTCTACCTAATCAACAAATTGATCTGTAATCGCACAAGATTTTTCGGATTGGCGTGGGCGTTCCACAGGGCTGTTCTTGGGACCTTTCTTTTATATTGATTTAAATTAAATTCAACGACTACCTTTTATCCGTGATTTGGGTCACAATAAGTACATAACTACATAACGTAGTTTATTTTATTATATTTGTTCATTATTACTTCACTGACTGAAAGTTTCCTCAAAATAGGTTCAACCATTTCGGATATTATCCGTAATAAACAGATAGAAAAACGTTAAAAAAAATACTTTAACAACGTATGCTTCACTAAAAAAGCACGTTTCTTTAGAAGGATCAGCTTTGCACTATTCATTTTTATCTATTCAACCAACGGAAGAATGTTGGATGTTAAGATGAGTAGCAATACAAGAATGATTGCCATAAAAATAATTATAGGTCTAATATCTCTTTGGTAGTAACGCATTTAAACACCATAAATCCAATCGATTACCAATTATCTAAAGCTTGTTAACATTCGATACGTTCTAAGAAAAATGTGCGGAAGGTAGTAAGTGTGATGCGCAAACTATCCAAACTTTTCAGTTCTTTTGAGTGAATATCTCAAAGCGAAGGTTGGTTTATTCCCACATTACTCAGGCGCAAAAGCTCTTCGTTTTTATCAGGCTTTAAAACTTCTATAATGATGAACGACATAGCGGATCTATAAATGCTAGTGATCTTCTTTTAAATATGATTTAAAAGCGGTTTGCGGGTGCATTTAAAGCCTAGGGATGACTTACTGAGTGTTTTGCGATGTCGTGCTCTGTGTATAAACGTTGTCTAGCTAGCTGATGTGAAAGATTAACGTTACGTATGCACCAGAGCTTTTGTGAACTTTAAAGGAATATATTCAGTGCTAATATGAAAGTGTTAAGTACCTCTGTAAGGTTTTAAAATATTTCAACGCTAAACCACGATCGAAACAGCTGTTTAAGAAAATGAATTACGTAAAATTTTATTCTTCCTATCTTCCTTCCTTTTTTTTATTGCTATTTACTGTTATTTTATACAGTTTTATAAATGTGAGGAAGAAAGTTATGATTCAAATTAAAACACTAGTCATTCTTGGATTAGGTACTTCTTTCGTGTCGTAATGATATATTTATACTAATAGTAGATTCAATAAATATTGGTCGACCTAAATTGTTTAATTGCTGCCGTTATTGCTTGCTGAATTTACTTAGGCAACGTGAATTTATGTCCGATATAATTCTACAGCTAGCGCATCAGTAAACTACATGTCTACTAACATTACCGTGTAAACAACACACCGTGCACGTTTCTCTACTGTGTATCCATAAATATTGACCTAGGATGTTCTCAGATAGATAAACCACGAAAACAACGGGTAAATTGAATTGGATATCCCTCGGAACGACGCCTCGGTTTGTATCGGTGATTACAGCGGCCCTGCTAAAATGCACTCCTTGTTTATACCGCTCGTTATCAAGTGAACGCTAAGCCTCGTGTTTCGGAATCATAGCTCTCACCACGACACCGCAATTTACCAGATTTTGAATGATAGATAATGTACCCAAATTATAGTTCGGAGCGTGCGAACGGTGTTTCGGCATTGAAAAAAAGTCGACACCGCACCGGTTCAGTGCGCTATCTCCTGGATGTCAATGGGTCCTTAAACGATGCTGTGTACCTGTCCTTTTATAAAGTTCTGTTTGCCTCGGTTCGTGTTTCGGCGAAATGTGAAGATTCTCTTATTTTTTTAAACGGCAGGTGATCCATGGATGCGCGAGAGGGACGGACGCGATCACGAAAGCTCGCGAGTGGGATCCCGAGAGCCCGAGAGCCCGAGATACAGTCTTGCGTCGGCTCGGCCCCAAGTCGACCGTGTCGCGTAACCGCTTCCAACTTGGAACGTCTAAAACTTTACGTACATCGATATAATGCGTGTTAACATCGAAACTGTTACAGCGTAGTGTAATTCCCGCTTGTTTGTTTTTCTATTCGGCTAATTCAGTTTGTTCCCTGTTTATTCGACTCATTTTATCAAGAGTAATTTCGTTGAATTTTGTGGAAAGCATCGGTATCGAGTGCATACGAGACACGGATCCTGTTGCACCTTTAATAGCGGTGAGTATTTTTAACGACATTTTATAACTAGTGTAGTGGTAGCAGACATTGTGCTAGAATAGGAACGTTCCTGTCGGTGTTGAAATTTTAATATGCTCACACTTAACGTGTGATGGATGACCTCATGGAATTATCTATATTAAATGAAGTGATAAGGCGTGCATTCTTAGTTCCTTTTGCGAGTTGTTAAATTTACATGATCATATAATTTATCTACCCTACCATTTTAATTAGGTAATGATTTCAATATGTTTAGTGTCTTCCAATTAGATATTTTTTAAATGTTGTGTGTACATTTATTATTTTTCGTTATGGTTCTATGATTCTCAATTTTTAACAGTTATATATTTTTTGGTAATATGCTATCAGATAGTAGTTAACTTCAGGTTACTTAATTGAGTTACTTAGCCAGGGTTACACCAATATACCTATCTATTTGTTAAAGTTATTGTAACATTTCACATCCTTCTCTAATTTAAAGAAATCTATTAAAATTAGAGAGTGATGTGAAATGTTACAATAACTAGGTATAACTTTAACAAATACCTATATCTTGGTGTAATCCAGGCTTAATACCTGTAGTCCTGTAGTATTTAGTTCAATTGCGGCCTGCAGTACCGGGCTTGTAGAATAGGACTGAGGTATCCTCTGCCTGTCGTAAGAGGCGACTAAAAGGAGAATGAATCGCGGGCGGCCAGAGTGGGGGCTCTAGCCGTCCAGCACTCGCGATTCCGGGAAGTCGGCGACCGTGGTAGCCGCAGGTCGTTGTGGTATGTGCAGAATGGGGCTGTCAGAGTCCCCGTGGACGAGCCTTATGGAGGCGAAGTGCGTGGGGGAGAACCGGAGCAGTGTTTTAGTGTGCCCGGATCCCCCCCTTTTGTGCACTGAAGTCGGCACCGAGATGGTTTTAGAGGGTTCCAGTCCCTCATATCCCGACTCTCTCTCCCTAGAGAGCCGGTTGAATGCGAAGACATTTCCACCTTGTAAAAAAAAAACCTATTTAGTTCAGTTGAGGCAGCTTGTGTTAGGCCATTGGCTTTTTGGTTAGATTGTTTTCTTCTTTCGAGGCTATCGAGAGACTTATGATTTTTATCTGTACCTACTTTATCAAACCGGTTAGGTATATTATAATGGTCAGGCTAATCCACTATGTATTCACAGACTGCAGACCTTCCTGTTCTTCGGTTTATAGTTTTATGTTAATGAAAGCCTATAGTTCGCGAAACCCTAAAGACACATCAAGTTACGAATCTTACAAAAGATACCGTAAAGACTGACTGATACTGGACACTTGAGTTATCAGTGGGAATATTAAGGTTAAGGTCCCCTTAATCTGTTGAGGAAAATGCGGTCGATATCGGCCACGAACAATATGAAATCAATTGTTATATTTTTCTCGTTTGCTGACGGATTAATAATATAATCACATTAGTTTAACTATGAGACTTTTTTTACTGTGTGTTAGTCGAATATATAGAATTTAACTTTCAAGTCCGAGAGTTATCTCTCGGACTTGAAAGTTGTACCGAATGGTGAATTACTGAAAATTAACTTTTCAGTTATTTACCTTGGTACTCAAATACCTAAATAAGAAGGGCCACGAGGTGTGTTGGAACCGAAATGTTTTTCTTTTCACGTTCTCTCCAGGGGGTAGCCCCTATAAAACCTCCGGATCACAGATTTTGGCAATGCATCAGCATTAAAATTTCTGGTTTTCCCGTAGATATTTATAGGCTAGTACCTATTTACCTATCACCATATTTGGACTTTATCCTTGTTTGTCATTTTCATGATATCGGGATATAAAATAAATAAAAGAAAATTACAACTAGTAGTAGGTATTATGAAAATTGAAATAATAACGTAAGTGTACTTAGGTTTTTGATTCAATCGTTTTGTGAATCCCTTCCTTGATACACACAAATGTTGTTCACAGTCTTTTAAGGGTGCCGTAGTAAACAAGGAACCCTTATAGTTTCGCCATGTCCGTCTGTCTGTTCGTACACCTTAATCACGCCAACAAAGTTTATACATTGCATTGCATAGGTCTTTCAATAATGTTCCAGATGTGCTAATAACATATCATATTTTGATTAAGTTATCTGTTCGTGACTTATTTCGTTAGAGTGAAGTGTGAGGGACACTTCACTCTAACGAAATAAGTCACCCCCTCTACTAATTAAACGGTTGTTGTTAGAAAAAGTTATTTTTGAAGTTATAGGTACCTACATTTTTTGGCGTGATTGGAAAAATTATGAGAGTGAATTTTTACGATGCGCGCGCACGGCATGCTGCGTTTAGGTAAAGCGACAGTCTGAAGTTAGTTGCTAAACATTTTTGTCGTTTTATTTTATTTCTGGTAGGAAATATTGGATTGTTACGCTAAATAAGTAGGTATAATTATACCTATATATATATAAGAAATTTCTTAAAGTGCGTACATAAGTCACACCCATACTTTTTTTTTCAACATTTTACAGCGTAAGTACTGGCCGATGAAAAAGTAAGTTTCAGAGATCTGGCTCTAGAAGGAAATTTCAATTTTCGTTTCTTTTTATTTTATGTAATGAAAGTGGTAAACAAGCATGCAGTTCACATTGATGTTAAGTGATGACTGCAGCCTATAGACACCCACACAAAGACCAAAGGCAAAATACAGATGTGTTACCACTTCTGAGGCCTAAGGTTTTATGACTCTGTGCCGGAAATTACAGTTATTTTCTTCAATAACTTTAAAAGTGTTCATCTTAAAATACGGAAAAAAATGATTTTGAAAAGAAAATGCTTTTTATTTTGTTACTCAAATTATGGGGTTACCTTGATTACCATCTAACTGCAAAGTATTTTTGGAAAACTATAGGTACCTACAACCTAACTACAACGTACAATTTTATTTTCGAAGCAATACAAAAAGATCAAATTATTAATTATTATTTATTAAGTAGGTAACCTAAGAACCCTATTTTATTGGGCTGCACTGAACCACCCATTGTTGCAACCTCAAAGAATCAGGTACTTAAACCGCCGGGAGCTGCGGTTTGAAACTAGTGGATAATATAAATGCATAACTTATCGCCGTAGTTCTGTTAAGGTAACGCCTTGTGTGTCTAATGCTACATTGTGGTCGGTGACCCTGTGTTCTATCTGAATGGAGCACATTCCAACTTCATCTAGTAAAGTATTGACCTTTGGATGCAGTTTCAAGTTTTATAGCCTGTTCTTTATTTTTTTAATATTTATTTTTATATATTTATTTTATGAGATAGTATTTTGGTCTAATATTATTGTTTATATATAAAAATCAATTGTTGTTCGTTAGTCTCGCTAAAACTCGAGAACAGCTGCCCCGATTTGGCTAATTTTGGTTTCAATCATTTTTGGAAGTCCAGGGAATGTTTAAAAGGCAAAAAAATATGAAGAAATTGAAGGGAACTAGTAAAAACCACAATTTCATTATACAAATAGTCCTATTATCTATCAAACCTTTTGACACATTTTTTCATTCTGAGGCAATACAAAGTTTGCCAGGTCAGCTAGTTGTTTATATTTCAATGTTTTCGACCTTTTTTTATTTTGGACAACATAGAGCAAAGGTTGTTTAAAATAAAAAATCTAAGCCATTTTTCAGTGATTGTTTTTTTGAACGGTTAGGGAACTCTCCGCTTCATCTTATCGACCGGTAGATGTCCACTGCTGGACCAAAGCGTCCCCATAACACACCGCGAGGGGAAGTGGTTGAGTGATGCGGGCAAATCGGGCGGGACGTCGAAGTGTCCATTCTATACGTAGTATTATTACATATTCTCTGCCCATAAGGAGGGATATACCATTATCGCCACGCTGGGCTTGCGGATTTCCGATCGCAGTGGCGGTAGTTTTATCACAGGAAGCTGCTACCCATCTTGCGTTATTGCACTTACCACCGTCCTATGGGAATGGTTGGACCGGACCGGTTGTTTGGTTGACTGACTGCACTAGTGGAAGAATTCTCTTGCTGTAGAAGAAAATCTTCCGCTAGTGGGCGGTGGAGTCATCACGTCCCGAAGTCTTAAAAGAATATTTAAATAATAAAGTGCATATCAACTATAATATAAAATTAGGTATATACCTATATATAATAATAATAAGTAGGGTTACGGATTAGGGCCAGTCACCTTAGTGCTCAGTTTGACATTGTAGACAAAAATAAAATGTAGCCACGAGGCTACCCTTTATCTTAAATTATATTTAAGCTCCCGAGCCTTTTCAGGTTTCTCAAACACTTGTCTACACTATAAGCACAGTATATAGGTAATTAACACGTTCGTTTTCTTTAGACTGTGCTATAAGTCTTTAAAATTCCGTTCAAGGATTAGAGTTTTTATTGGAATAGGTATATTATTATACTCTAAGGATCAACAGTCAGAGTCTAAACAACTGAGGTCTTAGGGGTGGCAATGCATCTCCATTTTGACCTCTGGTCTTTGTGTGGGTGTCTACAGGTTGCAGTCATCACTTAACATCAATGTGTATTGCATGCTTGTTAGCCACCTTCATTACATTAAAAAAAAGCAAGGATTAAACTTAAACTCGTCAACCGAATCGTCTATAAAATTCTGCTTCTGCCAATTCTGATATCTAAGGGCTTCCTATGTTTGACCGACTTCAAATAGTAGACTCGTATTTAAGTGTTTTGTTGTTTGTCATATAATTCTGGACCTTCGAAAGGATGCAGTTCCAAGTTGGCGCTATTGTCAGGAAGTTGGTAACAGATAATGTTAATCTTGGGAAACGGAGGGAAGCCCTTAACTGGTCATTTTGGAGCGTCGTTGTGTTTTCTTAATTTTTTTATGTAATGGAAGTGGCAAGCAAGCATGCAGACACCCATACAAGGACCAAGGTCAAAACGTAGATGCGTTACCACTCCTGAGGCCTAAGGTGTTAAGAAATTACAGGGCCGTACATTACCACCTGACCGGAACACCTGTCCGCTACTGTAGCTCTACCACCAATTCAAAAAAATTGTATACGTATTTGAATCTGAAAATCATACTTTCATCGTTTTCAGTGCTCCTTAAGTATGTCGAGAGATCTCAATAACATTTGGTTGGACGTGAACATACGTGTAAATAACTTATCGACATTTACACAAAAAAAAACTTTGTACAAAAAATATCTACGAAGAACCAGTTAACGAAAACACAATAAAGTAAAAAAATATCAAAATATAGATTTAATCCAATAGAGCTAGCTACACACGTATTTTCCTTATACTTAAAAAACATTTTTTATAAATTCACTCACATATTTTTTATATTTTCACAATTCACAGACATAAAGACTCATTTTACAATATTTTAAATGCCTGTCAAATCGCAAGATTTATATAAAACTAGCTGTCCCGGCAAACTTCGTATCGCCCTAGAAAATTAAAAAAAAAATGTCCAAAAATGTTATGAAAAACAAATGTTAGCCGATTCTCAGACCTACTGAATATGCATGCAAAATTTGGTTAAAATCGGTCCAGCCGTTTCGGAGGAGTACGAAGACAAACATTGTGACACGAGAATTTTATATATAAGATTAAATCTTTGATCGAAACGCTGTGGAAAGGATCCTTAATATTTTAGTTATGCGTAACGAATGGCTTGCATTGAGAGAGTGTTGATGATTTTTTTAATATCTATGCTGTATTTCGAATTAATCTCCAAATAGGTAGTCATTAATCGACCTCGTTGCTATGTCTCGACGTAATAAAAAACATTAAATACCTACTAGCTTGCAGACTTGGCGCCAATGTGTTCTCTCTGTGGTGTGTAAAAAAGTTAAAACCTTCAATAATGACGATGCTTGAACTCTCCTTAGTGACTTTAAGATTTATGCTAACTATAAATTTAGGTAATTAAATTTTTACTATTCATTAATTTAGGCTTGTAGCTACTCATTCGATTAAATAAGTGTAGAAACGATTATAACATATGATATGTTTAATGCCTTCCTTATAAAGATACACTGATATTATTATGATCGATGATCGTCTTCTTTTTGTATTATATTTACCTACTTATTATTTTATGTATATGTGCAGTTACATGTCCACGAGTGCCATATTTATAATAATTATGGCAAAATATAGAGGAGCTTCAATTGATTTTGTAAAATTTTACGTAGAAACTAGCTGCCTCGACGAATTTCGTATCGCCTTAGAGATATAAAAAAAATCATGAATGCAGATGAGCCACGGGAGGTGTACCAGGACCGGGATATCTGACGCTTCACAAACTCTGCCTACCCCGTTAGGGACATGGCGTGAAGATACATACATCTCAATCCCAGAACACTGTCCAAATGTTTTACCCCATTAAAATCTTTCTTCACTCACATTTAATATGAATAATGAGATATTTAAATGTTGAAGTCCATATCCCATGTCGAATGGTGTGGGGCAGGTTTCCCAAAGCCCAACAAAGAAGCACAATGGGCCGGTTGAATGACAATAGCTATGGTCCAGTGCTAACACTCCCCAGTCCGCTATGCCAGGGCTGCCAATAAGAGCACCTTTTTCTTCGAATAGGGCCCATCCTATACCGTGTTTTAGCAATTCAATGTAGGAGCCAGGGCTGTACTTACAAAATTAAAACGATATCGATAGGTATATCGAAACAAATTTCATGTTGAAACGTTCCTTTTACTACACTAAGGTTATTCGATATCCGGATGGGGAAAACTGAGTATGGCTTAGATGTTCCAAAAGTAGCTAAATAAGTAGCTATTAGTCATTCAAATGTATTTTGCATTAGCGGCACGTCCCGGCTTCGCGCGGTTGCAATGTTACCTACCCTCTCCTATTCATCTTAGCGTGATATTATACTCGTACATATAGCCTTCCTCGATAAATGGGCTATCTAACAATGAAATAATTTTTCAAATCTGAACAGTAGTTCCTGAGATTTGAGTGGTCAAGCAAACAAACCAACAGACTTCAGGTTTATAATGATAGTATAGATTTGTAAAAGACGTTTAATGTTTCTATGCTCCTACTTATCACAAAATCCTTAAAATGTTACGTTTTCAGAAACTGGCCACACTGGTTACTAAACATTACTGTATCCAATTTTAAAACTTCGAGTCTATTTCCCATGTCAAATAACTGGTGTGAGTAGGATTCCCAAAGCTCAACAAAGAAGCACAATGGGCCGATTGAATGACAATAGCTGCGGAATAGTCAAGTGCTCACACACTCCCCGGTTCGAGGTGCCAGGGATGCCAACGCGAACGCTGCGGTTGGCAACTTATTTTTTAAATTAAACCTTTTTCCACTTTCCAGTCAGAAATCAGGGGACTTTAGGCGGGAACGCGGATAAAAGCCGTAGCATGGTATTAGATTATTTTTACTGTTTTCTTGCTACAGGTAGTTTTACGTATTATAAGTACGTATAGTTGGCGGATTAAACAGAAGATATTTCCTTATTCTTGAAGAGTTCTTGAAAAAAAGAAGGCAACCCTGACTTACCATTTGCACGTTGCTCGACTAGTCTTGCCCCGTAGCCAGCATTTTGCTTTTATTTCCGAACGAAAGCTTCAATATACGCCGACAGATTTTTACTGTACAGCTCGGGGTGTTTAATCTACATATTAATTTTTCAAATGTCTTTTGAGCATTCAAAAAGGTTCCGCTATCGAGTGGACCGTTTTTTTGAGATAATGGATTACTTTTTTTGGGCGTGGTGTCAGCTTTTAACAATGATTGATATCGAAGAATGTGTCTTGCATTTTTACAGTATACTTTTTTGTCGATGTTGCAAACAACTGTACAATTTACAGTGGTTGTAAAGTTCCAGTGTGGATTGCATGTTAGTTTTCCATCATCATTACAGAAAAAAATACAAGGATTGAATTTTAATTTGGTTCACATAATAATATCAAATGTAAGTTAGTGACCTAAACAAAAACTCAAGACCTCTCTTTATAAATTTTAAGTCCAGTTGTTTCGGAGATAAATGAGAAAAAAAAACGTAAATGAGGACATGGTCAATTTCAGCAAATTTCGTAAATAAGTTCGAAACTATTTGATTTAAATAAAATATTTAAATAACGTATTTCAGATCCTCATAAAGTATCATAATGTACTTTGCAAAAATAAAAGAAGGTCTATTTTATCTCACAAGTTTGAAAGTATCGAAAGTATCATGCCAAGATTTGTAAAGAGAAAATAAAAAGAAGGTACAAAGAGTTTTTAAATATTATCTGGTGACCCCAAAGAATTTGCGCACCACCACCATTTTTATTCCGGTGCTTTAAAAATATTTTAAATATCTGAAAGTGTTCTTTAGGTTCCTCAGATATATTTTAGCTGTTTTGCTCTGCACCTTTTGGGGTGTTGTATTTTGGGTCATTTATTTATTACATCCAACTCAATAGGCCCAGTAGGTACTTTTGGAGCAAGTTAGCTGTGATTCACAGCTAACTTGCTCCGAAAGTACCTACTACCTACCGAAACTACCTATCATAGCCTGTCATAGACGGAAAGACAGACATGGACAAGTGATCTTATTTAGGGTCCATGTTTTTTCCCTTTTTGGCACGGCACCATTTTAACCCTAAAAATGGTGGGTGATTAAGTATCGTTTAGTTCATGACTCGACGACCAACATGGGATAGTTTTAAGACTTTTAATGTTCTTAAACCTATTATTATTTAGTCTTGAAAAAAAAAAACAAAACATGTGATGTACTCATATGTATTACTGCGTAAAACGCGTTTTCAAATTGACTCGATATAGCTTTGTTCTGCAGTTCAGTTTTATTTTTATCATATATAATAATAACAATGGCAACCCATTATACGTCCCACTGCTGGGCACGAGTCTCTCCCCTTTTTGGGGGGAGGCCTGGAGCTTACTCCACCACGCTGCTCCAATGGGGATTGGTGGAGGTGGGTGGGTTAGTGGCCAACCCGCTGTCGGATGTTTTCAAACCGCCCATAAGGCCTCCGACAAGGTTTAACGACTGCTATCTATCAATAGCAACCGGGACCGACGGCTTAACGTGCCCTCCGAAGCACGGAAACGCGCATTTAATTTGCCACTAGCGGTCATCCATCACACTACCCGACCGCGCCCGTAGTGCTTAACCGAGCAGATAGCTTACGATCTACACCAGCCGCTGGGCCATGCGCGCTTTCTTCTTCGCGCTTTTATCATACCATGGCAAAAAAGCACGCAGTTGCCAATCTTTGTAAGTGAATACTGTAAACAACTAAATGAGTTTCTGGTGATAGAGCACCAGAAACGGAGCTTGCGGGTATAGGCACCATCGCATTACTTAAACCGCTAAATGGTAGTGTTCAGCGCTATTGTGTTCCGGTCAAGTAGTAATTTATGACCCTGTAATTTCCGACAAAGAGACAAAACCGCAAAGAACCTATATTGAAATCTTTGGTTTCATGTAGATGTTGATAGGCTACAGTATAACCACACCGCGGACACTCCGCCAAAATTCCATACAAACGCTTAGCCTGGGTTACACCACGACTTTTGTTAAAGTTACTGTAACATTGCACATCCTACTCTAACTTTAACAGATTTCCATAAGTTAGAGAAGGATGTGCAATGTAACAATTACTTTAACTTTAACAAATGATGTGGTGCAACCCAGGCTTAATTATATCTCTATTGCACAGACATCAATCAGTGACGTGTATACCAAACGTCGCCCATAAGAGGGGAGGAGGTTGGGTGAGGCAGGGCAATCGGGCGAGACGTCGAAGTGTCCATTCTATACGTAGTATTATAACATATTCTCTGGTATTACTTATCATCAATGTAAACTGTATGCTTGTTTGCTACTTCAATACATAAAAACATAAAGAGCCGAGGAATTTTATTGGACGGATTTTTACCTTAAAAAAAACTTCATTTACACAGTGGTAGAGCTGCAGTGATAGAGCTCAAAGGCGTAAGCTGGTGCCACATTTGTAGTCAAATGATAGTGTTTAACTTTATTGTGCTCCGGTTATATTATTATAGTAAAGTATGCCTTACTACGGTATTTGTACCTAGATCCAAAATATCCCTGACCTCAGTATTGATAGTAAGTGAAATTATAAGATAAAAGAGCGGGGTCTATAATAAAATCTCCTTTTTCTTCTTTTGCGGTACAGAACACTAAAAACTTGTTAAACAAATCGTACCAATTAAAGCGTGTTTAATAAATTAGTATTTAAAGACGTACAAATTAATTTCAATGATGCCACTTAATATTTAATTTTAACAACAGCAATAAAAAAAGAAACAACCTGTTCGATAGAGTTCTTACTTAAATGTCAGAGTTCCTCGCTGGATGTTTGATCAACGGTCATAAATTATAGGGATGACTCTACTAGTCATATAAGGCAGATACATATACAGGGTTAAATATATTTAACGTATAAATCGTCAAAGGTGAGTTAGGTACGTTAAGATTAGCAACTTTTGTTCTATGACTTGCCAAATGCCAAAACGCAGTACATCACATGATAAGAAATAAAATCGTTTCAAATGGGACTTCTATCAATAGTTAGCACTGCGTTTCATAGGTATATTTTTACATAGGTACAGACGTCAGCTGTTTACGTAACGAAGTTAAGAAGTATTACAACTGCAAATTCTATTTATTATTTCTTGTGTGGTAAAAAAAAATAATGAACTAGAAAAAGTTGTGTAACAAAAGTGTTAGTCATGATGAGCCGAAGCCTCGATTTAAGAATTATGCGCTGGTTACAAATAACCCTGTATATACAGTACCCAGCAAGAAATATGAGTATTGCACATCGCGAGCTTACGAAAGAGACAATCGGCTAGTTCCGACTTTGTACAGCGTTATCTCAACGCATAGAGCAACACGGGCCACCGGCCGCTGCGGACTGGAAGGGAGTAGCCATAGCGTTTATTAACGATGCAAAGCAATCTGTCATTTTTTGCGGGGGGAAATGCGTGTGACACACACACACTACAAATATCGTCTATTACTACGAAACTCACATCTTGACCTTAACAAAATACATAAACCATTTCACGCATACATCTTAACATCTAGGCGACAGGCATAGGCCAACTTGGGCTTGTACTTTGACAGAGGGGAAAGCCTGCATATGGCGACTCCCCTCCGGCCGGTGACCCTTGTTGCTCTATGTCTCTACGGAAGCACTGATAGTCTGGTATTGGTCAAAACTTGATCAAAATGGTCGGCAAACGTCACATATGTAAGGTGCGAAAGAGATAACGCTCTACAGACCCGAAATAAGCCGAAGTCTCTTTCCTAAGGTCGATGCGCAATATTTCTTGTTCGATACCTTACCAAAGATAAGATTTAGGGGTTGTTTTTTTGTAATGATATGATAAACGAGCGTGCAAAGCACATTTAATGTGTGTATTTCACGTTAAGTTTTATATTACAGGAATGGCAAAGAGCATCATCATCATCGCTGTTTTTTCAAATGATTTATTACACTCACATAGTTTCAAAAATAACTTTTAAGATTATACCTTCATAAAAAAGGTTTTGACGCATAGAAAAACCACGCTTCCGTTTTTAAGGTAAAAAAAAATAACAAGAAAAGTATGAAAACTCTATTACGTCTCTACCTAACTCGGTCAATGAAAAAAAAAACATAATCATGAAAATCTCAATCATGATAGTCAACCAATACATACCTAGGTAAAAAAAACAACGAGTTGCACTCCGGGAGTGCCGGCAGAAACGAAAACTTGAATATAAACGTAGAGAACAATTTTATCTCAAGTACTATTAGTTTTAAGTAACAAGTAACTACCATCAACCTCACCATCACCACCACCAGCTGACATTGGGTTCCCAATAAGTAGGCGGATGCAATTCCTGCTCACGTATCCGTATTACGCATTTTTGATCAGAGACACGTAACATTTTTTACCCATTACAAAAAGTGCAAGGCGATAAAAAAGTCAACGTAATCATCAGAAAGGCCAATGCGTAGGCCTGTGCAACCTTTAAGCTGCTTAGTTTTGACAGTTTAAAGCATATGTCTAGCCTGTTGCAAAATATTTTAATTGGAACGTTGAAAATTAATGTTTTATTTATGTTTTGTTTCAAGTAAACCAAATTGCTTGTATCTACATAATAAACACATGTAAGTAATATGAGAAAAAATCTCCGACGAAGGTCGATACGTATGATAACAAAGTTGTTGGTTGAGTAAAAGGCATAATTTATCACATTATGAAAAGACTATCAACGAAAGCTACGTATTATAATAATATCAGAGTTACGGCAATACCTCTAGTTATTGTACTAATCAAAAATTATAAGAATGTAACACTTCTTTTAGTGATAGACTTATAATTTTTTATATAAATTAAAAGACTTTTACACGATCCACCTACTTAGCTAAAATTTCAGTCCCAAAGACAGATCCATCTAGTTATCGAAAAAGCGATTATAACTGTTTTATGTGGCGCTCAAAGCACTTAAGTTCTTATTAATTACAACGTGATCATAATTGTCGCGATACCGGTGTAATTATTATATCATAAACGATGATATATGTCGTAATTATCGATAATGGATGAATAAAAACTCGGTGTGGAACGTGGGATGCGACCTAACTAGGATGGCAGGACGATCAAGTGAGCTTGCCGCTTAGGTACACGGTAAAGCAAAACTAGCAAATTTTTTAAGGTTGTATCTTGGTCTATTATATAGTGTAATAATACGCCTTCGTCGCCTCTGGCTTCGATTACTTATTATAAAACAGTTTTTTCAAATACGTGTCCTGAATGCTTATTGTCGAGTTTATAGAATTTATAATACTCTCATGGAGTTCTGCTAATGAGCGTATATGAAAGTTGTAATGGAATAAATGTCGTCTTCGACTTATTAGTGAGTAGTGTAGGTATATTTATCATTACGTTTTTTCTAGTTTCATTGTTAACTATAGGGATTCTAGTTGGCGTATAATTAATCTTCGTTTTGTTTTTACTTGCAGTTTTGTTTCGTCGATGACATGAATACATAATTCAAACATTATCTTATGACTCATAGTTATCGCAATTTTCAGTCGCTGCTTGATAATTGTTATGCTTAACATTCCTTCTCATTTTCTTTCGTATTTCAATTACGTTAATATCGTTTCTATATTTTAATGGGTGTGTTTAAAATCTGATATTATCACGGATGCATTCGACGGTTTCATTTAGCTTAATGGCATCGATATAGTAAATATTATTATAAAAATACAAATTCTGTGGACCTATACAATAAATGCTACGTTACGATAAGAGTAAGTTGATCAGGTTTGGAATCATATTATAGTTTCCAATGAAAAGTAGCGTACTAACCTACTATGCTGTTTACAAATTCAAAACTCGGCTTTTAGGTACATTCTGGTTTTCTGACAGACTATCGGTAGGTACAGTTTGTAAAGTAACTGGGGCTAATATATTCGATATTGCAGTTGATTTAATTAACGAATAATTCCACTCTCAGCCAGATAATACATATGTTGATTTATGTTCCTTTCGACCCACTTTCCTATATTTTCTAGATTGTCTGTCATGGTCGTTTGATCACTTAGCGAATGATTGTAATAGCGAAAGTCTGTTCAAATTGCAATTTTACTGTCAACTTTTAATAACTTTGAATTACCTATTAATCAAGTAAAGTAATTTAGCACAAGAATGTCTTAAACACAAAAAATGTCTTACGTTAGTAGCTTACTGGCTGTAGATTAAAACAAATATCAGGAAATAGCCAGCATTATTAACAATGTTAATTGAAGGATGATGTGATGTTGATTTTTACAACCGTCATGTACCTACTTAAGTCTTTTCTAAAAAGATGTCTCAATAACATCCATTACTTTTTTTAATTTTTTTTTATACAATGTAATAAAACCTACGCCCTCGAGCTCTGTCACTGGAGCTCTACGACCAGTCAAAATACTACTTATATAATAAGTGACTTTATATTCTCTGGTAATCCCGACGGCGTTAATAGAAACTTGGAAAATTTGAAACGACATCTGCACTATCTGCATCCTATAACAACTGCAACGGTGACGAAATAATTTACACATCCTTAATAGAACGCTACTCTTTTGAATTTTTGTATAAATAAATAATATAAGTATATATTTTTAATAATAATCTTTTAGACAGATTTGTAAGAAGGTTACCTTTATTCTTGGGTTTCTATTTTACCAAATATGAATACAGTCGACTCTCGAAACTCGATGGACTCTTAAAATATTACGAATTATCGAGTGTTTGAAATAACATATGGTTCGAAAATTGTGAGAGAAAATAAATAAAACTTCGAATTATTAAGTGTTGATTAATTATTATTTATTTACTGCTATTCTATGACAATGACAAAAGTTAGAGGTACATTCGTGTTTTTTGTTCTCTTCACTGTCTTAGTCAAATGACCAGGCTTTCTTCCAGTCGAGGAAATTCACTTTTGTTAATCCTTTTCCGTACTCCAGCAGTTTGAGCAGCATTCATTTTCTCCTTGTGGTTTATTGTGGTTGAGAGAGTACTTAGAGGAATCTTAAATTATTTTGCAAAACTTATGACTTTTCTCTACTTTTTTTTTTGATTAACGTCTTCTTTTCTCCAAACGTCAAACATATTTTATACTTTCGAGAGCTCATGACTAACAAAAAAATTTTAATCTGTATACCAACGAAATAGTAACAGTAACTGAATGATATCTAAATAAACCAATTCGTGAGAAGTGTGTGTCAAATAATCATAACAAAAACAAAGGCTTGTTTGATACAAGTTTGAATTTGTCGCAAAATGTAAATAGGTAGGTACCTAGTTACAATCTTTCCGCGTCTTTCTCTCTGCAACTTTGAATTGTCAAGTGTTGGACGCCGATGAGTTCGAATTATCGCATCGTTTTGTTATTTACAGCAATGTTTTTTTCGTTCGAATGACCAAGTGCATAAAAATGTATTGATTTAGTTCGAAATATCAAGAGATTTTGTAGGGGGAACTCGTAATAGCTTTGAATGATAGAGGTTCGAATTATCGCAGGTTTGAATTAACGAGAGTCGACCGTAGGTACCTATATTATTATGTTAAATAATTGATCAGTTACAAAGAATGAATATGATCAATGCTTAGTTGAAAATTACAAAACACGTAAAAGTGTGTTTCCTAAAATACGAATAAACATAACTAGGCAATATTTGTTTTAACCACCGTCTCGGTGAGTGGGTAGTGCTTTCCTGAGATACCGAATCCCGGTTTCACATTATTTGTATAACACAAACATTTGCCTAGTCGGGTAAGCGTACCGTTCCCAAATCCACATTGAATGGTTCCATCTTGTTTAAAAAATGTTACGTAAATAGGGATGCAAAGGATGTATCGATGTTTTCTACGAAAATGTCGATGTGTGTTGATGTAAGTCTATATTAAACGAGGTTTACCTACAATAAGTAGAAGGTTGTACTAATACCATACGGTGATTATAATCTCAATCTATATAAATTACGTATCACAGAGTTTGTCCGCGATGGACTCCAAAACTACTTAACCGATTTTATTCAAATTTGCTCACCGTGTGCATTTTGATCCAACTTACCAGATAGGATAGCGTACATCTCAATTTATTGTTGCAATATTATGTAAGTACCTAAATTGCAGCCGTGTGAAGCCGGTGCGGGCCGCTAGTATAATAATAAAGTATAGGCTTAAAGTGCATACTTTGTTATTTATACTATGACGTGTATAACCTCATGGTACCTAATGAACGGGCCCGTAATAACTTATCCCAGAGACATATCTACTGAGATCTCAGGGGTGGCAACGCATCTGCATTTGAGCTTCGGTCTTTGTGTAAGTATCTATAGGCTGCAGTCATCATTTAACATCAATGTGAACTGCATGCTTGTTTGCCACCTGCCTTACATAAAAAAGATGTCCGAAAAAACTTTGACGTTTCGGTAGATTAATGTTTTCTATGCGAATTTTTAAGTTAAAACATCAATGTATCGTAGAATTGATGTTTTAATTTACGATGTTGCCATTACTATTCGCGACGGGACAATGTTACATTGGAGATACGCAATGTATTGTGGGGTGTTCCTTTAATTCTGCTTAAGAATCTATATTTAAATGAAATGGATGTATTTATAGTAGAGGTAATCTAATAAAGTAGGGATTTAAATGAAGGAATATTTTATCTTCCTTTTGGTTAGAATTTGTTCTAGGTACATAATATTTTTAACTTAAAAAAACTACAGACCAACCTCTTTGAGGAAATACAAATACAATACTTCTCCTGGATCTTAGACGGAATCATTCCAAATATATACAATAAAACTTTCAATCTATACAAATAAATAAAATTGGAGTGTCTGTTTGTTTGTTATGTAAAAATAACCGCTTATTACTAAATGCATATGTATGTATACACGGTACATATACCAAAACAACATTTTTTACATATTTTGTCTGTCTGTCTGTTTGGCGGGGCTAATCTTGGGAACGGCTGGACCGATTTTGACGAGACTTTCACTGGCAGATAGCTGATGTAATAAAGAGTAACTTAGGCTACTTTTATACTGAACAATCATAAATTCTCACGCGGGCGAACTCGCGGGCCCATCTAGTCTAATATAAATATGTAGAGAACCGTGTACACATTCAATTATTCATATTGACATTGCGAGGTCCTTGCGAATAGCTTCGAATAGTGTTGACCCACCGCGATGTCACTGACCAGCCGCTCCACTAACTATAAAAGTCCTTGGTTATAGCGTCTGACACAAAAATGTAACTTTACTGCCTGGACGGAAAGCTCCATCGATACATGTTTATGCGATAATATCTACTTCTATCCAAATCATCGATCATCTACGCAGAGATTGTATAACACACAGGTTGATACAGCCAAGAACTTAATTACCATTTGACAATTTGCACTATAGAAAGTATCAACCCGTTTGACCTAAATGAAATAACCACAGAGTAATAATGTACCACTGAAGTTATGCCTCGTTCGAAGTGATGTACCTATTTGTTTTGTTTAAAATTAGGTCATTCGTCAAAGCAAACTTTACATAAATATCAGAAGGCAGAAAAATCTACACAGGACTGTTTAGGTGTAAGATATCTCGGTGTTACTAATAAATATAAAATAAACTATGTACTCCTTTGTAAAGCAAAGGTTATTAAAAAGGGCTTTGGTATTTATTCTATTTAAAGTTTTGCGCCAAACTTCAAAAAGACAAGTTCGAGCATAGTTCAAGGGCTGATCTTATGGTGCATGACATCTGTCATTGTTTCTTAATGACACGGAGAATGTAAGAGAAGCGGCGTTGATTGAAGCTTAGCTTTAAAATAAACAATCATTAAGAACCCATTCAGTACGTTTAAGGTGCTCTCGGAATACAATGAAGTTTTAACAGAAGCAGGTATCCGTAGAACCTGCTTGAACTTTCTTTTTTTTTAACATTGCTTTATGCATTGCGGGAACCTTTCTCGTAGAATTGAACAGAACAATCCTTGCAGTCCAGTATTTTGAAAATTCAATTTAATAACACTTTAACAAAACGTTTTATTGAATGTTTTTTTAAAGTTTCTCTTGATAACGTTTGATAATAAGTAGAATTTGATATTTTTCGATGTTGATAACATCGAACATAAACGGAATTTATCTTGTGGTCTATTGAGTCATACAAAAATTGGTGATAAACGTCGAAATACTTAATTCTAACTTACAAAACGATATCTTATATTATAATCTTACTAACACTGGTACACACTTACTATAAATTATTTCACATCTAAAAACTGTGAAGTTTACATACAGCCGTCCATAATAATATGCAGGTAGCTTTAAAGAATACTTTGCAGAGTTTGCAGTGAGCCTTTCGTCAATCTTTTTTACAAAAGAAAACTAAAGAACTTATGAATGACTGGCATTCTTTGTCTTCCATTCATTCTTGTCCCTGCGTTGATAAAATGTAGAACGGTGCCAACGGACAATTGTATTATTTTAATGCAATCTGAGAACCAAAGTCATGTTGCTCTTATGGCGCCGCGCTGCGAATGCTTTCGAAAAGGTAAAATTTAAATATTTTCTGTATTGCCTATAATTTTAGTATTTAATATTCCTACAATATTTTGTTCTTAGCACGAACGCCATTAACCGGAATGTCTTTGGAGAGTTATGACGACACAATAAAATGTTACAAGGGAAAGCAAATCATTATAAGTGGCTTCCCTACGAGTAGATAATAGTAAATTGTCTGAACGACTACTACGTTTTTATGTAAATAGGTTCATATACCTACTCCTGATAGTAGGTAGGTACTTAGGACAGGGGTAGGTAATTTTCAGGTATTTGTATATATTTATGTAATGAAGGGTGGCAAACAAGTACTTAATTGACGACTGCTGCCTATAAACACCCACACAAAGATCAGAGGTCAACATGTAGATGCGTTGCCACCCCTGAGACCTTGGTTGTTCTGTCTCTGTGATAGTTATTAGGTACGGGGTCAGTTCATAAACAAACAATTTTCAAAATAAGTACATGTGGGTAAGGCATTAGCCGAGATACGCCTCAAATTGATTAAACATCATTTTTGTTACCTTTGTAACAATGTCCTTTTGCTGCTGCAAATATCAATGACCTATAAAGAGATTTATTAAAAAAGCATCCTTATCTTTCTTTTATTCACTAGACGTGAAGCAAGTAGTTCTGGAAGAAATAGAAAACAAAAACTTTGGCAACATACCTACCTAAGATATTAGCGATCTTAAAATCATCAAAATCGATCAAGTAAAAAATATTGACTGCAATAAAAAAATATTTCAATCAAATGTAAAATAATAGTTCAAACAATTATACATATACCAAGAGGCGCTCTGTAAGAAAATGAACAATATGAACATAAAGCAGCTTTTACTCGAAGTACGCAGACTAAATTCTAATGATAATTGAAACTTTCGTAGTAAAAATATCAACATTATTTACAAATATTTTTTTGTCAAATCTTTGGTGGTTAGACCATAATCCGAGTCTATGAATTTTAATATTTTTTTTAATTGGTCGTGTAGACAGCCTTATCACAGCCTAGAGAACGTATTAATTATGTTTTTCTTATGCTGTGGCCTTATGGTGAATTCCACCAAACAAGAGCTAGCGTGAATCGCTTTCAGTTTAAACATTTTGTTTACAATGTTATACGGGCAGAGTGTACCTACACATGTAAACAGCTAACATACGTCAGCATTTTATATCTATTCTTTGTACAGTACCCGTAAATCGTGGTGCGGAGATGATCGTGCGAATAATTTAACCTGCGTATGTGGCTATCTTCTAAAATATGTACACAGGACTTTGACACTGGTTAAGCCAGCGCAGCAATTTGCGCATTATACTGGTCTTACTGGTGTGATGTGATGTGATATTTGGAGGCTAGGTAAAGAATGGAACATTATCAAATTATTATTATTTTATATTTGTGCCAGCTATCTGTATCATTATTTTAATTAATTTATTGAATGTTTAAATTCACTTGAATAACAGTCAGGTTTTGTATTGTGCAGTACATTTTGCCGGCGCGTGTAGACAATTGATGTTGAACAACGGGTCGCATTTCGCGCTAAAATACGATTTAATGAAACGAGAGAATCCACGAATGTAACTCGATAGTTACGAGAACATTTATTGCTTTACCTACGTGTGCGAATGTGCTAAATGGACACCTATAATTCGTGATGTCTTTGTTATGTTTTGATGATCAATCAGTTATGTTTTATCCAAAGGTGACGTTCCAAAATGTATAAAGCTTGGGCCTGCACCTTGTACACTATATAAAAAGAAGCAAAGACTACTAAATCATTTTCAGTTATTCACACCGTTTATTATACCTTCAATTAAGTAGTATATTTAAAAAACAAGAATGTCATACAAAAATTTCATAAAATACGTAAATACCTATGTCCGATAAAAAAACAACGTTTCAAATTATTTTTTGAGTATTTTTTGTTTCTACGTATATTTCTCTATTTTTTGATAAGTATATCTAGGTGCGAGATTCACAGACCGCACTACGACTTTACTTTGAGCAAAGTATGCTTAGAACTGTCAGAAATGTATGGGTTTTGACAGTTCGAAGCGTACTTTGCTTGAAAGGAAAGTCGTAGTGCGCTCTGTGAATTTCGCCCTTAGTGTACAATACAAGGTGCGGGCTCAACGTGAAACTTGTCCTTTAGAGAACATTAAGGTATCTACTTGATAATGCGTTTTTACTTGAAATGGTTTCATTACTGTCATTATAAATATTTGATTTCTTTTCATGCGATCTTTCAATACAATTGGGTGTTTAACTGAATAACTGCGTCCGAATATACCTACCTACCTATTGCTGAAGTAAGCTAAAGTATCTACCGATTTACCCATAGGCGTTTTTGTCATAGTTTTTTGTTTATCAATTTAGATGTCCCTGTTTATGTACTATATTCAGTTGTATCTATGGGCTGTGTTTTCTTTATAACTGAAACGGGTGCATTTATCAACTGATCTGAACCGCATAAGTTAGGTACTGACTAAGAAATGAGCTTAATTCTTCAAGTATGGTTTTAAATACAATAATAATCTCACAGGGTAAAACGTTTTTTTAATATTTCAAATAATTCTTATTACGACATTCCTACATTTCATTATTAAAATATCGATTCATTACGAAACATGTAAGGTCATCAGACTAAGGTCTCAGGGGTGGAAACGCATCTGATTGGACTCTGGTTTTTGTGTAGATTTCTATAGACTGCTGTCATCACTTAAGCCAAGTGAATCCGTAAAAATAATACAACATTAGGTACGTACACACTAATGTTGGCTACACGTAAAAGTCACGTTAAAGTCCTCACTATACCTATCTGGTTGCGACACTATAACTTCAAGTTTCCCGACCCTATTTCGCCATTAGAGCTCTACCATAAGTGAATGATAAACGTACCGCAACAAAGGGCATCTAAAATATTTATTGAGTCCTTGTTGGTGGGTTTTTAAAGTCCTTACTATATCTGGTTGCGTTGTTTCAAAGACATTTACTTACGATTAGGGCGTGTATACACTGAGGCTGTGAAAGGGCATTTTGTTTCTATTTTTCTTGTTATGTAATGAAGGTGGTAAACGAGCTCGTAGTTTATATGGATGTAAATTATTGTAACTTACCTATTTGCTCTACTCAAATATCATTGAGTCAACAATTGAGATTAGTTTGTTTTGTCTCTGTGACAAAAATGACGTGATAGTGTTTAACACTTTTTTAGCAACATTGGCAACAAACTTTGAAGGCAGATAGATTAGCTAATGCGGTGGTGCCTAGGATCTCGTTTTCCATCAACAAAACTCTACCTACAACTAGATAATTCTTTAATAAATTATTCGTATGTATGTATCTTCACAAATCTTGGACTCGTGCCCAGCAATGGGACGTATGAAGGGCCATTATTATTATTATCTTCACGCCAAAACACTTACGGGGTGAACAGAGAGTGTGAAGTGAAGAGCCAAACAAACCGGTTCTTACACACCTCCCGTGAGTCTCGTGCCTCTTACATTAATTATTCTCTTGCGAAATTATTCGTGTGGGACATAATAATATACAGCTTCAGTGACGATCCTCAAGGGCAAATACTGCAATACCATATACCGGTGAGGTAGAATAGTTTAGGCCCCAGGATTGACAGCGAATTTATATTGATAACTCTAGTTTTTATGTAGATTGATTATGGACTGTATACTGCACCAAAAAAATCCTTTCGTGGCTTAAATGTCGTATTTTAATTCACAATCGTTTGCGAATTTTTGGCTCTTTATTCCTTACATAACTACCAAAAAAGAAAGAAAAGGACCAAGTGTACATACGCCTTTATAGTTCTTTTTATATAAACAATTTATCGTCGTAGTACCAATAAGGAAACAGGCGCTTCACCAAACACGGCAATGTGAGATGCTTGAATACTTTACTTTTTGATTATTGTGGTAGATAGCGCGATAATGTACGTTTTGGACCATGATAGGCAGAAAAATAATTGGTTTCTACACCATAGAAGTAGTAGATACCTATTAACGTAGGCTTAAAAGGTGTAGATAACCACTTAATTATCAGTTTAAAATGTTTGGTTATATAAAAATGGAGTAGAGTATGAATTGCTATGAATAAGCGAAATGTAATTAAATAAAGTTATATTATTATAACGATTAAAATTGTCTCAGTAGTCTAGTGGTAGCATACCACTAACTACTACGCTGGGATCTTGGGTTTGATTCCTGGGTCGGCTAACAGAGATAAAGATATAATCCTTTATTTCTGGTTCAATTTTTTTTTTTATGTAATTGAAGTGGCAAACAAGTATGCAGTTCACATTAATGTTAAGTGATGACTGGTCAAGATGCAGATGCGTTACCACTCCTGTGTTATGCCTCTGTGCCGGAAATTACAGGGCCGTACATTACCACCTGACCGGAACACGATAGTGCTGAACACTTCCCTTTAGCGCCAAGTATATTAGGTAATGCGGTGGTGCCTACGCCCGCGAGCTCCGTCACTGGAGCTCTACCACCAGAAAAATCTATTGAGGTTTTTTCATTTTTTAGAATTTTCCCAGTAGGTACCTCAGAGCACGGAAATGTCAACAGGCTCGCCACCGGTTGCATTGGCCAAATCGTAACCGGCGAATCGTTGGTGATTGCATGTATTCTTGAATGCATGCATTTACCCTTGCCTACCCCTTCGTGGTATACAGGCGTGAAGTTACGAAGTTACTTTGATTATTTTATCGCTGAGCAACTTTGTTTAAAGGAGACTTGTCTTGATGTGTGAAAAATCCGACTCTTATCCGAAAAAATCCGATCATAAAAAAAAAGTTTGAGTAGAAACATTTGGTCAGATATTGTCTATTTGTAGTATCCAAACTTAAAATTGTAGGTATTTGGTAGGCATATTTATAGAAATTGGTTGTTTGCGTTTGATTTATATCAACATAGAATGTTTGACTTGGAAAACGTGTAACACCTTTAAATAAATACGAAATCACGTCTTTTCTCTGCAACGTTTCGAATAGTTTTCATTGCAAAACCTGACTATGTCAGTCTTATAAAAGGACAATATTCTCAGTACTCCAAGATGGCTGAACCGATTCACGATCGATCGGCAGTGCCGAAGTAAAAGGATTGTCTTCGAGAAATTCCCAAGGAAAAACGAAGATGTAAGTATCCTCTCAATTGCAAGCTACGGTAAGTTGTCTAATGAAGTAGAATTTGACGTAACGGATAAAACCGCGGATGCAGCTAGTTTCAAATACGTAACTTCCGAAGGCCCTGTAATCAATCCCCATAGGGGTAGGCAGAGAATCCACGCGTGCAAACACCCACGATTCGCCGTTAGGGTTTGGCCCGGTTACGTTGACTACGTTTTGGACCATTCGAGGTACTGAGAAACTTTCAAAAAATGGGAAAATCTCAATAAAACCAGAAATAAATTAATTTACAACGTTATCACATATGTGATAACACACCCGGGAAACGAAACCCAGGACACCAGCGTAGTAGTAGTGGCCTGCTATCACTAGGCTACTGAGGCAGTTCAAGTCAGTTTCAAATAAATAACAGAATAGATAAAAGAAATTATTAAAATGAAAAGAAAAGAATAAAAGTGGTTCGACGAGTTTCTTGGTAACTTTTAGAAATGAATGAGTGTTTTAACGCCTTCATGTATCATCCAAATATATGATTTGTGTTGTTGAAGACACGTGAGAATATTGAGAATAAAACAAGTTCTATTCATAATAAAATAATTGATTTATGATCAAGGATTTTAATTTCGGGTGAAAGGTATTTTTATATTATTTTTATATCCTTAATGATAAGGAATATCAACATTAAATTGAAAAGGAAAATGTTTAGGTACGTTATTTGAAAGTCCATGGACAAAAATCATGCAGCCCAGATTGATACACAAAAATAACAGAGGTCAAAATGCATACTTCTATATTTGAAATGAAATTATATTATAAGTATACGGTTCCAAGTGAACATTAATCAATCCACTGTGATAAATATAAGTGCTAAGGGGCGATAAAAAACAAACTACTAACACAACATTGAATATAACGGAACATCAGTATCCGTTTTTTTTTTTTTTTTTTTTATGTTATGTAAGTGGTAAACAAGCATGCAGTTCACATTGATGTTAAGTGATGACTGCAGCCTATAGACACCCACACAAAGACCAAGATCAAAATGCAGATGCGTTACCACTCCTGAGGCCTAAGGTTTTATGCCTCTGTGCCGGAAATTACAGGGCCGTACATTACCACCTGACCGGAACACGATAGTGTTGAACACTACCATTTAGCGGCAAGTATATTAGGTAATGCGGTGGTGCCTACGCCCGCGAGCTCCGTCACTGGAGCTCTACCACCAGTAAACCTAAGTAGGCTAAAAAATAAACCATTTCATTTGACCTCTTTATAAGAGCAGGTGTACATAATTTGACGACCCAGTTGGTCCAGCGGTGTGAGTAAATCGCTTGATTCGAAGGGTCGCGGGTCCGAACCCCGCACCGGTACAAATCTTTGTATGGTCGACAGATATTTGTTTCGGGTCTGGTTTATGTATGCGTTGTATGTGTACTACGGCACCCACGACACATGTTCATACCTAATGTGGGGCTGTGAGTGTAAGCGTATTTTATTATTTTTATTTATAACGAGCTGACCCGGCAAACTTCGTATTGTCTCAGAATGAAGCCAAATCGATCCAGCCGTTCTCGAGTTTTAGCGAGACTATCGTTTTTAAATTGATTAAGCAATGTTTATGAAACCTTGTCACGTCATTTGTCATGTTACTGTGTGAAAGTGTGGTAAATTGACTTCTGGCCACTGGAACCGTGCTAGAAAGAGGAGTATCTTGTCTAGTACTTACATAGGTACATAAACGTCAATGTTAGTAAATAACATTTACAAATTTACTGCACGAAATGTTGTTTTCGTAAAAGATTACTTATAATTCGTCTAAGTTGAAAATAAGGAAAGTGAATAACGTAAACGAAAAGTGGTATATCATTCTATTAAATTACCCGAATGAAAAATTAAAGAGGAAGGAGGAGCTTGAAATGTCCCAAAATGTTGTGGAGATTTAATCACGAGAACTATTTACCACTAAGTACTGAATATTTTTCATAGTTTTATATTCTTGCATCAGATTCATGACAGCCGCTTGACTTATAGGAAGGGTCGATATGTACGGAGCGTAATGGAAAAGCGCTGTCGCTCGGCACTACGTCTGCGGCCGTAACGCGATTAAACTATACCTTTGTGTTGCTTTGGAAAAATGCCACTTACCCTAATAGGGATCGGGGTTTCAGCGTGCGGCTTGAATAGCTCTGTATTTTAATGAAATTGTTACTGTTACTTACAGTTTAATGAAATTGATGTTTTAGTGGATTGATGACGAAGGCATTAAATTGAATATTGTAGTATTTTTTCCTGGTGGTGGAGTCCCAATGTAGGGACTCCAGGAAGTAGGCGGCACCACATCACCTAGTCTATTTGCCGCCAAACGGTAGTGTTCAGCTCTATCTTGTTACGGTTTGATGGTAATGTAAGGCCCTCGTAATGACTCACAGGGGTTAGGTCTCAGAGGTGGCAACGTATCTGCATTTTGACTGAAATAAAGAGCTCCTCTTTGGTTTTTTAATAGGTGTCTATAGGCTGCAGTCATCACTTGCTGCAAACCAATTTCATACTAGGTTGCCTATAGAAAAAAGTCGTAAAACAAATGTTGTTGGGATTGATGAAGAGAGGCTGCTTATAAGAGGTGATGCGCTAATTAAAAATAACCCTGTATGAAATAAGACAATCATTCACCGAGTTCATGTAACATTTGAACAAAAACAAAGTGGGTATTTATTGTTATTGAAGAAGGTTCTAACCTATTTTAAATACTATTGGATATGTAGAGCCATAAATTGAATTTAATTAAGGCTATCCTTTTCTGACTTCCTTAACTGGTATCGAGGAAGGAAGAGCAAAAAAATATTTGTATTCCTAATTCAACCCGACTGCCATATGTGGTTACGGGCATTCAAACCAACCACGTGAATCGATTCTTAGAAAAATCCCGGCCTAAATTTTATGCCTGCGTAATTGTTTATTGGACAACATTAAGGAAAATACCTATCTTTATATATTCTACTACTTATTGTTATACATTTTAATGTTTGTGATAGGTACCTACGTATGTTGATACATGTGTGTGTTATGTTCAATAACATTCATGCAAAAACGGCTCAATTGTTTAGATTTGGCATATAGTTTACTATTCATATAGGTATTTAGATTTCTCAAAATTAATATTTACATAATTGTACATAGTAAAGGGGTTGAACGTGGGTTGAACTTTCAACAAATTTTATATTTTTCTAACTTTTTTTTTCGAGTAGGTATGTGTCATTATCATTCACTTGATGTTGTCTCTATCTATGATTTTGATATGAATTGGTGGATTGGAAATTGTATGTACTATGTTGTACAAGATTCAATTCTAATGTACTTAGATATGAAAACGCATGGTGGCCTCTCAGTGTTTAGCCGAAAGATGTCGACTGCTGGACCAAAGCCTCCCCCCAATATGGGGGATATGTTATAATCGCCACGCTTGGCATGCGGGTTAGCAATCGCAGTGGCGGTAGCTTTATCACAGGAGGCTGTGTTATTGTATTTACTAACGCCCCATTTGAATGGTTTGACCGTCATTGTTTGATTGATTGATTACATTAGTGGAAGAATTCTCTTCCAGTAGAAGAAAATTCTACCGCTAGTAGGAGGTGAGGTCGTTACGTCCCGAAGCTAGCGTCTGATCTGTAGTTTTATGTAAATGTCTCTATGCATCAAACAGTATGCCCGTTTACCACTTTCACAACTTTAAAAAGTTGATGGAGTTATAAAATATTATGGTTATCGTCCCAATCAAAATAAATCAAAATTAGTACACATTGTAAGTTCGTGTCTTGTTTGATAGACACAAAACTAGTCTTAAATTACGACCATTATCTAAATAAGATCTCGGCAGATGAACGAAACTTGCGAATTATAATTACCAGCGGCTGAGGTATTTTAGAAATTGCACCATTAGTTTATCCGGACTAGGTGTGCAAGCATCGTTAACATAACCATTGATGTATCGATATCGATAAATCGATGTTACAGAAGAAACAGAAAATATCGATGCGTAGAAAATTATGCTTAAAATAACGATCAACTTAGTAAATTTTGAATAAAAATAATTGTTTGTGATATAATGTAATATTTGTATTATCATGTCAAGTCCACTCACTGGGCAGACGGTGGTAAAGTGATCACTTTATTTATGAATCGGGGAGAGTTAAAATGACAAAATATCGTAGTAGTACATAGCTCTGTAGCTTACAGCGATTTTTTTTAATTTTCGTTAAAATAAACAACTGTGACTTAATACCTCCTACAAATATAAATTTGGAGATGATGTTAGGTGGGCAAATATATTTTCATGTTTTTGAGTCACACGATATCTAACTAATCATGTTACTTTTCGTTCATTGGGAAAGTGCAGATAAAACGATAATCACGTGCAGCCGTCGCGCATTCACCTCATTCATTTGGTTGAAATAGGTGATATCGATGTTTTTCCGTCAAAATATTCGCATCCTTAATCCGGACCGGCCGGCACCGTTAAGGCTGACCGTTTTTCTCGTTTATTAAAATATTTTACGCTCAACTTCTTGCTGCAAGTGAATGTTTGTAACAGGTTAATATCTGGCATCCGTGTATAAGCTTCGTTTGGTGGCGTGGGATCCATGTTACAGACATATTTTCATGGGGTGAAGATGTTAATACCTATTTTTTATTATGTAATGAAGGTGAAAAACAAGCATCCAGTTCACATTGATGTAAAGTGATGACTGCAGCCTATACTGGCCTATAGATAGACATCTATAGTGATGGGCGATTGTTTATTAAAGTAAAAATCGAACTATTCTAATGATTTTGTAACTAGTATTCGAATAGTCATTCGTCATTCGATTTTTTTTCATACGAATGAATTTTTGGTATTTGAATGTTTTATGCATTCGAATGATTTTTCGGTATTCGAATGTTTTTTTTTATTCGAAATATTAAAAGGGTGTTGTTGTTAGTTTTGGAGGCGTTAGTGGCATTGGTTGTGGTGGTGGTGGTAGTTTTGGTGGCGTTGGTGTCATTGGTGGCATTGGTGGCGTAGGCGTTTGGTGATGTTAGTGTTGGTGGTGGCGTAAGGCGTAGGTAAGTAGCTACGACCTACAATCGTCCATGCTATGCTGAACCGTTTTCGAAAAGGCCATTTTGAACTTCTATGCTCAATATTTGTAATTATTACAGAGTTTTGTAAAGTTTCAGTCAATTAGTGCTACTAACTAACTAAAATGAAAGATAGATACATAATAAGTATATGTACTCCACCACCACAAACGCCACCACCAACACTAACATCACCAAACGCCTACGCCACCAATGCCACCAATGACACCAACGCCACCAAAACTACCACCACCACCTCAACCAATGCCACCAACGCCTCCAAAACTAACAACAACACCACCAACTTCACCAACGCCACCAATGCCTCCATCGCCACTAAAAACCACCACCACCACCAGACTCACCAACAACACATATATTTATCATAAGGTTAACTAGCTAGGAATACCTACAATTAAGAGAATTATTATTATCATAAAATATTTAAGTATTTTTTTTATGCAACAAAAGGCATCTATCCCGTACAAAACGGATAGACGCTTTCGTTTGGCTGGGGATAAATGCCCTTAGAGGCATATATCCCCTTACTTAGGCGTTATTAATATAAAGTAAAAAAAGATACGAAATAAAAACACTTTTACCCCTTGCCCCTTGGACCCCTTAATATTTTCATTTTCTTATTTTTAGTATTTAGGTAATTTTGTCGTTATAGCGGTAACAGAAATATTAATTTGTGAAAAATTCAGTTATCACTGTTTATTATATACAGTCTGGTGACAGACGGACGGACAGACAGACAGCGGAGGATTAGTAATAGGGTTCGTTTTTACCTTTTAGGTACAGAACCCTAAAAAATATAGAAGATAGATATAGAATACCTAGTTTAAAAATATTCCATAAGTTTCTTTAAATTAACGTAACTTTTTTATTTCTGAACCGATTGACATGGAAAAAATATTAAGTGAAACTTACCTCAATATGTAAGTGGAAACTTCAAATCGGATAAGCCGTTTCTGAAATTAGCGTGCACAAACACACAGACAAACAGACATTTTTCCGGGATAAAAAGTACCCAGTGTTGTGCGCCAAAGGTTAAAGTATAATCATACCAAGTTTCATAGTAATTGGAATGGTAGATTTTGTGTGATGCTTGAACAAACAGACAGACAGAATGATGTATTTGAATTGTATCCACGGCTAAGCCAAGAAATACCGTGGAGTCTACTAATTCCAATGCTTCCTCGTTTAGTTTCACATTGGTTGCAACCTGTTTAACGTTAGGTGTACAAAATTTAACACATTTTGTCTTTCTACTATTTAACAGTAGGTTGTTAGCACTAAACCAATGTACTATTTTAGAGAGGGCATTGTTTACATCGTCACAAGCTACTTGTTGCCTTTTCATTTTGAATATGAGAGAAGTATCATCTGCAAATAATATCATTTCTTGATTATCGTTAACAATGTATGGCAAGTCATTAATATAAACTAAAAACAGAAATGGACCCAGAATTGAGCCTTGCGGGACCCCCATATCCATCGAAGTGCCAGGAGATCTCGTTCCATGATATATATCAACATACATGATATAACAGATATAACAGATAGTCCTGACACCCGTTAATTCTTGATGCTTGTATTTCTATCAGCTACAAAGTTGTTCACACTATTTGACTTGAGTAAAGTGAGTAATCGTGCCGTTAAGGTAAGTGATTATGTACTGCAGCCCATGATCTTTAAAATAAGTAGGTACCTACTTATCTATATACATACATATAAAAATGCAACCCGTTTTCCTTGGTCACGGCATCACGCGTGAATGGCTCTACCGATTTGGCTAATATTGATTTTGAATGATTTTTGGAAGTCCAGTGAATGTTTAAAAGGTAAGAAAATATGAAGAAATTGAAGGGAAAATAGTAAAAACCACCATTTCATTTTCCCATACAAATAGTCCGTATCTATCAAACCTTTGACACATGTCATATTTTTATTATGAGGCAATACGAAGTTTGCCGGGTCAGCTAGTATTTTATAAAAACGACTCGCGACTTCGTTAAATTCTACGCGTACGTGACCACGTCACAGCTTGTATAATATGATTCATAAATAAAAGTAAGCTACTTATTAGACGAGTTATTTGCTAGTAAAAGTTCCGTCAGAATCAGTCCAGCCGTTCCCGAGATTAGCTGGAACAAACAAACAGACATACAGACAAAAATTGTAAAAAAAAATTGTTATGGTATATGTAGGCACCTACCATCTACCTATACATACATACGTACGTAATAAAAAGCGATTATTTTTATATAACAAACAGACACGCCAATTTTATTTGTTTGTATAGATATCTCTGTCACAAAGATCGACACTGTCCTCTGAACGAAACACGCTGGTAACTACATTTTGATTAATAACATAACAATATAATATCATCTTTACCGGTTTTGTGAATCGGCAGCTAATAAATATTGCATTTTAGGATTCAACTTGTATTGTATATAACTTTTTATTGCCACTTAATCGGTTTTTACCTATAAATCATCGATTGGGTTTTTACCCTCCACTGTGTCTGCTCTTTCATTATTTAATGAGCATAAACCTGCGTCTAAACAAGCGCGTCAAACATATCAAATGCGTTATCAATAACGGTGTATTCGAGTCTTATAACAATTCGAAACAACTAAAGAAGTACTATTATGGGGTATGCTACTTGTTTAAATTCAACAAAAAATAATAAAAATTGTTTTTAGACCAAATTTTTCAAGCTTACTAGTTAAAAGCTATTAAGTCAGTTAACATTATAAATATATATACCAATTTTGAATATTAATTCAGAAATATCTATGATGAAATACCTACCTATAAACATTTTGAAAATTACCAGGAACTTGGACAATCAGATATTAGATGTTCACTCCTAAAAGTGCGCTACGATTCTTTAGTTTTTTCCAACTTACTCAGGTGAATTTTCGATAATAGGTACGTCTTTATACTTCGGAGTAAGTATACCTATATTTTATTGAACTCGTGAAAACCGATGTTAAACCGTAGAAGTGTAGGTACATCTAATGTTAAACGGTGTAAATTCCCGAGAAATTTCTTAACTATTATAACCATTCGTGATTAAATGAAGTGGCAAGTATAAACACAGTTTTATATAGTTCGTAAAAACAGTTTAATGTCTGCTAAAAAGTCTCAAGCGATTCAATAACGATTATGATATGGATTAACGATAAAGCTGTTACGCTGTAGGTACAAGTGCAGCTACTAAAATCGTGTTAATAAATTAATGTATGAAGGAAGATTTGAAGATAATTTATCTTTTATATTATGTCATATAAATTGTATATTTATATCGTGAAGCTGAAGGGAAAACTTTAAATTCCCTTTAAAATAGAATCAAAACAAAAGAAACTTAGCTGAAATGTTTCATTTATTTAAGAATGCCCCGAGCGTCTAATATTGTTCCATAATTATGTTGTAAATATATAGTTAATCATAAAAAGTTAAATGAGCGTCATCCCAGTGAGCAGGGCGCGCACCACGTGCTCAACGGGGAAATTTATCGCGAAGCTTGAAGACTGGGGCTTAATTAGACGACAGCGGACGAAAGGTCCCCGGGGAATAAAATATGATTTTAGTATTAGGATTTACCCTCATTATGCCAGCATGACTTTGTCCGCTTCAAATTAAGAATTCCCTAAAAATAAAATAAACATTCATAGAATGCTCAAATATATATCCTTGCCGTATGAAGCTCTAGAAGTTTGATATTGCTACTATGCTACATATAGGTCGAGGTTCTTTTCATGTCGTATATTGACTCTATTACAACTCTTAAGTAGCATTCAAGGAAGACAACTGCCTCCCACCTCTTTTTAAATTTGACGTTACTTTGAGAAACGGATAATTGAGAACCACTTGAAAACGCCCTTCAAAGTTCTAAAAATACCTATAATCAAAAAACGTAACTTCACGCCTGTAATCCCCGAAGGGGTAGGCAGAGGTAAATGCATGCATTCAAGCATACATGCAAACACCCACGATTCGCCGGTTACGTTATAATAATCCTATACGTTACGTTATAATACCTATAATCAAAACATGCTGAAATAATTTAGTAACATCATCAATTACCTTTTAATTTGAGGATTCCCCGAGAGAGTAATATTGCTCCATACTTATATTGTAGGTACATAAATAGTCGTAAAAAGTGGAATAAGCGGACATCCCAGTGGGGAAGGTACGCACCACGTGTTCAACGGAAAAATTTATCGCAAGGCCCGAAGACTGGGGCTTAATTAGACGACATCGGACGAAAGGTCCCCGGGGAATAAAATATGATTTAGTCTTATAATGCTGGTATGACTCGACCGCTTTAGGAACTAAATTAATTTTATTTGAAAATAATATTCTCAGTGGTAATGCTGGTCCGGGTTCTCACCAGGGAGTGCGATTTTTTCAATGCAGACAATGAGGAGAGACTTAGTGACATATTCTCAAGAACTTTTGGAGAAATATTGGTTTGAAATGTTATACCTACTATTGGTACATCTTCAGTAACAGAGCTTGAGGGCGAAGGCACCACATTACTTAAATTTATTATCATCGTCATTAAGTCGGTCCACCTCATGAGGTCCTGTCTACACTTCGTGGCTATTACTAAATCTACGTGCGGTTAAATGGCAGTGCTTATCTTTACCGTTTTCCAGTTAGGTGGTAAATTCTATTACGGAGGTATAAAAGCTTTCTAAGACAGTTGACAATCAACATTAATGTGATTTGAGGTAGGTTTATTTGCCTCTTTATGAAATAAGTCTAAGTTTGCTGTCAAATTCATAAATTTTATTCCAAAGGTTTTATTGGCAGGCAGGGCATAGACTGCAAGAAAAATTGTCGATAAAAATCCGCTCATAGCTTTAGACACGGACCTACGCAGTGCCTCTGGTAAATACGTAGTAGTACCTGCTGACGACCACGACGGTGGTCGTTTACTTGTAATTCATCAGTCTATCTATTTACCTATTTCTATAATTTTGAATAAAATAGAATAGGTATTAAGAATAAGTTTATGTAAACATTTCTGCTAAACCTTAGAGTTCCACCCACACTTTAAATTTACGAACAATTCGTTAAGCTATTGTTATTATTGAATTAAATTATCATTAGAATACACTATAATAACATAAATCTATACAAATGAATGACGAAATGTTTATCTTACATCTTTGTTAATCTAATATTGATTTTGTTCTTGACAAGTGACTGGAAATGGAATGCAGACTTGGTGTACAAACTAAGCACTGGATCTCTCGATATACGACCTACTCGAACATGCAAATTCGTGTTATTTTATTGTGCGCTGTTTCTTGAGTTTAAACTTTTACATTCAGTGTCATGATGATATGTTAGTACAACGTTCATGTACAAAGCGTCCTAGATTACAATAATATCACGCGCACTATTTTGAGTACCGAATGAATCAGAAGAAATAAGAACCTGTGTGACATAAAATTTAAACTTAATAAACTAAGTTCTAAAATGAGTCGTCAGCAACGACTTTCTTCATCAAATTTAAATTTATAAAAGCTTCTTTATGCAACAGTGGAACAATGTATTTTTTGTTAAGTACATTTTGTTAAATGTTTGATTAGGTTACTAGGTACATGACGCGAAACAGCTAAAAATGGTTCACATTTGAAATTTCAATATTACATTGAGAACCTACGATTTCAGACGTATGTTGATAAAACTGTTTTTAATAAAGAACAGCACTTACCTGGTAGGATATTCATACATTGTAATAAACAGATGAAGGATAATTAAACTAATCGTCAATGGATGCCTTGAAATCAATAATCGTTGATTTAAACAAGCTCAATGTCACATTGCAAAGTCCATGTATGTTCATAAATGCATCAATCGAAGAACAATTATATCATGTACCTACAATGTAACTCATTCAATACAAATATCAACAAAAATCTTCAATACCAAACTAACAAGAAATGTTAGTGATTTATTTAAAGAGAATTGCTTTTAAAAGCACTTTGCGCTTTTAAATACGCTTTTGAATACGGCGTCATGTAACGACTTGAGCTTGGGTTCCGCGAAAATATACAACAAGCAAAACTACCTTTTTTCTCAGGTTAAATATTTGGCAAGAAAACGTCGGCATAGCAGATATTAAATGCTCTGTTACCCCCGACGAAACTTGAAGGGTTTCCAGGCCTGTGCGAAATGTAAGCGCTTCGTTCGTGTCAACCCTCTTTGTTGGTTTTGGGAATATCAAGTTGCCTCTACACATAGATGCTTACTATTAAGATAACCGCGTACGAACATGTTTCTATAATTATTACATTACATATCTATTAATATCTGTGACAATTATGCCATATTCTCCTCTAATGACGCACAACTTGTAAGCATCTTTGCGGAAAGCTTTTGTTCAGCAGTGGACGGACTTCTTTCGGCTGAGGTGATGATATTAATAACTTCGTTTGGAATATTGTCATATTTTAAATTTTTCACTAATTATTATGTGATGAAAAATGATGAAAAACGAACGGAAATATTTCAACGAAATTTTTGATTAGGTAACTGAAACATTTTGAAACCTGGTTGTATTTAGCATTGTCATGAACTTCACAAGTATTAATTTGCGGCGTAATAAATTATTTGTATCTTACAATTTTAAAAACTAAGATTGTTTTGTGCAGATTTCACAACAAGGCCAGACTATTTTGTGCACAACAAGATTTAAATGCTAACGTTCTTGTTTACGAGTATGTACACATTATAACGCATGTGTCATTGTACTCTAACAAAAAATGCAATCCTGATTAACAAGTATTTCGTCCTTGGCCCGTGACCAATTACATACTGGAATATTCATCAACAGAATACTAGAATGACAGTCGCCACGTCGCCTTTTAAGTTGAACCCCTTGTATCCGAAATTCAGCTAGTTCCTGAGGTTGTATTATCTAACTGGGTTGATATCAAATTGAAAGTCAATCTTTGATGTAACATTATAATTAACATCAATTTGAATGCTTCCCATTTGTCCCTTTTAGCACTGTCCCCGAGGTGACAACTGGGAATTTTTGTCCTATTTGTCCCCTTGATGTCAACCGAGTTACATAATATGCTCGCCGGTCGTTGGTCTCTTGGTGGTCATCTTTAGGTAGTTGCGTAAATGTTTAGCTCGACAGCTCGCTTTGCGCTTGCTGTTTAGGTACATAAGTCTAAATAACAAAAAAGTGTGGAAGTCGAAGGAGTTGTAGAGTATGAATATTATCTCCAGGATCAATCAATCGTGTCTCTTCATATACCTCCTATAGTAGAATTTAGTCCGACACATCCCGTCTCTCTCGAGTTTTTATCGAGTCGATTTGACAAATATCTACTTCTGGATCATCATCAATTCTGTTTGTATCTGTTAAGTCACTGATGCCTGCAGTTCATTTCATGCCTGCATTTAGTCATGGATGGCAAGTGAATACAGCTTATAAGTACACATCTTCACAGAAACCAGAGGTCAAAATGCAGATAATGTTTCCAACCTCTGACGTAGTATTTGTATACTCTTTGCCTCTGACTAATTTGTTTTGCCTCCGTGATGGTTAATACGAATAATTTAATCGACATTCGCTGTCGATTGAATTACTGTTGTCACTATTGATATCGTCATCTATCGTCTCTTTAAACAGCTTGTAACTGATTTTGCTGACTGTTTTTTGATTCTTTCATACTAAGAGTATCTATATACTCTAAACTAATACTACACTGGAATGATATACTCTAAGCCTTCATACCTTTTGATACTGTCTTGGTGTAGAATTCGCCCTATAATTAATTTATTCTGATTTTGAACAAAGAAAACAGAAATAATACTTTTCACCTGACACTTAGTTAAAACCTGTTTAATAATTTCTTAGGACTTAGACTATGCGTTGATACTTAGAATAATTATTATAACATAAAAATTCTGTAAAAATGTCGTTTCAAGCTTCGTTTATCGATTTAATAACAGCACAACGAACCTTCAAGTGTATCCTTTTCAGTACGTCGTAAAGAATTTTCTATTTATATGCACAGTGCATTGAAAAAGAGAAATACCGCTATAACTATGCACTTTATGGCCGTCCATATTCTTAGTGAGACGATAGAAAGAAATTATGGCTACGTTGTGCTTGTACATCCATGTTTGGGGCTATACTTCCATCTCAGGTCAGTATAGGAGACGGGAATGCCATCTACCGGTACACTTTCCTTAAGCAGGCATATACACATCTATCGATAAGTTTTTCGTTCGATTAAAAAAGAACAGCATTGTAATTAAGAGACGTTCACATAATTGCAATTTCTGCAAGATCCCAATAAGGGGGCCCGTAAACTAGGCAGTCAGACTGCCTCAGGCACTTCAAAACAATTGCATTCGTCTTGGTTCTGTACAAAATGGCGCAACAAACTCAAGAACGACGTTTTCTATTATATTTATCGCTTACAGTCTGTCTGGGAAGATAATATCACTAAATAGGTACCTTTCGTTTGCAATTAGAACAGCTCTAATAAAAAAATGTAGTTAAATGTGTAACAAAATGTTGATCATTATCTAGTCTACAATAAAAAAGGTAGATAATGGAATACCTAACTATACTTAGTTTAAAATACAGATGTCCTAACAGTAGCTTTGTTAGCTGTTGTGTGTGACGGTGTGACGTAAATTTTGTTTGCATGTTATTTGCGTAAATCAGATTTCTTCGAATGTTGTTCATGTTTATTTAACTTGGACAACATACGCAGTTTATTATTATATTTAACCTTTATTATTTCCAACACTTTATGTAATAAGTTATTCTTATTACTATGTAACTAAATTTATACATTTTTACAACAACTTTATTGTTATTAGAACTCCTCACCTAGGTCTCCTCCAATTTACTCCATGTTTTTCTACATTTTGCTTTCTCTCTCCATTCTTTTCTTCTTATTTTGCCTATTGGCCCATGCCATGTTATTGTTTTTAGGGTCCATCTGTAGTCCGTGTATCTTATTAGATATCCTGCTTAGCGCCGCTTTTGTGTTAATTAGTAATTTGCAGTAATTTGATAGCATCTATTTTCTGATCTATTAACAGAGTCGTTTTTCTGATATGTTTGCTTCACATTTTTTGTACTTTTCTAATTTTCGTTATACTTCTTTCCATAGATTTTTGACAGGTAAATAATATAGTAAATATATATATTTTTATCCCGTTTAGTGTAGATTACATTACATATTAACATAGACTTATAATACCGTTAGGCATACATTTAGTGGTTTTAATTTAGTAATTTTTTGGAAACTGCCTCAGTTGCTTAATGGTAGCAAGCCACTACTACTTCTACGCTGGAGGTCCTGGGTTCGATTCTCGGGTCGAGGGCATTCAGAGATAACGGTTTAAAATCATTTTATCTCTGGTTCTATTGGGATTTATCTATTTTCTGGAAGTTTCCCAGTACCTCGGAGTTGGTTAATGTGCCCGGAGATGGCAACAGGCTCGCCACCTGTTACATTGGCCAAAACGTAACCGGCGAATCGTGGGTGTTTGCATGTATGCTTTAATGCATGCATTTACCTGTCTACCCCTTCGGGGATTACAGGCGTGAAGTTACGTTATTTTTAGGAGTTTGATAATGTTACTAATGTCAATGGGCTCGCAACCTATTGAGTTGATTAAAATACTACTTTCCTCAGTATACTCTGCTTCTTTGAGTAATACAGGCCATTACAGGCGTGAACTATGTTTTCATTTTAATTGTGTCACCCAAAAATGTTTTAGTTGTCTTCAAATAATTGGAAATAAGTGTAATCAGTCGCGAAGTATCACCAAAATATGTATGCATTTGACAGCCGAAATCCGTCGTGCCACTATTAAACTGCTTTATAAAGAGTAACATTTCTTCCAAACTATTTATTCCTAGATATTAATATTAATTTTATTCCAATAAAGTGTGCAGTGGTCTTTATTTAGTGATAGCATTAAAGCATTTATTATAACGATCGATGTTTGATGGCACGTAACGATTTAATACATTGTATAATTTGAATACGATAGTGATGTGCTTAAACTGGTTTGAAGTCGGCGAATTTACATACGCTCGATTATTATTTAATATAGTAACTATTCTGTCTGTCGGTCAAGTTTAAAGAATATTCAAATCGATGGACCGTAATGAAGTTGTATTTGAAAATTGTTATTTATTTATTTTAATTTCGTTCGTGCTCAAAAGGACACACATATTAAAATTTGTTAGTGTTTTCTTGTTATGGTAATTTAGCCTTTAGAGGTGGAAACTTTTTAAAGCTTACCTTGCGGTTTTCTATACGTAATTATCGAAACTGAATAGATATGATCGCATTGCCGACGCTCTTCTAAAAATGCTTGATTTAAGCTACGCTCCAGTGGAAAGAAGCTCCCCACTTACCTGTTTTTACATCTAACGTGAAGTCGATAGGAAAAGTCATACTAGTTTTATTTGTCTCTGCGGTATTATACATATAAGAGACTATCCTAATTAAAAAAATATATATATTGACCAAAAAAGCACATCATGCTTGTCTTTTTGCCAAGCATTGATTTATTAAAAACACAAACGAATCTTAATTAGCGTTTAAGCTATGGTATTAAGGCTACAATCCGGTTATTTTCATCATGCAAGTTTCTAGATCGTTTTGTGTTTTCAGTAAAGGGAAGTACATAGCGCAAAGCGAATTTGTCGCTGACATCATTCGTGTAATGCATTTACGTACATCTAATATTAGACTGTTAGACTCACAAATGGTTATTTTAGAATGTTTTGGCGCGGCCATATTAACTAGGAAAGCAAAATACAATGATGACCAAGATGTAGACCGATTACGTTGGATTCGAACGGGTAACTGTGAAATTCGTCATTACAGTAATGTCCGATATATTGTGATTAGGGATTTTTAAAATTATAAAGAAACAAAACAGAAGTTATGCAGAATGGACGGTAATTTGACAGACAAGACTAAAACTGACGGTGACGGAACTTTTACTTTTTGGATTGTATAGGGAAGAACAGAGCAAATTGACTTACTCGCTGTATACCTTATTAATAATCTTCATAATATAAAGGAAGGAGTTCCCTCCTTTGATATGGGCATTTGGTCCGTCACTGCGGGTAACGTTTTTAGCTAGACCCATAGTTACTTAACGGTGTGAACGAGCACATAGGTTCTCCACTGAACGGTATCCAGCATGGAACCGGAACGGTATGTAGATGTAGGGTGTGTATAAACGCTGTAACTGTGATTGTGTGATTGATCTATCGATACTAGTGATGAGCCGAATGTGGTTTGAACTAATTACTAACTTCGGCCGGTAAAAATGCAAAGTTCGACCGAAGTTCGGTTCAATTTCGTCACATACAGTCGAGAGTGACATGTCGTAACTTATTTACATACTAACCCCCTTATTCATAAACGTATTTTAGCTAAAGTGTTGCTAATCTCTCCTTTGCCTCTTTCTATCCTGCACATTTGACAATGCACCTGACAAAGACAAAGCATTCTATAGCTAAAACGTATCTAATGTACTCGTATGTTTATGAATAAGGGGGTTATTTTATAATTAAATTAATGATTATTAATGACAATTTTGGAATTGATAGGATGATTTTATTATTCAATTAAAGGTATTTGTTAAAAAAATTGAAGGTTCGTTTTATTTTTGTTACATTTTTTTTTCATGTGTTAATTTGATTAATCAAAGTTTTTTTTTACTATGGGCACACATGAATAACATGTCCTGTATACCATCATGGCATGATCTTTAAAATAATTTTAATCCTGAAAATACACGTAGAATGCAATGTAACAAATGAATTTTGGTAGCTTGAGCCGAATAACGAAGTTCGGTTCAAGTTGCCTAAATTAGGTTAACCTGAATGTGAAACGATCCACTCATCCCATCACTAATCAATACATACATAGCTGAAAGCACTGGTAGCAGTGAATTGAAGTTATCTCCTGTCAGAGTTACAATTGTCTCAGTATCAGTTGTACATAAAATTGTCTAGGTACTTTTCGAAGCTTCCATTGCAATTGGTGAATGCACAATCTCTGTGAGAGATGGGAAATTATAGAGGTAGACAACATTTGTATCCTACAAATGTTGTCTACTACAAATGTTGTCTACCTCTATAATTTCCCACTTATTTGAACCGTAAGATATTCCAGGCTAATATCTTATCATTAATTACAAACACACCGGACCACATATTTAGCAGACCTCATTTATCTAATTTGAAATATGTCATCCCTCATCAACAGAGTTACAAATTCGTGTTCAGAATGTGACAAGACAAATGTAAAGGACCTATAAAAAGCTCCGGATTTAGCTTAATTATGAATATGTTAATTTGCATAATGTTGACTAAATTATGAATTAAGTACACAATCATATATCGATAAAATCACAACATTGCTGCAAATGAACGAAACATTGCAGTTCTTTTAGATTTTGAGGTATTATTATTTATTTATTTCGTTTTCATACAGTAAGACTTAACATTATAGAACACCCAAAAAACCGATGGGGTTTGTCCTGGGTGTTAGTACATCATAAAAACTACATAAACTATTAAAATCTTAATAAATAGGTACAACTGCGAGGAACTGCTGTGCGATAAGCGGATAAATAAAATGTATAATAATATAATATGTTATGTGGGTACATGTGTAAAACTCGACGAATCTACGATCTATTATCGCAATACAGCGGCTCGCCCGTTGTTCACAATTAGGTTTTTGTACATTAGGTATAGTTAATAACTCGTACGTTGTGCATAGCACAATAGGGTTGAACAGATATTATTAATATTGTTTTTTTTTTTAATTCAGAATTTACATTAAGTTAGGTATAGGTTTTATAATTGGATGTATTTTTTAGGTATAATAATAAAGTGTGTGTGTGTGTGTTTTTATAGGGTTGTGTTATAATATGTCTCCTTAATTATTCGTTTTATATTTTTAGTATTTATTGTAACTCTTTTTTCTAGTGGTAACTTATTAATTAGTCTTGGCAATATATAATCTGTCGTTCTTTCGCCGTAGTAATTTTTGGCACTTGTTGTGCATAATTTTTGTTTGGCTATCTGGCGGGTCTGAATACTGTGTGCTGTATAATTATTATATTTAAAATAATTATCTATTGTTAAAACCATTTTTACTTTTTCGTGTATAGGAATACTTTTACAAAATTTGAACAGAGCATCATTATTACTTTCAAATTGGGATTTAATTTTTGTAGGCACAATTGTTTTTAATAGTCGTATCTGCAAATTGTATTGGTATTATTATAACCAAGCATTTTTTTACGTTGTAGGTAGAAGCAGTAATTGCAGTAATCATAAAGGTATTGTAGTTAAAACTAATGATGACCACAACACAGAATTTGATGGATGATGCATTTCTTGTAACATTTAATCATGTTGTCACTAAGACATGTTATTGGCATTAAATTGATACAGTCGTATAGAAGTAGAATTATTACTGGTGGTAGAGCTCCAGTGACGGAGCTCGCGGGCGTAGGTAATAAAAGTGGCAAACAAGCATGTAGTTTACATTGATGTTTAAGTGAGGACTGCAGTCTATAGACACCCACACAATGACCAGAGGTCAAAATGCAGATGCGTTGCCACTCCTGAAGCCTAAGGTGGTATGCCTCTGTGCCGGAAATTACAGGGCCGTACCACCTAACCGGATCACGATAGTGCTGAACACCACCATTTAGCGGCAAGTATTAGGTAATGCGACGTCACCATGCCTACGCCTGCGAGCTCCGTCGCTGGAGCTCTACCACCAGTAATAACTTAAATATCATCAGACTAAAATTAGAAGTGGTTAAACCTAATTTATAAGAGGTGACTGAAAACAGCCCCTTGACTTTACTAGGGATCAATAGTGACGTTAATTATTATCTGCAAAATTCACAACATTAGTTGTTTCAGAATAACAACAAAACAATGATGATATGTATTATATTAATATAAACACAAGTCATGTGTATCTTAAATAACAATAACAATCGATGGAATCTTAGAGGTCATGTGTTGGCTCGTCGATCATTGTTTGGTCTGTGGATGACGTCGAAAAGCCCGGCGGTCGAATAATCTTGATATCCTATTTATTTTTGTTGGCGAATAAAATAAATTGACAAGCTAGGCTAACGGATAGCAGGCGCCACATGGTTCGAACGCTATCGTGGGAATTTAAAATGCGAACGCTTGATTGTTTTTTTGTTCCGAACCTAAATACGCTTGTTTAGTCTTACTGATAGGTCTAGATTGCTAGATAAGATTGTTTTAAAATAGTCTTGGTCTACTTACTTATGTCCTTACACTGAAATAAATTGTGTCGCTTACCTCACTCTATTCCTTATTAGTGTGGAATTCTTTAGCAATTCTGTTTTCTGTAAGTATGTGATGATTGTATTTTTTATTTTTGAGCTTGATAGTGATGCAGTTTACGTAAGTTAAATAGTTTAACTGTATGGTGACAATATGGGTACAGCTCCTAAATGAATACAAAGGTATCCGTGTACATAATAATATATTCATTTATCTAGCAATGCAACAATGCAATGGATTGAGCGACTTTCTTGTCGTATGAAGAACTCTAGGTAGAGTCTCTCCCAGATGTTTGCTCTACTTATTTTAAGAAAAATGGAAAGAAAAATCTAGTCCAGCCGCTCTACCAACTGAGCTACCGAAGTTCACACCTGAATTGACAAATTCTTCCTTCACATTTTATTGCATTGCCTTATGGCGGCAGTAAAATTTAAGTAACTGCTCAACTTATTTGCCTTTTATGATTTTAGGTATTTTTTAATTTATATTTTATATTATACTTATATTTGAATATCTGTGATCTTGATGACTCTTAACATTAAGTTTTATCAACTTTTATTATTAAGCTAAGATCAATGTTTTGTTTATAAGTCATTTTATATACTTGCCGCTAAATGGTAGTGTTCAGCACTATCGTGTTCCGGTCAGGTGGTAATGTATAGCCCTGTAATTTCCGGCACAGAGGCATAACACCTTAGGCCTCATGAGTGGTAACGAATCTGCATTTTGACCTTGGTATTTGTGTGGGTTGTCTATAGGCTGCAGTCATCACTTAACATCAATGTGAACTGCATACTTGTTTGCCACTTCCATTACATAAAAAAAACACTCAGCATCAACTTAGTATTCTAAATAAACGGGTTTTTGAACTCTTTTTGTTAATGTAGATTGTAAGAATATTAAGAAATTGTGAAAAATAAAAATATGGTGTCAAAACCGTTGCTATGCTACATTCATTTGATATCTAAAAAATGCTCGCAGAATAATCTTATCCGTTCAAGCTATTTATTTTCCAAGACATAATACTCGGTCTTTAAGGTCGAATGAATGGGTGATCGAATTAATTATAACAAATTATCTGATCTATACATACATACAAACGAAATAAGGTACAAATGAGAAAGGGCAATATGAACCAAATACCGAGCAATGAGTTTAAATTTTACAATGTGTGTACCTATATAGTATAGTTTTAGTTTAGAACTTAATTTGTAGAGCGGGTCTGTCAAATCGATATGTGGGATCGCCGATTGCTCAAATATTATCGAAGAGATAAATATTGCTAATAGGTACAACATCTGTCCGTTCCTATTTATATTAATGTTATACAAGGTGTTTCATACCTTAGAAATTGAATTGCCAGAGATAAATGCATGCATTCAAGCATACATGCAAACACCCACGATTCGCCGGTTACGTTGCCCATGTAACAGGTGGCGAACCTGTTGCCATCTCCGGGCACTTTTACCAAACTCCGAGGCACTGGGAAACTTCCAGTCAGATCGTCTCTTTCGCAGGCTCGATGTGCAATATTAATTATTACTGTACAGCACTGTAACTGCCGGCACAGAGGCATAAGAGCTTAGACCTCAGAAGTGGTCACGCATTAACATTGAAATCTCTGTTTTATTTGTAGATGTTTTTAGGCTACAGTGTTCACTTACTATCAATGTGAACTGTATGCTTGTTTGTCACTTAGTGACATTAAAAAAGTAGATTTTTATTTATTTTTATTGATAGCTGCTTGTATAAAAAACAGGTGGCGGGAGAATACAAAAAGTGTTTTAAGATTTCATGTATAATACCATTAGTAATATGAATATTCATGACACTACTATTTTATATCCAAAGGTCACCGGGAATCCTGCACTGGTTTATTAGTTAGCTTTTAATTTACACATACCTACATAAAAATGTATAAAAGCTGTTTATAGTGTTAATTTATGCTTTTCGGTGAATTTATGATCGAGGAACTCTTACGGCCAAATACTCAAACGTCACTCAAATCTAAGTGGGACTTAAAAGTCTTCTGTCTTTACAAAACACGTTCAAACGATAGAGATAGCGCACATTTGAGGATTGCTTAAAATTGAGTGACGTTTGAGTATTCGGCCATAACTCTCTTAGTTTTTCAACCAAATACTTATTATATTAAGCTACAAACTATTACAAACTAATATTACTTATTACAATTTCTGAATGATAAAATGTTTTTTTTTTAAACTAGAGCATACAGGCTTTAGAACCCTACAAAGTTGAGGTTTTAAATTAGCCGGATTCTCACTTCCTCACTTCACACCGAAGTGGTCGCGTTGAGTTGAATGAGTTATTTTCTTTTCAGTATAGACCTTATTCTCGTTTTACAAGAGTCGCGAATAAACTGAATGAGCGGATGACACGACATTTTTTTTGTATAGTTCTTTGGTTAATTATGTCGATTATCAGCGCTTTCATAGGGCTACATACCGATACGTTTAATGACGTATGTGTTAATGCAGTCGTGTTCACACAAGTATAGTGTTGCGGTACACCAAAATGTTGAATGATATTGAATGTTATTAAAATCTTACATCACATGGGCGAAGTAGAAAAACAACCGTCAGTCATCCAGATTTGTTAAAATTTAGCGATATCCTCGCCTCAAATGAAGCGCTTATTGTTACATTTGACAATAACCGTAAAAAATATTTTGGTGCAACCGAACCTAAGTGAAGGTTGACCCCCTTCCATCATTACCGCTCCGAGCTTCCCGATTGCTAGAAACACGCGGATCAAAAATATTTGTAATCATGTAGCAAAGTAGTCGGTACATTGAATTAATACTATAGAAAACCGTAACCAAAAGGTCAACATTGTCCTCGAGCCATGACTTCACTCTGGCTTCGTTGTGTTTGTTTAACAATGCACCACTTGTCATCAATAGGCACAACAGTAATACTCTGCGATGGGTGTGTCACAATAAAAAGGCATTCAATAATTGCGATCCTGTAGCTACATAATTGGTTTATATTAAAAACTACGTAAAACACCAAAGCATCACTATCCATCCTTAACTGTAACTGAAGGTAACTAAACCTACATTGCTTCTGGAGCGTGAACAATTATGTAAAAAAATCTGTTAAAATAATTTGTAACCGTACCGAATTAAATGTCATAATTTTGACGAATTGCAAATAGTAAAATTATGCAATGAAGCTCCTAACATTTGTAATGATTACGTACGTATCAATGTAAGATTTCAACTGCCCAAGGCTTGAAAATGGCTAAAGTTCATCACTCTCAGTACACATTGAAATAAAATTATTATGCTGAAACTTCCTAAATAATGAATTTGCGAAACCCTCGTGGAAGTGGAACAGATAATTTTCTATTTCGTGATAGTGGATCTAATTGGAAACACGAACGTTTAGATTACTTTGATGAACATTTTTCACCGGCACCTAATGATGATATCGCGTGAAGGGTGATCGTTAATATTGGTGATCTGTTCTTCGAACCTTGATTTTGTTTACCGCTCCACGCAAATTTTTCTCAGTTGTTTGGTTTTCTCCTTTTCAGAATTTGTTTGCTTTCGTATCGTCGACGTGTTGTTGGGGAAAATTCCGATTCATTTTTTACATTTCATTTTTTCATAAACAATCAGCTATTTTATTCTACCCTCTATTCTTCTTGTAGGAAGATAATGAGTAGTAAAAGTATGTATGTATCTTTACGTCAAGTCCCTTACGGGGTAGGCAGAGAGTGTAGTGCATCAGATATCCCGATAAAAATAGAATCGACCTCATCAGAACTAGACGGAAAAGAAGAAAAAAAATGTCGTAGTAGTAAAGATAGTAAGTGAAAATTAGAACAGTTTGACAAATTTGTTGTTTATACTTGTACTGAAATCGCAACTGGAATGATTGATTTGAAGAGATGAGAATGATTTATTTGTTTTGTCATTCATTCAACTGTGTTTTGAGAAAGTGAATCATGCTCCATGGATGTGTTTTTGAATTTCTAAGAAAATATGATTTACTTTTAGAGAAGCCTTACAATAACAAATTGCCTGAAAAGCTGCGGGATTTATACGTATAATCAAAAACTCCCAGGACGCTAATATCGTTTCGGAATCAAATTATTTTTGCTACCTTTAATTAACTTAGTGTACCTACCTAAAAAAATATAAATAATTTTCGCAAAATATATTTTTTCAAACCACTAAACCTTAAGTACTAGGAATACAAACGCTTCATTTAAGTATTTCATACAGGGCAAAGGAAAATAGCCAAGTCTTTAATTAAAACAGCAGCTGGTAAACTTTTAACTGGAACAGCCTTTCTTTTGTGCGGAAATAAAAGTTCCTTCGTGTTTCGTGCCTCGTCCCGAGCTCACTCAGTTCGGTACCTACCCATTTTCCATTTCTATGACGCATTTTCACGACAAGCCAACTGCAAATGGTCTAATTAAATTCTTGGCCATATTTCATACCAGTTGTGTGAAAGTATTTAGGATTTTTTAGATTTAAGCTAAAATAAATTAATCTTGTAGAGTTTATTCAATTTTTTATATATTACACATAGATTAAGTTTTGTACTGTAAAATACTTCATTTAAGGTAGGTATTACAACAAATGACAACGTAATGAATTGCATGAAAAAAAAATCTTAATAAAAACAAGAAAAATATATTTTATAATAACAATTTTATTCTTCGACACATAAGACTAGGTTAGTCTTGTTTGTTTTATAACGAATGATGAAAATTGTCATTTAACTTTCTTCTAACATTGTGTTCCGAATTTACCATTTGGGGACTCCTCCCAAGAAGGGGAGAGACTCGTGCCCAGCAGTGGGACGTATCAAGGGTTGCCATTATTATTATTATATAAAACCTCCGACAAGGTGTAACGACTGTAATCTATCTATAGCTACCGGTACCGACGGCTTAACGTGCCCTCCGAAGCACGGAAATGCGCATTTTAATTTGCCACTAGCGGTCACCTATCACACAGCCTACCGCGGCCGTCTAGCACAACCGAGTAGATCGCTTGCGATCTACACCAGTCCCTGGGCCATGCGCGCTTCTTTGAGTATTTAAACAATACTCAAAGGGTTTGCTTAAATTATTTTCCAAAAAAATATAATTACCTATTTATTTTTGTCCTGCAAAGCAGGCATAAATCGTCTTTACATAATGCCGAAACTGAAAAAGAAATACGGCCTCGAGTTTTTCCAAATGCCGGTTCATAAATAAAGTATAGCATTTGTGAGCGGATAGCGGTCGGGTTATAAAATATAGCTCAACCCTATCCGAATCGTATTTTCCGATATAAAACGCTCTACCGTCTTTCACTGGACAGCTATAACTCCGGCACTAATGTTCTCTACGTCAATATAAACATGTATTGCTAGCTATAACTGTAAATTCATGAAGCTTGTCTTTTCTTTTATGAGGTATCTTCGATTCATGGGTTGAGTTACATTTCTGCTAAGTTGATGCCTGATGGCATGTCATCTATACATATACCTAATAAGACAGTAAATATCGAGTGCCTGAACATAAAATATTTTTCCAAGAAACTGATAGAAGGCAACTAAAAATAGTAATCTTTGGAATTTTTGTGTCTGTCTGACTGGAACGTTATAACTTCGAAATTACTCAACGGACTTGAACGCAGTTTTCACAGGTGGATAACATATTATTAGGTTATCAATCAATCATCGAACGCCCACCGTCCCGACGCTCAGCGTCCCGACGCCCTGCGTCCCTACGCCCAGCGTCACGACGCCCAGCGTCCCGACGTCCAGCGTCCCCACGCCCAGCGTCCCGACGCCCGGAATCCCGACGCCCAGCGTCCCGACGCCCGGAGTCCCGACGCCCAGCGTCTCGACGCCCGGCGTCCCGACGCCCAGCGTCACGCCGCCCGGCGTCCCGTCGCCCGGCGTCCCGACGCCAGGCGTCCCGTCGCCCGGCGTCCCGAGGCCCGGCGTCCCGACGCCCATCGTCCCGACGCCCGGCGTCCCGACGCCCATCGTCCCGACTCCCGGCGTCCCGACGCCCAGCTTGCCGACACCCGGCGTCCCGACGCCCGGCGTCCCGACACCCGGCGTCCCGACGCCCGGCGTCCCGACGCACGGCGTCCCGACGCCCAGCGTCCTGAAACTTAGTATCTCAGCGTCCCGACGACCAGCGTCCCGTCATCCGGCGTCCCGACGCCCAGCGTCCCGACGCCCGCCGTCCCGACGCCCGGCGTCCCGACGCCCGGCGTCCCGACACCCGGCGTCCCGAGGCCCGGCGTCCCGATGCCCAGCGTCCCGACGCACAGCATCCCGACGCCCAGCGTCCCGACGCACAGCGTCCCGACGCCCAGCGTCTCGACGTCCAGCGTCGCGACGCCCAGCGTCCCGACGTCCAGCGTCGCGACGCCCAGCGTCCCGACGTCCAGCGTCCCGACGCCAAGCGTCCCGACGCCCAGCGTCCCGACGCCCGGCGTCCCGACGCCCAGCATTCCGACGCCCAGCGTCCCGACGCCCAGCATTCCGACGCACAGCGTCCCGACGCCCAGCGTCCCGACGCCGACGCCCGGCGTCCCGACGCCCAGCGTCCCGACGCACAGCGTCCCGACGCCCGGCGTCCCGACGCCCAGCATTCCGACGCCCAGCGTCCCGACGCCCGGCGTCCCGACGCACAGCGTCCCGACGCCCAGCATTCCGACGCACAGCGTCCCGACGCCCAGCGTCCCGACGTCCAGCGTCGCGACGCCCAGCGTCCCGACGTCCAGCGTCGTGACGCCCAGCGTCCCGACGTCCAGCGTCCCGACGCCCAGCGTCCCAATGCCCGGCGTCCCGACGCCCAGCGTCCTGACACTTAGTATCTCAGCGTCCCGACGCCCAGCGTTCCGACGCCCAGCTTCCCGACGCCCGGCGTCCCGACGCCCGGCGTCCCGACGCCCGGCGTCCCGACGCCCGGCGTCCCGACGCCCGGCGTTTCGACGCCCAGCGTCCCGACGCCCAGCGTCCCGACGCACAGCGTCCCGACGCCCAGCGTCCCGACGCACAGCGTCCCGACGCCCGGCGTCCCGACGCCCGGCGTCCCGACGCCCAGCATTCCGACGCACAGCGTCCCGACGCCGAGCGTCCCGACGTCCAGCGTCGCGACGCCCAGCATTCCGACGCCCAGCGTCCCGACGCCCGGCGTCCCGACGCACAGCGTCCCGACGCCCAGCATTCCGACGCACAGCGTCCCGACGTCCAGCGTCGCGACGCCCAGCGTCCCGACGTCCAGCGTCCCGACGCCCGGCGTCCCGACGCCCAGCGCCGACACACGATCAGGTGCTGATAGAGCTGCAGTGACTGATCTTGCAGGCGTTAGCACCACTGCATTACAGTACAGTATAAACAATAAACATTTCACGATCGATTCGAAACTATAGCAGCTAACCTTTTGAGGATGATACCCATCTGATATTTACGTGACCCCCAACTAACGATAGTTTCAGAACCTTTTCTGTAATTTAGACCCTGTGGGGTCAGTAAACTGCTTTTACGAGCCCCGGTTTCCGACATGCCCTACAATCTAACTTAGCTGAAAGATTTATTACTGGAATTAGTGAAAGTGTGTCCGGTCTACCTAAAGACTTTAAGGGTAATATATTTGAGAATAGGTATTAATAGAATAGGTTACCTTTCTTAAGGTATAAGTCATGGTAATTAGCGATAGCGAATATATTTTAATGTAGCTGACCAAGTGAAAATCATTATTAATAAGGGAATTGACTCTCATCGACCACTTCTTATAACAATACCAGTACCACGGTTTACAGATTAAATAGAGATAATATAATTATTGAATCGCGCATGGCTCGGCGGCTGGTGTAGATCGTAAACGATCTACTCGGTTAAGCACTAGTGATGGGTGACCGCTAGTGGCAAATTAAATGCGCGTTTCCGTGCTTCGGAGGGCACGTTAAGCCGTCGGTCCCGGTTGCTATCGATAGATAGCAGTCGTTTAACCTTGTCGGAGGCCTTATGGGCGGTTTGAAAACATCCGACAGCGGGTTGGCCAATAAACCCAACACCTTCACCAATCCGCATTGGAGTAGCGTGGTGGAGTAGGCTCCAGGCCTCCCCCGAAAAAGGGGAGAGACTCGTGCCCAGCAGTGGGACGTATAATGGGTTGCCATTATTGTTATTTATATCATTATTGCGTTACTTATTTATGTTATTAAGTGACAAACAATCATTATATATACCTTTGTGCTGAAAATTACAGGGACATGCATTACCACTTGACTGGAACACTATAGTGCTAAACACTTCTATTAAGCGATTTACTAGCTGGCTCGGCAATCGCCGTTCTACCTTACAATAACCGTAAACACAGATATCCTAATATTCCTTAATATCATTCTTACACATTTTTTCCACACTTATACCATATTTTTCCTGTTAACATTTCTCAACGATGTATCAATGTTACACATCTTATTATGAGCTCGATTTTTTCTGCATTTCAGCCTGATAACATAAAAAGTTTTGGTACCATTATTTCAATCGTCTTTATAGCATCTAAATGAATGTAATTCGCGAAGTGACCACTACATTTGCCACGCGCCATTGAACTTTGGTATATGTCTAGTAAACAACTCGCAAAACATTGGAAATTGCCAATTGCATAACACAGGTTCAATAAGCGTAATGGTCTGCAGATTGCACTATTTATTTGTGGTGACGGAGTACGCCAATCATATCATCAGCGTGCTGTAGACCCAAATTGAATAGATTCGAGACTACTGTTCGCACTTGACCCTTATTAGATACAGTTGTAGATGGCATTGTAAATCTTAGTCCTTGAGTTTGTATTGTGATAATAATATGTAACGTAATGTAATTTTCTATGCAGATACCGAGTATGGAGAAACATACATATAAACCATAAATATTTCTTTAATTAATTTATTTATTTTCAGGCAACAATGCTTCAAATAAACAGTAGGCCCATATAAAATATATACCTTAAAGACTAACATACATATTATATAACTTATAATAACACTAACACTATTTATAACGTATTGTCGGCGACGTGATTCGCGGCTTATCGACAGGCAGTTGTCCCCGGAATTTGCGGAACTCGACTCCCTGCGGCCGGAACTCTTCCTTCAAATAAGTTGGTAGATGTTCAGTCGGTACTCTTACCACAAAGGAATTAAAGTTCACTTTATGGCGAGATTCCAATCGCTCGACTCTAAGCGTGAAGCTAATTTTTATTTGGACGTAGTCCACCACCTCTTCAACTTTTGTCGACCAATGCAATCGGGGCACGTACAACGGCGTCGATGGTATGGTCGATATATATGAATTTGCTTTGCCTATCCTATTGTCTTCTCTTACGTTTTTACTCTCTAGGTTCTTTGTCTTTATCGAGTTCTCTACTCCCTGACCTACTTCTACTCGTATTATTTAGGATTGTGACTCCACTATATTCATACTAGCTGTTACCTGCGTCTCTTCCTGTATGGTCTTATAACACAATAAGTAGCTATGTCCTCAGAATTCGAACTAACTGTATGTATAATTTCATCCCAATCAGCCCAGCGATTTGGTCGTAAAAACGTTACAGAGAGACAAGAGTTTCTTTCACAAGTATTAAGTGTGGATTTACAGTCTACGTCCATTCTTCCGATCTTGGTTTCGTAGAGATGCCTCATTTTGTCCATGAATAGAAAAAAAATACCAAAAGTAGGTATGTGGTTAATTTCGAATATTCTCAGAAATTAGTCAAACTCTATTCTCGGTAATAATACACCTTGATAAATTTGTCGTCCTAGATCTCTGGGAAAGAACACAATAGACATAGACCTCTGTGAATAGTTACACTAGCAAACTCCGCAATTTCATTGTGAAGGAACGACGGCACGATGCGGCCCTTGCTCCGACATCAGTCGCAATCAGGTGACACGCTCTTTCCTGCCGCACCATTATTACGTGATATTTCGATTTTATATAACTTTAACGTTTACAATGCAAAAGGTTAGCTGTTTTCTATGTTTTATGGTTGAATGGTAACATGAAAACATGTTGTATTTATAATATTAACTAGTTTATGCCCGCGATTTCGTACGCGAATCGTCATCATTCCAGGTTCCGCAAGGATTTTGGAAAATCCTATAGACTAGTGTTTTGTCAATCTTATTTATGACAAGATACCCATAGTATGAAATAAAAAATCGCGATTTTCCCTCTCCTTGAGGCTTCACAACCAACTCTGTTCTGGGCTCTAGTGTTCTTGTTCATGTTTCATACATGCCATGAGCATACCAAATTTCAGCTGTCTGCAACTAAAGTTTCGGCTGAGCATTGTTTGTCAATCACTTGGTCACTCAGTGATCAGTTACGCAGTCTATCAATCACTCAATGACTGCGTAAATAATAGAAGAGTTTTATATACGTTCTTATACTGATTATAGGATCGTTTATTTTGATGTTTAGATTGAAAAGATATTAGGTAATTCTTATTGTAAGCCACACACGTCTTTATTTTGAGCTACCGATCATTACACTGCATGGGTATTGTATGAATTGTATGATATATATATGTGTATACTTGTCTGCTATTGGCACAATTCGTCGGATAATATTCATGATTATCGAGGCATGCCTCGATAATATAAGTCGTTAATAAGATTTCTATTTATACAATTTACGGCTAGCTAACATTTCACTGTCATGTCGACATAGAGACTAATTGGTAAGTACATCAATGAGAACATGCGCCAGTTATATTGAAAAGATATTTGGGTGCAGCTTGGGAATATAATTTTGAGTTATGGCAAAAAGATGTTAAGTGACTTTTGCAAAATAAAGAGATATCTTTAAGACAAATATCTTTATAAAAAATATTTAACTGTCTCAATAGCTTTGTGGTAGCAGGCCACTATACTACGCTGGGGTCCTCGGTTCGATTCCCGGGTCGGGGGCTATCAGAGATAACGGAGTAAAATCCTTTATCACTGGTTCTATTGGGATTTTTCCATTATCTGGAAATTTTCCAGTACCTTGAAGTTTGGTAATGTGCCCGGAGATGTCAACAGGCTCGCCACCTGTTACATGGGCCAAAAAGTAACCGACGAATCGTGGGTCTTTGCAGGAATTCTCCTTTAATAAGGGTGTCAGTGTGAAATATTGTATGGAGAAAAATGAAAATTTAACCAATCCTTTAAAACTTTGCACCTAGATGGTGCAAAGTTTCAAAGGTCATAAGGTTTCAAGTCATAAATTATAAACAATGAAACTTGGGTTTTAAATTTGAATATTCACTCTCAGATGAAGATAGGGGAAGATATTTTGTATACCTATTTCGGATTTCTCACCGAAATCGAGGAAAGACTGTAAATTTTATGTTTTATTTATCTACGTCTTTAATTTCCGTTTAAGTTTAAGAACTCTTCCATGCATCGGTGAAATGAACTTGAGGAAGTTTATTAATGCTTCAGTTCCGTTCGATTCTCTTAATATTTAATAGCTAATTTGTTCATATTTAAGATCTCCTGCTGGGTTCCCATCCCACTTTTCAATCTTGCCGGCCTAGTTCAATTTAGTGACGGTACACTTTTGGTTAATGGGTAACGTGGTAAGTAGAGGTATTATACTATCGCTATGATTTATACTTACCACGTTGAAGGATTTTTTATTTATATTCTTAGTTATAAATAAATAGGGTTTTATTGCTTTCACTTGATCTACTCTTAAAACAATCAGCAGTAAATACCTACTTATTTTTTTATTATCGAAAGATTTATGCCCGAAACAGGGATTACCTAGATTTGCTAATTTAAAAGTTTTTAGTAGACCTTAAGAGTCCAGGGAAACATTAATCACCAGAAATAGATACTCGAAAGCCGTTTCTAGCCTTAAAAGGCGAAACTTGGAAGATTCTGCTTTAAAATTGACATTTAATTTTATTGTTTTAGTAACTCAAGATGATTGCGAAACTTTTACATCGTAAATTCACCCACAAATCATATATTTTATTGAGAGTCAACAAATCGCGTGGTGAAGAATTACAACATGTTAGGGCTTATACAGACGAGCGGCACTTACTTAATTATTATAATTCTTAAAAAAACTTTTTCTTGATATCGTTGTCGCAACGTCGGCTGTGTCAACATGTCGACGGCGGCTGCCAATGTGTCGGCTGCCGTCGACGTGTTGAATGTTGATGGCTGCCGTCGACAAATCGTGCCATGCAAACATTGCCATCCGTCTACGACGTCGTGGACAGGTTCCGACAACTGACGACGACGGTTGCGACGGTCACCAAGTGTCGCTCGTCTGTATGATCCCCTAGTCGAATACAACCGTTAAAATGACAAATGAACTGTGAAATTGAATGTTTAGTTAGGGGATCATGGGTTTTTATGTATCTTTTTAACTAACATTTCCAATAAAAAGGTTAGTAGTTACTGAGTTCTTAACACGGATGTTACAATGCAATTTCTAGTTTTTATGTACCTCAATGTGAACTGTATGTTTGTTTGCTTATTGTCCTGGCATAGGTTTTGCAATAGGTCACCAGTATTAATATGCGACATCACATTGTTTTCAGTTATCCATAATTTACGAAATGCCGCGTGGCATATTTTAGTAGCTGCACCATAGAGCAACACGGGCCATCGGCCGCCGCGGCGGACCGGAGGGGAGTAGCAATAGCGCTTATTACCGATGCAAAACAGTCTGTCATTTTTTGCGGGGGGAACTACGTGTGATACACACATATATTACAAAACTCGTCTATTACTACGATACTCACACCGTGACTTTAACAAAATACATAAACAATTTCACGCACACATTTTAACTTCTGGACGACAGGTGCAGGACCATTTGGGTTTGTACTTTGACAGAGGGGAAAGCTTGCATATGGCTACTCCCCTCCGGTCCGCCGCGGCCGGTGGTCCGTGTTGCTCTATGAGCTGCATTAACAACGCAGTTGATCAATCCTTCGTTCTAACGAGTTCCTTTGTTTTGCAATTCTCACTAGCGCTTCGTTAAAACACTTAACACCACACAAGTGTAAAATACTTGAGTGTATTGTTCCTCGTAGAAGATGCCTGCGAATCGTGATATATTGCGCATGAAGCCAATCATGACCCTTACTATGGGTTCCGGTCGTCAGTTGAGCCAAAAAAACTCGAATGAAACACGATAATGTACTTTTGTCATTTTTACCGAAAATCTCTCAATTGACAACATTTCAAATTTGACACGACCCTAAAAGAAAAATACCGTTTCTTTGTTTTTATTTTCTGAGTTCAAATATATATTTTTTGTATTTTTTATTTCTTAATTTCTTTGAAAAAAAAATAAACGGAAAAACATGTGATGACGTCACTTATATGGTGGAATGAAGTAGTTACCATTGCCTATCTTTACATGAAAACATTATTGTTACATACTCTGTGACAAGATGTGTCAAATTGATACCGATACGTCAATGTCAAAGTATAAAACTAGGAAGTAGGGATGGTGATCCGAGACCTGAGATTGATTAATCGGAAAAGCGATCTTTAGGAACCAAAAAATCGATTCTTAATTATATAATTATAATAATTTATTTAAATCGCTCCACAGTACTGGATTGATCTAGTGAATCGATACTAGACCCTGGAAAATCGAAGATCGATCTTTTTGGTTCATTCACATAGGGACATAGGAAACATACAGATCATAAGATTTAACGTTTAAACGTGAGTATAGGAAGCATTATACCAGCATTTAACACTGTTGAGTTGTTTTTTTTGGTCGTCTGTTTTCCTTGAAATTTAGTATTACATATCCCAAATCAAAAATAGATCAATAATCGAAGATTGATTTTTCAATGTCGATTTAATCGTGGATGGATTTTGGACACTTCGATTCGAACATTGATTTATTTCAGAAAGAATCGCCATCCCTACTACGAAGTCTATGAAAAGCTGCTACGAACTTATTTATTAAAAAAAAACAAGTTTTAAAGTCTTAAACAACGACTTAGCCCTCAGGCTGTTATATAATATTGATATTTTTTATTTGTAGTTGGATCAAGGAAGAGATTAATCGACGACAAGCAGGGTCAACGATTTTTTAAAAATTATATTGATATATCGATAATTTTTTCGATATATCGAACACTGGTACTGATATTCCTAAAATAAAAAGATCACAGCCCTACATCGAGTTTGACATGCTGACAACGACAAGACAGGAGTTTTGGCGGGAACCTTGAAAGAGGCGTATGGTGTTCCTATTTTATTTCATTTTCTTGGTGTATTTTTAAGTTATATTGAATAAAGTTTGGTGGCATTTTGTTTGATATAGGTTTATTACAGTGCCCGTGTATAATGAAATAGAATAACAGTGCAAAAAACGACCTTTCAGGTTGCCTCCAAAACTTCATTGTAAATGTTCTGGTAAAGTATCCATCGCTTTACTTGAATAACTTGACTGTAATTCACTTGACTGACATATTATACTTGATAAGTTATAAACTTGATACTTACATATTATACTTGATGACTATATTGTACTAACTACTAACTTTTACGCTGCTTAATAAATACGAAATATCGTTTTACTTGACACTGGCAATATGCGTAATAGCGATGCCATAATAATAAGAAAAAAAAAAAAACGACAAGACAGTGACATCTACCTTTTTTTTAAAGAGTCACGGCACAAGGCAATGCTTCTATCGCCATTCCACCGTATGTGTGACGTCATATGGCGCATACGTCTTTTTAGAATACACTAACTTTCAAAGTAGAAATTATGAATGAAAAGTACAAAATATCGAAAAATGGTTAAACACGGGTCCCCTAGTTTTGGATTAACTTATGAATAATGTAATAAAACATGTAGGTTAAAAATATGAAATGTTGTCAATTGTATGCAACTCTCGGATCGCGAGAACTGTATGCAACTCTCGGAACGCGAGAACTTCTCGCACTGCGCCTGTTTTTTATCTAACAAAAGTGACAACAAGTATGTAACTCACATTGAAGTGAATACTGTAGCTTAGGTATAGACATATACATTCTAAACCAGGGATTTCAAATATGCGTTGGCACTCCTAAGGCTGTTGTTGAGTCATTTTGCCTCTTTGACAGGTATTGCGTGGCTGACATGACCACTTGCAAGCGTATTCTGTACCCCGGTTGATATCATTTTGCTAATCTCTTTGTAGTACATTTCTGTTTAGCGTAACGTTATAATTACCGTCATTTTAAGAAAACAGTAATGTACAGCAAAGTGTCACTACTATATTTTATAATGAACTCTATGAAAGTGGCTTTCAAATTATGGTCATCGAGATACGCTCTATGACCGGAACATGATAGCGCTGTAGATAATGCATTGCCTACCACTACACCGCGGACACTCCGCCAAAATTCCATACAAACGCTGGATTTGGTCTCTATTACACATCAATCAGTGACGTGTATTTACCCGTGCACCTGTGTGCGTAGCACGAAGAGAATACCAAACGTCGCCCATAAGAGGGGAGGAGGTTGGATGAGGCGGGGAAATCAGGCGGGACGTGGAAGTGTCCATTCTACACGTAGTATTATCACATATTCTCTGCTACAACCTCGAACTTCATCACCGGAGGTCTACAACCATTAAACAGTGCAAACCATTGTCTAATTTTACTTCTCATTGTCGTTGGTCGGATATCTTATAACGCTTAACGTGTCGTAAGGTATGGTATGCATCGCAATAAAATATAACGAGCTGTTTTTAACGCTGTAATATAAGTATAATAGTTTGCTGTGAAGATGATGAATAATTACATATGTGTTTTCTTTGTGGTACGGCAGACAAAAAAGTCTTCAAGCTATACATAGGGTTGTCGAGGTCCATATGCGTACAGTAAATTCTGTTTCAGGGTTCTGTAGTCTATCGGTATAAATGGTAAGAAACGGAACTCTTATAGATTCGCCATATCTGTCTGTCTGTTTGTATGTAATAGCCACTTTTCTGCAAAACTAATAGGACTGCATATGTCTGTCACGTTCGAATGTCTTGCGGTAATATATTTTTATTAAAAAAAAAAATACCCAGGTAATAGAGAACATTATACTAGCATGTGTAACATTTTTTACTCGTTCAGGGAAAAACAGGTTCAAAAACTGTTTTTATCGTAATTCGCCAATCGTCTTCTATTATACATAAGATGTTTCCATAACGTATCTCTTAAAGTACCATGAACACAAATTGGAATTTAATTCGCCAATAAACATTGAACGCGAAAACGATTTAGGAGTAATTTATGGTAGGGGTGATCCTCCACAGGTGATTGCTGGAAGGTCGTTAACCATCGCTGCAAAATGAGTGCTCTTAAACATGGAATGAGACTTGAGTTAAAGATGTCATTAAGGTAGTGCTAGAATAATGAGCTGTTCAGTTTTTGTTTACGATGAAGCTCTTCACATGTTCTATGCTCAATTCCAAAGTTCATTTTTGGATACTTTTGAATATGCACTTAAAAGTTTTAGGTACATTACTTGTCATGATCATTACATTGTAGAAATTAAAGGAGATTTTGCGAGCTCGGCTCTGGTTCGTACACGTCCTCAAAAAATTGGTAAATTAAAGAAGAATCCGAAAAAAATACAATTTATTTATTCAAGAATATAATTTCAACATGGCGGCGATACAGCCGACGCTTGGGATAGTACCTATGTATATAAATCAAAACTAATGCTATCTATATCTTACTAGTGCAACACTTAACATAAAAAAACGATGTATCGAATCGATCAATTTAAAGAAGTTCCGATGAATTTCTTTTAATTGGAAAACGATTACTATTAAGTCCTTAGTAATAACACATGAAATCGATTTCGATAGTATTTAGAAAAATATTACTTTTTTCCCCAAATGTCATGAAAATGTCAAAATGACATCGCCCGCCATATTCGCCATGTTGGTTTTGAGTTGCAATTCTAACTGCAAATAATGTTTTGTAACTACAAACAAAGCTAAATAAGTGAAAATATGCAGTGAAAAACGTTTTTATATTGATTTTTCCTGTTAATGATATTGTGTACAATACATGGCCGGAGGTCCATACATTTTTGCAACATCTCCTTTACGGATTTTCTTGCGTATACAACACTCCCAAACTCTCCCAAACACTCCAAAGCTCGCAAAAACCTGCAAAAACGTTGTTTTTTTTTTTGTTTTTAAAATACGCTTACACTCACAGCCCCACAGTAGGTATAAACCTGTGTCGTGGGTGCCGTTGTACACATACAATACATACACAAACACCCAGACCCGAAACAAATATCTGTAGGCCATACAAATATTTATCCCGGTGCGGGGATCGAACCCGCGACCCTTCGAATCAAACGGTCATCTCACACCGCTGGACTAACCAGGTCATCAAGTGTGTACTGGAATTATTACTCACAGTTATAATTCCAGTACAAAAATTTTTCGATTCAATGGTCACCATAGTCACCGCGTAGTACGGGACTACAGAAGATTTAAGGCCATATAAAAATGTTATTTAGGAATTATTGTATTAATTCATAAAACATAACTGAGGACGTTTGCATAAACATAAACAACTGTTAATTGTTCTTATATGTACGGAAAAATCTACTACATTAGATGTTTCAATAAAGTGTTAGTTAAAATACCACTAACACAAATTGGAATTTAATTCGGACATAAACATTGAACACGAAAACGATTTAGGGGTAATTTATGGTAGGGGTGATCTTTTACAGGTGATTGCTGGAAGGTCGTTAACCATCGCAGCAAAATGAGTGCTCTTAAACATGGAATGAGATTTGAATTAAAGATGTCATTAACTTAGTTGTAGACTATATTTTATTTTTAAAGAAAAATGGAAAGAAAAATTTGACTTCAGGCGAGACTCGAACTCGCGACCTACTGGGAATCTAGTCCAGCCGCTCTTCCAATTGAGCTACTGAAGCCCTGCCCGATTTGTCGAATTTTTCCTTCACATCTATTGCATTGCTTTATGGTAGCAGTAGCGCCATCTATTACCAACTATGCTAGTTAGGCAACCGATATAATAGACTTTTCAGTTTATTGAATATCGTAAAGAAGTCGCTTTTACCCTTAATAATTGTTTTATATTATTTCGCATTAACACATGCTTGTGAAATATATTTTATTTTTAAAGAAAAATGGAAAGAAAAATTTGACTTCAGGCGAGACTCGAACTCGCGACCTACTGGGAATCTAGTCCAGCCGCTCTTCCAATTGAGCTACTGAAGCCCTGCCCGATTTGTCGAATTTTTCCTTCACATCTATTGCATTGCTTTATGGTAGCAGTAGCGCCATCTATTACCAACTATGCTAGTTAGGCAACCGATATAATAGACTTTTCAGTTTATTGAATATCGTAAAGAAGTCGCTTTTACCCTTAATAATTGTTTTATATTATTTCGCATTAACACATGCTTGTGAAATATATTTTATTTTTAAAGAAAAATGGAAAGAAAAATTTGACTTCAGGCGAGACTCGAACTCGCGACCTACTGGGAATCTAGTCCAGCCGCTCTTCCAATTGAGCTACTGAAGCCCTGCCCGATTTGTCGAATTTTTCCTTCACATCTATTGCATTGCTTTATGGTAGCAGTAGCGCCATCTATTACCAACTATGCTTGTTAGGCAACCGATATAATAGACTTTTCAGTTTATTGAATATCGTAAAGAAGTCGCTTTTACCCTTAATAATTGTTTTATATTATTTCGCATTAACACATGCTTGTGAAATATATTTTATTTTTAAAGAAAAATGGAAAGAAAAATTTGACTTCAGGCGAGACTCGAACTCGCGACCTACTGGGAATCTAGTCCAGCCGCTCTTCCAATTGAGCTACTGAAGCCCTGCCCGATTTGTCGAATTTTTCCTTCACATCTATTGCATTGCTTTATGGTAGCAGTAGCGCCATCTATTACCAACTATGCTAGTCAGTGATCTTTGAATTTTCGCTGAGAGCAGTCGTTGCGCTAGCGCGAGTGAAAAGTGCTGACTTACCATAACAACGTTGCCACTACGGCCTGCCGCGATGACCCAGTTATCATTGCGTAAGGCCTCACGTCCGACAACATAAACATTCGTTAAGGCGAAGCTACTTTTTATTAATAATTATTATAATAATGGCTTCCCCAAAAAGTACTAATATTAAAATAAAAACTGAAACTGAGCAGTTTCTATACAAATGTTACTCTGAGGAAAAAGCAGAACGAGAAAATCTTGAAGGTATTGTGACGCAGTTGCAAAATCAAATTGAAAACCTTCAACAACAACTGAAGTTTTTAACAGAGCAAAAAGACGCAGGTAATGCAACTACCAAAGAAAAGACCACTTCACCTGCTGAATACAATACAGATGAAGAGGAGCTCGCTAAGGAAACAGAGTGGGTAAGAGCGAAACAACGGAAGAAAAGGAAACTGACCACATCCCCCGCTCAAGTTGAAGAAGACAAAGAAAAAAGCCTCAACGCTTCAAGAAATGAGAAAGAAAAGGTTCGAAAAGTACCACTTCCACCACCCATCATTGTAGATGGTGTTAAGGACTATCAGTCCTTTTATGATCTTCTTTCGGAGAACCACAAAGAAGTCTTGTTCTCCGTTAAAATGATGAATGGAGAAGCTGTAAAAATAAATGCTGCTAACGATGAGTCATACAGAGCCATCACGCAGCTCTTAACCCATAATAAATGCCTTTGGCATTCTTACGAAAACAAGCAAGTTCGACCAATAAGAGTGATGTTAAAAAAATTGCACTTTACTTGCAGTCCAGAAAGAATTGTTGAGGAGTTGCAAGACAAAGGCTACAAAATTGAGGAAGCAGTCAACAAACTGAGATGGAGTGACAAAACACCACTCAACATGTTCATGCTCACTTTCAAGAATGAAGAGGACATTAACAAAATATATGACATAAAGTCTATCCTAGGATGCAAGGTTGAGGTGCATCCAATAAGAACGTCTAAATTAGTTCCACAGTGCAAGAGGTGTCAAGCTTTTGGACATACTCAGAGGTACTGTTCCAAAGAGCCTAGGTGTGTGAAATGTACAGGCAAACACCTAACCAGAGACTGCACTAAATCAGCAGAAGAGAAACCAAAGTGTGTGCATTGTGGCGCACCTCACCCTGCAAATTATAGAGGGTGTATGGTCGCAAGAGAAATGCAAAGCATTAAAAATAAAACATTGAAGAAACCAAGTAGTCAACCAGTGCAAAACAAAATGTCGTCAACCATGGCCAAGAAAACCAAGGAAGTTAGCAAGAGTTTAACTTACGCAGGAATCGTAAAAGGCACTACAAAGACCGGCCACAATAACACACAAAAAGGCAACGCCCTAGAAGAAAAACTTGACCGGATCTTAAGCGTCATCACCGCTTTTGATGAACGACTCCAAAAACTTGAACAAACAAGTCAAGTTAAAACTTCTACGTTTCGAAAATGACTAACTCATTAAATATTATGGAATGGAATGCCAATGGACTACTACAACATCAAAATGAGTTACAAGTAGTCCTAGATATACAAAATATAGACTTATGCTTAGTGTCTGAGACACATTTCACTAAACAGTCGTACATCAGATTTAAAGGGTACAAAGTTTATCATGCACTACACCCAAACAACACTGCAAGAGGTGGTAGTGCTGTTATAGTTAAGGAAAATATAGAACATCATGAGGAGAGAAAATTTGAATACCCAGAATATCAGGCTGTAGTCGTAAATATAAAAACTAAGCGTTACTCTTTTTCTGTAGCATCTATATATTTCCCACCAAAACATTCCTTGAAAAAAGATGAATACATAAGTCTTCTTATAAGCCTTGGCGAGCGATTTATTATTGGTGGCGACTTTAACGCTAAAAATACCCATTGGGGCTCTAGACTCACCAATACCAAAGGCAAAGAATTGCTTAGTGCCATAAAAGAAGCGAAGTGCAGTTTTTCATCTACTGGTAAGCCGACCTACTGGCCTACCGATCCACAAAAAATACCTGACCTAATAGACTTTTTTATTCATAAAAATATATCAGTCGACTACCTACAAGTAAACGAAATGAATGATATGAACTCCGATCACTCACCCATAATTCTAACACTAAGTGAAAACATTACATATAAAAATTATAACATAAGGCTCGTAAATAAGAAAACAGACTGGGCCAGTTTTAAAACAGATTTGGATGAGTCTATAAAATTGAACGTCCCATTAAAAACTCCAGAACAATTAAATATAGAGGTGGAAAATTTTATAACTAACATCCAACAATCAGCGTGGAACAGTACACCAACAACAGAGTACAAACCAAGGGCAAGAACATATCCTAGAGACATTTTAGATCTCTTACACAAGAAAAGATTACAAAGAAGCAAATGGCAAATGACAAGGTTCCCAGGAGATAAAAGGTTGCTTAATAATCTTACCAAAAAGTTAACCAGAAAAATCAATGAATACAACAATAACAATATGAGTTATTTTATTACAAAGCTAACCAGTGACCGAAGTACCGATTACTCACTTTGGAAAGCCTCTAAAAATTTAAACAGACCAATAATACATATTCCACCAATTAGGGGTGAAAATGGAACATGGGCTATTAACAACCAACAAAAAGCCAAAAGATTCTCAGAACATCTTGAAAATATCTTTGAGCCGAATGAGAACCTATCAAACGATCTTCTTGAGGAAAACTTTATCCAAGAAGAGCTAATTATAAAACTTGTGACACCAAACGAGGTAATCAAAGCAATCAAAACAAATATCAGCCCAAAAAAATCTCCAGGATATGATTTAATTACAGGAGAAATCTTGCATAATCTACCTCGAAAAGCTATCGTGAAATTAACAACTCTAATAAATGCTGCATTCAGACTAACATATGTCCCTGATTTGTGGAAAGTGGCAGAAGTAATAATGATAGCAAAACCTGGAAAGCCACCTCATGAAGCAACGTCGTACAGACCAATTTCTCTACTGCCGGTTCTTTCAAAACTGTTCGAGAAACTTCTTCTAAGACGCTTGAAACCACTTCTGGACGCTAAAAACCTTATTCCTGAGCACCAGTTTGGATTCAGAGAAAAACACTCTACCATAGACCAAGTGCATAGAATAACAAATGTCATTGAAAAAACACTAGAAGACAAGAAAGTTTGTACAACAGTATTTTTAGATGTGGCACAAGCTTTTGACAAAGTCTGGCATGAAGGTCTTATTTATAAAGTCAGAACTATGTTGCCGAAACAATTCTCTGATATATTAGAATCTTATATAACCAATAGAGCATTTAGAGTGAGACAAGAAAGTGATTATTCTGAACTCAAAGAAATAAAAGCTGGGGTACCACAAGGTAGTGTCTTAGGTCCGGTCCTGTACCTATTATACACATGCGATATCCCAAATTTAGAGAATAATATAATTGCTACCTTCGCTGATGACACTGCTATAATGGCTACAGGTCAAAGTCATGAAGAAGCAGGAGAAAAAGTTCAAGAGGCTCTTAATGTTTTAAATAACTGGACTACAAAATGGCGCATCAAGCTAAATGAAACGAAGTCGGTCCATATCGACTTTACTAACAAAAGACCACATTATCTCCCGTTATATATAAATGGACAACAAATACCATATGCGAACACAGCTAAATACCTAGGTATGACGCTTGACGCTAAGTTGCGCTGGAAAGCTCACGTCAAGAAGAAGCGAGAAGAGCTATGTATTCGCTATAATAAGATGTATTGGCTTCTTGGAAGATACTCTCCGCTGTCGATACACAATAAAATATTATTGTATAAGCAAGTCCTCATGCCAGTATGGACTTATGGTATTCAGCTGTGGGGTTGTGCCAAAAAGAGCAATGTACAAATAATACAACGTTTCCAGAATAAAGTGCTCAGAGACATTGTAAATGCGCCCTGGTATGTACGCAATAACGATCTCCATCGGGACCTGAAAATGGATTTCGTAGATAACGTTATAAGAAAATACGCCGAAGCCCATGAAAAAAGGCTTCATCATCATGTGAATATTGAGGCTATCCAGCTCCTCGACAACACAAACCTAGTGAGAAGACTTAAGAGAACTAAACCTTTTGAGTTAGTGTAGTGTTAAAAAAATAATAGTGTTAGTGACTTATTTTGCATAATCACACGAACAAAGTGACTTCCCCTTAAGACATACTAAGAAAGTGCCAGTGGACATTTACTTAGAAATAATTTTATTAGAAGTTTAAGTTAGCATAAAATTGCTTATTAGTCTTTTAGGCTAGATTGTAATTTTAATAAGGTTCAAAAAAGGACCTTACGTTAATTAAAAAAAAAAAAAAAAAAAAAATTTTCTTTAAAAATAAAATATATTTCACAAGCATGTGTTAATGCGAAATAATATAAAACAATTATTAAGGGTAAAAGCGACTTCTTTACGATATTCAATAAACTGAAAAGTCTATTATATCGGTTGCCTAACTAGCATAGTTGGTAATAGATGGCGCTACTGCTACCATAAAGCAATGCAATAGATGTGAAGGAAAAATTCGACAAATCGGGCAGGGCTTCAGTAGCTCAATTGGAAGAGCGGCTGGACTAGATTCCCAGTAGGTCGCGAGTTCGAGTCTCGCCTGAAGTCAAATTTTTCTTTCCATTTTTCTTTAAAAATAAAATATATTTCACAAGCATGTGTTAATGCGAAATAATATAAAACAATTAGTTGTAGACTAATGAGTTTTCAGTTTCGATGAAAAAGCACTTCATAGTCACAAGTTCTGTGCCGCTCATTTTTTGAATGTGGATAGACCGAAAAGTTGTTTAGCAGGGAACTTTTACTACTCTGGCATTGCTATTTACAAAACTGGTAAAAGTTAGTTATGTAAACAGTAAGTAAGTATTTTACAATGAATCGTGAATGTACGTGTGTGTATACGAACGAGTGTACCTATGTCTATACCTCTATCGCTCACTGAGGAGGAATGGATGTGCATGTGTGCAATTGAGAGCGGGTGGGCGACTGGCCGTTTCCTAATGCACACACACTGACTGACCGAACATTCTCACGGCTAACCACACACAAGTAGGTATCTTATTTATTTATACTTTCAAGCACAAAAATGTAACATGATGCGGACTTAATGCTAAGTAGCATTCTCTGCCAGTCAATTTTTGAGTTGTATCCTCTGTATTCGTGAATTGCGAAAACTAAACGATAATATAAATGGTCTTCTGTTAAGGCTGATTTACATTATCTTAGTGTTTAGAAGAGTATTTTAGTACAACTTGAAAGGAAAGTAGAACCATACTAAAGCAAGTAGCGTTTACATGTTTCAACTAAAGTACTATCCTGAAGCACTTTGCTAAACACTGACCCCCTTATTCATAAATGTATTTTAGCTAAAGTGTTGCTACTCTCTCCTTTGTCTTTTTCTATCCTGCACATTTGACAATGCAACTGACAAAGCATTCTATAGCTAAAACCTGTCTAATGTACGTTTATGAATATGGGGGTAAGATAATATAAATCGGGCCTTAGGCACACAATTTCTCAATCAATCATAAGTTTTTTCGTATAATACAAATCCTTCATAATTTAGGTAACTGTAACGATTTGGTAAATAATGAAGAAACACTGCAATAAATAACTGATTGTTCACAATAATTTCAACGTATCCCAGGTCTTGATTCACGAGCAGCCTGAGTGCCTGAGTAATTGCCTCAAATAACCATTCTTCGATTCGAGCAAAATTAATGGCAAAGAATAAAGTTTGTTTCCCCGGAACCATTAAAGAGATTTACATAAACCTTCCGCAACGTTGGGTAAAACATCGCAAAATGGGTGATTAACTTCTAATTTATAAGGGCTCATTAACTCTGTTACACCGTGTGCCAGAATAAGGGATGGCTGATTTTAATACAATTTTTTATTAGATAATTATGAACCTGGTGCGGCCTTTTTTTGAATGGGCATATGTGAGCGGCTTCTCTCGAGACGGCTCTAGTCTATTTTACCGGAAAGGGCACTAAGCCTAAATAAATTTACCCCCTTTTAAATAGACCCCTGTGGTTCCTTCCGATCGGCTTTGGGCGTTGCTGGGAGACACAAGACATATGCGATTAGTGGCGGTACATCTTTGGCTCTAGTCATAGATTGGACCCATTGAAAGTTGCAAATAAGCACACAGTTCATATCGATGGTAAGCGAATACAGCCTATAAACCTGGAGGATACTAAAGTCTATCTATAGATCTTCACAAAAGGCAGAGGTGTTACTGCGCCTCAGGCTCATGATCTTTTACTTCTGTTGTAGTGATGCCTAGCTCCCTCAAGTAGGTAAACTCTATCACCAGTAATAAAATTTATTTTCTTTTAAAATATCTAGACTATAACAATGGTTGTTATAAAAGGGTAACAATGTAGATTAGTCATGTACACATATTCCATAAATAGTTTAATGCATATTTTATGTATGTAACATCGCAGAAGTTTCGGTAATCCAAAAACATTGTACCTAAGTTAAACTTTATTTTTACACAAATAAGGCACTGACGACTGGGTATTTCTTCGATGGTACACACAATAGACTGCACTAATTTATTCACCATCACTGTACACTATGAACGGGTTAATCTCGTGTCATAAAACACATTTTTTTGCCACAATTAAGATCAACATTTTTACAGCACCAAAAATGTATATAAAATGTGACGTAACGTACTCGTAATTTACGTGGTTTTTGTGTAAACTTTCTAATCTTTGTTACAGAGAACAAGTCTTCAAATTTTCATAAATTGGCAACAGGGCCTACACAACCTAACTACCCAACATTAACTACGTGATTATAAGCGTGAAATAAAAAATACATAAACTCATTATTTCTCACATCTTAAGTGCAAAACCGAATTAAACGGAAGTTAGGTTGAGTAGGCCCTGTTGCCAATTTATGAAAATTTGAAGACTTGCTCTCTGTAACAAAGATTAGAAAGTTTACACAAAAACCACGTAAATTATGCTTTGTAAACACAGATCGTGCTTTCATCGGGTAAACAGCGAGAAAATGAAATTGAAACAACAAACTTTGTTTATAGTTAAACTTGCTGTGTCATTGAACTGCGTCTCAGTTGGGTTACTTTGATAGCTGCGAACGTTTCAGCAAAGTAAAATTGTTTTTAAAACCGAAAACATTGGAACAGATGGTTGCGAAACAGATGGTCTGTGAATATTGTGAAGTATCGACGGTTTTAGATTATCGAAACGGGAAATCGAGCTTAATTTTATTTTAGAAAAGCGGCCCGCTCCTTTTAGCACAATTGCAATGTTACCGACATTACTACTACTAATACGATAGTTATTAAACCTACTTTAATTCGAGTGAAAATAACTTTATGTAACTATTGAAACTACTTACATACCTATAGGTATTACCTACTAACTCCTACTTACTCGTAAACTATTTTTAACTGTCGTGTGTAAGTCTCGTAAAAATTTGTAGAGGTTTTGATTTTGTTTTCATTTATTTTGTGTGCATTAGAATAGGTCCGAGATGATTTATTCATAACTAGCTGTTGCAAGCAGATTCGCCCGCGAAATATAAATATGCGAAAAGTAAGTTTTTCTTTAAAAATTTGATCAAATTTATAATATATCATCCCTTATTACATGTTGATTGTTGTGTTATATTTTCTTAAATTGTGTGGTTATTCAAGACTCAAAATGTTGCATCAATCTTTTGTGTTTGTATCGTGTCTAGAAAATATGAATTATTATTTGGACCAAGTCATCATTTTTAGTATCTACGCGAGTTGTGACAGCCTGTCACAACTCTCCTATCTGACTTCATTTTTCGCGATGTGGTGTGTTGCATGCTAAAAGGCTACGTTCTTGGTTTCAGAATGCTGAATAAATATACAAGAACGACTGATGACGAATGGATGATGGAATTTGAAGAGGTTACGTGACGATACGAGATAAATGTCCAAGAGATGTCGCGTCCTCTTACAATCCTAACTACATGTCTCTGTCAAGATATATTTAGAAGAAACACGCTTATCAACCAAACCCAGTAGGCAAGGCTTCATCAATGGGTTGTACCGTTTATGAGAGGAATATAATAAGTGACTATTTGAAAACATCAGATCGAATGAGCAGTGGGTCCAATGCCTAGAATGCAAAGACTGATCACATGTAGATTGTACCTACTGGAGACAAGTTGCAATACGTTTGCCTTAATTGTCTATGAGATTAAATTAAGATTTTTGACGGATAGTAATGTAATTTACCTCAAAATTGTGCCATATATTAGATACTTATAAGGTGTTATTTTTTGTTATGAGTGTTATGTTTTTTTTTGTATTTAATGTACTAAAAGATGATTATCAGTACGTTTTTGCAAATGAAATTGTTTGTTTTATTTGTATTTTCTATAATGGTCCTTTTATATAATCAAACAGTCTAAATAAAAAGCTGTCACAACTTATCTCGGACCCTGTCACAACTTACCTCGGTGATAGGAGAGTTGTGACAGAGGGAGTTGTCTTTGTTTTTGTTGATTTTCTCAGAAACTATGATACTTCAATTAATTTTGTTGATTATTTTGCAACGAAAAGGAATGGTGCTACGTGAATTAACATAGATCATAACTGTAAAACGTTTCTTGAGCGAGATATGGCCGTTAAAGTAAAAATTGTCACAACTATCCTCGGTCTCCCCTACTTAGTTTGCAAGGTTAGGTTATTTAGGCATTGACTTGTAGAACTTCAGTGTTGAAGTTTACCATCATTTCAGATAAATCTGTATGCTGTCAATGTGATGGTCAGATGTATTTATGGCTTTGTAATTTCAGACTCAAAGGCAAAAGATTTTGCGCTTAAAAGTGCCCATGGATCTGCATTGAGATCCTAATTTTTTAAAGGTTGCAGACTCAGATTACATTATTAATGACATTAAGAACCGTATGCCAAGTTTTGCGTTTATTTTCGTAACGGTAACTACCTATTTCGAACTCGTCTAAAAAAGCTTGACAGTGAAAAGTGGTCCACGCCGCAGTTTTCATGGGAGCGCGACATTGTGGCACTATACATCGATTGTCTGAGGCATCGATCAGTCGCGGCCGCTATCAATTACAGATAGGGCTGACAATAATATTATAATAATATTTCGGAAATAAAAAAATAATTTTAAAAAATACCGACTTTATAACTTGATAAGCACAACACTTTAAAGTGGAAAATCACCAAATATACATACAGCCAAATATAGAGCCTCCTCCTTTTTTGAAGTCCGTTAGAAATTTACCATAAATTTGTCGGTAGTCCATCTTTGCAAACTACCGAATGTATGTTAAGGTAAAAATGTTGCTTACAGACATAATGTCATGTTCACACTTAGTTAAAGCTGTACCTAGTAAGTATTTAAAAAATAAAGAGAAATTAAGAGAGACGGATACGTTGTCAGTTTTGAAACCTCTACTGTTCCTATTTCTTTACTAGGAATTATGGCCTCGTATCTGATCATTTAAAAAATGCCTCTACCAATTTTGATAGTTTTTCTGTCTGTATGACATCATTTACAGAGTTGGAACCAACAGTTCTTTCACTTTTTCTCTATCGAGTATTCCGGATTCCATTCACGCATAACATTTTGATGTTAGATATAATACATCGTTTTTGGTGTCGATGTATTTTTAAGTACCTATCGATATATCGAGGTTTTTCTTTGTTCGCATCCCTAATTATAAAGCTGGACGTAGATAGCTACATAAATCAAGACGAACGGCGCGGGCGCTGGGGCGGCACGCGTCGCTGATGATGGGTTTCCCTTGAGTCGATAGGGTCGCGTTTTAACATGGATTCTATTAATTAGTGATGCTCTTTCTATATCGAGCTTTCCGGATTCCAATCATGCATAGCATATTATTATTGCTGTCGTTAATTTGTTATGTCTACACTATGTCGATCAGAAAGATGGAATGCGTGTTTAATAGTGATTAGTGCTATCGGTTATTTCGATTTATTTATAAATATTTTATTTTGTGTATTATGATCAATAGAGATTTATCGCCTACAAGTTTCGGGTGAACTGGTTGATATTAAACCCTTTCACAGACATCACACATTCTTACATAAAAACAAGAAAATCAATTGAACATGCTAAAACAAAAATTTCCGGTTTCTCTAAATATTTAAACACATTTACACTATATACCTACCTACATACAAAATGTTTGTTTCTTTTTTAATTTGCTTTCATAAGCATTTCTTCCGGCTGCACCATTAGTGTAATTTGTTTTTTACTTTAACTGAGAGTTTGGTGGTCGGTTGTTTGAAACACTTACTGGACTTTGTTCTAGTCGATATTAGTTTAACAGTATAAATATAGTTTTATCGGATCATCCTAATTATTAATATGTATTGCATTATATTCATTATAATTGTCACAATAACTATTATAAGAAAATAAATCCATCTCGTTGTAGGAGACGAAGAATTATTGAAACAGATTCACATTGCGATAAATGAGATTAATTGATTTAATTTATAAACGACGCAAAGTGCGCGGTAATAACATTATTTAAGATGGTTTGTCAGTGTGTGGGCCGATAGGCTAGCGCGTGTCGTGGAACTCGTGGATGCGCGTGCGCAGATACAATCTTAATCGATAGCCTAATTCTTCTAACTATCTTAAATGCTCAGCAATTGGAATTTACCATGTAGGCTGTTGTTTTTTTATGGTATGATGTTGGCTAATAAGCATGCAGTTCAGTGGCGGATTTACCAGCAGGCTGAGTAGGCTGGAGCCTAGGGCGGCAAATTTTAACGGGCGGCAAGTTTAAATCATAGTTTTTTTCTATTTCGATTTACAAATTTAAAAAAATATATACACACACTTAATAAGAATTTCGAAAATTGGAGGAAAATTAAAATGTTTAACCGAATTAAAATCGAATTATAGTCCTATTATATCAATGCTAAATACGAGTATTTCAATATCTTTACATAAATAATTGCTAAAGTTCAAAGATCATGACGATTCGATATTATTGTCGAAATTTAGTTATGTTTACATATTTTCTTCTCTCATAATTGTTCTGTAATTGATATGATTGTGGACTACGATATCAAAATTTAATGCGGAAAAAATTGGATAGCCTACAGACGAGAAATTTGTAAATCCGCCACTGATGCAGTTCACATTGATGATGAATAGGTAAACCTATAGACATCTACACAAAACTGGAGGTCAAAATGCAAATGCGTTGCCATCCCTAAGGCCTAAGTTGTTTTTTCCTGAATGATAGCAAAATAATATAGCTACATGTACAAACATTTATTAATCTAAAATTGCACGAATAAAAGAAACAAATATTTGTCCTTGGACAAATATTTGGGACCTACAGATATTTGTTTCGGGTCTGAGTGTTTGTATAAGTAGGTATGTGTTGTGTGTGAACAACGGCACACACGATATATATTTTTATTTTTTATATTTGAGAACATAATATTAATAATATACCTATGACCGAAATAAATTTCAACCTTATATGAATATTTTACACTAAAATATATTTTCCAACTATTTGTTATTCACTTAATTAATATTATAATTAGAACACACGTGCGATAAATGTTACATCCTGATATATCGTTTAAAATAATGGTCTTGTTTACTGCTTTTTTATATCTTATACATTAGAATACATATGCTACTTCTTCCGGTTACATTTACCTATAAGAGTTATGTTTTGTAAGCTATCTTGAAACAGTTATAATAAACTAGCGGCCCGCCCCGGCTTCGCGCGGTTGTAATGTTACCTACCCTCTCCTATTCATCTTAGCCTGATGTTATTATTAACCTAAAGCCTTCCTCGATAAATGGGCCATCTAACATTGAAAGATTTTTTCAAATCGGGCCAGTAGTTCCTGAGATTAGCGCGTTCAAGCAAACAAACAAACAAACTCGGCAGTTTTTTTTTAGTATAGATTAATAGCGACGAATGTGGCAAACTAGCATGCAATTCACATGGATGTTAAGTAATGAATGCAGCTTAAGACACACAAAAACCTGAGGTCAAAATGGAGACGCGTTTCCACCCCTGAGGTCTTAGTTGTTATGTCTCCGTGATAGTTATTACGGGGCCAAACATTACCACAGACACACGATAATGTTCAACACTACCATTTGGAAGCAGATAGATTAGATAATGCGGTGGTGCCTACGCCTTTGAGTCCCTAGGCTCTAACTCTACCACCAGTAAACATTTATTTCACTAACTTAATCGTTAGTTATAAAATGTTTTACATTATTTTTTGTCAATTTTATTTAGGTATAATAAATATGTTCATTTAAATTGTTGCAGGTGGTGAACAAAATGGCACTTCGATTCACGAGGCATCTGCTACGGATCTTTAAAACATATACGACGTAATATTCTATCGTTACAATTAAAATAGAATAAACCTGACTTATCTATTATAACTTGAAGTGTTGGTGGTAACACAAGCCCACTAACGACCATGAATTTAAAAATAATCTCGCTGCTCCTAACATGGAACTGTTTACTCATATCAGCCAAAAGAGATTCGATTGAAGATGAAGAAACAGTACGAGCTAGGGAGTTGAGAAACAAAGAAAACAATAGGAATCGCACAAATTTTAATGGAACCCTTACGGATCTACCCGAAAGAAGATATTTGAGGCATCGGAATAGTTCTAGGTACCGCGGGGATAGACGTAGATTTTGGGAAAGGGAGCATGAAGTAAGACGTGACAGACGAAAAGGATCTGAACCTCACTCGTCCGAAGAATACAACTACAATCGTACAGAGCCATATGGGTACAAAAGAGAGGAGAAGCCGCGTAAAATTGATAAGCACATGAATAAAAGCAGTCCGGAGAAATATTCGGGCGATCGAAGGAAACCAGTGAACCCAAGTAAGTTTCAAGAGAGACCGCATCCGTTGCCTATAAAAGAAAATAATACGCGTTTTAAAGCGAAGATGACAAACAAATGGCAGACGGGTGGCTTTATCCCGTACCCGCAGCCGAGGGAGAAGAAGCCAAACATAATTTTGATACTGACGGACGATCAAGATGTGGAATTGGGCAGTTTAAATTTCATGCCGCGGACCATGAAGGCGATAAGAAGCGCTGGAGCGGAGTTCCGGCATGCATACACTACGACGCCGATGTGTTGTCCTTCCAGGTATGGCCGAATTTTGTTTTTTATTTCGGTTATGAATTACTGTCTGTAAATATATTGTGACCCCCATAAAGTTTTTAACCTGAAGAATTGCTAATCACTCTTTTGTCTTTTTCATTTTATTCAATGGACAATTAATTCAAATGACAATGAAAAAGTATTATGTAAAATATCTAGCCTTGACTGACGCATACCAAAAGACATTAATTTATGAATAAGGATTCTTTTATGAATAATGATTTAGCAATTGCAATAATAATTGTACTTAGGATATTAAGAGGTTAGTAGGTATTTAAAAACAATAAAGATATTGTCACTCACTAAAATGTGAGACAAAACATAAAAAGAACAAGAGTGATGGATAGCAATGAATTAAGGTTGGCTGTTTACTTGACTTTGAAATAATTTCAAAGTCAAATCAAACGATATTAAATTTAAAATTTTAATCAATTATAATTATTGAATACATTTTGCTTGCGTCGTTTGGATTTTACTGTACTGCAACTTCACACAGAGAGTATAAGCTCGTTTTCTTTAGACTGTGGTATAAGTGTCTTTAACATGTGAAGGTAGATGTGAACATAGTTTTGCCGTTGTAAATCTAGACAAACTGCAATTCAAGCTAATATGCTTTGATGTTCAGTGCGTGTTTATGTTTATACACATAATGGATTCAATTACCATTATGAAGATTTAAGGTTGCTTCATGGTGTCATCAGCAGTAAATTCCTCTTAAAACATTCACAATGAATGTTGACTTGATGTGATTGGAAATTAATGTGTTTGTTTTGTTGTTTTTAAATTGCTGTTTGGAGTAGCACGAGCTTTAATGTTAGCGGAGTAATAAACTTTATTTCATTAGGAAATACAAACTGTATTTTTCGATGTAAATATTGAATAAATTTCACGTTGATGGTAACTTGAATTGTAAATCTACAAAATGAAGAAATGACAACGATATACTCGTATAACGACGAACAAGTATATGTATATTTATTTATATATACATATATATATAATATATATATATATATATATTTACGACGAACGATAATTTATATCACATTTCCATATTTCTAATTATTATTCACGCCTACGTAGATCCCAATTGAGTTTCCCATGGACCCCAATGGGTCCACCCGGACCACTTTGGGAATCACTGCTGTAGGTGATAGTTATCATAATCCATCAGGTTGCCCGTCTTTGCTTGTCTGTTTTAATTGATTTGACATAAAAAAAAAACAAAACCAAGCACTGCGTTTTAACAGCACAAATATCTCACCAATTAACAAATGATTTAATGTTCTTGTTCCCAGGAGTTCACTGTTAACCGGTGTCTACGTGCACAACCACAACGTGTACACAAACAATGACAACTGCTCGTCCCCTATGTGGCAGGCCACGCACGAGACCAACACCTTCGCTACTTACCTTTCTAACGCTGGATATCGTACCGGTAAGTTCTGTCTGAAGGATTTCTTTACTTCATACCTAAAGTAAAATTTATTTTGTAGACCCAACAGTAGCTTATCTTAACTATGGATTATTATTATTTTTAATCTTTCTAACACTGGATGAAAATATTATATTATATTTTTAACAAATTATTGCACCGGTGAGTAATTATTTTCAGGATTACGTGTTTCAAATTAAAAAAACGTTTCTGATGCTGTATTTATTTTCTGTTTTCAAATTTTCGTACCTTTATGCTCTGGATAACGGTAACCAGATTTGTGAATACATCTCATTGTATTAATTTAGATTACTTTTTAGTTTGGTAAGATATGAAGTTTTTATAAGATTTAAATTTAGACCAAAGCACAAAATCAGCGATAGAACTATCTCCAAACATTTACAAAATCTGACGAAAAGATCTGAATTATAAATATTAATAATATTCATACATTTCGGTCAAAACATATTTCGGTCATGTTTTGAAAGTTATACGTGAAGAATATTATATATATTATTAATATACTTGAGGAAGTCTCAAGATAAATACATATTATGAATAAATATTTTTGTAGAAATAAAAACGTTTACGTAAATTTAATTGATATTAATCACAACACACTCTTAGCACAGGACTCGCTTTGGCGGTTTTAAAAGTAGGTAGGTACCTACTGTAACTTTGAAATAAATTCAGACAAAGAGATTGGGAAGAGTTGATTTACACCGGGATGGTTTTATGCTGAGTAATTAATTAAAAGTTACGTCATCGTGCCAAAATTTTACACGCTAAAATTTTCGGTCTTTTCTTGGTAATACATTTTAGACAAATATTATATTAGTGAGAGAGAGAGATGAAATTAAAAAAAGTTTTTTGAGCAGAATTTGAACATACTATATCAATAATTGGGAATTTTAAACTAGATACGTCAACAGTAGTAGGTACATGGTATCGTGATTTGAAAATTATTAAAAGTTAATTTATTTATCCAGCACAGTTAAATTTGCTTTAAATGCTTTTAGTAAGAGTAGAGCCAAGATTCGGTGACAATATGTAACGGTCAATTAGTCAGTACAATATCCAAAATACCAATAGATTGTATTCGAATCAATTCGAATAATATTCAGTGTCGATTGTTCTTTAAATCTCGATTATTAATTCGTATGTGTAATATATGCAAAAATAATACACGACAATAAACAAATATGTTCGTACTCATTTGTCACATACCTATAACGTATTGTAATAAAAATATTTTTATGGATATACCTATTTTGATATTATGTTGATTTTTAAAAATCAACTCGAAATTTCCGTTACTTTCCAGTTTTAGAGGTCCCAGGCAGACTACAGTAGTGACACTTGTCTGACAGCAGTTTGAAAAATTATGTGCAGTTCCTTACTCCATCGATTTCGTAAACGCCTTGCGTAGCGTTCAGGATAAACGCAAAATTGATATATGCATGGTATCTTGATTCTAAGAACATATCACATGATACGAGTATGTGTAGTTAAAAACCAACAACGAAATTGTATAACGGGCAGAAAACGAGAGAGATCCATAATTCAAGAAATGAAGTCGTTTATCAAAACATAATTGAATGTAAATTCTAGATTACAGTAAATCATGATTAAAATACGTACGTCCATGGAGAATTACCTAGGCTTTCATAAAATATGCTATTTTAAATCAGCCATAAACATTTCAGTGGATATGAATAGTATGAATACCTACTAAACGGTGGATCTTATTCAAACTGATAATACAGACTTAATGCCCTATTCAACTTTCTAAAGCACATCCAATACCAATCTCTAAGTAGGAATCCCATTACCGAGTATTCGCTCTTTTACAATATAATACAAGAGTTGATGGGAAAATTGGCAGCGTTAGATGTGAGCTACAATTTTACATTTGAATGGCGACCACGAATCTGAATACAGAAAGGAATTGACCGCTTCAGTCTGATTTAGATTCAATGATGAAAACGTTACTGTGATAGACGCGGCCAAGTGCGAGTCGGCCTCGGTTCACAGTTTTTTTTTTATCATATATTTTTATAGATACGTTTATGTAAAACTAAAATCTTTGTGATAATTTCAATAAGGCTTGTCTAACACATACAAACAATGTACACGGAAAACTGTTTTAATTGTCCCACTTAATCCCCCAAACACAAAGACCAACACCTGAGGGGAGTATCCATATGCAGGCTTTCCCCCCTGTCAAACTACAAGCCCAAATGTCGCCTAGATGTTTAAATGTGTGCGTGAAATTGTTTATGTATTTTGTCAAAGTCAAGGTGTGAATTTCGTAATAATAGACGATTTTTGTAGTGTGTGTGTGTGTCACACGCATTTCCCTCCGCAAAAAATCGCAGACTGTTTTGCATCGGTAATAAACGCTATCTATGGCTACTCCTCTCCGGTCGGCCGCGACCGGTGGCCCGTCTTGCTCTTTGCCCAAACGTGGCCTCTATGTTTAAAATTAACTTAGTTTTCTTACATGTTCATGTTTGGGGATTTTTGCAGTTACTCGATCGCATCTGATTAAAGAAATGGGAGGTACCGTACCCTCAGTATCGTCACCAAATCTGAGCTATGTAGATAATATATATAGAGGCGCGCCTGCAAAAATCTCCTTACTACTGCGAATAATAGTATTTTATAACATAATAGATGGTATTAGTCAGTGAGTAGGTATCGAGGATTACCACAGCTGATACGGCTATTAAAGGCGATAACGGCTACATGGAGCTGTTAACTGAGTAAGCGTAGCTGTAGTAATACGATATTTGCTTCCACACCTGGGAATGTTACTCGCACTACGGTACGGAACTTTGCGTTCGTGTACAGATACAGATTACTGCACACACTGATATTTAAGGAGTTCATTTCGTTAAAAGTCAATTCGTGAAATAAATTTTAATGATTAATTTGAGATACACTTTAAACAATTCCCTGTCCCATTTCGAGCAGGTTAATAATATGCAAATGCTCATATTATTGCTCATATTATTATGTCATTAATTGGACAGGGAACCTGTTAAGTTTATTTAAATTCCTGGTGAGAAAATAGTTTTACATACAGATTTTATTAGTATTCTCTCATCTAGATTTGGTACTATGTAGGTACCATAGTAGATAATAAATCTATGGTAGGAACTCATTACTAACATTATCAAGAATGACATAATATAATATATGTTGCTACATAGTAATATTGGTAATATGTATTGATTTATCCTAAATACCCATCTATCGCAGTCGTAACACCATACAATCAGAATAGGTGTGATCGCAATTATAAACACGTCTTGATGAATTTCAGTCACTCTTATTATTACGCTGGTATATCCTGTTGCGGAGATACGATTTTTTACTCTATTCAATCTACTTTCAATTAAAGACTGATATTGATAGTCTGCTGCCATTGAAAAAACAGCTAGCCAGTTTTTTAAGGATTCACTGAACAGTTGTAATGGTGCTATTTTATAGGACACCTCCGGATTATGTTCATTAATTTTAGTACCTTTTATCATAGTTATACCTCTAGGCATATTTTAATACATTGAACAGCGATCAGCCTCAGTGATCTAGTGGTACTAGGGCGCTACTACAACGCTTGGTCCTGAGTTCGATTCTCGGATCGGGATATCGGAGATAACGGTGTAAAGTCCTTTTACGTCCGTTTATCATTGATTCTATTCTGAATATTCCATTTTCTGGATTTGGTAATGTGCCCGGAGATGTCAATAGGCTCGCCACCTCATATGGGCCAAAATGTAATCGGAGGATCGTGGATGTTTGCATATATGCTTGAATACATGCATTTACCTCTGCCAGCTCCTTCAGGGATTACAAGCGTGAAGTTGGGTTAATTTATTTCAAATTTAATTAGTGTCACTATCTTCAAGTGTGAACAGTAATCTCTGGGATCGGTTAATTAAATTTGAATTTAGATTCGATTAAATTGTGGTTACATTTGAAAGATAGAATAGGATACATAATAAAATCTATATCTGATTTGTGTTGCTTTTTACGTTTTAAAACAAAACCAAAAAAATGCGACTTAGAATTTTTAAATTCTACGAATTGAAAAAGTATGTATAAAAAACTTCACTTCGTTTTAGATATTAGAAGAAGTTGTATGCGCGAGAAAAACCGCAAATATAATTTTAACAATGTATGAAGTTCGGGAAAAACTGCGAAAACGTTATAACGTTATAACGTTATAACGTCAAACTCAAACTCAAACTCAAAAATTCATTTAATCACTTGGAAATAATAGAATTTGCTTGTGATAGGTCAAATTACAAATATAAAATTAAAGCGAATAACAACTGATACGTTGATTAATATGTCAAAGTAAACAAAATAAAATAAATAATAGTCCAAAAATACTTAATGATAAAAATAGGTATCAACAGAATGTTCCATACTTTCTTTTACAAACGGCAAAATAAGACAAAACAAAAAAATATGGGAGATTCTTTGTCATTCACTGGCAGAGTTCCAAAGCCCACATTACTGAGAAAAAACCTGCCAAAACAAAACTCAGTAGGGTCTTTTCAAAATATGTTCCTTAAAACTATTTTCACAATATGACACTTATAACTATGTTTTACAATATCAAGTACAATGCACATTAATTTCACAAAATTATTGTTTAGTCTTGTGGAGCTAGACCAGCATTTGTCCAGGCATCTCTATCCTTTAGATAGTCATCGAGTCTATAGTACGCATTTTTACATAGTGTGCGTTTAATACATGACTTAAATGTATTATCTGTAAGTTCAAGAATGTTGGACGGAATTTTGTTATAAAACTGTATACAACATGTTAAGAAACATTTATGTGTTTTCGATAGGCGAAAACTTGGAAATACTAATTTATTTTTATTTCTGGTATTATAAGTATGTATATCATTAATTTTCTTAAATAGGTGCAAGTTTTTCCTAGCATACAATATATTTTCATAAATATATTGGCAAGGGACCGTCATTATATTTATTTGCTTGAATAATTCTTTCAAGGAGTCACGACTATTTAAGTTATATATCGCTCTAATAGCTCTCTTTTGTAATATAAATATTGAATCAATTTCAGCTGCCCGACCCCACAACAAAATACCGTAGGACATGACACTGTGAAAGTAGCTGAAATAAACGAGTCTCGCAGTGTCGACATCCGTTAACTGTCTAATCTTCCTGACGGCATAAGCAGCAGAACTTAGACGTTTTCCTAACAGTTTAATATGAGGACCCCATTGCAATTTTGAATCAAGTGTTATACCCAAAAAGACAGCTTCACTAACAAATTGTGTTTTATCATTGTTGAAGAATATTTCCCCTTCTTTACTTTTGACATTTGGAAGAGTAAAACGAATACATTTAGTTTTTTTACTATTTAATGCAAGATTATTTACTGTAAACCAATTATGTACTTCTTGTATGGCTTTATTAATAGTATCATAATTTGGTTCTTTTCTATTCACTTTAAAGACCAGCGAGGTATCATCGGCAAATAAAATTGTTTTAGGCTCACTGATGGGCATCAAATGGAGCAAATCATTTATATATACTAAAAACAGAAACGGACCTAATATCGAGCCCTGTGGTACACCCATTTCTACTTTAGAGCCTGGTGATTTTACTCCGTTAACTTGTATTTTCTGTTCCCGGTTTTCTAGATATGATTTAATAAGTTGAAGGGCTTTACATCCAAGGCCATAGTGCTCAAGTTTGCACATTAACGTATTATGGTCCACGCAGTCAAATGCTTTAGAGAGGTCGCAAAAGATTCCTATAGCATCCTGCGAATCTTCCCAAGCTTCATAAATATGTTTAAGTAAAGCAACACCGGCATCAATTGTATTACAACCTTTTGTGAAACCAAATTGTTGGTGGTGTAAGATCTTATTTTTATTAAAGTGCTGCAGCAATTGATTAAGTATCACTTTCTCGAAAACTTTACTAATAACGGGAAGAACAGATACCGGCCTATAATTATTCGGGTCTTTACTATCCCCTGACTTAAATAATGGTACGACTTTGCTCAGTTTTAACAAATCCGGAAAGATTCCCTGCTCAATACATAAATTAAAAATTGAAGATAAATAAGGCGCTACAGTACTAATAATCGATTTACACACTTTAATAGACATACCATAAATATCTTCAGTAGCTTTGTTTTTGAGCTGATTAAATGTGGATATGATTGTTTGTGGACTAATATGACTAAAAGTTGGTTTAATATGACAAGGCTCTACGTTCCTTTTAAGAATGTCAATCGATATTCCAGTAGAAGAATTTAAAGGTGCCGTAATTTTGAATGGAATATTAGCAAAGTAATCTTCAAAGTGTGTAGCAATGTCTAAATCTGAGCCTAAAATACCCTGTGGTGTCTCCAAAAGGACACGAGTTTCAGACCGCTTGTTTTTGCCTGTTTCACTATTTATTATTTTCCAGGTCGCCTTCATTTTATCGTCTGCATTTTTGATTTTATTGCTTATATAAATTGACTTTGCGTTTTTACATACCCTTTTAAAAATTTTTGAATATGTAGCGACATACTTGTTAAAATTTGGATTTTGCATATAAGTTTTAAGACCATAAAGTTCAAATAATCGTTCCCTACTTCTTCGAATGCCATCAGTTGCCCAGTCACAAAAACTAAATTTACACTTTGCGGTTCTTGTTCTAATTTTAAAGATATTATTAAAATGTGTATTAATAGTATCAAAAAATTGTGCATAAAAATCATTTGCACTACTTATGTCAAAATTTTGAAAATATAATTTTTCTTTTAAAATATTATTGAAGTTATTCAATCTAACAGATGTTACTGGTCTATGTGTTTTTTCAATTTTGCTGGAAGGTTTATCTACGTCAAAAGTAATTGTCTGGCCGCTATGATCAGATGGCAAACAGTTAACAATATTTGTAGACATATATTTACATTCACAAAATATATTATCTATACAAGTTGCCGAGGTTGGGCTCACTCGGGTGGGTTCCAAAAAAACATTGCGTAAGTTGAATGATTTAAATAGATTCAGTAACCTATTGCTGTTTGAATTATTTTCTAAAATATTAATGTTAAAATCACCACATACAATTACAGACTTTCTACCTGAACATAGTTTTTTTAACAAATCTTCCATAGTGGACTCAAACACATTCAAATTCTGATAATTTGGTGGTCTATAAACGCACACTATTATATGCTTATCCAGCTCAACACAAGAAACTTCTACAATATGTTCAATCGATAACTCAACTATGTCTTTACGTTCCCTGGATTTAATTGAGTTTTTTATCAAAATTAAAGTGCCACCATGTTGCATAACTTTTCTATTGTAACAACTAACAACAGAATAATTCTTATAATTAATCATGATTTGGTTTTCTTTTAACCAATGTTCAGTTAAACAAACAATGTCATACTGGAATTTCTCCAGAACTAGTTCTAATTCCAATAACTTGGAATGCAACCCTTGAATATTTTGGTGTAATACTACCAAACTGTTGACTTTATTAAAAGTGCAAATGCCAGAAGATACCGGTTTATTAGTATGTTCAATATTGGTAACTTCTTCTGTCTTAGAATCTAGTTTAAATAATTGAGAGTGCAACCCAAGACGCCTCCGCCAACACCAGTCAGCGAGGATGTACAGTTTGTATTTCCCCCCTGAGCCAGAGAATACTCAGAGTCCCTGGTGTTGGCAGATGTCATCAGGGGTTGGATGCTATTACACTCTACGTCATTCATAAAATTATTGGTAACACTTATGTTACTCTCTAAACTACTAATAACATTTGCTATATTACATATAACATTGTTAATATTATAAGCTATCAGCGTAGCCAGTAATTTCCTATATTTTTTGGGAAGATACATAGTTTCCCGTGTCAATTTAAATCCACTAATAAACTTATTAGTGTCAAAATAAAATAATTTGTCACTATGACGACAAGTCAATGTATGAATTACATTGTTCAAATAATAAATACAATTATTTTCCCTTTGTGTCAATGATTCTGAGTAGGGAAATGCACAAACCATTATATTTTTAACATTCAGATTTAATAAGGTATCAACACCATCAACAATGTCCTTTTTTTTGAGACCTAAGCTATTTCCCAACATTATTATTAAAGTTGAATCACTGTCAATTTTTGTACTCTTAATTTTATTAATTATTTGCTTATATGATTGGTCAGGGTAGCAATGATTAATTATATTGCTTGTCAAATGATCCTTTAATAAGGATCCAAAACCTGATCCCAATCTATCTGAAAATAGCAATGTTTTATATGTGCCATCAATCTGAGTATTTGCAGATGTGTTCGGAGTAATGATTGTAGGCACAGAAGCTTTTGGACAGTGAGAACAAGTAATTAAATTGTTCTTAGTCAATGATTCATATCTCTCTGCATTGTATGTGACTAAGTCAACAAGTTCACTAGCCTCTTGTAAACGTTGAGATAGTTGAACTTGTGATGCTTTATATTTATTAAAGATTGCCTTAATTTCTTGATCTTTTTGGAGTAATTGTCGTGTAAAGTCTCGTGAGTCAGTATCATGTGAGTGCCTGGAAAGCTCTAATTCAACACAGAAAGCATCTAACTGTTTTATTAAATTTGATCGCTGTTCCCTTAGTTTATTTTTTGATTTAACAGCACATTTTAATGAATTTAATGATTTTAGTTTCCTTTTAATATTTTTATTCAGGCGTCTATACTTTTTGAATTTATTCCTACTACTCAAAATTGGACACTGCTTAATGGTATCATCACCAGTCAAGTCTATTGTTAACAATTTCTTGTTATGTATTTCACTGAGATTCGAAGTGGTACCGACCAACTCATTGTACAAACTATGGGTATAAAACGATTGTTCATTAATTTTAGCTTCTTCCATATTTGCAATTGTCTTATGTGCATCACAAACTTCACTTTCCAGTTCTGAAATACGTTGCAAGGCTTGTTCATATGTTTCACCACACTGTTGAAAGGTTGAAATGACCATTTGAAATTGTTGAACTTGGTCGAGTAAGTCTACATATTTAATATGATTTTCTGCCAACTCATTTTTCAGTGAAGTATTTTTGTCAATTAATTGTTTCAATTCCACTTCACTATCTTCCCGTTCCTGTAGTAGTTGTTTGCAGAGTAATTTTGTTGACTCAAGTTCTTTCAACGTAGTTTTCAGTTTGTCCTCCATTTCACGGGTGGTCGCTCTACGTGTCATCATATTCTAGACAGGTTATTTTGTGTAATAACACCTGAAATATTATTTACAGAAGCTTAATAAAAGGTTTCAAGAGACAAAAGGTATACAATAGGGATATAGTAAGTAAATGACTAATAATACTAGAAAAAAGAGAAAGTATGTAAGAATACAGATGGAAACTCATACAAAAAAGAAAAAGAACATAGCAAGAAAGTAGTGTTATATTTTATATTAAATATGTTAACTTTTAAACAAAAATGCGACAGAAAAGAACACAGCAAGAAGTGTTATATTTAATAATTAATTTTACATTATAACCTATCTTTTACTTATCAATCTTTTTATTGATTAATGCTCAAACATAATTACACAGGACAACAAATCGGGTAATAGTATTTTTATGATTTGTTTAGTACATAAGTTGTGTATAAATGTAGTGGGATGATGTCTGTGGCTAATGTTTCACATCTATTTCACTTCCACTACATAGTCAAGTGAAAAGAGAATAAACTGTGCCTGTATGTAGGTATTTGACGAAGCTCATAAAATGAGCAGTATAAATAGCAAGTAGAACAATGTATAGTGTAACAAAATACTTAATAAACTAAAATTATTGAAGAGTTTTATTGTCTGCGGCTATTGTTAGTTCATCAATTTTACTTCCACATATTGTCAAGTAAAATGAGTATTAAACAGAGCCTATGAGTACTGGACGAAGCTCACTAAGTGAGCAGTGTAATGAATACTGTTATATATAGGGATTTACTACAAAAATACATGAATTAAAGGTAATACTCCCCAGGTTTTACAGCGATTTTTCAAATCTGACCGTTGGGTCGACGTCAGCTATTTCGAAGTCGTCTTTCTTAATGATTTAGCCGCAGATCACCTCGCCAACATTTGTCCGTTTAAATTGTATATAATTATTGAATATTACACTATTAATACTAATAACAATCACTAAAACTAATTTTTATACAATAATTAAATACGAGCTACGTACTACGTACGTAATACGAGCTACGTACGTCACTTCACTAACCTGAACCTGCGACCTTCAGTTAAACAAATAGTCCGATTGCAACTAGGGTCGTTACGATCTTTCCAATTGTCCATACCACATTTAGTTTCTTTTTTTAATGAGTGTAATTTTCTTAACACGAGTCAATATAGAAAGAGAAAGACTAATAAATTGCATTTTTGGTTTGAATTCTAAAGCTCTTCAGACCTCGCTTATTTATCACTCTTAAGTCAATACTCCTGGGAGCCTTGTAGGTACGCTTATCCATCAGATACATACATTATGTATGAGGTATCTGACGGATATGGATAAGCTGTTAGGGATGTTACGGAGATGGTTTTATCGGAACCGGAGTGGGAGCATTTTCGTTTATCGGAACCAGTGTCGGAGGCGGAAGAAAGATGACGTGTGTAAGTGCAGTCAATACTAACACAATTCAATGTATTTCTATGTTCTTCATATACCTATTCCCTGGTTGTCTGAAATAAATGATTAAATAAATAAATAAAAATGTAATTGTATATGCGTTAGTGGCCAGAATAATAATAGTTTGGGTGTAAGTGGCGCATATACATCTTGCCAAAATCATCCTCACCTGTACGTGGTGCACCTGCTATCCAACGGAAGAGTCTCTGGCTTAATACTAGGTAAGAGCGTAATCCCTTCTTTGTGTGCTCAGAGGCGCAACATGTTGGTCTGGGGGCCAGCGGGAGCTGATGAAACGGTATCCGCTGCCGCCCGCCAGGTACCCGAACCCAGACCTCACTGTTAAAACTTTGGCCTTAGAGGCAGTCCCGCCAATCGGTAAGTCCCGTGTACAGTCGTCGTGACGGAGTAAGAGACCGGAGTGGGATCCGACACGCGCACGGTCGGGGGTCCTTCCGCCCCTGGACCAGCGAATTGCACCACCTTTGTGAGCGGATGGTCTAATGCACTTGCAATTTGGTCCCTCGGCTGGTCAATACGGTGCTCATGATCATATCTTTTTACCGACGCTGTTAAACAAAAGGGCTGACAAAAGAACAGTAAATTTTCCCCAGCGGGCGCCACTCCGACATTTACAGTGGACATTTACAACTTAAGGGGTTTACAAAGCAACCTTAACGCCGTTCACTACCATCTAGAAACAGCGCTACCTGGCAAGAGTTTTCATAACAGGTCAGCAGACTGGGATGGACTGAGGGAGTTCCTGACGTCCTACGCATGTGGCAGGGCAATTTATCGAATACCTACTTAATTCGAAATAATAATATGTTATACCTAATGACTCGCTATTCGACTTAATTATCTGACATGTTTCGAACAAGACGAATCGATGTAAAATTCATTGAACCGACATTTAGACGACATTGGACAGAATGAATTTAAATGTAGTAACACAAAATCATTAAAAAGTTGTACAAAATTATATTTACTACTAGAAACAACGCTTAATATTCTTAAAATCACAGGTCATTAGAATTAATATTAAATTACATTCGAAATTTAAATAAACAAGTGGTATGTATTTAAAATTAATAATAATTTCACATAGAAAGGCCAATACACGAGTAAAATTTCGATTGATGTAGAAATAAAAATTTATTGATCTTAATTATGCTCTTGGTCGACAACTATTTAAATTTTGAAGGCAAAACATTCTTTCTTTTACGGTTTCGGTACTTTACCTATAATAGAGCTCCAGTGACAGTTCGAAGCAGTAGCCTACAGCCTATAGGTTTAACTATAAATGGTAGTGCACCACTATCCTGTTCCAGTCAGGTGGTAATCATAATAGTATACGTCTCCATAATTTCCGGCACATAACAGCTTAGGACTCAGGAGTATCAACGCATCTACATTGAAATCTCTCGTTTTAATGTAAATTTTAATAGGCTTTTTCACTTATTATCTACTAGCTGTTGCCCGCGGCTCCGCCCGCGTGTATGTCGCTTTTCGCGTAACCATGGCATGATTTGATGCGTTTCACAGTAACATTTTTCGGGATAAAAACCTATCCTATGTGTTAATCCAAGTGACGCTCTATGTGTGTGCCAAATTTCATGAAAATCGGTTCAGCAGTTTTTGCATGAAGGAGTAACAAACAAAACAAACATACAAACTTTCGTATTTATAGGTAATATTTATAAAAACGATACGATGTGAACTGTAGATCTATACGCTTTTTTGCTACAATGATGACACCCAAATAGTTGCTAATCAATAACAGGCGGTGCCGGTAAATAACAGGTGTAACACCAATTGCTATACAATAGATAGAGCTATTTCAACGAAATATTTAGGGGTAATGATAGACCAAAACCTATCGTTCAAATACCATATTTCCTATATTTCAAAAAAGGTGCGTAAACTCATCTACATCATGAAAATCTTGAGACCTACCGCTAATTACAACGTAAAAAGCATTATTTACAAAGCACTGTGTGAGTCATTACTCCAGTACTGTATTGGAGTATGGGGAGGCGCTGCTCAAACACACATGATTGAGGCTGAACGCGCTCAACGGGCAGTTCTAAAAGTAATTTTGGGCAAGCCTCGGCGATATCCAACGGAACAGCTGTACAAAGAATCCTCAGTACTGTCAGTCCGTCAGCTCTTTGTTTTAAGAGCAATTGCGAAGAGCTACCATCTAAATCAATTAGAAAAGGACCATACAAAACGCAAAAGTCCAAATCGGATTCGGCTCCCTAAAGTTAGTACTGTTTTTGCCTCGCGTCTTCCTCCATACGTCCACTCATACACTTTCAACTCAGTTAGCCGACATCTGGATATCCCTGCTGGCACTTGCATCGAGTCCAGAAATCGAATAAAGAAATGGCTTACGACTGTGTCCTACAAGCAGACCGAACAATTGGTTCCTTCCATCGAGTCCAATATCCTGTGAGTCCTTTCCACCTAATTGTATCGACTAATAACTATCGACGTACAATAGAGTAAGCAGATGTTTCTGTTATGCTCATGGCGTACCTATCACGTAAATTCTCAATACACAAACACCCACCACACACACATACACACAAACATCACACTCACACATACCTATAGTCGCTGACACGCTCACTCACACACGCACGTAATTTCGCTGGCTTAATTTTAAAATTTTTACACTAATTTATTTATTTGTTTATTTATTGATAATTAATTTATATACGTTACTGTTGAATAATTTAATCTAAGTTAAATATATGTATAATCAAAACTAGATCTGTTATGTAATTGTCTTGTTGTCTTAATTCTTATTGTATCTAATTTAGATTTACGAATTATTGCTTTCTACATTGAATTTACATTCACTTTGTTTATCTGCGAATTTGTACAAGGCTAGACGCTTAATGGATTTTGTAAACTGGGTCTCAGGGCGCCCAAAATAAAGGCTCTGCCTAGCTTGGGGTCCGATGGCTAATTAGCATAAGAAAAATCAATCCTGTATTCGTTTAGTTTTAAATATACTCATGTACGAATGTTTTTGTAAATGCAATAAATTATTTATGATTTATGAATACCAAGAGATCGTTTTCGGGTTATTAAACTGCAAGACGCACGAAGTTTACGTGTGTGGCGGTAGTGGCGGTGATTATGATGCAATGAGGCCAGGAATGCCGTCTGACTCAACAGACTTCGTGGACTTTTAGCTACAATTCCTCAAAGTTGTTACGCAAGAAAAATTCTTACCAGTGCAGCATTATACTGTTTATCATACCTAATTCCAATAGTCGCACGTAGGAGATCTGTGATCTAATCGATTTTGTTCGTGTGCTTTTTTTCTCGAAATATACCTTCAATATTACAGTAGGTATTTTATGTTTTGTTTTGTGTGTGTGTGATGTGTTTGCTTTCACGTTTTTATCCGCCGCGAATTTCGATACATTCACATTAGATTTTGGTCAAAATAAACAACTTGGTATGATGGTATGTTTGAAAAGCATATAATCCTCTATTTGTCTCCTAAAATCATTTTCAAGAAACACATACACAGACCCGAAGTTATTAGATAATTTATATATTAAATCATAATAATTAACGATCGGACCTATACCTAAATAAATGTGATCATTATAAAGCAATCTCTGGGAGATTGCGATATGCTTATTGCAGAATATTGCTTCCTCTAAATTATTTATTGCGTCCTTCGAGTTCATTTCACAGTATCTCTGAAAGGACTCAATTAATTATTCCTCTTGCCAATGACATGAAATGAATCAATCTTTTTGTTGAAACTTTATTTCTCTTCGAATTGGAAGAAACTTACTTTATTGTTGTGTAGCTTTTTACTGGTGCTAGAGCTTCAGTGTAGAGGCTCGGGGGCGTAGGCCACCGTATTACCTAGTCTCCTCCTCCTTGCGTCGTGTGTCCTCAATGCTGAGGGCCGTGACCTCAACGAATAACTTTCGTTTGGACAATATTACGCCATGTCGTCCTATCCTCGGCGATGTGGATGGCTTGGCAAACTGTGGCTTATAACGTGGAGCGAATTTGGTCGGACTATCTGCCCCTGGGTCTTTTCCCCGGTGCTTTCCCAGTTAGTATCGTCTTTTCAAAGTTGTCACCTCTCTTTCTGGCAATGTGACCAAAGAATTCAAAACTTCTTCGCAGGCATATGGTGGTGAGTCTCATAGGTATTCTGAGATATTTGACGATCGATACATTAGTGCGATTCTCCGTCCAATGTATTTCGAGCATTTTTCTCCAGCACCACATCTCGAAAGTATCAATTCGGCGTCGATCATCCTTTTTCAGTGTCCAAGTCTCAGCGCCGTACAGGAAAATTGAGAATATCAGCGTGGTCACAAGACTTTTCTTGATTTTATGTAAAATGTTCCTGTCGGCCCATATGTGATTCAGCTGAGGCATGGCGCTCTTTGCCATGGCAATACGCTTTCTTATATCTTTCTCACACGAACCATTGTTTGTTATGATGGAGCCCAGGTAATTAAACTCCGTTACTCTTTCCAGATTAAGATTGACGGATGGAGTGTCCTACCTACTGGAGTACCTAGTCTATCTACCGCCAAATGGTAGTGTTCAGCACTATCGTTTTCAGGTTAGATGATAATGTATGGCCCTGCAATAATTATCGGCTTTTTATTATTTTACGTCTGTAAATAAGTAAAATCTAAAAATAACACTAATATAAAAAAGTATAAAAACACAATAATTGGATGAGGTATTTGGATTTTGATCATAGTTAATAGAACAGAATAGATACTGGCAGTTTAAGTTAACCACAAAATGTGAGAGGCTTAAAGGTTCAGCCAAACACGCAAAAGTCCTTCGACAGTGCAATTTGCATAGCGTGGCTGTAACAACCTCTTATCTCATTCGTAATGATTGGAGCGTGGCTCATAATTCAATATCAGGACGCCACAGGCGACAGGAGTAGTTTACACTTAAACATCTAAGATTTGTTCTAAATATCGTCATAGGTCGGCGTGGGCGCACGTGGGCAGCCGGACGTCGGCTATTTTGTCGTATCACGTCGCGTTACCGTCACGTAAAGAATAACTATAGATCAGGGTTGTCATCCCCATATATACTTGTCGCCAGTTTATCGAACGCTTTTGAATGTAAATAATTACTAACAATAAATTGTTAGTTCTATCGTCAAGAGCGAATTGGGTTGCTTAAAAGCATTTAACCACTTTAATTTGACGAACCAAACAACACAATTTAAATGTCTTATCAAATGTATGAAAAACCTGTATCAAAGGATAAGTATGTCAACCAATCAATGCTTCATTACCTACGAATAAATATGACGGATGTTCCAGGTTACAGCAACTCGTCTATAAAATCATAGCAGTGCCAATGGCAATGTATTCCATACAATGATTTATACAAAAAGAAAAAAAATTGTCAGCACGCCATTGTAGTTTCCTAAGCCCGCAAACCTTCCTGGAACTCCTACATAAGTGCGCAGAGCACAACTACTTCTCACTGCCCTGGAAACAAGCTGTCCTGGTAATCCTGAGGAAGCTTGGGAAAGACTATTAGGTACTTAGTGTCGATATCATACTGACATATAGATCCTAACCTATCTTATATATACAAAAATCAATTCCTGTTCGTTGGTCTCGGTAAAACTCGAGAGCAGCGGGACCAATTTGGCTAATTTTGGTTTTAAATGATTTTTGCAAGTCCAGGGAAGGTTTAAAAGGTAAGAAAATACGAAGAAATTGAAGGGAAATAGTAAAAACCACATCATTTTCCCATATAAATAGTCCGTCTATATATCTATCAAACCTTTCACACATTATTTAATTACAATACAAAGTTTGCCGAGTCACCCAGTTTTAAATAATTTTTTGCTCCTCGGAATAAAAATGTCCTTTCCTCAGCATCATTTCGTGACCTCATGAAATATATCTCATGCTCCATACATTTTTCGGAATTTTTGGATTGGCTCCTTAATATGAATTGATCGTAATAATGAGCACAATGGTTCCTTGAAGTAAATCCTTCGTCTTAAAAAACACTTAATTAAACTCCCTTGCTCCGGCAGTGACACGGGACACATAAATAGAATAGCAACAGCATAGTTCAAGTAGAACATCTTTTAGAGATACAGGACGTTGGCAACCCTATTATAGATAGACACGTCCTTGTCAGTATTTGGGGAGACTCAGTTCTGGTGATCCGTCCATCCGGCACCGATGTTGCGATGGTCGTGATTTGATCGCCTTACGTCATTGCTTCCTCAAATGCAGTGTCTGTACATTTTCTGATCTGAGATCTTGTACATTTTGCATGCATCGTGTAATAGAATTGATTAATATAAAAAGAGGATAGTCGTTCCCAGACGTTTTTAACTGGTGTTAATTAATTACGCTTATGTCTGTTGAAATAACACAGGATGAGAAATTTCTTTTTTTATCTGGTTAATATGAGTAAAGTATCCACGGACATGTATCTTTCATGGGACTCTTTGGGTGGATCATTCAATTTTGCAAGAATAGGTTATTTTACTGTAAATTGATCGAGTGTCAGACAATGCTTGACTGAAAGTAATGGTCGTAAATGATATGTTCTTAGGTTTTCGCGAGCTACACTCATTGAAATAAAACTATTTATACCCGGTTTGGTCCCGGGCAGGAAAAGCGACCGAAACGTCGGGTTGATTTTAAAAATCATTTTAGTTTAATATACGCGAGATAAATCCGTAAAAATAGTTTTATTTCAATGGTCGTAAAACATGGAATTTGGCATGCGAGCTCCTTAGGAGGGTAAAGAAAGAGATGCACTAAGAGGAGAATGTCCTAAATTCCTACGAGTTATGGATAATTCGCAAAGTACGAAGATTCAGACAAAAGCTTGTTTATCACAAAAATGTGAAGCTTCCTTATGAATATAATTTGAGCTCATATTATTAGTACAGGTATATAAGTTTTCAATTACCCTCATTTAAACAAACGTGACAAATTATTATTAAAGCAATAAACGGATGCAATACGGAGCAATTTTGAAAAGGACATCCGCCACTTTGTATGTTGCATTGGTACATAATTGTACATCAATAAAACTTTTCGTCCTCAGACATTAGTAAATATACTACTATTTAAAACATATTTCACTTCGTTGACGCGTGGAGTTCATGAGATATACCAATTTAAAAATTGTAAGAATGAAGTCGTTTTTCCGCCATATTTTTTTTATTTTTGTACTAATAGGCGCTAGTTTAAAATTGACGGTTTGTAGATTGCTATTATCGCTAAGAAAGTGATTTGTACACTAAATAATCACGCTTGTATCCACAAATACCTACCTATGAATGCTTTTCACTGAACACCGAGCACTTTTTATTGGCAAACTCCAGTCTGTTTTTGCAGATTATAATAAATTGTTTACAGAAAAACTAACGAACACGATCAACTGACTTGAACAGAAACCTCTAGCACTACCTATGTATTCCAAAACGCAAAAGCACTCGAAATTCGTTTCAACAAGCACATAAACAAGCCAGTAGTCAAAACACAGAGAAGTCACAGAACGCCAAGTGAATGACGTGACGTCAATCCTCAATGACGTGACAGACATGAGGTGACATATCAAAGCGTCAAAAAAGGATGTGTCAACATAGGCGGCTGTCACAAAATATCGATGTTGAAGAACATCGATCCATTGATCGGGTCACTTAGTCTTTTGTGTTGATTTAAAACCTAAATGAATGTTTTTCAGTAAATCCTCATCTGGTTGTTGGCAAATTAAAATGAAATCTAACGTGTACTTTCATTTATTTTCTATTGATTATGTAACCGATTTTTTTTAATATGATTAATCGATACTTTCTGATACAATAATTATATCCTACGCCATTACATTTCGTTACGTTCCTTTCTACGCCATCATAAATATCAAAAGTACAGTTTTTTTCAAAAACAGTTTTAAATACTTTTCCGATGGTTTTCCGTATAATATTATACTGAAAAATTTACAGCTCTATGCGCACAAATTTTATGTAAAGTATTTGTTCATGTACAATCTATGTACCATTTTGGCTGATCTCTTTTCATTCGTTTAGGCTGATTCAAGTTGTAGGCCCTACGAATATACATTATTAATCGTAGGGTAGGTCCACCTTTAGGTAAAATCACGCCTAGTAGATTCAGCAGTAGCCGCAGTGTACTACCTCCAAAATAGCAACGCAGAAAAGATATTAAGTGTAAATAAAAACAGTTTCCTGCAACCAAATGTCGCGTGTCCAAGCTCCGATTGCAATTCTAGCGCCATATGACATGATTGGTGATGGTGATTTATCAGGCTGTCGCTAAAAGTTCATTCACTTGTAAATATATGCACACAGCGTATCATAAATTAGCAGCATACTTTCCATCGTGCGCTCACACCCACAGACGGGATAGGCGGATAGACTGAGCGGAACATTTTAGATTCTTACGATATAATCACGTCGATTGCTTCTTCCGTTAAGATGAAAGTGGGGAAGCGTGGGTTCGTCACTGTAGTTTCTTCTATAGTTTCGTTTTATGTTTTTAAAAGGCAATGGTGTATCTAACAGATATATTTGGAAATAGCTTTGGTTAACGATTCGGTGTTTTTAGAATTTTGTTAGTTTATTATTAAAAGGTAGAAACCTTTTGTTAATTAACTAGCCTTATACCAAATGCATTGGCATTAAAACATTATTTTTCATTCGCTTAATTTATCGGTATCTACATCCTTTATTGTGTTAAGATATACAAAACTAATCAGAAGGTGTATTATGTGTCTCGGTTGTAATTATTTCGATACCCACTTTGCTGTACATTACTGTTTTGACGTTACGTGATAATTACATTTGTTTTAGGAAAATAGCAATGTACTACAAAATGGTTTATAATTGATACCCTTGCTGGTTAGAGATTCATAAACTTATTCTAGTATAGTTTAAGGGCGCTTTAATGCAGCGTTGCAATGCTTAATTAACTATACTCGCGGACGTTGCCTCGCCTTTAAATAAGCTGAGGTGAAATACACCGTAATACCACAATGTCGCTAAATATACTGCGGTGTACTGAGGTCAGGCACTCCGTTTATTTGATAACATCTATACTCGTACGGAGCTGTTTTGCTTTCCATTTTAAGTGACGTTGAAAAGCAAAAAGCTGCGCGATATAAAGTGGACAGATTTGTTGTTATAGCGAAAGTAGCCGACAGCGTATCTAATAGTTGATCTGTATTAGGTTAGCGTAAAATAAATCAGTGTCGGCAAGTGAATAACATTATTTAAGCTATTAGCGAGCGTGGGCGCAGCCGCCATACTGTCTAGGCCTTGCGCTTGCGCTGTTATGAAAATAACTTTTGAAAGAATCCGTACATTGTTTTCAATTCCGGTCGGTAGCATTAAACAGATACCTACAGGTTTTGTTTGGAAACTAGTTTATGACAAATAGTTTTGTGTAAACAATTTTAACTGTCAGCGTAATCGGATTTATAAATCGGTTTGTTTAGTGAGATGTTTTGTTAATGGATTTTTCGTGTTGTATTCGAATGGGAAATCGGTTGATTTTTTAATGTAAATATTTGGTTGGTTGTACTGCACTAATGTTGGTGTGAGTATTTAGTTCCAGCTTTGATGTATGCCGCATAATGTGTCGATTATTCAGCGTCTGTCTACGGGCGGAATGTGTCTCCGCACTCCCCACGTCTCTCCACTCTCCACTCTGCCATTCTGCGCTCTATTAGAGCAATACATATTTGAATATCTATACATATATTTGTAATAGCATTCTTGGAAACGCCACTAACGATTTCGAATAAATTACAATAAAGATATTTACGGATTTTAAAAATTGATCAGGCTTATCCTTATCCGGAATTATTCGTTTTAAGATTGTAAAAAAAATGGAATAAAAGAATGAATGAATGGAAAAATTTGCGACCTCAGCATAACCAGTCCAGCCTTCGGTAGCTTAGAGGTACAGCGGCTGGACTGGTTATCCTGAGGTCGCAGGTTCAATACTGCCCGAAGTCAAATTTGCTGGTGCTGGCGGTGCAACTATAAAGTGTAAGGATTAGTAGGAGGACACTGCTGGCTTTTGGGTTATACAGGTTTGAATTTATGTTTATACATTTCATATTATTTAAAATACATAAAACTAGTCATACAGTAGGTACCCCATGGCCGGTTTAGCTAGTTCAACTTATGATACATACATTCACGCTGCGCCCGCGCCGCTCAGTCTAGCGATCGTGTCTGTGGTATGTAGGTGTAGGTACCTATATTATGTAGGTACTCGCAACGCTTATTGCACCTTGCGTCTGACCGTATTGCGGCCGTCTCACCACACTTTATAAACCTGATATCTTATATCATTGTATACTACAATGTTAACGATAGATCGGTTTCAAAAATATTATAAAAATTTGTCAGTTTTATACCGACTTAATGCATTTTTTAATAATTTTTTTAAGTTTTTTAATACCAGTGTTGACTTGGCTTGATTACTAAAAGATGAGCTGCTTATGTTGATGTCTAAAATTCGAACCAGGGGTAGTGCATTTTATTAAGCGGCCCAGGCGCCATTCCATCATCTCTCTCTTTTTTGTAGAAATTAAATTTGCGGATTTTCTCGCTTTCCAGCTACCGTCTGCTCGTGTACCTACCTGGAAAACCTATCACGGTAGCTGGAAAGCGACGGAAACGTCGGGTATAAGAAGAAGTTTGGGAGTGTTGTATACGCGAGAAAAACCGCAAATTTAATTTCTACAATCATCTCTCTCATTATAGCAGTCTTATTTATTTCACATTGAAATACTTTGTTTTGACGTATGATCAACGTTAACGATAAGTAAGTTTATAATAATACCTATAATCTATATTTGCCTTCACGTTTGTTATATGTTGAAACTAAGTAGGTAAGTCTGCCATAATAGATGGTATTTTCCCTGGAGTTTAGAAGTGTACGTGTGATCATAACGACACTATATTTTTATACATATACCTACGTAGTCCATAGTATTTTAAAAGGGATAAGTTAAAAATACAACTGATGAATCGAATGTGTATAACCTAAGTTTTGGAAATTGTATGACGAATAGGTACAATCTACGGATTCAATCCCTTCCAATGGAACTCCACCTTAACACTTACACTCTACATTTTTGTTGCATAATTTAACACCAGTTTTCATGACATTTTGCTATTATGTTGAAATTGTTAAAAACTGTTACTGTAACGTGTACAGTGTCCTTTTCTCTTAACTCAGATCAGATCAACAATTCAAAGTTTCAACACATTAGCAATCGTATATTCAGTGATAAGGATAAAAATTTGCGACCTCAGCATAACCAGTCCAGCCTTCGGTAGCTTAGTGGTACAGCGGCTGGACTGGTTATCCTGAGGTCGCAGGTTCAATACTGCCCGAAGTCAAAATTGCTGGTGCTGGCGGTGCAACTATAAAGTGTAAGGATTAGTAGGAGGACACTGCTGGCTTTTGGGTTATACAGGTTTGAATTTATGTTTATACATTTCATATTATTTAAAATACATAAAACTAGCCATACAGTAGGTACCCCATGGCCGGTTTAGCTAGTTCAACTTATGATACATACATTCACGCTGCGCCCGCGCCGCTCAGATAGTTTTGAGATCGCATTAGTAAATGTCATATTCATCATCATTTTAGCCGAAAGAGGTACACTGCTGGACGAAGGCCTTCCGTAACGTTCACCAGTTCGTCGGTCCACCTCCTGGTGGAAGCTAGTGTTGCTAAACTATCGATAGTTGCGCTATCGATAGTTGACCTTGAAAAACAGTCGATAGCGCGATAGTAGGTACTATCGAAACTATCGACCCTTGACGATCAATACTATCGATAGTATCGATTGTTAAAAATAAGCAATACTATTGCCAAAGATCAATAAAGAGCCTGCCTGCGCTTCATCTTCCGGTAGGTATAGGTCGCGCCACGTAAAAAGAACGCTGGCGGTTAAGCTGCGCGTCATGTGTTTTTATTTCATTTTATGTTATTCTATGTAATATAGTTTTCAATCTGCCTACCAATACACGAAACCGCAAGGGAAAGCTAGATCAAAAATAAACCAATAGGGCTAGTACTTTCGTGCGCGAGTGTACCGATGCGCGAACATCCCTTCTACTTTCTTCCAGCGTTCTTTTTACGTGGCGCGACCTATACGCTTCGTCTTCCGGTACGCGGTCGTCATTCGAGTACTCTTTCGCCCCAACGTCCGACACTTCTAGCTATGTGCCCTCTACCATTTGAGTTTCGCTATTCGGTGGACTATGTTGGTTACTTCGGTTCTCATGCGGATCTCCTCATTTCTTCTTTATATCCCTTTCATTCCTGCCAAAGAAATTCCAAGCAGAGTTCTCTCTATTGCCCTCTGTGTGACCTTGACCCTTATGGCTCATTGTGAGCGTTAAACTCATTGTGTTTACCTAATAGATAATACGATGTCCAAGAAAATATAAGGTTTTTTCCCAAAAATCAAAGCCTGGCAAGTCTAAGACCTGACCTACAATCTAAACTTATCAGCGTTTATGCCTAGAGTTTTTTTTTTGGTGGACATACCTATGAGTTTTTTCAAATTGAAAAGCTATCTCTATGATTCCCCGGAGTTTGGAACAGAGTCCGATAAGTGTCAACATTTATCTACAAGTTTTTTTCATCGCTATACGCATATTGCCAGTGTCAAGTAAAACGATATTTCGTATTCGTAGATATTGCAGCGTAAAAGTCAGAGTCAGTCAGTCAGTCAATTTATCAGTCTCTCAGTCAGTCACGGTCAGTAATTCGAGTAAAGCGATGGCTACTTTACCAGCACCATTTACAATTAAGTTTTGGAGGCAACCCGAAACAACGTGTTTTCGCACTATTATTCTATTTCACTATACACGGGCACTGTAATAAGCCTATATCAAACAAAATGCCACCAACTTTGGAAGAGCTCCAGTGACGGAGCTCGCGGGCGTATGCACCACCGCATTACCTAATATACTTGCCGCTAAATGGTAGTGTTCAGCACTATCGTGTTTCGGTCAGGTGGTAATGTACGGCTCTGTAATTTCCGGCACAGAGGCATAACACCTTAGACCTCAGGAGTGGCAACGCATCTGCATTTTGACCTCTGGTCGTTGTCCGTCGTTGTCGGTGTCTATAGGCTGTAGTCATCACTTAACATCAATGTAAACTGCATGCTTGTTTGCCACTTCCATTACATAAAAATAAAAGCACCACACGTCTCTTTCAAGGTTCCCGACTATCTACAAGTTGATCTGCACCGAAAATATTAATGGAACTGTGTTCACTCAATTACCACTGTCTGTGATCTCAGGTTCATTGGCGTGAAGTGTTTGTATTCAAATACAGGTTACTTTCACATCCACAACTACAGATATAGAAAAGCTGCATGTCAATGTGTCTGTCTGTCAGCTAATTAGAGACGAGTTATTGTAACCCGCATACTTCTATACGAATGTTTAGAGATGGATTGATAGATAAGCTGCCGAAATAGTTTTATAAGTAGGTAAGTAAGTGCATAGCTAGTTGTATTGAGATTTAATAATAATGTTTTTTTTTTGTAATAAAGGTGGCAACCACGGAATAGATAAATAAAGATGGAATGGTAATATGGGCGTGGCAAGCCCGCCACAACTATGCGAACACACACAGTTCGGCAGAACCATTCGTTCGCCGCTCGTAGTGTCGTGTAGACTGCTTCGAACGACGCATCTCTTGGTAAAATACCATGTAGTGCCAATTTTAACATGTAATATGAAATGTCAGACCTCAAGCTTAAAGCGAGGAGGTATATCTTTTGATCAGTAAGTCACAAATAACATTTATTGTTATAATACTTGTAAAAAACATAATAAATATACAAAGGAATATGAATATTCGAACTTAAACTGCATTATTTAAACGTTACTGCTAGCGAATACATTGCTCGTTAAGCACTCGCTCAATTAACGCTATTACTGTCTCCGCTGGCAATGTACAGCATGTAATGCGTTCGCTACACTTCGACTTTATTGGTGAGTATATTGTTGTGTGCGTGCGAGTGTTTATTGTCTACGGGCGTTACATCTTAGTATGCAAACTTACGCAAACGAATAGCTGCCCTGAGATTAATGTGTGGGTGATTGTCGAGATGGTGTTACATTTGGGTAAGAAATTGCATGGTGGGAGAAAAGCGGCGACACTGGTTCTAATACTAAATTGATGCAAAGGCCTTTCCATCCTTATTTATCTATTCCGTGGTGGCAACCAAGCATTCAGTTCACATGGATGTAAAGTGATGACTTCAGCCTATTAGTAGCAGAGATACTGAACCCGCCGAGCAACGTTGAATGATGGAGGGATGAATCATAAGATGCGGAGTACAAAAACCATCGCTTGGCAAGGATCAATCCGTCACGTCATCTGGATTTCTGATGAGAAAAGTTACTTCTATATTTTATATCTCAGTCGATTGCGACCATTTATGTTGCGACTTAAAGTTTAATTTTTGTGTGTTCGGATATTTCAAGAAAATCACGATTTGTTTACTGCAAAGGAGCGACTCAATCGTATATCAATAGCAGGCTAATTGATGTACAATTTACATTAGGTACATGATACGCTCGATACATAATTTATTGAATTCGTCCTAACAATTACATCGTCCTGGAAACGCACTTCCGTTGTCATGGAAACACCACTACAAATATAAATAAGACGCAATAATTATGGTCGCAAAACTATGGCTGCCAGATCGAAATTAAGGAAGTAACTTTTCTCATCGGAAATCCAATGACGTGACGGGCTGTTCCTTGCCAGTTGATGGTTATTGTACTTAGCATATTATGACTCATTCCTACAAAAACTTCTAGGCTTATAGGCGTTCCGGTACTCGAAGGGTTCACTAGCTCTTGGGCCATATGCGTTGCCACCTCCGAGAACTATAATAGTTATGACATTCTTGGGTGGCAATTACATTACCATCAAACCAGAACACAATAGTGCTGAACACTACCATTTCGCGGCAGATAGATTAGGTAATACGGTTGCGCCGTCCTCGAGTCCCTTCACTGGAACTCTACCACCAGTAGAAATTACCAAACCGTTTTTCTTTATTTGTTTTGACTTTATGACCGACGGTACATTTTCACTCACTTATCTACTCATAATCGGACGTAGTACTACGAACGGTCCTGGGCCGCTTTCATCCAGTGATTGCCCGCATCCTTCACCAGGTCACAGTACAAATATGAACAGTATGGAAACTACGTACAAAACATTCTAAACGGCACACTCACACAGTGACTCGATACTGCAGCACCGCGAGAACCGCTTAGGGGGCTCATCGATGCGCATGTTTGTGTGAGTGTGCCGTTTCGAACGTTTTGTACGTAGTTTCCATACTGTTAATATTTGTACTGTGACCAGGTCGTCGGTCCAATCCATGGAGGGCCTTCGTACGCTTCGTCTTCCAGTCGCCATTCGAGAGTTCTTCTACCCCAGTGGCTGTCGGTTCTTTGAGCTATATCTGCCCCCTGTCACTTGGGATCGATCGAACCCGCGATACTCGAATCAGGCGGGCCACACAGACCGCTAGACCGTCTGGATCGTCAGCGTAGTACATGAGAATAATCCATTAACATAATAATAGGTTATTTCACGCAATTTTTTTTTTTTTTTTTCAAAACTTGATCAAAATGGTCGACAAACGTCAAATAGGCACGGTGCGAAAGAGATAACGCTCTACAGACCCGAAATAAAGTCTCGTTCCTAGGCTCGATGTATTATATTCATTTACATCAATATTTATTGTTGGATACTGTACTCACCTATGCCAGCAAATAATTTCTTTGCTAATTTCATTCATAAAACAATTCTCAGCTAGAATTTTATGTTTATACATGTACATATAGGTACAAAATAAATACAGTTTCGGTGGCTTGGTGGCAGTAAGCAGATACTGCTTACTGCCACCAAGCCACTGGTATGAGCTTCTAAATGGGTTGGACAAACAGCCCATAACCATAAATCAGACTCACCACGAGTCTGATTACAAAGCCGAACATAAGAGATCTTAGGTAGACCGATGGACCTCGGTGGAGATAAAATCTTAGAAGATAGAAAAACTAAACATGAATTAAAATATATATTAAGTATATTATATATATATTAAAATTCACTACGCATGAATAATTATCTCTGCTTTTACATACAACTTTCTCCTTCTCTTATGACATCTTATGTCCTATTTAAGCACATATTATTACAAAATTAGCCAACTAAACAATATGTTGTTCTAAAACATTTATAGCTTAACGGGAAGTGGCTTGTCGAAAACCAATATCGCTTAGTCGGCAATTAGGTCACCAAGTAACTATGCATTAACGCTTTCCAATAAAATTAGACAGCACTCAAGCTCGCCTACTTATGACCCAAGCACCTACGACCTTTAAGGTAGGGCTACTCACTTACCGTTCCTCCCACGCATCGATTAAGAAATATATTTTTATCACTTTAGGCTATTGTAATGGTTGGGTTGTTTAGACAATGTGTTGAAAGCTTGATTTTATTTTTTAACATATCGCTATTTAATTTTCTATCTTTATTGTATTGCGTAATTAACAGATGCCTATGTAACAGAGATAACGCTCTACGAATCGACACGTCAATCTTTTGGAGAAAAATTTTCAGCTATAGATACGGCTTGTCAAATAGGTCCTAATTTTATTTTTGTCAGTATAATTTGCAAATTTAGTATTTATTTGCATATTATTTGTATTCGTTGATGTATAGACTAAATAAGCTAGCGTCGGGACGTGACGACTCTTTTCTTCTACTGGATGAGATTTCTTCCACTAATGCAGTCAGTCAACAAATTATTACAATGGGGCGCTAATAAGTACAATAACGCAAAATGGGCAGCAGCGCCCTGCGATAAAACCACCGCCACTGCGATCGCCAATCCGCATGCCAAGCGTGGCAATTATAGCTTACCTCCGTACGGAAAAGCTTTAGTCCAGCAGAGGACATCTTTCGGCTAAATGATAATGATAGACTAAATAGGTAGTTGCTACGTTTATTAAAAACGAGCTATAAGCGAGTTTATAGCTGTACTTATAAAGATTATAAAGGAGATGTTATGTACGAACCAGAGCCGAGCTCACTCGGCTCTGGTTCGTACACGTCTTCAAAAAATGTGTAAATGAAAGAAGAATCCGAAAAAAATACAATTAATTTATTCAAGAATATATTTTAGAGTTACAACCACATTTAATTCAAACGATTTTATCATTTTCAACTATGTTCAACATGGCGGCGATACAGCCAACGCTTGGTATCAATTAGTATTTATAAAAAAATTTTTTTCTCCGAGTACTAGATAATCAAAAAACAATTTAAAAAATGAAATTGTCAAAATGTCATTGTCCGCCATATGTTTTAAGTTGCAATTCTAACTGCAAATAATGTTTTGTAACTGCAAACAAAGCTAAATAAGTGAAAATATGCAGTAAAAACGTTTTTATATTGATTTTACCCGTTCAATGATATTGTGTAATGATATTGTATATAATACAAGGCTGGAGGTCCATACATTTTTGCAACATCTCCTTTCCACAATCTTTCTTGAAGATAGTATTTAAAACGATATTAAAACTCATTAACTTGTCAAGGGTGGCCGAGAGTGCACAAAAGACCTAGACTTAGCTAATTTTGCAAAAACAACCAAGCAAAACAGGCAGTTTAATTCGATTCGGTTAGCGAAGCGAGCGAGAGTTAGTTACTTTTTAAAGAACTTCTAAAGCGTCGTTTGTTCTTTATTTAAGACGTTAATTAGTGAAGCGGAAGAGGCATGTCAGATTATCTTTTTGCTTCTAAAGGACACAACATTAACAGACGTTCCGAATTCCACTGTTAGCTACAATTACAGTTCCAGCCTCCTATTTCATTATACCAATTACGTGATTAGATTGGATTAATCAAATCGTTAGAGGCCCTAAACTTTTTGGAGTTCTTTAGTATGTGGTCGTAAATGTTTCGTATCCAATCGTTGAGACATTTCAAAACTAGGTATTCATATTATTAAGACTTACTCTAATGTAATGCTCCTCCTTATTACTTACTCCATTTCTTTTAAAATGTCACTAACAATTTAGAAATTGTTAATGAGATTTTTATGTAGGTATACCTATACTGTATACCATCTATATTTTAATTTATTTCGTGGATAGTCTTTCTAACTAAGTTCTGTCACTAATTAATTCTCAGTAACTAATAAATCTAGACATACCGATTCTTCTTGCGAATTTCAAAGATTTCAAAAATATATGTCTCAAAGTAAGGATAATAATAATTACTCTGACTATTTTAAAAATAGTTAATTCTTAACCCGCCTATATTATGCAGAGCATTTCTAACTAAAGAGTAAGCTGTGCTACCTAAAGTATAAGCAATACATTTAAAAAATATTAGCATAAAAACATGGATGAGTGCGTTATGTAAATCTCGCCTTACGATTGCAGCCCGGAGCCATACATTTCTTCACAATCACACCAAATTTCGTCCCTCAATTAGATAAAGCGATGGAATTTTTCACAAGGAAGACACCATTTTACCCGCATGAAGGTCACTAATTGAATCTAATTCTACTTTTTCATAATTGCGCGTGTCAGTCGAAGATTTCTTGTGGTAAATTTATGAGACGCCAATTATAGCAATTGTCTTGTTAATATTAGCTTGGACATCCTACTCAGGGACCGGATAGGTAAAGTAATTTGGTGTTGAAAAGACTCGCCATAGTTCGTTAATAGATGCTCGTGTCTCAGTAATAAACTAGGGCTGTATTATATGAGTTTTATTTCTTTTAAGTCAAGAAAAAACGTACTTCTCTTCTTTTTTTTTCCTTTAAAAAGTAGCCTATGTTCTTTCTCAAAGTCAACTCTACCTCTGTACCAAATTTCATTAATAGCGGTTCAGTCGGTTGGACGTGAAAAGGTAACAGACAGACAGACAGAGTAACTTTCGCATGTATAATATTATATATATTATATATATATATATATGTTCGTTATTGAACATAAGATAATGGATAGAATAAAAGAAGGCGACTAACACAATAGTTCACTTTAATTAATTTTACAATCAGTCCCCTCAGACACCGTCGGTGCTGCGGTTGAAGCGCTGACAATAAATACATATATATTATTATATAGTAGGGATTCTATTTTGAAAATGACAACGGAAAAAGGAGTTTTATTTTTCATTAAGAGGACATAATTACACTCGCCTCGGAAGAGCTTTGTTTCGATGGATCTCAAACACAAAAGTTTACTTTGATGTCGTAGGAGTCCCATGAATAATACATTGTGTCCAAAACGAGACATTGTAAAAAATATTGTTGGGAATATTTGAACGCAGTATTGACTAGAATCCATCACTTGACACGGTGCTACCCACAAGCTCTGTAGCTTTAAATTTTGTAATCTATACTTAACAAATATGTAGGTACAAACTGCTAAGTACCTACGTATAACATAACAGATACTAAAATGTAAAAGTAAATATGTATCTATACTTCTATACTAATATTATAAAGCTGAAGAGTTTGTTTGTTTGTTTGCTTGAACGCGCTAATCTCACGAACTACGGGTCCGATGTGAAAAATTCTTTCACTGTTAGATAGCCCATTTATCACGCTAAGATGAATAGGAGAGGGTGGGTAACATTGCAACCGCGCGAAGCCGGGGCGGGCCGCTAGTATCTAATATATAAAGTTACTATTTGATTAAAAGGCTTCACGGCCATCTACTTAGACTTTTGAGTTGAAAAATTGAATCCTTGGAAAGGTGTGTCTTGACAATGTCTGATTTTCCGCGAAGTTTCCAAAAAAAGTTACATACCTTGTCTACAGATATCTTTGGTCTTGTCCGAATGTGTTGATATTATTACTTATTATGTAACACCAAAAACCACTCAGATGATCTTAAAATAAATAGCTTTAATTCGTGCAAATGGGACGAAGATGCTTGAATAAGCACTAGGTATTTTCTCTTTTCACAGTAACTCAACAGACTGAAAAAGTTGGACTCATTGGGAAACCAAAGAAACTCTTTGATTTGTGGGCGTTGGGGCTTTTCAGTCCGCTCGTGTTTCGTCCCGGGGACCGAAACGCCTAACAATGCCTTCTGAATGGGTCTTTTCGGTCCGCGGGACGAATCGCCCCATATATTTATTATTATGGGGCGATTCGTCCCATATATTTATTATTATGGGGCGATTCGTCCCCATACGAATACCTGTTTTGAAATATTTAAGTACAGTTGGTTACAAAAAATTGAGAAATAAATAAAGGGCAATGTAATATAATAAATTTTAGATTTATTTATATTACCTACACATAAATCAACTTAAACAAATAAATCACATAAATCAAATTATATATATACATAATATGAAATATAATACGGTGCCAAGCCAATAGTGCGGCCCGCGCGTTAGGACTATTGTTGTGGTGTTGCAGTACCCACTATGTTATGTTATCAAATACGGCTATTTGAAGCACACTATTGGCTTGGCACCGACTTCAAACCTATGAGTAGTTAGGTGCGTAGCCCATATCAAAATAGTAATTGTCTTATTATAATTAATAGGTTACGGGTTTATTGCCTTTAAATGAAATTATATAATTGAGTTTATTTTTCGCTTTTTAGTGTTTTTGTCTATTCAGTTTAGAATTTTTTTTGAAGGCGGTTTTTTTTTTAATTTTAAGTGTCTGTTAAGGTTGTATTTGTAATTAATTAACGCAAATAATTGTTGAACGAAAGTATTTTTTTTAATTCGACTGTACATGACAAAATAACTGGACCGAATCTACACATTTAAGAGGACCTCTTGGGCGATTCGGTCCACTTCCCATTTGTGGGCCGAATAGCCCCATGAATAAAATGCTCATAGGCGTTTCGGTCCGCGGGACGAAACACGAGCGGACCGAAACGCCCCAACGCCCTGATTTGTTCTATTCATAATATAATAGGTTGGGGAAAAAGTCTTTTCGCATTATAGTATGTATGAACTAGTAATAAAATCTCTTTGGCTGTAGTATTTGTATCTGGCTGGTTTTGGTATCATTGAAAGTTAAAATTTTAAAGAACATAATTCCAAATTCTAATTAGGCAAATGTGTGATTTTCATTTGTTTTTCGTACTGTCAAGATGAGTGAATCTAATGAAGAAATTCGATACATTTTAAAATTTTACTACAAAAAAGGTAAAAATGCAACGCAAGCCGCGAAAAAAAAATGCGATGTTTATGGACCTACTGCAGTGTCTGTGAGAGTAGCACAAATTTGGTTTAAGCGTTTTCAATCCGGAAATTTTGATGTCAAAGATGCACCTCGCTCTGGTCGCCCTATTACGGATAAAATGGATGCCATTTTTGAAAAAGTGGAGCAAGATCGACATATCAGTAGTTACGACGTAGCTGAAGAACTGAGAATTGATCACAAAACAGTTTTGGCGCATTTGAAAAAAGCTCCACTTTTTCAAAAATGGCATCCATTTTATCCGTAATAGGGCGACCAGAGCGAGGTGCATCTTTGACATCAAAATTTCCGGATTGAAAACGCTTAAATCAAATTTGTGTTACTCTCACAGACACTGCACTAGGTCCATAAACATCGCAATTTTTTTTAGCGCCTTGCGTTGCATTTTACCTTTTTTGTAGTAAAATTTTAAAATGTATCGAAGTTCTTCATTAGATTCACTCATCTTGACGGTACGAAAAACAAATGAAAATCACACATTTGCCTAATTAGAATTTGGCATTATGTTCTTTAAAATTTTAACTTTCAATGATACCAAAACCAGCCAGATACAAATACTACAGCCAAAGAGATTTTATTACAAGTTCATACATACTATAATGCGAAGAGACTTTTTCCCCAACCTATTATAATCAAAAACTAGTTTTTATATTAATTACTTCCGACTTAAAGTTTATTGTTTGGTCAGTATTCATTAATAAAAATAAGTTAACTTAATTTGACTATACGAATACCGTAATTTGCCTCATACCCACGGACTTGCCGACATTCTCGTTATGTTTGGGTGAAGCCATGCCTTCGCTTAATCTAGCATTATAACACCGTAGATAAAATATAATATTACGACAGTAAAATGCAAATGGGAGTAATAACAGTTGTATTTGGTAGTTTTCTCATTGATTGAACGAGTGAATGGAGGCGGCTAGTTCGCCCACATATTTGAAGATGCCATTCTATTTAAGTATTGATTTCCTTTTAACAGCCGAATAAAAACTGAATGGCGTTTATAAAATTCTAGGACCGTAAACGGGCATTTGTAAAATGTCGACAGGTGTTCCGTTGAAGTTCTGAGTTTCAAAATGATTAAAATTCAAAAAGGTTGTTGTACAAATTAGATTACTTACTTATACTTTTTGAAGGTACTTTCTGTAAATTGCTTTGGTTATGATATAGATCAACAACTAGGTACAGATATTTCAATTTAGATGAGTTACCACTTTTGAGGCCTAAGGTGTGATAACCTCAATGTTAAGAGGTTGTTCCTAGAACACTTATCTTAGCCCTAGGCATCGATATGTCTAATGCGGTGGAATACTTTTCAGATTTATAGCCAACAAAATGGTCTATTCAAACTTACATTTTTCGCTTCCATCAGTTCATGGTTGCTTTTTTCTTAAGATGCTCGGTATTGTATTCCTAATTAACTTGTCAATAACGACCGCCCTTGACAGGGCCTCCTTGCGAGTACGGCAGCCCACCCACTCAATGTCCTCGCAACTGTCGACAAGGATTTATTATTGTATTTCTGGGTGTCGCTTATATTATTTATTTTTAGGTTATTGGTTGAGTGAAAATGATAAGCTAATTCGAGCAGGTCGATGTCGTACTCTTCATTACTGAAGGTCGTGCCTGTCCCGAAGTGTCTTGGTGGTTTTGGTCACCAGATTCTGCCAATCAAGCCTGTCCCCGGCCTTCTTCATGGCTTTTGTAATGGGGAAGCCAGTGAGTTTGGTGACTTGGTGAGTCCATCTGGTAGGAGATCGGCCCCGAGGTCGTTTGCCTTCCACCTTGCCCAAAGCATAAATTTTCTTGCGTTCTACCGATCTAATTGTCCACGACTCAGATCCGTACAACAGAATCTAGAAGACCAGGGTTCTCATTTGCTTTGGTGTTATTGGAGACTTGCCTGCTCTACCAGATTCTCGTGAGCTTGCTCACAGCAGACTTGGATTCTTCGACGGACTTCTTTCTCGCTTTCTCCATGATTGAGAAGCAGAGATCCAAGATAGACAAAATTGCTAACGAATTATGTATCATCATCATCATCCTCAGTCGAGAGACATCCACAGCTGAACAAAAGCCTTCCTCAAAGATGGTAACAACAGTGTTGTGCGTAATTAGGGGAGAATATACCATAATCGCCACTCGGAACATGCCGTGATTCTTTAACGTGGGCAAAGTACATTTCACGAGACCCTATGATATAAGGTAACGAACATTCTAAAAATTAATCACGGGAGGGAGGGTGTTTCCTTCCATATAAGTATTTGGTCAAGGCTTTGTTCCTGTCCAACCAAAGTGCGAGGCCATGGTCAGTGTCCCACACAGCCCAGCATTACAACCTATACTCGTATCATAAATGTGGGTCATACGCTTATTTACTACGACAAACATAAGGAGGAGTAATAACAGGAGCTATCCAGCATTCCAGTTCGGCATTCTTGATCAATTTCGTCGAGATAATGGCTATGAATTTTCGCCGAATCGCACGCGATCTTAATATCAAAGCGAGCAGTAATAGGCGCTATAGTCCGAGATCTGGCTGCAAGATCACTAAGTTCGTCGCGTCGGTTATTTTTTTAAGCATCTTTATATATGGGGGAATACAGAATGCTAAAATAATAAAGAAATGTTTTCTTATAGTAAAGTTATATTAAACTAATATAACTTTACTATAAGAAAACATTTCTTTATTTTTTGAATTAAAAACAACTACGTGCATTCAATGATTTCAAAAATCACATACAGGATCCGATAATCGAACAAGAAAGAATTTGAAAGTGAACTAAAAATACTTGCGCCAAATTATTAATGACAGTAATAGACAAAGAAAACTTAAAAAATAAATTAACTACGCGATGAACGCAGATGAACGTAATAGTCACGAACTAAAGCTAGTTTTCGGATTTATCTCGCGTATGTTAAATGATTATTGAAAATCAACCCGACGTTTCGGTCGCTTTTCAGCTTCCGTGTTATCGGGCAGACTACGGGCAGCGGGATCTAGGACTACTATCTTCATATGAGGATCATTACGAAATCGTATTTAAGCTTCCGTTATACTGAAAGTTGAATATGTGAAGGTCTCATGGCTTGGTGGGTGGTACTTAGCATTCCTTTCTTTATGTGAATACCGCTCAGGTATGCAATGAAGTAGGTAAAAATAAAGTTTTATCTCATTTGTAAATTGGAACGACTTGTTTCAAATGAAACACTGATGTTAAATCGGTATATTACGAGCCAAAAATAATGTTAAGTGACTCGAATATTTTGCAAGTTACTGATTACCACCTGATTTCTTAAGAGGAATAGAATTTTTTTTTACGTGACTTAACTATGTAATTCATTGTATAGGTATTTTTATTCTCGTTTCCCCTATCTCTTCGCGGTAATACTGGCGTGAAGCGATGTTTTAGCTTATCAGGTTCCAAATCCCATCTAATATTCAATCTAATAAAATAAATACCACGTCGCCGTAATTAGAAGTTGTAAAATTATGGACATAAAGCTTTCAAGGGAACATAAAATTAATTTTAATAAAACCAATGGCCATTGCGGTTCCAAGTTATTATTTATAGGGCCCTAAAACAATTTCAATAAATATTGTAAGTTAAGAATTTATCGCTGTTGACAAAACATAGTAGAAGTGTTTAGTTGCGACAAAGTAGTGAATGAATAATTCATGGGGTATCGACATTAGCTGGCCGGTGTCCACCCACGTGGGTCACGTGAATTACACCTTCATAGAAATGGTCCCCCGTGGCGCAAGTTGTAAGAGATACACGAATATCAAATGTATTCGATGTCGGATACTACATTATTGATTGCTTGTGGAAGAGCTTTAATAGGAACACACAGTATTAGATAGAGGAATTGCGAGGCTGCGAGTGTGATGGGCTCATGACACATTAAGTGAACGTTGTGGAAACTTACATTCGTAAGGTAAGGGTTAGTTTCTTTTAGATAAGGGTTGGTTAGTTTCCGAGCTAAGTTGGGTACAGCGGACATAGGTATCTATCAAGTTTCCTTATACATTACGGCACCCTAAAAAGGGAAACAACTGGATTGGATTGTAAGTCGGAAAATTAAATCGTTTGACTTTCCAGCTATAGTAAATGAGGGCTGTGAGTGTAAGCGTATTTAAAAAAACAAAAAATAAAAATAAAACACACTATTGCTACAGTCTACAGACTGTATAGCCATATTCTCAAGATGAAACAACTGAACAATTGAGATTTCTGATCTATGATGTTGTGCTTTTTTGTTTATTTATTTTACATATCATAAGCAAGTTTGATGCGAATATTGATTACATTTTTATGGATTTTTCGTGTTCATCTTGCTCACTTTGGTCTTATCTATCATTAAAGGTGATTAAATCGCTCCAGCAGATTTTCACGCTGGTCGTTCGTTACCCAAAGCACTCCACTCTGAGAAGGCAGCAACCGTTTGGGGTGTTTAATATGGAATATGACATTTAATGCGTCTAAAATGTTGATGTCAGAACAAATACTGAATAGTTGGTTCCTCCTATGCAACGGAGAGTAATATGTAGTAATTCCTGGAATCTCCCTTTCTGCTTTAGAGAAGACTGAAAACGAATAGGACTTCAGATTTTATTGTATGTATCTTCACGCAGATTTTATTGCCCGTGTCAATCAATCAAGCGGTTGTATATTCTTGGAGATTAATTTCGCAAAAAACATCTTTGGCTAAATTGTTGGAATGTACTTACATAGGAGGAACTTGATTCAACAACGTAGGTAACGTTGTTGAATCAAGAGTTCCATAATGATAAAGAGCTGGTATCTCCACAATTGTCTATCTAACGAACCCATTCATTATATCGATTTCAAAAATAACAAATACACATTGTTTTGTATCTAAATGCAAACCTATGATGTTGAGAGTAAAGCAGAAAGCAAGTTTGAAAATCATATAACTATCTATTCAAATATTTACAGGTTCGGCCGAAAATAATGGTTATTTAAGAAATAAAATAAATAAAATACGCTTACACTCACAGCCCCTCAGTAGGAATAAACCTGTGTTGTGGGTGCCGTTGTACACATACAACACATACACAAACACCCAAATGTCTAAAAGACACATCAAATGAAATCTCTACAAATTTCATTTGCGCATGTTATTGCACAAAATATAATAAAATATGTCTTTTTTTAAATTTTGTTTTTCGCGGAGTTCTTATACTTGCTATCTAGTCCAGTAGCTTGGCAGCTTCAGTCGATTTCCGCTCCGCCTCTCACCTTGCGTGGGCGTAGCACGTGGCGCTTCCATTCATGCCTTGTCAATGAATCCCATACTACATCCCATTAAGTAAACCATCGTCATATGTGGAGGCGTTGATAGCTTTAAAGTATTTTAATTGCTTATGGTCAGGTTTGTTTACTTACGAGTTTTCATTGATTAATCCAATCGTGGTCAATTATTGGGATACGAGTTTGTGATTAATAGATCGAATCGAAATTTGCTGGCCGTGACTGAGAGCTTTGTACACGTGATACCTAGTTAATGTGATTTAGTACTTCAGGTTCGGTTGAACCAAAATGTTTGTTAAAGTTATGGTTTCTGTCAAATTCGACAATAACAGTTACATTTACTTTAGCAGTGACTGCGAAATTCGGTGCCCCACCGTATTTTTTGGCATACCTAGTTAAAGTTATCAGAGTAGACAGATTCCTTTATCTCCTGACAGATAATTTTTTAACTTTAATATTAATCAGCGCAGCTCGGCCAGTTACGGTTATCAGTTAAAGTTATAAAATAAATAAAAAAATACGCTTACACTCACAGCCCACACTAGGTAATACCTATAGGGTATATACCTACCTAGGTATATAACTAGTAGGTATAGGTGACCTGGGTTATGGGTGCCATTGTACACACACAACACATAGACATACACCCAGACACCCTAAACAAATGTGTAGGCGACCTACACATTTGTTTCCATCACTATGTTTTTATGGCGTAATTTAACACTTTTCAATGGTAATACTGTTTGTTTTACCTAACCAATTTATTAAAGTTAAAGTAAGATAATGGAACCTAGCATTAAACTCCAACATTGGCACTCTAGCATCAGAAAACATACCTACATAACCTACAGCATAGTTATTTACGTATTTCTATTTATCATATTTGGTCATAAGCAAAGCTTGAATTTGAGTCACAATGTTAGAACGATATCAGTAATATTGTGTACAACAAAATGTAGGTACATAACACTTAAATCTATTATCATCGTATCGAGATCATAAATTATTTGAACTGCATCGCATGCCGTGCTGAAATGATTAATAGCCTCTCAATTCTCAATATAAAATGAATTAGTGACTAACTACGAATGTGGGCGTATCTACTCGATGGTGGACGGACAAACTCATGCTTTAATGTGAGTTTAACAGTAGGTATCTTCTATGACCGATGTCGCCATATGGAAAGCTTATTCCGTAGGTATATGTCTTTATTTTTATGTCATGATGTGGCCATAGATTAAGGATGTAACAAACAAGTGCAAGCTTCTAGGTCTAGGACTTCTTAGGAGTCATACTCCAGCGTAACATTAATAATTTATTTCCTTCTCTTCACGTTACTTTTAAACGAATATTATGACAACCTTTCCCTTTGCTCGCTTAGAACAGAATGTCCGCTATTTTTTTTTTTTTTTTGGTCGGGCTTTATGTAGGCTGCCTGTCTCGAGACGGCACTAGTCTACTTCACCGGGCAATCGGCGAGCGCAGAAGGCGCTGCAGCCTAAAACATGCCCGCTAATGAGGGCTGTCGCCCTTAATTAGACTCCTTCCACTACAAGCTCGTAAAGTATTAATCAACTGATAAGCTCATTGGTAAATTATGTACCATAAACAAGTGTTTTAACAATAACTGCCCCAATAAAAAGGGGTCTATACGGGTGTGATCTTACACAAGCATACAGTACACATTGATGGTAAGTAACACATCTACATCAAAGCAGTGATTTCAACATTGATGCATTGCCACTCCTGAGGCTGTGTTGTGGCAATGCATCCATGGAAATTATAGAGCCGTACCTATGATGTACCTAAACCCTATAATGTATTACCAGCTGACCGGGGCAAGATAGCGTTCAGCACTACAATTTGTGGACGGAGGTAAATTGTAGGTATGCATTTAAGCATACACACATACACCAGGATTCGCCTGGTTCTTTTTGTCTAGTAGCGAGTTTGCCACCACAGTGGTAGTTTGAACCTACTGGTGGTTGAGTTCCATTGTAGGGACTCGAGGGCGTAGGCACCACCGTAATACCTAACCTATCTGCCACCAAAGTAATAGTGGTAGTGGTAATGTTCAGCATTATGATGTTCCGGTAAGATGGTTAGGTATAACATATACTATCACAGAGACATAACAACTAAGGTCTTGGGGGTGGTAACGCATCTGCATTTCGATCTCTGTTTTTTGTGTAGATGTCTATAGGTTCCAGTCACCACTTAACATCAATGTGAACTGCATGCTTGTTTGCCTTCTGTACACCAAAAACAAGACTACTGAAAATTACGCTACATCCATATTCCGTACAAAATATTTTCAACAATTTACACATGTATGATTTTGGGAGTTTTAAATTGTAAACAAACATTCAATTAAGTTAACTAAATATCAAATGGTAGGAATTTTCCAAAGTTTATGTTTTCCTTTACAACCCGAACCTGTGACTTATTCAATATTTGGACCAACACCTGTGAAATAAACTCGGGTCCGAGTAATCCCAGAGCGCAGCTTAACCTACATTCGTTATGACAAAACTCGAAATTTCACAGTAAGTGACACAGTTTCTTCATTAATGTCGCGATTCGAGGGTTCTGTATAGGGATGCTAACGATGCATCGATGATTCTGAAATATCGATATTTTGATTGATGAATACCGGAGTTACTTTTTTGAAAACCGTCGAGGTAACGATGTTTATAATTTTTTTTTTTTTTGTAATGTTATATTATGATTATATAATCTTTCTAAAATAGAACTTGCACTTATACGAGTAGGTATCTACTCACCGTCGCCTACACAGTAAGATGACTGGGCATGATCCATATCTATACCACAATATACCTACGCGTTCACTTCAGAATAATTAACTTAAACTGCTTTGTTTGTCACGAGTAAAACATGTCAATAAAGTATTTTTTTATGATTTTGATATCTCGTCTCCAAAATAACTCGATTTAAAATTAAAAACAGTAATTACTTCTTTACTTATAGAGAGTGGCGTAGCTAATATTGGTGGCACCCGAGGCGGATGAGTAAAAAAAAAGGAAATACTCCTTCAAGGAAATACATTCTTTTGTATCTTATTTCTCCATTCTCCACCGGTGTGCCGTATTTATGCAAATTATCTGTCTCTGGCGGCCCCTCATCCCCCATTACGTGACACCCTAATATTATAAATGCGAAATTGACATTTGTGTTGAGCTTTCATGCCTAAACCGCTCAAATATCACCCCCAAACTAGTGGCATCCGGTGCGGGCCGCCCCCGCCGCCCCGCTATAGCTTATAGATTAATATTATTATTCTTTACTTATAGAAAGATGTATAATGTAATCTATGGTATTTATGATAACAGTGGAAAATTCAAGAAATTTTACTGATTACGGCACCTTAATTCATAAAAATTGCAAAAGAAAGATATTCCAAAAATACATCGTAAAGACAAGTTTAGATACTTGTCTTTACGACTTGTCTTGTCACATCAAAATGTTATTTATTACCGTACCATCGATCTATCGATACACATCGCAGATTTTCTTTTAAATGTTTTCATCCCTAGTTATGTAACGAGTTCGCCCGCGGCCCGGCCCTTCAAGCCCATTGTTAGTTCGCTGCTTTAATAATTACTCACCAATTCAGAAAATGCAATTTCATTTGTATGTGCGTTACACATTTAATTGTGACTATTAAATTTAACAGAACTATTGTTTTAATACATTTTCAGTATATTCGTTCGTTGAAACAAACATACATTTACGGACTAGCTTAACCCCGCAGCATTATCTGCGTCGCCATCTAATGGTCGCTGTCTTCGGTGTCTGCCCCTAGAGATTTCATTACAAGTACGAATATAATAATATAGAAATGTATGTAACTCTCATACAATCATCGCTGCCATGTTATCATATACGCAAACAATAGTTAAATGCAGTCACAAAAAATTTTAGAAATTAAAGAAAAAAGCTTTATTACGGCTAAGGTGGAACTTGGGTCGCATAGTGGTGAAGAGGCTGGACTGGTTATCCTGAGGTTGCAAGTTTGATTCCTGCCCGAAGTCAAATTTTTCTTTCCCTTTTATCTTTAATTTCTAAAGTTTCACTCGCTTGTGTTATTGCGAAAAATAAAAATATTACGCAACTTCACGCCTGTAATCCCCGAAGGGGTAAGCAGAGGTAAATGCATGCTTTCAAGCATACTTGCAAACACCCACGATTCGCCGGTTACGTTTTTGGCCCATGTAACAGGTGGCCTGTTGACATCTTCGGGCACATTACCAAACTTTGAGGTACTGGGAAATTTCCAGAAAATGGTAAAATCCCAATAGAACCAGAGATAAAGGACTTTACACCATTCTCTCTGATAACCCCCTACCCGGGAATCAAACCCAGGACCTCAGCCTAGTACCACTAGGCTACCGAGGCAGTTTTTAAAAATATTACAACAACAAATTTTGCTCGCAGGTTCAATCCCTGCCCAAAGTAATTTTTTCCTTTTATTTTTGAAATTCGCTTTCCATTTTAGAGGTTTTTACTTTTTGAAGAACTAGCATTGGACTGTTAAGCATATATTATTTTGTCCTATGTTGTAGTCTTTGTCTGGTACACAGTAAGTTCTAATTCCGCCTCGCCTTCCGCCTGATAAAAATAGTAACACTCCAATAGTGTCCATTTAAAGATATAATTAGTATTTATTGTTACCGCTTGAACAGATACAGAGGGCGACATGAATTGGTTATAATAATCCATTAGATAATTCTTCTTTTTATGTTGATTTATACGTTAAAGTTTATAGCTTAGTTCTTTATGCAACAGTCATGATCCTATACAAAGATTTTGGCCGGATCTTTTGGGGGATTTGGGAAGGTTTACTTCGATGTATTTTATTTATTTATAAAGGTACTTTATTGAACACCAATACATTAAAGAGACAAAAAACAAGAAATAGACGATACAAAAGACGGTCTTATCATAAAATTGCAATCTCTTCCAGACCACCTTTGGGTTTAGGAAACTGCGTAAATTGAAATATTATGGGTGTACTTACTAATCCAAGTGAATGTAAAATTATTGCTTACAAAAAAAATTGTCAATTATTATTCACTTAATTTTTTTTTTGTAATTTGACAAAACCTATCAACAAGAAAATTTTACTTATTATTTCCAACTTATTATCTTTGAACATCGATAGCAATATTCGAAATTGATACAAAAAATATCGAATTTCCTGAAAATCAATGTACCGTTTGCAACCCTAGTAGTGACTCGAGCCCTGCCTTTTCCTCTACTGCAATAAATATTGGAAAACGTAGTTAACATCGACTGCAATCAACTCGACGTCGTGCTCAGAATGTGGGTTCAAACTTTTAGTATAGGTATTCTAGATAAGGGATAATAATATAGAATTTACTAAACGAATCTTTGTAAAACCAAATAAGTACTTATTAATGTAAAACAATGCTATCTTCCTTACATACTTATAAAAAAAACCTCAGGTATTGAACTGACTCTTCTGTTTTATATAGACGTCAAAAGGACAAAAAGTAGCATTTGATCCCTCCAGAGCCGGATTTTGGACTTCGGTGGCCCCTAGGCAGACCATGTGGTAGAGGCCCGCAAATCTATTGTGGTTAATGTTGAAAGTTTCTAATAAGATCAAGTTAAAGAAAAAAACAACTGAATGTTGGCTAACATAAAATTTATTTAAAATTAAAAAAAACGATTCGATAAACGTCTAACAATTTTTAAAAAAAAGTCTTTATCGATTTAATTTGTTTTTTTTTGTGGTGTGGTGGCGGCTCCCTCGTGCTGGAGGCTCATAGGCAACTGCCTATGTTGCCTATGCTTAAATTCGGCACTGGATCCCTATATCCTATCAATGCAATATTTACCTTCCATCAATGTAGCTCGTTTGCTACGTTCATGACTTAAACACACACGTAAAAGCATTCACTGGAAACTGTCTTTGTTTATCGAACAGGTTTTAACCGGTTTTATCAAAAAAATATTTCACTGATGCATCTGATGAATCATACAAAAGTACAGTAAAGATACCTTTCCATCATTCAACTTTGTTGCAAGTTAATTAATTGTAAACTTGCGACACATTGTTTCGTCATTAGTATATTTCAACTACCTACGCTTTTACAATATGTTAATTTTGATTTCAATGATTAGAACTGAACATTTTGTTAAACGTATGCGGTAAATGTTTAATAATTACATTTCATTATTGTTCTTAGTTACTTTTTCTTAATATGAGCTTCTTATTCATTATTCCTCTTGGCTTCGTCGAGAAATGCAACAAAAACTAGGCCTTGGGTACAAGGTTCGAAAACTAGAACTTAAGTTGCACTATTAAACTTTGTATTTCACGTACGGATCTTTTAATCAGAAAATGGTTTTATCAAACCCGCAATAGAAGGCTTGTCCAACGATATCCCCACGATGAGATGGGAGCGAAAAAAAATCCCCGCTGCAAGTGGAGGGTAGGTAGGTACTCCAAAAAATATTTTTCCAATATTTTGTTGCAGAACTGTTAACTGTTGCAAATTGTGGAACGAACTTCTCTCTGAAATGTTCCCCCGGCGCTACAATAAAGGGTTCTTCAAAACTGGCGTCAAAAGAGTCCTTCAGGCAGAGCATTGGCAACTCCCCTGGTGTTGCAAATGTTCATAGGCGACGGTAACCACTTTCCATCAGGTGGCCCGTCTGCTTGTCCGTCAATCCTTTGACATAAAAAAGCAACTGTTTCGTCGTAATTTATGTGTATATTCATGCCAAAATACAGCTTTCTAGTATAAAGGGTGAGATTCACAGACCGCACTACCGCACTAGAACTTAACTTTCAGAAAAATACGCTTAGATCTGTCAAAACTCATAGGTACTTTACTGACAGTTCTAACTTCTTAACAAAAACCTATATATATACCTATTTTTTCAAAATTGAGGTATTGTTGTTCGCTTTGATTTTTACTTAAAGTACTGCTTGTCACGCTGCCCTAAATGAATAAATACATTTTTATTCTGATTCTGATTCATACTTTGCTGAAAGTAAAGTCCGAGCATAGCTGCGGACAGACGGACGGACGGACATGGCCTAATGGGCCGAATATCGAATAGATGCCGAATATTCGTAGCATCTCTGATCTCTTGTGTAATAATATAGTGTACTTATATGTTAGACACGTCAGTATAGTATATTCATATAAGTATGTTCATGTTGTGTGTGTATCGTAGCTAAATAAGATTGTTGAGTTGCAGCCACGTTGCAGCAACCCATTTGAGGGGTCGCTTGGTTAGAAAATGACAGCATTTCGATAACGACGCCCGACAGCCAGGCAAAGATTAGATACGTGCATTGAATATTATTAAGTAGGTACCGACAGTATTCTTATTTCAAACTAGCTGTGCCCGCGACTTCGTCCACGTGAGAATTTATGATTGTTCAGTATCTATCCAGACGAAGCCGTGGGCGCAGCTAGTATAAAAGTAGTCTTAGTTACTCCTTATTACATAAGCTATCTGCCAGTAAAAGTCCTGTCAAAATCGGTACAGCCGTTCCCGAGATTAGCGGGAACAAACAGACAGACAGTCAGACAAAAATTGTAAAAATGTTGTTTTGGTATATGTATGTAGCGTGTATGTATACATACATATGCATTTAGTAAAAAGCGGTTATTTTTATATTACAAACAGACACTCCAATTTTATTTATTTGTAGGTATAGATGTATAGATTTGTAACTTTTGAAACATGGTAAATAAAACTTGACGTCCTTATCATGCACTTCGAAAGTGCAAGACATAGAATTCTCTGACATAGATAAAGCATTAATTTGGAATATTATGAAAAATATCTTTTTTTTGAGGGGTAGGTATAATTGAAGACGAAGTTATCGACAATAAAACTCTATACCGAGACACCTTCCCAAAAACCAGAGGTCAAAATGCAGATGCGTTACCACCCCTGAGACAAAATTCCATACAAACGCTTAATTTGGTCTCTATTTCACAGACATCAATCGGTGGCGTGTATTTACACGTGTGCGTAGCACGTAGAGAATACCAAACGTCGCCCATAAGAGGCGAGGAGGTCGGGTGAGGCGGGAAAATCGGGCGGGACGTCGAAGTGTCCATTCTATACGTAGTATTATTGCATATTCTCTGCCTTAGGTGTCCTGTCTCTGTGATAGTTATTACGGGGCCATACATGAGGTCCCATCTAACCGGAACACGATAGTGCTGAACACTGTCATTTCGCGGCAGATAGGTTAGGTAATGCGGTGGTGCCTATGTTTTCGAGCCTCCCTACACTGGAACACTACCACCAGTATGAAAAGTAGTGTAGTCTTCCTATACGAATACGAAAATCTACAACTTCCATACGAACCTTTTTATTGTGAAATTTATACCAATTAATTTCGTAGTTAACGAGATAAACGCAAAATACCAGTTGCACCCTTTGTAGTAGAACGATGAGACCTATATTTTTATTATTCAATATGTTGTTAATAATTTACTGGTGGTAGAGCTCCAGTGACGGAGGTCGCGGGCGTAGGCGCCACCGCAGTACCTAATCTATTTGCTGCTAAATGGTAGTGTTCAGCACTATCGTGTTCCGGTCAGGTGATAATATACGGCCCTGTAATTTTCGGCACATAGGCATAACACCTTAGCCCTCAGGAGTGGCAACGCATCTACATTAAAATATCTGGTTTCTTGTAGATGTTTATAGGCTACAGTATTACTTACCATCAATGTGTACTGTATGGTTTTTTACCACTTTATGACATAAAAAAACCATCAGTATGAACTGCCTGTATCAAAACTGCATTGTCATCCAGTGGTTTTGTGTTCAAGCTCAATCTCTATCACCAACATGTCGAATCACACATGTGTGAAGGATAGTGTGAAACCCACTTTATGGCTGGCGTAGCTATACAATCCAATTACCAGCTGTCAATGTTGATTATTCGATTTCTAAGAAATCGTTCCAATTGCAGTTAGGTTATCTAATTTATCAATTTGTGGAAGGCGTTAATTTAATATGTTTGACAATTCTAATTACAATTTACAGATATTATTTACTTGTCCCAAAGACAAGCTTCCAATCATGATTGCTGTTTTGTAGACTTTTACTAGAAAAAGTATTCTAATCCAAGTGGAAATTTCATGTAAAAACTGGCTACTACCACTCGTAGTCATAGCGTAACTGCTAACTTGATCCTAATCCTCCAAGAACAAGTTAGGTTTTTAAAATGTAAAAACAACGATATCATATACTTTAATAAGTACGTAGGTAATTAGCTATAATTGTTTTTTTTTTTAAATAAATGTTTAAAAATACATATTTTTATAGTTTATTTGAAATATGTTGTAACACCCAGAGATATCCTATATACAATCTATTCTCATACCGCTAAATTTATACAAAAATAAATCTAAAAAATCTGTAGATTCGTTTCGAAGCAGCGACCACAAATACTCTGATACGAGTTATTTATCTAAGTGTATCATATTATCATATCATATCATCATAATGTCTCTTTCAATGTTATAAGTGCATTATGCGTCTCACAAAGTGCTCTTCCCAGGATAGATAAAAGTTTTGGGACCGCTGCATCGAGTGAGCTTTTAATAATCCAAGTCCCTTAAAACTTTTGGCTTTTCGTGTTAGTACTTAACCCTTGACTTACGATGAATTGTGGACTTGGGCGGACTGCGAAGAAAATTTACGTTTTCTGGAGATTAAAATTATAGCCTTGTTTTTTTAACTTCAAAAAGAAGGTTTTCAGTTCAGTTGATACGTTTTTAGGGTTCCGTACCTTAAAAGGAAAAAAGGAACCCTTATAGGATCACTCGTGCGTCTGTCTGTCTGTCTGTCCGTCTGTCACAGCCAATTTGCTCCGAGACTACTCGACCGATTGAGTTGAAATTTGATGAATATATTTAAATTGGTGACCCAAAGATGAACACGTCAAGTAAAATAATAAATTTTAAACAAGGGGGCCACTTTCGGGGGGTAAATCAGAAAATTTTAAAAAAATAATCGTAAACTGTGTTGTGTGACATATCAAACGAAAGAGGTTGTTGTCAGCATCTCAGGTATATTTTTTTATAATTTTTGCATAAACAAATTTGAAGTTATTTAAGAAAAACGACAAAAATTGACCATTCCCTCCCCCTATCTCCGAAACTACTGAACTTAAAATTTTGAAAAAAATGTGGAAAATAGTTCTTTGCCTATAGATTACTGGAAAACCTATAAGAAGTTTGAGTATTCAAACTAATTCGAAAATTCTTAATAATATAACCCCCCCTGCCGGTACCACCGTAACCGCTATGCCCCTGCATTTTAAATCTGTAATATTTTCGAAAATATTTATTTAAATTACGGAACCCTCACCACGCGAGTCGAACTCGCACTTGTCCGGTTTTTTTTATGTTTGTACACCGTGTCCGTGTTTTTTTTGTTCGATGTGAAATTGTAGTCACGTGGAAACTATTAAAAGTGAAAAAAAAAATTGCCGCACATTTACTACCTATTATGAGCAGTTTTGTTAACTTGATGAAATTATCACATCTACTTGGATGATGTAATTTTCATAAGTTAAAATAATCACTCACAAAAAGTTAATAATTGAAAAAAAACTTCTTACAAAAAAAATACCAGCTACAAAACCAAACAATCGCAACACTTACCTAAAAGTGAGAATGGTAAATGAATACAGCCTATATGGATAGACATCTACACAAAACCCGGAGGTCAACATACAGATGTGTTGTTACCCTAGAGGCCTAAGTTGTTTTGCCTCTCTGATAGTTATACCTAAGGGAGGCATACATTACCATCTAACACTAGCGCTGTACATTTAGTAGCAGGTAAATTAAGTAATGCGGTGATGCTACCCTTACCCTGATGCCCACATCCATGAGTTCCGACAATGGAACTTCAGCACTAGTAAGTCATAACACTTAGAACTAGTTATCATGGTGTTGTTAGATGTAGTTTTACAATTTACCTCGTCGCCCAATCGGAACGAGCAGTGGCAGTAGCAGTGGCTCCACCCACATCTTCAAAATTTGCTGCAATAATCCCATCAAATATATTATAAGCAGATATCAATGTAGGTAAACAGTTAAGTATTTTCAAATATCGTCGCTACCCGATATTACACTGTAAGTAGTACATAGCAAAGCTAAACGGATAAGACAAAGTTCCTCCGCACCGAGTGGCGCTGAATGGAATGCTGAACGTTCCTGGCGCAAGTAATCAACGTCAGTACCCACTTCATTGGCATCTGACACAGGCACGACTCGCGAAAATTAAAAACGCCCTGCATCAACCATTTGCATTACGGGTGGCTAAATTAAAATTTCAGAACTATTGTCTACGGACTGAACAATGACTTTTTGCTGGCGGCGTTTCATTTGATTACGCCAATTGGAAATAGGCAGTTTACATGGTTCCATTCATGCGTTTGTTCTGGAACATTATGAACGCTTGAATATTTCAATCGGTAAATATTTTGGAACACAATAGAATTTGTGTGTTGAACGTATATGAAACCAATGAAAATAATACAATAAAATATTTGGACGGTAGGCGGAAAGGTGAATATCGAGCTCGAGGGTTTTAACAAAGCCTTTACTATATTTACGTCTTTTAATATAACTATTAAATACGACTTTACGCCTGTTTTTGTCGAAAGGATAGGAAGAGGTGTTGAGTATTTATGGATTCATCTTGATTAGCCAGTTACCTGCGCTTGACATGCGGATTGGCGATTGTAGAGACAGTAATTCTATCGCGGGACGCTGCTGCCCATCCCACATTATTGTTTTTACATCAGCTTTAGTGGAATAGTTTAGATAATAGCACTAGCGGAAGAATTCTCTTTCACTAGTACGCGGTAGGTTTGTCATGTTCTAAGGCCACACTCCACATCTACTAACCGAAACATTTTTTGTTTGAAAATAAAAGAAATATTTTTGTTTGCAGGTTATTTTGGCAAATATTTGAACAAATACAATGGGTCATACATCCCACCGGGCTGGCGTGAGTGGGGCGGTCTCATCATGAACTCCAAGTACTACAACTACAGTGTGAACATGAATGGAAAGAGAATAAAACATGGCGATGATTATAGTAAGGTAAATTGAATGTACTATTTTACTTGTGGAAACCAATGAACTAAGTAAATGTTAAACTAAATAAAATAAAATTTGACCCACTTATTCATAAACGGATTTTAGCTAAAGTGTTGCTAATCTCTCTTTGATCTCTTTCTATCTTAAGGAATTGATAATGCGAGTGGCAAAGACAATGCATGTTGTAGCTAAAATGTGTCTGATGTACGTTTATGAATATGGAATTAGTCTTTTGGTGTACCTACTTAGAAAGAAAACTCAAAAAAGGTTTTGAGATTCAGTTCAAGTGTAAAGTTATTTTTGTGTGTATGGGTGACTTTTTTAAAATGTCATGATGTAGCAAACATCCATACAGAACATCAATTCACATTGATGGAAAACGAATACTGTTACCTATAAACGTCTGTATAAAATCCAAAATTTTAATGTATAAGCGTTGCCACTCCTCAGGACTGAGTTGTTGTGCCTCTTTGCCTAAACTTACAGTGACACGATAGCGCTACAGTATCATTTAGCGGCAAGAAGATTACCGGCAGAGGATATTACCTAATTAAGTACACTACTGATAACTTACTGCTTGAGGACTCACTCAACTCACTCCCTTACCTGACGTTGCGGTCGCTTTTCAACAAATAACCAGGGAATTTTATTCTGGGTTTTTTTTAAACGCTTACACTCACAGCCCACAGTAGGTATATAAACCTGTGTCGTGGGCTCTCGTAAGAGAGTAGTATGTTCTGCGGTCGTGGGTGCCGTTGTACACATACAACACGTACACAAACACCCAGACCCGAAACATATCTGTAGGCCATACAAATATTTGTCCCGGTGCGAGGATGGACCCCTTCGAATCAAAAGGTCATCTTACACTGCTGGACTAACCGGGTCATCGTTGGTTTGTATCCGCAAAAATAATTTTTAGAGAGTTGTGATTGTTTTCAAAGTGATTTAAGTAGAAACGAATCGCAACCACTTCAAACGGATAGCATACAAATACTGCGGATCTTGAAACATAAAAAATAAAGGTATCGTTAATCATTTTATCTGTTCTATTGTTCCAGGATTACTATCCAGATCTGATAGCCAACGACTCGATAGCGTTTCTGCGCGCCTCCAAGCGTCGTTTCTCCCGCAAGCCCGTTCTACTGGTCATGTCGTTCCCGGCGCCCCACGGCCCCGAGGACTCCGCCCCGCAGTACTCACATCTGTTCTTCAATGTCACTACGCATCAGTGAGTACCTGACTAATATTTCTGGCTAACAATTATAGGTATTTGGACTGGACAAAGTATGCAATCTTTTTCGAAGTAAATCATAAGATATGAATATAGATTAGAGATGTTCTCAAGAATGTGCAGTCTTCCCATTGTCCTGTTTTTACTAAAGTGCAGGACATTTCCCTTGGTAGCATGGTTCCAGTTTTCAGAAGTCAATTTACCACACTTTCCCATAGTAACATGGCAGATGACGTGGAAATGTCTCACATAAATATCTGTCAAATCAATTTAAAACAGAAACCGGCTGTTAACCCGGTGTCTTCTCTATAATATCAATCTTGTTGATCCTTACCGTGATTTTTTTAAAAGTGGGCTATTAGTATTGAGTCTGGCGACGACGGAACAGGCATAGTAATGAGATATTTTTCCTGTATATTAGTATAAGAAATTATAGTACTGTATCTCAGACTATTAGCAAAAGTAAAAAGGTAATCTGTTATATCAATACAAACTACTTCACCCAAGGATTATATTTTGTCCTTATATTTAAGTTGATGTCACGTACCAAAGTAAATGAAGCTCATAATTGAAGTACGCGTCCTCTAAAATCAACAAAACTCTAATTGCTGCGACATTTTTGCGAGAGCGGCCATCTTACATCTCTTTAAATATTTAAGGTGCTGGCCGTGTTTTAGGGTTCTTCAGCGTAAGTTAATCCTTTTTGACGCATTTCTGTCGTGTTTGTCTGCGCCGGAAGCAATTATCTAAATTATACTTTAACAGCGGGTGACTGAGAAGTTGCTAAGATTGTATTATAGGTACGAGTACCTACTAGAATACGCAATGTCTTCTTTTTTGTTATTTTCAACAAAATGCTTGCATTCCGACAAAATGCTAATATAAAACTCTTATTTTTACAAGTAACTGACAGACAACGCACAGCTGAAGCTGCTGAACGTAGAAAGCCGGAATTTTGCAAGTCAACAATATTTTAGATACATAATTGTTTTCGTTTATGTTCAAAATGTATTCATACAGTTTATTAAGTATATGAATAAGACATTTAAGTATCAAAAAATTTAATAAATACAATTAATTATGTAGGTACCTACCTATCTGCAATAGATAAATTTTCCAAATTCACGATATCAGGCATGCTATCACAATCTCGCACGGATATGCTCGCCACCTTGTTCTTTAATTTTAAAGAGTTGTATTGTCTTGCACGAAGGTCAAGATCTTAACCCTCCTAAAAGAAAAATTCCACCTCACCGACTGGACACCTTACAGTGCTCAACGGAGTAGTTTTCAAAAATTACTCCAAAACGACCTTTAGGATTGGCAGCGTGTTGGCAACTACCGTGGTGTTGCAAATGTTCATAGACGTCGGTGACCACTATCCACCAGGTGGCCTGTCTACTTGTTTGTCAAAAAACGACAAGATTTAAATTCTTACCTAGAACCCTTTTTGGAAAATGCTGTGGTACATTTCGTTGGTTGTTTCGCACCACGCAGCGAATTCACTAGGAATGACCTGATAAATATACAAGCATAGTTCCAGGGGTGCTACCGCATTTCTGTATTGCTGCTGACATTCTCATTGCTGTAAAATGTTCATGTAGATTTGTAGCTCCTTTAAAAGTAGTACTCGTATTGATAATCTGATTGATGTTCTCGTTTTCGTAGGAGTTAAACAAGCGATAATGGTAGATTATTTCGATTATTGTTATTTAGTTACAGTAAAAATCGACTATATAATTTGGCAGCAATGACAATGACGACAGCAATGTCGATAGGCGGTCGCACCCCAGATTTGCTTAAAAAACGGACGTCATCTCGGGCCCTATTGCTAATGTAATAAGCGAGCTGCAGTACAACATTTGCAATTTGCCCCGGAGGCCTAAATTAACAAAATTGTTTGTCGGCTTACCAACCACTTACATAATCTATAAGACTTGGAACACATTGTGTAAATAAATACTCCTATTTTAGGCGTAAACGTCCAAGTAAAACCGATTTGCATAAGTGCTCACAGAACCCTGTTGACCGAATGGAAGTTTGAAGGCCGACCTCGGTTTTTTCGCGACTCCGAATTTTCACTAGCTGCGTGCCTACTTACGTTGCCCTGAATTATTTTATTTTACCTCCGCTCATTGCAGCCCGGGGTACTGATTTATGTACATTTCATAAGAATGCTGAGTTCAGCCATTACGTAGGGTTGTCACAGGTGAATTTATATGTGTCAGATTATCTCAACAGGGTCGCGACGTTGTATAATGTCGCTGTCACTGTGAATAAATATTTTCTTTCCATATGTTACATTACTTACCTACATCTTTTTTTAAATGTACATTTGCATAAGTGAGTGTGTATTATATCTATGAGACTTTTTTTTAGAGAATTCCTTGCTAAGTAGTAAATATAATGTCAATGTAGGTGTCTGTCAGTACTTAAGTAATCGGCCAAGGTTAGTGTATGATTTTTGATGCACAACAATATGGATGATGGCTCCCTGATCCTTCAGTGTACGATTAATTAATCGTTCTTAGGATTGCAGCTATATTTATTACTTATATTGGTAGAATACACAATTCTTATATGTATTCTAAAGGTAACCTGCCATAGAGACTAGACTAGGCTATACTATGATCTCACAATTAATATATACCTATTTATGGTAGACTATTTTTTATAGGTAGGTCGCGTGGTTGTTTTTTTATATAGAGAAAGAGGCGAACCTACCGTTTAATGGTGAATGAATACTGTGCATAAAACATGAGGTTTCAAGGTCAGATGCGTTGTCAGGTTGTCACACACCTGAGTCCTAAGCTATTGTGTTCTGTGTCGGAAGTTTTGGTGCCGTACATGTAACTGGAACACGGTAACACTACCATTTAACAGTAAGTAGATAGGTCGTGCGATAACGTTTATGCTCTCACCAGTAGATTATGAAAAAAAAAAAAGAAAAGAAGAACGCTAGCTAAACACCACAATAATGATCTATAAGTAATTGGTACTTGAATTGATTACTGTGTAAAATCACAAGTAAAGCGATTCGAGGTCGGTGAATTTAGCAATAAGATTAATTGCAAAGGGTCAAAGCACCTTTCTCCGCGCAGGACATATCTCCAGTAACTATACCTACGTAACTGAATCCAGAAACCTGTCTGGAAGTTTTCTCAGGCCATGAACAAACTCTTGTTGCGGCATCAAGCGGCATGCAAACTGGCAATATATTCTTTTTATTGACTTTTTTTTCACAAAACTAGTAAATTTGCGCGCAGTCCATGTTCATTGTAAATTGATACTGCATAAAAGTTTCAACATTTTTTTACTGACCATAGAGTTCGAGGGTCGAAGCTCGAGGGCGAAGCACCGCGAATTTAATACTACGATATCCCGTTCACGAGTATGATGCATGTGGCAGCTTTTGCTCTCATCAACCATTTGAAAGCAACCCGTCACACGACTACGCCGCCACCGATATATACCACTACACTAGCAGTAGGTAATCTGCGAGGCAGTTAACAATTTTAGATATTATAATACTCGTATTAAACCAATAGTTAAATGTACGCACGATTACTCCTTTGCGGTGCCATTAATCATTGACCTCCAAGTTGGCAACAAGCCCTTTGCCCTGTTTGATTGGTTTTGACATAAGTGACCTTGCAACAATTAATTTTTAATCGAGACTATTTAGAGCACTCAGTAATTTTAGTCGTGATCAATGTTGATTGGGAAACATTATGGTTGTTGTTAGAAGCGCGCATGGCCCAGCGGCTGGTGTAGATCGTAAGCGATCTGCTCGGTTAAGCACTACGGGCGCGGTCGGGTAGTGTGATGGGTGACCGCTAGTGGCAAATTAAATGCGCGTTTCCGTGCTTCGGAGGGCACGTTAAGCCGTCGGTCCCGGTTGCTATCGATGGATAGCAGTCGTTAAACCTTGTCGGAGGCCTAATGGGCGGTTTGAAAACATCCGACAGTGGGTTGGCCACTAACCCACCCACCTCCACCAATCCGCATTGGAGCAGCGTGGTGGAGTAAGCTCCAGGCCTCCCCCCAAAAAGGGGAGAGACTCGTGCCCAGCAGTGGGACGTATAATGGGTTGCCATTATTATTATGTCTCTCGTCAGCACGGGGTCCAATTTGAACCCCGGACCTTTGTCAGGCTTGCGCGGGGACATGGGGGGTCCAACACGTAGAGGCCCTTTCGAGAATTTTGATCTACTTTGTAATGGGTTATATTCGGCGGGATCTCTCTCTGACTGCATCAATAGTTAATACAGGCACAGACAGACCCCGCAGAATATAATGGGACTATTGTAATGATAAGTGATTCGCCAAACTTTGGGCTATGTGGGTGAACTGGGGGGGCTAGCTGGCTGGGCCTATGGAGTGAGATCCGGCACCTGCCTATATTCAACATCTCACATTATCGAATCCTACTTTAGGCAGGTGGTGACTCGCCTCTCCTTGGTGGGCCCCCCAAACAGCCAACCCGATGGTCGACGGGGGGCAACACTGTTGAGAGAGGCTGGGGGTGTCGAGAGGTGTGGCCCCGGTTTCACCATCACGAGCGAGTAATCTCGAGCTCGGAGCGGGCTTCCCCGCTATTATGCCTTTAGACACTTCCACCCCCGAGTGTATGACTCTTACAGAAATTTAGACAACAGCCTATTATCCAAATTTCTGCAAATGCCATACCTCTAGCGCCCCACTCTGACCAGCCAATGAAGGCAAGCCAGAGGTGAGAGACCTGATGCTCTGTCCGGCCGTACCTCTGTGTGGCGGACGAGGCGGAGCCCAGTTCTTTCGGAGGAACTCGAGATGATGGTAGGGGGTGGTGTCGCTACTCACCAACAGCTCGCCACAAGCTGCTCTGCCCCCTGATAATAACAACAACCATAATAATAATAATAATAATTATTATTATTATTATGGTTGTTGTTAGCGGTTGTACCTAGCTTAATTAAATAAATATTCATAACCTCACACTTCACACTTTTCCCTGAAGGAACCTAAGTAGAGATTAAGGCTGCCAACATGCATTTATGTAAATTATTATGTAGGCAATATATAAATATCAATATTTTGTTTGTTTGTAGGTATTTAATAAATTGCCTCGCGACTGAACCGATGAAGTAGATCGTTAAAAACGAGATACGACGGTTAGAGTGGTTAGAGCCTGACAAAGTCTACCTAATATACAAGCGGAGGGAATAATGCGTCATATTGCATATTGGTTACTTTTTCATCCAAAAGTATTACCTAATATTACTTATAGAATAATAAATACAACGACTAAGAATTTCTTATCTCAGGGCAGAGTTGCGAGCTAAGTCGAAGCGAATAATACCTTAAAGAATCATGGCAACTTTCATACATTGATTTTTTACAGAAAAAAAAAATGTTTTAAGTGCTTTATCAACATTTCCTAGTATTTAAAATATTTTTTTCTCATCGGAATAAAAATGGTCTTTCCTACCAATAATAGAAGCCCTCCATGCTAAAATTAATGGCTCCTACTGAATAGATTTGAACATTTTATTCTGGAGGGGTACCTAAACTTAATTTAAATACCAGGAAATGTTTTTTATGCTCCCTAGATAATGTTACAAAGCTGTTTTACAATGGTCTTTCCTACCAATAATAGAAGCCCTCCATGCTAAAATTAATGGCTCCTACTGAATAGATTTTAACTTTTTATTCTGGAGGGGTACCTAAACATAATTTAAATACCAGGAAATGTTTTTTATGCTCCCTAGATAATTTTACAAAGCTGTTTTACCTTATCTTATTATTTTTTTCTAAACAAATCTTGCCATGATCCTTTAATCTTGGTACCTTCGAATAGCTGTGCCCTGGTTGACTCTGCCATGTCCCCAGATTTTGAAAATATAATTCGCTTTACATTTGAGCACCTGACTTTTAATAAACCATCTTCATTACGATCCCTCTACATGAGGGTGCGCTTATCTCGGGACTACGGATTTAATATTCTGTATATAATTCACAAACAGTAGTCACTGTGAATATTATACGATGCAGATGGTTTCGACAGCTATTGTCGCAGCTGCGCATAGTTAATACTTGCATTCTGACTGTCTGAAGATGCCTCGACGCCATATTTTAGGTTCGTGACTTCAATAAAGGCAAGGGCTTAGACAGTATAAACTTAGACGTGAATATAAACTTACAAGTTGCTGTAGACTTTAGTAGTGCTTTGAAAGGATACTTTTGTAAGTTGAAAAGTCAGTAAAGTATCGAAGATATGGTGGTTGAGCTTCAGTGTTGAAGTACGAGGACGTATGCACGCCTTTCATTATGTCCTTATGCATGCTTGTTTGCCACATTCGTGACATAAAAAATCTTTGACACATTATTTACCTAATTCTAAGGCGACACGAAGTTCGCCGGGTCAACTTATCTTCTTCTTCTTCTTATATATTATGTACATAAAAATGAATGTTTGTCTCTAGTTATTTCCTCTAAAGAATCGTTAACTACGTCATCATCAATATTTTTTTTATGTAATAAAAAGTGGCAAACAAGCATGCAGTTCACATTGATGTTAAGTGATGACTGCAGCCTATAGACACCCACACAATGACCAGAGGTCAAAATGCATATGCGTTGCCACTCCTGAGGCCTAAGGTATTATGCCTCTGTGCTGGAAATTACAGGGCCGTAAATGTGATGATCTTAGCAAAGTTGTTGTGCATGAGCCAACGAAGGTTTCTGAGTTGGCAAATTCGACAGATGGCGCCACTGTCATTTTATAGTTGGTGGGGTAGCAACGCACGCAGGGTACAGCTTGTTTGATATATAAAATACTAGCTGTTGCCCGCGGCTCCGCCCGCGTGGATGTCGAAAATGCCTATGTTCTTTCTCAAAGTCAGATCTATCTCTGTACCAAATTTTCATTAAAATCGGTTCAGTCGTTTGGACGTGACAGACAGACAGACAGAGTTACTTTCGCATTTATAATATTAATAGGGAAGTAGGGATTGCTTACGTACAACGCTGGGTACAACTTACATCGCTGCGTTGTAAGTTGTACCGAAGCAATATTTTATATATCTAACTAGTTGTTGTAAAATACAAAATAATAATTGAAATTATGTTAAGTTGCTGCATATATTGCATTCGAGAGCAAAGCTACTTGAGAAAAGTGGAACGTGCACTAACTACTTCCGATTTCTTCTTCTTTTCTTTTGTGCCTGATCACTTAGCTTTTGACTCGTTGTTGCTGAAAAAGTGACATTACATTTCACTTTCTAAGTAGCTTTGTGGAAAAAAGAATAGGCAGCTCTTATATCTTTACGTCATTAGGCAATGACACAAATATATATAGAAATGTAACTCTCATGAGTACAATCCTCGTCCGATTTTGGCTCCATTTAAGCAAACAAAATAACTGCAATCGTACAAACACTCACACTTTCAACATAGACAATGCTGGTATTCGATTGGTCGCGACAAGGTCATGTCGCCAAGCGGCAAGGAAACGTCCAATATCCTGACGCCCTGCGGTGCCCCACCCACTGTGTATCTCTATACACATTGAAAGTGCGGCCCATTTGGAATACTGCTCTCATTTGTGGGCGGGAAGCCCCCAAATACCAGCTTGGTCCACTTGACTCCCTACAAAGACGCGCTGTTCGTATTGTTAACGATTTAGGACTTACAGACAGGCTCGAACATTTGAGCCTGCACAGAGACGGTGCGGTTTTCTCGTTTGTTTCTTCAAAGAACGTGTAAATTGTGGAACGAACTTCCCTCCGATGTGTTCTCTCGGTGCTACAATATGGGGTTCTTCAAAACTGGCGTCAAAAGAGTCCTTCAGGACTGGCAGCGCGTTGGCAACTCCCCTGGTGTTGCAAATGTTTATAGGCGACGGTGACCATTTTCCACCAGGTGGCCCGTCTGCTTGTCTGTCGACTTAATGACATAAAAAAAAAGTGGAACCATGTTTTTTTACGTAGTTACACTTCTTTACATAAGTAATTATACATTGCTAAAATTGGAATCTATTTTTTATTGTTACAATACCTATTACATTATACACGCCGAAACATTGCATAGTGAATAGTGTGATGTGTGAGTTAAGGATTATTTCCATGGGGTAAGTGTCGCAGATTACCGTAAATTAATATTTATTCAACATAAACATCGCAAATCGTACCCATAGCTTAGAAAGCCGTCGGCAACAAATCTGTACGTGCATCATACATTATGTATCGATGCTACGTGTTTTGTATTTCATAAATATTAAGGTGAATTACTACGGAACCCTAAAAACCTAACGAAACATCTATTGAACTACATTTAACCCTTAACTGGTATCGTAAATTTGACTAACGAAACTAGTATCGTGGGGGCCGCGCGGCCCCCTATTAAAATTAGATTCTAGGATACAAATGTCTACAAGTTTTTTCAAGAATTAATTTGTTAGGATAAATAACAAGCTTGTTTTATGAAATTAATAAGTTTTTATTCATATACTTTTTTTAACTTATTTACTACAAGAGATCACAAAATTTGGTCAATTTTTTGGTATTTTTTTCTTAGCACTATAAAAATAAAAAAAAAACTATTTTTTCGAAAGTCTTTACCTAACATATGTATGTTTCCTTATTTCTTATAAAATAAACTTTGAAAAAATAAACTCAAACATAAGTATTTCAACGTATTAGAAAAAAATTAACACAAAATTATAAACCTAAGTGTACTAAGCGGACTAATTTCAGTCGTACGTAGCTCCGCTCTGGTAAAAGCTTCAGCGCCGAACGTCCGGCACCCGCCGCGTGTCGCGACGTAATGAGATTACTCAAAATGGCAGCCGCGTACTATGCATAGTTTTTAAGAAATTCAAAAAAATATAACGTGTGGGGTCTGCGCGGCCCCCACGATACCGGTTAAGGGTTAAGGCTGTACGGGAATAGGTTTTTAGACATAATTTGCGTATAATCTATGGACATTAATTAAAACCAGCTTAATTTAAACTTCAGGGACAATGTTTGGTACCAAATTATCTTTGGTTGATCTAAAATTTCAGTTCAAACTTCAATACCGTGTCATACCAAAACATGTTAGTTTTGGTTTACACACGTACTAGATAAAATACCTATCTAAATAAGATTTTTATTAGTTGGATTGGTCTTAGATTATTTTGAAGGTTTGAGTTTAACCCCCGAACTCTGCAATGACTGCCTATTGCCACCGAAGAAGTTAAACCATGTTAAACTCTTACATTAAAAAATATTGCATAGATGGGTACTCGCTTATCTTATATTCAACTTTGAACTAGAAATATAAATCTATTTACGCTCACAATAAATCAGCTTCTAACAAAAACGTAACAAACTTAAAATATTATTATGATTTACCATCCCGTTGTCGGACATGGCGGATGTAAAACAAAAAGAGGTTTTACACGACTCAATTTATCGGGAACACGCGGGTAAAGGGCGTACCACCCGAGATCGCAAGACCGTCGCATAAATTATCAGTTGGACAGGTCGAGTTAATTGTCGGCGAATGAAAAGGGAAGTCCGTAAATAAACGTATTGATATCCCCTGTATGCCTGATAAACGGTAGTTGGTACACTGTTGATGATAAAAGCGAAGTAATTAAATGGTTTCCTAGCTACGAATAACAATGTATAGAAAAGTAATTCATACAATCATCGCTACGGTTTTGGTTCCATTTAGTTACGCAAATAAACGAACTGCAATCAGAACTGCATTCGCACTTTCAACATGGACAATGTTGGTGGTATTCGATTGGTCGCGACATGGTCTTTTCGTCGAGGGACAAGGAAACGTCCAATAGCCTGATGGGCTGCGGTGTGTCTCATTTTTGCCCCACCTATGGTGTGTCTCTTTACGTGGAACCATTATTCGCAGACGCCTATATCTTTCTTACAATCTCGAACTATTTCTATTACAAATTTCATTAAAATCGGTCCAGTTCGGTTTGATGTAAAAGCGGAACATATAGACAGACAAACATACACATTTTTGCACTTTAATATATGTAAGGACTACGGATGTGAGTCAAGAATTTCAAACTCATAAAGGAGAAACGTATAACTTAATAGGTAGGTAAGTATATTATACCTACGTAGTAGATGTTCTGCTGGTAATAGCTGACGAAGTTATTATAATAAAGCGGGAAGAATATTTATATCCAACGTAATATCTGACTCGTTCTTACGTAATTACGTATATATAGATAAAAAGATGATGTATGAACGACGACAGATTTATAAAATAACACGGGATAAGTAGGTATTTATCTCTGGTCATAATTCTTAGTATTATCTATTACCTATCGATTCCGTGGTATTAGGTAAATGAGTACTTTAAAATGTAATAAGTAAATAAACTTTTTTTTTGTTACAACGTTTGTGGTTACACTTTGAACGGCTTGTCCGTTTTCACGTTTTAAGGTTAGGTATAACCTTAACTAGCGGCCCGCACTGGCTTCACACGGGTGCATTTTAATATAGGAATCACACCACGGACACTCCGCCAAAATACCACACAAACGCTTAATTTGGTCTCTATTACATAGACATCAGTCAGTTACGTGTGTTTACACGTGCACCTATGTGCTTAGCACGTAGAAAATACCAACCGTCGCCCATTAGAGGGGAGGAGGTTGGGTGATGCGGGGAAATCGGGCGGGACGTCGAAGTGTCCATTCTATGCGTAGTATTATTACACATTCTCTGGTACCAACATACAACACAGTACAGTCGTCGGGACAATTAGAACACATACCTATATAAATGTCAACATAGCAGTCATAAGTCCGATGCAGTACATCGGATAATGCAGCTTGCAAACGAAAAGATTTTCAATAAATGTAACGTTAGGTATCTATAGCACCAAGTCCAACAATCGTTTACCATACGGCATGATCATTATGATAAAAGAGAATTAACATAAACGAAATCGATTATGCTAATTCCGATATCTTAACACATGATCGGCAACGAAGTCGATGTTTTTGCGTGGATTTATTCTATTTGGTCATTTAGTCGGAATGAGACATTCAGACCTCATACGAGGATCACGTTATGGATCCGATGAACTCGATTGCAATTTGTGTTTCTTAATGAAATTCCTGATGTACTTACAACGAGATTAAGAATATGTCATGTTTGTTTGTTTTTTTTAATTGGACTTCAATTCCTTATACACGTACAAGAGGTAGGCAGAAGAAGTGCTCTATCTATGTGATGAAGTGGTAAAAAAGCGTACAGTTAACATCGATGATATGTAGTACTGTAGGCTATAAGCATGTAGGTGCGTGAAACCATAGATTTTAATGAAGATGCGTTGCCACTTCTAATATCTAAAGTATTACGCCTCCGTGCCGGAAATCACAGGACCGTACATTACCCCCTGACCAGAACACGATAGTGCTGAACACTACCATTTAGGAAAAAGTAGATTAGGAAATGCGGTGGTGCCTTCGCCCTCGAGGTCGAGTGCGGAGGCATCAGCGCTGTGTTTCCAGGCAGGTTGTGTTCAGCCGTATCATGTTCCGGTAAGATGGTAATGTATGACCCCGTAAGAACCATCACAGAGACGTTAATAACAACTTACGTCGTAGGGTGGCAACGAATTTGCATTATTACCTCTGTTTTTTTGTGTTAATGTCTATACACTGCATCACTTAACATCCATGTGAGCTGCAAGCTTGTTTGCCATATTCGTTAATTTCAAAAAAATAATGGCATTGCTTCATGCAATGCCATTATTATTAAATTAGAAATGAATTCACTCGAGCATACAAGGATATGTTTTCATACGGCGTACTTATTTAGGTTTCTGAGGTTTTTGAAATGGCCTTTAGCAAAGTTTCAGTATTAAAATATATTAAATCAAGATTCTATATTGTAAACACCGTTTCCCCGTTCATTTAAAAAAGAATACAGCTGATATTTATTCAGCGGTACCTTTTCCAGCGTCTCGTCGGCGCCAATTGGGAGTCGAACTTGCGACCGAGACTTTTTTTAATATTCAACCATCGGCGTATTGTGTGGTCCGTAAATCAGCCCCGTGGCTACCATGTCAATATAAGGATTTTATAAAAGAAATGTTTTGCGGAAGTTAATTCAGATTGATGAATTTCGGAACAGACGTTTTTAAGTCTTGTTAGGTATTCTTCTCCGTAAGTACTTGATAATTCTGTAACTTATTGTAATATTATAAGAAGATGGCGTGCATTGCATATCTATATATAGATGCAATTAGGTAGAGCTCGCTTCACTACCTCACTACCTCAACATAATATGTTTATTCGAGCTCACGAAGTTCTTTAGACAACCAAAGTCCAACGGACTTCGTGTCGACGAGTCTTTGATAAAAAACTATATTTTTTGCTTTAAGTTCAACCAAACCAAAATATAAGTAAATATATAAAGTTAAAGTAGGTACTCTTCGTTTCCTTTGTACGATAGCATATCAACTATAGCAGATAAGTCATGGCTCCAGGCGTACCTTGGGATATATACTCGTAGATAAATCTGGCATACATTTGCATACACTCAATACTAAAACCCATCCAAGTATGCAATCCTGCGGCCGGATTTCACATAATCTTACATAGGTAATCATAAGCCTATCCAGTATCTCATTTATCTGTAGCAAAAAAAAACGACTTTTCGTTAAGTCGTTTTCTTTGGATATTGGCTTTCGTAGTTCATGGCCCGTACCTAATAACTATCACAGAAATTAAAGAAAAAACGGAAAGAAAAATGTGACTTCGGGCAGGAATCGAACCAGAAAATTTATCTTTCCATTTTTTCTTTAGTTTCTAAAGTTCACTCGCATGTGTTATTGCGAAAAATTAAATAGTACAACTATCACAGAGACAAAACAACTTAAGGTACTAAAGTCTCAGGCAACGCATCTGCATAGGCTGCAGTCATCACTTAACATCAATGTGAACTGCATGCTTGTTTGCCACCTTCATTATTAGAGTAAAACACAAATTAATGATTAATTAGTTAGTATAACACCAACTTGTGTATTCATTGCTTAATAAATAAAAAAGTTAAGGTTAAAAAAAACAGTGGTCCATCTCTCCTGGTTTTACCCTACTTAAAAAAAAATAGAGTTCAATATTTTATAGAAAATGTATGGGCTCCGTTATTTCAATTTACACGTAAAAAGGTTAACTGCCTCAAGTCTAGTGGCAGCAAGCCACTTCTACTACGTCCCAAGCGTAGCAGTTTTCGGTTCGATCCCCGGGTCGGTGGCTATCGGAGATAAAGGTGTATCTTACATACTTATATGCTTATATGTCAAATTAAATCGGCCGTTTTGACGTGTCCCAGTTCACCTGATGAAGTAAATAGCGATGTTCCCAATTTGGCATAGCCACGTTCAATTTTAAGCAGAAAGCAAACATTGCAAAACTATTCTAAGTATACTTAAGCGGTAGCGTTTCCTTGCAGTCATACTCATATCCACTACATAAGTAAATCATGGTCAAAGTTTCTCTATGACATGGCTCATAAACAACAAGTGAATAATGGTTTACATGCAAACTACATGCTTTCTCCTAAGAGAAATATCGACGTAAATTTTGTTAATGTTTCTTGTACGCATGTTTAACCCGTATTCAGGTTAACAATATTGCGGTGGACCGCTGCGGCTGCGGGCTGATTAGATTTATCGTGGGCTGCTTTGAATGGATGAGACAATTTCGTTCTTGAATTGCCAATTTGTTAAGGAATAAGGATGTTAAGTATAACCGGGAAACGCAATTTCTCAATATTTATAACAATCTGCTGTTGCTTTTCTAAATATCTACTTACATTGTTCGATTACCCACCTGAAAGTCATTAGTAAAACTGGTTAAATAATAATAAGTTCGATTAAATTTTGTGTTGTTATGAATGTTAATACCTACCTAAATTAACTTTTTTATACCATGAAGTTGCAAACAAGTTAACATAATATATGGCTTCGTATAACTTTCACAGAGACATAACAATTAAGGTCACAAAAGGTTTTGCACGCATGGGAACTTCATGCTTGTTTGTCACCTTAGTTGCAGATCAGTTTTCCAATTAACTTTTTTTTTTTTTTTTTTTTTTTTCTATCATATAGAAAGAACATGCACTTGGCAAATAATAACAGTGCATCTAAAAAACCACAGAGGTTTGTAACGATGCTACTTTAGTTCTACGTTGTTGTAACAAGTTACTTAAAAATAAATAAAAACTATTAGCCATAAGTATTTTCTTGGTAGTTGGGTTTTATTTTTTGTCATTATAGAAGATTAAGATTCGTAAAAATAGGTCAATTGACTAACAAGTTGGTAATATATAGATATAAACCAATAAAGTAGTTACAAATGAACTCTATTAACTAGATACTATCGAAAGTAATAAGCAGGTTTTCGTGTAACAAATCTATCCCCGAGACAGATTGGCGCGCAGATTATATTGTTATTATTTCATTGTTTTCAGTACACCAACGTACGATATGGCCCCAAATCCCGACAAGCAATGGATATTGCGGGTGACCGAGAAAATGAAGCCGATCCACCGCCAGTTCACAGATCTTCTGATGACAAAAAGGTTGCAGACTCTACAGAGCGTGGACATGGTATGTTCAAATATTACTTGAAAGAGACGAACTTTGAAATTTTTGTGGCTGAAATTGGAGCTAAGAAAGATATTTTTTACGTAGCTAAATTTTCATTAAAGTAATCCATTTATTGGTTAATCACTCGCCACATTTGGCGATAGACGTGGTACTGAGAAGGAAATGACGGCTCATCCTTTAGGAGCTTAGGTATTATCTTAGTCGCTTTGTACGACAGCCTTGAAATACTTATCGGTTAATGCCGCAACAATTCCACTCAATGTAACCAAGAAAAAATCGAATGCAGCAAAATAAACGCATCCATTTCCAAGCAGATTTACATTTGCAGCAGATAATCCCTACTAATATTATAAATGTGCAAGTAACTCTGTCTGTCTGTCTGTTACCTTTTCACGTCCAAACGAGTGAACCGATTTTGATGAAATTTGGTACAGAGATAGAGTTCACTTTGAGAACGAACATAGGCTACTTTTTGTCTCCTTATATTATCCCCATCCCCCTAAAATAAGGGGTGGAAATTTGTATGGAGCATTCCACAATTTTCAAGACAGAAAGTTAAAACTCGGTATATGAACTCTTTGAGTTTAACAAACAATACATACATATTTTTTTTTTAATAAATCTGCCTCCATCCGTTTAACACGGGGGGTGAAATTTGAAGGTATTGGGCTTAAGGCAGTGTTCAAGCTGGAAAGCCGAAAATAGGTATGCGGACTCTTTGTTACTAAAAAAAACAACATTTGCTTATTACTGAATTATTTTTTTTTAGAAATCTGCTACACCCCCTAAAATAGGGGATGGCAATTTGTATGGAGCATTCCACAATTTTCAAGATAGAAAGTTAAAACTCGGTATGTGAACTCTTTGAGTTTAACAAACAATACATACATCATTTTTTTAAGAAATCTGCCTCCATCCCTTTAACCCGGGGGGTGAAATTTGAAGGTATTGGGCTTAAGGCAGTGTTCAAGCTGGAAAGCCAAAAATAGGTATGCGGACTCTTTGTTACTAAAAAAAACAACATTTGCTTATTACTGAATTATTTTTTTTAGAAATCTCCTGTACATATTTTTTTATTTTATCTACCCCCATCCCCTTAAAAGAGGGAGTGAAATTTGTATTGGGCTTTCCGCAGTGTTCAAGGTGGAAAGCCAAAAATTGATATGCGGCCTCTTTGTTACTAAAAAAACAACGTTTACTTGATATTTTTTTTTTGTAAATCTGCTCCATCTACTATCATAGGGGGTGGCAATTTGTAGGGAGCATTCCACAATTTTCAAGGTCGAAAGTTGAAACTTGGTATGCGAACTCTTTTAGCCTAACAAATAATTTCGTATATAATTTTTTTTGGACATCTGCCCCCTTCCTCTAACAGAGGGGGTAAAATTTTGTATTGGACTTTAGCCAACAATTGGTATCCGGACTCTTTGTTACTAAAGAAAACAACGTTAGAGTTCTTAAAATATACACTTTTTGTTTAGAAATCTGCTCCAACCCCTTTTAGAGAGCAGTTGATAGTTTGTGCGGGTATTTTGTCACTTTTTAATGCCGTTTTTATGTTGTGAAAGTGGCAAACAAGCATGCAGTTCACATTGATGTTAAGTGATGACTGGAGTCTATAGACACCCACACAAAGATCAGAGGTCAAAATGCAGATGCGTTACCACTTCAGAGGCCTAAGGTGTTATGCCTCTGTGCCGGAAATTACAGAGCCGTACATTACCTCCTGACCGGAACACGATAGTGCTGAACACTACCATCTAGCGGCAAGAATATTAGGTAATTCGGTGGTACCTACGCCCGCGAGCTGCTTCACTGGAGCTCTACCACCAGAAAAATGGTTTTTTTGAAATTTGCCTGATAATTGGTTAACGGGCTTCTTATGTTATGTACGAAAAATAGTTGCATCAATATTTTTTTTGAAATGTTCCCCCACACCCCTAAAAATGGGTGATGGAAATTAGTATGGGACTTACCGCAATTTTCAAGGTGGAATATTAGTGAACAGGCTCTTTGGTACAAAAAAAAAGATAAAGCAATAAAATAAATATTAATACTCTTGGCAAAAGATAAGAAAGCAGTGTTACCCATGGCCTTTGATGGATGGGGTCACAAGTTTTTTAAAACGCGCTAACGCTGTCTTCTTGATCTGCACTTAAGTCGGAGCAGCGGCCGCGCTACCTTTGCTCTGAGTTAGACGGTTAATTCTACATTGATTATTTATTTGCTTTTAGAGATAAATATAAAGGACTATATGACAACAGGTATAAACATTTTGGATTACAATAAAAATTTATCTGTGTAGACGAAATGGACAAATTCTGTCCTAAAGGGGGAAAATGAAGTGGTAATTGTTTTATGGAAAGTTTCCCATACCTGAACTAAACAGTATAAAAACAGGCTCATGATTAGGAATTGTAAAAATGATCTGTTTAAGTGAAATGGACAAAAATTCCCCATAAAGCGGCAAAATGGAGGGGTACTGTTTGTATGGAATTGAGGTTAAAATTTGCGTGGGAATTTTGGTAGTTTTTAAGTTAGAGACTTGAAAAGTGATGTTCCAGTCTTTCTGTTAGGTATAAATAAATAGGTACGTGCTTCAGTATTTTGCCACAATCACCCCTAAACTTTCAAATATAAGAGGTTGAAATTAAATAGAGATTTCTAAGTTATAGACGTGATTAAGAACTCCACATATAGGTTCGCGACGGGAAACTTGATTAGGACATTTCCATGGGATTGTAAAATTTAAATTATTTATAAAACGAGATCCACGCGGGCGAAGCCGCGGGCAACAGCTAGTCTTTAATAAGCTGTCACGTTGTAACAATCCAAGCAATCTGTCTGGCTGCAATATATCTCTTCTGAATCGAATACCAAACTGAGCTGGCCACCGTTAGCAATAAATATTTATGATATGATCACACGTATTCGATGGCAATGTTCGATTGTAACAAGTGGTTATTACAGGCCGTGGAACGAGTGTATCAGGAGCTTAAAGCCTTGGGTGAACTAGACAACACGTATTTGGTGTACACGTCGGACCATGGATATCACCTGGGGCAATTTGGACTAGTTAAAGGGAAAAGCTTTCCTTTTGAGTTCGATATACGCGTGCCGTTCCTTGTGCGTGGTCCTGGCGTTGAACCTGGTACTGTGTAAGTATAATTGTTATTTTTAAATACCTACTTAACCCAAGTTCTTGGCGTAAAATATATATTTTTATAGCTTAACTATGTAGATAATGGCAATTCCAAACAAGTATACAGTTCACATTTACGGTAATGTAGTATTTTATATTGTCAATGTGGATGGCATCCGGTATCCACCTCATAATGTACTCTGTCAGTATGTACCTAGTGTACACAATATAACAGATATCCTCTCAAAAAGAGTTCAGAGATCCTTACAACAAATAAAATCCTAGAGGCTGCTAAATTTGTAAAACAAAATACACATTTATTTACTAGAGACTACCAGCGATAAGTTTCTACGTTGTGTAAGAAACCCTGACAGAATTGTGTTACCTAGAACTCCTAACACAGCTCTATATTTAAAAAGCTGCCATGCCATGTCTGGTAAAATTTATAATAAGGTACCAAGTGATATAAAATCACTACCCATAAATATATTTACAAAAAAAATCGTGACTGGTTGACTAAAAAATGCTTTTAATCCGTGCAATATTTTTTAGATAATTAGGTATGTGATGACATTTAATTTTAGTTATTATCTATACTTATAATAAAACAGTAAAATCCGCGTATCTGTACATTGTATATATTTACGAAAAACTAATTGGGGGCGATGTTAAAATAGTATTAGAACACTTTTCAATAATTTTAAATGTTTTTGTCTGTCTGTTTGTCGGTTTGTCTGTTTGTCTGTTTGTCCCTTTGTCCAGGCTAATCTCCGAACATACTGGACGGATTCGAATGAAACTTTTTGTGGTGTATAGATACTAAGCCTGGCCAACATTTAGGCTACTTTTTACTTCGGGACAATCACTCATTCCCACGGGAATCTCTACATTTAATAAAATCGTAAGAAAATAAAGACTGTATTGAATATTTTTTAAAGGAATAGTTGGGACGTGATCTGCAATAGAAATCGAAGCCAAAAATATAGTTTTCAGATTTTTTGTCTGTTTGTCTGTATGTATGTCCGGGCTAAACTAAAAAAGTACTAAATGGCTTTACTTCAAATTTTGCAAGAATATTACTAACCGGTCCCGTCAACATATAAGCTACATATTATCACGCTATCTCCTACGGGGGAAGAGCTGTGAATCTTTAAAATCGTAGAAAAGTCAAAACTGTACATTGATTTTTTTGTTTTAAAGAATATTTGGGTCGTGATCTACTATCGATATCGGAACCAAATATAGTGTTTGTTTGTCTGTTGTTGTTTGTATGTATGTCCGGCTAAACTAAAAAAATACTTAATGGATTTACTTCAAATTTCGCATGAATATCCGAGAATTACAAGGACACCGCATGGGATAAGGTTAATATGTATCGTGCATCCAAATAATGGAGAAAGCTATTGCCTGCGGTTGTTACTTCACACGGTTCGAGGCCCAACGTATTTCGCTTTTCTGAGGACATTTGATGGCGTGGAGTATCCCACTTACCGCGCAGCCTGCGTAGCACGTCACCTTCTTGACGGTGACCAAAACTGGAATGACACCCTCGTGGAGGCAAGCGTCAGTGACGGAGAAGTATCGCCATCATCTGTCTGAAGATTTTCTATGAGCTTTGAGACACGTGCTACTGGACCCGAAGTCGAAGTAACTAATGAACGCATGCTGAACACCTGTCTTAGTTAATTTCAAGATGTGGTCATTTCCAACGCCGATTGAACTATCAAATATGGGTTACCAGCTCCCCAATCATCACCCCATTAAGACCGTAGAAATTGGGATTATAACGCTGAGACAAATTACGATCCGGGCGAAATGACCATGTCACTTTGTTCTCTTCAGAGCAAAAACAAATTTATGATCCTTGAAAGCGTTGGGCTAAACCAGGGTAAAATGTTTTTTTTTATGCTCCTGATGGAACAGGAAAAACATTTGTTACCACTGGCATACTTGCAGAGGTCAGGAGGCAAAGCAAAATTGCTATTGCTGTAGCGTCGGGAACTGCTGCCACACTGCTTCCGGAAAGCAAGACAGCACATGCCATGTTTAAAATTCCCTTACATTAAGAGAGCGCCAAAACGACTGTTTTTGGTGTGTCATGTAACAGCGATAAGGGACACGTGCTCAAGGATTGCTCCCTGATTGTATGGGATGAGTGTAAGAAGGCCAATAGAAAGGCAGTTGAGGCCGTGGACAGAACCCAGCAGGACATCCGCAGGAACGAACATTTGAGTGGGTGGTGTCACATTACTGTTCACTGACGATTTCCGGCAAACGCTTCCCGTGGTGTCGTGAAGATCGAGGGCCGACGAGGTGAATGCTTTCACGATTTTAAAGAGTTCGTACGCTGCCCTTGACCTTTAATATGAGAGCTCGGCTCAGCGACAATGCACGTGCTCAAGAATTTTCTGATGTCCTTCTAAGTCTTCGCGAAAGCACTCTACCAGAAGAGAGAGGTGGACAGATGGTGCTTCCAGGGTCTTCCGGCAGAGAAGTATCCAGCTTAGAAGAACTCATTGTCTACAGGGATATCTGTCGTATACCGCACCAGCAGAATACAACGTTTTGGGTGTGTGAGCGAGCCATTTTGCCGCCCAAAAATGATCAGGCTGCAGCAATTAATAGGAAATGAAGTGGTCTACACCTCCATAAATACTGTCGTCGAGCAAGATGACGCCACTCATTATTCCATGGCATTTCTGAACTTCCTGTCAGCAAGCAGACTTCCATCGCATACCATCAAGCTGAAGGTAGGTGTCCCGATTATGCTTCTTCGGAACTTATCGCCTCCAAAGTTATATAACGGGACGTAAGTCATCTCGCTCCACAGACACACCATTGAGGCGGAAATTCTTACGGGTTGTGGTATTGGTGAGGCAGTATTTATACCACGCATTCCCCCCATACCTCATAACTTCACGTTCCAGTTCAAGCGCGTACAGTTGAATGTTTTCTTCGCGATGACCATCAATAAGTCGCAGGGGCAGACACTGAGGGCAGCGGGTGTTAACCTCAGGACGAGTTGCTTCTCACACGGGCAACTGTACGTCGCTTGCTACCGCGTCACTAGTCCTGGCCCTCTTTACATTTTGGCTCCCGGCAGAATAACTACCAACGTAGTTTATAGAAGAGTTTCGTAAGGTTTGATACCTTTGTACGTATTTTTACTCTTTTGTGTCCGAGAATATATTCCTGCATTATTTTCTCTATTTCCTTCAGTCACATCTTATGACTGAACTCAGCAGGATTCCCATATTACTCCCTTCACTTGCTTCGCTTCCAAAAAAGCTTAAAGTTTTAATTTAATGCAATTTTAAGTTGTTTGCTTATAATGCTAAAGCGACATTGGCATCTTATGTATGTTTGGTGCTGTACTGCCTTCACGCAGACGACGTTGCGGGCAGCAGCTAGTTTTTAATATTTTGTGACTGTTGTTATTAACATTTTTTTTATGTATCTGATAATATTTTATTTTGATTTTATTTGAAGACTGATATTCTTATTACCTAATAACGACAAATGAATTAATTTTGTATTGTGATTATAAATTATTACTGAATGAATTATTCTGTTTATTTAAAGTTAAATTTGAGAATTTGCATACTAATTAATATTATATGCTGACAGACGAATTAATAAAATGTAGGGCTTATGAATGTATTAATTGATAGTATATAATAAACTAGAGCTAATGAATATTATTTTTATTAAAATTTAAGAATTAGCATGCTAAATTGTATTTGGCAAAGCATGTGAGCGATAAAACACTTATTATGAATTGTAAAAAAAAATAAAATTCCTGGACATTCTTGCTTCAAGACGGATATAATTATTGCAGTTTTTTATATCATGTCACGGTCTTCGCGCTGGCTATAACTCTAGTAGCCATAATACGTTCGATAAATTATCAAGACTGTATCGGTCTCCTGTCAAGTTCTGTGTCATCTGATTAGGTATTGCTCAATCGAGAACAACAGAATTTTTTTTCTAGGGTGGATGACATCGTACTGAACATAGATCTGGCGCCAACATTCCTGGATATGGGTGGGGTGGAACCTCCTGCTCACATGGATGGCCGCTCACTTTTACCTTTACTTCAGCCACGGCGAAGAAGACAGGCCGCTGCTCACTGGCCAGACTCTTTCCTTGTGGAAAGGTGGGTGCATAATTTGATATTAATTAAAATTTAAATAGTTTTGTCAAGTGTATATCACAATCTTAGTAAAAACAGATCATAAAATTTAAAAAAATGTGCAGATAAATATGTTTGGAAACCCTCTACTTTATCTCGTCAGCGATTTATGAACAGGTACCAAGATAGGTGATCGGTCAATGTAGATGTCATGCATACGCTGCAAGCCCGTCGCGTCGCGAGTACGTGACGTGATAATTAGTCTAGGAGGAATCGGCGCATGAGTACCGAAAACTATTCCACCTCAATTTTTTTATGCGATCCTCTTTAAATTGTCCTACTGATGATATAAATGCATGTTGCCATGGGGCAACCCCGTGCCATATTGTTTAAACTGAAATTGTTTCAACAATTGCAAGGAATTGTAATTTTTCATATTCTATATTGAAATACGAATAAAAAAAGTCCTATGACTTTTCACAATAAAGTTAATATTTTTAGAGATATGAATGTTTAAAACTTCGAAAAATCTCAAATTTGGGTACTTTTGACCCATGAAAAATATATTTAAAAAATATATATAAATAATATATATTTTTTAATTCTTTATACAATAGTTAATAATATTCTTAATAGACTCTTAAAATTTTTATTATTTATACCTGTTTTATAATTGTTAATTTCACGCGCTCACAAGTATGCGCCGCTTACCTTTAAGTATATTAATAATAATATAAAACGGTATTTGAACATTTTTTGGAATCATAAATAATTATGATTCCAAAAAATGTTCAAATACCGTTTTATATTATTATTAGTAAAAAAATTGTCCGGTTGAAAAATAACAATTCCTTGCAATTGTTTAAACAATTTCAGTTTAAACAATATGGCACGGGGTTGCCCCATGGCAACATGCATTTATATCATCAGTAGGACAATTTAAAGAGGATCGCATAAAAAAATTGAGGTGGAATAGTTTTCGGTACTCATGCGCCGATTCCTCCTGGACTAAATAGCAAGAACGCGTCTAGTTGGATGATTGTTATAAATCAACCTACCTTCACAGAGATTTCAGTATCGAGGTGTCAAATCCTACTTAGAAATTAAAGAAAAATAGTGATTTCGGAATTTCGGACAGAAATGGCTATCAGTGAATGGATGTTGCACTAAAATCGGTATTGAGGTATAGATCAAATTGGCATTTCTTAAGAGCTCCATATCGGAACTTCGTCTGTTTTGGACTTGCGTGAATTTAGAGACATCAAGTAATTATTTCTGATATCAATGAACGACTGTAGTTACTGTTACTCAACTCATTTATAAACGCTTTAATATTATAACCAATCAATCATTCAACACTCCCAATTTTCAGCTCTGGGCGTCGAGAGACTCAGGCACATATGACACAGAAATACAATCGTGATGGAAATGAGAGAACAACTTCTTCACCGCATGAGTCTTCCTCCGAAAGTGGTGACTTTGATGACGATTCTGAAGATGATGACTTTTTGGAGTTAAATGACGATGAAGATGATGATGTGAGGCACTTTGATTTAATGAATTATACTTATAACATTTAATCATAAACTACTGCTTGTTTTTATAAATATTTTCATAATATTTCATTCGCTAATCTATATACTATCAATATTCATTTTTAACAGGATATCACCGATCCTAATGAAGGGAAAAAATCATTTGAATCATATATAACAAATGACAGCCACAATCCTATACTAGAAGCGACCTTAGAAAAAGCTTTAGATGCTGATGAAGCTATTATTAACAATCAGCCAAATTACTTAACAACATCAGGTATTCATACGTTGGTTTATATCATAATCTTCCTAAACTACTGAATACAAGGTAATTAACTTTCTTTTCGTTACAGAAGGTATCGATTCTAGTATAGTGAATGGGAAAGCAGCTCGTTTGGCAGCTGAATGTTCTAAAGCTGAATTGCGAGCACCGTGCTCAATTGGGCGAAAATGGAAATGTGTCCTTGTAAATGGACGATGGAGAAGACATAAGTGCAAATATGAGGTATTGATGTTTTAATGATAAGTCAATATTATTTAGTATGTAGGTATAATTTATAATATTTTGTTTTATTTTTTAATTTAATTTTCAATAAAAATATTTTTCGTATTTATACTTATTATATTGCTTTGCAGACTGAAATTAATATTCCACAGCCAAAGATGAGCACGAAAAAATGTGCATGTTTCACACCAAGTGGACTTGTTTATACTAGATTAGAAACAGACGGCACCATAGCCAGGAGACCAAGTGAACTTCAAAAAGAAAACAATACTAGAATTCGGCGATCCGTAAATGATGTGTTTGAACCTGATACCGTTGAAACTATTCTAGAAGAAAATCCAAGTATTGGGCATTTAAGTTTCGTAAATGAACCAATAAGTGATTCAGAAAATGATAGCATTAAGGATAAAATTGATAAACTTATCAAAGAAACAGAAGCGTTTCTTGAAGCCTATGAACGTACCAAAGAAAATTTAGATCATAAGAGAATTAAACGGAGAGCTCAACATTGGAACCATAACAAACATAAACAAAAAAATGAAGCAATGATAAATAATAATGAGTCATCTTTAGAATGTAAAATTGATAAAGATGGCAAAGTAAATTGTTCGCAACTTATTTATAATGATTTAAAGGCTTGGATAACAAACAGACTTAGTTTAGAAGATCAAATAAGACAATTGCGAACGAAACTAGAAGACCTGAAAGAAATCAAGAGGCATTTGAAAACTACAAAGCCTGTAGTTGAAATACAAACAGTTAATCCTCAATACATGAATAGTCATTTACACAACAAGACTACAGTCCCTCGAGAAAACATTTCCAAAGAACATTTTAGAAAGACTCGCCTGCATAGAGTAAAACCAAAACACAGAAATATGACCGCATTGGATAAAAAAATGAGACAGTCGAACGAGTACATTATGCCAACAATTTATACAAATACCAAAGATGATATTTTCAATGCTCAAATAAGGAATGAAAGTGTAACCGAACCTGTAATTAATTATAATGTAAACAATTCAAACGAAACTGATGTTATAACAAATCATTCAGCCTCTCTTTCTGAAGAATTACCAAAACCACAGGTTACTACGATTATTATCGAGGGAAATTATTACAATCGGCAATCACCAGTGGAAAGAACCACAGCACCTAGTTCCACTGCAACAAACGAGGAAATAGCATCGACGGAATTCTTTAAAACTTATGAAACTTCAAGTACGGTGCAAACAACAGAAGAAGAAATGACAACAGATGAGACTACCACTATCAATTTTTCTCAGATGCTAAATTATTTCAATTCAGCAAGTGATAAAATAATTGAAACATACAGGCCAACTAATACTAGTGTAGTAACTAGTGATTCAACTTTAAGTTCTACCACAATCAGCACAACTCCTTCATCTAGTGTGAGAACCACCTTGGTTCCTAAAAATCTGGGACCAGCGCGGCTTGATGCTTCCGAATATGAAAAAAATAATCCTAATAAAGGTGCATCAAGCAATATGGATATTTTTAATAAACCTGTAGACGTGTTCCAAAGAAGACTTCATCCTCTATTTATTGAAAACGAAGATAAACACGTGTGTTACTGTGAAGAGAATCGGTAAGTTACATTACAGTAAACAACATCTAATAAGAGTAGGTAAGTATTATAAGAATTGAGATAGAATTGTATGTTAATTAAATAAAAAATATTTTACAGTAAAACTAGAGGACCAGGGCATAGTTATTTGGAAGCAGCACAAAAAGCGAGAGAAGAGAGAAGACAAATTAAAGAACAAAGACTACGAAAAAAACTAAGGAAAGCAAAGAAGAAGGTAAATAGATGTTACAATAATATATGATTAGTATTCATTCACTGATAGGTATCTTCTCTTGAAAGTTTTCTGAAGAAAAAGAAGATTAAAATATTCTGTTGTGAATTTACGCATAGACCAGACAATGTCTGTGAATATACGACATCGTTAACATACTGAAACAACTAAAGGTCTCATGTCATTTTATTATGGGTATCTCCAGGGACAAAAATATCAGCTGCCTCCCCCTCTAAAAAATAAAGAACTAATTTATAAACGTACATTAGATACGTTTTAGCTATAGAATGCTTTGTCTTTGTCAGTTGCATTGTCAAATGTGCAGGATAGAAAAAGACAGGAGAGATTAGCAACACTTTAGCTAAAATACGTTTATGAATAAAGGGGTAAATGTAGAGGATATTTGGCTGATACTTTCTTACTGGTGCTAGAGCTCGTGTCGGATCGATGGCGTAGGCACCACCGCATTACCTAATCTATCTGCCGCCAAATGGTAATGTTCAAAACTATCATGTTTCGGTAAGATGGTAATTATTATATTATAGTGCTGTAATTTCTATCACGTATGCGAAACATCTTCCCCACCAACACACTCTCAGGTTGGTAACGACCTGCATTTTGACCTCTGGTTTTTGTGCGATAGGCTGCATTCATCATTTAACATCCATATGGACTGCATGTTTTTTTTGTCACCATTATAATAAAAAAATAGGAATACCATTCTGGCTACCAATTATTATAGATCCAACCTGCCCCCATAACGCCAAACGCCCTCCCCTCGATAACTAGATATTTAGGGATCAGGGAGGAGGCCCTAGCGACGACTTATAACTGTCAAAGCCCTTGTGAAATACTTTTCGTAACTGACACACAAAAAATCCAATTGCAGGCGGAATTAGAAAGACTATGCGAGTCAGAGCGTATGAACTGCTTTAGACACGACAACGATCACTGGCGAACAGCTCCGCTCTGGACCGCAGGGCCCTTCTGCTTCTGCATGAGCGCATCCAACAACACATATAACTGCGTGCGAACTATCAATGCCACACACAACTTGCTCTACTGTGAATTTGTTACTGGACTCATCACCTATTACAATTTGCGTATTGGTAAGTGATATTAATACAGATAATTTAAACTAGTTTCATTTAAATAATTCATCCGTGATGGAGTCACTATGTGTATTATATTGAAGAAAGAAAGAAAAACACTTTATAGGTGCAGTCTAAGCATCTTATTGGTACAGCATTATTAGGTTTCTGGGGTTGAATGATTACTGAAGTAGGTATATTTTTTCTGAATATACCTATTCAAATCTTTTCGTTTAATTGTTTCAGATCCGTTCGAAACGCAGAATAGATTTAAATATTTGACTACAAGTGAAAAAGAATACTTTCATAATCAATTACAACAGCTTTTGAATTGTCGAGGACCATCGTGTAGACGATTCGCACATTCATACTCTGCAGGTAAAATAACGTCTACTTAGTTACTAACATACGCATGAAAACGTTTAATATTCTATTCTGAAATGAAAATATTGATTTTCGAAAACATGTAACTTACATTTTATAGTAAGAAACTACGAGTAATTGAGATTTTTTTTGTCAAAATCGTGATTATTATTAATTACATTAAAAATAACATTTTAGGTAGCAGTGAAGAAGTGAACAGACGTTTTGAAGACGAACATTTATACAGGGGTGAACCACAAGGCTATAATGAGAGGTAATTAGTAATTTTAATATTGATATCACTAATGAAGAGATTGTTCGACTAAATAAATAACTAGCCCAAAAATTGCATCTCAAACGTAATGTACCTACAAGTTATGAATATTGCAGAATATAATCCATTTTATAAAATAAAATACTACAGAAAAAATAATGACTGTTGAATAATCCAGATTATATTTATACATATATTAAAGCTACTATGAAGAGAAATTGAAATCACTTCATTGATTGGACTTAAAAATTTCATATTTTCAAATTTCACACCACTTATTATTAATTTATGGTTTCGTAAATACATCTCGATTTTTTTCAAAAAAAATATTGTATTGCTCCTTATTACCGAGATCTGTATTTTAGGAAATGTTGAAAAAGCATTCACTCTCTAGTCGCTGGTTTCTTTGATCATGATAATTTTAAACTTACAGAGCATGGCGATGGAGTGGTTACGGACGACGATACGCTCGAGCAAGAGAACTTCACCGTCGGCGACATACAATGGTGTTCTAGTCTATTCTTATTTAATTTATTGTAGAATTCAAACTTGAATTGATTTCATCTTGAATTATGTAAACTAGTGATGGATGATAGACGAAATGTTACAACTACAGTGTTTGAAAACGTAATGGTACACATTTTGTATGATTTTTTTAACTTAACTGGTTATTATAATATGCAATGTAATAAGTAACAAAATAAGGACTGGACAAACATGTATTGAAATTTATTTGTCAACAGCAGATAAAGTGTGGTTCAAATTATTGAAACCTTAAATAGCGAGCGCTTAACAATACTCAGGTATATACTTTAATTAATTACGTTCATTTAATCAAATACTTCGAAGCCAAGTCAGGACTCCAAATCGATCATGTGACTCTTTTGTAAAATCATTAAAAACGTAGGTAATCCTAGACAAAATGAATCGAACCGGTACTCAGTTTTACTTGCACTATAAGTCGACATTGGAGAATTTATAAAGTTCGTTGTTTGGAACATTGTGGTTTTTGCTGTAGGTGAATAAGTTTTGAAATTCAAATAGGTATTTATTGTATTTGATATTTTATAAAAGATCGTATCAAATGTGTTTTAAATGAAACTCACATCGAATCTTGTAGGGCTTCCTAATATAATCATTCTGAGTGTATTTATATCTATATTTCTAGTGTTATATGATAGTCGTGTTACAAATAATCGTAGAAAATCTTTTCTGTGCCTATCATCGTCGTCATTTTAAAATACGTAGGTACCATACTTATTTGTAGATATACATATAAGCTTCATTTGAATATTTCGCCATAAATAATAATTAAAACACTGCCTAAAGTATTAAACTGAACCAAATGTATACCTAACAGGTATATGTATTTACCTATATAATCTTCCCTGGAATGATTCTTTGGGACAATATATCATAATTATTTTTAAACCTTTACAGTGGAGCACTGTAAAGGTAAGGTATTTCTCTTATACAACTACTATTCTATATCATGTAATTGGTATAAAATCTAGTAATCATTGGAAGTTTTCCTTAGAGATTAATATACATGTAATAAATGAGTATGTTTGTAGTACCCAGTGTTTTATGTACTAGAGGTTAAAAAGTGATATTAAACTGTTGCCATTGTGATGAATAAGTGTATTGGTTTTAATAATAAAAACAATTAATTATTTATTTATGCAGTTTAATTTATATTCTTTGGATATCTATGAGAATTTATCAACTTAAATATCCAATACATTATCAAGTTCACTGTCACAACATAGTGAGAACAGATATTGAGGTTTAACGTAGCAATTACTGCCAGCTCTCCTTGATGTATCGTTTTCCACTTCATTCTGGTTAGCTTCAACGTAAGTTGCCCATTTTGAAGAACCGTTGGATGTATTTCCATCTGATACTCTTAGAACTCGAACGTCAGATTCATCTTTATAATTATGCCTAACTACATTATCTTGTTTTTCTAAATGTATGTCAAGACTACATGACGAATTATTTAGTTCTGAAGTTAAATCATTTAGTTCATCATCTTCTCGATGTACTCGTTCATCAACATAATTAGCCCATTTTGAATTTGGATTTACTTGTAATGGTTTTTTAGACATTATAATATTATGAGGTTGAGAAGATTCAATACTACAGCACAGCTGTGGGGTTTCTAATGGCTGGGCATATTTTGTATTTGTATTTGTAAGTTCTTCATTATTCTTACTAGGGTTTATTGGCATGGTAATATTTTTTGTTGGATTCGTCAACATTTTCTTGTGGATTTTTTTCAGTCTCTTCGGGTTTGCTAAAATAACTTCAGTACCATCAAGAAACATTGATTCAGCAGGTTTTACATCATTCATATCTTCATCTATATATGATAACCATTTACTTTTATCTAATTTTTTATTATTTACTTGTTGGCTTGCAGTAGTATTTTCAGTTTCATTGTCACTACAGTTACTACTTGAAACACTATCTAACGATGTATTTTCAATATCTCCTCTTATACCATTCAACTTCTGCACATGCAGCCTACAGTCTTTGCCTGTGCCAACGCCGTAATGACGCTTTACAGATTGTTTCTCCCCACATACTTTACATTGCCATTTGATAGACTTTTTCACTTGAAGTATCTGGAAAATGTTGTTGTAATTATGTAGGTAGTTTAATAACGTGTATTTATTTGTCATATTTTTATTTTTTGGAATAACACATGCGTGTGAATTTAGAAATTAAAGAAAAAATGGAAAGAAAAATTGACATCAGGCAGGTTGCGATTGCAGGATAACCAGTCCAGCTGCTTTACCAGTAAGCTGCCGAAGTACCGAAGCTCCAAAACCATACGAGACCATTCATCAATCTTTGGGTTATGTTAAAAATATATGAACAGATGTTGAGAGGTTGCAATATACACATACCCTCTTATTCATTAACGTATTTTAGCTAAAGTGTTGCTAATCTCTACTTTGTCTTTTTCTATCCTGCACATTTGACAATGCAACTGACAAAGACAAAGCATTCTATAGCTAAAACATATCTAATGTACGTTTATGAATAAGGGGGTTAGAATAAATAATATATCATATGAATATTATACGAGTATACTGTTATGTCAATTATCTCTCTAAGCATTTGATAGAGTGAGCGTATTTCAAAACTGAATCCGTCGCGATACGCACACCGAGATGTTATAAACCCTCTACCCTCTCCTCTTCCGTCTTGTGCTGGTGCTTATCTCCTGGTAACCCTCACCTTGGTCTCTTCTTCCTCAAGTGCACTATGACGTTAGATAATGTAGCAGTGCGCTGTAAGTTATTTCTAGTAAAGACACTAGTACAAGTATTTAGGGGTGTGATGACAATGGTCAGTTAGCAACGCATCATACCGACCACACACATTATGTTTCACAAGCGGATTGACTTGCACAAATAGGTATACAGTATCGCGAGTGGCGCCTATTTTTATTTTTTGCATAAACTTGTGCAAGATAAAATTTGGGGATGTCAAAATATTTGTGGGCAACATATAAAATATGTTACCGGATAGCATCGCTGCACCACCTGTTATCTTGCAGCGAGCCCACTCCTCAAACCAGGTCCACTGATTAGTCTTGGGAATATGCTTGTAAACAGTCTATGCGCTGGTGAGCAAACACCCCATTTTTTATTTATATTTGTTCCCTATATAACGGGCTCAATTCTCTGTTTAATAATTAATAATAACAAGATTGCTCATAAATAATTAAAATTAAAACAGCCTATAAACCATAATTATACCTATGTACCTACTAAAATATATCTAAGTACTTCATGTACCTACTTAAGGAATTAGGTACTATCCATAGTATTATAACGCTATCTTACAAGAGAGAAAAGTTGGCATACCTAGTCATCTTATAATATTAACCCCCTTATTCATAAACGTACATTAGCTACGTTTTAGTTATAGAAAACTTTGTCTTTGTCAGTTGCATTGTCAAATGTGCAGGATAGAAAAAGACAAAGGAGAGATTAGCAACACTTTAGCTAAAATACGTTTATGAATAAGGTATAGGTTAAGTGTTAAAAATCTGTGTGCATGTATGAAAAAAATGTCTAATATGTCGATACCTCGTAAAGGACTTGCAGTGAAGACATACATGAATACATGTAAGTACCAAGAATATAAGGTATGTTTATTTAACTTATGTAGCTTCACGCCTGTAATATCGGAAGGGGTATGCAGAGATAAATGCATACATTCAAGCACACATATATGCACCCTCAATTCACCGGTTACGTTTGGGCGTTTGGTGGTCAATACAGAATAATTATGTACATTATTATTGGATATCTGGCGCTCCACACTCTCTGTTATGGATCTGGCGTGAAGATACATATGTTATTATTGCTTAAAATACCAACTTAATACGATTTTTTTACTGGTGGTAGAGCTCCAGTGACGGAGCTCGCAGGCGTAGGCACCACCGCATTACTTAATGTACTTGCCGCTGAATGATGTTCAGCACTATCGTGTTCCGGTCAGGTGGTTATGTACGGCCCTGTAATTTCCGGCACCTTTGGCCTCAGGAGTGGTAACGCATCTGCATTTTGACCTTGGTCCTTGTGTGGGTGTCTATAGGCTGCAGTCATCACTTAACATCGATGTGAACTGAATGCTTGATTGCCACTCCCATAACATAAAAAAAAAATAAACTTATTGATAGGTATTTAAAATATCTTAATGACTTACTTGAAATATTAGACATTTATAACATCTAAGAACTTGGAATACCTGCGGCATTTTCTTTGTTATTGAAGTTAATCAGTTTATTAGGTTATGGGATTACTTGGATCTTGTGCACTACTATAAACTACTAACATTCTTCAAAAAGATTGGCAAGAAAAATAATATGCTAGTAGGTATATTGTTGGAATTAAGAAATAAATTAACCAGCTTATTTATATTTCTTGGAAAAAGTAATTTCGCGCTTAGCAATCGTTGACAATTCCCTCTTCCACGAATAAAAGCATAGGAACATTAGGAACACAAACAAACCGGTAATATTCCTTGAAATGTATTCGAAATAATATTTATATAAATAAGCAATTAATGTATTATTCAATATAAAAATGAACTCAAATGATCAAATCCAATTACAAAACACAAACAGCGGAGTGAGCGGAGAGCGGTTTGAGTTTGACATTGACAATATTGACTAAAAAGGCCTCGGACGTTGTTGGCGAATCTTATAAGTGGAACTTGAGCGCTATCGTTTACACTCGATTTTAGTTTCATGAAGTGGGTGAGCGCATACTGCGCATTGCTGGTGGGCGCCACAATATTCTTGCCCGACGTGTCAATAAAAAATAAAAATACGCTAACACTCACAGCTGCACATTATTCGTTTTATATAAACCAGTGTCGTAGATGCCGTTGTACACATACAACACATATACAAACACCCAGACCCGAAACCAATATCTGTAGGCCATGAAGCGCGCATGACCCAGCGGCTGGTGTAGATTGTAAGGGATCTACTCGGTTAAGCACTACGGGTGCGGTCAGGTAATGTGATGGGTGACCGCTAGTGGCAAATAAAATGCGCGTTTCCGTGCTTCGGAGGGCACGTTAAGCCGTCGGTCCCGGTTGCTATCGATAGATAGCAGTCGTTAAACCTTGTCGGAGGTCTTATGGGCGGTTTGAAAACATCCGACAGCGAGTTGACCACTAACCCACCCACCTCCACCAATCCGCATTGGAGCAGCGTGGTGGAGTAAGCTCTAGGCATCCCCCAAAAAGGGGAGAGACTCGTGTCCAACAGTGGGAATTATAATGGGTTGCCATTATTATTATTATTATACAAATATTTGTTCCGGTGCGGAGATCGAACCCGCGACCCTTCGAATCAAACGGTGATTTCACATCGCTGGACGAACCGGATCGTCAAGGTCGTAACGCCGCCGCGCCGGCACTGGGCTACAGTATTACTCGTACTTACCATCAATGTAAACTGTAGGTATTCTTGTTTGCCATTTCATGACATAAAAAAAATGTAAGACAAAAGAAAAACTTAATAGGTGTACGTACTTTTAGACAAACTAATAAAATTGTGGTGAAAGATAAATAAGCACACACAAACAAAAAATTCTGTCGATCTCATAATGTACTTTTTATACGTTTTATTTTATTAATGAGCCACATTCATCACAGTTTTTGTAGATAGGTAAATCGTTATTCTTATATTACACTTAGGTTTAACACATAGGTATAATTTTGACACGTTTCTTTAAAAATTAATCACATTTATTTTTTGTTACTAAGTAAGTACAGTCACATTTAGAGAGAATGAGAGTGTCGAAACTATGAGTTATCTATTTAGTTACTTCGTTTTATATGAGTGAATGTATGACAATAACATAATATTGATGGTTAATTATGTACAAACATAAGGTAGTTGATGATGATTAGGTAATTTCTACAATATATAATTTTTAAGTTTAAATATTAATAATGTGATAATATATCCGGTAAGTAGGTACCTAGAACAAAATTTGTTTTCCATCATTTTATAACTTCTACAGACAAGTTACGAGTAACTTCTCTGAAGACTCGAGACCTAGTAATGTAGTTCAATGCTCATGTCAGAGACAGCTCCCAATATGCTCTTAAGAACGTTGGAGATCATGAAGATACCCCGTTTGATAATTTAAAAAAGCGAACATTAATTAGGTATTATAAAAAACTAAAATTGTTGCACTTTGTTTTTTTTTGTTAGGTACTGAGTACAGTTGTCTGCGTAACATTAAATAATTACGTCGAGGTAAGTGAAATAACTGTTCAATGTTTAGGTACCTATTTTGTAATAAACGATACACTTATTTGCCGTTTATTTATGCGTTTAATAAAACCATTCAGCAAATAGGTATTACCTTAGCTTCGCCGGTGCACGGTAAAGGTATAAGGTACCAATCTACTTTCAGACGTCCAGGAAGACCAAGACTGACCTACCATGACCAAAAAGGTCGAGTATTGTCAGAGCGTCAAAAGTCTTTAGAATCGGCGTGCATGTATGAAGATAATTATGAAGATAGAAGAAGCCCAGGCGTTATGTCAGGACCGGGATATCTGGCGCTCCACTCTCTCTGCTCGTAAGGGATCTGGGGTGAAGATACATAGGAACATACATACATACTTTGTTGCAGTTATTATATATAATTAAGTACATAAAAAGATTTAAAAGATGAATGACGCCATGACTTTTTTATTTGCAAGTAATTTAATGCCAGTCTCAAATTTCGTTCTTTACATATTTTTTTGTTTCATAGGACCTAACCTTAGTTGAAGTAGGTACCTTACATTAAACGAATAAAAATATACTAACTTACTGTAAACAGGGACATTAGGTATAATTAACTTTATATACATAGTAAAACTCATTAGACATGATGATTAGGTACATGTAAGTATCTAATGGGTAGGTGTTTTATGTATCTATTTTAATTATTTTTATACAATTACGGCGCATAAAATGCATTTATTTTATTATAATATTATGGACATTCAGTTACATAAAACTGTACGGGATTATAACTATTTTCAACCATTTTAAATAGCATCGAAGACAATAAAATACACCTAAAAATAATTAATGTTATCATACATTCTGGCCATATTAGAAATAAAAACTAAATAAAAAACAACCCTGGCGACCAATGGAAAACACCTTACAAATTAAATTAAAAATGTTATTAATATAATAAACAATTAAAAATATTCACAACATGTATTGCACTTTAGATTTCAACAGAGCAATTTCCAAATATCTTTTGGCACTTAAATTTCGCAAATATTTGGCACGAAATTCATCACTAAGGCCCTAAACATAGGCCGGATCTCTTTGAGAAATTAAGGAACTTTACACATGCTTTACACTTACATTTATTCACACTAATATAATGCGAACGTAGTTACAAAGATATAAATACAATAACGAGTTTGGTGCCGAGATGTACTTCATCTCAAAGGACGTTTTAAGAAGAATGATTCGTATCTACTTATTCAATCATTCTCACGTCCTACAAACCTAGTTGTAAACGTTCATTCTTAGAAGTTAGGGCACTGCCGTGACCAACCAGCAATCTAGGCAGAGGAGGCAGGTTCGCCAGAGAAAGGTTATTATATATAAAGATACATAATAATATTTTACAATAAAAAGAATAGGAGAAATGCGGAATATCATCAATGGTAAATATTCCAAAAAGCGTTACGGTTGTACAAATATTGGGTGTGTTCAGAAATTGAAGATCATAGATATCTATAAAACTTTGAAATCTTGTCAGCACAAAAGAAACGGCTATTCTGTTTTAATTGCATTTCAGATAGAACTATCGATGACACAACGCAGGATAGAACACACTTACTTGTTATTGTTGTCATCTCTACCATAGTCTAACACTCAGATAAATACTTGCGACAGTTAGACAAAATCGTCTTTTTCACTTAGCATTTCGGCCATGTTCTAGCCGAATTTAGTAAGAACATATAGAGTTTTTCTGTACACGCCCATTTTTGTAGGTTCAAAATATTTTTTTGACGAAATTAAAATACTTTCCACACCACTTTGTTTCCTAAAAATTCTAACCTGGAATGTAATAATTTAGAGTAAATTACCCAGATGATGGTGAGAGTAGAGAACAGGTAGATAATGGAGAAGATACTCGTAGTAACGAAATGTTGACCTATATTTGTAAAAAAATGACCGGCAGAAGGAAAGTTTAAAAATTGTAGTTTAAGACAAGATTGATAGACACTGGAATATTTTATAACTATCGAGTTGGGGTTAGCTGTCCCTCGATGTTCCTTGCTGCACCCGCTTCACACCTTTGCGTAAAGATACCTGTTATTCATAATGGCACATTGGATTCTTAACCAAAACGTTTTCAATGTACAATATCAACATCTTTATAAACGTTCTTTAGTCTTGTATAACGACGATACTTATGATTCTCGGTGTTATGTATTCATAACTGTAGTACGACGAGTATAGCCACGCCGCGCGGCACCGCCTGTACCCTGGGCCTCACACTCTCTTCGCACTCTATCTATGATGTCTGCAACCAGTTTCTCTTCTCTCGATCGCTTCTCTTCCCAATCGGATTTCAAGTTTTCACCTACAACATGTTTAAGGCTTACGTAAGTAATAACTTTGGGATACGTTTGGGAAAGAAGTTTTAGTTGTGGTAACACAAGGAACTAGTCCGTCTCCTTTTCCCGGATGAGGTCTAGAGTAAAATGCTTAAAGGCCTAAAGATAACTGATACCTGAGCAGTTCAGTTCAAAGGGGAAAATATACAAATTAAAACATTGCGAATACTTCTCTCTTTGGACGTATTCTGCAGCATCCGCTTAGTCTTTTGATTCAGCATCACTTAATGTGCTTGAAAATTACATTCATAAAAAATAACAATATTTTTATCAAATACATTTTATAGGCGTACCTAGTGATAGTATTTCCTCTCCAATGAGAAATAGAAAAAATGGAGTTCATTGGGTCGGGGTACTGCGTCCTCTAATAGTCAGTCGATAACAATAAGTGAAGCCTGTTTAGGTATAGTCACTGCATCCAGAGGATCGTTAGTTGACCTAACGAAAACCTCCAGTGGAATGAGTTGAGTCTTAACTCAACTTTCATGTTGAAATGGTATCCAATAAAATCTGAATCCGTAATTTACTGTATCTAATGCTAAGCTCGCTATAGGTAATGCGGTGGTGCCTCGCGGGCGTAGGCACCACCGCATTACCTTGTATACTTGCCGCTAAATGGTAGTGCTCAGCACTATCGTGTTCCGATCAGGTGGTAATGTACAGCCCTGTAATTTCCGGCACAGAGGCATAACGCCTTAGGCCTCAGGAGTGGTAACGCATTTGCATTTTGACCTCGGTCTTTGTGTGGGTGTCTATAGGCTGGAGTCATCACTTAACATCAATGTGAACTGCATGATTGTTTGCCACTTCCGTAACATAGAAAATAAATAAATGGAAATTCGTATTATGTTGAAGATCAGTTTTAGTAAATAAGTAACGATGTTTAAGGTCGAGATGATTTACTTACCCTTATTAAATTTATAAGGTTTTTTAACCTCTGTAGATTTACTAGGTGATTGTTTAACTACAGTGGTTTGATAGTTTGGCACACTTGATTTCGGTATCGCCAGCTCTGGATCGGGCTCCTCATTAGATTCTGGTGTTGGCTGTTGTGTTGCATTCAGCTCCTTAGTCACAGCTTCTGCTTGTGTATTGGTTAAAATAGGACTGGAATCGGCTAGAACTTCACTATGCCTACTTGCTATGTGACCAATATACCCTGTATATTGAGAAAAAAAACATTAAAGAACAAAAAAACGTAACTACACGCCTGTAATCCCCGAAGGGGTAAGCAGAGGAAAATGCATGCATTCAAGTATACATACAAACACCCACGATTCGCCGGTTACGTTTTGGCCCATGTAACAGGTGGCGAGCCTGTTGACATCTCCGGGCACACTACCAAACTTCGAGGTACTGAGAAATTTTCAGAAAATAGAACAAAAGATAAAGAACTTTACACCATTATCTCTGATAAGCCCCGACCTGGGAATCGAGCCCAAGACCTCAGCATAGTAGTAGTGGAAACAAAACAAAGTTTATAAATATTTCAAGATGGTAGTGACACAGAGGCTTTAAGAGCGCAATAGCATCGAATCTGCATTTAGACCGGTCCGTACCATTACATCTTAAATGCAATGAATTCAGAAATTGGCAAAAAAATTGTTTCATTTGTGTTTAGGACGACGCGTATGAAGAAACGAGACAAGACAATATTAGTGATTCAGTTTAAGTTCGCAATAACTGGCTATGCCAAGTCAGGAGATGGGAAGATGACTTGAAACAGACAGCGGGACCATTCTGGTCGAGAGTAGCAAGGGACAGGATCCACTGGAAGGAATTGGAGGCCCATGCCAAAAGGCACACCAAACTTAGGGACCTCTTGTAACCCTACGTTTAGGAATAAAAGACTATTTTTATTATTATTATCTAACTGGATATGGCACGGCTGTGGTCGGTTTTAATGTAAACACAAGTAAATTTTTTGACGACCCGGTTAGTCCAGTGGTGTTAGACAATCGTTTGATTCGAAGGGTCGCGGGTTCGATCCCCGCACCGGGACAAATATTTGTATGGCTTACAGATACTTGTTTCGGGTCTGGGTGTTTGTGTATGTGTTGTATGTGTACAGCGGCATCCACGACACAGATTTATGTAATACCTAATGTGTAAGCGTATTTTATTTTATTTTTATTAAAAACTTTTGCAATCTTATAACTGCAGCTTATGAACGGTTTATTATCTTTAAAGTGAACAGTTTATTTGTCGCTCTCGTTTTTCAATGAAAAGCGTGTTTATTAAATGTGTGTGATCAGATTTGGTGCTTTCATCGTTATAAGTTTAAAATGTAGGTACCTGACATTACACATTGGTGCTAAGAATCTCCCGTAGAGATCTAAGCCCGTAGGTACCCTGACGTATTAATGCGATACAATTTAGGAACTGTTAAATTGCTCCATTTGTTATTATTAGGTATGAGTATTATTTGTATATGAGTGATTTTCAGTGTTTTTTGAACACATCTGCTACATTTCCGCACCAAAGTAGATATTAAATATGTCACGGCCGGTTTCTGGACCATCGTCTGTCAAATTCCTATATATGTAACGAGTTTATTAAAGTAACTGTCGCGGTAAAGGTGATGTTGCAAAAATGTATGGACCTCCGGCCATGTATTGTACACAATATCATTAACAGGCAAAATCAACATAAAAACGTTTTTTACTGCATATTTGCACTTATTTAGCTTTGCTTGCAGTTACAAAATATTATTTGCAGTAAGAGTTGCAACTCAAACCAACATGGCGAATATGGCGGGCGATGTCATATTGACATTTTCATTTTTTAAATTGTTTTTTTATTATATAGTACTTGGAGAAAAAAGTAATATTTTCTAAATACTATCGAAATCGATTTCATGTGTTAATACTAAGAACTTAAACTAATCGATTTCCAATTTTAAGAAGCGTCGGCTGTATCGCCGCCATGTTGAATGTGGTTGAAAATGATAAGATCGTTTGAATTAAATGTGGTAGTAACTTTAAAATATATTCTTGAATAAATTAATTGTATTTTTTTCGGATTCTTCTTTAATTTACCCATTTTTTGAGGACGTGTACGAACTAGAGCCGAGCTCGCAACATCTCCTTTAAATAATTTGCTGAATCCGGCGATGAGTGTTATAAATTTTAATTTAATAAATAATAGTAAACCACTCACCTTTTCGACTTTTAAAATATACTAAACATTGTTCACATTGAAACAACGGCGACGGATTCAACGGGTGTACCACGTGCAATTTATATTTATGTCTGTACCAATGTGTCCTACTCTGTAGTATTTCTCCGCACAATTTACAAATAACACTGCCGTCGTTTCTTATCATGTATTCTAATAATTCATTCCTTCCTTTCGCACTTTCTTTTCCATCTTGATCTTTATTGTCATTGAGTTCGGCATTAGTGTTTGGTTCGTCACGATTTTTTTCTGTTAGGAAGTGTACTCCCGCATCTTGGGCAATAGATACTGATTCTCCGGGATTAGATGATGACATATCACTAAAATTACTTTGGAGACTTTGTTCCAAGTTGGACGAATCTGATAATACTTCTAAAGTGATAATAGGCATGCCCTGAGTGTCCCCGTCGTCTTCATAGATGTAGTACTCTGAAAAAAGAATTGTGCAAGGTGATATAATAATCGTGATTAAGTAAACATTATCCCCCTTATTCATAAACGTATTTTAGCTAAAGTGTTGCTAATTGCTCCTTTGTATTTTTCTATCCGTGCAGGATAGAAAAATACATTTGATAATGCAACTGACAAAGACAAAGCATTCTATAGCTAAAACGTATCTAATGTACGTTTATGAATAAGGGGGTCAGTATTAAGTAATACAAAAAAATAATCTGGAACAATCAATATCAAATCCAGCCTTCGAATCAGGCGAATTAGGTATATCACATACTTAGTTGTCTTATAACAACAGGATATTTATTTTTAAAACAGTTCAGGCAATTTACTAATGTTAGCGGTACCTAACGGTTGGGAGAAGGTCTATATATAACGTTAAAAAAATACCTAATATTAGGTATACAATAACACCTCGCTGGTCTTTAAAGTGAATACAACCAAATTACGAGAATGATGTTCATAATAAAGCCATAAAATAAAGCGCTCGGTCGCGCAGGCTAACCGGGGCACGTCCACACAGAACGAGATGCCTCGGGCGAGGCTACTTGCTCTATGTGGACGCGCCTAATGATGAAGCTGTCTTTTTGAGACTACGCTTGATTCAACACATTTAATATGTGGACTGTTAGGAAAACGTCTAAGTTCTACGGAATTCATACGTTCTCCGTTATTATCCAGACGGAATTCGCAATTCCGTCAGGATAATAACGGATGTCGACACCGCGACACTTGTATATTTCAGCTACTTTCATAGTATCGTGTCCTACGGTATTTTGTTGTGGGGTTGGGCCAGCTGAAATTGAATCCATTTTTATATTACAAAAGAGAGCTATTAGACCGGTAGGAATGTAAATAGTTTCAAACTGAGAAATTAGTTAAGATGTTTTATAAACTTACCAGACGACTAAGATATATTTTTGATGATTTGATTAAAATTGTAATAATGCCAAACTTTAATGTTTTTATTATCAAATCTCATAATGTTTTTTGGGCATCAGGCCTTTGCCTCTCCATTGATATGAAGAGACGTTTTTGGCACGAACAAAACCCTTCTTCCATCTTTACCATAAATTATTTTCTTTGCTAGACTTCTAGCAAAACTTCACATATGCATTTCAGTTTTGCGCACACTGTAACTTAATTTGAGTTTCAGTAGGTACTGTAACTAAGCCAAACAAATATTTATACCGGTGCAGGGAACCCCGCTATCCGAGATGCGATTTACTGAGTCGTTAAATTACTAGCAACTAGGAAAAAAATACAAAAATATGTTAGGTATACCCAGGTAGGTATTTCTGTTTCCACATTGTCAATTTTTGCGAAAATTCAACAAAACTGGAATTTACGATAAACCGCTGCGCATTCACTTAGAAGCCACGTTAAAACTATGAACCTATTAGCTGTTGCTTGCGTGGATTTCGTTTTATATATTATAGTTGTTGCTAGCGGCTTCGCCCACGTGGATATCGTTTTATATATTATTGTTTACCAATTTTCAGCCATTTATCTTGAAACTTCCATCCCCTATTTTAGGGAGGTGGGGCTATATACGGCAACAAAAATATGGCGTATGTCACTCTCCAGCCCTTCAACTATCTCTGTATAAAACTCACATCAATCCGTTGCTCCGTTTTGACGTGAAAGATGGACAAACAAACACACTTTCGCATTTTTATTATTAGTGTGGATGACATAAATAACTCATTCTCATAACTTACTTTTTTTGGCGTAATTGTACATTTCAATGTTACATTACGTACTTTTACATTGTGGAGGTTCTCACAAACCCAAGGATTTCTGAGCTAAATTCAGTAAAATTTTGGGAAATTTTAAATCAGGTTGGTATTTGTATCATTTTGGAAAAGTTGTAAACGTAAAAGGTTTTTTAAATTAATTAAATAATTGTGGTAGTAGTCTTTATATTTTTATTTTATTCAATTATTATCTGTAGTGTACATATTTCCGCATCCACTCAATGCGATGGTAAGATTCTTTCCCTTAAAATAAAACTACTTATTTTTCTTGTTACAATAAAAAATATTTTTTGTATCGTTTACATCAATTTAATGTTAAAGCTTTGCTGTTTGCAACGATAATATTATTTACTTAACTATAAACATATCAGTTAAACTGTGGTAGTAATTTTGTTAATAACTGTTACTAGGTATATATATGTAGACTATCAAATATCTAACGGTATATTAGACCTAGATATATCATAAAATACTATAAGAATAGTCATAAGATTATTCAACACCCTCATCCATTTTCTTTAAGGATTTATAAAAAAAAGGTATTATCCATCCCCGAATATATAATTATTCAGACTTAGCTGTACCTAACATGAAAAACAAACAATAAAATGTACAAATGATAGAAAAATGGACATAATACTAGCAGTAAGTTCGAAGTTATAGTGTAATATTAAAATAAATATTATTTTATCTGTATTAGAGTCAACTATACTTTTTATAGAATATAGAAAAAATCAACAGTTGCTTATAACATTGCACACTCTCATGAAATATTTTCTTGCGGGTAGTTTGATACCGTTTGTTCAAAACGTAAGATTTTAAGAATGTGTTAAAATGAAACGTACCGTATTAACAATTTAGTTAGTTAACATTTAACACACTAATTGACGTGACGTGAGAAAAATAATAACACTATTCACGACGTCCGATAAATCTTCAAAAATACAAAATATATAGATAATAATATATTTATATTGCTAAAATTTAGTAAATAACTAGGATAAATTGATATATTTAGAAAAGTGTTTAGACGAAATGCTAATCGGTTATTATCACACGAGATAACTTTATCCAAGTCACCGATGGATATATCGAAAGAAAAAGATACAATATCAAACAAGAAATATTGCACTTCTGAGACTGTGGCTTATTTCGGATCTGTAGAGCGTTATCTCTTTCGCACCTTACTTATGTGACATTTGTCGGCCATTTTGATCAATTTTTGACCCGGCATAGGTTGACTATCAGTGCCGTGACAGTAGTGTGCAGCAAAGATCGCCCTACGAATTCGAAACTAACCAAATGTCTGCTCCGTAGGCTCGATCTGCAATATTTTTGATGGATACTGTACATAATATATTATTCTTAACTTAAAGGTCTACTAGTAAAAGGACAGAAGGTTTAATTGGCATATTTTTTGTATTAACTGAGAAAATCTATTTAAAACCGTGTGTTTTGTGCTGATTATGTTGCTAACTTTACTAATGTCTGTAATACTTAATTAATGTAAACGATTATTTAGATATAACCCTATCATTATATTCTTACAAGCTGCCTTGCAGCATGTGGTTAGAAAAGAAAAGAAAAGAAAGAATTATAATGATTCAACAATGAACATGATAGCTAACTTAGTTAGCACTAATATCACAAAATAAAATACTACAAAAAAGAAAGAAAATAAATAACATTACACAACTCCGCTTTAAAAAAACGTGAGCGTAGTATTGAATAAGGACCAAATTGGAAAGTGGTTTAAAGAGAACGAAACCAAAAAAAAAAAAATTAAACAAAAAAAAACAAAAGCGAACTCGAAATAGTTATCATTAAACAGTGAATTTGTGCGATTGACTGGCGCTGGCAAACCTATCTAAAATATAAATCACACTGTAGTAATTGTTAATACCTTATTGGCGGTCTACAAGCTATGGCCCAAGTGGTACATACACCCTTTAAATATATACAAGAACTTGAACCTTGGCCTTACCCTATATAAAACTTAACATATAACCTAAATCAATATAATTGTGCGCTAAATTTTAAAACACAAACTCAATCTATAACCAATATGCCTTTTAAGTAGATAGATATAATAAAATATCTAAAATATGAAGATACATGTTTCGATATGAAAGTGTTCAATAATTATAATAATCAAAATCTTGCCAAACGTAAACTTATCGTTAACAAGGATTAGTCTTCCTAATGAGAACTTAACATAAACCTCGAGATTAGTAACATTAACTAACAAACATTATGTCCCTTATCAATGGAAGAACTGCTGATTGTCGTTTTCGGGCCCCAGCCGAACTGGCGCTCCTCATTAACACTAAACTCTATAATGAAAAGAAGTCGGAAACATTCACGTTACTTTACAACATTAATATATTTATGTGCTATGGCACTATTAGATTTTACGAAAGTAATATTGATAAATCTAAAACTTCTATTGTCCACAATAAAGATATAAATAGGTACTGTAACAATAGGCTCACTAATATTCAAATAGTTTTCTTTTTAATAATCTATATAAAGTCTTTAAAAATAACTAAATGTAATATACTTCTGATCTGTATCTTTTTGTTTAGGACGAGGTGATACTTGTTGCCACTGCAGCAGACGCAGTATTCAGTAAGACAGACAGTTAACACCGATCACATATACTTAATTATTTGCATTTAATTGCGAAGACAAACGTTACTTACAGTCTTTGGTTGGAGTCTTGCGGATATCTCGATTAACTAGAAGATAAATGGGGTATCAGGGCAACAAAACATGCGAACACTATTTATCCGGCTATAGAATTGCATAAATGGAAGGCACTCATCAGACTTGTAGCACCTATTTATGCTACATTCAATATTTATTAAAATTATTTATTACGCATCAGTTGCGTGACTGGCCTCCGCTGTTAATATTATTGTCTAATATTTGCACAACCATACTTTTTTTAACAAGTAAAACATAATGAGCTCTATGTAACAAACATTAGATATTAAATGCATAACAGTATCATTGGAAATATAAGATACGTACAATAAAAGTGTACATCAAAATTTCACTCCAAAAATAGAACAAATACTATTCCTATCGCTCTTTGAATCTCTAATCTATAGAATATTCATTGAAGGAAAAAATTAAGGCGTCTTTCAAGGCACTGTTTTCGGTCCTTAGATGTGTCCTCGAATCGATAATACTTTTGACACGATCACTCAAACTTGCGTGGGATCCGGGGACGAGTGCGAAGGAGTGGATCCGCGGGGCGAGGCGGACCCTATCGCCTCCAGCTTAATCCCGGGCGGCAGCTGGTTCTCCATCCCGGGCATCATAAAGAACGCATTCGGCGGATAAACGCAATCTTTGGGCATATAATAATCGTGGGTCGTCTTCATATGGTTTTTCATTTTGTCGGGCCTGGAAAACTCCTTGGCGCAGACCGGACAAGGGAAAACTTTTCTCTGTTGACCCTCGTGGTAGAGGAACGCGTGCCTCTGGAATGAATACTTGTTTTTGAATGTTTTCTGAATGTTGTCCTTGGCGCACTCGGTGCATTGGTATACGCCCTCGTTGATGGACGCGTATCGGAACAGGTTCAGCCCCCGCACTGACATCTCCGTTAGTTGTTCGGCCGGATCGTTGGAAGCGGAATTCGCTCTCCTCCTTATCCGCCTCCGGACGACTGGTCTCTGCATTTGACCTCCAGATTGTAAATTATTGTTTATGGAGTCGTTTTGATATTCATTGGACGTTGACGCGGCTTGCGTCGCTGGGTTCACTCGAATTTTCCCGTGACCATCACTAGACGGCGATTGCACATATTTGAATTCTTTACCTTCAAAATCAGGTGTCCCGCGTCCTGAAATTATCAATGTTTCATTAATTTTAATAGGGTACAGTAATTTGTATATTTTTAATAAATTCAAAAGTGTTTCTACTAATATTGAAATTGGCAATAATGAACTGTGAACACTAACTAGCGTACTTAAAACAATAGAGAAAAGAAATGTAGGTAAGTGAAAAAATATAAAAAAAAACAAAACATCGAAAATATATTAATCTTTATTTGTTCAAATTGAATGACGAATTAATTACACCATGATAAAAGAAAACCACGAATGATGAAACTACTTCTTGAACAAGTTTGTTGCGGTCTGTTGTCGAGTGAGCACCAATAGTTATAGTATTGCAACAATAAATAGCACCAAGTAACTCTACCGTACTGTGAACTCATCGAATGACCGACCCGTGGTACTTATTCACCACCAACAAACTTGTCCATGTAATGCATCCTATATAAAATATATAATAACTAAAAACAAAAATAAAAATTGGGCAAGTGAAGAATTAAATTACAATTTTCTAAAATATGCAGAATTTTATAAAAAACGGTATAATTTTACATATTTTTAAAACCCAAGAAAACTTTTAACTCTCAATTTATTGGTATTTGAACAAGAGAAGGATTGCAAAATCAAACTTTTATAACTATATAAAATAAAAATCGTATTGTCTAAGTAATAAATTAAAAAATAGTGTAACAAAAAAAAAGAATAGTTTTCACTATGTTATAATAGGACTCAAGTGTTTGCATTTGGAACTATTTCGGCAAGTTCTGTAATAGGTACCTACATGATAATTATAAAAATAACGCGTCAGTTTACTTAGCTCATAAGATCACAAGAGGTGGGTTGTAAATAAGAAAAAAATATGTTAATTAAACAATATTTTGAAATCGGATCAATTACAGGTTCCAGAAATAACATGTAAAAGAATAGCGATCTATTACATTCCTTTTCAACAAACCAAAAACATAATGCACTAATAATTTGTTAACAATAATAAGAATGAAAATAAATAGCCTCAAGTGGATATTTTAATAAGAGAGGTTCTATTTTAAAATAAAAATACAAAAGCAACAATTTGTACTGAACCAAAAATACTTTGCTTTCGCATAGCGTCAATTTGAGCAACAGAAAGCATGTTATACGTAATCTAGCTCTAACCACACCATCTACGAAACATGAGAGTAGTATCATATGATAACATACCTACCTGATCAGTCCTCTCTTCGTGACTACTATTTTTCTACAGCATAGAAAATTCACTCCATTGTTAACAACACAATTTACGTCTAAAATATTATAAATAACTTAATCTAATCTTTACTAATAACCCGTGTTGTTACTTTGCTACTATTAAATATTAATTCAATATTTAAAATGTGTATCCTTATCGTCGTTGCTGTTATCACCAGTGGCATACGTTCTATAGTATAGCAATTGCCGTGCCATTGACGAATCGCTTTTGGCAAGACATTCACCTTTCGACGTCTTCATTTCACAATATACAGTAAAATACATACACATAGCCATTAAATAAGGTACGTTTTACATTAAAAGGACAGATTTATAACATTATAAGTACTTATTCAAATAAAAAAGGACAAAATTTAGAAACAACAAAAAAAAATAGCTGTCACAACGACAAAACATCAATAAATTAAAAAGGTTAAAATTATAATAACAAGAGAACAAAAAATTGAAACAAATAATAACATCAATTGAAAAGATTTGCTAATTTTGTTGTAACTTTTATTATTTTCTTTAAAGATTCTAAAAATAGTAATTAACACCTTATTGTATACCATTGTATTTTCTTCATTAACAAATAATGCTAGGTATATTGTGTTACTTTCAATTCTAAATGTATCTAAATATTACTCTTTGCGTTCACTATTGTCTAAGTGCAATTAACAAAAAATATGTATTTAACATTTGGCTATTTCTATCGTAGTTATCGATTATGTCTGCATGAATGTAAAGATATATATAATTGTTTTGTTAAAATAATAACTTTGAGAGGTGTGTACAATACAGAATCTATGATCTCTCGTTGCTTTTTCAATGCATTAAGAAATTCAAACTTAATATTCGAAACCATAATATTTTGCGCTGAGCATTTTTGAATAACAAATGTCAATATTATATAAAAAAAGTTTCTGTTAGTCATCAACAATTGAAAATCTCATGTATTTTATTTCAATTGCTCAATTAAATAATTAACAATATTTTGGCTCATAATTTCATTACTCAGTAATCATAGATGCACTCTATTCAAAAAAATATATTTATAAACATATAATAAATAATATTATATTAAGGTATATAAAACACCTCTCTAAGTATGTAATCATATACTATACTCGAGAAAAATTGTTGAATGTATTACTACTAATATTATAAATATTGTTTATATCTGTAAGGACTGTAACACACTGTAAAATTTTAATTTAAATTTGTTCTAACTACTTAAAATCTTCTGCATATTACAAGCATAGATATTGCTTATAATAATAAATAGAATTTATATAAAGTGTGATCTACACAGTGAAATTATAGTGGAACCGTATATTTGTTTATGTAAAACTTTTTATATGTATTTTTTGAAGTTACGTAGATAACATCAGCAAATAAAATAAATTATGACAAATCTAAAATAGTTTTGCGGTAAATAAAATTGACATAGTTATATAATTTTCTATTTCCATTGCTCAAGCCCTTTATTAGATACACATCTTTCATCCTGTATAGTTCATTTAGGGCTATAAATAGTACGATACATATATTTTAAAATAACAATATCAACAAACAACATATTCATTAGGGACAATTTATTTAATATCACATCACATGTGACATTTTCTTAAGTTTAATTTAGCACCAATTGATGATATAGCTTTTAATAATAAAATAATATTCGATTGATATAGAAATGATTTAATAACTCTTTTTTGTAAAATAAATATATACCATCATTAGTTGTTTTGAACAAGTACATTTACTAAAGTTATATTTATATAAGAAAAATTAAGGAACTTTGAAAGGATAAATATTAAGTAAGTAATTAAGTGTGTCGATAAACAACAATTGAAGGGAAGTTCGTGAAGTTCCAATCAATACCGACTGTTTTAAGCTTAGGCACTGGCTAAATTGACTAAATATAAATATAAGTAGAGAATTTTGAAACATCCAATATAGCCTCACCTTAAATTAAATCTATTTTCCCCTTTTAAGTACCTATCAATGTTCAAGATAAATTTCATATAAAGACTATGAAAGGTAGGTACAATAAATTCGATTTTATGAATTTAACAGTCTTAATATTGATTTATGTGGGCAAAGTTACCCCAAATTATGTTTTCATTCAAGTTACGAGTTGTTTCGATTTCCAAGTAGAATGGGAAACATGAGATGATGTTCTTATATTTAACTATAAACGTTAATATTTAACTACTTGGGCCTAAAGGTTTCTATACTCCTAAGGAAGCTTCTTAATATAGTTTGTAAACTCTGAATAATGAAAATAAATAATTATACATAATATTCTTTGAAATTTCTTAGTCACCTAGTAGTCGATTTAACTTATGAATATACAAGTAAAGGCACACTAATAGGCAAGCGTTCCCCTGGACCTACTCACTGAACTGGAAACATTTGTAGTGTTTTGGGAAGATAACTTAATCGTATGATCAAATACTAACGTGATTATGAAGTGGCAAACAAGCGTACAGTTCACATTGATGGTAAGTGAATACTAAAGCTTTAAGACATCTACATATAAGTTCCAATGCAGATGCGTTGCCACTTCTAAAGCCGAAGAGGTTTTGCCTCGGTGCCAAATATTTCGGGACTGTACATTACATGGTAGTACTGAACACTATCGTTGCGGCAGATGGATAAGGTTATGTGATGGTGGGTATGCCCTCGGACTCCGCCACCAGTATGAAGAAAATGAAAATGGAATTCGTACAATGCATCAAAACCGTTGTCTATATTTTTACATTGAACCGAGAGAGTAGTGTAACTATCGTAATATGGAAGACTACATTTTGCCTCTAAATTTAACTAAATAATTTAATAAGTACTTTTCCTTAATTTACACGTAAGGCAATTTGATTTCTACTAAAATAGAATTTACAAATCATCTCATGGTTCCAGTATTTTAACTTTTTTCAAAGCACCTTGCTTAAATCACTTCAACACGTGTTGTATTACACGAAATATTTACAAAATTAACAATAACAATTTTTTAACGTATCGTTATATTTAAATCTTGTTTTATAGATAATTCCAGAGTAAACAGAAATTGAATAGTTAAGTCCGTTTTACAAGAGGATTACAATTACGTCCCTTTCATATGTAGCTTTAGGTACAATATCGATTTTATATAGCAATATATAACCTTTATAATATTGTCTTTGACAGATACTCATAGTGGGTACATAATAATAAAATTGTTCTATGTAAATAATATTTATAAATATATCCTCTACATATATACTTCGATTTAAGAGTGAGAAAACCTTTACATCGTTAATGTTCTTGGTTTCATGTAATAAAATTGGTCTAAGAGTAAAGAACATTGTTTATGATTATTTCGTACTTCTTTACTCGCCATTAATAATTGCACAAATAGTAATAGTAAAGTACCTATTAGTGTTTATGTTAATAACTAAGCGACCATTTAAACTGATCTGAAGGACCTATCAGACAATCTTTTCAATACTATATAATTTCAAAATTGAGTTATGGGTCTCGTACCTATTTTCGATTTAGAGTAAAGAAGAACGAAACTATGAAACTAATAACTCGTGTCATCCAATACCTATCTTGTCAATAATGTCAAGGAACTGAATCTATTCTATTATCTATTATTTAGTGAGATTATTGAAGCTATTCTATAAATATTTTTCACCACGATCATGTTTACGGTTTCATCTGAACAGCATAACATTTACAACCAAATATTTTAACATCAATAAACTATTTTAAATTAATCTTAACAAAATCTACAAATTAAAATCATAGCCCGTGTTGAGTTATACTTCGGAGAAGTTATATCATAAATTATACAACTAAGATCACTAATAAGGCAAGTTAAATGAAAATGCATTTCACACCACTACAGTTAATGGCTGACGATGGCCTTTTTGTAAAGAGCCTCGGATAGCCTTTTTTTCTTGAAAATAAGCAGTCTGGCGAACAAATAGTCCTCGACTTAAATATGTAATATATTTACAAAAAGGCCAAGCCATTGGTATACTCATAAACGTAATTCCTAAACTTATACTAACTAATTCAGTTCAATGAGAATTGCATGTAATCGAATAGACTACTTTTGATTTAACGATCACCATGAGTAGTTACTTTGTACCCTGAAATTTTTGTAAGTAATAAAATTAAGTAACAAGTGAGTGCAAAATAACAAGTAAATTATAGAAATTTCTAAATCTCTTTGAAGTTCAGCACTCTGAGAAACAAATGGAACAACATAAATAAATAGATAAATATAACAACAAACGACAATCTTGCCGCTTAATATCAACAAACTTATTGATATACTCGTGAAACTTAGAGCTCGAACGCCTATTCAATTGCAATCTACATTTACCCACTATTTATAAATTCAAACTCTAGTTTTACTTATAGATGAATTTAACTAACTTTACTTTTAAAATCAGATCTTTTTTTCACTTCCAAATAATAATTGTAATTGAGTATAACAATGAGGCTTGGAAAAATTAAGACTCCTGTTTCGCCATTTGCTCGTTCGCATTGGGTTGGTTTTTGTGAATGATCTTAAGATGCGCGATCATGTTATCTTTTCGAGTAAACTCTTTGAAACAGATAGGACAAGGGAAAACCTTGACGTCCTTTTTGTGGGATGTAACGTAGTGCCGACAAAAGTTACTGATGTGAGTATAAACCCTTGCACAAATTTTACATCTAAAAACATTCTCTCCCTCTTTAATGCAATAGTCTCGCACCGATTCGTTCGTTTCCTCATGATAGTTGCCCACGTTTCCTATATTATTTTTCCTTATAGGAGAAGGAAATATGCGGTGTTCCCAATTAGTTTGCGATAAGTCGGACACTTCGTTGTTAGCCAAATTTAGATTATTTTGTTCTAATTCAGCTGCGAATAGCTGCGTGGCGAGAGCAGGCATGAGGACTGTCTCGGGGGGGAATTTGTCAAAACTATTGATTGCGGGATTCAAATTAGATAATCCAGAGAGCTGATTGAATAAGTTTCGGGCTCTAAATTTAGACATTTGGGGTAGTAATTTTTTACTATTCTTTGGCTTTAAATTGCGACCTAGTCGGGTTTTATCATCTGCTTCTTTTGCGAGGCCATCTTGTGAGCTAGAGTTTTCGCGGCTCCTGTCTGGGTTATATTTGTATTCGACAGGTTCGTTATAGTCGTCGGTAACGTCGGCGGCCGGCTCCTGCTTTATGGATCCGTTTTCGATAGACAATACGGGACCGTTTGTTGGATAATTGGATTGGCTTTCCTCTTTTGGCGGTTTTTCAATATCTGAAATATTACAATTTATTGGTTTATATCTCAGATTTATTGATTAACCATTTTTTGTTTTATTTATATGATATGGATTAATGATTGGAAATATTCTAGTGAAACTACAACAAAACTGAAACGAATTACAAACTAAAATATCTCCAATTGTGCTTTATATGAAGGAAAGCTATTGGGAATAAGCCTTGTTTGTTTTCCCTTTTCTGATATGTAATAAATATTTTATAAGAAAGTTAATAGATTGAAAATATTATACTCAAACCATTACCACACCGAAATTGCCCCTGGCCATTCCTCTAATAGCTCTCCCCGAAAGCAGAAAAGCAAGCAATAGTTAATCTCTGTCATTTTGTGGAAGAAATAAGCATATTTGTTCGAATGTCAAAAATAATTTGATAGATTATCACTTACCCCTTCTCAATAAACTTTAAATATCATAAATAGATTAGGTATTCAAAATACACTTCACTTTTCACTTAAGTTAAAATGTTCCTAACATCAAAGCTTATATCCCATTAGCTTTTCTCTTATTTTCCATTTATTTCAAAATTCTAATTTTGTCAGTGTTAGATCAACAGAAAGGAAGATTATAATATATTTACAAAAGACAAGCAATTAAAATGTCCTCATACAACCATTTAGACGTTTTCAATATTTTACACAATCTGTCGCCTCAGCTCGGTTTACTGTCGGGTGACGATACTAAACTTTTAGAACTACACCAAGAAAAACAAAACAAGCTACAACGAGTGGCAGGATACGCGCCGAAGAGGGTCTATATAACGTTATTTGCATTAAAATAACATACCTGCAGATTCAGAGTCCTTTCCAGATGTCGGTGCTTCATTAGACTGGGCGTCATCCCCTTCGTCGATCATCAGAGCTTCCCCCGCATCCTCGCCACCTGACGTCGCACCGTCTTCAGCACTAAAACCATCCATTGACATTTTGACTTCTAACATTTCTGGTGAACCTCTGATTAATTGATCACCAGCTCTATTCGCAGGCGCATGTGAAGCCGATTCAGGTATAAACTCGCCGGGCGGACTGGCTGCCGTGTTCAAGGCATCACTTGAACTTCCGCTTAATTTTCTAGGTCGTCCTCGTTTTCTTTTCGGTTGCATTAAAGCGTTTCCCAGCAAAGGCATTAATAGATTGGGAGGTGCTCCCCCGCTGGGTATTCCGGAGGCCGGCCTCTTTTGGTTCATATACGTATGATGTATTCTGTGAAGTTGAGGCGGCGGCGTGTGAGCAGCAGTGCCTGTCTGCTGTTGTATTAACGAGTTTGTTAGAGCTGGAATATCGCACTTTTCCTCGTTCACTTCAGTAAGGCCTTTTATTCTTAAACTCTCGGCTACTTTTAAGAAAGCCGTCAGCCGTTCTTGATCGACACTCACTTCTCCTCTGTACATAAAGTCTAATAAACTCTTCATATCTGAATATGGGACATCCTTCAATATTACAATTGGATGTTTTTCTTGATGGTTAACAAAGAGAGCTTGAAAGTAAGGACTACAAGCCGATAAGACCATTTTGTGTGCTTTAAGCAATTGACCATCCACTGCTAACGTGACGTCAGTGAATGTTTCTGCGTGTAGTAGTTGATCAAACACTGATAACATGTTTGATTGGTGGTTGTTCCACCTCAAACAAAATCTTTGCGTAGCCATTTTTATCTCAATTTTACCTTCTTTGGAAGATATACTTTTCTAGTTCAGGCTTAAAAGCTAAAGTATCAACAATTTCTCAATGATGTATACATAAGTATTCTCTCGTATTCCATGAACAATACAACAAAAGTTTAACAATGGATAGTGTTTATATAGAAGCCGTTTTTTATTTGTTTCATAGTGTTAGTGCTTTTTGTGTGACGGGCGCAGGGGGACCTGAAAAGGAGTGAGAGATAATCGTTAAATTTCTGCAACAAATCTGTTTAAGTTCGAAAATTTTGCAACGGTAAGTCTGAAATCGTATTGATTTCTCTGCTGTCGTGTTTATAAGAAATTATTACTCTATATGATTACAGCATTTATGCTAGAGATATTGGTTGATACTCTGCCACGCTATCCTCTCGGGTAGAGGTACCTATATCACGCGATGTAGATTGCTTGTTATCAACTAATCTATGAATCTATTACCATGTGTACAATGCAGTAAAATATTATTTTGTTTAAAAAAATTGTCGGGAATATCGCGAGAAGCTAGAATAGGAAGAAAAACAAATATTACGTTCAAACTTAGGTAGGTAGGTACCTATATAGGTCTCAAAATGTGAGTTGTGACTATGTGTATATATAATATCTACTGGGTAGACACGATAAACGAAAATACTAATCATATCGACGAACATATATATCATGAAATCATGAAATCATCAAAAAACATTTACGACATAGGTAGGTTATGTCCCTTCCTATTTGAAAAGCTCTCTTACCCACAAAACATCTTTGCTTAGTGCTAATACAACAGTCCAACAAGATTTATGGCATTGAAAACATACCTATAATGCCTACAGAAGTTTTACAGGTTTTTTTTAGGGTTCCGTAGTAAAAAAACCCCTTATAGTTTACCTTATAGTTTTGCCATGTCCGTCTGTCTGTGCGTCCGCGGTTTAGAGCAAAAAGTATTGATAGGTACCTACTAGAGACCCCTACATTGTGCGTAGCCCGACACGCAATTGACTGGTTTTTTATGTAACGAAGGTGGCAAGAAGCATGCATCTCACATGGATGTTAAGTGATGACTGCATCCTATAGTCATCTACGCACAAAAACCAGAGGTCTGAATGCAGAATGCAGATGCGTCGCCACCCCTGAGACCTATGATGTTGTCTCTGAGATAGTTATTAGGTACGAGGCCATACATTATCCACCATTTAACCGGAAGTAGTACTGAACACTACCATTTAGCGGCAGATAGATTAAGTTATGCGGTAGTGCTTACGCCCTCCAGCTTCTTACACAGGACATCTACCACCAGTAGTAGGTAAGTGTTATATCTATCTATACTTATAATAAAACTGTAGAAGTGTAAATTCTGTACATTAAAAATATTGAAAAAATAAATACCAGGGGATGTTACTAGATCGATACCGAACCCAAATATGTCTGTCTGTTTGTTCAAGCATCACAGAAAAACTACCGGTCCGATTACAATGAAACTTGGTATGATCATACTTTAACCTTTGGCGCACAACACTGGGTACTTTTTATCCCGGAAAAATGTCTGTTTGTCTGTGTGTTTGTGCACGCTAATATCAAAAACGGCTTATTCGATTTGCGGTTTTTCACAAATATATTATGGTAAGTTTCACTTAACATTTAGTGTTAGTTTCATGTGAATCGGTTCAGAAATAAAAAAGTTATGTCAATTTAAAGAATCATATTGAATATTTTAAAGCTATTCTGTATCTTAGTTCTACCTTTTAGGGGGTTACGTACCTAAAAGGTAAAAAACGGACCCTACGGATTACTAATCCTCCGCTGTCTGTCCATCCGTCTGTCTGTCACCAGCCTGTATCTCATAAATAGTGATAGCTAGAAAGCTAACATTTTCACAAATTATGTATTTCTGATACCACTATAAAGAAAAAAATAATTGATAAAAATAAGAAAATGAAAATAAAATTGTTGAAAAAAAAAAGTTATGGGGTCGAAGGGGAATAAACGTGTTTTTGTTTTCGTATATTATTTGCTCGATAATAATAACGGTAGCAAGTAGACGCTTAAAATTTTCACAGATTTTTAGATCTTATATGGTATATTACCTTCCATAATAAAATTATATACAAATAAATAAAATTGGAGTGTCTGTTTGTAAAATTAAAATATCCGCTTTTTACTAAATGCATATATGTATGTATACACGGTACATGTACCAAAACATTTTTTTTTACAATTTTTGTCTGTCTGTCTGTCTGTTTGGCGGGGCTAATCTTGGGAACTGCTGGACCAATTTTGACGGGACTTTCACTGGCAGATAGCTGCTGTGATAAGGAGTAACTTAAGCTATTTTTATCTCCATACATCCATACATACATACCTACATACAAATAAGTAGAATTGGAGTGTATCCGACTTTGACGGGACTTCAACGGGTAGGTAGCTGATGTGATAAGGAATAACTTAGGCTACTTTTATCTCCATACATACATACATACATACCTAAAAACAAATAACTAGAATTGGAGTATATCCGACTTTGACGGGACTTCCACGGGTAGGTAGGTAACTTGGGCTACTTTTATCTCCATACACACATACCTACATACAAATAAATAGAATTTGAGTGACTCCGATTGTGACGGGACTTTCACTGGCAGATAGCTGATGTAATAAGGAGTCACTTAGGCTACTTTTATACTAGCTGCGCCCACGACTTCGTCCGGGTAGTTACTGAACAATCATATTTTTTCTCACGTGGACGAAGTCGCGGGCACATCTAGTACATTAATAAGCGGAGGTGTATATATAGTACTTATGAGATATTGTTTAGTTACAAAGCTACGACAGTTGGAATGCTACAAGGTAATCCTTTTCATCAGTTTTAATTAATGTTCTATGTCCTTTTGTTTTGTCCAATCTGTATAAATAGTACCTATCTATAATACCTTCACACTGAAATAGTTTGTTCAGAAGCAGATTGGTGACTGGTTGAAAAAACATTTTTCAATAAACTCCAAGTTACTGGCGGTAGAGTTACAGCACAGAATAATTGGCAAAATCGCATTACCTAATCCACCTGTCGCCTAATAGTCATTAATACTAATGTATTCCACTTAGATGGTAATGCATGGCTCAATAATCATAGTGGCAAAATAACTTAGGAGTCAGGGGCGAAAACGCTTCTGAATTTCTACCCTCTGGTAGGTATGTACCTATTTGCGTAGACGTCTATACGTTTCAGTATTAACTTACCGCTCATACCAACCTAGGTACACAGGTACCTATATGAATTTGAACAGACTTTTTTGCCACTTTCATTACATAAAAGCAAAACATAAAAAGGCACAGGTAGTTATATACCTATAACCCACAACTGCATAAAACGAATGATGAGATAAATATAAAAAGGTACCTGTTATATAATTTAAATACATATTGTTTTAAATACAATAATTATTTTATTTTACATGTTTGTTTACACTTCCTTGAAAATCCCTTTAAAAACCGGGTACCGGTACCAGAGAATAAGTAATAATATGCCCAGTGGCGGATTTACAAACTTGCCGCCGGTAGGCTATAAAATTTTTCCCCACCCCTATATTTTGATGTCGTCCACACTCATATCAATTATATTTTCTATCAATAAAATTCCAACTTTATGTTTTAGGTTTCATATCCTCTTTACATCCAATTTTTTATGGTTAGAATCATTGAGAACTATGATCTGAGCCTTAATAATTTTAACAGTAATTTTACAAATAGATATAAAAAAGGTACCTACCGGCATATAATATGCCTTACGGTAAGCAACCAAAATAGGTAGGTTGTGTTTATTTGTAATATTTTTTTTTAAATCTCTCGCGTTTCTATAACTCTCTTGTTAGGGATGGGACGTTCGCTAGTGATGTCCTATCAACAGTAGATGGGTAACCTATTTCGGTTGCTTATTTAGATATAGGTATGAATTAAAAGAATAATTTTAAATATAGGTACCTACCTAGAGGTCGCAATTTTGTTTTCATTACTTTTTAACTGATAGGTTGGTATATCATTTAAACACATGTCATGTATCTGTCATATTTACTTGCATAGCTATTAAACAGTTAGGTAGGTAAAAACTGTAAAAAGGTTTTATAATTAAATTAAATAACAATTAATGCTCAAGGGCAATGTTTTAAAATTTTATGCCTACGGACACCCTTAAATTAGGTAACATCTTCCGGGTGAACCATACCTATTTAATAAGGCCAAGGGATGTTTTCAAGATTTGCGTTTACATACCTACAGAGAAATAGATTTGATACTTAAGTAGGTATCTTATCTATGGTTGATTTAACAATATAATAGATGTTTAATACTAGAATTCAAAGAGCTTTATTATGACTTCAACTGCTTTGTTGTGAATGATCCAGTAGATACCTACCTCGTAGATTCAATCAAGGTTAAAAAAATCGAGGGCGCCTCTAGCGGCGGGAGGCGAGTCTGTGCATTGCCGAGCGCCGAGCGCACTGCAGTAGCAAAACACATTCTACGTGTAAGCCGAACGTAAGTATGTACCTATAGGTTAACGTTTCATACATTATTACTTCGGCACTGAAACAACCCTCTTCACAGAAACTTAACAAAAATTAAAAAAAAATGAAACAATCGCCACTGATTATAATCCTACCAGAATCTTATAAGAATCAATTCCGAAAAAACATTGATATTTGCTCCACATCCACAGGTGCTGAGTGCTGACCACAAACGTTATCGCGGTATAAACGGGCGCACGAATTATTACTACGCACCCAGTCGAGCGCGTTACATTACGTCATCACAATGGCATTATTACCTACGATAGCCACATTAATTCGACCGATACGACGAGATAAGATCAGCTCGGGAATAATTATATCACTGCACTAACATAAAGTAACATACCACACGTATCTGCACCACAATCAACTCGACCCTTTTATGGGAATGAGGAACAGCCCTTCCGCCATAGTCCGACTCCGCGTTAGCGTCGCACCCCGCTCACCCGACGACTGACGGCCGCAACCCCGCGCTGCGAACGCCGAGCCGCAGACTCGCTCCGCGACTCGAATATCTCTCACAAAAAATACGTCGTCATCATCGAAATGGCGGCAACGGATATATTCAGCGCAGGGTGCACGGTAAAATATTGATTTATTGAAATTTATTGATTTCCTCTCTTGCATCCCGGATCGCCCTCACAGTTCTATGTGATAATGTGACGCATCTACATTAGGGTGGGCGGTGTGCTTATCAATGGTTTCAGGGAAACATGCGACCATTAACATCTCTCCGTGAATATGTAATTACAGATTCGAAGAGGCGAGGCCGGTACCGATTTTGATTAATGATAAGGAATATACTTCAAATTATTCAATTGGTCTATGTAAATGCCTTTCAGTAACTAACTACCTATGGTCTAAACATAAACATGGCAGATGTAGACCAGAATAGGATCACGATATTTAATTTTATGTAAAGGCTTATTGCAGCCCCCGTAAAATGAGTTAATTTTGTCAGCAACATACAGGGCGGCGAACGATTCTCCAACGTGACCGGATCTAATTTAATCTCACTTAGCATTATAATTAACGTACCTTTGCATATAAATATTCAAGGGATGAGTTTTCCACGTGAAAATCATCAATCCATTCGTGTTGTCGCCATGTCAGCAGCGTCTTCCGTCTCTGTTGCACACGGGTGGGGTTGGTAGGACGCCTTCCTCGCGGCGAACGCCGCCGGAGATGGCCGAGCTGCGCCACTTTTCGCAACCGAACGCTCCCGAGTCCGCACGGAAAATAGACCGCGGGGCGCACAGATTTTTAATTTAAAAAATTATTCACACTTTACATTCATAACACTTTTTGAGTTAAAAAAAAACTATGGAATATATTTTAAATATTAATGTCCACTTTAAACGTTTGTATTCGGTGCGTAATAGTTTTGTTTGAGGCTGTAAGGATAATGAAACGTAAAAATCCGCGCGCGATATGTTACTCGGAAGTATTTTTAATAAAAATGCCCTGCCGCCTCGGCGGGAGGAGTGGCAATGGGCAATGAGGTCGGTACCCTCTCTCTGGCACCCGCGCGCGCCCCTCCCTGCCGCTTCACTCCGGCACCACAGGGTTAGAAAGTTTCAAAAGTGAATCGTGGAAAACACGCTACATGTCTACAACGTCCTGGGTGCTGAGAACGTAGCGCATTCAGGGATGAGGTACGAGCCCTTCAGATACTACGCGGGAGGTCTTTATATCTCCCACCAGCAGCGGTTCTTAGACATATTTTTCATTACAGATAAACCAAATTCATAACAGCTTTTATCCGGGGTGCATACGAAAACATACATATGAAATTAAGTGACTCTACAATTAATTATTTTATTGTAGAGTCGGCAATGTCGTAGCCATAAAATTGCCAAAATGACCTATTTTCACGTTCGATACGAGAGATAATGAATCGATATAGTTAAAGTAAACGATATATTTTGAGTGGTTGAAGAAATGTTATTATTATCATCGCCACTCCTATCCTGCCAGTGTGGCGACATTTGCTACGGACGAAAAAACAGCCGTCGTTTATCAAATGCTATCATAATATACGATTTATCTAGATTGTCCATCTTAAAATGGGGTATGTTCAAGTGTCTAGATTTTGTTATAATACTGAGAAGTAACATTTCTGCAATGCTTCAAGTTTGTGTTACTAAGTATAGTCAATTTTATTTATACAACACAAAATAGGATAAATTCGACCACTGAACTGAACAACCTTTATAAAAACGAGACAACGTATCCAACAGGAACTACCTACATCGAATTACGAGTCCTGAAATAAAAAATCCGAAATAGAAATAGGTCGGGATGCATTTTAAATTTAACGCAATGAAACAACATCACCGTTTGGAAATATCGTCTCATAAATTAAGGTGAAATGTTGACCAATAAAATTAAATTTAAAAAATAAAACTTAACTTGCATATCCAGTGATACCTGTTAGGTCGGAAACGGCAAGAGCTTATTATCATATCAAAATACTTTTATTTCCCGTTTAGGTTATCGTTCTGTTATGTATAAATGAGTATTATGTGTAACTTTATAACTACGACAAAAAGCTATTAATAGCATAGTGATATTGTTATATACGAACGTACTCTACCTTAATTTCAAAGAGTAGTTCTTTGAAACGTTCAGAAACTCTTTGAAAGATTCAAAATAATATAAAATATATGCAACATAATAGCTTATGTGACTTATCCCATTCGAATTAAACATATGACCTTTGGCACGAAATCAGGTGCACTATCGATCGAGCCAAGCTTATGTCTTCCTTGCTATTCTACTAATAGATTAGGCTAGTCTGGCTTTGATTCTGGGAGCCTAATATACAGAACAAACAGAGACCTGCAGCCACAAAAATTCATGACTATTATATTCATGAAAGCAAAAATCACTTATTTATAAGCAATTTGTTACACCTGCCTGAAAAACAAAAACAGTGCGAATAAACGATATTGTATCGATTGGTAGGCAGCAAGAGCATAATTCACTAGTGACCTGACCTAGGTCATCGTGCCAGTGTTAGCTGAAGTCCTTACAGCGAGCTAGCTGACCTAGTTTTCATGCGACGCGGTCGGGAGCATAAAAGCTTGCCAACACACTTTCCCTTTAATAAACATGCCCTGAAAATCCTGAGGCAAAGGTGAGGGTCTATTAGTCTTTGCTTGGAGGTATTTAAGGCTGTCGTTTAACCTACTTCAGTTGCATAATGCTAGTTTAAGCTTAAAAGAAATGAGGGGAAAAGGTATAAAAATTTACAGTTGGGAATGTTAGCAGTTTAGATTTGGAATATTAATCAAAAACAAACAGATACCAAATTAATGCCAACTTGAATTCAATAACACAAAATCAATAACGACAGGTGAATTCAGTAATCTAAGAACAAAATACTACAAATGATGTTACACTTCAAAGTAGCGGTGTGTTACTTAATAAAACTAGTAATTAAAATCGACGCAAAGTGTAACGGTGTAAAGTTATTACTTCTGTTTTATCGTAAAAAAATATGAGTTAAATCTCTTAGACACAAAGTTTGGATGTTCCGAGTGTCCAATGAATAAGCAGAATCACTGTAACGGCTCGGCGAACGGTCTGCGGTAACTGTTAAAACTACGAGAGTGGTAAAAGCTGCGAACAAAAAGAAATCCTTCAGCTTTCTAACAGAGACGTAAAATGTTAACATCGTCTTAACTAACATTGAACACGGGACGGAGGAATCACTCATAGATTGTTAACTATTCACCCAAAGATTGCGCGCGATTTCGACGAGTAAAGTTGCTGTTACATATAAATTGCTGTTATTTAATGTCATTTATACACAAACAAGTTTTATTTGCGAACAGTTAATCTCGTTGATGTCTTAAATTATGTAATCTGCAATAAACATCTTCGAGTTTTACCATTTGTGTTTATAAGATTTTGTGGTAGCAAGTTATTAATGCTTTTCTTGAGGTACCAGGTTTGATCGCTGAGACGACGAATAAGGGATGTTACAGTTTTTCCAATTAAGAATATGGCCTATCAATGTAAATACAAAGCATGACTAGTAATTAAAATGACGAATCATATATATACTTGCATGTATAATGCCAAGTAGGTACCTCCATGCACACCTGCATCTTCTTCCTTCAGAGAAATAAAGATGGCAGTATATAGTTGTATATCGTTGCTAATGTTCAGAGACTGACTTTCTTAGGTTGAGGTTACATGTAATGACACTTTTCGCTCTTCAAACTTCCTTACTAGTGTCCTAAAAGAATAAATAGGAGAGTATAAAATTGAATTGGGCATTTACCCTGGGTTATAGAATAACTCAAGCATAGGGATGACGTAAAACAAACAAGTTCAACATTGTTCTTTTCATATTTCTAATACGTCTCTCTCCTGTGACGCTTTACAAAAAGTTTAAAATAAATCTTTACAATAAAAGCTCTGGATCGATAACGATATTTCGTGAATATATCGCTACATGTTATGTATCCAATTACCTGTTTATTTTGATGTAGAATTAGTTGAATATAAAAAATGGGTGCAATCTAAGTGGGAGGAGGTGGAAGGGCCCGTCCTGCTAGATTCGAATCGGTGCGACTAACGGTCGGGTTTCGGTTCATTGACTCGATTCGGACGCTCAATTTTCGCCGAGTACTGTTAGATATCTTACGGCAACCAATAACCGTCTCTGCAATGATGAGAATGGACCCGAGGCTATTTTGTGGACATAGACTGTTTGTATTGGTCTACAAATTCATTGAATTACCTGAAACATTATACGTAGATTAAATCCCTACATACGTCGGTCTCGCTTCTATCTATTTATTTACTTTCCTGATTCACTTGAACAGGATCTCGCCGGAGAAGCCGATGAAGGGGAGGTAAAACAATGGGAATTTTCTCTCAGCCGTCGATGTGATTTGAAACTTTATTTTCACACTTTTTTGTACTATAACAGCCTGTAGTTATAGAGTATCAATAAATACACATCCATCCATACGATGTAACGTGAGAAACATAAATGTTACTCACTCCACTATAACTGAGAGGGATATTTAGAAAAATATGTTCACCGTTAACGTAAAATACTGGGGCAACTGGTGGGAACTTTTTTCCTTGTGAATTGTTTTTTTTTATTGTTCTAGCCTGATTATAACAGTTCAGTAATAAAAATGTCTTAAGTATAACTACAACAAGTTATTATTTTTGTTTGTTTGTTACTTATTTATTTAATGTAAATAATAACAAGTGTAAATGCTATCTAAATCTACGGCAGTATAATAGCGCCAGGAGTTAGACGTCTACATTAAAATACAGGACGTAAATTATGTAGACAATCTCATAGAAGCCAACGAAAAAATACACAGTCAGAGTTATCATAAATATTTCTACCAAGTAAGGAGAGCAATTTGAAATCCTTCGATGCGAGATCATGGGCAAAAAGCGAGTTATTTAGAAATAGGTACATCTAATCTAATCCACGACGACTCTACATCCGTTTGTTTCCCCTTATAGGTCGAATGACCTTCTACTATTGCAGTGTAACGTACAATAATTATTTTTCTACTACTCACTTCTCGGATAATGTACCTACATAAATGTGTAACTATGGAAAATTTGTGGTTATCGTAATTAAGAAGTCTAATTGCGCAATGCTACATTCGTTCATCGGTACCAGGACTGCATATTGCTACAAGACATTTAGTTAGAAATACGATGTCCACGCAAACCGTGTCACCGGTGCAAGTGGGAGCGGCTGGTCCTACGACCAACTCCCAGTTCCGAGAAGGGCGAGTGGTTGAGAGCCCATTTCTGGCTCCACCTTACAAGCGCGTTTGCACTGCGTCCGATCTGAATCCGTAAAATCACGGCTCCTAATATGAGGCTTGGAACCTAGGGAAGGGAGATGAGGTCGTTAGATTATTAAAATCAGGCAATTTGAAATTCATAAAAATAAGGATCATAGTCATTAAGCAAATTATGACCTCCATCTCCAAAATGACGACCTCTAAAATCTTGTCTGTTTCTTATTCTTGTTATATCAGATTACTTCAACTTGTTATGCTACGATCCAATGTAGAATGCAAAAGTTCAGACAGACATTTTGTCGCCGAGTAAATTGTCAATACCTCGTTCACATACGAGTCAAAGGCTCAAGTGATACGATCAACTTCCAGTTCCCGAATGGCGAAGAGATGAATGATCATTTTTGGATATACTTACTCCGAGAGCTGCATACACTTATGTGATAATTTAAGCTGATTAAAATCCAATTATATTTTTGACATCCGAACACCTTTATACGTTAAATCATGCTTCTTCTTAGTCTCGAGAAGAAGCATGATGAAAATGAGAACGAATCTCAAATCAATCACAAGTAGGTGCTATTACCCATTCTTCATCATTCGAAATGAGATATCGCAGCAGACTAAGATCGGACAGAGAGCACAAACAAGCGCTGTTACTCATTCACTATGTAGGTAAAATGTTAACTATAAACGAGGGTCCTGGAATCTATTAAAATATTACAAATACTTCCTTGATGCGCATTACAATTAACGTAATTGCATTCCAGTGTTTATTATAGCTAATTGAAATGGGGTCGGTGATGATTTTCTCGTTATTTAATTGATTTTGACTTATGAGCGGTAATGACAGGAATTTTTATTTATTGCCCAATTTTATCGAAAGTAAATATTTGTTATCACCGATATGTCATGTCTTCGCGTTTATCTATATTGCAATCGGAGACACCTGTCGAAGTATTGTGACGGACTACATGGAGGTTCATCCGAGGTGTTACCGAGAGCGAGTCCCGAATAGGGTTGAACTGATCTGCAAGTGTTGCCGATGAATTCATTTTTTTAAACCACGATTATAAACAAGCATGTAGCTCATGCGGATGGCAAGTGAATACCGTTACCGAGTTGCCTTTAGACATCTACACAAAAACTTGAGGTCAGAATGCATATACGTTATCACTCCTGAGGCCTGAGTTGTTTTTCCTCAGTGATAACAACTACGGAGCTATTCATTACCACCTATTTGGAACACGATAGTGTAACGCTAATACAACTATATTTTATAAATGTAATTGAAGTGGTAAACAGGCATGCAGTTCACATTGATGTTAAGTGATGGCTGCAGCCTATAGACACCCACACAAAGACCAAGGTCAAAATGCAGATGCGTTACCACTCCTGAGGCCTAAGGTACATTACCACCTGACCGGAACACGATAGTGCTGAACACTACCATTTATTTAGCGGCAAGTATATTAGGTAATGCGGTGGTGCCTACGCCCGCGAGCTCCTTCACTGGAGCTCTACCACCAGTAAAAACTAAACTATTTGACGGCAGATAGATTACATTACGAGGTTGTGTCAGTCCTTAGCATTTAAGCTCCAATATTTACTGAATTACTTACTATTATTTACTAATTCTACCACCAGTTTATCATGATTACATAATATCATTTCTACTTGTGGTAGAGTTGACGGCGTTCGCTCAATGGTAGTGGTCATCGCTATCGTGTTCCGGTCAAGTGGTAACGTACGGACTTGAAATTCGTAAACCGGCACAGAGGCATCACCACTTAGGCCTTTGGAGAGAAATCTGTTTTTATGTAGATGTTTAGAGGCTACCTCCACCAACCCGCATTGGAGCAGCGTGCTGGAGTAAGCTCTCCAGGCAGCTCCGAGTCTCCACCCAGAAAGGTGAGAGACTCGTGCCCGGCAGTGGGACTTGTTAAGGGTGGCCATTATTATTATTAGAGGCTACCAGATGGCAGTACCATAAATGTGAACGGTATACTTATTTAACACTTCATTACATAAAAAAATCAAGACAAGGTAAGAGTTTCTACGAAAAACTAAGAAAATCAGCTGGTTTTCACTACGCATCTACTATCTACTGCTTACTTAAAAGCAGTGTGAGTGAACGGATTCTAAAGTCAAACAATTTTCACATCTTACAGAAGTGCATCAGTTGTACTTAATAAGCCAAAGGATGGAATCGTGGCAGGTTGTATAAGCAATGTAGGTACTCGGTTCGGGAGGTTCTCAAGATAACATTCCATTATGCATCCTTTATAATACATTTCTTCCATATATTTTAGCGATTCATCGCCTTTTTTTTGTATACATATAAATATTATATTTATATTAGATTTTAATGCCTTTCATATTTATAGACAGGTGCTTGTTTTTTTTGTCTTGTCTCATAACCCGGAAATTGTGCAGTGCGTTTATGTACTGTTAAAGTGCCAACCCTACTCCCGTTACTTTTCGACTCATCACTAATTTTATCTCACGAAAACTTAGTCTGACGTGGAATTGATTAACCCTCGACGCCCGGTACTTACTTATTGTTGCAACTGAACCTCTGTATTTCTCATTATTAGAACCTTAATATTAAGTACTTACGTAATTAATTTGTAGGTAGAAACTAGTAAGGTATTTACCTATATCTAAATCATAACCTAATTAGGTAAGTAAATAACAGTCTTTTTAAATGTGCATATTACCATTTCCCTTCTCAAAATTTACCAATGACACTGATACATGGTGAAGATATAAGAATACAATACAGTGACCCCAGAGAGACTTATTAAAAAAACACATTACGAAGAGCTTTTAAGACTTTTGCCTAATTGAGCAAGAACGGTGATTTGCTTAGAAATATTTAACCATATCGCATCTCTAGTGATATTAAACATAAATAATGGACAAAATCAGTAGTGTGAGAACGTGGTGGGTTCATTAGGGTATCACAGGAGGGCAGGCAAAATGGCGGGTTTCTCACAGCACGCGGAGGCGCGCGTTTGAGTGGTTGGTTGAGTGAGATTGCGTAACCGAGGGCCGATTTCTAGCGCGGCTCCCACGCGGCAAGGTCAGCGCTTCGGAGGACTGCTCCCACTTACCTTATAGCCATGCCTCTGAATATTCACTCGATACAAACCGTGTAAACCATGAGTCAGGTAAATAATCTTGAGCACTCCAATTTTAAATTATTATCTACTAAGTCCACTAGTGCTGTACACTACTCATTGAGTCCAGCTGTGACTAAAAACTGACCCTGCAGCCCTGCACCCACTGTAATGCACACAAAACATATCAACGCGAGATTTTTTTTGTTTTTATGAAGCCAACGCATGGCTGTCGCAGATAGTAGGCAATCGGTACTCATTGAAATTAGCAGGCCAGTATTTAGCCAACAGTGTTCTATACCGCAAGGAACGTACGTGTTATTAATTACTCATAACTCCCCAGTGTACTGTGTTGTCCATCATGCATATCGTACAAAGTAACAACCGGATGTAAAATATCACCTTGTTCATCTTCATCTAAATTTTATATGACTTTCTCGCGCATGTACTTTCGACTACCTACCAACACCTTCATTTTGCAGGTAGGTTAACTAAACTGTAAAATGATCTATGCGTATTGTATACATGTGTAGTTGAATTTTAGTGCCGTTTTATAGTTGCGTTTTACGATTCGGCGAGTTGATCAAAGGGATAACCATAAGCTACGCGGGGATATGCACAATGTGTTACCTATGTTGCCTACATAGTGCTCATGTCGTGTAGATATGTATACCTACGCAAACAGAGATAATCTCCGCCACCACCATCACGGCGAGACCTTGAGAGGCGACGCCTACCTACATCACGTTAATAAAACCTACCTATATATACACGATATACATATAGTCGCAAATCTGTGCCTTGTTTAAACACACCGGGAAACACGATATTTGTTTACAGTAACTCCCACGTAGTTTTAAATAAGTAGATTTACTTGTATTGGAAAATCTTAATATATATAAATCTCGTGTCACAATGTTTGTCCTCAATGGACTTCTAAACCACTTAACCGATTATAGTAAAATTCGCACACCATGTGCAGTTCGATCCAACTTGAGAGATTACGCTATGACAAATAGGAGCAGAGCAGCGCGGGCGAAGCCGGGGCGGGCCGCTAGTATTATGTAATTTTAAAGGTAAAGAACTATAATTTTCTATGAGTGAAGTCACGCCTACGCGGCGGCGTAGCATAATATTGGCTTACTCACAAACTATCGCGAGCTCAAAATAAGTTTAGAAAAGTGTTAATCTATTCCCAATATACTCACGTCTTATGACGTTTCTGACTAATATCATTTGACAGAGGACAATACATGTTAATAATGGAAACATGAAAAACTCTACATATTATTTGTTATAATATTAAACGAACAGAGTGCGTCAATTCGATCATAACAAGTGTAAAGTAAACAGGAAACAGGAGCAAATCTGAGGCAGTGTAGCGGTATTAAATACGTTCTCATAGCCCGGGGCGTACAAACAAATGAAAAAGAATGATACAGACAAGTGAAAGATAGAAAAAAGCGTGTTCCTTTTCTTCTACTTTTCCACGGTGTCAACTGTCGAGTGAAAGAGAGGCTCTGAACAGAATAGAGTACGCCTGACGAGATACCACTTCTTGTAAACTCGTGTTTTGTCTATGCTACGTTGTAATGTTATGTTGCAGTATTTGTGGCGATAATTAACAATAGCTTGGATTCTAGCAGGATACATTTATTAGTGTATTTAAATATTGAATAATGGCACTTCTTACAAAATAACAGATAGAGAATTAAAATAATAGAAATTCATGCTATAAAATAACCTATATATATATATAGTATGGTGTAAAAATAATATTACTTCTATTAAAATTAACTAGGTATAAAATATAAAAACTAAACTGTTAAACTGTTTAGCTTATAACTTCAAAAAAGTGTACTTAATATAGGTAAATTAATGAACGAGAAAATTTATAAATTCCTATTTACTGATAGCGATTGTAAGTTACGTTTACATGTATAATTTAAGTAACTGCATAATTAAATCTGTATATATCGTAGGATAGAGAGGGATAGAAGTTTTTGATAGGCGTGCGGCATATAGCTGCGCCCGCGCACGTGAGAATGGTCGGCGCGAACGGCATGGTTATAGTAATCGACTCGAAGCTAGACAGAGACGATGAATGTGAAATTAGGGTGGTTCCACGTGAGGTCAACGACACACTGCGACACGCGTGTCGGTGATTTTTATTTAATAGATTTTAGGATAAAAACGTTATTTTTAACACCTGGTATTTTTATTATTTATTTTTAAATTAAGTTTACTAAACTACTTACGCACCTCGTGAGATATTTAAATTGCGTAAACAGTAGTCTATTGCTGCCAACGTGTTTGTTAGTAGTTCTTAAATTTATTCTCTCCGCAATCAGTTCTGTCGGCAAATTTTTTAAATAGTGATATTGTCGTCTTCATATTGGTTATTTTATTACTGGACTTTTTTACTGATTACTTATATAATACATAAAACGTATATTGATTTGTCAAAACAAAAAAATAATAAAAAAATAGGCCACCTTCGCTATAGGTACCTATATGGTTATAGGTTTGTAGAGAAGGTGGCAGATTTTATTCTGAAACCCTTTCTTAATTATCCTTCCTCGTTGTTAAAATATTTTGAAATTGTTTAATTTACTGTACCGTCCAATGGATAGGCATACAAAAAAAACCGATAACGCATTAATTAATAACATTTGCTTACATAACAGTTGTCCGCATCGATTGTCGCGCTAACATACTATTGTATGATAATCATGACCTTCATTTTGTATGTTCGATTACCCCTTATTATATATGAATAATATATATTATTGTATCCTTGCCTAATCCAAAAACCACTCATAATTTATTGCACTTATAGTTTTACTCCAACAGTATTAAATATGTACTCTACATAGAGTTTTAAAAATACAGCAATAAAAAAATCCTATGCCAACAATGCCTATGATTTTTTTTTACTAAAAATGTGTTTTATTATTTAAGCGGGATATACAAGAAATGGCACTTGATAAGTGAAGATGTTCGGTAGAGTTCGTAGCAGCTTGAATCAAGTTTTACGAAAGGCCATGACTATTTGAAACATAATGCGTTATTTTGTGAGTTACTTTTTTAAGTTGTTAGAAATGTTTTTATGGACTGTTTGTAGCAACAGGAAACATAATTGACTTTGATAAGTACCTCCTTTTTTATAACTTTGTCATAAACTGTCGATGTCCTGTACTTAGGTTTATTTTTCACTTAAGTAATCTTAAAAAAAAACCGTATCTACTTTAGACATTATTATAATTAGTGGAAAAAAATATAATACATGTGTATTTTTTAAATGTCAAATTGTACTTGTATAGGTACATACACCATGTTTTTGTAAACTTAAACAGTTTAACAACATCGTATTATATATTAACATACTTTTTCACATAATTTTGTTATAATAAATGGTAAAAGCTTCATCCACAACGTAACACAATACTACCTCAATTCTTTTGTTGCTAACGATATTCTGCAAGGTCAGTACAAATTGTTTTAAGCCATACCGAGACATCTGTGTGAAATCACGTCACCACATTCAAATCAAATTGTCATCTTATTGTTTTATCGTCAGCTGGTTAAAATGTTTGAATTCGCGATGTAATGTTGTATAACATTTTGAATCACAGAGAACCTTAAGCACCTGTGATATTGAGAGGTATATAGAAGCTATAGAAATAGTTGAAATTTGGGCCCTCAATCGAGTGACTCGACCGAATTTCGCCTTTCTCTTCTTCACGGTACTTGGCCCATCACGGCGCGTCCACAGTTTGGGAGCACCGCGTAGCCTTGCGCAAACGCTTCCCACACGTGTGCATCCGAAAGGCGCACTCATAATTCTTTGCACCGTTATCTTTCCTACTTCACAACGAGTATACGCCGTCATTCATATCGTAAAAGTAGGAATGTTTAATTAGAGAAAGGGCTTCGTGGTCGAGTGTGAGCGGCTAGGATTGAGTGATCGCAATCAAGGTGACTCGCCGACAAAAATCCCCCCCGAGAGCTAGCCCTCGGCGGAGCGACATGGCATTATTACGGGCGAATTGGCTGCGCGGGCGCAGAACGAGAGGCCCCGGTGGGTGATCAGTGCCGCCCGTCGCGCCCTCTGCCTTGCGCCGCGACCCCCGCCGCCTCCCCCTCGCCCCTCCGGCGCCCCGCGCACCCCCGCACCCGCCCCCGCGCCGACGCTCGCGGGAAAACTTATACATGCGATGGATGACACTTATGTCAATTATGTTATGTGACGAATGAGAAAATTATTACCTGTTAGATTTACTAGCATCCTTGGTACAAGTTTAGTATGTAAGTTTATGATTTATCAACGGGCGTACAATTTCCTTTACATGATTATGTTATTTTAGTTTTCCGAGCGTTACTAACTCTATAAAATTATTGCCCATAGGTACCTAATATAGTGTGAAATGTATACCTCCCTATATTATAATTTAGTTCCAAAATTAAGCATTCTGAAACAGTAATGGCGTTAATTATTTTGAAATTATTTTTATGTGGCTTCATAATAAAAAATCATTCTTTCGTTCTTACACCTACGATGTAAGAATATTTCCTTCTTGTGTTTTTTACACTTTAGGTACTACGAGCGTAATGTGTTTATTTTATTTCACATTCGAAATTCAATTAATAAACGTGGCTGAATTAAAATTTGTCTTACGATGTGATTTTTCATATAGTACCTATGAATGATAGAGTTCTAGTGGTACAGCTCTATGACGAAGATATAACAACATTACCTAATTTATCTAAATGTAGAGCTAGTGCGGAGCGTTGACTCGATAATTCAGATCTACTGTGTTCGGTTATCACAATTTTCGGTACAGAGGTAAAAGATCTTGGCCTACCATCCATGTACTTCGTTGTATCTTGTACGCTGTACTTCATGTAATCTGAGCTTCGTTGAATTTAATTTTCAAGAGTCTACCTGCCACTTACATGGGATAATATCTATTTGAACTGTAGAAAGACCTACTCAAAATAAGTTTTTTTTTATCTCACGGTTAAACCATTGCATACGCTCAATTAAAAAGGTTACCTATTTTTCGCTACAAAAACATTATTCACAAACACATCTATGCTAATAGTATACAGAAAATTAGTTTTGTTTGATAAACCAAAGAAGTATCGACCAACTTTATAGATTATTTCTTTCACCAAACAAAACCCCTTTATTCATAAACGCATTTCAGCTAAGGTGATGCTAATCTCTCGTTTATCTCTTTCTATTTTACGCAATTGACAATGCGACAGACAAAAACAAAACATAATAAAGCTAAATCGTAGCTATGGAGTACATTATCGAAGAGTAGGTATACACCTATCCTACCATATATTAATTAGCGAGCAAGGATGATTGCTAGTAATCAAGATTTATATGGGTACGGTAAAATTATCACAAAGTATTTCATGGACAGAGTAAATCTAAAATAAATTGAAATAAAGGATAAGTTCCACGTTAGGCCCGCACCTTGTACACTATATAAAAAGATAGAGAGAAATACGTAAAATCATGAAAAAATACTCAAAAAAATAATTTGAATGGTTGTTTTTTGGTCGGAAATATTTATTTCATGTAATTTAATTTTTGTATGACAACACCCCGTATGATATGTATATGTCACCATATGACTACTATGACATTCCTGTTTTTGAAATGTACTAACGACAATTAATTGAAGATTAAACGATATCAATAGCGAAAATTATTTCTTATTTTTAACCGAGTTCAAAAAACGAGAAGGTTCTCAATTCGGCCGGTATAATTCTTTTATTTTTATGTATTGCGCGGAGATTTCTGGACCGATTTACGTAATTCTTTTTTTGTTTGATGCGGAATAGTTTCGAATTGGTCCCATAAAAATTTGATTCAGATAGGCAGATCAATTTTTATTTTATGAGCATTTTTTACTTAGTTTCACCTCAGACTAAAGGAATAAGAATAGACGGCGAGTTGTCATACAGTGCGTTGAATCCACTGACGTCCTAGATAGTCCTAATGCGCATGACAACAAGTGAAAATGACACATTTACTCATCGACGACACAACACAGCTTATTTACTCCTTCGTGGATATTTTTTTTTCATTAATTTCGTATAGTCGTGTAATAATTTTGTCTCGACAAATCGACACATTTAAACAATTTAAATTAGGTATCTAATTGTCTACGAAGCTAAAAGAGTCAGATTTTACAAATTTAACAGATGTGAACATCAATCTATTTGGCAATGCAGCAATAAACTAAAAAGTATTAAATAAATATAACTACGTCAAGAAAAACAGACTTCAAAACTGAAAAGTAAAAAATAGTAAAGATTTAATTGTAATTATATCCTACCTATTATTTATATGTGCTATTTACTAATAGGTTTGAAGTCGGTGCCAAGCCAAAATCACTAAAGTAGGCATTTCATTGTATTAAAACGTAACTTCACGCCTGTAATCCCCGAACGGGTAGGCAGAGGTAAATGCATGAATTCAAGCATACATGCAAACACCCACGATTCGCCGGTTTTATTTTGTTCAGTGTTTTAATTTGCTCGTAATTCATATTTAAGTGATTAAAATATAATTATTTGTTTAAGGCTTGGCACCGACTTCAAACCTATTAGTAAATAGCACATATAAATAATAGGTAGTATATAATTACAATCAAATCTTTATAATTTTTTTCTTTTCAGTTTTTAAGTCGGTTTTTCTTAACGTAGTTATATTTATATACGTCTCCTTTCTGGATGCTTTAGCGATATTTCTATTTCCTATTATACTTAATTAAACATTAAAAACATTAATTTAGTTAAACAATAGTTAAGTAATATAAAATTAATGATCATATTATTTTATTATGTTTAAATCCGCAACGTGTAGTAAATGATCTACGTACCGTAGCAACGACTCTACATTCTGTACGCCTTCGTAGGCGTTACTCATTTTAAATTATGATTATTTTAAATAAAGAAGTAGTTTTTTTTATGTAATGCCGGTGGTAATCAAGCATGCACTTCACACAGATGGTAAGTGAATACTGCAGCCTGATCCTTCTATAGGTATACTTCTATACAAAAACCGGAGGTCAAAATGCATTTGCATTTTTTTTCAATGATGTTAAGTGATGACTTGTGCCTATAGACACTTACACAAAGACCAGAGGTCAAAATGCAGATGCGTTACTTACTACCCCTGAGACTTTAGTTGTTATGTCTTTGCGATAGCTATTACGAGGCCATACATTACCATCTAACCGGAACACGATAGTGTTCGTGATCATTAATTGAAGATTACCATTAGCGGCAGATACATTAGGTAATGCGGTAGTGCCTACGCCCTCGAGCTCCTACACTGGAACTCTACCACCATTAAAATAAAAAAGAATAACATTAGAATCAGAATCAGAAACTCATTTATTCATTTAGGGTGACAGGCACCTCTTATGACACAAAATAAATTAAAGCGAATAACAATTGATATACATATCAAACAAGATAAAAAATATATGTAAAGTCAAGAATATCACTAAGATAAAACTAAATGTAATAAACTAATGTAAAAGTATATCAGTAGAATGTCTCCATTCCCCTTTTTTTTATTATTGTATCATCACTCCAGCCTAAAGACGTTTGGTCAAAGCCTTTCAAAAAGACCACCACAACAGTGCTGTGCGTCATTAAGGGAGAATATGTCACAATCGCCACGCTTGGCACTCGGATTGGTGACCGCAGTTGTAGTTTTATCGCGGGACACTGCTGCCCATCCCGCGTTGTTACATTTACTACCGCCCTAATGGAATGGTTTGACGGCCATTGTTTCACCATTGTTCCAATGACCCACAATTCGCTAGTTACACACAGTTACTACACACAGCTAGTTACAGTCCAAAGATGACACTGGAAAAACTCCGAAAAAAAAGTATTATCGTAAAAGCACCTTACCTACCTTCCACCCGGGGATCGAATTCGCATAACAATAGTAGTATGCTAACACTGAACTGTTAAGACGGTTAAAACTAAATTGATCTACACACATAAATAATTAAATGTGTACACAGATTTGTGTAAGTACAACTGCGTCCATTTTTTATTTATCCTTCGAATATCGACAAACTATTTCCTCCTACAATCCTTTAGAATTATGTTGGCAATGACCAAATTTACGCCGAGAACGAGAGTGGGCGCTAGGAACACAAAGTCTATGTATGGAATCAGCCGAGTAAATATCGGTGAGGGCGCGAGGCTCGAAGCTATCTTCAATCAACAGATTAGCTAATATAATTTATAAATAAACCACAACATGGTATTCCTACTTATATACAACTATTAGTTTGCTTATAAATATGAATATAATATATTCATACAACAAGTACTTTACAACTTTACTTTACTGGTGGTAGAGCTCCAGTGACGGAGCCCGCGAGCTCCGTAGGCACCACCGCGTTACCTAATATACCTACTTTCCGCTAAATGGTAGTGTTCAGTACTATCGTGTTCCGGTCAGGTGGTAATGTACAGCCCTGTAATTTCCGACACAGAGGCCACCTTAAGCCTCAGGAGTGGTAAGGCATCTACATTTTGAACTTGGTCTTTGTGTGGGTGTCTATAGGCTGCGGTCATCACTTCACATCAATTTGAACTGCATGTTTGTTTGCCACTTCCATTACATAAAAAGTACAATACTAAATTAATAGTTAAATATATAAGATACCCATAGAATTACTTACATCTACGCGTAATTCCCCACCTATCTTATAAAAATAACCCTCAATTTATATTAATTTACAAAGCTTGATATTAAGATATATACTTTAAAACTATATACCCAAAAGACCAATTAGTAGAGAAAGATAACGTTTTTTTTTTAATTTACGAAAACTTTGTTGGTTTCGATGAAAAAACAAGAAAACCTGTGAGAGATCAGTTTGAGAGTTAATAATTGTCAAGCAGCTAACACTAATGACACAGCAATTAGAAAAACAAACAAACAAACAAATGAGCGTGCCGTTTGAGAGCTGCGGTGGCACAGAAACACATCCACAAAGGCTTCTGAGACCTAAACACGTCATACATTTTTAGGATTCCGTAGCGCAAAAGGAACGTATAAGGGTTACTTTTTATTACCCCTATAAGGGTTTGCCATGTCCGTCCGTCTGTCCTAAGCTTAGTTCAGATACTCTTTGTAAGTAGGAATCTTTAATTTGGCACGAATATACATAATTAGTAATTGCAAGATAGTTGTAAAAAGACGACTTTGCCCTGCGTGATGTATAACAATTTCTTCCATTTTGCTGAAAATACTATTTAAAGAAGGAGGCGCAAGCAAAAAAAAGTACGTTTTCCTACGTGGCCTCTCTTTGATAAGACTGGATATTTTTTTACACTTTCCAATTTTTTCCGCCCTAGAAAATTTACCCCCCCGGGCAAGACTTGCCCCGACTGCCCCTTGTATAAATCCACCGCTTTAAATTATATATGTCCCCCACGTGCAAAACGGCTCTCACACCGGTACGGAGTCATAACACAGAAATCTCTGGTTTCGTGCAGTTTTCTTATTATGTTACTTATTCGTAAACTGTACGCTTGTTTGCCCCTTCATGACATAATAAATATAACTACGTTAAGAAAAACCGACTTCAAAATTGAAAAGTAAAAAATAATAAAGATTTAATTGTAATTATATACTACCTATTATTTATATGTGCTATTTACTAATGGGATTGAAGTTGGTGCCAAGCCTTAAACAAATAATTACATTTTAATCACTTAAATATGAATACGAGCAAATTAATACACTGAACAAAACGTAACCGGCGAATCGTGGGTGTTTGCATGTATGCTTGAATTCATGCATTTTCCTCTGCCTACGTACCTAACGTAACTTCACGCCTGTAATCCCCGAAGGGGTCTTCGGGGATTACAGGCGTGAAGTTACGTTTTAATACAATGAAATGCCTACTTTAGTGATTTTGGCTTAGCACCGACTTCAAACCTATTAGTATATAGCACATATATAATAGGTAGTTTATAATTACAATTTAATCTTTATTATTTTTTACTTTTCAGTTTTGAAGTCGATTTTTCTTAACGTAGTTATATCTATTTAATACTTTTTAGTTTATTGCTGCATTGCCAATTAGATAAATGTTCACATCTGTTAAATTTGTAAAATCTGACTCTTTTAGCTTCGTGACAATTAGATACCTTATTTAAATTGTTTAGGTGTGTCGATGCAAAATTATTACACGACTATACGAAATCAATGAAAAAATGTTATCCACGAAGGAGTAAATAAGCTGTGTTGTGTCGTCGATGAGTAAATGTGTCATTGTCACTTGTTGTCATCTTGTTGTCATGCACATTAGGACTATATAGGACAGAGGTTCCCAAACTATTTTGTTTTGTAGACCCCTTCCAATTTTTTTCTGGTTTCGGGGGGGAACCGTTAGCAAGGGGGTCTCCTTGCTAACATTTATGTCACATTCCCATATATCCCATTTTTATTTACGCATATACGTAGACCCCATCGAGTCTCCCATAGACCCCAGGGGGTCTATATGGACCACTTTGGGAATCACTGATCTAGGACGTCAGTGGATTCAACGCACTGTATGACAACTCGCCTATTCTTATTCCTTTAGTCTGAGGTGAAAGTAAGTAAAAAATGCTCATAAAATAAAAACTGATGAGCCTATCTGAATCAAATTTTTATGGGACCAATTAGAAACTATTCCGCATCAAATAAATAAATAATTACGTAAATCGGTCCAGAAATCTCGGCGAAATTCGGGTCCATACATAAATATATATATATATATATATATATATATATATACCGGCCGAATTGAGAACCTTCTCGTTTTTTTGAACTCGGTTAAAAATAAGAAATATCAAGCTTTAAAATGCCAATTTTTGTTAGATTCTAATGGGGGTCCCCTTTACAAGCAAAAGGGGGCTTGGACGTCTGAAAAAAAATATAACGAAGTTAAAAGGAAAACTCACAGCTAAAAAAATTTTTTTGGTAAGTGTATATTTGGATATATGTACTTACCAAAAAAATTTCCGGTATAAGGACCTCATTTATATGTTTTAAATAATTTCAAATTAAATATATATGAAGTTATCTATACTTATAATAAAACTGTAGAAGTGTAAGTAAAAATTTTTATTACATTTTAGTTATGTTTGATATTTTTATTTGTGAAACTATGATTTCAGCTAGTCAGTGAAAAAAATTAATAAAGAAAGATGTAAAAACAAAGGAAATATCGTAAAAACACTGCAAAACGTCACGCGTATTTACTATAAAATAAAAAAAAAAAAACATTAAAAGCAAAGCCGGTAAGTCCCATATATACTCGTATAAGAGTAATTATTCTTAATTTTGTACAAATATTCGAAAAACGCCAGGCGGCCACATTGTATATTACCTTCCAACAAACGTAATTTTCATGACATTTTTTGTACGGAACCCTTCGTGCACGATTTCGACCCGCACTTGGCCGGTTTTTTCTCTGTTAGTAACATTAAGCATACCGCATAGCAGCGTCCCGGCATAAAACAATCGCCGCTATGATCACCATTCAGCATGCCAAGCGTGGCAATTATGGCATATTCTTTCCTTATAACGCACAACACTTTCTTCTTTCTGCATCTTCGAGAAAGGCTTTGTCCAGCGGAGACGGATGGACGTCTTTCGGATGTTATTATGATGATGGAGGTGGCGTTAGTGGTGTTGGTGGCATTGGTGGTGTTAGTAGTGGTGGTGGTGGTGGTGGTGGCGTTGGAGTCGTTGGTGGCGTAGGGGTTCTTGGTGACTCTGGTGGTGGTGTTGGTGGCGTTGGTGGTGCTAGCGGTGGTTTTTAGTGGCGATGGAGGCATTGGTGGCGTTGGAAGCGTTGGTGGCATTGGTTGTGGTGGTGGTGGTGGTTTTGGTGGCGTCTGTGTCATTGGTGGCGTAGGTATTTGGTGATGGTGGTGGCGTTGATGGCATTGGCGACGATTGTAGTGGTGGCGGTGGTGGTGGTGGTAGTGGTGACAGTGATGGTGGTGGAGACGATGATGGTAGTGGTATTGGTGGCATTAGTGGCTAAAAATGCACAACGTTAATATTCAATTTTTCACTTCTGCCGGCTCTTACGGAGTGCATATATTATATATAGATTTTATCTGTCATTCTCTGTTAGTAGCGCTAATTTTCTGAAACTTTATAATAACTGTCTATAAATAAATATTATGCATAGAAGTTTAAAATGGCCTTTTCGAAAAAATGGTTCAGCAAAGGATGGATGCGCGTTTAAATACATAATCAGTAATTTTTCGCAAACCTAGCAGCCTGTGTGCTTTTATCCCCGATGACCATACGTCTAATGTCGTTTACAGAGAAGCATTACTGCAAAGTAGCTACCCATAAGTGTTTATGATCTAAAATTAACCAAAATGTATATCCAAAAGCGCTGCCCAAAGTTACAGCCACAGCTAGTTTTGAAAATAAAAACATCAAAAATTGACTGTAATAGATAATAGATATTAACTATTGCAACAAAACTAATGTGGTAAATCTATACACAAACAAATAAAGTTGGAGTGTCTGTTTGTAATATTAAAATAACCGCTTTTTACTAAATGCATATGTGTGTACCTATACACGGTACATATACCAAAGCAACATTTTTTTTCAATTTTTGTCTGTCTGTCCGTCTTTCTGTCTGGCTGTCTGTTTGGCGGTGCTAATCTTGGGAACGGCTGAACCGATTTTGACGGGACTTTCAGTGGCAGATAGCTGATGTAATAAGGAGTAACTTAGATTACTTTTATACTAGCTGCGCCCACGACTTTGTCCGGGTAGAAACTGAACCATCATACATTCTCACGCGGTCGAAGTCGCGGGCACAGCTAGTAACAAATAAATAACAAGCAAATATAGTTATTAGGCTACTCCTGCTCGTCATCCCTCCAAAACGCAGCTTACACAAAACTTGATAAAACCACAGTCTAAAGAAAACGGACATGTTAATATAAAACTATCTTTAATATCTTTTTAGTTATTATCTGGGAACAAATAATAAATGTGTCTCTCTTGAGGACAATGCCTCTAGTGCGTCTCTCAAAATGACACCAATTAAGTTTTCAGAAAGTTGATCGCCTGCTACGAATAATTATTCGTAGACCTCCTGATTCTAAAATCACTTCCACTTCACGAGTTATACGACAATAAATACTGGTTAACTTTCATATTTACCAAAAGTACGTTTAAAAATTTAATTTTCCCGCTCAATAATAAGTAAGTATACATTTAAATAATCATTTTTGTTTAATATACGCGAGATAAATCCGAAAACTAGTTTTATTTCAATTAGTGTAGCTGCCAAAATCCTAAGAACATACCTACAAAGTATAAAATTTGTGGAATCATCAGTGGAGCGATGGTCAGCAGGATGCGAGGGACGCGAGTGGCGTCTCATTTTAATCAGAAGGTCATAGCAAGGTGTCTTTAGTTTGATAAGAGGGTTGATAATTTTTATGTCAGAATACCTATCTTTATGCGATCTGAATAGATAAGTTCAGCTTCAATTACGATTGCAAAAATTATTGCCTTTTTAAAAAGTTATTGGCTATAATCCATTTCTGCTCTATGTGTATACCTACCTCCTTTATAAATAAAAAATGATAAACATTTGATAGGTTGATTATTTACAATTAGAAAAGATCATATCTTTTCGACCTTTGAAGGATTTCACGTGAATTCAATATACCTATAATGCGAATCGATTCAATGAGTTCCGATTCAATACGCAATTCAAGTTCGTGCATCCATTGTGGAACTGTTTCAAAGAATCTCCTCACCTCTTGTAAATCAGCAGTGATATTACATATAATACGAAATCATGTTTTGAAACACGAGATAGTCATCTTAGGTATGAAGCTAATGAGTAAGTAAAATAAAGTCCTTGTAAACAAATGGAATCAGTGGAGCGATGGTGGGTCAGGACGCGAAGAGCGCACGTCTCCTACAATACCAGAAGGTCATAGCAGGGTTTCTGGATTTTGATAAGAAGGTAAATCATTTTTGTATCAAAGAAAGTGTCTATCTGACTTAATACGATCTGACTAGATAAGTTTAGAATCATTTATTAGTTCGGTATAGATCTGAACTCTTGCCCACATAAAAAGTTTTATAAAGCCCCGTGGGCTATAATCGGTTCGTACAGTATATCTACTTACTTAAACTAATACTTACTGTAAGAAAAGATTTTCTCGACTTCGATTAAGATTGCGAATCGCAATGAGTCTATTCGTTACGCGATTCAATTCAAAAGATCGGACATCTCTACTTTAATCCTACTTATATATCCAGGTACTTTACTTAGAGACAAAATTAAAAAAAAACCCTCTTACCATGTTATGATATTCAGGGTCAAAGATGAATCAATTAAGATAGGTTAGGAACGGTTAAAAACTATTGGTTTTTGTTTTGCCTTTCATGACTCCTACCTACCTACTACATACAATACGTAGTTACGATGATTTTCGTAATCTTTAATAGTTCGACTCACACATAGATTCATCTATTTAGATTGCAATTATGATTAATTGCAATATGATTCATTGTGTTACGAATGTTCTACTAATTCAATAGGTAAATACCTACGCGATTTTCAAGAGATCGGACATCTCTAATCGAACCCTATTTCAAAATATCTTCACACAGAATAGCTGCGCATAAAATACGAAAATTAATGAGCAGGCAATCTTTGTAAATGAAATCAGTGAAGCGATGGTCGGTCAGGACGCGAGGGGCGCGCGTGTCCTACAATATCAGAAGGTCATGGCAGGGTCTCTTGACTCGGCACGATAAGCGCTCTACACTCTACTAACCTTATGGCGCGCCGTGCGATTGTAAAGATTGCTCGTTATAAGTTTTCTTGTAGGTTGTATACCCGACTTTCAAGTTTTCTACAAAATGAAACCTTCACAAAAAAAAGAAAAGATATACTTCTGTTGCCTGTCTATCACTGTTTCTCAACACATTCGACCGCGAAACAGAAAAGAGCCCATCTTTTCGTCACTTTATCGCGCCTTTTTCAATTCAGTTAAATTGCTTTAATCCCATGTTTTTTAGTATAATTTTAGATGTCTCCAAAAAATTTCAAAGCTGTATAAAACGAGATTTTGTGAATTCAATTTCTTTCCTTGAGATAAAGGTTGGACAGTGAAAAGTCAAAGTTACGGATGCAATAACAGTCTCATTGGTCGGTTAAATTATAGATATTTCGACTTCTATTTACATTTTGTTGGTCGGAAACGCAACTTAACGAATCAAAACGCATATGCAAATATAAACTATCGTCAAAATATCGTCTTAAACCGGGCCTTAATCGAATTAAGTAATAAATTAACGTGATGCAGTTGTAACGGCAGATTTATTTTAGTCGGTTAATCTTTGTGTACTTAGCCGTTGACTATGGCCTTGCTCACTTTGGCCCTAAGCGATTGATTTGGTAATTTGATAGCTTGGTTCTATCCTTGAGGTACACTGCAATCTTTTTTTTTCTTAATTAATTGGGCTTGTAGATATCTTGGCTCTGGAACTGCACTGCACCCATGCATCCGACTCATATAGCGTTGTCATAAGATTTAAAGTCTTTGGAAAACATAACAGGCGCCACCTCTGCCAGCTAAAGCTGCCATGGTATTTGGCCGTCTGAAAAAAAATGTTAGTTGTGTATATGTATAACGAATTTAGAAGGAAAACTAGCACAGCATTGACAAGTTTTCGAATGACACTCGGCCGACTGAAAAAAGGTACAGAAAACGGATCCGTACATTGTGCCGATTGTGCGTGGCCCGACTCGCATTGGGTCGCTATTTTACTCACATCGAAACGGCAAGCATGAGAGGGTTTTTGTTTCTTTGAGTTCCTGAACATTAAGTTGAATAAGTTACTAACTCAATCATCTCTATAACCTAAATAAAAACAACGAACCTTTATATCTAAATTTTATTCAATTATAGATTTCCTCATAGTCAAGGTATTCGTATGTGTACAGTCGTCTGTATTCAAATCTCATGAATAAAATGTACAAAACGTTAATTTGTATGTTATATCTATAAACATTATTAACATATCGTACATGTACTATTTGGTTGTCTAAATCCATTTAGATATTATAAATATTTTGTTATATAATCAATTATACGTTAGCAATTATATTTTAATAATACGCGTAGTAATGAATTTGCGTATTTATAAAGTAATAGCTGCGATAAGTTAAATATGAATCTTTATTAAAAAGTTTCGAAGAATTTGATTACTGGTGGTAGTGTCAATGACGGAACTCAACTCTTAAGCTGATTCACTCATAGGCACATTCTCCTTAATTTGTCTGCCGCCTAATGGACGATTAAATTTTTATGTATAAATTATAAACTGCATCAGTAGCGTAGTGGTAGCAGGCCACTACTACTACGCTGGGGGTCCTGGGTTCGATGCCCGGGTCGGGAACTATCAGAGATAACGGTTTAAAAACCTCTATCTCTGGTTCTATTGGGATTTTTCAATTTTCTGGCAGTTTCCCAGTACCTCGGCGTTTGGTAATTTGCCCGGAGATGGCAACAGGTTCGCCACCTGTAACATGGGCCAAAACGTAACCGGCGAGTCGTGGGTGTTTGCATGTATGCTTGAATGCATGCATTTACCACTGCCTACCCCTTCGGGGATTACAGGCGTGATGTTACGTTTTATATATAAATTACTAGCAGGCCGCCCCGTACTAACTACTGAGAAAAAATACGGTACTAATCTATTGGGTTGCGAAAACGAAGCTGCATCTGTATCATACATCAAACCCAAAAACACACCCTTAGAGGTTGAATTTTTTTGACCTTGGTCTTTGCCTGGATGTCTATAGGATGCAGTCATCACTTAACATCAATGTGAACTGCAGGCTTGTTTGCCACGTTCATAACATGAAAAAAATATATATTATCAAAAATGTAACTGAGACAAAACTAAATATAATATACTAATTTATAACAATAGAATGTCTCATCCCCTTTCACAAACTGATAACAAAGAGTATAGAGAAAAGAAAGAGAGACATTCTTTGTCATTCACTGGCAGAGTTCCATAGACCAATACGATTTAAAAAAATCATGCTAATAAGCTCTGCCAGGCGATTGAATCAAACGCCATGTTGAAATAAGGAAACAATTTTAATCACTTATTGACCAATCATGTATGTAGTACCTACCTACCGTCTAACTATAATTGTAGCCAAGGAAATCGGCACGTGGTTGCATCCTGTGCCACTAACAGACATTTATTTTATATGTATGCAACTATACACACATCGATATAAAAAAAGTATTATTTTTTTTAAGTAGATTGTGCCAAACTAAAATTCGTCCGTGCAGTAACGTACAAATTGCTCCGAAGAAGGCAATTTTACAGAAATCTATTTGATATGTTCTTAGGTTTTCGCGAGCTACACTCATTGAAATAAAACTATTTTTACGGATTTATCTCGCGTATATTAAACTAAAATGATTTTTAAAATCAACCCGACGTTTCGGTCGCTTTTCAGCTTCCGTGGTCCCGGGCAGACTGAGGTGACATTTGTCTGACAGAAGTTTGAAAAATTATATGTAGCTACCTCCATCGATTTCGTAAACGCCTTGCGTAGCGTTCAGGATTAACACAATAATTACTTATGGTATCTTGAGGTCTTGCAGACTGCTGCGGCTGGGTTTTAATCTTGCTAAGTATGGGATCCCATGATGTTGATAATCGCCATCCATCTTCTCTATTGAAATTTGGGTGTTTTTTAATTTCAATAGCCTCGCGTACCATTCGTGGAATGGGTTTGTGTTCTCTAGCGAGTATTTGAATTTTATCAAACCGGATGTAATGGTTTGGCTTATCCGCTATGTGTTCACAGACTGCAGACCTCCCTGTTCTTCGGTTTTTGACATCAGCAATGTGCTCTTTAACGCGGGTGGATACAGCTCTCTTCGTTTGACCAATATATGAGAGTCCACAATCACAATCTAATTTATAAATGCCAGAATTTTGTTATGGAATATTACTTGTAATGGGTCTTAAATACTGATGAATCTTTTTATATGGTTTGAAAACTGTTTTAATGGAATTCTTTTTTTTTTTTTTTTTTTTTTTTTTTTTTTAATTGAATAATTATTATCGTATATAAACGTCGGGTTGATTTTAAAAATCATTTTAGTTTAATATACGCGAGATAAATCCGTAAAAATAGTTTTATTTCAAGAAATCTATTTTTTTTAATACGGTTATTATTATTACACTTATTAATCTTTTTTTAACATAGGTATTTATATTTAAATACATAGATTACAAAAAATTAAGTAGATTACCGGTAGCGGGAGTACTGGTCCTAGCTACCAGTAGTTACGGGCTTAGGGACAGGAATCGTCCCACAATACGTGCCGTGTCAAGAAGAACCGTCTTCTGCACCAGGCCCTTCTGACCCTTATTATATTTTTTTAGTTTTCAAGTACCTAGTCATATATTATTATACAGCTAGGCTTTATAGCATATCTCGCCTTCTGGACACGTTACTAGAGGAATGCGACGTAGAGTTCTACGAAATTCTACGATGCATATGTAGTTGTAGGGCCAAACCCCGGCCAAACCTACCATTTACATACAGTAGGTTCTACAAGTACAAATTCATGTCGAAAGTTTGTTATTAATAATTAATTATCCTATGTTATTCTGGCATCGGGCCGTGACGACTTGTGAAAGAATTTTCTTCTACTAGAAGAGAATTCTTCTACTAGTGCAGTCGCTCAACCTAACAATAGCGGTCAAACCATTCCAATGGGGCGGTTGTAACTACAATAAGGCATGATGGGCTACAACGTCCTGCGATACAACTACCGCCACTGCGATTGCAAATCCGCATGCCAAGCGTGGCGATTTTGACATATATCCCCCTATATGGGGAGTCTTTTGTCCAGCCGTGGACATGGTTCGCCTGAAATGACGAATTTAAATATTATATATTTATAAATGAATAATTCATTAAAATGTATTTTTGTTTAAATTTTTTCTCACAAGTCCTTTCATTTTCTTTACAAATTACAAAAACTAGACGGCAAACTGGATGTCACAAATTTTCCAGTAAACATGAAAATGGGAGCGGATATTATCATTTACAGTGGAGATTAGAATCGGGGTCGCAGCGCATCGGCAGGGCACCAGCAGGGGCAGGCCGGAAATGAGCTGTGCTACGAGGGTTCTATTTGATTGTGATGCAAATTCCCTCCTTCCGGCGGAGGAATCGCAACAGGTGAGGGTCGCGCCACCGCTTCAATCAGTGTCTGTTACCCAAACTATGTGATTTCTGACATGCTACGCTTGGATACCGTATATATATATATATATATATTATATTCGGATATTGATGAAGCGCGCATGGCCCGGCGGCTGGTGTAGATCATAAGGGATCTACTCGGTTAAGGACTACGGGCGCGGTCGGGTAGTGTGATGTGTTACCGCTAGTGGCAAATTAAATGCGCGTTTCCGTGCTTCGGAGGGCACGTTAAGCCTTCGGTCCCGGTTGCTATCGATAGATAGTAGTCGTTAATCCTTGTCGGAGGCCTTATGGGCGGTTCGAAAACATCCAACGGCGGGTTGGCCACTAACCCACCCACCTCCACCAATCCGCATTGGAGCAGCGTGGTGGAGTAAGCTCCAGGCCTCCCCCCAAAAAGGGGAGAGACTCGTGCCCAGCAGTGGGACGTATAATGGGTTGCCATTATTATGATATGATATATGGATATTTTAACTGGTGGTAGAGGTCCAGTGATGGAGCTCGCGGGCATAGGCACCACCGCATTACCTAACATACTTGCCGCTAAATGGTAGTGTTCAGCACTATAATGTTCCGGTCAGGTGGTAATGTACGGCTCTGTAATTTCCGGCACAGAGGCATAACACCTTAGGCCTCAGGAGTGGTAACGCATCTGTATTTTGACCTTAATCTTTGTGTGGATGTCTATAGGCTGCAGTCATCATTTAACACCAACGTGAACTGCATGCCTGATTGCCATTTCTATTACCTACATAAAAAAAAAAAATTGATATCAGAACTGCAATTAACCTATGTCAGACAGTTTGCAGTAGCTTTCACGCAGCCACATAGCGTTTCGGTTCAACGCAGGCGCGTTCACACGAACATACCAATGCAGTATGACAGTGCTAGTTTAGAAGGTATTACAAAAAGCTTACCCGCAAAAACTAATGCCCTTATGTAAGAAGAACGGTTCTAACAAATTTGCTGATTCAGTTATTCAATTTCTTTCTCTTTCACTATATTCTGTGATAATGATGAGAACATTAAGTAATAATGTAAAATAGTTCTTTGATTCAAAATCCCAAGTTTAAACCTACATAGAGTTCAACAACTTCCACAATATTTTACCCTGTGATGCTGGGATCTTAAAACACAGGAAGATTATCTTAATATCACGCGTGATTGTGTCGTGCACTGATGATATAAACTCAAACTGAAATGCATTTAATCACTTGGAATTCAAATAAGTAGGTAATTACTAGGTAATGCCATGTCTTATTATTAACAAGTTACAGAATAAACATAATTTTCAAGTCATCACCTAACAATAGGTATAGGTTTGTCACAGTAAAGGACATTGTGTAGATACAAGAGTTTAATCGTGGCATTCGTCTTTCTAAGCAATTCTCCTTTTAACTATCATGCTCTTTGACTAACTTATGATATAGTAGGTATACGTACATAGTCATAACTGGTTGCATCCGGTAACGTTTTACGCGTGTGAAATCAGCAACATCACTTGATTTGTCCACTCATCGATATTGTTTATTGCTAATGTGTTCCGTAACTGAAGCGCCATTGACGACCCGATTAGTCCAGCCGTGCGAAACCACCATTTGATTCGAAGGGTCGCGGGTTCGATCCCCGCACCGGAACAAATATTTGTAAGGCCTACAGATATTTGTTTCGGATCTGCGTGTTTGTATATGTGTTGTATGTGTACAACGGCAACGGCAACGGTTGTATGTGGAGCTGTGAGTGTTAGCGTATTTTATTTGATTTATTATACAATCTAGGCCTTAGAAATGGTAACGTATCTGCATCGAGACTTCATATATTTTTGTAGACACATTTAAGGTGTAAAAATCATTTATAAATATGCTATGTCTTTTAAAGCAGAAATAAAACACGGATACCTACTCAACATTTGGTGAACTTTTGCTGGTGGTTGAGTTCCAGTGTAGTGTCGAGGGTGTAGGCACCACCGCATTACCCAATCTATCTGCCGCCAAATGGTAGTGTTCAGCACTATCGTGTTCCGGCTAGATGGTAATAATGACCTCGTAATAACTCAATCTAGGTCTCAGAGATGACAACGTATCTGTATTTTGACCTCTGGTTTTTGTGTAGATGTTCATAGGCTGCAGTCATCACATAACGTCAATGTGAGGTGCATGCTGGCAACTTCCTTATGTAAGGATAAAAAAACCTTTTAAGGCGAGATTCACAAACCTTCACTACGACTTTATTTTGACCTCGAATTGAACGTTATTTTGTTTCGTAGACGAGTCAAACTCTTTATTTACTATACTTATTTATCATTAAGTAAAAATGAGTTCCCCAAAGTAAAATAAAAACTTGATTACAAAAAATGAAACCGCCGAAAATAAATTAAAGTGAAAGCAAAAAATAAAATTTGAGTCAGTGCCAAGGTTATGCGTGGCCATACATAAAAAAAAGTATATATACGTGTCGACTTGAGAACCTTCTCCGTTTTTTCGTCGGTTAAACAAGTAAAAAAATAAGCATAGTGCGCTCTGTGAATCTCTGTGAAAAGGGTGAAAAGTATGCTCATATTTTAGAACTGCCTGTAAGCCCCGAAGGGGTAGGCAGGGGTAAAACGCATGCATTAAAAATTCGCCGGTTACGTTTTGGCTCATGTAAACAGGTGGTAAGCCTGTTGACATCGCCGGGCACATTACCAAACGCCAAGGTACTGGGTATTTTCCAAAAAATTTAAAAATCTAAATAGAACCAGACATAAAAGATTATACACCTTTATCTTAAAAGTACCTGCCTGTGGCAAAACGAGACACACGTACAGCTACACCTACATCTAGCAATAGCCAGTCCTGTCATGTGATGGATGAACCCTTTTTCTTGCCGCCCATTTATCACTTCACACTTCCGGTGCTTGAATAGGGTAATAAAACCGTGGTTTTTGATATTGTTGGTTCTTTGGTAATACAAAAAAATATATATTTTTCAGAAAGAACTATTGCCACCATAGAGTAACACCGGAGGGGAGTAGCCATATGCAGGCTTTCCCCTCTGTCAAAGTACGAGCCCAAATGGGACTATACCTGTCGCCTAGATGTTTTAATGTGTGCCTGAAATTGTTTCTGTATTTTGTTAAAGTCAAGGAGTGAGTTTCGTAATAATAGATGATTTTTGTGGTGTGCGTGTGTGTCGCACGCATTTCACCCCGCGAAAAATGACAGACTGTTTTGCATCGGTAATAAACGCTATGGCTACTCCCCTCCAGTCCGCCGCGGCCGGTGGCCCGTGTTGCTCTATGATTGCCACGAAGGTAAGAAAAAACTTGGCAAATATCAGTGCACAATATATTTTTTTTATTTAAAAAAAAATGTTATTTAAATGTACACATACGATATGGTAGTATTCAACACTATCTGGTTCCGGTTAAGTAGTAATGTACAGCTCTGTAATTTCTAGAAGAGCTTTAAACGCACATAGGTCTCCTCATAATTTTTATTGGGAGAACTGCTTTCAAATAGAAGGGACGCCCAAGAGGGGATTTCTGCACGTCTGAGATTTTTTCCACCTCGAGCGCGTCCAATTTAGGATATTGGGGATAGCTTGCACCCGTGTCTGAGAATCTCTACCAAAAATGAGCTGTCTTTATGGGGGCGAGCCCGTAGTGTAGCCCTTAAAAAAATTCAATAGGTCGCTACGATCTCACTTCATTTCCGAATCATCTGAATTTTGAACAGGAGCTTTTTTTGGGTACATTCTACACCCTCTCAGAATTTACGCGGCCTTGACCCCTGATGTTGATACCGTGTCCGAAGTCGAAAAGATTTGATTCTTTTAAAAATGGAGGTGCAAAAATACTCAAGAATGTTAGATACTCAGAAAGGATGTTAAGTGAACAAAATCAAAGCTCCTATCCAAAATTCTGACGATTTGAATCTAGGCAAGCTTGTGGTGGAATCCTTAGGGTGAGATTCACAGACCGCACTACGACTTCACTTTTAGCAAAGTATGCTTAGAACTGTCAGTATACAGTATGGGTTTTGAGCAAGTTCTCAGCATACTTTGCTCAAAGTAAAGTCGTGGTGCGATCTGTGAATCTCACCCTAAGTGTTCCGTCCAATAAAGATAGATAATAAAAACCTTAGTTTATGTATTTTGTTAAAGTAAAGGTGAGTTTCGTAGTAATAGACGATTTTTGTTGCGTGTCACACTAATTTCCCTCCGCAAAAAATAACAAACTGTTTTGCATCGGTAATAAACGCTATGGCTACTCCCCTCCGGTCGGCCGGTGGCCTGTGTTGCTCTATAGGTGCAAAGTATCCCATATCTCAATCTGACGCGCTCGAGTACCTAACTACACAAATCCCCTCTTTGGCTTCTCTAGGTACTATAAAAGATATAATTATGTTCTTCAACGTTGCGCTCTATGGTCACAAACACAACCCCTGAGAAAGTTGGTATCCACTATCCGTAGAGGTCACATATCATTATGTCCCTATGACTATATTTTTTAATAATGATGATTACCATAATAACCGTTTAGCGTTGATAGAATAATGAAATGAAAGGTGATTTTGATTCATAATATAGTGACTGATACTTCAGTAACAAAAGAAAAAAAATTGTAAATGTTATTCAGGGAAAAAATATTTTGAACTGCCTCCTGGATTATATAGTGGTAGTAAACCAATATGAGATTCTGTCTTTCGCGTATTATGTAACTCGGTTAACATAAATCTGAAAACCACTTTGCAGTACAATGCTGTTTTGCTAACATGTTATTAATTATCACGTTACTACAAAATTAGTAATGTACCATTAGTGTAACAAAATAACTCAAAAAAATGTCAACGGAGTTATGTAAATAACAGATGGATTGGTCCGGCACTTGAACAACTTGCTCCCAAATGGTACAAACTTGGGAGCAAGTGGTACTGGATTTGTGCCATTTGTATAATTATAACGATGGTGACAAACAAGCAGTCATTTCACGTGGATAATAAATAAATACTGCAGCCTATTATTTATTTATTTATTTATTTATTATCAATGTAGCACAAAAAACAGATAACAATTTCATTTAACATTCAGGAGTTTGTATAAAAGTAATGATCTAAATTGTAATCCAAAACATGCATGCCTATAAGCTACAGAGAGAGGTCCCGCCGAATATAACCCATCACAAAGTAGATCAAAATTCTCGAAAGGGCCTCTACGTGTTGGACCCCCCAAACATCCAACCCGATGGTCGACGGGGGGCAACACTGTTGAGAGAGGCTGGGGGTGTCGAGAGGTGTGGCCCCGGTTTCACCATCACGAGCGAGGAATCTCGAGCTCGGAGTGGGCTTCAACGCTATTATGCCTTTAGACACTTCCACCCCCGAGTGTATGGCTCTTCCAGAAATTTAGACAACAGCCTATTATCTAAATTTCTGCAAATGCCATACCTCTAGCGCCCCACTCTGACCGGCCAATGAAGGCAAGCCAGAGGTGAGAGACCTGATGCTCTGGCCGGCCGTACCTCTGTGTGGCGGACGAGGCGGAGCCCAGTTCTCTCGGAGGAACTCGAGATGATGGTAGGGGGTGGTGTCGCTACTCACCAACAGCTCGCCACAAGCTGCTCTGCCCCCAATTATTATTATTATTATTATTATTAATTATTGAACATATTAAAATATAAATATAGTTATTACATTTCATTATTATAATATCCAAACCCACATTCTTCACTCAGATGATTTTTTATTTGCCTCTGGAATTGGTGCAAGTTAAGGTGGATGTCAATGTCTCTGTTAGAGACAAGAATTTTATTGTATAATTTTACACATTCTTACTATGGGATTGAAATAGGAGATATTATTTTTAAACACTTGCAAGGTAAATATATTAAAGTTACGATTCCGAGATCTAAATCTGGTATTTATATTAAAGAGACCTCTGCACAAAGCCACAGTATGTCATAACGCAGATGCGTTGCCACCCCTGAGGCCTACGTTATTTTGCCTCAGTGATAGTTATTACGGAGCCATGCATCACAGCCTACCAGCTAACCGAAACACGACAGTTCGGAACACTGCCGTTTGGCAACAGATAGATTAAGACTGATTAGGTAATGCGGTGGTACCCGCATCCTCGAATTCCACTACTGAAACTTAACCACCAGTGAAGGAGATTCTATAGATTTGTATAGACAGGAACGTATCGTGCATATGAATTTTATCTACAATTCAAAAGGTATCTTATTGGTACCACGTACGTATTCCTAACATATTGCTTGTAATCCCCGAAGGGGTAAGCAGAGGTAAATGCATGCATTCAATCATACATGCAAACAGCCACGATTCGCCGGTTACGTTTAGGCCCATGTAACAGGTAGTGAGAGTATTACTAAACTTCGAAGTACTGGGAAACTTCTAGAAAACGGAAAAATCCCAATAGAACCAGAGATTAAGGATTTTACACCGTTATCTCTGATATCCCACGACCCGGGAATCGAACCCAGGACCCCAGCGTAGTAGTAGTGGCCTGCTACCACTAGGCTACTGAGGAAGTAAAGTGAGTGGGGAAGAAAGAAAAAATCCAATATCTCATAATTTTCGACTCGCAGGTTGAACACTGGAGCACTGAAGTCTCAATCTAAAAATACTCGAACAAGGCAAGCATTGTAACAAGAAATAACTCGACTTATGTAAGTAGGTACTACCTATTTAATTATATCCATTCCGTTTTTTGATTGCGATCTAAAATAAAAAAGAAGCAAAAAAATACTGAGATTTCACACCGGGACGAATTCAAGATTTTTATAAATACGTATAGGGACGTTACAGATCGTCGGCCAAGCGTGCGCGGACGCAGGGGGCGGCCACCCTGGGCTGGGGTCATTCACCTCCCCCTCCGCCCCCGCCGCATCCCCGGCCCTCTCACCCGCAATCACAGCCCTTTATGCACTCGCCGAGGGCTACTGAGGGCAAAGACTCCATTTATTTCTTTGTTTTGAAATACCTTCTAACTCGACTCAGGTAGAATGGTCACCCCTTTTAAGACATTGACGTGAAAGGTTTTATTTTCAAGCGCTGTGTGCGTAGAATTATTTTTGTTATTGGGTATTAAGATAAAAACATTGTTGATATACTGAAAAGGAACAAATGATCTACATTAAAAAAATATGACTCAGTTAATGGTCTTATAAAAAATCTTACATAGGTATGTATGTATTTCACGGTATGAATCCCCCTTCCTCATTCCATTTATTAAAAACTAGCTGTGCCCGCGACTTCGTTCGCGTGAGAATTGATGATTGTTCAGTTTCTACCCGGACGAAGTCAGGGGCGCAGCTAGTATAAAAGTAGCCTAAGGTACTCCTTATTTCATATGCTATATCACACACGCAACACTTGTTGTAATGATACCACGATTCGGGCGTTTGATCCCCGCACCGGGACAAATATCGGCATTGTGAACTACATACTTATTTCCCAGCATTATTACATAAAAAAGCAACGAATGAGCGTTTCATTAGATACTATATTACCTTCGTATAATGTATAATGTCTATCCCATTTTTTCTAAATCTTAATTTAAACATGTACATTTTTTCTAAATATGTAATAACCTGTATGTATGTATTGTATGTAAATACTTAATAACTACAAAATTCATATTATTTCAACAATAAAGTAGGAATCATAACAAACAATTATTTTAAGCAATGCTGGTTTTTTTTTTAGCTTACAAAAGGATCTTATTTCACTTATGAAGTCGAATTTCAAGATTGGTTTTAATTTTCAACCCCAACAATCATTACAATTCAATCATTACAAAACGCAATGCGTTTTACATAAAATTATGATGATTTAGATAAATATATCTTTATTATTACGCATACGTGTAGAGAAAACTAAGCAACCATTATATATTTTATTCTTACGCACATAATTCCCTCTTTTATCCTTTCCCCAAGAAGCCTACATGACAAATTCCTACTAAACCATGCTGTTCCCAGTCACGTTAAAAAAAATATGTAGTTAACGTTATTTAGACGTTAATATCTATCGTTTTAATAACGGTAATTAATTTCTTCAAATAATAAGTAAATTAAAATATTCATTAGACTATTTGTTCCTATTTCGTTCAACTCAAGTCAAAAATTGTAATGAAAAGAGTATGACATAGAGCTTTTTGCCACATAAATTGAATTTATTGAAGCTGACTTCAGTGATATCAAAGGTTTTCACGTTGAATCTTATATTCGACTGCCCTTTAATGGAAGATAAGTAATGGTGTGCTGCCTAGTCTGAGTGTAGAGGAAAACTAAGACGCAAAAAGCTTTTTTTTTTTTTATTTTATGCACGTAAGAAGTTGCGAGCAAAACACCTTAAGCTAGCGCCTTCTTCGCTCGCCTATTGCTCGGTGAAGTGCACTAGTGCCTAAACCCAGGGTCCATGGAAGACTCGATCGGGGTCTACGTAGGCGTGAATAAAAATAGAAATATGGGAATGTGATATAAATGTAGCAAGGAAGGGGTCCACCGTAACCAGAAAAAGATTGAAAGGGGTCTACAAGCAAAAATAGTTTGGGAACATCTGGCCTAAACAATAAAAAATAGGGGGGCAAAATGCAGTTGCCACTCCTGAAAGTCGTTTTGGCTCTGTATGCATGTATGTATCTTTACGCCAAGTCCCTTACAAGGTAGGCAGAGAATGTGGACCGCCAGATATAACGGCCTGACACTTCATACATGCACGCCGATTCCTGAAACTCTCGACCCCACCCTTTGACAGTACTCGACCTATTTGGTCAAGGTAAGTCAGTCTGTCTTGGTCTTACTTGGTTTTGAATATATGGTATGTATTACGGAGCTACACATTACCATCTAATTGAAACACCATTTATTAAATGTAATGAAGATGGCAAACAAGCATGCAGTTGACATTGATGGTATGTGATAACTGCAACCTATAGCCATCTATAAAAAAACAGAGTTTAAAATGCAGATGCGTTTAGATCTGCGGTCTAAGTCGTTGCACTATGACAGTTATTACGGGACCATTCCGGAACCCAATTGTGCTTAAATAGATTAGGGAATTCGTCACTGAAACTCTACCACTAGTCAAAGATACAACATACACATGTTAGGTCTTGTTTACAAACTCAAACTGAATAACTTTAGTTTTTGGTCTTTGCGTGTTTTACGAATGACGATTCTTCCCTTGGTGATGACATTTATAAAATTACATGCTGTTACACTTCCCTAACCGAACATAAAGTATTAAACCACATTCATACTTCCCTTGGGTGGAGTGTACTGGAGCGATGACGTAAGCCATCCATGTCCAGACACCCTTCTATTTCCAAGGGGCTAGTAACGAACGTATTAAAATATCAGACAAGTAGGGTAGCAACAAGTGTATTCATAAATATTTATAGATATATAAAACTGTTCCGGTACTGACTGGCTGACAGTCGAAACTACTCGTCATACATGACTGCAATTTGGTGGATCCTTGGGGATTGGGGAGCATAAGGTACTGGTGGTAGTGCTCCAGTGACGGCCCTGTAATTTCCGGCATAGAGGCGTAACACCTTAGGCCTCAGGAGTGGTAACGCATCTGCATTTTGACCTTGGTCTTTGTGTGGGTGTCTATAAGCTGCAGTCATCACTTAACATCAATGTGAACTGCGTGTTTGTTTGCCATTACATTAAAAAAAGGTATTAATAACCTATTTACGACCGGCAACCGGAAAATTTGTCGAATCTTTAGTCACGTAATACGTTCACGTTAAATTTAAAAGTAAGTGGCTGAAAGTGTTTTATTTCGCGATTCGCTATGATATTGTATTTAATTAACCAATGAGATTAATACGTATATAGAGAAGATATCAGGAACAAACAGACGGTTCCGTTTTTAAATATATTTGACAGATATTTATGTGAGACATTTCCACGTCATTCTGTCATGTTACTATGGGAAAGTGTGGTAAATTGACTTCTGAAAACTTAAAACTGTAAACCGTGTTACCAAAGAGAGTGTTCTTAGTGAGAATTTCCTGAAATTCTCACGAGAATCATGCGCGCACAACATTTCAGACAAAATCAAGTACATAATATAGTAAGAATATAGAGTTTGTTTGTTTGTTTAAAAAATAGCGTGCCGCAAAAAAGTGTTGTTTTCAGTGTTCATCGTTTTCGTATCAGATGGTAACGGCTCTATATTTCTGGCACAGAGGCTTCAGGCGTAGTAGCTTATCTTCACTGAAATCTCTGGTACTTATTTATATATTTAAAATTTTACAATATTCACTTACACTAAATGTATGCTTATTTGCCACATACAAGACATAAAAAATGAATCTCTATATATAAAAATCAATTGCTGTTCGTAAGTCTCGCTAAATCTCGAGAATGGCTCTATCAATTTGGTTAATTTTAGTTATGAATTATTTCTGGAAGCCCAGGGAAGGTTTAAAAGGTAAGAAAATATGAAGAAATTCAAGGGGAATAGTAAAAAACACAATTTTATTTTATACAAATAGTCCGTATATAATCAAACCTTTGACACATTATTTCATTTTGAGCTGAGGCAATACGAAGATTGCCGGGTCAGCTAGTAAAAAATAAAATACGCTTACACTCACAGCCCCACAGTAAGTACAAAACCTGTGTCGTAGGTGCCGTTGTACACATACAACACATACACAAACACCCAGACCCGAATCAAATATCTGTAGGCCAATACAAATATTTGTCCCGGTGCGGGAATCGAACCCGCGGCCCTTAGAATCAAACAGTCATCTTACACCGCTGAACTAACCGGGTCGTCAAAATATAAAAAAAATGCAATTTTAAAATGTCGGCGGCGGTCGAACTGCTAGTAATGCCTAGTTAATAAGTATTCTAAGTATACCTACGCGATCGTATTACAGATTTACGAATTTACAAAAAACATTACGCATAAATGCGTACGTTTTTGTTGATGCAGCAAAAAATTTATTAGGTTTGTAGCAATTTAAATGGAATAAAATTATGTTTTTGTAAACTCGTTTCAATAACAATTATAAAGAGATTTCGCTCTTTATGTAATTTTATTGTACAATACACATATTAATTAACTTTGTACGTTATATTTTAATGATACATGTTGTAATACTCTATCTAGATTTCCTTTAATGAGTATCTAACAACTGCCTTATCCTAGTGGTAGCAGGCCACTACTACTGCGCTGAGGTGCTGGATTCGAGAGATTTTCATCAATCATGCAGTTTACATTGATATTAAGTGATGACTGCAGCTTATAGACACTTACACAAAGACCTAGGTCAAAATGTAGATGCGTTACCACTCCTGAGGCCTAAGGTGTTATGCCTCTGTGCCGGAAATTACAAGGCCGTACATTACCACCTGACCGGAACACGATTGTGCTGAACACTACCACTTAAGTGTTGTAATAGTATACACAACTATACAACATTTCCTACACAAGTTGTAATACTATTTTTATCTATATCTAGATTACTAATCCTTTAACGAGTATCTGTCGACTTAACTGCCTCAGTAGCCTAGTGGCCTGCTGCCACTAATCCTGTGGGGTTGTGGATTCGATTCCCGGGTCGGGAGAGATTAGAGATAATGGTGTAAGATCCTTTATCTCTGGTTCTATTGGGATTGTTCTATTTTCTGAAAGTTTCCACCTCGAAGTTTGGTAATGTGCCAGGATATGTCAACAGGCTAGCCACCTCACATGGGCCATAAACGTCAGCGACGAATCGCGGGTGTTTGCATGTATGCTTGAATGCATGCATTTACCTCTGCCTACCCCTTCGGGGATTACAGGCGTGGAGTAACGAAGGATCTAAAAATCACAATTGATATCTCAGGACTATATCCTACACGAGATTGCTCTCGTGAGCCTAAAACTCATTTATTTTGTCAAAATACCATTTCCCGATTAAGGAAACTGTTTCTGAAAATATTAAGTTTTAGTCTTCTTTAAGTCCTACTGTTTATTGAGAGTCCGGACGCCCCCTCCCCCCTCCTCCTATGTATACTGATTTTAAAAGGGAAACTATCACAGCTGAGTAGGCTATACAACTTTACGAGTACTTAAAGTCGACAATTTATAAAATGTACTTGAAAAACGGAATCCTAATTTGTCCTTGGCCCGACACGCACTTGGCCGGTTTTTATATAAACAACGTCGTTGGCATTGTAAATTTAATTAACAAAAGTTTTAAAATACAATAACTATTCAGTCAGCAGCATCTTCTGCAAAAGTGCTCTACATTTTAACAAAATGAGAAACAAATCATTTTGCCATACACATCAAACTTATATATCGTCCATCAACCTCCTATAAATACGAACGGGAGCTTGAATGGTAGTAAAAAATATAAATGCACCCTTCACCGACCAAAATGATCGGGTGGCTGAGTGTAAAAACAAAAAACAAGCACCCTACCCGCATACCGACGCAGGAACTCAGTCGTATCAAATTGAACTGAATTTAGTACATTACTATAATCACAATACTTAGACGCACCCGTTGTCATTTAAACCTTATTCCCGAACAATAAGGTTTTGTTGACATGGGAAAATTTTTCAATTATTTAAATGCTTGCGGACGAGAGGGTGCAAACTATGAGGGTAGTGTTTTTGTCAATGACATTTTATCCGGTCCCTTGATCTTAATCGGTTGTTTCTGTAATTAAATAACAGTTTTATAAATTTCCATGTCTGAACTTTTACGTGGGGTTGGAAAAATAAATTACTGATATGTTAGCGATCTCTTATAAACAGAAAGATGCATATACATTTTTTGTTTAAACATCACGTCGGTTGAATTAGATAAAATAATAATATAGTTGTAATAAGTGTAATAATCTTGTTTTATAATGTGCGAATACGAGTGGAAATTTAACAATGTAACTCTTTACAAATCCCTTTACAGTCATTGACCCAATGTACATAGATTATTAACATGTATGTATGTACCTCATGTTTGCATATTTATAGCTACAACGCCTTTTATGAAACATTATAACGTAATATCTAGTAAAGTATTTTTTTTTAATGTAATGGTAGTGGCAAACAAGCATGCAGGTCACATTGATGTTAAGTGATGACTCCAGCCTATAGACACCCACACAAAGAGCAAGGTCAAAATGCAGATGCCGCAGATGTTACAGTTGTGCAGATGTTATGCCTCTGTGCCGGAATTTACAGGGCCGTACATTACCACCTGACCGGAACACAATAGTGCTGAACACTACCATTTAGCGGCAAGTATATTAGGTAATGCGGTGGTGCCTACCCCCGCGAGTTCCGTCACTGGAGCTCTACCACCACCAAAATAATAGCTTGTGCTCCATGATTTCATCGGAATTATTGTAGAAATGGTTGTTCATAATCAGGGTAAAATTTTTGCATACCTGAAGTCTAGTATAGTACACACAGTAAAAGTCGGTGTAGACGACCTTAAAACGAACTTTAAAACCCTGCAGATTGGACAAAAAGTGTGATGACAAGACCAGCTGTAATACAGCAAAAATATATCACAAAATATGTTGGGAGAGAAGAAAACGTAACTTACAAAGCAGAAAGCTCTAAAAAAGAAAAAACAAGAAAATCGTCTACCTATAGATAGAGCATGTAGGTGCCTGTAGGTCAAGCGCTCTCTCAGGAGGATGTAGGGGTTATGAAAATAGTTCCAGAAAATCAAACACGAATTTCAACCACGAGGAACGCACCAAAATCACAATTATAAGTCGACCTTCTCCCAAAATCTTTGGAGATGCACCTGCTGTAAACAAACACAGCTGTGGAGATTCTGCTAGCAGTGCAGAAAGTTCTGCCTGTGAAGGTAAGTAACAGCTACAACTTAAAGACATCTACACAATATCAGGACGTCTAAATATATGTAGATGCATTATGATACCTAAGATATTTTGCATCTGACATAGTAGGTAACTACAGTGCCATAGATTATCATGTAATCATCTAACTGGAACAGAGTATTCCTGAATACATTTGGCGTCAGATTGATTAGGTTATGTGGTGGTGCCTACGCTCTCAAGCTCCCACTGGAACTCTTCCATTAGCAAATTGTCTTATTTGATTCCTTAGAAAATAAATTAAACCACCATAAAAATTGGAAGATTTTGAACGAAAATGCATAAGTATTTGATTACCCTTTCTTCTAGAATAGATGCAAACTGTGCATTCATCAGACTACAGATATTCCCAGAGTTTAGCTTAATTTCTAATGAAGTCGCCTTTCTTTATTCGTTCCGATAATGTGGTGAAAGAAAAAGTAATTTACGAAATCTATTTATGGAATTGAGATTGAACATTAATTGGAAACTGAATTTATACAAACAAACATGGCTGAGCGAAAAAAATCAATATGCAAAAAAAATAGTCCAGCAACCCGTCCCGTTAATAACTTTATCTCATACGATCAAACAGGAACCCAATTTGTGTTTGTTTATTGGTATAAAAAATACAGTGGCACTCCCCCACGTGGGCCCCGGTGTAATATACTTTGCTGAAGCGCCCCTCATCGTTTATCGGGTCGCGGTCGCTGTGTCAAACGACAAGTGCTAGTGGTTACCACGGAGAATGCTTATAAAATGTCGCAATGACTGGAAGTGACTCAATATTTTCGTGGACGCAAGAAGGGAAACGTATGTCCTGTGCGTTACTTGTATGGTTATCTAGCTGAACATCAGCCGTAATTATATCTTCAGGCTCCATTGGTAGTTATTGAGTTGTCAGCGTAATGTGCCGCAGTAGTCTAGGTACAAATATGCGTATTTGTGTGAGAGAGTGTCAAATACGCATGTTTGTGTGAGTGTCACGTTTCAACGTTTTGTACGTAGTTTCCACACTGTTCATATTTGTACTGTGGTCTAGTGGTCCCTTGTTATATTATATAAGGGACTAAATGTAGCTAGCGATAGTTCACTCGCACCACTCGTAATCTGCGATGATGATATTTCGTATTAATTACTTTAATGCATGGAGCTCAAGAAAATCCTGTCATTTACAAACTACAGATAATGTATTTATAATACTGTAATTACTAAAAAAAAACAAAAAGGAAGTATTTCATGGTCTGCAAAAAACACATTATTTTTTAAATTGTTCTTCATTTATTTTAAAACTGTGTTGAGGGTGTACACCTCCCGCAATTTTTAAAATGAATGATGAGAATAGTAGATACACCTCCTATTTTGTGGTTTGTTGTACTATTTTTAGGAGGATTTGCTACTAGTAGTAGAGCTCTAGTGAAGGAGCTCGTGGACGTAAGCTCTACCGCCTTACCTAATCTACTTGGCGCTAAATATTATTGTTCAGCAGTATTGCATTCCGGTTATGTACGGTCCTGTTATTTCCGGCACAGAGGCATAATACCTTAGTCCTCAGGAGTGCCAATGAAATTTCTGGTTTCATGTAGATGTTTGCAGGTAACTGAGGTTACAGTATTACGTACAATACGTACCATCAATGTGAACCGTATTCTTGCTTGCCACATTATGACATTTGTAAAAAAGGCTTACTCATTTATTTCATAGATAGTAATAAAAATGTAATCTTCAATACTAAGTTTTCAGCAGTATTTGAATATTTCTACTTAACAATCACTCCCCGTGAAAATCATTTTTTTAAATCATCAAAAAAAATTACATATATTTATCGCTATTATACTAATCACTAGTACTAATGGCACCATTTTCTAGTGCAATAAAGCTCACTGTCGCAGTTACGCCTAACTATAACTTGAAATCGGTAATCCTATATTGTATGTCACTTCCAGTGTTCAGCATGTGGTTGGTTACACGTCACAGAACGAGTCACGACACATCACGTGACAACACCACCGACATGGGGAGTGAGTTCATTCATATTTCTGCTCCGGTCTAATGCCCACGAAGAATGAAAAACCACTAAAGCACACTAGTCCTGTACAGCGAATATTTATTTAATTAATTCCTACACTTTGCAGCAATATACAAAATTAACTTTTTTTTTTATTTAATGGAAGTGGCAATTAAGCATGCAGTTCACACTGATGTTAAGTGATGGCTACAGCCTATAGAGACCCACAGAAAGACCAAGGTCAAAATGCAGATGCGTTACCACTCATGAGGCCTATGGTGTTATGCCTCTGTGCCGGAAATTACAGGGCCGTACATTACCACCTGACCGGAACACGATAGTGCTGAACACTACCATTTAGCGGCAAGTATATTAGGTAATGCGGTGGGCCTACGCCCGCGAGCTCCATCACTGGAGCTCTACCACCAGTACATTTTATTATGTTAAGTTATTCTAGTTTTTATTCGTCCGTCCCTGAATTTGTGCGACTATTTATAAATGTAAAAAGTCTATCTATCAATAATTTCGTATGATTATCCTTTTAATTCTACATTAAAATACAGAAATCCCGGAAAGTCGTTGTCAAAAATGCCTAGAACGTATATAAAAATCTGGGATGTTTGAGAGGTACAAAAAATAAGGAACATGAAAAGTTCTCGCAAGACGAAGTCAAGTCTGTCCTCAGAGGGAAGGGGACGGGAATGCCTGGGAACGGCGGGAGGTAGTACATTTTTGTACTTTTTACTGCCGCCAGTGTAAAGGGGGATGACCGGCCGGTTCTTTTTTTTACTTTTTGTCCGCCTTTTGTTCCTCTTATTTTAAATTTTCAAAAGTTTCGGTCTTTATGGAGTTGGACGTGCATGTCAAGTTTGGGTCAACTAAAACTTAATTTACATTATAATAAACATGAGTTCACCGAAAAAAAGAGAGCGTACAGGTGAAACAGGAGAAACAATGAACTACAAATTATCATAAAATGCTCCCAAAATTCTAAATTTATGGTCATCTACTTTAAGATTTGGTAGTGAATTATCCTTTTTAACTGAAAGGTACCCAGATCCGAATATAAAAAAAAATAAACAAACAATAGATCACGAACGAGACAATCTCTTTTGTGGAATTCATCTGACTAAGAATCACTGATCCAGATCGGAAGAGCGTAAACAATTGATAAGAACTTTTATTTGTCAAAATCGCTTACAGATTTGCTTGATCATCTGCACACTGCAAGTGCAAACTTCTATTCGTACACAATTAAATTTAAATTAACTAATCAAATAAAAAAGACTAAATTAATGACAGGGAAATAATAATTTTGCAAACAATCAAGCGCCGTTCACTGTCTATTGTTAATACTTTATTGGATTTTATGAGTGACAAAGCTATTACTTTCCTTACTTTCTCTAAGCACAACTCCTGCATTTAACTGAGTTTTGAATATTTATCTTACAATCTATATACACATTTCACATTTACCTGCATTAGTGGTCGCGCATAACTTAATAATTGACCTCAGACCATTAAGTTTTTTAATTTCAACGTCTTTTCTTTAATATTTATGAATATATTTATACACAATTTCCACCGACAAAATTATTATTATTATTTCGGTCTTGGTAGTACAATAGGTTTGATATATTATCACAAAGCTTGATCTTATTTTACTCTGAAAATTTATGGATATTCACTATGTCTCGCTTTGTCGGCAGTGTGCGTGCGCACTCAATAATTCAAGTAGTTACTATGTTACGTCTTATTAATTACTATAATTTCACTCGGTTTGTATTTTATGATTTTTTTTATTTTGTTAAACACAATTTTTTTTAGTTTAATAACATTTATTTGATAATAGTATGAGAGCAAATCGTTCATCAATATTTAACCGTGCATGTTTTTAACATTTTCAATTTTGATCGTTTTGAAACCCAAAATCTGGAACACGATTAAAAACCGCAGCTCGTATTTTAGTAGTCTAAAAACAAAACATAAAGGTACCACCCGTACAATGGAGATGACTTTGTCCTTTTAATCTTGAGTAATTTTCTGAAATTTATGTAACTTAATATTCACAGTTATAGAACAAATAGCACTCGTCTTCTGTGATAGCACTCGTGCCAAACAGAGACGGGTCGCTAGTAGGATAAATTTGTATGCGTTACAGAGAATATACCTACAATCAAATAGCATAAAGATGAAGTTTATCTATATAGCCAACAACCAGCGACTGCATTGTTCGGGTACGAAATCCCTTTTCTAAATACAGTTAACACAGACATTACTGGAAAGTCAATCGCAATGTGAAACATTGCAGGCATCCCCCTAAATTGATCGGTGCATGCGGGCGTTATCGATGTATCGAGGGGTGTGGATGCCACCCCGTCAGGACTATACCGCTAAGCTAAAATAGCCTTTAACCCACCCCAATAGCGAACAGCGGGTTGGTCCAGCCACCCACTGTTCAGCTAGTTATCTGCGCCGATCGATATGCTCACTGGAAAACTACCAACACGAAAAGCCAATTAAGCTCTTTGGTGTACCCGTATTCTGAGGCCCGATAGAAATAAATAGTCCTAGAATCCGTTTCAGTGTTACGTTACGTTAGCTAAGCAGCATTTGATTAAATGTTGTATGTTAATTTGCAAGTTTTGTTTGCGGTTATTGTATTGTCTTTCTTTATATATTTTTTTTCTGTCATATTTTAGGTTATATTTATAACCTAAAATATGTGTCATATTTTAAGTTTTAGGTTTTTAGGTTTTTTTTTAATATGACACATATTTTAGGTTATAAATTTAACCTAAAATATGACAGAAAAAAATATATAAAGAAAGACAATACAATAACCGCAAACAAAACTTGCAAATTAACATACATTGTTAATACAATATTTTAAATCGTTGTTTTTTATTTTATGAAAAGGGTAAACAAGTAAACAGTTCACATTGATGGTTAGTGAATATTGTGGCCGGTAAGCAGGTTCCTATAGGTTACATGGTAGTCCATTTAAAACCAAAAGATTTCAAAATGCATGCACTGCTGACATCTAAGATTTCTTTGCACTGGAAATTACGGAGCAATACAATGCAGCCTGACTGGCATAAAAGAACTGAATTGAAACCATTTAGCGTCAAGTAGAGTAGGTAATGCTTACGCACTCGAGTTCAATCGCAGGAGCTCTACCATTAGTAACAAAACATTTAATTAATGTGTGGCCCCGTAATAACTATCACAGTGACTACTAGTGGAACTAAGGTCTCGGGGGTGGCAACGCGTCTACATTTTGACCTCTGGTCTTTGTGTAATACGCTGCAGTCATCACTTAACATCAATATGAACTGAAAGCTTGTTTGCCACCTTTACACATTAAAAACAAAGTGTAGAAGGTTACTGACCCAGATTGAAGATCGTGGAGTAAGTGATAGGGATTTTTCCGATTGAGAACCGTAGCACTCTTGCGTATCATGCGGAAATGCGTTTCTTTATGTAGTAGTCCCTTTTAAGGAAAATGAGGCACAAAGGTTTTTTTTTAATGTGTATTATATCCAACAGGGATAATCACCGTGTTCAAAAAAGAGCTTCTACTTCATGATAAAATAATTGATTTCAAGAAAATAATAGCATATATATTCTCTTTTGTCGTGAAGATCTCTCAAACGAAATGCACGTTTTTAAAAAACTTTAGATTGATCCGAGGAACGGAGGATGAGTGATATTGTTTTATTTTTTTTGAAGGTTTACAGTATGTTTGTATTTTGGTAATGAACCCGGTGTTGTCAATAGAATTTCTATCCATCACATAGGAGAAGGAACAGGATGTACCTAGGTGACGATTCGTGGATGTTTGCATTTATGAATCGTACGGTTTTGCATCCATACATGAGTGTATGAATTTATCTCTATCTATCTACAACTTGCCTACAACTTCAAATATACAGGCGTGAAGTTAATTTTTATACGTTTTACTAAAAGATCTTCAAGATTTCCTCGAATATTATGAACGTTTAACGCTGACAATACAACGGACAGTAACCAAAATAACTGATTTTAAAACAATGCTGTTAAAAAAATAAATATTTAAGTCCACTTTATCTGAGCTTGTATGTTGTTTGGTGAAATTGAACGTATTTTTGTAATTCCCTCGTGTAGTTTTCTATTTTAAGACAAAAAGTTTCTCTGAAGCTAGCGCCTTGCCAATTTTTGTTAAAATCTGTTTCACTGACTGTAAAAATGTAGTAAACAAACAGTCACTTTCATGTTTACACGTATTATTAGGAGTTGTAAGTGATTAGAATCTAGAAAAATTCTAAAATCTATGAATATTGTAATGTTTCGTAATGATGTGTAATTATACGTAATTAACTTCTACGCTTGCGCGCAAGTTGAACGAGATGAGATGCGTTCACCAAATCTTGATAGTAAAGGCAAGCATAAAGTCACCCAAGTGGTCATTTTGAAAGGTTGGCACCTCAAGCACACCTGCGACCGTAGACATTCTCGCTGCGGCAATAGCCGAACTTATCGCCATGCGCTGACGCAACCCAAACAGGATCCACCTCCCAACAAAAAGTTCCACGGCCACTATTTCGAAACTCGTGCGCACCTAAATAGAGAAAGGCATCTATGTGCTTGTACATCATTTGTAGCTCCGCTAGTCGCAACCCACGGGGTACGGGGTGAATGCCCTTAACGTCCTCCGTCCTCCTCCGGCATAGCTCCCTCCCGTTCTAGCGTGCGAGAATCCCTCTTCTTTTGAATTTGAAAAGAGGGCACGTATTCGATGGTGTTACGGCGATTTGTACTCAAGGCAAATAAATGCTACGGTCGATTTTCGTTTGATTCGCTCGGCTCTGCGTTCGGTTAAGGGTGTGTGCGCACGCGCATTGCGTTTGTATTCAAATGAGGACAGTGCGTTCCGCGCCGGAGAGCACTATGATTGTACTTTTTTAGTCCGTGAGCCGTAATCAGCTACAAGGAAATGAGCATCCTTAGGGGTGGCGCGAGGCGTCGTCGACCACGTTAGCTATTGAGGACAGCGTCTTGTTAATGCGTGACAATTAGGCGCAGTGTGGGCTAGTGCATATTGTACCCGACATATCACGTTCATAATGAAAACGCGTGCATTATTGATACGAATTTATTTCTTTCTCACAAATCGATCGGATACGCTTTTGGCAAATGTGAGTTTCATTGGGGCAAAATCACGCCTCAACATTCTTTCGCGTTCGGTGCAGTTTTCTATAAACGGTGGTACTTAGATTGCTGATCGATAAACATTGAAATCATTGGCCGGAGTTTTAAGGAAATAAAGTAGTAATATATTTCTGTTCCTTAATTGCTCGAAAACCAATTATGCGTTTAAACCACCTGTCCGTTTTTTGAACCCAGCGTACTCGAAGTAGGTACGATTAGATATTTAAATGGTTTCCTATGAGAAGATATTGCTTATCTAAGGCATAATTATTGCTTTAAATAAATGTTAGTATCCATTGACATGTAAAATGTAAATGTACGGGTTATGATCACGGCATGGTTATCTATTCCGTGGTTCTGATATTATTCGAAGATAAATTCATCAGTATTTTTCTGTAGCTAAATTATGTAGTTATATACATCTTTATTGATATTTCCTCTTTCTTCTGAGAATGCAGCATCACATACCTGTACATAATTATATCTGTCATGCGGTTTGAAACTGGAAATCGCAGTTAATATATCTATTAATCAAATCTTCGGCATTTATTTAACTATCATTATTTAATATTACCTTCACGCTACATTTGTGTACAAACGTTTAAAACCAGATTTCGATGACTCTACAATTTGACTGTTATAATAATTTACAATTTGTCACTATTTGACATCTCATGCAACACAATTTATTTTCGCGTAAGATTTTTTATTTTTATCAATAATATTACTCTCATGATTGCTATTAGGTACTTAGATCCAGAATTTGAATAGTATTTCACAAAACACATGTCTTTACACTTAGAACTTATGTAGATGTATTCAAGCATTTTTTTTATTGATAAGACAAAACATTGATAGTGGTGTTCAAAACATTTAAAACCAAGTTAATTTTCCACACCTAGTATATAAAGGCATAAATTGTGATAATTAACAATCAAAATACTTACTTATTTAAGGAATTATAAATAGCGAAAACCGTTCAACATGCAGTTTAAATTTAAGTTCAGGGTTTTAAGCTCGCTTTGCAATGTTGGTCAACTCCACCCTGATTAAAATTAATCACCTGCTAAATATCGTTGATAAATATAAAGCAAGCGACAACTGAAGAAAATTGTATGTCTCAGATAAAAGCAGTGATTAAGTTCCTTGAAACTTAGTTAATATTGTTATCGTAGTTTATTCGATTTTCAATAAGATTCATGTAGGTTTTTTTTCAATCTAGATTTGGAGCTCTTGGGGATATAATTACAGTTGACTAACCTAATGTTTATTTGTTTATTTTTAGTAAACATCAGACCCTTAAATTATAATACTTTAAATTAAGACTTCGCCAGCCGACGATACAGAGGGGGGCAGTGTGACTATAGGGGGAACATTTTGGTACCTGTACTTATGGCACATATCAGTCTTTGCTGTGTAAGTATTACGCCATTTTTTTATTTCTAAAGAGCTTCCCTCCCCGCCACTCCGTGGTGAGTCTGGCGACGCCCATGCCTACAGATATTGAGTTCTAAAAGACTACTGTAGGAATACATCTAAAAGGAAGCGTCTAACTTTAATGTTCGTGGACTGCAGTAATCACTTAGATATCAACGTGAATTCTTTTTCAAATTTATCTGCATATTTTTTATATTAGTAGTAGAGTTCCAGGGTTGAGGCTCGAGAGCGTAGACACTTGCGCGTTACCTATTTTTTACGGTAATGCGGTGTCTCTTCGACACCAATTCCATAGTGATCTGTCAAATATTGTCCTATACACAAATAGATATATCCCTTTATTCATAAACATATTTTAGCTAAAGTGTTGCAAATCGCTCCTCTAATTTGACAATGCAACTGACAAAGACAAAGCATTCTATAGCCAAAACGTATGTGATGTATACCTACGTTTATGAATAAGGGGGATAAGTTTTAATCTCAGTAAACAAAACAATAGTATTTTGAACCTTTACAGATTAACATTTTTATAGTATTTTCATTAAATACTTGTGTTAAATTGAGCATGTACCTACGTAGTTATTGTCATTGTATGTAGTAGTGAATATACAAATCGGTGGCATGCCGTCCCGATGGATTTTAGCAACATACCATTTCGGTTAAGTATCTTTTTTATTTAGATTTCTGTGGTGGCAATGGTTTTTTGTAGATGTCTAAAGACTTACCATAGACACTTGAAACGAACAAGGAAAAGACTAATTTAAATTCCTCGTAGGTAATGTTATACAACATACACCATTCATGCAAACCTACAACTACACCTACGATTTGCAGAATTTTAAACCGTACCCAATAACATCTAATTTATGCTCATAATACACAAGCAAGACCATATTCGAAGCGAACCCTCTGATGCAAGGTATGTGATAGTATTTTTTTATTGATGACAACGGCATTACTGAATGAATCAATATGAGCGAACGACATTGACGGTTGTCCCACGTTCATGTACCGGTTTATGCATCTTTACATGCACTTTTTATCCTTATATGATGTAATGTGGATATTATCACAACATTTTGGCGTATTACCTGTTCAAAATTGTATTACGGGTAGCAGCGACACACTCATTGCGAAAAAATAACATTTAAGTATAGTACGCGCAAAATTAAAATGTGTACAAAAAAAAATTGTAGGTGATTTTAGTAACAAATCGCTTTTAATAAGGCGATTTTATGATATAGAAGAGATACGCGAGAAGGAAAATATGGCAGTTGTTCGCTTTCATCAGGCCAACGTTGAAACTCGCTTTTTTTTCGTCTGTGACATAACAACCTAGAGCATCTGCATTTTGCCCTCTGGATTTTGTGAATATTGGCTCAGAGGCGGATTTGATACGTTGACTGCCTTAGGCTTGTGAAAGTTTGCCACACTCATCCCCTGTGCTGTACAGCATTAAAAATTAGACAAACTACAAAAATTAAATTAAAATGAAAAAAAAAAAACGATAGTCAGTAAGAGATTTAAATAAATTCTTCTAACAATCGTAATTGCCATGTATGGCAAATTATTTCGCGAGATGCTATATGGACACATTTTTGAGATTTTCCACGTATGAGCGTAGGCAACTACATAAAAAAAAATTGCCGCCCCTTAAAATTTGCCGCCTTGGGCCCGGGCCTATTCAGCCTATAGGGAAATCCGCCCCTGCATAGGCTGCTGACATCCAATTAACATCCAGGTGAATAGCATGATAGTTTGCCACACTATTAACGTAAATGAAACTGGCGTCACAAGAGTTCTTCATGACCTGCAGCATTGGCGTCTCCCATGGTGTTACAAATGTTCGTAGGCAATAAAAAGAAAGAAAGAAAAGAAAATATTTTTTTATTTAGAGTAAGATTTTACAACCATTTTCGAAAAGTCAATAAGAATCAATAATTACCTAGAGTGATCCATCCTTTTGACATAAAAATCATTGTTTGATGGATTGATCTATATGCACCAAAGTACTACATAGGACCCTCCCTTTGCTAGCATGGTTCAAGTTTTCCGAAGTCAATTTACCACAGTTTCCCATATAAACCATATAAACATGACAGATGACGTAGAAATGTCTCACATCTTAATATATATAAATCTCGTGTCACAATGTTTGTCCTCAATGGACTCCTAAACCACTTAACCGATTATAATAAAATTCGCACACCATGTGCAGTTCGCTCCAACTTGAGAGATAGGATAGCTTACATTACGCTATGACTAATAGGAGCAGAGCAGCGCGGGCAAAGCTGGGGCGGGCCGCTAGTATTATTATATACCTATCTGTTAAATAAATTGAAAAAATGGAACTGGGTGTTTGTATCCGGATTCATCTTGCCAGGACACTCCGCTCTCATGGCTCCAGTTTTCCGAAGTCGATTTACCACAGTTTCATTTAGTTTCATATGACAGATATCTATCAAATAAATTGCAAAATGGAACTGTGTTATTGTTTCCGGATTCATCTAGCCAGGACACTCCGCTTGCTAGCATGGTTCCAGTTTTCCGAAGTCGATTTATCACAGTTTCTTAAAGTTTGATATGACAGATATCTGTCAAATAAATTTAAAAACGGAACCGAGAAAACGGCTGTTTGTTCTCTATTAGGTATATTCATCTTGTTTTGGCCTCGTACATAAATGAAAACTGAACAGATTCTGCATCTTATATTTAAATTCACTTGATTATAAAAATAATATGGGACGATACGAAAGCTATTACACGGAGACAGTTAGTGGAAACACGGAATAGATAAATAAAAATGGAAAGGCCTTTGCTTCAATTTAGTATTAGAACCAGTGTCGCCGCTTTTCTCCCACCATGCAGTTTCTTACACAAATGTAACACCATCTAGACAATCACCCACACATTAATCTCAGAGCAGCTATTCGTTTGCGTAAGTTTGCATACTAAGATGTAAAGCCCGTAGACAATAAACACTCGCACGCACACAACAATATACTCACTAATAAACTAGTCGAAGTGTAGCGAACGCATTACATGCTGTACATTGCCAGCGGAGACAGTAATAGCGTTAATTGAGCGAGTGCTTAACGAGCAATGTATTTGCTAGCAGTAACGTTTAAATAATGCAGTTAAAGTTCGAATATCCTTGAATCGAATATCATATTCGAATATCATATTCCTTTGCATATTTATATGTTTTTTACAAGTATTATAACAATAAATGTTATTTGTGACTTACCGATCAAAAGATATACGTCCTCGCTTTATACTTGAGGTCCGACATTTCATATTACATGTTAAAATTGGCACTACCTGGTATTTTACCAAGAGATGCGTCGTTCGAAGCAGTCTACACGACACTACGAGCGGCGAACGAATGGTTCTGCCGAACTGTGTGTGTACACGCATAGTTTTCGCGCGCTTGCCACTCCCACATTACCGTTCCATCTTTATTTATCTATTCCGTGGGTGGAAATACCGACACAATAAATCATTATGAGTTTGTCATTTATTATGAAACTAGGAGTTACCCGCCCCGGCCACACACGGGTTAGATGTACAAATTAATTTGAATATTCTACTGTGCCTGCTATAATAAAATATTATTAAGAGATAATATTTGTGTGCTGGTAACAAATTAATTCAAAATCTATTAAAATCGGTCCATTTTTTCAAATATTTTCATCAGAAAAATGCTAAATTATTATTGTCACTGCCATAAATTAGGTTATTTTTCCCGATTCCCATAAGGACAACGAACTGAGCGCCTTCTGCGCTCGCCGATTGCGCGGTGAAGAGGACTAGTGCCGTCTCGAGACGGGCTAACTACATAAGTCCGTCCTAAAAAAAAATAATAACGCTAGTGAATCTTTGCAAACTTTACATTGATGGTAAATAAAACAGTGTTGGCTGGCACAAGTCCTTGGTCAGGGTAGAGCGAGATTATCTTTCAGCGCCCTATAGTAGACACTTTCACATCCAATGAACTGTACATATTTCAGTCAATAATAAATGAATGAAAGTGTTAATATCAATCAGGAAGATTTGATAACATAGCTCTATTTCTATCATTTTTATTTGCCTATGTAAAGATATTACGAAAATTTAAGTTTCCGCTGAACAGTTTTAGCGCCACATGGCTGTCGAGCTACCTCTTGTCTGGCTCTACCCCAGAGCTGATTCTGGTGGCTAATGATTATTTTACTTATTTTATTTTAAATAAAAAATAAATAAGTGCTAAGTTATTAATGTGGTAGTGGTTTATGACTCTAAAAAGTTAATTACTTTTGAAATCAACGAGGTTAAGCTCACAGACACTCACGAGCTCTTTTTCCTCTCTGAGCACAGATTTTCGCCCATCAACTCTAGGAGTATTTTATAATACCTAACTGCAATATCGGATTTACAAAATAGCCTGAAAAACCCCTAGTCTATTTTATTAAATTAAACATTTTCTCTTGCAACCTAACCACCCGACACAATATTTCAAAAAAATGTTCAGCAATAATGATTGAAATAAGTATCTTACCTACCTAACACTGAACTTTTTTTGCGTCCTTATATGCTTTTCATTGCAAATAACATCGTTAAATGGCTTTATATGTTAGGTAGGTATAATATGTAATTTTAATTACAGATAAACCTTGGAACGGCAAATGTAATGCAAGGATGACTGAATGACACTTCTGTTCTAGTCCACACCCTCGAACGTACGTGTACTTGGTTTTAATATTTACTACTAACTTTTGTACTAATTATAATATTGACAGTGATCCACTTAACTGGCAGGGTTGACACTTTTGAATAAGTGCAGCTCTCTTCTCAATCCACACTTATAAAGAAGCGTGCCTTAAAAGTAACCCCCGTAACGTATAAAGTGCTGCTTTTAAAATATGAACGACTGTTAATTATTGAAATTTAGGGCGTACGGAAATTAGGTTCGATCCCAAAACAGTAAAAACAATTTGTTCTGTAAGTGCGATATAAAATGTCTCAGATGACTATCTTTTTACTTTTAATTTGTAACATTAAGTATTCTGTAAAGAAACCTTCCCTAGCCTGTGTCAATTTAATTAAGCTAATTTCTACATCTTTGGCACCTTATAACTGCAATATAATAGCACAGTCTAAAGAAAACGAACATGTTAATAATAGACACAGTGATCATAACTGCCAATCTTTGACATTACGCAGAAAAAAACAGCTTTTAGGCTGTGTCTAAAATTTGAAGCTCATTTCAGGCTCTTTAACTATATATATTTTCAAGAAATAAACCTTCTTTGGCAAACAAATTCTAATTAAAAAAAATTCATTAGTACCTAGTGAGTTTCAGAAAATTAAATATTCCTTTTTATGACTTATGAACGTCTCTAGAATGAGATTAATACACAGAAAATATCTACAAAATTGAGGTGTGCAAACAGCAAAATTAACAATAATTACGGAACGTAGACGTAATTTTATCTCATCTCATCTAGTCACGAGCACTCGGTATGTATGTATGTATGTATGTATATATGTATGTATGTTAGTAACGAATGTCTTGTCACTGTTATTTACAATGTAGGCGTGTCTCGACCTTCGGGGCTCCTGCGAGATGTTCTTTTCCTAGAACGAATCATATCTTTACGCACTATGGTATTAACATCTGACCGTTTTTATCGCAAAATTTCATAATGTAAAAAAAATAGAAGTACCTTACGAATTATAGGTCTTCTGCATATTATTATGTGCACAACGAAATTGCAATGTTATGAGTATAATAAAATAATTAACATACACGTAACATTTCCACGTAATGTTTTATTTTTATCATTGCTGCCGTTATACACCTAAATACACTTATATATATCTATCTTATTATTATTATACGTAACGTAACCTCACGTCTATAATCCCCGAAGGGGTAGACAGGGGTAAATGCAAGCATGCAAACACCCTCGATTCGCCGGTTACGTGTCGGTGGTGTCGGCCCATGTAACAGATGGCGATATTGACCTAATGACATCTCCGGACACATTACCAAAGGAGAACGATAATGTCCATATATTTCTGGACCCAGCTGATAACACTGTACAAATCATGTCATTTTCAAATGACTATAAAAGTAATAATTTGAAATTCGGGCATTTATTGAATTGCCAATTGAAGTAATATGATCAAGTAAAAGTTCGGTTAGATTGTTAATTGTTAACTATATTACAAAATGTACTGTTTAATGGGTTAACCAGTAACGATTTTGCAAGCCCAAAGTTACCCGTCTCCTTTCGAGGTACTGAGATACTTCCAGAAAATGGAAAAACTCCAATAGAACCAGAGATAAAGGATTTGCACCGTTATCTCTGATAGTCCCTGATCCGAGAATCGAACCCAGGATCCCAGTGTAGTAGTAGTGGCCTGCTACCCCTTGACTACTGAGGCAGTTATTATTATCATCTTTAAACAAGAAAGTACATCCGCTTTTAAGATCCATAAAAAGTAGCGTCCCTTTACAAAAATCCGATATTTATTTATAAAATTGATTGTGATTGTGGACTACAATAATATACCAGTATATTTATAATTCTATGTAGACCAGACAACGAGAGCGATATTACACTAGAATTTGCTTATATCAAAAATCGTAAAAATAGGAGGTCTGCAGTTTGTGATCGCATAGCGGACAAACCAAATATAGTGATTTGGTTTGTTCCTCGCCAACTAAACACACAGAGAAATTAGTCAAATCGGTCTACCTGTTCTCGAGTTTTAGTGAGACTAACAAATATAATGTCGTTTTATACTTATAAAGATAATTTGTAAGAAAACAATTTCACATATAGGTGTTCTTGTCTCACCTGAAACGGATTTTATTAGGTACACTGCGACTAAAAAGAGGCTGCTGCTCGTTATCTACGGCCTAAGGCTCCTTTCATTCTGCAGCGTGTCGCCGGTCACGTACGCGCGCGACCCGTGCGATTTGTATGAAGCTCCATAGTGGCTTTCATTGTGTTGCGTGCTTGCCGGTAGCGTTTTTGTACTGCGTATCGCCGGTCTCGCCACAAGCGACCGGCGACACGCTGCAGAATGAAAGGAGCCTTAGGTATTAGTAATATTTATAAATATCACATTTCAACCTAAAATTATGACCATTTGTCTCTCCAACGATATCGACGTTACGATGGTCATTAGATATATCTAAATATTGATAATGTCAAATAAAATATTGAACAGTTGCCGCCCGATAATAATCCAGTAGTGGGCGTATACTATAGTAACGACTGGTGTATTAGAGAATTAACAGTGCAACTGCTCGGGACAATGAGGTGCAGTGAGAATAATATTCATTATAGTCATCCAACATAGTCGAGGTATTATGGATGTGTAAACCGGGACATGGTACCTACTAAATACAATGTAAACACAACTGTTACACCAACTTTAATATCAACGTACAAGGTTCCTAAATATTGTTAAAATTTTACAAATTGTAACTGTTACGAAGTTATATATGTATATATCACACTAGCTGTTGCCCGCGGCTTCGCCCGCGTGGATGTCGTTTGATAAATACTTTTTCCTGAATTTTCATAAACCTCACGGAGCCCGAGACCTTTCCAACGAATGTAAAACCGTGGAAATCGGTTCATGCGTTCTGGAGTTATAGCGTCAGGAAGGAAAACCCGACTTATTTTTATGTATATACTAGCTGTTGCCCGCGGCTTCGCCCGCGTGGATGTCGTTTTATAATCCTGAATTTTCTTATACTATAAACCTCACGGAGCCCGAGACCTTTCCAACGAATGCAAAACCGTGGAAATCGGTTCGTGCGTTCTGGAGTTATAGCGTCAGGAAGGAAAACCCGACTTATTTTTATATAATAGATGTATGTATCTTCACGCCAGGTCCCTAACGGGGTAGGCAGAGAGTGTAGAGCGCCACACATCCCGGTTCTGACAAACCTCTCGTGCCTTGTCTACCTTCATCATTCTCTTCATACATGCACGCCGATTCCTAAGACTTTTGACCCCACCATCAGACAGAACTTATTTTTATATTATAGATAATTATCATATCTACTAAATGCCATTGCCAAGGTGGTTTATGCCTATTCAACTCAAAGTTCTAGGTCTACTAAAGGAAAAACAGACCATTTTTCTTGAGATCGTGTGAAGGTATCTAGTTTAAATTTACCTATTATACAAATATGACCTCAATTGAAACGAGAAAAAAACGTCGAGAACTCGAGACTTCGAGTTTGGTAAAACAATTAAAATAACGAAATAAAAAAGGCAGAGAGAGAGAGAGAGACTGGAGTGCCAAATTACGCGGTTCTTATAGACACCTCCCGTGCCTCTTCATCATATATTATGTGCACGCTGAACTACTTAGTAATTGTCGGCCAGGCTTGGTCTTCCTGGGCCTCTGCAATTCTTTCAATTCTCTTAATTAATAATTAAATTGAAATCTAAGTCATCATCAATGGTCATCATCGCCTTCATCACCTTCATTTTCATTACGATAACCTACGTATTGACTAATAATATTTACTTTATCTGCTTGCAGTTATTTGTTAAAAAAAATGTATCAAAGTATTACAAGAATAGGAATAAATCAGTATGTTTTGAAATAAAATCTACATTCTCACGTTAGTCATTTATATTTAGACAGATAACTACCACAGGCTATCACTGTCGGGATTCCGGTAGGTATAGCAATGACTCATACGATTTAGTGCATTGAATAAATGTATTGAAGTTGATAGATTAATTTTATACGACAAATACTGTAAAACGATTTTTAGTTTCAAAAATTATATTATATACACAAATAACATACTTATACATAAGTGCAGTTCACTTAGATGATAAGTGAATATTATAGACATTCGCACAAAAACTAGAGGTCAAAATGCAGCATCGTCACCTTGAGGACTAAGTTGTATTGCCTGTGATAGTTATTATATATATTTTTTTTTTATGTAATCGCAGTGGCAAACAAGCATGCAGTTCACATTGATGTTAAGTGATGACTGCAGCCTATAGACATCTACACAAAGACCACGATCGAAATGCAGATGCGTTACCACTCCTGAGGCCTAAGGTGTTATGCCTCTGTGCCGGAAATTACAGGGCCATACATTACCACCTGACCGGAACACCATAGTGCTGAACACTACCATTTAGCGGCAAGTATATTAGGTAATGCGGTGGTGCCTACGCCCGCGAGCTCCGTCACTGGAGCTCTACCACCAGTAAAGCTCCAGTTATTACGGGGATCGCCCCGTTATAACTATCAGCAACGCACATTTCACATTGAAATCTCTGGTTTCATGTAGATGTTTATAGGCTTCAATATTGCTTACCATCAATGTGAACTGACTGTATGCTTGTTTGTCAGTTCATTACATTAAAAAAATCTTATTATGTGACAAACATGCAGTTCACATCTATACTCGTTTATATAAAAAGCAATTGCTGTTCGTTAGTCTCGCTAAAACTCGAGAATGGCTGGACCGATTTGGCTAATTTTGGTTTTGAATGATTTTTGGAAGTCGAGGGAAGGTTTAAAAGGAAAGAAAATATGAAGAAATTGAAGGGAAGTAGTTAAAACCACAATTTCATTTTCCCATACAAATATTCCGTATCTATCAAACCTTTGACACATTATTTCATTCTGAGGCAATACGAAGTTTGTCGGGTCAGCTAGTTCGTAATAAGTAAATTCTGCAGGTTATAGACAACGTCAAAATTGCAAACACATTACCATTCAGATCTTTCGCCTCTGTGCCGAGAACATACACTGCCATCTTACGAACATGACAGTGCTTAACAATACCATTTGGCGGTAGTTGGTGGGTGCCTATAGCTATGGCCCTCATGCCTACCACCAATAAAATGAATGCTCTTTATTGGCATTCCCCATTGTTAAATAAAACATAGATTCGGCGATGCCACCATCTATTTGAGTGCAATCCAAATGACGAAGAACTCGCCCACGCCGCGCTTTATCTTCAAACATTTTGTGGTGGCTGGCCGGCTAAGCAATAAAATATTTCTTTTTATGTCCCCCCGTGTAACAACACGTTGGAACCGGGTTGTGGCCATTGCGCAAGCTGGTGCATTCCGTCTATACGGCCAGTACTCTCGGCTCGAGAGTTTGAGGAAGTAAAAAACGTGTTTTGCCTATTATCATCTGAGAAACAGTCAAGTTCATTATCATTGTAGATGTTTACAACGTAAGTGATTTTATAGAGTCAATGGCAGGGATACATGTACTTCTGTGAGTATCCACGAATGCTTGCGTTCAGATTATCAAAATAATTTAAGTAGGAAGCACGTTATTGGAAAAAAGGTGTACCTAATCTATCTATATACTCGTATATAAAAATTGCTCTTCGTTTGTCTCGCTAAAACATGAGAACGACTTGACGTGGCTTGACCGATTTGGCTTATTTTGGTTTTGGATTATTTTTGGAAGGCCAGGGAATGTTTCAAAGGTAAAAAAAATGAAGAAATTGACGGGAAATAGTAAAAACCACAATTTTATTTTTCCATACAAATTGTCCGTATCTATCAAACCTTTGACACATTATTTCATTCTGAGGCAATACGAAGTTTGCCGGGTCACCTAATCGGTCATAAAAAGTGGTATACTCATTTGTCAAAGTCATAAGGTCTTACAAGGTATTTATTGTAAATCAACGTCAATTTATTTACTGATAACTTCGATTAACTGTTGAAATCCGAAGTATCGATTCCGAGGTACTTATACAGCGTCTTAGCATACGATAGGACGATAGTTAATACCAAAACGTGGGACGGGCTGCAGCATCAAAATTTCAGCGACAAAAATTCGACCGCCATTGTTCGGTTGACTGACAGTACTAGTGGAAGAATTTTCTTCCAGTAGAAGAAAAATAGAAATATTATTATACTAATATTATAATATTAATACAAATTGTGTATAATCCTTGGGCACCAAGTCAATTTCATTTCTCAATGCTTACTTATAACAACTAAGTACCTTTTTCCATTAAGCGTTTTCTACTTGCGTTTTATGTCTGCATCAAGCATACGGGGCCAACCGGCCTCGATTCACCCCACTGTCTCCGCAGTTTCCATTTGCAATTGCAAAAACTTGTGAACGGCAGGCAAGGCGACATCGACTGTCATTGATGGTATCCATTCTAACTAGACATATCACCTGACAAACGGATCCCCTTCTCATATCCTAGCAACGAGGTAGCGGAGGGGGGTGGGCAGTTTTCTTTTCGCCGCTCGATTAAATGACACATTGTTGAAGTAGAGGAACAGTTTGAGATATTGAAAAGTTCTTGCGCGGCTGATGCGCTCACCGTTATCCTATTTCCTCCCTCCTTTATGTTTCTACGCATTGTACTGTTCGACAAGAAGATTGGTGATGCCGTTATTACACCGTTTATTGAGTTAATTGTCGTTATGAGTGCAGGTGATCAATTCTGAATATTATGCAATCAAGATTGGGTGTTCTTGCTTGATTAATAGTTACAAGTGTCGAGCGAACATAGGATATGATTATGAGTTTGAAAGAATTATGAAAAGTTAAACTTTTATGCAAAGTATAGACGCAGTGTGGTCTGAGAATCAAGCCCGGAGAGACGGAAATGATAATTGATTTTTTTACTCGTATAAAAGTGGAAAACAAGCATGCAGTTCACATTGATGTTAAATGACTGCAGCCTATAGACACCCACACAATGACCAGAGGTCAAAATGCAGATGCGTTGCCACTCCTGAGGCTTAAGGTGTTATTCCTCTGTGTCGAAAATTACAGGGCCATACATTACCACTTGACCGGAACACGATAGTGCTGAACACTATCATTTAGCGACAAATATATTAGGTAATGGGGTGATACCTACGCCCGCGAACTCCGTCACTGGAGCTCTACCACCAGTCAAATTTGAAATAGGTTATTGAAATAGGTAACATTATATTACAGAGTGAGCCATTTAATGTAATCCATGTTTCCTACCTCTATTTTCTATAGACTTTTGCTGATGTTGCTACGTAGGTATTTGAAAGTGGGATAATTTTGCTTCCTAATGGTTTCGTAGGAGAGACAGGGACGGAGTGTTGCAAAACGAACCTGTCCCGTTCAAAACAGACGTATAGTCACGTTAGGTAGGTAGTAATTAATAAATATTTTACAAGTGGTAGAGCTCTAGTGACAGAGCTCGCGGGCGTAGGCACCACCGCATTACCTCTATCTGCCGCTAAAAGGTAGTATGCAGCACTATCGTATTCCGGTTTGATGATAATGTATGGCCTTGTAATAACTATCACAGAGACATAACAACTTAAGTCTCACGGGTGGCAACGCATCTGCATTTTGGCCTCTGGTTTTTGTGTAGACGTCAATAGGCTGCAGTCATCACTTAAAATCAATGTGAGCTGCATGTTTGTTTGCCAACTTCCATACATAAAAAAATACAAGTTCCAAGGAAATTTTCCTCATAAAATGATAAGACCTAGGTATGTAAATAATATAAATTGACTAAATTAGTGTTACGTTGATACACGCGCCTGTACAGAAAGCATAGCCAACTAACCTTCTGCAAAACAACGTCGCTAGAACCGTTAAATTTTATTTGTTATGTAGAAAATTATGCTTTGTTGAGCCTCCGATGTTATTCGCTTTTAATGTGTTGCGAACTTGCAATGTTAATCATATTAATATGTAAAAAAAACATAACCGTTGATTATTTTCCGTGGTGTGCAAGTTTTTCTTTCTAATTACGATTACTGTACAATTAGGAACATCTATACATATAATAAAACAGTAAAACCCGCGTATCTGTACATTGTATGTATTTACGAAAAACTAATTGGGGGCGATGTCAAAATAGTATTAGAACACTTTTCAATTGGTATTCTCGTAAAACGGGGTAGCGTAAGCCAAGGTAGTACTGTATTGAGAAACGATTATTTATCAATATTTCGTCTTTGTTATTTTAAAAAGCATCTTCGTTATTTTCTTGAATAGATAGAGACAAGCAATAATTATTCATGGCTGACCAACGTTTACTATTAAAGAAAATCTAAGTAAGGGCCTTCATTACAATCAGTGTTTGGCAATGCTTGAGCGAAGTAGTGTTTTAACTTTTTTTCAGTTGAATTTGAAATTGCGTAAAGTAAAACGGATAGTGACAAAATATTAACTGAGGAAAAAACTAGTTTCTTAACACCGTTTAAAAGCAAAATAAACATTTGCATTAGCAATACCACCATACCTACTTCCGTTTGATGCTTTTTGGCATCATAACGAATATTTTAAATTATCATTTAACTCACAGCTTACATTAAAACCTACCGATCATTTCAAAAATTTTGACTGGTTTTTGTGAGATGACTTTAGCTGTCCACGTTGGGCCCGCACCTTGTACCTAGGTATATATCAAAAGATAAAGAAAATACGTAGAATCATGAAAAAAAAATGAAAAAAATATTTAAATCGTGGTTTTTTTGTAGGAAATATTTATTTTATGTAATGTTTTGTATGACAACAATATGTTGCCATATTGCTACTAAGTATGACATTCTTGTTTTTGAAATATACTTACGACAGTTAATGGAAGGTATAATAAACGATTTGAATAGCTGAAAATAATTTAGTATTTTATGCTTCTTCCCTCAATATAGTGTAGGTGCAAGGTGTAAGGCCCAAGCTACATACATTTTGGAACGTCTCCTTTTTGTTATAGTCAAGTGTTTCATGCAGTAGTACGACCTTATTTTTTATGTTATGGAAGTGGCAAACAAGCAGTTCACATTGATGTTAAGTGATGACTGCAGCCTATAGACATCCACACAAAGACCGAGGTCAAAATGCAGATGCGTTGGTAATTCCTGAGGCCTAAGGTGTTATGCCTCTGTGCCGGAAATTACAGGGCCGTACATTATCACCTGACCGGAACACGATAGTGCTGAACACTACCATTTAGCAGCAAGTATATTAGGTAATGCGGTGGTGCCTACGCCCGCGAGCTCCGTCACTGGAGCTCTACCAAACATATTATAACTATTTTAGTTATAACTATCACAGAAACAAAACGATTTAAGGCTGGCAACTCATCTGCATATTGATCTCTGGTTTTAGTGGGTGCATATTATTATGTCAGTAAGCTACAGTCGTCATTAGCTAAACAGGTATCAAGTGACGACACATAGATAATTATGTGAACTGCATGTTTTTTTGTGATCATCATTTCATAAACAAGCCTGATGTATTTTTTAAAAAATCTTAAATTTTTCCTTTTTTTAACACAAGGTAATTAGGTGCTAATGGAAAATAATTTCATTTATTCAAATTAGAATATCATTGGGAAATATATATAACATTCTTATGTCTATATTCATCGGGTGATTCTTAAGGTGAGATTCACAAACCGCACTACGACTTTACTTTGAGCAAAGTAATGATAATGCAGAAATGTATGGGTTTCGACAATTCGAAGCGTACTTTGCTCGAAAGTAAAGTCGTAGTGCGGTCTGTTAATCTCGCCCTTAGTTTCTATGTGAATTCTATAATATATAGTGTCGATAAATTATGACTGAGAGACCAGAATTTCACAACACCAATTTTGTAGGTAAACTAAGTTAAAAGCCAGACTATATAACCTGGTTATCTTTAACAACTGTCCTAATTGCCGACCCAATTCTGTCTGCAGTTATTTTTAAGTATTTTTTATTTAATGAAGGTGACAAACAAGCATGCATTTCACATCGATGTTAATTGAGCAAAGTAATGATAATGCAGAAATGTACGGGTTTCGACAGTTCGAAGCGTACTTTGCTCGAAAGTAAAGTCGTAGTGCGGTCTGTTAATCTCGCCCTTAGTTTCTATGTGAATTCTATAATATATAAGTAGTGTCGATAAATTATGACTGAGAGACCAGAATTTCACAACACCAAGTTTGTAGGTAAACTAAGTTAAAAGCCAGACTAGATAACCTGGTTATCTTTAGCAACTGTCCTAATTGCCGACCCAATTCTGCCTGCAGTTATTTATAAGTATTTTTTTTTAATGAAGGTGGCAAACATGCATGCATTTCACATCGATGTTAAGTGATGTCTGCAGCCTATAGACATCTACACAAAAACCAAAGGTCAAAATGCCGACGCGTTGCTACTCTTGAGACCTTAGCTGTTAAGTCTCTGTGATAGTTATTACGGGGCCATACATTACCATCTATCCGGAACACGATAGTCTTGAACACTACCATTTTGCGGATTTATTGGCTAGCTTACCTAATCGACGGTACCAAATCGGAAATTACAAAAAGACGTGTGGCACTCGGGGACTGCCGCGGTAAAGCTATTGCATTTACATAATTATCTAAATTTATGCAAAACAAAATAAAATGCAAATAAAAGAAAAAAAAATACCAATATTTACCACTTTTTAAAAATTGAATGGAAAAACAAACAATAAAAGAAATGAATAAAAGCAATCTTGGCAGCGGTGGGATTCGAACCCACGCCTCCGAAGAGATTGGTGCCTTAAACCAGCGCCTAGACCGCTCGGCCACGCTACCCACGAGGTCGGACGGCGAAATTATACATGACTTTCTTTAAATGAGTTTAAAATTTGTAATCCGGAGCGACAGGTTTTTTCGTTACGGAATTTCTGAATTCGGTCCCCGCGCTCAAGGCCCGCGATAGAAGCGATGCAATAGCTTAAAAATTATGATGAAAATGTTGTCGTTTTTGTGGGACTAAGGCAACACATGTTTTATTTTGAATATTCATTGTGGATTTTTGAGGCTCCTAATAAACAAAACAGAAAGACGTACCTACCTATGAAATGATTAGTTGAATGAATTATGAGCCTTGTTTTTCTACATTATTACAGAAAGAAGCACTATCAGCGTCTTCAGTCATAGTGTCCATGCACATTAATGTCATACGAGTAATTAGACATAGGCAAAAGCTACATTTAGTTGTTGCATGAACCTAAATGTTGTTTCATTGGTTCTTCTTAAATTTTCTGATAATTTTTCTACTTGTATAATTTAGCAACTTGGATAATGGGACAGGATTACATCTGTCCCATCATATATCAATCCCCGCTGGGCGTTGGGACGCTGTGCGTCGGGACGCTGAACGTCGGGACGCTGGGCGTCGGGACGCTGGGCGTCGGGATGATGGGCGTCGGGACGCTAGGCTTCGGTACGCTGGGCGTTGGGACGCTGGGTGTCGAGACGCTCGACGTCGGGACGCTGGACGTCGGGACGCTGGGCGTTGGGACGCTGGGTGTCGAGACGCTCGACGTCGGGACGCTGGACGTCGGGACGCTGGTCGTCGGGACGCTGGGCGCCGGGACGCTGGGCGTCGGGACGCTGGGCGTCGGGACACTGGGCGTCGGGACGCTGGGAGTCAGGACGCTGGGCATCGGGACGATGGGCGTCGAGACGCTCGACGTCGGGACGCTCGACGTTGGGACGCTGGGTGTCGAGACGCTCGACGTCGGGACGCTGGGCGTCGGGACGCTGGGCGTCGGGACGCAGGGCGTCGGGACGCTGGGCGTCGGGACGCTGGACGCTGGGACGCTGGGCGTCGGGACGCTGTGTGTGTGTGTGTGTGTGTGTGTGTGTGTGTGTGTGTGTGTGTGTGTGTGTGTGTGTGTGTGCGCGTGAGTGTGAGTGAGTGAGTGAGTGAGTGAGTGAGTGAGTGAGAGAGAGAGAGAGAGAGTGTGTGTGTGTGTGTGCGGGTGTTTGCGTGTAGGTGTGATTATTCTATATGTGATATAGAAGATAGATACAGAATAGTTAAAAATATTCGATATGATTAAAACACACAGACAAACAGACATTTTTCCGGGATAAAAAGTACCCAGTATTGTGCGCCAAAGGTTAAAGTATAATTAGGTATATCAAGTTTCATCGTAATCGGACCGGTAGATTTTGTGTAATGCTTGAACAAACAGACAGACAGACAAATTATTTTCTAATCATATATTTGTGTTCGGTATCGATCTAGTAACATCCCCTGGTATTTATTTTTTTAATGTACAGAATTCACACTTCTACAGTTTTATTACAAGTATAGATTATTATGTTTCTGTCTGAACTGGAAGGTAGGTGAGTTGCATATCATAGGTATTTCATTATTTAAAAATTTATGATTTATTAACCTTAGAACCTCGAATCGTTTCGAAAGAGCAAAGGTTAATTTTTATTTTACCGAATCCATAACGGAACTTAATTTCACCTATAGCTTAGATTCAAATTACATAACTGTGTAATTCTCGAGCCTTTACAGTTTGTGATAAATCAAAGGTCTACGAATAGATGGCTCGTAAAGTTGGCCACAAAAGCCCGAGTTTTAGAGCCCTTCAGAAAGTGTGTCGACTAGCTCCCCACCCCGCGCCGCGCATCTCTCGCTCTCCAAAGGAAAACTAACATGCATGCATTTTATAGTTTTCCATTTAAAGTGAATGTGCCCGTGAAATTAAATTTGGTTATGGTAACAAATAATAACTAAATAGCAATGTAATGTGATTGATTATACTACTATTATATTATTACAATTTCACGACTATTTGTAAATAAATTAATAAATAAGAATCTAAACTAGACAATAACTATTTCCAAATTACTAAAACCTTCATTTAGCTTTAACATCATGCTTTTTCATAGAATATATTTATGTGAAAGATACAAAAACTGAAAGCAAATTTAATGGTCTGTTTAGACCATTTACTTCCACTTTATCATCATCATTATCATCGTGAGTTTCAATCATCACGATGATCCAAACTCCATAGTAGTTCAGCAATTCCACTTTAGACAGTCCAGTGCACCTATTCCAGATTACTAAGGAGAACCTCCATGGTGATATTACTTAATAAGTAACACAAATATAATATAACAAAATCTATACAGATAAATAAAATTGGAGTGTCTGTTTGTAATATTAAAATAAATATAACTACGTTACGAAAAACCGACTTCAAAACTGAAAAGTAAAAAATAATAAAGATTTAATTGTAACTTGACTTCAAACCTATTAGTACATAGCAGATATAAATAATAGGTAGTATATAATTACAATTAAATCTTTATTATTTTTGACTTTTTAGTTTTGAAGTCGGTTTTTCGTAACGCAGTTATATTTATTTAATACTTTTAAGTTTATTACTGCATTGCCAATTAGATTAATGTTCAAATCGGTTAAATTTGTAAAATCTGACTCTTTTAGCTTCGTGACAATTAGATACCTTATTTAAATTGTTTAGGTGTGTCGATGCAAAATTATTACACGACTATACGAAATCAATGAAAAAATTTTATTTACGAAGGAGTAAATAAGCTGTGTTGTGTCGTCGATGAGTAAATGTGTCATTGTCACTTGTTGTCATGCGCATTAGGACTATCTAGGACGTCAGTGGATTCAACGCACTGTATGACAACTCGCCGTCTATTCTAATTCCTTTAGTCTGAGGTGAAAGTAAGTAAAAAATATGCTCATAAAATAAAAACTGATGGGCCTATCTGAATCAAATTTTTATGGGACCAATTCGAAACTATTCCGCATCAAACAAAAAAAGAATTACGTAAATCGGTCCAGAAATCTCGGCGAAATTCGCGTAGGTACATACATAAAAAATATATATATACCACCCGAATTGAGAACCTTCTCGTTTTTTAAACTCGGTTAATAACCGCTTTTTACTAAATGCATATGTGTTTACACGGTAGGTACATATACCATAACAACATTTTTTACAATTTTTGTTTGTTTGTCTGTCTGTTTGTTCCTAATCTTGGGAACGGCTATACCGATTTTGACGGGACTTTCAGTGCCAGATAGCTGATGTAATAAGGAGTAACTTAGGCTACTTTTATACAAGCTGTGCCCTCGACTTCGTCCGGGTAGTACTGAACAATCATAAATTCTCACGCGGACGGAGTTGCGGGCACAGCTAGTATAATATAAAATCAACTGTTTTTTATGGCATATTTAAGTACAATTACAACTAACATAAGTTTGAGGGTGGGTGTCTGGTGGAGGTTTGACGTGAGTTAAATCGGTTAGTAATTTATTCTTTAAAAATCCTACACAAATTATGTATTTGCTATCTCATAGGTATCTAATTGTCAAAGTCACGATAATCCAGACATGATATCATTACGCAGAAAAAGTTTCAGATCTAAAACTATTATGAAGGTCTGACACTCACGGACTCTTATGGCCGAATACTCAAACGTAACTCAATTTTAAGCAACCCTAAAATATGCGCTATCTCTGTTTTTTGAACGTGTTTTATAGAGACAGACGACTTTTAAGTCCCACTTAGATTTAAGTGATGTTTGAGTATTTGGCCGTTAGTCTACATCTAAATTTGTAATGCTTTACAACGCTAATAACATTTTGGTAGGTAGGTATCTAACAAATGATATTTTAGAGTCGCCAAACATAAAATCACCTGACTTTTGTATTTTTAAATTTAAGTATATTTTTTACGATAAACCGGAAATAAGGGATTTCTAGGAGTGCGCATTAACCTTAAAGTCTCAATACTAATACTACCTATACGCACACCAAACAACATGGATGACCATTTCCATGTTATTTTAAGACGTCACCAATACCGTTAACTTTCGTTTGTCATCTGAAATAAAGTATTGTTTGTCAAGCGATTAATGTTAATCGATTTTTATTATGCTATGACATTATGAATTATATTTCAATTTTATAACTGTTAGTTTTCTGTGATGTATGGAATTGTTTCTACACGCCATATCTTGGATAAGTAGGTACTCGTACATCAGCTTACACCTACTTAGCTGTTAGTTCTGCTGTTAAGAAACTTAAAAGAAAGCGTCATACGATGCTTAAATTATGTTTTATGTGAATGTCATACTGGTGGTAGAGCTCCAGTGACGGAGCTCGCGGGCATAGGTACCACCGCATTACCTATTATACTTGCCGCTAAATGGTACTGTTGAACATTATCGTGTTCCGGTCAGGTGGTAATGTACGGCCCTGTAATTTTCGGCACAGAGGCATAATACCTTATGCCCTGAAGTGTTGTGTTGTGTGGGTGTCTATAGGCTGCAGTCATCACTTAACATCAATGTGAACTGCATGCTTGTTTACCACTTCCATTACATTAAAAAATGTTACAATTTAAATACAAGGATTTAAATAAATAATTAAATATAGATAAATTAAAAAAAAAAAAAAATAATAATTCTCTTCTGTAGGATTGAATAGGTATAATATGTAGGTTGTAGGTATATGGTCGGATGTTTTAAAAAATGCCCAAATACGCATCAGGCTACGCGCAGTAGGTATAGGATTCCGATTCCGTTTCTCCAAGTGGTAAATTGTGAATTTGAGAAGCCTACTTGTTGTGACAGTTTTATTTTTAATTTCATTACATCAACCAAACTCAAATATTTTTTTATTTATAATTGCTCTACCAAGGACACTTTTTCATTGTCAGTTTACAAGCTACCTATATGGAATGACTTACAATAATTATTATTATTCAATAGATATCAATATTCATCAAATAAAAACTTCGACTTCATATCTTTAACTTTTAACTTCATAGCAGAAAACGAAAAATCTATTCGTCTTAAACATAGTCATTCACTTAGCAACGATACCCCTCACAATAAGGTGCGTCTGAAAAAGAAAATAACATCCTTCCTATTCTGTGTAGGGGAGGGAAAATATTTTTGAAACAAAATTGTGTTTAGGTAACTACTTTCTACTAATTATGTTTAACGTAACTTCACGCCTGTAATCCCCGAAGGGGTAGGCAGAGGTAAATGCATGCATTCAAGCATACATGCAAACACCCACGATTCGCCGGTTACGTTTTTGGCCCATGTAACAGGTGGCGAGCCTGTTGACATCTCCGGACACATTACCAAACTTTGAGGTACTGGGAAATTTCCAGAAAATGGAAAAATCCCAATAGAACCAGAGATAAAGGCTTTTTCACCATTATCTCTGATAACCCCCTACCCGGGAATCGAACCCAGGACCTCAGCGTAGTAGTAGTGGCCTGCTACCACTAGGCTACCGAGGCAGTTACCCTAAAAACAGCAGAAAACTACACTTTGCCATAATTATATTGATTTCGCAAAAGTAGGTATATAGGTATTTAGCCTCCAAAAAAGTTGTAGAACCTCTGATGTTAGAGCAAGTAAATTATAATCTTGCTCCACGGCTTTATAAGACTTAACATCGCTTCTACGGTGGATAACAAGAAGGTCGAGTCCGAATCATCAAATAACCCGTCAACTCTCTTCTCACATCTCCCATTGAAAATCTATTTCGGTACATAAAGAGTGCTGTAAGTGACGTAAAAGCTTTCATTATAACGCTCTACGAAGTCGAAACTAGTAGATTGTCACTTACATAGGCTCGATGTGCAATATTTCTTGACTAGCTGTTGCCCGTGGCTCCGCCCGCGTGTTGTTCGCTTTTCGCGAAACTACAATTATTTTTCAATTGACCATAATTTCTTTTTCCCTTAACTGATTTTGACGAAACAAAGTTCCACGTTTTCAAAGTTACAAACGCTTTTCATTATATATAAATCCACCTGTGAAAACCGCGTTCAAATCCGTTGAGTAGTTTCGAAGTTATAACATACCAATAACATAACATTCCAAAAATGTTTTTCGGTTTCTTTTTTACTTCTAAGAGTAACACTCTTCGTTAATCGCTCCCTATCAGTTTTTTTGAAAAATGTTTAATGTAGAGACACTCTATTTACTGTCTTATTATATGTATTGACGAGCTCTGTACGTACTATATATGTATGAGAGTATAAACGAAATATTATAGTTAGATACCTATACACATATTTTAAAAAATGTTACAGATACTATTAGAAAACAAAACTCATCTTCAACCGCAGTTACTAAGTAACTAATCGAAAATACCTAGCTTTTCTTTACTACTAACGACGCACCTATCTGTCTCCCTTGAACCCCGCCGTGGAGTACTCCTCCGAGGGCAGTGGTCTTAGACGGCGAGGCTGTGAGGGAAGGAGAGGGAAGGGAATGAAGGGGAGGGCAGGCGTTGCGCAACGCATCACAATAACGCGACATTACGTGCCGCGGCCGGTGCGCCCGCGCAGGGCCGTCTCTGTAGGGCTGCCACAATTATTGTAGTATAGTTTAGAAAAGTTTTAAAATAAGAAATATATAAAAATTAACTTTTTAAGATTTAAAGAAATAGAGTTTACACATTTGTTTAAATTAGGTACTCTTTGTTATAATGTTTTTATCTTAACGAAAATATGATGTAAAAATGAAATTAACAATAAGAAATATACTATTTTTCAAAGTACCTATATCATATCCCTCGTATATAGGTATGTATACATAATATCATAATCGTTTAAGAAAGAAAGACCACAGCTGGACAATGCCTTCCCCCAAAAATGCTTGTTGTTACACGCTTTGCATGCGGGTTGACGATTGCATCGGCGGTAGGTTTATCACGTATAATCGATATCCTCAGCACATGCTCCTAATTGAGGCGTTAACAGATCCTTAGATGAGCTTAAGCTCATCAATTAAGGGGGGCGTCCATTATTAAAACACCAAATCTCACCAGTTTGAATATTCGTTATAAACGCATGACGTAATTATTTGACGCACCCTTAACGTGTTCAAAATATGAGATACGGACAAATACCAGCGGCAACATGTCACGGTGGATCGTAAGACGTATGAGACTTGCGGAATGAAATTGAAATCCCAAGTGCTTTTAGTCGCCTCATGATAGCGCAGCCCTATATGGCTTGTACTGCACCCGGGTGGCAACCCTACGCTGGGGTCATGCGCCGCGCCGCGCTCCGATTCGGGGAACAGTGACTTTACATCCATTGTCACTGGTTCTTCCTAGCATAGTTTTGCTGCTGTTTAATTGGTTGTATTTTAAAGTATCATTTTTCATTATTAGTTAAGGACGATGGCAAAGTTTAAACGAAGAAAAAAGTACAATATGAAGCAGCTTTGAAATATTACTTTCAGAACGAAAATTTGCCGATATTTAAAACACTTTTACGTCTCCGGAATAAAAAGTTTTCTAAAGATGGCTGATGGGTGACTGTTGTCAGAAAATATTATTTTTGTTATAATTGAAACCGGAAGTGGTACCTTCGTCAGGCGTAAGGTGTATCTTTAAAAAAACCGACAAATTTTCCTGTATAGGTACCTACTATTTCGGGGAGGTCGATAGTGTGGCACAAGTTCTGAGCAAGACTACATTGTCATGAAGTCATCCCAGTGTCCGTGAAAATGACACTTCACAAGTCACCCACTTCTCTTAAATAGCCCTCATCAGCCTTTGAAAGAAAATAAGAATGCTATGCTCTGTTGTATCAAAACGTGTCCTTCTGTATACCGCCTATCTCTTCAAGGCTGTATACGAAAGGACAAGAACGATAATCTGACTATCGTTATTGGTTTAATAGGCGATATAAAAGCGATAATCAAATAATCGGTATTACTCTGATAAACGGCCAAGAAAATTCAACCATGTAAACTAAGACAAAAGCAATTCATTTAGGCGGACGAGCCGCAGGGCTTTACGCTTCATTTCGCTCCACGACTTCCCAAAGCTTTGCTTCGATAAACTTTATCTACTGATCACAGGGAATAGATATTTGACATATGGAGTGGCAATGGATGGAGCGATACAGAGATCTACGTGTTAACTACTAGTTTACTACGTCCAAAGCGTGAAATCACTTTTTGAAAGCGTCCGTGGTCCCGATCAGAGTGCTGCCCAAAGTAATGTTAGCTCAAAATTTGTCAATTCAATGCAATAGGACTTTCTTTCAAAGTCCGAATGCAGTTATAGACCTCGCCCATAACATCGATGTTAAATATTGTTAACTGCATGCTTTTTCACAATTGCAATACTTACACTAAATCGCACTGTACTTTTTAAATTATGATTGCATAAAGTATGCAGTTCCCATAGATGGAAAGTGACGACTGCAGACTATAGACATCTACACAAAAACTGGAGGTTAATGCAGACACCATCCCTGAGATGTTTTCCTTTTGTGATAGTTATCACGGGCCATACTTAATTGCACTACTACACTAGATGACAAACGCATGAGATACCTAGGTACATCATCAGTAGAAAGTATACCTACATGAATACATAATAAACTATGGAAATAATAAACCCATCTTATAATATACGAAACTACCTTTGTACTATTGCGTAAAATCCATGTTTTATTACCTATGTTTGCATTGCAGATTTGATTTCAATGACTCAAACCGAGTCACATATGACTATAAATAGACTTTCCCACGCCTATCTATATGCATTTTACTGTTCGTTTGTTTATGTTGCTTATAGATCTCATGCACGGCTACCTATTATTGGAAATCGTTTATAACTGCGTAGGTATATTAAATCAAATTTGGTAAACAATAAATCAAAGATTAGAATATTTTTACGGTATTAAACAGAATTATTATGATTGAAAACTGAATGGGAAAGAGATTCAAATATTTGTAAGTTTAATCAAATTGGTAAATCATTTTATGTTCATTACGTAAGTCCCAGCAGACACCATAATTTAAACAATGCAAATAGCCACACGTGGTACCTACTTGGTAACAGGTAACGTGTTAAGTCATAAGATTACTCCTTACAAAAGGTACCTGATCTTGTAAATAATTCATTTTAAACTCACCTATTCATACCTACATGAAATTAACTCCAGAACAGCTCAAAACTAGGTATAATTAAAATCCTTATAGATAAATTCAATGATATTGCATAATGTCTCTGGGTAAATTGGTAATTGGATCATGTTTCTAAAAACTAGGTGTCGTTTTAAACTTGTAATAGAGGCAGATCCAGCTGTCCATGCAAGGATGCGCCGGCGCGGGCGACGACGCGTTTCTTTTAGAAAGTGGCACGTGTCGGGGTTGTTCACCCTACCCGATCCGGGTCACCGTGGCTCCCCGCGCACCCCTGCCCTGCCTAGCCGAGTACTTAAAGTACTTAACACGTACAACACTAGTCCTTGATAAGGCAACTCCATTGACATAATCGTATGAACCGGGCCACTGGATAAGGCCCTTCTTGTCAACTGAGAAGTAGGACGTGTATTTTTGTGGTTCAAAGAAACTGATTGTGTTTTAGATGACGCAATGCTGTCAAAATTATGGTTATTTATGATATTGTTTTAGGGACAGGCATTACGCTTTTTATTTTTGGGTTCCGTAGTAAACAAGAACCCTTTTAGTTTCGCCATGTCCGTCTGTCTGTCTGTCTGTCTGTCCGTCTGTCCGTCCGCGGTTTAGCGCAAAAACTTTTGGTACTAGAGACTTGAAATTTGGCACATGTATACGCCCTAATCACGCCGACAAATTGGTAGAATAAAAGCATGAAAAAAAAAAGATTTAGGGTAACCTCGCCTACAAATAACGCGCAATTTTTTGTTTTGTTTACAAGATTTCCATATAGTGTGGCGTATCGTGGGATAGGTCTTTTAAAAATGTCATGTATGTCCGAACATCATCGATCATCGATTTAGTTAACTGTTCGTGACTTATTAAGCTTTAAAGTACAAATTTTCGTTAGAGTCAAGTGTTACCCCCTCCCCTACCAACTAAACGGTTGTTGTTAGAAATTCAAACGTTACGGCAATAGTAGCTGTTGTATATAATGAAATTAAAAGGAAAACTATCACACTTAAGTTGGAATTACAAGTTTGCGAGTAATAGTCGACAAAATGTATTTTACTCGAATATTTCGAACAACTCCATAGAAAGTTTTTTTTTTTTTCATTACATTTCTTACTCTGTAACTACTGTACGGCACCCTACACCGCGCATGGGCCGACACGCACTTGACCATTTTTTTTAACTCTATTTTTTACGAGTTCAAGTGCACTACATTGCTTACCTAAGTAATCTATCGGCCTCTAAAATACTTGTTAACAACATACCCTCTAGAAGTTAGGATAGACAAAGCATGAAATGAACACTGCTTATTTTTACCAAAACACTAGTAGCGCTGAAAAAAAGATAGAGATCCTATACTGGAACTCTACCATCAGTAAACGCTTGTTTTTTATAAATTAACGCTCGTAAATGCACCGTTTCCTACAGTTTTAATCCAAATTAATATTAAAATGTGAAAGAAAATCAGGCTTTTACCTTTTAGTTATTTAACCAATCAAAAATTCTATGTCGATAAGTAAGAAAGAAGAAAGAAAGAAAGAAAATACATTTATTAGGACAAAAAGGTACACAAAAAAAAACAAAACAGAGAAAAAAAAAAAGAATTAATCAAAACTAAAACAAGAACTAAATTTTAAAATTGTTCTAAAGGGTCCCCAACTCAGCATTGTGCCGGATTAAAAATCCGGCGCTGGTATTATGTTGGGGCCCTAAACTGTGACACTACGGATGCCAACCTGCTGCCAATTTAGAGCTGAAGTTAAAAAAATCTTATCACAAAGGCTATATTTTTTTCATAAATGAGAAACTAGCGGATTCAACCGGACCACTAATAAGTAAATAAGCTGTTGGTGCTCTTGGTGCTATGGATTTTCAACACTGACGTCATACGTGGGACGCGTATTTATAAAAATATATCTAAGCATTAATCGATATCATAAAATAATCGCTTTATTTTATTGCTGCAATAAGGAAACATAGATAATATTACTATCTTTTTAAAATCGTATGCATTTAATGTAATTTCACGGCTAGACCCCTGATTGGGTCTAATCTCTATATTATTTAGTGCGGACATAATTTGATCTAAATAAGCTAAGGTCTAGTTAGTAGATTGACTTGATAATACGGCTAATCATAATAAATATTCTGCTCTGAAGACAGCCTTAATGCTTTATTTTCCCCGAAATTTAACATAGCTACTTTAAATCAAAATAATATACGTGATCTTAGGAGAACCACGAATCACCAAGAGGGAGGGTCAAAAAATTGCTAATCACGTGATAAGTAGCCAACCCTTAACTGAAATACCATATAAGGTTTTCTGATTAGTTATTAGAGCACCCTAGATCTCGGACAACCGAACTCTACCACGAGTAATTCCGCGTGATTACGAGTATATCTTCTGTTCATTATATACCTTAAAGTCAATTAAAGTGTATTAGCCGCGCTAAAACTCGAGAACAGGCGGTTCAACTCAATTTGACTAATTTTGGTTCGTGAAAGTCCAGAAAAGGTTTTAAAGATGAGAAAATATGGAAAAATCGGAGGAAAATAGCCATCACAGTATTTTTTTTTCCTACCAGACAATCATTTGTTATGCATCCAGTTTTTGTTTCGGATTTTTTTTAATTTATGTAACGGCCGTGGATTTTATCTTTATGATAGATCAATGTTGGCCGAGTCAGCTCATCTTCAAATAATTTTACTCCCATATGGGTACCATGTAACGAGTAGGCCGATCCCGCAGTTTACTCCCGCAGACAGCGTAACTAGGGCAATTTCATTGTCTATTCTACCTCGTTAAAAATAACCCTGTCATAAATGACACACTAGTTGATGCGAGCTTAGGAATATTCCTGCTAAAAATATAACCAACAAACTATGAGTAGGTGTTGGTAATTAATAGGTTTAAAACGAATTATTGAGAATTAAATTAGTAATAAATTAATAATAGGCGTCGATACCTGAGTCGCCGCCTAGTGGAGGAAAATTCTTCCGTTAGTGCACATCGCACAATTAACCGAACAATGGCGGTCTAACCATTCCAATAGGGCGGTTGTAAATACGTGGGATGGACAGCAGCGTTCAGCAAAACCTACCCGCCTGCCAAGTGTGGCGATCATGGCAAATTGACTCCTAATGACGCATTACACTATTGTGGGCATCTTTGGGGCGGATGAATAAGTCGAAAGAAGACGTGACCACCCGAATTCTCTTCTATTGGAAGAGTATTCTTCTAGTGTAGTCAGTCAACCGGACAGTAGCGGTCAAATTCAATGGGGCGGAAGTACCTAAGTGCAAAAACGCAATATCAGCGTTCAGCGTCTTGCGATAAAACTACCGCCATTGCTATCACCAATCCGTAGGTCAAGCGTGGTGATAATGGTAAACAGGCTTTGGACCAGCAGTGGACGTTTTTCGGTTCGGTCGGATGATGAAATACTAAAGCTTCTAAAATCAGCACAACTTTTGAGTTCACTTCTTGTTTCTATTCCTTACAATAAATCATAACATTTTTGTATCGTGAAACACTCAAACATAAAAAATATAGTTCATATTTATGATAAGTAAATCCACCTATTTCCAGCATTCATATTTTATAAAGACTATAGGTCTCAATGTTGCGTTGCCTTGCCTTGCCTGAGATCTCAGCTGTCTTGCATGTTTTTTTTTTTCATGTTATGAAGTGGTAAACATCGAAGGAGGAAATTTGGCTTAATTGCTACACAAATAAGACACTAACGTGATCTACTGGACGTTTCTTCGATGGTACATTGATGATAAGTAATACTGTAGCATATCAACATCTACCTGAAAGCAGGTATCTCAATGTAGACACATTTCCACTTCGGAGGCCTAAGGTGTTATGCCGCCTCTATGACGAAAATTACAGTGCCGTAGGTACATTACCACTCGACCGGAACACAATGGTGCTGAACACCATTTAGCAGCAAGTAGATCACGCCTTCTAGCTCCGTCACTAGAACTCTACCATCAAAGTGTCAGATATTACGAATCATTTCGGCAAAATACACATAAAGCATTGATACAATAACAAGTACCTACTTATAAGTCTCTAGTTGAGTGTGTTTATTATTGCAATGTTAAGACTTAAGATTTCTCCAAATACCATGATACAAAAACCCAGTGGAACTACATATAGTTTACACGCAAGCTAAGACGCAAACATATTTTTTATGATCGAAGCTGGAATGCACTTTATGCATTCCAAGATAATTGAACGTAATAGACGAACTACAAAAAAAAACTATAAACTTAGTAGCCTAGACCTCGGGGATCCACAAGAAATCAGGAACGTTAGGGTTATTCGGAGTTACGGTTTCCATCTCCTAAAACGAAAACTCCTGACCTTGCGCTTAATTAGGCCGGATGTTTTCATTATTCTAGCCAAAAATACCTTTTGAAAATCAGACATACGTTTTAACTCAATGCTTATCATCCTCATCGTGATCTCCATAAACAACCATCATTATAATTTCAGGCGAAAGACGTCTACAGCTAGACTTTCTTCAGCCGGCGGTTGAACTCCTCGAAAATAGATCTTGCAAGTGGCAAACAAGCATGCAATTTACATTTTTTAAATGTAATTAATGGCAAACAATCATGCAGTTCACATGTTAAGTGATGACTGCAGCCTATAGACACTCACACAAAGACCAGGGATGCGACCGCCTATCGAAATTGCTGTATAATGAAATTCAGGATTATGATAATTAAACCACGATTTTAAAATAGTATTGAAAAATATATTAGTTTATCCGTTCCAATATTTAAAAAAATAATGACATCCTAACGTCAACCACATCTTTCTTAAAAACAACTCTCTTCCAAAGAGTATACTCCAAAGAGTACATTATCTCTTTGCTCTCCTCTCCTCTCCGCACCAAATCACACCACACCTCACCACGCCACGCCTCCCCTCTCCTCACCTCTACCCTCGCTTCTCCTCTCTTAGTACAATAACCATGTTAGCTCCTTTATTTCCGTTACAGTCGGCCATCCTGGAACAATTGCACCGCAATTGGTGCAGATACACCATTAGCTCTCCAATAAATCAATAAGATCATCCCTAGTGACTTCATCCTCATCGCTACTAGTCTCACTACATGCCGGTGCAACTCACCACTTATTTGCCCAAATTTGTGCACCCGATTTCGCAAAATTTACAATCAAATTATTTAATCAAATCATTGTCATCAATATCACCTGAAATCGCGTTATAAACACTCAACTCTCCTCAAAGTTAAACAGTTTGAACTCACCACAATATACTTCTCAGCTCTAGTGATGATCATTCTTTTTTTCATATATGGGGACAGGAATCGATATTGCAGAGCCTCACATAACTAATTCTATTACGCAACACCGCGCTAGCCACGGCGTAGACAGCGTCACCTCTAGTCTATATGTATCAGCTATGACGTCACCTAAGCTGAACTGTCTAGGTTTCGTACAATACTCTCCTAGACCAGCTAGACCAACCACAGACGACCACTCGTAATAATCTCCGACATGTACTTCGTTATCTTCCGCAAGTTCAACTCTGAAACAGCTCGCTTCATGATCGACATTGATATTCGTCCATTCTTTGGGGGAACATTGAAAGGCCTGTGCATTAGCACGGAGCTCATTAGGAAGACCTCGTACAATGCAAGAAACGACAGCGTGACTTCCTCGGCTTCCTTTCGATCGCACATAATTACCTATATATCCATGAAATTTATTAATTTTTTTTGTCTATCCCAGTTCTGATTATATTGAAATGCAGGATTATGATAATTAAACCACGATTTTAAAATAGCACAGACCAATCAGCCTTCTTATAGTCAATGTAAAATAGTATTGAAAAATATATTAGTTTATCCGTTCCAATATTTTAAAAAATAATGACATCCTAACGTCAACCACAACTCTCCTCCAAAGAGTATACTCCAAAGAGTACATAATCTCTTTGCTCTCCTCTCCTCTCCTCTCCTCTCCGCACCAAATCACACTACACCTCACCACGCCACGCCTCCCCTCTCCTCACCTCTACCCTCGCTTCTCCTCTCTTAGTACAATAATCATGTTAGCTCCTCTATTTCCGTTACAGCTGTTTTCATTGGCATGGCTGTCAAATTTTCATGTCGATATATAGCTCCTTTAAAAGCAGTGATAATTAATGCTCTTGCTTTCGTAGGTGATAAGCAAGCGATAATGGTAGATTATTTAGGTTATTGTTATTTAGTTAATGTAAGAATTGACATGAAAGTTTGACAGCAATGACAATGGCGACAGCAATGTCGATATGCGGTCTTACCCCAGAGGTCAAAATGCAGATGCGTTGCTACCCCTGAGACCTTAGTTATTTTGTCTCTGTGATAGTTACCACGGGGCCATACCTACATCGAGTAATACTGTACTCTAACTAATCTATAAACATCGATATGAAACCAGACATTTCAATGTAGATGCGTTGTCATTCCTGAGGCCTAAGGTATTATGCCTCTATGCCGGTAATTACAGGGCCGAACAATACTACCTGACTGGAAAACAATAGTGCTAGAAGAAATGGAAGAAGAATCGTTAACTAACTATTATCATCGATAATAACTTACCGGTTGAGTTTTACCACCAAGGGAAATAAAAGCCTTTAAGTTAATAAAAATATTTATACCTTTATACTCGTAGACAAATTTTACAAATCATAATGCGTAGGTATAAAAGTTCAAAATCACATCTAATGCCTAGTTAATTACAACAACAAGAACAATACACTTTATTCTACACGAGTAAAGAATACAAAGAAATACACAATAGTTACAAAGTATACAAGAGGCGGCCTTATCGCTAGATGAGCGATCTCTACCAGACAACCTTTGGGTAGAGGAAAAGATGTATAAGAGTAGGTTAGGGGTGTACAGATATCAAAATATAGAACAGTAAATAAATAATAATAATAAATATTTACATATAAATAGACAAATCATATATGTATAAAATAATAATATTAATACCATACATCATAAAATATCTACTATAATAAAATAAATGCAGGTACTTAATAATATATAGAATAACATAATAATATATACAATAATACATAAAATAATAATAATTCCAAATAAATAAAGTATAATATATGAGTGCATATCTACAAGATTTGACAACAACAGCTTCTAATTTTTTGTAAAGTAAAAAATTTAACTACATTATCTACTTAGTACTTATTTGACTATTCATTAACAATAATTAACACAACGAACGTAGGTAACTAACTACTATTATACTACCATTAATGTGATGTTTAGTGAAAGAAATACGTCGAAGTAAGAAAATAATAAATATCAATACAATTATTATTAGCACTAAAGTAACTTATTCACAGTAGATATAAATTGACTAAAATGATTATTAAAATTAATTAAATCGTTAATTGATAAATTCTATATTATATAATTAATGTTATGTGATTCATTATTATGTACTTAATTAATATGTAGGTACTTAATAAATACCTTTAAACTTTTTCCTACATTTTAGTGCCTTTGTAACAAAATTGGTTGAATTTAAAATCGAACCTTCATACACACACTGTGCTACACCTTATGACTAAATAAGTACTCGTATATGGTTCTAAAATTAAAGAAAAAGTTTGGAGTAAACCGAAATCGATGAAAAAATAACACAATATCTTAAAAATACAACAAATAAATTAATTGTGTAAAATGAGGTATTCACAATTCACCAAAATATTTGAATATTTAGGCATTCGCATAATCGGTTTCAAAACGTTAAGAATTAAATTAATATACTAACTATATAATTAATTTGTCACTTAAATTCCCTAAAAATAACCTACAAACGATAATATTTCCAAAACTGTCTAAAACAAAGCGTAAAACATCATTTCGTAACGAAACAAAAATCATTTAGACAACCTACAATTTAATAACGTCAGGAAGCGTTACTCCTCTAAGCTTAACCTACCAAGGATTGTATAAGAGTTACTTACAAAAAATATGTTATCAACATAAAATCAGCATCTGTGATGTTGCCCGTCAGTACAACAGAACTCCTTGCCGGCCGAGAAGTTGGTCGGAGTCCATTGACCGCCACAGTTCCTGATGAAAAGGAATGCCTTCTCTCTGTGCACGTCGCGCTCCACTGCGCCGCAAATGACGGGCCCGGCACGAGGGAGGTACTTTAGTATCTGAAATAGTTCATTTTTATTATATTAATGTAACTTCACGCCTGTAATCCGAAGAGGTAGGCAGAGGCGAATGCATACAATCAAGCAGACATACGAACACCTTCGATTTGGGTGTTTGCATGTGGGAGTTAAATTTGTCCCTTGTAATATGTGGCGAGCCTATTGCCATCTCCGGGCACGTAACAAACTCCGAAAGCGATACTGGGAAAACTCCAGAAAATGTAAAATTTACCTCCTGGACACTGGGATTGAACCCAGCCCCAGTGTAGCAGTAGTGGCTTTCTACCAATACTCTACTGAGGCAGTTCAATCATCATTTTTTTTTTTTTTTTTTGTAATCGAAGTGGCAAACAAGCATGCAGTTCACATTGATGTTAAGTGATGACTGCAGCCTATAGACACCCACAAGACCACGATCAAAATGCAGATGCGTTACCACTCCTGAGGCCTAAGGTGTTATGCCTCTGTGCCGGAAATTACAGGGCCATACATTACCACCTGACCGGAACACGATAGTGCTGAACACTACCATTTAGCGGCAAGTATATTAGGTAATGCGGTGGTGCCTACGCCCGCGAGCTCCGTCACTGGAGCTCTACCACCAGTGAATTTATAGTAGGTTATAGTAATTTTATAATATAATTAACGTTGCCAGGTGTCCCGATTGAGATTCATGAATCTGAGGAGACGTCCCGAGTTACACGTGATCGAGACACTCAATTCTCGGATGGTATAAAAAAAATGAAAAAAAATACATTATTAATAAAAAATAAATAATTTTCTAATGAAAATAGACGAGCATTGACCCTCTCCTACCTCTTCACCATCTCCATAACAAATGCGTCGAAAATATTTATAAAAAATCTTACAATCAAAATTAAAAAATATGTGTATAATAATATCATCATCATCATCAATCCATCCGAAAGACGTTCACTGCTAAACATAGACGCACAACAATGTCAGAGAATATGTAATAATACTACGTATAGAATTGACACTTCGACGTCCCGCCCGATTTCCCCGCCTCACCCAACCACCTCTCCTCTTATGGGGGATGGTTGGTATTTTCTACGTGCTACGCTTGCTAAGTGTTGTGCTTCATTAGGGGAGAATATGCCGCGCTTGCCACGTTTGCCAGGTGGATTTTTGATACACATTATGGCCTCGTAATTTAACAACGCGGAGCCTAAAACAATAAAAGCCTTATAAATTTCAACGAATCTGCATTTTGACCTCTGGTTTTTGTGTAAATATCTATAAGCGCAGTAGTCACTTACGACCCAAGTGAACTGCATGGTTTTTGCCGCCTGCATATGTAAGTTACCTAGATTTTAATAATTTAATTAGATACCTATGCGTTATTAATCTTTGCAAATTTACATAATTTAAAGTAGGGTTGCTGAGGATTCCTCTTCCTCTTCCTCATAATGAGGAAGTTCCGCAATATTTTGGGATACTAGACCGATTCCGCATCCTCAAAAATTAAAATAAAAAAATCCTCTTCCGCTACCGCTTCCTCAAAATTTAAGAGGAATTTTGTTGCGCATGCGCGTCGCGAATCGATGGCAACGCACACGCCGCAGCACGGTGCCAGGCCGAACAGGCGAGCGAGACCTTCCCACCCGCCACCGGCGCTGTTCCTTGATTGTTTGTTTTAATTTTATTGACATACATTATTTTGTTTATACGCGTACTCAACTTAAAAAATCGAAATATTCGGGGCTTTACAGAACTGTATCTTTACAATACCTATCTTCTCTTCCATCAAATGTACCAGCAAACGACTTTTTAGCAATGCTGTATTGGTATATTATATGATGAGCTATAAAACCGGTTGTTGGGGAAACAGCGTCCAAATATTTTTTTTATAAAAATTAACCAATAAATTTCGATTAATAGTATTCAATTCTTTTATTTTGATTAATAACATTCGACTTAAATACCTAATTAACAAAGAAATAAAGACTGCATTCTTATTTTCATTTCAATTCCTAAATGAAATTGTGTCATTCACTCATCTTTTTTTTTGGTGTGCGTGTGTTTTTTTTATGTCTGTAGGTTGACAGACAAGCAGACGGGCCACTTGATGGAAAGTGGTCACCGTCGCCTATGAACATTTGCAACACCAGGGGAGTTGCCAACGCGCTGCCAGCCCTGCTGGACTCCTTTGACACCAATTTTGAAGAACCTCTTAATGTAGCACCTAGGGAACACCTCAGAGGGAAGTTCGTTCCACAATTTTGTTCCACACGTTGAGCACTACCAGGTGTCCAGTCGGTATGGGTGGAACTTCTCTCTTCGGCGGGTAGTACGGTGTAGGAAAATAGATGGTAGCACCATGTCAAACAGTTCAGCAGAGCACTCACCATTGTAGAGACGGTACAACACGCACATACTCCCAATGTCTCTGCGTAGGCTCAGATGTTCGAGCCTGTTAGTAAGTCCTGTATCGTTAACAATACGAACGGCGCCTTAGTAGGGAGTCAAGTGGACCAAGCTAGTATTTGGGGGCTCCCGCCCACAAATGAGTATGAGTAGTAGTAGCTGCCCCGAAGTGAAAGTGAATACTGCCTGGCTTTGTTAAGCACCCCTAGCTTTTTGGATGCCAACTTGGTCTTACACTAAATGTGACTCCCGAATTGCACTTCGTTCGATATGTCAACGCCCAAGATACAGATACTCTTACCAACGGCGATCGGAATGCCCTGGAACTGTGGTGCTACAATGCATGGCGTGTTTTTAGCGGTGAACGTGCAGACTTGTGTCCTCGAGGAGTTGAACTGCATTAAATTAAGTCGACCCCAATCCGAGACCCGCTCCAGAGAGTGCTCGATTTCAGACACAAGTCTAGTCCTTCTTTCCTCGATGTGTCCGAGAGGCATTTGCACGGCTAGTGTAGTGTGCATATCCCGTACTATCATCGGTCTAGCAATGAAAATTGGAGTTTTGCTCCAACATTTCATTGATGTGCAGAAGAAAAAGCGTGGGAGATAGCACAGAGCCTTGCGGCACACCAGCGTTGATAGGTAGTCTGTCTGAGCGCTGACAGTCAACTAAGACTTGTATATAACACTCAGACAGAAAGCTGGCTGTCCAGTTGCAAAGCCTCTCGGGAAGACCGGAGGATGGAAGTTTCGCGAGAAGTGCCCTGTGCCAGACCCGGTCAAAGGCCTTAGCAATGTCGTTGTGTAGATATGTCACTGAACTCGTCCTTAACTGCTGGACCAATTTTGATGATTCTTTATCGTATGTGTTTTGAGAATGGTTTAGAATAGTTTAGATTTTTGATTCATAGTAAAAATAATTAAAAGAGTATTTTGTAGTGGTTGGTCCACTACAAAATGCTCTTTTAATTATTTTTTTTGTATATATATACTTAGTTAAGTAGATAGAGACAGGACAGCGGATTTTAGGTTGGGTCCGCTAGTATTTTTATCTTCGTATCATCCTCTTCTCATCTTTCTGTAGCGCGCAAGGCCTCCCGGCTGGTGTAGAACGCAAGCGATCTACTCGATTAAGCGATACGGGTGCGGTCGGGTGTGTGACGGGTGACCACTAGTGGCAAATTAAAATGCGCATTTTCGTGCTTCGGAGAGCAGGACGCCGACGGTCCCGGTTGCTATCGACAGATAGCAGTCGTTAAACCTTGTCGGAGGCTTTATGGGCGGTTTGAAAACATCCGACAGCGGGTTGGCCACTAACCCCTGCAAGTAACTCCACCAACCCGCATTGGAGCAGCGTGGTGGAGTAAGCTCCAGACCTCCCCTCAAGAAGGGGGGAGACTCGTGCCCAGTGCCCAGCAGTGGGACGTTTCAAGAGTTGCTATTATTATTATGTCATCTGCTTCCTCTTCCTCTTCCTCATCCTCTTCCTCATAAAAATATCCTCTTCCTCATCCGCATCCTCTAAATTGGCGCATCACAATTCCTCTTCCTCCTCCTCTTCCTCATAATCACTGCCTCAACAACCCTAATTTAAAGTAAACATGCCTTACATTGCTGTATTTCTGTAAATTTTCGGTTATTGCATTTATTTAAATATGTATCTACATAGGCTTTGAATAATATATTACTTTGCATTTAATGATACAAGAGAGTGGTTTAAAAAAATACTACTATTTACAACTTACCTACTCAAGAACTACAGTTTATTTCATACTGTTGATACCATTATTAGCATACAATTAGATTGCTAGGTGAAGGCGTTTGATAGGGTATTACGAAAGGAGCTGTGGGACATTTTGCCAGAGTATGGTATTGATGGCAGTCTGCTCCGTGCAATACAGTCCACGTATGTGGGCTGTCAAGCATGTGTGCGGGTAGATGGTAACATGTCACCCTGGTTTGATGTTAACATCGGTGTCAAACAGGGTTGCGTGCTTTCGTCTAGGCTGTTTATTATATATCTGGACAAATGCCTCCAGAGGGTGAAGTTGATGGATGTGGGAGTGCGTATGGGTGACTTAGTGGTGAACTGTCTGCTTTACGCAGATGATGCGGTAATTGTTAGCTCTACACCATCTGGGCTACAAGCACTAGTCACAGTCATGAAAGAGGATTGTATGGAGAAAGGCTTACAATTGAATGTGGATAAAACTAAAGTATTAGTATTTGAACGAGATGAACAGAGAACAAATGCAAGGGTAGTAGTAGATGATGCAGTGTTAGAACAGGTTGATGAAATTGTATATCTTGGATGTGCTTTTAGCAAGGATGGTAGGTACACCACTGACATAGAAAGAAGAGTGCTTGCTGGGAATTGCGTGAATGGAGCGTTGGGTAAGCTGCTAGAATCTAAACATCTCAGCCAGCGGGCTCGACTAGCCGTACATAATGCTGTACTTACTCCAACGCTTTTATATGGAAGCGAGAGCTGGGTATGCAGGAAAGAGCATGAAAGTAAGTTGAACGCGGTCGAGATGAGATCTTTGCGCAAGATCTGCGGTGTATCACTCACCGATCGCGTTCGTAATGAAGATGTAAGAAAGAGACTTAGTGTGAATGATAGTATCGGTGTAAAAATGAAAAAAGGCATGCTCCGATGGTTCGGGCATATAGAAAGAATGTCGAATGAGCGAATGACTAAACAGATATACAATGGGAATGTGGATGGTTGCAGAGGCCCAGGAAGACCAAGGCTGACCTACCATGACCAAATAGGTCGAGTTCTGTCTGATGGTGGGGTCAAAAGTCTTAGGAATCGGCGTGCATGTATGAAGAGAATGATGAAGGTAGACGAGGCACGAGAGGTTTGTCAGAACCGGGATGTCTGGCGCTCTACACTCTCTGCCTACCCCGTTAGGGACCTGGCGTGAAGATACATACAATTAGATTGCTTCTGATGTTATTTAAAACTCCCGTGGAGAGGGTTAACGGTGTGGGCACCACAGAATTTTACCTAATATATCTTCCGCTAAATTTATGTTAAATGGTAATGTTTGACCGCGTAATTTCTGGCACAGGCGCAAAAGATTTTCAAGTCTTGAATTTCGACGCATCTACATAATTTAATCTTAAAAGTTTTTTAGATTTCTATTTATAAGCTGAAGTCATGCTGCAGTAAGATATTCACTCATTATCAATACGGACTGCATACCTACTTGATTGTCATTGCACTTTCATTAATTTCAGCTTCTACGTTCTACATTTCAGTAGGCACCGTTGGCGGTATCAACCTTTGAATGTTATCAAAACATATCGACAAAATAATATCGAAGTCAACATTTAAGAAATTCCATCAAGAAATAAGTCAGTAGGATCTGTTATGACCTGTATTAATAGACAGATCTTAGGGTGAGACTCACAAACCGCACTAGGTAGGTAGCCCATACTTTACTAACAGTTCTAAGCACACTTTTCTCAAAGTATGCTTAGAACTGTCAGAAATGTATGGGTTTTGACAGTTCGAAGCGTACTTTGCTTGAAAGTAAAGTCGTAGTGCGGTCTGTGAATCTCGCCCTAAGCCTGGGTTGCGCCACGACTTTTGTTAAAGTTATTGTAACATTTCAAATCCTTTTCTAACTTAAAGAAATCTGTTTAAGTTAGAGAAGGATGTGAAATGTTACAATAACTATAACTTTAACAATTGTCCTGGTGCAACCCCGGCTAAGTATCAGAACACGGCATTAAAATCCTGTTAAGCACAAAAAATATGACCATATGATCGTCTCAAGAACTAAGATCTATCTAATAATATGGGCATAATAATCACAGTGACGTAACCACATCGATGGGCTTATTAATACAGTTCTTGAAACCAACGGAACCCAGCGCAGGCTGGGCACGTATTAACACCGACAACGTTTTAAGTATTCCGTCAATGGCTGTTGCACTTACAGTAAATAAGTAAGTGATAATAATTCGACATAACCAATTCGAATCCGAAATTGATTCACAATTACAATCATACACCAAACTTTTGCCTAAGTAAGACATACTTAGGCAAAAGTTAGTAACCAAAATGAGACATAAAAGTTTTTAGAGTATTTGCAAACAATCGTGTAGTTCTTAAGGATGATATCTGAATACTGCAACGCTTTACGTAAAAATTGAACATAAAATGTAGGCGTGCTGCCACCCCTGACTCTCCTGAGGCCGTATTCTCGTACATCCAAATCACCCCTGGGCTTAGATTTTTGGCCTACCGTATTCTCGTACATCCAACACTTACACATCCCCTGGACTTAATTTTTTGCCTATTTGAGATATTATGGTCCAAGGTCATACATTAGAGACTAACTAGAGCAATTAGCCAGAACTATCTATCAGACGATAATACTATGAAGATGGTGGTAGATAAATCAGATAATGCGGTGGTCCTTGCTATTGAGCTCTGACACTGCAACTCTATCACCAGTGAAAAGATAGAGAAAGCTGAGTTTGCAAAGCAACTTCTAAGTAAGAAGTTGCTTCGCAAACTCAGACATAGTTAATACTGAAAAAGTGGTGGCCGTGACAGCTCTTGAATAAAATGGTTACCAAGATATAGGTACCTAGTATTTTTGGACGTTTGACACGTTTGCGTGAGACAATACACATGTGGGTGGAATTAATTAGAATGGATGAATGCTTAAGGACAGGTGGATTCTAAAACATATATATAACATTCCTTAATATAATCCTCAATTAAATAAATAAGTGACATTTCTGAATATCTGTAGCGAATGCAGCTGGTCGAATAGTAACAGTAACAGTGTAGAGTTCGTGAAGCACAGAGGAATACCCCGAGTCGAGACTTCATAAGGTACTGAGCATAGAGCAACGCTACCGGCTCCGCGCCGGTGGCCTGTATTGCTCTATGAGTACAGGGCGGTAACAAACTTTGAATTGCTCTACAGAGAGAACTCTCTTTTTGCAGAACGGACATTATTAACAGGGTCCATCGCCATCGCACAGTCAATATATAACTAAATAGTCCGTAAATAACAATAAACAAGTGTCATACCACATCCAGGCACTTGCTGATGCAGCTCTTGAAGCCAACGGTACCGCATGGCAGGCTAGGCGCGTCCGTGTCGTATGTGACCACAGGCTCGCCCTGGGGCGGGCCGCGCGGCCTGCCGCGCCGACCCTCTTTGATGCCCACTTGCTGTGACATGAATACGCCGCATTGGCACGGCTCAATCTGAAATTGTCAAATAGTTTTTATATCGTTTTTACATCTAATTGTTTTTATATTATTTCGCATTAACACATGCTTGTGTGCTTTCTTTAAATAAAATAGTATTACATCGCCTCTTATTTATTTATCGTATTATGTACTTTGGTACTGTACCTACGGGAAAAACTTAAATGCCACCTTATGTCATTACGCAACGGATTTGGATGCGGTATTTTTAATAGATGGGTGAATTTCAAAAGCATAAATTTTAGACGGCGTCGCTGAAAATCATATCTTTAACTACATAATGTAATACAGTTTATTTTTTTAGGAAAACAGACTTATATTTCTTGATGAGGCCGTCAATATATTTGAAGAAAACATTTTGGAAATTAGAGAAAAAACAAAATGTTTCCCATTTTTCTAAGTTTGGTGGCGCGTCCACAATCTGTTTTTCTTGAAATAACCGCCGTTTAAATAAAACTGCACTGGTTTACCAGAAATAACTAATGTTATTTTTATTTAGCGTTAGTTATTCTATTCGATGACAATTTTATTATTTTATTTAGTGCAATACTTTATCCTGGAGGGAATCAAAAAGGGCTGTCCGCACGAAATCTGAAATTTTGGTGGGAATAATAAAATCATTAATTAGCTTGTACACAATACATCCTTAAGGATGACATTTCCACCATTCTCTTCGTTTAGTAGGATGCTCACGGGGAGCAATGACAGTTTCGTGCTATCCTGTTGTTATTTCCCGTCAAAAACGAAAGTAAGTCATTTCAAAGTAATCGGACAAAAAAAGTTCAATACTGGTGTGATGTTTTAAGTCGTTCCTTTTAAGAGTATGTGTTTTAATTCATATTTATAATATAAAGGTTTGGTATCATTTCAAAATGACACAAATATAATTATTGTATGTTTTGTGATATTTTTTAAAATAAATATTTTATACAAGTTTCTAATTTTGGTGGTCCAATTTTGGTGATTTTGGTGGTGTTTTACGTATGACAAGAATTGTTTTGCTACACCAAAATTATTAATATTTCTGCATGCTAGGAAAAAGTCGAAGTTAGCACACGCGGAGTACTTGGAGAGGATAAGGGTTGCAGAAAAGAGAAGAAAAGAATTTAAAAAATTGGTATTTTTTTCTAGAAAAAATTTTTTTATACAAAAAAATTTTTTCTAGAAAATTTGCGAAAAAATGAAAAAGAAAGTGAAATAAACATTTAATAGAATGTTAATTCACTAAAATTATGAGGAATTATTGATTAATTAAAATTACCCTGTAGTAAAACAATTTTGTTGCCATATTTACTAACTTTGGAGTCAGTTATCAATTTTCGTGTCTTACAAATTCCGGTGTTGACAATATTGTCAACACCGGAATTTAATACTAAAAACTTCTAATATATATTAGAAGTTTTTAGTATTTAATAGATTTCTCTTACATTTTTTATAACTCAATAGGTATTTCTTGAAAATGAATAATAAGAATTACTGGTAAATTCAAAAACAAAAATTTCCACCAAAATTAGGCAAAAAATCGTAGTTGTTGAAATTTACTCAGATAGAGTAGAGGGAAGGTTTATAGGTATAATATAAACCACCATACATATGGCGCAATCTAGTATCATACAAAAGTTCTAGCAGGTACAAAAAAGTTCTGTAAGTTTCGGACTGTTATTTTTTATAAATTAAGTAACTATGTAGGTTATTATGTAGGTATCTATTATATTCTCATTGAAAATGCTAATCAATACTTACTTCATCATAATCCTCATCAAAGTCACCTTCTTCCACAGATCCAATATCCTCACGTTTCAACTTTCGTCGGCCTTCGATACAGTTGGTTAAACAAAGGCAAACGGCTAAGAGAAACCATTTTCTAACGTCCGCCATTGTTATTTAGATGATAACTGCAAATACAGATTTTTTTGAACATCGGCTTAGTTTCTATGAAAAACTAATGTAAATGACTTGTTATATGGGTGGGTACCAACCTACCGATGTGATCCATTTTTGAAATGCATAAAACCCAACCCACAATGAAGGAGGCCTCATTAATTCCTATTAACAAATTAATTATGTACCTACCTAAGTACTACTGTTTAACTGTTTTATAGATATTTCAAGTTTGACTCAAACCTACGTTCTTGTAGGTTCACTGCTTTAGGCGCTTTGACCAATAAACTACCGAGGTCGTTAACCCTGATGCGTGTGCGGAACCTTTCCTCCAATTTTTATTTCACCTAAGCATTGGGTGACGGTGACAACATCATTTACTCTTGATATCTCTCTATTTGCTAATCAATGAGATCAGCACAAAAACACGCACAAAAAGCTAAGGGGATTAATCCACAAAATGTTGGTACCTAATAAATAGGGGAAAACAGGGTTATGGCAGTCACCTAAGCATGACATTAAATAAAAGCTTAATTTCAAACAAAATATGTATTGCAACCGACACTTCAACTTTAATTACATAATAGAATTTTAATTGAGATCAATTTAATTTTGTTAAGCAACTTTAGCTTCAAAACTTAACTTTAACTTTTTAATAAAAAATCGATTTGACTGCCATTAAAGTGACATGTAGTGCACGGTATGATTGTTGTTTGTTTTTATGTTTTTATGTTATGAGAGTGGCAAACAAGCATGCAATTCGCATAGATGTTAAGTGATGACTGCAGCCTTTTGACACCCACACAAAGACCAAGGTGAAAATGCAGATACGTTACCACTCCTGAGGCCTACGGTGTTATGCCTCTGTGCCGGCAATTACAGGGCCGTACATTACCACCTGACCGGAACACGATAGTGCTGAACAGTACCATTTAGCGGCAAGTACATTAGGTAAGCGAAGCGAGGCGCGCATGGCCACGCGGCTGGTATAGATAATAAGCGATCTACTCTGTTAAGCATTACGGGCGCGGTCGGGTATGTGATGGGTGACCGCTAGTGGCAAATTAAGATGCGCGTTTCCGTGCTTCGGACTTCGGAGGACACGTAAAACCGTTGGTCCCGGTTGCTATCGACAGATGGCAGTAGTTAAACCTTGTCGGAGGCCTAATGGGCGGTTTCAAAACATCCGACAGCGAGTTGGCCACTAACCCGTATCTCCACCAACCCGCATTGGAGCAGCGTGGTGCAAAAAGGGAAGAGACTCGCGCCCAACAGTGGGACGTATAATGGGTTGCCATTATAATATATACATTAGGTAATACGGTGCCGCGAGCTCCGTCACTGGACCTCTACCATCAGTAGTTAGGTAGGTATAAAATTAAATATTAATGACAACATAAACACTTACACGCTTTTCACCTTAATTCAATGTTTTTAGACTTCAATAAACACCTCACATCGCCGATACACCCAACACAAACTGTGCATGAAAGACATAAACTTCAGTATATAAAGTACTTATCGGTGGTGCATCTCAAACGTCACATGGCCACATCGAAGAATGCAAACTCAGCTTCCCAGACGAAACGTGCGTCGCTACAATTTAACTGATACTTGCATTTCGTACGTGTAATCGTGATTGAAACGATTTGAAAGCACTAGGTTTATAGATAAGAAATTGTCGAAGTTTCTCACGTCCTTGCCCCCATAGCAGTTTTAACATGAAATAGTTCACCGACCGCAGATATGACATGTGCGTGGTAAATATACCTGATAATAGATGTTTTTGCTTAAATGCTATCTTATTTTCTAAAAACGTAACTTCTAGCCTGTAATCCTCGAAGGGGTAGGCAGAGGTAAATGCATGCATTCAAGCATACATGCAAACACCCACGACTCGCCGGTTACGTTTTTGACCCATGTAACAGGTGGCGAACCTGTTGCCATCTCCGGGCACATTACCAAAATCCGAGGTACTGGGAAACTTTCAGAAAATGGAAAAATCCCAATAGAACCAGAGATAAAGGATTTTAAACCGTTAACTCTGATAGTCCCCAACCCGGGAATCGAACCCAGGACAGTAGTAGTGACCTGCTACCACTACGCTATTGAGGCAGTTTCTTATTTTCTACGTACCTACTTATCTACCATGCACCAGTTTCTGGCGTATTTTGACTGTCAGAGATTATATTGCCAGTAGAGGTCCGGAGATGGAACTCAAGGCCATATGAATCATGGCGTTACCTAATCCAGCCATCGCTAGTGACCGCCCCGTGATTTCTGGCACAGCATAATAGCCAAGGCCTTATGGAGTGGCAGACGCGTTGCCACTCCCAAAACCCTTAAATCCTTAAAAGACTTAAACGGCTTCCATAAGAACGAGACGTCTTGGTTATTTTTAAGGTTTCTTAAGGCAGCAATACTCATCTACCTATCCTTTCTGTTTGTTCACCACTTTCTTTACATATTTATTTATTTAATTTTTATTGCCACAAAAAAATTGCGACAAATGGCGGACTTAACACTAAGAGCGCTCTCTACCAGTCAACCATTGGTAGTGAAGAGAAAAATCGTAGGCGGTGGTATTATGTCCGACACAAATGCGTGAAAAATTTTAACGACAGGTTTATAAATAATTCTGCATAATTAAATTACTCCGGGTTCTGATGTTTTTTCTCAGATTATAAATACCTACTTAAAATATTTGTCATTTGAATTTGAAGAGAGAGAGAGAGAGAGAAAGATAAGAGATATTAGTAAAATAAGAAAAGGCAGCTCCCTCCCCTCCACAAGCTTTATATTAAAAGCATAAATGATAAGCTTCAAGCTTATATCTTCAATCATTGAACATGTGTCTTATTTAAAAGTGTGAATTAATTGATATTCAAAAACAAACAGACATAATCATCATCTTTCCCTTCTACCTGTCTGTCTACAACCGCACTTGCCTCATATCCTGCTAGAAAAAGAGAAGAGTAGATCGATCTAGAGCGGCCAGTTGAAGACAATGCTATCAATAAAGGACTTTTAACTACAAGCAGAGAATATGTACTAATACTACGTATAGAATGGACACTTCGACGTCCCACCCGATTTTCCCGCATCACCCAACCTCCTCCCCTCTTATGGACGACGGTTGGTATTTCCTACGTGCTACGCACACAGGTGCACGTGTAAATACACGTCACTGATTGATGTCTGTGTAATAGAGACCAAATTAAGCGTTTGTATGGATTTTTGGCGGAGTGTCCGCGGTGTGCTACAAGAAACTGGCATCAACCAAAAAATCAAATTAATGTCCCATCATGAGTCCATCAATTTACCAAATATAATGAGTTTCTCAGTACTTGTGATTAAAGGCTTTCTGAATATCAACTACATACCAAATAATTTCACTTTATCATTTTGCATGACTATATTCCTAAGCGATTTGTAAAATAAAATTAATCTTACATTAAATTTTATTAAATTCTAGTTTTTGGGCAGTTTGGTCGAGATACATAATACATACCTCCTGGAGCTACACTGGAGCTATACATATATACATACCTCCTGGAGCTACACTGGAGGAACCAAAATTACTTACTACTACTGGCTGAATAAATCAGCATATAATAACTCTTGATGCTTAGTTATCATATATTGTTAGGTATTATTTAACAACTTCAAAGCAAAGGTTATAAAAAATACGCATTGAAGTAGCGAATGGTTTAATGTGAGAAAAAATGTATCATATCACTTGAAACGAAACATTCTATCATTTAATGATATCTATAATATCAATAAGAAAAATTCTAAGAAATCTATTCATTACCATGCTGAGCATTATTATTTTTTTTTTAAGTATTTCTCACTACTTTCCTCTACAATCAAAATGTGCAATAAAAACAAATGTATACTAAAAAATCAACATTTTCAAATAACAATGACTTATAGGGCAAATAATAATACTGCAGATATTTTTAACAAGACTTTGTACTGTACATACAACATAAAAAAGTAATCATAACAAGCAATAATACATTCGAGTAAGATTAAATAATTATAATAGTGTATTACAAAGTAAACAAAAATACAGCTGACCATGAACTCTCGGTTTATAAATTAGCATACAAATCACTAATAGCATCAATCGAATTGCTTACATTAATATGGTGGTTTCAATAAATCTTAAAATATTTTATGTAAATTAATCTAAATTTTAAATAGTGTGAAACCTATCAAACCTTTATATTTATTGTTGAAAATAACTTATATTCACAATACAATTTCTTTCAAGGATCTTTTCAACTAAATTATTTGTGTGCAACAAAGAGAATTGATTATATTCAGATTATATTGAAAATAATGGAAACAAAGCGGCAAGAAATTAAAAAGAATAATTATTAAATAATATTTTTAAATTGTTATAATACAATATGTATTTAATGATTTTTTCCAATAACACACTATGTTACATTTTGGATCATTTTTAGATCACTTTGAGAATGAAGAATTAATATTATGAGACTATCAGTCTTAATTATTGACTACGTTATTGTATATAATGGACATATTATATGGACAGATTTAGTCAGAAATAGAATTTAACTGCCTATAATTGAAATATTGTTCATAATAAGGGTTAACATTTGATGTTCAGTATTGCATTGAAATACCAACTTAATCTAATTGTACTTTACATTCACAATAATACAAATTAATATTATAAATACATTATTCATAAATTTGATTGGCACATAAGACAGCACAAATCACATATTTCTCCAGACCTTTCTTATAATATACAGAATTTCATCTTTACATTTGAAATCTCATAAACCTTGAAAAAGATAGCAAAGTGTCTTCTTAAGGAATCAAGAAGTTCAAAACTTTCAAATATGCAGTAACATTTTGCTTATATGATTAATAATAATTAATTACACTTAAATCAATAAATAATTACTATATGTAATATTTTAACAGTCTTTGGCCAACATGAGTTTAGCCTCACCTTCAAACACAACCTTCTTTTCTTCTTCTACGATACAGAAAAATTTGACTTTCAGTATCTTCCTCACATCTACTAACTCCACACTTATTGTGAGCTTCTCACCAACAAAACACTTGTTGGGAAATTTCATAGTTTGCGAAACAAGTATTGTACCCGGTCCAGGTAAATGTGTTCCTATCAGTCCAGCAACAAGACCATTCAACAGAGCACCATGTACTATTGGCCGTTTGTTACCATTATTTTTATGGAGATGATTATGATCACTTGTCAGGTTAGAGAATGAGTCCAAGTCCTTTTGTGTCAGTGTCTTCTGTATTCTTATTTTATCTCCAGCTTTGAATGAACTGCTATTAAATGATGTTGTATGCAATTTGCATATCTTCTGATAATTTTTATTATTCACAGCTATGTATGGAAATCTATTTGATAGCATTTTATTCATATTTGTATCTCAAGAAAAATCTGAGATTCTCTGCTGTTCACTGCTTTAATTGTTTACATCATCCAAAAATATAGTAGCTAAATTGACAATTATATTGTTGTTAGAATGTTTCAGTTTGTTAATTTCTTCAACAAGCTCTTGGTTGATTATTTGTGATTGTTTTTGCTTATCATATAAATATAATAAAATTGTTAAAATATTTGCAATAGTTTCCTCGTGATCACTCTTCAATAAAGCTGACAACTGATTCAATATACCTTGGCCAAGTATGTACTGCACATTCAATGGATCTGAAATGTAACAAAGAAATTTAAAATTAAAATAAGGAGATACATGTATGACAGTGTATAATAGGAGGATAGTATGCACAAGTTAGATTTGAAAGATTTCAATTGTAGTACTTGTAATTGAAGTGAAACTGTTGACTAAAATTTTGTTAATGCCTCAGGTAGTCAGCAGGACTAATAACACACAACCTATCTGCCCTCTACATGGTGGTGTTGGTGATGTTCAGCTTAAATGTTCTACTCAATAATTCCTTCAACAGACAAAAATATTCAGTTATTCTGGAACTAGCTTTGTGTATGTATGCTTTCAAGTAAGTACTGTAAAAGCTTATTGGCCACTTTCATGTATGCAATGTGTTACAACCATTTTGCTATACTCTTCTCATCTATTATCTATAACATTTTTATGATTTACCTGAAAACAGGACTATTCTGCATCACTAAGTATTCCACGGGGACAATACAATACAATATTCTTTATTGTACACCGTATGAATACGTAGACAATACAAAGACACAAAAGAAACTACAGTACAAATGGCGGCCTTATCGCTCAGCAGCGATTTCGTCCAGGCAACCACTACTAAGAACAGATGAAAAAGAAATACATCAGAGTGGGGTGTACTAATAACTAAACTAAGATTTAATTTTATAACATCAAGTATGCAAAAACAAGACTAGCTAACCTATATCACTTAGAACGGGATCAACGAACTATAGATATTTTAAATTTTCTTCTATTTAGGTACATTTTGTTTCAGTGTAGGTAACAATTTATGATAAAAAAAACACACCTAAACACAAGTTAGAGATTCCAGCACATGCATAATGTAGTAGCTTTTCGTTCGTTTCGTTTTTCACCACGTACAAAAATATGTCCAAAACACCAACATCCCTGATATAGCCGTAGTTGATTGGATCGTAAGCGAAATTCGCCAAGTTAGCTAACACTTGACATTTCGCATCTGAAAAAATAACACGACGTGAAATAGCATAGGGATTGATCACACTGAATTTATTTTAATACAATATAGTATTTTATTGTAGTTACAATAGGCTGTAGTTATAATATTCTTACCGAATGCAGTAGAATTCAAATACTCATCGACTAACAATGATAAATAGTTTTCTCGATCAGTACCATTTTGTGGAGTACGTTTCTTGAGTTGTGCTTTGTTGCTAAACATTAATACTATTACTTTCACCAATATCTTTAAATGCATATATTATTATTTTAATCTAATCGTGAGTAAATTTATTTTCGAGAAGTTTTGAAACGAAATGCCCTGAATGTTTATTTCCACAATCTTGACAAATTCGCCATTTTGTAACTACTAACTTTTTTTTTTTAATAATTTGTCATAACCATAGATACAGAGTCTTTCAGTCGTATACATATTGAATTTCACATTTCTTTAAATTAATGAATATCCATATGGAAGATGACGATGATTAAATGCTTCCATGAGGAATGTGATGAGATGATGGGGTGGCTCCAGTAAAGCGATGGGGACTTTACTGAAGTTTTTACGAAGTTTTGGAGGCAATACGAAAAATCACTTTTCACTTCATAATATCACTTTCTTACACTCGTGAACATTATCGAATGCTTTATGATAAAAATCCCACCATTTTTACACATAAAAACGCGACTATACACAAATTTCGAAAATAATATCACGCAGCGACACAGCTCTTTTCCGCGTTCCCGCCAAAACTCACTACTAACTATTGAAATTAGTGTTGCCATTACATTGTAGTATAGTCATAGATTATAAATTCACTTATAACTGACAGTTGTTGCCAATTGCTCACTCTGGCTAGCCACCTAGCCAGGTATAGAGTAAAATCCCAGGACCGCCAGACCTTACTTATTTTTGAAGTAACGAAATTTCACATCCTTTTCTAACTTTAACAGATTTTTTAAAAGTAAGAGAAGGATGTGAAATGTTACGATAACTTTAACAACCCAGGCTTAAGGCTTAAGTTCTTGAGAATCGAGCGCGGACAGGTTATTAGTGTGTGCATGTCCATACTCGCTAACTTAAAAAAACGCGCGAGAAAAAAAATAGGACAAAAAATTATGTCCATACGGAAGGAGGAAAAATTAGAGCCCCCCGCCCCGCCGGCGCACATATTGTGGCATCCTGCAGCCCGGGTTCTTGATGATTAATACGGCGGCGTTAGTTATACCCCTGTCTAAAATACACATTAGTAAAAATGCGGCAACAAATAAAACTACATTTTCCTCCGTAAGCTCTAAAAATTTTAACGTTTGTATAGGTCCGGCTCCCAGACAATGGCACCGGACCACCCCTGCTTGAACGACCGCTCGCGACGACCACTTGTCCGGTCAATTTAGACATTGACCCTTGCCAAAATTCCCAGAAAGCTGAAAATTTGCTTATATGTCAGGGACACAAATTTTATGAAATTGTGAAAAGTCCTCATCGATGTCATATCTGCAAAAATTTTTATTTAAGGTCAAAGGCTGCAGAAACGGGTTTTTTGAATTTTTCAGTGAAACGGTTAGTTGTGATAAAATATGTCAGACAAAAATTGGAGATCATACAATTATCTACAAAAATTGTTTTTACACATTTTTTCATAACACTTACCATTTTTGAGGAAAAACAATTACAAAACTTTCTTACAAATTTTTAGAATGACTTGGACTAGGAGTTTTATTTATTTCTGCAGTAAAAATCATGGAACAGTAATTAACTAACTAGTTCAAAGACTGTTTTTGGCTTAAAATGTAAAGAACGTATCCATGATAGTACACAAAAAGAAACATTAATTAATTATTAGCCTCAGGGGTAGCAACGCATCTGCACATTTACCACTGGTTTTTGTGTAGGTGTCTATAGGCTACAGTTGTAACTAAACATCCGTGCAGCGTGTTTATCACCTTCGTTACATAAAAAAAAATATTTGTGTAGTTATGTTATATGTGTCAAAATTGTAGGATTTTTATCAAAAAGCAATCGATAACGTACACGGGTGTAGGAAAGTGATTTAATGCAATGTAAAGTGTTTTTTCGTGCTCCTCTTCATATGGTCCTACTCCCCATTAGTTCACTGGACATCCCATCAACTTCCATATGGAACCATCTCATCATCGTCATCCTCCATAAATGTACTCATTCACTATGTTAGAGATTTATGAAATGAACAGTTGTAATTATAATAATACTTGATCAATGGTGTTATAGTCTATAGCTGTCTCTTTGCCACACGAGAAGAAAAATAAAACATTTTGTCATAGTAAAAATCACAGTCATGTCCCAGGAAAATTGTAACTTTATGGTCACCCTACTTAGAAAGAGACGGCCTGCCCCCGGAGAGAGAGATAGCTATATTTAGGTTTGCTTCAAATAGGTATGGCTAGTGTGGTTTCCATTTTTACCTTCAAGCTTCTTGGGTATTAATTACTATTAATACATATTCTCTGCTACGGGCTTTGTGGAACGATACAGCAGACGTCATAATCGTTGCAGCCGTTTAGTGGAACGCGACCTGCATGACTTCATGATGGTTTGATCAATTGGTCTGTGGCAAACATTGAGCTATATACACCTCTGTGGTGGCAAAGTCTGTGGGTTTGACTGTCAAACCGTCAAGACGTGTCAAGAGTTTTGGCGGGAACCTTGAAAGGGGCGTATGGTGCTCTTATTTTATTTCATTTTCTTGGTGTATTTTTAAGTTATATTGAATAAAATTGGTGGCATTTTGTTTGATATAGGTTTATTACAGTGCCCGTGTATAGTGAAATAGAATAACAGTGCGAAAACATGACCTTTCAGGTTGCCTCCAAAACTTCATTGTAAATGTTCTGGTAAAGTAGCCACGGCTTTACTCGAATAACTTGATTGTAACTCACTTGACTGACATATTATACTTGATAACTTATATACTTGATACTTACATATTATACTTGATGACTATATTATACTAACTTTTACGCTGCTTAAATAAATTCGAAATATCGTTTTACTTGACACTGGCAATATGCGTAATAACAAAAAAAAAAAAAGACGTGTCAAACTTTGACATTTGACCTAACAGATGTTTTTTTTGTCAAAAAACATGTGGTTCCATCAAAGAAATAAATAATTTCTAAAATAAATCTAATAATTATTACATAATTAGAGAGTAATTTAAGTAATAAGTTTAAACCTACATATAAAAATGGGTTCCACTCCGTATATTGCTGGTATTTTTGATATGCTAAATAAAACTTTAGTTTGTTATATTCTTGGTTAGTGCAGAGTACAGAAAATTCTGTCGTTCTTTCAGGTTTAACGCACAAAAGCTTATTCCATATTGAATTTAAAGAGCCGTATGAAGAAAAAATACTCAGAGATGAAAGAACACCAAATATACGTGGCATAATATTTAGTCCTAAGGGTACTTATTTAGCATACAGGACAGATAAAAAGTAAGTAAAGTAGGTGTTCTTGTATGTGTAAAAATATAGTGTCGAGAATAAGAATTTGAAATGTATTAAATCGCTAATATATAAATACACTTGTTAAGTTATTTAAATATATAAGCTCTTGATGCAGTATTTTTTTATTACCTACTTTCTTTTTCTATTCCTTTTTTTCTTAACTGAGCTTAAAATAATCGTAGATGCATAATAATGTTTAAAAAATAATGAATGTTTATTAACAGGACAGAAATAGTAAAATGTGCGAATTGGTCTGTGACAGCTTCTATCGATGGGAACATCAAAGAAATGTTCTTTTCACCTTTGGACACATATTTTATCATCTGGGAGATGTATGCTTTGACAAAAGAAAACCCTGAGGTTTGTAACTTTTTTACAATAACAGAGAAATCACAACTAAAGTTGCAGGGGTGGCAACGCATCTTCATTTTGACCTTTGGTCTTTATGTGGGTGTCTATAGGCTAAAGCACTCATCAATGTGAAGTGCGTGTTTGACTGTCACCTACATTACATAAAAAAAAAATTAAAATGTATGTGTAATACTTATTTAAATAAAAAAAAGTATAGAGCATTTAATTTTAATAATTTTGCCAACATTATGGTATTTTTATGATGTTTATGATCGTGGCACACAAGCAGGCTGTTCACCTTGATGGTAAGTGAGTACTGCAGCTTATAGACATAACATAAAAACTGATGTCCAAAGTGCCAATGTATTGCTATCCCTGAGGTACAAGTTGTTTTGCCTCTGTGATAGTTATTATTGGGCCATGCAGCGCATAGACATTTCTGTTACTGGAACTCTACCACCAGTAAAACATTAAAGATTTGTTAATGCTGCCTCAATTTCTGACGACCCAGTTAGTCAAATGGTGTGAGATTACCATTTGATTTGACGTGTCGCGGGTTTGATCCCTGCACCGTGATCAATATTTGTATGGCCTATATTTGTTTCGGGTCTGGGTGTGTGTGTATGAGTTGTATGTGTACAACGGCACCCACAACACAGGCTTATACCTACAGTGGAGCTATGAGTGTAAGTTTATTAAAAAAAAATGTTCTTGTTATGGTTTCTTCATTATTATGTCCAAATTACAAATTCACACATTTTCACTGATAAGCTATCCAAGATAAGCTCTTGTAGTCCCTCTTACTAGTGTTTAGAATTGTCTTTTTTAGTTTGACATTTTTCATTACTTTCACTAAAAAGTGACTTACTAATTAACTACCTTTGAATAACAAATATCTCTTACTATGCAGGGGAAACCAAATTTAAGGATTTTCAAATCTGATAATGGAGAAAGTGTTGGATCCTTTATCCAAAAAAGTCAAATAGGCTGGTGAGTATACTATCAATTTGTTAAACACTACTTAACTACTTACCTAATATGTAAATCATTTCAGAAACTTATCCAAATTTTTTAAAAGTTTTTAAAAGTTATATAATGTCTCATGCAGGGAGCCAAAATGGTCTTCAGATGAGAAAATATGCGGAATCCAAGTAAATAATAGGATTCTAATGTATGAAGATGGAAAATTTGACCGTTATGTACAACAAATTAATGCAGACAAATTAAAATCATTCAGTGTGTCTCCAAGCGCCGCACCTACTTATTATGTATCTACATTTACACTTGGTAAGTTTATATTATTATTTATTGCTAGCGACCCGCCCCAGCTTCGCGCGAGAGCAATGTAGATTGTTACGGGTAATTTGATGCCATTTTCAATCATCAATTCCTACAGATGCAACTGTTAAATGGTAATTGACGATTGACTGTTATGTCAAGCCCTAAGGTATACATTATAAAAAAAACTGAATATGGTCGTTAAGTTTTCTTAAAATTTTTCTTGCTACTTTCTATTTTTTTCTTTCATCCAAACCTCTGGACAATTATAAATGCAACACAAAAAGGATTACCGAAATTTGTAAAGCCATTCTCGAGTTTTACGCTCAGAAACACATTCAACGATTCATTTTTATTTATACATATAGATTATTACCTTCGAGCTTTAACTGAGGAACTCTACTATCAGTTATTTTTAATATGAAATCATTGATAATTAATACAAATAAATAAATAGTGTCTTCTTTTATGTTACATGATATTCTAACCACTTACATTAAAAAAATATAATTTCAGGCAAATCAGGTCAGCCATCTTTTTGGCGTGTGTTCAAATATCCCCAATTCGAAGTCAGTCAGGCAGTTGTGAGCAGGTCATCATTCCAGGCTGACAAAGCTAGCTTCTATTGGAATAGACGTGGCACTAATGTTTTTACAATGACTCAGACGGAAGTAAGTATGTAATTTAAAAATATTGATATACTAGCTGTCCCGGCAAACTTCGTATTGCCTCACAATGAAATAATGTGTCAAAGGTTTGATAGATACGGACTATTTGTATAGGAAAATGAAATTAAATGTAGAGATTCCCGTGGAAATGAGTGATTTTCCCGCAGTAAAAAGTAGCCTAAATGTTGGCCAGGCTTAGTATCTATACACCACAAAAAGTTTTATTCGAATCCGTCCAGTATCTTCGGAGATTAGCCTGGACAAAGGGACAAACAGACAGAAAATTAAAAAATAATTGAAAAGTGTTCTAATACTATTTTAACATCGCCCCCAATTGGTTTTTCGTAAATATATACAATTTTTTTTTTTAATTTTATGGCATCGCTTGTTATGCATATTGCCAAATGCATAATGCAAAATTAAATGTATATTTTTCAATGTTTCTGAGAGATTTTCTTATATTTTTTTCCTTAAGAACCTTCTCCTAATAATAAGAAATACAACAAAAAAATAATTAGTGAAATCGGTCCAGCCATTCACGCGTGATGCCGTGACCAAGGAAAACGGGTTGCATTTTTATATAATATAGCTGTTGCCCGCGGCTTCGCCCGCTTATTGTGTAACTTAGCTTCGAAAACGTCTATAACTTCAAAAATATCTATTTAATTAGAGCCTGTTCATTAATATTCCACCTTGAAAATTGCGGAAAGTCCCATTCCAACTTCCCTACCCATTTTAAGGGGATTGAGGGAAGATTAAAAAAATATATTGATGCAACAAAAGAGTCTGTAAACCAATTTTGAGGCATTAAAAACTGACAAAATACCTGTACAAACTATCACCTCCTCTATTAGGAGGTTGATCGCACATTTCCAAAAACAGAAAAATCTTAAGAGCCCTTAACCTTTCTTTAGTATGAACTTTGTTCAGCGGTAATAAAGTGCAAATTGACTTTTTGACGTTAGGAACACACCTACATTGCTTAGACAACCGTGAGTGCTTGTAATTTAATATGAACTTTATGCAACAGCAATAAAGCTCAAGTTGACTTTACGTTTTAGTTAGAAAACATTTGTATGGGAAAAAGAAAAGGGCTGTTTTTAGAGGTTTTCCGGCAATTATTCGACTTTTTCTTGCCGTACATACCATCCTTGAAATTCAACAAACATATTAAAAAAAGAATTGGCCAAATTGGTCCAGGCGTTGTTGAGTTATGCGCTTACCAACACATTTTGCGATTCATTTTAACTTTTAGAAATATTAATATATCAATTTTGAATAATATTCGAAAAAAGAGGGTAGTTATGCCTTCGTAATAAAATTGCAAAGGTATCAATCATATTAACCGTAAACCGATTTGATGATATTTCATCTAAGAGCTTTATCTCAGTAGTACGAAAATAATTATTCATTTATTACGTCCACTGCTGTTACAAGTTTAATTTATTCACACGAAATTGAAAACTGGATTTATATCGATTTATTTTGTCAATACAAATAATTATATTTATCGACGTACCTCTTTGATTCAGCAATCTGTATAATTCCTAATCTGATAATTTAATAATATTGTTACATCAATTACATATATTTTGAAATGTCCCATGAATGGATAATGTTTTTTTTTTTGTAAAAACTTGCGGCTTTTTGCGATGAGCAAATGCGGTGTCGGGTTATCGTAATAATATGTGTAGAGTGCTGTTCCCATCGAAGTTCAGCCTCTTTAATTTAGAATCATTAATTTCTCAGGTTGGTCATCATAAATGTCCCGACGTTTCTTTATGCGACAGATACGTTCAGAAATGATGTAAATGGATATTATTACTAACTAATTTGCATTTGCTTATCATATAAAAAAAAAAAAATTACTTCACGCCTGTAATTCCCGAAGGCAGAGGTTAATACATGCATTCAAGCATACATGCAAACACCCACGATGCGCCAGTTACGTTTTTGGCCCATGTAACAGGTGGCGAGCCTGTTGACATCTCCGGGCACATTACCAAACTTCGAGGTATATTAAAGACTTATTATATGTTTTGAGATATTCCAATCTGAATATTGTTTAGGACAAGGCAGTTTAATTCAATTTCATTAATGTGATAATTACAGGTAGATAAAACTGGAGGTTCATATTACGGCAAGCAATCTCTTTCGTATGGTGATATTAAGGGAAACGCGGGAAACGTCACATTTAGTAAGTATTTCTAATTTATTAAAATTATGCAATATGTATAAAATTATGCGTAAGTCCACGTCTGTATTCCCCAAGAGAAAGGCAGTGGTAAATGCATGCAAACACGTAAACCCCACCATTTGCCATTTACATTAAATTTATTCGTTGTGGTGGATATACAGGGTTACAGGAAATGTCGTGCTAGATCATACCTCCGACCCTAAACTTACCCTTTTCGAAATATTCGCCATATATTTTTTTTTTATTGAAATGTTGACGATTCTTACGGCCAAATACTCAAACGTCACTTAAATCTAAGTGGGACTTCAAAGTCTTCTGTCTTTATAAAACACGTTCAAACGAAAGAGATAGCGCACATTTGAGCGTTGCTTAAAATTGAGTGACGTCTGAGTATTCGGCCCTTAGGCTACTAAATTTAAATTGGTTTATTTTGTGTCTTTATTATTGCATTTTTTATGTGTGTAATAGAATAGAATAGAAAGGCGTTTATTATATATAGTTAATAAGATGCTTTAGGTGACGAATCTATTGGCACTGGAAAAAATCCTGTAGTATTTACACCCCGACCCCGGGATTAAACCCAGGACCCCAGCTTAGCAGTAGTGGTCAGAAATTAAAATATAAACCATACGTTTGAAATAGGTAACATAACAAGAGTGGATGTGTCAAATACAAATATTACAATTATCACTTCAATGTCTGTATATTTCAAGATAGGAGAATGTGACTATTGTATATAAGGTATATTAATACATATAAAATAATAAAAAAGTACAACTTCGTTTCAAGATATTTCATAGTACCTACATGAACTTTAACAACGTATTCTTTAAGGCAAAGATGGTCCAATCCACGCGATAGCCTGGAACCCGGGCAACTGGAACGAGTGGGTGGCGGTGTACGGGAACGCGCCCGCCAAGGCGACGCTGTTCAACGCCAAATGTGACCCGCTCTTCGAGTTCGGGACGGGCGCCTGGAACTCCATTTACTTCCCACCCGAAGGGAATAATATCCTTTTAATTGACAACAAACAAACAAACAAAAATATTTATTGTATGTAAAAAGGCTAGTGTTTGTATTTATGGTAAAGCCAGGGGCGTTTACCCTAAGGCCAAGAGGGCCGTGGCCAAGAGCGGATGGGCCGCACAAGGTTCTTGGCTACATCGCACTCATAACAATATATATTTTCTCTCTTTTCTCTATCGCTTGGGGCGGAAAACCTTACAGCCCTTAAAGCTGCAGTATAAGCTTGAGAGCGTAAATACGAACGAATGCGGTGCACCATCTTACTTTAGCTTTAACAAATTCCTTAAAGAACCAGTAAACTAAAGAATGAGTTGCACATTTGAAAATTGTCAAATGACGTCATAATGGCGACGAGCTGGTTAATGTTTACTTGATAGAATTGTACTTACTGATCAGGCGCGAGACGGTTGTAATCTACTTCACAGTTACTCTTAAAATCTCGAACCTTATTTTCAACCGAACACATCTAAATAATAACCTTAACAGCAATGCACTAGTCCTCCTCGGCGGTTTCGGAAACATAGCTACGGGCCATATTCAAATATGGGACCTGCGTGGCTACAAGAAGATCGGCGCGTGTTCAGCGCCAGATTCTACCTGCCTGCAATGGGACCCTCGAGGAGAGACCTTCCTTACCGCCACCACGTATCCTCGCCTCACTGTGGGCAATGGGTGAGTTATTTTATTATAAAGCTAATTTGATGTATGTCAACTGCCACGGCAGTGTAGTGATAACAGGCTGTTACCGCAACGCTCTAGTTCTGCCCATCGGTTTCGGCAACATAACCACCGTCCACACCCAGATGAGATCCTCGGCGGCTGCTGGAACCTCTGCGCTAGACTCCACCTGTCCTCAGTAGGACCGATTTTCTTTACAACCACTACAAATTGTCGCCTTACTGTAGGCAATGGGTAACATTTTCAGTCTCAGACTTTTGTTGAGGGGTGGTCGTGGTCATGCATCATCTGTGTTTCCGCAAGACATCTCGATAGCTCTCTTTTTTATAAACCACATTCATATAAGGTACCTATGCGGCTGTAAGAACCCTCGAAGGGAGACCTTCCTTACTGCCACCATGTATCCTAGCCTCACTGTTGGTAATGGGCATGCTATTATTTTCCTCAAACCTCAGCTTTTTCACTAAGACCAGAGCTATGTGACTTTATTGTCACCACTTATCCTCTGGTCATCGTTGGCATTGGGTCACAATTTTGTCTTTTTTAGTCGCACTCTCATACTGGAGTATCCTCTTTTTATGCATGCATACACGCCTATTCTGAAGATACATACATTGATATGGAAATATATAGAAAATACATTTAAGAACATATACATTTCATTTCTACTACATTTTTTAACATCTAAATTCCAGATACAAAATTTGGCACAACACAGGCGTGCTGATGCATAAACGAACGTGTGGTGAAAAGGAGTACCTCCTGGCGATCACCTGGCAGCCGGGCGTGTTCGCCAAGAGTGATCTATCTAAAGCAGCTCCCACAGGCATTGAGGATACTACGCCGAAAGCGATGGGCGCGTATCGACCACCGGGCGCTAGGAATAAACCTTCCACATTCATATTGCATGAACACGAAAAACCCCATAAACCTGGCGAAAATGCTAGTGGTAAATATATTTTTTTATGTATTTGCAGGCATAACAAAAAAAGTTCATTTGTATATAATTATTTCTCTTTCCTACATTGCTTTCCGTACTAGGGGAAAAAAGCATGGACTTTTGGGTAGAAGTAAGAATAATTTTAATGATGCATCCATTGAAAATTATCAATAATTAGTTACACTTTTGATCACCTAATTTCTTGATGTTTAATAATTGGTTGCGTAATAACTGTTTTCACCCGGTTTCCTTGCAGCGGTACCATCAAAACAGGCCATAAAGCAGAAGGAGAAACGTGAAGCGCGTAAGGCGCGGAAAGCGGAGGAACGCGCGGGTGACACATCGCCCGCACCCCCCGCCGCGCCCGCCACCCCTCGCCCCGCTTTTGTATCTACAGGCGATCCAGAAAAGGATAAGAAAATTAAGAACCTTCAAAAGGCAAGTATTAACCTCCCCTTGAAAAAACAGCATCCCAGCGATACATGAAGATAGGTACCCTGAAAGATTTTATTGCACCACTTTGACTGATACGTATATTCATACCAAATTACAACTTTCTAGTACCTACTAAAAGTCTTCGAGCTTAGCTGCGTAGAGACGGACGGACGGACATGGCGAACGGGTTCTAGGGTAGGCTTCAGAACCCAGATCTCACAATTCATGAGATCTGAAGTTATGTATAATAATAAATAACAGTTATGCTTAGAAGACGTAAACATTCGAATTCATTGTTTATAAATTATTAACATTTTAGATATTACATTTTAATTATGTAGATTATATTGTTGTGTGAGCTAATAATTTTTAGCCGTTCTTACCCATTTTATTACACCCGTAAGCTACGTTAAAACTTCGTTCATCATCATCATCACTTCAGCCAGAAGATGTCTACTGCTGGACAAAATTCTTCCCCGACGATGCCCACACAAGCGTTCTGCTTTCAGATTGCCGTAATCGCCACGCTTGGCGTACAGATTGGCAACCGCAGTGATGGTAGTTTTTTCGCGAAACGCTGCTTGCCCGTCTCGCATTTTTGTATTTACTGCCGTTCCATTCGCATGGTTTGATCGCTATTATTCAATGGACTAATTTATCTAACTTAAACCCATCGTTTTTTTTACAGAAACTAAACGACATAGACAAGCTAAAACAGCAGAAAGCAGCCGGCAAACAATTGGAATTAAATCAGCAGACGAAGATCGACAATGAACATATTCTTCTACAAGAATTGGCCCAGCTAAGATTATGATGCGTACAAGACTGTTATAAATTAATATATTTTATATACTTACATATTCTTAATACGATATAATAGGTTGGGGAAAAAGTTTTTTCGCATTATAGTATGTAAGAAGTTGTAATAAAATCTCTTTGGCTGTAGTATTTGTATCTGGTTGGTTTTGGTATCATTGAAAGTTAAAATTTTAAAGATCATAATTCCAAATTCAAATTAGGCAAATGTGTGATTTTCATTTGTTTTTCGTACTGTCAAGATGAGTGAATCTAATGAAGAAATTCGATACATTTTAAAATTTTTATACAAAAAAGGTAAAAATGCAACGCAAGCCGCGAAAAAATTTGCGATGTTTATGGACCTAGTGCAGTGTCTGTGAGAGTAGCACAAATTTGGTTTAAGCGTTTCCAATCCGGAAATTTTGATGTCAAAGATGCACCTCGCTCTGGTCGCCCTATTACGGATAAAATGGATGCCATTTTTGAAAAAGTGGAGCAAGATCGACATATCAGTAGTTACGACGTAGCTGAAGAACTGAGAATTGATCACAAAACAGTTTTGGCGCATTTGAAAAAAGCCGGTTACAAAAAAATGCTCGATATTTGGGTACCTCACGAGCTCACTGAAAGAAACCTAATGAACCGTGTACTCATTTGTGATTCTTTATTACGACGTAATGAAACCGAATCATTTTTGAAGAAGCTGATAACTGGTGATGAAAAGTGGATCACGTACGACAAGAACGTGCGAAAAAGGTCGTGGTCAAAGGCCGGTCAGTCTTCACAGACTGTGGCGAAACCCGGGTTAACTCGCAATAAGGTGATGTTGTGTGTGGTGGGATTGGAAGGGCATTATTCATTATGAGCTATTACCACCTGCGAACAACTGATGAGATTAAAGCAAGAAGTTGAGAGAAAGCGGTCGGAATTGATCAACAGAAGGGGTGTGGTGTTTCATCATGATAACGCTAGACCTCGCACATTTATAGCCACTCAGCAAAAATTAAGAGAGTTTGGCTGGGAGGTGTTAATGCATCCGCCGTATAGTCCTGACGTTGCACCTTCAGATTTCCACCTGTTTCGGTCTCTTCAGAATTCTTTATGCAATGTTAGGTTAACATCACGAGAGGACTGCCAAATCCACTTGTCGCGGTATTTTGATGAGAAGTCCCAAAATTTTTATAGCAATGGGATCATGTCCCTACCTACAAGATGGCAAAAGGTTATCGAACAAAATGGTACATACATACTTTAGTTAAATTTAAATACAATAAATTAAAAAATGTTTTGAATTATCTTAAAAAATGCGAAGAATCTTTTTCCCCAACCATATATTAAAAAATATTGATTTATATCTGACAAGTCGCGATACCTAGAGTTATTTTTATGTGCTTAGTAATTTGAAGATGTATTGAAATTAATGTTTTTTTATTATTATGTAAGTAAAAGTGTTTTTTTTTTAATTTGAAATGTACATCAACTAAATGTGTATTTTATCTACAAAGTTTGCATAAACAATGTTTGCATAAATAGTTTTTGTAAGCCTTATCTACAGCAAAGCATGGCTATTGATCGTAATAATAATATAAACGATAGTTAATTGTTGAATTGCAAGAGTAATATGAGAATGATATATTTTAGTTAATAAACTATTGAATCATAATAAATAATGATTTTTATTTTGCATTCGCTTTCGACTGAGAATTTCTACATATGAAACTCATTGACCTATACTAAAGTACTACAGGACACTCCCCTTGGTAACATGGTTCCAGGTTTTTGCATTCAATTTACCACAGTTTCCCATAATAATTTGACAGATGACATGAAATGTCTCACTAAGGTCCTGCTTGTTCCTAGGGGACAAAAATTCTCAGACTCCGGGCTTAGTCCTTTGTGTGCGTTATTGCATATCTACAGTTTATAAGAGATCTTTAAATTGATGGATAAAAAGTACCCCGGGGGGAGAACTTCGTCTGCGCAGGCTTATAATATCTGTCAAATAAATTTAAAAAACGGAACCGTATAAATTGCGATACTATGCACACTATGAGATATGCCAGATGAGATGTTTTATTTGCTGAATTTTCCACGGCGATTCAAATTGTATTTTATTTATGAATCTGTCAAATTGTGTTCATACCTACCAAGATAATAACTCTAATCTATATGCATGTTAATATAAATATAAAGGGCATTTACCTACGTACACAAATCATCACAAAATGTATCTGCTCATTACCAATCACCTCATAATTTGTTTGTTTTTCCATCTCCTTAAAATTCAAATAAAGCCAGGAAAATGATGTACAGTCAAGGAACTGGTTCAAAATCAATCAAATATAGCTTTTATCACCATCGCATAAGACGCCCGTGCTGAGCGGCCAGCCCTGATAGTAGGTACGTAAGTATTAAAATCCTTACCAAAATACTTAATTAGTTTTATCTTTTTTTAATACTCGTATGACATATTTTGAAAAGACCCTACTGAGTTTTGTTTTGGCTAATTTTTTCTCAGTAATGTGGGCTTTGGAACTCTGCCAGTGAATGACAAAGAATGTCCCATATTTTTTTATTTAGTCTTGTCTTGCCGTTTGTAAAAGAGAGTATGGAACATTCTGTTGATACCTATTTTTATTATTAAGTATTTTTGGACCATTATTTATTTTATTTTGTTTACTTTGACATATTAATCAACGTATCAGTTGTTATTCGCTTTAATTATATATTTGTAATTTGACCTATCACAAGCAAATTCTATTATTTCCAAGTGATTAAATGAATTTTTGAGTTTGAGTTTTGAGTTTGACTAGCTGCGCCGACGAACTACCTATCGCCTTAGAGACTTTAAAAAATCGAAAAAAAAAGATTTTCGAAGAATTAGCCCTACCATTTAGGGATATAAAAAATATACTACAACCGATTCTCATACCTACCAAATATACACAAAATTTCATAACGATCGGTCCAGCCGTTTCGGAGGAGTATTGTTACAAACACTGTGATATGAGAATTTTATACATTAAGTTTAAGTTACTCTAAATTGAGCTAAAACTTTAAGTTAAAATGTAAATCGCTTGCAGTAATCACGGTGGAAGAGCGAGGCATTCCCAACTCAAGTGTCTTGTGACAACTTACTGGGAAGTCTTGGTGTTAAAATTTGTTAAGATTTACTTAAATAAAATATATTTTATTTATTTTTATTTATTTATTAAGTAGATGGTGGAAAACAAGAATGCCGTTCACTTGGATTATAAGAGAAACACATAACTTAACTTCACAAACCCGGTATTTAAAATGCAAACATTTGCCACTCCTGAGTCCTAAGTTGTTTTGCCTCTGTAATAGTAGTTAGGTATTACATTTACCATCTAACCAGAACACGATAGTGGTGAACATTATCATTTGCCGGCACATAGATCAGGCAATGCGCACTCAAACTCCGACACTGCAATTCCACCATAAACCATAACACCAAATGGTGCAGTACTGTAGTTTTCCGGGAATCGAACCCAGTACCTCAGCGTAGTAGTAGTAGCCTGCTACCACTAGGCTACCGAGGCAGTCTATTTAGGTCCAGATGTCTGTAAGTTGCATGTACCTATTTATTAACTTACCATCCAATTGAACTGTATGTTAATTTGTCGCAGTGAATCATAACATAAAAAAAACCTATGTACTGACAGATTTGTTAAATTACGGAACCGTAGAAGACATTAGTACCCTACTAACATATTAGCGTTTAGCAACACATTTATGTGAATTACATAATGAGATGGTGCCCACATGCGTCCGTCCGTACAAAAGTGCAACATAAAAATATTATGGAAACTTTGAATGATAGGAATTCTCCCGAAACATATCCCAGCTCATGAACTTAGTGATTTGATTACGGGGCTAAATTGTGTCAATACCATTATTTTAGAAATAAAAGAAAAATTTTACGTCTGGCTGGAATCTAACCTGCCACCTCAGGATAAGTAGTCCCACCGTTTTGCTACTAACCTTACCTTGGCCCACGTAGGTGGTAAAATCGCTGGACTGGTTATCCTGAGATCGCAGGTTCCATTCCTGCCCGAAGTCAAATCTTTCTTTCATTTTTTTTCTAATTGGCATGTGTTATTCGAAAAATGACAATTACCATTATTTAATAACACATTGATGGACACTATCCCGCAATGTGTTTCCTATGATGGACTTAAAAATAAATAAATATTGTTTATTTATAAAATAGATCACAAAGTATAAATAAAATGTATAAATGTATAAATATACATGAAATTTCTTAACTATATAAAATAAGGGATGGTTTGTATTCGTACCTGAACTAGGTTGAACCTGTGTTTCAGGCGGTAGAGTACTTCACTATATTGTGAGATTAATCAACATTAGAGTAAAACTATATTAGGTAAATTCATTAAAGTAAACTATAACAGTGAGTGATTATTTTTAAGATTATTATTTACATATAGCAAGTAATTCTTCAGTATATTCATAATTAATATTTTGTAAGTAATTATATAAAACTTTTTTACAGCTAAATATTCTAATTTATAAATTAAGATACTAAAAAGATACATTCATTGTAAGTATAAGATATTCTTTAAGTACCTAGTACTAAACGTTACCTACGTTATGTAATAAACATACCTAATTGAAAAATTCAATCAAAATTATTTTTATCAATTTAAAACGAAACTTTTTTCTGTTATTGAACACGCAAGTCCTATCCTGGAAAATTAACAAGTGCCCTTATTCCTTCGGAAGTTTTTATTTACACCCGATAAGATACGGATAATATTGATATGCGAGGTAGGTGTACAATTGTTCAGTCGGTTCGCGGCCACCACAGTATTGACACGCCGATAACTAGTTGATTTGTTTAATATATACAACCTTTGGTGAAATTTGGAAACATGAGCGATGACTCAGATGAGAACGCGGCGCTGTTGCGATCAAGTAATGAGAGGACTAGCATAGGGAATTCGGGTGTGAATATGGCGTCTTCGTCAGAAACGATAGTGTTTGATAGTAAGTTGATGAAGACTTCCACGCATGCTGAGGAGTTCGCCGCCACGTGGGGCGGGCGGTGCTCGCTGCCGGAGTCGGGGCGCTTACGACGGGTACACTCCTGGTCGGGAGGCCCACCAGACGATGTGACATCTGAAATAAGGATTTTGAGAGAACGGTATGGTTGTTTTTATATTTTGTTTATTCATGTAAAATAAAAATATGACTATCGAACCAGTAGCAGAATAAAAAACTGTTTGTGTTTCTATTCAAAGGCGTACAAAGAGATACAGGACCTATTCAGTTCAGCTTCTGAGCTAGTAGTAATTTTAACTGATGGAAGGATTCCAGTGTAGGAGCTCGAGCATTACCTAATTTATCTGCCGCCATATGGTAGTGTACAGCACTATCGTGTTGCGGTTAGATGGTAATGTATGGCCCCGTAATACCTAACTTTCACAGAAACAAAACAAATAAGACCTCAGGGGTAGCAATGCACCTACATTTTGACCTTTGGTCTTTATGTGAGCTGCAGTCATCACTTAACATCAATGTGAATTGCAAGTTTGTCCCCTATATTACAAAAAAAAAATCAAATCATACGTACCTACATAGATACTCTCAACGGTCTAACCAGAACGTATGGCGTTTAACTTACAGTCGTGGAATTAAGGCGGTTAATACTCTCTCTCTCTCTCTCTCTTCATATCGTTTGCCTCGTATCTGAGGGTCGGGCTTTGTTATAACTGCAAGATGATAATGCAGAACAGTGGCAGTTACTCTTCAGCTGATAGATACTCTTAATGTCGATGCTATAGGCACCACCGCATTACCTAATATACTTGCCGCTAAATAGTAGTGTTCAGCACTATCGTGTTCCGGTTAGATGGTAATGTACGGCCCTGTAATTTCCGGCACATCGGCATAACACCTTAGGCCTCAGGAGTGGTAACGCATCTGCATTTTGACCTTGGCCTTTGTGTGAGTGTCTTAAGGCTGCAATCATCGCTTAACATCAATGTGAACTGCATGCTTATTTGCCACTTCCGTTACATAAAAAAACCTGCTTTGTATTTAATACAGAAAAAGTATAATTTCGTTGTGACTGAATATACTTCATATATAAACTAGATATTTCCATATTTATAGGCTGCAGTCATCACTTAACATCAACGTAAACTGCATGATTGTATGCCACTGTCCTTACACAAATTAAAAAAAAATAATAATAATATGGTAGGTGAAATACTATAATTGCTATCAATTGTGAATGAATCTGTGGAGTAACCTATACCAAAATTAAATCGAGTGTTAGCTGCCTGTAGACAATTGTAAGATTAACATTTGTTTACTGGTCTTACTATGTTACAAGTAATTATAGTACATTATCAATACATTGATAAATAGATAACAATTGTTGCATTACCTTCACGGTCTAACTATTACCTACCTACGACGATCGAAGAATGTATTTGCAATCAATGGTAATAAAACATCAGATTAACTAAGTATTTCTTTTATCACAGTCACAATTATTATTGTTTGTATGTTTTTTGTATACTTATTTCTTCTGTTATATAGTCTAATTCCTATGTACCTACAGATACGTAGCGATGTCAAACATCCGGGTTCGATTCCGGGGATGCTGTACCTTTCTGCCTATCCATTTCGGAAAGTACATACATGATATTACTTTATTCACAGTTCAGTTGTTGGGCTGTTTATTACATTGTTTATTTGCGTGTGCATGAACACCGATCGTGCAATGTTATTAACTTGGTTGGGAAAAGGTTTGTTTGAACTATTTCAGTCCCCGTAGTTGATTATCTAAGTCCTAAAATGAGCAACGAAACTTATTTATTAAATTATTACTTCTGAGATCAGATCAGATACATAATATTGTGATAATAATTTATTTATTTATTCTTTACTAGCCACCCGGCCCGGCTTCGCATGGTTAGCATATTTATCATAGGGGACGTGCCCGACTTCTTTGACAAAAACAGTGATATCTTAGTAAATATAAGTAAGATATTGATAAATTATAGATATAAACCTTCCTCAAAAACCCTCTTTTCAACATTTTAAACAGGAACAAATCCGTAAACAACTTTCCGAGATTAGCGCATACATACCGACAGAGAAAATAGGAGGACTTTACTTTATAATATGTAGTGATAGTGATATGCAGAGATATGGTACCTATATAAAGGGTTGTGGGGTAGAAAATACGTTTTACACTAACATCCCAATGATTCACGTGTTCTAGTGAACAAGTTAATTATTGGGATTACACTATATTACTGGAACAATCTTCACGGGACACGGCAACTATGTATTTAATTTTAGAGTATAAAATAGATAGGCCTGGGGTGATCTCGATATTCAGATGTATTACATATCGTCAGCGAAACACTTCAAATCAAGGAAAGGCATGGGTTTGGAGCAGCCTTAATTTGTGACAGACAGAATTGGTAGCACATCTGCATTGTGACATTTGTGATTCCAAGTTTTTACATAGATTTTTTTAACGTGACATATAAGCATCCCATGGTAAGTGGATAATGCAGAATCTATATATTTACACAAAAACCGGAGGTCAAAATACAAATGCGTTACCACCTTTGAAACCGAAGTCATTTTCACTCTATGATTGTTAACATTTAACTGGAAAATTATAGTACTGAACTACCATTTGTCGGTGGTTATATAAGATAATGCGATGTACTACCACCAGTAATAAATAAGTAATAAATAAAAAACCTAATAAATCACTCATAACTAATAAATCAATCACGTATAGAGGGTAAGACCAAGCTGGCATCCAAGAAGCTCGGGGTGCTAAACAAGGCGAGGCAGTATTTCACATCGGAGCAACTTCTACAGCTCTATAAAGGTCAAGTGAGGCCCCATTTGGAATACCGCTCTCATCTTTGGGCGGGAGCCCCTAATACCAGCTCGGTCCCCTTGACTCCATTCGAATCGTCAACGACCCAGGAATCACAGATCGTCTCGAAGATCTGAGTCTGCGCAGAGACATCGGTTGTCTGTGCATCTTCTACCGCCTTAACAATGGTAAATGCTCTGATGAACTGTTCGATCTGGTGCCATCGTCTCCATTCCTTCATCGTTCCACCCGCCGAAGAGAGAAGTTCCACCCGCACAGATTGGACACTTGGCAGTGCTGATTCGCGCGTTCATTCCTGCCCGGAACCTGTAAATTGTGGAACGACTTCCATCTGATGTGTTCCCCCGGCGTTACAATATCGGGTTCTTCGAAACAGGCGTCAAAAGAGTCCTTCAGGGCTGGCATCTCGTTGGCAACTCCCCTGATGTTGCAAATGTTCATAGGCGACGGTAACCACTTACCATCAGGTGGCCCGTTTGCGTGTCTGTCAATCCTTTCACATAAAAAAAAACTGCCATGATATTAAAAGGCGCCCAAGTACGTGTTGGGCCACGTGATCCTCTCAGTACATTTTAAAGTTTTTTTTACCACTGTGTTGGAATTACTAATTTGTATATTCGTGTCTATATATTAGATATAACTTTCTACAATAACAACAAAGAGTCTCTGGCCGAGCGGACAGATGGATGGACATAGCGAAAGTATAAGGGTTTCTTATAACCTCAACAAAGATCTAGTGTCTTTGAACCTAAACATTATTAAGTTGTTAAATAATCTTTTTTACAGTTTGCTACGAACACAGACAAGGCCCCGGCCGGGTGCGGTACGGCACTTGTCACGTCACCAGCGACTTACCCTGGCCTCGCTGGCTTTAGTGGACTTCATGAGCTTCTGTTCCATGAGCATTATGGCACCCTTCTTCCCCAAGGAGGCCTCAGCCAAGGGTCTCTCGGATACTATGTGCGGCGTTGTGTTCAGTTTCTACGCCATCGTTATGTTCTTAACGTCCCCAGTTTTTGGGAAATTTGTGAGTATTTGATACTTTGCCTAGCCTTTTCAAGTTGAGTGTGCAGTATGCTAACTTTTATCTGAATACGATGTTTTGGGAAATTTGTAATGATATTTGATACTATGGATACATACACTTTTAAACATAAGTGTGCAAGACGCTTATGTATTAAATGAAAAGTTTATTTTTTTGTCATTAAACTGGCGATTCAGCGTCACGTTAAGGGTAAGTGAATACCATAGCCTTTAAGCATTTACATAAAAACATTTTGAAGTAGACGTTACCACTCCTGATGTCTAAACTATTATGTATGTAGATATAAACGGACATTACAGCCTCGAGCCACTTCTCTCTCCAGCAGATATCTAGGAGAACACTTAACACTTAACATTATGAGCTCAGATGTGGTCGAACCCTTGCATTATATTTTATATATATATATATATATATATATATATATATATATATATATATATATATCCCTACTTCCCTACTAATATTTTAAATGCGAAAGTAACTCTGTCTGTCTGTCTCGTCTGTTACCTTTTCATGTCCAAACGACTGAACCGATTTTAATGAAAATTGGTATAGAGATAGAGTTGACTTTGAGAAAGAACATAGGCTACTTTTAAAACGACATCCACGTGGGCGAAGCCTCTCACAGTTTTTAGGCTGCAGTATTCGTTTTTGCACTAAATCCTTACTGTATAATTATTATTATGTATACTTGTTTGCCATTATCATAATAAAAATAATGATCAAATATTTGTAATTCAAAAGTGAATGCTCCATAGAACAAAACGAAATTAACTATAATTAGTAAATATCTCTTTAATTAAATAACAACAATTTACCTATCACCGATGTTTTGAATAACATCATATTTTAAGCCCACTTACCCACATTCCTTGTGTAAATAAAAACAAATTTGTTCCCTCTGATAACTAATCGACATTTTAGTAACCACGTTTCATTTAATAGGTAAAGTAAACAATATGGCTGTTTGAAGGTAAGTGTCTGTTGATTTTTTTACGAGTGTAAAGTTGCAAATTGTTATGCGTCTTGGACACAATCTACGTTATTGGTGTGTGTCTCATATTATTATATCACAGCCAAAAAAGTAAAAAAGTACAATGCGCGTGCCGGACCACGCGATTTAATTTTATAATCTGACTAAACTAACTTTTGTGGCGGGTATTTTCTTGAGATTGTAGCACCAGATGATGCCTGGAACCATTGAGCATCACCGGACCCCTCCGGTACTCCCCAGTAGCCTTATACAGGCTTTCCCCTCTGTCAAAGTACAAGCCCAAATGGGCCTTTGCCTGTCGCCTAGATATTTAAATGTGTGCGTGAAATTGTTTCTGTAATATATTAAAGACAAGGTGAGTTTCCTAGTAATAGACGATTTTTGTAGTGCGCGTGTGTGTCGCACACATTTCCCCCAGCAAAATATGACAGACTGTTTTGCATCGGTAATAAACGCTACGGCTACTCCCCTCCAGTCCGCCGCGTCCGGTGGCCCATGTTGCTCTATGCCTGGAACACAGTATAGTTACAAACAGTAATGTAACTACGAACAAATCGTTCGAAACGGCACACTCACACAAACATGCGCATCTACGAGGCCTCTAAGCGGTTCTCGCAGTGCTACAGTAGCGAGTGTCGCGTCGAGACGAGCGGTCACGTTGCGATTTGTTTTCGCTTCCACGAGTGTTTTAAAGATGCCACGAGCGTATTGCGTGGTATACGACTGTTTGAACTCTGCATCATCAAAACCGGAGGTATCGTTTTTAAACTTCCTGGTGATTTTGAAAGGCAAGAATAATGTATTGTTATAATATCTAACATGTTTAAAAAATTCTCGTGTGATAGTGTTTGTAACAATACTCCTCCGCAGCGGCAAGACCGATCAGTATGAAATTTTGTGTGTATAGTTGGTAGGTATGGAATCGGTTGTAGTCTTTTTTTATTTCCCTAAATGGTAAGAGTGATTCTCACCAATTTTGTTTTTTCGATTTTTTGGACATTTCATTTGTTTATACCTCTAAGGCGATACGAAGTTCGTCGGGGCAGCTATTTATTAAGATTGTACTGTCGTAAGAACTATAAAAATCACCCAAGTAATTAGCACTCAGTTTTGTTATTTTTAAGACCGAATTCACAGTAGCAATAGGAATTATAATTTGTTAAAATATTTATGAAGAATAAAGTATTTTTTATGTAATGGTTAAAAACAAAGATGTACAAGTTATATCAATATTAAACTGTTTTTCGTACTTAAAACTATAATAATAAGATCAAGGTTGGATCATGGGTCTAATACAGAAGGCGGTACTCCTCGGCACGGCACGTATAGTGAGGAGGTTCTTGTCTCTGTGAGCCTAACCACCGATAGCTTAGACCCTGTTCCCGCTGCCGGCGGCGCACTATTTTTTAATTTCTTATAGGTATATGTATGTTTGTTTTATAACTACTTATGTATGTAAAAATATTAAATAAGAACAAGAATAAATGAGTGAATACTAACATAGTAACTTTTGCTGGGATTAACCAACAGCATAAGATTATGTACATAGCCTACATATTATTATTTGCAAACTGTTGTACCGCGGTGTGACGTCATAACGTGCTGCAATTTTATATAGGCCGTTTTGAGTCATTTCACTATTCGCAACATTTTGAATCGTTATATCTTAACAACTTTTAAGTACTTATTGACTATATGTTTCAAAGACACATAGTATTTATTTATCCAATACTATTACAGGGTAACCAATAAAAAAAATAGTCAACATCCCAATACGATTGATTAAAGGTCAGTAAATGCTAAAATAATAACACCATTATTTAAAAAATATAGTGACAGTGCCTACTGCTTCAGTGGAGTGTAGGTAAATATTTTATAAAATGGGCTTAGTTTCCATACTGTTTGTATCTGTACTGTGCCTGGAACCCATTCACATTTAATTCTTACCGTTCTTCTTTTATGTATGTGAGTCGAACTCGATGAAAGAATAAGTACCTATGCGTTCCGTTTTTTAAAAAAACGGTATAAAGTACTTTTGTTTTATGATATATAAATATAATTATATATATTTTTTAATTTTTTTATACACCTGTATTTGTTGTTATAGCGGCAACAGAAATATATCAATTATTAACAGATACAGCCTGGTGAGTGGTGATAGACAGGCGGACAGCGGAGTCTTAGTAATAGTCTTCTTACCCTTTGGATACTGAAATAATCAACATTTTCCATCTAAATCATATTGTATTGTACTATACCTACAATGTTCCTACAGTTTCTAGGTGCCTGTTCCAATCTTATAGGGTGAAAGTGTATCTTTGTTGATATTGCAGTGGAATATTCCAAAATTCTCATATTATTATTATCATCTACTAGACAACTATTTATAGGATATCAATAATTATAAATTAGGTCTTGTGATCACAACCTCTTATTACATATACCAAACAATCTACATAAATTCAAACTTGCATTCATATTAAATATTAACTCTACATTCTTTCTGTTGTAATTAATTAATTACATTATTGTGAGGTAATTGATTATATTTATTAAATAGATATTTATAATTTTAAAGTTATCTGTTTGAGTTGAGGTTGCATTAATATTTTATCTATCTTCCGGTATTTTTTATTTGATGTTATTTATCAATTATTTATCATGTTCTGATTTGATTTGACTCTTTTACGATATTTCTGGCACAGATTACAGCTTTTTTCTGTTTTGTGGAGATGTTTAAGTATGTTTTTTTTATTTCGTACGCAAATAGCATAAAACGGAGCCTCTATAAATTTGTCATGTCTGCCTGTATGTCCTTCCCGCCGTCCGTTTGTTTACTTTACAATACAATCTATTAAGCCTGCAAACTTGAAACTCTATAGAGCGAAATATATATATATATATATATATATATATATATATATATAGGTATACTCGCACTAGGCTGCTTTTAAATTTCATGAAGAGGCAAATAAATGTACGAGGTGGTAGGATCCACCGCATCACCTAATCTACTTTCCGCCGAATGCTTGTACGAACCTGTAATTTCCAACAAGAAGCATAACAGCTTAGTCCTCAGGATGTATTTGTATTTGGCCTCCAGTTTTTGTGAAGATGTCTATAGGGTGCAGTATTCACTTATCGGGCACGAGAACTGCATGCTTGATTACCACCATTATTGCATAAAAAAGTATGTAAATGTGTAATATTATTCCACAGCTTCCAGCGATGGGCGCCAAGTTTATGTTTACAAGTGGGATGTTTATTGCCGGCGCCTGCAATGTTTTGTTTGGGTAAGGGTTTAATAACTAAGTAAGTCTCTGGAATATTTTTTCATTTCTCGTCTAAACAGTTTATCTGATCAGTCCTTAACGTAACTTATGAAGGCTAGTCAGAAGTAAATAGGTACATGCATTCAAGCATAGAAATACCACTTCCATGTTTCGCCAGTAACGTTTTGTTCCGTGTAAGTGGCGAGTGTATTGACATATCTGGGTAAATTACCTAATTGGCTGTGGGAAACATCCAACTCCGAATAGTACTCACTTCCCGGCCCAGGGATCGAAGCCAGGCGTTCAGCATAAGTGATCTGCTACCAGAAGACACTGAGGTAGCTATTCCATAATAATATTATTTTCGTATAAACTAGCGTATATAAATCTAATTACATACATACCTACTAATTTAGAAGTCTCGCATGTGTAGCTTCTTAAAATAGATTCTTCAAACAAAACTGCTCTATCATAGGCTTTTTCGTTTACCTTTTCAAATATTGAAATAAAACTAGTTTTCGGATTTATCTCGCGTATATTAAACTAAAATATTATTTAAAATCGAATCCGATTTTATCCGGAAACCGACCCGGTTTCGGTCGCTTTTCAGCTTCCGTGGTCAATTATGTTTTTTTTTGTCTGTGCGTCCAGTAGTTTGAATATCTATACAGCCAGAACAAAGCGATTATTTCATTTTACAATTGACAAACTTTACAAAAGCCTATCCTAAAAGTTTTTATTCCTAGCCTAAAATGCACCCTATATAAAAAACATAATTTTTTTTTGGGCTTCTAAAAAAATCCGGTAAAACACAATGGATTTTTTACAGACATCATTGTTTAAACATAACAAATGTATTTATTTCATTCCAGAACTCTAGTCCTAATTGAAGACCAAACAACATTTACGACACTCTGTTTCGTGGTGCGGGGATTTGAGGCCCTAGGAGCCAGCGCGTACTCCACTGCCAGTTACGTATTTGTGGTGAACGCGTTTCCTGAAAACATTGGTTCAGTGCTGGGCATCCTGGAAACCTTTGTTGGTTTAGGAATGTCTGTGGGACCGGCCATCGGCGGACTCTTGTATTCGGTATGAATATACCTACGCCTGTAAATACAAAATTATGTCTGTTAAAAAATATTAAGCTATTTAAAGCTTATCCCGCGACTGGTTTAAAGAAGTTCTTATTTTCAATTTCTTTGAGAATTATGTCAGTGTACCTACTGACTCTAATGATGAACACTCCCTTCAAAAAGAACTTATAAACATTGTTTCTATTACAAATCATCTCATTATGACACCATTTTGTCTCTAAACGTTTTCAAATATAGGATTTTAGGAAATCTGAAATATTTTAGTGGCTATGTAGTATGTATCGGAGGTACATATTTCAAAAATATTTTTATTTTTAAATATACTTGAAGTAATAACATGACTGTGAACGACTTCTGTCTACAAAATCCCTTAGCCAGATAAGTTGGACTACAAATATAATCCTATTGTATTCTCTTGTATGTTCTGCATTTTATTTATAACTAGCTGTGCCCGCGACTTCGTCCGCGTGAGAATTTATGATTTTTCAGTATCTACCCGGACAAAGTCGTGGGCGCGGCTAGTATAAAAGTAGCCTATGTTACTCCTTATTACATAAGCTATCTGCCAGTGCAAGTCCCGTCAAAATCGCTCCAGCCGTTCCCGAGATTAGACGGGACAAACAGACAGACAGACAAACAAAAATTGTAAAAAATATTGTTTCGTTTTTTTTTACGTTACCGTGTATGCATACATATTCATTAAGTAAAAGGCGGTTATTTTTATATTACAAACAGACACTCCAAATTTATTTATTTGTATATGTATAGATACGAAAATCCATCATCATCATCATTTCAGCTTATAATGAGTTAGTATGTAACGGAATTATTGCTTATGCCTGTGATGTAAGCGGGTCCGAAGGCGAGTGGAGGGGCCTTCATTCCGCTAGGTAGTTGTCATTCGTCATGAGATGTCGAATGAGACACACACGTACCCACAACTAGGGGGTTATATGTGACATTAATGTTAAGTATTTATTGCTAAGAACATTTTGAGAATAACTTCAATAAAGTAAAAGTGTTGAGTGGTGTTATTCGTGAAGGGGGTGAGTTGGTTTACAAGTTATTTTCTGTATAAATCATAGTCGTGCATAATCGATAATAAAAGTCTCGATTTTCTGTTGTCGTAGCCTGAAGGAATGCCCCTTATTAAATCTGGTGATAATTGACGAGACCCTGACCTGATCTAGCCGAGGCTCGGTTTTGGCAGAGTTCCACAACAAAAAAAACTCTCCTGGCGTCCAAAATTTCTAAATATTTAAGATAAGCATAGGATGTAAGTTAGCATGTAAGTTTGCATGTAAGTTAGCATATAAGTTAGCATTGTTTAGTGGTTAGATCTATACATGCATAAATTGTACCCACTAAGTGCACGATTAAATCACGTTCACCATGAAATTGTGTTTCTTATATCTATGTAAACCCGTAACAAATAGCGCCCAACGTTAAAACTACCGGGTTGAGTCACTTTTATTATGTTTAATCAGTAGGTACGCGCATAAAGATTAAAGATATTATACCTAACTAAATAGGTTTTTGTAAAAACTTAACATTGGTGATATTGTACATTTTGATAGACCTTATTCTATAGTTCATACGAATTGTACTAATTGAATGTAACAAATATTGCTTAATTTAATATTACCTTCATAGTTCGCATATTTACAACGCTTATAACTTTTGTTCGTAGATTATAGTTTGAAAGGGGATATGGGGCACGGTATATAAAAATTATTTTGTTTGATGCAAACTTGTTACAAATCGTAATATTAGATTACAAATTTTTATAGGTATAAGGATAGAATGAATACTTTTACCTACTTTTTATTTTTATTTAGTTGATAATAGTGTTACGCATTACATTTAAATATTGTCCTTGATTAGTAGATTACACTGCACTTTTTGATAGCTAAAAGGTAGGTACCTAATAACCGACCTAAGAAAAAAAGGTATTCGATTCTTAATTCCCCACGTTTGTTTTGTATGTTTAGTGTTACTTGTAAAACGTGTATATTAAATATATTGTTAATTGTTTTTTTTTTCAAAGGTAAATTAAAAAAAAAAAAACAAGTTTTAATTTATCTTGCATGGACTTTGTATTGCATTATCCTTACACAGTCAATGGATTTGATTTTTTTTACATACTTTTGCATACCTGACCTGATTTTTTTTAGAATGGTTTGTAAAAGCATTTTTTTTGTTTTTTTTAGGTGTTTTGTCGATGTTATCAGTAACACACAAGCAGGTATCTACTTATAATGTTAATTAGGTATAGTAGTGGTAATATTACGCTTGGTAATTTTGTGTCATAATATTATACATTTTGAATATCTATTTAGTGTACACCTACAGTTTTAACCGACTTCAAAAGGAGGAGGTTCTGTGTTTGGCTGTATGTATGTTTTTTTTAATTTATTAAGGAATTTGTGTACTGATCGATGTTCAATATGGACCCCTACCTTTTGTTAAAAGATGAAGTAGAATTCGAGCTCGCGTGTCGGGGTTACACTCAACCGGGTCTAGTGTCTGCCTTAAAAAAAATACTTAAAAAAATGTTAGAGGCCGAAAGCTTAATGGAAGTGTCCTATGAGATTAAACCACCGAAATCTTCTGTTAATAACGCCAGTGAGGAGTTAGATATATGCTCAGATAAAATTGGTAATATTTTGCGTTACGTGTCTGAGTTAAAGGAGAAACCTGATAAACAATTGTATAGGCGGTTAGTTTCTCGATTATTTCATGTGGTCAATAGAGTGAAATTTGCATGTCCACTGGATGAGGTAGAAAAAGATAGGAAAAATGTTCTTTTAGATAAAGCGGTCATATTATTAAAGGATTTAGAGGAAAAGGATGACATGGAGGACAGTGAGGATATAACGCAAGAAATGAGAGAAGCATTACATAACTCTATTGGTGAGGATAGTAAGAAAATTTTAAATTTAGTAGATAGACAGGTCCTTGAAGAGAAGGTAAGTCAACCTTCTACTTCAAAAACAATCCGGGAAGTAGATTCTGAAGAGGTTCAGGTAATTAAACAAGATATGGCACAGAAAAGGGTCAGCTTTGCGCAAGATGATTTTGATATAGCTAGTTTTCATAACTTAAAACCCTCATCATCTAGATTGTTAAATTCTACATTTGAGGACATACAGTCAAAGCGTAAGCACAAGTTGGTACCAATTAGTCAGTGGGGTGTTAATTTCTACGGAGATAATAGATTTAGCGTCAACGCGTTCATTGAAAGAGTAGAAGAACTTAGAGATGCCAGGAACGCTACTGATGATGATTTATGGCGGCATGCTATTGATTTCTTTAAAGGCAATGCTTTGATTTGGTTCCGTGCAAATAGAGAGTTTGTTAATAACTGGAAAGAATTAGTATTGTTATTAAAGCGCACCTTTCAATCGCCTTATTATCAAGAAGAGTTATTGACTGAAGCTAAAGCGAGGACACAGGGCAAAAATGAACCGGTTCTTATGTTTATCGCCGTTATGCAAAATATGTTTAATAGGCTACCTAATAAAATGCCCGAGTCAGAAAAATTGATGATCATCATTAAAAATCTGCAGCCATATTATCAAAAGGCTGTATGTAGGGACACTTTCATATCGATTTCAGATCTGGTAAACGTTATGCGTATTATCGAAAGAACAAAAATTAACTGTGACAATTTCCAGGAACCAAGAGTAGATGTTAACTCATTGGAGCCAGATTTAGCATACAAGTCAGATAAAATAGGTTCGACGGACACACAAGTTATAAGTGAAATAAAAAATACAAATAGTAAAACGAATATTAATATGAGATGCTGGAATTGTCGTGAGAATGGTCATTTGTTTCGTTCATGTTCTGTACCAAAACAACGTTTATTTTGCTATCGTTGTGGGCGTTTTGGTACAACCCTAAAAGATTGCACTTGCAAGGGAAACGCCAGCGGGGAGGGTTTGAAACCTGCCAACAAAGCCGTCCCCTAAGTTGCAATAAAGAGTGGCAGGACTGGTTAGAGTTTATACGAGCTTTCATGTCTCAAGGCAACGTATCTTCACTGACATTTAGAAAAGAAAATGATAACAGACCATATATAACATTAAGTATATTGAACTTCCTTTGTAATGGTTTATTAGATTCCGGTGCCACTTGCACAGTGGTAAATAAAGAATTTGCAGACAATTTAAAACGCCTTGGGGTAAAAGCTTATTTAATAAAATGTATGAATGTTGGTACGGCAGATGGCGCTAGCCATTCTATTACTATGGGGTTTGATGTGCCGGTCACTTTTAATAACCAGTTTCATTATGTTTCTATGTTGGTCATGCCCGATCTATCTCAACAATTGATCCTAGGTAAAGACTTTTTCGACTTATTTGGGGTTTCGTTTAATTTCAAGGAAAAGGTATTTCCTGAAGTAGTTAGTGCTGTTGAAGATAAAACAACGGCCTTAACAAGTAAAGAAGAACTAAATGAAGATGAGCAATTGAAACTTTTACATATAATTGAAGAAATACGGAAATGTATAGGTGTAGGTTTGGGTAGGACTAAGATTATCAAGCATGCAATAGAAACAGGTAGCCATAAACCAATATATCAGAAACAATATAATTTTTCGCCAGTCATCAGAAAAGAAATAGAAAAAGAATTAAACGACTAAGATTATCAAGCATGCAATAGAAACAGGTAGCCATAAACCAATATATCAGAAACAATATAATTTTTCGCCAGTCATCAGAAAAGAAATAGAAAAAGAACTTAAAGATGGCGGACTTACAATAAATGTAGATAAATGTAAATTTGCAAGATCAAGCTTACGTTTCTTAGGATATATTGTGGACAAAGAGGGGTTGCGTACAGATCCGGAAAAGGTTTCAGCAATAATGAATTTTGCGAAACCCAAAAACATTACTGAGTTGAAACGATTTATAGGAATTGCTAGTTGGTACAGACGGTTCGTGAAAAATTTTTCTGTAATAGCTGCCCCACTGCACGATTTGACAAAAGGTAAAAGAAATAAAAAGTTCATGTGGACAAATGAGGCAGATAAGGCATTTTTAAATTTAAAAACATTGCTCACTTCAACGCCGGTCATGTCATGTCCAGACTTCTCAAAACCGTTCATCATACAATGTGATGCTTCAAGTAGAGGAATTGGGGCTGTTTTATGTCAAAAGAGTAATAATATCGAACAACCTGTATCATATTTGAGCAGAAATTTAAGTACTCGTGAACAGATGTATTCAACGTCGGAACGGGAACTTTTAAGTATAGTTTATGCCATAGAAAAATTTAGACCGTACGTAGATGGTTCTCACTTTACCGTCATAACGGATCACAGTGCGCTTAAAGTACTAAATAATATGAAGGACCCTCACGGCAGATTAGGGCGTTGGGCAATGAAATTGCAACAATTTAGCTTTAATATAGTCCACAGGCCGGGTAGAAGTAATGTAGTGCCGGATGCTTTATCTAGGACTATTGATGCACTGGCGAGTATAAATACACTTAATTTACAGATTTTGGACAAAAATAAAGATGATTGGTATAAAAGTGTCACAGCTAAAGTAGAATGTGGGCAAGATGACAGTGATGTTTGGCAGGTTAGAGATGGCTTACTGTATAAGAAAATTGGCTTAAAACAATATCCTGATAAAGCACACGATTGGAAACTAGTCATACCAGAGTCGTTGCGAATTGATATCTTAAAGCACTGTCATGATGATGTTAAGGCTGGCCATTTGGGCATACGAAAAACGTTATTTAAAATTAAACAATTTTATTTTTGGCCCGATATGCATAAAGATGTGAGACAGTATATAGGAAAATGTGAAACTTGTGCAAAAGTTAAAGTTTCACAAAAATTACCCTTAGGTCATATGGGTCAACAAAGAACTGTAACTGGGCCATGGCAAATAATATCTCTAGATTTGATGGGTCCATTTCCAAAGAGTAAAAATTGTAATACGATGCTTTTGGTAATAACGTGTTTATTTAGTAAGTTTACATTATTGTTTCCATTAAGATCAGGCAAGGCGGATAAGATCTGTGAAATTTTGGAGAAACAATTTTTACTATTTGGAAGGGTACACGCCATAATTTGTGATAATGGGAAGCAATTTGACTCATTATTGTTTAGAGACTTAGCGCAAAAATATGACAGTCAAATTTGGTATACTCCTAATTATCATCCCCAGAGTAACCCAACTGAGCGCGTTAACAGAGTTATAGGTACTATGATAGCGTCGTACATAAACTCCAAAAAACATAATGAATGGGACATACACTTACAGGAATTTGCGCATGCCATTAGAACAGCGGTTCATGAAGCTACAGGTTATACACCGTCTTTCTTATTTCTGGGCCGCGAAACATCATCACCAATGATTCTGACTAATCAGTTAGTTAATATACAAGCACTTAATCAGGACCAGCAAATACTGGTGGACGCTAAAGATTATTCGTTGAATTTAAAAGCTCGACATAAGTTATATAACGAGGTAGAACAGAGGCTTAAAATAGCACATCAAAAGAGTATAAAGTTCTATAATAGTAAACGTCGAGAAGCTAATTTTAATGTGGGTGATGTTGTATGGAAGAGAACAAAATTTTTATCTAAAGCAGAAACTAAATTTATGGCCAAATTAGCCCCGAAATTTGAGAAAGCTATAATAATTGAGAAACTATCTGACAATGTCTTTCGCTTGAACAATGTTTATGGTAAATACATTGGTGTTTGGCACGCTAAAGATTTAAAAGTACTGTGGCGTGATGATAAAGAAAGAAAATAAAATATAAGGGATATTTTTTTTTCTTCTCTGGGTTGGGGGAATATAATGAGTTAGTATGTAACGGAATTATTGCTTATGCCTGTGATGTAAGCGGGTCCGAAGGCGAGTGGAGGGGCCTTCATTCCGCTAGGTAGTTGTCATTCGTCATGAGATGTCGAATGAGACACACACGTACCCACAACTAGGGGGTTATATGTGACATTAATGTTAAGTATTTATTGCTAAGAACATTTTGAGAATAACTTCAATAAAGTAAAAGTGTTGAGTGGTGTTATTCGTGAAGGGGGTGAGTTGGTTTACAAGTTATTTTCTGTATAAATCATAGTCGTGCATAATCGATAATAAAAGTCTCGATTTTCTGTTGTCGTAGCCTGAAGGAATGCCCCTTATTAAATCTGGTGATAATTGACGAGACCCTGACCTGATCTAGCCGAGGCTCGGTTTTGGCAGAGTTCCACAACAAAAAAAACTCTCCTGGCGTCCAAAATTTCTAAATATTTAAGATAAGCATAGGATGTAAGTTAGCATGTAAGTTTGCATGTAAGTTAGCATATAAGTTAGCATTGTTTAGTGGTTAGATCTATACATGCATAAATTGTACCCACTAAGTGCACGATTAAATCACGTTCACCATGAAATTGTGTTTCTTATATCTATGTAAACCCGTAACAAGCTAAAAGACGTCCACAGCTGGACAAAGGCCTTCCCCAAAGATTGCCACAACGAACGGTTCTGGGCCACCCTCAGCCAGCGATTGCCCGCGACCTTCACCAGGTTGTCGTTCCATCATAAGGGGCCTACCTACGCTTCGTCTTCCGGTACACGGTCGCCATTCCTGAACTTTTCTTCTCCAACGGCCGTCAGTTCTTCGAGTAATGTGCACAAGGATAAGATGACATGTAACATATTTCAATTTTTCTATGTTCCAGGTAGATTGGGGGATTTGGATTACCATTTTATAGTCTTGGTGTAGTCATGGTGCTGACGGTGCCGATCAATTTCTTCCTACTCACAGATTGTGAAGGTTTGTTTTGCATTTTATTAAAAAATAAAATAATCTTTAAGGTAATATTGTGTTTTTCTTAAATTTAATTAGTTTTCACTCGCAACTTTACGACTCATATACTAACCGTAGGATTACAGGAAATCCTTTCTTGCTGGGTCCGTCTTGGATGGAATCTGCATGCGAATCTACATTGCAGCTTTTTTGGCTGTGCGTCGTCTGTCGGTTACTTAATCCCTCGGGTCCAATACCACCATCTCTTATGAGAGTGAATTTCAACAACTTCGATTTTTGCCTAATTTTGGTGGAAATTTTGGTTTCTGAATTTATAAGTAATTCTTATTATTTTCAAGAAATACCTATTCAGTTATAAAAAATGTAAGAGAAATCTATTTAATACTTAAAACTTCTAATATATTGTCAACACCGGAATTTGTAAGACACCAAAATTGATACCTGACTCCAAAGTTAGTAAATATGGCAACAAAATACACTAGCATAGTGAGGCAATAGATGGCGCTGCTGCCACCATAAGGCAATGCATTAGATGTGAAGGAAAGATTTGACATATTGGGCAGGACTTCGGTAGCTCAGTTGGAAGAGCGGCTGGACTAGATTCCCAGTGGCCGCGAGTTCGAGTCTCGCCTGAAGTCAAATTTTTCTTTCCATTTTTCTTTAAGAAAATATATTTTACAAGCATCTGTTAATGCGAAATAATATAAAACAACAAAATTGTTTTACTACAGCGTAATTTTAATTAATCAATAAATCCTCATTATTTTAGTGAATTAACATTTTATTAAAATGTTTATTCACTTTCTTTTTCTTTTTTTCGCAAATTTCCTAATTTGAAAAAAAAACTTTTTTTTTTCTTTTCTCCTTTTTTCTGCAACCCTTATCCTCGCCAAGTACTGTGCCAACCTCGACTTTTTCTTAGCATGCAGAAATATTAATAATTTTGGTGTAGCAAAACAATTCTTGTCATACGTAAAACACCACCAAAATCATCAAAATTGGACCACCAAAATTAGGAACTTGTATAAAATATTTATTAAAAAAAAATATCACTAAACATACAATAATTACATTTGTGTCATTTTGAAATGATACCAAACTTTTATATTATAAACTAGCGGCCCGCCCCGGCTTCGCCCGCGTTGCTCTGCTCCTATTAGTCATAGCGTAATGTAAGCTATCCTATCTCTCAAGTTGGATCGAACTGCACATGGTGTGCGAATTTTGTTATAATCGGTTAAGTGGTTTAGGAGTCCATTGAGGACAAACATTGTGACACGAGATTTATATATATTAAGATATGTATTAAAACACATACTCTTAAAAGGAACGATTTAAAACATCACACCAATATTGCACTTTTTTTGTCCGATTACTTTGAAATGACTTACTATCGTTTTTGACGGGAATTAACAACAGGATAGCACGAAACTGTCATTGCTCCCCGTGAGCATCCTACTAAATGAAGAGAATGGTGGAAATGTTATCCTTAAGGATGTATTGTGTACGAGCTAATTAATTATTTTATTATTCCCACCAAAATTTTAGATTTCGCTCGGACAGACCTTTTTGATTCCCTCCAGGATAAAGTATTGCACTAAATAAAATAATAAAATTGTCATCGAATAGAATAACTAACGCTCAATAGAAATAACATTAGATATTTCTGGTAAACCAGTGTAGTTTTATTTAAACGGTGGTTAATACAAGAAAAACAGATTGTGGACGCGACACCAAACTTAGAAACATGGGAAACGTTTTGTTTTTTCTCTAATTTCCAAAATGTTTTCTACAAATATATTGATGGCCTCATCAAGAAATATAAGTCTATTTTCCCTAAAAAAATAAACTGTGTTACATATATGTAGTTTAAGATACGATTTTCAGCGACGCCGTCTAAAATGTATGCTTGAGAAATTCACCCATGAAAGACCTATTTCAATCTTACTTTGTTTTCACGATTAACAAACGTCAAGGTAAATTTTAAGGGCTTACTTTTTATGTTCGTCATTATTTCAAAACAAAGTAAGTTTGCAATAAGACTGCTATTAAATATTGTGTAAGGCCCGAGTTAAACGATTGAATTTTATATACTTAGGTAACTACACGAGGAAGTAAACTATTTTAACATATTGTAATTTATACAGTCTTGAGTCTTACAGAGTTAAACTTAAGGGTCACTTCTACACCTCATACAACCAACGACAACGACTGTCGAAAGCTTGTTTTTTTGTTGGCAAAATTATTGATTTCGTTGTTCGTAGCCGTCGTAGCTTTGCGCTACGAACTTGCTACGACTAGGCCATGCACCTGTTTCATTATTGGGATTTTTAAGTCTACATTTAAAAATAACAAAAAAAGTTACTTTACACGACATGTTGCCTATACGAGAACGATGTAAGGTAACACTTTAATTGTGTTAGAGTTCCATTGACAGAGCTCGAGGGTGTAGGCACTACCGCATTATCTAATCTAAATACCACCAAATGGTAGTTTGTGTCAGCACTATTGTATTCTGCTTAAATGGATTACCAATAAGGCACCGTAATAACTATCACAGTAGTGAAACCACTAAGGCTTCAGAAGTGACAACGCATCTGTATTTTGACCTCTGGGTTTTGGTGTAGATGTACTCGTATATAGGCTTATCGATTTTCTAAATCTAAAACACTGGCGTAGGCGAGAATGGGACATTATTCGATTTATGATCGAAATGATCATTATGATCGAGAACCAAAGGGTTGAATGGTGAAGAAAATGTTTACATAACATTTCATCGAATAATCCGTTACAGTTCGCGTTCATAATAGGTGCCTTACGTTTGTTTTTTATGAAATAGCAAACTAGCATACAGTTTACATATCAACATCTACATGAAACCAGAGATTTCAATGTATAATCCAGAGGCCTAAGGTGTTATTCTTTCATAGGTATAAAAATAATTCCTTTATTTCTGTTACAGAATACGTATCCGGTTCCAAGACTGCCTCCATCTTTCGACTGTTCAAGATCCCGTCCATCATCATCACTGGCTTGGTGATCGTCATCGTGTCCAACACCTGGGCTTTTCTAGACCCGACTTTGGAACCTCATTTACGCCAGTTTGGGCTCTCAGCTGAACAAATTGGCTTGATATTTTTATTGTTTTCAAGCCTCTATGGAATATTCAGCCCGATTTGGGGATGGGTGGCAGATCGGTAAGTATTTTTTGTATAATGTTAAGAATTATGCCTCTTATTCGACAATTATTGTGAGTCTATCGATTTACATAGAAATTAAAGTAGAATATTGCTTATGTTTGCCAGTGATGAAGTACATACTGGTTATTACTCAGATACTTGGAGTATATCGATCACTAATGGCCCGCACCGGCTTCTCACGAGTGCAACAGATACTATGCTCTCTTTTAGTCTGAGAAAATGTATTAGAAGCTACTTAAATACCAATAAAGCACCTGTTCGGGACCCTACGATTGGAAGATAATGTCGGGTATTAACCATTTTATTTTTACCCAACCAAATTACATACTTTATAGGACTTATAAAAAAATCTTAATGACAAAATGATTTATTTTGATAAATTAGAGTCTTTAACATGAACTAAAGAAAAAGACATCTCAACTTATGAGATAAAATGTCTTTCTTTCGTTTAATAAAAAAAACTTTGAGAGATTCAAATATAAAAGCAAACTATACAGACTTTTTTGTAGAACTAATAAAGACGAACATTTTGGTGAACATTATGTTCGTCTATACCGAACCGTCCGCTTTTCTCCAACTTGATTTAGATACACTTTTATTTTTCATAGATCTTTTTGTTCAATAATAACAAAATATAGCTTAGTCATGAGTAATGTTATTTTTTGGTAATGAAAGAATTTTTATGATTGGATCAGTATTTTCAAAAATAACCCCCTACAAACAAACAGAGTTAAAAATTTTACCTCTTCACAATATTAGTATAGTTGTACTAAAAAGTTTTAATCGGCAAACAGAGAAAACAAGAAGCATACAAACCAAAGTAGAAAATAAGCGCTCTTATGATAAATTCACAGTACAAGACTTTTGATATGACCAATTTTGTTAGTCTTCATCAATGTCAAGATAATAATATATGTACATATACCTAACTTTAACGTAACATTCATCAAATCTATTTCCATTAAAATATATTTCGATATTAATCGAACTGATTACAGTTTTATTATTTCAGTGTCAATAATCATTGGTGTATGATGGTGTGGGGTCTGTTCTTATCGACTGTTGGACTTTTACTTCTCGGACCATGTCCTTTTATTCCTGGTCTTCCACAGTAAGTTTGTTTTTATACTATGACTAGCTGACCCGGAAAACTTCGTATTGCCTCACAATGAAATAATGTGTCAAAGGTTTGATACAGACTATTTGTATGGGAAAACGAAATTGTGTTTTTTACTATTCCCCTACAATTTATTCATATTTTCTTACCTTTTAAACCTTCCCTGGACTTCCAGAAATAATTCAAAACTAAAATTAACCAAATCGGTAGAGCCGTTCTCGAGTTTTAGCGAGACTAACGAACAGCAATTGATTTTTATCTTAATAGATTATGCACTATTAGGTAACTCTGTCTTTTGTTTTCAGAGACTTATGGTTAGATCTAGTAGCGTTGTCCATTTTGGGGATGTCTGTAGCCTTGACTTTGCTGCCAACTTTCCAAGGAGTACTCACTAGTTCGATGTAAGTATAATTTATTGTATAAGTAAATAATTTAGGCCTTGAGATGGCACGACAACGCAGCATGACCGCAGGTTTTTGTGTAGATGTCAATAGAATGCTGTGTCCACTTACCATTTTACAATAAGAATTATTATATAATTGTTTACCATTTAAAAATGTTCATCCAAAATTACATTTAAAAATAGAATCTGGATGGAATGTAGATTTAAAGGTGTAATATTTTTCTAACTGCCTCAGTAACCTAGTGGTAGTAGGTAGGGCACTACTACTACACTGCGATCCTGGATCCGTTTCCCATTTCTGGCTGTTAGATATAAGGGTGTAAAATTCCTTTATCTCTGGTTCTATTGGGATTTTTCCATTTTTTTGAAGTTTCCTTGTACCTCGGAGTTTGGTAATGTGCCCGGAGATGTCAACCTGTTACACGGGCCTAAAACGTAACCGGCGCATTGTTGGTATTTGCATGTATTCTTAAATGCATGCATTTACCTCTGCCTACCCCTTCGGGGATTACAGTTACGTAGTATTATTACATTTTCTCTGCTGATACTACCGTAAAAGAATTCGGGTCTTGCTTTAGACCTGAAAATATCTTTCTTCTAAATAATTATTTCCGATCGTTGAGGAGTTTCGCATTCGGAACAACAAAAAAGAATACTTATACATTTGATCAATACTTATACAGATATGAGGGTGGTTGCCCCGAGGCCCTGGCGACATACAGTGCAGTAGCGGGAGTGTGGTCCTGCTGCTACTCGCTGGGCGAGGTGTTGGGTCCAGCGGTGGGCGCTGCGCTGGCGCAGCGATACGGATTCCCACTGTGCGCTACCTTGTGCGCCGCTGCCTGTTTCACTATGGTAAAACGTTTTATTTGTGTTTGTTATTGACTTGTATTTTCCTCAGTTATCAAGTAAATGCGTTATGATTACTTATGGCTTATCTGTGTATTTAGTTTCTTCTAATGAAAATTAAGTAAATACTTCTTCTTCTTCTCGTGTCAAGTATTAAAATTGGCCATTGACACGAGAAGTAAATACTAACCCCCTTATTCATAAACATATTTTAGCTAAAGTGTTGCTAATCTCTCCTTTGTCTTTTTCTATTCTGCACATTTGACAACGCAACTGACAAAGACAAAGCATTCTATAGCTAAAACGTATCTAATGTACGTTTATGAATAAGGGGGTAAATGTCCAAAGCACTCCCCAAGTACTATTGAACTTATCGACGATCCTCCATATATTTCCATGGAGCCACGAATAATTACTACAGAGTACGTAGCATGAAATATTATACTACTCGTGACTCTGTTGTAAAATAACGATGAACGTAGAAGAAGCACGGTAGGTGTGTCAGGATCGGGCTATCTGGCGCTTCACACTCTCTGCCTACCCCGTAAGGAACTTGGCGTGAAGATACATACATACATACTCTGTTTTGAACACTTTATAAAACAATTAAATGTCACAATTAAAGGCTCAAAAACAACAAAAAATCTGATATACGTTACAAGCTACGGGCGGTTCATAATAAATAAACATTACAATGAAATTATTATTATGAGCTTTATGACTTGAAGGACGCATTTCTCTTTCAGCCTATATTGTATTTTCCAGCATTCATATTTCAGCTACTGCAGTATAAATTATTCGTAACCATATTTACTGGTGATAGAGCTCCAATATAGGAAGGAACACGCGGGCGTAGGAAGATGGAATATGGAAGTGTGGTGGAATATTTCCCCTTAGGTAGATGAACAAAAAACTCCGTGATGGCATATATTTATCTTTTAAGGTAGATTACTATATGCATCTTCACGCCAGGTCCCTAACGGGGTAGGCAGAGAGTGTAAAGCGCCATATATCCCGGTCCTGACATACCTCTCGTGCCTCGTCTACCTTCATCATTCTCTTCATACATGCACGCCGATTCCTAAGACTTTTGACCCCACCATCAGACAGAACTCGACCTATTTGGTCATGGTAGGTCAGTCTTGGTCTTCTTGGGCCTTTGATAGATTACTGCACCCATTATATAGGTGAATTTCTCAAGCATAAATTTTAGACGGCGTCGCTGAAAATATCTTAAACTACATATATGTAAAACGGTATATTTTTTTTAGGAAAATAGACTTATATTTCTTGATGAGACCATCAATATATTTATAGAAAACATTTTGGAAATTAGAGAAAAAACAAAATGTTTCCCATGTTTCTAAGTTTGGTGGCGCGTCCACAATCTGTTTTTCTTGTATTAACCACCGTTTAAATAAAACTTCACTGGTTTACCAGAAATAACTAATGTAATTTCTATTTAGCTATTCGATGACAATTTTATTATTTTATTTAGTGCAATACTTTATCCTAAAGGGAAACAAAAAGGGCTGTCCGCGCTAAATCTAAAATTTTGGTGGGAATAATAAAATCATTAATGAGCTCGTACACAATACATCCTTAAGGATAACATTTCCACCATTCTCTTCGTTTAGTAGGACGCTCACGGGTAGCAATGACAGTTTCGTGCTATCCTGTTGTTATTTCCCGTCAAAAACGAAAGTAAGTCTTTTCAAAGTAATCGGACAAAAAAAGTGCAATATTGGTGTGATGTTCTAAATCGTTCCTTTAAGAGTATGTGTTGTAATACATATTTATAACAAAGGTTTGGTACGAGTATCATTTCAAAATGACACAAATATAATTATTGTATGTTAAGTGATATTTTTTAAAATAAATATTTTATTCAAGTTTCTAATTTTGGTGGTCCAATTTTGTGATTTTGGTGGTGTTTTACGTATGACAAAATTGTTTTGCTACACCAAAATTATTAATATTTCTGAATGCTAGGAAAACGTCGAAGTTAACACACGCGGAGTACTTGGAGAGGATTAAGGGTTAGGTAAAAAAATTGGTTTTTTTTTTCAAACTAGAAAATTTGCGAAAAAAAGAAAAAGAAAGTGTATAAAGAGTATAATAAAATGTTAATTCACTAAAATGATGAGGATTTATTGATTAATTAAAATTACGTTGTAGTAAAACAATTTTGTTGCCATATTTACTAACTTTGGAGTCAGGTTTCAATTTTGGTGACAAATTCCGGTGTTGACAATATATTAGAATTTTTTAGTATTAAATAGATTTCTCTTACATTTTTTATAACTCAATAGGTATTTCTTGGAAATAAATAATAAGGATAACTGATAAATTCAAAAACAAAAATATCCACCAAAATTAGGCAAAAAATCGTAGTTGTTGAAATTCACTCATATCTTCCAAAAATTGGTTTTATTACAATGCGGTTATATAAAAGCTATTTTTTAATTTTCAAACATTGCAAATGCCGTTGAAAATATTTCCAATTAAATAAAACCCACTAAAAAAATTTTCCTAGCCTAGGAAACAAAATCGTGTTCTTGCAGTCTACAACTTATAAAGCCACCGAAATGCATCGAAGCACTATTTGTTCCATATTAAACTATTTAAAATATATATATAGCTGCCTCAGTAGCCTAGTGGTAGCAGGCCACTACTACTACGCTGGAGGTCCTGGGTTCGGTTTAAAATCCTTTATCTCTGATTCTATTGGGTTTTTTCCATTTTTCTGGAAGTTTCCCAGTACCTCGGAGTTTGGTAATGTGCCCGGATATATCAACTGGCTCGCCACCTGTTACATGGGCTAAAAACGTAACCGGCGAATCGTGGGTATTGGCATGTATGCTTGAATGCGTACCGCTTCGGGAAATTCAGACGTGAAGTTACGTTTTTATAATATACTAGCGGCCCGCCCCGGCTTCGCCCGCGCTGCTCTGCTCCTATTAGTCATAGCGTAATGTAAGCTATCCTATCTCTCAAGTTGGATCGAACTGCACATGGTGTGCGAATTTTATTATAATCGGTTAAGTGGTTTAGGAGTCCATCGAGGACAAACATTGTGACACGAGATTTATATATATTAAGATGTTTTTCCAGGCAGTAGTTACGTTGACTTTCTTCTCACTGCGGGAGTCCGCAAAATGGGTGCAGACCAGCTCAGCATCAAATTCGATTCCGTACACAGACACCACGTGGAACAGCAACAACTTCTGCCGAACCCACAGCGCACCAGAGAGCAGGCTGGTCGAGCACTCTCCGTTAATAACACCGTGCTCCTGTTCTTCTAAAAACGGTAAACGGTTTTTAATATTTCAACTAATTTCATCTAATTATAACTAGTTTGAAGCTTAAAGCGCGCATGGCCCCGCGGCTGGTGTAGATCGTAGGCGATCTACTCGGTTAAGCATTACGGGCGTGGTCGGGTGTGTGATGGGTGACCGCTAGTGGCATATTAAATGCGCGTTTCCGTGCTTCGGAGGGCATGTTAAGCCGTCGGTCCCGGTTATCCTGTATCGATAGATAGCAGTCGTTAAACATTGGCGGAGGCCTTATGGGCGGTTTCAATACATCCGACAGCGGGTTGGCCACTAACCCGTATCTCCACCAATCCGCATTGGAGCAGCGTGATGGAGTAAGCTCCAGGCCTTCCTCCAAAGAGGAGAGAGACTCGTGCCCAGCAGTGGGACGTATAATGGGTTGCTATTATTATTATCATAACTAGTTTATTTCTGCGACTTCATATAGTATCCGAATTTTCTTGGGTTTTGCTACAAAAGTAGGCTTAATTCTTTCTCAAGATTCTATCTCCATGTTAAATTTATCAGAATATTCTCAGTAGTTTGGGTTCGTGAACAGAGAAAAATGTGACAGACAGACAGAGATAATATTACATTGAAAGAATATGTAATTATATTATAACATACTACTACTACTACATGGCGGACGTCGCGTTGTAACAAGGGAGTTACAGATAGGCAGAAATGGTAACGTTTGGGGATATTGTGTACTGATAAAGTGGTAAGTAATGTATGCCTTGTGGTTTCTGGCATAGAAGCGAAAAGCTCTTCGGACTAATAATGTATCTACATTAGGGTTTTTGGTGTTTGTGTAGAAAATCTTATAGGCTCCAGTGTTTACTTACCATCAATGTGAATGACCTATTCATTGTTTCACTTTCATTTCTGAAAAAAATAGAAATCAGTTCCGAATATAAAATATGATGCATGTGATATTTTCAGGGTATTATAATTATGGGACTGTACCAGCGAAAAGGATATGCTTATTTCACAACAACTCTAAAAAAAGCGGTTCTGCCAGTGTGACTGACGTCATCGCATATTTCCTCAAGTTCCAGTATTTAACCAATATGTACATTCGAATACGTAAACTAAGAGCTAAACAGGCGACGCACCATGACAACGAAGAATTATATCAAAATTACTTTGTAATTCAAGAAGAAAAGAGCGAAAGAAACGAATCAGATATTGTTAATATAAACAATAACATCATAGAAGAGAAAAATAAAAGCGACGATAGCTACTGTTTATATTTAGAAAATGCCATATTTGGAAGTCCAGAGGTGATAGAGAATGTCAATAGGGATAATTTGATAGTGAAAAGTAACAATAAAGGACTGGTAGCAAAACTGAGTTGTGACGATGACAGACGATCATCTGATGAAATCATCAAACACAATCTACAAAAAGTTCTTTTTTACGAACAAAACCCACCTTGCACGCAACTTGAGGATATATTTGTAAGTATTGATACACGCATGTAAGAACGTACTTACCTACGTTGTTTCTGGATCCTCGCTCTTGACATAATTTTCTTCGCATAGTCAAAATATTTATATTTCTTAATGTTCTATGGATCCATCAGTGTAATTTCACATTCAGGTATTTTCCAATTATCTCGGGTATAACCCCTCAAGTTTATTATAAACATGAAAACAAAATCTTATTTGCCTTCCCACATCCGTTATCTTTAATCCAATTAAGTAAGGGAAGTCGGATAATCTAGAATGATCAATAAATAGTCTCATCTGTCACGAAACTAGGTATTTAGAATTCAGCACTAATGTGTTTGGATTAATTCGGGGCCTTCGGCGACTCGTAATTTCCTTCATAAAAACAAAATAACCTATTAATATGCCTACACACTTATTCCAAATAAAAATATATCTATTAACTTCAGTTTATTTTTGCAGGATGGGTGTGATTGCAGAGATGGAGTGACATATGTGCGAGGCACTATAACAATGTCTTCCACTGGTGCTTGTGAAGTATAATTATAATGAACTGAATTGTAATAGATCGCAGTAAAAAATATTTTCGAAAAGGCCCTAACATGCATTGATAATACAATATTTTATAAATTTACGATAACTCGTCAATTTCTGTGTTATTATTATCATCGAATAAAAAACTGATAAACAGAATAGAATGATATTATGGTGGTAGGTTTAAATAGTATGGCGAATTCTTATTTTACGATTAAATAAAGGGTAGGCATAAATGTATCTCACATTTATGCGGGTAAAAACATAATTTATTTGAAATACCCTTTATTAGCAGATTGCGCAAGAACACATATAGACATTACAGCACGCAAGCTAGGGAACGAAATTGAGGTTTGGTAATATTTTTTGGTAAACACGATGACGACGAAAATAAAATGACTAGCATAGATTTTTTATAGATATTTTAACATAATTTAGGGCGATTTTTCAGAATACAACATTTTTTGAAACCTTATGTTTACAAGATTCGGCATATGTTATGGCTTTTTTCCGTTTTCGTCCCATCTCTATCTAAAGGCAAAAATATTTTGACTGTTTTTGTAGTCAAAATTAATTTTAACCATTCAATAGTTTTGACTGTAACATCTAATTTTAATTTTTGTTTGTGTATGTAATTCATTTTTACTTTTAAGCGAAGTACCTTACTAGTTGTTTTAAGTGTTTTGTACCTACTTAGTGAATAACATTAACATTACTTGAATATTCCTGTACTTTGAAATAAAAATAAGATATAAGTGGTTTCTCGAAACAGTTTGAAACTTTTTCTTTGCTTCAAAGCACCTCGCCCCTGGCATTCTGGAATGGCAAAAATATTTCACGAATTGCGCAGTTCAGTAGGGGAGCAGAAATACAAGGCGGTTGGCGTATTAGCGAACACCCTAAAATAATATAAAACTCCTGTTGAGTATTGCTCTCCTAGAGGAACCGACCACTACGATGACTCACAATGTTATTTTCTCATACAAAGAATTCTCTCACTGGATTTACCTAGTTATTAAAAATATGACCAATTTTGAACGAGCTGCAAGTTCTAACTAATCTTTGGAACTATCAGACCATCACATAGAAGTACCGCCCTACCAATAGAATTATATTTTCAACGAATGAAACCATCTGTTTACTGCAAATTTTAGCTAAGTAATATTTTTTATCAGCTTTAAAAAAAAGAGCTCACAGTGCCCATTCAAACAGACACTACAAACAGTTACTTAATCGTATTGACACTTAAATTATTAATTATGAATTCCTCTGATTTGGTCCATTAATACGATCCCAAGTCCACTTCTGGCTAATCCTGCTGTCCTAGTAACACCGACCTCTGATACGAACTTTGCAAGGTTGTCATGGTAACCTTTTTGAATGGAGAATAAGAAACTAAGAGCAAGCTATTTTTAAATGTAGAGAAAATAAAAAGGAGTCTGCAATATAATATTATGGAATCTGCATAATATAATGTTATTTATATTCCTCTCATACGTTGGCATTTTTTCAAAAATTAATTCTCGCATTTTCTATCATCATATTTTAACTCTCTTTTATTGCGTGCGTGTACTTTGTTTTCCCTTGAAAAATTGAACCTGAATTGAACTAAACAAAACCAACCGTTGTCATAGAAACTGGTCGAGCGGGAATACAAAAATATTCTCTCCAATCGCGCAAATGACTAGGAATACATAATCTTTATAGGGGTGAAATCATCCCCTCCTAATCTCCGTATACAGACGCCATGCAATTTGTATTTTTTGGACGTTTTACATTTATCCTAACCTATACAAATGGCATAGACATGCCGGTTGTTAATATTTGGTATGTTATTTATATATAAAGCTATTTTACGCATTTATCTCGCGTATATTAAACTAAATAGTTAATATTTGAGAACTGTAGGTATATTTATTGCTCTCATAGATTGAAAAAATAAAAATATATATACCAATATTCATATCGACACACTAACGGTCTACTTACATAAAATGAAATCATATTATGAAATTGTGGTACAAAGAATTGTATGCTAATACCTAATTCCATAATCAGGACCCATTGTCTGTTGTCAAGTTTATAATAGTTCAATTGATTCCAAATACTTGGTCACCCCAGTCCCTATCTACCCTCACCCCTTCACGGTCTCCGCCCCCTATCGATTAGATTCGCGAGCGGCTAGGAAGTAACTCTTACCCATTCATTTGTTCCTGGTGAAACCGACCTCTGTTTTCGGTTTTTGACGTTGCTATGACAGTTCTAACAGGAGAAGAAAATAGTGTCAGATTTTCAAACTTCAACACTAATTAGCCTGGTCTTTTTTAATATTAAATACATACAGTATGTAATCTATAATCTATACTTAATAATATAAAGCTGAAGAGTTTGTTTGTTTGCTTGTTTGAACGCGCTAATCTCAGGAAATATTGAACCGATTAAAAAAATCTTTTAGTGTAAGATTGTCTATATATCGAGGAAGGCTATATAGGCTATATAACATCACGCTAAGATGAATAGGAGAGGGTAGGTAACATTGCACCAGCGCGATGCCGAGGCGAGCCGCTAGTTCCTAAATAATTAATCTGATTATGGATTCTGTGAATATGTTTAAGAACACAGATAGGTATATAATTTTTTGATACAGAAAGTTTTATGAACATCAATAAATGCATTTTTTTAAATTTATCATGAATTTTTGGGATTTGTTTATATGATGGTATATTCTCATCAAAAACTTTTATGATAAATTAAGGCCATACCTAGTCATACCCAACAATGTCGATGACTAGTACGATAAATATTTTCCATGCCCATTAAACTTTTATAATATACATAGGTACTTATTGAATTATTTTTTAGCTTGCGCTATTGTATTTTCAAATAAGTAAGTAAGTTATTCGAAATTTTTATTTTTATAATAAAACAAAATTATAAGATAACATTGAAAACTTTAAGATTTTTATAAATCTTCGCTTTGGGTGATGGACTAAAATAGAAGGAATATGGAATATAAGAGTTCTCCGACAGTAGATTCTCCTTCGATTCTCCTTTTGTATCATGTATTAATTTCTCTACCATCCATTAATTTCCAGATTTCACAACATTTTCACAAAATTTTCAAATTTGTAAGTACTACAAAAATGTACGTACGTCATATTTTAGAATTATTCGAATTTAATGACCCATTTGACCTTGAAATATTTTGGATCATGAGTGTTCCTATTCTTTAGTTTCCGCGAACTACAATAATTGAAAATCAATAAAAAACGGATTTATCACACGTATAGGTATATTAAACTAAAGTGATTTTTAAGAGCCACCCGACCTTTCAATCTCTTTTCAACCCAAATAAAAATAATTTTAAATTAATATATAAGTTACCCATATGCCAGCTAAAGCCGCAAAATTAGTTTTATTGCCATTTTTTATCATGTTTTGTAACCGTAAACAACCATTTTTACATCATTTGTTGTGTAGACCCTCAGACATTTTTTATCTCACCCATGAGCGAATCGAGCGACGCGACGCCTACTAAAATTTCGTAACGGTATTGAATAGAAAAAGCGTCGTAAGTACTAGGAACCCAGAAGTTTCTGGGAGGTGCTGATTAATGGTAAATAATCGCTCGTAACCTCCGATATAAAAGGGTAGTAATAGTTATGAAAGTGTAGAAGAAATCAATGTGAACTGCATGCTTGTTTGCCACTTCCATTACATAAAAAATAACAGTTACTTTGCCTCAGTAATCAAGTGGAAGTGTCTCATTATAGCTTCGCTGGGGTACTGGGTTCAAAAGTTTAGTGCTACTTATTGGGATTTTTTAATTTTCGAAAGTTTCGCGGGGCACCCTCGCCTCGATGTTTCAATAAGCCCAGAGGTGCCTGGTGGAAAAAAAATTATTACTATGAAAAAAAAACAAACCGACAAAAATAGCCTTTTATTTAAAACGATAACCTAGTAGTAGTACCTAACTATATTTTTGTATCATTTACACAAGGTGAAGCCTTCGTTAGTGATATAAAAATTGTAGATTTTTACTGGTGGTAGAGTTCTAAGTGTATGAACTCGAGGGCGTAGGCATCACCGCATTACCTAATCTATCTGCCGCTAGATGGTAGTGTTCAGCATTATCGTGTTCCGGTTAGGTGGTAATAGTATGGCCCCGTAATAAACATCACAGAGACATGACACCATAGGTCTCAGGGGTGGCAACGCATCTGCATTTTGACCTCTGCTTTTTAAGTTAATGTCTATAGGCTGTAGTCGTCAAAGTGAGCTGCATGCTTGTTTGTCATCTTCCTTACATAAAATCTATCCTTAAGAAGATTCCAGGCGAGTTTATTATTATTCTCGTTAAAATTATCCTTATTCGTGTTTGAATCTCAAAATGAGGATTTTTTTTCTCAAAAACGGTTTTTTTATGTAATGGAAGTGGCAAACAAGCATGCAGTTCACTTTGATTTAAGTGATGACTGCAGCCTATAGACACCCACTCAAAGACCAAGGTCAAAATGCAGATGCGTGACCACTCCTGAGGCCTAAGGTGTTATGCCTCTGTGCCGGAAATTACAGGGCCATACCGATTTCGCTAATTGTTTGTTATCGTATATGTTATAGCCGAAATAGGTTTAAAAAAAAAATTGCTGTTGTAATACAATTAAAAACATAGTCTTATCCTGTATCGATACAACATACAACTGTTCGTAATTAATCGTTTGAAATGAAAAGCTGCTAATCTAATGATATATGAATCATGTCACGAAACCTGAATCCACATCCGATCACAGATGTGTGGCTTCAAAACATTCATTGTGCTCGGTGGGCGTACACGTAATGGTATCCTTAATCATGAAACTTCTCATAGTATTATGTGTTATTGTTATTATTAGGGTAAATACAGAAGAATCGAAACATAAGTCACCATGTGAGGGTATACATGTTCGAGACAAATTTCACCGAAAGGATGTCTTAGGTAAGGGCCTGAATAGACCTTATCAACTATCATTTGAACACAGAGAACGCAAGGTGTACTTCAGTTTCAATGTCGGTAAAGACGATGAAGATTCATTTGAGATTGGTTACGTCGAGGAAGGAGAAGTGGAGCATAAAGTAATAAAATCAGTGGAAAATGGTTTTGCTACAGCAGTCGACAATCATGCTGGTATTATTTACTTCGGCGGCAGTAAAGGTATTTATAGGAAACACCACAATAAAGCAAACGATACTGAACACATTGTTAAAACTCATGACGTGTGGGATATGTTTTTTAGAGACCATCTTTATTTTATCACCTACCCAAAGCAACACCTTTACAAATGTATTTATGAAAAAGGAGAATTAAAAATTGAACGCCAAGCGCACATTCATGAAAGTATATATCAGTTTGCTATAGATGGAGACGAAGACATATTTATAACAACAGAGAATGGTCTTTTTAAAATAAAAAATGGCACTGAACATAGAATTCCGTATAGTGGACCCAAAATCTTTAGAGCAATAGAAGTAAACAAAGAAGGTCACATATATTTCTGTGGACAAGATGGTATATACGTGCCAAATAAACATAACCACACGTTGGAGAGAATCGCTCACATCAAAAATATATTCGGCATTACATTTGATGAAAAAGACAATATTATTTATTCGGACCCTCACGAAATAATAATGTTACTGCCTGAAGATTGTAAGTAAAGATTTTGTCTTGTTAATTTAATTTTAATTTGGCGTTGGTTATTAAGAAATTACTGATATTATCGCAACATTAATTAATTTATCCTAATTTATGAATCGATTCCAACATAAGGTCCCTTCGTAGACAGTAGCTGATATTCTATTTGAATTTATGTCACCTATTAACATTTTCTTTATTATAGTTTTGGAGATTTATATTCGAATTAAGAAAAATTTTTATATTCCATTTTAAATATATTTATAACTATACAAGCATAAATGTGTCAACACGGTATAATGAAAGTATATTTGTTTTTTTATTTATAGGTAATAATAATAAAGATGTCATTTGATTGTATTTTATTTTATTTAGCTTGTTAAAAGTTTACCCGTCGCGAGTTTGCAGAACCTGGTAGGTATCTTAGAAGATAGGAAAATGCGAACAACTTAGCCACCAGTAAAAAGTAAGTTTTTTCATTAGGAAGACTTCTAAAAAATGTACTACCTACCTATAGGTGTATGTAGGTGAAAAAAATTAAGATGGATCGTCATATTAGAGTCCACTATCGTCTACTATGCTCATTAGTAACTCACAGTATCTTTAGCTTCGAACACACAACTGCGTAGCGTAATCATTTTGACGACCCAATTAGTCCAGCGGTGTGAGATGACCGTTTGATTCGAAGGGTCGCAGGTTCGATCTCCGCACCGGGACAAATATTTGTATGGCCTATAGATATTTGTTTCGGATCTGGGTGTTTGTGTATGTGTAGTATGTGTACAATGGCACCCACGACACAGGTTTATACCTACTGTGGGGCTATGAGTGTAAGCGTATTTTATTCTATTTATTTTTATTATTTGTCTTCACCTTGTTTCAAGATTTCGTAGCGGTTAGAGCGCCTTCACACTATCGTTTGTTCAGCGTAAGCGTTCGACGAACGCCGCGACAACGCGACTTGACATGTGTGCTACACATACGTTATAACGTAGAAAGCTATCTAGCATTATAGCTATAAGTCTATGGTAATTATGATTATAGAAATTCGTTAATTGTTCAAAACTCAAACGCGAGTTCGACTTGCACTTGGTCAGGTTTCTCTTAATTTTTTTTTTAATGTGCGTATTATTATTAAATCTAACAAAACAGATTAGGTATGTATGTATCTTCACGCCAAGTGCTTCACGGGGTAGGCAAAGTGTGAAAAATGTCAGATATCCTGTGCTTTTTCTGCACGATTAGGATAGACCGAATAACTTAAGTATTACACATTCTTCCATTTACTACCTCCTTAAACGAATGACCGAACTCTTAGTAGTGAACTCAAATCCCACAATTCGCCAGTTACGTGTTATTCCATTGGTGTTGGTTTGTCCTATTGATTGGTGACGAGCCTATTGACATCTCTGGGCACGTTACCAAATGTTAAGAATGGCACTAGAAAACTGCCGAAAAAAGAAAACTCCCATCGTTACTTACCCCGGCATCGAAACCAGGGTCCCAGCGTAACAGTAGTGACTTGGGCCCGTACCATGACGTCTTGTTGCGATTCAGTTTAGGCGCTGCCAAAATCTTGTTCCATTTGTCTTATGTAACAGCGCATATGAGGCAAAGATAAAAAAAAACGTTTCACCTTAGGTTGATGATAAAAGGTCATGGTACGGCTGCTGGTATTACTAGATTACTCAGGCAATACTTATTTTAATAATACTTACCTATCAATGTAAAAACACCACTTAATTATGTTTTAGTTTAACATTAGCTCACGTTCAAGTGAACAGTGAAAAGAAAAAGAAATATTGGAAAACATTGCAGCCGCAGCGCTTCGATGGAATGCGAACGGCATATCACGGCCATATTCATTACATTATCACAGACTAATATATCTGTAGGTACAACACAACAACACATACATAGCTGTGTCATAATATAATTGGATTGAAGTGAAGCCATACCACCGAATTCTCCGATTACGAACACAACAAATCTTGTTGTCCTTGTTATTTGCGATTAACTTGATACATGATGATGTACGTGAAGTGAACCTTTTGTAATTACTTATCAAACAGCTGTTAGACACGAAGTTTTCATAACTTTCAAGTAGAGCAAACCAATATCCTGTTTTTTAAATCAGCTTCTTAACTGCTTTGTTGATGAATATGATAGTCAATGTTTAGCTCCCAAGTTCGATCTCTGAGTGAGACGGTAAGTGATATTTGGATTACTACATTTGACGTGATAACGTCTTATAAATTGTTGAACGCCGCTTGCTGCACGCACGAAAAAGCGTCCCGTTCTGCCTTAGCTGAGCGTGCAAGCGAGAGCGCAGAACAAGCGCTATACAGTCACGATCGGCCTTTGCGTTCGGCTTGCTACACGTTTTCTTATGACACTATCACGTAAAATTATCGTCTGTAACCAAAGTCTTACTGCCTTTAACATAGGACTTAAAACAACCAGTGAATTGTGCGTGTTTGTATGAATGTATGTATAACACTGCCTACCCCTTTAGCGTGTCGTATTTTATGGGCGCCCCCCATAAAATACGACACGCTAAAATTAGCCTTTTCTGACCACCTCCCACCTCGCCACTATTATCTAACGAAGTAGATAATAAATCTATGATTATCACGCTGTGTCACACTATCTGTGACCCTCCTAAAAATATTTCGTCACAAAAACTAATAATAATAAACTCACTGAATATTGCACTTTTTTTAGTCAGGAATAGTCTAAAAAATTATTAGTTAAAAATATTTTAATGAACTGCGAACGTCCCGTTGATGTGGACTCTGGTCACATTTTGTCACGCTCAGCTAGACCCCTCCCTCCCTGTATGAGAACGAATTTTATGGACGGCCCCCTTCGTGGAAATACGGGTGTAAAGTTACGTATGAAGTAAATGAGAAATACACATTTTCATAAAAAAAAAACAAGATATTAAGTATTTTATCGCTGTAGTTTCTTTATTGATTAACACAAATAATTTAAAAATTGTAAGATCAATATGGCCATTTTCTATTGATACTGAATAGATTTTTTTTTAAATAGATACTCCTATTCACTCTAAAACAATGTACAAAAAATATTCACACATTTATAATTACGTTACGACATCTTTGGCACATTTTTAATCTTTCTAAAATAAAAATATTTTTAACAAAACTATGAAATAAATGCATAAATTTTTTTGTACTTGATACATAAAAGAAAAACGATGAAAAAAAGTAGGTATTCAACATAATCTGTATATGTACTAATTACATTTCTCTAAAAAAACATAAATATTTAAATAAACATTATTATTTATACTATATATTACTATTATTTGACATCTACGAATGCTATAGTAATATTTTTACTATAAATAACTGAGATTCATGATCTTTGGTAAAGTAAACAAAAGCAAAATTAACGAAACTTCATTATTTATATATGAGAGAAGTAAAGTGAAGTTTCTCAATATGTTGACTAATGTATTGAATACATGTAAAAATATGAAGTAATACATACTCAAAGCTGTTAGTAAAAAGTTTTTAGGTAGCTTACGGCCCAATTTATAAAATAAAAAGTAAACAGTATACTATTCAAAAAGAATTTAAATACCAGTTGAGTACAGCTGTTTCTTCATGAGGACGGATATGACACGGATCATTCGAAGTATATGCAAACCATGAATGAGACAGCAGTTATCAGTCATGAGATAGTCAGTCTCTAAAATGATTAATGGTTTAAAAAGTCTGGCTCATATTCGTACCAAATTACTAAGAGCTGGCTACATACGTTAATACTACGGTCAAAATTGAGAACAAAGCGCTTAAGTATGGTTTCATAGCACTATTACCACACACCATTCTTCGTGAGGCCACCGAAAGTTTTTTAGTCTGTAGCAAAGCGTGTACCGCATCGATTTCCCATCGCGGCATAGTACCAGGTTCTCGTGAGAATAAAACCGAGTAAAGTTGAGCTGGTGCTCCATTTTTGGCTTCTTGACAGAAGTTCAACACTAGGTGGTCGTTGACCGCTTTCAAAACTTGAACTGTACCGCTGAACTGCTGGTATGACGCGTGATTAGGCAGGGTGCCTGAAAAAAAAAATGTGAATAAATTAGATTCGCAACAAATAAGGGTATTTATTCAAGATGATGAGTACATTTTTGCGTAGCCTCTGATAATGTATGATAGAAAAATAGAAGACAATGAGGCTCTTATTTATGTAAAGAAAAACGTTTGTTACGACCGTTACGACAATAATTACGGTATAATAGTCAGCATTAGCACAGACTACATAATACTACAATTTACCGATGTATGTGTTAGATGTTGAGGTGTGTGTTAATGCTCTCCCAGTTAAGACCAAATAATATAAGTTTCAGTTGGAATTCAGGTTTTAGAAAAGCATTATATTTAATTTTATTTACACGAGACAACTCTTAATAAACCTAAACTTATCAAGCTTATGTGCTACATGAGTCATAACACTTGTAGAGGTAACTTTTATGGTCCTATAGCAGAGAATATGTAATAATATGCCTATAGTAACTATCGCAGAGGTAACAAGACGCCTTGGGCCTCGGGGGTAGCTGCACATCTACATTTTGACCTTCGGTTTTGTAGTGACGTCTATAGGCTGTAGTGTTCACATACTATCCATGAGTTTTGCATGCTTTTTTGTCACTATTTAAAAAAAAAGGAAAAGTATCGTCAAGTACCATTTTGCCCTTCGAAGACTTGCCAGTAGCCAGCGGAATCGTTTCTGAAGTACAGTCCATATTCCGTGGTTTGACCAGCTTCGTCCCACAGCAGTCGCAGGTGCCTGTACGACTGCCTGAACTTCGCGTTGATGTGCTGCACATGAAACACCTGGTTCTCCGTTGATGGCTGAAAACAATACAGAAGTCTCTACTGAATATCAAAATCTAAATTTTCTTCTGTCTTCTGTAGGCAGCTTAAAAATTATTAAACGAAGTAAACGAGCTCTTCTGGACCCTGGATTACATGAAATACATATAGGTATGGATGAACTGTAGTAATTCCTGAAAGAGGGTGAGTTATCCATACAATCATACACACAAACACCCGCAATTCGCTTGTTGCGTTTTGTCCCATATGGTAGCGAGCCTATTGACATCACGGGGCATATTACCAGACTCTGAGGGTGGCACTGGGAAAATTCTATAAAATTAAAAAGTCCCAGTGGTAACAAACTTGTTATTATACGCGATAACAATAGACCTAAACATATAATTTGTCGCCGTCATATGCGCGTTTATTGATTGAATTCTATTCCAATTGAAGGAGCTCGTTACGTTGCTTGCAATGCAGGCAAGTCCGTTTAAAAATAGGCCACTAGTTGTGGTCAATACCTTTTTTATGTTGCACAAATATTATTGCGTAATTTTGCATAGAGGCAAAAGTTCTTTGGCCTCCAGAAGTGGTACTCCATCTGCATTTAAACCTTTGATGTTTGTGTGACTGTCTATAGTCTATAGGCTGCAGTGTTCATTTTAAACCGATATGTACTGATAGTAGTTTGCCACTTTCATAATTACTGCCGTCCATTACTAAAATTATTTAACAATTGAAAAGGTTGTTTTATATTATTGTGAAATATAATATAAGGCAATGCAATAAATATGAAGGAAAGATTTGACAAATCGGGCAGGACTTTGGTAGCTCAGTTGGAAGAACGGCTGGACTATTCCCAGTGGCCGCGAGTTCGAGTCTCGCCTGAAGTCAAATTTTTCTTTCCATTTTTCTTTAAAAATTGAAAAGGTCTAAAAAACGTGTAGTTAGGTACCGGTGAACGGAGTCTTCAGATTGAAATTAATGTTTAACATGCAGGGTTCTACCTACTGTTAATGAGGAAAGACCATTTTAATATTGGTGAGTTAAAATATTTTAAATAACAAGCAATGAGGTTATCATCAAATAAAGAGAAGAATAAACAGCCAGTTCTGTTTTTAAATTGATTTGATAGATTTGATAGGACATTTCCACGTCACCTGATAAGTTACTGTGGGAGTTTTGGCGGGAACCTTGAAAGAGGCGTACTCTTCTTTTATTTCGTTTTCTTGGTGTATTTTAAAGTAATCTATATATATAAAAAACAATTGCTGTTCGTCAGTATCGCTAAAACTCAAGAACGGCTGGACCGATTTGGCTAATTTTGGTTTTAAATGATTTTTGGAAGTCCAGTAAAGGTCTAAAGGATAAGAAAATATGAAGAAATTGAAGAGAAAAAGTAAAAATCACAATTTCATTTTTCCTGCCTCGGTATCATAGTGGTAGCAGATCACTACTATCAGAGATAATGGTGTAAAGTCCTTTATCTCTGGTTCTATAGGGATTTTTCCATTTTCTGGAAATTTCCCAGTACCTCGAAGCTTGGTTATGTGCCCGGAGATGTCAACAGGCTCGCCACCTGTTACATGGGCCAAAACGTAACCGGCGAATCGTGGGTGTTTGCATGTATGCTTGAATGCATGCATTTACCTCTGCCTACCCCTTCGAGGATTACAGGCGTGAATTTACGTTCATTTTTCCATACAAATAGTCCGTATCTATCAAACCTTTGACACATTATTTCACTGTGAGGCAATAGGAAGTTTGCCGGGTCAGGTAGTTCTGTATAAATCAGTGTACTTGCCTATGGAACTTGCCATGATTCTTTCGAACATACTCAATTATACCATATCTATTTTAGAGATAAAACGGTAGAATATAAAAAATATCAAAGCATCGATAAAAAAACATTGACAATGAACGGATAACAATGAAGAAAAGTGCGTTAAATTATCTAAACACTTGACCGTAGATTAAGTAGGTCAGGCAGATTGACCTCCCAGTACCGAGAAATGAGTCAGATCACGAAGTAACTACGTAGGTGGCAGCCTGGCAACTCAGTGAGGCCGTAGGTCACTTCGATGATTATACGTAGAAAATGGATAAACAGTAGCTGCCATGAGGATAGAGGGAGACAGATGGACCCGTGTAAAATAGGTGAAGTCATAACAATGAGGTTATATTAATTGGGCTATTGTTATATGAGTCAACGGAATATGGGACTCGTTTTAGGTGCAACCATGCGGAAATTTCTTTGTTTGGCATCGTAATATCTGAGTAACATATGGTTATCTTCGCCTCTGTTAAATGCAATGTCATCGCGTTCTTGCATCTGTTGTAGTTTGATATCACGTCATACCTACCTAGTTTTTTATTAGTCTACTAGCTGTCCCGGCAAACTTCGTATTGCCTCAGAATGAAATAATGTGTCAAAGGTTTTATAGATATGGACTATTTGTATGGGGAAATTAAATTGTGGTTATTACTATTTTCCTTCAATTTCTTCATATTTTGTTACCTTTTCAACCCTCCCTGGACTTAAATAATTCAATACCATAATTAGCCAAATCGGGCCAGCCGTTCTCGAGTTTTAGCGAGACTAACGAACAGCAATTGATTTTTATATACAACGTGTAACAGGATTGAATGTACAACCTGAAACTAGTTTGTTCAGAATCGATAACCAAATCGATTTTAGGCATTTTTGATATAGGTAACATTTTGTCCCAAAATTAATTACAATGAAGGAAATTATGGTCACCCATTTGGTGAACAGTCAATACAAACGAAAATTAGACTAACGTCAATTCAAAATAAAATGCTAGTCGCCATAAGTTTATTAGAACTCGTTGAGATGTGCATAAAATGCACATCTCAACGAGTTCTAATAATTAATAATAATAATTAATAATAATTTAAAAAATAAAATAGTGAAAATGAATCGTATTACTAGCGAGTTTCAAATAGGGGTACGCAGGTTACGCTACATCACAATGCGATAGTGTACGCGTGTGTGTTGGTTTGTGTTTTATGTGCGGTCGTAAGTAGAGGTAGGTCCAAGTATGCATAGAGTGTGCATATTGTTCGTATAAATTAAGGACAACTTGTTTCTTAATTAAAAAATATCAAATACTTAAACATGTAATTGCAGTTTATATATTATGATTATAGCACGATTTTCTAAACGAGGTGTTTAAGAGTGTGCATTATTCCCGTTACATGTTGTATATAGATGTTCATTGTGATTGTTAGTATTTATATTTTATGTCCATGAATTCGTTTTAGTCAGTACATGTTTTGAACAAGCAATCTTTAATCAATTTATTACTAAATCTACCAAGTGCATGTCGGACCGTGCGAAATGTGGAGTTTTTCGAACTATCTACATTTTATAAATTGATCAACTCTCGTAAAATTGTTAGCACTAGCTGTGGCAGTTTGCCTGCAACTTCGTAATATATACTATTATCCCACCGTTTATTTGGCAGATAGAGAGCAAAGAGTACGATAGAGAGCAAAAATGCCAATGTAGAGGAGAATACTTAACAAACGGATTGAATCACTTAATCAAAAAATGTTTTTTTATGTAATTGAAGTGGTAAACAAGCATGCAGTTGACATTGATGTTAAGTGATGATTGCAGCCTATAGACATCCACGCTAAGACCAGGGGTCAAAATGCAGATGTGTTACCACTTCTGAGGCATAAGGTGTTATGCCTCTGTGCCGGAAATTACAGAGCCGTAAATTACCACCTTACCGGAACACGATAGTGCTGAACACTACCATTTAGCGTCAAGCATATTAGGTAATGCGGTGGTGCCTACGCCCGCGAGCTTTGTCACTGGAGCTCTACCACCAACCCAATATATTTTTAAGATCTATCCAACAATAACCTTAAAAAATATATCAATTCCACAATACTATACCTACCTCTATGCTATGTATTAGTGCGCGAAAAAATATGAGTGAATTTAGAAATTAAAGAAAAGAACCTGTGACCTCAGGATAACCAGTCCATCCGCTTTACCAATAAGCTACCGAATTTCTCTTCCCTTCCCTAATTAAATTGCGGACTTACCTACTAGCCTTTTTTCATCCCTGAATATTTACTTTTTTGCACCAAAAATAGAAATGATCTAGTAAACGCTAATATTAGGCAGTAGGTATATTGAATTCCACAGTACAGACCCAACTTCATCCAAATAATTCATGTCGAACATTGAACTTTAAGGTCGAGAGTTTAATTATAGTTGGATCAAGAGCATCGAGCGCTCGCAATTTCGCTTCCTACGCGTTTAAATAATTGACAATCGGTTGTGGAGGAAATGTGGGGGAAGGGAACACTCTGCCGGATAATATTATTATATTAATCGCACGCAACTGTTGACGGGAGTCCCCGTGTGATAAAAAATGTCAATGCGCCTGTACGAGTGTGTAATGAACGAATGAAAATGAAAATGTTAAACCTCATGGAGGCCACACACATTATACGTCTCTTGCACAAGATTAATAAAATTTGTAGTGACGTTTTCATGAACTTTAATAAATTATACACTAGCGGCCTGCTCCGGCTTCACGCGGGTACAATGTAGGCTATATTGGTAATTTGATGTAATTTTCAATCGTCAATTTCTGCCTATTCATCTGTTTAATATGCATAATATGTCGCGTCAACTGTCAATCGACTGACTGTTGTGTCAATCGTTTTAAGGTTTAAATTAGAAAAAATAATATGGTCATAAATTTTTCTTACATTTTTAAATATTCCGCGCAAGTAAGGTTCTTTCACAAAAACGTTTTCCGGACAATTACAAATACAACAAAAAAAAGAATTAGCGAAATCGGCGCTCTCGAGATTTACCTGTACTTCATTGTCAATTACGACATGAATTATGTTTTTGTGAAGTTTCATAATGCTATAAGTATTTTATACTTTAACTTTGGTACCTACTATCATTAGATATCTTCATATTTGTGAATATTGCTACGTGAACGAATCTCGGGGATCAAGACCACCTCTCTTACCCCACTTACTCGAAACTATAGTAGTTCATAAAGAGTGTGTAACAAAAGGCTGTATAAATATTGAGTGGTGGTTGGTTCTTTATTTCTAATATCAAAAGATTTCGTAGACGAATTTATCACGGGATATTTTTTATTTGTATGTTTGGCCACGTTCATAAACTTCATGAAATTACAAATCCAACATCATTTGATAGATAGGTGCCCTTAACGAAAACAACTACCCTTACAACTTACAACAAACACCGTAATTCGTAGAAAACTTTGGCCGTTCGTTGGTAAAGGATTTATCGGTATCTGCATTCTGACCTCTGGTTTTGTATAGATGTCTATAGGCTGCAGACATCACTGAATATCCATGTGAACTGCACGCTTGCTTACCACGTTCGTTACATATAAAAAAAAGTTATCTATAACTTTTTTTTCAACTCATAGATAATATTTTCTCTTTTTTTCATCAGGACAGCAGATTTTAAAGTTGAAGCCTGGGTTGCACCATGACATTAGTTAAATTTAAAGTTATTGTAGCATTTCACATCCTTCTCTAACTTTAACAGATTTCTTTAAGTTAGAGAAGAATGTGAAATGTTACAATTACTTTAACTTTGACAAATTATGATGTGGTGCAACCCAGGCTAAGATTTCGGATTACATGCCGAAATTTAGAAAAAACCGTCATTGCTTGCTCATCATCAATTTGCTCAAATTCCTATAATATACAGTAATAAACAATCGGAAAAAAAAGGGTTTGATTTTTCACAAACTTGTAGAAAATTATGAAACAAAACTATAATGCGATGTAGCATGTGCTACATATCTGACACATCGTCATATGTGGACAATTTTATTTGTTATGACTACGGTAGACTTTATTTGAAGAGTTCATTAGACAAGTCATGCAAAAATTCCTATGATAGAAAAGGTAAATTTAGTCACTTTCTTGTTACAACCCAACAGTTTTATTGTTATGTCTGTCCTATATATTACTTACCTACTAGCGGCCCGGCCCGGCTTCGCACGGGTGCAATGCTACCTACATTACTACTACTAATACAGTAGTATAGTACTAATATGGTTCTGAAAACGGCACCCTATAGATTTTGTTATTTTATTTTCCCTTAAACCGACCCTGTTGTATCTGTTTCATACACCCTATTAATCTAAAAAATACATACGATTTCCCAAAATCCCGTCTAAAGTAGTCTTAAGTCCCGTCTACGTCTTAAAAATATTGACTATACAAAATTTAAGACTCCTGCGACGTATGCGTTGCCATCTCTGGGACCTTAGTTATTATGTCTCTGTGAAAGTTATTACGAGGCCATACATTGCCATCTAACCGGAACACAGAGCAACACGCTGAGTTTGTTGGGTAGCGGAGTTCTTCTCAGTAGTGCCTGCACATGGAACTCTGCTAAGTGAATGACATGATTATGTCGAACAGATTTTTCATTTTCTTCTATAAAGGGATTGAAAAATATGATGATTCACGTAGCGATTAAATATGATTATTAAATTGGTATTTATTCATACCTATTGGATTATTATTATAAGTCATTCTCTCTAGGTAGCTTATAACCCGACAACGCAAAAGTGTCCTTGTAGATCAATTTAAAATAAAAGATTTGAATTTTTGAATTTTTGACACGATAGTGCTGATCACTACTATTTGACGGCAGATAGATTAGATATTGAGGTGGTGCCTACGCCCTCGAGCACGTACACTAGAACTCTACCACCGGTATAATATACCTTATTTGATTTTAAGTATTTCATTAATATTCATAATAATGTTATGTATGTTAAATTCTCGAACGAATAGACACAAACATACAAGCGATAAGTAATGTTATTTCATCCGTTTAGTTTATAAATAACACAATTGATTATCACATAAAATGTTATCATTAAACATAATTTAACTAATTTAAATATTGTTTACATTAACTAATGATAGACCTACCCCAAACGTAGACCGCGGTATAGAGTCCGACTGCCATATGGTGACGAGAGGACAACTCTTGTACGTATTAACACCTTCTTCACTCAAATGCATATACAGTTCCACTGCACCCCACTTTCCCGTTACCTCCCTCACATCCAACGTATCGTATTCATGCTCTCTATTGCAAACTACCGTGACATTTTGATCAGTAGAGTTCGAAAATTTATCGCCTGAAGCTACCAATATCATCACCAGCAGCCACGGTGAACGCGAAAGCCAGCTACACTCCATTTTGATCGCGAGAGTGTACGTCTTCTAATACATTCTATTTTTATATTTTTTGCTTTATTTATGGTAAGAGTTAACGAATAACTTTAGGATCTTTCTTGGTAAATGTTAACGAAAAAACTTGCGTAAATATTGCACGTTTAGCCGATCGTCGGCGACTGACAGTCGAACGAAGCGCGCGCGCTCCTGACTCACTGGCCCGATGTTATCAAATTTGACCCACGCCTTACTGACGTATAGAGCTTCCACGGACCTCTTAAAATATTGGTGACCCATTATGACATCAGCGCCTAAGGATTCGTCTAGATGGTAATTGGGCGTGGGAAATGTCGTATTAAAATTAATAGCGAATCAATATCTTACGAACGTTTTATATTTTTAAAAGTTCTTTATCAAAATTCGAATAGAGTAATATATCGTAAAACTCGATTGATGCATTCTCATTTTTATTTTGTTGCGAAAATTATTTGTCCTGTTGGCATTGAAATAAGTTAGAAGAAATTACATACCTACTTATATTCGATCTGCCACATTAATTTTTTGAATTCATTGGGGAAAGTATCTCTAATAATCCAAAGACCTATTTTAAATGATTAAAATGAGAGACATGTTTGAAATAACTAAAGCTAAAATAATCTTTTCTTCAAAATAATGCAACATTTTGATGCTAACATTATGCAGGTACATAAAAATTAACCTCTTGAATATTTTTTATACAAATAATATTTATATAAAAATGTATATAAATATATATAATATGTATAATTATTTTATTTTATATAAATATATATAATATATATACAATTTATATAAATAGACATATAAAGAGTTCCATTTATGCAGTCTTTATTCTTCTTAAGTCTGTGGCCACAATTACTCAAGCCGGTATTTGTCGCAATGATCAAGATGTGAATGAAGATCACTAATAATTGTCATTGTTGATTCAGGCACTTCATACCTACACGTCGCTGACTAGATGAATAGGTAATACGGCTAAAACTATACAACAGAAAACACTTTGTTTATGTCACAAAGTAGCAAACAAGCATACCTACAGTTTACTTTGATGTTAATAATACTGTAGTGGCCTATATATATGTTGCCACTCCTGAGGCCTAACGTATTATGCCTCTGTGCTCGAAATTATGGGGTCCTACATAACTACCTGAAAGGAACACGATAGTTTTTTTTTATGTAATGGAAGAAGCAAACAAGCATGCAGTTCACATTGATGTTAAGTGATGACTGCAGCCTATAGACACCCACAAAAAGACCAAGGTCAAAATGCAGATGCGTTACCACTCCTGAGTCCTAAGGTGTTATACTCTGTGCCGGAAATTACGGAACCGTACATTACCACCTGACTGGAACACGATAGTGCTGAACGCTACCATTTAGCGGTAAGTAGATTAGGTACTGCGGTTCCGCGAGCTCCGTCTTCTCTACAACCAGTATTAGTACAAATACTTTTACATATTTAGCTATTTTTGTAATGTTATATTAAATAAGCTCTTATGTTTTTAGGATGACTAGAGTTTTATTATTTTAGACGTTTTTAGGGTTCCGTAGTAAACAAGGAACCCTTATATTTCCGCCATGTTCGTCTGTCTGTCTGTCTGTCTGTCTATCTGTCTGTCCGTCCGCGGATTAGCGCAAAAACTATTGCTACTAGAGACTTGAAATTTGGCACAAGTATACACCTCAATTTCGCCGACAAAGTGTTAGAATTAAAACATGAAAGTGTGACCACGGGGAATGCAATATTCCCCGTGATACCACTGGTGTAACCAACGGTGTGACCACGGGGAACGCACCTTCAACACAACCAACAGGCTGCATTTTGGTACCATTTCAACATAAATTGGGATATAAATTCTGTTTTTTTAGTTATTTGAACCCTAAAAGATGCAGTAATATGTCTATGGAACTTTAACTTCTATAAAAACTGCAGTAAGTAGGTCATTGAATGAGCTCATAAATGGGTAGGTTAGGTAGTTAATAATAATATTGTTACTTCTTGCAATTTTACACTTAAATTTGTCTAACGTAGTTATTTACGCAGATATAAACTTAAACAAATTTTAAATCAATAGATTAGTAAATACACTTTTTGAGATAATTGATTTAGGTATCGTCAATTCAAAAATACAAGCGTAACAGAATCGCATTTTCAAATATATGAAAATGTAGAGTCATGCTCTACATTTGACATTTATCTACAAAAGTTAACGTGAAAATCTCGAAATCTACTAAATTTCCTTATTGTTTCATCATCACTTCAGTCAAAAGACGTCCACTACACACACACCAAGGTCTCCCCAAAGATTGCCACAACAAACGGTCCTGGGCCACCCTCACGGGTGGCCCAGGACGTTCGACAGTTCGGCAATTCCGTATGTCATCACTGGCAACACGCCAGTGTCAAAGACCTCCCCTTCTTCAGGCACTACGGTAAATTGGACGAGAAGATAAATATGTCGTAGCTTGCCAATGGTTTAAATAAACTATTTAATGGACAGTACACTTCCATCAGGCATAATTGTCTCAATATTATTTAACAAAAGTTTAAGCCATAAAAATATAAAAATAAATCTTACCTGATCTATTGGCTCCGATATGTGAATCACGATGCATGTCCTCACAAAGTCAACACGAGCATCTCCAGCCAAGTGTTGGACGTACTCCACTCCATACCACATACCCATCACCCTATCCACCCAAATACCAGTCTGAGGAGACCTGTTCACGCAATAATCTCTTATATTCCGCATAAAAGGCATCTCGTAAGAACTGTATCCCTGCGAACCATATCCCTGGGAACCGTATCCCTGTGACCCGTATCCCTGTGACCCGTATCCCTGGGAACCGTACCCCTGCGAACCATACACTTCACCATACCGGGGTGTCGTATAACCCGGCTGATAATAGGCATTATTCGTTAGTAAGGGATTGTAAGTATTAGATCTACTAGTAGAATAACCAGAATTATAATTGGGATACCTAGTAGCCTCGGGAAAAGTGGCTATATCACCGCCGCCGCCGTAGGTGTTCTTGTATGGATATTGGTTGTACAAATTTGAAATAGTACTGTAAGTGGAGTAGCTTGGGTATGGAGTACTCTCACCATAACGCTGATAGCTCGCGCACTCGATGGTATATATTATGTGAAAGATAACACCTATTAGTATCATTTCGTAGTTTTCGAAATATTTTCGGTGCGTGTCGTGTGATAGTTGGATCGTAGTCAATAATATGCGACTGCCGAGGCTACTATGAGAGTGGGATGTAAACTAATTAAGCCTAATTGTCATCAACGACTTCCCCACCGAAAGTTCAATAAGTAACAATTTGCTAAAACTGCACGTCTTAAACATTTGGATAACATAAAAATACGTTTTTAGGAGTTAATTGCAGTAGCATCTTTGTTTATTTATCACATTCGATAAAATATTATTATAGCCTGTCAGCTCAGGAGAAAAATATGACAATTGATTTTCTATTGTTATGCGGACAAGAACTACGGATTTATATTATTAATACCTAATACTTATGTGAATTGAACAAGTACATACAATCAATGTAATTTTAAAAATTCTCGTATCATAGGGCTTGTAACAATACTCCGAAACTTATTTTAAGAATAAGAAAAAAAAAATGGTGTGGGCCACCCTTACATAATCTATATCTATATACTTATAATAAAACTGTAGTAGTGTGAATTCTGTACATTAAAAATATTTCTTAAAAAATACCAGGGGATGTTACTAAATCAATACCGAACACAAATATGTGATTACAGAAATTTTTGTCTGTCTGCCTGTCTGTTTGTTCAAGCATCACACAAAATCTACCGGTCCGATTACGATGAAACTTAATAAAATTATACTTTAACCTTTGGCGCACAACACTGGGTACTTTATTTTCCCGGAAAAATGTCTGTTTGTCTGTGTGTTTGTGCACGCTAATTTCAGAAATGGCTTATCCGATTTGCAGTTTCACTAATATAATGTGGTAAGTTTTACTAAACATTTAGTGTTTGTTTCGTGTCAATCGGTTCAGAAATATAAAAGTTATGACAATTTAGAGAATCATATCGAATATTTTTAATTATTCTGTATCTATCTTCTATCTTTTAGGGGGTTTCGTACCTAAAAGGTATCTCATAATAGTGATAGCTGGAAAGCTAACATTTTCACAAATTATATATTTCTGTTACCGCTATAAAGACAAAATTAATTACTAAAAATAAAAAAATGAAAGTATTAACGGGTTCAAGGGGGCATACAGTAAACGTTTTTTTTTTTTCGTATATTTTTTACTCGATATTAATAGCGGTAGCAAGTAGCCGCTTAACATTTTCACAGAATTTTTAGGTCTTATGTTGTAAATTTATAACCTTCCAACAAACGTAATTTTTGTAGGAACCCATCTTGCACGAGTTCGACTCGCACTTGGTCGGTTTTTTCTCTGTTAGTAACGTTAAGCATACCGCAAAGCAGCGTCCCGGCATAAAACAATCGCCGCTATGATCACCATTCAGCATGCCAAGCGTGGCAATTATGGCATATTCTTTCCTTATTACGCACAACACTTTAAGGGGCATCTTCAGGAAAGGCTTTGTCCAGCGGAGAGGGATGGACGTCTTTCGGATGTAATAATGATGATGGTGATGGTGGTAGTGGTGTAGGTGAGATTAACCCGACGCTCAGCGTCCCGACGGCCAGCGTACCGACGGCCAGCGTCCCGACGGCCAGCGTCCCGACGGCCAGCGTCCCGACGGCCAGCGTCCCGACGGCCAGCGTCCCGACGGCCAGCGTCCCGACGGCCAGCGTCCCGACGGCCAGCGTCCCGACGGCCAGCGTCTCGACGGCCAGCGTCCCGACGGCCAGCGTCCCGACGCCCAGCGTCCCGATGCCCAGCGTCCCGACGCATAGCTTCCCGACGCCCAGCGTCCCGACGTCAAGCGTTTCGACGTCAAGCGTTTCGACGCCCAAAGTCCCGACGCTCAGCGTCCCGACGCACAGCGTCCCGACGCACATCGTCCCGACGCCCAGCATCCCGACGCCCAGCGTCCCAACGCACAGCGTCCCGACGCCCAGCGTCCCGACGCCCAGCGTCCCGACGCACAGCGTCCCGACGCCCAGCGTCCCGACGCCCAGCGTCCCGACGCACAGCGTCCCGACGTCGAGCGTCCCGACGCCCAGCGTCCCGACGCCCAGCGTCCCGACGCCCAGCGTCCCGACGCATAGCTTCCCGACGCCCAGCGTCCCGACGTCAAGCGTTTCGACGTCAAGCGTTTCGACGCCCAATGTCCCGACGCTCAGCGTCCCGACGCTCAGCGTCCCGACGCCCAGCGTCCCGACGCACAGCGTCCCAACGTCGAGCGTCCCGACGCCCAGCGTCCCGACGTCCAGCGTCCCGACGCCCAGCGTCCCGAAGTCGAGCGTCCCGACTTCGAGCGTCCCGACGGCCAGCGTCCCGACGCCCAGGGTCCCGACGCCCAGCGTCCCGACGCCCAGGATCCCGACACCCAGCGTCCCGACGCAGAGCGTTTTGACGCCCAGCGTCCCGACGTTCAGCGTCCCGACGACCAAGTACAGCGAGTATCCGCTAGATTGCTTATAATTTGACAAATATTTGATGAGCTCCGATTTGCCAAGGTCATTCAGGCTACTTAACCCCTTAATGGAAAAAAAGGATTCAAGCGTTTAAAAAAAAAAAAAGGTTTGACAAATCGGGCAGGACTTCGGTAGCTCAGTTGGAAGAGCGGTTGGACTAGATTCCCAGTGGCCGCGAGTTCGAGTCTCACCTGAAGTCACGCACTCTGCCTACCCCGTAAAATACTCGGCGTACTTATATACAGTGTTACGTACGTACCACTTGTATACTTATATATAGTGGTTCTTACATAAATCGCATGTTGTATAAAGTAATTTTAGAGGGTCGCAGCAATGATAAAATTGTTAAGTTATTACACTTTGCGTGTGAAACTTTCTTGATTATGCGGGCTCCTAAAGAAAGTATTGAACTCCTTAATTATTATGAGTTAGAAGCACGTAACGCAATATCGAGAGAATGTTCTTTTTTACCGCTTAAAAATGTAGAAATAAATAGGGGTAACTTAATATTTACCCATATGAGATGTTGAAACTTCTGCCTAGATTAGTCAGGTGCCAGAATCTCCATAGCCCATCCATTTAGTCCCCCTAGTTTAGTCACATAGCCCAAAGTGAATTTTAATAACAATAACCTATGTGATGCGGAGCCTGTCTATGCCTGTATTAACTAATGAGGAAGATAGGATTAGGGTGGTTCCGCCGAATGTAACCCATTACAATTTTTTACTTGTGGTAGAGCTCCATCGAAGGAGCTCGCGGGCGTAAGCACCACCGCATTACCTAATATACTTGCCGCTAAATGGTAGTGTTCAGCACTATCGTGATCCGGTCAGGTGGTAATGTACGGCCCCGTAATTTCCGGCACAGAGGCATAACACCTTAGGCCTCAGGAGTGGTAACGCATCTGCATTTTGACCTTTGTCTTTTTGTGGGTGTTTCTAGGCTGCAGTCTTAACATCAATGTGAACTGCATGCTTGTTGCCATTTCCATTACAAAACAAAAATTAAAAAATAAATAAATTTTAATCGAAAGGGCCTCTACGTGTTGAATCTATGTAAGATCCATGTTTTCCAAGACAGCATGCTTGTTTGCCACCTTCATCTCATAAAACAACGCATAGATTCTTAATTATGAAATAAACTGGATCTGGTTAGCCGCACCGCAGTCGCCGTCACTCCACAGATTTCTGTCATCCAGTTTGAAGCCAAAAAGACAACCATCCTGGTACAGACTCTCCGATCTGACGGCTCGGTTGCTCCAGTAACTTGAAAAGATCGCTTGATCCCTAGGATCAGTTGAGACTTCGATTACCGCAACGAGACAAAATAAATATCTGTATGGCATAACCTAAAGATATTTACCTATTACGAGTCCGAGTGTTTGTCTGTATGTAACATCATCAACAAAGTGTGGAGTTATGAGTATTAACTTCATTTTATTATTTATATTATTCATTTGTTAAAATCCGTAATAAGTTATAATTTTAAGAATTATTGAATTACTCATAATACCTGAACGAAGTCAATTGGGATAATTCAACAAATTATACCATTTAACTCATACTGACACACTATGATCTTTTCCAGGGGAACTTTTGACCTCGTGTCCTGTCTCTCGGAGGTCCAAGCATGTCAGAGGGCACTGGTCCACACATCCTCACAAACAATGCTATTAAGTCTACAAACCACCAACTAATTTACATGTACAATGATCCTAAATTGAATTAGGAACCACTTCTTAGGTACCTACTTTGTCTGTTAAACCCAGTGTGATATTAGTGTTTTCGTGTCCTAAATAAGCTCATTTCTATTTATTTTGTTCAAGAGGTAAATACAGAATGTAAAAAAGTGCATACAGGAATATATCTGAAATTGGATGGACATCAAATTGATTGGATTGCATAATTAAAGGAATTTCGGTACCAACTATAAACATCAACAACTTTGCATTAATAAAATGTTTGTTACCTATTTTATTTATTTATATTACTTTCCCTAATGACCAAGCATAAGTTAATGAATAAATAAAGTTTAAATATACCTAACTAACTTTATGAATCTGAAGAGATTTTTCGTGACCAGCACTTACCTAATTTGCATTCAAATCAACAAAAAGTCTAGTCAGATTTGATCTAAGCGTTGTTTAATAAGGTGAGTACTAAATAATATTATACCTATTATTCAATCCATTAAGTGTAATATAATATCCAAATTTATCTCTCTTGTAAATTCCATCCATATAAATTGTGTGGAAGACCTGTTTTGCTAAATAAATTCTGCACTGATTTATTGAATCACTCAGAGCGGGGCGTTTTTTTACAACTTGACTTAGTTACGAAAGGATACAAAAAAAGTTACCTACCCGATAAAACAGCTTTGAAATAGTATCCAGTGAATGTAAACAACATATCCTGGATTTTTTTTTTTTTTATTCTACGCAACTCAAAGTCTATAACTGAAGTTTAGTATGGAGTGTTTCTACTGTTGTTACGAAAAACCAAAATTACATTCCGGTCTGTTCTGTTTTAAAATAGTTCCTTAATAGATAATATTTCTAAGCTGTCAACTTCAACTTTTCCCTCTCTTCCACATAAATATTTTGTTTTATTGTAAAAGTCTCATAAACCACATAATATCAGTGATCGGTGAATTCATGGGCTAAAATCACGTGTGATAAATAGTATTTTTCTTCATTACAAACTTTATTTAACGAAAGATGAATATAGCAAAATCAGATGACAGTGAAAAATTATGACAATGAAGTGACAACCAAAAATCCCATAATATTTTACAAGTTTCACCAAATGAATACTACAAAATATAGAAAATAGACATGTTTATGAAAAGTAGAATATAATGATGTTTACAAGGGCGACGGCCAAAGATACAGCCCTCCTAGCAACCAGACGTTCTCCGATTTCGTATGTATGTACCTATGTATCTTCACGCCAAGTCCCTTACGGGGTGGGCGGACAGTGTGAACCACCAGATATCCCGGTATCGATTTCGTGTTTACCAATTTCGTGTACTTTTGTGTAATACCATTGTGACCATTGTGACAGCCTTTTCTATAGTGTGTTTATTCTTTTAATCTTTCGTTTTTAGAGTGTACATATTGTGTAAGTTATTTTAGTTCATATTTTTCTAGTTTAGTTTTATGCCGGGTGGCGGTGGGGCGGTCGCGGGTGGTTCATCCGTACTTGTACCTAATCGAGTGACTTGCTCTCTCTGTTCTCAGACGTATTGTTTTCAAAATGAACGTGGCTTGAAAATTCATTATGGCAGGGTGCACAAGGGCCATATTATAAATGAATTATCACATGACAGAAACGGCGCTAACCTTCCTGACCCCAATAATACCAAAAGAGACATTGTCTCATTAAAAAAAAACAGTCTCAGTACTGAAAAGGGTACCTCGCGGTGCTAAGACAACCGCAGCACAGGCCTTATCCAAGTGTCTACATGCAGTAAGCACACAAAATTCTTTTAGCGCCTGGGAACAGCTGCTCACTTTCCCTTACAGAGTTTTACATTTCGATAAAATTTTAGCTGCCAAAAAATCTATAACATCTCTAATAAAACAAAATTGTACGTCCTTGATTACCATTCCTGACTAAAAATTATTTTTTAAGAAAAGAGACATGTTACTTACCTAGAATCAAAATTAAGGGACGGTGACATTAAAGGAGCGGCACGAGTGCTTTTTAGTACCGATACAATCGCTCCCGAATCTCCAAGCACCCTTGCTGCTCTAGAGAGCAAGCACCCAAGCCCTGCGGAGGGCCTTATTTTCCCTGAACCTCCTGAACCCAGTGAATCATTATCTGTGACTGCCAACCAGGAGGCCACGGCGGTGAGCTCTTTTCGCAGCGGTTCTGCCGGTGGCCTCGACGCCTTGACGCCACAACACCTGAAAGACCTGCCGCCGGGGTGGCTGGTGAGTCGCTACTGAGAGAGCTCACGGCTGTGGTCAATTTGATGCTGGGCGGCGGTGTAAATGATGCTGTCATCGCAGCTTTATACGGTGCCAATCTTTGTGCTCTGATTAAGCGCGATGGCGGCATCCGTCCCATTGCCGTTGGCACCACATACAGACGTACGGCAGCCAAAATTTGTTGCCAATTCTACACGGACACCTTGTCAAAAAAATTTCAACCCTACTAATTGGGCTTCGACTCAAAAGGAGGCTGTGAGGCTGCCGTACATGCTCTCTCTAGTTACCTTGACAGTGGGGAAGGTGAGGTCATCCTGAAGGTGGATCTGAAAAATGCATTCAACTCCGTAAACAGAGATGTCCTGCTGGCGGAGGCTAAGAAAGAAACCCCCAAAATTGTTAGTTTTCTTTGGCAGTGTTATAGACACCATTCTAAATTAATGTATAAGGACCGTGGTTTATTTTCAGCTGTCGGGTGCCAGCAGGGTGATCCTCTTGGGCCAGTCATTTTCAGCCTAGCCATTCACCCCATCATTCGACAGTTAAATTCCAAATTTAACGTTTGGTACCTAAGTACCAAGATGACGGGACCCTAGGAGGCAGCGTAGATTCAGTCCTGGCAGACTTCACTTTCTTGAAGGAAAAATTCAGCTCAATAGGCCTAGAATTAAATACAGGAAAATGTGAAATATATTTCCCAGAACGGACGGACGGACTCACATCTCTCTCAAAATTTTCCGAAATTGCCCCTGATATTAAAGTTATGGAAAAAAACTCCCTGCGCCTCCTAGGCTCCCCAATTTTTGATGATTCTTTTCATTCCTTCATAGAAGAAAGACGACCGCGCGTGGGATCAGGCCACTCTTCCCGTTCGACTGGGTGGCCTAGGCGTCCGCAAAATTTCAAGTATAAGTCTACCGGCGTTCTTGTCTTCGGTCCACGGCACTAATAATTTAACTAGGAAAATTTTATCAACTACACTGGTGAATTTTGAGGTGCCGTGCTTGACCGACGCCTTGAGCGCCTGGAAAACGACTTGCCCAAATCTGGACCTACCGGGTGACCTCTCTTCACAGCGACAGTGGGACGCACCGCTCTGCAGCTTGGTACGGAAAAATCTTATAGAAACGTCAACCAACGCTGCGGAGCGAGCCCGTCTTCTGGCGCTTGGAGAGTGGGAATCCGGTCTCCGGTTACAGGCTTTGCCATCACCTAGCATCGGGACAATGATGGATGATATCACTTTCCGGCTTGCTACTTGCCTCCGCCTAGGCACATCGTGCTGCGCTCCGCATCGCTGCCCCTGTGGTGAAGCCGTCGACCGCCTGGGGCACCATGGTCTCTCCTGCAGTAGAAGTGCCGGCAGATTCACCAGGCACGCCCAATTAAATGACATTCTGCGCCGAGCCCTTTCCACCGCCGGCGTGCCAGCCATATTAGAACCCAACGGCTTGGCACGTGACGATGGAAGGAGACCGGACGGTATGTCATTGATGCCCTGGAAGATGGGTAGGCCTTTGGTGTGGGACGCAACTTGCGTTGACACCTTAGCGCCATCCCATCTTCCAAGCACGGCGTGCTCCGCTGGCACTGCTGCTGCAACTGCGGAGACCCTGAAACAGCGCAAATATAGTACCCTTCCAGGGGACTATATATTTGTGCTTTTCGGGGTCGAAACCTTTGGTCCATGGGGCCCCAGTGCTCGGCTCTTATTCAAAGAAATCGCGAAACGCCAATTTTTAGGTCAAAGAATCAGCATTGCCATCCAACGAGGCAATGCTGCCAGCCTTCTGGGTACCATAACACAGGAAGGCAGTGATGCAGAATTTTTAGACGCATGTTGTTTTTAGTTTAGGCATAACTTTATTTTATCTAAGCTGTTATATTTTTTTTTACTATTTTCCTGTACAAATCAATGTATGGAACATGCCATGATTATTTTTAACATTCTCATTTTTTTACTCGTTTATATTTTATTGCGTGTGAATAAAGCACTTCTAAATTTCATATTATACTTGTGTATGTAAGTAGTAAGTACCTACCTACTTAGTTTGAATCACGTGATTTTATGAAAGTAGACCAGGTATTGTAGGTTTGCGTGGACCTCAAAATAGTTTGAACTGTCTAGATATTTATCTAAACAAATAAATTATCGGCGTGGCTTATGGACAATTTTCGGCAGCTACTGCTAATTTAAATTAGCAGTAGGTGCCGAAAATTGTAACCTTTCATTTACAATATAGATCTGAAAATAAAATACGAAAAACACTCCTGTTATTTGTTTTACAATAATTTAACCTTCTTATTAATAAGAAGGGTTTTTTCTCAAATATTTATTCAATATATTGTTACAAACCGTAGCTTAATTTCACAATTATTTACAAATTTAAATTATATTTTTATTAAGCATGACATTATTTACAAATACGTAGATATATTACACAATTTGTACAATTAAGTATAAGAATAAATTTTCATTTACGTATATATTCACTTGTTATGTACTAACTTAAATAATTTGTTCTTACTGAATAATAAATAATTTATTTTATTGCTACAAAGTAGATACATAAATATAAGAGAAGATGTTGTACTAGGTAACTGAAACAAACAATAATCTTCTAACGCTAACTACCAAACAGAAATATAAGAAAACAAATTAAAGTACACACGAAAGAGCTCATTGTTACACAACCAGCGCATACAGGTATTAATCGATGTACGTACGGTAACTCAAATTTGTAAAACTGTTGTTTAAATTTGTACCACTCCCATCTCTCAACTCGCGAGAGAGATCTTCTAAGGATAAGAGAGAAGATTCCACCGTCTCCAATATCTGAGCAGTGGTTGAGTACGAGGGTAGTCTGGGTTGCTTGGATTATTCGTATGACGTCAGGATGTCGCGGTGGATCATCTGGATACCAAATATCTGAAATAGATAGAACGGTTTCTATGTAAGTAGGAAACAACTATGCAGTCTACATTGATGGTTAGTTGACTGCAGCAATAAGATATATAATATTATGTAAAAAAAAAAACAAAACCTCTCAAAAAATTGTAATATTTTATTTTGGCAGGCACACATGCAAGTGAATTTAAAAATTAAATAAAAAAATGGAAAGAAAAATGTAGATAAAATTACTTCATAATAGGTACCAGGACAGACTAAACTGATAGAGTTTTAAATAATCGATACTAACCAGGAAGCGATGATCGCTTCTACAACTCTACATGCTACAATCAGTAACATTGTTTGTAATTAACTTATATTACACTTACAAATAATCGTGAGACCTACCGAAATATTCTAGGTTTAAATGTTCATTCATAACTGTACATCAGACAATAAACAGATAAGTGTGCATTTTGTCCATTGTTTGAACATTTGAGTAAAATTGAAAACAAAAGAGTGATTTAACTACTCCTCAGCGGTTATACGGTTTGGTAATGGATTAAAATAATAAACACTCCAATAACATTATCAATATTTCTCGAAACTAATGAAAATAACTTACCTATTCCTCTTGAAATCATTTCCTTTTCTCCGGGTCGTGTTTTTTCGGCCGTCCAAAGTCCAGGCGCGTCTGTCGAATACAAATAAATCTGCTCCATAGTTTGCCCATCTTCATCCCACATGACTCGAACACGTTTTTCCACTGCATTCCTCTTTTTCCTATTCAGCGGTATATCCAACCAAGATCCCGCCATGGAATTGCTTGACCACGGATTACTATTCTGCGAACGCCAGCTCTGATCCGAGTAATTCTTCCGAATTATCTGCAAGCGAATAGGATATAAGAATATAATATATACCAAAGTAAAACAGCTATGCCTACATTATATTTCACACTAGCGACCCGCCCCAGCTTGGCACGTGTGTACAGTGCTTTATTATACTGTAAGGACACGCCCGACGTTTTTGACAAAAACCGTGATATCCCGGTAAATATAAGTACTATATTGATTAATTATAGATATAAATCTTCCTAAGAAAAACTTTTTTCCAACATTTTAACAGGAATTAAATCCGTTTACAACTTGCCGATATAAGCACATACATACAGACAGATAAAATAAGGGGTAATAATAATACTTTACGAGTACTTTACAATATGTAGTGATAGTGAAGGTCATACTTACAGACCAATCGAGCCAGTTATCGCGATATTCGTTGGAAGCGTCAGTGATATATAATGATACACAACCAACTTCATTAGGCTTATTCGTCATATCAGGGGTATGTTGAGCGTAGCCTACACCGTACCACACCCCATACACGTTGTCCATGTTGAAACTATGCGACCAACGAATACTGTCTCCACAGAGTCCTTGAACTAAGGTACTAAAAATTGGCAGAAGTAATACGGTTAGCAGAGTAAACATGGTGACACTTTGAGAAGCGCACATAATATGGGACAAGGCGTCTGTCGCGGTCGCAACGTTTTAATTAGCAAATTGGTTCAGGTAGGTCCAATGGCGCAACTGCAGTATGATTCAGTGCGATAAGTATGCTTAAATGCGTTTGCAAGATCGAATCTAATGAGGAAGATCAACATTTATTAAAGAAGGTGTACCTATAGAAGCCTGTCACTCACTGTTCACCCATCAACTAAATATCTTTGGATTTAGCTTTTTGATTGATTCTTTGATTTAGATTTTTTTTTAAATTAATGGAAGTGGTAAACAGGCTTGCAATTCACATTGTTGTTAAGTGATGACTGCAGCCTATAGACACATACACAAAGACCAAGGTCAAAATGCAGACGCGTTGGTAACGCGTCCTCCTGAGGCCTAAGGTGTTATTCCTCTGTGCCGGAAATTACAGGTCCGTACATTACCACCTGCCCGGAACACGATAGTGCTGAACACTACCATTAAGCGGCAAGTATATTGGGTAATGCAGTGGTGCCTACGCCCGCGAGCTCCGTCACTAGAGCTCTACCAGTAGTATCAGTAGAATGTTTTGTTGTAAGTATTACTTTTATACTGTGTTTGAAAGGAATAGCGTTTAAAGGTAAATTGGGAAGTGGACGTGCATAATGCATGCTTATGAGATCTTTTTAGCAATAATGGAACTTGAGGACATGATTACCAAAGCCTTACCTGATTATAAAATGTACTACCATTATAGGGCCAAAGTTATTAAGGTAACATGGTATCTGGTACTGGTGGTAGAGCTCCAGTGACGGAGTTCGCAAGCGTAGGCACCACCGCATTACTTAATCTACATACCGCTAATTGATAGTGTACAGCGCTATCATGTTTCGGTCAGGTAGTAATGTTTGGCCCTGTAATTTCCAGCACAGAGTCATAACACCTTAAGCTTCAGGAATGGCAACGTATCTACATTTAAATCTTTGGTTTTGTGTAATTGTTGACAGGCTACAGTATTCCTTACCATCAATGTAAACTATATGCTTGTTTGCCACTTCATTAAATTCAAACAAATCGTGTTAAGAGCGTTATTTCCGACACAGAGGAAAAACAGATTAGGCCTTATGACAGACACATCAATATTGAAATCATTTGTTTGATTTTGATGTCTATAGACATAGGCAAGGCATACCACTATAGCTATCACTTACTATAAATGAGAACTGAATACCTCTTCGCTGCTTTCATAATTCATGTAAGGCTATTTGTGCCGAGACAATTTTATTCAGATGTACAGAATGGACGATAAATTGGCAATTTGGCACATAAAATATGCTCGCGTTTGAGAAATCGAATCTAATGAGAATGATCTTCATTGAAATATGGATTATCTAAACTAGAATAATACAGTAAAAATCGAGTGTTTGTACATTAAATATCTTTCCAAAAACGGATAGGGGGTTTACATAGGCGTTGGTGGCATTGCTGGTGGTGGTGATGGCGTTGCTGGTGTTGGTGGCGTTGATGGCGTTTGTGGCGTTAGTGGTATTGGTGGCGTTGGTGGCGATGGTGACATTGGTGGCGTTGCTGGCGTTGGTGATGGTGGCATTGGTGTCGTTAGTAGCGTTGATAGCGTTTGTGGCGTTGATGGCATTGGTGGCATTGCTGGCGTTGCTGGCGTCGGTGGCGGTGGTGGTGGTAGTGGTGGTGGTGGTGGTAGTGGCGTTAGTGGCGTTAGTGGCATTGGATGCGTTGGTGTCATTGGTGGTAGTGTTGGTGGGGTTGGTAGCGTTAGTGGCGTTGGTGGCATTGGTGGTTTTGGTGGCGTAAGTTTAATATCGTGTACAGAGAAGTAATTAATGTAAACTAGATTTTTTAAGCTATCCATAAGTGTTTTCGTATGATCTAAATTGACCTAAAAATATATCCAAAAAATGCTGCCCCAAAGCACGATTCCGCGCGAACGAAGTCGCGGGCACAGCTAGTTTATGCTATAACAAGCTCACTCAGCTTGTTATAACATAAACTAGCTGTAAAGCGGCTAATTATCCAGAGGCCGCAGGTTCGATCCCCGTCCGAGTGCCCGGTATTTGATTCCCGGACCCACTATGTAGTCTAAGGCCCCGGGCGGGTAAGGAGCCATCGAGCCCCCCGGGCCCTTCCTGCCCAGTCCGACCCTGAAGAGTGGCCTTCTAATCTTGGCTAGTAGAAAATGTTCCTGCGATAAAATTAATAAGTGAATCATTAAAAACCGTTGAACAGAAATAATAACATTACAGATGGTACTGTATAATGTCAAGCAACATAAGCTTAATCTTCCGTTTCTAAATGTGGACATCCTTATACGTACGTTTTATACTTTTGTTGGGGCTTCGGTAGTTTGGTCAAGCGGCTGGACTGGTTATCCTGAGGTCAAAACCCATTGACAATAATTTACATTGGAAATTGGAAATATCTGGTAGAGATAAAGGTACTTAATATTGTGATGATTTTCAAGAGCTCTGTCATAAAATATATCCCAAATATCCTATGTTCAGTTGCAATGAGATACGTTTCACACCAAAACAATCGTATAAAAATCAGCCAAATGTAGCGGCAGCCGAAAAGAAAGATACTTCCGTTAAAACGTTATATTATTAGGTTGGGGAAAAAGTTTCTTCGCATTTTTTAAGATAATTCAAAACATTTTTTAATATAGTTTATTTAAATTTAACTAAAGTATGTATGTACCATTTTGTTCGATAACCTTTTGCCATCTTGTAGGTAGGGACACGATCCCATTGCTATAAAAATTTTGGGACTTCTCATCAAAATACCGCGACAAGTGGATTTGGCAGTCCTCTCGTGATGTTAACCTAACATTGCATAAAGAATTCTGAAGAGACCGAAACAGGTGAAAATCTGAAGGTGCAAGGTCAGGACTATACGGCGGATGCATTAACACCTCCCAGCCAAACTCTCTTAATTTATGCTGAGTGGCTATAGATGTGTGAGGTCTAGCGTTATCATGATGAAACACCACACCCCTACTGTTGATCAATTCCGGCCGCTTTCTCTCAACTTCTTGCTTTAATCTCATCAGTTGTTCGCAGTTGAGTTCAGGATCAACAGTCCTGGCTGGTGGTAATAGCTCAAAATTAATAATGCCCTTCCAATCCCACCACACACACACACAACATCACCTTATTGCGAGTTAACCCGGGTTTCGCCACAGTCTGTGAAGCCTGACCGGCCTTTGACCACGACCTTTTTCGCACGTTCTTGTCGTACGTGATCCACTTTTCATCACCAGTTATCAGCTTCTTCAAAAATGATTCGGTTTCATTACGTCGTAATAAAGAATCACAAATGAGTACACGGTTCATTAGGTTTCTTTCAGTGAGCTCGTGAGGTACCCAAATATCGAGCTTTTTTTGTACCTAGCTTTTTTCAAATGCGCCAAAACTGTTTTGTGATCAATTGTCAGTTCTTCAGCTACGTCGTAACTACTGATATGTCGATCTTGCTCCACTTTTTCAAAAATGGCATCCATTGTATCCGTGATAGGGCGGACCAGAGCGAGGTGCATCTTTGACATCAAAATTTCCGGATTGAAAACGCTTAAACCAAATTTGTGCTACTCTCACAGACACTGCACTAGGTCCATAAACATCGCAAATTTTTTTCGCGGCTTGCGTTGCATTTTTACCTTTTTTGTAGTAAAATTTTAAAATGTATCGAATTTCTTTATTAGATTTTCATTTGTTTTTTGTACTGTCAAGATGAGTGATCTGGACAGTACGAAAAACTAATGAAAATCACACATTTGCCTAATTTGAATTTGGAATTATGTTCTTTAAAATTTTAACTTTCAATGATACCAAAACCAGCCAGATACAAATACTACAGCCAAAGAGATTTTATTACAAGTTCATACATACTATAATGCGAAAAGACTTTTTCCCCAACCTATTATATTAGTATGGTAATACATGTTCGTTTTCTTTAGACTATGGTAATACTACGGCCTGACAAATACCTAAGCCTTAGTACAGTTGTCCCGGCAATTATAAGCTAACTAGCAACCCTGGTAACTGATAACTCCCCTGATGTAGCAAGAAAATGTTCACAAACAGTAGTGACCACTCTACGTATGATTACAGGTGATCAGCCTACAGGTAAGATTTACAATCTGCACTACGACTTAGTTTGACTCGGACTCAAAGTTTCAAAGCTTATTTTGTTTACAGGCGTGTCAGAATTCTTATTTTACTTTGGGAAGGACATCATAACTTAGTAAAAAATAAATAGAGTAAAGTAAATTAAGAGTTTAAAAGGTCTGCGAAACAAAATAAACGTTAAGAATTCAATTCTGAGTCAAATTAATCATGTACCTCTACATTGACATAAAAAAGCGTTTATCAAAATCATGATATAAGCACACTTATAATACCATACTTTTGAAGTAATATCGTAAATAAACACAGGATCTTTAAATATGAAACTTTCATGCCACGAACTGTATTAACGTAGTAGTACCGCACGATGCGCGACTAGGGAAACAAGAGGGATTGATAATATATATATGTTACCGGCCAAACCCGATTTTAGCCAAACTAGTTTTGCGTAGGTTACACTAGGTAGTTCATCCTATATGCAATCAGATAAAACGGTACAGACCCAATTTCTCGTGTTGTTTGGGCGAGACGGGGGCCGTAGTATAGCCTAGGCAAAATTAGTTTCGCCTAAAATCCGGTTTGGCCATAATATACATAATGAAAGACAATAAATGTACGTCTATTCGTGGTATAAAATTATGTATTAAAAATGCAGCATGACCTAAAAATACAAGTCTATTCATATAAAACATTTGAAACATAAAACATTTAGAACTATTGATATGTTATTGAGATCTAAAGAACAATAGACAACTAAATAGGAAAATAAAACTTGGTATGCTTAGAGAAGTCGCAGCGTTCTCGCAAACTCTCTTTAATGACGATGTTGATAGATTCTTTATTGAAAAAACATTATGGATGCTGGCAAGGTCCTCTGGAGTCAACTGGTTCTCATTCCTAGAGAGAACTACGCTGAACAGTTGTGAATGTGGTAGACGCATACAGAAGTTCAGTACTAAATGGTTGTTTGCCACTTTCAACACTTGTATCACCCCGCCGAAGAATCGATACATTTTGTCGACAGCTGAAAACATAAAATATAATAATTATGTACTTATTATTTTCTTTAATTAGCTAATTCAATTGTGTGTGGTATTGCGAAAAATAAAAATATGATAATTATTTATTTTGTTGTTAATGGATGACTTGCGCCGATAACAAAAAGAAATTCGACGCTTTGATTAGGGGGCGTAGGCCACCACCACATTACCTAATCTACTTTTCGCTAAATGGTGGTGTGCGCTATAGTGTTCCGGCCGGATGGTAATGTACCGCCAATGAGCTTAACATATAACATCATTGTGTACCGCCCTGTAATTTCCGGCACAGATACACAACAACTTAGCCCTAAGGAGTAGCGACGCATCTACATTGAATCTCTGGTTTTTATGTAGATGTTTGTAAGCTACAGTATTCACTTACCATCAATGTGAATTGTGTGTTTCTTTGTCACTTCATAAATTAAAAACTAGGCTCCAGTTCCTCTACAATATTTTAAAATAAAAGTCCTGTGCCGTCATTCCTTAATTAAGCTCGCCGTTAACTTAGGTAGTTAGAAAACAAATGCTTATTGTTGAATCCAGACCAAAGAGCGCGCGTGCGAATAATATCTGGTTCGTGACCAAAATACGTAACTGAGAATAAAATGTACTCCTACGCATTGTACATACAATGGTGGGTGTAATGTGTATTTAAGAAAATTTTAGGATGACGGCCTCTAATAATTTACTCAAATAAGTAAACAAAATACGCGGCTAAAATTCTAATAATATAGGCATTCTATTTTAGACACAACGGTACTAGGTTTAATTATGTAACCCTTCTTTCACACAGACTGTCGGTTTTGCGTTAACGAATTTTCCTACTACTGCAACAAAATGCTCGTGTGAAACTCATTAGCAACCGAACAAAATCCTGTATAGAACCGAAACGGCATGTGGCTGTGTGAAAACGCTATCAAGTTTAAGTACAAAGAATAATCATTACATTTGTCATGTAGGTACCCATTATATTTAAAAAAAATGCAGAGCGTGATGATCTCTCATCTTATTTATTATGCTTAGGTAGTATCATGATATAAGCTCGCTGTACAGCGCAGCGCTGACTCGCAGTAATCCATAAAGATGAGTTACTGTAGTAGAGTTCTAGTGTCGGAGCTCGAGGGCGTAGGCAGTGTAGGTACCACTGAATTACCTAACCTATCTCTCGCCAAATGTCAGTGTTCAGAATCCTGTTCCGAGTAGATATTAATTTATGGCTTCGTAATAACTATCACAGAGACAAAACAACTTAAGGGTCCTCAGGATTGGCAATGCATCTGCATTTTGATCGTCGGTCATATGCATTCAGTTACCATCAATGTGAAGTACTTGCTTGTTTGCCACGAATTACTATTCGATCGTCACCAATTCTTACGACACAAAATTAAAGCACTTACATCCATTAGGCACGTCTGTTGACCAAAAACCTTTATGCGAAGTGTTGACTTTAATGTGATAGTCATCTTGCCAGAGACCTTCGTGCCATTCCAGCACAAAGTGCCTTACACGATACTGTTCTTGTAGGCCAAAAGCTCTACTCATGTAAGGCGTGTTTGTCAAGGGCGGGTAGGGCGTAGGCGGCGTTGGCTGTAAACAACACAGGTATTTTCAATATTTTCTTAGCGATACAATCAAGTTAACGTTATCTAAAATAACATTTAGGCACATGAGTCATAATTAAGCTTAAAAAAAATACAAAAATTAATGAAATGTAATATTATGAAATATTTAAACGCCACATAATTGTTAAGAGATGACTTAATGTAAATTAATTCATTTTGAAATAAAGGCTTGTACTCAGATATATTTAATGATTAAAATATATTTAACTAAGCACAATTTTTAATGAATTGGGAATTTTGTGAAGCAGTGATTGGTTTCCTTTAAGACTTTGTATATTTATAAATAGTCGTTTACATATGCCGTGATATTATTTATTCACAAAAGATATTAAAGTGCAAACCATATTTGGTCGGTAAAACCAATCTAAACAAATAAGTAAGTAATATATATAAGATACTACGACACTAGTTACCACACTTACTAGGTTTCTATTAATTAAACCACCGTGTACATAATCCTCGAGTTTTCGCATTTGTATAATGGGACAGTACGGATTTAATTCTGTTTTAGTAATACTATCCCTGTGGAAAATATATTCACGGATATACCACATCCCTAAAATTGCTTCTTCGTCAAAATCATGCGTCGGGTGCAAATTCGGACAAAAATTCACATTGGTTGTCCACACTGTAGATAATAGTGATAGAATAACATAAACGAATCTCATTGTTTTTAATTAAATGTTAATAATTATTGACACTACAACTAAGATCTAATTGCCGCGAGACAGTTGGAAGCACTATGTCGTGTTTTTAATTAAAGGTAGGAACCTGCTTGTTAATTTAATTCATTTGACACGATTACAGGAGGAACTTTTGAACCTGCTAATTGACACCCGGGCGACCCCACATCCTGCACACATCACCGTGAAAATTGAGATCCGAGCGTAAACCAATAACACCGGGATAAATAATTTAATATATATAATAATATACCTGACGCTCTATAGTATAAACGTTACAATAAAAAAAATCTTTCTTCTTTGGAGTTCATGGGATGACGTTATGCCTGCGATGTGATTAGTTGAAATAAGAAGATTGGTTGATATGCTATGAAACTAATGAACACTTCGACTGTCTTTAATCGATGTACTACATTAAGCCTGAGTTGCACCAACATATTTGTGAAAGTTAAAGTTATTGTAACATTTCACATCCTTCTTTAACTTTAAGCTAAGTTTAAGTTCATTTACAACATTAAAATCGTTAATAACCAGTAAAAGTATAAAATATTTAAGAATCTCACGTTTTGTCGAAGAACTCAAGGTAAGAAAATAAATAACAAAGTAAAATAGTAAATAGCAAACACGAAATTATTATCCTTATCAACAATGTTTTACGAAAACTATTAAAACACGCACAAGTCATACTATTTTGTTTCTCACAAATATTGCAAATAAACTGCTTTTACAGGTAAAAAATATTTTGAAATTACTTTTAACATACCTGAATATGAAGTTCTTTAATGTCAATATAAAAACATTCTCTCGTATGTTCAATCCTATATTCGCCTTTCATATGAGGTATTTTTTCGACCCCGTACCAAACACCGGCTATTTGGTCCAAATTTATATCACCAAAATAAGGTGATAAATCATCACAATATTTATGGTTTTCGAAATAATAACTATTTTGGTTGTAACACTGAATGAAGCCTAAACTAAGTGTTATCAATAAAACATTGTAATCCATTTGGGATTAGTTAATAAAACCCGGATAAGGTCGGATAAACGTTTCGGATAAAGCGAACCGGGACTACCAGGCGACTATACTCTGCAGGAGGTGGCACACGGATTAACTCCAGGATTTAGTAGAGGCGAACTGCCTCAGACACGTGGGCGGGATTCTAAATGAAGCGCACTCACTCAATTGACAACACCACACCGTGTGGTAATTTGCTCGTTATGCAGGAATACTTCCTTCATAGACATTATCATCACTTTGGCAGACAGAAGTAGATATAATATTATACAATATCAAGAAAGATAACAAAAACTTACGATAGAAAAAAAAAGTGATGTATGTAATTTGTGAAACAGCTGAAAATAGGTGCATAATAAAAAAAAATGTCTGAAGCTGACGATCTTATGTTTTCACTTTCATTCTCAGACAACAGATTAATTATAATTTCCAATATTTTCAAGTTCCTTGTGGAATTTTTCCGAGGATGGAAATTTTCCTCGGCATACTTAGACGCTAGGGCAGCAGAAACGTTAGGATATGGGGTGAAGAAAATCAATATTATCTTCTGACGTCATCAGGCGTACATCGATTTACATGCGATAGACGCTTAACAGTTGTAGCTTTATTGATCCAAATATCCCCATGTCTGTGTGTCGTGTACGTAACACAACCTGTACAGGATTTTGATAGGGTACAACACCTATACTCTCATTCGGAATCTCATTCTTAAAACTGCTAATCAAGAAATAATTCTGATTTATCTTCGGTTAATAAGAACAATTTATCAGAAAATCTTTGTCTGATTACAATATTTTGATTCTATAAAATTTATTATAAATTATTTATTATAAAGTTTATTTTTTCAGCGGTAAGCTTTTGTGCTAAATTGTTATTATTTTTTATTTTTAATGCCTAATGCCCACTCCCTTACTTTTGATTTACATACTGCCAAATTCCACCACTAGACCCTTAGTGACTTTGGCTATTTTGTATGTAATTCTCTCTGTAATTTCCGGCACAGAGGCATAACACCTTAGGCCTCAGGAGTGGTAACGCATCTGCATTTTGACCTTGGTCTTGTGTGGGTGTCTATAGGCTGCAGTCATCACTTAACATCAATGTGAACTGCATGCTTGTTTGCCACTGCAATTACATAAAAAAAAAAACTTAGTTGAATATTGCTGCCTAGAACCGGCCGTATAACCCAAAGGATATGAACTATGTCTATCTGACACTAACCTGCATCTCATAAACGTAGACAGTAAAAATTTTCACACATGTGTTTATTTGGTGCAGCAATTAACAAAAATACAAAAAAAAAAATTCTATAAATATTTAAGGGGGGGCTCCATATAACGAACGTGATTTTTTTACTTTTACAGGTAGACGTTTGATATATTCATATAATATAATAGTAGGGTTACCATACAAACTAAAAAAAATAAAAATTAAATTCCTTATATAAAATTAATATTTAAGAGTAGAAGTAGAGATACTTTTTTTGTTGTTTTTTTATAGACAATGTCAAATGTCAATGACAATTTTTTTATAGAAATTTCGTGCGCGAGTCCGCCTCCCGGGACCCGACCAGCGCCCGACCGCCTCGAGTGGTCTGCACACTCATTACATCAACTCCGCTCTCGTATCGCCTCGACCAATCAACGAAGCCATCAACGCGCGGACCGCGAGTGGACCACTCAGTGACCACTAGCACACCGCGGACACTCCGCAAAAATTCCATACAAACGCTTAATTTGGTTTCTATCAGTGACGTGTATTTACACGCGCACCTGTGTGTGTAGCACGTACAAAATACCAACCGTCGCCCATAAGAGAGGAAGGGGTTGTGTATGTGTGCAAATCGGGAGGGAGTTGAAGTGTCCATTCTATACGTAGTATTATTACATATTCTCTGCCACTAGCTTTCCCAAGTGGACCGAGACGTCCGCGAGTGTTCCGCGAGTGTTCCGCGAGTGGTTCACAAGTAACATCGCATCGTTCACCCGTGGACCACCCGTCGATAGCGAGTGGACGCCGTAAAACGAGGCGATGCTGATCGGGTGGCTGTGGTCAGCAATGAGCCTTAATTAATAATATATTTTAGACTAAAATGACTTTTTGCTGCTTAGTATTAGATGTCTTTTTTGTCACCTAGATTAACGTCTAGGAAATGCTCTGAAATTACTTTTGTTTATACCTATTATAAAATATCCTCCTCCTTGCGTCGTATTGCCTCAATGCTGAGGGTCGTACCTCGACGAATAACTTTTTCACGAACGATATTTCGCCATGTTGTTCTGTCTTCGCCGATGTGGATGGCTTGGCAAACTGTGGTTTCCAAACTTTCCAACGTGGAATGAATCTGGTCAGACCGGCGTAATGGGCTTCTGCCTCTGGGCCTTTTCCCTTCTACGGTACCCGTCGGCAAAGTCTTTTCCAGATTATAACCTTTCTTTCTCGCAATGTGACCAAAGAACTCAAAGCTTCTTCGCAGGCATATGGTGGCAAGTCTCATTGGTACTTTGAGTTCTCCTATTAAGGATTCGGTGGTTCCTCCAACACCATATTTCGAAAGCGTGAATTCAACCACGATCATCTTTTTTCAGGGTCCAGGTCTCCGCTCCGTACAGGAAGATTGAGAAAACAAATGTGGTGACAAGATTAATTTTGTTTTTTTTTGTGATGTTCCTGGTGGTCCAGATATGACTTAGCTGAGTCATGTCGCTCTTTGCTATGCCCATACGCTTTTTTATGTCCCTCTCACATGAGCCATTATTTGATATGACGGAACCTAGGTAGACGAACTCATTTACAGCTTCCAGGTTTAAGGTGTTGGACGGAGTGGATGATTTGCCACGATCGACTATCATAAGCTTCATTTTAGCCCTGTTTATGCCCCATCTCGTTGCTAACCATCTCTTGTCTTTCAAATAATGTGGACATCTCGTCTTCGCTTGTCGCAAAAAGTGTGGTGTCATCGGCATAGCGCAGATTTGTGATATTCACCCCGCTAATCGATATTCCGCCCTCCAAGTCAGTATAAATATATCAGGCCAATTAAAATCATCACATTAATTACGAGTTAGTAGTTACGAGTTAGTGAATACTCATATTATAATAACATTCACATTATATTATGCTTTAGAATCCCGAGCACGTTCGCCCAGGTATTAAAACAGTAATTGGGTACTATGTTAACAAGCAAACTGGCTTATTTACGCTTTGAATTATTCTGTAATAAAAATTTTCGACGGACTAAAGTAACTTCAAACTATTGATTTCGAATTCGTCCATTCTGCATCTCAAGCAGTACTTGCTACATTCATTCACATCAGAACTTTAGTTACAAGGGTGAGATTCACAGACCGTACTACGACATTACTTTGCCTTGGAGTCATAATATCAGCGGTTATTTTGTTCGATAGATGTGTCAAAAGAGTTTTGTTTACGTTGAGAGGTACATACATCCACACTCAAAAAAAAATTAAAGGAAAAAAAGAAAACGTTGATAATTCGATTTCAAATCGAAGTAAAGTCGTAGTGCTGTTTGTTAGTATTGCTCTAAGTATTTTTTTTACGTCAGGAAAGTGGCAAACAAGCTTGCAGTTCTCATTGATGTTAAGTGATGACTGTACCCTATAGACATCTACACAAAAACCAGAGGTCAAAATGCAGATGCGTTGCCACCCCTGAGACCTAAGGTGCCATGTCTCTGTGATAGTTATTACGGGGCCATACATTACCATCTAACCGGAACACGATAGTGCTTTACATTACCATTTAGTATCAGATAGATGAAGTAATGCGGTGGAGCCTACGCCCTCGAGCTCCTACATTTGGAACTCTACCACCAGTAATTTTAATATTTTTTACGTGTATCTTTAGTTTCAAAGCCTTTGTCATAAATGTCACAAATAAGCACACCTAGAACACACATTGATTGTAAGTTGGTAGATAACAACTACTAAAACATTTTAGACCAGTGCTGGATTAGTCCATGAGCAAATTAAGCAATTGCTGCAAAAGAACGTTGTACCAGAGACAGAAAATTCATTAGTTGACGGGCAAAAAAAAACCGCCGTCTTAAATGAAAAAAGTTCATATTACGAATATGAACGCGTTTTGAAAAAAGGACATACCCTCATTGATATACTAAAAACCGGCCAAGGGCGAATCGGGGCACGCGTTATTTAAGTTTTGAACACGCCCTATGTTATACGTAAATACGTTGATCCGTAAATCGTTATACTCCCTTCGAGCATAGTAGATACTTTAAAGGTATATACATTCCAAATGCCGGCGCTTCCGCCTCCGTCACATGCTATATCGCTCGGAGGCCGGTTTCACCGTCTTTAATAAAACGCGATCAATTCTTGTAAAACGCGTTGACTGCAGCCTATACATCTACAAAAAACCAGAGGTCTAAATGCGTTGCCATCCCTGAGACCTAAATTGTTATGTCTCTGTGATAATTATTACGGGGTCGTAAGGCATTATATATCTCAGTATGTAGGTATATACTTATTGTATATATTTACTGTACATATATAAAATATATACATGCGATTTCGGCAAGTGCACTTGATTTAAGTGCGTATTTTAAATTTGCCGATTACTTCTGTAGCCCAAGCACGAAAAAGTATCGAGTCCGCAATATGAACACAGAGTACGACGATTGTAAGTAACACAAAGCCATCACGATATGCAGTCTGTCATCTATCGAGGGCTCGATGCCTTAATGATTATTATATTAGTGACGTCATTCGAATGTGTGACAGTACAGGAACACGAACGCTTGCTTTGACATTAGCGCATGTCAAATGACGCATTCCCCTCCCATTACGAATTAGCACGAAACAATTTCGCCTCTCCTGGGTAAGGTATAGGGGGTTTATGTTATCAATTAATGACAAGACGTCTAAAAGATATTTTATGTTTCATAATTTTTTAACATTGAGCTAAAAAAAATACGTTTTGTAGGCAGCCCATGTTACAGACTTACCTAAAAATGGAGCGATCTCGTATTAGCTACAAGGGAATCATAACCTAAGGACATGTACACTTACATATGAAAAAGATTAACATTACTTGTCTGGGTCTAGATTTTCATCTCCCAGTTATTCTGATGTCTTAGTGTTCAGGTACAACATTTGACCTGAATGTTACAGAAGTATGAATATGTGTAGATACGCACATTTCTGTAACGTGTCCCTGTTTTATACAAAAGTATATGTATATGTATATGTATCTTCACGCCAGGTCCCTAACGGGGTAGGCAGAGAGTGTAGAGCGCCAGACATCCCGGTTCAGACAAACCTCTCGTGCCTCGTCTACCTTCATCATTCTCTTCATACATACATATATATATACAAAAGTAGATAAAAATATATAACCTAACAGATTATTTTAGTAGTTAATATTATTTAATACTACTAATTGGGGCCTAAAATTAAAATTAACTAGTAAGAACCATTTATTTATTTAATATCTACTGGATTGTACATGTACAACCATAAAAAAATTGCTATTCAACCATGCCATAACCATTCAATAATTAAAACCGAGCACATTCAAGTGTGTCTGAAAAAAATAATAATTTGAATCTCATAGATTAGTCATAAATGCTTTTTTGTTTGTTTGAACTTATACAACATTCTGTATCTATTCTGAAGCTGTAATCATTTCAATATCCAAAGTTTTTCGTTCTTTCACTTATGAAATATACTCTTGTATACTTAATAGCGACCCGCCCCGGCTTCGCACGGGTAGTATTTATAATAAATTTATATCTATACCTTCCTCAGAAAACCCTCTTTCCAACATTTCAAACAGGAACAAAATCCGTTCACAACTTTCCGAGATTAGCGCATACATACAGACAAAGAAAATAGGGGAAATTTACTTTATGATATCTAGTGATGATAATGGCTAAGAGCGTGTGTGTGGCTAAACTTAAACCGCCCAACTTAACTTGCCTGATTTTTTGATTTGAAAACTTTTTTAAGCTCGTTGGAAATTTTTTGAGCTGCGAAAACTTTGAACTCGCGACACAGAATACCAGACCGTCCATATATGTACATATACAATAATATACATACAATGAGATGCAAGCATGTTGGTATTTTTTTAAGAGTTTTTACTTCTTCCGACACTCCGGGAGTGCTTCTAATTTTTATTTTACTGCACACAGTAATTTTTTTCCAAATATGTAATGTTATGTTTTATTAGATTCTTTCATAATATTCTGTTCACCAGTATGACTAGTTTTTCATTTTTTGTTTTTTTTTTTTCTTGCTGGTTCGCCTAGTACAACAAAAAAAAGCAAATAACAGTCATGTTTATTAAATGATAAACTGATGTACTGTTCACAGCTAGAAATATTGCACATCGAGCCTACGAAAGAGATAATCGGGTAGTTTCGACTTTGTAGAGCGTTACCTCTGCCGCACACTGCCTACGTAAGCAGTGCTTATAGTCCGATAGTCCGGTATTGGTCAAAACTTGATCAAAATGGTCAACAAACGTTACATCACAGGTAATGTGCGAAAGAGATAACGCTCTACAGAAAATAAGCCGAAGTCTCAGTCCTAAGGTGGATTTGAAATATTTCTTGTTGGATACTGTTATTAATATCCAATTAATTACTTAATTACATCAGTTTATGAAAATGATAAGGCTAACTAGTAATTTGTGGTTATCTGCCACTTAAGCTTAAAAAGCCTTCTTAGCGTCTACGAAGGGCTACGGGAAATGAATTGAAGCTACGACAATGCTACGACAGGAGCTACAAGGTTTATTATAGTACGACTTCAAACTTTGATACTCGTACTTAGATAATATTGTCGTATCATGTTTATTCGGCTTGTATATTACGTTACTTCAATCTTTTATTTCCCGAATAGGAAGCAGCATGTAATATATGTATTGAAGTATACATCTCGCCAATTCCATTATTAGTCAGCTTCTTATTTATTGTTAAGACTTATTCAACATTTTAAAAGTATATTAGTGTGTATAGTGTTATATCATACAATATGTATATGTACTTTATATGCCTAAATATAGGGAAAAAATCAGATTGTTGGGGTATTATTAGTCGCCGAAGACTATTGCATTTACGTCTAGTTACGATTAAGAGATACAACACAGTTTTGTACCACAGCTTGCGCAGTCACGAGCATTATTGTTGTATAAACAGGTTTTTTGATGATATATGAATATTAAAATATCGGGCAAGTTCCACTCGCGCTCGAGTGCACAGGGTTCCATAAAATTGAGAGGTTTCCCATGTTACCCTACATATATTATTATATACTATAAACTTTATGTAGGTTTTCCTCTAATGTATAGGTATAGAATTAATTTATTTTTTAAACGATAATGCGGAAATGAGTGTGGATTGGCCATAATCTTTAAATTTAAACCTTCCAAATGATCTAATTCAAAATTTGAAAACAAAAAGAGATTCTTCTTCTTTTTTAGGGTTCCGTAGTATACAAGGAACTCTTATAGTTTCGCCATGTCCGTCTGTCTGTCTGTCTACTAGAGACTTGAAATTTAGCACAAGTATACATCTTAATTACGCCGACAAAGTGGTAGAATAAAAACGTGAAAAAAATTTTTTTTAGGGTAACCTCCTCCCTACTAGTAACGCGTGAATATTTTTTTTTCATTTTTGATTTTCATATGTGTGTGGGATATCGTTGGATAGGTCTTTTTAAAATATTATGGGTGTGCGAACATTATTTTTCGATTTAGTAAACTGTTCGTGACTTATTAAGCTTTAAAGTGCAAATTTTCGTTAGACTCAAGTATCCCCCCCCCTACAGACTAAACGGTTGTTGTTAGAAATTCAAACGTTACGGCGATAGTAGCTACATATAACGAAATTAAAAGGAAAATTATAACACCTAAGTTGGCCTTGCAAGTTTGCGAGTAATAGTCGACCAAATGTATTTTACTAGAAAATTTCAAAGAATTCCTTAAAATATTAAGATTAAAGAAGCTAAATTCACCAGCATATAGCAGTTCTGGACATTTTGCGATTGAATTGATGATGATGAAATAGAATTATTTATCATTGATTATATATTATATTGATTTATTTTTCTTTTTCTGAGACAACAGCTTAGGCCACAAGAGTGACTCTACGCCTATACAACAAAATCAAACATATTTTTACATGGTATTATATAGATATTTATAGGTTACTGAATTCACTTACAATCAACGTGAACTGTATGATTATTTACCATTTCATGTCATAGAAGTAAAAATAAATAATAACATATCGCAGTTTTGTATCGCATTTTTTCGTAAATATTTATACGCTACTGTATTCACTTTCCATCATGCTTATTTGCCACTTTATGACATAAAAAAGTAAAAATAAATAATTGTATACCTATCACATTATTTTATCGTATTTTCGTAAGCTACAATGCTCAGCGCGTAGAGCGTCGCTACGAACGAAAATTGCGAAACCATCCATGACGGAAGCGACTCTATGTAGCAAGTTTTCCACGGTGACGTAACGCTTTAGCTACGAAAGTACCAGGATCATATGAGAGGGTAGGGATATAAATGCTATGTTGCCAACTAAAACATGTTCGCGATGAACGCGGTCGCCCCGCGCAAGCTAGTGCAAGTCAATAGGGTAGCATGATAGAGTGTAGGTGCGAATAGTTTACCCCAACTATCAAGGGGTGACAAGGGTGGCGGTGACGTAGCACACATCCCTCGCGGGGGATAGATACGTGCACCACCCACTAAGACGATATCTATATTCTACATCAAAAAGAGTTCATAACATATTATGGAATCCGAAATTAGAAAACTGTTTACACACTACCCACATTTATACAAAAGGTTGTAATGTTGTTTCTATCTAATTCTAATTTCTAAGTACCATAATAAAACTATAAATTGAACTTGTAGGTATTTTCACCACACATTATAAGGTTTTAACTATAATGAAGAACATTTTTGGAATGTAGTACATACCTACCAACCAATTGCTTAAAATTACTATTTTGTTACTTTAGAGAAAAACATTTTTTTTTTGTTGTTGTTATGGCATCGCTATTACGCATATTGCCAGTGTCAAGTAAAACGATATTTCGTATATATTTAAGCAGCGTAAAAGTAAGTATAATATAGTCATCAAGTATAATATGTAAGTATCAAGTATATAAGTTATCAAGTATAATATGTCAGTCAAGTGAGTTACAGTCAAAAGTTATTCGAGTAAAGCGATGGCTACTTTACCAGAACATTTACAATGAAGTTTTGGAGGCAACCTGAAAGGTCGTGTTTTCGCACTGTTAGTCTATTTCACTATACACGGGCACTATAATAAACCTATATCAAACAAAATGCCTCCAACTTTATTCAATATAACTTTAAAATATACCAAGAAAATGAAATAAAATAAGAGCACCATACGCCTCTTTCAAGGTTCCCGCCAAAACTCCCTTTAGAAAAATTAATCACTGTTTTAACGTCTATTAGATAAAACTATTTCATACAATACTTTTACGATGTGTTCTTAGATTTCCGCGAGCTACACTCATTGAAATAAAACTATTTTACTGATAAACTTCGAGTATATAAAACTTTAAGAATTTACTTACTGAAATTAAAATATTCATTTATATTAACGGCGTTTTTATTCTTATTATTTAAGAAAGTGATAGGTATGCGTTCATTACTCACGCCAATAAAAAACATTCCATAAAAAAGTAAAATTGGTAAACAATATTTAAAATAAGATCGTAATAAAAAAGTGCCTTCGTCAGAGCCTCTTTCGTTGTAGAAATAAAAACTATATCATAAAAAGAGCGCGCGTCTAAAATATTGTCGAACACTTGCCTTTTAATTAGTGTGAAATTAAAGTAGAGTCTAACAATTATCGACAATTGCGTAGAATCTGCAGCATTACCATAACCTAAACATTATGTATCAACGTTTCGCCTTCAGATAACATAATCCAAAAAGAGTTCATTGAATACAAAACATCGAAAAATGTAATATTTAAATTTTTACTGGTGGTAGAGAGGGTGTAGTAAAAAAGGTGAGTACTTAAATTATAAAACAAATTCTCTCTGACCAAATTAATAACTTACCATCAATTCTAATATGTTATCAAACAATGTTTGACAATACAACAAAAAATTGATATTTTTTTGTTGAATATGTAGTTTTCAACCCTTTGTTTCGACGTTTCAACGGGTTGGGCACTAACCTACCACCAACCCGTATTGCGTGGTGGAGTAATCTCCAGGTCTCCTCCCAAGAAGGCGAGAGACTCGTGCCCAGCAGTGGAACGTATCAAGGGTTGCCATTATTATGTAGTTTTCAAAGTACTACCCTTAAAGTATTATTTATCCAACTGCATAGTTTAAAGGTTTGGGTAACCAAACCTGATACGTATTATGTACATACCAGAAACAAAATTAAATGCACTTTTCGGAGTCCCGTATCGCACCCATGCACTAAGTATGACAGCGAAATCAAACATCAAAAGAAAATACTCAAGCTGGTGATAATTCAAATAAAACATTGGTATAAAATAAACTAGTAAATCCCCGTGTCACAGTACGTTCAAAGGGTCGTAAGTCACATTAGTTACAATCTCCAATGTTACCCTTATTGGAGTACTGACGTCACAACACGGGTCAATAAATGCCCCTCGCCCTTTGAACGAGACAAGAGGGGTGAATTCACTTCTATTTTTTTATGTTGTCCTGGTACAAAGGGTCACAAGCTAACGCTGACGTGTCACGAGAGTGTATGCGTTGGGGTGAACTTTATGTTTGCGAATGGCGAGTAAAACTTAGAAGAATAACCGATGATTAATTAGATAAACAAACCTACATACACTACTTAAAAATACCATTTTATAAATTTAAAATAGTTTATGAATAAATTAATAATAAAAGTAAGCAGGTTACTACCTTCAGAAAAAAATCAGAATCAGAAACTCATTTATTTATTTGTGGTGAAAGGCACCTCTTACTAATAACACGTCAAAAACAAACAAAATAAATTAAAGTGAATAACGATTGATATACAGAGTCTTTTGATGATGACCTTGAAAGTGGCGTGTGGAGCTCTTATTTTATTTCGTTTTCTTGGTGTATTTTAGAGTTATATTAAATAAAGTTGGTGGTATTTTGTTTGGTGTAGGTTTATCACAGTGCCCATGTATAGTGAAATAGAATAACAGTGCGAAAACACGGCATTTCAGGTTGCCTCCAAAACTTCATTGCAAATGTTCTGGTAATGCAGCCATCACTTTACTCGAATTACTGACTGTAACTCACTTGACTGACTAAATAATTGACTGACTGATTCTAACTTTAACGCTGCTTTTATACGAATACGAAATATCGTTTTACTTGACATCGGCAATATGCGTAATAGCGATGCCATTTTAAATAATAAATATGCACTATCCTGCTATCACTAAGATAAAACTATATATAATATACTAATTTAAATAAGTTTATCAGTAGGATGTCTCATTTCCCCTTTTACAAACTAATAACAAAGAGTAAAATATTTGCAAGATTTGATGTAATATTATTTATTTTGAGATACGTAGGTAGTACCTACGACAAGAATAAAGATTAAAAAAATTATCGATGTAGTCATTATGTAAATACCTAGACACCAATTGAAGTACTCTTAGTTCGAGCAAATTCAGTTTCGGATCTAAATATACTAGATTTTCCTAGATAGTGTAGACTCTATTTTAATATTTACGAGTATCTCAGGCAACATATGTACAAAATTATCTACTGTTTAAATTAAAACTATGGATACTCTAACTACCTTTATAACTATACACTTTACGGAACAATTTAGTAGTTTAGTAATTCAGTTAAACAAATTAAGTAATTTTGTAAGGAAAATTATTGTACCAAGGTAAATATGAATGTAACTTTAGTTGTATACTATTAGATACAATAGTCTCCATGGTCTTTAGTGGCTATAGTGTAACAAACAGTATAAAAGTAAGTACAGTATGTTTGTAATTATTTGTTATATTATTTTTCTATTCCGATTCATCATTCATAGTTTTGTCAGGATTTCGTACCTACATATGTTTTATTTTTTAGTAAATATTATAAGTGGTTACAATCCTTCACTTATTAAATGTGTTTAAACATCATAGTTTATTCAATTTTTTTCATATAATTAGGCTCCTGGAGAGCACTTTTACATCGTCATTTTTTTTAAACTAACCTAGAGTGAATAACCACTAGTAATCAAAAACACTTGATAAATTAAAAGAAACTAAAGAATTTTGTATAATATGAAAAAAATCAATCATTTACAAATTCCTCCATTCCCCATTTCAAAAGAAACTGAGAACGAATGAATTTGGTCGTCATAATAAAGGTTCTTCACTTGGCAGAATTCCAAGTGCAGTCAATACTAACTAAGGATGTTGAACAGTTTTTTTAGGTACCTACTGTAATTTCAAAAAATATAGGAAAAGTGCATAAAGGAGATGTTGCAAAAATGTATGGACCTCCGGCCATGTATTGTACACAATTTCATTAAACAAGCAAAATCAATATAAAAACGTTTTTTACTGCTTATTTTCACTTATTTAGCTTTGTTTGTAGTTACAAAATATTATTTGCAGTTAGAAAACCAAAATGGCGAATATGGCGGGCGATGTCATTTTGACATTTTCATTTTTAAAATTGTATTTTCATTATAGTACTTGGAGAAAAAAGTTATATTTTCTAAATACTATCGAAATCGATTGATCCCAAGTGTCGGCTGTATCGCCGCCATGTTTAACATAGTTGAAAATGATAAAATCGTTTGAATTAAATGTGGTTGTAACTCTAAAATATATTCTTGAATAAATTAAATGTATTTTTTTTGGATTCTTTTTTAATTTACCCATTTTTTGTGGACGTGTACAAACCAGAGCCGAGTTCGCAACATCTCCTTTAGTAATGTCTTTGAAACACCTACTCAATGACTAATAGTTTTTAAGATTTGAAGGTTCAAAACGTTGGGAGTTATGATACTGACTCAAAACGGCTCTTATGAACATTTCAACACGGCTCATTTGCACATACATTGCATGAATTGTATAATGAAATGAAAACATTGTAAAATATCGTAGTCGTGCGTTTTTGTACAAACATTAAATACAATAAGTTGTTGCAAATCGTATAAAGAATCTAATGTTAAATTATTCTTATTTTGAAGTTAACTTTTTTTTTCACAGATTTTCTCACTAGTCCTTCTATCTCGTAGGTATATCCAAATCCAATTTTCAGTTTTGTATCTTTTTATATCCCATTTGCAAGGTAGCAAGCACCTTTCATATGAAATTATAAAAATTGTTGGAACTTATTTGTACCTATGCATGTTTTATTGTCATCCCAGCCCTCCGTGCCGATGTCTTGTAGTATAAAATATAAAATACTGTTGACACATTAATCCAAAAGAAAATATAAATAAGCGTGGCAAAAATAGCACCCTTCGCAAATCTAATGATATGGGTATATTTTTAAACAACAGCCAGACATTCTTACGCAATCACAAAATCTACAGACCTTGAAATAAAGAACATCGCCAAAATCGTACCCTACCTTTGCCATTTAACGTGACCTTTATCTGGGAAAGGATGACACGACTTCAGGGGTTAACGCGTCCGTTCCAGAGGTCGATTGTACTAGGGGAGAAGGAAATTGGAGGATACAGATTTGCAAACATAGTGAACCTTAAGTTGATACAGACAAAGTATAATTAAGCGTCCCGTCTATGTAGACCCATAAAAAAACCCCAAAACTATAGTATTTAACAACAGTTGAATTAAACACAACATTTTTCAACGCCAAGTAATGAAATTCGATTAAATAAATAACTTGATTGTTTTTCCACAGGTACTGTCAAAAAGTCTAAAAAAATTGGTGTTCACAGCCCTTGAAAAGTAGTTGACAAGGCTAAAGGTACTCAGCTAATTGTAGCGGGTTCGATACCTGCCTGAATTCCAATTTTCTTTGCACGATAATTAAGGTTCGCGTGTGTTACTATCGTACGAATTCCTTAATTAACATACCTTCTTATATTAGGTATTTATAATTCTTGGACACGAAAACCACGATGTTATTTTAAGAAAGTTATTATACTTAATTCAACCAATACAATTTTACACAATTATTCTTTATTGCCACGCGTGATCATCAGAATAATTGCCAGACGAACAAACGTTTTTGTACCAACTGTATCTCAAATGAGGTCTTGCCGGTGAAATCGAACTAAATGCAATTGTTGGAAAAAATATCATATCGCCTTAAAACTAAACTTCTCGCCTATATTCTGAAGGCTGCGGCAGAAGACAGAGGTAAAATTCATTCATTCAAGCATGTGCAATGCAAACACCCATGATCCACTAGTTACGTTTTATGCAATATATGGCGAGCCTATTGACATCTCCATACTGTGACAAATGGCGCTATAATCTAGCAGGACTAGACTTGTGTCTGAAGTCGAGCACTGTCTGGAGCGGGATAGACTTAATTTACGAGTAGTGCAATTCAACCCCTTGAAGACACAAGTCTGCGCGTTCACCACTAAGAAAGCCCCATTTATTGTAGCATCCTAGTTCCAGGGCACTCCACTCACCATTGATAGAAGTATTAGTATCCTGGGCGTTGGCATAGATATCGAACGAAGTGCAATTTGGGAGTCACTTGAGTGTAAGACCAAGTTGGTATCCAAAAAGCTAGGGGTGCTTAATAAAGCGAGGCAATATTTCACTTCGGGGTAGCTACTACAGCTTTACAAGGCCCAAATACGGCCCCATCTGGAATAATGCTCTCATTTGTAGGCAGGAGCCCCCAAATACCAGCTTGGTCCATTTGACTCCCTACAACAACGCGCCGTTCGTATTGTTAACGATCCAGGACTCACTGACAAGCTCGAAAATCTGAGCTTGCGCGGAGACATCAGGAGTCTGTGCGTCTTTTATTGTCTCTACTATTTCATCATAGTATTCCCTCTGAGGTGTTCCCTCGGTGCTACAATAATGGCGTCAAAAGAGTCCTTCAGGGCTGTCAGCCCTTTGGCAACTCCCCTGGTGATGCAAATATTCATAGGCTACGGTGACCACTTTCCATCAGCTAGCCTGTTTGCTTATATTTCAACATTCAGATATAAAAAAAAGCGTATGCAGAGAGGTGAGAGGCGTACGTAGGAGATTAGAGAAACAGTAATTTTATAATCAGTAACAAAAATTTTTTTCAATTAAGTTTTGCTATAGACAGGAAGACCTAAATCAATTCGATAGGTACCATCGAGCCAAATTGAATATATGACCTGCATCCTAGTCAAAATGGGGACTGATTTTTCCCCGCCCACCTGGCCAACCCAGAGGCGGCGTCAGTCGACGTCACGTGACAAAATTACTAGGCTTTCATAAAAATGGTAGAGAGTACTCGATTTATTTCGTAGTCTTCGTTCATAAACTACTCGTAGCGCTACTTTTGCTACGAATTTTGTAGACTAACTACCACTTCTCATTCGAAGTTAACTGATTTAGATGAAAACAAGCAACCAACGGTTTTTCGAAGCAAGCAAACGCCACAGAACATTTGTTGGTTACTGCTTAACTTATTATTAAATTATGTACTTTCTTTAATTAATCCAAGCAATGAGCAATATAAAATACCAAAATAGTGCAAATCAACCATGAGATATAGACATACATTTTTAATCGACTTCCAAAAAGGAGGAGGTTATCAAGTCGTCGGAATCTTTTTTTTTATGTAATCAAGGTGGCAAACGGACATGCAGTTCACATTGATATTAAGTGATGACTGCAGCCTATAGATAAACACAACCATCTCTGGTTATGGTTGTCTGTATGTAGGCTGTCTATGCAGATGCGTTGCCACCCCTGAGACCTTAGTTTGTTATGTCTCTGTGGTAGTTATTACGGGGTCATACATTACCGTCTAACCGGAACACGATAGTGCTGAACACTACGATTTGGCGGCAGATAGATTAGGTAATGCGGTGGTGCCTACCCCCTCGAGCTCCAACACCGAAACACCAGTAATAAGATATTATTATACCTTTGTACCTATAAAAATAGATGCTTATTACAAAATAAAATTATATTAGGCATACGTTCTTTAGCACTTCGCCAGATATTATTGTCGTCTAGTGGTAATATTATAAAAATATGTCTCCTTCATCTTCTTTTATTTTTGTCAAAGCTGACAGTTATGAGACATTCGTGAGAAAATTTAAATGAAATGATAGTTCATTTTATCTCAAGGACTGACTTCTTTGGATTATATTTAGACCTGTAAACAAAGCACTTCCAAATACCCCACAGAATTCGTTTTGTCGGAACAAACCGTCCGCTCCGCCCCAGTCCGCCCAAAGGCTTTCCGTAGGGCGGCAACAATATTCCGAGGGCGTCTTGGGTACCAGGGAGTAAGAAGCAATGAGGAGCGCCTGGAAAACACACATACTTAGTTGAACGTTGAGATAGAAAATGGACTAGGGTCTTTACGCATGCGCTGTAGATTATATAGATAGATAACACTCACCCTCCCGTTCCTATCAGTTTGATATTGCTCAGTGCATGGGCTTCTATGAAATTAGAAAATGAGCATGCTGAAGTTTCATCTCAAGTTAATTAATATTGGATGTAAATTTAACGTGTCCTTAATTAAATATAACCTGCAATTATTTCAACTAAATCCCTAGTTTATAAAAACTGTTAATAAATGTTAATTGGCTAGAATACAAGCCCATTGATACCACTATATCTCGTCTACACCTTTACCTAAGGCCACATTAAAGAATATGACGTCTGTGCTGACGTAACAACTCGTAGTTTAATATTTTACGTAACGTGTTCGAGGCACATCACGGCGTTTCACGAGGCGCCGGCGGAGGTATGGGGTATTGAGCCTTGGGCGTACGGCGTCGTAGATCGTGACGCTACAGCCAATGACGTCACTAGGGGTGGAGGGTGCGACAGCCGCTCAGGGTAGTCGCCCCCCAGTGAAAGTTAGCGTCAGTATAATCTCGTCCGACGACCGAGCCGCACGGACCGGCTTCAAAAATTCACTATACGCCGTACAAATAACCTCCAAACTTCATGCATCGTTGCATCAGTGATACTAAAAAGTGCATTCATCAGTCCATAACAAAACTTTGGGTATAGGATTTGCTAATAAATCATTCTTTATTTTCTTACTATAAAATATAAGTACCTAGTAAGAGGAAATGTAGATTCTCGGCAAAGCAAGTTAGCCTATGTCATTTTGTTTTACTCGCCTACACCAGTAGGTACGTAGCATAGCTACCTAGAAATCAACCATGTGTATATTCTCATAAATGAATATACATATAATTAATTAGAATAGATTTTATAATAAAAGTCAGACGTATAAAATATAAAAATGAACCGTTTTTGAAGAACTACTTGTTGTGTAAATCTACATTTAAAATTTGTGTGAAATTGTTAAACTCATTAATGTTAAATTCCAATACATTCAGTTTTGAATATCCGTATTAGAATTTTGTTAACTTTTATCGCATTAAATATGACCCAGTAGACGGTGTAACGGGGACTACGACTCCTGTTAACCCAAGCTTTTTATTTACAATCTAATTTCAGCGTGGATGCACGAAAGCAGCTAAAAATAACCCGGGTTCGCGCTCTCGCGGTTCGCCCGCAACCGGCACGCGTTTTCTCACTAGTCACACTATTTCTGTCTATAGAAAAGCAATAGGATATTCTTCATGAAAAGTAAATTACGCGATCGTATCCCGTTTAGACAATGAGAAAAGTGCGCAAAAAAAGATAAAAGTCGCCAGGCGACAGTGACTCCCAATGTGTTATTGTGTTATAGTTATTTGTGCTTCCCTGTGACGTACCCACCAAAAGGTAACTATCAGTTCTATATTGGTCGCGGGTGGACAGATATCGAAAATTGATTGTCATCATGTTTTAACTCCCTTGACACAATTCCCCATGTTTGGCTCGACGACCGCGTTAATAGATCGACACAGTATATTTCCTTGTCCTAATTCAATTATACCTATATTATTCAATATAGATAAGTAATTAGTCGAGTTCCTAGGTATATGTATACCTAACTATCTAGAGGACATTTTTGTGTGTATCTTCACGCCACGTGCTATATGGGTACACAGAGAGCGTGAAGCATCTAACATCTCGATCTTTATAAAATTAAAGTGCACACAAAAATTGTACAAGCTGTGTGTATCACAATTGGTGTATTTTACTTGGGCAATTTGTACAGAGCACCGAGGAATAAACAAGATAATGATATCTAATTCCACCCAGAACTCGTTTAAATAATTTAAGTGCCTCATTTCATATGAACGGAAACCATTGTCCTTGGTTATTATAATCAAATTATTGTATTACTTGTTTTGTATAAGCTAGCAACTCTGGAAACAAAATTAAACCAATTTAAACAACATATCTATTGAATTATTTAAGTTAAAGTTATTGTAACATTTCACATACTTCTCTAACTTTAACAGATTTCTTTAGAGTTAAAAAATATATATAAATTTCACATCCCTCTCTAACTGAGAGGGATGTGAAATTTATATATATTTTTTAACTTAATGTTTCAAAGTTCAAAATAATGATAATGATGAGATGGAAGGCAAGGTAGGTGTTCAATCCTAGGAAACCTCGCGATCTATGGTAATGAATGAAAGAGTACGGTATTTACTATATTATTTAAATATTTATGTCTAGATATATTATTATAAGTAGGTACATACGTAAACTCTCGTATCCTAAATTTTAACATAATTACTACTGGTTAGGTTAGGTAATCTGCGTTTTGACATCTGGTTTTTGTGTAGATGTCTATAGGCTGCAGTTGTCACTTACCAGCCACGTGAACTGAATGCTAATTTGCCACCTTCGTTGCTTAAAAAACTGCACATTCGTTATCTAATCATTATGGGAGTTCTGACATTCAAGCTTCAGGGGGAACTCCCAACAAACGGTAGGTTTTTTTATGTAATGAAAGTGGCAAACCTGCAGGCACCTTCAGGCAGATAGAATAGGCATGCAGTTCACATTGATGTTAAGTGATGACTGCAGCCTATAGACATCTACACACAAACCAGAGGTCAAAATGCAGAGGCGTTGCTACCCCTGAGACACATACAATATTTGGCATATTACCATTTTACCGGAATACGATAGTACTGAACACTACCATTTGACGGCAGATAGATTAGGTAATGCGGTGGTGCCTACGCCCTAGAGGCCTTACTCCACACACTAGAACCCTACCAAAAAAATTAAGATACTGAACTCTAGTAGGTACCTAATAGCGTCGACAACGTGACTTCATAAAATATTCAACAGACGTGAGGTATCGTACCCATCATGGATAAATTCAATGAATCTATATAAATAAAAATGAATCACCAAAATAACTTCCAAACGACTGCACCAAATTGGATAAATCTTTCTTTTATATTTTCGTTATTGTCAGTAAGTTTGTTAAAAAAATATGATTTTAAAAATAAAAATCGCAAATGGCGGGTCAGCTAGTCTTAATTCAATTCAATTCTTTATTTGCCAACTAAGTTTAAACTTAGTTTCTTTATAACATTACCAATAACCTACAAATCATTATTCGTAGCCAAAAACTATGAACTATTACACAGCCTTTATGGCTAAATTAATAATGTCCATACATTTCCTTTACGAAAACTTCATTTAGGGCGCAGTCGGGAATCAAACCGATGAAACTTATTTTCGAGGTTTAATCAAATATAATAATCGTTGATTATAGTTTAATCGATATAAACGGTTTATTTTCATCTTTACTCTGGATCTTTAAAGTTTGTCAGTAGGTGTAGGGTAGTCTACCTACCTAATAGGTCCAACATGATTGTTATATCATACCTCGTCGTACCATTGTTACGACGTAGCAAGCCGTAGCATACATATACGTACATAGTAGGTACATATATAAAGGAAGTCGCGCCGATGAAAAACAAGCATGCAGTTCACATTGATGTTAAGTGATGACTGCAGCCTATAGACACCCACAAAAAGACCAAGGTCAAAATGCAGATGCGTTACCACTCCTGAGGCCTAAGGTGTTATGCCTCTGTGCCGGAAATTACAGGGCCGTACTTTACCACCTGACCGGAACACGATAGTGCTGAACACTACCATTTAGCGGCATAACACAACATACAAGTATATTAGGTAATGCGGTGCCTACGCCCGCGAGCACCGTCACTGGAGCTCCACCACCAGTAGAACGTCACGTCAACGTCTTGGTGACGGGACGTTGACGTGACGAACAAATGGTATTTAATACGTGCATACTATGAGGGTGGATCCAAAAGTTCGAAGCCCGACCAAGAAAATGAAAGAAAAGTGAGTCTAAATTTATTTTTATATTTCGACATAGTCTCCATCTAGCTCAACACACTTCTTCCACCTGAACTGCAACTTGTTTATCCATTCAAAAAAAAAGATTCCGGAAGGTCGGCGAAATACTCGTTTACTGCGACTATCACCTCATCTTTGGTCGAAAATTTCGAGCCACCCAAATGTTTTTTTAAATTTGGAAATAAATAATAATCTGAGGGGGCTAAATCCGGCGAATAAGGTGGGTGGGGCAGTAATTCGTAGCCACAATCATGGATTACAGACATTGTTTCAACCGAAGTGTGAACACGTGCATTGTCTTGATGGAACAAAACTTTCTTACGCAACATTCCCGGCCTTTTTTCTTTTATTTCTTCTCGTAGTCTTCGTAAAAGGTTACAATAATAACTAAAATTAATAGTTTGACCTTTCGGTAAATAATCTACAATGCCCTTCGCATCCCAAAAAACAGAAGCCATGACTTTGTTAGTCGACAAAACGACTTTAGCCTTTTTCGGTGTAGGTGAGTCAGATCCTTTCCACTGTTTGGATTGTTGCTTTGATTCAGGAATATGGTGGAGAACCCAACTTTCATACATGGTAACAAATCTAGACAAAAAGTCCTCGGGATCAGTCTCAAAAGGTTCCAAACAGTCTCGCGAAATTGTGAATCGAACTCGTTTTTGTTCAGCTGAAAGCAACCTCGGGACCCAGCGAGCAGAAACCTTATGGAATCCCAATTCTTTCGTTATTATGTGTTGCACCCGGCCATAACTAATGTCTGTTGTCTCAGCTATCTTACCGATGGTCAAACGTCGATCACCCAGTACGAGATCACAAATTTTATCGATGTTTTCTTTCGTGGTAGAGGTTGTAGGCCGTCCACTCCTAGGATCATCTTCAATGCTCTCACGACCGCGCTCAAACTCAGCTACCCACTACTTGACACTGGAATACGATGGAGCAGACTCCCCCAAAGTGCCCACCATATCTTGATGGATGTCTTTTGGTGACAGGCCTTTGTTATTGAGGTACTTAATGACTGCACGATGTTCAATTTTCTCCATTATTGAAAATCGCGTCAGAATGCTTCAAACAAATAATCACAGAAAATTTATGTTGTGCAGTATCGGAATGAAACTGCGCACAATAAATCAATAGAAGACATACTAACAAATGACATGCAGATGCGTTACCACTTTGAGGCTTAAAGTGTTATGCCTCTGTGCCGGAAATTACAGGGCCGTACAGTGATAGCCTACTTTAAGTATTTCAGATCTCTGAAATTATCGAAGTAGGCTAACACTGTATGGCCCTGTAATTTCCAGCAGAGAGGCATAACACTTTAAGCCTCAAAGTGGTAACGCATCTGCATTTTGACCTTGGTCTTTGTGTGGGTGTCCATAGGCTGCAGTCATCACTTAACATCAACATGAAATGTGTACTGGTTTGCCACTTTCATTAAATAAAAAAGTCACCATCTCTTGATGAATGATGAATGATTTTAGTGAGAAAGTCTTTATGTAAAACTAGCAGCTGCCCGCAACGTCGTCTGCGTGAAGGCTCTACAGCACCAAACATACCTAAGATGCCAGTGTCGCTTTAGCATTATAAGCAAACAACTCTTAAAATGGTATTAAATTAAAAGTATAAGTTTTTTTGCAAGCGAAGCAAGTGAAGGGAGTCATATGGGAATCCTGCTGAGTTCAGTAGTATTATTACATATTCTCTGGTTCACTCATAAGATGTGACTGAAGGAAATAGACAAAATAATTCAGGAATATATTCCCGGCCATAAAAGAGTAAAATTACGTACAAAGGTATCAAACCTTACAACACTTTCCTATAAACTACGTTAGTAGTTATTCTACCAGGAGCCAAAATGTAAAAAGAGACAGGACTGGTTACGCGGTAGCAAGCGACGTACAGTTGCCCGTGTGTGAAGCAAATTGTCGCTTGAACTGGAATGTGTAGTTATGCGGTATGAGGAGAATGCGTGGTATAAGTACTGCCTCGCCAATGCCGGGTCCCGTTATACAACTTCGGAGGAGATAAGTTCCGAAGAAGCATAATCGGGACACCTACCTTCAGCTTGATGGTATGCGATGGAAGTCCGCTTGCTGACAGGAAGTTCAGAAATGCCATGGGATAATGTGCGGCGTCATCTTGCTCGACGACAGTATTTATGGAGGTAAAGACCACTTCATTGCCTATTAATTGTTGCAGCCTGATCATTTTTGGGCGTCAAAATGGCCCGCTTACACACCCAAAACGTCGTTTTCTGCTGGTGTGGTATACGACTAATGTCCCCGTAGACACCGAGAATGAGTTCTTCTCTCCTGGATACATCTCTGTCGAGGGTTCTGGAAACACCACCTATCCACCTCTCTCTTCTAGTAGAGTGCTTCCGCGAAGACTTAGAAGGACATCGGAAAATTCTTGAGCACGTGCACTGTCGTCGAGCCGAGCTCTCATATTAATGGTCAAGCGCAGCGTAAGTACGAACTCGTTAAGATCGTTTCAACATAGCATTCATCTCGTCGGCCCTCGATCTTCGCGTCAAAACGGGCAGCGTTTGCCGGAAATCGTCAGTGAACAGTAATGTGACACCACCCACTCAAATGTTCGTTCCTGCGGATGTCCTGCAGGGTTCAGTCCACGGCCTCAACTGCCTTTCTATTGGCCATCGTACACTCATCCCATACAATCAAGCAATCCTTGAGCACGTGTCCCTTATCACTGTTACGTGACACACCAAAAACGTCATTTCGGCGCTCTCTAAATATAAGGGAATTTTAAATATGACATGTACTGTCTTGCTATCCGGAAGCAGTGTGGCAGCAATTCCCCACGACTCTACAGCAACAGCAATTTTACCTTGCCTCCTGACCTCTGCAAGTATGCCAGTGATAACAAATGTCTTTCCTGTTCCACCAGGAGCATCCAAAATCCAGGAGAAAAACATTTTACCCTGGTTTTGCCTAACGCTTTCGAGGACGGTATCATAAATATGTTTTTGCTCTGAAGAGAACAAAGCGACATGGTCATTTCGCCCGGATCGTAATTTGTCTCAGCGATATACTCTCAATTTCTACGGCCTTGATGCGGTGATGATTTGGGGAGCTGGTAACCCATATTTGATAGTTCAATCGGTGGTGGAAATTACCATATCTTCAAATGAACTTATACAGGTGTTCAGCATGCGTTCATTAGTTACTTCGACTTCGTCTCCAGTAGCACGTGTCTCAAAGCTTGTAGAAAATCTTCAGACAGATGATGGCGATATTTCTCCGTCACTGACGCTTGCCTCCGCGAGGGTGTAATCCCAGTTTTGGTAACCGTCGAGAAGGTGACGTGCTACGCAGGCTGAGCGGTAAGTGGGATACTCCACGCCATCAAATATCCTCAGAAAAGTGAAATACGTTGGGCCTCGGACCATGTGAAGTTACAACCGCAGGAAATAGCTTTCGCAATTATTTGGATGCACGGTACCTATAAACCTTACCCAATGAGGTGTCCTTGAAAATTCTCGGATATTCATGCAAAATTAGAAGTAAATCCATTAAGATATTACTTTTTGAGTTTAGCTCGGACATACATACAGACAAACAACAACAGACAAAACAAACACTATATTTGGCTTCGATATCGAGTAAATCACACTCCAAATATTCTTTAAAACAAAAAAATCAATGTACAGTTTTGACTTTCCTACGATTTTAAAGATTTACAGCTCTTTCCCCGTAGGAGATAGCGTGATAATATGTAGCCTATATGTTGACCGGACCTGTTAGTATGAATTAGCAAAATTTTTCTTCAAATTTTGCATGAATATACTAACAGGCGCCATTTAGTAGGTACTTTTTTAGTTCAGCCCTGACATACATAGAGACAAACAGACAAAAAATCTGAAAACTGTATTTTTGGCTTCGATTTCTACTGTAGATCACGTCCCAAGTATTCTTTTAAAAATATTCAATGTACAGTTTTGACTTTCCTACAATTTTTTTAAATGAAGAGATTCCCGTGGGAATGAGGGATTTTCCCGCAGTAAAAAGTAGCCTAAATGTTGGCCAAGCTTAGTATCTATACACCACAAAAGTTTCATTCGAATCCGTCCCGTATCTTCGGAGATTAGCCTGGACAAAGGGACAAAGGGACAAACAGACAGACAATAAAATTAAAAATCATTGAAGTGTTCTTATACTATTTTAACATCGCCCCCAATTAGTTTTTCGTAAATATATACAATGTACAGACACGCGGGTTTTACTGTTTCATTATATGTAATATAGATATCACTGTTAGAAATAACTTTATTAATTCCACGTTAGGAGTTTCCAGTTAAAGAGGATATAGGAAAGATGAGAAACAGAATAGGTATTTCAATAAATGAAAATGCAATATAATTGGAGATTGTGTATATTTAAAACATTTCAACAATGATAAAAAAACAACAAAATATATTTATCTACACCAAGAGCATGCACGCGGAGCCTATTACCTATTATCAACTATTCCTATAATAGTCACCTTTATAACCAATATACCTAATTATTTTGAAAAGAAGTTACTCTTACATTAAATTAAATCACCCATAGAATAATAACTATAGCATCAATAAAATATCTAAATAAAAACAGTTACCTAATTTAAAAACACGTATAACAAATGTTGTAGGTAGGTATAACATATAAAAAAAAATACTAAATAAAATTTATATGTTCTATTATTTTCCATAGTAATATTTATTAACCTCACACCAGGTCAAATTCACCTAGTTTTAATCTAATATAAAATTCCTTTGTGCACAATATCCTGTATTAAACCCATGTGATTTTATACTAATATTATTGGACATTTCTTAATATAATTTTATTTGATGCATGATTATGAAAAGAGCTTTGTGACAGGAAGAAGGAAGGCTGGTTGGTCTGTGGTGACAGATGTTTTCTAAATTGGAGTGTCTGTTTGTAATATATTAAATAACCGCTTCTTACTAAATGCATATGTACACACAATACATATACCAAAATAACATTTTTTAAAAATGTTGTCTGTCTGTCTGATTGTTCAGCTAATCTCGGGAACGGCTGGACCGATTTTGACGGGACTTTCACTGGCAGATTGCTTATGTAATAAGGCTATCTGCCTTAAGCTGTTTCTTAGGCTACTTTTAAACTATCTGCGCTAGTTCTATGTGCCAGCTATACGGCTTTGCCGGGTGGATACTGAACAATCATAAATTCTCACGCGGACAAAGTCGCGGGCACAGCTCGTTAACAATATAATAACACTTATTTGTTTGCCTAGTGACATGCTACTGCTTAATTTAATTTCTAAGTTAAAGTTGTTTAATAGTGTGATCTTTACAGAGAAATATTGGCTTTACAAGTATGAAATCTATACAAATGGTGCCATAATTAATTGCAAAAGGTGTACATTATATTTTCCAACTTTTTTATGATTTATTTACAACACTGGCTTACAAACACAGAGGATTATTACAATCAATTTTTTTCTCATTTTTAAATATAATTATTATTAAAACTGTAATTGTTAATATTGCTCAAAAAGTCTTTCTAATCTTTGGCCCTTGCTATACCTACATACTACTATTGCACAAGGCCCTAAGCCTGATTAAGGCACTACAATATGATATTTATGTCTTAATTTATAATACATCACACAATTGTAATTTTACAATTTTTAAAGTATTACAATGTTTGATACTTATTAGGAAATTATGATGACTTGAAAGACAGAACCAATAAACCATTTATTGATTCAAAATAATTAGTATTTTGAGAACTAGGTATTTCATGGTAAACAAACGTTCAAGTGAACAATTGGTTATCACCATTTTGCAATTATAATAATAATAAATATTATTCAATAAGAATAAATAACATCAAAAAAAAATCACAGTTAACCAGAATAAGACTATTTTATAATATTAGTGTATGTATTTAAATTAGTATTTTAACTACACCTGAGACTTACAAGGTAATATGAATAAAAACAAACAGATGATGTTAAGAATGTCCATTCTTTAGAATTGATATGATAAGTCTTTGAGAATATTTGTACACCAAAACTTAAGATGTTTTACTAAATGGCATTGGCTACAATGACTAGGAAAAGATAAAGATGAAAATTCATAATTAAGTACTAATAGGTATAATATCATGATGGAAGACCTTGCTTTTAACCTTAACATTCTTATTTATCTTAAACTAAAACAAATTATATAACTACATACTACTTTAGTCACCATCATAATATAATAAAAAAATATTATTTCTTCTTTCACAAACTTTTGGTACCAAATTTTTTGTAATATATATAAATTGACGGCAAAATGTATTTGTAAAAATATTAATTACCTAACAGAGTTGTTAGTTAAACACTAATACTTCAGACAACAAAACATGTATAAAACTGAGAACAACTCACAGCAATTACTGTTTTTGTAGTATAGGATCCAAATAACCTGTAACTTTAGGCCAAATTTCATCGGACGTTCGTCCCTCAAATTCTTTAAGTATACATTTTTGCTTATAGAATTCAATCACAGGACGGGTAATGTTTTCATATATTTCAAGTCTTTTCTGGACTGCTTCAGGTTTATCATCAGGTCTTTGAACTAAATCTTCACCTGTTACATCATCTTTTCCTTCTACTTTGGGAGTATTAAACCCAATGTTATATACCCTACCCGATGGTAAATGTACCCAACGGCTTTTTACTCTGTCTATAATAACTTCGAAAGGTACCACCAAGTTTAAAACCACATCGACCGGCTGAACTTTCCACAAAGCTTCTGCTTGCCCAACAGTCCGGGGAAATCCATCTAACAACCATGGCTTCCGTTCCACTTTTTTCAGTTCTGATATCATGAATTTAATCATAACATTGTCAGGCACAAGTTTTCCTTCGTTCAAGTACGATTTCACTTCCTTGCCGAGTTCAGTCTGTTTTTCAATATGATCCCGAAGTTTATCACCACTGGATACATGTTCGACATTGTATCTTTTTACAATCCTGGACGATATTGTTCCCTTTCCAGACGCTGGAGCGCCTAGGATTAGAGCTTTCAATAACTTCGCTTTAGTCATTTCACACTGACGAGACTACTGACCTTTGTCCCACCGTCACACGTGAACTTTAGATTGTATATTATTGGCTGCAGCGACGCACAAGACGACCTATATTTACGCTTCTATTAACAAACTGCTAGTTTTCGATACATAATAACCAATTCAGCAGCATACTTGATAATAATTTTCGAAATTATCTTATCAAATAATGATATCGATAAAGCTTCATTCGTTGTCATTTAACTTACTGATACAATACTTTACAGTTACACTTATATTTACAGATATGTTATACACAATAAACCTTATCAAAAACAAAAGTATAAAATTATTTTGAAACTGAAACTGAAATGTTGTGCGGCAAAATCCCGTTTTTGTTTTGACATCTGACATTTGGTGAAATTAAATATTTGCCATAAATAATATGACACTTGTTGGCTGTTCCGATTTACACTGAGACCACTGCGACAGTGCTATACTGCTGAAAATTTCGTTCCGTTGAAGAGGTAGCGATCGCAATGTCTGCCTAAAGCCAAAGAGACGTTGCGTCGCTCCAACCTTGTGTCAGCACTCCACAGCTGCCATCAAAACCGAGACAAATGGAGCACGTCCCCTTCGTAACGGGGGCAGATCAAGTCGGCTCACACCGCGTCGCGCGCTACGCACGCGCGACCTAGACATCACCATAGACTAATATATATGGACATCTCTGCTAGTGGTATATTACGACATAGCTGAAATTATTTTTCTACTGTAGCTGAGCATTGGAGCTGTCGCGGTTAGGTTACCTAGCTCAGTGGTTTGATTACCTGACCAACCTGTCACTATTGTTTATTTATGATGGACTTTCAATGGCAAATCACCATTAAAAGATTCCTCCGATACAAAAAGTATTCAAAATTTGGAATAATTGTGTACTCTCCATTCAGATAAACAAACATTCCTCGGTCACAAATTACGATATTCCAGAAGCATTACACACTGCAATTGATTGAGGACACTAGTTTATAACACATTAATATATTAAAAATTGATATCCATTTTAAAAAATCCAATTCACTTAGAAAATTACAATAATTATTCTCCACAGTAAAGCACTGTATGCCGCAATGTTCTCAGTTTAAATCAAAACAGCCACATTGGCTGAACCACAGGCTAAAAAGTATATTGATGGTGTTTTGGCGGGAACCTTGAAAGAGGCGTATGGTGCTCTTATTTTATTTCATTTTCTTGGTGTATTTTTAAGTTATATTGAATAAAGTTGGTGGCATTTTGTTTGATATAGGTTTATTACAGTGCCCGTGTTTAGTGAAATAGAATAACAGTGCGAAAACACGACCTTTCAGGTTGCCTCCAAAACTTCATTGTAAATGTTCTGGTAAAGTAGCCATCGCTTTACTCGAATAACTTGATTGTAACTCACTTGACTGACATATTATACTTGATAACTTATATACTTAATACCTACATATTATACTTGATGACTATATTATACTAACTTTTACGCTGCTTAAATAAATACGAAATATCGATTTACTTGACACTGGCAATATGCGTAATAGCGACGCCATAAAAAAAAAAAAAAAAAAAGTATATTGATGGTACCCATAGATTTTACACACACACATTAGGCTACGCGTTGTTTCATCAGCTGGTTGAATACACACTGATTGTGCTTTTGTACACCCCTGATCACCCCTCCTAGTGGGAGGTGGCACTCCGCTTGCTTATCAGTTAAAATCAGTAGGTAATCGAATTTCGGAAGTACATGATTAAATAAACTGGATAGGTACAGTCTTAGATTAAGGTACTTAGTCTAAGGGTACAGTCATAGGTACTTAGGTAATGTATTACCTATAATATTACTACATCTTAGGTAATGTATGAGAACATAGCTCGGGATGCTGAATTTTTCTTCTGTAGGTACTTCCGTCATCATAAAGAAGACAACAGGAACACAGCCGGTTGTAAAATTTGACAGAAATGTATGTGAGACGGGAAGGTGTGGTAACTTGACTTCTGGAAACTGATAATATGCTACCAAGTGGAATGTCCTGTCTAGTACCTACTTTAGTACATACCTTTAAGTTAATGTCTGATTCAATAATATTATTCTAAGATTACATGGTACTAAGAAAATATTCTATAATAATATATAATAAGTGGGTACATAATATCTATAATATATTAAAAAAATAATGAATCTAACCATTTGCCACCATTAATACCTACTTAAAAAAAACTCTGCGTTTAAATAATTTTACGACATAAGTACTTATTCCAACTGCTTATACTTTATGCTTTCCGAAAATAAAAGTACTTAGGTAAAGATTTCATACAAACATCGTAGACTCAAATGGGTTACTACAGGACTATAGAGATTTAGGGACATACAGTTACAGCAAAAAAAAACCTATATTCAAAGCTTCCACGACAATATACAAATTATTGTTCAATAAAAAAGTGTAACAGCAATGCTATCAGTAATGCGAATGAACATTGTGGCCCGTGTTGATCTATGTTGTGGGCAAAACATCTTGGCAAATAATTAAAGAGGAAGTAGAAGGAACTTTTCTAACTGAAATTAAATCGAACGATACAAAATTTCCTGATCCAATTGATATATTATTTAAAGTAAAACCGGTCAAGTGCATATCGGGCCAAGCGCAGTGTAAAGAAAAAAAAATATTTTGTATGGACTTGTTCGAAATTGTCGAGTAAAGTACATTTGATCGACTATTACTCGCAAACTTGCAAGGCCAACTTAAGTGTGATAGTTTTCCTTTTAATTTCGTTATATAGAGCTACTATTGCCGTAACGTTTGAATTTCTAACAACAACCGTTTAGTCTGTAGGGGTGGGGGGACACTTGACTCTAACGAAAATTTGCACTTTAAAGCTTAATAAGTCACGAACAGTTAACTAAATCGAAAAATGATGTTGGGACACCCACACTATTTTTTAAAGACCTATCCAACGATACCACACTATATGGAAATGGAAAATTAAAAAATATATTTGCGCGTTACAAGTAGGCGAGGTAACCCTAAATATTTCTTTTTTCATGTTTTTATTCTACCACTTTGTCGGCGTGATTAAGGTGTATACTTGTGCCAAATTTCAAGCCTCTAGTACTAATAGTTTTTGCGCTAAACCGCGGACGGACAGACAAACAGACAGACAGACAGACGGACATGGCGAAACTATAAGGGTTCCTTGTTTACTACGGAACCCTAAAAAAAGATAAATAGCATTTAAAAATAATAACAATATAAATACCTGCCATATTATGTGTCCTTGGAACCATTCAGTCGTAACGAACGAAACATAATAATATAACCTACATCATTTAAAAACAGAAAGACTGAAGTTTACGATGGTACCTATATGCCTAAAAGTAATCAAAGCTTGTGCTGCTGGAATTACACCAATATTGACGTACCTTATTTTTTGTTGAAGTTTCCCTGAATTATTAAAAGTCCGTAGTACCTATAACCCGTCCACAAGAAAGGAGATAAAACAAATGTTGCAAATTATAAACCGATTACTTTGATCCCAGTTTTATCCAAAGTATTTGAATCAGTAATAATGAACGAATTAATGTATACGACCATGTACGACTAAAGAAATGTATGCATGTATGTATCTTCACGCCTGTCCCTAACGTGGTACGCAGAGTGTCCTCCCTCAAATACTAAAGAAATGTAGGTATCCAATAAATGACGTAAAAAGAAATGAACATGGATATAAAAATGAGATCCGGACGAATTGAGAACCTCCTCCTTTTTTTAGAAGTCGGTTAAAAAGAGATCTGTTAAATTTTTCCATAGTGCAAGTAATATGTAGGTACCTAACTCATCTTGGCTAACTTAGGTAGGTTTAAGATAATGTTTTGGTGACATTAAGTCTGCTTGAAATAGAATCTACTTTATATATCTCTATCCACATGCCTAGAGTAACCTCTTTTAATAACATAATATAAAGTTTTTATTCATTCACAGAATGGCGCTCGTCATGCTACCATGCGACCTCCCTTGGTGGACCTCGGTGCAGCGCCACCTGAAACATCTTCTGTTAGCTTCCTCTCCCACCAAACTGACAGCCAGCATGTTAAAAATACATGACATGTGCAAGTGAGTAGTCAATACATCGTCTAGAACAGTGATTCCCAAAGTGGTCTATATCGACCCCTGGGGGTCTATGACAACATAAAAGGGGTCTTCGTAAGCAAAAAAAAATTTGGGGGTCCATGAAATGAAAATGGGGGTCCACGAAATTTTCTCAGTTCCCCAATTTGTCACAGACAAGCTGCCAGGAAGACGACGTTTTTACTTAAGTTCAACATTTAAATGCCCTCTATTCAGATTTTGAATCTAGGTTTGAGGATGTTTTGACTATGGTAATACCACCGTGGATAATTCATCCATATGGTGACATAAAAGAAACGAATGTCATAATACAAGAGGAACTGACTGAACTAAGTACAAACGAAAAACTTAAGGTTCAGTTTAAAAACGGATTTCAGCCATTCTGGCTGCAAAACAATTTACCCGTTACTTATCCCGTATTATGGAATATAGCGAGGCAATTTTAAATTTCCTTTTCATCGTCATACCTAGTGGAAAGGGGGTTCAGCGCTGTTACCAATCTTCTAACGAAGAAAATAAACAGACTGGACATCATTAGCCGAGGAGATTTAAGATAAACCCTTACAAAATTGACGCCAAAAGTTGATAATTTATTAATAAACCATTAGGTTCATCCTTCTCACTAAAAATATTGACTTATTGCTTATGTTATTTTATTTATAGTTTATTTTATGTTTTTTAATGTTACGTATATTTTACATAACAGATACAAACATTTATTTTGAGTAGTTTTAATTTAAATTTAATCAATAAATGTATAAATTAATTCTTCAAGGATCGTACGGCCACCGGCGGCGAGACACAATTGAATTTCAATTGTCATATTTTTCTCGTGTCTGGAGAGATTAACATGCGTGTTTACTTTAAGTTTTTAACACTAAACTTCACTACAGTTAGAAATTTACACGAAATCAATATCAGGTAAGTAGGGGGTCTACGACATAAAAAAGTTTGGGGAACTCTAGAAGCTGTGTTGTGTCGTCGATGATCGTCTATTATCGTTTATTTTTATATAGATGCGGGTTGGGACGTGACGAGACGACGCCACCGCCCACGAGTGGAAGAGATATTTCCCGCTAGTGCAGTCGACCGAAAAATGGCAGCCAAATCGTTCGAATAGGGCACAGTAGCGTCCAGCGACAAAGCTATGGCAAATGCGATTATGGCATATCTGCCAGTTGTTGCTCTAATACAGAGGTTCCCAAACATTTTTTTCTTGAAGACCCTTTATACATTTTTTCTGGTTTCTGTGGACCCCCGTCCTTGCTACATTTATATCACATTCCCATATTTCCCATTTTTATTTACGCCTACGTAGACCCCATTGAGTCTCCCATGGACCACTTTGGTAATCACTGATATGATGTAAGTAAATTGGTACTATCAGTGTATGTGTTGAGATCCATTATCGTGGACCCCCATTTTCATTTCATGGACCCCCAATTTTTTTTTTCGCTGACGCAGTCCTCTTTCTTGTTGTCATAGACCCCCAGGGGTCGATAAAGACCACTTTGGGAATTACTGCTCTAATATAAGCATCTTTTGCAAAGGCTTTTGGCAAGCTGTGGAGGTCATTTAATCGAAATGTTTGATGCATTATTTAAAAAAAAGCTTTTAATTAAACATAACAAAATAAGCACGATACCCACTCCTTGAACTGCTTTCACCCATGCCAGTGGCTGCGGATGATCTATTTTAATTCAAAACTCTCGACTCCTCAGTTTTTGGTTCTAACGTAACCGCCATGGGGTTGCTGATTGCAGATCGACAGGTTAATTTCGATTAATCGGTATTTTTAGTTATATCCCAGACAATGCCATGAGCATATACTACTAAATAGCTCTTTCGTTACAGACTTACCTACATACAAAAATATAAGTTCTAAATAGTTCTCGGTGCATCAATATAAATAAGGAAATAGATTGCATGCTTGCGTGCGATCTATTTAAGGTAGGAAATAAATAGACCCTAGGAAATATAACACATGAATATTAATATACCTACAGACGTCTAGGTATATTAAATCAAAGTTATCACTCAGGACCAAGGGGTAAATTGAGTATAGGGGGCGAGTGCACTATCAGGCCTAGCGCGACGGAATCTACGCCACAAGTGGCCACAACACAGCCTACAGAAATAAGAAAGACATGACAAACATACGCGTCATTTTCATTCACAGCATTGGTATAGATCCAGATGATGACATCAAAGATCCAGAGTTGCTGAAGGGTTTGGAACAGTTCCTCGATGAAGAGATGTCTGATGAGCAAAGACGGAATTTTTTAGACAACACTATCAGAATTATGGTCAACAGAGCGCTTCATCTGAAACGATGGCGACCTCCCAAAGGACTTATGTTTAGTTTACAACAGCAAAGTAAGTAATTTTATACAATGAAACGCATTGTTTTTGTTTTTTGAACTTTTCGTAAATGTACAGGGGCGGCTAGCTCGTGTAGCGCCCGTGTGCAATGAAACCTTGGCGCCCCCTAGACCTGACCTGGCCTGAAAACTGCCTCAGTAGCGTAGTGGTAGCAGGCCACTACAACAAAGCTGGAATCCTGGGTTCAATTCCCGGGTCGGGGGCTATCAGAGATAACTTTGTAGAATCCTTTATCTCTGGTTCTATAGGGATTTTTCCATTTTCTGGAAATTTTCCAGCACCCCGATGTCTGGTATTGTGCCCAGAGATGTCAACAAGCTCGCCACTTGTTACATGAGTCAAAACGTACCGGGCGAATAACCTTCCGGAGGCTCTGAAATGTACTTAGTTAACAGACAGGTTACAAAAATAATACACGCTTACACTCACAGCCCCACACTGTATAAACCTGTGTCGTGGGTGCCGTTGTACACACACAACACATAGGCAAATAAGCAGATCCGAAACAAATATCTGAAGGCCATATAACAATTTGTCCCGGTGCGAGGATCGATCCCGCTACCCTTCGAATTAAACGGTCGTCTCACACCGCTGGGCTAACCGGGTCGTCGATTATATTCGCGCTATAATGTTATCACTAAGCAATTAAATATACATATTAAAATTATGAGCAGTAGTAATTAGAGTGTGTCACGGGACATCGAATAATTAGCACACCGACATATTTGTATTAGGTCTATGAAAAGTTTTTTCTTTTGTTACTACAGTGCATAAGTTTTGGCTTTTGTCCAGTGAAAATGATGATGATGATGACATAAGTTTACATAATACAGTGTTTTTTTTATGTAAAAATAATGATAAAGAAAGATATTTAAGGCTCGTTTTCCTTTTTTGGAGGACAATACGTATCAGACATTTGTACATTTTACACATTTTTACGTAGTTCAAAACAGATTAAATTATCGATTGTCCCGTTTAGATCTTTTCGCAATATTAAAACGATTACGTACAAATGGTTTAATATCTTTCAGGTGACGTAACAGAACTGGACTATAATTTTGTATCGTCCCTCATCGCCCACGCCTTTTTCTCTACCTTCCCAAAGAGAACGCTCAAAACGCATCCGACACTACAAGACTTTAATTTTACGCATTTTTTTAAGAATTTACACAGGTAACTATGATTTCAGTATTGTCGAAATATTTTACGCCATAAATAAGGTGACTACTTACATTTTGAATTTTATTTTCAGAAAGTCGCAAAGGAGTAAATTAAAAAGTTTATTACATTATTTCGAATGGTTGGATAAAAAGAACGTAGAGGGATGTATTAAGCTAAGTAGACAGGTAATACTAATTTGTTTATGTATGCTAGTCTTTCTATTATTGTATTGCTTCATATCTAGACCACTATTTATATAGTTTAGTTCATTTGGGTTCACGAATACACTACCATTCGGTTACGACTTACGTAGACATGAGTTCTTAGTTGATCTACTTAATAATTAAAAAATGCTCAAAATAAAAATTCTTAAGAAAACTAAAAATGAGACTGAAAATAAAACTGCCTAAGTAGTCTAGAGGTAGCAAGCCACTACTGCTACGCTGGAGTCTTGAGTTCGATTCCCGTTCCGAGATGGTAAGTGCTATTACGATCTATCCATATTCCGAAAGGTAAGTGCATCTTCGGAGTTTTTTAGTGTACCCGGAAATATCAATACGCTTACCACTGTGAAATGGGACAAAAGATAACAAGCAAATCATGGATATCTTCATTCTTCATGTAAGCTTGAATGCATACCTTTTGGAACACCTCGGGGAGCAAAGACATGAAATAACGCATGTCAAATAATAATAATTAAATAATTAATTCAATTCAGGCCATAGATCCATACACTACAATCATGTGAGACAGAATCTCCACGAGCTCCAAACAATAATAAAACCTTTGCACTTCCAGGTAATGACCTCAAAGCAATGGCTGACAATAGAAGACTGGCTGGAATGCACGCTGCCTCTGTGCAAGTTGCTGGTGCGGCACGAGGGCAGGCCGGAGCGGTGTGAGAATGACGACGCCATTCGGGTGTGCTTCGCGTCCAGCAGGGTCGGCGGTGACACTCTCGTTGATGGAGAGTCACAGGTATCTCACACATACCTAGTTACTTATTAATCCCTAATTTATTACAACACTTTTTTTTTAGTAATGGCATCGCTATCACGCATTTTGCCAGTGTCGAGTAAGACAATATTTCGCACTCGTAAGACGCAGCGTAAAAGTCAGTCAGACAATTAATTATCAGTTTGTCAGTCACAGTCACTAATTCGAGTAAAACGATGGCTAATTTACCAGAACATTTATAATGAAGTTTTGGCGGCAACCCGAAAGGTTGTGTTATTGCACTCTTATTCTATTTCACTATACACGGGCACTGTAATAAATCTATATCAAATAAAATGCTACCAACTTCATTTAATATAACTAAAAAATACACCAAGAAAATGAAATAAAATAAGAGCACCGCACGCCTCTTTCAAGGTTCCCGCCAAAACTGCCATTATAACACATTAGTAATTACACATCGCCAGGAGATGGCAGGAAAGGGGGATTACCCTTTCACGTAGAGATTAAACAGTAGACCAATTAACAACAAATTGTCTGATATTTATCATACACTAACTAATCCCCCTGCTCTGATATAAACTGCTCTCTGTGCCGCCCTAGAACGTCGGATGTTCCTTCCCGTCCCCCCTAGACAGAGGCGTATTTACCATAGGCCAAAAGGGCCTTGCTTGGCGAGGGTCGTGTCAAGGTTCACGTTGTCTACCTTGCGCTTCCAATTTTTTTTTTTTTCCTTTTTTCCCACTATCATACGGATCGGAAATGTTTACAGGTCCAGGGCGCTGTTCCTCTAAATACGCTCCTGACCCAAGATCGTCAAAGTCACACGTGTTAAAGCTGAATAATATTCAATTAATAGATGCTATATGATATCCAAGAAGCTTGTAGGTAAAAAAAGGTTTTTACCTTCAAGCTTCTTGGTGATATCACACAAATTATTTTTTAAATCTGACGGCCCGTTCCAGGATATTATAACTAGAAAAAATATATATATTTCCAGGAAGCATTGTCTATGTTCATGATGCCAGAACTTCTGCCAGCGATGCTGTCTGTGGAGTCGCTGGAAGACAACGAAGTGCTGAAGGTGGAAGGAGTGAGAACGTTCAGTCGTATCAGCGACAAGAAACAGAAAACAAATGTCGAACTGCTTGAGGAACCCAAAACGGTAATCAGTTCAAATACATAATCATAACATAACAAAATATAACTACGTTAAGAAAAACCGACTTCAAATATGAAAAGTAAAAAATAATACAGATTTAATATTAATTATATACTACCTATTATTTATATGTGTTATTTACTAATAGGATTGAAGTCGCTGTATTATTTTTTACTTTTCAGTTTTGAAGTCGGTTTTTCTTAACGTAGTTATATTTATTTAATACTTTTTAGTTTATTGCTGCATTGCCAATTAGATTAATGTTCACATCTGTTAAATTTGTAAAATCTGACTTTTTTAGCTTCGTGACAATTAGATACCTAATTTAAATTGTTTAGGTGTGTCGATACAAAATTATTACACGACTAAACGAAATCAATGAAAAAAAATATATTTTTGGGGAAAGTAATCATGGACTGTTAACTCTATGCATTTATCCACGAAGGAGTAAATAAGCTGTGTTGTGTCGTCGATGAGTAAATATGTCATTGTCACTTGTTGTCATGCACAATATGACTATCCAAGACGTCAGTGGATTCAACGCATTGTTATGACAACTCGCTGTCTAATCTTATTCCTTTAGTTTGAGGTGAAAATAAGCAACAAATACTCTTAAAATAAAAACTAATGGGCCTGCCTGAATAAAATTTTTATGGGACCAATTCGAAACTATTCCGCATCAAACACAACAAGAATTACGTAAATCGGTCCAGAAATCTCGGCGAAATTGGCGTACATACATAAAAAATATATATACCGGCCGAATTGAGAACCTTCTCGTTTTTTTGAACTCGGTTAAAAATATAGATACTTTTGTTTAGTGTCGAACAAGCAAACAGTTGAATTTGATATCAATGTCACAGTAACTTGATTGCCTGTATTCAACAGTCTGTAACAAAGAGTACCTATACAAATAAGGTCTGTAATCTGTATACATAAGTCAAAAGTCTATCTATCTATAGCCCCCATCCAGCTCTACTATCCTGTTTTACGTCCCGGGTGTGTAAGGGGCCATTGAGTCCCCCGGGAGTCTCTAGGCCTTCTTGTAGACACCTACGATTCGCCAGTTACATTTTTACCCAATTTCAAACTGTAAATGTCTTTTTTTATGTAAAACCAGATGTGCCCGCGATGTCGTCCGCGTGAGAATTTATGATTGTTCAGTTTCTACCCGGACGAAGTCGTGGGCACAGCTAGTATAAAAGTAGCCTAAGTTACTCCTCATTACATAAGCTATCTGCCAGTGAAAGTCCCGTCAAAATCGGTCCATCCGTTCCCAAGATTAGCAGGAACAAACAAAAAGACAGACGGACAAAAATAATAAAAAATGTTGTTTTGGGATATGTACCGTGTATACATACATATGCATTTAGAAAAAGCGGTTATTTTTATATTACAAACAGACACTCCAATTTTATTTATTTGTATAGATAAAGAATGTCGTATTACAGGTGACGGTTTGCCTAATGGATGCAGAGGACTACAGCGCACTGCCTCTAGGACAGTGGGAAGAGGACAACGTTCTCCGAGAGTTAAACAAGTGCCTCTTAGCTTTCCAACAATCGCCGATGAAGAGCCGCGACAATCAGAAACACGAGAGACGGTTATCACCTATCGGTAAAAAAACCTTCCTTACTTATTTCAAATTAGTCAATTGTTTTCCAAAATTATATGCTCATCTAAAGCGATAGAGCTTAAAATTGCAACTTTCATTGTACCACCAGAAAAAGAATTAAATATGATGAAGGGCACAAGTCATCCTTTTCCAAAATTGAAGAACAAGGGTACGAATTTTCTTTAATTTCTAAAGGGTACGAAGGTGACCCAAAACTGGTCAAGATTAGATATTATATTGTAGGTACCTAGGTGACAATTCTAAAAGTGACAGAGATACTGAAATGCTCTAATGCGAAAAAATACGAAAATTACTACACACTGAAAAATGAAACGTCCCATTTGGAATATTCCCCGTTGGAATATTGGGTAATCTTCTCCCCTGCAGGTTCATTTGGAGACCCAAGGATCTTGCTTACATGCTAAAGAATCATGCCATGTTCCATACACTGTATTGTACAGAAAACATGAATAAAAGGTACAAGGTAAAACAGCGTTGGAATATTATCTAGAAACCTTCAATTTTTTTGCACAATTCTTGCATAATCCTTTCAGCGTCCTGCTATCAGTAGTTTCAGACGTTTTGGCTGCGCGTTATCTATGAGACACTCAGTCACCCAATTATTCAGTCAAGTATGAAAGTTTTTTTAAATGAATTCATAAATAAAAAATACTCCTAATAGTTTTTTTCAATAAAATATTCCAGGCGAGTCGTTAAGTCACACTCCACCAGAAGTAGAAGCCACCGTCATGATCAAACAGGCGTCGTCCTGCAGCACCATCAACAGTTACAATAGCAGAAGTCCGTCACCACAAAACTATTGCGCTGCTACTCTAAATTTAAGTGATCCCAGTAAGTATGTTCATACTTATTTAATGTAGCTACATGTATGTAACAAAAAGGCACAGTTCACGTAGTCTCAACATAGAAGTAGTAGGATGCGAACCTAAATCGACCTTCACTGGAGTGATAATAGAATTATAGATATTTTAGCTCGCCACCTGTTACAGGAGCCAAAACGTAACCGGCGAATCGTGGGTTTTGCATGCTTGAATGCATGCATTTACCTCTGCCTACCCCTTCAGGGATTACAGGCGTGAAGTTACGTAGATATTTTAAATATAGTGTATTTGAATATGAAATAAAAATATATGTATCTCTAACTGGTCTAATGAATGTGAACTTGCTTCTAATTTCATTTACCTAATGTTTCAGGTGTGGAATTATCAAAACGAAAATGCTGGTTGTCCCCCGATGCGGGCACGTTGAACAACCGTCGTGGGCGATTCATCGTGCTCGGCTCGTCTGGAGAATGTCTGCCAGTCACCAGGTCTCCCGGTCTCCCCAACTTGGACACACAGGAAGACAGCCTGTACTCCAGTTGTAATTCCAGCGACGACGAGTACCATAGTGCCAATGACAGCTTTGATTATGGTACGTTTTGGTACTTTCTTATCCTCTGCTTTTTGTAAAAAGAAAAAATCATTTTATTTAATAATTTCAATCGTTTTATTTAATAATGTATGGCCCCGGAATAACTATCACAGAGACATAATAACTAAGGTCTTAGGGGTGGCAATGCATCTGCATTTTGACGTCTGGTCTTTGTGTGGATGTCTATACGCTGCAGTCATCACTTAACATCAATGTGAACTGCACGCTTGTTTGCCAGCTACATTACATAAAAAAAGATTGTCAACCAATTAAAATAAATAACTCAGCACCTTCCTTAGTTATAATTATCCTGTTCAATTTTGAATTGAAAAAGCCTAACATTGCAGGTGGCAGTGAAGACGAAGGCAGAGGAGAGAGTGCCCATCCAAATTCATTCCAATACACCAAGGAGTTATCCACCGAAGAGAGAAGAATGAGTTTCGCTGACAGATTGAAGGAAGCTCTACGTCGTGAGGCGGAGAACTCTTGCACCACCAGCACCACTGGCGATTGGTCTACAGACAGTTCTAGTTACGCTGTGGGGATCAGCATACCCGGGACTGGTGTTAATGATAATGATATAAGGTAATTATAGGACATTAGCCAACCGCAGTTGCAGTGCACGCAACGTAAGCTGTCTAAAGATTTTGCCCGTTTCTACTATATTTTAGCTTATTTTAATCTTCCCCTTCTCATTGCATTGCATAGAGAAAGAAAGAAAGAAAATATTTTTATTTTGAATAGATCTTTACAGATATTTTCAAAACGTCAAGAAATCATAAAGGTATTAATTACCTAGAGTGAATAAACATAGTAAAAGCAAAAACATACATTAATAGTAAATTAAAATTAGAATTTAAACTAATTTAAAGTACCAGTTAGTTAAAATATATCATTATCACAAAATTTTTCTATTCCTTCAATGATGATAAATGAAGAAAAACTTATTCGTCAAGATCAAAGTTATTCACTAAGCAGAGTTCCAAGTGCTGACTGCACTGAGAAGAACTCTGCTACCCAACAAACTCAATAAGAGCTCTTCTAAATGAGAGCTTAAATCTAGTACAGATTAGTTATCATAAAATATATTATTTATTCACAACCGAGGTTGTGACTGGGAGAGAATGATTTTTAGCATTAAGTCCGCTGCTTGTATGTTACTGTGTAAGAAAGAATAAATAAATAAAATATTTTTCATTGATACTACGCACCTATTTGTTTTAGTGTGATGTTATATTAGCCTTTAGCTTCCTACACAAGTAAGTTTACCAATGATTAAGTTGGCTCCAGCTTAAGCGCGTTCACGAAAGTCTTCGGTAAAGTGTTCAGTTTATAGATACCTCTATAAAATAACAGATAATGACGATTTTCAAATAAACGCGTCGTACACAAATGATGGATATACTATCTATATGGTACTAAGTGGTGAACACAGATGACCACCTGATGAGCCACTTAACTCTCCTTTTTCTATCTGTGAAAATCTTTTTCTATCATACTTTGAATGGCCCCGTCATAACTATCACAGAGACAACAACTTAGGTCTCAGGGGGATCAAACCTTTTGTGTAGATGTGCAGCACCTTCCTTACTTAAAAAATAACTAGTTTTACTTAAATAAATATCAAAGGTTCCAGTTAAAAACTATTCATTCAAAAATTTCAGAATAAAACGCGGAGGTTCTGTGGGTTTCGTGCTGACGGAAAAGGAAACAAACGACAATGGAAATTTCCCTCCGAGACATCTACTGTCAAGAAAAGAAACTGGGAATAGCTCTAAATATAGTTTTAGCACAGAATACACGTAAGTATACTCCTACAATTTACGAACATTTTAATAATTGTACTATTTTTACTATTTTTATTTTCCGCATTAAGACATGCGAGTGATCTTAAGAAATTAAAGAAAAACGGAAAGAAAAATTTGAGTTCGGACAGGAATCGAACCTGCGACCTCAGGATAACCAGTCCAGCCGCTTTACCACTAAGCTACCGAAGTCCTACCGAAGTACCAATGCGTCAAAATTGCTTTCCCTTTTTTATTTTAACCGATTTAGGGTTGGTGAATTATATTTTAATATGTAGAAATGTAACTCTCATACACAATCATGACTTCGATTTTGGTTCCATTTACACAGAAAAGTAGGTGTCTACTAATTGAAATTACCTATAACGAACACTCACACTTTCAACACAGACAATGCCTGCACCCAGTGCACCCGATTGATCGCGACAATTTCGTTTCGCCGAGTCGCAAGAAAACTTTTGTGTGTCCCTTTTATGATTTACACACGGTGTGTCTATTTCGACTGCAACAATTAACATAGTCAGAACTACATTTTTTGACAGAATGTCCATATTATGGACATTCTAAGACTTCTAATGCAATAAAACAAAATTGGCCAAAATGTAGTTCCGACTATGTTAATTGCTGCAATCAATTTGGTCCATGTGATCGAACGTCCAAAGATCAAAATATCCCTTTGGTAAGCGAAACTGAGTTCGCTTTCATCCTCATGGATACTGCCTAAGCATTATAAAAAAATAATTGTGCTAAAAAGTTAAAATAATTCTAAATTATATCTATTATTTAATTGTCTCAGAAGACTAGTGGTATCAGGCCACTACTGACGCATTAGGGACCTGGGTTCGAATTTTCCAATAACTGGGCTGATTTTTAGCTTCAGCGTTTAAAAATACTTTGACTTAGGTATTCATTTCAATGTTACGGTAGGGTCATTGTGCCGGTAACGCGACCGGCTCCAGTACGCGACCACTTGACGGGACGGGCTCCTTTTATTTTAGATATTAACATTTTTTTAGGAGATAGCAATTAAAAGTAAGCATTTAATATTTCTTGAATACTTCTGTGACAAGTCGAGTCTGAACCTAATCGCTTAACCCAAAACAAGAAAATAGGGTCTGAATGCGCGTGACGATACAGTGGTAATTTCACGTGCCGTATATTGCAATTAAAATATCACGCCGGGCAGCAAACAAAGGTAAATTTTATTGATTTGTACTTATATTACATACGATAAAAAGGCATTATTATTTCAATATATAGTTGGACTTGTTGTTAGGTTGTAGTTTGACCATCTATCATCTAACATTTTATTTTAATCCAGTGGTCGCTTTATTGAAGTACGTATTTATCCAATACGTTAGAAAGGGGCCGGGTGGTCGCATTTTAACATTTGAAGCCTTATATAACTTTGCTCATTAACAACTCAATGATGTTTTTAGGGTTATACAATTAAGAATCTGATGTTATAGAAGCATAAAGATATATGCTTTCAGTTAGCGACCACAGGTTTTCTTGTTAGAACTTCGTCTAATTTACCCACTAAAATAGGTGCTCGCAAACCCAATAAAGTCGCAAATTACTATGTCAGTTTGAGACCGCCACAATCTAGTATGAAGGAAATGTTGGCCGTAAACTAAGAGTTGTTTTTTTTATTAACAAGCCAACCACGTGTGATTTTTTATGAAAACAGAAGTTAATGATATTAAATTTAATCGATATATATATATATATATATATATATATATATATATATATATATATATATATATATATATATAATAGTATTTTGGACTTTCTTCCGTAAAAATAAAGACTAATTGTGTTGCTCTGAAAGAATCATAGTTTTCTTAATGAATCATTTAAACCTAAGTTTTACATTAAATATGATAGAAACTAAATATAGCTATTATCCTCACCTGAAAGAATCATAGAAACAACATTTAATGCCTTTATTTCAGGTGGAATTTATTAAAGAGATATGTTTCACATTTATTGTTATTTTAACTCAAAATAATATATTCAAATTGATTTTCTCTTAAAACCACAGACAAACCACCAAAGAGATTAAACTGCTATACAAATAGTTTAATCGTAAGAAAACCTATACAATGGTTTTACAATATATATAATACAAAATGTGTATGCATTGTGCAGTCAATTAAAGAAATTAAAAGGTCCTTAACTTCGGAGAATCGACTTGTTTTTGGTTCATTTTGGCACGTTCAAGTGGCAAATAAGTGGCAACAATGCAGTTCACATTGATTTTAAGTGATGACTGCAACCTATACATATACACCCACACCAAGATCAAAATGCAGATGCGTTACCACTCCTGAGGCCTAAGGTCTGTCTCTGTGCCTCTGTGCCGGAAATTACAGGGCCGTACATTACCATCTGACCGGAACACAATAGTGCTGAACACTACCAATTAGCGGGAAGTATATCAGGTAATGAAGCGCGCATGGCCCCAAGGCTGGTGTAGATCAAAAGCGAGCTACTTGGTTAAGCACTACGGGTGCGGTCGGGTGTGTGATGGGTGACCGGTAGAGGCAAATTAAAATGGGCGTTTCCGTGCTTCGGAGGGCACGTTAAGCCGTCGGTCCCGGTTGCTATCGATAGATAGCAGTCATTATACATTGTTGGAGGCCTTATGGGCGGTTTGAAAACATCCGACAGCGGCTTGGCCAATAAGCTCGTATCTCCACCAACTCGCAGTGGAGCAGCGTGGTGGGGTAAGGCCTCCCCCCAAAAAGGTAAGAGACTCGTGCTCAGCAGTGGGACGTATCAAGGGTTGCCATTATTATTATTATATTAGGTAATGCAGTGATGCCTACGCCCGCTACGAGCTCCGTCACTGGGGCTCTACCACAGCGAGCGTAAGACCAAGTTGGCATCCAAAAAGCTAGGGGTGCTCAACAAAGCGAGGCAGTATTTCACCACGGGCAGAGAATATGTAATAATGCTACATATAGAATTGACACTTCAACGTCCTGCCCGATTTCCCTGCCTCACCCAACCTCCTCCCCTATTATGGGTGACGTTTGGTATTCTCTACGTGCGTGCTGGCAGCACGTTTGCAACTCCCCTGGTGTTGCAAATGTTCATAGGCGACGGTGACCACTTTCCATCAGGTGGCCCGTTGGCTTGTCTGTCGATCTTGTAAGAGAAATAAAATATTTTCTAATTTTTAAGAAGTTCCTCTCACAAGTTGTTACTCTTGAAGACAGGTTGGATGTTATTTTAGTGCTGTCCTGCACAAAAAACAACAATGAATGTTGATACCAGTCAAAATCCACCAGAAAATAACACTTTATCGAGTATATAACTACTATTTGTGTTGATTATTATAAATTTTAATCATGTTTAATTTGAATTGGAAAGTACAAATTTAAAGATAAAAATAAATAATAAATACAAATAATTAAAAACATATTTAATAAAATCAACAAACTTTGTTTTATTACGATTTTATAAGCTTTTTATAGTGGTCGCAAACTGATTCAGCAGTGGACGCAAACTGGAAAAAGCGGTCGTAAACTGACGTTCTGACTAGTTTTGAACATTTTCGATCATATTTATAAATATTTATATGGAAGTGTATTGTGTTATTTCATATTCCATAAATAGACAATATTTAAGATTCATTTACCTAGACATTATTCAACTTAAGCGTAGACGAGTAGTATATAAATTGACGTATCCAAAGTGGGCAAGTCCACTAAGTGGTCGCTAACCAGCACAACAACCCTATATTGTACTAAACATAAAAACGTGTATAAATTCATAAAGAAAACGTGGTTGTTTCAGATCGGAACTCGAAGAAGTGTACGAACAGTTCAACCAATGGTTGAACGATCCGATAGCGGACACAGAGTCCGGAGAAAACAAAGCACGCGAATTAGATTCCCGTGACTTGGCTGTGATAAGGTAAGTACCAAGATGTCTGCTACAATCGTTTTTTATCGCGGGACCTACCCTGCGATATTGTATTTATTACTGCCTCATTCGAATAGTTTGATCGTCATTTGGTGGAGTGACTGCACTAGCGAATTCTCTAGTGGGCCGTAAAGCTCTCGCGGGGGATAAATTTGCGTTTAAAAGTTTTGGAACGAAGTTTCTTATCGCGCAGTACGCTGGCTACGGGGGCTAGGCGAGCGTCACGAAAAATCCTTACGACACTTTTGCTATAGTGCGTAACGCTCGGAGGAGGCAGGCTGAGTATAGGATTCGACTTATTCGTTCTCTCTCTCTCTCTCTCTCTCTCTCTCTCTCTCTCTCTCTCGACAGTGACAAGCCACGCGACGCGCGCGTCTGCTGTGTATGCGTACATTGTTTTGTCGTGTTCTTCTGTATGTAGTTTTAGTTATTTTTAATATTAAAAAAAAACAATGGATTGTGTAAGTGATTCATTAGAAGTTGAAGAGGAACTTCGTTCCAATCGAGTGTCCCACATGTGACACCTCAGACAGTTTTTTTAAAGTATATTGGTTGAGTGCCATATCGAATACAAGGTCCTATTGTAAGGATCTCAAATATGTAGGTAGGTATTTACATAACTTTAATTTTATTTAAGTAGGTGCATAAGTACCTTTGAAGTACCTAATTACAGAAAATAGGCGAAAATTGACCCTTCTCCGACCCTCCTTATCTCCTAAATTAAAAAAAAAACCGCAAATATTTATTTACGCTAACTTTTATTTAGGCTGAAGCGGCCTTCTGCGATCGCCGATTGCCCTAGAGTCTCCAGAGGCGCCGCTTACATAAATCAGTCCCCAAAAAAAAATTATACGCTATTGCCAGCAGTGAACGTCTTAAGTTTGAAAATACCATATTTCAGATTCGCGGGTTCCCTGCTGAAGCGCACGCTGAGCGAGTCGATGGCGAGCGCGGGCGGGGTAGGCGCGGGTGCGGACGCCAGCGAGCTGTACGGCCGCGACTCCCGCGACCGCGTGCCGCCGCGCCGCCTCGCCCTCGCCGCGCGCTCCCTCAGCCTCGAGCTGGCGAGACACAGGCATCGGCTCGCCGCACACCTCGTATGTATCACACTATCTCCAGATACCCTATAGCTGCCCTCGCTAAGTTCCCCGAAGGAGTTAGGGTTTTAGGTACACAATTCGTTCATTGCGCTTTTCGTTAGCTACCAAATTAATGTAGGACGAGCGCGAGCCTGGGCGCAGGCAGTCTAGTACTCGTCTGACTTCCGCTCGCCATGCGATCCCTTAGCCTCAAGCTGCCGAGAAACATGCATCGGCTTGCTGCACATCCCGTTTGTATCACACTGTCACCAGATACTCTAAATCTCGCTTATATTCGTAATTCTACATATCTATAAGTTGTCTAAAGGATTTCGGGATTAAGGTGCAACATTCGACCATAGCGCATTTCATTATCTACCAAACTAATGAAGGACCGCTACGACGAGACGAGACGAGCGCTAGACAGTCTCGCGCTAGTCTGTCTTGCGCTCGCCACACGCCACCTTAGCCTCCAGTCTCCAGCCTCCAGCTGGCGAGACACAGTCGTAGACTTGTACTTACATAGTGATCTGTTGACACAGGCATCGGCTTTCTGCACGTAGACGTGCGTTCGGTCACAAATTTAAGCTTGGAGCTAAGCGATTTGTTGAAAACATAATTATTTTTACCAAGTAAATAAAACGTTGAAAAGAGTAATTTTATGTTATTGTAACATAAAATATAGCATTGCCTAGCAAAGCTCTGAAGCTCCCCCGTCAAAGGCTCTCATCTAACTGCCTTTAAATATTATGTTATAAACTCTATAACGCTCTCTATATACGCTATCTAAAGAGTAGAGTTATATAGAGATAATAGAGTTATTCTCTCTCTCCTCTACTCTAATGTTAGGTACAATAGAGTAGTATTATTATTAGGTATTCACTAGGTTTCGAAATAAAAGCTTTCCTAGTTCCTACCTTTCAGATCAGCGCAGTCTCTATCTAGTTTTGTAGAAATCTTTTTCTTGGAATACTTAGAACGTAAATTGTGATGCGTTCGCACTTGCTATTCTTTATAAACGTGAACAAAATAAATATTGGCAAAAGCATTTATATGTTTATTAACAATTTTTTTACATGACTGAAGTTGCAAGCGCGCATGCATTCTACAGCAATGGTAAGTGGGATAAATTGGGGCCCATGGACAACAAACAAAAAAGCTTTAAGCCTCACAAAATTCAAGCTTTAATACAACTCAATAAATTTTAGCCGCCTTACTGCTTTATACAAATGTTCATCAGATAAGAAAAATCATATCATGGGGGATCTTATATCCCAGTTCCAAATCGCTACCCTTCGCAAGTTCTTGGTTACATTTATAACTCATTTTATATCCAAAATCTATTAACGATGAATAATTAATTAAATAAATCGCTCATTAAATGATTAAGCGCGGCTATTAACTACTTCAACCAATAAGTTTAACATATATTATAAAACGACCGCACTTACCCGCCTATAGTTGGTATATCTCGAATTTCATCACTAAGACTTTTTAAAATCATAAACTTCCTTTTTAATCGAGTTTTTAGGGTTTTATGTTTATATTACGCGGAAACTAATGTATACTTACCTATTACTTGAATGTGACCTAAGTCCACTACTGCAACACGTTTTATTTAGCTTTGCAATCGCATCACATTTTACGAGCACCGCTTTTTTTTACGCACGAAAATATTTCGATTTTGCACGCTCACTAAAAATAAATTATTATGATCGAATAGACAAAGCGTCAAACATATAATAAGGTAGAAAGCTAGAGATATAAACTAAGGCTTCCCTTAATATATTTTTGATGATTGTAGAACAATTATTATTTTCTCTGTACGTTGACTTTTCCTAATTTTTCCTTCCATATTTTTCGATTTGAATAATTTTTTAGTCCATCGAGGGTTCACAGTATTATGTTGTTTGACTGCAACTGCGATGTAACCAGCTAGATACGTAATTATTTTAATTATTGATAAATCAATTAGATTTATCAATAAGACTAGCAGTCTAACAAAATCTGTGACAATTTATTTAACAATGAATATGATGTCCTTTCATATCAGCATCTGCTAACTCACTGAAATTAAATGTACATGCTTATTCACATTGACGAAATGCTGTGTTTTGACAGAGACGTAAAGTAAAAGAATCAATACCAGAAGAAATAATAGAAAGCACGGAAGAGAGGAGCTCGAGTGGTGACCAAAAAGAACGTAACGAGGTGGGGTCACTCGGTGCCTCCACAGAGACGAGCTCGACACAAATATCCAATCCCAGCGTTAGAAAGAAAAAACTGAATTGGGTAGTAAACATGATAGTGCAAACAATCGAAGAGTCAGTTGAATGCGACCCAGTCACTATTAAAGTTAAGAAACCAAAGGTCAGACTATGTGTCTGCTCTTGTCTGTTGCTAATTTCTATCTATTAGATTTAACTCGCCCTGTATTCATTCAGATCCATTTTACCCATGGTCCTTGGAACCCTTGTAACTGAATGCATTTGTTAGATTTCTATATAAAAATCACAAATACAGAGCCCCACTTGAAATATACGATACGGTGATGATGAACATGAGACGCCGTGAGATGCATTGTAAAAATTTTGTTACAACAATTAACACGTACTACATAATGATATATACTCGCTGAATAAAAATTGCGGCGAGTTTGTCAACAATCGTCGAATCCCGCAAGTGACAAAGAGTTGAAAATATAGAAAGAAACAAGACAAACATTTTTATCTCGTCGTTAAACATTATTTACCCAAATAATATATTGTAATACTTCTATCTTTATAAATTTAGCAATGCCGAAGGCCTAGGTCTATTCTGCCAGAATCTTATGCCCATTTAAATTACATAGATGAATACCTATATTTATTTTGTCAATTGAATTCGCAAGCGACAAAACACTGGGTATCTATCAAAATAAATTATTTTACAAATTAGTACACAATATTAAAGGTGAATAGTTTACACTGACTCTTATTCCTAGACCAATTAAAATTATTTTGATCCTTGCTAACACTGCACAACTGTTGTGGAATGCACGAATTTATCTTCGCAGTAATAAGTTCAAAGATGTACGTCTGAAACTACTAATAGCATCTATACGCATAAAATACTTATGCAGCCCAACGATATACAGACGTTGGGTCATCCCAACGTTTGTTTAACGTTGAAGTAGCATGAAGCAATATTCAAATTTGAAAAAATGCAAATGAAGCAAAAATGCAAGCTGTAAATGATTTTCAATATTGAAGCCTGATCGTAACACAACAGTACATACCTAGTTGCATAGCATATATTGTTCTTACTAATACACACTGAATTATTGTACTGCACGGTAAATTAGTTATAGTCTTAAATACTATCTTGTCGGATAACATTAAAATATGTTTACCAATTTGGCTCATCGGTAAGTAATATAATGTATTGTCGCATTTGAAAATGAGGGCCTCTTCCGCCGCCCTTAATCATTTAATTTTATTTCTAATATAATGCTGGCCACACACTTTTGCTAAGATCTGGCTCCACACATACATGTTGTTTTGTGTGTTGTACAAGCAAGCAAGAGCATTGCTAGCCGCATTAGCCGACAATAGGGATAGGGTAGATTCACCATCCGACGACCTAGCCTTTTCCCTACTCCATTTACAATACACTTTTATATGTGTATGGCGATAACAGTCAAGTTTGATACAAATAGGGTTATTATTAATCTATAGGTATGTAGTGATCCCTCACTAAATGGAGTAGGGAAAAGGCTAGGTCGTCGGATGGTGAATCTCCTCACAGTCGGAGATGCACAATGCTGGATAGCAAAAGAAATCCCTTACTGGACATAGTTTTTATGATGTTAAGGCCTGAGAATTGACTATTATAGATATGGAGGGATAATAAAGAGATTAACGTGTTGTATATTGCAGCTTAACGAACTAGCCCACAAGATAGTGTCGGGCGGGTCGTGTCGACCCGTGGCGACCGGCAACTGGGGCTGCGGGCGGCGGCTATGTGGCCACCCACAACTGAAGTTGCTGCTGCAATGGCTGGCTGCCAGCGTGGCCGGCGCTCCCGCACTCATCTACTATACTTTCGCCAATGAAAAACTATTTAAGGTATAGTTCACTTAATTACATTTTACAAAAAAATACAAGAAAAACTCTAGGTCATTCCTCCAGGATTCTCAGTCAGGCTCAGCCACCACTTTCAAAAGTATGTTTATGGAAGGGAATCACAAGGAATGGCTTAAAGTTAATGAAAATAACAATCGACATAATCTCTTCCTTACATACCTATTTACAGTTGGACACGCTAGTACGAGTGCTGGTGGACAGAAAATGGACAGTTGGTCAGCTAGCGCGCGCGGTGCTCAAGTTCGCTCGCCAGACGCTTCACGAACCCCAAGTCATTCCCGATAACCACTCGCTCTTCGACGAACTCATCGGTATCGAGAAGATACCTGACGACTTTTAGCGCATAACTAGTGTAATCAGTCTAATCAGTGTTGCCAGAAAATATAGTGGGTTGCCTAGAAAATATTTTCAAATCGTTAAATTCGTCAGAACAGCAGTATAAAGAGATAAATGTGTGCATTCTTAATTTATGAATACGTAATAAAAGCACCGAGTCGAAGTATTTTTAAATTCGATTTTTTTGTTCACGATGTGATATAATGCAAATGCAATATATAAACTCATTGTACCTTTTCAGTTTGTATTACACGCACTTTATTATGGGAATCTGATACGAGCTACATTGTTTTTTATCGCTCAGCTTAGTCACGGTACGTCATGATGCATTTAAGTGTAAAATGGAATAAACTTTTTGAATAAAATATACTTATAAATAAAAATAACTATTAAATCTCTCAATAGTAATGTGATTTCGGCAGCTGTGTCTTTATACAATGTTTGTGCAATTTTAGATAGTCTTTATAACATAGTTACATAAAAGCAATATTGTAATTGGATATTCGATTTAAAATACAAACTTTAAAATATTTTTGTACAAAAATGTCAGTACAAGTGTAACGATTTATATTATAGGATTTTTATGCAATCTCGCATTGAATAAGTTAAAACGAAGTAGTAAAAGTGATTAAATATCATGTAATTGTAAACTTTTATATTAAATTATCCGGTTAATTAATTTTATCTAATGTACATGTACATTAATAAAATAATTTACAAATAATTTATATTTATGATTTTTGAAAATTCATATTAAAATAATGTAACATAATGTACTACAGTTTTTTTTTTATTTTGAACATACGATATCTAACAGTTATGTACGAGTAGACCGAGGTAAGAGGATGTTGTACAGATGGGCACTTTATGCCGTCGTTATAAAGGATATATTATTTGTTTTTTTTTTGTTTATGAGGAAATTCGTTTGAGTTTATTTTGTTACATTTTGATCAGTTAATTATTACGGTGCAGAATACTAATTAATTAATATCAGGTCAGTCGAAAAAAGTTTACTTAACCAAAAAAGAACAAAATTAAATACTTACCTAGATGTTAATTTTGAAAATAAGGAAACATATGTCACTCAACAAAAGAACATAACTCTTTTGGGTAAAACAATATATTTTTTTATTCCTTTTGGGACATTTCAATTAGCACAACATAGTTGACTTTCTTCGGCTTACTTTGTATATAAATTTAAATGACAATCCTACTAAACTTTACAGAATTTGATATTGTTTTCAATACGTTGTATTATTTTATTGTATAAATCGTAGAATATCTAGATAAAATATACCATAATCAGAATTATTAGTATCAATTGGACATAAATTGAAAAACGTCTTCCGTAGCTTGAATCTCAATGTGTCCAAAGATTTAATTTTATGTGTATTTATTCACGAAATAATCCATGAAAGATGCGAAATAAAATATATAAATAAAATATTGCGTCATAAAGAATCATTTTATTTTTAAACTCCTTTTTATTATTTAATTATCGTTCGTTGGAATATGATCGATATGATAAGCAAATTATTAACGCCGTATACTGGGTGACGGTGCCCCCTTTTTAGTATAAATATTTATGGCATAATTTCGTGGGGCAGATTTTTTTTTCGCAGAATTATCCATCGGAATAAACTGTTTTGGCAGAATGACAATTCGTAGACACTCTTTTATAGGCAGAATAATCCTTTGGTATAATCTCATTTGGTAGAATATTTGTTTGGCATCATGTTATTGGTATAATCTTATGAATAAACTGAATAATAAAATTATTGTAATAAAAAGTTGTACTCAATGTGTCAGCAAAAAAAAAAGAACCTAACACAGAAGCACTGGCTTTTCTAATATCAATGGCTGCATCAGTAATGATCTAACAGATTATTATACCGCATGACCATTTTTTTCTTTACCCATATAACAATAAGCTATTTACTTTTCAATAAGAATGAATTGTTGCAGAGATAGTGACTTATGTAGAATTAAAATTCATTATTCACATCGAATAATTTAATTATTTTACAAAAAACAAAATTTTTGTGTAATAACGTAGCCTTATAATCAAAATTAGACTAAAACAGGATGAATCACATCGAAATATCGTTTAATTTAAAACTAATTCAATAAACCTAAAATCGTAAAAAATATAAAACTACATACTAAAAGAAGAGTGCCCTCATCCGTCTCCCCATTCCCTGTCTGTCATATAAAACATTGAATCTGTTCACTAGTTGGTTGATAGCGTTGCAGCCTTTTGTGATTGTGCCTAGGTACGTCATTAGCGCCACATCATTGCATTGCTGAAAGGAAATACAAAGTATTATTATCAACACAAGAGGTGGGCACCACCGCATCACCGTATTTTTTTTTATGTTATAAATGTGGCAGTGGCATAAAGGTGGAGTGTCTGTTGGCCCGGGCGAGAGCGGAGCAAGCCACCGCGGATTGGTAGTTTTTTTAATCACTTCCTTAAAGAAGAATACTAACATACTTCTATGGCACACCTGTAACGTTCTATCCTTGAAAGAATGTGACGGTATTCAACATCTTCAGATGACGCAGACGTTTGGAGCAGTTCAGATAGCAGCATTAGGCGAGGAGGCAACGATCTATTGCGATTGGCGCTCACCGTTCCATCAAGAAAATCTCGAACAATCTTAACATACTGGGCTGTAGCGCGTTAGATCATCTACAACGATGAGCCATCTGATTTTTGGTACGTCTCAGTTTCTTCACCAGGTTAATCAATCAGTAAACGCGTTATTTTCATATGACCCATATGAAAATAATAAATGCAACCAAAACGGTGGCATCTATTATTTTTACATGTCCGAACCATTGTAAGCAATGGTAACTTGGAAATTAAATATTTCAGGTGGACTAACGTTATAGAAGTGCGTGCGGAACTGTTGGCTGGTGAGCAGAGGCAGGCGGTTGGAGAGGGCGCGGGCTTCGCGTAACAGCGCCGGGCGAGGAGGCAGCGAGCCGTCGCGGATGGCGCGTACGGTCGCCAGTACGGCGCGCACCCGCGACACTAACATCTTGATAGCCGAACGCTGTGCCGTCAGATGCTCCGCCACTACGCACACAATATAGTGTTTTTTACACAAGAAATAGGGATAGCGATCAGAAATCCATTTATCGAAAAACCGAGATCTTAGACAAAAATAAATCGATCTTACGTCGATCGTACTGATATTTTGTCCAAGAAAATCAAAATTCGATTAATACTATTACAATTTCAATGTAAATATTATATTGAATAAGAACATGGATGTGTACCTAAGCTGTTAAGAGCTGCTTCACCCGAGGATACTCTAGCAACATGGTCTACACCGATACGCTCAGCCTCTTCTGCTGCCAACGTGTAGGTGAGCGGAGCGAGCAGCATCGTCGCCCGCCCATACACCACGTCAATTACCGACTCGTACAACACTACTGGTAGTTGCTAAAAGAATATAAATATATACAGTGTTCATCAAGAAATATTGCACATCGAGCCTATGAAAGTGACAATCGGCTAGTTTCGACTTTGTAGAGGGTTATCTCTGCTGCACACTCCCTGGGCCTCTACAGGCCCAAAATAAGCCGAAGTCTTCTTCCTGAGGTCGATGTGCAATATTTCTTCTTGGATACTGTATTATTGTGATAAAACGATACATCCATCACCATAGATCCAACACCGTATACGAGTTTTACTCGTATAGGCATAGAGGGTATAGGTAAGCAATCATTATTAGAAAGCAGTACATAATTTTATAATAAACCAAAAAATTTTTAAATAAATGTTCAAATTAAAGATCACTCACATCCCCATTTCTTCCAGCTGGATTCAGCATCAACATAACAGGACATTCATTTATGTCACATATCTGGCGATGCACGGCAATGTCTCGTTCTGTTGGTGTGTCACCTGTAGTGTACCAACCAAGGAAATCCATATCCGAGAACACTTGCTTAACTGTAAGAAATTAAATATCTGTTTTAATATGTCAAATATTACCTATAATATCTATTTTAACTCTAGCTAATGTGACAGTTGTGTGTATTGTTATTCACAACAGTTTAAAATAGTAATTAATTTCGTAACATACCACAAGCTATTGGTTTTCTGATGAAACATTTTGATTTTGACAGCATACCTATTCATCAACATGCTGTTCATATAACAATGAATGGATCCATAATTTCCAGCACAAGGGACAGGAGCCTAGGTTGGCTTTCTGGCTTTTATGTAGGTGTCTATAGGATAAAGTATTTAATTACCATCAATGTGCACTGTATGCTAGTTTGCCAGTTCAGGGCATAAAAAGAAAAGGTATTAACCAAAATAAAATATTAGTAGGTACATACTTACATTGTTCTTCTTTTAAATTATAATAATCTCTATCTATAATTATATCACCATCTATAACACTAAATACTAATTCAAACGAGTTCATCACTTCAATGTTTCTGCCTTTTTGTTTCCCAATAAGAGCACCAATCACTGCAAAATAAAATATATAGCTGTAGATTTCACAAAAATAAATTACCTATACAATACATATTTTTTTAAGTTTAAATTAGGTAACTTAAAAAATATACATAATTTATTTCATTACAATAAAGCAGTGCTTAGTTACTGTTAAAGATAGAAAATGTATATATGTGTGCACATTCTTTGGCATAACAAGATAAAAATATTTCAAAAACATTTATCTTCCCACTTATCCTAAGTTTCTAGTATATCCTGTTGTTTTCCTAAGCACGTATCTGTCCTTCTGAGGGCATGTTAAGCCATCGGTCCCGGTTGCTATTTATAGACAGCAGTCATTAAGCCTTGTCGTAGGCCTTATGGGCAGTTTGAAAACATCCGACAGGAGGTTGGCCACTAACCATATCTCCACCAATCAGCGTGGTGGAGTAAGCTCCAAGCCTCCCCCCCAAAAAAGGGGAGAGACTCGTGCCCAGCAGTCAGACATATAATGGGTTGCCATTATTATTGAATATTATTTATAAATAATTGAGAGATTTCAGATTCAAAAAAATAATTCACTAAATGGGACCCTGGTTGCATGACTATTTCAAATTTACCTAAAAATTTTAAATAGTGATGGTTCGTCTTAGTTGAGATGGTCTTCTTAAACATAATTATGAAAACAGTGTTTTTGTATTGTAAAAAAAAAATGTTGATCCTCAAGGAAATACTGAATTTCATCATGAATTTCACTGCGAATTTTAATGTTTCTCTATACAGCTATACAAAAAAAAATATCAGATATACGTACCAGTTTGCGGTGAGCCCTCTTGAGCTCGTAGTCTAGTCCAGTGTTCCGACACATTCATGATCACTAGCGGATGCAAGGACACTGTAACAGAACCGGTAGTAGCTGTAGTCACTACTACACTTTTAGTGCCTCCTTGGGCAGGCGGTGCAGGGGACGTGGGATTAGGCAGCTCGACCGGTGGGCCTGACGACGCGCTTTCGACCTCCACCTCCATTTCAAAATCGATTCTGTCTGCACTAGACATTACGCTCGTTAATAATTAGGAAAAAATTAACGCGTAAACGCACAACAATATCAATTAAATTAACCACAAATCACGAAAGTATCAAAAATTTGGCAGTAATTGATTACAATGTACTTAGGGATACAAACGATACATCGATGTTTTAAAAACATCGAAGTATCGTTCATAAACATCGATGTTCTTATCTGCGATGTATCGCCGATACATCGTTCATATTCGGCTTAAACATCCGACATCGTTGAACGTTATCTTTTCAGTCGGCTCGCGAACGTAAACCGCTATTTGCTGTGCTTGATTTCATACGTATAAATTACTTTGGATTTCCTTTTGGGTTTAAATTATTTTTTGAATAGGGAAATACGTGGGCGAGTAGCTCTTTTTCGGTAGCTACTGTATGACAAAATTCGTTGGTGAAAATGATTTTGCCGTCCGGGGATCGGTTTCCAGCCTGCCTCAAAGGCGACACGAACTTGTGAAGCCAACTTAGGTGTCAGTTTTTTCCAGCTTCGTTATATTATAGTAACACCCAGTGCTGGATTAGCCATAAAGCAGGAGGCAGCAAATGCTACGGGCCCCTCGCCTGTGCCAAAAAAAATTCAAAAATATGTAAAATATATTATGTAATACGCCTTAGCTATTCTCAAAGTGAGCGTTGGCCACACTAATTCTATAGACATATTATATTATGTTGCAAGTTGGCAATACCACAATACTTACAGGGGGAATCCTCCCATATTGTTGTCGATTCCTTTTCGTAAATGTTCTGTTTTATATACATCCTAAATTTCTCTAGGTAGGTAATGTAACTCTAGGGCCCCATGGTCACATTTGCTACGGGCCCCGCACCGGCTTCATCCGGCACAGCTAACACCCTCTACACTAATATTATAATTGTGAAAGTTTCTTTGCTTGGATGTTTGAAGGTTAATCACGCCGAAACTACTGAACTTAAGTTAATTTAAGATTTTGATGAAATTTGTTTTACAGATAGGGTCTTAGCTGACTTATAGGATAGTCTTTATTCCCTGGGATAAAGCAGGAATCGTGAGATTACCGTATACTACGTTCATTAGTTTTGGAGTGATTGACCGACAAACATCCAAACTTCCAAACAAAGAAACGTTTACATTTATAATATTAGTATGAAGTGTCATACAATTATTTTTTTAGATTTATTTATATTTTATTAATTTAGATAACCATATTTTTGTTCTGGCTACCAACGAATCATAACGTAAAAACAAAACATCGACAAAACATCAATGTATCGTTCTTATGAGCGACGTTTTTGTTTGAACATCGATGTTTTTAAGAACGATGTTGCATCCCTATGTACTCCGTGATTGACGTATTTGACATGAACATGACACCTACTGTCAGTATTTTTTTTTTAGTATATAATGGCATCGCTATTACCAGTGTCAAGTAAAATGATATTTTGTATTCGCAAGCAGCGTAAAAGTAAGAGTCAATCGGTCAATTATAAGTCAGTCAGTCAGAGTCACAGTCAGTAATTCGAGTAAAGCGATGGCTACTTTACCAGAACATTTCAAATGAAGTTTTGGAGGCCAACTGAAAAGCCGTGTTTTCGCACTGTTATTCTATTTCACTATACACGGGCACTCTAATAAGCCTTAAACAAACAAAATACCACCAACTTTATTTAATAATAACTCAAAAATACATTAAGTAAATGAAATAAAATAGAGCACCACACGCCTCTTTCAAGGTTCCCGCCAAAACTCAAGACTCAACTGTCAGTATTAATATGTAACAGACTATTGAGATATTACATATGAAGAGGCCCTACACACAGAATGGGGATGATGACTAGTTTTTTTTTATTGTAATTTCAAAAAGTACAGGAAAAATTAATGAATATTCATTTACAGCTAAATTATTTTAACTCATAGTATTCAACTCGAATTTTCATAATTTTTGTATCGTCATTTCCCATTTGCAAGTCGCTTCCATGTGATATGATACAAAGCAGTGGATTCATACCTAGTCATCTTCCTTATTGGCGTGACTACCTACGAAAAGGGCGATTAATATGGCCGCCTTTCGTAGGGTTGTTTTTGATAAATATCGATATCATCTGCTTATACATGAGCAGTTGCTCGATTTGGCGTGTGTATTGCCACAAACCACTTGTATGAGGTGTATAGGGAGAGAAGCTGCGTTGTGTCGTCGATGGCTATAGGTCTATGCCACAGAGTTAATACACATGGAGAAGGCACATTCTACTATAGAAATAGTAGTTATACAATAATGGTTAAAATCGACACATGTCTGACGAAAACAGTTTTGACTCTTTCTAACTAACCAGTAGCTCCCTATGTAAAAAGAGACACAAGATGTATGCAGAGTATCAATTATGGAAATGAATTGATGTGACGTCATACTTATGCCTTCGCGTGACGGTCGGCGCCGTTGTATGCGCCCGATTTGTGGTACATCTGTTGTCAAACAAACAGGTGCTCGTAATATTTTTGCTGTTTTCTTGAAAACTAAATCTTTTAACTAGATAATGTGATATTCTAGGTTTTGCTTTATGTTGACTGATTATGCTCTCGTACTGTTTAAACCAGAGTGGTGCAAGGAAAAACGAAAATAATCTTGGATTGAACTTTGTGAGGTTATGTACAAATTTTCACGGATTGTGTCGTATTCGGTGGGATTTTGAAATGCAGTGATATATAGTGATATGTTTTATTAAGAGTTTTGAAGACCTGTGTAAGTTTCGTATGACTTATACGACTTTTAATGCTATTCATTCTTTTCTAAAAATAGCATTTCTATATAGTGATGTACGAATACTAACCTGATATATCAAAGTATCGATATAAAATTATTTTCATATCAATTTAAATTATGTAATATTATATTGTATTAGCATTATACTCGATAGAATTTCTTGTTTCTTAATAAAATATCGAAGAAGAAATTGATGTAAATTAAATCATTTTTGTTTTCTCCTTTTTTGCACCCGATATAGCATGGATTTTTTTCAGAGATTGTTAGAGTGTAATATAAGTATAAGCACAACATAACACAGTTTTTTTTTTTAATTTCATGAAGTTGAAAATTAATATATAAAAAAATAAATACCTTATCAGTCTACACGAAACCAGAGCTTTCAATCTAAATGCGTTGCCACTCCTAAGGCCTAAGATATTACGCATCTGTGCTGGAAATCACAGGGCCGTACAGATCTGTGTCACTAACTTCTACATGCGTATCATCTGAAAATTGAAGCAGGTTCCATTTCTTTTCAATTACTCATATCTTAACATACCTAGATCCGTTCCTGCTACTTTTATAATATTATTTATGGTATAGTAATAATTAAAAAATAAAAAAAGATTACTTACGTGTTGCACTCACGTCCAACACGTAAGTATAAGATCTTTCAAAAATGCACAAAAATCAAATGTGTTTATATGTATGTGTTAACTTGACCGAAGCGTCATCGTGCTACTCAAATTAACGAAACAAAATGATTAAAATTTGGAATACTTAGCAACAATATTTACAGAGATGCATTCCAAGGAGCTGGTCAGCATAAGACTCACATTTAAAGGCTGATATAGAAAATCCTACTGAAATTCAACATTACCACAGTTTGCAATTTTTAGCTCTAGTTCTGGCTGAGAACCTTTCGCAAGCTGCTGGAAAACAATGAGATCATTTGAATGAATGAATTTATTTATTTGCTAAAGTATAGTAGGTAGGTACATAAGATCTTCAGTATATAATATAGCTTTCTTTTATATTTCACTATTTGGAAATTACAGGATACATTTTATTACTACATCATAATTATTACAATTATACTCAACTCTAATTTAGTGAGTGGATTTTACTAAGACTAAGGGTTAGATTCACAGACCGCACTACGACTTTACTTACGCTTCGAACTGTCAAAACCCATACATTTCTGACAGTTCTAAGCATACTTTGCTCAAAGTAAAGTCGTAGTGCGGTCTATGAATCTCACCATACATACTTTAAAAGAATAAGAGTTCGTGTTGATAAAATATCGATATTAACCGCTCATGTATTAGAAGATGATATCGATATTTATCGAAAACAACCCTATGAAAGGCGGCCATTGTAATCACCCAAAGGAGATGTTGCAAAAATGTATGGACCTCCGGCCATGTATTGTACACAATATCATTAAACAGACAAAATCAATATAAAAACGTTTTTTACTACATATTTTCACTTATTTAGCTTTATTTGCAGTTACAAAACATAATTTGCAGTTAGAATTGCAACTCAAAACTAACATGGCGAATATGGCGGGCGATGCGATTTTGACATTTTCATTTTTTAAATTGTATTTTGATTATAGAACTTGGAGAAAAAAGTAATATTTTCTAAATACCATCAAAATCGATTGATCCCAAGTGTCGGCTGTATCGCCGCCATGTTTAACATAGTTGAAAATGATAAAATCATTTGAATTAAATGTGGTTGTAACTCTAAAATATATTCTTGAATAAATTAATTGTATTTTTTTCGGATTCTTCTTTAATTTACCCATTTTTTGAGGACGTGTACGAACCAGAGCCGAGCTCGCAACATCTCCTTTTTGTAGGCAATCACGCCAATTCTGTATTTATTTCTCCTCCATGTATTTAGCTCAATGGTCTATGCCTAGACCAATCAGAAAACAATATAAGCGGAAAAAAAAAATTCGTCGATAAATATCGATTTTATGATATATCGATATTTTTTGCCCAAGCCTTTATCGCTTTAATCGCTGGTGGAGTTTTGGCGGGAACGCGGAAAGAGCTGTGTTGCTGCGTGATTGATTAGTCGCGTTTTTATGTGTAAAAATGGTAAGATTTTTATCATAAAACATTCGATAACGTTCACGGGTGTAGGGAAGTGATATTATGAAGTGAAAAGTGATTTTCCATGTTGCCTCCAAAACTTCGTAAAATCTCCAAGTAAAGTCCCCATCACTTTACTGGAGCCATCTCATCATATTCCACATGGAAGCATCCAATCATCGCCATCTTCCATATGGATATTCATTATCATAAGAAATGAAGATAAAAATTACTGAACATGAAGATTGGCTGTTAAGGACTTAAATCCGTGGCCGTAAAAAAAAATATTAAAAAAAAAATCGCTGGTGAAATTGGTGTCGGTGACAAATTGACAAAATAAATCTGAACATTCTGAACAATGAAATATTTATTGGTTAATTTGGTTGTTGTTTTTACATAGATTGTTACATCAATGTTATCGACTTCATTGAATAATTGAATGGTCATTAAATATATAAAAAAACACCCGTTGAAAACTCAGTTTACTCCATCGAGAAGTATCATCCCGACGACAAACAAGTTTAGCAAGTGGGATTACAAGCTACTTAGCAGGTCAGCAGAAAATTATCCAATTCATCTAACATAATTCTCTATCGAACATGACATCGGCGGCGGTGAAGGCTGTGGGAGTAGCGAAGGATATATCCCCATTGTATTACAGAATTCTATCGAAATTTCCACAAAACTTTACGTTCTGTTTCGCGTATGGATCGGCTGTCAAACCACAAATAGGCAACCAGAAAAAACATAACATGATCGATTTAATTTACTGCGTTGATAATTCGCACAGATGGCACGGAGCAAACATTGAGATCAACCCATCACATTACTCAGCTCTCCGCTTCCTTGGCAAAGGTTTTGTTGCGAGATTCCAAGAAAATTGGGGTGCTAAAATATATTTCAATACTCTGGTTGACATTAAAGAGGAGAATGTTATAATCAAATATGGTGTTGTCTCACAAAAAGACTTGATTGTTGATCTTTTAGATTGGAACAATCTTTACTTATCTGGGAGGCTTCACAAACCTGTAGAAATCATCAAACAAACAAACAGTTCACAGTTACAGAGTGCTCTGCAGTCGAACCTGCGCTCTGCTGTTCACACAGCTCTGCTCGTACTTCCTGAAACATTTTCTGAATATGATTTTTATTTTGCCATATCTAATTTGAGTTATGCTGGAGATTTTCGAATGACATTTGGTGAGAATAAAAACAAAGTGAGAAACATTGTGCAGCCCCAACTGCTCAGTTTCCGGGAACTGTATCGGCCAATCTTGCAGCAATTCCATGCCTATGTAGATTTCCCTACAGGTGATGTGCAGTGCCATCAGGATCTGCACCCGGAGACGAAACTACACCATTTAATGCAATTGCCAATGGTTCCACAACAGAGAATAGTAAAGTTTTGGAACCATGGTGGACTACAACAGGATATGGAGGATGTTCTCCGTGCTGTTGCATATGATATTGACTGTGCAGTGATATTAAGACAAATACTCAAGGATATAGTGTGGCAATCTAGTGTAAGACAGTCTCTGAAAGGCATATTAACAGCTGGATTCTTGAAATCAATTAGATATAGTGCTAAGAAAATTGCAAAAATGTTCTAAGTTTAAATAATTATAAAATGTTATATGTATATCAAAGAATAATGTACAAATAAATATATGTTAATTTATTGTGCAATTTGATTTATCATTCCTCGTAACTTTAACAGCCTTTTTTGATTTTAGGTCCTAATATGCTGTCTGATGAATCTAGCAGTGATTCAGAGACTGGTAGATTCAAATGTCGAACAAAAACTCAAGATGAACAGCCACATAATTCCAAATCTCGAACAGACAGTAGCAGACGTGGAGACAGAAGTAGAAGATCAAATGGTGATAGCTATAAAAGGGAACCTGATAGAAAGAGAGATGAAAGAACTCATTTTGAAAGATCTAAAGAAAGACATAGACATTATCGGTACTCTCCTGTAAGGAGAAGGTATTCACCAGAAAGAAGTAGGAGTCGGAGGTCCCATGATAGATATAGGCATGAAAAAGATAGAGAAGTACAGCCTAAATCTAAGCCACGGGATCGAAGCAGTAGTAAAGAAAAGCACAGAAACTCTAGATCCAGGTCACATAAATCTCCACACACAGTAAGTAAAAGAGATATCAAAGAAGAAATTAAAGAAATAATAACAAGTAAACCTTTAAGCAAAGAAAAAACAACTCAAGAGCAAAGAGAAAAAAAAATGTCATCTCCAGAAATGAAAGAAAAACGTTCTGAAGTCCATAAACCAGTTACATCAGAATCATCAAAGAAAAAACAAGATAGTCCTATTGTTATTGAAGAGCATGGTGACAGTGATGTCTCAGAAGAAGTGCAAGCTGGTTCTTATTATAGTATGATACCTGCAGTTGTTAAAGAAAAATCTGAAGAATCTAGTGAAATAGATTCATCAGATGATGAGAGGCTTAGAGCTAAGCTTTTAAATTTAGAAAAGGAATTACATAAAACTAAAAAGAAAAAACATAAGAAAAAACACAAGAAGAAAAGTATAAGGAGCAGTAAAGAAAAAGGAGACACTTCTACATCAGTTGAAGTAACCAGTACAACAGATATACAAGATAAAGTAAAACTTGATGAATCCAATAGTGTGATAGAAATTACTGAAGTGACTTCTACTCAAAAAAGTACCCAAAAAGAGAGTAGTGAGGAAGGGGAGATATCAACTGAGGATGAAACTCAACTACAACATGATATTGATCCAACTGATCTAAGGCATAAACTAAAACGATCAACAACCAAAAAAAGTTTAAACAACTCACAAGATATAATGAAGCCAGAAGTTTGTGGACCAGCACTACCCCCTCATTTAGAAACAAGTAACAAGCGAAGTAAATCTCCAAATACTGAGGGTCCTGCTTTACCACCGCATCTCCAGAAAAAGTCAAGAAATTTAGGTAAGTTGTAATTAAATAGACTATTAGAAATGTACTAATATTTTGATTGTATCTGTATGGCGTCGGGACATGACGAGTCTACCGTCTGAGGAGAATTCTTCCATTAGTACAACTAGTCAATGGCAGTCAAACTGTTCCAGTAGGCAGCAGTAAATATAATAATGCCCGATAGCAAGCAGCGTCCTGCTATAAAACTACCCTCTTCTGGAAGGCTCTTGTGCCTGCTGTAAATGTTTTTCGGCTGAAGTATGTAAACAGATTGGTTTTTTGAACAATTATCATTCTCATAATAGACTTTACCATTATAAAAATAATTTTCTAATAAATTGTATTGGTGAGATGAACTTTAATTTATGAAATAGTTATCAAACAATTCAGCTGCAGTGCCTACGAATAATAATATAAAGAAATGTAACTCTCATGCAATCATAGCTTCGATTTTGGTTCCATTTACGCAAACACTCACTGCAATCATAGTACCTAAGTAAACTTTTTTTAAACACACTTTCAACATAAACAATGGTGGCATTTGATTGGTCGCGACTAGGTATTTTCGTGGAACGGCAAGGAAACGCCTGACGCGCTGCGGTGTGTCCCATTTTTGTCCTGCTTACGATTTCTCTTTACGTGGATTCATTTTTTTTGACGTTGTTACATAGTAGACACTTCTTTATATTGTTTATAGGTGGTAAAAGATTTGTAATAAAATCTCATCATCGTGATCTTCACTTGAGCAGAAAGACGTCCACTGGACAAAAGCCTTCCCCAAAGATACCGCCACAATAATGTTGGGCGTCATTAGGAGAGATTATGCCATAATCGCTATTTTTGGTAGGCGGATTGGCGATCGCAGTGGCGGGAGTATTGTCGCAGCAAATTGCTGCCCAACCCCGCGTTTTTTTTAAATGTAATGGAAGTGGCAAACAAGCATGCAGTTCACATTGATGTTAAGTGATGGCTGCAGCCTATAGACACCCACACAAAGACCAAGGTCAAAATGCAGATGCGTTACCACTCCTGAGGCCTAAGATGTTATGTCCTGTGCCGGAAATTACAGGGCCGTACATTGCCACCTGACCGGAACACGATAGTGCTGAACACTACCATTTCACGGCAAGTATATTAGGTAATGCGGTGGCCTACGCCCGCGAACTCCGTCACTGGAGCTCTACCACCAGTGATGGAGTTCTACTGAGTTGTTGTATTAACGGTTTGACCGCCATTGTTCTGTTGACTGCTTGCATTAGCGGAAGAATTATCCTCCTCAAGCACGCGGTGGGGCCATCACGCCCCAACACCAGCTAATAATATTGTATCAATTAAACCAACCTATATCCAACAGACACATTTTTTTTTATATTTATAATGGCATCGCTGTTACGCATTTTGCCAGTGTCAAGTAAAACGATATTTCGTATTCATCATAAGCAGCGTAAAAGTCAGTCGGTCAATTATCAGTCAGTCAATCAGAGTCACAGTCAGTAATTCGTGTTCAGCGATGGTTACTTTATCAGAACCTTTTTAATTCCATTTTTAACTCACACCAATGATAAAAGATGGGACTCGCTTGATTTAAAAAAAGAAAGTGCTTCAATTGCTATAACTTTTATTGCATGGAATAACTACATTTGCTGGGTTAGCTACTAAATATAAAATTTGAAATAAATTCCAGGACCATCAATACCTGAAAATATGCGCAAGGTATTAGCAGAATCCAGCAGGGAAGTCATCAAATATGATAGTTCTGATGAAGACATGGGTATTGGCCCTTTACCAGTTGGTACTGAAGAGAAGTGGTCTGATGCCCATAAACGCCTCGAAGAAAGGGCACTGGACATGAAAATAAAACAAATGGATGGCCACTCATTACATAATTCTGATGTCAAGTCCAGAGAAAAATGGATGTTAGAATTACCTGAGGGTAAAGCAAAATATTTGGGATTGGAAGCTAGAACGTTTAGGGCGAAGGAAGGGCCGGATATGTCTGATAGGTAATAATTGCACCACCTAATTGAATTATTACCGTGAACTCAGGTGACAGAAAAAAAAATTAAATAATGCTTATAAAATATTCCAGCTTTACAATAGATTACTTTAAACCTGTATCGTGGTTACTGTTACACACAAATAAATAACACATATTAAACACTCAGACCCATAGAGCAACAAGGGCCACCGGCCGCGGCAGACCGGAGCGGAGTAGCCATAGCGTCTATTACCGATGCAAAACAGTCTATAATTTTTTTGCGGGCGGAAAAACGTGTGACAGACATACTACAAAAATCATATGTTACTACGAAACTCACACCTGGTCTTTAACAAAATACATGAACAATTTTACGCATACATTTTTTTTTATGTAATGGAAGTGGCAAACAAGCATGCAGTTCACATTGATGTTAAGTGATGACTGCAGCCTATAGACACCCACACAAAGACTAAGGTCAAAATGCAGATGCGTTACCACTCCTGAGGCCTAAGGTGTTATGCCTCTGTGCCGGAAATTACAGGGCCGTAGTTTTAAACATCTAGGCGACAGGCATAACAACACTTGTGCTTGTACTTTGATAGAGGGGAACGCCTGCATATGGCTCCCCTCCGGTCCGCCGCGGCTGGGGGCTTGTGTGTTGCTCTATGCTCAGACCCGAAACCAACGTCTGTAGAGACATATAGCAATCAATCTGAGTTCCACTCGCAACTTTCGGATCAAGCGATCTTAACTAACCTCTGAACTATACATTTAAGGGCTGATTTGACCGTCGTAATAAGACGCGTTTTATGTTCTTGGACGAATTCAATAACGCTTTTAGATTTCACCGACGAAAATTGTTCGTATCACGAAGGTTGAAATTGGATGCAAATTTTAAGCTAAGCAGCATTTTATTAAACTCAACAAAGCAAACGTGAACCAAACGTGAAACGTGAACCTGAAACTGTGATTATTGAAATAAAAAATATCATAAATGTCTTATATTTTACAGATCAAGTTGGACTGATACACCAGCAGAAAAGGCTCGAAAGGCGGCCGGAATTGTCACTGAGGATGACACTGATGCCACCCTCAGGCAACAGGCTAGAGCTCGCCAAATTGCCAAGAGAGATGACGACCAAGAAAAAGCTATCAAGTATTACATTTTAATGTTTTTTTTTAAATCATAATGTTGATAGTGTACATATATGCATTTTATGATGTTGGCGGCATGATATATGCATTAATCATTGATGGTATGTGAATACTACAGCCTATAGACGTAGATGTGTCAGATGTAGATTTAGTTTTTTTTTTACTGGTGGTAGAGCTCCACTGACGGAGCTCGCGGGCGTAGGCACCACCGCCTTACCTAATATTCTTGCCGCTAAATGGTAGTGTTCAGAACTATCGTGTTCCGGTCAAGTAGTAATGTACGGCCCTGTAATTTCCGGCACAGAGGCATAACACCTTAGGCCTCAGGAATGGTAACGATTAATGGTAACTGCATTTTGACCTTGGTCTTTGTGTGGGTGTCTATAGGCTGCAGTCATCACTTAACAAACACAAAATATTTTAATAGTTGTAAATAAACTGATATGAACAAACAAGCATGAAGGTACTAATACAGTTCACATAGACTGCATTATCAAAGTGTTTTATGCCTTGGAAACCCTCCGACAATCAATCAAATATAGCTTTTATTACCACCGTAATAAGGTACCTGTGTGATCAAGCGGCTATTTCCCTGATAGTATGTGCCAACGGTATGTATACCATGTAATTCCACCACTGAATCTATCAACTATATTGTACTTATTAATCAAACTTGTAACCTAATCTCAATTTGTTTCTATGTCTACCAATGCTCTAGTGAATACAATAATTAAATTAAAGCTACTAAATACTAATCTAAACCTTTTTTTACAGAAAACACAAAAAGAAGCACAAGAGAGAAGAAAGCTTATTGGAAATGCACCAGAAGAAGTTGAAAAAGAAGAAAAAGGTACTTACTCATGCTATTTTAATTATTAGTTTTATGTGAAACAAACTTGCTTGTCAGGTGTTCACTTAACAAGCGCCTACGCTTTAACTACAAACACAAAACTACCGTCACAAGAAACATTAGGGGCTGACAACGTGTTGACAACTACTTTTAAGCCCATTATGTAACTAGATTGACTTCAAGTTGCTGAGCAGTGCAGTTCATATTTCCTTCGACCTTTAAATAATTTCTTATCACCCAAAATTAACTATAGCTTGACCAGAACCGGTGTACCGTGCCTTAAGTATGCGCGGCGAGACGGAGGGTAGCATCGGCAAGTAACGTTCTGTTAGTCTGCCGTCATCGGCTATGGTTTCGTGTTTTTACCCTTCCCCCCGACTCGCCGCGTATACCTAGGGCGCGGTACAGCGCTTCTGGTCAAGCTATAACTAATGCCATCGTCAGAATCGTCAGAAGTCATCAACAATGTGTTTACTTTCAACATTTGAAGTAGACCGCACCGCCACGCACCGCATTACCTAATATCTGCCACCAAATGGTAGTGTTCAGCACTATCGTGTTTCGGTTAGATGGTAATGTATGGCCCCGTAATAGCTATCACAGAGATATAACAACTTAAGTCTCAGGGGTGGCAGCGCATCTGAATGTTGACTTCTGGTTTTTATGTAAATGTAGGCTGCAATCATCAGTATCATTCCATTGTTGAATGCGGCTTCGAAATATGTACTTTATTTTTTAAATTGTGTATTTTCATATATTTTTTAATCGATTTCAGAAAGACGAAAAAGAAGAGGAGAAGAAAGAACGACGTCCGTTTAGCCGTGATGTCGATCTTCAAGTGAATCGTTTCGACGAATCCCAGAAGAAATCCATCATTAAGAAAGCCCAGGACCTCAACACAAGATTTTCACGTGGCGAAGCTAAATATTTATAATAATATACTCAGTGCTGTTTAGTTGATTGTAGTGTTTAGGTTTAATATATTATGTATTATGTTAATGGGGCCATGAAGTACTTTTTTGCTTGCATTTTTAAAAACGTGTATTGTCTTTGTTGCTCTATGGGCATATCTGTTTATTGTAGAAGTAGCAATTTTACTGTAAACATGTCAAATGCCATAATAAATTTTCATCCTAAACTCCGGACGATGTGGTTTTGTTACTCATCTTTCCATTTTTTTTAGATTCTGTATCCAAAGGGTAAAAACGGGACCCCTTTTACCAAGGCTCCATTGTCCGTCTGTCTGTAACCAAGATAGCTAGTATTAGCAGAAATATAAAATTGCGAAAATTTCAACTGTCTACCTAAGTAGACAGTTGAAATTTTCGCAGATGATATGTTTTTTCTATTGCCGTTATTACAATACATCGAGCCTAGGATGGAGACTTCGGCTTATTTCGGGTCTGTAGAGCGTTATCTCTTTCGCACCGTACCTATTTGACCTTAGACTAAGTACCTATAGACGTAGCCATGTTCGCCATATGCTTTGTGGAAGTGAGACAGTTATATACAAAGAACATAAGAAAGTTGAAATAGAGCATCGTAGCTTTTGTCCCTTACGGCGCGCCGGTTTTCACGACAAACACTATCGTGTTCCGGTCAGGTGGTAATGTACGGCCCTGTAATTTCCGGCACAGAGGCATAAGACCTTAGGCCTCAGGAGTGGTAACGCATCTGCATTTTGACCTTAGTCTTTGTGTGGGTGTCTATAGGCTGCAGTCATCACTTAATATCAATGTGAACTGCATGCTTGATTACCACTTCGATTACATAAAAAAAAAAAAAAACATGGGCAGTGTGCAACAGAGATAACAAACTACGAAGTCGAAACGAGCCGATCGTCTCTTTCGCAGGCTCGATGTGCAATATTAATTGTTGAGTAGGTTCTGTACTTGTATGGTTAATTTTGACGTACTTATGTACCGATAACATAATTATTATTATTTACTACTTAAGTTATCATCATTGACTTGGAACTTAGAAGTTGCAATATGCCAACGTATGAGAAGACAAATAACCAAGGCACTATACTACACTACGTTCTGCTTAACTTTCACGGCTGTAATCCCCGAAAGGGTAGGCAGAGGTAAATGCATGGATACAAACATACATGCAAATACCCTCGATTCGCCCGTTACGTTTTGGCCCATGTAAGTTGTAGGAAGCCTGTTCACATCTCCAGGTACATTACTAAACTACTAAACTCCGAGGTACTGGAAAACTTTTACTGGTGGTAGAGCTCCAGTGACGGAGCTCCCGGGCGTAGGCACCACCGCATTACCTGATTTACTTGCCGCTAAATGGTAGTGTTCAGCACTATCGTGTTCCGGTCAGGTGGTAATGTACGGCCCTGTAATTTCCGGCACAGAGGCATAACACATTAGGCCTCAGGAGTGGTAACGCATTTGCATTTTGACCTTGGTCTTTGTGTGGGTGTCTATAGGCTGCAGTCATCACTTAACATCAATGTGAACTGTATGCTTGTTTGATACTTCAATAACATAAAAAAAAAAAACTTAAACTAAGGCTTCTTTCATTCTGCAGCGTGTCGCCGACACGCAGTACAAAAACGCTACCGGCAAGCACGCGGCACAATGAAAGCCACTATGGAGCTAAATACAAATAGCACAGGTCGCGCGCGTACGCGACCGGCGACACGCTACAGAATGAAAGGAGGCTAAGGGTGTGTGCGCTAAACACCGATATCACCATCGTAATAAGATGCGTTTTACTCGTACGTTCTTAAACGAGTTCAATAACACTTGATTTCTCCGACGAAATTTGTTCATACTTAATGAGGTTGAATTTGGATGCCAATTTTAAGTTAAAACGCATTTTATTAAACTCAGTTCTCAGAGTGAAATCCACCCCAAAGTCATGTAGGCAATTCTCAATCTAAACAATCTAAAATAAAAACCTGATGTAGTAAGCATAAATGATTTTATTATAGATATTTTTTTATTGGCTGATTAAAGTGTGAACAATATAATACACCTAAATCTCAGACACGCAAGATTTCACTTCACCATTCTCGCAACAAATCGGAGCGTCTGCGCTCACGTCGGCATATTTCCAGGGGTTGCCGCACGCTTTATAGAAGCCTGCAATCTGAAAAAAAAATGACTCACTAAAATAAAATTGATTTTCACCAGTGTTAGAGTTCGAAGCGGCGTAGAAGGGCGTAGAAGCAACACCGTATTACCTAATTTATCTGCCATCAAGATGCCGCCATTTAGCACTTAGGTATTCCGGTTAGATGTATGACCCTGTTATCTTTGTTACAACGACAAGCCTCGGAGATGCCAAAACATTTCGACCTCTGGTTTTGTGTATATGTCCATAGGCTGCAATAGTCACTTGACCACATTAGTAACACCATTCGTATGTACTGCATGCTATGTAATGAAGGTGGTTCACCACCATAGTAAAAAAAAGAAATGGAGAAGAGCTTTTAGGGAAACAAATTGCATACGAGACGAGATCACTTTAGTTAGATATTTTAACTACATATGAGCGGCAATGTTGCGAGAATATGCATCAGCATATTCTCGTACCTAAGAATTAGCGTCACTGATCACGCTGTCACTGCTTGCTGCCAACAAGCTTATTTTAATACTTCACTTCATCCTCCCTTCCATCAACGAGCATAGGTTCACATTTTCCATTGCATAAAGAATTCTGAAGAGACCGAAACAGGTGGAAATCTGAAGGTGCAAGGTCAGGACTATACGGCGGATGCATTAACACCTCCCAGCCAAACTCTCTTAATTTTTGCTGAGTGGCTATAGATGTGTGAGGTCTAGCGTTATCATGATGAAACACCACACCCCTTCTGTTGATCAATTCCGGCCGCTTTCTCTCAACTTCTTGCTTTAATCTCATCAGTTGTTCGCAGTAGAGTTCAGAATCGATAGTCCTGCCTGGTGGCAATAGCTCATAATGAATAATGCCCTTCCAATCCCACCACACACACAACATCACCTTATTGCGAGTTAACCCGGGTTTCGCCACACTCTGTGAAGCCTGACCGGCCTTTGACCACGACCTTTTTCGCACGTTCTTGTCGTACGTGATCCACTTTTCATCACCAGTTATCAGCCTATTCAAAAATGATTCGGTTTCATTACGTCGTAATAAAGAATCACAAATGAGTACACGGTTCATTAGGTTTCTTTCAGTGAGCTCGTGAGGTACCCAAATATCGAGCTTTTTTTTGTACCCAGCTTTTTTCAAATGCGCCAAAACTGTTTTGTGATCAATTCTCAGTTCTTCAGCTACGTCGTAACTACTGATATGTCGATCTTGCTCCACTTTTTCAAAAATGGCATCCATTTTATCCGTAATAGGGCGACCAGAGCGAGGTTCATCATCTTTGACATCAAAATTTCCGGATTGAAAACGCTTATACCAAATTTGTGCTTCTCTCACAGACACTGCACTAGGTCCATAAACATCGCAAATTTTTTTCGCGGCTTGCGTTGCATTTTTACCTTTTTTGTAGTAAAATTTTAAAATGTATCGAATTTCTTCATTAGATTCACTTATCTTGACAGTACGAAAAACAAATGAAAATCACACATTAGCCTAATTTGAATTTGGAATTATGTTCTTTAAAATTTTAACTTTCAGTGATAACAAAACCAGCCAGATACAAATACTACAGCCAAAGAGATTTTATTACAAGTTCATACATACTATAATGCGAAAAGACTTTTTCCCCAACCTATTACATATTTCTTCTGATTTTAATGTCATGAGGTGATAAACATACTTACATTTCACATTGACAGTAAGTAATACCTACACCTACATGAAACCAGAGATTTCAATGTAGATGCGTTGCCACTTCTGAGGCCTAAGGTATGCCTCTATACCGGAAATTACAGAGCCATACATTATCACCTGATCGGAACACGATAGTGCTGAGCAGTACCATTGAGCGGCAAGTAAAAGTAGAATATTTTTTGCGGCGGTGCCTACGCCCGCGAACTCCTGCTCTAACAACAGTAAAAATATTGAAGGATCCTAAAGCCGTGTACAGTACAGACGGCCACGGATATAGTAAGAAAATTAATAATATTCCTATTAGCGTTACCTCGTTGTGGACAACCTACATATTTACCTACTCCATTTTAAAATAAACATTCTGCATCGACCGACCATCGCTAAATTATTATATTAGGTCAACATATGACGCTGTAGGTTTGAAATGAAAATAAGAAATGGTTCTCATATAAATGAACATCTTAAATTATGCAAACATTTAACATATATATGTATGTAGATTCGGCAACAACGTTCCCTACACATACAACTAGTACGTTGCGCCAGTTAGACTCCTTGACTGTCATATATTGGGAAGAAAGGTACCGAGTTTATAATTAATTATGAACTTTTCCTGGTACATTTCCAAATTCTGAGAGTAGCATCGGGAATCTTTTGAAGTAAAAAAAAAACATAATAACACATAACCTCGACTCAGGGATCAAAACCGGGATGATTTTAAGTGACACGCTACCACTACGCCACCGAGGGCTAGTACCAACTTAGACATATATAATAACTATCGCGTGAATATTGTCAAGTGCCTATATCTACCTATAGTGGATATATGAAACAAACTTACCATCAGCTTATTAGCATCTTTAAGGGTTTTACACAACACTTCAGTTCCCTTAGCTTTAGCCGCAATTCCAATCGCGTGACAAAGATTCTTGCAAACTAGTTCTGCGTCTTCTTCGCAGTTTATAATCATCGATGGGGATTGTGTGACGATAGGCAAGTTGTCTGGACCAGGGAATAATGTTGAAAAACCACCACACGTGCAATTACTTTTCACAGAATCTTCAGTTGTTGCACTGAAACAAAATAATTCGTCAACCTATAAATTCTCCTAGGTAGTTAGCATTGACAATCCAAAGGAAGGCGGGTCTGTCTATGAATATCTTTAGGGGTCAATGTACCGATTCTTTACTTAGATTTATTTTATAAAAAATAAAAAATTGGTACACTACTAGCTATTCAAAAAATATTACGAACGTATTTTCTTCGGCAAGCACGATGGTGTATCCAAACAGCAATATGAGACAAATGTCGCAGAAAAGAACTTTGAAAGACGACATTATGAACGGATTGATTTAGAAAAACTGATGAAAATTCATCGTTTTATCGACTTTTATGTAGTCCACCAACCAATAATGTAGAGTGTATATCCCTTGGACACAAAGAAGGACATGAAATAGTTTTCTTACTAGGTAGTTTTTATCTGCCGTGAAATAAAATGTATCGTAAGTAACGTCATGGGCGGGCCCCCCTGTTTCAGCATCATAAGGATTTCCAGAATCAAGTATTTTCAATTAAATTAATGAATGCGATGTCATTTTGAAATTAATAGTGGGGTGAATATTAGTAGGTACATAGTTATGCATTTATTGTATGTCATTTATGTTTTTTTTTTTTTTTTGTTAGGTGGAGCTTTGTGTTGGCGGCCTGTCTCGAGACGGCACTAGTCTACTTCACCGGGCAATCGGCGAGCGCAGAAGGCGCTCCAGCCTAAGCAAAAAAGTTAGCGCAACTGCCTAAGGGTGACCCATGCGGGTCCGTGCCTCGGCTTAGGACGTTGCGGAGGGACATATTTATTTATCTGTGCGGGTTCGAACCTGTATGGCCTACAGATATTTGTTTCGGATCTGGGTGTTTGTGTATGTGTTGTGTGTGTACAACGGCACCCACGACACTGGTTTAAACCTAATAAAAGGCAGTGATTAAAAAACATATATATTAAGGTATCAATTAAGTAGGTAGGTACCAAAGCTTTATAAATTATGTTGAAGGGGAACATAAGAGTTATCTAATGTAGTTCCGTAATGGCTCCAAGTTTTTGCAGTAGCACATACTTACATATGCTGAATAATAATCCCTATAGGTACCTACTCAATACAGTCAACTAAAATTTCGTAGAGTGCATAGATATCAAGTATTTTCAATTAAATTAATGAATGCGATGTCATTTTGAAATTAATAGTGGGATGAATATTAGAATTAGAACTCATGGCCAACCTAGTGAAGTATGGTTGCTGTGTTTTGCAGAGAATACGATGCAATTGTTATGGTTTGACCACTTATACAATGCGCTGTTAACGTGCCAGTCGAGTCGTCTGATTTCAATAGGTAATTTGACAGAAGTAGCGCGTAGAGTACGCCATAGTATAGTAAGTATACTTCCTCACCTAAGTACATTTATGTTGCCAATACCACAAATAACATAGCTATAAACTTAACTGTAAACTTACCATACCCTACTTAATACGAGTTAAAGTAGAGGAATACCCAGAGGGGTATTCCCTAATAGCAGTCTCTCGTAATTTCAGATACAGACGCATAAGACCTTAGGCCTCAGGAACTCGGGCGGGACTGACAATCTATCACACTGAAATCTCTAGTTATGAAGATATTTATAGTCTACACTCTTCAGTATTACTTTACAAGTAGATATGATTATTTGCCACTTCATGACATTAAAAAAAACTATTATCTAGGAGACGTCGTTAAGGTATAGTGGTTATCACTTCTCTCCGCTGTGTAGTCCCGGGTTCGATTTCCATGTGGGGGAGTGTTTCTTGAGCTTTTTAATTAGAGAAAATCGGAGTATGAGCCTTGGCATGTTAATGGCTCACTACCTATTTTAAGTTGGGTACTTACTATAAAGTACCTATTACATGTAGAACCCGAAGCGTACCTAACTAACGAAGAGTGGGTGTTTGTATATTGTACTTGTTGAGGGACAAGGGAATTGCATTTTAGGGTTCCGTAGTCTACCAAGAACCCTTATAGTTTCGCCGTGCCCATCCGTCCGTCCATCCGGAGCTATGCTCGTAGACTATTAGAACTAGAAAGCTGTAATTTGGTACGAATATACATATTAGGTATGCGGAGAAAGTCGGGCAATAAAATCTTGAAAAATATATTTTTAGGTAATTACCTCCCCTATACATTCTCTACCTACACCTAAGTAAAGTGGGCGGTAATTCTTTTTCTGCACTGCACGCACCCCATAGTGTGGGCTATCGTTGAATAAGTCTTTAAAAAAACCTTAATAGAGTTTGAGAAAACACTTTCGTTTGCGAAATATTATTTATTATTATTGTGAGACTATATTAGACTCGAGTCCCTCCCCCCTCGTCTACCAGCCAAACGGTGGTATATGGAGGCATGAAAAAATTATAGTGATAAGACAAGTAATGAATTTAAAAGGAAATCTTAATAGACTACAAGTTTACGAGTAATAGATACTCGATCTTCTTATAAATTTGAAAAAACGGAACCCCACATTGTGCGTGGTTCGACACGCATTTGTTCGGTTTTTATAATTAAGTACGGACACGAATGTCCGTTCTCTTATTTAAATTGCCCAATGATGTCCAGGCGATATTATAATAACAAAAACAACGCATCACAGATATTAGGTAGACTTTATTTTTGTTTTTAACACTAAGTCTAGTTATTGAGAACATTACGTCGTTGAACACTGATTTCATGTAGGTACATTTTTACATAGTAGCTAAAGATTGATAAATACTGCAGATGTTCACTGTATAAATGTATCATATACTAATATCCTAAAAAAACTAAAACTATCAGTCACATCACAAATAATATATCTTATTATGGTACATATTCGTTTCAAATTCATTTGACCATATTTTACTAGTCATTCAAGCGGGTCAAACCTTGTCCTGATAATAACGAAAATTATAAAAGAAAGCTTTATCCAATTTAGTATTCCTGTGGAAGTTATGTGCGAACATACATTTCGGTGATTCAGTGCAATGTTCAATGCAATGTGCAATGTTCAGTGGATGTTTGATAGAGGATAGCAGTACCTACATTTTTGCCTGCCCAATATGTGTATAGCTGACTGCCTCGTTGGCTCAGTGGTCGATGGTGAAGCTGAAGTTGAAGTTCGATCCTCAGGTCGGGAAAATTTGTTATTGGGTTTTATCTGTAAGGAAATTCTTAGTAATACCCCGGAGTCTGGTACCGGTGCCTCGGAGAGCACGTAAAGCAGTCGTTCCTGCGCCCGATCTCTCTCCGGTCGTGTCGGATTGCCTTCCCATCACCTGTGCACCTGTGTTTACGCATACACCTATGCACTATAAGATCTCCCGCGCTAGTCGTTGGCTAGTCTCCGTTGAGATTGGCCGCCGTGACCGAAATTTGGTCTGGAGGACATTTTGTGTATAACACCCCAGTAAGTTATCGTACATTGAGCACCAAAGGAAGGTGTGTGGTTAAAAGTGTATGAAACACATACCAAGTGATATTTCATTGACATTACAAGAATAGAAATGGTTCCTTACATATTTAATAGTTCATACTTTATTGTAGAACTATAAAATATAACAATTCTATGATCAACCCTTTCTTCATAAATTCAGCATAAATGTAAAATGTTTAGTTGTGATATTTAAATGATTTTAAGACACGTGTATACGCAGATGACCTTATCTACCAGCCCGCCGGTGGACTCCGCAAAACTTTTTAATTAAAGAATTATTATTGTCAACTTAGTTCTAGACAGATAATATTGTATACGAATTTATAGGAATTTTAAGTATAAAACTCCACATAACAAGCATACGATTGTCCCAAAAAAATATGAAAATTATAGTCATTTCATTTGTGTATTAATAACGTAACTTCACGCCTGTAATCCCCGAAGGGGTAGGCAGAGGTAAATGCATGCATTCAAGCATACATGCAAACACCCACGACTCGCCGGTTTCGTTTTTGGCCCATGTAACAGGTTGCGAACCTGTTGCCATCTCCGGGCACATTACCAAACTCCGAGGTACTGGGAAACTTCCAGAAAATGGAAAAATCCCAATAGAACCAGAGATAAAGTATTTTAAACCGTTATCTCTGATAGCCCTCGACCCGGGAATCGAACCCAGGACCTCCAGCGTAATAGTAGTGGCCTGCTACCACTACGCCACTGAGGCAGTTTTGTGTATTAATTTGGTGTGAATTTCCTAACTGTTATTAACAAATGCATAATAATACTAAATGCTAGATGCGTTGGCACCCCTGAAACCTTAGCTGTTATGTCTGTGTGATAGTTATTACAGAGCCACACATTATCTACTACTATTTGGCGGCAGATAGATTAGATAATGCGATGGTGCCTGCGTCCTCGGGTACTATGGTTTCTGGAACTCTACCACCAGTAAAATTAATTAATTATTTAATCCATAACTTGATTTATGACTTGGGAGATCACGATTATGCAGGCACTATTAGTTTACAATTACATAGTTACACTTAGTTCATTTCATAGTTATTAGTATACCTTATAACTAGCACATAATAATATCTTACTAATATAACCTCTATATAAACATATATGACGAGAACCTTTTTAGCTATTGTTAATATTGATATTTAGGGCCTATATCAATAGAGAGATCCCAATTGGTGAGACAATCTTAGGAATATGTTTTTTCATACTAAACAGGATCTTAATGCCATGTTCTCGGATTGATATCAATATTAATTTGATATCAATATTATACTGGCCTAAAGGTGCGGCCTCATGCAGACGCTCGACGCTCGTTTGCAGCAACAAGTCCGGTCACGTGATCCCATTTTAAATTTCCCGAGACTCAAAAAGGTACTGCCTCATGCAGTCCCTCGTCGCTCGGTTTGCAGCGATAAATCTGGTCACATCAGTAGCGCCATGTCGCCGCGTCCAATAGCAGCGTCACCATGGATTGATCGAAAGCTAACCTGCTTCGTAGCAGCGACAAAACTGCAGACGAGCGTCGAGCGGCTGCATGAGGCCGCACCTTAAGAGATAAAAATATATTGGCCTATGTCTTTAGAAGTCGATTGAAAGTATACATAATTTCTATTACAAAATAAGTTGATAGCAAGCTAATATTATCTCTGGGGTGCTGGGTTAGGTTTTGGCATTTTCGCTAACAGTCCTTGAATTTCTTTCTTTTCATCATAGCTTTTCCACATTTCATATAAATTGATGACAGATCTTACTATTTCTTGTATCTGGAAAATCAACAAAAATTATAAATTAATTAATATACTACTTTTACTGGTGGTCGATCTCCAGTGACGGAGCTTGCAGGTGTAGGTACACCGCATAACCTAATCTCATCATCATCATCATTTCAGCCGAAAGACGTCCACTGCTGAACAAAGGCCTCCCCCAAAGAATGCCACAACGAACGGTCCTGGGCCGCCATCATCCAGCGATTGCTTGCGACCTTCACCAGGTCGTCGGTCCACCTCGTGGGGGGCCTGCCTACGCTTCGTCTTCCGGTACACGGTCGCCACTCCAGAACTCTTCTGCCCCAACGGCCGTCAGTTCCGCGAGCTATGTGCCCTGCCCAGTGCCACTTGAGTTTCGCTATTCGGTGGGCTATGTAGTATGTCGGTTACTTTGGTTCTCAAGCGGATCTCCTCGTTTCTGATTCGATCTCGCAGAGAAACTCCGAGCATAGCCCTCTCCATTGCTTTCTGAGTGACCTTGAGCCTTCGTATGAGGCCCATAGTGAGCGACCATGTTTCAGTTCCGTATGTCATCACTGGCAATACACACTGGTCAAAGACCTTCTTCTTCAGACACTGCGGTAAATTGGACGAGAAGATATAACACAGCTTCCCGAACGCTGCCCATCCGAGTTGGATTCGGCGATTGACCTCTTTCTCGAAGTTGGACCTACCTAACTGGACCGTTTGTCCCAGGTATACATAATCGTCAAATTCGAGTGTAGTACCCTCGACCATAACAAGAGTGGGCGTAACGAGGACATTCGACATGATCTTCGTCTTGTCCATGTTCATTTTAGGGCCCACTCGTTAGGAGGCCCTACTGAGGCCATTGAGCATTGTGCCAAGGTGTTCCAGGGTCTCAGCCATGACTACGATATCATCCGCAAATCGGAGGTGGGAGATGTACTCGCCGTTAATGTTGATGCCGAGTCCGTTCCAGTCCAGAAGCTTGAAGACATCTTCCAATGCAGCGGCGAACAGTTTCCGAGATATGACATCTCCCTGTTTCACACCTCGCTGCAGTTGGATAGGTTTCGAGCTCTGGTCCTGAAGGCGAACCGACATAGTGGCGTTTTCGTACAAGCTCCTTAGCGTCTCGATGTATCGGTAGTCGACTTTGCACCTCTGGAGTGACTGTAGCAGCCCAAATCTCGACCGAATCGAAGGCTTTCTCATAGTCTACAAACGCTAGACATAGGGGCTGGTTATACTCTTCTATCTTCTGTATAACCTGCCGCAGCGCGTGTATGTGGTCTATGGTGCTAAAAACTTTACGGAACTCGGCTTGTTCGGGAGGCTGGAAGTCGTCGAGTCTACTAGATAGACGGTTCGTAATCACTCTCGAAAACAGCTTATAGTGTAGCTTATAGCTATTTTTTTTATAAGGATACTATTTTAACTTTTAAAGTCACACACTTTACTGGTGGTAGAGCTTCTGTGACTCTCTGTAGTGTTCAGCACTATCGTATTCCGGACAGGTGGTAATGTACGGCCCTGTAATTTCCAGCACAGTGGCATAACACCTTAGACCTCAGGAGTGGTAACACATCCACATTTTAACCTTGGTCTTTGTGTGAGTGTCTATAGGCTGCAGTCATCACTTAACATCAATATGAACTGCATGCTTATTTGCCACTTAATTTACATTAAAAAAAAACAATGATTCTGATATCTGTTGTAAATTTTCTGGCGTACAATAAAGTGTATTCATTTATTCATTCATGATTCCATTGTTAGTAGAATATAATCCCTACTTTCCTACTAATATAATAAATGCGAAAGTAACTCTGTCTGTATATCTATCTGTCTATCTATCTGTCTGTCTGTCTGTTACCTTTTCACGTCCAAACAACTGAACCGATTTTAATGAAATTTGGTACAGAGCTGACTTTGAGAAAGAACATAGGCTACTTAGTTATTTATAAAACGACATCCATGCGGGCAAAGCTGCGGGCAACAACTAGTACTTAATAAAATACACCTTACCTTATCCATATCCACATTGAGCTCAGCAAACCATGGCTTGAGATTTTCTTTACCAAGCATCACACAAGCTATGTGTAAAGCTGCTATAGCTATCTGAAAAGGAAAATAATGGTTGCAGTGAGTAATATTTTAAATTTTGTCAATAATAATTATCTCAGATTCTCTGAAGAAGAAGAGTGAAATTATTTTTATATTAAAGTTAACACTTTCATACAAAAATATTCTCACTCTTAGGCAATGATACAAAAACTATGTAAATGCAATTTGAATCATATAAGATAGATTAACTAATAAATGATGAAAAAATTTGATCAAAAATTATTTCAAAGAATCATAGCATGTTTCATACATTGGTTTGTACAAAAAAAGTTAGAAATAGGTACAAGATAAAACGGATTTGAAATATTATCTAGGGAATCTTTAGAACATTTTCTGGTAATTAATATATTTTTAAATCACCGGAATGAAAATCGTCTTTCCTAACAACAGTAGAAGCACTCCATACTAAAGTTCAATTTCAAACTTTTTATTCCAGAGAGTTAAAAATATTTTAAGTATCAGGAAATGTTGTTTAGGTTCACTGAATAATATTTCCATTCTGATTTACTGTGTACCTTATTTTCATTTTTTCTGTACAAAACTTGCCATGATCCTTTATTAGTTCATCTATCTCATACAATTCAAATTGAATTTACATAATTTTTGTATTATATGACATTTATGAGTCAGTTTTATCATATCATATTATTATATGAAAAAAAGTAGTAATTTCATAACAAGGAAACATAGGGTGTCCTTTTATTATCATTTTTATGTATAACAATAAAAAAATGAACACCTATGTAAAATAGAATTATGAAATAAAACTTCATATACCTGATATGGTGGATATAGCAAGCTAACATCAGTCCTCAAAGAATCATTCACAATTCTCCAAGCATATGTCAGGAGTTGGTCATCTTGTCCTATGTCTTGCACAAACACCAGCAACGGCCTATATGGCTGATAAACTATAAGGCAACAGTCTAAGTTCTCCAACAGATAAAACTCACATTCCAAAATGTGGTTAGTTCTGTATGGAAACTCTTGTTGACCATATGCATAACTAAATTTATTCTTAATCACAGTCTGACAAGTCGTTATAAGCCTCGAATTCGATATCACACCAAATTCTTCCACTTTCGAAGCTAAAAAAACGCATGTGGGAGCCAATAACAGAGGATCTATACATTTTAACGAATTCCTTGCATAAAACCTCTTGAAATAAACTGTAGCTGTCGCGATGACTTGTTGTCGAAGCTTCAGTTGTTCCCCAAGAACTTGTATGATACTAGCGAAAAAATTAAATATTTTTTGGTACTCTTCATCGGATAGTTTTGCTAGATCGTGTTGACGATCGCGAACCAGATCCTGTTTATCTAGTATCCACTGCTGGTGGTGGGAACTTTGCCAGAAATTCCCAGCCATGACTTCCTTAGCTTGGAATATTCTCTTTAGCTTGGAATAATCTTGTTATTTACTGAACACTGGTGTCAATACCAATTCATTTGTGGACGAAACGATTGTGTTATCACTTTGGACGACAGTTATAGGTAGATGATCTCAGTAATTTCTTATAAACACAAAATATCACTGGCTCACAGAAAATTTAAACAATTATTTATTAAATTACGTTATACTTTTTATTAAATTAAACGAACATTGATAGCAGAATTTCAAGTCAAGATATTTTTTGTGACTTTTGAGGTTATTTTGATGTAATTGTCAAATCAAAGGGCGCGTTCCACTAAACGGCCGCAACGATTGAATTGCATATTGCATGGTGTCGCCCAGGCGGTGCAATGTGCAATCTTCAACCAAAATTAATGGCCGTATTACACGACACGGTATTCAGGGTCCGGTAGAAAGGGTGGTACCTTAGTGGTAAAGCAGCTGGACCGCAGAAATCCTATGCACCCTTTACCGCATGTCGTGGCAAATATGGAACACTTCAGAATTTCGTTGAAATATACAACTATAATATTATAGTGTCATCTTTTTAGCATGATCAAAAGGTGTGATCCCTCCAGTGCGTGTATCAAATCTTATCATTCAAATTCCATTGATTCTCGAGTCCAGGAGTATGTTGTCCATAGATTTATATCTAACGAAGTAGATAATATATCTATGATGTTTTCTTGGGTTTGGTCATTGAAGTCATTGACCTATTTTTAACCGACTTCGAAAAAAGAAGGAGGAGGTTCTCAATTCGTCCGAAACACTTTTTTTTTTTAATGTATTTTCAGCGATAATTTGAAAACGCCTGTACCGATTTGGATGTTTTTTTTTCTATAACCTTATGGAAGGCCCCTACCACAGATCACCAGCAATAGATACCGCATATCGATATTTTATCAACACGAATTCTTATTCTTTTGAAGTTAGCAGAAGTAGATATGATTAGTTTTAGTGAAATCCACTCATTAAATTAGAGCTTAGTTTATGATAATAGAATGTGTCCTGTAATTTGCATGCCCATTAAATGCTGAACTATGAAAGAAAGCTTTATTGAATACTGAAGATCTTATGTACCTACTAGCAAATAAATAAATTCATTACTTCAAATGTGGATCTCATAGATTATTAGCAGCTTGCGAAAGGTTTTAAGCCAGCAATGAAGCTAAGAATTGTAAGAATTGCAAACGTAATGTTAAATTTCAGTAGAAGTTTCTATAGCTGCCTTGAAATGTGAGTCTCATGCTGACCAGCTCCTTGCAATGCATCTCTGTAAATATATATTGTTGCTAAGCCTGGGTGGCACTAAGAGCTTCTTGTCAAATACTTCTTTTTAAATTCTTCTTCTTTAAATTATTCTTGTTCAAATTCTTAAACTTCAAATTCTTCTTTGTAAATACTTTTTAAATTCTTCGTTTTTAATTCTTTGTTTTAAATTCGTCTTTTCAAATTCCTCATTTCAAATTCGTGTTATGATCTTTTTCTTTGAATTTTTTGAAATTCTTTTTGAATTCTTCGTATAAAATTCTTCATTTTTATTTTTCTTTATTTCTTGTTTGAAAATTCTTTCTAAATTCTCTTTTTCAAATTCTTCTTTCTTACATTCTTTTTCTTTAAATTCTTCTTCTACGAATTCTTTTGAAAATTCTTCTTTTTAAATTATTCTATTCAAATTAATGATACTAGTCACCATTTTATTTTTAATATATTCTCTTACTTTTCCCATCATTCCAGGAAGAATTGCTATATGTACCTATATTTTTTTATTTCATAAATGTAGGTAGGTTAGTACTTACCTACTGCTAAAAGTTAAGGTGGATTCATGTTAAGTGCTGAATGCTGATCTATAATTAGAAACTTGATGTAAACGATAAACATATTTTTCTATAACAATCTAAAGTAAAAATATTAAATTGAGCCATGCAGGTACCTATGGAATATTTAGTGTTAAAAGAATATTGGATTTTTAGGAAATTAGTAATTACTGCCCAATATTTCGGTGATTGGAAACTGGTAGGCAATTGTGAGGAAAGAAAATAACACTAAGTAAGTGTATAATAATTTAATTTTTAAATAATAGTCGAGGTCATCACATAAGAATTAACACTTAGACAACAAATTGTGTTCATAAATTCATCAGGAGTTATTCCAGCCAAATATTCGTTCGCGTAAGGAATGACGTAACCCCATAATGCATCCCGTATTGTGCCATGATAGCTGTCTATTATTTCTAACCCCACTGCATTCAGCACTTTGTTTATGGGCCAAGAACTGTTTTCCATGTTTGCCTGTAATTAGAATATCACTAAAATCAGATTAAACAGCCTTCTTTATCTTATGTCTGATGTACACTTTGTTATGTGGAAGTGCGAGAGCTAAGTTATTAATTAACAGGTTTTCTTATGTCAAATGTTAAGTGTATTCACATTCACAGCGTTTACACTCTTACCTAATAGTCTGTTCCTTGATCTACTGCATTGTACCTATATCTAAGTATTTAAAAACTTGCTATCGCGATACACAGTGTTTGTCTCTGTGTTTCGATGCGTAGGTATGGAGGAGACTAACGACTTCTAAACACTCAACTTCGCATCCTGGACTTGTCACTTGTGTTTAACACTTGACAGCACCTGCGTCTACACACTGATTTTACTAATCATTTAACATTTGCACTTATCACTCGCACCTGCACTTAACAAAGTGTAAATCAGGCATTAGAGCGATACAGACAGTAGTCAATGGTGCAACCGGAGAAAGAAGGTTTAGCTTTTTTTTTGTCAAAGTATTGAAAGTGGTTACCGTCGTCTATGAACATTTGCAACATCAGGGGAGTTGCCAACGCGCTGCCAGCCCTGAATGACTCTTTTGACGCCTGTTTTGAAGAACATATTGTAGCGTCGGGGGAACACAGATGGAAGTTCGTTCCACAATTTGGACGTTCTGGGCAGAAATGAACGGGCGAATTGGGCTGTTGAGTACTGCCAAGTGTCCAATCTGTGCGGGTGGAACTTCTCTCTTCGGCGGATACTACGATGTAGGTAGAAATGGAGACGATGGCAACCGATGTCTCTGCGCAGACGACAATCGTCAACGACCCAGCAATCTTTGATTGCTGGGTCGTTGACGATTCGAATGGCACGTTTTTGAATTGAGTCAAGGAGACCGAGCTGGTATTTAGGGGCTTCCGCCCAAAGATGAGAGCTGTATTTCGAATAGGCCCCATTTAAGACAAGCTGGCATCCAAGAAGCTCGGGTGCTAAACAAGGCGAGGCAGTATTTTACATCGAGGCAACTTCTACAGCTCTATAAAGCTCAAGTGTCAAGGGGATCGAGCTGGTATTTAGGGGCTCCCTCCCGCCCACGCTTCCGATCCTAAGCACCCGAGCTTCTTGGATGCCAGCTTGGTCTTACGCTCAATGTGACCCCGAAACTGAACTTCATTCGATATGTCAACACCCAGTAGGATACTGAAACCTTTACCAATAGTGAGTTGAGTGCTCTGAAACTGCGGCGCTACAATAAATGAGTATTTTTTAGCGGTAAACGCTCAGACTTGTGTCTTTGTAGGGTTGAACTGTACTAGATTTAGTTTTCCCCAATCAGAGACTCGCTCCAGAGAGTTCTCGACTTCAGACACAAGTCTAGTTCTACTCTCCTCGATAAGCGCCCGAGAAGCATTTGCGCGGCTAGTATAGTGTGCATCTCCCGTACTGTAATCATTACAATGATAGTTTAGGTTCTGTTCTTACATGTCATTGATATGCAGAATGAAAAGTGTGGGAGATAACACTGCTATAGGCTGGACTTGAACCCTGCATCACTAGCCCAGTTGCTCTACCGACTGAGCTATCGAGGACCCAACTGTTGAATTTTTCTTTCACATTTTATTGCATCGCCTTGGGGTGGCAGCATCTATTGCCAACAATACTAGTTATGCAACCAACACAATATCTAGTATCAATATCGGCGTGCATGTATGAAGAGAATGATGAAGGTAGATGAAGCACGGGAGGTCTGTCAGGACCGGGATAACTGGCGCTCCACACTCTCTGCCTATTTTTTACATTAATCATGGTCACGTATGATGCTGTGCTAGGCGGACCACCGAGAAAGGCTTAGCGGGCCGCAGTTTGAGCACCTACCACGAGTCTATATAATATCGCGCTACGACCAATAGGAGCGGAGCATCATGAAAAATCTTGCACAAACTACAAAAAATCTTTTGACCGCTTCCGTTCCGTGCACCTGTGCAAAGGTGGGGCGGGTCGCAAGTTAAAAATATTAAATGCGTAAGTACCTACTGAAATATTATAAAGAATACAAAATGCTTACTTAGGTCATAAACGTACCTCAACTTTGCTGACATTGTAGTCAAGTAAAAAGTCCTCTATCCTTGTGTTAGTCCCATTTATAAAACCCACGGAAATAACAGCTCTAACTTCAGTGTCCCGGAATATAATTCTGAAAGTGAATCATTATAATTTCTTACACTTAACTACTACATTTTAACATTATTTATATCTACAATAGGTGTGTCTTCAGTACACAGAAAAAGAAACCTGCTATTTATTACCATAATAAGTACAGAATAGATAAATTCTATTCCGTGTTAATAAGCATATTTATATAAATATCCCGATTGAAATAATAGGTTGGGGAAAAAGTCTTTTCGCATTATAGTATGTATGAACTTGTAATAAAATCTCTTTGGCTGTAGTATTTCTATCTGGCTGGTTTTGGTATCATTGAAAGTTAAAATTTTAAAGAACATAATTCCAAATTCAAATTGGGCAAATGTGTGATTTTCATTTGTTTTTCGTACTGTCAAGATGAGTGAATCTAATGAAGAAATTCGATACATTTTAAAATTTTACTACAAAAAAGGTAAAAATACAACGCAAGCCGCGAAAAAAATTTGCGATTTTTATGGACCTAGTGCAGTGTCTATGAGAGTAGCACAAATTTGGTTTAAGCGTTTTCAATCCGGAAATTTTGATGTCAAAGATGATGAACCTCGCTCTGGTCGCCCTATTACGGATAAAATGGATGCCATTTTTGAAAAAGTGGAGCAAGATCGACATATCAGTAGTTACGACGTAGCTGAAGAACTGAGAATTGATCACAAAACAGTTTTGGCGCATTTGAAAAAAGCTGGGTACAAAAAAAAGTGGTGTGGTGTTTTATCATGATAACGCTAGACCTCACACATCTATAGCCACTCAGCAAAAATTAAGAGAGTTTGGCTGGGAGGTGTTAATGCATCTGCCGTATAGTCCTGACCTTGCACCTTCAGATTTCCACCTGTTTCGGTCTCTTCAGAATTCTTTATTCAATGATAGGTTAACATCACGAGAGGACTGCCAAATCCACTTGTCGCGGTATTGATTGAGAAGTCCCAAATTTTTTATAGCAATGGGATCATGTACCTACAATATGGCAAAAGGTTATCGAACAAAATGGTACATACATACTTTAGTTAAATTTAAATAAACTATATTAAAAAATGTTTTGAATTATCTTAAAAAATGCGAAGAAACTTTTTCCCCAACCGAATATATCTATAATATAAAAATAAGTCGGGTTTTCCTTCCTGACGCTATAAGTCTAGAACGCACGTACCGATTTTCACGGTTTTGCATTCGTTAGAAAGGTCTCGGGCTCCGTGAGTTTTATAGGAAATAAAATTCAGGAAAAAATTCAACGCAGGTGAAGCCGCGGGCAACCTCTAGTAATTAATAAAATTATCTACTCATGTTATAAATATGAACAGTTCTCAAGTTTGAAATTTTAACGATTTAAAGAACTAAATGTCAGTTTGGCTTCTGCACAAACAAACTCTTAAAATCTTACCCCCTTATTTCATAAGCGAACACACAACTTGGAAAAGTTTGACCGTTTTAGCTTTAGCTAATAAATTTTTCTTTCCGTTTTTTATTTAACCGATTCGGGATCTTTCAATGGCACCCATAGATAACGAATTAGCAGTTAAACAACCGATACAATACATTTTTTTCTAATTTTCTTCTTTATAAATTCTTTTATATGTGTTATTGTGAAAAATCAATGGCCTTATTACACGGCATGGTATTCAGGGTACGATAGCAAGGGTCAGGGTATTGTAATAACATTTAGGGAGTTAGGGCCCTAATTAGGGCGACCGGAGCGGGCCGGCCAGCCTAACGCCCTATCTACCTACACACAGTACAAATATGACTCGACTCTAACCCGACACAAAGGACCGGACTCACGTGTGTGCAGTTGGTTGGTCCAGTTGGCGAAAACATTATGGTATTTTATTTATGTTTCACTATTTGGACATACGCAAAAATATTGTCGTGTCCAGACGACGAAATAACAAGTCATAATAATGGTCCTTTGTGTCGAGTTGACGAATAACCCATATAAATTACGTATAAAACGTTCAAAAAGCTACACTCACACAAACATGCGCATCGACGCTCGAGTAGCGAGTGTGACTCGGAGCTGCAGCACCGCGAGAACCGCTTAGGGGCCTCATTAATGGGCATGTTTGTGTGATTGCGCCGTTTCAACGTTTTGTACGTAGTTTCCATACTGTTCATATTTGTACTGTGACTGAGTTAGGGCTCTATCGACCGGATTGTATAATAAGCGGCAACCCGACGCGAAGCCACGCCCATTCAGGGTCCGGCAGAAAGGACCCTGAATACCGTTGCTTTTAAAGTTAGGACAAAATTAATGAAGTCCAATATCTTTGGTACTAAGTTAAAAGTAGGTATCTAGGTTGTTAAATATTAATTGAGTTGGTACGTAACTAAATATGCTAGTTACTAAGATAATTATTAGCTTACACCATGTTCCCGGCCCCTGTCATCCGATACACATAATAGGCTCTACCATCCAATTTGTAATCTGAAAAAAAAACAAACAAAGTAAGCTATATTGCCTACCTACCCATGAAAACTTCCAAATTGGTCACTTAGAATGCGTTTACCGCATTGTAATGGAAAGCTATTTAGACCAATACCTACAGTAATCCTTATCAATATAATTATAATATACCTACCTATTATACTTATATATAAGCATTTTATGCACATAATTTTAATTAATTACCTTATTACACTATACATACGTATATATACTTATTAATTAAAATGATTATCTTAGAAGTTGTCCCGAGAAATAGCGCGCATGAAAAAAACCTACATACCTACCTACCAAAATTTCAAACGCGTTGCACGCTCAATGCTTTTGATTTTTTTTATTGTGCAATGGCTTTGACAGCTAGTATAATCTAAATTTGAAATTATATGACAACATTGACAACCCTTTCGTACATACAAATGCATACAAATACAAACACGATTAAATTATTAAATCTTTAAATGTCCCGGGTGATATTACTTCAGTCAATCCGTTCGAAGTTCTGAAACATTGCGTTATTTGGGCGGAGGATAACTTTTAACATAGTTAACATACCTATTGAAAGTTTTGCAGAATTTCAAGGTTGGGATAGATGGAAGGATAGCAGGGGAGATCATACAAAAAAATAAGTACCAGAAGCTAAATTAGGTACCTACGTAACTTATGGGACGATGTGATTGAGACAATGAAGTGTAATGAAAATTGCAATTTATCGACTTCTTGTCGATAATGTAACCCATTAGTATTATCGCCATATTCTCTGCCATGAGCTCCAAATACTACACTGACTATGTATACTCGCCTGCTGTAAGGTTTAAAACTGCAACGTCTAGAATTACAGATATCTCCAAATTATCCTCAGTCTCAGTAACATTCAATTCTTTTACTGAAAATTTATCTAACCCTTCGAGTTTCATGTTTTTGATACTGTATCGTATTCTGAAATTTAAAAATATGTTTAGTTATGTATAGCTTTTATACGTATCTACCTACATATTTTTAATACTTAGATAGGTTTTGTTGCTTAGGATTCCGTATAAAATTATAAATAGTCCTCTAAAATTGTACGATTTATTGCAGATGCAAATAAAAATAATATACCATGAACAATGGAGTTATTTTTTCAACTTTTATAAAAAAATTATATTGTATTCATGTTGTCACCAAAACTTTGAAATTGACCCTCTTGACCTCTTAGCAAGGGCGTCGCCAACCGAGGATCTGGAGGGAGGTATTTTAGTTTTACGGGTGCAGGTTGGTACATGTATATGGTATGAGTATGGGTCAATCAAAGGTGATGTTGCAAATTGGGCTAGATCACAGAGGTTAGATGATGTAGGTTCCTACATTTCCTAAAAAAATTGAATAAAATATATTATAAAAATAAAAATAAAAATTCGAATAAATAATGTACCTAAGCGTATATAGATTTAAGTTCCATGAAATATCTGTTGTCAATATTCAATAACGTGCAATAGATTTAAAAAATCTCCTTTGCTGTGTAATGTTTTTTAGTCTCTAGGGTAGTAGGATAGCTTCACGCGCCTGCTATCCCCTGGAGAGGCCCCTTCGTTGGATATTTATTAAAATATCACTCACTTTAATCCATTTCCGTCATATGTACTTTGAACGTCTCCAATAAATATGGACTGCAGCGATGGAAGTGGTAGAAGATCGGTGTGCAATGGTCCCAAGCGCCATTTATTTAATAGACTCTCCAATTCAGTTTCTAATTGCTTTGATGCTGTTTTAAAACAATGTTAAATATAAAATTATTGGTGCAATGTTTAAATTATTATAGTTAATCAATAAAAAATTAACAAATCTTACAAGAATTAGCAGGTATTGCATTCACTACTACGAAACTAACTATCACCACCAATGACGGTAACAGCAAAGTAGTCATGGTTTGCGGAAAGAAAATTAACTTTTGTCATAAGTTGTACTAACGAGCTATTTATATAAAGAGGTACTATAGGTATACTAATAGGTATTTAAGAAACATGCCTTGACTTATGTTGACAACCTAATTATTTTGTTGACTTGGATTATACAATCACATACCCAAGTAGATTATTTAATGTTCTCAGGTATTCATCTAGAGATATCATTATTGTGATTACGCGTACTATATCCTATTGCAGTGATTTATCAGTGTCTATTTGTAAATTTTAGGAATTGAGTGATAAGAACTGCCTCGATAGCCTAGTGGTTGAAGGCCACTACTACTACGCTGAGGTCCTGGGTTGATTCCCGGGTAGGGGGTTATCAGAGATAATGGTGTAAAGTCCTTTATCTCTGGTTCTATTGGGGTTTTTCTATTTTCTGGATATTACAAGTTTGTTAATGTGCCCGGAGATTTCAACAGGCTCGCCACCTGTTACATGGGTCAAAACGTAACCGGTGAATCGTGGGTGTTTGCATGTATGCTTGAATGCATGCATTTACCTCTACCTACCCGTTCGGGGATTACAGGCGTGAAGTTACGTTTTGAGTGATAAGAATCCGCTCTTCAATTCTATCAATTTCGCAATCAAGCTATGTAGGCTAAGGTTATGTTAAGGTTATAACAAGACTGAGGTTGTTCAACATTCTAGTTTTAGCCGAAAAACGTCCACGGCTGGATAAAATCCTCTCTTAAGTGATATGTCATAATCGCCACGCTTGGCATTAGGGTAGGCAATCGCAGTGGAGGTAGTTTTATCACGGGACGCTGCTGCCCATCTCCCGTTATTGTATTTACTACCGCCCCCATGGTTGACGACTGCACTTGCGGAACAATTCTTCCCTATTAGTATGCAGCTCACAATGATGTTAAGTGATGACTGCAGCATAGACATCTACAGAAAATCCAAAAGTCAAAATGCAAATGCTTTGCCACCCCTGAGACCTAAGTTGTATAGTTATTATGGGGCCAAACATTACCATCTAACCAGAACACGATAGTGCTGAACACTACTATTTGGCGGTAGATAGATTAGGTAATGCGATGGTGCCTACACCTTCGAGCTCCTACACTGGAACTCAACCACCAGTAATAGTTTTATTATCATACTTATGTCATGAGGTCATGAAACAAAGCACTATTGTGTCTGTTGTAGATAATCAACGAAATCAGATTTAACAGACTGAAAATATAAGAATACTGATAGCCATGACCTACTGCTACACACAAATATCTCATTAGAAGATTTTAAAGGGATTACACATAATTAACTTTTGTGTATCACTTTAATACATGTTTAACTAACATTGAAGATATAAAAATATGAGTTTCCAAAAAATATTTTGTGTGAAGGATAACTGGCGCCGGGGCGTGACGACCCCACCGACCACTAGCCGAAGAATTTCATCTCATCATCATCATTTCAGCCAAAAGACGTCCACTGCTGAACAAAGGCCTCCCCCAAATATTGCCACAACGAACGGTCCTGGGCCGCCCTCATCCAGCGATTGCCCGTGACCTTCACCAGGTCGTCGGTCCATCTTGTGGGAGGCCTGCCTACGCTTCGTTTTCCGGTACGTGGTGGCCACTCTAGAACTGCTCTGCCCAAACGGTCGTCAGTTCTTCGAGCTATGTGCCCTGCCCACTGCCACTTGAGTCTCGTTATTCGGTACCTCTATAGATTATATATATATATATATATTATATAAACAAAGCACTGTTGTGTCTGTTGTAGATAATCAACGAAATCAGATTTAACAGACTGAAAATATAAGTCATAGTGCATATTTTCTTACCTTTTAAACCTTCCCTGAAACTCCAAAAATCATTCAAAACCAAATTTAGCCAAATCGGTCCAGCTGTTCTCGAGTTTTAGCGAGACTAACGAACAGCAATTGATTATAATATATATAATATATATCTATATATTATAGATATAAAGGTAAGAAAATATGCAGAAATTGAAGGGAAACAGTAAAAACCACAATTTTATTTGAAGATTGCCGGGTCAGCTAGTTATCAATTTAAATTTACAAAAAGGTTACAATCCTCGGCCCCCCGGACCAATGTGATTAGTGACACAAATTGTGATTCTTGGTCCCTTGATTTACAACCCCTGATTTAAAAATGTATGGCGCACTTAATTTGGTTTCTAAGCCTTTTTCATATATAGGGTAAGATAGGGTAATGGGAGTCACCTAAGCGCGACATGAAATAAAAACTTAATTTCAAACAAAATATTTATTGCAACCGACTACACGTCAGCTTTACTTAATTGACTATCAATTGAGATCAGTTTTAATGAATTGGGCAAGTTACTTTAGGAATTATAACAGTTTTACAAAAAAATCGTTTTGACTCCCATTGCACTGACGTGAGGGTAATGGTGATCACCTTATGGACAAAGAAAATTTTGCTCATATGGCAAATATAAACTTCCGGCAAGTTTCAACTAAAGTAGTCCATGTGAAAGCGTTGCCCATATGAAGTACATCTGTAGTCAAAGGCGTCGCCAGGGGATGACAACGGGATCAGCTACATAGATAGAGCCTATAGATTAAAAAAGACCCCATTTTTTAGAATATTTGACTATAACTGTCATAAATATTCCGAACTTTCCCTGCACTAGTGCCAAGCCGCCTTTCCCTGAAATCTAGACGATCTAGGGCCTAGTCCAGCTGTCGACACTATGGTCCGTACGAATGGCAATCATCTGACTCTCATTACCCACAAATATGATAATGAAAAAAAAAATGTCCTAGAAATTATTGTTAGGATCTAAAACTGCACATCAATGCTCGGAAAGTCAGATTATTGTGTGTTAGTCCGCATACGTGTAAAATTATTGACTGATTATTGGCAGAATTCGACATTTATCGTTTGTTTCACCGACGAAAAATAAGATCGGCGAGGCCTAAAAACAAAATACTACAATATCTCAAATGCGCGTGCGCCTACAAACTTGAGTCATCTAACGCAATGGCGGGGACACAGGGCAGGGACGGGGAGGTAGTTTATGCATTGATTGCGTGTATAGTTTCGTGGATATATAGGTGACTCTTACTACCCGCTGACTCCCATTACCCCATCTTCCCCTATATATGATGTATGATGTATGAATGTATATATTCTTTTAGAATATGGGTATGAAAAAAAAAGAAATATTACGCGTTTCATTTCTTGATTCCTCAAATAGCATCCTTTTAGCTATTTTCATTCTCAATGGCCTTATTACACGACACGGTATTCAGGGTCCGGCAGAAAGGCTGGACGTGGCTTCGCACCGGGTAGCCGCTTATTACACTATCCGGTCGATAGGGCCCTAACTCAATCACAGTACAAATATGAACAGTATGCAAAAACACTACGTACAAAACGTACGAAACTACATACGTACATGCGCATGTTTGTGTGAGTGTGCCGTTTTGTACGTAGTTCCATACTGTTCATATTTGTACTGTGTGTAGTTAGGGCGTTAGGCTGACCGGACCGCTCCGGTCGCCCTAATTAGGGACCCTAACCCCCTAAATGTTATTACACTACCCTGACCGGTGCTATCGAGCCCTGAATACCGTGTTGTGTATTAAGGCCATAAGTATTATTATTGTGCTTTATTATTATCAGGCGCACTTGCCCGATACTAATAAAGCACAATAGGCAAAGTGAGCCTACGGTTCATGTTTTATTTTATAACTTTATTCTAAAAGTAATTATTTTATTGTCAGATTTCAATGATGAGACAGGTTGTAGTGACTAGTATAGTGAGTGATCTGTGGTTGTAGTTAGTTACAAACAAAACTGGTATCCATGTGGTATGTACCACATTAATTAGCCTGGGTTGCACCACGAGAGAAGGATGTGAAATGTTACAATAACTTTATCTTTTACAAATATCTTGGTGCAACCCAGGCTAAGTCTTGTTCATGAACTTAAACACAAAGTTACATTGCAAGGAAGTCAACTAGGTATGCAAAAAGTATGGCGTACTTTGCCCCCCTCACCGTGATTTATGGTATCTTTCAATATCCCAATTTATAGGTATAGTAGGTACGTCAGTCACCTATCATTATCAATAGTTGTCATCATCATCACTCCAGCCAAATGACGTCCACGGCTGGACAAAGCCTTCCCCAAAATTACCACAACAACGGTCCTGGGCCGCCCTCATCCAGCGATTGCCCGCGACCTTCACCAGGTCGTCGGTCCATCTTGTGGGAGGCCTGCCTACATAGATACATACATAGATATAAAAATCAATTTTTAATTAAAAGTTACACGAGTTTTGGCGGAAACCTTAAAAGAGGCGTATGGTGCCCTTATTTTATTTTCTTGGTGTATTTTTGAATTATATTAAATAAAATTGGTGGCATTTTGTTTAATATTGGTTTATTACAGTGCCCGTGCATAGTGAAATAGAATAACAGTGCGAAAACGGCCTTTCAGGTTGCCTCCAAAACTTCATAGTAAACGTTTTGGTAAAGTAGCCATCGCTTTACTCGAATTACTGACTGTAACTCACTTAACTGACATAATAAATGGTTGACTAACTGACTAATACTAACTTTTACGCTGCTTATAATATACGTATACGAAATAATCGAAATATCATGTTACTTGACTCTGACAATATGATATAGCGATGCCATAACAACTGAGTGCCTAGTGCGAGATTTTATTTACTCTTACGCGAGTTCGATCGCGTAAGAGTAAACGCAGATTTGTATGGAATCTTAGATTAAGTACCTATAGTAGCCAGCGTGTGGCCGCTCATGAGACAGCCAAATGAAATCATGAGTGTTGCTAGTAAATAAAGTTTCCCAATTTTCTTCCTAATCATTTACTATATCTCAGCAAGTTTTTATGTTAAAGATTCCTAAGCATTTTAATTTTATTCAGATTAGTTGAATTGTAACGAATTGATTGAATGATAAATTAAAACATGTGCATCTACCATTCAATTAATTCTTTACATTTTGCTGAAAGATCAAGAACATGTCGAGAAAATGTACATCATTTGAAATAGGTAACCATCAATTAGCATTTATTATGCTGCGAGCTGTGAATAATCTAGGTTCTAGATTATTTACAGCTCGCACTCTAGAACATCATCTACAGGGTATTATTTCTTTGGCCGCGATCTTATAGATAGTTTATCAGAACGATTGCTGTATCGGGTAAGGCATTCAATATTTGCGTGTAAGTAATAGTTAAATAAAACTAAGAGTTTCAGTGTGATTATCGCGTTATTATTCAAATTATAAATAACAAAACATAAATCATTATACAATTATAATGTTAGTGTCCTGTCATGAAATGTCAGAATGTGGGAATATTAGTACTTCCGTGGAATGAACGGAAATAGTAAGTTCAGAAGGGTCTCGACCATTTTTAATGCTAGCCCTTAAAACATTAAAAGCAAGCAACATACACCGGCAAACAATGATCAACAAGTTCACATCGATATGTGGGTACCGAGTAAATGAAAACTGCAGCCTATAGATAACTATTTAAACATTGAGATCTCGATTTAAATGCAGATGTGTGTGTATCTTCACGCCAGGTCCCTAACGGGGTAGGCAGAGAGTGTAGAGCACCAGATAGCCCGGTCCTGACAAACCTCGTCGTTCACCCACCCTCAGTCGGTTAAAAATAAAAAAAAGGGAAGGCAGAGTTTGACGTATTGGTGTGGGACCTCTGTAGCTTAGAGGTAAAGCGGCTGGACTGATTATCCTGAGGTTGCAGGTTCGATTCCTGCCCGGAGTCAAAAATGTTTATTTCCCATTTTTGTCTATAATAACAAATTTCTTTATTCTACACCATCTTGGAAAGAATTACCAAAGCTACTTAATATTTTGTTATGGCTTATTGTCAATTCTAACACTGTTAGAACAAAAACTTATATGTCTACGAAATTAGGGAGAATATAAAAGTAAATTTATAGCAGCACACCAAAATAAGTATGTGGGATTTCGTTGAATGAAAATCAAGAATTTCATGAGAAATGCGCTTTATTTTGAATTGATAATCAAGAGTTATATGCTTCAACGTGTATTTTGTTCAATAGACTTTCTTATTATAACTTTCTTATGTTCTTTGTATATAACTGTCTCACTTCCACAAAGCATATTGGCGAACATGGCTACGTCTGTAGGTACTTAGTCTAAGCTTACGAAGTTCGCCAAGCAAAACCCGGCACGCCGTAAGGGACGGAGAGGGTAAATGATTAGGAAGAAAATTGGTAAACTTTATTTACTAGCAACACTCATGATTTCATAGGCTGTCTCATGAGCGGTTACACGCTGGCTACATCTATAGGTACTTAATCTAATTTCTATCCACTAATGCTGGCGGTCTACCCATAGATTTGATCTTTTGGCCCCTTCGACCTGCAACATGGTTCTATTGGTCCATCAAAGAGAATATAACCACTATGTGGTCCATAATGGTCTTTCTTGGGAAGGTTGACGCGACCTCCGCTTTTTTTTACTCGTGCGTTTTTCTTTATATGTATTTTAGAATCAAACTCAAACTCAATTTATTTAATCACTTGGCAATAATAGAATTTGTTTGTAATAGGTCAAAATGGTCAAATTACAAAATATAAAAATTATAAAATTAAAGCGCATAACAACTGATACGTTGATTAATATGTCAAAGTAAACAAAAATAAAATAAATAATGGTTCAAAAATACTTAATAATAAAAATAGGTATCAACAGAATGTTCCATACTCTCTTTTACAAACGGCAAGATAAGACTAAATTAAAGAATCTGGGACATTCTTTGTCATTCAATGGCAGGGTTCCAAAGCCCACATTACTCAGAAAACAAATCTATCTACTGTATTCAAAATTAATAAAATATCAAAATTCAAATCATTTATTGCAAATTGGTCTACAAGGACACTTTTGCATTGTCGGGTTATAAGCTACCTAGAGAGAATGACTTATAATAATAATTCAATAGGTATTAATAAATACCAATTTAATAATAATATTTAACCGATACGTGAATCTTCAAATTTTTCAACTCCTTCATAGAAGAAAATGAAAAATCTGTTCGTCATAATCATAGTCATTCACTTAGCAGAGTTCCAAGTGCAGACTCTGGTGCAGGCACTCCGCTACCCAACAAACTCAGCGTGTTGCTCTTTTGTCAAAACCTTAGAAAAATATTATTAAATAAAATAAAGATAATGTGAACGTCCATGGCATATAAATATTTGCATATAAACACACCCATCAACAGCTTAATATCGCAATAGAAAATAACACCCGCAAATCACAACAGACCAGTCCCCACAATCAGCACCCGTTCACGAGTATGACGCATGTGGCAGCCATTGCTCTCCTCGACCATTTTGAAGGGAAGTAAGCAAACCATACATAACATACCATTACACGACGCCGCCGAAGGCAAAGACATTTAAAGTGAGCATGACTGTTATGATTACTAGTGCGTAGATAGTTTATAGATGAAAAGAAAATCTGTTTGTGGCCAGAGCATACAGATTATCAATATCTATTAACATAAGTACAATTTTATGAAATAGCCTGGCAGCGATCGCTAAAATCCCAAGGTGTACTATCAGTGAGATATTCACAAATTTTATAGTAATTACATTTGTTTATACGTTCTTTAATTACTTTTTTAAATTTATTAACAGATAGACTTTGAACATTTTTTGGGACTTTATTATAGAATCGTATACACTGACCTCTGAAAGATTACTTACTCTATGCAGTCGTGTTACATGTATGGACAACTTGTATTTGTTCCTTGTGTTCATATTATGATCATTCGTTCTCGTAGGAAACTCATTAATAATTTTCCGGACATACAATAAGTTTTCGTATATGTATTGACAAGCAACAGTCAAAATCTTTATTTCTTTAAATTTATCTCTCAGAGAAACTCTCGGGCTTAGCCCGTAGATAGCACGTACTGCTCTCTTTTGCAAAACAAAAATAGTATTGACGTCGGCGGAATTGCCCCATAGCAAAATGCCATAGGACATTATACTGTGAAAGTAACTAAAGTAGACCAGCCGAGCCGTCTCCACGTCCATCAATTATCTTATCTTCTTTACTGCAAATGCTGCTGAGCTAAGTCTACTGGCCAATTTGGCAATATGGGGGCCCCATTGCAATTTAGCATCCACGGTTATGCCAAGAAATACCGTGGAGTCTACTAACTCCAATACTTCCTCATTTATTTTGACATTGGTGTCCACAAGTTTTACATTAGGAGTGGTGAACTTAATACATTTTGTCTTTTTACTTGAATAGTAAATAAGTTAAATAAGTTATTGGCACTAAACCAATGTACAACATTAGAGAGAGTATTATTCACATCGTCAAATAAAGACTGTTGTCTTTTAAAAGTTAAAGAAGTGTCTTCAGCAAACAATACCATATCTTGACTAGCGTTGATGATGTACGGCAAGTCATTTATATAGACTAAAAAAAGAAGCCTTGCGGGACCCCCATATCCATTGAAGCCCCGGGAGATCTCTTTCCATTGACATCAACATACATTGTTATATTGCTTAAATATGAAGTCATAAGCTCAAGAGCGGTATCGTGAACACCATAGTGATATAATTTTCTGACCAAAGTTTTATGTTGCAAACGGTCAAATGCTTTGGATAAGTCACAGAATACCCCTAGAGCATCGTGCGATTCTTCCCAAGCTTCGAATATATGTTTTATAAGCTCAACACCTGCGTCAGTAGTTGAGCGACCCCTGGTGAATCCAAATTGTCGAACGTGTATATTTTTTACGGGGCGAAAAGGAAGTGAAAAGTGTTTTTTCGGGTTACCTCCAAAACTTCGTAAAACTAGTAAAGTTCCCATAACTTTACTGGAGCCATCTCATCATCACCTCATCATATTCCACATGGAAACATTCAATGATCGTCATCTTGCATAATTATGGATATTCATTAGTATAACAAAAGAATAATATAGAAACTACAGAAGATCGGCTGTTAAAAACTTGAATCCGTTGCCGTAAATCGATTAAAAAAAAAAACTAATGACATGTGTCATGTGTCAAGAAAAGAATATAAACATCAATGCCAAAACGTGCAGCTGTGCAGCTGAGGAGAATTTGTTCTTGTTCGTTAATATTCGCTATTGCTGACATGCTGACTTGAGTTCTCAAAAATGCCTGGGACTGGTGACCTGTTCTTAAAATAGATATATTGCAAATGGTAGTAAACTATTTTTGAAGATCTTCTCTGAAAGTAACGATGGGAACCAGAACGAAATTTCAAGAAATGTTTCAAGATTTCAAGAAAAATATAAGTTGGTTATATATAAAAGGTCTCGTCGTAAATCCAGCGCGACTACCTTTTGTAGCCTTCTTAATCATCGTCGCCGAAGCTATACTAAACGTAATTATAGTAGAAAGAGTACCATACACTGAAATCGACTGGAAAGCTTATATGCAAGAATGTGAAGGATTCCTAAATGGGACATTAGATTACAGTCAACTTCGTGGTGATACCGGTCCACTGGTGTATCCAGCAGGTTTTGTTTATATCTACTCTGTATTTTACTACCTCACAAACCGTGGTGAAAACATCAAAATAGCTCAGTACATATTTATAGCTGTTTATCTTCTTCTTTTGTTTTTTATTTTAAGAATATATGTTAAAACCAAAAAAGTGCCACCATATGTTCTAGTCATTACCATTTTGACATCATATAGAATACACTCCATCCATGTATTACGAATGTTCAATGATCCCATAGCTGTTCTCTTATTGTATGTATCATTAAATTACTTTTTAGATCTAAAATGGTTCTTAGGCAGTATATTTTACAGCTTAGCTGTATCTGTGAAGATGAATATACTTCTTTATGCCCCGGCTCTGTTCTTTTTTTATTTAGTAAATTTAGGTTTGAAAGGCACTATAAGACAACTATTCGTTTGTGGTTTTGTTCAACTATTATTAGGTCTCCCATTTTTAATTGTAGAACCTGTAGCATACATAAGAGGAAGTTTTAATTTAGGACGTGTTTTTAATCACACATGGACTGTCAATTATAGATTTCTTGATATTGCAATATTTGAAAATACATGCCTTCATCTGACACTGCTGGCCATTCATGTTGTACTGCTTATAATATTCATGCCAATGTGTATTAAGTACTTTCAAAGTTATTGCCGATTGAAATATGTGCAAAAACAGGTGCAACCACAAATTGATGCCAAAAATCTTGAAAACAAAAGAAAGTCTAAATTAAACAAAGAAACAAAAATGAAATTAAAAATTAAAAATGATGAGACTGAAAAACTTACCAAAGAACAGGAACAATTCCTCAACTCTTTTGAAAATATGCTTCAAAAATCATCACAAAAGGGTGTGAAAAAAGCGGCTAAGAAAGTTTCAGATGAAGATAATATGCATTATAATATTAATTTCGATATTCTTTCTCAATTGTTTATATTACCTATGTTTTTAATAAACTTCATTGGCATTGTTTGTGCAAGAAGTCTCCATTATCAATTTTATTCCTGGTATTTCCATACTCTACCATATCTCTTATGGTCTACTAATTACACAGTTATTGTAAGATTTTTAATACTTGCTCTTATCGAACTTTGTTGGAATACATATCCAAGTACTAGTGTTACTAGTGCATTATTACATATCTGTCATCTAAGTATTTTATATGGAGTGTATAGAAAATTGTCAACAGAATTGCAAATGGTTGCGAAAGTTCAATAAAGTGTGTTAATTTTTTTTCGTGTATTATTTGCCAGTTATGGAAGGAAGGAAGGGTAGGAATACCTATACTCTCAATGACTCCAATAATGAGGCTAGTGCTACTTGCTACTACCTACTAAAATTTTAATAATTAGAAAAAAAAGGAGCTGCCTCGTTAGCCTAGTGGTAGCAGGCCACTACTGCTACGCTGAGGCGTAAAGTCTTTTATCTCTGGTTCTACTGGGGTTTTTCCATTTTCGGGAAATTTCCCAGTACCTCGAAGTTTGGTAATGTGCCCGAAGATGTCGACAGGCTCGCCACCTGTTACATGGGCCAAAAACGTAACCGGCGAATCGTGGGTGTTTGCATGTATGCTTGAATGCATGCATTTGCCTCTGCCTTGTTTTTTTATGTTAAAAAACCTGACGGAGGGCGGAGTTTAGCGCCCTGACAACCGAAGTTAATAAAACATGTTTTATGTTTAAAATTTGCATCCCATTTCAACCTTATCACTAACAATTTTCGTCGGTAAAATCCAAATTGTTGAACTCTTATAAGAACGTAAAACGCATTTTATTACGACCAGAGTTGGGCGTAATCGACTACTTTTGTATGTTATTATTTTTACTGGTGGTAGAGCTCCAGTGACGGAGCTCGCGGGCGTAGGCACCACCGCATTACCTAATATACTTGCCGCTAAATGGTAGTGTTCAGCACTTGTTCCGGTCAGGTGGCGGTAATGTACGGCTCTGTAATTTCCGGCACAAAGGCACCTTATCCATCTGCATTTTGACCTCGGTCTTTGTGTGGGTGTCTATAGGCTGCAGTCGTCACTTAACATCAATGTGAACTGCATGCTTGTTTACCACTTCCGAAACAAAAAAAAAACATGATTACTTAAATGTATTCTTCAATCTTGATAACAGTAGTTGGTAATCAAAATTACATACACATGATTATTGTAAATATCAATATAATGTAATGTAAGTATGTAATGTAACAATCAAATTAAGATGATTTATAGTAATATCTATAATTGATTTTATGTATATTTTTTTTAGTATATATATAATTGATTTTATGTATATTTTTTTTTCAGTTTCAGTGTTCGGCTTAGCGGGCACTGCGGGCGAAACGAGCGAATCGAGGGGCACGAAGAGCGAGAGGATAGCGTTTTAAAAGGAAATTGTCCGACGGACACTGCGCCCGCTCGCTCGCCTATCCGTAGTTATCTGTGTAAACCCCATAGCTTAGTTCGCCAATATTCCGCGTATTCTATATAAAATTTCCTTCTCTCGCTTCGCCCAACCGCCTAGCCCGCTGGCCGGTGTGGCCTGCGCTTAACAAGGGCGAAACCACTGCCACACCAAAATTCCATACAAACCCTTAATTTGGTCTCTATTACACAGATACATCAATCAGTGACGTGTATTTTTACACGTACACCTGTGTGCGTAGCACGTAGAAAATACCAAACGTCGACCATAAGACGAAGTAGGAAGTTGGGCGAGGCGAGGAAATCGGGCTGGACCTACCTACTGGAATATTTTTACTAAGTGTGGAACGCCCTATATCCCGGCCCGGTCCATACACACCTACCGTGCTTTTTTACATTCGTAATTCTCTTATACATGCACGCCGATTCCTAAGACTTCCCCTCACCCTCAGACAATACTCTACCTATTTGATCAAGGTAAATTTTGCTCATGCTGGTCTTAAAATAACAGACAATAATAATCTATACAAATAAATAAAATTGCAGGGTCTGTTTGTAATATTAAAATAACCGCTTTTTACTAAATGCACATGTATGTATACGCGGTACATATACCAAAACATTTTTTACAATTTTTGGCGGGGCTAATCTTGGGAACGGCTGGACCGATTTTGACGGGTCTTTCACTGGCAGATAGCTGATGTAATAAGGAGTAACTTAGGTACACTAGCTTCGCCCACGACTTCGTCCGGGTAGATACTGAACAATCATAAATTCTCACGCGGATAAGTCGCGGGGACAGCTAGTTGTATAATAAAACAACATGATAAGCGTTTTAAGAAGTATTTATTATGAACCATATCAATACAACTAATCAAAGGGAAATCTAATTATATTTTTAAGAAATAGAGGCGCATTATACTTCCTCTGATATCACAAAATCCACCATTACTCGAATCCAACGCCTCTTTCACCAATTTTTCGAATGATGTAGCACTGAACCCATCATACTTTTATTATATTTTCTATATAATAACAAAGCTATGTATATAAACAATATTCTTGTTCCATGCTGCCGTTATTTACCTTCGAGCAAAATAAATAATGTAAACAAGGAAAGTAATCAAATGCATGGTTAAATAGGCCTTTAAGTCCAAATAAAGTGTATAAGTGTGTATATTAAAGAAATTTTGCTTATAAAACATGAAATGATTCATCAAAAAAAAAACGTAATCGACTATAATTCTCTAAGGTCTAGTTTGTATCAATATCATGTACAGCAATCATTACACCACATACTTTTCCACTTTTACCATACAAGTTACAGATACAAATAGACTTCTTTTTATTATTTCAAGTTAACAACTAATGCTTATCAAGGTCTATGAGTTTTAAGAGTTATCCATTAATTACTATGTACTTGCGCGGACCATCGGCTGGACCAAAGTCTGTAACAAAAATTATCTCATATTGAATATCACTATTCAGTCAAATTTGCCGCCATGTTAATTTTAGTTACAGGTTCGTCAAGAGAATATAAAACATACAGTCATGTATGTGCTAAATCTACCAGTTTTACTTAGGATAGTTCATAGCGTTGTACGAATACAAACACATACACCTCCATAAAACTAATACGAGAATACCACGGCAGCCTTAAAATTAAACTAAATACATGATCGATAGTGGCCAATAGAGGTGTAAATTATACGAAGCCGAAATTTTTCGTTTTGATGGCTAGTAATAGTTTATGCTTGAGCACATGTCGTGAAGAATATAATGGTATATAGAGTCGCGAGATGCAGGTGTTGGCAGTGGGGAGGTGGCCGTCGTCCGCCGGCCGAATCGTCACCGACGGCATCGGCTGGAACCCTTCTTCCGACGCGGGCAACGCTGGCGAACCAGTCCAGAAGTAAACCTGCAATTTGCATTTAAGTATGTAGAGAAGAATGATAAAAATATATATATTCTAAGTAATGATGGCGCAAACAAGCAAGCAGTTTATAAAGATAGTAAGTGAATACTGCAACCTATAGACGAAACTAGAGATCAAAATGCAGATGCGTTGCCACCCCTGAGGTTTAAGTTGTTTAGCTTCTGTGATATAAATTACGGGGTCATACACTAATACTACTAATTGTCATATTGTAAAAAAACTGTTAGAGTTTAGCCCTACCGTATTACGTTATTGTACACGGCCTTGTTATTTCTGGTGCAGAGGCATAAAGCTTAGGCCTAAGAAGTGGCAACCCTTGAAATGTCTGTTTTTTATGTAAATTATTTATATTTTTACGTTTTATTTATATATAGATGTTATATAGCATGGTTTATGTATAATTAGCGACCCGCCCCAGCTTCGTAAGGGTATCATTTATTATATTGTGGGGACGCGCCCGACTTCTTTGACAAAAACCGTGATATCTCGGTAAATATAAGTACGATATTGATAAATTATAGATATACAACTTCCTCAGGAAATGATCTTTCCAACATTTCAAGCAGGAACAAAATCCGTCCACACTCTTCGAGATTAGCGCATACATATAGACAGAGAAAATAGGGAGACTTTATAATATGTAGTGACAAATAGTCTATTCTTCTGTCAGTTATTACCTAATACAATAAAGTTTAGCACAAATACATAATTACCAGGTCTTGTCTTTCTAAATGAGTCATCTTGTCCACAATAGCCCAGAGCCATCTCTTGAATCGAGCGAGTCGCTCTGGTGGTTCGCCACTTTCGTCATTGAAACTAGTATACGAGACGAGCGCAGCCACGTTAATGTCGCCGACGCCGTTCAACAGAAGCCTTAGATCTTCAGCAGTAAGTCCCTCTAGAGCCGATTCGGGTAATACGTCTTGGATTCCAACTCGCATTGCCTGTGAATAAGCAAAGAATTTTTATGATTTTATGCTTTTATTATCAAACAACTCTTAATAAATAAAATTCTTTAAACTACCCAGTTGGTCCAGCGATGTGTGACTACAGCTTAATCTAAGGGGTTCGATCCCAGCGTCGTAACAATTATTTGTATGGCCTACAGACATTTGTTTGGGGGGCCTGGGTGTTTGTATGTGTGTTGTGTGTGTTCAACGGCACCCACGGCAGGTGATAAGACGACTAGATATTACAACCTAGTACCTAGGCTGCGAGAATAAGCATTTATACTAATTGTTTTGTCAACTGAGCGGATAGTATGTAAAACACATTTTAATCATACCTCTAAGGCTTTCTCCTGCGAGAGAATCATTCGGTGCTGTGCGTATTTTCGTACGTAATCGTATACATTTAGTGCGGTCACTTCCAGGTCTCGTCCACCGGGCACTAGCTCTACACAATCTCCACCTTCTTCTTCGCACATTTCCAAGCTGAAAATGTAATTTATTTCAGACACAAAGTAGATGGTTAAAGTAGCAAATATTTCTAACAGGTACACTTTTTTTTCCTTGCTTGCAATTTTTTTTTATTTTAAAAGTGTACAATTTCATACATTTAAAAAGTGACAAAACTAAAAATTAACTATGCCAAGTCAAGGCCGGGGCCTCCACTCATTGTTCCCAGCATGCTAGCAACAACACACTTTTGAGTTTACACATTGCTTCGTTTATCAATTTATGATTATTAAAAGATAAATAAAGATGTATGATTTTGTATGTCTCCATCAAAAAATATTTCACAAAAATGTTAATGTTCCCATTTTAGTTTTAACTAGCCAGAAAACTAAATAAATAAAAATGTTCAAAAGTTTTATCTTTTATAAATATCAAATAATATTTACCTAAAGTTGAGATCAAGAGCAGCAAAGAGTGAGTGAGAATCCCCTCTCTCCGCATCCACTATGAGCTGACGAAGACTCTCATAGACGACAGGGTCGAAGAAGGCCAGGTCGTGAAAGCGTACTGGTCGACTTAACATATATTTCAATACGTGCCGGTTTAGGAACATTGGACATAATTCATTCTGTAGCAGGCATAATCCAATGATTCTGAAAACAAATCACATAAATTTAATTAATTACATTACAAAGATGTAGATGAAGTGTAAAGCTAAGGGACCATACAGATGAGCATGGCACTGTATGAACTCGTAAGTTTAGACTACGACAGAAATGATTTCTGTACTGTTTCACACTTTTCCAAAATAAATGAAGTTGAACTAATAGTCGGGTCACAACACATTTCAAAATAAGACACTCTTTACACTTTTACTCACTTTTACTTTAAAAGTGGCAGATTCTGGTGATTAGTGAGGTGCTGTAGTAGAATAAGGATGCCCGGTGAGTTGATGAAAGTGCGGGTAGAGTAAATTTTTATCGTTCCATTACAATGAGGCACACGTGTTAACAATTTTTAAGCACAATTGAGATACTAGGTTTATACACTGAGAGTATCGTTTAGTGACACTACGTAAATACTCGTGATAAGAACAACGAACAACACTAACCTGCCGACATTCCTAAAGGCGTTGATCCGCTCGGGAGTGGCGCGGCCCTGGCGCGGCGAGTAGAAGCCGCGCTTGCCGGGCGAGTAGAAGAGCGGCGCGGCGTCGTCGTGCGCGGGCGGGCCGGCCGACGTGCCCGCCGCCGCGCCGCCGCCCGCGCCCCCGCCTCGCTCCGACAGCGAGAACACGTCCATATCTGCAATGTCCCTTAGCTGCTTAGGACTTCTTTATAAAACACGTCTTATGTAAATCACATTACGTCATTTTTTTTAGATCTCTACCTATTGAATAATAATAATTATTGTAAGTTATTCGCTATAGGTAAACTCAAACTCAAAAAATAATTTACTCACTTGGAAATAATAGAATATGCTTGTGATAGGTCAAATTACAAATATAAAATTATAGCGAATAACAACTGATACGTTGATTAATATGTCAAAGTAAACAAAATAATAGTCCAAAAATACTTAATAATAAAAATAGGTATCAACAGAATGTTCCATACTCTCTTTTACAAACGGCAAGATAAGAATAATCAAAAAAATATGGGACATTCTTTGTCATTCACTGGCACAGTTCCAAAGCCCACATTACTGAGGAAAAACCTGCCAAAACAAAACTCAGTAGGGTCTTTTTAAAATATCTTCCTTCTAACTATTTTCACAATATATCGGTATCTTGTAAACTGACAATGCATAAGTGTCCTTGTAGACCAATTTGAAATAAAATATTTAAATTTGAGTTTTATCTTTCCTTTAATAATTTGATACAATAGATAGCGATTTAAAGAACTGGATAATAATTTATCATTATATTTTTGAATTCTAAGGCGTTACGAAGTTTGCCGGGTAAGCTATTAACTTAACTAAATAAAATGACGTCAATAATATACCTAGTATCGTCTCCGATGGGTTCAAGACTATAAGGTCCATGGCCTCGCGAACCTTCTGCCGCAGCGCGTCTTCGCTCGCGAGCAACACAAGCAGTTGCGCGGGCGTCAACTCCAACAGCATACCCGTTATTTTTCCCGCGAACGTTGGATGGAGAGTGTGTACCTGGTCAAAATTATTCATTTACAGTATAGATCAATGATAAATGAATTTTCTATATTTATATTAATCCAATTGTCTTTGTTGTTTTTTATTCATGAGCGAATAGACAATATTATAGTCTATTCGTTCTCTTTTTCGGAATAATAATGTATGGAAGTGTAACTCTCATACAATCATCACTACGATTTTGTTTCCATTTACGCAAACAAACCAACTGCAGTCATACCAAATACACTTCACACTTTCAACATAGACAATTCATGCATTCTAGTGGTCGCGACAAACGCGATTTCTCCGAGCGGTAAGGAAAAGTGCAATAACCTGACGCTCTGCGGTGTCTTTTTTATGACGCGCCCCGACCACGGTGTGTCTTTTTTTATTTGGTTTCTGGTTGCATGTTGCATTAAAACATAAATTTCATAATTAACCTCTTATTGTACCTTAAAATTATACATTTCACTATCTGATTGTTTTGCGTATACTACAGCGTTAAGCATGATCGAAACTGGTTATCGACATGTATCGTATTCTATGAATATGAAGTACATTGGAAATTAGCTTCTAAGTTCTATCAGTTATAATTGAATATGCTTGGGCGAGATTCTTACCTTGCCGTAACACAGTTTCGACTAGCACGGAAGGTAAAAAAATAATAATCTGTGTACCTCCAACTTATCAATTATTTCTTTTCATAAGTAATGATAATGTATCGCTTTTGTCGTTTTGTTATTCACGAACTAAATGTACTTATGTAATAGGTATAATATGATTTTAAATAAATTTACTGTTTACTGTTTACTATTTACATTATGATCTTACTTTGGGGTACAGTCTCTCGCCGAGCTGAGCTTGATGCAAGGTGAGATGATCGTTGAGTCCAGTTCTCTCTCCATTGTAATTTTCAGTGCCGGGGGCGGCCTGTAATTAACGCAAAAAAATATTCATTACTTTCACCTATCAGGTATATAGAGTATGGCCCTAATATAACTTACATCCACAGTGACGAGAATTCTGTAATCCACAACACGCAATGATCGTACATCGAAAAGGGTCCTAAAATAGGCCATAAGCATATATATATTCCATAAGTTATTAATAAAAAATCGATTGCTATGATTCGAATACCGTCCGTGGAAGTTGTAAATAGGAATGCTGTGCGCCAGTCTAGCTTCAAGCCGTTCCAGGTCGTAAGAGGTGATAAAAAAATTTTGAAATGTGGCAAGGGCAAGAGTGGGGCAGAACCCCACAGCCGCCCAGCACACTCGGCTGTGTTAGAGGTAGCCTTAGGTTGTGACATGCGGGGGCTTGGATAAAAATACTCAAAAAATATATATATATAAATGGTAAGCAGGTAGGTACTTTTATAAAAAATACTTTATACCTAAAAATATTTTAAGAAGATTGTTTTTTAGTTTTATAGTAAATGGTAGGTAGGTACTTACCAAAGTTAGGTATTGAATCCATTATACCTATGGGTCAGTAATTGTTTTGTGTTGGTATATTGGGTGAATTGTTGGCAATGAAGATAGTTTTACTCGCTTGGGTACTTTCTTTTTTTTTTATGACGTACTACCTACGCATCGGCTGACCACAGCGCAGCGCACCACGCGACCTATTAATTGATAATTAGCTTCTCGGCTTTCGTTCGGAAAGGTCGATTGGGAAACGGCTCGGGTGAAGTCGGGGGAGGTCGCGTGGTGAACAGATATGCCAAAGAGAGATGGAGATCATGCCGCGTGCATGACGCTCTCGGTGTTTTTGTATGCGTCTGTATATTTTACAAGTATATAATTATTTATATTTTTATACATACATACCTATATACTTACACTTTTTTGTACTAATGTTTATTGTATATTATTTACTATGTAATTTGCTGTTATTCAAATACTTATATATTTTATTTATGTTTAGTTTTACATATACTTATTTGCACTTATATAGGTTTTATAGTAAGTATTTATTATATCGACTTTTAGGACTGATATCCGTGTCCCACCGAGTGGTTTCCAGTTGAGAACCAGCATCAGGCTTCGGCTTGACATAATGCTGAACTGGGAACTATTTGGTGCAGCCGTGGGATCTTGTTTCTTATTTACTGCTTTAACTAGGTACTCTTTTAAATAGGTCTAAGTTATTTTTTTTTTGCCAACCCTTTTTAAATATATTTTTTTCTTTTTGTAACGTATTTGTATTGTAATGTTTATTTTTTTCTGTTCTTTTGTTTTTTTTATTAATGCAGTACCTGATATTGGTATGGGTGCCGCATCAATAAATGTTTTTCTTCTTTTTTTTTCTTCTTCTTCTTATAAAAATTACTTAACTGATTATGACGATTTCTCTGTGTTATAAATAGCATCGAAGGAGGCGCGATTTTATGGTGTAGATACAGGAATACGCGAAGGAAATGTGGCAGTTGTAAGTTAGCCTTCAATTCGATTTATATAAAAATAAAGATTTGCACGTACTGTAGATACAATTACAGTTTAGATCTGAGGTTCCCAAACTATTTTTCTTGTATACCCCTTTCAATTTTTTTCTGGTTTCGGTGGACCCCCTTGCTAACATTTATATCACTTTCCCATATATCCAACTATTATTTACGCATATAGTAGACCCCATCGAGTCTTCCATGGACCCCAGGGGGTCTATATGGACCATTTTGGGAATCACTGGTTTAGATTCAGTTGGACTCTATATTATATAGTTGGCGCTGTAAACGTCGGCCGGTTCCGGCAGTTTATGTATTGTAGGGTAATTTAGACAATAGGCTAGTTTAGCGTACCTGCGGCGTGTAGGGTCTGGCGTCGATGCTGAGCATGCGGCGCGGCTCTCGCGCGGCCGGCGGGCGCGGCGCGGGCCGGCCGGGCGCGCGCCTCGCCGCCTCCTTTGCACGCGCTCGCCCCGCACCGCCACTCCTGTACAAACAGGCGTTACGCTTCATTCGATTAACATCGAAGTCAGGCACGATCCAAGGAGACCGTGGAGGGGCATCAAATATGTCGTAAGAAACAGAGAAATAAAGTACAACCCAAATAGGAATTGTCTTCTTTTTTTAATATTGGATAAAAATAAATTTGGCGGTTCTAACCTTGTAATTGGAGACGATAGTTAAAGAGCGTTCCAGTGGTCTGAATACGCACAAAAGCGGCAAAAGTGCGGTTACTTGTAAATCTTGTAATAAGCATCTTTTTATAATAAAGCTATCAGAAATATGAAGTAATTATTATCAAGATAATTATCTTAAAGATGTATCACTTACAACCCTGTTAATTGGAATCATGGAAAATATAGACAGGTACACACATAGGAACACTGTCTTTATATTGAAAGTCTCATCAGTTTTATAAGCCTGGTACTGCGTTAGAATACGATACATTTTATTCAGAGTTCACTATATATTATTATACACCACTCTACACGTCTTTTCATAGGACTTTATTTGGTTAGGTTTTTTATTATTTAATATAAGAGCCTACGCAAATATTTGGGTTATTTCATTGACTACTTTAGTCATGAACATTGTCGTTATATTTGTACTCTGCACACTTCACTCTTTCCGACACCAGATCTATTGTAGCAGGTACTAGAAAATTTATTTCCAGAACACTGGACAATGTTGTAAGTTCTCGTTCATATCAGATAGGGCGCTCCTTCTTCTATTCTCCACGATTGGAATATACGCTCGGGGAAAGTTATTGTAATATAGGTCTCCACTAGGATCGCCGCTATCGGGTTGTGGAGTGTGGGGTGTGGGGTGTGATGAAGGCCTCACCTCGCGCCGCTGTTGTTGGCGGTGCCCCCGCCGGCGGCGGCGTTGGCGCCGGCCGTGCCGTTGGCGGCGCCGCTGCTGCCGCTGCCCGCCGCCGGCTCCAGCGGCGGCAGCTTCTCGTTCGCCAGCAACGCCTGCAACGCAAACATTGTTCATCACACTTTATAAAGGGAAATGTGCTGTGGAAACATGCTACTGATATACTTATCTTAGTGATATTCTTGATTATTTTTTTTCTAGTACATGAATTATATGTATATCAATTGTTATTAGCTTTAATTTATTTTGTTTGATTTCGACGTTCCATAAGAGGTCCATATCATCCTAAATTATTAAAGGAGATGTTGCAAAAATGGACCTCGGGCCATGTATTGTGCACAATATCATTAAACAGGTAAAATCAATATAAAAACGTTTTTTACTGCATATTTTCACTTATTTAGCTTTGTTTGCAGTTACAAAACATTATTTGCAGTTGCAACTCAAAACCAACATGGCGAATATGGCAGGCGATGTCATTTTAACATTTTCATTTTTTAAATTGTATTTTGATTATATAGTACTTGGAGAAAAAAGTTATATTTTCTAAATACTATCGAAATCGATTGATCCCAAGTGTCGGCTGTATCGCCGTCATGTATAACATAGTTGAAAATGATAAAATCGTTTGAATTAAATGTGGTTGTAACTCTAAAATATATTGCTGAATAAATTAATTGTATTTTTTTCGGATTCTTCTTCAATTTACCCCTTTTTTGAGGACGTGTACGAACCAGAGCCGAACTCGCAACATCTCCTTTATGTATGACTAGCTATTGCCCGCGGCTTCGCCCGCGTGTAGGGTCGCTTTTCGCGTATCCTGTGGAAACTCATCAAATTATCCCATAGCATGCCACATGGCATGGCATTTTTTCGGGATAAAGTATCTTAGAATCTAAGTCAGCTAATACCTTATCTGTATAACAAATTTAATAAAAATTCGTTCAGTAGTTTCGGCGTGTTTGACGGACAAACATCGAAAGAAACTTTCACCTTTCACATTTATGTGTGAAGTGTGATTCTGATTAACTTACATAATATGAATCAAACGTTTGTAATATTTTTAATAATAAAGTGAACAACGAGCGTAGTTTGCATTAAAAATAAAAGTATACTATAACAGCTTATAAATATCTACAAAAAAATGATGATTAAAAGCAGATGTTGCCACTCCTGAGACGACTTGTTTCTGGGTCAGAAAGCGTGGTTAACAGATAGACGGTCTTATAATGCATAGTTAATTCGTGAGTGTCGGCAGCAGCACAACCGCGCTGATCTCATCTGACGACGCGAAACAGATTATTACCCTAAGAAAACGGTGCAATTTTGGTCTGGTGCAGCGACTTACCTCGGCGATGCTGGTGTAGAAGGAGCGCGCGACGCCGCTGCCCTCGCCGGGCTCGTCGCGGAAGGTGACCTTGACGCGGTTGACAGCCAGCGCCGGCTGCGTGCTGTGCGCTCGCCGGTTCTGCCCCGAGAACGCACTATTGAGCTCCGTGAACGTTTGCTGTAGTAGCTTGGCGCGGTCTCGTTCCATCTGCAATGTGTTTGATAAATTATGTCATTGTATGAAAATTAAACAAACGTTTAGAAACTCTCTTTAGTATATTCAAATCAGCAAGTCGGATTCCAACTATAGTAGTAGTTATAACCAAGGAGCAAGTTATATTTAAAGCTGAATTACATTATTTCAATCTTACTGTTGTAAACTTAAAAATCATCAACGAATTTTTTTAATTTTTTTTTATGAAAGTTGAGCTTCGTTGAAATTATACGATACGCACCTTATGCAAAGTCAAATCTCTCTGTTGAGAATTTCTTAGCTTCTCCATGTCGCGGCGGAATTTCACTTCCTTGACGGGGAACCCGCCGAGTTCGGCGACGACCGAGCCCGACTCCAAGCCAACGTCCTCGGTGAACACTCGGCCGAACAAGTCCAACGAGAGACGCCACCGACCCAACAACAGGTCGTGGGATACCGACGCACCCAACGATGGACAGGCCCGACTGCAATACAAGTGTGAACATAAGAATAACTTTACAATGGCATGTTAAAATAATAAGCAAGAAACAATAAAATAAAATGGTAAGATGTTCGCGCGGTCGATTGGTCAGTAATTGCGAGAGCTATGATTTTCAAACAAGGCTATTCCTGGGTTCGAGCTGCGGCAACTAAGTAGCTATTGGCATTTTCCCGTTTTTCGGCAGTTTCTCAGAAGTACCTTTCCAAAACTCTGAGCAAACCAAAAGTCAAGAGATATCAATAGACTTGCCACCTATTATGAGGACACACCTAAGTTGTGTAGTAAGTTAATACTCACGGTTGTGGAGGTGCGTTGAGAACTTGCGGCGGGAGGAGCGGCGCGGGCGGCAAGCCTGTAGTTTCTACGGTCACGTGCGCCGATATCTCCTGAGATTCAAGTGGGTCCGCTGCGCTTAGTAGCTCGCCCTGTATTTAACAATAATATTATTAAACTTTTTGATCCCTGACTTCTTGCTGGTAAACAAAGGTCGGAATCGGTTTGATAAATACCGGTCAATAAAGGTTATTAACGGTTACGTACAGAACAAAAACCGTGATAATTTCGACGTTGTAACAGAAATAAACTGAGTGCCTAGTGCGAGATTTCCGATCGCGATTTTCGATCGCGAGAGTAAACGCAGATTTGTATGGAATTGAAGGAGCGTCATCGATTCACCGCTAGATGACGCTCCTTCAATTCCATACAAATCTGCGTTTACTCTAACGCGATCGAATTCGCGTAAGAGTAAATAAAATCTCGCACTAGACACTCTGGTTCATCTACACGCGGCATAATTATTGTTACTTCACGACCTATGAAAACCGGTCCATACTTGTGAATAGTACGAATATTTGATGTTTTATTAACCTTAGCAGGTTTCATTAGAACGACAACATTATAATAAAATTGCGGCGAAACTGGTTCGAAAATTAAACCAATATCAGAAATTCAGAACCTTGCTTGTAAGAAAACCGCAAACGGATTAACAATGTTGGTGTACATCATTGTTCTACGCAGTTTACGTAAATAGTGCAACATTCCGCATCAACCAATTAGAAACTGAGAATTATAAGTCTTATATCTAAATCTCACTAAATAAACTGGAGAAAATTCAAATTAATACATATTATTGTAATAGTGGGGAAAACTTTAAACCAATTGAAGTGGTAGGGTATAATTTTGATAAGAAAAAGTCCCCCAAATAAGTGGAGTGACTTACAGCACGTACAATGACAGTCTTCCCGGGACTGCGGGATGACGAGGCGCGGGGTTCTGATGACGTTCCAGAACTACTGGGACCTTAAAAATAAATAAAATATAATTCAGGCGGCCGCACGTCACTTCAGAAATTCGAAAACTGTTTTTATTTCATTTAGTAGAAATACTTTATTTTAAAGTCTATTTTATAAGAAACCGAATGAATATCGGCTCTTCAACAATTAATAAAAAATCGTGGAGCGCTTAATCTGAAAATAACAGAACACAGTTCATTATTTTATATATATTTATAAATTCAAGATTTATATATATATTTATAAATATAGAAACATGTAATATTTTACCAGGAGAAGGTGTAACATTGATCGCTTGTTGGAGAGGCGCCTCGATGATGGAGCACGCCGTGTCGACTAGCGTGTGGAATTCCAAGGACTGTACGTTGGAGTCCTGATGGGCACTGCTGCTACTTCCCGTGGTGTGTGGATGTCTATAAATATACATGAAAAGTAACAAAAAGATCCGTAACTTCTAAAAATTCAAAATAAACCCTTTGCTTAAGTACCAAAGTAGAGTAGATGTCAAGTAAGTTACCTGTGATGTTTTTTCCTGGGTATTTGTCTTGCTTCATTCGAATCAGAGTCTGATAAGTATTCGCCATCAGTGTCGATGTCCATTTTCGTAACTGGTTCTTTCGCGCATGATAAGTCCTATAAAAAGGCATTTTATTAATAATATTGTAAATTAAGACGTCGATAGTTTTCATTTATGTGTCGTAATTCGAGTGCGTAGACTATACCGCATTACATATTCTATCTGCCCTCAAATTGTAGAGTTCTGGTAGGATGATAATACATACATATATCGACCTGTAATTGGTGTCGCAGGAGCAAAACAACTTAGGCCACTGTAGGGGCAGCGGATTTTCTTTTTGATTTCTGTTTTTGCGCCGATGTCTATAGCCTGCAATAATGACTTTTATTTTTTTCAATATTATGTCATCGCTATCGCGCATAATATATTGCCAGTGTCAAGTAAAACGATATTTCGTATTCGTAATAAACAGCGTAAAAGTTAGTCAGTCCGTCAATTATCAGTCAGTCAGTCAGAGTCACAGTCAAGAATTCGAGTAAAACGATGGTTACTTTACCAGAACATTTACAATGAAGTTTTGGAGGCAACCTGAAAAGCACACGGGCACGGTAATGAACCTATTTCAAACAAAATGCTACCAACTTCATTTAATTTATCTAAAAAATGCACCATATAAATGAAATAAAATAAGAGCAGCACACGCCTCTTTCAAGGTTCCCGCCAAAACTCATCCACTTTGCTACCATCATTACATAAAAAAGCGTACCTGTGGTTCGTCGCGGGTATGCGTATGCGCATGGGTGTGCGTGTGCGGGTGTGAGGGCGGCGCGGAGGCGGGGCGCGCCGGCGGCGACCAGCCGCGCTCCGTGCCGCGGCTCGACAGCCCCAGGCGACGCGGCACCACTGCAAAAGAACATTGATTATAGTTATATGACGTGAAACAATCAGTAGCCTCGTTTCTGGGCGTGTCACCGCGTCACCGAACAATGACATGTAATTTTTATATTTGACATGTATGTTTGTTGAAAATGTATTTTTGACAGTTGCGAATTATAACACGACACACTTTCTGTAGATATGTATCGATCTTAAACCATATCCACAACGCGGTGACTACTTTGTTATTAGGTTAGAATATCGGCTTTACTTTTTCGTCGATGTTAGAAAAATTATGTCGGCAGAGTGAAAGAACGTCAGAACGTGACTGCGGCCGTCCACTGGTAGAGGAGAATTCTTCCGCTAGTGCAGTCAGTAAGCACTAGTGCTGTAGTAAACGCAATAACTGCAAAACTGCGATTGCCAACCCGCTTGCCAGTTGTGGGGATTATGGCACATTCTTCCCTAAGACGCATAACCCAGTTGCGGAGATTTTTAGGAAAGGTATATTTTCCACGTCTTTCGGGTGAAGTTTTTTTATGTCATGAAGCGGCAAACAAACCAGTTCACATTGATGGTAAGTGAATACTGTAGCCTAAAAACATCTACATACAAACTAGAGATTTAAACGTAGATGCATTGCCACTCCTTAGATTTAAGTTGCCCCGGAAATTACAGGGCCGTACATGATGATGATGCGAACGAAATATAATGTTTTGATTACCTTCGAGAGGGTTGTTGACGCCGGGCGGCGCGTCCCCGGAGGCGGGCACAGTGACGGGCTGGCGCGGCATGCCGAACAGCTCCTCGCGCCGAGCGTTCGGCTGCAGCAGCTGCGGCTGGTCCGCCAGCGGCAGGGCGTCCTGCATCGCCACTGCAACCACATACAGAAAACTGAGAAAATGTCGGGATGTGTTACGTTCGACCACATAGGGCAACACGGGAGGGGAGGGGAGTCGCCATATGCAGGCTTTCCCCTCTGTACAGGCAAGCTGCACATTGTATAAGTTAGTATGGAGACAGTACATGCCATACATAATTTAAATGTTGACACTACCACCTGGGACCCAATTTTAGTTTACATAGTTACAGAGAAATTGGACCAGGAGACTTATACGGGTTATATGGAATCACGGAAAAACCCGAGGGCACTGCCCTCATTCGAGGAGCTCATGTCGTTTTTAGAAGGAAAGTTTACCGCTTTAGAGCCTGTTAAGAAAAATAAATCGGTTAATCAGCCGATGAAGCAAGTTATACTGCAACCTGCATACAAGGAATTTTCCTCAAAATATCTACCTACAACATCTAGAGGTCTAGTTTCGAAACCTAAACAATGTTATCCAAAATCATATCATGCATCATCTTTGAGAGATTGTCCTTTATGTAAAACAACGGATCATATCTTATTATTCTGTAAAACATTCCGCAACATGACGTCAGAAATTATGTCGAGAACTATCTCTCGGTTAAATGTATGTAAAAACTGCTTATACTGTCATAATGGCAAACAATGCTATTCTACGAAGCGGTGTAAGGTCTGTAACCAAGCGCATCACACCATGCTTCATGAAGCTTGTAACGAGAGCATGCATGAGAACGTCGCAGCTGACAAAATAAAACCCACGATAACAACACCTAAAGTAATACCGACTTCGAATACATCACGTAATGCGAATCATATATCGAGTGACTATGATGAGACTTTATTAGCCACGATTCTACTAAAAGTTAGGGTTGCCGACGGCACATTTATAAAACTTAGGGCGCTATTAGATCAGGGCACTCAGATAAATCTGATTACTGAGAATGCAGCTCAAAGATTGGGGTTGCGTAGGCACAAACAAAATGCAACTATTTCGGGAGTAGGCTCCTCTTGTAATCAAAGCAGAGGAATGGTTCAACTTGTTTGCGAGTCTTTGTATGACAATTTTACTTTTACTACGGATGCGTTAGTGATGACTAAAGTATTGAATAACTTACCTAACTATTCTTTTAGTCAAGAGGCATGGCCTCACATTCAAAACATTCAACTTGCCGATCCGGAGTTCAACATTTCTAGGCCAGTTGACATATTACTGGATGCTGGAGTGTATGCGACTATAACTATGGATGGCATACTACGTGGACCTATCAATACTCCCATCGCTCAACAGACTAGAATGGGATGGGTGTTACTAGGTAATATGAAAACTTTTAACTGTCACGTTGTACAGAATAACATTGATGATATTTCGCGGTTTTGGGAGATGGAGGAGATATCTGGTGATACTAACATTATGACAATTGAGGATGAATACTGTGAGAGCCTATATGAAAGCACTACTAAAAGGCGAATGGATGGTAGATATGAAGTCAAAATCCCCATGAAAACAGGTTTTGACAAACATTTAGATCACTCTAAACCGCAATGCGTAGCACAATTTTTGCAACTAGAGAAACGCTTAATAAAAAACAATGAATTACAACAGAACTACAAGGATTTTATGAAAGAATATGTATCGCTGGGTCATATGAAAAAATGTAATGAACAAAAGGAACCGAGTTGCTTTCTACCGCACCACGGAGTTATAAAACAGGAGTCGTCGACTACTAAATTGCGCGTAGTTTTCAACGCGTCGTCAAAAACACATTCTGGATACAGTTTAAATGAGCTGATGGAATGTGGGCCCAATCTTCAACAGGATTTACTGGTCATTATGTTACGCTGGAGAACATATGAATTCGTTTACACAGCAGATGTCGAGAAATTTTACAGACAAATATTAGTACTTGAGGAAGACCAGCATCTTCAGAAAATAGTATGGCGAGACAATCCCGACAGACCAATAGAGGAGTATCAGCTGTGTACTATAACATACGGTACAAAATCCGCTCCATTTCTCGCTATGCGTACAATAAAGCAGCTTATTCGCGATGAAGGAGATAAGTATCCGTTAGCAGTAGAGACTTTGAGTAATCAGCTGTACATGGACGATTTGTTAGGTGGTACTAGTGGCAATATCCAGCAAGCGAAAGAAACACAACAACAACTGATTGGGATTCTACAAAAGGGGGGATTCAACCTTCGAAAATGGGCGAGTAACGATGGACGATTACTGGAAGGTCTATTACCTAATCAGATAAATCAAAACATGTTTGATTTTCGACACGCTCAAACTAACAAGACATTGGGCATTATATGGAACCCTCACACGGATCACTTTACATTCCAACAATCTTTAAATACCGATAGCGAGGATGACTTAATTACTAAACGGATACTATTGTCGAAAATATCTAAACTTTATGACCCGTTAGGCTGGCTGTCTCCGATCACAGTTAAAGCTAAACTTATGTTTCAAAAGGTATGGACTGCTGGAATAAACTGGGATGATACATTGCCAAATGATATTCAACAAGAGTGGAAACAATTTAAGGATGAAATGCCATTGATAAATAATATACAGATACCGCGATGGTTACATAATGATGAGAAGGATATTGAATTGCATGGGTTTAGCGACGCATCGGAGAAAGCGTACTCATGCGTTATATATTGTAAATCGGTTGACATACATGGTAAACCTACCATAAGACTAATAAACGCTAAAACTAAACTGGCTCCATTAAAAAAGGCCGTCACTTTACCTAGACTAGAAGTTTGTGGGGCTGTTTTATTAGCCAAATTGTTAAGAAAGGTCAAAGAATCGATCCCGCAACATAACATAAATGTATACGCATGGACGGACTCTACCGTTACTTTAGGATGGATACAAGGTGACGTCACAAGGTGGAAATCGTTCATAGCAAAACGTGTGCAAGAGATAGTGAACATTATTCCAGCGTGTCATTGGAGATATACTAAATCCAAGGACAATGCCGCAGACTGTGCTAGCAGGGGAATATATCCTTCGCAGCTGTCATCTTGCTCTCTATGGTGGGAAGGCCCGGCGTGGCTTAAAACAGATATTAATCATGAAACAAAAATCTATGAAGTTACAGAAGAAGAAAAGAAAGGTAAACAAACATGTGTTTCGCAAACTACACTCACATTAATAGATGAGCTTTTAAATAAATATAGCTCTATAAACAATATAACTCGCATACTATCATGGGTGTTCCGTTTCATACATAACACACGTAACAAAAATAGCACTACTCGCTATAACTACATAACGACATCTGAATTAAAGCGTTCGCATGATACTATAGTACAACATGTACAAGCTAAGCATTTTGGTGATGATATCAAACAACTTAAACAGAAGGGATATGTACACACAAAGAGTCACATTTTAAATTTAACTCCATTTTTGGATAACTTTGGGATACTCAGAGTGAGTGGTAGATTAGCCCAATCTAAACTTAAAGAGTCACAGAAACATCCGATTATTTTACCGAGTCATAATAAATTTACGGAACTTTTAATAAACAAGGCTCATCTTATGACGCTTCATGGCGGAGCCCAGTTGACTTTATCATATATTCGAGATAAGTATTGGATAATTGGAGGCACTAGAATAGTAAAGAGACAGATACGAAAATGTGTTCAATGTCTTCGTTTTAAGACAGTCCGAAACAGTCAACTAATGTCACATCTTCCAGAGCCCAGGGTCACACCATCGCGGCCATTTACTCATACCGGAGTAGATTTTACTGGACAAGTCGAGGTGAAGGCCAATCAAGGCAGGGGGATTAAAGTGACGAAAGGCTATATAGCTGTATTTATATGCCTGTCCACTAAAGCTGTTCACTTGGAGTTAGTGTCAGACTTAAGTACAAACGTGTTTCTGGCTGCATTCAAACGCTTTTGTGCCAGGCGTGGTACTCCAAAGGCGATGTACAGCGACAATGGGACAAATTTTGTAGGGGCCGCCAAAGTACTAATGAAAAAATATAAAGAAGCCATGCAATACTACGTGAACGAGGAACTGATGAAAGAACTGTCTGACCTGAATGTCGCGTGGCATTTTAATGCACCGGCATGGCCTACCGCTGGCGGATTGTGGGAAGCGGCCGTGAAGAGTATGAAGTTCCACCTGAAACGTGTCCTCGGCGAACAAAAACTGACGTTTGAGGAGTTCACGACACTCCTCACACAGATCGAGGCATGCTTAAACTCGAGGCCTCTAGTTCCACTTACGGAAGATCCTGACAGCTTGGAGTATTTGACACCAGGCCATTTCTTGATAGGAGGACCGATTTTATCCGAGCCTCTTAGTCCAGAACAACAACCAAACAATATAAGAACTCGATGGCAGCTGACTGAAAAGATGCATCGTGATTTTTGGCGGAAATGGTCTCAACAATACTTACATACCCTGCAGACACGTACTAAATGGAAACACGTTTCCAAAGAAAGGAAAATAGGTGACCTCGTTTTCATCAAAGAGGACAACCTTCCTCCTAGAAAATGGTTAATGGGGAAAGTTACAGACATTCACCCAGGCAAAGACGGTCATATACGTGTGGTGACCATTAAAACGAAAAACAACGTATTAAAACGTCCAATCACAAAACTGATACCATTACCTATACCAACTGAAGGAGACACACAGGAAACGGGAAATGATATCCAGAAGGAATCCAATTCAAAAAGGCCCACAAGACGGCGCAAACAACGATCCTTCCAAAATTATATTTGCATGCTTCTCTTATTGATGACTGCATTTATACCCGGTTATACTCAGAAAACTTTAAACATAACGTCGTTAAATCCAGCTAAACATATTTACTTTGACAAAATTGCGGAAATGAATGTCATACAAGACGAATGGAAGATGGTGGTTTACTACAATACATCGATGTACTGGCATAGTTTTGAGTACATGGAGTCCCTAGTGTCACATTTAAAAGGTTACTTAAAAAACAGAGCTATCGATCAAACTATTGAATCTCAGTTAACTCATGACATAAACGAATTGAAGCACTACAATATGATACTACGTTCGCAACATGGTAGACGCGTGAAGAGAGGACTAATTAACGGAGTAGGCTACATAGCGAATTCTTTGTTTGGTATACTTGATGAAAGGTTTGCTGAAAGGTATGAAAAGGACATAAAACTTATACAGAGTAATGAAAATCACCTACTTAACTTATATAAAAACCAAACGTCTATCATAGAAGGCGAGTATAATATACTAAAACGAAATGAGGATGTCATGAATAAACAATTTATACTAATAGATAAACATTTAGCGGCAGAAGAAGAGAAAGTAAAACTAGTACAAGATAGCATTATATACATAACTTCATTAACAATGGCTGCAAACCTGATGATATCTAACGTACGAAGAGTCCAACAATTACTACTTGATATGCTGACAGACATTCGTAATGGACACCTAGATGTTCACCTGCTAAAGCCAGATGAATTCCAAGATCAACTCAACATAATTTCAGGACGCCTACCAAATGAGTTGTCTTTACCATGTTCGAGTAGCCACCAATGTGCAACAGAGATGTATAAACTATCACAAGTGCATGCAAGATTGTCTAATGATTTCATAATATTTGAAATAAAATTACCACTTATAAATAACGTTCAATATGAGATTTACCGAGTTCTGCCAATACCGTTGATACAAATGCAAAACTCCGTAACTATAATACCTACCCAAGAATATAGTGCAATTAACTTAAAAAAAGATGTCATAATACCTCTAACTTCTGATTACCTAAAAGAATGCGTACAACTTAATCGATATAAACTATTATGTCATTTAAACCTACCTATGTATGATACCAAAGTGACCGAGACAATGTGTGAGGCACAAATTATAAACAATAAACCTTTAGACAACTGCCGAACAATGATATCAAATTGCAGCGACAGGTGGACACCTGTACATCGAGATGGCGCGTGGCTCTTCTCGTGTTGCCAAGACTGCCCCGTGCGCATTTTTTGTCCAGACGGTATGGCGCTACAATCACTACATGGTTCGGGTATCATTACACTAGGTCAGGGCTGCGTATTGAAAGGGCACAATTTTATGATTCACTCACATAACAACTTCTACAGTGAGATAAACTTAAGCGAAAATGAAATTATACTGCCTACAGAATCTAACATTAACTCATTTTTAAACTCATCGTATCGATTTAATATAACATATTATCCTGAGAGACATGAAGAAGCGTTCGTTACTTTGAAAAAGAAAATAGATGAGGTAAAGGAGCAACAAGACATAATACATGTTAACTATACGACTAACAGTATACATCAGTACTCTTTGTATAGTATCGTAGCAATCGCTTGCATTACCATTGGAGTATGAATGATACTCAGATTAAGGAGTAAACGGCGTCAGACGCGGGACCACCAGCAAGAGGAAGGCAATGCGTACGAGATGCGGGAAATACCCCGCGACAGCAGAAGTGATGAAGTGAGAAATGTGGGTGAAGCTCATCCGATAAATGAGCCAGAGTATAGTGTCGTGAGTGAGAAAGTAAATAAGGCTACGTCGCCTATTACAAATCGTTTGCGTTTCGCGGACAATTAACTTTATTTTGCTATTTTACATAACTTTGTTTGAATTAATGTTTTCATTACTTGAAGTTTTACTTTTAATATAACTTCTTTTTAATAACGTTATTGTATTCTTACATTTTACTTTATATTGTTTTCTCTCTTTTTGAGTTGGCAGCATGTACAGGCAAGCTGCACATTGTATAACTTTTATTGTGGCAACCTTTGTAAAACGCTGATCTTGCGCTCCTGCGTGTGACGCTTCCTACTTTTAATACATCAGTCTAATAAACTCATTCAACGAAACAACTTGTTTCCGTTACATACTAACTTAACAAACTAACATACAAACTTTATATATGTACCATACACCCTCTGTCAAAGTACGAGTACAAGTAAGTGTATCTACGCCTGTCGCCCAGATGTTTAAACGTGTGCGTGGAATTGTTTATGTATTTTGTTCAAGTCAAGATGTGAGTTTCGTAGTAAAAGACGATTTTTGTAGTGTGCGTATATCACACGTAGTTCCCCCCGCAAAAAATTACAGACTGTTTTGCATCGGTAATAAGCGCTATGGCTTCTCCCTTCCGGTCCGCCGCGGCGGCCGGTGGCCCGTGTTACTCTATGCTAGTCCCAAATTATAATTTAAATTAAAATTCTCACCAAAACAACTACTTAGAAAATACGCGTAGATTGATATATTTAAAGTGCACTCTGAGAAAAAAAAAAATATAGCATACGCTTTCCCATCGCCATTCGTATTTGCAGTTTCTGATGGACACTTATTAATCGTCTTTATTCTCCAGCATTGGTATGTAGTGCAGTGAGTTAGCCAAACCATGGCGGTCAGAGCATTACAATACGCGTCAATAAATACAATGTCTGTCACTGTCGCCACTAAGACCGCCAATCTGCATGCCAAGCGTGTCATGTCGATAATGGCATACTGTCCGCTAATGACGCGTAACAATATTGTAAGGCTCTTTTGAGGATTTGTCCAACAGTAAACATTTTTTCGCTGAAGTGTTAATAATTTCTTTATACGTGCCACATGTGCACATTGGCACTGTTACATTATGTCTTTATGGATAAAGGAAAATACAAAATACATTAATTCATATTTACTAAGCCTGGGTTGCACCAAGATATTTGTTATAGTCGTATCCTTATCTAACTTTAACAGATTTCTTTAAGTTAGACAAGGATGTGAAATGTTACAATAACTGTAACTTTTAAGGCTTCGGCAAACCAAACGCAGGACAGTTGCAGGGCAGGTCAGTAGCAGCGCGGGAGTCGGCACACTGAACGCAGCAGCAGTTTTCAAGCGGTTACAACGCGTGACCGCGTTTAAACCGCGTTCAGTTTGACGTGTGCGGCAAGCAGAGAAGGCTGCAAGATGTCAGACGACATGAAAAATTCATGGTGTTTTTGGCTCTTAGGCGAAAAAAAGAATTTGGGTTTATGATATCAAAACAAGAAAAAAGAATATGGGGAATTTCATCGTCTCTGCAGAGAGCTGGAAAGACATGAAAAATTTTTTTCACATATTTTGAAAATATGTGAAAAAATGTCCAAAAGTTATTTTGAAGATTGCGAAAATCGACAGCTTGAAATCGGAAATCATACAAACATTTATTTTTACGCACTAATTCGATTATCTTTTCACTGATATTCATCACGCCGTTGTAAAAAAATACAACAGTCGCCAACCGCTCTCGATGCGCTGTGCTGCACTGCCTTCGGTGTGTCGTGACAAAATGACCGCCATAGTAATACAACAGCGTCGGCCCGCGCTCATACTGCCCTGCGCTGCGCCTGCCCCGCTCCCGCGCCGCCTGGTTTGTCGTCCGGCAGTTGCAGCGCAGCGCGGCGCGGCGCGGTGCAGTGCAGAGCCCGGGCCCGCGTTCAAATTTAGTGTGACGCAGTTCAAAGAGTTTCTTGTATTACAACTTGGGCGGGCCCGCACTCAAACAGCGCTGCTACTGCCCTGCGTTTGGTTTGCCCAAGCCTTAACAAATATATTGGTGCAACCAAGCTTTAACCATCTCAAGTTATGACACTTTCCAAATTTCTTAATTTTTTAACAATGAAATTGAACAAATGTTGAAATATTAAGTACATCTCAAGTCTTGACACTTATATATTATATATCTCGTTATCTTTAATTGCGTGAAAAGTTACAAAAAATATATATTTAAATGCCCCTTTTTTTCATTAGACAATGATGGAGAACACGTACTGTTGAATGGATCTGGCGGCGGGCAGCCCAGGCAGAGCGTGGAGTCGGAGCGCTTGAAGAAGGTGTGCGTGCGGCCGCGCTGGCTCTCGCCGTCGCTGTCCGACTCGCCCGCCGCGCCGCCGCCCACCACCGTCTCCTCCTCGCCCTCCTCGTTCTCGTTCTCATCCTGACAACATATTATATTGCCAAATTCATATACACGGTGAAGTTTTAGCGGTTGTTTTCCCGCGGCAGAAGGATTTGCCATCAGTAAGGAGTATTAGAAGGTACACGAGACGTGTCTGTGATTAAAACATTATATAATATTAAAAAAAAAACAAATCATTTAAAACTTATCATCATCTCGAAAGCGTGAGAAATGAAAAGCAATTCGTATGAACGACGTATATTCTACTTGCACTAGTCTTTAAAAGAGAAAAAAAAAAATGTTCAAAGCTCACATGCTTTGATATGGTATACTAAAAAAAAAAAGAATATCGATCGATTGTAACACCAAGACAAAATCACTTTGCTGCGGAATCATAACTAATCTATGATATGGATGCATTATGGATGATCTTAAGCATTTACATACACATTTTTGATCAATTTTTACGTTTGACAATACCTGGTACGAGGTGGTGGTAGTGCGTGGGCAGTTACTTCTAGCTAGCACAAATGCATTTGGATTCGTACCTAGTAGCACACGTGCTAGAGCAACTCAGTGGAGACCGGGAGCGAGGTAACGTGTCAGCTTACCGGCGGGGTGCAGTGGTGGTGGTAGTGCGCGGGGGGCGGCTGCGGCTGGGCGGCGCGCATGTAGTAGACGAGCGCGTCGAGCACGTAGGCCACGTGCTTGAGCGCGGCCACGTCGAGCACGGGCAGCTGCTCGGCGTGCTCGGCGCTGTGCGCGCGCAGCAGCGACAGGCAGTACGCCAGGAACTCGCGCCGCGCGCTGCCCGCCTCCACGCCTGCCCAACAATCATCACATGTTTTACGTGTCGCTCGCGAGTCACCACATAGGATTCAATTTTTGTTATTACTACTTGTAGCAAGTAAAAAAAAAAAAGAAACATTGTTAAATTTAGTCCGATCTCTATTATTTAATATTATATAAGTTTTAACTGAATAAATATGAAAAATAGGCGTAAATACTATAATCCCAACATAAATTATGAAAAATTGAAATAATAAATCTTTTAAAAAGCTGAATTGTTGTGAGGAACTACGGCAGATTTAATATCTGTATCAATATATTGTTTTCCAGCCTCTGCATTACCATAAGGTAGGTGGCATTGGCAGTGCTCCATAGTTGTATGTCATTATGCCCAAACTAGCTTTTTATTATAGTTTTGTAGATGAGCAGCTTATAGTATTCATACTAGCTAGATACGACCAGCGCCAATGACGTTATTTTTCATTATTTGATGTCATGGTTTTTTTACTTAATCAATCGAAATTATAATATTATCAACTTTAAAAGTCGCAACATACCTTGTTCACGATCACGAGCGCGTGGTAAATCAGAAAATCCAATAATGCGTGTTGCCGGCGAGGTGAATGACGTTGTCCGCCGAGCGGCGGGCGCGGCCGACCGGCTGCTCTCAGAGCTCGTGCTACTACTGGCGTTGTTCGATGTCAAGGAAGCTCCGAACCTGGATTAGAGAAATCCATTAATACAAGCCTTTGTCTTCCGGCAAGTAGTACTAGCTATCCCTACCTTTTTGGCAGCCGTGAGACACATTTTACGTGTAGATATGTAATAATTTTAGAAATTGTGTTGTCTTTTCTTTGTTTATTGTTATCTACGTTTTTTGTCTGCTTTATGTGTCTTGCTGTATGTCAAATAAATGTTTCTTTCTTTCTATCCCTCTACTACCTGTCTCCCACCAGATTTCTGGTGTATGAATCTGCCCCATATAAGAATAATAAATAAGAACCATTCATTTTTCACTGATGGTGACTAGTCCATACTATTCCTCGGGGTTAATAACAACTGCAGACCAGAGAAATTAGCTCATAATCATTTATAAATAATCACAAAGAGAAATTAATTTGGCTTCAAATATTTCTTGACTACTAAAAGAACCACTGCCGATATTTCAAATATAGTTTACTTCGCCAGAAAAAAAAAGTATACTACTGAGGAAAGATTATTTTTATTGCAGTGGGGCAAAATATTTTAAATATGTTCTAGCAGTTATCAGGTAAAATTTTGCACAGCTGTTACACCTTTTTGTTTATTTTACTATTTCCACAAATGGCTAAATTAACGCTAAAAGCGCTCTCTGCCAGTTAATCATTGGCAGTCTGGAGAGTTATATGATCAACACAATTGAAATGGTAAAGGTTAAGAAATTACATTCTTGGCAATTCTTTAATTAGAATTATTTGTTGAAAATACCTGAGCTGAGCCTCAGTAGCGTCCATGACGGTGACGAGCCAGTCCCAGGTGGGCTTGAGCTGGCGTTCGAGGTAACACTGCAAGCGCAGCGCCTCGCGGTACGCCAGTGGCAACATCCTCGGCGGCGGCAAGTTGATCCGCTCATACTCCCATAGCAGATCGGCGATTTGTCTGATCACGATACCTGCGTACGGGACAGGTATTTTAAATTAAAAAAAAAACTATTTTGTTTGTTTGAACAAAATACTATGTGGTACTTTGTTTGCATATTATTTTCTAGGGGTCTATAAAAATAAGCGTTTGGTGTCGGAGTACTGCGGCGCCAAAGTGGTGCCGTTGTCGTAATGAACACGGTCGGTATGTTCGTCGTCCCGGTAACGAATAGTTTTATTCTTAGTGACACTCTTGATTATCATTTAATTTATGGATTGCCTACGGGATGTTCTTCTACAGCAATGATTAACCAACCATCGTAATGAACCGGACACCAATCTTTCTTTTTTTTTCCACCAAATAATTACAAAACAGTTCGATATTATCGTAAAGTGTACTTTACCGAAAGCCCTGGCACACCCCAGACACTCAGCTTAAATTATATACAAACGCATTCTGGTTACCTATTTAACAGACATCATTCAGTACACGCGCACAAAAAAATGTAGCACGTAGGGTTTATGACCTTAAACAATCGTGAAATAAGTTGTCGCACTGACTACGTGACCAAATTAAGTTAAAAATAAACCGCTCGCAACCTCACTGTTGAAGTTGCGGAGAAATCAGGAGGGACGTCGAAGTGTCCGTTCTATATGTAGTTTTATTACATATTCTCTGGTCCTGGGGAGGTAGCGAACGAACGAAGTAGCCGTAGAGTGTGGGTCATGGGCCGGTGTCCATGGTCTAGGAAAACAGTTCGCAATAATAGTAAACGGTGCTTACCGAAAGCCCTGGCGAGGTATGAAGCCGTGGTGGCGGTGGAGTGCGGGTCGTGCGCGCCGGCGGCGGCGGCGGCGGCGGAGCGGCGCAGCGAGGCGGGGTCGATGAAGACGAGTGAGGAGCCGCCCGTGAGGCGCACGCCGCTCGCGCTGCCGCCCGTGCCGCGCATGCTCTCGCGCGAACTGACACGACGGTCACGAAACAGTTCGCTATTATTATTATTCACGTGTTATCTATCTCGTTAGGGAACGGCCGCCGGTGTTGGTCGGCCGCGATATCCCGTCTATCCGCATTTACGACTGCCACGGTGCAGAATAATTTGTTGCTCCATAAGTTAGAATAATATTTTGTAAAAAGATGACGGTAAAAATTTGCTCACCAACATGAAATTCACTCAACCAATTTTTATGAAAGAAAAATTGCTTTATGTAGTCTTATTTTTTACTAACTTTGAAGTTAATGGAGGCGAATAAATTTGTTTGACATGATTCCTGTTTATGCTAGTTTTATTTCTTTAATTAATGATAATATGCAGACAGATGGGATATTTGAAATGGCCAATATATCATTAATTTATATTACACAAAATAATGAAATAATATTTTTGCAGTTATATAAAATTATTTGCATGCTTCGTGCAAGTTAGCAAATAAAATGGACAATATTTATACAGCACAACACAAACATTTCATAAATACATTGTTTTTTTACGTCCAAATGGATAAAATTTCATTAAACATGCCACCAGCAAGGTATAAAAGCTACTCTAATTTCAATGGGCCATGCATATTCCAATTACAACAGCAAAAAATAATCAACTCACCGAATGGCCCACTGCATGGAATGCGGGGCAAGGTTAGGGCGAGAGGGCGGCGCGGATCGTCGTTCGAGCGTCTCGCCGTCATGCAGCGGAGGCTCGGTCTCGCCGTCCTGCTCGTCCGTCTCGCCCGCCTCCGAGTCCTCATCCTCGGGCTGCGTCGAGTCCCCGCTCTCGTCCTCCGGGTACATCAGCAGCGACGCTATGCCTGTCGCGGTGCACGAGGTAATTTATATGATAACACGGGAGGCTTTACGCCTCCAAGATTACCTCAGCTACTATCAACGTTGGGATCTTATGGTTACTTAATAGTGTACGCGCAAAATTTAAATAATAATATGTTCGTGAATTAGTTACAGGTCACTGCGAAGGAGGCGATTTTATGGTATAGAAGGAATACGCGAGAAGGAAAACGTGGCAGAGTTCGCTATCTTCAGGCCAACATTGAAACTCGCTTACTTTCTGTGTCGTCATTGCGAGCTAAGAGATTGATATAAAGTTTACGAAACTAACTTCACGCAGAGACATTTAAGTTTTGCGTGCACTGTACATGTATTTTAATATAAGTTTGAATTGAGCTCATTATCATAAAATTATGTCGTGACATAGATAACAACACTATAATATGGATGTTCAATAGCTTCTTTTCCCGTAATTTCAAAAAGTATAGGAAAATACATGAAAACCGACTTTGAAACTTTTACTCAATAACCACTCGTTTTTACGATATTACCACGATTCGTTTCGTCATTCGAATCGTCATAATATCTTAAAAACAGTGAAACTGACTCAAAGTGGCTCATTTTTTTTTAATGTATGGAAGGTGGCAAACAGGCATGCAGCTTACATTGATGTTAAGAGATGACACTGCAGCCTATAGACATCTACACAAAAACCAGAGGTAAAGATGCAGATGCGTTGCCACCTCCGAGACCTATGTTGTTATGTCTTTGTGATAGTTATTAACTATATACATAACATATCTACATATCTACTAGAACACCTACCTCCTGTTACATGCTTCGACTGTTTCAAGATTTTCAAAGAATATACGAATTTCAAATTAAAGATTAAAAGCAATTTTACTCAGTTATTACGGATTAGCTCAATGAATAGTATAGTATGGGTTATGTTGGTGGTTTGTACAAAGACCAAAACAGTAATTAAACATACCAGCGTCAGATCCTTGCGTAGCACCAGTTTGAACGCTACGTTGAGCAGACTCAGCATTGTCTTGGTCATCAGAATCACTCTCAGTCTCCACTTCGGCCAGCAGATCCAGTTCACTCTCGCTTTCCCCACCTTCCGCACGCTCTGTGCCGTTCTCAACAACCACGTGTTGTTCTTGACCCCTTAAATAAAATGATGATGTTGATGATTTGGAATCAAGTTGGTTGAGGGAAGCCAGTTCCCCAAGCTAGTCTAATTTGGTATGGATATAGATATCTTATCATAACTGGTCAATTATAATAAATCAAATTATAGAAGCAAAGGTGTTATATTATAACAAGTATACTTCGCGCAAAACTTAAATGCGTTGTGAAGTTAGTTACACAAGTCTTAGTATAAGTCCATTCAAAAACGCTGACTTTTATAGTTTCGGAAAATGTGAGTTTTTGTTAAATTTCATCAGGCTGACATTAAAAATCACCTTTTTCTCACGTCAGTGTGGTCGTCGTGAGGTAAGAGACTGGGGCAAATCTACGCAGGCAACTTCAATCACAACATTGCTTTTTTTTGTTGTAAATGTGTCATAAACGGGTGCCAATCATAATGTTACTTCAAAATAAATTTGCATATTTTGTTAAATAAATAAAATGGTGGCAACCATCTGCATCTTAACCTCTGGCTTTTGTGTAGATGTCTATAGGCTGCAGTGATCACTTGACAAACAAACATCCATATAAACTCCAAGCTTCTTTGTCACTTTTGTAACTTAAAAAAATGAGGCGTCTCAGGACGCCTGACAGATGACACATAATGGTCGTACAAGTAATAAACATTTTAAATGCACCTGAAAAAAACACACCGTACACTCACAGATAGATTATAATTAAAAAATATACCTCAGTATAGCGTGGCTACCCGTCGCCACGGCAAACGTCGCCACGCAATATATGTTTCATTCTTTTGATGTGAAACATCTATTGCGTGGTGACGCTTGCCGTGGCGAAAAAACATGAATGGTAAAAACCTTGAATCTAACAAAGCTCACCTCTCGCCCATAGGGTCATCATGATGCTGTGTGTCTGGAGGCGGGACGGGTGCCGGTATGTTCGGTTCGTCGGTCTCAGAGGCGTCATCGTCGCCGCCGAGGGCCTCGCCAGCCACGTCGTCGGCGTACTCCGTGGCGACGGGCGTCGACGACCGGTCCGGCACCAGTGTCGAACTGCCCATGGAAGATCCACCCGCAGCCGCACTGCGACCACCGGCTGCGTTCGATTCTCTGTAAGAAATATGGAATTATGTTGCAAATTTGTTTTTGTTCTAACGGCCGTCGAAAAAACAATTTCAACGCCGTCAAAAAGGTCTACATAATAGTGACAAGCAGATGACAACCAACCTGCGCGTATGCGTCAGCCGAGAATGCCCCGTAGACAGAGGTTCGACTCCGAATAAGTCTTCACTGCCGTTGACGAGGTCCACGTAGGTGGTGGCGAGCGTAAAGGGCGCGGTGGGGCGCACCACGCCGAGGCGCACGGGAGCCAGCAGGGCGTCCGCCGCTTCCACTAGCTCTTCTACGGCGAGCGCCACTAAAGCAGTGAACACACGCCGGCAGCGGACCAGGGACGATGTTATGGAGAGCGGACTGTTGAATTTTCGATTGTATAGCTCATCTTCCTCAATTTCTATTGTTTTAAATATTGAGTAAAAACAAAGTGACAAAATACTACTCAATCAGTGGCTTAAAAACATGAATGGTAATTAAATATAAAACAATTATTAGTTATGTACATATTATTAATAGCTGCACTGAACAAAGTTCGTATCGCCTTAGAATTATAAAAAAAATATATCCAAGAAATCGAAAAAAAAAAAAAAGATGTTGAGAATCACCCTTATCACTAAGGGGTATGAAAGACATATAGGCCGATTCTCAGACCTACCCAATAGGCACACAAAATTTCATGAGAATCGGTCCAGCCGTTTTGGAGGAGTATGGTAACTAACATAGTGACATGAGAATTTTATATACAATGTTACAAAACAGGATTAAATGTACAACCCGAAACTAGATTGTTCAGAATCGATCACCGAATCGATATCAGGCATTTTTGATAGAGGTAATATTTTGTCCCAAAATTAATTACAACTAAGGAAATTATGGCTAGTAATTCTAGTCTCAACAAGTTTATTAGAACTGGTTGAGACGTGCTTTTTATTATAAATAATAATATAGTGGAAATTAATCTTATTACTAGCGAGTGTTAAAAAAGGGAGCGCAGGTTACGCTTTATCACATTGCAACAGTGTGCGTTTGTGAGTTAGCTTCATTTTTTATGTGCGGCCGTAGGTAGAGGTAGAGTAAGTATGCATAGGGGGAGTGTATACTGTTCGTACAAATTGAGGACAACTTCTTTCCTTGATAAAAAATATTAAATACATCAACATGTAATTTCAGTTCATGTGTTTTGATTATAACTCGATTTTCTAATGGAGGTGGCAGAGAGTGTGCGTTATTCCCGTTACAAGTTGTATAATAATATGTATAGAGAAGAGATTAATCTTCTACTGTATATGACAAAAATCTTTATTTTCGTTACTGAGATACATCTGATGCTCGATATATTAAACATTATCGATTGTAATGAATCAGAAAACAAAAACTTTTATTACATACCCTTTCTTCTTAGCAGCGCCAGGTGCCATTTCCACGCTGAATATGACGAATATTCTGGCCACGGAGCGGACGAACCGACGCGCTACTTCCCGAGCACGCTCCGAACGACCGGGGATGGAATCATTTTGCTGCTCTCTGATGAGCGTATTCAACAAGGTATCTAACATCTGAAAAGAATATTGTTATAAATTAAACATGTTAAATGCATAAATGTCAAGCACTTATGGTGAGATTCACAGACCGCACTACGACTTTACTTTGAGCAAAGTATGCTTAGAACTGTCAAAAATGTATGGATTTTGACAGTTTGAAGCATACTTTGCTCGAAAGTAAAGTAGTAGTGTGGTCTGTGAATCTCGCCCTTAGTTCCTGGAAGTTTCCCAGTACCTCGGAGTTGGGTAAGTGCCTGGACATGACAACAGATTCTCCAAATGGGCCAATGGTATGCATTTATCTCCGCCTACGCCATAAGGGATTAGGATTATAGGTGTGAAGTAAACATTTACTATAATATACTGAATAACACAATTAAATTACTTATATTTTTTGTATTTATAATTAACAAAATATAATAAGGATAATCAAACCAAAATAATACCTCATTAGTACACTTGACAATGAGCGCATGTGTGAATTTATCCAACAGGGTTGTGCCAGACTGGTTGGGCGAGGGGCTCACGGGACGTCCTTCGCTGTCGCTCGCAGCTCCGCACATTACAGCCGCTTCTACGGCCGCCCAGTCGCCTGCATTAACACAAATAATAACATACTCTAGTGCCACAAAATTAACGGATGTAAACAATTTCTTGTTTTGAATAGATATTTTAGGAATGTTTAGACCAGTGATTCCCAAAGCGGTCTATATCGACCCCTGGGGGTCTATGACAACGTGAAAGGGGTGTGCATCAGCGAAAAAAAAATTGGGGGTCCATGAAATGAAAATGCGGGTCCACGATAATATCTCAACGCATACACTGATAGTACCAATTTACTCACATCATACCAGTGATTCCCAAAGTGGTCCATGGGAGACTCGATGGGGGTCTACGTAGGCGTGAATAAAAATTGGAAATATGGGAATGTGATATAAATGTAGCAAGTCCACAGAAACCAGAAAAAATTGTAAAGGGTCTACAAGAAAAAATAGTTTGGGAACCTCTGGTTTAGACTATAATTTGATATTTTAAATTATTTCATAGTCGACCTCAATGTCGAACTCTGGTATCCTATGAAAACGCATAGCCCACCAAACAGTCCCTTTATAGAGGCTTCCGGTGGGGCTATACCTAGTGTAGGGCTGTGAGTGTAGGAATATTTTATTTATCAAGTCGCACTCACCGAGCAGATGCAGCAACGCTCGGCGGGCGAAGCGCGGCGGCTCGAGGTCGTGGTCGGGCGCGTCAACCTCGGCGTCGGAGCCGGGCTGCTTGCGAGGCCCGCGGCCGCGGCCGCCGCCCGCGCGGAACTGCCGCTGCTCCACCGCCTGCCTGCCCACCGTTTGCACGAGGAACAGGAGAATCGACTCGCCCCTGTTGTCATACATTTTAACGTGTTACATTTGTTTTTTTTTAATGTAATAATGGTGCCAACAACCTTGCAATTTACATGAATAAGTGAATACTTTAACTATAAGCTATAGACACAAGATGCCGAGGATACGAGCGTATGCGAAAATGGAACGCCACCACCAGTAAATTGTTTTGATCTTGACAGACATCATGGCATGACTATTTGAAATATGAGCATTCATAAATCATGCAGTAGGAATGTTTCAAGACAGAGATTTACACATATTATGTCTCTCTCTTGAATTTATCATGAATTTATCATATACAATGATTGGTGAAACAACAAATATATATATCTCCTATGGAATAACATGCAAGTGTTCAATTCTATGTAAGGGCCCGTGAAAGGTAACTAGATTGGCCATTTGTAGACCATCGCTTATAGACTTTTAACTACTATAACATTTTGTTTTTGATATATTAATTATTTCACGTTTTTAATATTTATATAAAAATTATTATAAATGTGTATGAAAAATTCACTTACCTCGAATTGAAGTGCGTCGCCAGCTGTGTATCTCTCGCCAGTCTCGCCAGTAAATCGCATCGCGCGGTCCCATTGCCGCCGACTAACGCCTTGCATCGACACTTCTCCCAACAATCACAATACGCCGTTGGTGAGGTACGTTTCAATTTACAGTCGTGTCCTTTGTGGCATACCTGAGAAATATACATTTTATTAATTGGTGTAATGAGTATATTGCACTAGACCATTATTAAAGCATAAAGAAATAAGTTTACCTTTGCACACTCAGTGCAGCAGCAAAGTGATCCAGTAAGTCCGCAAGTTTTACACTCGAAAATATCCTATAACAAAAGAAATTATAATTAAAAATTAATTGACTGCCGTACAATTTAAATTATAATGAAGAGACACGAATTAATAATTCTTATTATATCCATTTTTATATCTCAGCATCATAGTTGCCGGTTATAGTCAGTATAAATATCACAGCAATATAAGTTAGAACTCAGGGGTGGCAATGCATTTACATTTTAACCTCTGATTTTTGTGTTGATGGCTATAGGTTGTCACTTAACATGTTTGCCACCATCATCACATGTCATGTAAAAGCTAGCTTGCTTGATGCACTCATAGTCGACCCAAATGAGTGGTAAATATCATGATCTTCACAATGTTAGTAGCGCGATTGGATCAATTCTGCAAGATTTCTGCACAGTTTAATTCCAGCCTCTACGTACCTGGTTGATATGTTCCTGGCCGGTCCATGTGAAGCTGCAGGTGTCGTTGCAGCACAGCACGAGCAGGGGCGAGTGGTCGGGGTGCGCGTTGGGCGGGAAGATGGCGGCGGCGCGCTGCGCGTCGTCCGAGTCGGGGCAGGCGCGGATGGCGTCGAGGATGACGAGCGCCGCGCGGTACGCACGCTCCGCCACCGCCGCCATCAGGGGCGTTTGCCCCATGCCGTCTCTGCGTAACGTAACTCACGTTTTACACTGTTTTTATTTTATACCAAATCGTTATGTAGGCAACAGTAGATGCCAAACAGGCAATTGCACTTATCAGAATATTATAATTATGATCAATAATAACAGTTATCCAATGAAATATTTTACTATTATAATAAGCTACAATAAACAATTAATAACAATAAACATTTGATAATAGGGGGTGGCAATAAACATTTTTTAATAAAAATCTTGCTATGATTATTTCATCACAATATATCATTGAGATAGTAAGTGATGAACAGAGATAGTAGATAAATTAACGAATGATTAAACTCACTTAGCCATAAGAAGCTGCATAAGGAAGGGCTGCAGGGTAGCGCTCTCGCAGAGCGCGCGCAGAGCGGCGAGCGCGTTCCCGCGGCGCTCGGCCGGGTCCGCGCTCACCGCGCCGCCGCTGTTGCCGCCGCTCGACATTTTGCTGGGAACAAAACAAGCATTGTAAATACACTGACGCTGGGTTACATCCTCTTACATTAAGCCTGGGTTGCACCAAGATATTTGTTAAAGGTATTGTAACATGTCACATATATCTTAATTTAACCCAGGCTTTAGCCTCTGTTAAATTACCAGTTGAGTAAAAAATAAATTTGCACCGTTTGAAAATAAAATACTTTCCTCGAAGACGCTGCGTAGTTAAACCCTTAGAGATATAACAAACCCACACCGATGATGGCTCACACCAGTTTATTTTTAAGGCCATAGCTTTAATATTTATTGTGTGGGAGAAGGCCTGCCGGGTCAGCTAGTTTTCCAAAAATTAGTGCAACTCACCCATTATTAGTGAGTCCCATGAGGCTATCCTCGTCGCCTGAAGCTTCGAACGTCTCCGGCGGCCAAGACAGGGCCGGCACGGACTCCTCGGCGTTCCCGCCGCCGCTGCTCGTGCCACTCGGCGCGTTGGGCGCTGATGCATTTTCTACTATACAAAGGAAATCATATACGATATCAAAATGCAACAAGATTTTTAGGGTTTAAAGGTTTAACATCTTTATTTCACATTAAGAATTAACAAAAATTCACTTACATGAGAAATATTAGGTAAGTTCACTCAGATATGTCGAACGTACAGATTGTTAGACTTATTATTACAATTATTTGTTAGTTAGCACAAAGTTACATAAAACTGTTGCTGCGGAAAAAATTAACACAATATAGGGTACAATGAAAACAAAGTGTTACATTAAACCGGCGCGAGCCGTAGCACCGAAGTTCGAGCGTAATACCACTGATGCGTTATTACTAGATGTGGCATAGTTGTATGCACTTATCTTCACGCCATGTCCCTTTCATACCACAAAAGGAAAAAACTGAACTTATATGTAGAATAACTCTTACAAAATGTATATGTTTATTAGCAATAGATTATATCATCGTGTAAAACGTACCTATATCTGGTTCCTTGTTTGAAGTCGGTGCACACATATGAACACAAGCATGCAGTATATTCCTATTACCATCGCAGCGTTCTTGAAGAATTGCCAGTATTTGTTGTTCTGTTTAAAATAAAAATGTTTATAGCATACGCATTATTAGAAATATAAAAAATATGTAAGTAAATGATGATCTTACTGTTGATGTCAGATTCCAGTTGATGCAGTAATTGGCGCACTCCATCGAGATCACAACGTAAGACACGTGGCATCATCAACTGCGGTTCCGGTACTAGAATTATTAACGCCACCTATAACAAGATTGATTTTCGTTCGTAAGGCGCTTTCGAGACTTCGAGAAGATCTCCAGAAGTGCGTGATGCGAGTTAGGCTACATGGTGTTTATTCATTTGCTCAACAACTTTTCAAAAATATTAATTTTACTAACAACTGTAAGCAAATTAACGATTCCCAAATAAGACGTATACACATAGTTCATGCTATAAAAGATTATTAGACAAATTATTCATTTATTATTCACGACCAATAACAAAATAAAGCATAGTAAAAAAACGTTAGTAAAATGCCTTTCGTGTTAGTTAGGGGAGATGGGGACCGTGGACGTCCGCTGACTTTGCCCGGATATGTCGAACTCGCCAGCCGTACCGTTGGGCAATAGGTTTTTTTTTTGTTTATAAAGAGTCAAAGTTTCTAAATGTATATTTGTCGAGTAATTGTTTACAAAATGAGGACTTTAGGGAAATTGTTTGTGAATCGTCGTTTGTTAAGTGACTATTTGTGGAATGTTGTTTGGCAAATGATGGTAAGCCGGGCCACAAACAGTACAGTACCTGCGACTTGAGCGCGGCGTGGTGCGAGTGCGCGGCGCCGTGCGGCTGCAGCGGCAGCGCGTGCGCGGCGAGGGCGCGCGCCGGCGGCAGGTTGAGCGGCGGCGGCTCGCGCACCATGCCCACGCAGTCGCGCGCCACCGGGTACAGCGCGCTGTTGCCGTCCAGCATCATCACCACCGCTTCGCTACCCTGTCACACGACACACTCATTTGCATTTCCAAACGTCAATAATACACGCACATTCCCAAACTTCGACCTGAGTTTCCAATGAGAAAATTTCACTTTTTGAAAAAAGAAAAAATCTGGGAAAAAAACTAGAATTTAATTCATAAATTACAGATTGAAATATTATTATAACGTTAGTAACGTAATATGATTACGTTAGTAACGCATGTGATATATGCATGGGTATATACAATGACAGGGCAAATGGAGCTGTATGCTGTGTCTGAGCAGCACAGTGTGGTCAGTGGGGTGGACTGGGGTGTGTCAGTGAGCACAAGCGACCCACCCACGGCCTACATCAACGCGCAGTCCGCTCAACGCACCACCGTAACTGTTCACCCTTGTTACACACGCCATAGTTTACACTTACCTCAGCAGCGGTGGCGAGCTGTATGCTGTGTCCGTTGGAGTGTCCGAGCAGCGCAGTGTTGTCGGTGGGGAAGGCGCTGTCGGTGAGCGCGCGCGACCCGCCCACGGCATACACGGCGTACGCCAAGGCGCCGCCAGCTCGTCGCACCACCGCGTGGACGCCGCGACTGTCCACCTACGTCACACAACGTCAGTTTGAAATGGGGCATAGCCGTTGAATTTTTATGGTAAAAATATAGGTATGTTACATTAATATTTTGCTTAAACAAAAATAGTTTCAGAATGACATGTAACAATTGTTATTTATGTCATTCACAAAAATATGAGAAAGTAGAAAGTGAAAGAGATAGCAAAGAGTTGGGGCTGCCTAATCTATATATATAAAAGAAAGTCGTGTTAGTTACACTATTTTTAACTCCAGAACGGCTGAACCGATATGGCTGAAAATTGGTAAGGAGGTAGCTAAGAACTGGGAAAAGGACATAAGATACTTTTTAACCCATTCTCGACCCAACGTTTCCGTATGAAGTGACATAAAACGTGGTATAACAAAACGCTACTGACATGGAATAACAAAACAACTCAGTCAAAATATAAATCAGCGGTTCATTTGTTAAACATGGTTTATCAAAACGCAACTGACAGCTGAGCAAACTTTGCAAACTTCAATTTCAAAATTTCGAATATTGTATGGCTGTGATATTTATCTATATATATAAAAATATTAGTCTCGCTAAAACTTGAGAACGGCTAGACCGATTCGGCTAATTTTGGTTTTGAATGATTTTTGGAAGTCCAGGGTAGGTTTGAAAGGTAAGAAAATGGGAAATAGTAAAAACTACAACTTTATTTTCCCATACAAATAGTCCGTATCTGTCAAAAGTGTCAAACCTTTGACACATTATTTCATTCTCAGTCAATACAAAGTTTGCCGAGTCAGCTAGTTTGTAATATTTGCTTAATTTTGACGTGCCTTACATACAATAATATCGTTGGGTTAATTTAAACAGTCAATGGTTGGTCTTGGGAGAGCCCAAGTGATTTTTTTTTGATGTTACAGACCATTGAGTATCTCTACCACTCTGCCAAATCGGCTGCTCTAACAAATATCCCTCACATCAAAATCATAAAAATTTTTATATGGTAAAAAAAAATCGCTCCATCGCTACAACACTAGTCAGTTTACAAACATTAAAAAACTCACAGCAATAGTTAGGACTTGCAGGTCAAGGGGCAATGATATCTTCCTGGGTGAGCGTTGCAGGCAGTCAGGGCCACGAGGGCCCGCAGCGCCTCCAACACCCCACTTCACAGCCACCAAGTCATCTTTTCGGACTAAACGACAATCTTGCAATAAGGCAGTCCAGTCGTCGGGTGTAGCCGGCACGATCTCCTTTCCGTCCTTGCCAATCGACGGAAAACGCACTGCAGCGTACGCTCCGTCCACTTTCAACACGCGTCCCAGAGGCACGCTCTTTACATCTTCTAGGAACACTACTTCCTTGAGCGGCCATTCCTCCTCGTCGCGTTTGGAACCGTCATTGGATGAACCTTCTTCACCGCGAACAGTGACGCGTTTGGCTCGTTCTGGGAGACAAAATAAAATAATTTAATATTATATTCAAATACGTCATATTAATTAGATACCGTAAATGGTATGTAACTTACTGTGCGATGTGCTAGTATCACTGCAAGTGGATGAAGCCGGACTCGGCGGTGGCGGCATGTCGAGTCGGTCGGCCATGTCTTTATTGCTATCTTTGCCGCTATCCTTGCTGCTGCTACTCGACGACGACGCTTTCACAGATGATACCGTCAATGGCGACTGATTCTATGAACAAATACAACACATAAGTGTCCATATCAAACTCGAAACTCAAACACCGCAAAGTGATGCATGTTACAAAATTACCTGTAAATCTCTCTTATCCTTTTCAGATACAGAACGATCGGGTTGGGGTGGCGGCAGCAATTTGAACCGACACATATCCGAAAGATTCCAAGCGGCATTTTGCAGTATACCCACTTTCGGCACTCCAGATGACATGTTGAAACCTTAAAAAGAATGGGTTATTAATATTTGTAGAATAAGCTAAAGGTATTTAATTTAAGTGTAAACTTTCTTGGATACATACCAACAGCACCAGGTTGATACATGGGTGCATTTTTCATAGTAACGCTTTGACCGGCCTGTAAATCTTGTGGAGTGGTTGAGGAATGTCCACGCTGCTGCTTTCGAGAGCGTGCGCGGTGCTTCTCCCACAGCCGGGCTCGCTGTCCCAGCGGTAACACGCCCCTATATCGAAAAATTAAAGGAAATTTCTAGGTAATATTTGTGGACCAGTTTATTGAAGTATTAGAAAAGGTTTATTTTCTTTTGTGACTCTGATTGATAAGTAGAAAATAATATAAATAGTTTTAGAAACATACCACCAATATAATGCTCCGGAGTCCAGTCTTGCAACAGTGTATAATGAACATACATGCAAAGATATTGCTTTGTCAGTTCCAAATTCGGTAAATGTCTGCAGTGGATGTTCCAAACGGGTAGCTCCTGGAGCATGTGCTGTGAAAATGCAAATATTTTTATCAAAAATCATGTCCAATCAACTCACGAGCTGCTACCCTTGATAGTGCATTTTTATGCTACCTGTGTCAATTATTACAATAATTATTATTATAAATCACCATCTAATGTAAAACAACAGAGTAAAAGTGACTATTTATTGGCAGAGTAGGTTAACACTAGATATGTGTCATTTGTTCGATTGCAACGAACCGTATCGGTACTGCACCATTGACAAAAAGAGCCGGCTCTTTCGACCCGTTCGAATGATTGATTTCGAGTTTTCAAGAAACCGTTTCACTGGTTTCACCTATTGGCTTAACAGTTCAATTGGATCAGTGAACCATAAATACTGTGTTTCTATTGGCTGTTGTGTTTGCCATTCAACGGTTCCTATTCGCGAAAATTTACAAGGCCGCCACAGATGAAAAATTCTTTTTCGTACGTTCAGAAATCGGTTCCGCCACAGATGAAAAATTCTTTTTCGTGCGTTCAGAAATAGGTATTATAAAATTTGTTTTTTTTTTATTAAATTTTTTTTTTCTGTTAATTTATTATATAAAACAATTATAATAAATTACATATTAAATACATAGAAAACAAATGCCAATATATTTTTAAAACAATAAAATAAGGCAAATAAAACCGATTTCTGAACATTTCAAAAATATTTTTTCTTCTGTGGTGGCCTTGTTTTTAGCGAATAGGAAGCTTACGTAACGTCCAATAGAAACATAATAGGTATTTTATCATAACAAATAGGAACCTATCGACTCCCGTCTGTTGACAGCTTATTATATTTCAGAACAGTGTTGCCAGCAATAATTTATCTATGCCGTCACTGGAAATAAGAAATTCCCTCAAAAACTCGTCAAACATTTTCAGTTCTCTGTCAGCTTAATCTGCCAAAAGCAATCATTACGTTTCTTAGAATAAAATCTATTCGAAAAAAAAAAGTGAAAATACGTGTAGAAACCTTTGTTGTCTAGATCATTAGTGAATCTGAACAACAAAAGTAATTTAAATTAAGTAACCAATAATCCAGCGATATCATTAAAATATTATTCTTGGCTGAAGACTGTTATTAAAAATAAATAAATACTTAACAAAACTTTTTTATGTTTACTAATAATTTTCCTGTCAGTTACTATATTACAAAATTTAAAAGCCGTTAACCGTCAGACCATATTATTTCCAGTTTTCCATTTGTACCTCCAGCTAAAAATGACGGGAGATCCGAAAAGTTTGCAACACTGTTTCTGTGACAGACTACTAGGTATTTCATAATTTCATTGATATGAATAATTCGTGGTGTCTCTGTCACTCATTAACCAAACATCAATCAACGGTTCGTTTCTTTCATCCGTATCGCAGATCACTACGGTTCTTTCGGTTCTTTAGCTCGCGCGAACTAAACATCAATCAACGGTTCGTTTCTTTCATCCGTATCGCAGATCACTACGGTTCTTTCGGTTCTTTAGCTCGCGCGACCTATCTACAGATCTACAATGTAATCGACCGAACGGATCCTTTTCAACGAAGTGAACCGTTGGCTCGCGTAGATCTAAAGAGCCGGCTCTTTAAGGTCATTCAATCGCGAACGACACATACAAAGTTAACACCCTCTAAGCACTTATTTATTACACAGGTATTTTAATAATCTTCCTGACAACTAATACTTGTATCTACTCACCGATCGACTCATCCAGAAATGTGGCAATGCGTCCAGTGTCAGTGAGTACGGAGACGCGGATGCCTGCTGCGCTTATATTCACAATACGCTCGCCCGCAGCCAATCCTAACCAGTTTCCGCGTGGATGATATGCGTTGTTTGAACCTGAGGCCTGAACATAAAACACATGATTCTCAATTTTTACTGAATGGCAACTAAAATATCAGAAACTCCGTTTCAAGTCGGTTAAAATTGATAAAGAAATGCAGTAATGGTAGTTCAAGAAACGAAAACACACTTTTTGTACTACTATTTTTACTCAATCAGCAATAAAATTTCTATTTAATAGTGTGTATGTCTTATAAATTGCATATAATTTACATTGTTAAGTTTAATTTAGTCTATTGTGTCTGCAACAAGACCGATAGTTAACATATACAAATAAAAACTCAAACAATGCAATAAAATGCACAAAAATAAAACGATAAGTCATTACAGTGCATTTTATGTTTCAACATTAAAAACAATGACGTCATAAATTCACAAACACTCAAGTGAGTTAAAGATGTTTCAATACAAAATATTTTGTTATGAAATTGTCGATCTTAATTATCGGTAATGAAATAATCTACTTCATGCTATGTATAGTCAAGGAAAGCAATCAAATATAGTGTTTATTACGATTGCACAAGGTTAAGCTCTGATGGTCAAAAACGCTGCTATGTTCAAGCTGCTAGTTCCCTGATAGCACAAAAGAATCAAAGCAAGGTCCATGCATTAGTTCGGGCAGAAAAAAAAATAAACAAGGTGAAACAGCTTTGAAAAATCTTGAGAACCTAAAGAATATTTCCTAATATTTAAAATATTTTTACCATACCAGCATAAAAATGGTCTTTCCTACCAACATTTATAGCCATCCGTACTAAACCTTAATTTTTATTCCGGTGAAATTAAAATGTTTTAAAAATGGGAAAGTGTTCTTTACATTTTCAAAATAATAGTTTACAAAGCATTTCATCCGTCAAAATCTTGCCAAAATCCTAATGCTTACATCATTCCGTTGGTAAGGGTGCGGGTCTGCCCAGCGCCACTGATGCAACTGCCCCTGAGTGGAGATCGCGATCAGTTCGCTGTGCGTGGCCGCGATATGAGAGAAGCGAATGTGGCTGTCCCAGTACTCCAACTCTTCCGACACCCACAGAGGAGACGCAGCCATGGCAGAGTCCTTTTTCTTGCTTTCAACTGTTACACAAATTGATACTTGCAAATCATCAAAACAACAAGTTGTGTTGGAGTGTTTAGATGTAAAACTAAATTTTACAATATAAAAATATTTGATACTAGCTGTTTCCCGCGGCTCCGCCCGGGTGTAGGTCGCTTTTCCCGTAAACTGTGGAAACTCATCAAATGATCCCATGGACAAATCACACACATTTTTTCGGGATAAAAACTATCATATGTGTTAATACAAGTTACACATAGAGATGTGTGTGCCAAATTTCATGAAAATCGGTTTAGAAGTTTTTGCGTGAAGGAGTAACAAACATTCAAACTTTCGGATTTATAATGTTTATACGATAAAAATAGTGATTTAAAACCACAGAAGCTACATTGGTTATTAAATATTAATTGCATAGATTAACTAAACCCCAACTTGACAAAAATCAAGAATGTAATTTTTTTTGGATATTTCTCGTTTTATTTTTAAACAGTTATTATTTTCATTTTACTCATTATAGACCGATCGAGTAACTCGCGTATCTCCTGCGTGGTACAAGGGGAGTGGCGGCGGGTATCGCTACACACGGACTCAATAATCCAAATACTTATCTCGAGATATATTGTTGGCAAAGTTTAGAATATAATAATATACAAACTTATATGTATTTTTTAAGTAAAAAATAAACTTATAATTTTAATTATTTTAATAATAGCTTCTAAGGTACGAAATAATAAAATAATAATAATTCCTTTCACGTAATATTTAACCACAGATAAAAGATATGTAGAATTAGGACTATTCATCACTAATATAGGTACATATCGCTTGAATCGTTTTCACTGTCTGAGCAGCTTGAAGAGTCAGAATCTTGCAAATCTATACTTATCTCATAAATAGTGATAGCTAGAAAGCTAACATTTAAACAAACTATGTATTTCTGATAGCGGTATCTGAAATACATAATTTGTGTAATAAGGACAAAATTAATTAATTACTAAAAATAAGAAAATGAACATGTTAAGGGGTCCAAGGGGGCATACAATAAACGTGTTTTTTTTTGTATATGTTTTGCTTGATCATAATAACGGTAGCAAGTAGACGCTTAAAATTTTCACAGAATTTTTAGGTCTTATGTTGAATATTACTTTATGGAAAGTAAGTAAATAAATGAATACATCTATACATCTATATCTATACAAATAAATAAAATTGGAGTGTCTGTTTGTAATATTAAAATAACCGCTTTTTACTAAATGCATATGTATGTATACACGGTACATATACTTACCAAAACAACATTTTTACAATTTTTGTCTGCCTGTATGTCTGTCTGTCTGTCTGTTTGGCGGGGCTAATCTTGGGAACGGCTTTACCGATTTTGACGGGACTTTCACTGGCAGATAGCTGATGTGATAAGGAGTAACTTAGGCTACTTTTATCTCCATACATACATACCTACATACAAATAAATAGAATTTGAGTGTCTCCGATTTTGACGGGACTTTCACTGGCAGATAGCTGATGTAATAAGGAGTATCTTAGGCTACTTTAATACTAGCTGCGCCCACACTTCGTCCGGGTAGATACTGAATAATCATATTTTTTCTCACGTGGACGAAGTCGCGGGCACAGCTAGTTAATAATAAAGCTGTCCATCCCTTCATCTTCCCTCAAGTTATTGACTTGGAGATACTCCGTAGAACTATGATCTTGTTTGCTGGCTTTAGAAAAAGAATATACGTTGTACGCTATTTGTTATTTTTTTTTTTGCAAAACAGGAAAAGCGATTTATCTTGAGATAAATTTTGGTAAGTTTTTACCATGTGCGTCAATGGCAAAGCGTCCGTTGCAAAATTACAAACCGCACGCTGCGAGCACCGACAGCGTACTGCCGCGCTTTGACGTGGCTCTCTGCTCCGCGCAACCCTTGTACCCACCCGGTGACATCTCCCCCCTCTCTTTTTACCCCGCAGGCGATACGCGAGTTAAACGGTCGGCCTATAGGTAAAGTACTTTCGATATCAGTTTAAAGTTTTTTTATTATCTGTAATAGTTACGGAATAATCGCCTGTGTACTCTTAGATTACACCTTGTATATCAACTGCAGCGCTATCTGCCGGGCTAATTTGTGCATGTAAACCATTCTCAAATTTAATCAAAATCGATCCAGCCGTTTAGGAGGAATTCAGTGACATACACACGCACACAAGAATTATATATATTATAAGATAGAGATACAAATCACTTACCGCCGTCCTTATCCCAGGCAGTATCGCGCAGGGCCGTTTCAAGCCACCTACGCGGTCCAAAGTACTGACGTTCGCGCCAACGACTAAACTCAGATGGTCGCTCCTGAGTAGAACTGCTGCTCTCGCGGCTAGCGCCCGCGCGTCCTCCGCTGCTACCTCCACCACCGCCACTGCGACTATATCCAAAGTGTTGTGTCAATATATGCAACACTTTTAAGCTTTGAGGTGCAACATGTAGCCATACTTGAATCAATCTGATTTTTTGATCACAGATTGATATCAAACAGATCCTAATTCTTCTTATATTACTTTATTCTTACGTTATACCTATACTCAATCGAATAGTTGATAAATGGCTACATATGACACGCGGCCTACGCATACTAAACAAAAAGAAAACGGACACCCAATCACAAAACAAAAACGAAACTGCGTAAGCTCATCAGCGTGCTAGAAGATTGGGTGCGGGACTAATTAGACTACGAGGATAGAAGAGGCCGAGGAGCGTAGCACGACAGGTATACCTTCTGATAGCCGCGTACCCGAAGATGTCCTCAGAGAACATGGCGTCCGCGTCGATGATGACGGAGTGGTCCTGTTGTGTAGCGTGGAAGCCGCCATCAAGCAGCGATATGAGGTCCTCTGGCACGTAGCCGTCCCCACCCTCGCCGCCTTCCGGCTCCTCGCCTTCCTCGTCGTCGCGGGACAGCAAGTTGTTCACCGCCAAATTCACGTCCAGGTTTGTACGCTATTTTACAAAACAAAATTTGCATAATAGGTTGGGGAAAAAGTCTTTTCGCATTATAGTATGTATGAACTTGTAATAAAATCTCTTTGGCTGTAGTATTTGTATCTGGCTGGTTTTGGTATCATTGAAAGTTAAAATTTTAAAGAACACAATTCCAAATTCTAATCAGGCAAATGTGTGATTTTCATTTGTTTTTCGTACTGTCACGATGAGTGAATCTAATGAAGAAATTCGATACATTTTAAAATTTTACTACAAAAAAGGTACAAATGCAACGCAAGCCGCGAAAAAAAATTTGCGATGTTTATGGACCTAGTGCAGTGTCTGTGAGAGTAGCACAAATTTGGTTTAAGCGTTTTCAATCCGGAAATTTTGATGTCAAAGATGCACCTCGCTTTGGTCGCCCTATTACGGATAAAATGGATGCCATTTTTGAAAAAGTGGAGCAAGATCGACATATCAGTAGTTACGACGTAGCTGAAGAACTGAGAATTGATCACAAAACAGTTTTGGCGCATTTGAAAAAAGCTGGGTACAAAATAAAGCTCGATATTTGGCTACCTCACGAGCTCACTGAAAGAAACCTAATGAACCGTGTACTCATTTGTGATTCTTTATTACGACGTAATGAAACCGAATCATTTTTGAAGAAGCTGATAACTGGTGATGAAAAGTGGATCACGTACGACAAGAACGTGCGAAAAAAGTCGTGGTCAAAGGCCGGTCAGGCTTCACAGACTGTGGCGAAACCCGGGTTAACTCGCAATAAGGTGATGTTGTGTGTGTGGTGGGATTGGAAGGGCATTATTCATTATGAGCTATTACCACCAGGCAGGACTATCGATTCTGAACTCTACTGCGAACAACTGATGAGATTAAAGCAAGAAGTTGAGAGAAAGCGGCCGGAATTGATCAACAGAAGGGGTGTGGTGTTTCATCATGATAACGCCTCACACATCTATAGCCACTCAGCAAAAATTAGCCGTAGCCGTATAGTCCTGACCTTGCACCTTCATATTTCCACCTGTTTCGGTCTCTTCAGAATTCTTTATGCAATGTTAGGTTAACATCACGAGAGGACTGCCAAATCCACTTGTCGCGGTATTTTGATGAGAAGTCCCAAAATTTTTATAGCAATGGGATCATGTCCCTACAAGATGGCAAAAGGTTATCGAACAAAATGGTACATACATACTTTAGTTAAATTTAAATAAACTATATTAAAAAATGTTTTGAATTATCTTAAAAAATGCGAAGAAACTTTTTCCCCAACCTAATACAACAATATTTGTTACTAGCTCACCCGGCAAACTTCCATTTTACACACATTTTTTTACAAAGCCGTAAAATAAAATAATAATATGTATAGGTAATATGTAAGAAACAGTGTATTTAAATTTTTATCAAACGTACAGTACACGCAATCCCTAAATGCATTCGTGAATTTAGTTTAAAGTCGCTGTGAAGAATGCTAAGAAGAGACATGCAAGGAGGAAAACATAGCAGTAGTTCACTTTCATCAGGCCATCTTTTTTATGTAATGGAAGTGGCAAACAAGCATGCAGTTCACATTGATGTTAAGTGATGACTGTAGCCTAAAGACACCCACACAAAGACCAAGGTCAAAATGCAGATGCGTTACCACTCCTGAGGCCTAAAGTGTTGTGTCTCTGTGCCGGAAATTACAGAGCTGTACATTACCACCTGACCAGAACACGATAGTGCTGAACACTACCATTTAGCGGCAAGTATATTAGGTAATGCGGTGGTGCCTACGCCCGCGAGCGCCGTCACTGATCACACATCTTTGAAACGCGCTTCCTTTCTCGTCTGTGTTGTTGTCGCGAGCTAAGACGTTGTCACAATTTTTACGCACGCAACTTCACTCAGTGGTACCTATTTAAATTTTGCATGTTCTGAACAATCGATCTTGATTTTATATTACTTTTTTTACATTAAAAAACAATGAACAAGTTAGCATACCTGCAGTTCTCGAATAATAAGACTCCGGCTCTTGCCCTGTAGGACTACTTGTGCTTGAGTGACCAGGTCCTCGGGCACGAACGGGGCCGGTACTGCGGACACCACTCGCCCGGACCCTGATGCGCCAATTATAACACCTGTGGCCCGACTTGTAGATCCTATAATGAGATGAACAAAATCTAACTTAATTGTCGACTAGTATGCAAAATAGTCCATTACGATACGCGTGATCTAAGTAGCTTTTTATTGTAAGATGTGAAGTAAGCCTCAGAGCGCAGCGAAGGATGAGTAAAGGGAGTTGGAGGGGCGCAGCTTACCAAATTATTATTATAAAAGTCACATTCAAAGTGTTGCAACATTTTATTGAATTATTTTATTAATAAGTTTAGCAACGACTTTCGTCTGCTTGCAGTCTTGTTTTTGGCGGTGCACGTTGGTATGACAGTGCAAATATTCGTTTAAGTTGATAAATTTACGCACCATTCAGAAATAGGTAGCTTACGTCACAGAAAAGCGTGCGTAAAGTGCGGGTTATTACTTTACGCACCGTACAGAAATAGGCAACTTACTTATGTCACGGTACAGAGTACGTAAAGCGCGGTTTTAGGTCACACTGTGCTATAAATAATATTATCGTAAAGGATAATTTCTTAAAATATTACATTAATCATTGATAAATATTCCGAAATGAGTGGTGACGCGGCATAAGTTCTTTTCAAACTAGTGGCACACCGCGGACACTCCGCCAAAATTCCATACAAACGCTTAATTTGGTTTCTATTACACAGACACATCGATATCTCAACCTAATAGATACCGCATCGCAGGCGAACGCTTTCGGACAACACATAGGGTGACATAGGTAATTCAGTAATGTTAAAAGAAACCGCGCGCGAGCTCGACTTCAGTACCGACCACGTATGTGACCTGTGTACGTCGTTTTACGAGCGCGAAATAATTTCGTTAAAAAATAAGAAAGTGAAGCAAAATTACATCTTGTTCAATAAAATGGTGCTACAAATGTAGCAAAACATCTAATTCCAAAAAAGACGACATAACTTTGCACAGGAATGCTGTTTTCACAATTATAATTTTCAAAAATAAAATTAATTCGGAGTTCAACTTACACAGGTCATGACAGGTCAAAAACAGCACCCGTTGATCTCTTTTTACAGTGCATCCCTTTCTTTTCATTCAAATAAATATTGCTTTTCCTTTCGTCCATTTTGGTACGTATCAGTATAGTGATGTGACACCTCAATCAACTGATGAATGATGACAATTAATGCAACTGAATATTACTTGATTTTCTTTCGTACACTAGTTTTTTTTTTGTAACGAAGTTTGTAAACAAACATGAAGTTCACATGTTCACAAAAACCAGAGGTCAAAGTGCAGATGCTTTTCCACTCCCGCAAAATCTGCCTCTGTGACAGTTATTACTGGGCCATACATTACCATCTAACCGGAACACGATAGAGCTAAATACTACCATTTTGTGGATATAGTAGGTAATACGGTGGCAGAGAATATTTAATAAAACTACGTATCTATAGAATGGACACTTCGATGTCCCACCTGATTCACCATCCTAACCGCTCTGAGCTCTTGGTAAGTCAGTTGGGTGACTAATAAACTAAGGTCGTGAGCAGTCTATATTTGAATAATTTTAAAATTTAATATTTTATAAACTTAATTTTCCTACCTGACGCAAAGTGGTAGTGTCCACTTATCTATGGTGTCCACGGCTATTGTGTTCGGCGGTAACGGATATGAAGGAATGAATGAATTATTTATTTGCTGAATGAATTATTATTTATTTGACAGAGCTCCACTGAACAAGTTCGAAGGCGGTGAACACCTAGTGACACCTACATGCTACCTATTTGATCTGCAGTAAGTGGTTATCGGTTTTCTTCAATGTCAACCATTTTCATCTGCCGGGTAGGTGGTAATATACAGTGGTAGAGCTTCAGTGATAGAGCTCCAGGAAGTACGAGCACCACTGCATTTCCTAATGTATATTTCACTAAATGTAGCCTATTGTAAACAATAATATATAGTATTAAAAAAAATACAAAAAAAGAAATGTAGGTGATGGTTACGAAAATGATATCTCTTTTCAAATCGGAGATGGGGGACATAAATATTTTTCGAATATATGATATGGATTTCAATTTCACGGGTGCAGACTTTTCAAATCCGAGATGTCGAAGAGACTCCTTAAACTTCTTTTTTCTTCTTTAACTTCAAAATTTCTTGAAGTTAAATATGTTAGTAGAATATGATATGGGTGTCAAAGTTCCACATCCACGCCTTCGAACATGTCATATTTAATAAAAAAACGTATTCGTAATCAACAACCCCAAAAAGGAATATTTTGAAAAAAAAAATTGTCTTGTAGAAAAAGATGTTTTGTTAACATCACGCCAAGAAACCACAAAATTGACACCCATCATTAGAGGTTATCTGACATACCTACCCATATTACTCACGTAATATTTGCGTGCCTTCGAGCTCTATCATTGATTATTACTAATAATGATAATAAAGTCTTTATTAATGTATTGAACAAAACATTAAAAAAATATAATATACAATAGCATAAATAAATATACAAAAGCAAAAAATATTTTGTGTATTTATTTTGACATGCATTTATATTAAAATATGTCAAATTATTGTTTTACATTTTCTTAACTAAACGTTATAAGTATGTATATGAAACGAGTTGACATTGAAATGACCATGATAAAATTAAAACTTACTCCTCTTGCAATCAAAACTAAAACTTTCCCATCACTAGTTATAATTTATGACCTGTCGCAACCTTGAATCAACCAATCACGACGCTCTCTTTTGCCGCTCCCCGGCCCTTCATACCTCATCGCTTTGACTGAAATGTTTCTTAGTAGAAACGATGACATAGGGTGGTTCTAGTGGTTCTGTTGTCGCTGCACAGACATCAATCAGTGACGTGTATTTACACGCGCACCTGTGTGCATAGCACGTACAAAATACCAACCGTCGCCCATAAGAGGGGAAGGGGTTAAGTGATGCGAGCAAATCAGGCGGGACGTCAAAGTGTCCATTCTATACGTAGTATTATTACATAGCTATATTCTCTGCTAGTGGTACAATACACATTTGAAAACTATGTCTTGTATTACCAATTACTGATTACCTTGAGAACTTGGTGCAGCACGAATTGAATTCCTCATAATCCTTGCTCTAGTGCGGGGCTGTTGCCTTGATCCGCAACCTCCACCGCTACCCCCCTGTTTTCCCCCACTCGTCCCTCCGCCGCCACTGCCTCCGCCGCCATTCCCACCATTTTTACTAGCATCCGCTTTACTCAAATCCAATCTGTCGGGAATAATGGAAAAAGCAGCACGGCAAATGGATCCATCTTCAAGCAAACAAGCAATATGGGCCGGTCCTGCAGCTACTGCACGAACACCTCGTAAAGAGCTCAATGCAGAGGACCCAGCACCTGTCCCATATCTGTTCCATCGCTCTGCAACTTCTTTTAGCCTAAAACAATAAAAAAAAAACTGAATAGTACACCATACGTATTACTGAGTCCAGTAGTAACACAGACATAGCTATCATTCAGTGGAATAAAACTTTTTTTAGGGACTTATCTAAGAGGGGCAACATAAGCGTGAGAGGTTGATGCTGTCGAGAGATGAGGAACCGGTTTTACCATCGCAAACAAGAGAACTCAAGCTCGAGAGTGGATTTTCCCGTTATTACTTCCACTCTCGAGTGTACATATAGCTCTTAGAGAAATATTACTGTGAAAGTGTTAGAAACATGCTGATTTGTATATGGTAACAGCCTATCTACCCAGATTTCTACAAATGCCATATCTCTAGCGCACTACTCTGACCTGCTAATGAAGACAAGCCAGAGGTGAGAGACCTGATGCTCAGTTCAGTCGTAAGGCAAACAAGGTGGAGCGCAGTTCTCTCGGGTGAACTCTAGTAGGTGATGCTACTCAAAAACGGCTCGCCATAAGCTGCTCTGCGCTTTTATTAATATTGGTACCTTGTAAATATTTTGATAAAAGAAATAAGATAATTTCTTGATGTCCGATTAAGTAGGTATTTAGATGTTGTTTATTTGGTTGGATGTATGAAGGTAAGTGATGAATGTAGAAGAAGCACGGGAGTGGTGTAAGAACCGGGATATTTGGCGATCGACGGTCTCTGCCTACCCCGTTTACATGCATGCATACAAGTACTGTTATTGAAATAATGGTAGATTTATGTTTTATTTTTACAAAACTGTGGAGAAATGAGAAACCCAAACTGAACTGCTTTAAAATGACTGTGTTGGATATCGTATTATAAGAATAATAATAATGGTAACCCATTAAACGTCCCACTGCTGGGCACGAGTCTCTCCCCTCTTCGGGGGCAGGCCTGGAGCTTACTCTACCATGCTGCTCCAATGCAAATTGGTGGAGGTACGGGTTAGTGGCCAACCCGCTGTCGGATGTTTTCAAACCGCCCATTAGGCCTCCGACAAGGTTAAACAACTGCTATCTATCGATAGCAACCGGGACCGACGGCTTAACGTACCCTCCGAAGCACGGAAACGCGCATTTTAAATTTGCCACTAGCGGTCACCCATGACACACCCGACCGCGCCCGTAATGCTTAACCGAATAGATCGCTTCCGACCTACACCAGTCGCGGGGCCAGGCGCGCTTCAATATCGTATAAAGAATGTAAAAGTGAAAATATTTTTATTTTAAACTTATTTTCACGAATTTTTGTCACTTATAAGTTCTTCTATCTATTTATTTATTATCATAATTATGATCCAATTCGAATTTTCATAATTTTGGTATTTTTATACCTATCTCATTTGCAAGTGGCTTTCATGTGATATGTAGTGAATTCATACCTACCTAGTCATCATCCCCATTGTGGGTGTGTTTGTGTTTACTTTGTTCAACTGTGATTTAATTATTCCAAACTACAATTTTTATGTACAAAAAGGACAAGTTCCACATTGGACCGCATTTTACATAATTTTTCTATGACAACAATATGTCCCATATTGCCTACCATGGCATTCTTGTTTTTGAAATATATTTATGACAATTAATTAAAGGTTTTTTTTTATGTAATGGAAGTGGCAAACAAGCATACATATCACATTGATGTTAAGTGAAGACTGCAGCCTATAGACACCCACACAAAGACCAAGGTCAAAAGGCAGATGCGTTACCACTCCTGAGGCCTATGATCAAATTCAAATGTTTATTGCAAGTCACATAAAATAATTACAAAGTTGCCTTAAATAACATTCCATGTGACACCCCATAGGGGCATCGCAAAATAGGATTTGTAGACAAAACTTTCAAAATTTTTTAATTAATAGCATTTTTTAATTAGGTATGAATTATTTAATTCTTTTGTAAATTTTCCTATTTTCCTCAATATTTTTAAGTTTGTTTGGTATATTATTATAGATTTTAATGACCATGGAATGTGGGCCTGTTGAAATCATATGCAATTTTGTAAATTGGGGTTTTAATTTGTTTTTATTTCTATTATTTCTTTTAAAATCCTTTTTGGAGAGTACAGTTCACTTTCTAGTTCATTTTTTTAATAAGACTTTACTAAACCTGTTAGTAGAAAAGAGCAACAGCAATTACCTATATTTATATTTTATTGTCATGATTCATTTAACATGAGTCATAAACAAAAAAATTACACATGATTTCAACAGAGAATTAAGTAACATTGCTTTAGGCAGATCAGAATAGTATCAAACAATACTGTTAGTTATTTGATTAGGTGAAGGTAGAGGTGCACTCAGCACTTTTAGCTCTACAGCCAGCTGAACTTTTTATTTATCTGGTTTAATAGCTTCTCTGTGGGTAAATAAAAAGCAATACTAATAACAATAGACAGCAGACATAATGTTTCTTTTAGATGTGTGTAACTCTTTACTGTTTCGTATCACTGTTACGAAACATTTCAATGTTCGGAAAGATTGGAACACTAATACTGTTTCAAATGCATCATTTGCATCATTTGGAACTCAAACATTATTGCTCTCTGTTTAGCGCGTTCATGTGGCTTGAGTGATTGAGTGTGAACGCATGACTACAACCGAGACACTTGACATTTGAATCTGAATCAGTTAGCGAAGTGAGAGAGCGAGATAACAATACAATATTAAGCAAGTGAGAGTAAGATACCAAATGAGATGATATTTTGTAACTTATTCCGTTGCGCCTATACAGTACCTTATGCACGTAATATTAACGACTATGGTGTTTGTAAGACGAATCATTTAAGAGCGTTTTTCGTTTGCATTATTTTGCTTTTATAAGCTGAGTTGTTTGTTTTGGACTTTCGCCACAGTAGATCTTTGACGCTTTTTAAATGTTTGAAATGATACATTCAAAGATTCAAACAGTTTAGTGTTTCAGATGCAAATTTTCCAATCACAAAGGAGAGACGTTTCTCTCACGCCTAGTTTCTTTAGATAGATAGCCAGATAAACACTTTCCCCCTTATTCATAAACATATTTTAGCTAAAGTGTTGCTAATCTCTCCTTTGTCTTTTTCTATCCTGCACATTTGACAATGCAACTGACAAAGACAAAGCATTTTATAGCTAAAACGTATCTAATGTATGTTTATGAATTGGGGGGGTTATAAAAAAGAAACTGAATACTCTATTATAGACAATATTATCTAGAAATACGCTTTTTTATGCAAGGAAAGTGGCAAACAAGCTTACAGCTCACACTGTCAATTTCATTTCATGTTAAGTGATGACTGCAGCCTATAGAAGTCTACATAAAAACCAGATGTCAAAATGCAGATGAGTTGCCACCCCTGAGACCTAAGTTGTTATGTCTCTGTGATACTTATTAAGGAGCCGCCATACATTACCATTTAATGGGAACACAGAACAATACCAAAGTACTGGATAGGTTATACATGCATCAACTTTTAAGGGCTGTCACAAAAGCAAGTCAGATGACAACCACCTATTTAACATTAACAGGCTGCAGAGCAAGGTGATCTGCATAAAAACGTATCTTGAAATCTTTACGAGCCCCCACAGCACAAAAACTACCTGCCAATAGTTTGGTTGGTTATTTAGATCAGTTACTGAATGTAGATGAGGCACGGAAGGTGTGTCAGGACTGGGATATCTGGTACTCCACAATCTCTGCCTAACCCGTTAAGGATCTGGCGTGAACATACACACATAGCTTCGACTTCTTCAAACTGGATGAAATTATCATGGCAGATATTTTAATGACATTTTGCTATCCCTGACACAATTGTTTTGGTGGCTTAATACGTCTTGTGATGCACCTACTAATTTAACAATTCTCTTCTTTTTCAATAAATTCTTTATGTAAAACAAAAACATACAAAATTATGATCAAAAAAATAAAGGCTACCTCTATTGAAATGGATTAATATTAAATTCAATTCTAGGAGATCTTGTGTGCGTGTCAAACAATAATGTTGGGGGTAGAAGAAAAATAATCACTCTCCAGCATCTAGGCGTGAGTTTGAGCAAAGAAGTAATTTTGATGAAAACAATAAGCGGGGTTCGCAAATTGGTCACATCGTGTTCAACGAATTACGCCATTTAGAACATTGAACAAGTTGATAGACATTACTAAAAATATCTACCAAGTATTGAATTCTTTACTCTGAGATTGACAATCGAGAATATTGTAGAAAATGACATTGGAAACGTGGGCATTGGATGCTTTTAAAACACAGCAATCATCTGTACTTGTAATCATGATTTCATAAGATGAACGTAATGGAGTCAAGTAGAAAGTTAAGTAATAAGTTTACCTATCTATCAATTGATCCTCGGTACCAGGTAAAGGATGAACCACAAAATGCATCGAAGACATTTCCGTGTAGTCTCGTTAGACAATCGTTGCTTTAGAATAACACTTCCACATTTGGGTTCAATGAATTCACCACCAAATTGTAAGAACAAAAGAACACCACTATCTAAAATCCTCTTCTAACCACCATATTTCTCGTGGTTTCTCGCGCTATCGTTTTTCGTTCTCAAATACATGTGAGTCGGTACATGACGAAAAAAGAAAGAAAATATCAACATGGCTTCTATGGTTAAAATGTTGGTACACCTGCGTAGCATTTTTTTCTCTTTGGTTTATCTCCATGGTTTTGGTTTAACTCTATGGTATATCTTCATGACTGCGATCCATTACGATCCATTCAAGTCTCTGGTCTGTGATCCATATTCATGTCCTTCACATGTGTACCTATATTGTTTTTATTTCTTGAAATTGGCGCTTTACTATCTCTGTCTACCCCGTAAGCCCGGTAAGGGCGGTTGGCGTAAAGATAGATAGAACATGTGCGTTAAAATATTATTTCAACTAACTTGGACCCAAAATATTAGAAGTCAGGTCAATAACCAGTTCGTAAAGATAAAGGTCCTGAGCTGTCAAATTACGTCAAAAATGGCGGCCAAGTCAAAGAAGCGGCTGTCTAAAACTGAAAATAAAATCTTAAAATTGGAAAAATTAGAGTTAAAAGATGTTATTTGTTCAATTTGCCAGTCTATTCTCGTGGAACCTGTAACCTTACCGTGTTATCATGATTTTTGCTTACGATGTTTCAATGGTAGTGTAGAAAATAATGCTTTGTGTTGTCCTCTGTGTCGATTGCGAATCGGATCCTGGCTAAGAACCTCAACTAGAAAGAAAAGCATAGTAAATACTCAGTTATGGGAATTTATAAAGAAAAAGTTTCCAGCAGAGATTGGTAAAAAGAACAGCGGCGAAGATGTTTGCTTGTCGCCAGGTAAGGAACATTTTTATTAACTGTTTACTATCTTTCTCATATCCTATCTAAAGTATAGGCGCATCAGCTGTAGTATAAAATGACCTAAAGACATTCGACAAGTATCATATAATAATGTGTTTTATCGTGAAATGTTAGAAAAACCTATTCTACGACTAAGTGAACCTGGTGAAATAAGATCTGAATATGAAGCTGAACTCAGGAGACTACGAGCAGAAAGGTTGCGGCTGGAGCAAGAACATTTTCATGAAACTGAACTTCTAATCAAGTAAGACTTGTCACTGTTGGTAATTAAATGAGTAGAATCTAATTCATTCTTAGTAGATTTTTTCATGTAATAAAATCTTCATGTCAGTGTTTGTAACTTTTTTGGGTATATTCAGTAGGTTTGAGAATACAATTTTTATGCTGCTAAGGCCATTCAGAGATGTCTGGGTTTGCTAGTATTATAAATAATTAAGTGAAAACTGCTAATTCTTCAATATCATTCACATCAAAAGTACAGCATTTTACCAATGATTCACAACTACAAAAGTGACAGAGAAAGAGAAAGGTTTAAGTTTGTTCAACATCATCAGATTCTGGTAGAATTACCCTGAATTCTGTAATACGCAACTTATTAAAAAAGTAGGAGAGCAAAAATAAAAACATATTTCATTCACACAAACTTAGATCAAAAAATTGTTGCATGTAGAACGTTTAATTATGCCAATATTAAAATATTTTTTGCCTTACTTGAAAAAGTTAAAAATTAAAATTTAGTGTGGATAGCTACTACTCTTGTTAGGTAAGACCACTTTTACTGAGGTATATTTTTACCTAAGAAAAGGAAATTTTCTTTAAGTTCTATCAACAATATTTCAAGGCTGTGTTATCTTTTTATTTTTTTTCTGTACATATCAATGTATGTTGTTATGTTTGTTGTTACTATTTAAAAAATATATATTTAAAATTTTCATACTGGACTTAAATTTGACTTATGATAACCTTAGAAAACTTCACAAGGAGGAAGAGGATGCTCATAAAAAATATTTAGAAAGTCTGAAACATGATGAGATATTGGCCCAACAAGTGCAAGAGAGCTTACAAAAAGAAACCGATCCATCTACTAGTATACCTGTATGTAATGGAAAAAATAATGTGATAAAACAGAGGCTTAAGCCAACTAAAATTGATGGCTACTTATGTAAAGTGCAAGCACCTGTAATAGAGTAAGTATGTTACCGATAAGAGTAATCATATATCTCATGTATGTATATAATGTGGCATCACTCCAAAACCTTCACCAAATACGGCCACAACAGTGTTGCGTGTTATTAGGGGAGAATATACCATAATCGCCACGCTTGGAAGAGGAATCGCGATCGTAATGGCAGTAGTTTTATTGTGGGATGCTGCTGCATTATTATACTTATCCGCCTAATTGGAATGGTTGGACCAGTCATTGTTCAGTTGGCCGACTGCACTAATGATGAATTCTCCTCCACTGGAGGGTGATGTAGTTGTCACATCTTAGCACCTTCACATTTTACAAAGTAATATAAAATGTGTACAAAGAAATAGAACTATAAATATCTGTTATTTTACTGGTGGTAGAGTTCCAGTTTCCAGATTAGGCATGCATAACTTGAATCTACCTACTGCCAAATGTTAATTTTCAGCATTAATGTATGGTCCATATTAACTGTCACACAGGCAAAACAATTTGGGCTTCACGGTAGCTGTGCAACTGCACTTTGACTTCAGAAAACTTCACAATGAGGAAGAGGAAGATCATAAAAATATTGATTTTGTGTAGAGATTTATTGGCTGCAGTATTCACTTGCCATCCATGTGAACCAGTGGCGATTTTTATTTTTGTATGAAATAGCTAATACTTTTTAGCGATTTTTGGGTTTAATTACTAAATAAAAAGTCAATTAAATCAATAGAACGATAGAAAACAAACACTATCACAAATCTACACTATCACGAAAAATCGTTAGGTAATGCGCCATTCACAGCGCCAGACCCGCAATTTAAACTCCGTGAGTAATACTTGGCGATTGAGGGGGCGGGGCGCGGGCGGCGAACGACTTTGTATGGACGCCGCATGTGCTGGCAGAAGCGCATCGCTCGCCTCTGCCTTCGACTTTCAGTATGTATTATAGACATTATACGAGGATGGATCCAAAAGTTCGTGGCCCAAACTACAAGGAGATATGACATCTTTTTAAATTTACCGTAATTTGTTACTATGTCTCATATTGATTTATTGTGCGCAGTTTCATTCCGATACTCCACAATATAAATTTTCTGTGATTATTTGTTTGAAGCATTCTGACGCGATTTTCAATAATGGAGAAAATTGAACATCGTGCAGTCATTAAGTACCTCAATAAAAAAGGCCTGTCACCAAAAGACATCCATCAAGATATGGTGGGCACTTTGAGGGAGTCTGCTCCATCGTATTCCAGTGTCAAGAAGTGGGTAGCTGAGTTTAAGCGCGGTCGTGAGAGCATTGAAGATGATCCTAGGAGTGGACGGCCTACAACCTCTACCACGAAAGAAAACATCGATAAAATTTGTGATCTCGTACTGGGTGATCGACGTTTGACCATTGGTAAGATAGCTGTGACAACAGACATTAGTTATGACCGGGTGCAACACATAATAACGAAAGAATTGGGATTCCATAAGGTTTCTGCTCGCTGGGTCCCGAGGTTGCTTTCAGCTGAACAAAAACGAGTTCGATTCACAATTTCGCGAGACTGTTTGGAACTTTTTGAGACTGATCCCGAGGACTTTTTGTCTAGATTTGTTACCATGGATGAAATCTGGGTTCACCACCATATTCCTGAATCAAAGCAACAATCCACACAGTGGCAAAGATCTGACTCACCTACACCGAAAAAGGCTAAGGTCGTTTTGTCGACTAACAAAGTCATGGCTTCTGTTTTTTGGGATGCAAAGGGCATTATTTTTGTAGATTATTTACCGAAAGGTCAAACTATTAATTCTAACATGATATGTTCTTAGGTTTTCGCGAGCTACACTCATTAATATACGCAGTTTAATATACGCGAGATAAATCCGTAAAAATAGTTTTATTTCTATTAATTCTAGTTATTATTGTAACCTTTTACGAAGACTTCGAGAAGAAATAAAAGAAAAAAGGCCGGGAATGTTGCGTAAGAAAGTTTTGTTCCATCAAGACAATGCACGTGTTCACACTTCGGTTGAAACAATGTCTGTAATCCATGATTGTGGCTACGAATTGCTGCCCCACCCACCTTATTCGCCGGATTTAGCCCCCTCAGATGATCATTTATTTCCAAATTTAAAAAAACATTTGGGTGGCTCGAAATTTTCGACCAAAGATGAGGTGATAGTCGCAGTAGACGAGTATTTCGCCGACCTTCCGGAATCTTTTTTTTAAGAGGGGATAAACATGTTGTAGTTCAGGTGGAAGAAGTGTGTTGAGCTAGATGGAGACTATGTCGAAAAATAAAAATAAATTTAGACCCACTTTTCTTTCATTTTCTTGGTCGGGCTTCGAACTTTTGGATCCACCCTCGTAGTACTCTGTGGCGCCGACCGAACGCGACGACAATCGTGAGTTGCGTTCGTGATAGAAGACCGCAGCGCTCGTAAAATGCAATTATTTATTATACTTAAGTAGGTAGGTAAGTAGGTAATAATATGATTATTTACATTTTAATGCTTAAAAATTATGGTATGGAGGCGCCATACGCGGCGCCATCATAGTGAAATCGCCACTGATGTGAACTGCTTGCTTGTCTGCCACCATCATTACATAAAAAAGTGTATATAAAGTTATGTAGATGAAGTCATTCAACACATCATTTTACTATTTCAGAAGTCCATTACTGACTGAAGACAATACAACCACGGATGGTTCAACACCCAAAGTTACTTCTAATAAATGCTTTAGTGCACACTCCCCAGAGATGGTACCAAATTACAGTAAACAAATAAAAAAAAATTTAGACAAGAAAAATAAAACATTTTCTAGCATTTGGAATAAAGAAAATGGTGAAATAATTAAAATCAAGGTAAATATAATCAGCATTTTCATCAATTATTAACACTTGACTACGAATCCTATTCTTCTATAAAAAATGTATGAATCCCATTCTACAACTATCTTTGATATCTTCTATCTACAATAAAGGACTGAATGTACAGTACTCAACAATAAATATTGCATATCGAGCCTAGGAAGGAGACTTCGGCTTATTTGACGTTTGTTGACTATTTTTGACCAATACTGGATTGCAGTGATTACGTAGACATTGTGCAACAGATATAACGCTCTACAAAGTTGAAACAAGCTGATCATCAGATATATCAACTTCCCTCACCCCCATGTAACGTGTCGTAAATAACGCTCTACTGTATCGCGTGAAAAAAAAATCATGGTGTGATGTGAGTTGTTTTTTTTTAAATTTACCCTCCCCCCTGGTGAGATGACGTAAGATTTTATTCAACCCCCTCCACCATCCACCAATCTCACGTGAGATTTTTAAAAATGTGGGTTTTCTTATGTAATAAACGCGGCTGACAGTGGCGCGAAAAAAAGGACGGGCTACACGTACAGTGTAGCCCGTCCTTTTTTTCGCGCCACTGAATTGAGATTAAATTGAGCTATTTGGTCTAAAACAATTATGGTGGTTTGACAGTGAGTAGATGTATAACATAGATAATGTACTCTTTCCCCCTTATTCCGAAACCTAATTTAGCTAAAGTATTGCTAATCTCTCCTTTGTCTTTTTCTATCCTGCACATTTGACAGTGCAACTGACAAAGACAAAGCATTCCATAGCTAAAACGTATCTAAAGTACGTTTATGAATAAGGGGGTTAGTGTATAACGTCGAACTATGAATGAAATTATTTTCTTTCGAACGAATTAGTGAATGATCTTAATCGTATTTCAATAATGTACAGTCTGGATTAAATGGACTAAAATAGTTTTTTTATTTGTTTCATTCAGAAAAATAATTATTTTTCTCTCCAACGTAAGATTAGATGAGATTTGACTCGACTCCCTTCCCCCTTAAAAATCTCAGGTAAATTATGTACGCCCCCTAACCTATCACAGATAAGCAGACTACAAGTTTACGTGTAATAGAAGTTAATCTACTGATTTATAAAATGTACTTCGAAGACGAAACCCTACAGAGCGCGGTGCACGACGCGCACTTGCCCGTTTTTTTTTCAAATTGTGTTGTTACATTACAGAAAGAAGACTCATCTATAAGGGACAAAGAAGCTGAAAATATAGTGGATAAAAGTTGTACCAAAACAAAAAACAATACGCAATCATTGCTTGTCTCTTTGCCATTACCATGCAGTGGAATTTTGCAGCATAAAAGTAATCTAGTAGATAATAGAAATTTTGAAACTGGTAGTGTTGATTCTATGCGTCAAGAACTGTGTTACTTTAAACCTATTGAAGGAACAACACCTACTAGGTAAGTAGAATTAATATTATTCTTGTATTGCTATCCCAACAAACACCATATCGCCTTATATAAATATATTTAAAAAATCATGAAAATCGGACAAGCCATTAGAAGAATTTGGTAACAAACATGATACGAGATTTTTTATAGAGGAATCGACATAGTTATTGGCTTTTTCAACCTTGATTAAAAAAAAAATAGCTAATTAGGTATTAGATACATTAAAATACCAATAATAGTACACCTAAAACTTTGTCATTGCCAACCTTTTCATCCTCTGTTAAATAAATAGTTTCAACAAAATTCCTCTAGACTAGATGAATTTAATTTTGAGGTAGATGTCTTTTTATCTCAGTAACAGTGACTTTTAGGGAAAAAAATTTAGATATAATTTTTATAGAGTTTTATGATCTACATTTATGTCTTAGGTAATTTTACGATAAAACTTACCGTTTTGCGAAAACCCCATTTTTTTCACCTCAAGTATTTTTTTTTATCCTTAAATCGGAACGATGGAGAGTTTTGCTATTTGTTCATAATTATGTTTTCAACAATTTCACTCAATTTCAGCTTGATCCGAATTTATGCAGATTGGAATGTCTAAATTACCGCATAGCATTATAATGTATAATGACAGATGTTTTGTTCTTCTTTTTCATAATCTCTTTATTCATATGTATTTCAGCTTCAATACTATTAAAGGACTCCCTTTAAGAGTGCCTGGAATAAAGGCCGAGAAACAAATAGACATGGACCAAGATAAAGCCACACCAACTCGAGCACAATATGTTGAAGGATTATGTCGTTTACGAAATTTATCTCTGTCACAAAAATTACCATCTGCATTTGTCATAGCGCTTAGTATTTTAAAAGTTCAGAAGGTAAAATGATTAAGCACACTAAAAATATTTATTAAAAATGTATCCTTTACTCATCTATAATCCTTTTCGTTACCATGTTACAGGAAAGCCCTGGAAAATGTACTACAATCACCAGGTCAAAAGTAAAGAAAAGTAGTCCTAGTGTTACAGTCGTGAATAAACAATATAGCAATGTTGATGGAATCACTAAGATAAACGTAGAAACGAATTTAAGACGCACTAGATCAATGGGCAGCATAACGAAAGATGAAAACGAGGTGACTCCTAAGAAAAAATATAAGGAACGCAAAGCTTGTTCAGAAAGGAAACCTTACTTGAGAAGTGATTCAAAGAAAATAGGTACTTCAAAAAGGGATGTTTGCAGTCCACCTTTGTATCCCGAGTCAATAAACAATAATAAGGTAAATTTAGTTGTAAAAAACTTGTCTAGTCCTTTGGAAAAATGTGATGTAAAAAAAATACTGCGTGAACAAATCCGCATTGAAAAAATTATTGAACAGGAGAAAAATGACTTTGAATTGGCTCGTAAAATGGAGGCAGAGTGGAACGGACGAAGGCAGCTACGGCGGACCGCCACCAAACGTCAAGTCACGATCAACTATGCTCTCCGACCGGCGAAAAAACTAAAAGTGTAAATGTTATTCAATATCATATATATTTTTTGTATATTCGAAAATTTCGCGACTGATATTTAATTCTATAATTATCTATTTCAATTAATTACAAAATAAATCCATCAAAATGGGATAGGAACTTTGCATTTGCAATTTAAGTTCGATTTCTTAATATAGTTTTTATCTACAAAGTTTTAATCTAAATGTACGACTCGAAACTAGTTTGTTCAGAATCGATAACATTTTTAATATAGGGTAATATTTTATCCCAAAATTCATTAGAATTAACTAAATTATCGTCACCCATTTGGTGACCAGTAATTGCAAATGAAAATGAGACTAATATAAGTATATCCAAAATAAATTGCTAGTCTCAAGAAGTTCATTAGGGCTCGTTGAGACGTGCATTTTATTATAAGTGCCTAATAAAATAGTGAAAATTAATCTTACTACTAGCGAATGCTAGATAGGGATGGGCAGGTTACGCTACATCACATTGCGACAGTGCCGACAGTGTGCGTATGTGAGTAGGTTTGTGTTTTATATGCGGCCTTAGGTAGAGGTAGGGTATTATGCGTAGGGTCCGCATACTGTTCGTACAAATTGAGGACAACTTATTTCTTAAATAAAAAATATTAAATACATAAACATGTAATTTCAATTCATGTATTATGATTATAACTCGATTTCCTAATTAGGGTCTTTGAGAGTGTAAATAATTCCAGTGCATGTTGCATAAATGATCTATAACGTGTAACGGAAATAACGCACACCCTCAAACACCCCAATAAGAACATAGAGTTATGTTAGTGAACTGATTATGTATGTGTGCTTTTATTATTGTCAGGTAACTGATATGCGTTCGCGAAGTTCGGAAGCTAGTGCTTGAGAACTTTATCGCGCTAGGAATAAGATTCATTTTTTTTTAATAAAAGAGCTTGTTGAGACTTGCGTTTATTGGGCATAGACTTAAGTCTCATCGTTTGCATTGTCTGTTCACCAAATGGATACCTGTAATTTACTTAATTGAAATTAATTTTGTTAAAAAATATTACTTATTATTAAAAATGTCTGAAATCGATTCGGTTATCGATTCAAAACAACTCTCCGGGTGTGCGTTTATTACATGTACACGTTGTATATCTACAATTAAGGGTGACGTACATTATTAACGTCAGATCTCATATTACTGAAAAAAATATATATGTGCATAGCATTGTTTGTATTAGATACGTCATATGTTGTAATCTACAAAATCCAACCACTCCTTCAGGCTCTTTAAATGACGCTGGTAAATGACGTCTTCCTACCTACCAATAATGTAGACCAAATGATGTATTATGAATGTTCCTAGAAATCTCCAATAGACACTCAATACAATTTGCTCACCGATTACACATAAGAATAATATTACAGTCTATTAGTGATATAAACATTTGTTCATGATATTCATATGTGTTTAATGGTCATAGCAACACTATACTATAATAATATTGTGATTTGAAGATTATAAAATATGTACTTTACCACCTGATAAAAGGGTAAATTATTTAGGCATTGTTTACTAATTGACAACATTTCAAATTTGACACGACCCTAAAAGAAAAATACCGTTTCTTTATTTTTCTTTTCTGAGTTCAAATATATATCTTTTGTATTTTTTATTTCTCAATTTCTGTGAAAAAAAAAATAAAACGGAAAAACATGTGATGACGTCACTTATATGGTGGAATGAAGTAGTTACCATTGCCTATCTTTAGATGAAAACATTATTGTTACATACTCTGTGGCAAGATGTGTCAAATTGATACGGATACGTCAATGTCAAAGTATAAAACTAGGAAGTAGGGATGGTGATCCGAGACCTGAGATCGATTAATCGGAAAAGCGATCCTTAGGAACCAAATAATCGATTCTTATTTAAATAATTATAATAATTTATTTTAATCGATCCACAGTACTGGATTAGTCTAGTGAATCGATACGTATAGTATGGAAAATCGAAGATCGATCTTTTTGGTTAATTCACATAGGGACATAGGAAACATACAGATCATATGATTTAACGTTTAAACGTGAATATAGGAAGCATTATACCAGCATTGAACACTGTTGAGTTGCTTTTTTTTGGTCGTCTGTTTTCCTTGAAATTTAGTATTACATACCTGTCCCAAATCAAAAATAGATCGATAATCGAAGATCGATTTTTTCAATGTCGATTTAATAGTGGATGGATTTTGGACACTTCGATTCGAACATTGATTTATTTCAGAAAGAACCGCCATCCCTACTACCAAGTCTATGAAAAGCTGCTACGAACTTATTTATTAAAATAAAAATAAGTTTATAGTTTCAAACAACGACTTATCCCTCAGGCTGTTGATATAATATTGATATTTTTTATTTGTGGTTGGATCAAGGAAGAGATTAATCGACGACACGCAGGGTCAAAGATTTTTTTAAATTTATATTGATATATCGATAATTTTTTCGAATTATCGAACACTGGTACTGATATTTTAAATTAAAAAGATCACAGCCCTACATCGAGTTTGACAAGCAAAAGGAGGGGATGGTTCGGGGGTCGAGGAATGTCCTCCTTCCCCGGGCCTATCTGCCCCCGAGACGTCGGGGGCGTGGTCATAACTGGAGATGCTGGCACGCAGAGGAACTCGCTGAAGGAGGCTCACAAAGCAATGGTTCTATCGCCATTCCACCATATGTGTGACGTCATATGGCGCATACGTCTTTTTACGATACACTAACTTTCAAAGTAGAAATTATGAATGAAAAGTACAAAATTTCGAAAAATGGTTAAACACGGGTGCCCTAGTTTTGGATTTACTTTTGAATAATGTAATAAAACATGTAGGTTAAATATGAAATGTTGTCAATTGCCGATTGGTTATGATTACAATGTTGGAAGCCAATAAATATTTAAATCATATATGTACGATATATGATTTAAATCCTCTTAAAAATGCTATATTCTTTTCTCATATATTTCAATTATTTGTAGGTGGCCGCCCACATTTTTATTAACTGCTACAAGCTGCAATATTTTTATTCTGATTAAAATTAAAATTTGATGTTATTGCCCCTAAATAAATCGAATGGTTAAATTAAAATGTACCTTTTTTACTGTGTTAAAAATAACAGAACTTTGCTTTTAAGCCTGCCAAGATATTTACATTTTAACACATACAATGCCATTTACACATTTTATTGTAAACGTACGGATGCCGCCTATATTTTGAAATGAACACACTGGCATTGCGTTAGTGTAGTTCAGACGTATGTCTAGTTCGAAAATCAATCGAAATTTAATTTCGGTTGTTTCGGTGATTGTTGTGTCTGGCGTGCTGGTGTTTATGGTTATAAAAATGAAGTGATTGGCCACCTCAGTCAAATCACATTTATTTTTTTAATAAGATATTTTCTGAAACATCTAAGAAATGTTTAAACGATTAAAAATACCTACCTATCGACATCTCAGGAACATCGCAGCATTTTTTTTTCATCGCCACATTTTTTTTTCATCGCCACATTTTTTTTTCTGACCATTGAACGAATAAATATAAGGTTGGGGAAAAAGTTTCTTCGCATTTTTAAGATAATTCAAAACATTTTTTAATATAGTTTATTTAAATTTAACTAAAGTATGTATGTACCATTTTGTTCGATAACCTTTTGCCATCTTGTAGGTAGGGACATGATCCTATTGCTATAAAAATTTTGGGACTTCTCATCAAAATACCGCGACAAGTGGATTTGGCAGTCCTCTCGTGATGTTAACCTAGCATTGCATAAAGAATTCTGAAGAGACCGAAACAGGTGCAAATCTGAAGGTGCAAAATCTGGACTATACGGCGGATGCATTAACACCTCCCAGTCAAACTCTCTTAATTTTTGCTGCTTAAGTTTTGCTTAATTTATATATTATTTCTATAGCCATAGATGTGTGAGGTCTAGCGTTATCATGATGAAACACCACACCCCTTCTGTTGATCAATTCCGGCCGCTTTCTCTCAACTTCTTGCTTTAATCTCATCAGTTGTTCGCAGTAGAGTTCAGAATCGATAGTCCTGCCTGGTGGTAATAGCTCATAATGAATAATGCCCTTCCAATCCCACCACACACACAACATCACCTAATTGCGAGTTAACCCGGGTTTCGCCACAGTCTGTGAAGCCTGACCGGCCTTTGACCACGACCTTTTTCGCACGTTCTTGTCGTACGTGATCCACTTTTCATCACCAGTTATCAGCCTATTCAAAAATGATTCGGTTACATTACGTCGTAATAAAGAATCACAAATGAGTACACGGTTCATTAGGTTTCTTTCAGTGAGCTCGTGAGGTACCCAAATGTCGAGCTTTTTTTTGTACCCAACTTTTTTCAAATGCGCCAAAACGATTTTGTGATCAATTCTCAGTTCTTCAGCTACGTCGTAACTACTGATATGTCGATCTTGCTCCACTTTTTCAAAAATGGCATCCATTTTATCCGTAATAGGGCGACCAGAGCGAGCCATCTTTGACATCAAAATTTCCGGATTGAAAACGCTTAAACCAAAGGAGATGTTGCGAGCTCGGATCTATTTCGTACACGTCCTCAAAAAATGGGTAAATGAAAGAAGAATCCGGAAAAATACAATTAGTTTATTCAAGAATATATTTTAGAGTTACTACCACATTTATTTCAAACGATTTTATCATTATCAACCATATTCAACATGGCGGCGATACAGACGACGCTTCTTTCAATTGGAAATCGATTAGTTTAAGTTCTTAGTGTTAAACACATGAAATCGATTTCGATAGTATTTAAAAAATATTACTTTTTTCTTCAAGTACTAAATAATCAAAAAACAATTAAAAAAATGAAAATGTCAAATTGACATCACCCGCCATATTCGCCATGTTGGTTTGAGTTGCAATTCTAACTGCAAATAATATTTTGTAACTGCAAACAAAGCTAATTAAGTGAAAATATGCAGTAAAAAACGTTTTTATATTGATTTTGCCTGATAATGATATTGTGTACAATACATGGCCGGAGGTCCATACATTTTTGCAACATCTCCTTTGTGCTACTCTCACAGACACTGCACTAGGGCCATAAACATCGCAATTTTTTTTCGCTGCTTGCGTTTCATTTTTACCTTTTTTGTAGTAAAATTTATTTTTGAATAATGCCCTCACACATCTATAGCCACTCAGCTAAAATTAAGAGAGTTTGGCTGGGAGGTGTTAATGCATCCGCCGTATAGTCCTGACCTTGCACCTTCAGATTTCCACCTGTTTCGGTCTCTTTAGAATTCTTTATGCAATGTTAGTTTAACAACATCACGAGAGGACTGCCAAATCCACTCGTCGCGGATATTTTGATGAGAAGTCCCAAAATTTTTATAGCAATGGGATCATGTCCCTACAAGATGGCAAAAGGTTATCGAACAAAATGGTACATACATGCTTTAGTTAAATTTAAATAAACTATATTAAAAAATGTTTTGAATTATCTTAAAAAATGCGAAGAAACTTTTTCCCCAACCTAATATAATATACTATATTAATGTCAAGCATTGTTTTATCGATTCTTTTCATAGTTTCATTGTTTTTAATTCTAAATTTCTTCCGTTGTACAAAATCGATTGATGAATTAAAGGATCGAGATACTAAATGATTTCCAATGTTCTTATCAAAAAGGTGTCGGCGCTCAGTTACACTCAACTAACAGGACCAGATATAATTAGAAAAATATATCTGCTTGTACATATAGTCACTTTATGCGATGGCTATAAAAACTATATTTGCTGCCCAGATGTAAGATGTTACATAGGACCATTTGGGCTTGTACTTTGACAAAGGGAAAGCCTGCATATCAGCTACTCCCCTCCGATCCGCCGCGGCGGCCGGTGGCCCGTGTTGCTCTATGGATTGATTAAAGTACATACTTAACTAAATAGTAGGTAACCAAACTGATTTTCTTGTCTAGTCAAAAAAAAATCTATTATGGTATCGGTATGTAGAGCGGTAGCGGTAGGTAGGGCGACTGGGCTAGCGAAACCACAGAATGATCTGGTGGTCCCGAGATTGACTTCCGCCCGAAATATTTTTTTTCTTTAAAATATGGATTTCGCATGTTTTATTGCAAAAAATACAATAACATTTTGAAATGTACATAAAAAACCTGAGATTTTAATGTGCGTTCGCCCAGCAAAAAATATTCGCCGTTTCAAGAATTGAATGATGCAGATAATTAGTGAATTTGATCAAATTTGGCTTATACGGCACATTTATACTCGTATTTAAGCTCTCTTTTTGCATATTTATTATACAGCTAGACCCATCAATTAAAAAAAGTCTTGCTGGGCGAAAGTGCGTGCAGCAGAATCCGTTTTTCTTAAATAACTCTAAAGCTGTTGGAGGCACACATTTAAATTTTCGGGGACATTTACACGATGTAAGGCACTAATTAATATCTGCATTATTCAATTCTTGAAAGGGCGATACTTATTGCTAGGCGAACGCACACGATTTTAATGTAGATGTGTTTCCACTCTTGACGAGTACGTTGTTTTAGAGTCCGATTCGTATTTATTATAAAAATCGAATCATTATCTTCAAGTTTTATTTCCGCAACGATAGGGATCTTGTATCTCACGTCAAGGCCTGATCTATTTTTGTGCTCAAATTAATTATAATCGGTTCAGCCGTTTGACGTAAAAATAGAAGAAAAAAAATTTTTCGCACTACCAAGATTTATTAAAGATGTGTTTAATATAATTAAGGCCATAGTACCTACCCCGTGACAATTTTTTAGATACAGCCAAAATCGATGAAATATAGCTATTATTTCCATCGCATAAGGTGTCGGGTGATTAAGCGGCCAGTACACTGATAAAACAATACGCACTTACCTTTATCGAGTGAAGTTTCCTGCGTAAAGCCAGGCTTTTAGCACGCGACGTCGACAGATGAGATAGAGAGCTATGTTGGCCAGGCCAAAGCGCAACAACTACTGCCACATTAGTCATTGCGTATTTCTTCTACGCCATAAGTTTTTTTTCTCAGCGAAATGTTCTTAAAAAAAACGCACCGAGGGATGGACGGAAGCTCGGTCGGGACCTAATAATATCCTTTTTGCTTGGATTTACCAAACATCTGCATCTGGATAAAGTCTATCTACATTTTATCATACACACACACCCTCAAGGAGTTTGGTAATGTGCCCGTAGATGTCAATAGATTTCCCTCTGTATTTTATTATTTAGCTCGTGAACAATTCTTTTCGGTAACTGCTTTGAAGATTTGCCATTAACAATGAACAAATAAATTGGAATTGTCTATCCAGATGCATTTGTAATATTAATTACTGAAATAAAATTTAATGTCGCATAATGTTCTCATAACCCAATATAGATTCTTTATCTTGAAGCTGTAATATTTACAATACTTTTTATTGGACACCAATATACGGTACATATAGATACCTAAGCATAGTAAAATTGCCATTGATTCCTTCGAGACCACCATGGGGCCGTTCAAGTATTACGTGAGCACTATGGGGGGGGGAGTCTAGATGATGATTACGTCATCGGTAGTTAATTACTTTTTTACACGAATGGCAACCCTCACATTGTCTTTGCTTGAAAACGAAACGCTTTTTCGGGGTTCCCGTAAATAATGCATACGAATTATAACATTATGATTATAATATTAAAAAAAGCAATGTATTAATTGAAAAATGTTTACGTAAGCATGGGGGGGGGGTAAGAGCTTTGCTTACTTTTGCGGACAAGGGGGATGGGGGGGGGGGGTTAGAGAATTGTAATAAATCTGCTTTCGTAATACTTGAACGGATAAGTAATTTAAAAAGCTGGATATATTGGATAATGCGAAAATTATGTTCTATATAAATAAAAAAGTGGTATTTTTTAATACTTTTTTTTATTGTTGAATAAAAAAAAATATATAAGCGTTGTCTACGATGTTCTGCGTACCCTAATGATTTGTTTTCAATAATTCTCATTTATGATTAACAAAATAACAGCTATGATGTTATAAATAGTGGTGTAGCAAGAAATCTACTATAATGAAGGCAGCTATCCTTTCAAGTAATGTAATTTTTCCTCCACACCTTGGGGAAAAAATCTATCATTGCCTTTCCCTAGTTACACCAATAGTTATAACTATTACCAGACCGAAAGATAAGGAGAAAAAGCATTAACATTTCATTGTTGTGTACATTGCAAGATCATTTTAAATGTATAAAGCTAATTACATTCGTCAATGCTTGCTGTGATATGTCACAAGCCTTTAATTATTATGGATATAAATTTAATACCTATTACCGATTTGATTTAAAGCTTGTGGCAAAGATTTTGTAGTGATCTTAATTAATCTATGTCTTTTATGTGTAAATATAGAAATAATGAAACATGTCTTTTCCATAAAATATCCGTGTTTTTCTTCAACCCTTGGAAATCTCCTCTTTCGATTAATTCAATCAGACATTGGTTCTGAAACAAATTAAATATCGTGTACAAAATCTATAATATAAAAATAAGTCGGGTTTTCCTTCCTGACGCTATAGTTCCAGAACGCACGAACCTATTTCCACGGTTTTGCATTCGTTGGAAAGGTCTCGGGCTCCGTGAGGTTTATAGCAAAGAAAAATAGCAGGATTATAAAACGACATCCACGCGGGCGAAGCCGCAGGCAACAGCTAGTTATATTATAATAATAAATGAGTTGTGCATATTAGATATAATTCCAAATACATAAAAGTTTTGACTAGGGGAAATCTCGTTCTTAAAAAGTATCGGTGGACGGTGGAACCACCGTCGGCCTTAACGCCTTATCGTGCTGTTTGAAGAAACTAACAAGCTGTTGGTGCGCGTCCGCCCAATCGTCAAGGACGTGAGCAAACTAAGCAACTTCCACGAGTGGAAGTGTTGAAGACTACCTCAGCGAAGACTACAGACTTTCAATCCTGAGGTACTTCTCCAGCGGCATAGGTGGGGAAAATAATGTTAAGGTACGATTCCAAACTGCACGCAACAGTGCTACCTCCGCAGTGCTGCCGCAGCACCATATTTATCTATTTTCTACTGCGATTTGTCGCGTAGATCGACATGTAATCCCTACTTATATTATAAATGCGAAAGTAACTCTGTCTGTCTATCTGTTACGTCCAAGCGACTGAACCGATTTTAATGAAATTTGGTACAGAGATAGAGCTGACTTTGAGAAAGAACATAGGCTACTTAGTTATTTATACAACAACATCCACGCGGGCAACAGCTAGTCTCATATAAACTTATATATAGATAATATAAGGTTGGGGAAAAAGTTTCTTCGCATTTTTTAAGATAATTCAAAACATTTTTTAATATAGTTTATTTAAATTTAATTAAAGTATGTATGTACCATTTTGTTCGATAACCTTTTGCCATCTTGTAGGGAGGGATATGATCCCATTGCTATAAAAATTTTGGGACTTCTCATCAAAATACCGCGACAAGTGGATTTGGCAGTCCTTTCGTGATGTTGTTAAACTAACATTGCATAAAGAATTCTGAAGAGACCGAAACAGGTGGAAATCTGAAGGTGCAAGGTCAGGACTATACGGCGGATGCATTAACACCTCCCAGCCAAACTCTCTTAATTTTTGCTGAGTGGCTATAGATGTGTGAGGTCTAGCGTTATCATGATGAAACACCACACCCCTTCTGTTGATCAATTCGGGCCGCTTTCTCTAAACTTCTTGCTTTAATCTCATCAGTTGTTCGCAGTAGAGTTCAGAATCGATAGTCCTGCCTGCTGGCTCATAATGAATAATGCCCTTCCAATCCCACCACACACACAACATCACCTAATTGCGAGTTAACCCGGGTTTCGCCACAGTCTGTGAAGCCTGACCGGCCTTTGACCACGACCTTTTTCGCACGTTCTTGTCGTACGTGATCCACTTTTCATCACCAGTTATCAGCCTATTCAAAAATGATTCGGTTTCATTACGTCGTAATAAAGAATCACAAATGAGTACACGGTTCATTAGGTTTCTTTCAGTGAGCTCGTGAGGTAGCCAAATATCGAGCTTTATTTTGTACCCAGCTTTATTCAAATGCGCCAAAACTGTTTTGTGATCAATTCTCAGTTCTTCAGCTACGTCGTAACTACTGATATGTCGATGTTGCTCCACTTTTTCAAAAATGGCATCCATTTTATCCGTAATAGGGCGACCAGAGCGAGGTGCATCTTTGACATCAAAATTTCCGGATTGAAAACGCTCAAACCAAATTTGTGCTACTCTCACAGACAGTGCACTAGGTCCATAAACATCGCAATTTTTGTTCGCGGCTGGCGTTGCATTTTTACCTTTTTTGTAGTTAAATTTTAAAATGTATCGAATTTCTTCATTAGATTCACTCATCTTGACAGTACGAAAAACAAATGAAAATCACACATTTGCCTAATTTGAATTTGGAATTATGTTCTTTAAAATTTTAACTTTCAATGATACCAAAACCAGCCAGATACAAATACTACAGCCAAAGAGATTTTATTACAAGTTCATACATACTATAATGCGAAAAGACTTTTTCCCCAACCTATTATATGCTCGCAGCGGAGTTCGGAATCGTACCTTTAAAACAAGCATACAGTTCACATTATTAAAGTGTTGGATGGAGTGAGTGATTTGCCACGATCGACTATCATAAGCTTCGTTTTAGTCCCGTTTATGTGCAGCCCCATCTCGTTGCTAACGCTCTCTTGTCTTTCAAATAATGTGGACATCTAGTCTTCGCTTGTCGCAAAGAGGGGCGTCGTCGGCGCAGATAGATGATAGCGCAGACTTGTGATTTTCACACCGCCCATCGATATTCCGCCCTCCCAGCCTTTGTATACTCTTTTCATGGATGTATTCACCATATACAACATGTAACAGGATTAAATGTACAATCCGAAACCAGTTTGTTCAGAATCGATAACCGAATCGATTTCAGGCATTTTTGATATATTTTGTCCCAAATTTAATGACAATTAAGGAAATTATGGTTACCCATTTAGTGAACAGTCAATACAAATGAAAATGAGACTGACGTCTATCCAAATAAGATGCTAGTCTCAACAAGTTTATTAGAACTCGTTGAGACGTGCTTTTATATTATGAATTAAAATAGTGGATATTAATTTTATTTATTACTAGAGAGTTAAAAAAGGCATGCAAGTTACACAACATCACATTGCAAGGGTGTGTGAGTAGGTTCGTGTTTTTATGTGCGGTCGTAGGAAGAGGTAGGAGGATGGGTAAAAATGCATGTGTGCATACTGTTCGTACAAATTGAGGACCACTTATTTCTTAAATAAAAAATATTAAATACTTACATAAACATGTCATTTCAGTTCGTGTATTATGATTATAACTCGGTTCTCTAATCGGGGCATTAGAGTGTGCATTATTCCCGTTACATGTTGTATATTAAAGAGTATGGGAGATATTTTACCGGTTGTTCAGATAGTGACTGAAGCAAAGCCGTGAGATGCTTAGGCACTCCTAGTTCAATTAGCACTTTCCACAGCTTTTGCCAATCAATGCAATCGTAGGACTTGCTGTCTATGAAACATAGTGAAAGAGATGTTGAATTTGTTTGACTTCTCAATGATTTGTCTAATATTGAGGGTTTGTTCTCGTGTGCGTCTTCCTAGCCAGCGGGAATCTGCTAGTCACGAAAATGTCTAATGCAATAGGGAATCGGACAACTTTTGAGAATGTGTCTAAAATTATTCTTTATACGTTAATTTAACCATAAAAATATTAATTTTATTATTTAAACATGTTAAAGTACCAGAAACTACACATACATTTTATAATTTCAAAAATGCCGCGTAAACGGTGCCGAATGACTCTGAACAATGTGACGTCAACTGTTTGCAATCAAAGTGAGTCTTTTAATTCCATACGACTAACCAAGTGCAAATTAATTTTGTTGAATTTCGTTTAACTTATTTTTCGCGTAAATAACGTAGAAAATATCCAAAAATGAGCCACTAAATCAAAGTATCACTTGTGTTAATTATTTGTTGTACAAACATATGACGTCACGTCCTGTGATTGATGTTTCGTTCAAGATGGAGCACAGATTAAAAATATTAAAATTATTACATTTTATTTTGCAATTTGAAAATATAAATCATTAATATTTTACGAAAATATTTGATGAGTCATCGTATTATTTCACAAACATTCATTCTAATCATAGTTTACATTTATTTTCGATAGCTGTCTGATTGCCTATTGTTGACTATGTGTAGGAGATTTAACAAATATGCAATATAAGGGTGTAAGTGTATGGTTGTCACAATTCTTTATGTAGCCTTTTTTGTGTAGTGGCAGTACAATGGCCCAGACCCCAATTGTCTTATGATACCTAATTAAAATAAAAATTGTCTGTGTAAAAGACACAGTTGGTGAATGACATACCTACTTCAAAATGAATTTGTGTTTGTTTACCTTTCCATGCTCCATTTTTTGTATAATGGCAGGTCCATTGTTCAAGTCACAATTTCGGGAAGTAAAACATTACCTGAAATATTTATATGTAAATTACATTAATAACCAGATAATTTATATTTTTTTTTAAGTTAAAAAACATATTACATAAAAATTAAATGGCATTTAATAGCAAAAATTTTACCAGATTTTTTTCTCATACTGCATAACAGCATTCTTGACAATACACCCATTTTGTATGGCTATGAAAATAACAAACATGTAAGCCTGTTCAAAGCAATCAATGCTGGGCAACTGGGACTCTTTTCAAGTACCACGCATAACAAACTAATTTTTATAAAAAAAAAACAATTAAATATGATGCCATTTGCAACAAAATTTTAACTATGTACATAAAATATCAAAATATTTTTTTAAAGATATTTAAATCTGTGGAACACCTGTAAGGTGAATTCGGGATGAATAATAATAAAATGCTTTGTCACAGGATTTTCATTGACAAGAGATTTTAAAATGTGGTGTTAATTAATTGATTAATGTTTAATTAAATGCTTTTCTAACAACCCAATTTGCACTTGACAACAGATTTGATGGTATACATTGATTGGCAAGCATTTGAGATGAGTGTTTAGTTTTGAACAGGCTCAATGTTTTCTCTCATGAATGCACAAATATCACAGATCATACCAAACCCTGCAAATAAAGCTCACTCACCACTGTGATTCAGCTGCCAGACTGGTCAAATCTGGATCCAAACGCGTCACATGGACCACACTCAGACACCATGGCATTGGATCATATCTCTTGAATACTTATTTACCTCTCACCAGTTCACCAACAAGAAGTACTTACTGAATACATTCATAAATCTCTAATAATAGAATTAAGGTTAATATTTTAAGATATTGAAGATTGTTTACTAAACAAAACATCACAATCACTTTATAAAGAAACTGAAGACTTACATAAACCATCACTTTTCAGTCTCTGTGCGCTTCACTCACCAGTACATAAGAATATTAAGTTAAAATGCTCAATTCTCAAACAGAATTAAGATGAATACATTACAGCTAGTAAACAACACAAAAACACCAATATCACTGTGGAATAAATTGACTTACATAAAACATATTACTTTTCAATCTTAGCCCTATCATTCAGTTGCAAGTATTTTCACCAAACCTCAACAAAATTGAAACATCCATCTCATAATACATACTCTTTATTTAACTTAATCTCCACACACCACATCACAATACACACATTACTATAGTCAACTTAAAACATAGTTCTACATTAACTTCAAAAAGTTTTATACACATGTGGTATTTCTACCACAATACAATATCAGAATTAAACTAGACATCAATTTATAACTCAACTTATATTACATTTGCCCACATAATATTCCCTGGCAAGAATTAGCTCACCTCATGTTTGTGGTTTGTTGTTGATATTCCATGCACCACTAGAGCCGCTCGGCCCTGATGATGGGTTACCTCCCCAATTGCCCCCCTGGCCATTTGTCCAATTGCCTTGGTTCCAGTTTCCATTTTTATTGCCATTCCAGCCTTGGTTGGGGCCCTGGTTCCAAGATTGCGGTGGCCCATTCTGTCCCCAGTTTTGGTTACTATTCCAGTTTTTACCTGAATTCCCCTGTTGGGGTGGACCACCTTGCCAGTTATTGGGGCCGGAGTTTCCTGGTCCACCCAAAAAGCCACCCCAGCCAGCTTGGTTTAACGCAGCAGCAACAAGGCTAATGGGCAAATTGAAATTGGCTGGTGGTCCTCCATTTGGATTGATGCCTAGGTTCTGCATATTAAGGGAATCAATATTACTGTTTCCATTACTACTTGAACCTCCCGAGGGTCCTGATCTGTTTCCTTCCCATTGATTAGGCCCATAAGAGTCTTCCTTCCAATTCTGATTAGATTTGCCTTTAATCTTAGGCGCAGCACTTGAGACCGAAACCGATGCCCCCTTTATAACATGGTCTTCACCGCACAAACTTTGAGCAACTTCTGGGTCCAAGAAAGTAACAAAGCCAAATGCCCTGAACGGCCGAGGGACAAATACATCTGTTACCTCTCCAAACTTAGAAAAGTAGTCTCTCAGATCATCAGCTGTCATATCTTCAGTGCATCTCCCGACAAACACTTTGCAAGGCATTTGTGGCACTACTCCTTCTTTTGAGTTGGGTATGCGTACATCTACCCATCTACCGTCAATGTTATGTCTCTGAGCAAGTGCTCGCATTTGAGATGCATATGTTGCAAAACGTATGAAACCGAATCCTTTAAAAGAACCGTTTTTGTCTCTTTTAAGTTGTACCATAACTACTTCGCCAAATTGTTCAAAGTATTGCTTTATTGATTCTTCCGTCGACTTCCAAGGAAGGCCCAGACATATCAAATCTGAACAGGTTAACTTCTTCTCTAAGCGTTTTGTTTTAGCAGCTGAATTCTCAGGCGATACATCTTCCATTTTGCGTTTGTTTTCTTTAGGGAACACGCAAATATACAAGTGCTTGTTCCATCCCACCTCGGTAGGGGGGTGTAACTTACCATCACTGAGTCGGATGCCCCTAATAGCTTTGGAATCAGGATGACGATATTTGAGCCCACATGCTCCGGGAAACTGCGCAACCAATGTTGATAATAACAAAGTCCCATCTAATTCACAGGGTATTTCCACTGCATTAGCGTCGTCTTCATCTTCACTTACTCGTATATACTCAAAGAGATCTGTATTGTAATTCTCACCTTTTGTATTCATCGCGGATGCAATACTCGAAAACGATAAGCTGAATTCTAGTTTCCACTTATTTTATGTGAGTAATTATCAAAAAAAACATTAAATTCGCCAAAATGTTGATACCGCGCCGCTAATTTGATAACGTGAAAAACAAGATGGCAGAAAATTAGGGAATTAGGGATGCGAAATATGCGATTTATTGCGATGCGAATGATGCGTTGTGATGCAAACGATACAGTGGAGCAAAACGATACATTTCATACATCGATGTTTCAAAATGACGAGGTTAACCCTTATTCGTATCGTAAAAGTTAACAAACTTAACTGGTATAATGATGACCCCATGGTGTTTGCTTCTAGCAAGCTAATTTTAACTTTGTACTTGATTTAATGCTCGTAATTGTCAAATATTAGGCTCGATTTATAAAATCAATTTGGTACTTTTTATTTTTATAAATTTTCTTACATAATTATTACAAGAGATCACAAAATGTTTAAAACTTTTCAGTATTTTTTTTTAAGTTAGTATCTATGAAACTTTAGAAGTTTGGAAAGTTTTCTCCGAAAATAATATAATCATAAAAAAATATCGCTTTATATGTAGTCGCTATAATATTAATTCTATAATAATATTCTTGAATCTTCAAAACATAAGAGTTAATGCAATAACAAAACTAGCTGGATTGACTAAGTCGTCTAACATTACTTGCGTCCTGGTACGTCAACGTCCAGCACCCGCCGCAAATAGCAAAGTAATGAGAATACTTAAAGTGGCGGTTGCCCACGTTGCTTAGTTTGTTAGGAAATATAGAAAACGTCATGCGCACCAAACCAGTTAAGGGTTAATGCTTAGAAAATATAACTTTTACGTATTCATTACTATAAAAGTGGTAAAGATGGCAAAATAACCGATTCATGTTGATATCATGGTTTGAGTTCGATATATTATTTTGTACAGATATTAAAAAAACGATTTATAGTAATACAGGTGTAGAATATTATCTTGAGAACTTTATTTACTCTTTATTACTCAACGAAGTAAAAATGTTCCATCCTACTATCAGTAGTAGTTTTCTAAGAAATTATGTTTTAAGGCATCGATGCTATTTTCTGAAAACGATATATTGAAACATCGACGTTTCTCCCTACAGAAAACGGTGATCACAGACCAACATTGAGATATTACACATAGAGAGGGCACATTCTACTATAAAAACAGTAGTTATACAATAATGGGTAAAATCGACACATATCTCATATCTGACAAAAACAGTTTTGACTCTTTCTAACTAACCAGTAGCTCCTTATGTAAAAGGAGACACAAAATGTATGCAGAGTATCAATTTTGGAAATGATTTGATGTGACGTCATACGTATACTGCGTGACCGTTGTCGCCATTGTATGCGCCCAATTTGTGGTACATCTGTTGTCAAACAAACAGGTGCTCATATTATTTTTGCTGTTTTCTTGAGAACTAAATCTTTTAACTAGTTATTGTGGTATTCTAGGTTTTGCTTTATGTTGACTGATTATGCTCTCGTATTGTTCAAAACAGAGTGGTGCAAGAAAAAACGAAAATAGTCTTGAATTGACCTTTGTGAGGTTATGTACAAATTTTCAGGGATTGTGTCGTATTAGGTATGTTTTATTAAGAGTTTTAAGACCTGTGTAAGTTTCGAATGACTTAAATGACTTTCTATGCCATTCATTTTTTTCTAAAAAATAGCATTGTTTACATAGTGATGTACGAATACTAATCTCGAATACGAATATATCAGAGTAACGATATAAAAATATTTTTCATATCATTTTAAATTATGTAATATCACAATAATTGTATTAGGATTAGAATCGATAGAATTTCTTGTAACTTAATAAAATATCGAAGAAGAAATGGATGTTAACTGTTTTGCACCCATATTTTAAGCACGGAAAATTTTAAGAGATTGTTTGTAAGAGTGTAAAATAAGTATAAGCAGAACATAACAGTTTTTTTTCATTTGATGAAATGGCAAACAAGTATCAGTTTACATTCGTAAGTAATAGCCTATCACCCTACACGAAACCAGAACTTTCAGTCTTAATGCGTTGCCATTCCTAATGCCTAAGATGTAACGCATCTGTGCTGGAAATCACAGGGCCGTATAGATCTTTGTCACTAACTTCTACATGCGTTTCCTCTGAAAATTTAAACAGTTGTTTAATATTATTTCGCATTAACACATGCTTGTGAAATATATTTTATTTTTTTCTTGCACCACTCTGTTTTGAACAATACGAGAGCATAATCAGTCAACATAAAGCAAAACCTAGAATACCACAATAACTAGTTAAAAGATTTAGTTCTCAAGAAAACAGCAAAAATAATATGAGCACCTGTTTGTTTATTAGCAATAATTGTATTAGGATTAGAATCGATAGAATTTCTTGTAACTTAATAAAATATCGAAGAAGAAATGGATGTTAACTGTTTTGCACCCATATTTTAAGCACGGAAAATTTTAAGAGATTGTTTGTAAGAGTGTAAAATAAGTATAAGCAGAACATAACAGTTTTTTTTCATTTGATGAAATGGCAAACAAGTATCAGTTTACATTCGTAAGTAATAGCCTATCACCCTACACGAAACCAGAACTTTCAGTCTTAATGCGTTGCCATTCCTAATGCCTAAGATGTAACGCATCTGTGCTGGAAATCACAGGGCCGTATAGATCTTTGTCACTAACTTCTACATGCGTTTCCTCTGAAAATTTAAACAGTTGTTTAATATTATTTCGCATTAACACATGCTTGTGAAATATATTTTATTTAAAGAAAAATGGAAAGAAAAATTTGACTTCAGGCGAGACTCGATAAACTTTCTTTAAATAAAATATATTTCACAAGCATGTGTTGATGCGAAATAATATAAAACAATTATTAAGGGTAAAAGCGACTTCTTTACGATATTCAATAAACTGCAAAGTCTATTATATCGGTTGCCTAACTAGCATAGTTTGGCAATAGATGGCGCTGCTGCTACCTTCAGGGCAGGACTTCAGTAGCTCAGTTGGAAGAGCGGCTGGACTAGATTCCCAGTAGGCCGCGAGTTCGAGTCTCGCCTGAAGTCAAATTTTTCTTTCCATCATCTTAAAATAAAATAAATTTAAACAGGTTCCATTTTTATTCAGTCACATCATTAGCATACCTAAAGCCGTTCCTGTTACTATTATAATATTCTTTAAGGTATAGTAAACATAAAAAAATAAAAAAAAGATCCTGTTGGACTCACGTCCAATACGTAGAAGATCTTTCGAGAATGTACAAAAATCAAATGTGTTTATTGGCCTTTAACTTGACCGAAGCGCCATCGTGCTACTCAAGTTACTTAAACATAATGATTAAAATTTGGAATACTTAGTAAAGTATTTACAGAGATGCATTCCAAGGAGCTGGTCAGCATAAGACTCACATTTTAAGGCTGATATAGAAAATTCTACTGAAATTCAACATTACCACAATTTGCAATTTTTAGTTTGAGTACTGGCTGAGAACCTTGCGTAAGCTGCTGGTAATCTATGAGATCCTCATTTGAATGAATGAATTTATTTATTTGTTAAAAATATAGTAGGTACATAAGATCTTCACTATACAATATAGCTTCCTTTTATATTTCACCACTTAATTGGCATGCATATTACAGGATACATTACTCTAATTTAAATAGTGTATTTTACTAAGGCTAAGCAAACATACTTTCCTTTTTCATTACTTTACTTGAGAACCCGCGACCCCATTCGAATGAAACGTTCATCTCACACCGCTGTAGCCCAGTGGTGTGAGATGAAAGTTTGATTCGAAGGGTTGCAGGTTTGATCCCTGCACCGGAACAAATATTTATATGGCTTATAGATATTTGTTTCGGGTCTGGGTATTTGTGTTGTATGTGTACAACGGCACCCACGACACAAGTCTATACCTATTGTGGGCTGTGTGCGTAAAAAAAAAAAGAATTCGTGTTGATAAATTATCGGTATTAACTTTTCATGTATGAGAAGATGATATCGATATTTATCGGAAACAACCATATGATGGCCGCGTTTCATCGCCCTTTTCGTAGGTAGTCACGCTAATTCTGTAGGTAGGGCCTGTCGTTGGCTGTACGGGTATGTCGTTGGCTCTGCCGCCTAGCGATGATAGAAATGTGGTGGAGCCGCGGAGGGGCGGTTGAGGATCAGTTTGTTGTCCCTGACAATCCCGCTCTCCCTGGGCCGGACTGTGTGCCCCCGGAGCCCTTCACCCGAGCGTCTTGGAACGCCTGGTGTAGTGAGTGGCCGGGGCAGGGAACTTCGGGCGTCGAATTAGGGGATGTCCGTTGTCCGAATGGAGAGGTTCCGCACTGTCTGGCGTGCATGTGTTCCGCACGCCACTAGTTTTGGTTGGAGCCGAAAGGCTCTGAGGAGGGCTCGGGAACGAGCAGCCACGTTTCCGTGACCCTGCCACTAATGGCGGACGAGTTGGCACACCCAGTAGTTTTTATTGGGTTAACGTATGTCCTTTCCCGGAGCCCTTGAGCTCCATCACTAGAGCTCTAATAATTCTACTATTATCTAAGTATAAAAGCTCTTACTCTGTAGGTATTAATTTATAGCTATTATTTTCTGAGTGAACTTATGACATTTTAAGAAAAAGTTTTAAGAACTATTTTCTTCTGGAAGACTTCGGACGAGCTTTGAAACTGCGACCTCTGAAATATTAGGCCAGCCGCACTAAGCCCTTAGCGAACATAATAATAATAATATGTAATAATAATACGCCTCGCCTATAAAGTTAATAATACTGCCTCGGTACCCTAGTGGTAGCAGGCCACTACTACTACGCTGAGGTCCTGGGTTCGATTCCCGGGTAGGGGGTTATCAGAGATAATGGTGTAAAGTCCTTTATCTCTGGTTCTATTGGGATATTTCCATTTTCTGGAAATTTCCCAGTACCTCGAAGTTTGGTAATGTGCCCGGAGATGTCAACAGGCTCGCCACCTGTTACATGGGCCAAAAACGTAACCGGCGAATCGTGGGTGTTTGCATGTATGCTTGAATGCATGCATTTACCTCTGCCTACGCCTTCGGGGATTACAGGCGTGAAGTTACGTTTTAATAATAATAATATAAAGCAGAATGTTTTTTATCAAATACAATTGCCGTGTGGTAATTTGCCAGTCGTTTGACAACTGCTTAAACCGGTCTACCACTAACGACATCGAAAGTTCATGTTGTGACATTTTGTCAAGAAAATATTACATAACTCTAATTAACTTCTATGTAATATAGTTAATTCATTTGGGTAGATGAAGAGGTCATTTATAGGGTCGGCCCATACCTCTTGAAAAAAAAAACAAATTATATAAAAAGAACACTCCTGTGTCTGTCTGTCTGTTTGTCACAGCCGATTTTCTTTGACAGAGTTAACCGATTGAGTTGAAATTTGGTACACATATTTTATATGCATCAGTGAACCAAACAAGTAAGGGTAACATGGGGATAAACAAGCCGTTTTTTTTTCGTAATACTAAAAACCTATCAAATAAAAGCTTATTGTAAGGATCTCAAATACTTTTTTAAATACCTACTTATTGGTCATGAAGTTATTTACTAAAATGAGCGAAGATTGACCTTCTTCACTGGTGGTAGAGATCCAGTGGCCCCAGATTTGTGATAAGCAATAAATTGAAATAAATTTTATTCTAGATAAAAATTGAAGAAGAATAATTTATTGCCTGCAATAAATGATTCTATTCTATTCTATAGTTCAAAATGTATCCACAATAACCCGATTCAAGAAGGCTCGGCAAAATAGTCGACTTCATTTGATTTCAATAACGAGCTGTATAAATGAAAAGATAAAAAACTTTGCAAAAAATACTTCTTCAGAGCTGTCCGAAAAAAAAAAACCATATTTCGACCAAATGACCGGGATTTTGCCGTTTTTATCCGGCGTCGGCAATTGTATTAACACTGTACAAATTATGTCATTTTCAAATGACTATAAAATAAATTAAAATAAATTCAAGCATTTTTTGAATTGCTAGTAATTGAAGTAGGTACCTATGTAATAATGTGATCAAGTAAAAGTTGGATTCGACTGATAATTGTTAACTATATTACGAATGTTTGTAGGTACTGTGTAATGAGTTAAACACATAGAGCAACGCGGGCCACCGGTCGCGGCGGACCGGAGGGGAGTAGCCATACGCCCATACGCTTTCGCCTCTGTCAAAGTACAAGATTAAATGCTATAAAAAATCCTGTGCGTATAATAAAACTAGTTGCAGCTGGACTGCTCATTAGACTAAATCTAGTTGTGCGACTGAACGGACGTCCAAAAAAATGCTGGTTTGCTGTGTTGTTTACTGTAAAAAGAGATCTAACACATCAAGCTTAAGGTATAAAAATGCCATAATATCAATAGATATAAACAACACAGTCGGGCGCAATGTTTGGTATGCCTTATACGATACGGGGATCGGTCGAGCGACTGATCCGAGTTCGTTTCCGAGAAGCCGCTGTCGCCGGTGCCGCTTATCGATAGTGTTGTCGGTTTCTGGATAGTCACCAACAACCACAAACACAATGCAACGCAACAACTAACGATTTTTGTGTAACTTTCACCATTTACGCACGCAAGGAAACTCAAAATTTACTGCTCCTCTCTTATTAATCTTAGCGTGATGTTTATAGCCTTCGTCGATAAATGCATCTTACACTAAAAGATTTTTTTTTTATTTATGTTTTATTTGAAATAAATATAAATTAAGTAGGACCTGAATTCAACATTTAAATCAAATTTTGAACAGAATCAGCTTTAAAGGTAAATGCTAAAGGTAAAAGTCATGAGTCAAGGTGAACAAGTGACGGGGAGTGTCTGGCGAATAAATAGATCAAGTTATTCGCCAGAAAATATGTGACAAGCGTAAGTTTATTTCTAATAGAAAAAGAATCCAAAAGGAATATTTGGAACATTTGGACTCATCTGAAATGAAAAAAAAAGCAAAAGATTCTAAATTTTTCTTAGCACTGCCGTACTTCGGTATGGCAATGTCAACATAATCTAACCCACCTACCACCGGGGCACGTTAGCGTTGACCCCGTCCAGTAGTATGACGCCATCCTATCAGTTTCGTACCGCCTAACTTTTGCCTGGGAGTGTTTTCGTCCGCAGGTACTATCGACGACACAGCGCAGCTTCTAGTTCTATCGTCGATGGCAGGTACATACTTGAGAACAAAATGTTTTACGGTACGAAACTGACAAAATAACGTCATAATCAAAAGCATTCATTAGAGCAGTGATTCCCAAAGTGGTCCATATAGACCCCCTGGGGTCCATGGGAGACTTGGTGGGATCTACGTCTATGCGTAAATAAAAATGGGATATATGGGAAAGTGATATAAATGTTAGTAAGGAGGTCCACCGAAACCAGAAAAAAATTGAAAGGGGTCTACAAGAAAAATAGTTTGGCAAACTCTGCATTAGAATTAGGTGGATGGCAACCACTATTATATTCTTTGGCTGTTGATATTTTTCAACTAGAGTGGGCTTAGCTGAAGTCGAATCCATAATAGAAGATTATAAGGTAAAGAACACCGATTATTATTATATACCGATTGATAGTAAGGGTTGCCCTTATGTAAGTAACCTATATATGTACCTACTAGCGGCTTGCCCCGGCTTCACGCGGGTGCAATGTTACCTACCCTCTCCTACTCATCTTTTCGTGATGTAATATACCCTAAAGCCTTCCTCGACAAATGGGCTATCTAACACTGAAATATTTTTTTTAATCGGACCAGTATTGCCTGAAATTAGCGCGTTCAAACAAACAAACAAACTCTTCAGCTTTAAGTAGGTATAATATTTATGTAGGTTCTATATTGTAACTTTAAACTCTTTGGTCAATCAGGTACCTATATATCTATTTACTGCGCCATATTAAATATCACGTTTATGATAAGCAAATCGTTTCAATTTCAAGTGGAAATTAAAGTGGATAACATGCATTATCTAGGCATACCTAGGTTTTTTTTCTCTAAGCCTCTTTTGTTTCTTGTACGATAGTCATTGACTATGAAATGGGTTTCAAGATAAAATTAACACTTTTGTCGTCGTAACAGAATGTTTAGTAAGTAGGTAAGTAGGTATACAATCTACTAATAATAAAATAATAGAATAGGTACTAATTTAGTCCCAAAGAGCACTGTGCGTCATAGATACTTTTGGAATATTTAGAAGTCGGGTCATAGATCTTCAGTTTTAGAAGAGAATAGATATGAGATTAGCGTAATCTCTCTCGCCTCCTAATATATAATTAATAATAATTATATACCTATATAGAATATAGTGTCACTATTAATGCGTTTGTTTCGTCCGTAAAAATGTTACACTTATGCGCGGGGAGAAGTTTCACGTCAAAAATAGACATAATTGAACATGTAAAAAAACAAATTCCATATTATAGGTATCTCTCTCTTCGATTCCGTGTCTCTGTATCTTTTTCCGTGCATCTTTTTCTGTCGCCTCTCTGTTTCTCTATCGCCTGTAGGTATAGGTAATATAGCTAGGTAATGTCGAATTACGCCTGATAGAACAGAAAGAAGAATAACGTCTTTTCTTGTCGCATTTTTTAAATCCTATTGCAAAGGTTAGAGAACTAGTACCTACCCACTTACTTCCGAAACCATTGTAATGTAACACAATGCACTTATTTAGGACACTTGGGTCTTGTGATTTCATTTTACATCCTACTCTCGTGGCTCTCTTGAGGTCAAAGTATTAGGTTTGGTGCCACTATCTTGTAGGAAAGAGGTTCCACCCGCACAGACGAGACACGAGAGAACGCACAACGATTTCCAATTCTCGCGTTCTTATTTGTCTAGAACGAGCATGAAGCACGAATTTCTTACTGAAGTGTTCTCTCGCTGGGCGATTCAATGACAAGTTCTTGGAAAATGGGCTCAAAGGCGTCCTAGGGTTGGCTGATGTTACAATTGTTCATTATGCGACGATAACCGAGAAGGTTGCTAGGGTTGGTACGTATGGCAGATATCATTTAAATGGGCTACTTTTAATCTCTAAGGGGGACAGCTGACCTCTCCTGCTATTCCTGGCGACATCCATGGAAGAATCGCGCAGGAAGGCGTTTGCAAAAATACACACGTTGAACGACTTCTTGTGTAGAGACATTAAAAAGTGATATGCCCATAGGTAAGTTTTTGTTACACAGCACTGCCCGCTGAAGAGAGAAGCACCATAATGACTGGCGTGACAGTGCACAACGATGTGGTTTTCGCGTTCGTTTCTTCTCAGGACGAATAAATTGTGGAACGAACTTCTCTCTGAGATGTTCTCTCGTTGCTACAAAATGGGGTTCTTCCAAAAAGGGACTTAAAAGAGTCCTTCAAGGCTGGCAGCGCTGGCTGGCAAGCAAATGTTACAAATACGGCGACGGTGACCACTTTCCTTCAGGGGGCTCGTCTACTTATCTGTAAGCCTTATACCATAAAAAAGGTACTTATGCAAATTAATAAATTAGGTAAGCCCTATGTTATTAGATAGTTTTAATGTTTCTTGACTACAAACTGCGTTCAGGAATGTAACTAACAATAACAATCTAGCAGCTGACTAGCAAAAACCGACACAAAAAATAAATATGATCTATTTTTAGATTACATTGGATATTGCAAGTAGAGTAGGTACAGTTCAGCGTTAGTAAGTTAGGTACCTAATTTCAAAATAATTATGTAGCTAGGTTGATATTTCGTTTTATTGAAAGATAGGACTCGTAGAATGTTTTGTAATTTTTCCATGGAAGGTCATAGACTAGTTTCGCAACATTTCTCTTTCGGATTAACAAAGAGCACGGATCTGGCGCAGTCCCCTTCACTGACGCGAGGTGGCGTGCCACGTCGCACGGAGTGGCTACACTGGCTACCAACAGGAAGCGCGTCCAAGGCAAGCGCGTATCTCTGACGCTCGGCTCGCCCTTCCCGTCACCCGATCTGTTCCGTCATTTTTTTACGTTTTAATTTGTCTATAATTATACAATAGATAATTTACTGCTATAGGATTATCATGCAAATTGGTATCTATCTATTAGGTCTTTGGTGTTCTAGGATCTAATGTTTATAAGTAGGTTTTTAAGTAAATTAAATACGTTCTGTTTTTTTTAATGTTTTAAGAGTTTTAACCAACATTGTTGGTTACCACCGTGATGAACAAGTGGTGCCCTGAACTTGTTGACAGGCAGTGCCAGGTGTTGATTCTAGAATAATCATCGACGAACACCACCGATTCCCTAGTTCCTACACCGTAACACACAGTAAGGCGCTGGGAAAAACGTTTGTAAATGAAATTAAAGGATGAGGGAATTATAACTCCTCCTATGCTCCCTCGAGGCCGAACTGTTTGAGCCCCTCCATCCAGGCGTTTTGGAACGCCTGGTGTTGTGAGTGGTCTGGGCAGGGACCTCCGGGCTGCGGACTAGGGGATGTCCGTCGCCCGAATGGAGAAAGGTCCCGAGGTGGCTGGCGTACTCGTGTTCCGCACGCCACTTTTGTTGATGGAGCCAAAGGGCTCAAAACTTGGAGGGCTGGAGAGAGAGAAAACGAGCAGCCGCGCGCCGGCGGGGTCGCGGATGTGTGCGTAATACTGCGAAAGCGTTCCCGTGACCCCGCCACTGATGGCGGACGAGTCGGACGGAACACCGCGGGGTTTTAGCGAGTACGAGTCTCACACTACCCCACGTCTGTTTCCCTAGACAACGGGTGCCCATGAGGGCTTTTCCGCATAAAAACGGGTTCTCTATCTTATAGCAGAGAATATGTTTTAAGCGTTTTTTTTTTAATTCTCTTAATTTTCAATAACGTATTGGTCCTAATCATCATTTGTCCGAAAGATAACATCCCGAACTTGGTGTCCAATAATATCAAATTCCACAAATTACTAATTACCTACAATGTTTTATTTTTATTTTCTTTTATAAAAAAAAACCTAACATTGAACGGTGCGTGTGGCGGTGGACAGTGAGAGCTCGCTCACGCGCTCACACAGTCTCAATCTCGCGTAACAAATGAGATACCTATTTCTCTTATTTTAATTCCGTAGCAATATTAATAGGTTTTAATGATACTACATAAAGGTAGGTAGTTAACGGCGCCATTCGGAAAACGTTTTTAATAAATTCTCATGAAACATGTTTCGAAATAATACCATATAAGTACCTACCTACTTAATACCTACACAATATGTAGGATATGTAGGTACATGTAATAAAATATTTAGGACACAAGACTTTATTCCATGAAAATTAGGAGATTAAAATATTAGCTATAATATTCGATTTTAGGCAAATTTAAGGACATCAAAATCATGATGTACCTACATCATGATTTAGACATGAGTTTCGCTGAATCGATTTCGCTATCAAAATTAAATGTAAGCTTTTTCATTAATAAGCTACAATAATATAGATACCTAAGTAACGCGTAGTGTACCACTTTCATGGCATATTGCCTCTTTACAAGAATAACGTGACATTTCATCTGAAAAATTATTCTTCGAAAGTCATTTCATAAGAACGATTTAGATGAAATGTCACGTTATTCTTGTACAGAGGCGATATTCCCTTGACCACAGTAGGGGCACAACTAAACTGCTTATTATTCTGTATGCGTCAGATCAACAGTGGAATTTAGCCGCCCCGCCGACGTAAGGCCACTTAGGCCACTGACATTTCGTCTGTACCTACCAATTATTCTGGTTTGTTTGGGAACTTCCTCATCCTTTACAGTTCGGTATTTCATAAAAAATAAAGACATGAAAAACAATACAATTTCCACTCACATCCAGGGCTCAGCGTTTTAAGGCGTAGCGTATGCTTAGATATTGCTATAGGAAGGTACCTACGTTACCTACACACTTTCTTAGGATTGTTTGACATCAAAACCTTTTTCTTTTTGACGTTGACTCAAAATTGTTTACCTACTGATTGTAACTCCTGAGAGAGAACTTACTTACTTACCTAAATAAGTACATATCTTATCATATTTAAAACCTTTTGGCTTTGGGAATGTCGCGAAACAGCACCAATAATAAAATAATATCTCAGTATTTTCATTATTTTACTGAAATGCTAAAGGTTAAAGCAATTTAAGACCAAACGAGCGTTGGTATGCAACACGTTTGCTAAAACAAGTTTTTACTTCCTAATTATTCAATGACAACCTGGCAGATGTAAGGTGAAATAACTAATGACTAAGTTTTTCGATATTATGTTGAAAATAAATACTTACAAGTTTCAACATCATAGGTAGGTACTTATGTAAACCCTCAATACTCAGGCTGAAGAAAATCCTTCAGTATTACTAAGCCATAAGCCATAGTGGCAGAGTTGCACTTACTACAGAATGGGCTCATACGGCTGACATTTATCATACCTAATCATGTATCATTTTAAATGTCAGTTGTAGTGCATACATGATACATAATTCACTAATATATTGTGGTAAGTTTTACTAAACATAGTGTTTGTTTCGTGTCAATCGGTTCAGAAATAAATAAAAAAGTTATGACAATTTAAAGAATCATATAGAATATTTTTAACTATTCTGTATCTTCTATCTTTTAGGGGGTTTCGTACCTAAAAGGTAAAAACGGACCCTACGGATTACTAATTCTCCGCTGTCTATCTGTCTATCTGTCCGTCCATCCGTCTGTCTGTCACCAGGCTGTACCTATCTCATAAATAGTGATAGCTAGAAAGCTAACATTTTCACAAATTATTTATTTCTGTAACCGCTATACAGACAAAATTAATTACTAAAAATAAGAAAATTAAAATCGACACGTCCTGGCGTTCCGACGCCCAGCGTCCTGGCGCCCAGCGACCCGAAGCCCAGCGTACCGACGCCCAGCGTACCGACGCCCAGCGTCCCGACGCCCAGCGTCCCGACGCCCAGCGTCCCTTCGCCAAGCGTCCCTTCGCCAAGCGTCCCGACGGCGAGCGTCCCGACGTCGAGTGTCTCGACGCCCAGCGTCCCGACGCCCAGCTTCCCGACGCCCAGCGTCCCGACGCCCAGCGCCCCGACGCCCAGAGTCCCGACGCCCAGCGTCCCGACGCCCAGCGTCCCGACGCCGAGCGTCCCGACGCCGTGCGTCCCGACGCCGAGCGTCCCGACGCCCAGCGTCCCGACGCCCAGCTACCCGACGCCGAACGTCCCGACGCTCAGCGTCCCGACGCTCAGCGTCCCGACGCCCAGCGTCCTGACGTCGAGCGTCCCGACGCCGAGCGTCCCGACGCCCAGCGTCCCGACGCCCAGTGTCCCGACGTCGAGCGTCTCGAGGCCCAGCGTTACGCCGCCCAGCGTCCCGACGCCGAGCGTCCCGACGCCCAGCGTCCCGACGCCGAGCGTCCCGACGCCCAGCGTGTTGTTTTTGTATGATCCAAAATTAACCGAAAGTTATATCCAAAAATGCTGCCCAAAGCCACTATTCCACGCGAACGAAGTTGCGGGCACAGCTAGTAATGAATATATTCATTTAGCCTTTGACAATATTTTATAATATTCCAGAATGCAAGTATTCTTGTAGTCTTATATAAAAATGAACTTTCAGTAAGAAATCCCATTCATCTGTTCCTTGGCATAGGTATCTACTCTAACTCTGAGATTGTTGGGTGATAGGTCTTTAGGGACGGGCAGGATCGTCCCGCGATAATAGGTACCTACTGCCGCCACTCCGATCGTTAATCCGTATACCAAACGTGGCGATAGTGGGATCTTCGCCTTGATATCGCACAACACTGTCGTGGGCTGTGGTCACCTTTGGGTAAGGCTTTGCCCCCCTCTGGACATCTTTGGCTGTGTATGATAATAGTTGATAAAAATTAGTGTGTATAAAGTGAATAAAATGTAAGCATTTAATGAAATGACTAACTCTATAACATTTCTCACCAGATGTGTATACCTACTTGAGAAGGTAGGAGGCACACTTACATTCCATTGTCAGTTGTCATTTACTTTTTGCTGTTGCTTCGATCGGGCGAAGTAGGAACTTACCTGCTTACCTTTAAAAAACTTACGCCTTAGAGCAAACAATTGATTCTTCATATTATACTGGGTTTCTGAAAATTATGACCCCACGTACCTGTGCATTCTCGATTCTATGCCTATGCCTGCGCTAAGGCTGCAAGATAAGTATGGAATCCTGAATGGCGGGGCAAGATAGATCAGTGCGGTAAAACCCACTCACTCAATGTTCACCATTCATTCATTCATTCATTCACTCTCCAGACTCTACCACTGGAGCCCTATCACCAACAAAGATGCAAATACACGACGGAAAATGTCACGCAAGCAAAATTAAGTCTACTGCCATGAGAATACATTATTGCGTCAGCTGTAATAATATCGCAAAAAAACAATTGGATCAATAATTCAATAAGTGGTGTATAGAATATTGGAATATCTTGAAACAAAGACACCTCCGCTACGACTCAAACAAAACACAAGTGTAGGTATGCTGACGCAAGGCTGCGCAATAAATAACATTTGCGAGTGGTTTTGTAATTCTAAATACCTGTCTAACAAAATGCAATTGCAAGAACATACTTTCGAATTTAAATTTGTGGTCGCACAAATCTAATCATTATAATAGTTCCAATTCATAAGCACCTAGTCGTTACTGAAGCACAATTTGCAAACGCGATCATTAGGAATGCGGTACCTAGATAACGACTTTTTCCTATAATTATGTGTTACGTTTACGTTGCATCGATAAGTCCTAGTATATAATAGTGCTCGTTACAACTGAGAAATATTAATCGAGAACCACTTATTTCATAGAGTAATAAAGATTTTGATTTGTTTCAGAAAAACGAACACGAGTAAACCACTGGTGTCCTTTGTCTGTGCATTGCAGCGGGGCTCGACCGGTGACCGTCAATGACCGCAGCCGACCACTGGCCTTTGCAATTACAAAACTAATGAATCCAGTAGGTAAACTTGGTTTTAACTGAATTATAAATTGCTTATAGATTCTTCGTAATGGATCGTAATTGTTACATGAAAGAAATATTTTACTCATGATTAAAATTGAAAGCTTAGCCTTTTTATGTTTCTACTAGCTGTTTCCCGCGACTTCGCGCACGTGGATTTCGTTTTATAAATAATTCAAATTTTACGATCCCGCGGAATGTCCCAATCAAGTTCCAATTGTTATCCAAAACCTTTAAGTATACCTAAGTATTTTAATATAGTAAAAATGAGAAAATTCTGTATAAACTTTTAGCAATATAAGAAGACAAAAAGTTGCCTATGTCACTTTGCACCTTTTCAAGTACCTTTTACATAGAAAATTACACCAATCCGTAGCTCCGTTTTGAAGTGAAAGACGGACAAACAAACACACTTTCACATTTATAATCTTAATATAGACAGTATGGATTTATTAAAGAAGGTAACAAACTACTTCATATTCTGTGAAAATTTTAAGCGTCTACTTGCTATGTACCGTTGTTAATATCGAGCAGAAAATATACGAAAAAAAAAACATCTATTGTATGCCCCCTTGGACCCCTTAATACTTTCATTTTCTTACTTAATACATAATTTGTGAAAATTTTAACTTTCGAGCTATCACTGTTTATGAGATACAGTCTGGTGACAGACAGACAGAAAGACAGCGGAGGATAAGTAATTGGGTCCATAAAGGTAAAACCTTTTAGGTACGGGAACTTAAAAAAGATATTTGATTGATACAAAATAGTTTAAAAACATGCGATATGATTCTTTAAATTGACGTAACTTTTTTATTTCTGAACCGATTGCCATGAAACAAACAGTAAATATTAAGTAAAACTTACCACAATATATTAGTAAAAACTGAAAATCGGATAAGCCATTTCTGAAATTAGCGTACACAAACACACAGACAAACATACATTTTTCCGGGATAAAAAGTACCCAGTGTTGTGCGCCAAAGATTAAAGTATAAATATACCAAGTTTCATCGTAATCGGACCGCTAGATTTTGTGTGATGCTTGAACAAACAGACAGACAGACAGACAAAAATGTTTCTAATCACATATTTGTGTTCAGTATCGATCTAGTAACATCCCCTGGTATTTATTTTTTCAATATTTTCAATGTACAGAATTTACACTTCTACAGTTTTATTATAAGTATAGTTACGTTTACGTTGCATCGATAAGTCCTAGTATATAAAAGTGCTCGTTACAACTGAGAAATATTAATCGAGAACCACTTATTTCATAGAGTAATAAGATAGTAAAGATTTTGATTTGTTTCAGAAAAGCGAACAGAGTAAACCACTGGTGTCCTTTGTGCATTGCAGCGGGGGCTCGACCGGGGACCGTCAATGACCGCAGCCGATCACTGGCCTTTGCAATTACAAAACTAATGAATCCAATAGGTAAACTTGGTTTTAACTGAATTATAAATTGCTTATAGATTCTTCGTAATGGATCGTTATTGTTACATGAAAGAAATATTTTACTCATGATTAAAATTGAAAGCCTAGCCTTTTTATGTTTCTACGAGTACATGATGTGAATAGATATTGATCTCACTGCCTTCCTATAAACCTATTTGTCTATCTTATTTGTTTAAGTCGGCACAATTCATGGTATCGGCCGGTATATTTTCATTTGGTTTATTGTTTTGGTAAGCAGGTTGGTTGGTAGAGTGCAAGGGATTCGAGGGTGTAGGCGCCACTGCAATAAATAATCTATTTGGCGCCAAATAGGTACCTTATTATTAATTTGGTGCTTCAGTTAATTAGTGTATTTAGTAATCGACTAGTCAATCTACATAAGTTATCTTTTTTTTTCTAAGTCGTAGCTGGTCCGCCGAGAGATGAAGGATTAGATTAGGTACTATTACCTAACAATGTGAACACAAAATTATTTAAGTGACTAAGGAAGCGAGCCTATCTGATCTAATAACTATCTATGATCCTTCTACTAGTAACAAGTAGTAAAAAGTAGTAAGTACTTCCAAATAGATATTAGGTATATTGTTTCTCTTAAAATGATAATGAAAGTGGCATTCAGTTCAGATTGATGGTAATTAAATACTCTGACTACCGAGACTTTAAACATCTGCATAAACGCCGCATGCCTATAAGACCTATGGTGTTTGTCTAGATATCGAAATATATAGATGCTTTGCCATTCCTTAGGGTTATCAGTTGCCACTGGGCTGGCCCGTTGCCGTATACTGGGCCACTGGGCCGCATATTACCTCTTAACAAAAACACGGTCATACCATTAACATTAAAATTTAACACTACCATGTAACGGCGAGGATAATGGCAGGCAAGAATTGCCCACGGCCTCGTGGTGTAAAGGGCCTTGGTCTAGAACAAATCCATGATCAAGAACGTATCAGAGAGATGGCAGTATCAATATGAATAATGCTAATTAGGGTGCCGTAGTAAACAAGGAACCCTTATTGTTTCGTCATGTCCGTCTGTCTGTCTGTCTGTCCGTCATAGCGGTCATTCGGTTTAGCGCAAAAACTATTGGTACTAGAGACTTGAAATTTGGCCCAAGTACCTATACACCTTAATCACGCCGACAAAATGGTGGAATAAAAACATTAAAAAATATATTTAGAGTGGACATTTTTTATATTCGATTTCCATGTAGTGTGGAGTATCGTTGGATAGGTTTTTTAAAAATATTGTGGATGTCCGCACATAATTTTTCGATTTAGTTAACTGTTCGTGACTTATTAAGCTTTAAAGTGCAAATTTTCGTTAGAGTCAAGTGTCACCCCTCCCTACCAACTAAACGGTTGTTGTTAGAAATTCAAACGTTACGGCTATAGTAGCTACATATTATAACGAAATTAAAAGGAAAACTATCATACTTAAGTTGGCCTTGCAAGTTTGCGAGTAATAGTCGACCAAATGTATTTTACTCGAAAATTTTGAACAACTCCAAAGAAAATATATTTTTTTTTTCATTAGATTATTCAGACCTAAAAACTACGGAACCTTACACTGCGTGTGGCCCGACACGCACTTGAGCGGTTTTTTTTACTTTGTTTTATCCAAAAATGCGTAAACATACAGGAGTACTTAAGTAATTTTATGTTAGAGGTATTATTTAAATGTTTCTGATCGTGGGTACGCTTGTTGGTGTCAGCAGCCGCAACGCAGGTGACGCGGGCGCCAGTGTATTGCGCATGATCAGAACGACACACCTCTCTCTGTTTCACAACGCGACCCACTTGCCTACCGACACACACACCAATGCCGGCACCCACCCCCGCCTGCCAACGACCCAGCCGACAGCTCAGGGCCTGACTGAACTCGACTAGGTAGCACATACTGATCAACTTTACACATTGCAACTTTTTTATTGAGCAATGATTACAACAAAATTTCTGTATGATAGACTATTATGAAATAATACACCACTAACTTTCGAAGTTTATATCGAGACTATTCAAGACCGCATGCGGCAGGGCGTTACAAAACCTTAGTGACATTGCATGTTAGTTTAGAATAGTTCAAATTAGTGAGCTCGGCTCTGGTTCGTACACGTCCTCAAAAAATGGGTAAATTAAAGAAGAATCCGAAAAAAATACTATTAATTTATTCAAGAATATATTTTAGAGTTACAACCACATTTAATTCAAACGATTTTATCATTTTCAACCTATGTAGAACATGGCGGCGATACAGCCGACGCTTGGGATCAATCAATTTCGATAGTAGTATTTAGAAAATATATATTTTTTTCTCCAAGTACTATATATAATCAAAAAACAATTTAAGAAAATAAAATGCCAAAATGACATCGCGCGCCATATTCGCCATGTTGGTTTTGAGTTGCAATTCAAACTGCAAATAATGTTTTGTAACTGCAAACAAAGCTAAATAAGTAAAAAAATATGCAGTAAAAAAACGTTTTTATATTGATTTTGCCTGTTTAATGATATTGTGTACAATACATGGCCGGAGGTTCATACATTTTTGCAACATCTCCGAGACTATTCGAGCCATATCCACATCAGTGTTACTTAGGATCGCAGATGATCTTGTTTAGCAGGGCTCCTGTCAAAATCAAAACCTCGAACTCGAATGTTTTACCATGCCTCAAAGGTCAAACAAAAATACGTGAAGCGCACCCTACACATACCTACGTAATCTATACCTATAATAAAACTGTAGAAGTGTTAATTCTGTACATTAAAAATATTGAAAAAATAAATACCAGGGGATGTTACTAGATCGATACCGAACCCAAATATGTGATTAGATTTTTTTTTGTCTGTCTGTCTGTCTGTCTGTTTGTTCAAGCATCACATAAAAACGAATGGTCCGATTACAATGAAACTTGGTATGATTATACTTTAACCTTTGGCGCACAACACTGGATACTTTTTATCCCGGAAAAATGTCTGTTTGTCTGTGTGTTTGTGCACGCTAATTTCAGAAAAGGTTTATTCGATTTGCGGTTTTATCTAACATATTGTTGTAAGTTTCACTTAACATGTAGTGTTTGTTTCATGTGAATCGGTTCGGAAATAAAAAAGTTATGTCAATTTAAAGAATCGTTTCGAAAATTTTTACGCTATTCTGTATCTTAGTTCTGTTTTTTAGGGGGATTCGTACCTAAAAGGTAAAAACGGACCCTACGGATTACTAATCCTCCGCTGTCTGTCTGTCCGTCCGTCCGTATGTCTGTCACCAGCCTGTATCTCATGAGTAGATAAAGCTAGAAAGCTAACATTTTCAAAAATTATGTATTTCTGTTACCGCTATAAAGACAAAATTAATTACTTAAAATAACGTAACGTTACTTCACGCCTGGAATCCCCGAAGGGGTAGGCAGAGGTAAATGCATGCATTCAAGCATACATGCAAACACCCACGACTCGCCGGTTAGTAGTGGTTTAAAAAATGTTTATGATAACATGGGAAAATGAGCACGGATCACTATGAAGACTGAACGCGTATCCGAGTCGCACTCGGCCGCTTTTTTCTTTGGATTTCACCGACGAAAATTGTTATAAGGTTGATATTGGATGCAAATTTTAAGTTAAAGCGCGTTTTATTAATATCAGTTCTGAGAGCAAACGGTCAAATCCGCCCTAATCTCATCTATTTATTTATTTATGCAATATTTTGTCGAAATAGGCACATTGGGGTATGTACATACATTGTACATATGTACATACATTGGAATAGGTACATACATCCAGGTAGGGATTTGTTTCAGGTGTGATACAAGTAGGTATTCTTATTTAGGTACTTTCTTCTACTTTGGCTTTTAATAATACGTCTGTCCCTGTAGGCAATATTTTTGGCATAAACCTATGTGGCATATGTAAAATATACAGATAAAGGTACGGAGAGTTGAACGGACCGAAGGCTGAAATACCGATTTCAAAAACCAGAAAAACCTGCCGTCAGATCAAAGTGTTCAGTGCTATCGTATTAATACCGGTTAGGTAGAAATGTATTGTATAGCCCCGTATTAAATATGTAACAGAGGAAAACCTTCTTAGGCCACCATCAATGATGGCCTGAACTGTATGTTTATTTACCACCATAATTACAAAACTTTAAGCTCCAAACGTAGAACGGAGGGTTCCAGTTCCAACGAATCGCACTAAACTAAGCATGGACAGGGTAAGGTTTTCATTTTCCTATGGTCCTCATCACAGAATAGATCTATTCCGTGGTCCTCATGACCATGTGCATAATTAAAATTTAGTAAAAAAAGAGTCACGTCGTATATTTATGATCAAGAGGTTAATAGACCTACCTAGTACTTAAGTTTTATAAAACACTAGTTGTGCCCGCGATCGTTCAGTATCTACCCGGACGAAGTCGTGAGCGCACCTAGTATAAAAGCAGCCTAAGTTACTCCTTATTACATAAGCTATCTGCCAGTGAAAGAGATTAGCGGGAACAAACAGACAGAGACAGACAAAAAATTAAAAAAAATTGTTTTGGTATATGTACCGTGTATACATACATTTGCATTTAGTAAAAAGCGGTTATTTTTATATTACAAACAGACACTTTAATTTTATTTATTTGTTTAGATGTATAGATAATTAAGTTCAAGTTGTATTAGTGAATCACTGGGGCAAGTGGAACACTTTCAAATATAGAGTAGCAGTAGCAGCCTGTTGCTCTATCGAAGCGCAGTAGGAGTCGATGAAGGAGCCGTTGTCATAACTAGTGCAGAATTTATTTAAAGCATTTACAGGTTTAAGGCTGTTATAAAACATGTTTAAGAGTAGGTACGACTACTGTTTTTTAAAATTTTCCGTGAAGATTGAAGAATAAGTTGTATGTTAATCTTCTTACATTCATAAGTAGATTGACATAGTAAGAACAACTTATTATTCACATAACTACGTATAAGTAATTGTATTACTCACCCTACATAAAAGTAATTTGTGAGTGCTGCTAATACTGTGTGGCAAATAAGCACGATTGGTTAATTTGTCCCGAGGTGGTGAGGTAAAAGAATTTTTTTTTGTTTGGACATTTTCTTTGATTAAGGTGACGATAAGGTGACGAGGTCGATTCTGAGTGCATCTAGAGTGAAATTTTAACAAATTTAAAAATCTTGATAAGATTTTGCAGAGCTCAAACTTATATTAAAATTTATATTGTCACTGTCATAGAACAAATATTTAGCCCGATGATTATTGCTCGAAAAATAAAGTGTGTTTCACTTTCACTTAGGTACCTACATACCCAACTTGACCTTACATTATTTTTACAAAGAACCGACATTATTTTAAAGGTCACTAGTACCTATGTTTGCACTATTTATTTATGTGGAAGACATATTATGATGGTTTTGATTACAAAGAATCGGTAGACGATATCTAATCAAGCTTTTAATCTCCATGTAATCTTTATCAGTAAAAGATCGTCATTACTATTGTCGCGAGTACAAAGAACTGCTTTGATCTTATTATGAACAATTGAGATTAGGAAATTATTAAAAAATAATATTTTATACATTATTTGTGTGACTTAGGTACCTACGTAACTATTAAAATATAATTCACTCTTATCATATTCATTACCATACTAAACTTATTTTACATTACCTACACTACCTACCTGTGTCCTAATATTGTAGGTTTGTAGACAACTGTAATGTAGTGTAGGTACCTACTATTCCCTACTGTAGTACCTAAGTAAGGCCAGAAGATATACTCGTACCTACCAATATAGGTATATCTTCTGTATATATGTATATAAACACGGTATGTGTTAAGGAAGCGAGCCTTATTAATATGGGTATTAAAAAATATTTCCAATCTATAGGGATATCCAGGGAGGTATTACACCTCCCTGGAGGTGGAGCTCCAATGACGGAGCTCGCGGCCGTCGGCACCGCCGCTAAATGGTAGTGTTTAGCACCATCCTATTCCGGTCAGTTGGTAACGCATCTGCATTTTGACTTCGGTCTTTGTGTGGGTGTCTATAGGCTGCAGTCTCCACTTAACATCAATGTGAACTGCATGCTTGTTTGCCACTTCCATTACATAAACAAAAACCTAATTATACTGAAAAGTAGGTACTTTTATTGCGTTCCGTCAGGAGATTTCTACAAAGATTGAAATTGACCATTATCCTGTTTGGGCGAGTAGGTAGATATTTTAGAGGATATTAAAATGGGTTTAGCCACGGCCAATCACTATTGACTGCACTTGGAACTCTGCCAAGTGCAGTCAATACTGAAAACCTTTAATATGACGACCAAATTTATTCTTTTTCTGTTTCTTTTGGGATGGGGAAATGAAGGAATTTATAAATAATTAATTCTTTTCATATTATACATAATTGTTTTGTTTCTTTTTAATTTATTATATTTTGATTATTATTAGGGGTTATTACACTCTAGGTAGTTAAAAAAAGACGATGTAAAAGTGCTCCCCGGGAGCCTAATTATATGAAATAAATGAAATGAAAAAAGTGTTGATGACCTAAATTGAACCGAATTCTGACCCTCTCTGATGACCATCCGATTGTACCGATATTTCCCCCCAAAAGGTGGCAACCCTGATTGCTAGATAAGTAGCCTACATAAAGGTTGGCCCTGTATATTATATTACTAGCTGTCCCCGCAAACTTCGTATTGCCTCACAAATCACAATGAAATAATGTGTCAAGGGTTTGATGTATACGGACTATTTAAAACTGCGATATCTCCCAAGATATTGATTTGAATCGAATGAAGTAAAGGGCAATTTCGTTTTAAATGAAATACTTGTGATGAGTAACATATTTATTTCTATAAGGATTAATTATATCATGTTTTTATAAACACCTTCGCAAATACTGCATTATTTTGGAACAACTTTGGTTAGTATAAAAAACCTTATAGTGAGCTAACGTTTAAAGATAGACATAATAGACATATGCTGTGATTTTTTTTTAGAACTTTTGAAGGAAAAAAAACCTGTAGTACATGATTTTTGTGAAACTTTTACCGTTTACGCAGCGCACGCTGTGGAAGCTCTCAATAGGAAAAAAAATCCCCCGATTTTGAAACATTCTTCTTTAGTGCTCCGCTCCTATTAGTGATATGATATAGCCTTCCTCGATAAATGGACTGTCTAACACTGAAAGAATTTTTCAAATCGGACCAGTAGTTTCTGAGATTAGCGCATTCAAACAAACACACAAACAAACTCTTCAGCTTTATAATATTAGTATAGATATTCTTCCTGGTGTGGGTGGTGAGACCAAGTATTTTTTTAGTTTTAACCCAAAGGTGGATGCGCTGTTTTGGCTGCTCTCCGGCCTTTCGGCTATCCGCGGCACGACCTTTCTCGTCTTGAACTTTTCTACTGTCTAGGTTAGGGTATCTAATACTTTTATGCATAATTATAATCTAGAGAATATAGCATAAAAATTCTAGATTATAAATTTGCATAAAAATTAGGTTTGCAGCAAATCTGGATGAACGAAATGATTCTACAGTGGGATCCTAACCGATGAGCCAATAGTGATATGATAACACAGTAGGTATAACAATAATCTGATGGTCGTTATCTCGGATGATCGCTTTTGTAACAGTCAAATCGCTTCGTACCTATTCAAATCTAATTTAATATTGATCTCTAAGAAAATATTCCGAAGCAGTAATTAGTATTCAAACATCGATGTGTAGGCAAGGCACTTAAGCGTCAACCAGTTTTTAAAACTATTCAAGGATGATTCAAGGTTACGTAGGACACACCCATTTAAGATTATCACACGAGTAGTTTTTCTGACATTAGATAAATTTATGCAAAGTTCGTGGTCGTGAAACGAAGTTGACCATTTATAGCAAAAGAGAAAACAGGTTGTTCTAATTCTCTTGAATATCATTATTAAGGACGGACCGATATCTACTGCAAACACTGCCCGGAGGAAAAGACGAGGACCTTTAATTACCCACTACACTTCTGCGAAACAACTAGGAGGGTACTTAGAGTACCCACTTAGTCATTGGTTGTTCTACACTTGTTGCGTTTATTAGATAAACGTATGCATTTTCTTATGTAGGTACTTATCTGTGCATTAAATGAATAAAAAAAAACACCAAAAACTTAGTTTTTTGGGTTCCGTGGCCTACAAGAAATCCTTTTATAGTTTCGCCATGTCCGTCCGACCGTCCGTAAATACGCTATCAGAGTATTAGTACCAGTTGTACCTATTTTGACACGAATATAGGTACATACATAATAATTATTAATTACTAGATGTTGCCCGCGACTTCGCCCGCGTGGATGTCGTTTAGCCTATGTTCTTTCTCAAAGTCAGCTCTATCTCTGTACCAAACATTAAAATCGGTTCAGTCGTTTGGACGTGAAAAGGTAACTGACAGACAGACAGACAAAGTTACTTTCGCATTTGTAATATTATTAACGGAAATATATGCGGAAAAAATCAAGCATTATTGACCGATTTTTTCCGCATCGAATCTTGGACGCTGTGGATTTTCGGCTGAAATGATGATTAAAAATTATGAGAAGATAGCCTCCAAAGTTGGTTTGATTGGTGAAAAAGCGCAACTTGAGCAACACATAACAACCTAGATCCGACCAGGTTCAGAAGTGTTTTAAATGTTTCTCGTAGTCTCTCCATGTTAGTGACTGACGAAAATCAGAAAATGTTGTTGGGATTGATCTAGAGAGGCTGCCTGCAAGAGGTGATGCGCTAATTTCAATTAACCCTGTATAAATGTTTCTAAAAGATGTGAAAGAAAACTACAATGTTTTTTATAATTAATTCTATATTAAAAAATAACTGTAAATAAAATTTGATAATAAAATTCTGTTTTACAGATCTAAAATAAATCTGCATTAAATGAATCTGTAATCTTTCAAAATACAGTAGGTATTTCATAAACAATTACATACATATAAATGTTGATTATTACACACTTAAAACATACATTATAATGTGCGTATAGCTAAGACAAGATATATTTATCATAGAATGAAAAGTAATATAAGTAATACCAAAGTTCTATCTGCCTAAGTATCTCCACTTTCTATGCAGATATTGGTCGCTCTAATACTTAATTTACCGACTGTAGGTTTATACGTAATACGATAAGTATAACCGAAGACAATCTTAATTGATTTAAAAATTTAAACGTTTATTGTCTTACTCGTTACGGAAAATAAAATTTATTATATTTTCGCTTTCTTATTGTACCGTGACTTTAAGATCATCCACGATGTTATCGAACTGCGGTAAATTTATTAAAACATCAATACTATAAACTACATAAAATATGATAACATAAAAAAAATCAAGAATTAAATTAAACAAGATCTGTCGTAGAATAACCCAAGCTTAAAATGTTTTTGACTAGCGATTTGCTTAGGAAATAATCGAAAAATATAATATATTTTCATACAATAATCTTTGTATACATCATACCGACCTACTAAAACGGATTCGGATTTTCACAAGTAGGTAGTAGGTACATAGTTGTACAAAAACAAAAAGATACTTTTAGCACTTTAAGCGAATAAAGTAAATAGAAGTTAATTTTGACAAAATACTATACAATATAATATAGTATTTAGATACTTACATTAAATTTATTGAACCTAATAATTTTTCGTTTTTTTTCCAGTCAATAGTTGGTATGAAAACAAATTGCTCATTAGTACTATGTTATCATATTAACAACACACCCATTTCCTCGGTTTCAAACATGAGTTTCACTGATTGCCAGATTTACTGATACCTACCATTCTTGAATTTCCGTCTTTACATTTCGTAGATATCGTATTTACGGTGAACCATTAAATCCAACAATCAATTAATTAATTTACGATTTTACAAGAAAATACATTATACTATTATTAAGAATTCTACTTTCTAAGTACCTACTTCCTGTCGATTGAACAACATTACATTAATTGATAACTCACATTATTCTAATCTAAGAGAAATCTTAAGAATGCGAAGATGATTACAAAAATAATATATTTAATATGTTTTTATATGTTTGTGATGTAGGTATATGATAAAATCATATGTAATAAAGAGCAAGAATTTTATTGTACAAAGGTAGTTAACTACTCCATGTCATTATCTCCGTGAAATTAAGATGTTACCTACATTGTGAAATTCGGGTCATTCACTATCTGGACCTGGGAAGTGACCATGTTCACGTCCAGACAATAAATCCCAAAATGTGGACTCATGAACCTCATGTTGATGTTCTGTCCCTCTGTCCTGTTAGTGAATAACCCGTCAAATTATTACGTGTATCTAATTTTTCTTTTTCTATTTTTGGAATTAATTTTTAGAATAATCGCACAATTTCGGACAGATGACCAGTATTTATAAGGATATTTTGTTAAACATGGTCTGACCTCGAGATAAGATTAATTGGAATGTTAAATAATAATTAACACGCGCTATAGTTCCTGTGGAATGTGTCCAAGATAGGTACATAAAATGCAAAAACTCCCGACGAAAAACTTGTAATGACTATAATAAAATAATAAAATCGCGTGCAATTTTTCACGCTTTCTTTCAGAATAATAATAGGTATTAATTTCCATGATCATCGATCATTATGTTATCCGTAACGCGTAGTAAAATACAGTGCTAAAACAACTAATTACAAATACAATAGTAGGTACAGTTATATTTCTAATTATTCGTTTCATGTTTAACTAAACTTTGTTTGCTAAAACTAATAAAGAAAATTTAAAGTTTATTTCATTCATTAACTGCGTCAATTTTTGTTTGGATTTTATTTTACTTTAGACTTGCCTTATTATAGTTTTTTAACAACAACGTGTTGTAGGAGATCTTTATAAAATAATAATATTCATCTAAATACTATAAATTTCATTGTTGAATTTATTCTACAGTGACAGATTTAGCAAGATTACGCGGACAGTCGACGTTGCAACCTCGTAAGACGGCGATGTGATATGCGAGCAGCTGCATCGGTATAACCGTCAAAACTCCCTGTAAACAGTCAACTGTTTTTGGTACTTCAAGGACACGGGACGCGAGGGCCATGGTTTCCGTATCACCTTCCTCGCACACTACTATCGGTCGGCCTTGACGAGCGGTCACTTGTTGTAAAGCATTCATGCACTTGATGTAAACGGGGTCGCGCATTACAATCATCATAACCGGCATGGAATCATCAATCAGCGCCAGGGGTCCGTGCTTCAGTTCGCCCGCCATTATACCTTCGCTGTGCATGTACGTCAACTCCTTTACTTTGAGAGCACCTTCTAGACAAGTCGCGAAATTGTATCCACGACCCATGATCAACAGCGACCGTTGTTGGTAAAGATCTTCCGCCAAACTCTTGATTTTGTCGTCCAACGCCAGGACCTGACGAACCTTACCGTCGAGTTCATGAAGACCAGCGATGATATCAGCTCGACGTTTTTGAAGAGAAATACGGTCTTCACTTATCACCAAAGCAAACATGACCAGAGAAACGAATTGCGACGTGTAGGCTTTTGTTGAGGCGACACCGATTTCGGGCCCAGCATTGATGTGGACCCCGCAGTGTGACTCGCGACAGATGGAACTACCGACGGTGTTGGTGATACCGACGATGAGAGCCCCATGACGTTTGCAGTATCTTAGGGCCATCAGTGTGTCGGCCGTCTCGCCCGATTGGGAAATGAAGAAACATACGTCATCACGAAAAACTGGAGTGTTTCTATCCAAAAAATCTGAAGCCAATTCAACCATTACAGGCAGTTCAGTCAGTTCCTCCAACAACTGACGAGTGGCCACTGCACTATGGTAACTTGTCCCACATCCAATCAACATTAAGCGTCTGCACCTTTTAATTTCTGGAATATAATCCTTGATACCTCCAAGAGTCACTGCTCCATCAGCAAAGTTCAGACGGCCTCGCATAGTGTTAACAATAGACTCGGTTTGCTCAAAAATTTCTTTTTGCATGAAACATTCATAATTTCCTTTCATTATCTGTTGCAATTCCAATTTCAGTGTCAAGATTTCACGCTGATGAGGGTCAGTGCTACTTCCAGACATGCGATGTATGCTAAGTACACCATCCTTAATATGGGCAACATCATCATCCTCAAAATATAACACCCTGTTTGTATGTTCAATCACTGCAGATGCATCAGATGCAAAGAAATATTCCACATCACGTTCCTCCTCCGGTTCAAAATGGGCATGACTGTTGACACGGGGGACAGACGGTACAACACCTCTGGTTGCTTTATTATTTGTATACATAATAGGTACATGATCACTCGAGAGCCGGCGTCTTGTTTTGATGCCCACTAGAAGAGGGCTACCACGGCGAGTGGCCACACATTCATTTGGAAAGTATCGAGATTTGAAACACAGGGCAAAAGCACCTTCAAGTTGTTGAATTACCTGTTCAACCAATTCTTGGAAGCTGTAACCTTTGTGTTGATTGTAAATATGATGGACCAGCTTAGCAATGGCCTCAGTGTCTGTCTGGGACTCAAATGTGTATCCCTTATTTTCAAGGAATGTCTTGACTGCCTTATAGTTTGTGATGATGCCATTGTGAATGACGACAAAAGCGTTATCCTCACCGGAGCGTTGAGGGTGGGAGTTGATTGCGCTCGGCTCCCCGTGAGTGGCCCAGCGCGTATGAGCGATACCGCAATGGGATTCCACTGATTCTTCTACAGACAGCTCGACACTGCGCTCCTGCAGCAGCTCCTCGAGAGCGGCAACTTTACCGCTGCGTTTCACAACCGCTATGTCCTTCTGGTCGGCGGCATCGACGGCGACGCCCGCGGAATCATAACCACGGTACTCCAAACGTTTCAATCCATTTACTAGCAATTCCAATATCTCCCGGCGTGTTTTAGGCGTCAAATGATTAATATATGCAAAAATTCCACACATCGTTACCGAAGTATAACGTTAACGTCGACTCGAGTGCACGAAACCACAACCGACGAAAGACTGTGATCAACACGATATACAACTGATATTGAAGGCCTCCGAGTATAGCTCCTACCACTATTATGTTACTTTCACTTACGGCAAAGCACACGTCATCGTGTTTCGTTATCGCACAGCACAGCTAGTTGGTATCGTAAATATCAGCAAGCAAGTAGCGTAGCAGCAGCGCAAACCAGTCCCTCAGCTTCAAGTCCTTATCTGTCACTGTCAATTCAATCAATTCGTTCGAGCATGTCAGATGTCATGTCAAATATCTGTCAATTACTGACAGTTTTTTTTATGGGCACGCTTAGAACTATTATTCCAAGACTTAGTAAATAGAAATAGAGACTTTAATGAAATGATAAGTGAGTAAGGAAAAGACGCTATTTCGTCTAACTGTCAACATTTGAATGTCAGATGTACAGTACTCAATAATAAATATTGCACATCAAGCCTGCGAAAGAAACGATCGGCTCGTTTCGACTTCGTACAGTGTTATCTCTGTTGCACACTGCCTACGTAAGCACTGACCTTGGACTAAGTGCACTGACAGTCCCGTATTGGTCAAAACTTGATCAAAATAGTCGACAAACGTCAAATAAGTACGGCGCGAACATAGATTTATTATCTACTTCGTAAATCTATGGGTGCGAAAGACATAAAGACTCTACAGACCCGAAATAAGCCGAAGTCTCCTTCCTAGGCTCGATGTGCAATATTTATTGTTGAGCACTGAATTTTACTATGGTAGATGCTGGGATCTAAAATTCGTATTGATTTGTGATGTACAGAAAATTCGGTCTCTCGAGAGAATACTTCGCCGTAAATCTGTCCTTGTCTTAGGGTGGCCGTATTTTTTTGTTGAATACAGAATTATTGAAATATTGGCGCCTTATTATTGAATTATATTTATTTAGAACACTTATCCATGATAGTTGATGACTGCATTATTATTATTTATGTAATGTAAGTGGCAAACAAGCATGCAGTTCACATTGATGCTATGTGATGACTGCAGCCTATAGACATTTACACAAACACCACAGTTCATAATGCAGATGTATTACTGCCCCTGAGGCCTTACTTGTTATGTCTCTATGGTAGTTATTACGCGGCCGTACCACAGTCTAAAGAAAACGAACGTGTTATTATACATTACCATTTAACCCATAGATTTATAATACGAAGTAGTATAATAAATATCTATAAATATATATATAATATAATATATAATAAATATATATAAAGATCTAACTAGAACACGATAGTGCTGAACACTACCATTTGGTGGCAGATAGATTAGATAATGCGGTGGTGCGTACGCCCGCGAGCTCCTACACTGGAACTCTACCACCAGTAAAAACCGTATCCATCCCGTTCAGTATACAGGCGTGTATTAATAAATAATTTAATTTTTTGAATAAACGATTTGTGTAACTGAATGATAATTAGTATGTCTTTTAGGTACAGAGGCATAACATCTTAGGCCTCAGGAGTGGTAACGCATCTGCACTTTGATCTTGATCTTCGTGAGGGTGCCTATAGGCTGCAGTCCTCACATAACTGCGAATTCCACGGAATAAATAAATACTATTCCGTGGCGAATTCGAATCGCATCGCAAATATCTGCGAGCTCGCACGAACACATCGCCTGCGGCAGAGAATATGTAATAATACTACCTGCTAGACGTGGGTCGTCGACGGTTTTCACGTCAACGCAACGAGACCGTTTACCGTGAACTATAAACTAGTCGAAAAAACAGTCTATTTTTCGACTAGTTTATTTCGTGGACTAGGTTTGAAATGTTGTCGATTATGTTGTTTGACCGTTTACCGTGAACGATACATGAGTTTATGAAGCAGTCTATTTTTCAACTAGTTAATTTCGTGGACTAGTTTTGAAATTTAGTCGATTATGTTGATTACGCTGAACGTTTACCGTCAACGATTAATTGATGAAATATTTTTGAACAAGTTTATTTCATACATATTATGCGCGTATGGTTAAAGTGAACGACATTTGATGGAAATGTTTAGGTATTATATTACTGAGTCTTAAGTTTATATAGATTAATATAATCGTGCATTGTTGCCGTCTCGCACGGTTCGCGCGCCGCGTCGAGCGTCGACACGAAAGTTCACGAAACGACAACGTTTCATAGTTGAGTAGTTGACGACGTTGACGTTGATCGACTAGTTCAGTAAACGGCAAACATATAAATGTCGCTCGCGTCGCGCCGTTTATTGGTAAACTAGTTTATCATTGACCAGTAAACTAGTTTATTAGTCGACGACCAAGAAACAGTCTAAAAAAACTGTTCGTTCATTCAACGCCCACTACTACTACCTGCGCGCTGCGGTGCGGCGTCGCGCATCGCATGTGAACTATAAAGTGCTCATCAAGAAATAATGCACATCGAGCCATTGAGCCTACGAAAGTGAAAATCGGCTAGTTTCGGCATTATAGAGCGTTATCTCTGCTGCACACTGCCCACGTAAGCATTTAGCTGTTTTATTGGTTTTCCCAATTATACCAATAAAACAGCGTTTTAATTAACAACGAGCAAGCAGAACATTCGAGACGATGTACCTACGTAAAGAATCATCTCTTTGTGATGTAGGTACACCTTGTACGAACTTATCCTGGCCTTCTTGTTTCTTATCTGTAATGCCTAATAGCATCTTATGGATATCCAAGTATTCATCCAATCCCACGACGCTGGCTAACCTAGCGTCTACAAGTGCCCCACCACTGGGCCAGGGGCCCTAGCTGCTCCAGCTGCTTTTTATAGTATTATTAGGAGTAAATGTAAGAAAAATACCTAAAAATCTCGGTTTTTTTAATACTGAGTGTAATTTGATGGTTATCTAATGTGTAAAACAAAACTACTTATGTGCACCTATAAGGCATATTATTGAAACAACTTTTACCATACCAGTAGCTTCTTTATTGGTTTTATCAGGATTAAGGTCTTTACAAAAAATATGGAAAAAATTACAAAGATACCTTTAGCTTAAAATGAGTTAAGAGTTTTATCATATCTATGTAATGTCTAAACTGTCATCATGGAAATTTTAATTGAATGATTAAACCTTTAAACGTAGGTTCGATACCTAACTGAATTTGTAATGTTTCATAAATATTTGAGTCAAAGTTAAACTAGGAACAAAAATTACGTTACCTACACCTTAAAAAGTTTCAAACACTATCAAAACGTTTTTAACGCTTTTTTAAACATACTGCTACATCAACTACTTACAGGGAGTCGATTTACAATCTACCCTCCCACATTTTCTACACCTGATGTTACTTTTACATTGCTCCTCCTTAGCCGTATGAAAATAATGCTTTAAAAGTATTTTCAAAATTACAAATTTACAGAACGATATATATTATCACGAATGCGATATATGTACTTAGTTTAAAACATTTGACATAAGGATAACATCAGTAGAGAGACAATGATATAATTTACAGTTGCGTGAAAAACAATCATATTTTAAGACAATGACAGAAACAAATTAATCTAAATATAATGCATGGTTTTGAACTAGTGCGTCGACATGTAATAACACAATCATATCAACAAACAAGAGAGATGAGTGACAAACAAAACAGCCGTGGATGAAAACAAGAAAGTGATCAGTGTGGTGCCGTGGTTTAAAAATTTAATCACCTCTCCAATGCTTTTCCTCCTGAACTCCTTGCGATGGAAAAATAAAACGTTACGAGCCTCCTCGTACGGGAACTCAAAGTTGTCAAATAACTTACGACTAAAATAATCACAAAGACATAAACTTAAGACATAAGCGTAACTAAAATCAATTAACTTGCTACGATAAATACACGTATCGGGAACGAGAGTGACGTCACCAGTGAAGAAGCTCCGATTGTGAGAGTGCGGGGGCGACCGCACACGACTAGGGCACAACTGCAGTGGGTATATTTTTGGTATTATGTATGCATCGCAGCTACCGACCGGGGCGAGGTGAGAGCTGGGGGTTAGCGGGCCGGGGAGCCCGAGTGCTCCAAGCGGTCCGAGTGGTTCAAGTTTGGGCGGACCGATTGGTCCAGACGGGCCCATTGGTCCGGCTGTCTCCAGCGGGCCGGCCAGTCCACGCGACCCGCCAGTATCGGCGCGGGCGATGCGAGAGGCGCCGGATACGGTAGCTGCCGACTGCAGTACATTTTTTAGAATGCCCCATAGTTATTTCTTCTTTTGCGCCTTCTCGGCGGCTTTGGTGATTTTACCGGTGGTTACTTCCTTGAAAGTGACACTCTGAAATGAAACGATGTTCTGTTATGTCCATTATGATAAAATACCTAGACATAGTCGTGAAAATGGAAAGGCCTACATTATGTCGTGAAGTAAAGAAAGATCATATCTAAAAAGATTAGTCAGGGATATTTCGTTTTCCGTTGTTTAAAAAGCGTCTTAAACGGGAGGGCAGATTCATCAAACGGGTTGGGCCGGTTAATAAGTGAAGGTATGACCTACCTACCGTACCTACTCAATTGCTTTTTAGTTCTTTCTTTCTTATACAGTGTAAACAAAGACGCGTTATTGGCTTTATTATCGTTTACACCAAAAGGAAACAACTAGGATTCGGCATTCTTTTACACGCTTTTGCGGCATTCAGACCAAACTAGCGATTGCTTTAGAGAGAAAGAATGTTTCTGGAGTACTTTAGAGCTTTTTTTTTCTCTTTATTTAATATCTAGGGTTTAATAACGATGTGAACATGTCACCCTCATAGGAACACATTACTTCATCAACTTAGGCCGATGGATACAAAATTAAGTAGGTATAAGATATCTAAAAAAAAACATTCTACGCTTAACGCCTACATCAACCAGTTTAAACCATATTTTAACCTTTTTTAAATAGTGGGAAAGCGAGATTATAATTAACTTCACCCATTTTTTTTTAAATTGCTATTGTGACGAATGCGGAACGCAATTTGTAACCCTTTCCGGTTTATTCACCTATGATATGGTAGACATCTTCAATCACATTCTGTACAAAGAGGCGATCTTGTTTTGCCCATTAATGCCGCGAAACTATTTAGAGGAATGTGTCCAGAGCCGCTTTATTTGGTGTTCTTTCTTTTTCAGTACTTATATTTAATTGAATGTTATAGAATCTAGATCACTGTTCACTAGCTTTCACATCATTTACACCAAACGAGCGAGCAGATCCAGATATTGCGAGTTGCGAGGCAAGCAACTTGCGTCCTGGGCAGTATGTATTATAGTACTCTGTGGTCCTGGGTCACCATGAATATGCACGTCCACACTGGTCCACACATTGCGAGCCGTGCCATGAGCGCCGTGCGCGGCGCATGCCACGTAATCTCTGTACGCGGCTTTACAATAATCCATAGAATCTCTAAGAATAGGTGGCATAGAACAAAGAAAAAATGCTTTATGTTTTTTTGTTACCAAACCAACTAACTAACTAACTTTGTTACCAACTGGCGCTCTACACTCTCTGCCTACCCCGTTAGGGACCTGGCGTGAAGATACATGATACATGTTACCAAACAAATATGATGAAGGTAGGTACTACCGAGGAAGATTTAGGTCACAAAAAAAAATCAATTATCTTCGCTAATACTTAATCGAATAGTATCTAAGTATAGATTATTCGTTATTTTTTTTAAATTAGTGTACTATAAAAAGGTGTGGAGCATACCTTGATAACCCCCACGGCGACGGTCTGGCGCATGTCGCGCACGGCGAAGCGGCCGAGCGGCGGGAACTCCTGGAAGGACTCCACGCACAGCGCCTTCGTCGGCACCAGCGTCACGATCGCCGCGTCCCCGGACTTGATCGACTTCGGCTCCACCTCTGTTGTTTTACCTGAAATGACCGAAATACCGAAATGTATCGATACAAAAATACTTTTATAGGAAAGAGGACGTTTTATACCTCGGTTGACACCAAAATTGGTGAATGCTTTGCAGTAGATACATTCCGGTTTTCCAAAAATAGTGATTACCAAGTAACATCGAAACAGCGATGTACTGCATAGCGACTCGACCGACTAACTTAAACACTTTTGTATTTTCTAACGTCTTCGATGTTATTCATGTTGTAGGCAGTACGAAAGCAAAAGCGATAATCAGATTACCGCTACATAAGCGGTACAAAAGGACAAGAAAAATCAAAGACGTAAACAAGCAACTCGCTTAGGCCAAAAGCAATTTAGTTAGAATGGGTTAATGTTTGATATCCTATTCTTTTCTGTCAAATTATTTGGACACTAGACACTAGATAAGGTACTGTTTTGAGTTCATATATTATAATGTGAAGAGTCCGGGTGGATCGGTGGCTCCTCACACGCCCGGGATGTACTAGACTAGACGGACTACATAGTAATCACGGAGTTTAAGACAGATGCTTAGAAAAGCAAGCCCCGCAAGCCAGAACCAAGCCAGAATCAGTAGTGGCCAAACCATGCCTTACCGGTACGACGGTCGCATTTCTCCTTGATCTCTGCGAACTTGCAGGCAATGTGCGCGGTGTGGCAGTCGAGCACCGGCGTGTACCCGTTGCTGATCTGCCCCGGGTGGTTCAACACGATCACCTGACAATCACATCGCTCAATTGGACATATTTTTGTAAGAAGGCAACCAATCCATAAATATGCTAAAATCGAATTAAGACCTCTTCTTCTCTTAATCTGCGGAACCTAAATAGAAGTGATATATCTCTCGCCACTGACTCCACTCTCCTTAATATATATAAGTAAGTAAATATAATAAAGTACCTAAACATATAGTTTAAAAAAATACGTTAGTACTTTAAGTCCATAATAATATCCTTTAAATATTTTTAAGCTAAGCAGAAATATAAATTAATGTTGCATCATCAATTTGAAATGCAACGCCATTAGCATTGAGACATTATTGTGTGACAAACCAGCAAAGGTTAATGGAATTAAAAACATTTCTACACTGATACCACATGATTCTAATAGAAAAAATTATCTTTAATTTCTACAGGTTTAATGTGGCAGATGGTTGGGTGATTTTCTAAACTTTCAGCGTCATTCGTACCCATATCTTAGTTCTTTCGGAAGATTATTTAGCAAAGTAAAACGACCAATCAATGTTAAAAAATCACACACGCTACAAAAGGAATATGTAAGTACCTACCTATTAAATTGATACATTTTAAATTATTACCTAACTAATTTTATACACCATCACCATCAGATAATACTTATTAATTATGTGTTTTACAAAGTTCAAATTTTGTAAAATCAGCCCGTGTTGTGGATTGGTTATCAACAAACAATGTTTAATCAAGATCTGGGTGTTCATAATCATCTTCCCTAATGGTACCTAGGTATAAGTAGAGTTATCTGCATAGGTACAGGCACATTTCACAAATCAGTTACCTATATCCATAAAAATATAGGTATGAGTTTATAACTTAACTCGCAAATATTAGGTACATACTTACCTACAAATATCGCATTCATAATTAAGTGTAATTAATTTGCAATAGATAAAGTAATTTATGTAATATCATAACCAGTTCATTTAACAGTGGTTGCATTATTGAAGAGTATAAAATTAGGTAGGCAGGGGTATGTACATTAGGTAATACTTATTCGTAAGCACATTGAGCAATACTTAATTAAATCTACTAATTTTACCTAATAAATTGAACGGCACTTAAAATATTTACAGAAGTTAATATATTTCCATAGATTTATTAATAATTAGGTATACTAATTACTACGTAACTTAACTGAAGTTACGTAAGGAGGAAAACAAGGAATAACAATTAGTAGATATATCTTTTTGTTTCGTTACCTACGCAGCTCAGTGGTTGTATGTAGATCATACTCAATATTAGATTATCCACCGAGATTCGATCCTCGGCTTGCCCCAGTAGTCAAGTGGTAACAGACCACGTATGCTACGCTGAGATCCAGGGTTCAATTCCCGGTCCGGAGGTCAAATGTTATTTCGGAAGACTCCCGGTGCCACCCACAAAGATGTCAATAGGCTACCAACAATAACATTCAGCAAAATGTAACTAACGAATTGTACCTACATCGTGCGTGGGTGTTTGCATGAGTGCATGCATTTCTACCTACCATTTCAGGAAATAGAAGCGTGGAGTTACGTTTTTCATTTCTAAATTCAAAATTCTTAGAGCCCGTATGCATATAGGTATTGTAGGTACGAATGTTTATATTTCTGTCTGCATTTTCTAGTAAATAGAGTCATTGAATTATGCATAAAATTAAAAATTAAATGACTGGACTAGGTACCTGGTACCTAGGTACCAGGTACCTTATGTAACTTAAGGGATGGGAAAGACTTTTAGATGATTTTGATAGACAGGGCATCGCCCGCCGACGATCCATCTATTCCTAAACAATTTACCTTTTTGTTACATATACTTATAGGATAATAAGGTGTGTCAATTAATTAAATAAGTGAATCATTCGTCAAATATTATTAAATTACCTGAGCGGTGAAGTCAGAAGCACCTTTGGGCGGAGCATTCTTAGAGTCTCCAGCCACGTACCCGCGGCGCAGTTCCTTCACCGACACGTTCTGTAACATCACATTTATAAATCAATGAAACAGAGTTCACCCTGCTCTCTAAGCGATCGTTGTCTAGGTATCTCCACCAACCATACTTCCGCCGTGATGGTGGAGAACGTCAGATTCAAGACCTATACCTTGAAACCGACTTTGTAGTCGGACATTTCCCCATGTTCGTGAGACTGAGGACATAGGACATCACTACATTGGGATATAAAAGGCGTGGGCCACTCACGTTGACCACACCGCGGACACTCTGCTAAAATTCCATACAAACGCTTATTCTGGTTACCTACTACACAGACATCAATCAGGACGTGTTTTTACACGCACACACACAGTTGCCCGCTGACAAACTCAGTGAACGAGGCTGCCGGCATGGTACCCAAAGGGAGGTGCTGCGGGCTGCAAGAGGGGAAATCAGACGGGAAGTGTCCATTCTATACCTACGTAGTAATCCTACTACTATTATAAAGGCGAAAGTTTGTAAGTATGGATGTATGGATGTTTGTTACTCTTTCACGTAAAAACTACTGAATGGATTTGAATGAAACTTTACCACAATATAGCTTATACATCAGAATAACACATAGGCTATAGCTTATACATCAGAATAACACATAGGCTACAATTTTTGAGGTTTTTAATGTGAGGTCGTAGAAAAAACACATTTTTTGCGCTTACATTGCAAACGCTGACTGAATCCTACAAGATAGATCAAAACAATTTACTACAGTATTGTACAACTTAAAAAGGTCTACAAAAAAGTCCGTGATGGTATATGTTTATCTCTTAGGAATAACCCACAATAACCATTTTTTATCCTTTACTTTGTCCTACTATACTATTATAAAGGCGAAAGTTTGTAAGTATGGATGTATGGATGTTTGTTACTCTTTCACGTAAAAACTACTGAATGGATTTGAATGAAACTTTACCACAATATAGCTTATACATCAGAATAACACATTTAAGTAATATAGGCCTTATTACTAGACTAGACGGGACGAACCTGAAGTCCACGCGAACGAAGTCGCGGGCAAAAGCTAGTATTACATATTCTCTGCCTTGACGTTGAATACGACTATTTCCCTGGGCATCGCCTTCTCACCGCATCGTTGTGCAACTCCATAGACCTCACCTCCGTCGGGAGGGTGTGAACATGGATGCCATTAGAGAGCGGGGGTGAAGGGCGTGGAGCCCCTTACCTTGACGTTGAAGCCGACGTTGTCGCCAGGCATGGCCTCCTGCAGCGCCTCGTGGTGCATCTCCACAGACTTCACCTCGGTCGTGATGGCGGCCGGAGCGAACACTACCACCATGCCTGCGCAGACACACCGTCTAGTCAAAGTGTGGCCAAACTGCTGAACACTGGAGGTAAATAAATAACGATTCCAGTGTTTTAGCGAGCTCTACATCGTAGAAATTATGTTCGCGTATATCCTCATTGCACAGCTTTATACATTGTGGAAATAATAAAAAAAAAAAACGTAACTTCACGCCTGTAATCCCCGAAGGGGTAGGCAGAGGTAAATGCATGCATTCAAGCATACATGCAAACACCCACGATTCGCCGGTTACGTTTTACGTGGAAATTATGTTTGCGTATTTCCTCATTGCGCTGCTTTTACATCGTGGAAATTATATTTGCGTATTGTCTCATTGTGCAGCTTTATACATCGTGAAAATTACGTTTGCGTATTTCCTCGTTCCTCGTTGCGCATTACGCCTATAGGTACTCTCGAAGTTTTGGTCGCTTTCCGGCTGACGTGATATCGGTATGTTAGTATGAAGTGGTGAAGGTGGTATTGGTATTGCAATCCGCAAACACAATGTCCACAGCCGCAGCTAAATAATGGTGGAGCTTAAAAGTAATTACAAACCTACACGGAACCATATGAATGAATTAAAATATACACTTTGCTAAACAAAGAATCAGAGCATGCTGTTCCAACCTGTTCCATTCATTAATTTGAACTAAAATATTGAAAAACGGTTCCAAGATGAAATTGCTGTGGAATATATTCTTGTAAACCTCTGGATAGAAGATGACTAGGTACGTAAGTACATATATAGGTTCACATATATATATATTCACACCACCGATTTAAAAATATTCTATCGTACTTTCATACTAACGTGAAATTTTTATCCGTTAAGTTGAAATATTCTAAATATCAAAAAATGCTCTATAAATATACTTCGAAGACTGGACAGTTCTTTTAAATTTTTTGGACAAATCTTGTCTTGATCCCTAAGGTTTAAGTTCATTAAAGTTTATGCCCTTGAATAAATTTAACATAACAAAAGATCTGACTATTAATAAAAGAGGTAGAAACGTACCAGGCTTGAGTATGCCGGTCTCGACCCTGCCGACGGGCACGGTGCCGATGCCGCCGATCTTGTACACGTCCTGCAGCGGCAGGCGCAGCGGCTTCTCGGTGGGCCGCGACGGAGGCTGGATCGCGTCCAAGGCCTGTCCCCAACAATAAATAGTACACGTTAAGTTATAAGTGAGGATTCAGACTTCGAGTCAAGAAGGGATCTTATCCATCGTGCGGCGTCGCAAGTTCCTGTGATGCGGCGGCGCATCGCATCGCAATTTTGTGTGGGCGCCCTTAAGGATACTTGGATAGGTACACTTAAATAATAAAATGTACCCACATGTACATTGGATAGTTTACATTGGTACAACCCACCCTCCATTTATATTTGCAATTGAGAAATTAATAACCATACGTACATCTTGCGTAAGCACAGAAGAACAAAATGATTTATAGGATTGGTACCAATTTATATCAAAAAATAAAACAGGATTCGACGAGCATAATGCAATGTTTTTGTCAAGACAGAAAAAAAAATACAAACTACTGTTTGTTATTTTTAGAATATCGAGTCAAGAAGCACTATAGTGCGGCTGTGGTTTCGAAAATCTCGTTGCTTCCGCCAGTTGTTTTAACAGCTTTGTTTACTTGTAGTGCGTATGAGCGTGTAACTGAGATGCTAAAGATTTTTAGTAGACGAGCCCAAGAGGGGATCTTTTAGCAGTACCTACCTAGTTATGTCATTTGATAGGGAATGGCGAGCCGCATCGTAATATTCTATTAAAACTTTGATGTGTTTACCTACGCGAAAAACACAAATATATTATGGTAAGTCTTGAATAAATATAACGACGCTTATGAACCAAAACCATCTATCTACACTTTTGTCGATTTTTACTTTTTGACGCAGTTGTTGTTATGGCCAACTTACGAATCATTTTCTTTAAGCAATAACCTCAAATTCGCGATAAATAAAAAGTTATAAGACAATACCAATACCACCTTAGTTATGAGACGTAATACATTTGTGGAAAAAATTAAACGTTTTTTTCGTCTCCTGAAAAGTTGCTTTTTTGTAGATAGATGGATTTGGTTCCTAAGCGTCGATAAGTCAAAACAGTTGGTAGATACAAAATCAATAGTTTTTTTGGTCACAAATGAAAGTTGACCAGAAGGTCAAACGTGGCTTACCTCGATGAGGGTCTTCCCCTCTACCTTGCCGTCCTTGCGGTCGATGACCCACCCCTTGAACCACGGCATCTTGTCCGACGGCTCCAGCATGTTGTCCCCGTGCCAGCCCGATATCGGCACGAAAGCCACCGTCGCCGGATTGTAGCCTGGTGATATAACCAATCGAATTGTTTTAACAAATCTTGATTGACATGGGTTCTTATTAAATCGACTTGGATGCAAGTTTAAGGATACTTTCGTTCTTGAACATTTGCGATTTGACAAATGCGGTTTTTGTGTAGATGTAGGTATATACGCTGTAGTATTAGAACAGAACTGCATGATTGTTCGCAACCATCTAAATTAATTTAACAATAAAAAATAGTTATAATATAAATAGGTATATCAAATATCAGCTTAGTGGTAAAGAGGGTGGACTGGTTATCCTGAGGTCGCAGGTTCAATTCCTGCCCGAAGTCAAATATTTCTTTCCCATTTTTTTTTATTTTCTAAAGTTCACTCGCATGTGTTATAACGTAAAATAAAAATTACAATCAAAAATACATATAATAGTTATGTCAGTATCTTAGAATATTTTCTTTTTTCTTTCATCTTACCACATTTTATATCTTACCAAGCGTATGTGATATAAATAATTTCCATAATTAATGGATGTTTTCCAACAGATAATGTGTTTCTCATATTACCTAAACCTATTCTTGGTTATACTTACTTACTCACCATTGTTAAAAAAGGGGAGCGGAGGAACCAAGAAACTGCAAGCGATAATTTCTCTGTTCATTAAGAGGCCTCACGCTCACGCAGCGGTGGGTGTATGGTAGGTGGGTCAAGGCCGTGAAAGGAACAAGGAAGCATTGGCATTTTTTAAATATTTAGAGAAAATGGAAAGAAAATCGCTCGCATGTGTTAATTCAACGAATCTCACTTGACAAACTCTACACTTTAGTCAAAATGCGTTGCTTGGCCGATCGTTTCGTTGCTACAAGTCAACAAACCTTATTGCGAACCCCATAAAATCATGGGCGTGGGTTATAAAATAATTTTTATATTCTTGACATTTGACAAGGGATTTAAGATTTATGAAGATTTATTTTTCTCGCTAACCAATATCAAGGATTTTTTGTACCTATAGATAAGTGACATAATATAATGTACCTTGTCCTACCATTTCAGTACCATCGGTGGCCGTACCAGCCGGAGAGAGACACGAACCGTTGTGGTATTCTACCTTGACATCATGTTTACCCATAATGCCGCATCCATGCATAAGTTTTCATTCAATCGAGTATACTTGGGTAAATGCCAGTTGTTCTTAAATAATTATATGATTATGTATTGTTTGCAGGTACACATATACATATACATACATATTGTAGACCTGGATATAAATCTACATAGGCATAGGTACAAGACATATGACAGTAAAAATCGAGTGCCTGTACCTGTAGGGTAATAAAAGTTCAATATACCTACCTAATATTAAAAAGTATAGAGAGCGATCAAAGAAAAGTGTCAAAAAATATTTTTTTGTAATTTTTTGTCTGTCTGTCTGACTGGTACGTTATAACTTCGAAACTACTCAACGGATTTAATGAAACGCGCGTTACGCTATGCAAGCAGGATCGTTGCCTTACTGTGTGAAGGCTTTTAAGAATTTAGTAGGTAATAGAAGATAAGTATATACCTATCAATTACATACTTATTTAGCCTATGTTACTGTCCTAAGAAACAATTGTTCTATGAAAAGAGAAATAGGGTAGGCTGCTATGGTTATTTTCAAATCATCGGCAGTTTGCTGGCGCCTAGCGCCATTCTCGGAGGTTGTTAATGTGCCCGGAGATGTCAAATAGACTCGCCACCTATTATGGAAATAAACGTAACTGAAGAAACATGGGTGTATGATTGAATGCATGAATTTAGATAGGTACCTCTGTCTATCCCTTTGGGAAATAAAGGCGTGAAGCTTTGAATGGTTTATCATATTCGTAAAAATTGTACACAAATGTTGTAATGTGCCCAAATAAACATATTTTTTTATTTTATTGCAGCCAACCTAAACATTCTAAAGTTTCTGAAGCAATACTTCGTGACCTAACAAAATGTCATTGTCATCATTCACAGTTTTCTCAGTACAGGCGCAAATGCTGAATTGTTCCAATATCAAAGTTAACCTTTCTCTTCTCGTAACCCGCAGCGTTTAATAAAGGCCTATAAAAGCTCACAACCGAGGGTTGGGGGAGTGAGCGCGGCCTTGCGCTCGGGTGACTCCAGTGGGAGTCGCCGTGGGGTGAACTTGCGCTGTAAGCGTGATCGTACACCCACCCAAACCGAACGAAACTAATTTTACGAATCTATACATTCATAAATGTGACCATTTAACAGCCCATGTGGCAATGTCAATAGTAACATTACTAACTCATTACAGGGGACAAAAACGTACCAGTACGCGCTTACAGGTGACATAAACTTTAGTGAGAGAGAAGTTGCCTACTTAAATTTTTCGCCAGTCCTTTAACTCGACTTTTAACTTGCCCTCTTGTGTAAACCTTCTACCCCTTAATCGCGATCTTCGCAGCGACTTGTAGGTAACTAACTACTTACTAGTCGGCCGCATTTATGTTTTTCGCGACCTAGCTCTAATTAATAAACCTTGACGAATGGTTGATGTTTGCATGTAGGATCCTACGCATTTACTAGGATAAATATCACCTTATGTCACCTATGACGAAATATCACCAAGCATTCTTTAAAATTAAAAAAGTGGTTCAATTTATAGCAACTTTGACTGATATCAGCCACACATATATATACAAAACTCTCCAGTTTTTAAGGGCAGTTTGTTCAGAATTCTTTAATCCCAAACAAACTTCTCCCCCTCCTATAGCCAAACTACCCGCCCTCCATCGTTTGTCGATTGGCGACGTCTTCAGTTCGACGTATTTCAGTTTTCATGATACAGGCGTGAAGTTGTGTGCGATACAAGGACTCTCATACATTTTTAACCAACTTTAAGAAAAAGGATGAGGTTCTCAACGGAATCTTTTTTTATGTATGTTCACTGATTATAATTCATTCGACACGGAAAAAGAGGTGCGTTCACCTTTACTGTCTGCGGTTGGATATCCCAAACATCATTATTCTTGTAGTACCTACACAGGTGTACGCTGTACGCCTGCGACTCTGGGCCTATTTTAAGAAGATTTGCGCATTCATTCACGTCCTTTGCATCTCCGAGGTGCTGTTGAAGATCACATCACTCAATGACACGACTTCTGAAAATAGATCGACCCACGATTACATGTTCGATTCTGCATGAAGGCGAGGAGCGCGTACTCATGGGTTTGCCAATTCTTGCTAATGCCAGCCTCGCATTCATGATAACTGTTAGTATACCTACGGTTAGGTATGATAGAACTTAAGTTGTTACCAATATCTTATTTTGTATACGACGATACCTCCTCCTTGATCTCCTGGAAGACAGTTCGTTTGAGTTTAACTTAAAACCAAGCACGACGGTGTTTGTAGCATTTTTTGTCTCGAAGTGACACAAACATAAAGTTCACATAGATGGTGAGTATTGGTGAGTGAATACCGTAGCGGCTACGGTTACGGCGTAGCCTATTATAAATATATACATCAAAACAAGAGGTTTCAATACAGATTCGTTACCACTCCTGAAGTTTATGCCTCTGTGATAGAAATTACAGGTTATGCGTTTAGCCATTCTTACTAAATTCGGCCTCGAATTGATTTTTATATAAATAAAGCACTTACCGATCTTCTTGATGTAAGATGACACCTCCTTCTTGATCTCCTCGTAGCGCGCTTCGTGGTAGGGCGGCTCGGTGGAGTCCATCTTGTTGACGCCGACGATCAACTGCTTGACGCCGAGCGTGAAGGCGAGGAGCGCGTGCTCGCGCGTCTGCCCGTTCTTGCTGATACCGGCCTCAAACTCGCCGGTGCCAGCCGCTACAATCAACACTGCACAGTCCGCCTGTATATGGAAGATGTGGATCAGTTCTTACTGAAGTTATAAACGGTCAGTAGCGTCTGTAGTCAATGTCTATATCTATATCTCAGTTAACCCGGCCCATAATCTCAGTTTTTTAAATACTAATATTTGTTTATTTAGAGTGGACAATGCAATTTTCAATAGATTTTCAAGAGCCCAATTCACAGAAAAAAAAAACAAATTAACAACATAATAGTAGAAAGTCCAGCCTGATTCATTCTACCGGCATCAATCTCAGTACTAAGTGATCCAGGGCTTAGCCTGTCTGATGTAGGTGTTCAGCGCTCTAAATTTAATCACATGAGCAGGCCAGCATCTTTGGTCTCAGAATAGGAACGCAGCTTATATAATGTGGAGAGTTCTGATAAATTATAAACGTTCTAAGAGACAATGTAGTCAAAACTGTGGCTGAAGCAATAGACACTCGATAAAATGTAATAGAACATACCTTTTAAAACAAATAACTGACAGAGATTTGGACTTTCAGGATTCAAGACTAAATATAAAAGATTGTAGAAAATAATACCTAAGCAACAAGATAAATAAGTTCAAAAAAAAGGTACAAATGAGTACATATTAGTTTTGGACATATTCACCTGAGAAGTGCCAGTAATCATGTTTTTGATGAAGTCCCTGTGGCCGGGGGCGTCGATGATGGTAACGTAGTACTTAGCGGTCTCGAACTTCCACAGGGCGATATCGATGGTGATACCGCGCTCACGCTCAGCTTTTAGCTTGTCCAGTACCTATATTTAATTGTGCTGATTATTTATTATCATTTTATTTATATTTTGTTGCCCGTAGAAACTAGTTACTTTACAGTTTTGGAGATTCCTGCCCTCAGCATAGAAATCATTGTGACATCAGCAGTTAGATAGTGTTTAGTTCTACCGTGTCCCGTGCACTCACGGCTCCACGAAGTTGATAGTCGCAAGTCATGCGATGAATGGGGGCTGTAAGAGCCCCCTTTAACGAATCTTTAGAGGAAAAATGCGCGGGGAGAGCCGGAGGACCGGAGCAGCATTCATTGTGTACCTGGATCTCAAACTTTTCGGATTGTACGCTTGTCAATGCCTCCGAATTTGTGAATAGATATACCTATGTTGGTGGACTTCCCGAGTGCACGTGGCAGATCACCACAATGCTGATGTTAATCTTTCCTTAACTCATTTAAAATAAATAAATACGCTTAAACTCACTAGGTATAAACCTGTATCATGAGTACCGTTGTCATAACACATACACAAACAACACCCAGACCCAAAACAAATATCAGTAGGCCATACAAGTATTTGTCCCGGTGCGAGGATCGAACCTGCGACCCTTCGAATCAAACGGTAGTCTCACACCGCTGACTGACTGGGTCGTCGTGTATTTTGAATGATGAATCTCTTGATATTCCTCTTAACCGCACTAGTAATTTGTCCAACTCCTTCGCTGTTACAGCCATAAAGCTCTGGAACATGCTCCCCGTTGACATAAGAAAAGCTCGGAGCAAAGTTGCATTTAAGTCCAAAATTCGTTATCATTTCCTTAAATCTGCTCTATAAATGATGGCCAACTTTCTATTCAACACTCAATAGCATCATTATTTATGTATATATTTATATTACTACTAGCTGTCCCGGCAAACTTCGTATTGCCTCACAATGAAATAATGTGTCAAAGGTTTGATAGATACGGACTATTTGTATAGGAAAATGAAATTAAATGTAGAGATTCCCGTGGGAATGAGTGATTTTCCCGCAGTAAAAAGTAGCCTAAATGTTGGCTAGGCTTAGTATCTAGGTATACACCACAAAAAGTTTTATTCGAATCCGTCCAGTATCTTCGGAGATTAGCCTGGACAAAGGGACAAACAGACAGAAAATTTAAAAATAATTGAAAAGTGTTCTAATACTATTTTAACATCGCCCCCAATTGGTTTTTCGTAAATATATACAATTTTTTTTTAATTTTATCGCATCGCTTGTTATGCATATTGCTAAATGCATAATGCAAAATTAAATGTATATTTTTCAATATTTCTGAGAGATTTTCTTATATTTTTTTCCTTAAGAACCTTTTCCTAATAATAAGAAATACAACAAAAAAAGAATTAGTGAAATCGGTCCACCCATTCACGCGTGATGCCGTGACCAAGGAAAACGGGTTGCATTTTTATATATTTTTACACTGTTAAGTTCAGGAATGAGAAACTTTCCATACAAATTTTACCACTTAATTTTTCCCTTTCTTTTTCATATGAACTTTGTACTGCGGTAATAAATTGCAAATTGACTTTTTGACGTTAGGAACACACCTACATTGCTTAGACAACCGTGAGTGCTTGTAATTTAATATGAACTTTATGCGCGGCTTCGCCCGCGTGGATGTCGTTAATAACTTATTTATAATTTACGATGCCGTGGAAATGTCCCAATCAAGTTTCCCGTTGCGTACCTCTTTGTGGAGTACTAATAGCTTGTGTAACTTAGCTTCGAAAACGTCTATAACTTCAAAAATATCTATTTAATTAGAGCCTGTTCATTAATATTCCACCTTGAAAATTGCGGAAAGTCCCATTCCAACTTCCCTACCCATTTTAAGGGGATTGAGGGAAGATTAAAAAAATATATTGATGCAACAAAACAGTCTGTAAACCAATTTTGAGGCATTAAAAACTGACAAAATACCCGTACAAACTATCACCTCCTCTCTTAGGAGGTTGATCGCACATTTCCAAAAAAAGAAAAATCTTAAGAGCCCTTAACCTTTCTTTAGTATGAACTTTGTTCAGCGGTAATAAAGTGCAAATTGACTTTTTGACGTTAGGAACACACCTACATTGCTTAGACAACCGTGAGTGCTTGTAATTTAATATGAACTTTATACAACAGCAATAAAGCTCAAGTTGACTTTACGTTTTAGTTAGAAAACATTTGAATGGGAAAAAGAAAAGGGCTGTTTTTAGGGGTTTTCCGGCAATTATTCGACTTTTTCTCGCCGTACATACCATCCTTGAAATTCAACAAACATATTAAAAAAAGAATTGGCCAAATTGGTCCAGGCGTTGTTGAGTTATGCGCTTACCAACACATTTTGCGATTCATTTTTATATTATAGATATGTAGGTATAAGTATTGTTTATTCTATATATATTTATATATGTACGTATATTTTAAAATATTCATAAATAATTACTTCATTATGTTTTTTTTTCTTTTCTTTATGTCTTAAGATTCAATTGAATCATTCCTGCACCTCTTCGTCGTTTTTCTGTACTACCCAATGGTTGACTGGGAGATAATGCCTAGTGGCATTAAGTCCGCCCTATGTACTGTTCTTGTGCATTAAAGTATAAATAAATAAATAAATGAATGAGATTCGCCTTGTGTTCTATAAGACAGTACATTTAAAAGAGTTGCCACTCGTGGATATACTTATTCCGACGCATAAATATCGACGTGCTCCATAACGTGCAAGTGAGAAGAAAATTTTAGCGATTTTCAAAACAGTATTAGAACCCGCTCTCTAAGACGAATGCAACGAATCCTGTAATATCATTTTGGCTAAATGGTAAATATGAATACAATAGCATACCCAAGCATATTTGAAGGAGCCCTTGCCCATCTCCTGAGCTTCCTTTTCGAATTTCTCGATGGTACGCTTGTCGATGCCACCGCATTTGTAGATTAGGTGGCCTGTGGTGGTAGACTTGCCCGAGTCCACGTGGCCGATCACCACGATGTTGATATGAGTCTTCTCTTTACCCATCTTTCTTCACTTGGGATGTTTATGATGCAGTTTCAGTTAGCCTATTACCACAAGAGATGCTGTTACAAAATATTTTGGGGTTATTTTGATAGCAACTTTAAAAGTCAATCTAAAATAATTGATTTTGTTATTTATACTTTTAAACAAAGTAGAAAAATACATAATGCGGATAAAAGTTGTGAAATGAGTAATAAGATGGCTGAACGGATCATTTCATTACAACCTACAAGTGACCCTTATACATTGATATACAAAAAAGCCCCTTGTACCATACATTATTAGGAATAATAATCGTAATGAGCTGCATAGGGCAGCGAGAGTCGTAAAGGTCATGGATCCCCCGGAATTCAGACACGGCATAAATAGTAAATTTAAGCAACTCTTGATCCATCCAAAAATCCATGTCTGTGACGTATGACCCACAAATCCCACGAAATTTTTGTTTGCGCCTGGTATCTAGTGAGTTGAGGCCACTTCATGGCTCATGCACCCACACTTTAAACGAGAAGGTTCTTTGACACATATTCTTACAGACATAGTTATACGTCGATTTACCAATTAGTAAAATAAAAAAAAAACATTCATCGGTACTATAAATAAGCGTACATCTGATTTTTCCCTCGTGTCCACTTAGCTTAAGCAGGAGCCGACGACGTGCAAAAAATAAAATCAATATTCGCAATTATAAAATAATGTTGTTATGCCACGTGAAGATTTTAAATTTATACAATTTTTATTTAAGTTTGTACAAAACAAACATTTATTGATTCAGTTACCTTCACAACAAGGTTAGATTAAAATGTGTCTGTTGGCTGCCTCTCTACGGGACTGTGACCAAAAAGGACAAGTGACATTATTATTAGTTTCCTAGGAAGTTGATTAATTTTTCATTCGCGCCCAAGGAAGCAGAATGACTAAGTTATTCAGATTTAATTAAAAATGTATTGCTAATCAGACAGATTTAATATTACCGTTTGTTCCTCATATTTCATTTGGAAACATGGCAGCCACGAACTAGCAAATAATAAAATTAATTGAAAAATCTATCAGTTGAAAATTGAGCTTGAACCATACCTGAATACACTATAACATTGATACCGTTAGAACTGATAGAAACATTAAACTGCAAATATTTCACGTAACAAAGGAATCAGTGTCAGCAATAGATACTTAGAACCTGTAGAATGCACTCAGCGAGAAAGGTTTCGATTTATGCCCGTAACTGAATTCCGGGAGGAGCGTTCTGAGCGTGCGCACAGGAGACTGGGACGTCGATACAGCCAGCCTCTATGCCAAATATAGAATATAACATACAAATATACAATAATGATTACCTACATCACAATTTTATTGTTGGAAAAATCTAACAATCGACTTCTGGACGTGGACCGTAGGACCAAACTAATAAATACGCAATCTCAACAATGCACTTGATAAAGAGAGTATAAAAATCGTATTTCCAAAGTAAAATTATAAGTTGTATCTTAATCGTCACAAGATGATCAGCGATAATTATCGCACCATGCGCCGAGTGCATTCAATCTAAAAATAACAATCAAACACGTATTTGAATATATATATTTACAAACGACATGTTTCAAAATTAGAAATTGTATGTCGCATTTAGAGATACGTAACATATGTACCGGCGATGCACATGGTCATGTCGCCGGTATTCGTCCATCTTGAGCATGCAACTGCATACCTACGCCTTTCCGACTTTTCTACTGTTTTTTGAGACCTTCTTCCCCAACCTTCCCATATTTATATTTCGCTAGCTAAAGTATGAGAAACGAAATCACACAGCCATTGCACAACTTGTCATAGTTGTTAAAATCATGACCTAAAGTGTGACAGTGTTTGAATTTGGATTAAACTTACATGACTTCTTATTAGTTTTAAGCGATGTCAATACAAAAACTTGTAAAATTTGAAATCACAAAATTAACGATTAGGACTGTTTGTTATTCAATGAGGCAAAATAAGTATCGTTTAGAGGCAACACCTTGTAAATAATGTCCCTAATGTAAATAATACAAAGATGTGGTTAAAATACTGTACGATTTCAACGGGCAAATTCATAAATACACATGGAACTTTCAATAAATATTGAAATTGCGTAATTATACAACATGAGCCGGCAATGCCTGTAAAGTTACTAAAGTAAATATTGAAATGATAACGAGTTTAATAACTATAGCCATAATATTAACATTTTGTAATCCTTAGCAATTTTAAAAAACCTGTTTAATATGTATTTAATCAAAATAATATAAAATATAACTTACCTTTGCAGCCGCAGTCACGAATATTGGGAGAGATTTTCAGACATGCGCTGTAGCTATTTCGCCCGGGAAATGCAATCAATAAATCAAAACTAAGACTTTTTTTATTCATAAAGAAAAAAAGTAAAATTTTCGCAAATGTAAAAGTATCAGCAATCTAGGTTACAATTAATAAACTCTATTTTACTATTGAAACACCATTGTTTGTAGATTTAAGTTTCAGAAATCATTTAAAGAAAGCGGAAGTTCCGAGTTTTCTTTTCAAATCTTATTTAAAGAGCCAAAGAGAATGTAGGTAACATTAATAATATTTAGATGTGTCATTTGTATACTCTTTGATTGCTTCTTAAACTCTAAGGATTGCTTCAATGCAATCATAGATTTATTATACCTACTACTTAATGCCTCATCCATTCATTTCAAAAGATTAAATGCTACGAAGGAGGCTTCTTTCTGATTTTACTAATTTTACATAGATCATTACTAGATACCTATCTAAATAATTCTAGTCAAGTGTGTTTTTAACAAACAAGATATTGAATAGATCTAAAGAGATAATGAAACCTCCGAACTACTCCGAAGTGACATTTGTTGGGTAAGCCCAGTTACGGAAATGTGCCCGATTATAGGCCTATTCACATCTGAGCGTTCATAGATTTATTATATAATTCGATGTGAAGCGTTATCCGCTACCGCTTACAGTAGCGAAAATTAAAAATATGTCAAATAATTCAACTGTTTGTCACAACTTCAAGAGTAATGCCCTCACTCAACCACATTGACCTATACCTAAACTAAAGTACTGTACTAGAATGGACATTTCCCTTGATAGCACGGTTCCAGTTTTTGCATACCTTTCCCATAGTAACATTACAGCTGACCTGAAAACGTCGTTCAAAATTTCTGTCAAAGTGTCAAACAACTCAATTTAAAAACGAAACCGGCTGTTTGTTCCCGGTGTCTACTCTATACCTATATTGACCTCAACCATAATAAGAGTGGGTGTAAGTGGTGTAACATGCATTTTTGATATGATCTTTGTTTTATTCGTGTTCATTTTAAGACCCCACTCGTTGGGAGATCCTACTGTGGCCACAGAGCATTGTCTCCCAGGGTCTCAGCCATAACTACGATATAATATCATCCGGAAATCGGAGGTGGCAGATGTGCTCGCCGTTGCTGTTGATGCTGAGTCCTTTCGAGTCCAGAATCTTGAAGACATCTTTCAATGACCTTCCTTTCTCAAACAGAAATTCGATAGGTTTCGAGATCTAGTCCTGAAGGCGAAATAACATGGTGTCGTTTTCATACAAGCTCCTCAGCACCTCAATGTTTCGCTAGTCCTAGTCGACTTGTCATCGCTGTAGCGGCCGTATCTCGACCTGATCGAAGGCTTTTTCGTAGTAGGTATACAAAAACCCACCTTGGTATTCATTTGGACCTCATATTATCTATTTAGGTAGGTATTCGACAATAACGATAGCATGTGCATTTAAAAAAATAACTAGACTAAACAGGTAATTGTAAATTTTATTCGTTTACTATAAGATTATTATTCTCTGAACTGTCGGCTGTGGTGTCGGCGTTTGCATAGCAAGTGTCCGAATGCTACGCTTACACCGTTACTTGTTCGTGTTGACCACTATTAACAGATTATCGACGCGTGCCTGAAATAAAAGTATATAAAGTACACTCGTTCACATATTTTTATTTAATCCCATTGATTTTTTATTAGGTATATTTCGTAACATACGCTAATTATAAGAATGGTATTCTATTACACGATGGCTACCACTTTAGATTGCAAAGCATTAGCAATTGTAGTTTGACACTTGGCTAGACCCTTTGGAATATAAATAGACTGCACAGAATGGGATGCACAGAAATCTGCTGCAGAATCATCGTTTCAACATTCTAAGTTGAGGTATTAACCATAATAGAAGAGTGTAAAGTAGAAAAAATCAATAACCTGCACGAATGTACAGTTGGGGTCCAGACTGGGTCTGGTACAGGGTACAAATGAGTACCTACTCGTATTCCTGTCATGTTGCGTCGGAATTAAATGGCTAAAATAAAGGAACCAAATGCCTTACGCTTGATAGGATTAAAAAGACCTTGGAGAGAGGGTACTCACTCAACCCTGCATCTAGTTCCAGAAAGCGAAGTTCAAGCACATGGGTAGAGTTGGCGAGACTACTTAGGCATCCTCCCTGCTCCCGGGAACCTGCTTATTGTTCTCTTGCTGCAACTTTATTGTCTTAAACTCTCTATTACAAGGGAAACACAACGTTTACCACCCCACGCTGTGAAAGTTTTATGCCTGACGTCAAATTCACTCAGAAGAACGTCAGGCGAGCGCTTTTATCACAAAAATTCTGACTACGTCCCTGCGATGGTGTTGAAGATGTGCGCTTCCGATTTGATACCTGTTTTGACGCAACTACCTATTCTCGTTCATGGGCTAAGGCCTGTGTGAAAGACAGCCCTCAAGCATACGGTACCCAAAAAGGGACATCGGAGTGACTCGGCCAAATACAGGTCCATTGCTTTGAGCCACTCCACTCTGTAAGGTGGAACATGTGATATAACATACAACTGCTGCAGTATCTATCTAGAAGAACACCAGCTGATCTGCGAATGCCAATATGGCTTTCGTTATGGCAGATCTGCTGATGATCTTCTAATTTATCTCACGCACCGTTGGGCTCATGGCCTTGGTCACGAATGGGGAAGCATTGGCAGTAAGCCTATACAAGGTGTAGCCAAAAAGGTCCAACAATATTGAGAGGTGTTCATCTATATCAAGTTTCAAATAATTTAACGTAAACATTAACAATGAAATCATAACTATTTTTTTTCATACAAAGTTTACAAAATTAATTATTTGTTATTGTTATTGTGACAATCCTAACAAGCCGTCAATGAAAACGCTTAGCATTTCACATACACATACCGTGCGTCACCACGCACGTAGTGAGGTGAGGCGTGTGTGCGTATGAAATGCAGCATCTCAGCAATTCAAACCAACGCACACATGCGTTGCGTTCGCCTGATATATTATTATGATTATGCTGTCAGGGTTGAAACACAAAGAAATTTAATCAAAGTTTGACTCGTTTGATTTTACATTCTCAGGAGAAAAAGACCTTGGGGGATGAAGAACATCAGTATAGGCATGGACTGTTAAAATATTGTTGGACCTTTCCAGCTACATTTTGTATATTTCTAAGGCCTTCGACTCGGTCTGGTACAGGAAGTAGTATAGTATGATAAATCTATGGGCACAGGGGACTTCTGGCGAAACTAACATTTTATTGAAACTGGACAGCCAGCTTTCAATCTGAGCGTTTTATTTAAGAGTATACAGGTCTTAGTTGACGAGCAGTACTCAGAGGTCTCTATAATCGCTGATGTGGCGCTAAACTCTTTGTGTAAGACTAAGTTGGCATCCACAAAGTTAGGAAACAAAGCGAGACAGTATTCCACAACGGGGCAACTACACTTTATAAGGCCCAAGTATGGCCCAATCTGCAATATTGCTCTCATAGCCCCCAACTAACAGCTTGGTAGTGACTCCTTACTCACCACAATACGTACCGTTCGTATTGTTAACGACCCATAACTTATTGACAGGCTCAATCATCTTCGCCTACGTAGAAACATCGGAAGCATCAACGACACAACGGTCAGATCGGCAGTCAGTGCGTTTTTAATGTCGTTATGCCCACAGGCGACGGTAAACACTTTCCATCAGGTGGCCAGTCTGCTTGTCAGTCAACCTTCTGAAGCTACTAGACCAGTACTATGACGACGTGTTGCGATTCAATTTAGGAACTGCTAAAATGTTGTTTCTTTTAATACGTTTTTCATACGCACTGTAGGTGAAGAAACGAGTCAAAGAGAAGCGATCCAGTTTAGGTTCGCAACTTGCGAAACTGAATTGCTATTTTGGCGAATCGCAACAAAAAGTCATGGTACGGCCGCTACACTTGGCAAGGGGCTTAAATAAAAAAATAAATCAAAAATTATTTCATTTACTCAATGTATCAACTTACATAATAATATTTTTTAAATAATTTAATTAAATAACGCAAAAATTATACAATTGGCGAAGTAGAAATTTGCTTAAATGTGACTAACTTAAGATTAGCTCAAAATAAAAAATATTATTTAAGTAATAAAAATGTGTCATATTTCAATATTTCAGATTATTTTTTTATATTAGAAAAATTAGTTTTGCGACTGATCGCAGTTAACAAGCGGGAAAAAAAATTGTTTGCATGAGAGCGTCTACGAAGAAGCGAGACAAAGCTAGTGATTCAGTTTAAGTTAATGGTCATGGTAAACCAGTGAACCTTAAAAAACACATGTTTTCATGTAAATGTTAGCTTTAAGTAGTAAATTCTAAGTTTAGTGTAATAAACTGGCTATATATTTTTCACACTATCTAGTTTTACAATGGAATGTTGCATTCAATAATGCACAGAAATGAGGTGTGAAAAATATGTTTAATATTGTGCTACAATGTCACGCTTATTTCAAACTAATAAAAAATTTAGGGATTCTAAATTAGAAATTCCACTGACTAATTATACCTTTCAAGGAGGTAAGCAAGACTTCTGAAATTAAAAGCTTTTATAATAAATTGAATAATATGTAAATAATACAAACGTAATAATTATTACACACACCATTAACACAGGAATAATATAATGTCATTAAATGCTAGTATACAAATTGATTAAAATCATTATTGATATAAGACATTGTAGGTACAATCACAGACAAATATATTTTATTACAACTTTAGATAGTAGATAACGTCCGTCGTACATTACTTTCCCCCAGGCCAAGGCAAGTAGCTTCCCCAGCCACGCGTATTAGGATCTAATCCTGCAAACGAAAAAATGTAATATTACATAGGAATAGTGGGACTTGACAACCCACCGTACAATAACGATGGGCAGCAGCGTCCCACGATCAAATTATCAAGCAGCTTGCCAAGCGTGCATTATGGCATATTCTTTTCTAATAGCACAACCCTATTGTAAGTATCTTTGGGAAGGCCTTCGTCTAGCAGTGGGCGTCTCTTGGCTGGGCATAGGAATATATTATTGGAGCCGTGATTTAGTGGTAATAAAATCTAAACAAAAAAATCTAAATAGAAAGGGTAACCCAGACATAGATAAATAATCACAAATCAGACACAACAAATACATACAAAAAATTATAAATAATGATTTGCATAAGTTCTCCTTTTTGCTGCGCCTTGGTAGAAAAGATTTTGGAAGTGGCTTCAGATCGCAGAATTTGGAAATTAACTTGATTATGGTCACTAGGGGGATTTAAAAAATGACGTATGCCAAGTATGTACATAAATTCAAATCTATCTCTTGGGAAAAACACAGTTAATACTAACCTTTAGCAACAGCTTGTATCTTCTGCGTTTCTTCTTGGGAGAGAGTCAAAATCTTTTGAAGAACTGGTATCAGGCGACTGCGCTCATCACCGGGCGGCAAAGTAAGGAACTAGAAAGAATAATCCCAAAAGTCAAACTTTCATGATTGTTGCAAAACCAGTCTTCGGGTTTTTATGACTTAACTTAAAGTAAAATAAAAACGTTTATGTTGATAAATAAAAAAACAAAGATAAATATTCGTTCGTAGTATAAGCACCCGTGTACTACTACTACATTAGTTATACATTGCTCTATCATCGTACTTCTTATAGACAAATAATAACGGTAATGTACGGTGAATGTCATGAAACTACTTTCGTAATGTAAGCCCGGCTTTTACTGCTTCGATTTAAAAATTCTGTCGACGAAACGTCTCTGGGTGGATCGTTCTGTGAGCAAAACCACAGATCACCCCCAATAGATACCGCATTAGTGAATATTTGTTCGGAGCCGTGTTCTTCGTTTTTGAGGTACGCGGGTGTAGCGGGGAGACGTTACTAAAGCGCTGTGATTGGCTGTTTGATTTGGAGACTTAGATACGCCCTCTCATTGAGCTGGGAAGCTGTCGATATTTCTGATCGATATTTTTTCCACATTTAAATGCTTTTTTAAAGATAATTCAGCAGAACTTGGAAAATACAGTTGTCAGTAATTGGAAATATTATAATCTTAATTTCAGAAATAGGTAAATTAAGACAGTATATCATTTGAGTAGGTAAATAAAAACGCATAAATTAATGCCAATAAAGTAATTATTTTACGATATACAGATTTTAAGCGTTTGGAATTACATACAAACGCTTAAAATTTGGTTACCTATTACATAGACATAGACATTCCGTACAATTATTATAATTTAAGAGATGCTTAAAAGTGGCCTATTTAAATGATATTTTAATAAATAATCATAATCCGCTGTGCTGTACATGCGCGATGGCCTGACAAACATTTTACTTTTAAGCTACTTTTACCCGATTTTAAGCGTTTGAATGGAATGCCACGCAAACGCTTAAAATCTGGTTACCTATTACATAGTATACATAGATATCAATGAGTGACGTGTATTTCCACACGCACTTATCAACATTCAAGTTTTTATTTAGCCGAAAAAAGAAAATTACAAAAATAGGAAATTTGTGGTATAGCTTACTCAACGAGCTCAAGATCACTCTCGAGCTCGATCAGCACCTCCGCATTATATAAGTTACCTGCCGCTAAGTGATAGTGGTAATGTATGGTAGTAGAGCCAGAGAATATGTAAAAATAATACAAACAGAATGGACACTTCGACATCCCGCCCGATTTCCCCGCCTCACCCAACCTCCCTCCTCTTTTGGCAAGGGAATGGTATTCTACAGCGAGGTTCCGTTCAATGTTCCTTGAGGTGTTAATTATGAAAATGGTATCTCCTTTCAAGTCAAAGATGGCGGACATAATTATTTTTAGGAAATATGATATGGATTTCTATTTCACGGTTTCCTGAGGTGCATTTTTCTAATCCAAGATGGCGGACAGTTTTTTTTATAAATATGATATGGGTGTCAATTTCGAGGTTTCTTGGGGTCCTGATTACTTAAATGGCATCCGTTTTCAGATCCAAGATGGCAGACAGACTATTTTTTTCAAAATGTGATATGGGTATCAATTTCGAGGTTTCTTGGGGTGCTGATTACGAAAATGGCATCCGTTTTCAGATCCAAGATGGCTGACAGACTTTTTCTTCAAAATGTGATATGAGTATCATTTTCGAGGTTTTTCAATCAGCACCCCAAGGAACCTCGAAATTGATACCCATATCACAATTTGAAAAAAAAGTCTGTCTCTCATCTTGGATCTGAAAACGGATGCCATTTTCGTAATCAGCACCTCGAAAAACCTCGAAATTGATACCCATATCATATTTTGAAAGAAAATCTGTTCGCCATCTTGGATATTAAAAAAGATGACATTTTCGCAATCAGCACCCCCAAGAAACCGTGAAATTAACACCAATATCACAATGTAAAAAAATAAATAAGTCCGCCATCTTCGATTTGAAAAGAGATACCATTCTGAATCAGAATCAGATATTAATTTATTCATTTACGGTGACAAGCACCGCTTATGACAAGTCAAAAACGAACAATATAAATGAAAGTGAAAAACAATTATTGATATGCACGTCTAATTAAAAAACATATATAAAAATTATATATATACATATATATTTTTATTGTATTAGTTATATATATATATTTGTAATTATCACCTCCAGGAACCCTGACATTGATACGCACATTGCTTGCATACTATTATCGCTTATATTAAATGTAAATTGGTAAATGCGGTGGTGCTCGCTCGCTCTGGAGCTCTATCACTGGAGCTCTACCACTGTATATTACCATCTACCCGGAACAGGATAACGGTTTACATTAGAGAAAACCGATAACCACTTACTGGCAGGGCAAATAGGTAACATGTAGGTGTTCACGCTCGTTCATTGGAGCTCTATCACCGTACATTACCACCGAACACAATAACGGTGGACCCTACCACTTGCGGCTGGTAGGTAAATTGAATGAAGTACATAAAATATTTAATTTTCAAATTATCCTAAAATACACCGCTCACGACCTAAGTTTATCACCCAAATGACTTAGAGCTCAGAGGGGTGAGGGCAAAACAGATAAGACGTCGAAGTGTTCATTCTAAACGTAGTATTATTATATATTTTCTGATAAAAGGTTTTAAAGTATTATTTAAAATATCGATACCGACTAACGTATATGCGGTACAACACTATCGATCGACTTTCTTATCTTAGAAAGGGACAAATAATGTAAATAACGCAGGACTTTGCGAAAATATACTTGTGCATAATCCAGTTTAATTGATCTCTGATAATACGTGTTTTATATGAATTATTTACTTACCGGTGAACTATCATACCATCTTTTTTAATATTTGATATTCTAGACGTATTTAGATATGATTTTAGTGCGCAGGAAGCCATTTCCTAGATATTTTCGGTAGAAAATGAATTATTTCTAACGTACGAACGGGTCGGAGGCTTGGTCGGTAATGGCGTCATTGGCGTCATCGCGATTTTGAGCATTGAAAATAAGCTAGCAAATAAGGTAGCAACGCGTTGTGCGCGTCGGTTGCCCTGTATGCGGTATCTATTGGGAGTGATCTGTGAGCAAAACTCAGAAACAAAAAGTCCTGTTGGTGATCAGTCCAAAGGAGAAACAACTGTCGCAGAACGCTTGTAGTTTCTAAATGACGACCATTTAGATTTTGCTAGTTGTACCAATTTGCGAAATAAAAACTCGATGCGAGATGCATAAGGTCTTTGCATCTCTCTCTAAGGTCACCTTATGTTGCTCACGTCAAGAAAACGATCAGTATTTAATTTTATACCTTTAACGTAACATTCTTCATGTACTCAGTGTTGTGTGCGTGTTGCGTGGAGCCGCGCACGCGCCTCAGTTCCGACTTGAGCAGCTCGCTGAGCTGTCCCATGCGCGCGCACTCTCGTTCCGACTCCGCTAGCAGCACCGTTATATGTTTCACTCTGCCAAAATATGAAACGTAATAATACACAAATGTTTAAAAATTAAACATAAAACCAAAATTTGGAATTATTAGCTTCATTGTTGACTTTCATAAGTAGCTGGTCGTCATGAGACTTTCATTTAGTGAGTGATTTTGACAATTCTCCAAATACTGAAAATTTAGAAATTTAACGTCTATATTGGCTGGGTATCCTGTTAAATAGTTCCAATCAGAATATTTTGGTTACTAGCTACTACCATTGTATCCAAGCTAAGAACAGCCTCGATAAATAAGTCTTCCGCGTAAAAGATAATGCATTTAAAGTTATTCACTTGTCTGGATGCTAGGCTATCCCTTTAAAAACCCTTACTACCAGAGTAGCAGTCTCCCTAGGTAGCGGTCGCAATGCCTGGCTAGGGCCAACGAGAAGTCGCGTCGCTGCAACCCTGTGTCGGCACCCCACAGTCGGCATAAAAACCAAGATTGGTGGAACACGCCCCCGTTGTAACGGGCAGATCAAGTCTGGGGAAAGAGGATTTCCTCGTAGGCCCGCACCGCGTCGTGCGCTTCACACGCGCCACGAAGACAGCACTACACACTACACTACCTTTGCTGCTGCGCCTGGACTTTACGCTTCAACTCGGCGATCTCCTGCTCCGGAGTAAGGGCGAGAGAGGATGTATCAAGAGAGTCGTCTTCCGGCACTCCCTCTTCCAACAGCCTGTCCAACGGCACCGGAGACCGCCTGCTGCCGCCCGCTAAGAACGACTTCGATAACGGCGGCGATGGCGCTGATTCCGAACCCTATGCAAAAAATTTTGTCTTTTGAAATTGATACATACTTAAGAAACGAGCTTGAAAAGGCGTCGTCAACCGACGATCTAGGGAAGACGGTGGGAGACGGGTTGGTTGGTACAAGATCTTAAAATAGCCTATTTTGTAAGTAAAGGGCAATGTGATGTCAAAGTTTTTTTTTATGTAATGAAGGTGGCAAACAAGGATGCGGTTCACATTGATGTTAAGTGATGCCTGCAGCCTATAGACACTCGCACAAAGACCAGAGGTCAAAATGTAGATTGACACCCCTGAGACCTTAGAGATATTATGTGTCTGTGATAGATATTATTATGTATACATAACCATCTAACCGGAAGACGATAGTGGTGAGCAGTACCATTTAGTGGCAGATAAATTAGGTAACGCGGTGGTACCTACATACACACCTCTTACACTGGAACTCTACCACCAGTAAATACCAGTAAATACCAGCCTATATGAATGGTAGATATCAGTTTGAGATATTTTTTAACCATTCGGAGAGACAGCTGCCGTCCCTATCAGCGCCAGGAGGGCGACGGCCTATCGAAATGGTTGTTGACATTGTTATTGCTGTGAATGTTTCATGTCAATTTGTACCTCCTTTAAAAACAATAATGATAATTTGACTGATGTTTGTCTGACTGAGGCACATGTGTGCATGCATAAAACATTTAAAATATCTACTTAAATGAACACGCATTCATTCTCGCATTACATACAATAATAATGATGGAGCTCGAGGGCTATACCTAGTGACTCAATCCTAGTCTATGTACTGCCAAATGAAAAATATTAAGCATTAGTCATCATCATCATCATTTCAGCCAAAAGACGTCCACTGCTGAACAAAGACCTCCCCCAAAGAATGCCACAACGAACGGTCCTGGGCCGCCCTCATCCAGCGATTGCCCGCGACCTTCACCAGGTCGTCGGTCCACCTCGTGGAGGGCCTGCCTTACGCTTCGTCTTCCGGTACGCGGTCGCCACTCCAGAACTCTTCTGCCCCAACGGCCGTCAGTTCTGCGAGCTATGTGCCCTGCCCACTGCCACTTGACTTTCGCTATTTGGTAGGCTATGTCGGTTACTTTGGTTCTCATGCGGGTCTTTGGGAATTTAAGGGTTCCGTAACCTAACTGGAACACTTAAAGATTCGCCATGTCTGTCTTTCGCAACTAAGCTCGTAGACTGTTAGCACTACGAAGCTATAATTTGGCACAAGTACACAAATTAGTGAGAAAAAGGCATAGAATTTTGAAAAATATTTTTATACGTACAGTGGGGATACATAATTTTTTTTTCACGCGCATTCCATCACGTTTCTTGTAGTTGGATATGGTAGACTATTTCTCAATTAAATGATTCATTTGAGAAATATTCAGCTTTAAAGTGAGATTTTTTAGTTATAGTCAAATGTGCGTATGTCTAAGGCGGAGCTACTATAAGCTGAAATAAATAAAATAAAACAAAACTTACCTCGCCTTCTTCTCTCGGTATCATAGAAACATTAATATTATCCATTTCCCCATCACTGTCTTCCTTGGGTATTACAGGTAACAGATATTTATCACGGCCATCCATGTTGGATTTATCAGATTGCAACTGTTCTTGTAGCACTGCGATCTGCTTGTTCAACATGGCAGTCTCTTTCTGAAGTTTCGCTTCAAGATCATTGATTTGTGACTTGTAACATTGTGTTAACGTTGAAACCTGGTGAATATAATTTAGAGATTATTTGTCATAATTCAAGTAAAAGAAGCAGTTTATCACATCAACACATCAAATTGTGAATCCTGGGGCAAACGTAACTTATACAATGTCACTCAACCCGTCGAGACGTGAATTTTATTACGAAATAACTATTTAAGAAATGAAATAGTGAAAATAAATCTTATTACTAGCGAGTGTTAAATAGAGGTACGCAGGTTACGCTACATCACATTTTGTGTGAGTAGGTTTGTGTTTTATGTGCGGCCGTAGGTAGCGGTAGGGTAAGTATGCACAGGGTGTGCATACTGTTCGTACAAATTGAGAACAGCTTATTTCATAAATAAAAAATATTAAATACATCGAAATGTAATTTTAGTTCATGTATTATGATTTTAACTCAAGTTTCTAATCGAGGTATTTGAAAGTGTGCGTTACTCCCGTTACACGTTGTTCCAAGTTTGAATACATATAAAATTGGATTCATTCTTTCTTCTTTTAAAATTTGTATTGTCATAAATGATAACAACGACGCACTTTAATACTGCTTTTTACAGACCTCTAAAAAGGTGGAGCTTTTATGATCGGCTACATGTACAATTTGACTGGTGAATCATGGGACATATGAGAACATCCCTGATATCGCGAAATAAAAGACAGCCGCTCCATACATTTTGCTGTTCGACGATGAACATTTTGTATCGAGCAGCCGATTTTATTTTCGTCATTTCAGGATTATCCTCAGGGGTCATTAAACCCCTCGAAATGATGCATTTATATCCAAAATCATCTAGTTTTTTTTTTAAGTTACTAAAAGACGAAACAAACATAAACGGTACTTGTAGCTTATGTTGAGTCCTCTCCGAATCTAGCTGTTGCGAGAGTCGCGTGAGGTCGGTCTGCAGTCTGGCGGTCCGCTGGTGGGCGCGCGCCACCTCGCCGCCGGTCTCGGCCGCGCGCTTCCGTGCCAACTCCGCCTCGGTACTCTGTTCCGAACACTGCTCTCTGAAAAGTATACATGGTGAAATTGTAGTGATTGTTTTCCTAGTCCAAGTAGCACTTACGTGACTTTGAGAATGACTATCATTTTCACGTTTATAAGCCAATACTTTTTTTAATTATTTTAAAATAAAAAGAAACTTTTTAAGTAGTATTAGCCTGAGTTGCACCACGACTCTTGTTAAAGTTATTGTAACATTTGACATCCTGCGCTAACTTTAACAGATTTCTCTAAGTAGGCTTAGTATTCATGAAATATACTCACTCCAATTTAGTAATTTTCGCAGTCAATGTTGCAATTTGTACTCTCAATGCAGCTGCTTCTTCCTTCAACTGTTCTTCTTGACTATGGTCTACCGTTTGATTCTGCCGTAAAACGGCTTGAGCACGTACCTAGGCAAATAATATATTTAAATATATGAAGAAGCAAATATTAATTCAATGATAAAGTTAAATGGTTACCTCGATAAAAAAACTAAATCTAAATATTTAATTATATATATCTCTATCTGTTTAATCCAATTAGTACAAGGTTATATCCAATATAACGTCCACGAGTGGTGAAGCTGAGATCACAGGTCACCGATTGCCCAGTAGCGAGGACTACGACCGCCTGCCATAAGTCCAAAAAAAAGGTACACACCGGGAATAATGTACGCAACGACTCAGCTTAACTACATATTAATTTTCTACCTGTTATGAAACTGCGGCACACATACCTTGTAACTAGTGTATTCCGTCTTAAGATCCCCTAACTCAATATTAGTTATTTTTAATTTTTCATCTAATTCAGCACATTTAAACTCAAGTCGTTTTATCTTGTTGTTCAACTCCAACTTGTCCTCACTCAAACCAATAATTATTTTCTCTTTTTCACTAAGAACAGTAGTCATTTCTAAATCTGACTCCTCGTTTTTACGTCTCTCCTCTTCAATATCATGCATCAATTTTGCAATTATATCTTTCTTGGCATTGATCACATTATCCTTATCCTTTCCTTCTTCGATTGCGTGTTGCAATTCTTCTTTTGTCAGTCTAGTTTCTGTTTCTTCCATTTTGATTTGTTCTTCAAGTAACTTGATTTGTGTTTTCATAGCAGTAATTGTTCCCTCTTGTGTATCAATTGTGGATTCCATCTAAAGCAAAAGCTGTTCTCATTAGATATTTATTTCAGTTAATATCAACTTTTGTTTAGTATGTAATAGAAATCACTTGTGCCTATTTATACTTTTGGGCTATTCCTAGAAATTATAGAGAAAGAGTGTTAAACATACCTGTACAATTTTCTTTTTATTTTCTTCCATTTTATTTGTTAATTCTTTCATAGATCTCTCATAATCTTCCATTTCAAGACTTAGAACATTCTTCTTTTTCACATCACGAAGTGCTTTTTCTAGCTGTTCTTTAGTACTTTTGTGTGCTTCTATTTCTGCTGCTAACAGTTGACTCTTATTCAAAAGTTCAGCTAAAAAAATGTTATAGTCATTAACTCACTATCAAGATTAACATGTTAAATTTTGTGATAACTAATAAACATAGAATCCAAAAGTATACAGTACACAATAAATAAAAATCTTAGGAATAAATTTAAAAGAATCACCTTGCATGGAATGTAACTTTTCTTTTGCGTGTTCCGAAGCCTCAAGATTAGCTGTTAAGGATTTCACTTTGTTTTCAAGATCTAAAATATCAGTTTTTCTAAATGTATCATTTTTAATGGAACAATCTATTTCATCAGTACTTGGTTTTAGTTTTGATTTAATATCGGTTACATCATTTTCATTTAATAACTTTTGCAACTTAACTTTATCTTGCTCTGCTACTTGCAACTGGTTAGCTGTTTCGTTTAATTTCCTTTTAAGTTTCAAAGCATAAATTCTCAACTTTGTGTACCTGAAAATAACATGCAACGTTATCTTTACGCTAATTTAAATAAATAATATTCCGTTTATTTTTAGATTCTGTTGAGATTCACTATTATGCATAGAAACAGTAAAAGGAAAAACTAATTACATAACTTAATCACGTCCCGCTGTCCCCGTGACGGGGACACCGCGTACGGGGACAGCGAGAATAAACCAATTACATACTTATCTTCAAAGGTTTCATCTAAGTCTTTCATCCGAGAATGCTCCTCTGCTTTAGAAATCGTTGAAGTAGACATGTCATCATTGGGCAGATCTGCAACTGTTTGAGTTAAAATGGATTTACCACATAAATTATTTTGACACATTAAAAGCCAATACTTACCAGTAGCTTGTTGTTTAAGTTTTTCTATTTCCTCTTTCAATAACACTATTATGGTATCTTTTTCTACTAACAACTTTAAAGCATCATCTCTTTCAACAATTAATTGTTGTGTAGTGTCGGAGTTCTTGTTAGTATTGTGTTCAGCATTCTTGAGATCATTTAGTAATGTCCCAATTTTTTTCAATAAATCATTCTTCTCTTCTCGTTCACTATCTCTGTCTTTCTCCAAATTCTCAATAAGTCTTTCCATTTCGGAAATAGCTTTTTGTAGTTTGGATATTGCTTCACCTCTTTCTTTTAATACTTGATTTATTTCTTTCATTTCATTTAATAACTCCGTATTCTCAGTTCTGTAACTTATTAATTTCGACTTCGCATTTTCACACTCTGCAACAAGGTTATCATATTCTTTAATTTTAACGCGAGATTCCTTGACCTCTGCCAGTAAAGATGAATTTTCTTGTTTATATGCAGATAATTTAGTTTCCAATTTAACAATGTCAGTCTGTAGAGATACATTTAATTCTGACAAGTTCTCTGAGTCATCTTTAGGCTGTTCTAATGACAATTTGAGCGTCTCTACTTCTTCTCTTAACAAGCTATTTAAATCTTGAATTTCATTGTACTCTTTCTTCAAGTTATTGTATTTTTCCTCAAAATATTTTTTGTTATTTGTTATTTCTGTGATTTTTTCATGTTTTTCTTTATCAAAACCTTCTTTCAATTGTAAGTTTTCTTGTGAAATGTTTTGCAATTCCATGTTTATTCCTTGTAATTCTGATCTTAAATTACTTACTTGCTCTAACAATTCTTTGTTTTCATTCTCTAACTCTATTATAAACTCTTTAGCATTTAATTTTTCTTTCACTAGAATTGCTTTTTCACTTTCTAATGCTTTTAGTTGCAAAACGAAAGACTGATCAATTTCAATATTTTTAGACTTAGATGATAGCATCTGGTTTAGATTCTCGTTTTTAGTTTGAAGTTCTTCTATATTTTTACTAAGAACTTTGTTTTTAGCTTGAAGTTCTTCAATGTTTCTATTAAGATCATCTGTTTGATGAGATAAGTCATTCATTTGCTCTGTTAGTTCAACACATCTGTGATTTAACTGAGCATTGGCATCTTTTAAAGAAGCGTTTTGTAAAACGTGATTTTCATGTATTGATTTTAAACTTGATACTTCTTTTTCAAGGACACTGTTATAATTACTGGAATCAATAAGTTTTTGTTTAATGTCAGATATTTCCAACTGTACATTTTTATATTCCTCATGGACTTTATTGGTTTGTTCTAACTTATGTTCAGTCATTGCTTTAATATTTAACATATCATTGAGGTCTTTCTCTAGTTGATGTACTTTTTCTTTTAGACGTTTGTTTTCATCGTTTAGTTCAGAAATTTGATCATCTAAGACTTTAGATGCTTTCATAATTTCGTTTTGCCATTTAGGAATATTTTCAGAATATTCCTTAACTGTTTTGGAAAGTATAAATCTTGAATTCTTCAGTTGATTTATGCATGCGGCACATTTTAGTATTTTATCTTTATAACTTCTTAATTTTACGTTTGCTTTCTCTCTCTTTGATTTTTCAATTTCATATAAATCAGTAATTTCTTCTATTTTACGCTGAGAAGTACTGAGCCGTTCCACTATTTCTGCATCATTATTTTTCGTTTGCTTTACATCCTCTAGTTCTCTTATTTTGTTTTTCAGTTCACTTATCTGCTCGGTATATGTGGTCTCTGAAATTAATATTTTATAGTAATAAATATTATTTATAATTTTATAGTTAAAAAACCTATATTATTAGTTTGTTCAGAATCGATAACCAAACATTTTTCGATTTTCGATTCCAGACATTTTTAATGTAGGTAACATTTAATCCCAAAATTAATTACAATTAAGGAAATTATGGTCACCCATTTATTGAACAGTCAATACGAAACGAAAATGAGACTAACGTTTATCCAAAATAAGATGTTAGTCTCATCAAGTTTATTAAAACTCATTGAGACGTGCATTTTATTATAAATAATATTTGAATAAATTAAATAGTGTAAACGAATCTTATTACTACCATGTGTCAAATACGTGTACACAGGTACCGCTACATCACATTGCGACAGTGTGCGTGTGTGAGTAATTTTGTGTTTTATGTGCGGCCGTAGGTAGCAGTAGGGTAAGTATGCATAGGGTGTGCATACTGTACGTAAAAATTGAAAACAACTTATTTCTTAAATAAAAAATATTAAATACATAAACGTGTAATTTCAATACATGTATTATGATTATAACTCGATTTCCTAAATGGGGTGTTTGATAGTGAGCATTATTCCCGTTACATGTTGTATACACATATCACTATATTTTATTATTTTTATTAATATAATATTAATATACTCATCAACAATTCAATGACGAATTTTGATACCTGCTTGAATTCTTTCTTCTAGTATTTTTAATTGTTCTCTTTGTTGAAGTCCAATATTATTGCATTCAGCAGCTCTATTTTCCAGTTCCGTTAATTGGTTTATGAGTTGTTCATTTTCTTCCAAAAATCTTTTATTTTGCCTTTTAAGAGATACAACTTCACTATCAAGATCTGATAGTTTTTGATTTGCAATTACAAGACTATTTTGACATGTGGCAAGATCTAATTTATACTTATTGATTGCTTTTTCGTATTCACAGCATTTACCATCCAGCACTTTAACTTTGTTCTGTGCAGTATCTATTTCTGTTATGAATGTTAACTTTTGTTCTGTTAAAGAATCAACAAGTTCTTGCAATGTTTGAACATTTGCCAAACTTGATTTTTTAGAGGATTCACTTTCTTTCAGTTGTATTTTATAACTTTCAATTTCATTCTGTAGATCTGGTAAGTAATCAAAACAAATTAATTCTTTCACACACACAAAAAATAAGTATATTTTTATTTCTCTTCATAATCTATACTTATAATAAATCTGTAGAAGTGTGAATTCTGTACATTAAAAAACTTGAAAAAATAAATACCAGGGGATGTTACTAGATCGATACCGAAGCCAAATATGTGATTAGAAAAATTTTTGTCTGTCTGTCTGTCTGTTCGTTCAAGCATCACAGACAAACTACCGGTCCGATTACAATGAAACTTGGTATGATTATACTTTAACCTTTGGCGCACAACACTGGGTACTTTTTATCCCGGAAAAATGTATGTTTGTCTGTGTGTTTGTGCACGCTAATATCAGAAACAGCTTATTCGATTTGCAGTTTTCACTTATATATTGTGGTAAGTTTCAGTTAACATTTAGTGTTTGTTTCATGTGCATCGGTTCAGAAATAAAAAAGTTATGTCAATTTAAAGAATTATATTGAATATTTGTAAGCTATTCTGTATCTTAGTTATATCTTTTAGGAGGTTTCGTACCTAAAAGGTAAAAACGTACTCTTCGGATTACTAATCCTTCGCTGTCTGTCTGTCCGTCCGTTTGTCTGTCACCAGCCTGTATCTCATAAATCGTGATTGCTAGAAAGCCAACATTTTCACAAATTATGTATTTCTGATACCGCTATATATTTCTGATACATCTATACAAATAAATAAAATTGGAGTGTCTGTTTGTAATATTAAAATAACCGGTTTTTACTAAATACATATGTATGTATACACGGTACCTATACCAAAACAACATTTTTTACAATTTTTGTCTGACTGTCTGTCTGTTTGGCGAGGCTAATCTTGGGAACGGCTGGACCGATTTTGACGGGACTTTCACTGGCAGATAGCTGATGTGATAAGGAGTAACTTAGGCTACTTTTATCTCCATACATCCATACATACATACATACCTACATATAAATAAGTCGAATTGGAGTGTATCCGACTTTGACGGGACTTCCACGGGTAGAATTATAATGTTATAAGGAGTAACTGAGGGTACTTTTATCTAGATATTTTTTTATAGCTGATGTATTAAGGAGTAACTTAAGCTACTTTTATACTAGCTGCGCCCACGACTTCATCCAGGTGTATACTGAACAATCATATTTTTTCTCACGTGGACGAAGTCGCGGGCACAGCTAGTGGCAAATAAGCATGCAATTACATTGAGTTTAGTTATTAAACACTACAAGTTTTTTATGTATTGTATCTACTGAGGGTTAATATTAAACAAGTGAAAACTTTTCAAGGTACCAGTAAATGCACTATAGGAATTAAAAACATTCAAAATATTCAAATTGAAAATTTGAAAAATACTTGCTAACAATTTTAAACTTCTAGTTAATTTCAATGTTTATACAGCTATTTAGAAATACAGATTGACTCACCTGATTTAGCTTGTTTAGCTTTTTGAGCGATTACAAGTAAGCCTTTACATTTTGTTATCAACTCTTCACGACTCAAGTCCTCAAATGGACTTTTTTTAAGAGCATCATTCTAAAAACATGATTGTCAAATTAAAACGAATACTATTCCCAGAGACATTCAGCCTGGGTTGCACCACAATATTTGTTAAATTTATTGTAACATTTCATATCCTTTTCTAACTTTAACAGATTTTTTTAGTTAGAGAAGGATGTGAAATTTTACAATAACTTTAACAAATATTGTGATGCATTCAAGGCTTAAAATTAATTACCTTTAGATTCGTCACAATTATTAAAACTACACAAACCTTCTCATTAGAGATAGAAATATCATCATCATCATTTGATTCAAAGATGGCAAGTACTTTGTACAAAAAAAATAAAAAAGAGAGACATGGTTATGAAATAATATGTAGAGAATGTTTCCTGGTATATCTATATACATAAAAATCAATTGCTGTTCCTTAGTCTTGCTAAGACTCGAGAATGGCTGGACCGATTTGGCTAATTTTAGTTTTGAATGATTTTTGGAAGTCCAGTGAAGGTTCAAAAGGTAAGAAAATATGAAGAAATTGAAGGGTAAGTAAGTAAAAACCACAATAATTTGTATCTATGCTTTAACACAACATTATTTAAATGTGAGACAATACAAAGTTTGCCGGGTCGGCTAGTTTATGATATATTTTTATCTTACCAAAATAAAAATGGTCTTTCCGACCAACAGTAGAAGTCCTCTAAAAATTAATAAACTTAAGTTTTATTTTCTCCCATGAAGAAAAAATATGTAAATATATCATTTGAAGCCATGATCTTTATACAGAGATATTTTTAAGATACCTATACATTTTTTTTTATATGTAATGACATTGCTATTTCTCATATTGCCAGTGTCAACTAAAACAATATTTTGTATTCATCATAAGGGTCATAATTAATTTACAGGGGTTTTGGCGGGAACCTTGAAAGAGGCGTGTGGTGCTCTTATTTTATTTCATTTTCTTGGTGTATCTTTAAGTTATATTGAATAAAGTTGGTGGCATTTTGTTTGATATAGGTTTATTACAGTGCTCGTGTATAGTGAAATAGAATAACAGTGCGAAAACACGACCTTTCAGGTTGCCTCCAAAACTTCATTGTAAATGTTCTAGTAAAGTAGCCATCGCTTCACTTGAATAACTTGTTTGTAACTCACTTAATTGACATATTATACTTGATAACTTATATACTTGATATTTACATATTATACTTGATGACTTTAATATACTTCCTTTTACACTGCTTAAATAAGTACGAAATATCGTTTTACTTGACACTGGCAATATGCGTAATAGCGATGCCATAATAAAAACAAAAAAAAAATTCATCATAAGCAGCGTAAAAGTTAAAAGTCAGTCGGTCAATTATCAGTCAGTCAGTCAGAGTCACGGTCAGTAATTCGAGTAAAGCAATGGCTACTTTATGAGAATATTTACAATGATGTTTTGGTGGTAAACTGAAATGCCGTGTTTTGCACTGTTATTCTGTTTCACTATACACGGGCACTGTAATAAAACCTATATCAAACAAAATGCCATCAACTTTGTTTAGTATAACTCAAAAATACACCAAGAAAATGAAATAAAATAGGAGCACCACACATCTCTTTCAAGGTTCACACCAAAAAAAAAACTACAATTTATTAAATCAATACATAAACTTATATAAATTCCCGGCTAATCCAGCTACAGATGAGGCAGATTAAATAGAGGTAGGGTAGATATAGATGCACAATAGAACAGTAATGTAATTTTGACTAAAGGACTTGTGTTATTTCGACAACATATTATGGAATACAATGCTTCTTTGTAATTCAAATGTAAAAACATATTAAAATGATTAACAATAAAATAAAATATCTGCTTAAAAACCTTAAATATAACAATTTGAGTGATAAATGTAAGTTGATAAGCTAAGTAAAACCATTTTTATGATGACATGACACATCAACATACCTAATTATGGAAACTTAGTCGAAGTATTGAAGAAAATAATATTTTAAATTCAATACATATATTATATGTATTGAATTTAAAATATCTAATGTAACCAAATACGCAAAGCACATCTATTACATTATCTTACCGTTTTACTGCAAATAAGAAATTTCAAAGAAATACCTTATTCTCAGTATCCATCTTCAAATTCTATAGCAAGTTGTAATTTCATTTATACATCATACTCAATACTACACACTCAATCAAAAATAGTTAATTTTCGTAAAATAAAAGACGATGAATGAAATCATGAACATCAACAACATAACCTGATGACAAAAAAATGAAATTGTCAATCAATCAAAAAAACTACGATACAACCACAGACTACCAATAACCAAGATACAACGATTGACTACGACCAAGAAGCTTGAGGGTAAAAATGGAGACCACGCTTTCCATACCTTTTTGAAGCAAACCTAAATATAGCTATCTCTCTCTCTGGGGGCAGGCCGTCTCTTTCTAAGTAGGGTGACCATAAAGTTACAATTTTCCTGGGACATGACTGTGATTTTTTTGTTAAGATGACAAACGTTTTTTTTTCTTTTCGTTTGGCAAAGAGACAGCTATAGACTATAACGCCATTGATCAAGTAACATTATAATTACAACTGCTCATTTCATAAATCTCTAACATAGTGAATGAATATATTTATGGAGGATGACGATCGCGATGATGAGATGGTTCCATATGGACGTTGATGGGATGTCCAGTGACCTAATGGGGAGTAGGACCTTCTTACGAAGTCGCGGAGGAGCACGAAGAAAAACTTTACATTGCATTAAATCACTTTCCAACACCCGTGCATGCTATCGATTGCTTTATGATAAAAATCCCACAATTTTGACACATAAAACATAACAACACACATACGTTTTTTTATGTAACGAAGGTGACAAACACGCCTCACGGATTTTTAGTGACGACTGTAGCCTAGAGACACCTACTCAACAATCAGTGGTAAATGTGCAGATGCGTTGCCACCCCTGAGACTTAGGATGATCTACCTCTGTGGTAGTTAAGGATTTCGAAGATCTCAGTTGATACGTACATCCCCATTATAACAGTCCGGTAAAACCTTCTTCTTTCCGGTAAGATGGCATTACTAGGGACGGGTTCCAATAACTTACCAACATCCGTATGTATATTTAGGAACAGTTGATTGTGAGAGTTAATGTATGGATGAAATGTCAAATTATAACGGATAGTAAGCCTACCTACTTTGGCAATTTATTGAAACCGAGCATAAGAAATGAATGAAAATCTTGTCAATAATGAAGCATTTATCAATGAATCCCAAACTTTAAGCCGAAATGTCTTGTGGTACACAAGACATTGAATGAAGTAAAAATTATGAATTTAAGAGTGTTTAACAAATAATTGTTTTAAATCGAATTTTTTTAATGTAATGGAAGTGGCAAACAAGCGTGCATTTCACATTGATGTTAAGTGATGACTGCAGCCTATAGACACCCACACAAAGACCAAGGTCGAAATGCAGATGCGTTACCACCCCTGAGGCCTAAGGTGTTATGACTCTGTGGCGGAAATTACGGAGTCGTACATTAAACTTGAAATAATTAAACATTAAATTTGAAATATTCCATGGTATTATAATATGTGTAGTGTGGATACTATAAGGGTGTAGTGATGATACAAATTGTCAATTAAACATTTCTATTTTATAGTTGATTATTTTTGCAGAAATCCGTAGCGAAATGAGTTCCAAATACAGCTACGAGTCCATGATTTTAAATTGAGCTTAAGGAAAATAGGGATTAAATAAAATAATCGTGCTACTCAAATTAAGTAAACATAATGATTAAAATTTGGAATACATAGCACCAATATTAACAGAGATGCATTCCAAGGAGCTGGTCAGCATAAGACTCACATTTGAAGGCTGATATAGAAAATCTTACTGAAACTCAACATTACCACAATTTGCAATTTTTAGCTCTAGTTCTGGTTGAGAACCTTTCGCAAGCAGCTGGCAATCCATGAGATCATTCGAATGAATAAATTTATTTATTTGCCTAAAGTATAGTAGGTACATAAGATCTTCAGTATATAATATAGCTTTATTTTATATTTCACCATTTAATTTGCATGCAAATTACAGGATACATTTTATTACTACATCATCATTATTAAAATTATACTCAACTCTAATTTAGTAAGTGGATTTTACTAAGACTAAGCATACATACTTTAAAAGAATAAGAATTCGTGTTGATCGGTTTTATATTAGAAGATGATATCGATATTTATCAAAACAACCCTATGAAAGGCGGCCATTGTAATCACCCTTTTTGTAGGCAATCTCGCCAATTCTGTAGGTATTTCTCCTCCATGTTTAAAGCTCAATGATAGCAGCCAACGTATCAAATCCGCCCCTGTATACCACAACATCCCGCCCTACTTCTATTTCATTCTTCTTTCTAAAACTTTTAATTTTTCATTGACTTCCAGTATTACAGATCGATTTATACAATCGACTTTTAAGTTCCAAGGTCGATTTTCCGATTAATTAATCGATCTTCGATTACCATGCGTAATCTGTAGTTTTATTAAATTTTATTATAATAGTCTTCTATCTATGGTTTTATTTTAAATGGCGGCTTTAGATATTGCTGCTGTCGGTTTATGCGTGAAGTGTGAATAATATTTAAAAATTTGAGCCAGAAACAAAACGGTTCAAACGCTATGATTTTTTGAGATGTGATTGTATTCTGCTGTATTTATTTTTTCTTTGTAGGACGTATATTTTTTCAGGTGAGTATGATCTTATGAGACATCGTCTTGAGTACAATTTTGTCGGTCGTAGTGCAAACCTTTCAGGGCGCGTCCATGAGTAATATTATGATACAGTTCAATAAATATAACGAAAGAACATAATGCAAAGGTGTTATACCTGATTCGCGTCAAAGTGGTTTATGAAATATTGAAGAGTAATGCTATTCATGTGGACATTACTCAGAGAACTTGTGTTGTGTTATTAGGAAGTTTCTGAGTAAGCAGAATGTCGAGCGACGAAGACAAGCCGCCCGCGCCTCCTGTGCGCCTTACCAGTAACCGGGCTACTGATCGAGGCGATTCTGTAGCCTCCGTGGACATGAGACCTCTTCCTAAAGGTACCAATCTATATAAAGTATCTACAGCCTTCATATGAATGAGTCAGTTTTCGCATGTATTTATACTCAATATTTGATCCAAACAATGGCACATTCAAATAAACTTTTTAGACACCTAATGTTTCAGTTGCATGGTACCATTGTGTTGTAAATTCAACTTGCCATGATAATTTTGTTTGTGTGTATAAATGTATCACATATTTTTTTTACAAATAAATTTTGCTCTGTTGAAATGACTGATAATATCAATAACTTATTTCAGAACCTGATGATGGTGGTGATAGAAAAAAGAAAACTTTGAAAGCTAAAATCAAGGGCTCTAAAAGCACCGCTCACAATGATAACAAACCAAATATTAGCTATCCAACTAACTTTGAACATACTGTGCATGTTGGATTTGATGCTGTGACTGGAGAATTCACAGTAAGTATCAAGACACCAGATTCAACTATACATGTCTCACTTGTTATTGATACAAATTAATGTTGATTGATTCAATTGAATCGCAAAATAATGGGAAAACCCATGACACACAACATATGGTCTTAATGTGACAAAACTTTAAAATTATGTTCTAAATAATGAAGTAGTTTTCGATGAATGTATATAATTTTCGATGAATGTATATGCTGTTAAATGATATAGCATGGTGAGCACAGCAGTAAAATGATAAACAGATACATTTTTCATAATTGATGCTTTCAACTTCTATCTACTAACTACTGTAAGCATTTGGTTGCTTTTTGCCAAAATGTAGAATATATAGTATAATTACCAGATATGGATTGTATCAGATTTGCTGGATAGCTGCTTCTCAAAATGAGTACTGCAGATATAAGCCATTCATTTTTTGTGAGAGATTGGACTTCACTATGTTACTTTGATATTTTCTAGAGATAATATTATTATCAACTGAGGTGTTATTGACAACATTTTGGTTTATATTGTTTTACAAGCCAGATACAAAGATAGTACCTAGTAAGCTAGATATTCAATTCCTCTCTACAATTTATTTATCATAGTGTTCCATGAAATAAGTTTGTGTAGGTCCCATCTATCACATTTCTTATTCCATATTCGACATTCTCCCAGTTAGTTTGATATTTCCCACTATTGTGATTGCAAGGCTCCTTAGTTTTTGTTGAAGAAATAAAACATAAATACATTATCAGACTCCAGAATAGCAATGATATCCTCTTTCACTGTGAATGGGGACTTGTTTCTACATATTCTGTATTTTGTCTATGACATACTTCATCATATCAGCCGAAAGGCATCCACAGCTGGACCAAAGCCTCCTCATATGGGGGATATGCCATAATCGCCATGCTTGGCATGCGGATTGGTGATCGCTCATCTTGCATTATTGCTCTTACTACCACCCCATTGGAATGGTTTGACCACCATTGTTCACTTGACTGACTGCACTAGTGGAAGAATTCTCTTCTGATAGAAGAAAATTCTTCCGCTAGTGGGTGATGGGGTCATTGCGTCCCGACAACATACCTAATAAAAATAATCCCAATGCAACATCAGTGCTGAATACTTAGTTGGGGCCAATTTGTAGCAATACTCAGTTATAGCCTCATATTGCCATCAGCCTTATATTGTTATTTGAAAATGTTATCATTTTGTTACAAATAAATGTCTTTCTTTCTTTCTGATCATATTTTGAGAATTTGTTGTTGTGTAAATTTGCTATAAAGTATATCTGGCATTCTGTAATTTTTGAATAAGAATTCTGTATTTTCTAAATAAAGCCTACCAATGTCAATATTGGCTAATAAATTTAGAGGATTGCGTTTCTATTTTAGCATCTCCCCATGCACAATATTTTTATGTGGATTAGAAGAAATATTTACCACCTAAATAAACACTGCCAAAATTAAACAACTTGCACTTTCAAATGAAAATAAATATGTTGCTAAGTGAAGCTTATGTGATGCATAGTTGAAAATTAATGAAGTGCAAAGACATTGTCGCAATAAGCATTTAGCTTTCCGCCTTTTTTCTCACATTGCATAGCTTTTTCTGCTTTATGCTCATTATAAAGTGGCCTATAGTATTATTATGAATCCATACTATGATATTTAACCTCTTTTTCAAAAATATTTTTAAAAGTAACACAACTTGTAGACACAGTATTTAGGATTTAGTTAAAATAGATCTATATACATAACATCTATGTATACATTTATATAGAACAATGCATTGCAATGTTAGATACTAACGTAAAACACAAGTTGAATTCTTGTGTTGAATTTTTAATATATTTTACCCTAAACTCAAATTAGTTGATCTATCAAGCAACAGCATGTTTTTCTAGTGGATGTTAAGAATAGTTTTTGTCTTTCACCTTTATTGAGGTAAAGATTGATTAGTGAAGAAAGAGTATAAATTGTATTAACATGGTATAAAAGTATCATGACATGTATGTAATTTTCCCCATATATATACAACAGTAATCTATCCATTATAGCATATCAAGTTGTAATCATGTGATTGAGTTCCATGTATTACTGCTTTTGTTTCAAGCTGCCTGTAACAGTAAGTAATAGCTTCTGTTTATAAAAATTATGTTCTGTGTATTGCCATTTAAAAAGAAAGCAAGTTAACAGTTGTCCTCATTTTGTGAGACTTGATGACATAATAACGCATGATGTGTATTATAATATAGTTAATGGCTTGAGTAAAAGAAGTAATGCTTACTTAGTCTCAGACAGATGTTGTTTTAATTTTCATTGAAATTAGCCATAGCTTTATTTTAATGATAAGTAACAGTTGTTATTTGTTAGCTAATTGCACAAGTTGTTTTGCAATATTTTTCTGAAGTTAATTTTTAAATACTTTTTGGCATTGTTATTGGATATATCATCGAAAGTGTTGTAAACAAGACCCTATATTACCTTTTTCTCTTTTTAAATGATTGAATTGAGTATATTTATGTTAGTAGTGACTTCAATTGAAATTTATTATACCTATAACTTTAAAAAAATAGAACAATGTATGATTTATGTTTTTAATTACAAAAAGTAGCCAGGTTTAATTGTTTACACCTAGCGTTGTTGAATTTATGCATTGCTAGAGTAGGTAAATGTTTCATGAAGTTCAATAATTTAATTAATTATTGATAAATAGATGTGAAGATAGATAGATAGATAGAGAATGATAATAATTTTACTGGCTTGCTCCATCATGTACATATTACACCACATTGTGTCTAGATATCGAAATTGTGTATTGAAGATTTTTATGGACGTCGGATATCTAACTTCGACCCTTTGAAGCTAGTTTGTCGCCTCTTACCAAACAAATGCGGAATGTTTGGTAACCATTGACCACAATTTGCCACTTGTTAATTTTGAGTTCATACTAAACTCAATATATTATTATATTTTTGATGTCATTATCATTATCACTCTAGCCCAAAGACGTCCACCATTAGACAAAGCCTTTTAATGAAAAAAAAAATGGACGCCCTACGATATGGCCAATTGTGATTGTTTACATCATCAAATGTATATGATTAAACTATTTGGTCAAGTTGAGCCCATTATGAAATCATCGCATTTTGATCGAACATAATTATGATATAAGCAATTTTACGATAGGGTTACGACATACATAATTAGGTATATCTACTTACTTCATGTGTTTTGCAGATTTATTAATAATACCCAATATGGCAATCTTTTATAGGGAACAGGTTTAGACTATTTTTTAATTATTGACTCGTAATAACGGTCAATGGGTGACCAACAAATAGATTATTGGTTTGCAGTATAATCTTACTGACGTCCTTTAGGTAGTGGTGTGCAAAAAATAATACAGAGACTACGAAATAGCATTATAAGTCCACTGATATGTAACTCGCTAAATTTCTAAAGAAAACACCTGCACTGCTTATTTATTGCATGATTTTTGTGATTTTCTTTTACACAAATTCATTAAAATCTGTTCTATGCATGTTTTTGTTATCTCTTACACAATCTTTTACATGTGGTTTTAACAGGGTTCGAACGAGTTTGAAGTGATAATTATTAACACTTAATTTTAATAATGGATTTAACATAGATTAGTCAAAAATTAAAGAAATTTAGTTATTAATCAACATGGACGATTATCTGATAGTTATCAAAGTAAATAACCATCTTAATAAATTCGAACCCTGGGTTTTAATGACTGAGACACTATTCCAAAAGATTTTCATAGATTATTCCATTTTTGAAACGATTGTTTCATTGGTTCGTGCTATGTTCAGGGTATGCCGGAGGCGTGGGCGCGGTTGCTGATGGCGTCGAATATCAGCAAGCAGGAGCAGAAGAGCAACCCGCAGGCGGTGCTGGACGTGCTCAAGTGGTACGACGCGTCCGCAACGCAACCGCCCCCGTCCAAGTACATGACCTCCGCGCAGATGCATACCACACATTCAGGTTACATTTCATCTCGTCCCTCACTTTAAAAGCATGTATTTCTGATTTTATTAACGCACGTACAGTACGCGCGATACTGAAATGCCATTGAGTGAAGTTACATGTGTGAAAAAAAAAAAAAATTAATGATTACAATTTATTTAAACTTTTCTAAAATAATAACGAACTGCTTAATATGTATAATTTTCATTAAAACGAATATTCTGTGGCTATAAAATAATCTGGCTTATTTAATTGTTTGTCAGGTTCGTCTGTTTCGCGAGTGTCATCCAGTAGTCCCTCGTCGTCTACTCCGACGGATACTGAGCATCCAGAACCTCCTCCGCCGCCCCCGTCTCGTCCTGACCGCACCAAAAGTATTGTAAGTTCTTTTACGGTTTTTCCGATGTAATAATCAAGTTATGTCTGTAAGTGCTGTGACTACACAGTGGAGTTTCCAGACGGCTAAATTTGAGATCGTATTGTAAAACTATTTGTAATGAATTGAAAGAGCTATCCTCTTCTGAAGTATGTACTATGGGAGAAGTTTATAATAGTTTTAAAAAGCCTCAAGTTATCATAAACGTGAAAATAATTTAGGTATGTGTAGAAATAGAAAATAATTTTGAGAAAAAGAAAAAAATCACAATTATAAGAAACAACAAGTTTATCTCCCCAAAAGTGGCTGGTGAACGTGCCTATGATTGTATTTGAATGTTATTGTAAAACTAGCGACCCGCCCTATTTTTGCAATACTAGGCGGTGGTTAATTAATCCTAACCTTAAACAGAAGAAATCTTTAAAATACTGGTTTCATCAGAATTAAACCGTAATATTACGTTCATACGTATTCAGGGCGACTCGGGTTCCAAAATTGGACTGGTATTCACTTCAAACTTCACATTCAACTAAATAAACAAATGCTTCAGCTTTATAACATTAGTACATATTTCGATGTGAACTATGTGTTTGCAGTATACTAAGCCTATCGAAGAGGAAGAAGCGCCGCCGCCCAGACCGACGCCCGCTCCAGCATCGCCGCCACATGTTCCACATCCAGCACTCACTACACATTCAGTGAGTTTTTTTTTCTATCAAATCCAAAATATAAGTCACAGTCTCAAAATAGATTTATACATCTGACAGACAGTCAAGTTTATAGCGTTTCTAACCTCCAAAAATTTAAATGTAAAATATGTAGATGATGGTTCACGAATGCTTATACTTTGCATAGTATATTTCAAGCTTATGATACTGCAATGTGTAGTCAACCGTGCAGATGTTCGGTTACTTATGAGATCTAAGATCTTTTCTGTGGCCCAAAATTCCATCTGTTTTTTATTGACATTGTTTTTTTATTGAGAACCTAAAAAACAAATTAAAAAAAAAGAATTATTCTAATTTGAATTCCAATAAAACTGAATGGTACAGGCCCAAAACACTATTGCTGCACGTTACTGTTTATCGATTTTGGATCAGATAAAATGATGCTTACACTATCAAAATCCGTCATAGGGACTCTACTTTATGTTATTATTGTCGTTTTATATTTACGTATTGAATATAATTTTGCACCAACAGATATGCAGCAGAGGCGAGGTGGCAGTGAGCGCGGCGGCGAGTCCGGTGCCGCTCGACCGCAACAAGAACCCGGCGCCGCCGCACACGCCGCCCGCGCACGCACCCCACCCGCCGCACGTGCCGCACGCGCCCCACGCGCCGCATCCGCCGCCCGCCGCCAACGGCGCGCAGACCAATACTGACACCGGGTAGGTCGCACTTCACTAAGGAGTCATTAGGTGTGGACCGCCACAAGGACCCGGCGCCGCCGCACGTGCCTCAAGTGCTGTACTCGCCGCACTCGTCAACGACGCGCAGACCAATACTGACGCCGGGTATGCCACCTATGAGGCTAGGAAATCACTGTCAGGTGCTGAGCCCGGTAAGAAATCGCTACAAGAACCCGGCGCCGCCTGCCGCCAAATGTACGCAAACCAACACCGACACTGGGTATGAGAGTCAAAGTAAGGGTTACTTAGTCTTAAGTTAAGGGCACTTACTAGAAAGGAATCATACGCCCGAATCCGCCGCCCTCCAAAAATAACAGCGTATAACACGGCGCCGCGACATACGCCGCATGTGCATCAGCCTTATCCACTTACGCTCTTTTTACTCAAACCCGTTCGCAATTTTTGATGTGTTGCTCTACCGTCTAGAAAAGGAAAGCTTTTATGCCATATTAAGATTCGTACAAAGGGGCCCAAAGGTAAAACAGCTTTGAAATTCTATCTTCTAGTTATTAATTTTAATGGATTTCTTTTTTCTTATTATCTTGTTTTCTTATAGGCGTGCCACCGGACAGCAACAGAGGAAAAAGAAAATGACAGATGAAGAAATATTAGAAAAATTAAGAACAATTGTCAGCGTTGGAGATCCTAATAGAAAATATACTAAAATGGAAAAAATTGGACAAGGGTAAGGTTTATTCATTTTCATTCAAATAGAACACAGACATTGTGAGTGAATGGATCATAAAATGCATTACTTGAAATTAAATCACATAAGACATTTGAACAAGGTGACATAAATCATGGGATATTAATACAGGGTGCCTCAGTCCATGATTCTCATCCAAAATATGTATACAAGAGTACTTAATTTTGCACAGATTTTTCCCGGAAAATTACAATATTAAGCATATTCTTAGCTTCTTACGAGTGCGGTATATGGTGATAAGTATGAGTAATCTTAGCTTCAAAAACTTGACCCATGTGTCCCACGATTCATCAGTCACCCTGTACATCAATGAGAGTTGATGAGTATTACATAAAATATGTACATTTTTTTAATTTGCAGAGCATCAGGTACAGTGTACACAGCGATTGAAACGTCGACGGGTATGGAAGTAGCTATAAAACAGATGAACCTCAGCCAACAGCCTAAGAAGGAGCTCATAATCAATGAAATTCTTGTGATGCGGGAGAATAAACATAATAACGTAGTTAACTATCTGGACAGCTATCTTGTGAATGAAGTAAGTGTATTACACAATATTATTCTTCCTCTACAATAATCCGGTTGGGAGCTTCATACATTTTAGAAATTCTATTTTGCGGATTTTCTCGCGAATGCAATACTCCCAACTTTTCTTACCCGATGTATCGGGAAGAAGGTGGGAGGTATTAAATACACAAAAATCCGCAAATATAATAGTTTCTACAATTGTATAAGTGTTCGTTGTAAAACAAAACAGATCTAGTGATTTTATATATATTTTTTTTGTGTATATTGAATTTTACAATAGGTCGTAGGCTATTTTCTATTTTCTATATGATAAAGGAGAAGTGAAAATCTCATTTCTCTCGTAATCGTACATGCAGTGATAAATAGCAACACATAAAATGATCTAATTAACAGTGCTTTGTTGATATGGAAACAGCTGGGTGCAGCAGATGCCCAGGAAGACCAAGATTCCAAATTCACATTGATGGACTTAAGAAATGCCATGGTTTTCCAGTCCAAATTTTTATATTTCTGGTTAAGTAGTAATTAACTATTTACTTGTAGGATTCGACGATTAACTTCCTTCTCGAAGTTCGACCTACCTAACTGGACTGTTCGTCCCAGGTATACATAATCTTACTTACTTACTTCCAGCTTAGTGCCCTCAACCATAATAGGAGGCAGTGTAATGTGGACATTTGACATGATCCTCCACGTTCCACGGACCTTAAAATGATTATGGACTAAATGTCCACATTGCACCAGTGAGATACGATATCTATATAGAATAGAATAGAAAACATTTATTTGGACAGCACAGAGACATGACGATACAAATTGCCAGACGATTAGGTACACAGTTGTACAAACAAAAAGCAAAAACAATAACAAAAAAAAGAAAAAATAAAGAGATTAAGTCTCACGGCTGGTCCAAATGGGAGCCCAGATCAGCTTCATGTCAAGTCGATAACATCAATCGACTTGACGTTGATTTTCATCTGGGACCCTGGTGTTTCGCGGATGTCAAGCAGATCAAACAAATTTAAATTAATAATGGTTAACAATATATACTTACATATTATATCAGAAAAAAATATATAGCGTATTTACGATAATTATACATATATTCTTATTATACCATACATAAAAATAAATGTTTACTATGAATATTTTTTACATAATATACTTATATTACGTATATAAACCGATAGTGTTAAAATATAGTAAACATATACATATTATTACGTACCGAGTATAATAATAATTAATATGAAATTCATGACGACATAGCGTGGTGCGTCGGTAAAATGATAAGAGTGGGAGGCTCGATAAAACGACAAGTGACGTCATAGTCGAGTACGTCGATAAAGTGGCTACAGCTCAGCAGGAGGCCCGATAGCGGTGATCGATAGCGATCGAACGGAATTCCTACCTGCGTGTTGTCATGTCAGGCGTCAAAAAAAATCAATTACAGATGTCTTATAATATTATTATGTACGATTGTAACATTTTAATTCGAATCAGTATACATATCATTATTTAAAAAATATACAAAAAGTTGTGCAGAACTTTATTAGACGTGACAATTGTAACAACTTATTAACATATACCAATTAAGAAATCGGTAAGGTAGGTACTTGTGTATTTTTTATCATCATATCTCCCTATCTCACGTCTCGCTACAGTTGGATAGCTTTCGAGTTCTGGTCCTGAAGGCGAACTTACATGGTGGCGTTTTCATACAATCTCCTCGGCACGTCGATATATCGGTAGTCGACTTGGCACCTCTAAAGTGACTGTAGCACTGCACATATCTCGACCAAACCGAAGGCTTTTTCATAGTCCACGAACGCTAGACACAAGGGCTGGTTATACTTTTCTGGTCTTCTGTATAATCTGCCGAAGCCTGTGAATGTGATCTATGGTGCTGAAGCCGTTATGGAAACCGGCTTGGCATAGTGGACTCTACTACCAAACAAACAAAGAACATTTATTCGATAGTACATCGCAATGACAAAGAAATATAATTGTTGCAGGAATTATGGGTCGTAATGGAGTACCTAGCGGGTGGTTCACTAACGGACGTAGTGACGGAAACGTGCATGGACGAGGGGCAGATCGCGGCCGTGTGTCGCGAGGTGCTGCAGGCGTTACACTTTCTACACACTAATCACGTCATACATAGGGACATAAAGTCGGATAATATACTTTTAGGACTCGACGGACAAGTCAAATTGAGTGAGTATCCCACATCTAACTAATATTCTGTGGCACTGTTTTTGTGGTAACACTGTTCAGAAACAGCGTGGGCTCGACCGATCTTTATTTTAAAGAAAAAAATGACATTAGGTGGGACTCGAACCCGCACCGGGATCACTAGTCCAGTCGTTTTCCCAATTGTCCACACCCAACTATCGAATTTTACCTTCATATTAGATAGCTAGTTTATAGTTTTTATAAATAATACATTTTAAAGGTACAAATATTTTTAAAAGCAATGTCGACTACTAAACTCAATAAGGGTAATTTCGTTGTGATTTGTATAATTTTAATAAACAAGTTTTTGACAGACCTTCTTGTTACGAAATCTATCTTCATCTGTATCTCTAAAATGGTCGAGGAGGGCAATGGCTGTCACATGCGTCATACTCGTGAACGGGTGCTGTGGTGCGGGTGGGGACTGGTCTGTTCTGTTTTTTTATATTATTTTGCATTAACACATGCTACTGCCACCATAAGGCAATGCAATAAATGTGAAGGAAAGATTTGACAAATTGGGCAGGACTTCGGTAGCTCAGTTGGAAGAGCGGCTGGACTAGATTATATATTAAATATTTTCTATTCTATTCTATCAATCGCTACTTGTATTCATAGAATTGTAGTAATAAAGTTGTATTATTTTTACAGCCGACTTTGGTTTCTGTGCACAAATATCTCCCGAGCAAAATAAAAGGACAACCATGGTGGGAACACCGTACTGGATGGCGCCCGAAGTTGTAACGAGAAAGCAGTATGGCCCTAAGGTAAGGACAGTTTCCATTGTGCCTAAATAACCTGCTGCCACCAAGTTCCTGGTGTGAAGGTGATGCATCCAAATCGAAGCCTGTGTCCTGATCCTGAATATTTTATTTAGCACAAATATGTTTGACTCATGTTGTTTTAAATCTGTGACAGTATATAGAATAGAGTCGGTCGCGCCGTATGTCGACAGTATACCTGAGCATATTATGTTCCGTTATGGGACTGTCCAACATTTTTCAACATTCCGGCCCCTTAAAGTCCTTAAAGTATGCTTTGGAGCAATGGATTGTAACGAGAGATTAGTGAGGATGTTTTCAGTTAAAATAACCCCACAAATGTAAAGGTCTTATCAGGTTTTCCAGCAAGTTAAAAGGGAGACAAGCGCTATAAGTATTCGCTAAAAACTCATCTCGTTTTCAATTGCTAGAAACCTGTCAGTGTGATAAGGTCCTAAAGGAAACAGAGACAAAGATATATCGTTGATTGTCTCATTTTTTTGCATAGTTTTTCCTTAAATACAGATTTATTAAGATTACATTTCAATTAACGTTTAATTTCTGAGATCTAGTTGGCGTGTTTTTTAAATTACGCATTATTTTTATTTATTTACAGGTCGATGTATGGTCGCTAGGCATAATGGCAATCGAAATGATTGAAGGCGAACCGCCGTATCTAAACGAGAATCCTCTGCGAGCACTCTACTTGATCGCGACGAACGGCAAGCCCGACATCAAAGACAAGGAGAAACTTAGCACAGTTTTCCAAGACTTCCTCGACCAGTGCCTCGAAGTGGACGTCGAACGACGAGCTACTGCGTTAGACTTGCTAAAGGTAGGTATCACCGTGATTTAATATTTATACCACTTCCGTTATTGACCAACTGATTCAGTCAACCAAACTACTGAGCGTAGAAAGCTGATATTTGTCATGTAGGGAGTCCCAAAATCTCTTGCTTTAACCAATACGCTCGGCTATTTACAAGACATCGAATAGATTCAATTGCGATGCAATGCTTACTATGTAACGCTAAAACGAAAATTTGGCCTCTGCTTGGTCACATCGGCGTTAAAAATATGGCAGTTAACGCAGACCACGCTGCCGTTTACTTTTTTACTCCATTACACATGTACGAGTAATCGTTGTACATTTTCAGCACCCGTTCCTAAAGATGGCGCGGCCGCTGGCGTCACTGACGCCGCTGATCATGGCGGCGAAAGAAGCGGCAAAGGGTCATTAGCGGCGGCCGCCGGCGCCCGCGCCGCTCGCCGCGCCCGCGCCCGCCCCCACTCCCGCCCTCGAACACGAGTCCGCGCGACAATAGCGCAAACAGTGCCTACCGCTACCGACTGCTCGCACGCCGATCCTACTGTGTGCCCGGTGTTAATGACGTTGGCAAGTCTGAAACTGTGAGATGTAAATGCGTTCCAGAGAACGATGTCCTCGGTTCGATAGGAGAAAACACAGCATTTACATATTATTAAAAAATATATATGATTCCTTCAAAAAATTGGTTGTGTAGGTTGTAGAATGAGACAGCTATGAAATGTTGTGTCTTAGTAAATATTACTTATTATGTAAAATCTATGAATGCTATAATATTATGCTGTTTGTCAACACGAAAATCGATGACATTGTTCTTTTAAAACAATACTTTTATTTTCTGGTTTCAGACTTCACGATACTAATAGACACCTCTAGTCTAGGGACACTTGTTGTGTAGTATTATTGTAAAACTTCTGGTTACATCCTCTAAAGAAACTGTTCAATACGTGTTTCTCTATGCTGAAAGAAAAAAAAACACTTAAAGTTAGATTCTATAAATACATTCCATATTAGTAGACTGATTAGTGTAATACGTATGGAATGTTCTTAGAATCTAATGAATGTTTTTAGAATCTTTTCATACACAAATTGCTCGGTTTCTTGAATTATCAGATAGTTTTACGTTTAATTTAAAAACAACCTTGAATATGTTAATGTTAACGAAATAAACTGACAATATGTAATGGCGACAAAAGCGTTGCCTCCAAAGAACATTCATTATGATGTTCACAGTGGAAATACTTAACTTTATACTACAATATAACTGCCATATTTGTAAACACTGTGTAATAAAAATATGGTAGGTATACTATTCTAAGTTAATCATTATTATAACAATACTGAGAAGAAACGCATTCAGTGTACTACATTGATCTACTGACATTTTAGTCAGCAAAACAAAGAAATATATATATATACGCACTTTATACAGGTAATAGAGGCTATTTTGCAGTTTGTCATTGACTAACATGAAATGATTATTAAAAATCACTTACATGTTGATCAATTTTATTATACTGTCAGTTTACTTTGAATAATAACTATACAAGGAAATCAGTTACTGCGGCGATTTGCACATCGCTACATGTTACTGCACCGAGTAAGGCGTTTGTATCGAACGAAAATTTACATTACTGCAATATTTTGTTTGTATAATGGCTGCGAGTTTACTCAGAAGTGATCATATTTTTACAAGCGAGATAATTCATTAACGTAATGTGCAGTCCAGTAGATTTAATGAATCCGTAGTGTCGTGTAGAAACGTTATTTATTCTAATTAGCGACGTGACCGTGTTGACGTGTTTTGCTCGACTTATAACGGGAGGAAAGAATTTGTCTAGTGAGTAGATAGATATTAGTATTATTGAAGTTCGATGCGTTACGAAATCTGCAAACGAAGACTGGTGGTTAAATTTTAGGCACTTGTTGTAAAATATAAGTAATAGTAGATTACCATAGCTGTATGTGAGTTGCGATCGACTTTGTCACTGTGATGGTAGTCAAAAGACGTCGAGCGAAACACGCCGATGCGGAGAATTGCGCGCCGAGTCTAGTGAGGTGCGTTGTCCGCGGGCCGCGGTCCGCCGGACGATGATAAATGCGAATATGTTATGACTGGCGAGAGAATGTGAGATATGATATTTTTAACGTAATTATTAATACAAAGTGTATTTTCCTATTATAAATGTTGTAATTCATTGACAGTTTTGAATATCCTGTTATGATTTATGCGTTTTATTTAGTTAAATTGTGGAAGAGTGTGAATTTGTCTGTTTATCTAAATCGTATTAATTTTGACTGAGATTGATCATTTTAACTAATAAGTGATTTTGGCTAAGCGGCATATATTCATATCATTGCTAATTGCTACTAGCTAGTTTTATGTATAATTTGATGTACCTTCTACGTGGCATGACTACGTCTTGCGTCGCATACACACTGTACACACACTCGCAATGAGGCAGCCGTCTGCTAGTCAACCGCTGAACTTCATCTTTGTCTTCGTTCACGATAATCTCGACAGACTCAAGTAATTACGACTTATTACTTGAGTACGCGGTAAAAAAGTGATACCGATATTCAGATTACCGCTATTACGCTCATAAGTGGTACGAAAGAACAAATTAAACATTTATAACGAGGACGAAAGCAATGGACTTAGGCGGTCGAACCGTTGGTCAATACAACACAATTATTTATTAAAAGCACGCTGCGGATTCGGCTGTTGCGGTCAATCGGACCCTATACTTCTCAACCGCGTCATGCTATTCGTACTTTGAAGATAATCGCCAAATATGAATCCGGAGTATAATGTGAAACTTATCGTATAACACCATACCGCTCGCCTACAGAGATAAATTACGAACGGGTTCAATAATAATCAAGCAAGCTGATGTTAGGGCTCCCAAACATAACTGCGAATTCGCGTCGCAGTTTTGTGTGGCCGCCATTAGACCAGTGCCAACTTTGTAGCGTTTTATAAACGCAACCTAATTTAATATTATGAAATAAAAAGTGCATACGTACAAAGTAAGTACACATGTCAGAAGTGAGACTTCTTTGGCAAACTAATTTTTAAATCTCGTTTATATTTACACTAATCTGGCTATGTACGTTATGCTATGTTCGCCCTATTTTACTCTCTCTCTCTCTCTCTCTCTCTCTCTCTCTCTCTCTCTCTCTCTCTCTCTCTCTCTCTCTCTCTCACCCACACCTCTCCACGGCACTGCATAATGCGACGTTCACTATATTTCACTCTCTCGATCTATCACACTCGATTGCTCCCTACTCACCCTCCATGCTTGATGCTACGTTCGCCCTTCCTCACTCTCTCTCAATCGGTCACATGATGGGTCATAATCGCTCTCTCCCTTTTGAACAAAAACGTCCCACATTTTCGTGGCACTTATATTACGTTTCATCCGTAAAAAAATTACCATCATGCCCGCAAAGAAGTTTCACTTCAAAAATATTTGTTAAAAAGACACTGAATGCCGAGAGAAAACGTTTAACGTTTTTTATCCTACACAATAGATATATAATATACAGCAAACAGTAATTGTATTACGTCTATAAATTAATTGATATTTTGTAAGTAAGTTATTAAGCTATTGCATAGCTTCTATCGCGGGCCTTGAGCGCGGGGACCGAATTCAGAAATTCCGTAACGCAAAAAACCGGACGCTCCGGATTACAAATTTTAAACTCATTTAAAGAAAGTCATGTATAATTTCGCCGTCCGACCTCGACGACGGTAGCGTGGCCGAGCGGTCCAGGCGCTGGTTTAAGGCACCAGTCTCTTCGGAGGCGTGGGTTCGAATCCCACCGCTGCCAAGATTGTTTTTGTTCATTTTTTTATTGTTTGTTTTTCCATTCAATATTTAAAAAGTGGTAAATATTAATAGAAAGTTATTGTTTCATTTTTCTATTTTTTTTTTCTTGTATTTGCATTTTATTTTGTTTTGCATAATTTTAGATAATTATGTAAATGCAATAGCTTTACCGCGGCAGTCCCCGAGTGCCACACGTCTTCTTTTTTTTCTTTTTGATGTAACAATTTATTATTGCTATTGAATCTATCTACTTAGTCGCGTTTGAAGCGGCAAAAAAACAGTTCATCCCAGTACGAGTGATCGTACAGTGTGTATATGCTCTCGATTGCTTCTGTGTCCATTGAGTATTCAGAGATTATCATTTATCCTCATGTTTGTGATGTTCATTATTGCAGTTTTTAATTAACAATTTATGATATAAATCGACGTATGGTTTGATATTACAAATTGTGTATACAGTTTTATTTTATTATTGATTGTATTATGAAAAGTATACATTTATTTTGATGGTATCCATTTATTGTTAGTCATGAAAGCGAAGCATTTACCTAGTATTAAGTTTATATAGTTTATTGTACTGATTATATTTGAAACTAGAAAGAAATATTGGTAATTTTATCTTTTGTGGCACAAAATATCGATAAGTTTTAAATGCAGGATTATTGTAAACACTACAATTCAAATGTACTACATAAATAAAAAAAATATGATTAACTTTTCATCTGCTAAAACTAATGACAATAGTAGACAGTAGATAGCATTCAATAAAAACAAATTTAACTGCATTGTAAACATAGTACATATAATGTATTTTTTATTTAACAAATGTCTCTCTGCTTTTGTGTATAGGTTGTGCCGACAGATGCTGTTAATTTTTTTTTTTAATGTTTTTGCTAATGATCGATTAATATGGGAATGAATGGAGTATGAATGTGCGAGTGTACACTACGGTGTAATGCAGAAAGCGAGTAGGCTCGCCCTGTAAATTGTACAGATACAAGTTAGAAACGAGTAGTGTACTCTTTTGACAATATGAAGTGACCAATTAACGCCTTGTAGACTTCTTGCATTCGTTCCAGGTTGGTGCAATTAACATGTATTTATACTGAAAGGGTCGCGGTCGAGCCTCAGCGTTCTATAATAATAATAGCACAATCGTATTAGAATTTTAAAATACAATCTGACTAACTAACATTTTATTTCTGAATTGATGTAATTTGACATTTTATTACCGTTTTCTTTATTTTATTATCAGAAGGCGAAACAGTTTTAAAATATCCTAAGCCCGAATAGTTATTTTTATAAAATGTAAAAATTGCATGCCTGTGATGTCTGGTAGAAGTTTGCTCTATAAAAAAATCACTTCTTTAAAATGTGGCCTACCAAGATGTTAGGCAATTACGGCCTATACGTACATAATGTGCACAACAATTTGATTCATGCACCAACCATAACAAAAATATTGTGCAATAAAGTAGAGTTGTAAAAATTATATAGCCAAATCTTCAAGAGAGCTTGAACAAACTTATTCAGTATACACGGTGAAAATTTTAGTAATTATTTTCCCGCGCAAGAACGATTTGCCTTCAATAGCATTATCGAAACATAAGAGATTAAGGGCCGGCTCCACACGTTGTTCGATCGTTGGCGCTAACGCTACACGTCCAACATGTGGATCTAGAAAACAGCATTGGCCCCAACGTTGGAGCGAGCGATGCTCTTTGGTGACAGGAGGGCACGTGTCAGCAGCCAACGTTGGGGCCAACGTGTAAATCCGGCGTAAGAAAAAATTTAAAAATAAAAACTGGTTTTTTAATTATTTAAAATTTATTTAAATTATTTTATAATTATTATAATCTATATAATCTCGGAAGCGTGGGAAATGATAAGTCATTCTCTATTCGTAACGTATATGTACTACTACTACTACGCAAACTACCATGCTGCCGAATAAAGTGAAAAAAAAAAAAAAAAACATTGTTTAGAGCAAAATAAGCTCTTAACTAATAAAAAAGAATATTAATAAGACAGAATCATTTTGGTGCGCGAAAACCATCACTAAAATTTCACCGTGTATATGTAACTAAATACTATAAGAAAATGTATTACTATGTGATCATGAAGATGAATTTGAGTATGCATTAGTTAAGTTGAAAAAAGTAACTGTAATTATGTATGTAATTTAAGTTGAAATGTATTAATAATTGTAATAGGATACAAAAACATTTAATGCAGTTTTTCATGGTTTTTGACAGTTGTAAAACACCAGTGCCATGTATGAGCAACTTGTGCAAATAAATTACAACCATACTATAAATAAAAGACTCACATTGATATACCATAGTTTCATTAATTCATTAAAAGACTATCAGAGTATAGTATAGTATCTGAGCAGATCAGCCGCGATCGTATAGCTGTGAATTTTTAATGTCTACTTCAATATCAAAACGAAAATCTAAATATAATTTATCGCTTGTTATCATCATAGAGCAACACGGGCCACCAGCCGCGGCGAACTGAAGGGCATAGCCATATGCAGGCTTTCCCCTCTGTCAAAGTACAAGCACAAGTGTTCCTATGCCTGTCGCCGAGATATTGAAATGTGTGCATGAAATTATTTATGTATTTTGTTAAAGTTAAGGTGTGAGTTTTGTAGTAATAGACGATTTTTGCAGAAGCGCGCATGGCTCGGCGGCTGGTGTAGATCGTAAGCGATCTACTCGGTTAAGCACTACGGGCGCGGTCGGGTAGTGTGAAGGGTGACCGCTAGTGGTAAAATTAAATGCGCGTCTCCGTGCTTCGGAGGGCACGTTAAGCCGTCGGTCCCGGTTGCTATCGATACATAGCAGTCGTTAAACCTTGTCGGAGGCCTTATGGGCGGTTTGAAAACAACCGACACCGGGTTGACCACTAACCCGTATCTCCACCAATCCGCTTTGGAGCAGCGTGATGGAGTAAGCTCCAGGCCTCCCCCCAAAAGAGGGAAGAGACTCGTGCCCAGCAGTGGGACGTATAATGGATTGCCATTATTATTTGATTTATTATAGACGATTTTTGTAATGTGTGTGTGGTCGCACTAATTTCCCCCGCTAAAAATAACACGACTGTTTCGCATCGGTAATAAACGCTATGGCTACTCCAGAACTCCGGTCAGCCGGTGGCCCGTGTTGCTCTATGTTTATCACCTACAAAAGCAAGATCAGTCAGATGATCACTATTGTCTTCAAAGGAGATACAAATTGACAGCAATAACAATGTCTACAATTTCTCGATAGACGGTCGCACCCCCGCTCAAACCGTCTAGTCTGTATCGATAAATATAAAGACCACCATTACGGTCTATCGTAAGGGTTGTATTTTATTTATCTATACTGATAGCGACTCCACCGACTAGTTTATATTTGAACTGTGGAAGTTCAAATATCACTTACTTAGTTCCTGGGGCGTTCTTGAGATTAGCGCATGCGTAATGAATTGTAAATGAAAGACCATAAGTATGATATTTATTTTTATTATTTGATAAGAAAATAGCTTCAATGCACATCATAAAATATTAATTACAGAGTAAGTATAATTTTCATCTATAATTTTTCATTAAAAAAAAACAGAAGCAGCTATACAAAACTATTTTTCAACAAGTTTGTTATAATTTAATTACATTTTTTTCGTTTATCAACACGATCTATATCTATTAGGTAATTAATATTATAAAATAAATACGATGACTTAGCATGGTAACTCACAGAATCATTATAACACATACGTATTCAATTAACTAAATGCTTAGGAAAGTAAGCAGCTTATCCTAAATCCTCGACCTCTACAAGATTTGATGCTGATTGCAAAAATATTCGTTTCGGATATTTGGGTCATTGTACGATACGAACAATGAATAATAAATATACTTTAAATTATTGTTATTGGCAATTTTGGCTAATGTTACGAGGTTGAACGTTTTTTTAATGGACTCAATTATGTAAGCGGCTCGTCTCTAGACGGCACTATGAAGCACTTGCCATTTGCCTAACCACAGAGGTACTTAGGAGGAGACAATTAAACAAAGTATTAACTGCGATCGATGTAGGTACAGTCAAGGGCAAAAATATGTATACACCACAGTCTCAAAAAAAGACGTCATCAATAGTATCATAAATAAGGGAACTTCAAAAGCTGCAAAAATATGTATACACTGTTTGAAAGAAAAGTATGTAAGCAACAGGGTCAATAAATGTCGCCAACAATCGACGCATAAATTTCGAAACTCCATGAAGCTCATAAATATGTATACATCATTAAAGTCAACAATGTCAACAATACGCAAGACTGCATGGTTTGCTGGATATTTTTCTATATTTCTAACAGAACTCAGTGTGACTCGAAACTCTCTTTTGGTGTACCACAAGGTAGTGTGTTGGGACCAACACTATACCACAACAAGACTTCATTGTAAATGTTCTGGTAAGGGAGCCATCGCTTTACTCGAATTACTGCCTGTGACTCTGACTTTTACTGCTTTTACACTGCTTATTACGAATACGAAATATCATATTACTTGACACTGGCAAAATGCGTAATAGCGATGCCATTATATGGAAAAAATACGTAGTAGAATTCCAGAATCATTGTTTAAAATGTACCGCACATGCAGAGAATATGTAATAATACTACGTATAGAATGGACACTTCGACGTCCCGCCCGATTTCCCCGCCTCACCCAACCTCTTTAGGTAAAGACAGGTATGCTACAGCGAGGTTCCGTGCGCCCTAGGTTTGATACATTTTATATTTATTTTGTTGTTTAAGTTGATAATTACGAAAATGGTATCTCCTTTCAAGTGAAAGATGGCGGACACAATTATTTTTCGAAAATATGATATGGGAAATGCATATCATAATTTCGAAAAATAATTGTGTCCGTTTCTTAAATAAATAAATATTTCCCGGTTGCCTGAGGTGCAGATTTTGCAAATCCAAGATGGCGGACAGATATTTTTTATAGATATAATATGGGTGTCGATTTCAAGGTTTCTTGGGATGCTGATTATGAAAATAGAATCTGTTTTCAGATCAAAGATAAAAAAGCCTGTCTGCCATCTTGGATCTGAAAACGGTTGCCATTTTCGTAATCAATAGCCTATGAACCCACAAAATTGACACCCATCATTATCTACCCATATTATTCACATAGTATTTGTGTGCCTTTGAGCTCTATCATTGAAGTTCTACCACCGTACATTACCACTAAGCTGCTGGTAAATTATATACATACCTATGATTATAATGCGGTGGTGCTGATCGAGCTCGAGAGTGATCTCGAGCTCGTTCAGCGAGCTCTACCACGAATTTCCTATTTTAAATATATTTTTGTGGCTGAAAAAAAATGTTATCGTAAAATATGTTATGTCACCCGGGCTTAACATCTTCATCTAAAAAAACCGGCCAAGTGCGAGCTGGACTCGCGCGCCGTCCAGCTCGCATTCCTAAAAACGTAATGGCAAGGAATTTTATTTTATTATTTATTTAATCAATGCACCTTTGCCAGCCAGCCATTTGCCAGCTCTTGCAGCTTAGAGCCCGTCTGCTGTGCAGTACGAGGTGCGCGTTGTCGTGCAGGAGCAGTAGAGCAAAACTGAACAAAGCTAGTTTGGAGACGTGCAAGTTTCTCCATAATTATGTTCAGTTCTACACAGTACACATCTGCAATAACGTTCGTCCCGTTTGGTAATAAGCTGTGATGAATTACATCCGCGTTAGCCCAGCAAACAATGAGCATCACTTTTCTTGGGGTAAGTTTTCATTTAGGGCATTGTTTGGGTGCTGAACCAGGGTCCAACCAACTTGCTGAGCGCTTACAATTGTCAAACAAGATACATTTCTCGTCACAAGTAACAATGCGGTTCAGAATTCCTTCATTTGTATACATTCACCAATATAGGTTAAGCCGTTCCTGCTGCCACGACGGTACTTACCTATACTCTATAATTACTCGAATACTTACGTACATACCATACATTTTTGTTAATTTTTTTGTTGTATGCATATTAATGCCACATTAACTGACAACAATATTTTGCATCTTTAGTTGATTACTTATTATTACTCGTGTTGTATACATATTTATGAGGTCAATTATGTGTACATATTTATGAGCATATATGCGCGTACAATTTTATGCAACTTTCTATGATTCCTTATTTTCTGTAACTACAGTTGTATACATATCTTTGCCCTTGACTGTACAGTCGCCTGCCATAGAATATAGGTACAATTTATTGTTCCAAATTATTCTAAAAATTATTGTAAAAAAATCATTAGTGTTGATATATTAATGTAGACGGTTGGGTTCGTCCCAAACCCCAGCAATCTACATATTTAAAATCCTCAAAATTAAATGTGTAAAACAGAAACCCTTCTACCTATCTATACTTAGAAAGACATGAGGTAAACATCACACTTATTATGTAATTAGGGCTGTTATGTTGATAAAAAACGTGTACAAGTATGTATTCGTAACTGAAATATAATAGGTAGGTGTCTTGTGTTTAACTTTAAGGTTTTTCCAAACTCAATAGAAAAGCATAATAAGAAAAACTACAAAATAAATTTCATTGGTCATGTATATACCATAAGATTCTTATGTATATCAACAGGCTCGCCACCTACCCTTACCTATAACTTTGATGGGAATAAAAAACTAAGTGGTAAATTGCGTGTGATTATAATGCTGACATGCATTATAAATTATAATCTCTGCCTTCACCTGGAAACACATTTATATGACAATTAAACACACAGACAAATCATACATCTAATCAATTAATTTAGGGTTCGTCGTTATAAACTAACTAATAATATCTCATAAGAAATATCAATTTCATTCCAAAGTTTGGGACGATGGGTCGTCATCGCTAAGTTCATTAGAGATTTCGCGAATTAATCATACCACAACACGAAAACTTCGAACGAACGATTGTAATCATACTAATTATTAGCTTCCACTTGTAGTGTAAGCTCTCAACACCTTTGATATATATATATTATTGTGAAATTCTAGTAACTGTATCTGTTTAAAGTACTGATTCGATATGAAAATTTCAAAATACATTCTTTGTCTTTAAATAGCAACGAATACATACCTTTTTTACGGTTACAGCTCTAATGTAAATTGTTATATCGGGTGAAAATAACACGATAAACACGGTGATTATACACCGTTGAGTACTCATTCAAATGAAATAAAATCTTACAAGTTACTATTGTAACGTGTTGTGAAATAAAACCATCCAATCTCAGGTACCTACATTTTATCAACCGCGATCAAGCAAAATATTTTATTAACCTGTTGCTAATTTATGCTCTTTTTTTATGATAAAATGTAAGTTTTGTATGATAAAATGTAAGTCCTATGTTTAATGACAGTCACACTCGAAGTAATTTTATGTAGTTAAATTAAGGAAAATTATTATGGCCAGCTATCCCAGTCAATGTTGAACGTGATCGGATTCGCTGTTATCGATGACCGCGATCATACGTGTGGACGTTTTACGGATCGCAGCCTTAATTGGGTGTGTAAGGCAGACATTACACTAGTTACGCAATCTATTTGGATAGTGATATGACTTAAATATGATGTGTAGCATAGCAGTTAAATGTTCAATCATTACGTAGTATTTGTATACTCTTTGCAATCGTCAAATACAAACCAAATTGAAGATAAGGATATAAGAACAATATCCTTATCTTCACTACCTACCTACACTACATCTAAATTATTAAATAAATGTAGGTAATCTCACTCATTGGAGAGTGTAGTGATGATCGTAAATTTACCCACTGTATCAACGACATTAGAGTAAGCGGCATATAACGTTAATTACTTCGAGTGTGACAGCAATTACATAAAAACCCCTTCGTTAGAAGTTATAATAAACATTAATTTAGTCTTTACGATCTTCTGCAGGTATGAAGTCCAACGATGCAGAATTAATACAAAAACGTTTCTTGGTGGGGGCCGGCCCGTCATTGAACACGTGTCCCAGATGAGCGGAGCATTTGGAGCATCGCACCTCAGTTCGCACCATACCTGGTCGTGTTAAAACCAGTAATATATTTGCTCCAACTAATTCCACACACCGGGTCCATTCACCAGGGGATCATTTATTTACACGTCACATTAAACAGGATGATGCCATGAACGCGTTATCCGATATGATTTCACATACGTGGTGTGAAGAAGCATTCGCATTGTCGTCGTGCGGCGGCAGTCGTCGTCCGGCCGGCAGCCATCCGGAAAGGGCAGGCGGGACGGGACAAGACGGGCAATTCGGGGAGCGAGGGTAAATGCATATTAATGTCATGCACATTCCAATTGTGTTATGATTTAAGTGTACATGTTAGCATGTGGATCGAATACGACAACCCGACATTACAAACCAAAATTGTAATCCACAGAACAAATTGTGAGATCATTTGTGTATCGTGATTATCCAAGCGAAATGGTGTACGTGGATGTGGTGTAAGTATAGCGTACATAAAATTATCGAGAGCAGAGCATGGGGCGAGAATAGTTTATGAGTAGCCATTTGCCAGAAATTGTAAGGTAATTTTCATACAAACAATAAAAGCGACAAAACAGTTGTGTTACCAATCGTTGTGTAACTTACGTTTGTTGTGGAGGGCAGGAGTGTATCGAAGGGTGGTCAAGGGTACGGGAATGACAGATAGAAAAAAAGATAAAATAATATTAGCACCAAAGTTTTTTCCAACACCATAAATTATAAACTGATCAATTGAATAAATACATTATTTAATGGAAATAATATAGTTCCCCTGAATAGCAACGATAATTATAATACGATAAATTAATGAAACTGTCTACATAAAAATTAAATATTAAAAAGTAGGTAAGTAAGTACCTATATAATCATTAATAAGGTATGAATTTATATATATTTCTTACATATTCTTATATATTAGTCTTTAATTATCACAGAAATCTCAATAATATGGCAAGAGAAATAGTATTTATTCCTAGTCTTAAACGGCATGTCGCCGGTTTCACCAGGTCTTTTGTAAATTCGGTTATAAATAACCGGACTAAAGTCCCAATTGATCCCCAAAAGTGGTCCCTTTATTTTACATTCACTTAGTTTTACTACACGATCATGTTTGGGTCACTAATTTACACTTTTTTTTTTTTTTTTTTTTTTTTCGAAAGGACAGTGTTACCCTTTGTACTTGTACTTTGTGATAAAATCGCTCTGTGACAGACAGCGCGTAGGAGTGTTCTTATTAGGGTTCCGCTTTTCTTTCTGAATATGAACCATAGAGTAACGCGGGCCACCGGTCTCGGCGGACCGGAGGGGAGTAGCCATACGCAGGCTTTCCCCTCTGTCAAAGTACAAGATTAAATGCTTTAAAAAATCCTGTGCGTATAATAAAACTAGTTGCAGCTGGACTGCTCATTAGACTAAATCTAGTTGTGCGACTGAACGGACGTCAAAAAAAATGCTGATTTGCTGTGTTGTTTACTGTAAAAAGAGATCTAACACATCAAGCTTAAGGTATAAAATGCCATAATATCGTTCGTGTTGTTTCGGACTGATATAAACAACACAGTCGGGCCCAATGTTTGGTATGCCTTATACGATACGGGGATCGGTCGAGCGACTGATCCGAGTTCGTTTCCGAGAAGCCGCTGTCGCCGGTGCCGCTTATCGATAGTGTTGTTGTCGGTTTGTGGATAGTTATCGATAAATATTGCAAAAGAGTCTAATATATAGATACATTTTTGAGATCAAATTTTCTTATTAATATATTATGTTGTTGTTGTATTCGCTACAAACTGCTCTGGGCCAACGTTATTAGTTATTACTATTCGCTCATTTATTCTTGTTCTTATTAAGTATTTTTTAACATACATAGTAGTTATTAAAAAAAAATACATATAAAAAAATAAAATTATTACTTTTATTATATTGTGGGTTTTATTTGAATACTAGCTGTACCCGCGACTGGTCCGCGACAGCTCTTTTGGATATAAATTTAGGTAAATTTTGGATCATAAACACTTTTGGTTAGTTAAAAAAATCTGGTTTACGTTACTGCTTCTCTCTACATGATATTGTATAGACGCATTGATGGCCATCGGATATGAAAGCACATAGGCTGCTAGTATTGCGAACACGTGACAGAGTCACATGTAACTCACCGAGGGAAAATATAAACTAATATTATAAAGCTGAAGAGTTTGTTTGTTTGTTTGTTTGAACGCGCTAATCTCAGAAACTACTGGTAAATTTGAAGAAATCCACCACCACCACCGTCTTCCTCCAACCTCAGTTGCTGCTCACCAACATCTTTTTCGAGTATATTACCAAGTTTAAGTGTGGCTTGGTTATCAGCTAGACCCTACAGACTGGGGTTGGAAGTTGGTCAACAATATATTAGAGCCAGTTCAATCTTTACTTCCACCTGCGCCGGAAAAACTGTTGAACACTATTACTTGCAACTGCAAAAAGGGATGCAGTGCTAAATGTGGTTGCAAAAAAGTCGGACTGTTTTGTTCTTTGGCATGCACAAATTGTCAAGGCCGGTCGTGCTTTAATATTGAATGACAAACCATGGAGGATTTGTTTGATTCCGACGAAGTATCGCGCGATACATCGCTATTGACGCAATTGACTTGCATCCAAAATTAAGATGAAGAAGAAGCAGGGGAAGAAGAACAAGAATTTGAAACTTACGAATCAGACGAATGAACTTCAACACTTTTTTTTAATTTACATCGCTTTGATCTTTTCCAATCTTTGAAAATTTCCATTATTTTGCAATAGTTTTACATTAAACAGGATCACAGCTGACCCGTGGAGTAGGCACTACTGGGGAAACCACATTAAAAAAAAACGCGCTAAGTACACTACCTCATAGGTGGCGTGGAAACGTGTGCATATTATGACGATAACAACTTTTATAACTTTTTGAATCGTTATATCTCAGAAACGGTGGCTCATAAGAAAAAAATATTGATACATTTTTTTATAGATAATTTTATGATCTACAATATTTGCTTGGGGTACTTTTTTGATAAAACTTACCGTTTTGCTGAAAATCGCGAAAAACTATTTTTTTTACCTTTGACCTTGAATATTTTTTTTCCATACACGGGAATGATGGGGAACTTATAGACATTGTTTATAATTATGATTTGAACAATTTCACTAAAAATTCAGCTTGTTGGGACTTTATGTAACTTCACTCTATTTTATTGGTCTAAATTGACCGGACTATACGTGCGCATAATGCGACAAGATTATTTGTTAAATTGGTAGTACATAATAAATAAAGTCCATCTTTATAATAATACAAAGTATATTTCATTTAAACCTCATTCCCAGAGTTAAGTAATTTATCGACACGTGTCGCAACTATGGTTTTTAGGACTTGTCGATGTAGTTGCATCATTCTTTACACTATGACACGGAATGATTATATGTGTGTGTGAAATTGTTGATGTGTTTTGTTAAAGTCAAGGTGTGAGTTTCGTAGTAATAGACGATTTTTGTTGTGTGTGAATTTAAGAAAGTGTGTGTTCCCCCCGCAAAAAATGGCAGACTATTTTGCTTCGGTAAAACACGCTATGGCTACTCCCCTCCGGTCCGCCGCGACCGGTGGCCCGCGTTGCTCTATGATATGAACGGATGCCCTTTCCAATGAAAGGATGCAAATTTTATGTTGAAATAGCACGACACCCTGAACTAAATTAATATTGCAACTATTGACTTGGGGTTCAAGAGTACCGCGAGCCGCCGCCATCTTGTAATTCAGGTTATCATCAGTCTTTACGGTTTAACCACAACGCTACCATAGAAATTTCGTAAATAGCATTCTTGTACATAATACCTAAGATTATTCACAACATTTATAAAACATTTTTGTTGTAAAAATTATACAACGTGTAACAGGATTAAATGTACAACCCGAAACTAGTTTGTTCAGAATCGATAACCGAATTGATTTCACACATTTTTAATATAGGTAATATGTTGTCCCATAATGAATTACAATATAGGAAATTATGGTCACCCATTTGGTGAACAGTCAATACTTACGAAAATGAGACTAACGTAGTAGAACTCGTTGAGACTTGTTTTTTATTATAAATAATAATTTAATAAAATAAAATAGTGGAAATTAATCTTATTACTAACCGGTGTACGCAGGTTACGCTACATCACATTGCAACAGTGTGCGTGTGTGAGTAGGTTCGTGTTTTTTGTGCGGCCGTAGGTAGAGGTAGGGTAAGTACCTATGCATAGGGTGTTCATACTGTTTGTACAAATTGAGGTCAATTTATTTCTTAAATAATAAATATTAAATACATAAACAATAGTAATTTCAGTTCAAGTATTATGATTATAACTCGATTTTTAATCGGGGTGATAGAGAGTGTGCATAATTCCCGTTACACGTTGTATACATAAACTTAAAAAAATAATAATTCGCAGTATAAGTGTCACCAGTACTATAGCAAAAGGATGTATAGTGCTATAATAGCACTTCTATTCTAATGTCTGATTATTCATATTTCAGTGGTAATTAAAGACATACTTATGGGATGATTTTGAAACAATGTATTACACAATAGTCCGTAAAATTGTAATTCTTTTTTATTGTAAGTATAATGTAATAATTTAATCACGACTAAGTACCTAACATTAACTCAAATTATATAAATAATATTTAATATATATTCCATGTAATTTTAACTCAAATAGTAGACACTCACACATTCATAAAACATTCATTATCTAACAGATCTGCAGTGCAATGTCAGATAATATTATAGATCGTGATCATGATGTAGAAGTTTAAGGTCAATACACAGTACTACAGGTGTTTATATGTCTCTGTATGGAGTTACATTGATCAACTATATATGGCACTACCGCAACGCTACACAAGGGCAGATTATTGTTTGTCTAACACATGTTTTTCCAGCACTGGCTTTAGACCATGATGATCCATATCAACAAGGTTGGTTCCCCAATAGGGAAATGATTTTGTCTCCTATACAGTTTTTGTATTCATGTAGTTATGGTTTAAAACAACAAAGCTATTTTTTTTTGTATTATGCTTACACTCACTATAATCCAGAAAATAGTTATCAAACCAACTATGTTAATAGGAATTAGTGATTATGATCATGGATGACATGAATAGTGATGAAGCCAACACCATACAAGCATTTAATATATTGGCTGACCACTGAATAATGTAGTATTTAAATCTTGTAGATATAATTATGGCATTTCATGGTAATTTATATATCAAGGTGATTTTTATAAGTGTAATAATTGCAATATATTAAAACAAAAACATAATTAAGTGATCTTTTAATAATCAAATATAAAGCAAGTCTGTTAGGAAAAGCAAAACTTAACAAATTATTTGCTATAAATATTACATGACTGGATAAAGGATATTGTCAATGTTGGGATTGGGTAACAATTGTGCGTGACCTTGCACGGTACATTTGGACTAGCAAGTCTATGAATAGTCTATTACATGATGACATTGAAAATGGTTCTGCATGACTTGCATTAATAGGAAATACAACTTGACATAGGATACTTTACGCAAATATGTATAACTGGACAAATTTAATGTAGTTTTTCTTAATAAAAAAAAAATGTGGTAGAGCTTGAGCGTTGGTGTAGACACCACTCCACTGGTGGTAGAGCTCCAGTGATGGACCTCGCGGGCGTAGGCACCACCGCATTACCTAATATACTTGCCACTAAATGGTAGTGTTCAGCACTATCATGTTCCGGTCAGGTGGCAATGTATGGCCCTATAATTTCCGGCACAGAGATCTGCATTTTGACCTTGGTCTTTGTGTGTGTGTCTATAGGTTGCAATAATCACTTAATATCGATGTAAGCTACATGCTTGTTTGCCACTACTTCAAATAAGGATAATTATGCAACAGTCCATCTGCTACTAAATGGTATGTCGACTAAATGTGCCTGTACTTGGGCCATAGAAGCAAGTACCTGCATTGAGACTAATTGTGAGATTCACAGTCTGCACTACGACTTCACTTTGGGCAAAGCATGACTTAGCACTGTCAAAACCCATACTGTTGTGCAGTTCTAACCATACTTTGCTCAAAGTCAGAAATGTATGGGTTTTGACAGTTCGAAGCGTACTTTGCTCGAAAGTAAAGTCGTAGTGTGATCTGTGAATCTCACCCTTAGTTTTAAGGTAAATGTCTAGAGACTACTGTTATTTTGGTTTCCATTTACCAGGACTGCTTGAATTTTTACAATTATCAATGCCTTAAAGAAATAACAAATTCTTCAAAATGTATACTAGTAGCCTCAACAGGTACCTAAAACGTGGTAATATAAAAATAACAACTTGATAAAGTTTATTAATTTGATAGTGAAAATGAAGCAAAAATAATTAGTAACAATAGATAAACTCTTGATGACATTAGTATATGATTTCACAATGAGTCTTATTACATGTTTTTATTTTTGCATATTTTAACATCATTCTAATCATTCAATTATTAGAATGTACTCATACTAATAATGCAAGCATTAAATACATGCTGTTATATACATTAAGGAATTGTTAAGAAATAAAATATACCTGCACTAGTATCCTGGTGTAATGTAACCTTTTCTTTAGCTAACACATCATTGAAGGCAGGCCAGCCGCAACCAGAGTCATACTTAGTTTTAGAGCTGAACAGGTCTTGTTTACAAACTACACACACATACATGCCCTCATCGTAACATTTATTTAAACAACCTGAAAAGGACAATAATAAATTAAATACATGAATTTATTTTATTACTTGTAATAGGGTGCCAGTGACAGAGCTCACAAGTGTTGGTGTTCAGCACTATCGTGATCCAGTGAGATAGTACTTAATGTAATTTTCCGGCACAGAGGCCTCAGGTGTGGCAACGCATTTTATTTGAAAGCTCAGGTTTCATGTACATGTTTATAGGCTACAGTATTATTTACCGTCAATGTAAACTGTACTTTTCTTGGTCACTTCATGACAAATAAAATGTGAAATAGGTATGTAGCTTTGTAGGTAATATTGGATATTTACCTGTGAATGGTCTTTCTGTACCAGCTTCTTGAGTGACATGATACTGAAGTGGCGTTAAACGTTTCTTTAAAGATTCCTTATCCTCCATGGCTCTCCACACTAACGCTAAAATAAATAAACGTATGTTGATATTACGGAAAAATCTAGTTGGCGGCTTGCCAAAATATAACGCGCACGAGGTCTTTTCATATTCTCATACATTTATAATTTAATCGGTGACCCACTCTACCTGTTGTAAACGGATGTTTTAACTGGACAGATCTATTCGACTGCACTGCCTTCCTAAATATAGCAAGTGACCTGAGTAGAGCACGCATCACTCACATTGCCTACTTTGTCAATGAGAAATTATGCGGTAATACGCAATAATGTAGAAATTAGATAAGATAACACCACAGCGTATGTAATACCGATTATTTGTTATAGATCTATTCTCAACGAAAAATAAAATAACAAATTCAACAATTCATTTGATTTGATAGATGATTTCTCGTAGGGATGGGATGAGTAAAAAAATTGACGTATCAAAATATCGATATTTTTTCTGAAAATAATCAATATTTTATATCGGCGATTTTCCTGTACGGTGTCAGAGAATATGTAATAATACTACGTATGGAATTGACACTTCGACGTCCCGCCCGATTTGCCGGCATCACTCAACCCCTTCCCTTCATATGGGTGACGGTTGGTATTTTGTACGTGCTACGCACACAGGTGCGCGTGTAAATACACGTCACTGATTGATGTCTGTGTAATAAAAAACAAATAAAGAAAAAATATGGAATTTTGGCAGTGTCCGCGGTGTGACGGTGTTGAGACTTGGACTCTGAAGAAGGATGATCAACGCCGAATTGATGCCTTCGAGATGTGGTGCTGGAGAAAAATGCTCGGAATATATTGGATGAAACATCACACTAACGAATCGATTGTCAAATATCTCAAGATACCCATGAGACACACCACCATATCCCTCCGAAGAAGCTTTAAATTCTTTGGTAAAATTGCCAGAAAGAGAGGTGACAATATTGAAAAGACTCTGCTAACTGGGGAAACACCGGGGAAAAGGCTCAGGAGGAGGAGCCTCCTACGATGGTCCGACCAAATTCGCTACACGTTAGAAGTGACAGTTTGTCAAGCCATCCACATCGCCGAAGATATCAAGCCAAGCGTAATATTGTTCAAACGAAAGTCGACGTCATGACCCTCAGCATTGAGGACATACGACGCAAGGGATATCGGCGATATTTTTTCTGCGATATATCGATTTTTGATATTTTTTTCGGATATCATAATCGATATATTTATTTTACATTTGGAAGCCCAGTAGCCTGACGAACGATTCGCATGAACAAATAAAATAGATCCACGGGTAAAATTGATGTCTAAACAAACAGCAAGGGGTTTTGGAAATCTTGAAAGAGGCGTGTGGTGCTCATATTTTATTTCGTTTTCTTGGTGTATTTTTGAGTTATATTAAATAAAGTTGGTGGCATTTTGTTTTATATAGGTTTATTACAATGCCAGAATAACAGTGCAAAAACACGGCTTTTCAGTTTGCCTCCAAAAATTCATTATAAATGTTCTGGTAAAGTAGCCATCGCTTTACTTGAATTACTGACTGTGACTCACTTGACATAATAAATAATTAACTGACTGACTGATTAACTTTAACGCTGCTTTTATACGAATACGAAATATCGTTTTACTTGCCACTGGCAATATAGGTAACAGCGATGCCATTTTAAATTAAAAAAACTAACAGTAATAGCTTATTAGGCAAAATATATCGATATATCAAAATATCGATATTTATTTTTTTTTGTCGATAAATTTCGATACATTTGAAAACTAACATCAATTAGCCAAACCACCATCGCCTCGCTGCGTTCTCTCTACAGGCTGAAAAACTTATTACCTTCCAGTACCAAAACCATTCTCGTGCAATCTCTTGTTGTCCCTATGATCGATTACGCAGATGTTTGTTGCTCAAACGTGTCCCTACAACTTCTGAACAAACTGGATCGTTTGCTAAATAACTGTATCCGATTTATTTATGGCCTTCGTAAATTTGATCATATCACATCTCACCGTTCCAAACTCAAATGGCTTCCCATCCATCAGAGAAGACATTTAAGGATTCTCTGTTTACTGTTCTCTATTATTAACGATCCTTGTTCTCCGCATTATCTAAAAAGAAAGCTTAATTTTCTGGGCGATTCTCACGATTACACTCTTCGTTCATCAGCTAACCTGATCCTACAAACATGTTCTCATCGTACTGGTTTCATGTCCGAATTATTCGCTATTACAGCAATAAAACTCTGGAACAAGCTACCCCTTGACATTCGGAAATCTACTAGCAAATTTATTTTCAAGCTAAGAACTAAAGGTTATCTTTTGGCGTCCCTTAAATAATACGAGTATCTTTTCCATACATTAATTTCGTCACCGCTATAGATATTTATTATAAGTTATATTTATTATAAGTATACATATTTATGTATTTGTAATATAAGGTATATACTTATTTATTGTATAATAATATTTATTATTAATCTATTCAAGTGTATTTATTTTTGTAGAGATATTACTTTATTTACGTTTTGTATATTTATATTAATTAATATTGTTAGTTTCGTAATAACTATCATTGGTTATTTATCTTGCACCTCTACATTTTCTTTTCTCACAACCCCAAGGTTGACTGTTAGAAAATGCCTAGTGGCATTAAGTCCGCCATATGTATACATTACATAGAAGTGTAAATAAATAAATATATGGTTGAGGAAAAAGTTTCTTCGCATTTTTTAAGATAATTCAAAACATTTTGTAATATAGTTTATTTAAATTTAATTAAAGTATGTATGTACCATTTTGTTCGATTACCTTTTGCCATCTTGTAGGTAGGGACATGATCCCATTGCTATAAAAATTTTGGGACTTCTCATCAAAATACCGCGACAAGTGGATTTGGCAGTCCTCTTGTGGTGTTAACCTAACATTGCATAAAGAATTCTGAACAGACCGAAAGAGGTGGAAATCTGAAGGTGCAAGGTCAGGACTATACGGCGGATGCATTAACACCTCCCAGCCAAACTCTCTTAATTTTTGCTGAGTGGCTATAGATGTGTGAGGTCTAGCGTTATCATGATGAAACACCACACCCCTTCTGTTGATTAATTCCGTCCGCTTTCTATCAACTTCTTGCTTTAATCTCATCAGTTGATCGCAGTAGAGTTCAGAATTGATAGTCGTGCCTGGTGGTAATAGCTCATAATGAATAATGCCCTTCCAATCCCACCACACACACAACATCACCTTATTGCGAGTTAACCCGGGTTTCGCCACAGTCTGTGAAGCCTGACCGGCCTTTGACCACGACCTTTTTCACACGTTCTTGTCGTACGTGATCCACTTTTCATCACCAGTTATCAGCTTCTTCAAAAATAATTCGGTTTCATTACGTCGTAATAAAGAATCACAAACGAGTACACGGTTCATTAGGTTTCTTTCAGTGAGCTCGTGAGGTACCCAAATATCGAGCTTTTTTTTGTACCCAGCTTTTTTCAAATGCTCCAAAACTGTTTTGTGATCAATTCTCAGTTCTTCAGCTACGTCGTAACTACTGATATGTCGATCTTGCTCCACTTTTTAAAAAATGGCATCCATTTTATCCGTAATAGGGCGACCAGAGCGAGGTGCATCTTTGACATCAAAATTTCCGGATTGAAAACGCTTAAACCAAATTTTTGCTACTCTCACAGACATAGTCCATAAACATCGAAAATTTTTTTTGCTGCTTGCGTTGCATTTTTACCTTTTTTGTAGTAAAATTTTAAAATGTATCGAAGTTCTTCATTAGATTCACTCATCTTGACAGTACGAAAAACAAATGAAAATCACATATTTGCCTAATTTGAATTTGGAATTATGTTCTTTAAAATTTTAACTTTCAATGATACCAAAACCAGCCAGATACAAATACTACAGCCAAAGAGATTTTATTACAAGTTCATACATACTATAATGCGAAGAGACTTTTTCCCTAACCTATTAAATAAATAAATAAAACTATCGATACGATATATATTTCCCATTTACCCATCCCTAATTTCTCGTGATCAGTGTTGCCGCATGCTAAACTAAAAAGTCTACTCTCTATCTATCAATAAAAGTAGAAGTCTGTATTGAAAATCTTGAAAATCTGCTAGTGAGAAATAACAAGACAGAGTTCATCAAAGAGTATACAAATACTAGAGTTCATTATGAACAAAAATATGTTTATAATATAAAAATAAGTTGGGTTTTCCTTCCTGATGCTATAATTGATACTGATATATAATTCCAGAACGCACGAACCGATTTCCACGGTTTTGCATTCGTTGGAAAGGTCTCGGGCTCCGTGAGGCTTATAGCAAAGATAATTGAGGAAAAATTATTTATAAAACGACATCCATGCGAGCGAAGCCGCGGGCAACAGCTAGTTTGGTATGTTAATGGTTACTACGGTTTACTTGGTAACAAAATACTGGTTAATTTAGCAAATTCACTGTTTTAGCAACTTACTCCAGGCTGTCACTTTTATCAATCGGTGGGCGCGCACATTTATAAAAATTCACACTCATCAATTTTCCTATCTTGCCAAAAGAAGTAGGTATGAATGAAGAAAAAACGACTGACTTTAGCCCTGCGTGCCCTCTAACTCCTTTAAGACACTTTTCCATTGGTCGAGTAATATCAATAAAATAACATATACAAATTCAGAAACGCGCGAACAAAAAAAAGTACTTTTTCCTCTATTCCCCAAAGATTTAATTAAGAATTGATATTCCTTAATATACACGAATGGCAACGCTGCAGTCGCTTGTTAATTTTTTTTTAAATTGTAATGGATTTGCTAATCAAGCTTGCAGTTCACATTGATGTTAAGTGATGCTGCAGCCTATAGACACCCACACAAAGACCAAGGTCAAAATGTGGATGCGTTACCACTCCTGAGGCCTAAGGTGTTATGCCTCTGTGCCGGAAATTACAGAGCCGTACATTTCCACCTGACCGGAACACGATAGTGCTGAACATTTAGCGGCAAGTATATTATGTAATGCGGTGGTGCCTACGCCCGCGAGCTCCGTCACTAGAGCTCTATCACCAGTAGAAACATTTTTTTTGTAGGTAATGTACTTGGTAGGTATGTACTGAAATGGGTAAATTGGGCCCCGCCCACGCACGTTGGGGGCCCCTATAGCCCGGGTTCCTTGTATAATTGATACAGCAGATATTGATAGGTACGCCTCTGCCCCGCACATAATTATTGATGACTAGCTGACCCGGCAAACTTCGTATTGCCTCAGAATGAAAATATGACATGTGTCAAAGGTTTGATAGATACGGACAATTTGTATGGGAAAATGAAATTATGGTTTTTACTATTTCCCTTCAATTTCTTCATATTTCTTACATTTTAAACATTCCCTGGATTTCCAAAAATCATTCAAAATCAATATTAGCCAAATCGGTCCAGCCATTCACGCGTGATGCCGTGACCAAGGAAAACGGGTTGCATTTATGTATATATATAAATATATTACAATAAAAATGTGAAAGTAACTCTGTCTGTCTATCTGTCTGTTACCTTTACACGTCCAAACGAGTGAATCGATTTTGATGAAATTTGGTACAGAGATAGAGTTGACTTTGATAAAGAACATAGGCTAGTTTTTGTCTCCTTATATTATTCCCATACCCCTAAAATAAGGGGTGGAAATTTGTATGGAGCATGCCACAATTTTCAAGATAAAAAGTTAAAACTCAGTATGTGAACTCTTTAAGTTTAACAAACAATACGTACATCATTTTTTTTTTTAAATCTGCCTTCATCCCTTTAAAACGGGGGGTGAAATTTGAAGGTATCGAACACTGCCGTAAGCCCATTACGGCAGTGTTCGAGCTGGAAAGCCAAAAATAGGTATGCGGACTCTTTGTTACTAATGTAAAACAACATTTTCTTATTATTGAATTATTTTTTTTAGAAATCTGCCCCACCCCTCTACATAGGGGGTGGAAATTTGTATGGAGCATTCCACAATTTTCAAGATAGCAGGTTAAAACTCGGTATGCGAAGTCTATGAGCCTAACAAACAATAAGTACATATTTTTTTATTTTATCTACCCCCATCCCCTTAAAAGAGGGAGTGAAATTTGTATTGGGCTTCGCTGTGTTCAAGGTGGAAAGCCAAAAATTGGTATGCGGCCACTTTGTTACTAAAAAAAAAAGACGTGTGGCACTCGGGGACTGCCGCGGTAAAGCAATTGCATTTACATAATTATCTAAAATTATGCAAAACAAAATAAAATGCAAATACAAGAAAAAAAAAATAGAAAAATTAAACAATAATTTTCTGTTAATATTTACCACTTTTTAAATATTGAATGGAAAAACAAACAATAAAAAAAATGAACAAAAACAATCTTGGCAGCGGTGGGATTCGAACCCACGCCTCCGAAGAGACTGGTGCCTTAAACCAGCGCCTAGACCGCTCGGCCACGCTACCCTCGTCGAGGTCGGACGGCGAAATTATACATGACTTTCTTTAAATGAGTTTCAAATTTGTAATCCGGAGCGTCCGGTTTTTTGCGTTACGGAATTTCTGAATTCGGTCCCCGCGCTCAAGGCCCGCGATAGATGCTATGCAGCAATAGCTTAAAAAACAACGTTTACTTGACATTTATTTTTTTTGTTAATAGTAGAGAGAGTAGAAGTAGAGAGCATTCCACAATTTTCAAGGTAGAAAGTTGAACTATCAAATATAAGGGGTTAAAATTGAATAGAGATTTTTGAAGTTATAGACGTGATTAAGTAGAGACGGGAATATTGATTAGGACATTTCCATGGCATTGTAAAATTTTAATTATGTATTTATAAAACGACATCCACGCGGGCGACGCCGCGGGCAACAGCTAGTATTTTATATAATTACTAATCAACATGTTCGTTTTCTTTAGACTGTGATACTAGTTCGTCTACCTAAGCGGAAGGCGGCAGGGCCGAACGGAACCCCGTGCGCATCGCTACACTATCTGCCATGGAAAAGCTTGATAACCCTTACCATACTCCGGAAGGCACTCCCCCAGCGAATGGAAGCTAGAGAAAATGATCGTTCTCTCGAAACCAGTGTTGTTAGAGTTGTTAGAGTGCCAGTGGCTGCGGAGACTACGACCGCATCTCCCATGCGGGTCCATATCCGGATGCATAAATTAAGGAGGCATATTTTAAAAATACATACTGTTTTTTGGCATAATCTTCATTTCGCATAACGTTCATTAAAAATAAATCTTAGGGCATACTTTTTTATTCATAACTACTTTAAAATAATGTTTTAGCAGCATAAAATGTTTATGCCTGAATGTTTTTACAATAACAATTACTAATCTTACCATTTATTGGCATCTCACTCCAATACCATAACGGTAACATAGCCATATCAATTCATAAGTTGCATTTTACACAGTTTGCTACATAGATTTATTAAACTACTGTGGTTTGCTATGAATTAATGAATATGAATAATTATAAGTACTCCACCGAGTACCTATGTAGTATAGCATGGTACCTATTACCTACGGTAATATATGATTAAACATACCGGAATAATCAGGGGCGGCTTAACCTATAGTGCAGGGTATGCAATGCACACGGGCGCCACCGACTCAGGGGGCGCCGCGGCGCTCCCTGGGTTTCCGCGCCGGGCACTCGACAACACTACAGCTACGACAGTGATGCACCATCTCGCCAGCGAAGCCAACAGGAGTCGGTACTTGGTTGGAGTCTTTCTCGATATAGAGAAGGCCTTCGACCGAGTATGGCACACAGGCCTGTTGACTTAGCTGGCCACCCACTTACCACCGGGACTGTATAGGGAGGACCATTGGAATTAAGAGGACTTTCTGAGGGATAGGCGGTTCTTCGTCACGGTAGAGGGCGTTGATTCTCAACAGCGACCTATCCGTGCCGGGGTTCCAAAGGGAAGCTGCAGGAAGCTGCCTGTCACCGACGCGCAACGCTTTACGCGGGTATACACGGATAACATGCCAACCTTGCGACCATCTGCGCGGGGGAGAGGAGGATGTCATGCTCACCCTGTTTGCTGATGACAGCGCATACATACAGTAGCTTTAATTTAGGGCTAGTGTATAGTCATCGCTTCGATTTTTCTTCCATTTGTGAAAGATAATAATAATTAATTACTCTTTAATTTTCACATAGAGAGCTTACATTCGATTGGTAAAAATTATTAGGTAGGTAAGTGGTGTAAGTACCTATTAGGTACGTTTTTAAGGATTCAATTTTTACTGGTGGTAGAGCTCCAGTGAAAGAGCTCGCGGGCGTCCTTCCCTAACTTTAACAGATTTCCTTAAGTTAGAGAAGGATGTGAAATGCTACAATAACTTTAACATTAACAAATATCGCGGTGCAACTCAGTCTGAGAATAGAAGGTTTTCGCGAGCTTCGGTTACTTTTCAGCCTGTGGTCACGGACAGACTAAGTTTGAAAAGTATTTGCAGATTTTGCAGCTACCTCCTACATCGATTTCGAAAACGCCAATTTGTGTTGCGTAACTTGCGAAGCATTCAGTAGGTACTAATGCGAGATAAATCCGTAAAAATGTTTTACTTTTTATTATTTTCAATAAAATTCAAAAAAGATTTTTCAATAAAACCATACCTACATACAAAACAAATATTTAATTAATAAAGTACATATACATAACATAATACCTATACTCATAGCATAATACGAGTTCAGCTTCATTGGTTCTTCATCAATTTCATCATTGACGTATCAGTTTCGTTTAGATTTCTGCAACATTTCTGCGTAAATATTAAAAAAAATATTAGCACCTATCTGTAATTTATTTTGGTGGCATTTTCCCCTCCTATGACACACAATTAAAAAAACCTATTCCTTAGCGGTTCTGCTATTCCTGACTGTAGTACCAGGAGTGAATATGTAATAATACTACGTATAGAATGCACACTTCGATGTCCCGCCAGATTTCCCCGCATCACCCAACCTCCTCCCCTCTTATGGGCGACGGTTGGTATTCTCTACGTGCTACGCACACAGGTGCACGTGTGGCCTTAGTGTGTTAGGACTGTGCCGACTGTGGAGTCGTCATCTTGGAAGAAAGAGGTAAAGGCTTTTCGCGCTGTATCTCGTAAACTAGCAAACGTACAGAAAAAATTACCATTAAATGTACATAGCTACTTTATTCTTTAAATTTTATTTTTATTGCTTTTTATTTTCTAGATACCAACAAAAAGTTATGGCTTTTATGTAAAATATTGGTTAATAACTGCGACCCTTCGTTTTTCAGGTCAAAAGCGATGGCAACAGCTAGTTTAACATAAAAAAAGGATACTTTTTCTCACAGACAATGAATCCCTGCTCTTTTGCATTTGCATAAGCACATATTCAGTGTCTTCTTGTTCGGAGACCACACACGATTCCAGATCTTCTAACTTTCGGCGGCAACATAATTCATGAAGAAGCGGCTGAGCACATTACCGGAAAAGAAGGCAAAAAATTAAATTGATGTTCAAAAACTTACGGACGTCCTGGTATTCTGAGATTACCAGCTTATTACCAGTATTAGGTACTCAGACTGTGTATTGTTAGGCCAAAGCCGCATTGCCCCCGCTCGGAACCAAATATGTGAGTACTACTTGTAAGCGTTTAGAGATTAGAATTTTAAATATAGCTGCTAAGCGAATAGGTATAATTAGGATTTTAAGTGCGTGTTACTAAATCAGTGAAATAACTTGTATTTTCATCTTGTTTTTTATGTTAAGAAGTTGCTAACAAGCATACAGTTAACATGGATGGTAAGTAATACTGTAGCCTACAAACATCTACATGAGACTAGAGATTTTAATGTAAATGCGTTGCCACTCCTGCGGTCTAAGGTACGGGTGCGATACGGGACTTCTAAAAGTGTAACACCGAATATCACGTCCCCGTAAGTTCACTAACACAAATCACGTGACAACGAATGCACGCGACCCCGAATAACACGACCTCTAATTCACTATAATACGAATCACTTGAAAACGAATACACACCACCACGAAAAATTTAGCACCGAATGCACGCGACCCCGAATAACACCACCTCTAATTCACTATAATACGAATCATTTGAAAACGAATGCACACTATCACGAAAAACTTAGCACCGAATCCACGCAATCACGAATAACAGAACCTCTAATTCACTAATACGAAATACGATAAAACGAATGCACGCCACATAATAAAAATTTTTCTTTCCATTTTTTCTCTAGTTCCTAATTTCAATTGTTATTGCGAAAAATAAAACATTACAAATATGTGAAATCACATAAGAATATCTGAAATTTACTGGTGGTAGAGTTCCAGTGTAGGGACTCGAGGGCGTACGCACCACCCCATTACCTAACCTATCTACCGTTAAATGGTAGTGTGCAGCACTATGGTGTTGCGGTTAGACGGTAATGTATGGCCCAGTAATAACTATCACAGACAGAGACAGAACACCTAAGGTCTCAGGGGTGGCAACGTATCTGCATTTTGACGTCTGGTTTTTGTGTAGATGTCTATAAGCTGCAGTCATCACTTAACATCCATGTGAATTGCATGCTTGTCTGCCACCTTTGAAACACACTTTGAAAAAAAAAACAAAATGTTCGAGATCGCATGGCTACGGTACTAACGTTTTTTGTAGTGGTTTGCATTCGGTGTGCATTCGTTTTCAATTGATTAGAGATCAGTGAATGAGAGGTTCTGTTATTAGTGACCGCGTGGATTCGGTGCTAAGTTTTTCGTGATAGTGTGCATTCGTTTTCAAGTGATTCGTATTATAGTGAATTAAAGGTGGTGTTATTCGGGGTCGCGTGCATTCGGTGCTAAGTTTTTCGTGGTGGTGTGCATTCGTTTTCAAGTGATTCGTATTATAGTGAATTAGAGGTGGTGTTATTCGGGGTCGCATGCATTCGGTGCTAAGTGTTTCGTTGTACCGTGCATTTGTTGTCACGTGATTCGTGTTAGTGAACTTACGGGGACGTGATATTCGGTGTTACACTTTTCGAAGTCCCGTATCGCACCCCTAAGGTACCTATTATGCCTCTGTGCCGGAAATTGCAGGGCCGCACATTACCACCTGACCGGATCACAGTAGTGCTAAACACTACCATTTAGCGGCAAGTAGAATCTCTCAAAACCTCTCATTAAATTATATTCCAATCTGAATCATTATGAGCGACAGAAGGTATAGCCAGCAATACTGGCGCTAACTTTAAAAAAAACATTTTATTTATTTTTATTTATCCATTTATTTCAGGCAACAAAATTGATTATAATTAAACAATAGGCCCACATAAATATATACCTTATAAACTAACATACATATTTATTGTGTTAGTAACATACAACTTATAGCTATATTAGTACACTTCACTTGCACTGTGACTGTGTCATTGTGCGTTCGAGACTTGTCCCCGGAAGCGACGGAACACCACATCTTGCGGCCAAAAGCTTTCCCTCCATGACGAGGTGCAGCAGGAATGTCGGCTCACGCACCACGAACGACTTGACGTTGACGTTAGGGCGCGACTCCAACAACTGCACTCTCAGCGTGTATTTCAGCTTTCGACGTATGAACTCCACGACGTCTTCCGCCTCGGTCGTGTTGTGGAGGCGGGAGATATACACCGGCGTGTTCGGTTTCGCTACGTGCAGACCTATATTGGGGTCTGCCGGAGCCTTACCGCAGCTGTTCTTGTTGGTTCGTCGACGGCGCTTCCTCCCTTGTACCGTCACGAAACCATCGTTATCATCAGCCCGGTTCGTGGCCTTTTCAGCCCTGGGTTTCGCAGGGATCGTCGCAGAAACGCTGTCAGTGACAATTCGGACCGGTCGTGTTGGAAGTCGTGCAGCGGGGGAAGGGGCTGCGGGGCCGGGGGCGGGCAGCGCATACCGCAGGCACAGCACTCGGCGGCGGCGACAATACCGCTGACGCGAAACTTGCAGTCGATGCATCGAGGGGGCAAGCACCTCGCACGGTGTTGATGTTATTAGACACCGTCGGTGACCTCGATACTGTCACAGTATTACGCAACTCATTTATTTGATTGCGCAAATCAGCGACGGTAACTTGGGAGGCGTCTTATTTATTTTGCACCTCTGCTAAGCTCGCCTTCAACGAAACTATGTCTCTCAAAAGGCAATCTACGTGGTCGAAGGTTACCGGAGGCAACTTATTCAGGTCCTTCGCCACAAATGTCGGAACTTCTTCTGGATCCACCTCCTTCAGCAGGGTAATTATGTCCTGCAAACTCTTCTTAGTCCCATCACGTCTACGGGACACCATCTTGTCGCTTCTGTTTAGCGACGTATACAGCAACACCATGGCAGTTGCGATTTCTTGTTCGCTGAAATTTGATGAACAGATTTGGATGGCAGATATCTCGTCCATCACATCCAGCTTCTGCTGCAAGAACGCCAGCAGCTCGTTTGCCACCAGTGTGTCACTCTTGGCAACCAAAGTTTCGAGCGACGGCTAATGCCGCGCTGAACGATAAGAATTGAGTAGGTAGCACGTCCAATCCGGAACGCGGAACGCGGCACAAGCACGACTCCAGCACGACTGACATTGCTGGACAAAATAATTATTAATCCGTCATATCCATATCTAATTATTTATTTACAGCGAGATCACTGGTTCACCGAGTGGTTACTATTTTACAAGTGGTTACAACCTACACGATAATAATAATAATGGCAACCCATTTTACGTCCCACTGCTGGGCACGAGTCTCTCCCCTTTTTGCGGGGAGGCCTGGAGCTTACTCCACCACGCTGCTCCAATGCGGATTGGTGGAGGTAGGTGGGTTATAGGTCGCGCCACGTAAAAAGAACGCTGGAAGAAAGTAGCAGGGATGTGTTCGCGCAACGGTACACTTGCGCACGAAAGTACTAGCCCTATTGGTTTATTATTGATCTAGCTTTCGCTTGCGGTTTCGGCAGATTGAAAACTATATTACATAGAATAACATAAAATGAAATAAAAACACATGACGCGCAGCTTGACCGCCAGCGTTCTTTTTACCTGGCGCAGGTCGCGCCAGGTAAAAAGAACCATAGTGGCCAACCCGCTTTCGGATGTTTTTCAAACCGCCTATAAGGCCGCCAACAAGGTTTAACGACTGCTATCTGTCATAGCAACCGGGACCGACGGCTTAACGTACCCTCCGAAGCACGGAAACGCGGTCACCTATCACACTACCCGACCGCGCCCGTAGTACTTAACCGAGTAGATCTCTTATGATCTACACCAGCCGCCGGGCCATGCGCGCTTCACTACCTACACAATATTAAGAGCTATTAGGTACAATTCGCCCGAAATTCACATAAATACTTATGTAATTGCTAAGTTAGGTAGGTACAGTACGCGCAAAATTTAAATGCCCCTGACTTAAGTTGCCAGCGTAAACTTTACGCCAGTCTCTAAGCTCGCGACGTGCTCGCCAGAGATGATACGGCGACTACCACGCAGACGGAAAAGAAAACGAGTTTCTATGCTGGTTTGATCAAAGAACTACTGCCACACTTTCCTCCTCGCGTATCTCTTCTATACCATAAAATCCCCCTCTTCGTAGCAACGTGCTACCAATTTCACGGACGCATTAAAATTTTGCGCTTACTGCAAGTAATGCTCTTACAAATTCATATTGCTGTGAACTAAGTCCTTTTCGCCACACATCAGTGGAGAGCTCTTCTGCGGGTGGCGTCATCCAGGTCTGTAGCTTCCTGCGTGTCCATCGCCACCGCACTCCATCCCCATTCTACAATAGGGAATATGCATGTGATGTCAATTAAAGTTACATATATTTATCAAATATTTTTTAGTCTCTTTTAATCCATTGTATGTATCTTCACGCCACGCCAGGTCCCTAATGGGGTAGGCAGAGAGTGTGGAGCGCCAGATATCTCGGTCCTGACACACCAGACATTTATCATTATAATAATATACCTACGAGTACATTTTTTTGTGGAATTTGTTAGATGTAAATAAATTGGTAACCTTAAAAAAACTGCATTTGTTATTTGAAAGCCGACTATATGGATAATTATAATAGGAGAGAGGCAGGTTTATGTTTGACGGGCAAAGCTATTTAAGATGATGGGAAATTAGGGATATATACCTATAAGTTGTAAGTGGATTCAGTCAAGAAGGTTTCTCCGAAGGTGAAGTAACTTTCCCTCTCCTCCCTGCACTCCCTTGATAATGCCCTTGTGTTAGAATACGCTTTCAACACTTACATTTATGTACGCTTACATGTTTGTTGTTGTTGTTATGTTTTAAACCCCCACTTTGGTTCTTTATTATTATATTTATATATTTTTTTACATGTAGTACCTACGTTTTGTTAATTAAAAAATGTTATGTAAAGTAGATCTCGAAAAGGAATAAAAACATGCATATTCCCTATTATTGAGGAACTGCACTTTAAAATATAATTGAATTTTCTAAGTTTTTTAAATTCACTAGGTACCTACTATAATCAAATAATTATTAAGTATACTACTTAAATAAAATTTACATTAGGTAATAATAAGTCAGCCGAAAAGTGCATTTCCTCACCAACGATCTTACATCAAATGTAACTTTAAAATGTTAAAATCAGTACAAAACCTGTATTTCATGTGAGCTGAAGCATTTCTTCGTGTCATTCTCAGTTTTGGGAGATGTATCAGGTGCACGGCAACTTGAAGTCATCTGTTTAAATGCATCGCATACCGCTAGACATGGTACGGTGACGAAGAATATCATATTCAACATGAATTCCGCTGGTCTGCAATGAATATGCGTGGATATGTATAACTTTAGGTACTAGGTATGGTAGGTAAGAAATGTCCGGTAGATCACGTCGGCGTCGGTGCTTTCACTTTGCTTTGTGTTTACATTATTGTAACTCTAATATTCGAAAATATTTATTCATCACATAATTCCTGTTAAAATTACAGTCAATGCTCCTCCAGGAGACATATCAGTCTTGGGAGGGCCAAATGATTAAAATACCTCGTAGAAAATTAGTCCTCAAAGAAACAGGGCAAGTTCCATACCTACATTAATTTGTACAGAAAGAGTGAAAAAAGGTAAGATGAAACAGTTTAGAAAATATCATCTAGGGAATTTAAAGAACAGTAGCGTAGCTACTAAGAGGCTAGGCTGCTGGGTGCCCCGGGGCTCTCAAGCTCAGGGGACCTTCGAATCCTTACCAGAAAATCTCAACTTTTGAATATTTCTCCCGTTTTCAAAATAAATATGACAGGTGGCAACACGACTTTAATCATAGCAACTCAGTTTCAAATAAATTCTAAAGTTATAAAAAGGGAGTTCCCCTAAATTATTTCTGAGGGTTGACAGAGTTATCAATTTGACGGTTATCAATAATGTGCGTTTTTGTGACTCGCAATTGTCAACTCGATTCAAGATTTTTTTTCGAGAATGGTTAAAGTGAATGTTGTATCCATTGATATACAAAATGTATATCAATGGTTGTATCATATTTTTGTGTACGGGTCTAAATAAAGGTTCAATTTTATTCGATTTTTATAGGTACCACTTTATTACCGATGCAAAATAGTCTGTCATTTTTTGCGGGAGCAATTTGTGTGAAATACACATGCACACAACAAAAATCGTCTACTATACTACGAAACTAACACCTTAACTTTAACAAAAAACATAAACAACCACTTGGGCTCGTACTTTGACAGAGAGGGAAGCCTGCATATGGCTACTCCGCTCCGGTCCGCCGCGGCCGGTGGGCCCGGTGGCCCGTGTTGCTCTATGTACCTACGTGGGTCATACTGAATGTTTCTGGATCTGGCCACTTACAATAAAGGAAAAAAAAACGAAATTCGAAAATGGAAGTCTTTGCAATCCTGTTGCTTTTTATTAGCAACTGTGTCGCTTGTCGTTTGTATAATTGTTACGTCCTTTCAAAAAACGTGTGTCGCTATCGAAATGAATATTAACTCGTAAACATTTTAATTCAATGATTTTTATGATTTTCGCTGTGGCAAAGTCAACAAGAGAATTGCCAGAGAGAGACTTAAAATTGGCATTTGGTGTCAAAGCACCATAATCGTAAGTGTACCTATATATATATATACCATGTCACACCTGTGTGTTAACGTGGTTTGGCTTTTTGGATAATTATTTAGATGTGAATCATCTCCATGATGAGGTACGTGAAGCTTGGCTGTCGACTATGGTCACAGAAGCTAAAATACCTACAGTACGATGATTAATTGTTTGAAACTGACAATAAAATTACTTGTCAGCAAATTACCACTGGTGGTAGAGTTCCAGTGTGGGAGCTCGAGGGCGAAGGCACCACTGCATTACCTAATTTATCTGCCGCAAAATGGTAGTGTTCAGCACTATCGTGTTCCGGTGAGGTGGTAATGTATGGCCCAGTAATAACTATCACAAAGACATAGTAAGTTAGGTCTGAGCAACGCATCTGCATTTTGGCCTCTGGTCTTTGTGTAAGTGACGTAAGTGTACCTATATAGGCTGCAGTCATCACTTTTAACATCGATGTGAACTGCATGCTTGTTTGCCACCTTCATTACATTAAAAAATGCACTTTCTTAGTGCTTCTTAGGCTTATTCCAATGAATGCTTCGTCTCCTAAAAAAAAAACGTTATTTGATTGAACGACGGTCCTAAATCTTATAAACGTACTTGCTTATAAGTCGCACGGTACGCTTCTTAGTTTCAGGGTGTACCGGCCAGCCTTCGGCGTCGTAGACAACGCGCCGCTCCCTGAGTGAGGTTTCGTAGTAGTGGTCCATTTTCCTGGGCAGCTGTACTAAACGATTCAAACCCCAACTGCCGATACACCGGAGAAATAATCCCAAGCAAGCTTTGATGAAACCTGAATTGGTTTTTTGTTGTTAAAAAATTATCTTTGAATAGATACCTATGTTATAATTCTATCTATTATTGCCCACGTGATGTGATGATTTAAACTAGTAACTACTTAGGTGTAAAATAATAACATTACCGTTTCAGCGGAAATTCATGGATCTAATACCATACTTAGGTAGGTAGGTACCTACTTACATCAATTTTCTATTTTTATATGCACAATTGTTTAACATTACTACACTACACACGTCTTCAGCTAACTATCTACGAGATTCGTCTGCTGATGATTTAGATCAGTGATTCCCAAAGTGGTCCATATAGACCCCCTGGGGTCCATGGGACTCGATGGGGGTCTACGTAGGCGTGAATAAAATTTGGAAATATGGGAATGTGATATAAATGTAGCAAGGAGGAGGTCCACGGTAACCAGAAAAAAATTGAAAGGGGTCAAAGAGAAAAAATAACAAGAAAAAATAGTTTGGGAACCTCTGATTTAGATGGTTCAGGAAAAGGAACAAAAGGTAGGCCAGAAAGCGATTTTACCACATGATAGCTACCACTACCTACCTACCATACACTATCGAAAAGCCAGCAAACTATTCGTATCCGGGAAAACTGTTTTTAATTCCCTATAGGTAAGTAGGCACTATAATATCCTCACCAAGAAACAACAAAATAATTAAAACTCCAATGGCAATTATAAACATATTCAAAGAGACCACGTCAGCATAGCACGCGGATCTGATGTGGCGAGTTTGTTTCCGCCGCGTCAATCCGGCGGCCAATATTTGCGTCTCTGTCATTTCGCGACAAAGCAACTTTGGATCTTCGGCTATAAAATGATTATTATATTTGTACCTTGGCTCCCCTCAACACTGGTGTTTGTTTGTCCGGTGTAGGCTCTCGATAAACGAAACGCGGCGACAACGCGACGCGTGCAGTTTTGGTAAAGCTCTAGTGAATGAGCTGTCGTGCGTAGGCACCACCGCATTACCTAATATACTTGCCGCTAAATGGTAGTTCAGGACTATCGTGTTCCGGTCAGGTGGTAATGTACGGCCCTGTAATTTCCGGCACAGAGGCATAACACCTTAGGCCTCAGGAGTGGTAACGCATCTGCATTTTGACCTTGGTCATTGTGTGGGTGTCTATAGGTTGCAGTCATCACTTAACATCAATGTGAACTGCATGCTTGTTTAATAATTCCGTTACATTAAAAAAAAAGTTAATTGAACGCTACGTTACATGGCGCAGACCTATTAAAACGAAATTGTGTGAACTGTGACGCACATGTTCATAGTCAGAGAATAAGTAATAATAGTCATAGTTCATAGTGTTCATACTGATCATCGAACGCCTATGCTGGAAAACGCTAATGCAAAGAGTAAAAAGACTAACAACTCAAAACGCTAAAACAATTGAATAGAAATTCAGGTTTGATTATTTTTGTTCTGTTCATCTACGTCTTTGTCATAGAAAATTATCCTCATCCCTGTCATTCACTGTACAGATAGTCCATCACGATTTTTTTTACCAGATATATGAATTAACTTTCAAAGAACGTATAGCCGCCAGCGGTTAGAGAATTGAAAATCAATTGTAATATTTTTCTCGTGACTTGACGGTTAAAAACTGTTATGCACTTATCGTTATAATGAGGTAACTAAGCCATTAGATCCACAGGCTTGGATATACGAGGGTGGATCCAAAAGTTCGAAGCCCGACCAAGAAAATGAAAGAAAAGTGGGTCTAATTTTATTTTTATTTTTCGACATAGTCTCCATCTAGCTCAACACACTTCTTCCACCTGAAATCCAATCTTCTTCTGCAACTTGTTTATCCCCTCGAAAAAAAAAGATTCCGGAAAGTCGGCGAAATACTCGTTTACAGCGACTATCACCTCATCTTTGGTCGAAAATTACGAGCCACCCAAATGTTTTTTTTAATCTGAGGGGGCTAAATCCGGCTAATAAGGTGGGTGGGGCAGCAATTCGTAGCCACAATCATGGATTACAGACATTGTTTCAACCGAAGTGTGAACACGTGCATTGTCTTGATGGAACAAAACTTTGTAGTCTTCGTAAAAGGTTACATTAATAACTAGAATTAATAGTTTGACCTTTCGGTAAATAATCTACGAAAATAATGCCCTTCGCATCCCAAAAAACAGAAGCCATGACTTTGTTAGTCGAAAAAACGACTTTAGCCTTTTTCGGTGTAGGTGAGTCAGATCTTTTCCACTGTTTGGATTGTTGCTTTGATTCAGGAATATGGTGGTAAACCCAGCTTTCATCCATGGTAACAAATCTAGACAAAAAGTCCTCGGGATCAGTCTCAAAAAGTTCCAAACAGTCTCGCGAAATTGTGAATCGAACTCGTTTTTGTTCAGCTGAAAGCAACCTCGGGACCCAGCGAGCAGAAACCTTATGGAATCCCAATTCTTTCATTATTATGTGTTGCACCCGGCCATAACTAATGTCTGTTGTCTCAGCTATCTTACCAATGGTCAAACGTCGATCACCCAGTATGAGATCACAAATTTTATCGATGTTTTCTTTCGTGGTAGAGGTTGTAGGCCGTCCACTCCTAGGATCATCTTCAATGCTCTCACGACCGCGCTTAAACTCAGCTACCCACTTCTTGACACTGGAATACGATGGAGCAGACTCCCCCAAAGTGCCCACCATATCTTGATGGATGTCTTTTGGTGACAGGCCTTTTTTATTGAGGTACTTAATGACTGCACGATGTTCAATTTTCTCCATTATTGAAAATCGCGTCAGAATGCTTCAAACAAATAATCACAGAAAATTTATATTGTGCAGTATCGGAATGAAACTGCGCACAATAAATCAATAGAAGACATACTAACAAATGACGGTAAATTAAAAAAGATGTCACGTCTCCTTGTAGTTTGGGCCACGAACTTTTGGATCCACCCTCGTATTAATAGCTGATGGAAATGATGTCATGTCAGTCCTAAAAGACAGCAGTGGTTTAGTATGATTTATATGAGGTAGATACCAGGATAATTTTGCAGCAAGTTAGTATGTAGGGTATGTAACTATGTATATCTTGAAAGGGTGCTCTAAGAGAGATCTAATTAGATATTTGGATTATGTTTTGTACTTACATATACAAACGCAATCGCAATGCCACACACAAAAACAGCGATCTTCTTTCTTTATTTTTACATTTCGAACTGCCACCGACTCGTCGTTATCGTTTACGAGAGCCACTGCAAACCATAATATACCAGCAAGATCAAGGGTGGATCCCAGACGAAGCCCTTCAGGCCTTCAGGGGGTCATGACTTTCGTAATTCTAATTTTGATATACCTACTAGTAAAAAATACGCTTACACTCACTCCACACTAGGTATAAACCTGTGCCGCGGATGCCGTTGTACACACACAACACATACACAAACACACAATTCCGAAACAAATATCTGTAGGCCATTCAAATATTTATCCCGGTGCGGGGATCGAACCCGCGACCCGTTGAATTAAACGGTCGTCTCACACCGTCGGGCTAATATGAATTTCAATAATTCGTGTCTGATTTGTTTTTATAAGAACTTACAGCAGGGTATTAGAACCTCTCAGATTCTCTCCCCACCTGGAACCGCCGCTGAGCGAGATCAATTTGCGGACTAAACATCACCTACGGATACCTGTGCAACTAGCTGTTTCTGGTGAATATTCCGGTGGCAATTCAAGACGAAAACTTCTCGTGAACTTAGGTGGCAAGAGAACTGAATTAATTTCTTTAATTCCATTTGCAACTGGTAAATCTGGATTGCACTCCCGAAGAATGGGCCTAATATAAAGAAAATCATATTGTTTAGTCTGATATTGTAAAATAGGTAGGTATAATACATTGCTTCACCTACTCGCGTACTCTTTTTTGATAAAATGATAACCCAAACCTAAGACGAGCAGCTGTAAGGCCTGTATTCGTAACTTGCAGCGATAGTGTTGAGCGTCTTGATCGAGAACCATCCGACACAATTGTTGTCAGACGACCCGATGATCTGTCAAAACAATAAAATAAATTAATCGACAGACTCTGTGCTATAAATAATATGGGGGTCAGAATCAGAAGCAGAAGATTTAATTCTTTTATGCTTAACTTTATGTGAATTATAACATTTAAATAGGTAAGCAGGTATTTAAATTGTGTTTCATTTAATAAATTTATTTGAAAGAATTAATGAGGTTAATGTGTAACATAACATAATTATAGGTTTTTTTTTTCAATTTTTAGCTTTAGATAGATCTAAAGCGTTTGTCGGTTGAGTTCCAAGTACTTAAATTGTTTGTTTTAGGTACTTACCCAACGCGAATAATCTGATTATCGTCGGCTCGCGCTTCCAAATCAATTTGTGATCGATGCCGTTTACGATATGGTGATTTCAGAAAATATTCTGCGCCTCTGTTTACAACCAGGAAATTATCCGTTTCGCCTCTTTGTAAAGCTCTTGATGAACGTATGATGTGTCGATGAGGCTGTAAAAGAAAAACTAAAATGGAAAAAAAGGTTATTGCCTCGGTGCTGTAGTCGTAGCAGATCCACTACTGCTACGCTGAGGTCCCAGGTTCGATCCTCGAGTCATGAAGGAACGCGCATTTAATTTGCCACTAGCGGTGGTGACCGCGGTGGTGTGATGGGTGCATCGCACTACCCGACCGCGCCCTTAGTGCTTAACGGAGTAGATCGCTTACGATCTATACCAGCAGCCGGGCCATGCGCGCTTCATACATAATAATATAATACTATACTATATATAACTACTCTAAACTAAAGATTATTACATATTCTCTGACTAAAGCAAAAAGGCTTTGACTTAGGAGGATATCGATGTAATAATATTATTATGAGTTTATTACCCGTTTATTTTTATAATTATTCGTGGATGTATATCCAGAACTACTTTCATTTCGTTTGTTCCATTGTTTTGTATCTTCAATACCATACACATCTTCCATCGGTAAAATAAGAAAGCGTTTAAAGTCTAAAAAATTAATAAAATTTCTTTATTAACTGCTGGAATTATGTTATGTTTGTTAATTGACTTTTTGGCGAAGAATCGAACAGTACCTACGTATTGACTTAGATGGAGATTACCTTGAAAAATAAAATAATTATATTTATATTTTGTTTTTTTTTATAGCGATTCTAAGAACTTTTTGATTCACCTCGTATGTAAGAAGGAAAGTAACCAGAGAAAACACAAAAATCTAAATAACAAGACAGTAGACAGTAACAAGCATGTCGCCAGTTTGTACCTATATTCACTACTACCACTTAATTATACTTACTTAAATTACCTATACTAGCTGTCTCCGCAACTTTGTTTGCGTGGAATAGTGGCTTTGGGACATTAGGCAACGCTTTTGGATATATATTTTGGTTAATTTTGGCTCGTAACTTCGGGTAGCTAAAAAAATCTATTTTGCAGGCTTCTCTTCTCTGTACACGATATTAGACGTATGACCATCGGGGATAAAAGCACACAGGCTGCTAGGATTGCGAAAAATTGCTAATTATCTGTTTAAACGCGCATCCATCCTATGCTGAACCGTATTTTCGAAAATGCCATTTTTAACTTCTATGCATAATATTTTTTTATAGAAAATTATTATAAACTTGTAGAAATTAAATTGGCGGATTTTCTCGCGTATACAACACTCCCAAACTTCTTCATACACCCGACGTCACGGGCTGACCACGGTAGCTGGAAAGCGACCGAAACGTCGGGTGTATGAAGAAGTTTGGGAGTGTTGTATACGCGAGAAAATCCGCAAATTTAATTTCTACAATGTATGAAGCTCGCGAAAACCTACGAAAACGTTATTATAAACTTTTGTAAACTTTCAGTCAATTTTTAAACATAAAAGATAGATCCATGCATAATATAAGCACTCCGTAAGAGCCGGCAGGAGAGAAAAATTGAAAATAAGGTCTCTGATCACGTCAGAGGATGCTATTTTATTTAATAAAAAAAATAATAATAAATAAAAAAAAGACAGACAGACAGACAGACAGACGACGGACGGACGGACGGACAGACAGACAGACAGACAGACAGTTTGTTTGCTTGAACGCGCTTATCTCAGGTACTACTGGTTCGATAAGAAAAAATATTTCAGTGTTAGGTAGACCATTTATCAAAGAAGGCAACATCACGCTAAGATGAATAGGAGAGGGTAGGTAACATTGCACCCGCGCGAAGCCGGGGCGGGGTCGTTAATAAATAATATTATAATACCTACTAAATACATGGATAATAACTACGTACTCAAGTTAACATAGATAATGAAAAAACTATTTAGAAAAATTGAACCTTACAAATGCGTTCGTGAAGGTTCGAAATGGGTACATTATTTTATTTTACGATTCGCATAGATTTTGTATTTATGACAAAAGATGCCGTGATACCGTTCCATAAATTACTGGTGTGGGGCCCGGGTGTTAACTCTGTACCTCTGTACTTTCTCTTTTACATTATTTGTTTTTCTAACTTTTATCGCTTTCTGTATAGCTACTTAAACTTGTATTGTTTTATTTTTCTTAAAAAATGCCTATAACTTTTTAAAACTTTAATATCTTAACTTATAGTTAACCCTAACGATTTTGCGGGCCCTTAATTACCCGTCTCCTTTGTTTGACATTTGACGGCGTGTAACTCCGTAGCCAATTGCTCGTAGCCCGTAGCCGCGGGGAGCTACGATGATGGTGGCCATATATTTATCAATTCTGTGGCCCTATTTACCCGAGCCTGTCTGGCCTCCTAACATCAGGGGCGTAGTCTTGAATGACGTGGTGGATTTGCGGTTATCTGTGATTTGCACCCTCTTCTTGCTGGTGTAGTTGTCCAGCGCCAGATCTGGATTTCCAGCACGGAGGTGTAGGCGGCGCAACACAACTTCGATCTTAGCGGGCGTTGCGACAGCGATTCAAGAAACGAGTTCTAGTCTGGGTCAGGAAATGAACCCAACTCCCATTTTCGGCGAAGAGCGTAGGGACTCAAGCTCGCCTTATGTTTTACTGGTGGTAGAGCTCCAGTGACGGAGCTCGCGGGCGTAGGCACCATTACCTAATATACTTGCCGCTAAATGGTAGTGTTCAGCACTATCGTGTTCCGGTCAGGTGGTAATGTACGGCCCTGTAATTTCCGCCACAGAGACTTAAACATCTTAGGCCTCAAGAGTCAGAATCAGAATCAGAAACTCATTTATTCATTTAGGGTGACAGGCACCTCTTATGACACGTCCAAAAACAAACAAAATAAATTAAAGTGAACAACAATTGATATACATGTCAAACAAGATGAAAAATATATGTATGTATCTTCACGCCAGGTCCCTAACGGGGTAGGCAGAGAGTGTAGAGCGTCAGATATCCCGGTTCTGACAAACCTCTCGTGCCTCGTCTACTTTCATCATTCTCTTCATACATGCACGCCGATTCCTAAGACTTTTGATCCCACCATCAGACAGAACTCGACCTATTTGGTCATGGTAGGTCAGTCTTGGTCTTCCTGGGCCTCTGCAACCATCCACATTCGCATTGTATATCTGTTTAGTCATTCGCTCATTCGACATTCTTTCTATATGCCCGAACCATCGGAGCATGCCTTTTTCAATTTTTACACCGATACTATCTTTCACACAAAGCCTCTTTCTTACATCTTCATTACGAACGCGATCGGTGAGTGATACACCGCAGATCTTGCGCAATGATCTCATCTCGACCGCGTTCAACTTACTTTCATGCTCTTTCCTGCGTTAAAAGCGTTGGAGTAAGTACAGCATTATGTACGGCTAGTCGCGCCCGCTGGCTGAGATGTTTAGATTCTAGCAGTATATTTAAAAAAAAAAAATATATATATATATATATATATATATATATATATAAAGTCAAGAATAACACTAAGATAAAACTTAATGTAATAAACTAATGTAAAAAGTATATCAGTAGAATGTCTCATTTCCCCTTTACAAACTGATAACAAAGAGTAAAAAGAAAAGAAAAAGAGTCATTCTTTGTCATTCACCGGCAAAGTTCCAAAGGCCAATATGATCTGAGAAAAACTAGCCGGAAAAAACTCAGTCGGCTCTTTTAAAAATAAAAAAAGAGAGTTAAGTTTTGAGAGTGGTAACGCATTTGCATTTTGACCTTGGTTTTTGTGTGGGTGTCATCATGTGAATATAGGCTGCAGTCATCACTTAACATCAATGTGAACTGCAAGCTTGTTTGCCACTTCCATTACATAAAAACATTTTTTCTTTAAAAATGTATTGTCAAGAGCTATTTTTTTTTTGTTGTGTTGTTATAAGTTGCCATAACGACGTTACTGTCAATGTCATGACCACGGCAACAAGCCTTGGTGCCACTTTTTTTATCGTGCTTTGTATGAGAGTTACATAACTACCCTTCTATTTTATTAATTCGTACATTAGACTATAGTATTAAGTAATTAGTATCTAGTTTAATTAGAGTTTTTTTTTAACTTACCTAGGCTAATGTCATTTTGTATAGGCACGAGAAGGTGTAGCTTAGCAAGAGGCAGGGTAAAGTATTCCTTAGGAAACCAATCTGTTGAACGATATTTTACGCTTAGATCTTGATTAGCCCATCCCGGTTGGGTGGCACTCACGCTGAAAATACATAATGAATATATTTACCTAACAAACCTTAAATTTAAATTCACCGTTATGAACAACTTTTACTATGGGACCAATACTGAAATCACGAAAAAAAATCTGCTGCTCTATACAAAATGATTGTCATCGGGCAGCAAAATGTATGGGCGGCTGTTTTTTATCCTTCCATGACGAATCCAATTTGTTTTTTGATAAAAACCGTGATATCTCGGTATTCAATATTGATAAGTTATAGATATTATAAACCTTCCTCAGAAAACTTTCCAACGTTTTAAACAGGAACAAAATCCGTTCACAATTTTCCGAGATTAACGCATACATACAGACAGAGAAAATAGGGGGACTTAATACTTTATAATATGTAGTGATAGTGAAGTGATAGTCACGATAGTGAAGTGATAGTGATTATGAAATTAAATACAGTTAAAGAAATTACGCGTGTTACCTAGCTATTTCCTCCTTAGTTATATCATTCCAAACGGTTTTCCCCTCGCTAGTGCTAATCTTTTCAAAAACTTGTACGTTAATGGCATGCCATAATTCGGGACTACCAATCTCGAACACAGCATAATTGTTTTCACTATTGTCATTACTACTCGTGTAAGCAGATGTACATGCTATTTCTTTTATATATTCTGTGCCACTACTAAGAGCCTCGGACGTGTTTCCAAAGGAATTCAATGCATTAACCCTGTTTCCACTAATTGATCCGTAATCTCTGCCATTCAAAACTATATCAGCATTCTGATCAATGTAGTTATACTCTTTTCCCCCATAAAATGTGGTTTCAGATAGCTTCCCTGATGTTGATAGGGTTTTTTGATTCGATATGGCGATGTTTTCGGAATAAGAATCTGTATTCTCATTTTGCTCATCTAAACCACTATGAAAATATTTCTCGTTTCTCCATTTTCTCCAGGGCTCATCCACAATCGAATTCTCAAATTTATCAATATTTGGATCTAATCGTTTTTGGCGGTCCAGACTAATTTTATTTGACGATATCCTCATTTGCGCTAAAATAAATGTTTTGCGGTTAATTAAATTAAAACTGAAATTATCAGTTGTTCATATTTTTATTTTTCGCAATAACATACCTATGCGAGTAAATTTAGGAATTAAAGAAAAAATGGAAAGAAAAAATTGACTTCAGGCAGGATACGAATTTGCGTAAGTACCTACATCCGTATATAGGTACTCACTCAGCTGTATGCTTTCCTAGTTTCCTAATTGACAAATAGGTAATTAACTATACGTAAGTAGGTAGATACTCATCATAATCATTTTGAACGTTCTCTATGATTTTGAAGGTAAGAAAGAACTGTAAACTGACGAAGGATTAGCGATTCACTTTAAATAATATGTCTGTAAATAAAAGAGATCCTGATACGCCAACTACAGTTTGCGGATACAACCTATTTTATGTAAAATAGAACTTTTAGCATCGTAAAAAAACCTGAAGTAAACCTAAGTAAGTATGTTTTTTTTATAGCACAGACAGACTTATCTACAAATAGCTTTACAAATACACCGCTCCTCGTTTATGGTTGCTTTGTTTTTTTAACAAGTGGTAGCTGACCGTAAAGAGATCAAGAGGGGTTCTCAATAATGGCGGAACCGGTTTGCCGAGTAATGTCGAGCGAGACGGTCGCTGGCGGGGAGAAACGACCACGCGCGAGGCGAAGCGAGGTAGCGCGAGGCCGGCGGCCGCTTCGCTCTCCCCGCTCAGTCAGCCCGGCCATGCCGATCAATTGTTACAATACGCGTACAATAATAAATCGTAATTTCACATGGAAAAATTCATTGAAGGCGTCAGACTACAACCATGCCTGTGGAATCCTGTACACCTGGAATATCGTGACGTGCTGTTAAAGGACGAAGCTTGGAAAAATGTTGTGGAATATTATAATAACAGTTCTATACCGAATAGTAAGTGTTTGTTGATATGATTGAATGAGAACAACTTAGATAGATACCTATGTGTGCCCAATCGGTGACAGCCGGCAGTTGAAGTATTAAGCACCTGAGAACGGTTGTATTAGATGGTACTTCTTAGGTATATTGAAATGTTTTTGGTATAGAAATATCGAAGTTGACATGTTGCTTTGACTGTACCTACAATGAATATTATATGCAAGTTTAGGTAGGTACTTAGTTACATACACATTGTTTTATATATTAATTTAACAGTAAGTACCTATCTAGCTATTGAGCTGGTGGGTACCTACCAACCGTGTGATTAAAATAGCAAACAGGCATGACTGCCTAGTCCACATTTCTAACACTGCACCGTTCTATTGTCGGATTAAACCGACATTTTTACCTGACTGCGCCAGAAGGAGGGTTATGTTTTTCAAGTAAAGTTATATTTTTATGGCATGGCACGCCTAAACGACTTGATGGGTTTTTAACTTGAGAGTCTTTTACTTACTCTGTTTTTTCCCATGATGTGGATAAGGCCACGATCACTTTTATTCTTACCTACTAGCGCCCCGCCCCGGCTTCGCACGGGTGCAATTAACATTAGCCGCGAAGCTACCTATAAAATATCACCTGAGCCTGATTAAGTCAGCGCGGGGCCTGTAGCAAATTGCATCAAGGCGTCCCTAACCCATTGTTTTAGGTTATCAAGTTCCTGGTAATCAATAATACGTTTTATAAAAAAAACCGACCAAGTGCGAGTCGGACTCGCACACGAAGGGTTCCGTACCATGATCTAAATACTACTAGCTACCATTAAATAATATTGATGAATATCATATTTTAATACTCCCGACCAAGACAAATCCTTAAATACAAAAATCATATGAGACGGCGACGCCCGTGCACCCTGCACTATAGGTTAACACCTGGTACTACCTATATTGCACCCATGCGAAGCCGGGGCGGGTCGCTAGCAAAAGGTGATTAATTTTTTAAAGAAAAATGGGAAAGAAAAATTTGACTTCAGGCGAGGCTCGAACTCGCGACCTACTGGGAATCTAGTCCAGCCGCTCTTCCAATTGAGCTACTGAAGCCCTGCCCGATTTGTCAAATCTTTCCTTCACATCTATTGCATTGCTTTATGGTAGCAGTAGCGCCATCTATTACCAACTATGCTAGTTAGGCAACCGATATAATAGACTTTTCAGTTTATTGAATATCGTAAAGAAGTCGCTTTTACCCTTAATAATTGTTTTTATATTATTTCGCATTAACACATGCTTGTGAAAATATATTTTATTTTTTAAAGAAAAATGGGAAAGAAAAATTTGACTTCAGGCGAGGCTCGAACTCGCGACCTACTGGGAATCTAGTCCAGCCGCTCTTCCAATTGAGCTACTGAAGCCCTGCCCGATTTGTCAAATCTTTCCTTCACATCTATTGCATTGCTTTATGGTAGCAGTAGCGCCATCTATTACCAACTATGCTAGTTAGGCAACCGATATAATAGACTTTTCAGTTTATTGAATATCGTAAAGAAGTCGCTTTTACCCTTAATAATTGTTTTTATATTATTTCGCATTAACACATGCTTGTGAAAATATATTTTATTTTTTAAAGAAAAATGGGAAAGAAAAATTTGACTTCAGGCGAGGCTCGAACTCGCGACCTACTGGGAATCTAGTCCAGCCGCTCTTCCAATTGAGCTACTGAAGCCCTGCCCGATTTGTCAAATCTTTCCTTCACATCTATTGCATTGCTTTATGGTATAGATGGCGCTACTGCTACCATAAAGCAATGCAATAGATGTGAAGGAAAGATTTGACAAATCGGGCAGGGCTTCAGTAGCTCAATTGGAAGAGCGGCTGGACTAGATTCCCAGTAGGTCGCGAGTTCGAGCCTCGCCTGAAGTCAAATTTTTCTTTCCCATTTTTCTTTAAAAAATAAAATATATTTTCACAAGCATGTGTTAATGCGAAATAATATAAAAACAATTATTAAGGGTAAAAGCGACTTCTTTACGATATTCAATAAACTGAAAAGTCTATTATATCGGTTGCCTAACTAGCATAGTTGGTAATAGATGGCGCTACTGCTACCATAAAGCAATGCAATAGATGTGAAGGAAAGATTTGACAAATCGGGCAGGGCTTCAGTAGCTCAATTGGAAGAGCGGCTGGACTAGATTCCCAGTAGGTCGCGAGTTCGAGCCTCGCCTGAAGTCAAATTTTTCTTTCCCATTTTTCTTTAAAAAATAAAATATATTTTCACAAGCATGTGTTAATGCGAAATAATATAAAAACAATTATTAAGGGTAAAAGCGACTTCTTTACGATATTCAATAAACTGAAAAGTCTATTATATCGGTTGCCTAACTAGCATAGTTGGTAATAGATGGCGCTACTGCTACCATAAAGCAATGCAATAGATGTGAAGGAAAGATTTGACAAATCGGGCAGGGCTTCAGTAGCTCAATTGGAAGAGCGGCTGGACTAGATTCCCAGTAGGTCGCGAGTTCGAGCCTCGCCTGAAGTCAAATTTTTCTTTCCCATTTTTCTTTAAAAAATAAAATATATTTTCACAAGCATGTGTTAATGCGAAATAATATAAAAACAATTATTAAGGGTAAAAGCGACTTCTTTACGATATTCAATAAACTGAAAAGTCTATTATATCGGTTGCCTAACTAGCATAGTTGGTAATAGATGGCGCTACTGCTACCATAAAGCAATGCAATAGATGTGAAGGAAAGATTTGACAAATCGGGCAGGGCTTCAGTAGCTCAATTGGAAGAGCGGCTGGACTAGATTCCCAGTAGGTCGCGAGTTCGAGCCTCGCCTGAAGTCAAATTTTTCTTTCCCATTTTTCTTTAAAAAATAAAATATATTTTCACAAGCATGTGTTAATGCGAAATAATATAAAAACAATTATTAAGGGTAAAAGCGACTTCTTTACGATATTCAATAAACTGAAAAGTCTATTATATCGGTTGCCTAACTAGCATAGTTGGTAATAGATGGCGCTACTGCTACCATAAAGCAATGCAATAGATGTGAAGGAAAGATTTGACAAATCGGGCAGGGCTTCAGTAGCTCAATTGGAAGAGCGGCTGGACTAGATTCCCAGTAGGTCGCGAGTTCGAGCCTCGCCTGAAGTCAAATTTTTCTTTCCCATTTTTCTTTAAAAAATAAAATATATTTTCACAAGCATGTGTTAATGCGAAATAATATAAAAACAAAAGGTGATTAAACCAAATATTTTTGTTCGCAGTTCAAAGGGCAAAATCAGAATGGAAGAAATTACGAGATAATCATCGGGATGCGTTGAAAAGAGCAAAGCTAGGCAAAAACAAATTGCTCCCAGCTCAAATTACAACATGGAAATATGCCAAAGCCATGCAATTTTTGGAGCCCCATATGAAATATCGGATAACAGAATGCATTGAAATGGATCCTGTCAACAACGCTGCTTCAAAAAACTTTGAACACGATGTCAGTACGACAGAGTCGCCAGAAACAACGGCAGGAAGTCAACGAACCAAGAGACGTTGTCTTGAAAAAAGTTGCGTAGAACGGATAGAATTTCGCCAGGAGAAAGACGCTTTAGAATCGTTTTTTAATTGCATGCTTAAAAGCACAAAATCAATGCCACAATGGATGCAAACGCAAGTTAAAAAGAAAATATTTGCCGTCATTATAGAAGCCGAAGAAAATCTTTCTAATCAAGGACACAGAGAAGCGAATGTAAAAGAACCAGTAGAAACAATTAATCCTCTAGAAATAACAGTGCAAAATATAAAAACAGAACAGTTTACAGGTGAAAGCGTAGGTGACGACTCCTCGTAGTCAAATAATGAACTGACTTATTGTTAGTTAAACTGACGCCTTATTTCAAGATCAGGACGGATTATAATTAGCATAATACAATAATAGGGTAGAGTAGATGACTAACTAAATATAGGGTACCTACTTATCTGTTTTTATTCGTCTTAAATTAAAAAAGGTAACTAGGTACCTAAGGTACCATACTCAATATGGTAGGCAGCGGTAGACTATATTTAGATATATACTTAATTAATGAATATTAAAATATCTTCATTAATAAAACGAACACAGTAGGTACAATAATAGGTTCGAAAGCACAAAAATATTTGTTATTGCAGTTAAAGTTTTTAGAAAATTTTATAACCTCTTCTAACTTTAACGTTAGAGAAAGATGTACCTAAAGTTTTACATTAATATTAATTTTACATTTACTGGTGGTAGAGCTCCAGTGACGGAGCTCGCGAGCGTAGGCACCACCGCATTACCTAATATACTGACCTTGGTCTTCGTGTGGGTGTCTATAGGCTGCAGTCATCACTTAACATCAATGTGAACTGCATGCTTGTTTGCCAATTCCATGACATAAAACAAAATAAAAAATATTAACAAAATAACTTTAACAAACACCTAATTTGGTGCAACCGAACCTTAGTAACTAGGTTTTGAGATCTAGAAATATGTTTGTCAATTAATAGTATATACTTTGGTGCCTACGTAATTAGGTACTTTTAGGAAAGTTAACTATACTATTACAATTTTAATCTTCAGGTATAAGTCTGCCCTGCCTATCTGAATATTTTTCTATGCCATTAATTATGGCCTATCTAAATTTAAATTGTCATCTTTTCTACTTTTACCCTTTTAATAATTAAAATTGAACTGAACCTCACCCATCAATAGCTGCATTATTACCATAAAATTCATATATAAATTTGTATTTTTGTTAATAATCTATTAGGTACATATAATGTTTATTAGTTTGAGTATTTTTTTTTTATTCTCCATTTAAAGAGCTTGGTCAAAGACCATGACGCTCTATGTGTGCGTTCCACTAAGCGTTCACAACGATCAAAACGCTCCTTTAGTCGTTCCACATGACGACCGCAGTCGTTGTGGTCGCGGCGTAAACGTCACTCATGACGTCATGAATTACGCTCACGCGAAGCTCACGACGACCCATCTAAAAAGGTGGGTCGAAGTGATCGTTGAGAAAATTAGCGGCATTTTCAAAAGTCAAAACATAAAAAATGGCGACCGTAAAGCTTACGTTATTTCATGCCGAAAAAGATATATTAGTAGAAGTGAATGTTTCTGCAGCGGATGCTCAACGTGCCTCCACAGGTAAATATAATTATGTAAAACAAGTTTAGAAAAATTAATTGTAGTTTATAATTAATATACATGTATACCAAACATCCAAGTGCCGCCGCAAAAGACATTTTAATTACATTTGAACATAAATTAATTAAATACACCACTGTTATTAAATATCAAAAAATTAAATTATAATTTTTTTCAATATAAATCGATTTAAACGATAATTAATTAAGTTTATTTTCAAGGCTTACAGATTATAACCTAACCTCTTAAATCTTTTGCATTTTTTTTATTAACTCGCCATTTGTATTATTGACCTCTACGCTCAAAACGCTCTATAATCCATTCCACTTGAGTTTACGACAGTAACGCTCACAAGCAAGTGGAACGGGAAAAACTGCGGTCGTGAGCGTGATCGTTGTGAACGCTTAGTGGAACGCACCCTATACGTTCACATGAATTACATTCTTCATTTTAAAAAAAATAATTAAACAACATTAGCTCATTGACAATTGATATAGTTGCAACAGTATTCTGGCTTCATCCGTAGTAGGATCTGCCAGGACACTGTTGCAATGTCCTATTTCTAATGAAGCCCTGCGATGAGCCTCACCTCGAACACATTCAACCAAAATATGGTATACGTCTTAGTTTGAGTATTATTAGAATAAAAGTGCCATAAAATTAAGTTCTACAGAATACGGTTACTACTAAACTAAGTTCCTCCATAAAAGTGCGAGTCGAACTCGCACACCGAGGTTTCCGTACAAATCTGTAGCAGAGAATATGTAATTATACTACGTCCTGTAGGTGGGTAGGAAGTTTTTATTTGTATGAAACCCAGTGCCAAAGCTGCCCACGACCGCTTGGATCGTCACACACCGCTAGGCCACTTACTTCTTGTAATTATGTATATATGTATCTTCACGCCAGGTCCCTAACGGGGTAGGCAGAGAGTGTAGAGCGCCAGATATCCCGGTTCTGACAAACCTCTCGTGCCTCGTCTACTTTCATCATTCTCTTCATACATGCACGCCGATTCCTAAGACTTTTGATCCCACCATCAGACAGAACTCGACCTATTTGGTCATGGTAGGTCAGTCTTGGTACTTGTAATTAAATGCCGTAAAATGGGGTTTCAATGTATGTATGTATGTATCTTCACCCCAGGTCCCTAACGGGCTAGGCAAAGAGTGTAGAGCGTTGACATATCGAACGAAGTGCAATTTAGGAGTCACATTGAGTGAAAGACCAAGTTTGCATCCAAAAAGTTGGGGGTGCTTAACAAAGCGAGGCAGTATTTCACTTCGGGGCAGCTACTACAGCTTTATAAGGCCCAAGTGCGGCCCCATCTGGAATACTGCTCTCATTTGTGGGCGGGAGGGAGCCCCCAAATACCAGCTTGGTCCACTTGACTCCCTACAAAGACGCGCTGTTCGTATTGTTAACGATCCAGGACTTACAGACAGGCTCGAACATCTGAGCCTGCGCAGAGACATTGGGAGACTGTGCGTGTTATACCGTCTCTACAATGGTGAGTGCTGAATGTTCATAGGCGACGGTGACCGCTTACCATCAGGTGGTCCGTCTGCTTGTCTGTCAACTTAAAGAGATAAAAAAAATGTTAGGGTTTCAATGTGTTTACTTTAATTACTTAAGTAGGTGAGTATGTATGCTAGTAGGTATTTACAGTCTTTATTGTGGGCATCCGGTGATCGGTGATCATTTTGAAGTGGATGTAAGTTGCCTTGCAGGTAATTCTGTAATTTCATGATCAATTAAGTTTAGTACTTCAATTTAATTTACTAGTGGTAAAGCACCACTATCGTAGCTCGAGAAACTTTCAATCATCTCCAATTTTCTAACTCCTCGAGCTCATTTTTATTTTTCAAAATTAACAGAGTAACTTCAAAGTAGGTAGGTATACCCTATCCACTAAAAAAAGAATTACTTATAGAAATCGGATCACTCAATATAAAGTACGAGAACAAAACTACTTAGTTAATTGATAAAAAATTGGTACGTGAATCTACAATAATCTTCGATTTTCGTACCCTTCCAGGTGTTTATTTCTAATAAAATGAGATAATAGGTTGGGGAAAAAGCCTTTTCGCATTATAGTATGTATGAACTTGTAATAAAATGATTTTATTACAAGTTCATACATACACGTTCATATTACAAGTTCATACATTTGTTTTGGTATCATTGAAAGTTAAAATTTTAAAGAAAATAATTCCAAATTCAAATTAGGCAAATGTGTGATTTTCATTTGTTTTTCGTACTGTCAAGATGAAAAACAAATGAATCTAATGAAGAAATTCGATACATTTTAAAATTTTAATACAAAAAAGGTAAAAATGCAACGCAAGCCGCGAAAAAAAATTGCGATGTTTATGGACCTAGTGCAGTGTCTGTGAGAGTAGCACAAATTTGGTTTAAGCGTTTTCAATCCGGAAATTTTGATGTCAAAGATGCACCTCTCTCTGGTCGCCCTATTACGGATAAAATTGATGCCATTTTTGAAAAAGTGGAGCAAGATCGACATGTCAGTAGTTACGACGTAGCTGAAGAACTGAGAATTGATCACAAAACAGTTTTGGCGCATTTGAAAAAAGCTGGGTACAAAAAAAAGCTCCTTATTTGGGTACCTCACGAGCTCACTGAAAGAAACCTAATGAACCGTGTACTCATTTGTGATTCTTTATTACGACGTAATGAAACCGAATCATTTTTGAAGAAGCTGTTAACTGGTGATGAAAAGTTGATCATGTACGACAAGAACGTGCGAAAAAAGTCGTGGTCAAAGGCCGGTCAGGCTTCACAGACTGTGACGAAACCCGGGTTAACTCGCAATAAGGTGATGTTGTGTGTGTGGTGGGATTGGAAGGGCATTATTCATTATGAGCTATTACCACCAGGCAGGACTATCGATTCTGAACTCTACTGCGACCAACTGATGAGATTAAAGCAAGAAGTTGAGAGAAAGCGGCCGGACAACAGAGGGGGTGTGGTGTTTCATCATGATAACGCTAGACCTCACACATCTATAGCCACTCAGCAAAAATTAAGAGAGTTTGGCTGGGAGATGATAATGCATCCGCCGTATAGTCCTGACCTTGCACCTTCAGATTTCCACCTGTTTCGGTCTCTTCAGAATTCTTTATGCAATGTTAGGTTAACATCACGAGAGGACTGCCAAATCCACTTGTCGCGCTATTTTGATGAGAAGTCCCAAAATTTTTATAGCAATGGGATCATGTCCTTACCTACAAGATGGCAAAAGGTTATCGAACAAAATGGTACATACATACTTTAGTTAAATTTAAATAAACTATATTAAAAAATGTTTTGAATTATCTTAAAAAATGCGAAGAAACTTTTTCCCCAACCTAATATATATACCTACACTATCTATTAAAAAAGGACCAAGTAAATTGGAAAACAAACTAAAAAAATATGTAGTCATACATAAAAAAATAGGTAGGTACCTCACGTCGAATTGATAACCTCCTCTTTTGTTATTTTTTGGTTGTAAATATGTATAATGTCCCTTTCTATTGTATTGTCTGGCTACAATAAGTATTCACGTAACTTCTTATCAATGTGAACTGTATGCTTGTTTACCAATCTCAAACACGAAAAAATCTTAGCAAATTGTATGTAGAAGGTAGGTAGGTATGTGATGAAGATAAGAAACTGAAAACAACGCACTCTTTTCAAAATTCCATCCATCTTTTTAGCATCTGATTTCATTACCACGCCTTTGAGTGTCTGTAACATTAAAAAATATCATATAAGTACGTACCTAAGTATAACATATTATATAAACAATATACCTACTTATAGCTAGCTATTATATTTTCACAGAATATCGGCTGTGCTAGACAGACAGATGTAAGATACGAGTGACTTTACGAGGGATTTTCCTTTTCCTTTTGAGATACGCAATTCTAAAAATGGTTGCAAAGTAGGTAATCTCAAATGAGGAGGCAGCAAATGTTCACTTACATCGATTTTCTGTAATTTGTGAACTTGATAAGGCACTTCGCGTCGTATGCGTAACACGTACGGATTGAGCAGGCGCACAAACTTATCGTTCTTGCCGTCAAACACGTGTTCAATTGGTATGTATTCATCTTCAGATGTTCGCTTAAAAGAATAATCAATATTTTTTATTGAAAATCTACCGTCCGCTACTTAAACTCATTGTGTGACTAATGATAAGTTCCTATATTTCAGGAGGCATCCATTAACGTGAGGAGATTAAACGATTTTACTGCTACTCCACATTCTACTTCATATGTTGCAATGAATTTATTAAAAAAATACTGATATAAAATTATTTATATTTAAAACCAATAATTGATACTGCTCCAAAAGTAGGCTAGATGTAGCCGTGTTTTGAGTTGTTTTTTTTTTTGTAATGGAAGTGGCAAACAAGCATGCAGTTCACATTGATGTTAAGTGATGACTGCAGCCTATAGACACCCACACAAAGACCAAGGTCAAATCAATCAAGGTTAAAAAAAATCAAGGTCGTGTTATGCCTCTGTGCCGGAAATTACAGGGCCTTAATTGATCATAATAAAAATAATAATGGCAACCCATTATACGTCCCACTGCTGAACACGAGTCTCACCCCTTTTTTGGGGGGAGGCCTGGAGCTTACTCCACCACGCTGCTCCAATGCGGATTGGTGGAGGTGGGTTCACCCACCCAGTGGCCAACCCGCTGTCGGATGTTTTCAAACCGCCTATAAGGCCTCCGGCAAGGTTTAATGACTGCTATCTATCGATAGCAATCAGGACCGACAGCTTAACGTGTCCTCCGAAGCACGGAAACGCGCAACATTTAATTTGCCACTAGCGGTCACCCATCACACTATCAGACCGCGCCCGTAGAGCTTAACTGCTGATGATCTACACCAGCCGCGGGGCGAATCACTTAATATTTCTCAGATTCTAGCAAAAAAACCTAAGTGATATTTGCAGAGATCCTCCCCTCTTCCTAATGCGACAGATGAGTTTCGGCTCGATAAGGATGTACGATCAAAAGTACTTAGTCGTGTGTCTCTTTTATTTACCCTACCAAGATTGGTCCCACCGACGATGGATAGGCGGGAGACGGCAAGGTTCCAATTCTGCCACCTCCTGATGACCACTTACTTTTTTAGGAAGCGAAAGTAGCAAACAAACTTGCAGTTTACATGGATGTTAAGTGAGGATTACAGCCTATGGACATCTACATAAAAACCAGAAGTCAAAATGTTGTCTCTGTTAATAACGGAGCCATACATTACCATCTTACCGGAACATTATAATACTGAACACTATCATTTGGAGGCAGATAGAGTAGGTAATACGGTGATGCCTACGCCCTCGAGTCCCTACACTGGAACCATAAATTTATTATACTACTTCTATGACTGGAACTAATTAAAAATCAAAAGAAACTTTTTGACTAATAAAACTAAAACTAAAGAAACTTACATTCGGCTCACAAGCCATTTTCACAGTCAGCGCTAGCTTCCGTTTGCAATCCCGTAAAACATTGTGTTTTATTAGTTCTTCACGCTGAAATCTTGATATTTCACTGTTCGAGACTGCATCATCTTGATTCTGATAACGAATTAGTCATAGGATAGTTCTTTAATTAAGTAGTTACACTATTATAATGAATTGTTCTTATATAACATTGTAATAATTACATACGAACACTGAAGACCTATCTAGGCATATTTCTTCAATGCTATACAGAAGATAGATAGGTAGTAGGATATTCCACTTTGTTTAGGCACCTAGGGCGCCTTGCTTATCCATAATCAGCAGCGTATCAACAGTGGTGTACCTAAGTACCGAACGATCAAGATGAATTTTGAATTCGTACCGGCCTATGGCCAGAGAATACCTACCTATACAATTATATTTCTATGGCGAAACACGGAACCGGCCTTACATCAAATTCGCAATTTATGAGCACAGCTCTTAATTCCATCTGGTCAATATTAATCTGCTTCCATATATCAGATCCTTCGCCATTGTAAACGTTTAGTAATAAAATAATAACGACAATAACTGAAAATAAAATGTGTATAAAATGTGTAAGTAGGTCTTAATAGGTTGGTATTTCATTTTTAAATGTAAAGGGAGGCACACCTGTGTTTAACCTATAGGTATATTTTGTATATCCCGATGGGCTACCAATTCAGGCAATTCAGGCGCTTATTTATTTGAATGAGGTTTACGTCTAGTTTAAGTTAATGCACGCATACAAACACCCACAATTCGCTGTTACATTTTTTTAATACTATGTAATAATAATATTATGTAGGTTGCGAGGATATTGACATTCATCAGACGCAGTATCAAACTCCGGGTATGAACAAATTCGCTTGTGTAAGATGGATCCCTGGCAAGCAAATTTAGGTGCGAAGTATTTTTACGGCCGATTAACCGACAGTCATAAGTCATAACCAATGATATTCTATATTGGTCATAACTTTCCATCAGGCCATTCAGGCAACGGGTGAGATGGTGGTCAAACGTTTAGTCTAACTTTAACTTGACGAACCCGTGCAGGTGACTGCAGTCGCCACTACCACCGACTATAGACCCGATGAGCCAGTACGACTAACTGTAATAGGCGCCGGACGTAGAGATGGCGGATCTTGGTGCTAGCAGACTATAACACCAGTCGAGGAACTCCGAGGAAGTCGCAATTACCTACCGCTGGCGATGTCCTACGTCGCGGCCCGTACAGTCCCGTTCAGCTCCCACCCTTATCCTATTGAAGGCAACCATGCAAGAGCAAAGTTACATCCCATTAGTCTACCCGCCAATTGGGGTGGAAAACTCCCCAGTTAGCCGCAGCATATAATATATGGGTGCATACCATTAATGGCCTTCTACCACGTGATAGTAGGTAGGTACATAATACCTACTGTCGACTGGGGTAGTCCTATGCTTTCGATTTTTGCGACATCAGAATCTAATATATCAGTTTGTTCCTGTAAATGTCTCTCAAAGAAATTAAATGAGCTTTAAAATAGATAGTAACTTATAGGCACTACTACCACCACTATATCAGGTGTGTTAAAATCTTTGCTTTCCCAATGAGCAGTGGCTATACTGCCCATAGGTTTCAAATTGTAAGACCATATATTCTGTAGCTAGGTCTCGTAGTCATAGATTTAAAGATACCCACTTGCAGGTCACATTGTACGGTCAGCATTTCATGAATTCATGATTGATACCATGGATACCCAGGAAAACAATGGAAATTATATTACACTTCTATTCCTACTCACCGCTTTCAAAACAGTAACTTTTAATAAACTTTTTACACATGATAAGTATGTAAAGAAACACGTAATGGTTGTAACGTAAATAGTAACGAAATGGGAACTTTAATTACTATTCTATGAAATAAAATATTAGTGTTTAATCTGATGTCACTTAGTAACAGTCAGTCAAGCAATGTCAACATTGTTTTATTTTTAAAGCTTCAAAGAAAATATTAATTTCGATCAAGATGAGATTCTCCATTAGATAATAAATCTATGTCAGACCCATAGATTTATTATCTACTCAGATCGCACTACGACTTTACTTTGCTCAAAGTCGTATGCGGTCGGTGAATCTCACACAAGACATGTTTGCAGCATAAATAATATCTGAATGAACGAAATAATTCTGCTGTGGGATCCTAACCTACATGGAGTTTTAAAACGAGCGAAATTGCGCGCCATTAAATTAAATACATAGGGGCCGTTCAAGTATTACGTAAGCAGATTTATTACAATTCTTTACCCCCCCATCCCCCTTGTCAGCAAAAGTAAGCAAAGCTCTTACCCCCTCCCCCCATGCTTACGTAAACATTTTTCACAATGTTTTAATTCGTATGCATTATCCCGAAAAAGCGTTTAGTTTTCAAGCAAAGACAATGTGAGGGTTTCCATTCCTGTAAAAAAGTAAATAACTACCGATGACGTAATCATCATCTATACTCCCCTACCCCCCCCCCCCCATGTCATCCAAAATAAGCAGAGCAAAGACACCCCCCCCTCCTCCGCCCCCCATAGTGCTCACGTAATACTTGAACGGCTCCATATTTCTTAATAATGTAGATTCTTTATCATTTGATATCCCATATGTTTTGGAAAAGTTACATTGGGCAACTAAAATATTGGCTCTTCTTACAAAATTATTTTCGGTAGATATCCAACAAGACTGGCCGCTACTCTCAAATTGGTCTGCGTGAAATTAAATAAAAAACGATAGTACTACCTCATTGACGATAGAACCTTACCGAACTCAGCGGCGTGGGTAAGAGGTTGTGCCAAAAAGAGAAAAAAATACACAATTATTTTTTATACTTATTCATTTAATTTACATCAATATTAAGATAGTTCACTATGTCACGATTCAAATGAGAAAAGGTTATTACACTTTCATAAATTAAATATATCAACGAAACAATTCTAATAGGTAACAAACTCCCTTTCTCATTTCAATATTCAATTAAAAAAAAAAAACACCATTACTACTACTTATCGGATTCATAAATGGACAATGACCGTACAGATTTTTTAAAGATACGAAAATACTGGGCAAATAAACTAATTCCAAAAGATTCTCTGTCAACGGTTAATACCACCAGTTACGAATTCGTTAATCAATTACAAGATAACACTACTAGTTCCTATACTAACATTCTTATCTTAGAACAATACAAAAAGACCTGACCAATTATATCGTGACTAACAATGATTTCATTTTTTACATATTATTAAATAATCAATAACTATCGTAATGTCCTTTTAAAGGAAAACAAACATTGATCAGATCTTCTTGAAATGTACAGAGTATTTTGCAATGCTAACTCTGCAATATGATGGGTATTTATTAATTAAAATTTGAAGCTACTATGGTCGCAATATTCAATTTTGATTTAGCAGCTACAAAAGAAATAGTATTTTCAAGAAATTACACAAGAATATTCATTCTAGCGTAGCATAATTTACGATTGGATTTAATAGAATTTCATCGAAGCTACTACAAATAAAAATATTTTCGTAATCAACTTCAATGAAATTCTCAAGCATTTTCTCATTTTCTAATATGTCTAATAATTCTAAGGACATGCATGTCCTGCATGCATAGTACAGGTATGATCATGAAGGTTTTAGTTTTGACGAAAATTATATTTAGTTAACATTATTACGTGTAAATTCAGTAAACATAATTTTATTTCACTTGGTTAATTTAAGGTATAACATGCTTTAAGTTTAAGTAGCTAGATTACAAGTAACTAAGTTACTGTGAAATACCAAACAAATTGAGAAATATTATACTAACATCTCTAAACAGAATGTTGATGAAATGATACAGAAAATTAGTCCCTACGTTTTTAGTTATACAATCTCAAAAACAAAGATTCGTCCTTGAACTTATATACGAATCCAAATAGAGTTCCTCCTAACATATGAATGTATAACTCGACAATAATCACACTTGTAGCGAATGATAGAAATAAAATGTAACGTAATAAAATCTAGGTTTCTGGATCTGTAGACGTGTATGTGGCGGCTTTACTGGTCTGGAATATAACAAGTTCAAGTAAGTTTCACGATAAACATAATATTATGTATCTAATAGACTACTTATATTAATAAATATTATATTACATTGTATGTTTTACTGAAAACACAAATACTGGCGCGGTATACAATACATAACTCATTTATTGTCGTACGGAGATTGTATTCCTTTTTTGTGACGAAGATGACAAACAATCATGAAGTTTACATGGATCGTAAATAACTACAGGAGCCTGTACGGACATCAACAAGAAACAAGAGGTGGCTTGCACCCCGCTGACGGCCGTTGACCTATGCAGTTAAGCACGACCTGCCAACGGCAGCCGTCGAGATACCGCGATATTTGCCGCCAACAAAGTACCGCTCGGCTATAAAATACAAACGTGTTGCCACCTGAGGCCTAAGTTGTTTTGTCTCTGTATCTGAAGTTAAGGTGCAATACATTCTCAATCTAACACAATAGTGCTAAACACTACCATTTGGCGGCAGTATTACGATGTTGCCTACGCCCTCGATCTGGTGGCCTACTGGCCTACTGGCCCATTATTTCACTGTACTATTAAGACATTGTATAACTAACTGATGCTGAAATGCATATTTGTTTGCCATTCAACAATTATGAATCGCGCTTCATACTTACAAGTAGTAAATATCAAAAATACGAACCTCACAACTGTCGTAGAATTGCATGGCTGTGTCGCTATCGGGGAACTGAATGGTGACTGTCTTATCGACAGGGTCGTTGCTTGTGAAATCTATGCCTGACCACGTGCACCTGTCTCCCGACATCTAAAAACACCAAATGATAATAAAAGTGTATTAGGTTAACAACTCGGAGCCGATATCGTCCACGAACAATAGGATATCAACTGTCATATATTTCTCGCTGCCTGACGGGTTAGTATTAGTTACAAGGAAAAAGTAGATTTTGTACAATATACTTTAACAAACCGAACATAGATTCAATCTAATTTTGAGAGAACAATATTCTATAGTTCTCTAAAGAGGACTTAATCTTTATTCTTGTTCTCAAAATTAGATTCAATCTATCCCATAAATCTAAATTACTGGTGGTAGAGCTCCAGTGACGGAGCTCGCGGGCGTAGGCACCACCGCATTACCTAATATACTTGCCGCTAAATGGTAGTGTTCAACACTATCGTGTTCCGGTCAGGTGGTAATGTACGGCTCTGTAATTTCCGGCACAGAGGCATAAGACCTTAGGCCTCAGGAGTGGTAACGCATCTGCATTTTGACCTTGGTCTTTGTGTGGGTGTCTATAGGCTGCAGTCATCACTTAACATCAATGTGAACTGCATGCTTGTTTGCCACTTCAATTACATAAAAAAAGAAAAAAAAAAAACTTAACATCAATGTGAACTGCATGCTTGTTTACCAATTCGATTACAATAAAAAAAAAATCACAGTATCATCTCACCTGGAACTCTGTATCAGTGTGGATCAACATATCGGCAAGAATTTCGCCAACATCAGCATCGATTACGAGAATCTTTGGCGAATATATTTCCTGGTCGAAGGACACCTGTATGTTTGCGTTGTCACATCTGGTCTGTACATCTCCCTGTTGCACCACCGCCTCGCCGTTGCACGAGTAGTAAACCGCAGATTCTTCATCCTACAGATTGAACATATATAATTGGTATGTATAACGCTGGCGTTGGGTCGTGACCCCCCACTAGTAAAGGAGGAGAATTTTTTCCGCAAGTACAGTCAGTCAACCGAAAAATGGGCAAACCATTCCAACAGGCGGCAGCAAATACAATAACGCAAGATGAACAGCACCGTCCCGCGTTAAAACTGCCACCACTTCGTATCCGCTCATCCGCATGTCAAGCGTGGCGATTAGGACAAAATGAAGCGCAACATTATTTTGGGCCTCTTATAGATAGGTACGTAGCCTTACCTAAGCTTTTGTCCAGCTATGAACGTCTTTCGGTTGCAGTGATAATGTTCCCTAACGTAATTATGTATTTATATTATGAAAGTGGGAAACAAGCTTGCAGATTTTGGTGGTGGTAGAGTCCCAATGATATAGTTCGTGAGTGTAGGCAACGCCGCATTGCCTAATCTATTATCCGATAAATGGTAGTATTCAGCTGTATCGTGTTTTGGTCGGGTGGTTATATATTTAATTGCTGAAATTAGCCCGCCACTCAACAATTCTATTTCTCAGCGAGTTTTATTTCCTATTGATTGATTAAAAGTTTGTTTTTGGCTTCTTTTAGAGATTATTCGCGCTCATAGCATCCCACTATTCCAGGATGCCGATATTGCGGTACTGTATTTCTTAATCTATTGTAATAATAAAGAAAAGAAAAGCTGCAATAAATTTCTAATCAATTCCAGACTGTTGTAGTGACCAAAACTGTAAACCGAGCTGAATGTACTTACTTCATTGTAATAATCATCAGAATCGTCATGTTCATAATCATGTTCATATTCTTCATCATTGTGTTCATCATTGTCATCACATGGCTCCTCAAAACGTACTTGATGGGATGTTTGTGCATTTGTTTTACCTAATGCACCATTTTGTTTGTTATTATCAAATTGTGTATCTTGATGATCTTCAGCCTGAACTTGAGTTTGCTGAATTGCTTTTGCAGACAAGTCTTCATCAGCTCTTGCAGTGTCATGCAAATGTTTGGGCAGTCGGAGTGGAGCCAATGTTTCAAACTTCTGTTCTTTTGTTTCTTCGGTTGTAGAATTCTCAGTTGCTGTTTGTAATCGCTGAAAATAATATGAATATCTTCTATTAGATATTGATAGATTGAACAACATACATTTAATTTATAATTAAACTAAAATAAATTTACTACAAAGCACTGTAAGTATGAAAGAAAAAGTATTTTTAACTCTTGTGACTTCAATGAATTAAACTCATGAGTAGAGTTAAGTATGTCACAAGTGTGTAATTTAAACAATGGTTCTTAAAGGATCCAAATGAAGTCCTCGAATCTTTTCACAGTCTTAAAAATGACCAATTCCTTTTGCCAATTTAAAGCCCAATGGCAAAAACCAGTGTAGGCTGTACGTAAACTGCTTTATGATTTTATACAAAAACAAAAAATATTGGGTAGTTTCCATATTTGGAACTGAAACTAAAAAAAGTTTTTCGTCAAACCGTGTTCGGTGTCTATAGACAGAGATCTATGAAAATGTAAGTAGTCATTGAGATTTCTAAAACCATTTTTCTGAAGGCATATTGTTTGAAAGACAGACACTTCCATAGTGGTGAAAAGATGTTCTTAATAGTGGTTGAGATGTAATTTTTTAACTCTGGATAATATTACTTGCTAATTGCTAAGTACTACAGAACCTTTCATGGCCGAGTCCCACCCGCACTTGGCTTTTTTATAAATGATAGATTCTCACATACCTTTACACATTCCAGGATCCTCGCTTGGAAAGTGTTAGCCAACTCAACGGACTTGAAACGTACTGCCAGCGTCTCCTGTTCGCCGGCAGCCACCTCCGCGTAATTTATACCGGCCCAAGTCCACGCACGATCCGATTTCTTCATTGGCAACAACTCCAGATCAGGGAATATCAACATGTTCAACACTGCTTTGTGTACCTGGTTAAATAAACAAAGGAGACGTTAGAAAATGTATAGAGCTTGAGCCCACACCTTGTACACTATATTGAGAGAAGAAGCATAAAATACTAAATCATTTTCATCTATTCAAATCGTTTATTATACCTCAATTAATTGTCGTAAATATATTTCAAACATAAGAATGTCATGACAGCAATATGGTGACATAAAATTACGAGGGTGGATCCAAAAGTTCGAAGCCCGACCAAGAAAATGAAGAAAAGTGGTTCTAATTTTATTTTTATTTTTCGACATAGTCTCCATCTAGCTCAACACACTTCTTCCACCTGAACTGCAACTTGTTTATCCCCTCGAAAAAAAAAGATTCCGGAAGGTCGGCGAAATACTCGTTTACTGCGACTATCACCTCATCTTTGGTCGAAAATTTCGAGCCACCCAAATGTTTTTTTAAATTTGGAAATAAATGATAATCTGAGGGGGGTAAATCCGGCGAATAAGGTGGGCGGGGCAGCAATTCGTAGCCACAATCATGGATTACAGACATTGTTTCAACCGAAGTGTGAACACGTGTATTGTCTTGATGGAACAAAACTTTCTTACGCAACATTCCCGGCCTTTTTTCTTTCATTTTTTCTCGTAGTCTTCGTAAAAGGTTACAATAATAACTAGAATTAATAGTTTGACCTTTCGGTAAATAATCTACAAAAATAATGCCCTTCGCATCCCAAAAAATAGAAGCCATGACTTTGTTAGTCGACAAAACGACTTTAGCCTTTTTCGGTGTAGGTGAGTCAGATCTTTTCCACTGTTTGGATTGTTGCTTTGATTCAGGAATATGGTGGTGAACCCAGCTTTCATCCATGGTAACAAATGCCACCGTCTTTTTCCCTAAACCGGACTACCCGCCGAAGAGAGAAGTTTCACCCTCACCGGCTGGACACCTGGCAGTGCTCAACGGTGCGGTTTTCTCGTTCGTTTCTGCCCAGAACGTGTAAATTGTGGAACGAACTTCCCTCTGAGGTGTTCCCTGGTATTGCAAATGTTCATAGGCGGCGGTGACTACTTACCATCAGGTGGCCCATCTGCTTGCCTGTCAATTTAATGACATAAAATATACAGCAAATTGAAGTTTTACCTTTGAGGTAATATTAACTTCACGCCTGTAATCCCCGAAGGGGTAGGCAGAGGTATATGCATGCATTCAAGCATACATGCAAACACCCACGATTCGCCGGTTACGTTTTGGCCCATGTAACAGGTGGCGAGCCTGTTGACATCTCCGGGCACATTACCAAACTTCGAGGTACTGGGAAATTTCCAGAAAATGGAAAAATCCCAATAGAACCAGAGGTAAAGGACTTTACAACATTATCTCTGATAAACCCCTACCCGGGAATCGAACCCAGGACCTCAGCGTAGTAGTAGTGGCCTGCTACCACTAGGCTACCGAGGCAGTCTAGTGGTAGCAGGCACAATTGAATGGCATAAAAATATACAGCAAATTGAAGTTTTACCTTTGAGGTAAAAGTGCCATTTAAAATTGAACTTCCTTTATTACTTGTTAAGGTTAATAAAGCAGGTTAAAGATAATGTTCCTATTTTCTGAAAAATACTAAAAGTGCGATTTTGTTTTTGTGTAAATCAGTGATTGGCAAAATAAATAAATCCAAGATTGACTTTAGCTCATCGACAACACTTGTTTTATTTTGCTGTCATAATATTGTATGCTTAATATTTGAACATAGTACGAGTTTTTATATTTAAAATATAAATAATGCCTCATTTTTTGATATCACACCCAGTCGAGAACTGGCGAATTTGAAGTCGGGAACTAGAAATTTCGGTCGAAAACTGGTAAAATCGGCGTTTTCGGCTTTATTATTATTTTTTTAAATATTTCTAGGTCCTGAAATAAAACTATTTTTACGGATTTATCTCGCGTATATTAAACTAAAATGATTTTTAAAATCAACCCGACGTTTCGGTCGCTTTTCAGCTTCCGTGGTCCCGGGCAGACTGAGGTGACATTTGTCTGACAGAAGTTTGAAAAAATTATATGTAGCTACCTCCATCGATTTCGTAAACGCCTTGCGTAGCGTTCAGGATTAACACAATAATTACTTATGGTATCTTGAGGTCTTGCAGACTGCTGCGGCTGGGATTTAATCTTGCTAAGTATGGGATCCCATGATGTTGATAATCGCCATCCATCTTCTCTATTGAAATTTGGGTGTTTTTTAATTTCAATAGCCTCGCGTACCATTCGTGGAATGGGTTTGTGTTCTCTAGCGAGTATTTGAATTTTATCAAACCGGATGTAATTACATAGCGGATAAGCCGAACCATTACATCCGGTTTGCCATGATTCTACGTATTTTTCTCTAACTTTTGATATAGTCTATAAGGTGCGGGCGCAATGTGGAACTTGTCCTTTAATACATTTATTTATATAAAGTCGGGACGTGACGTGACGACCCCACCGCCCACTAGTGGGGGAGAATTCTTCCGCTAGTGCAACGATTTGAATTGGTTAGAGTAATGGTTTGACCGGACTAGTCAACCGAACAATAGCGGTCAAACCATAGTAAATGCAATAACGCAGGATGCAGGAAGGGCAGCAATGGCACAGCAGCGGCACTACCGTCACTGCGATCGCCAATGCATATGCCAAGTGTGGCGCTTATGGCATATTCTCTCCAAAATGACGCACAACCCTGCTATGGGCATTTGGGGAGGCTTTTTTTCGGCTGGAGCGAGCGAACATTAACCTCTTTTGTGTTCTACCAATTTATATTTTCCTATTAAGATTAAAAAGAAAACATAAATCTCTCCAAAGCAGTGTTAAAAAAATAACTTGATAAGGAACATGGCCAGCCATTCTTTAATAATTATGTATGTATTGTACTATTGCCTAGATTACTATGCAAAATTTATTTTCATCAGTTTTTTTTTTTTATAAATTGATCACTTTTATAGATGTACTGTAACAATATATATTATTTTTATATGGATACTGATCATATCATTCCTTTCTTTGCTTATTATAATGCAGAGAATATAAGCAACGAGGTATATTGTAAGCCTTTTATAAATATTACTTACTTGTTCTCTCCTTAAAAGCATCCGATATGTATTTCTTTCGGGATGATAAAGTATCTTCATTTCACCTACGCCACGCTCTTTCCATTCTCGTGATCTTTCGTCATAACGATATAGCTTACAGCGTTCACAGAATTTTTTTTCCTGGGTATTCGAATATAATAATAATAGATTAGGATTCTCTGTTTAACAATGATATTAATGCATTATGACTCCGTAAAACTATCTTGTATATAGAAAAATGCAAATACATAGTACTATCAGGGCACTCGCCGCTTGACAACACCGGAACGTAATGTGGCCATAATAAAAAATAGTGACTGATTTTAGACAACGGTGTTTTCTCTAACTGTAACTATAAGTGTCTATCATTTCGAATCAGAAAATAAACACCAAGTTGAATATATTTTATTTTCAGTCCCAAAATAGTATTTTTGAAAACAGGCTTTCAGCTCTGTCATAGTGTTATTAGTTTTTGGACAATATTTTATACAAATATTTAAATATAGCAAATATTCTGCATACCTCGTCTTCTTCGCCAGTAGTGACAACAATCTTTTCAGGTAAAGGTACAATCGGCTCATAATGCGGATCGTATTCATCAGGGCCTCCCGCAGCCCCAGATTCATCAGTACTGTTGTTACCTTTACTTACAAATAGTTGCTGACCAGCTCCTTCCCATTGGAAATCAGCCGTTCCTAAGAACAGTTCCAGATAATTCATAAATTGAAATTGTTACGCAAGCAGTATTACGTATCAAAGAATCACAGCAAGTTCCATACACTGATTTGTGCAGAAAAAGAAAGAAAAAACACACTAGAAAAGACAGAAAGAAAGAAAAGGTAAAACAGCTTTCAATTGTTATTGTGAACCTAAAGAAAATTTTCTGATATTAGAATATTTTTATCCCATAAAAATGGTATTTCCTACAAACAGCAGAAGCTAGAACACTAACCCCCTTATTCATAAACATACATTAGATACGTTTTAGATACGATATAGAATACTTTGTCTTTGTCAGTTGCATTGTCAAATGTGCAGGATAGAAAAAGACAAAGGAGAGATTAACAACACTTTATCTAAAATACGTTTATGAATAAGGGGGCAAATTTTTAATTATGAACTTTTTATATCAGAGGTGAAGTAAAACTATTTTAAATATCAGGAAATGTGCCTTAGGTTGACTAGATAATATTTCAAACCTATTTTATCATGCACTGTTTTAAAGAAAATTGATCGAATTTTACAAATATCCTGTCGTGTATTTCTTTATAATTAAACTTACTTTGTCCAAATCCAGCCCCACCAGATGATAAGGCTTCAAATGACAAGCTATTTTCAATGCTAAATGGTAAATTTTGCTTGTCATTGTCGGGTTTTGTTTCAGCTTTTACTGGTTTGGGTGTGGTTTCCACCTTTATCTCTTCAGAGCTCATACCAAAGGCTTTTCCAGCTGCATTATTAGCACTTTCAAATATTGACTTCGCAGATTCAAACGGTTGCGTGGTGTTATTGCCAAATAAAGATGTTTTGTTACTAGTCGAATTTTCAGTGTTAAATTTCAGCGCCGCTGGACCAAATATGTTACCTTGCCCAGTGCCACTAAACAAATTTACAGATTTGGAGTCTCCTCCAAATATTGACTTTACTTCAGGTGTTTCTTCGTCTTTCTTTTTCTCTGGTGCAAAACTAAATATACTTATTCGTTCAGATGTAATGCCTTCATCCTTTTTTTCGGATGGAATACCAAATACATTATTATTTGCCGAATTTTGAGATGCGGCAAATCCTGTGTTTCCGAAAATAGATTTATTTCCACCAAATAATGATTTAACTTCTGTGGATCCAAATACAGATTTTGGATCAATAGGTTTTTTATCTTCACTTGATGTGTTTAGCTTTGGTGCTGATAGTATAGAATTCTTAGAGGTGGCAGAAGTTTGTGTGTCACCAGCCTTTGGTGTGCCAAAAATAGAAGTTTCGCTGAAACCTCTGAATGTATTTGACTTATCAGTGAATGTGTTTTCTTTATCTGTAGTATCAGTGCTATTAAAACTGTAATTAGATGTGGCTGAAGAAGTTGACGAGGTATTGTAACCAAGAGCCCCAAGAGGTGTGCGGAATACAGAGTTATCAACAGTCTTGTCAAAACCACCTGGTGTTCCATAAAGAGAAGTCGTCGGACTTTGGAAATTTGGTGAAGTAGTTTTAGTTGGAGTAGAAGCCATACTTGACGTAATATTTGACATTATCGCATTTTTCATTAATGCTCCTAATGTTGTTGAAACTTTTACATCTTCATCATCACACCCACGACAACCCTGACATGGTTCTTTATTTCTATATGTAAAGAAGTTTTCGGGTAGTAATAGATCTTTGGCTTTTTGTTTATCTTCAGCATTAGCAATGATTTCACCAACAAATATAACATCATCATTGTTACTTTCCTTGTTCTCTGAAACTGTTTCCACTTCAATACCACACCCTTGCCTAGCATTATCAATAGCATTTTTGAATTGTGTTGCGATTTCTGCAGTCTTAAATCTTAGACAACATTGTTGGACATTTAACTCTCCTTCACTAAAGTCTTTGGCAGTGAAGAACCAGGTTTTGTCATCTTTTAATTTATAAGTGACATCAGATGTTAGAGCATGATTTAAACAAATTTTGAATACTTGTTCACGACGCATTACCACTCTGTAATAAATTATACATTTAAATAAATTGGAAAATCTTAATAAATGACTAATAAATTGATTACAGATTTTTGTCAGTCAATAAATGCATTTCATGATTTATTATTTAAAATACTGCTCTTCATAATAAATATTACAACAGCAAAACAACTTAGGCATTTTGACTATATATTTTTGTGGAGATGTCTAAAGACTGCAGTAGTCACTTACCATCAACGTGAACGGCATGCTTGATTGCTACCATCATTACATTAAAAAAGTGGAAATCTAGCACCATTCAAGTATAAAGAAGCCAGGATGGAATGATTATTATTATGTATTTTATATTTTACTTAATTGAAAAAAGAAATAACATGTACATATTTATATCACGTTTTCCTTACACACTTAGCCTGGGTTGCACCACGACTTTTGTTAAAGTTATTGTAACATTTCACATCCTGCTCTAACTTTAGAGAAAGGATGTGAAATGTTACATAACTATAACTTTAACAAATATTGTGGTGCAACCCAGGCTTAGTGATTAAGCTTTTAAACAAAATAACATAAAAAATAACAGATACTTATATATTTGCATTACGAAATAAAAGAATTATACCTAAATAAATAAATAATATTACCTTAACTTGGCAGTATTTTTGTGTTTTAAAATTTTCACAATTCCAATTCCTCTTTCTTTCCATTCACCCGAGGAAAATCTAAATAATTTAGCTCTATGTGCATATAGTTCTATTTCATCTTCTTCTCCAGTAACTACTTCAACCTAAAATGAGAATACATACTTTAAATCCTTATTATGAAAAATTTTTAATTTAATTACTGATCAGCAGCAGCTATTAAATATAGCGCCAGTGTGTATTTTGAGTTTTCAGAAATTGTACAAATAATTATACAAGCAGACTGACAAACATACACTGTTCTATTATACAAAACGAATAAAGTAATAATTATAATTCTTACCTTGTCAGGCAATGGTACAACTGGACTGAAATGACAATTTTGTCCCTCATCGTCAGAAGCATAATACTCATTCTCATCACTCTCTTCATCCCTTTGTCCTTTTGGAGATTTGGCGGGACTTTTACCTTTTACAGGCGTCTTAGGTTTGAAAGTAAAGTCGAAACTGCCACCCTCTTTCCCACCAAAAGGAGTGATATTTGTTGGTGGTGTTGGTAATAGAGCCGCCTTTACAGGGGTAATATCTTTAGATTCTTCAGTTTTACTTTTTATATCAGCAATTACATTTGGACTAGCAAACATATTAGCCACCGGTTTTTGTTCGCCGAATGACACAATACTTGCTGGATTAGTTGAAGGAATTCCGAAACTAAATTTCGTAGTATTATTCGAACTAAATATAGATTCTGTTTTAGGTTTCTCGTTAGTTACATTAGAAGCAGGGATGCCAAACGTATATTTCGGCCCTGATGTGACATTGAAAAATGAAGACTTTGTCTCTTTGGTAGTTAAATTAGGATCTTTATGATTATTACAAGCATTACATTGCTCTACATTGATTTCATTTCTAATAAAGCATTGTGAACATTCCCATGTACCTTCTTTTGGTTTAAATTTATCACCCCAATTTGATGTCACAGTTACGTAAGATTCTTTTTTGTCGGATGTACTTTTGTCTACCTGAGCTGGAATACCGAAATTAAATTTAGGTGCATTACTGCCCAAAAATGCTGCCTCTGACTTGGGCGCGCTAGGATCTTTAGGCGCATTGCACGCATTGCACTGGTTACTATTAGCTTCATTTCGTACAAGACATTGTTTACATTCCCATGAACCTGGTTTAGGCTTAAATTTGTCACCCCAAGAGGACAATGTAGTAGAGGAAGTAGTAGTAGTAGATGGAGTAGTATTTTTTACACTTTGTGGTTTTGGATTCAAGCAACACGCACACTTTTCAAAGTTTTCTAGATTATTGGTGTAGCACATTTCACAACACCAAGCTCCTGGTTTAGGTTTAAATTGATTACCAAAACCAATTTGAATAGTCGTTGCTGGTTTATGCTCATCATTTTCAATGTTTGTATTATCTTTTAATGTTGATTGAGCAGACTTTACTGCCGTTAAAAATTCGTCACAAATCTGTGCAGTCTTAAATCTTAAGCAAAATGTTTCTGCTACTAATTCCCCTTCAGAATAGTCTTTAGCACACCAAGTAACAGCCTTATCTACATTGGGCATTTTTTCGAATACAATATCATTTGTAAGAGCATGATTACAGCAAACTTTCATAATTTGCTCTCTTCGCATTAACAGTCTTATTTTTTGTGGATTTGCTTTATGTACTAATAATTTGATATTACCAAGTCCCCTCTCTTTCCACTCTTTAGTAGGTCCATCAAAACGCAACAGTTTCGCACGATGTTCAAATAAGATAGTTTCGTCTTCTTCGCCTGTCTTTTGGTCCACTAAAGCTGGCAGGGGTACTACAGGTTTGAATTCCACATTTGGTTCAAATTCTTCTATAGTATCTGATGTATTTAATTTCGTAGGAATTTCTTTATCCTGTGTTGTCGGTTTAGTCTGGAGATTTTGGCTTCCAGTTACATTAAATAAATTATTAAATGAAGAACTTGCCGTTTTGAAAGTCAACCCACTAAAAACATTTGTTTTGGAAGTTACAGGTTCCAGTTCTTTTACTGTCGGTTTTTCATCTTCAGTTATAGTCTTAAATGCTGGTGTGCTGCTAAATGTGAAACCACCAACAACCGTTTTTCCAAATGTACTTACTGGACTCTTAGGCACAATAGCCTCATTTTTAATACTTAAATCTTTAACACTATTTGCATCAGTAGCTTCTAATCGAGCTTTTTCAAATGTTTCGTAAAATTGTTTTGCTATGTCAGCTGTTTTAAACCTAATAGAGAATTTCTCTAAAATCACTGTTTCTTCTGCAAAATCATTTGCAACCCAAAAGTATGCTTTTGACTCGTTCAACATGGGTTTTATTTCCATTTCTGGTAATATAACATGATTTGCACAAATTTTATGAATTTGCTCTCTTCTCATCAGCACTCTTACTTTACCAGTAGTTTTGTGTTTAAGCAATTTCATTTCACCAAGTCCTCTTTCTTTCCATTGTTTATCTACGAATCTGAACAGTTTGGCTCTAGCACTGAAGATAACAGTTTCGTCTTCTTCCCCAGTTGTCACTTTTACTTCGTCGGGTAATGGTACAATAGGCTTAAAATCGGGACATGGATCATAATTATCTACAGAAGTATTACTTCTCTCTGAGAAAGTTCTTGATTTATTCAGACTTGTGTTTGGTGAAGACTGGAAAGGTCCATCAACCACAGTTTTTGAATCATCTTTATTTTTATCAGTAATGAATGGTGCATTCAATAAATTATTAGAATGGGTAATGTTAAATACTGAAGACTGAAGATTCCAGTTAGGTAGACTGCTTGTTATTCCTTTATTTCCTGGAGTAGGAAAACTAAATACTGGCGGTGACGCTACTTTAGACTCAACAGTGGATGGCATAGGTATTTGGTAATTATGGGGACTTCCCTTAATATGTTTTTGTGGAATTGTTACACTCAATATTGGAGCAGGCGCTGTGGTACAGGTTGGCAAAGGATCAGAAGACGTAATAACAACATTGACTGGTAAAGATCGCGGCACTTCCTTTACGTCGTTTGCATGGGATAATTTAGATGCAGGAACAGAAGTTGCAGGCGCTGCAGTAGAAACTACAGGAACAGAAGAAACTGGTGCCACTGTTGGCACAGTAGGAATTGTGGGTATATTAGGAGGAACCAGGTGGGCTACATCCAAATACATCTGATCAGGCGTTGGATAAACTCCAGGATAATTAACTTGATTCCTTGTAGGATCATAAATTGGCGGCGCCCCAGTGACAGCAGCTGCTTGAGCAAGTTGTGTATATTGATTATATAGATTGTAAAAGTTTTGGCCATATAATTGGTATGGATTAGAAGGTACTGGGAACGGTGGAACCAGACGTTGGGGAAATGGAGGTATGACTTGTGAAGGTGTGAATGGTAATTGAGCTCCAAATGTTGATGTATTTTCATTAGAGCGATATTCATCATCCAGATTGTACAAATCGTTTTCATCTATTGCTTGTTCTGACGAAGTCTTTTTTAACTTGTTTACCTCTTTTTTCAGTTCTGCAACTTGTTTCTTTAATTCACCTACATCTTTACATTCGTTCCTGCATTCATCTATTTGATTTTTCACTTGATCTACTGATATTTTTAGCTGTTTAAATTGATCAGTAGTATTTTGTATATTAGTATGTATAGTATTAATAATCTGGTTACCCAATTTGCGATTTTCTTCAAACCAATCCTTTGTTTGTTCCATAAAATCATTAATTGTAGTATCCCTTTTCTGTAAACTTTTGATTTGTTTCTCAACTCTTTCTAATATTTGTTGGTCCACTCTGGTAGTTTCAAGTATTTGTGAATCCATAGCAGTCCGGTAATTGGTTACATTTGCATTCATTGTTTGTTTGGAGGATTGTTTGGGAGTTGAACTTAAGTTACGAATGAAATGTGAATTAGATCTACTAATATGGTCACTGTCCGATAAGTCATTGTCATCAGGTGAATACCTTCTATCCACATCATTAATAACAGCACTAGAAATATTGGAATCTATGTTATTCAAACATGATTCTAAGTCCTCGATAAGATCTTGGATATTGAAAAACAAAGGTTTATCTTTAAACATATCAATGTCTTTTAATTTCTCAAGTGCTTTATATGCATAGTGTTTAGCTTTATTCAAGAGTGCTACATATTTGATTTCATTGGATCCCTTAGACATTTTTTTATATTCAGATGCAATTTTTTTGTATGTTTCACTCAGTTGATAATAAGCCTGTGGAGATTTTATGTTAGAAAGTAATTCTATAACCTTATCACTTTCACCATCATTAAAATATTTCACTGCCACATAGAGTTTACTTTCTTCAATTAATACATTCAATTCTTTTGCATCCAATTCCTTGTGTGTATAATCAAACATTCTCCTTTCTGGCATTTTAAGGGTCACATTACATTTTAGTTTTTCTAACAAGGGTATAGCTGATGAGTAATATAAGAAAGACTGTAAGCCAAGATTATTTTTTTCATCTATATTGATTGTTAACTTAGCTTTTTCACAAAATATGCGTCCTAAAATACAAAGTAGTTCAGGATCGAGGCCATGATTATCTATACATCTCACAACTTCAATGCCACGACTTAAAGTTGCGCGAATATCTGTTAATTCAGTTCCAAGCTCATTTTGGCTGAATTTATAAGCACAATCCCACCATTTAATTTGTGGCAGGGGACAAAGTAAATCAGTTATATTAGCAGGTAAAACTTTAGGTTTTCCATCTGTTACATAAACAGTTTGATTGGTTTTGTGTTTTTGTGTAGTCAATGCGGCACAGTAAAGGAATGCATCCAAATCATTTTTATTTAATGTTTCGGGTCCCACATTCGCCATTGATGGTGTAAGCATCTCAAACAAAGTGCATTTATACTGCTCAAAGTTTTTGTAATTCAGTAAAGTCCATACATGATGATGAAGTGAATTTGGATATTCTCTCTGAGCATCATCATCATAAGCTTTCACTTCTGTCTTTCTAGGTAATCGTAATGAAGGAATATGAAACGAATTTGACATTAAGTTAGATGATTTTCTTTTTTCCAATTGGTCTTTATTTGTGAATATGTTTTCATAGAGTTTATCTTTCCAGTGGGGACCAGTGCAAAACTGGGCAACTTGATCTAGGAATACTTGACTTTCATATTGGGTATTTGATAATAAGTAATTTCCTGATTGAGAACAGCGATAAGAACCCTCCAAGTACCAACGTTTAACAGCATTTAGTTGTTGTGCACAAGCATGAGTGCACCAGTTTGCTTTGACATCCAGGGGAACCGTTTGCCATGCAATTAACATTAAAGGTCCTGCAAATCTTAATGCATCACGCCAGTTCAGTTGGTTTTTCTTTGCTTTTTTAAGTAAATAAGTTGCTGCATGAAATGCTAGTTGGCCTTGATGATGTTGTAATAAGCTTAAATGAAATTCACCAAATCCTGGTGAAGGTCCAACTTTTGATACACTTTCTATGGCTTGATCATAAGCATGAAGCAGATCATTAGATTCAATCAAACTCTTTGATGTTCCATTTGGAATTTCTGATAAACTCAATACACAGAGCCTTTCTCTCACAGTCAACAGAAGCAATTGAAAGCGCCAATCACGTGTATTATGAGCATTGTGTTTTAAGATTTCAGCTAATGTTTCATACCAAGCATAATTGTTTAAAAATATATTTTTGTCAAATTCAACATTACAACTGTGATCAAAAGCTTCTTTAATTTTATTAATCTTTAAATAATGTTTCAAAAGACGGGCATGTAGTGTTGCATCTTTAGGTCGGGCAGCTAATTCGGCAGTTAATAACTTTATTAAAACTTCTGGATCAGGGTTTGCATTAGTTATTAGCCTTTCCCGCAGTTTAAATGTAACTGGATGTTTCAAAAATATTGCTTCAGCTTTCTCACACCAATATTGAGCACGACCAGGTTCTATGGCCACTTCATCATCAGCAAGAAGTTCACAGACTGTAAAAAGTAATCATAATACTATATGATCTACTAATTCTGAATAAAACATGCACATTATCGTTTTTTTTTAAACATTATCTGAATATTAATATTTTAATCAAATGTATGTTAATATTACAATTCTTTTTTACCAAAGTAATTAAATTATTAAACTTGTTTCAGAATCAAGGTCTACGAAAGTTATGAGAATGAAATCCTTTTTCCCCCTATACCACTTTCATTAGAAGCTATTACAAGATTCTAAAAAATAGTAGTTTACATAAATATATATTATTATATACATATAGGACACATATCTGGAGTAAACGTAAACAACTAAACTCGACTCTTGGAAGTATATACTGGCTGGTTGGAAACAAATCACAGTTGTCAAACAAAACCAAAATGGTAGTCTATAAGGCCATACTTAAACCTGTCTGGACATACGGTATAGAACTGTAAGGAACTGCAAGTAATAGCATTATTGACATCCTGGAAAGGTTTCAGACCAAAGCTATGAGATCGATGTTTGGCATTCCAAAATGTATAAGTAATAAGTATATCTTGCATGACCTTGGGTTGGCACAGTGAAACAGGAGATTAACCTGTGAAGTCACAAATACCAGAGGAAGCTGGCTTCACATGCGAACGCTCTAGCAGCCCAGTTAGCAGGATCGGGAAGTAGACAATACACAAGACTGAGGAGGAACAGTGTCCCAACCTTACAGTACAGATTCCTAACAAAATAATGAGAAGAGGTCAATGGACTCTCAATCACAGCTCATACCACAAATCCAGATGAGTGTTGTTCAAGATAACAGCTAAATGTTCCAAAAACAGATTGCTGAACTTAGCAGGATAAAGAAAAAAAATATATATATATATACATATAACTTAACTATAAGCTTATAAGTTCTGATGAGGATCACAGAAGATGACTGAACTGTTTTACAAAGAAACAATTTCTAGTATGATTTCTCTACAAAGTTATGAGCATTTACATTCCTTTATTGTAGTATAAGAATGATATATCAGGGACCAAACTTCTACTAACCATCCTAATCACACTTGATATCATTCTTGTGTCAAACAATTGTAATAAAAACCTTGTAATCCAAACAAGATTATAGATATAAACTCTGAATCAAGATTTAATAATGATTATAAATAATTACTTTGTGTTATAACCTCAAACAATTTTTACAGTAATAATATCGTATTAACATACTTACGCATTAAGATAGTAGGCAAGTATATACTTTCAAGATGTAATATTCAAAATACTTCAACACAACAACACACAGTACATAAAAATGAGAAATTTTAGACATCTGGATATACTTAGACTTATTTAAACATATGGATGAATACCACACACATAGTCTGTGATCTAGTTTATGTAGAATATTTTATATTATTTAATGTAACTAGTCTTTGTCTTTGTTATGTCATATGCAGGACCCAGTATTGGCGAATATAGATTACTTTGCTCATAAAAATCGAAATACTATAAGATGTTACCTATTTCATGACGTGATTCAGCTTATACTTACTGTCTAAAATGGTACTTGTTTGTGTGGGGTCTATGTCCAGGGAAATTTTATATTGTTCGAGAGACTTTTCTTTTTGGCCCAATTTCTGAAGAGCTTGTCCGAGTAGTTTGTAAGCGGCCGCATTGTTGGTCTTCTGAGATAGATATTGTTCCACGTATCTTTGACAGCTTGAATAATCTCCGACTTCGAAATACGATCGCGCTATGGTATATGCTCGGGTCTTAAACTTAAATAAAAGATGAGTAATTAATTAATCAAATATACAATTTGTGGATATAGGTTTGAAATATTTTTACTTACCTCCTTCGGTGACAGTTTTGATATTAGACTTTGCACGTGTTTATCAACATCCTTCTTATTCCTGTACATCTTTGCAACAAATCACGTCTCTTGTATACAAATTCAGTAAGTAAATTAGAAACTAGTTAAAATAATAGAATTCCAAAGCGTGATAAAATAAATGGACATCGTCATTTCTTTCAATACCGATTCGTCAAGAATTTTGACTTATGGGTTGTCATACGCAATTTTTTTTTACCAGATATGTCTGCTAACTGTTAAATGGACGTTTCGAGAAAACCTAATGAAAAACTCAATCGTAATTTTCTATTAAAAATTAATGCATTTGGCAGTTGTTTTCGGGTTTTTTTATTCTAAAATATGTTTTTTTCGATATGATAAAATATCTGCGAAAATCATTTGACTAAGAAGGTACCTACTGCTTTGCTACAAATTCAAGTTCAAATAAATTAATTAATTTATACCTTTAATTGACATATTGTATCAATATTTATTTGAAGGTAAGATCTTATATTAACATATAAACAGACAATATTAACCTAGAGATTATAACTATATGTATGTTATTGATAATAATAATTATTGCTATAAAAGCTTCAACTTAGTTTTATGTATATCTACTGCTGGCGGCTGCTGGCAGTTTTGATAACTCATTTTTGATAGCGATAAGGCTGATTATAATAATAGGCTAAAAACGATATAAGACCCAAAAATGCACACTAGCAAATGGTCTGTCTACTTCTTCAAAAACTTTGAACGCAATCCAAATATAATAATTTTTTTCGCTACTCACTATAACTAATATGACACTCTTACTGGCGGTAAAGCTCCAGTGAAGGAGCTCGCGGGCGTAGGCACCACCGCATTACCTAATATACTTGCCGCTAAATGGTAGTGTTCAGCACTATCGTGTTCCGGTCGGGTGGCTGTATGTACGGCCCTGTAATTTCCGGCACAGAGGCATTACACCTTAGGCCTCAGGAGTGGTAACGCATCTGCATTTTGACCTTGGTCTTTGTGGGGGTGTCTATAGGCTGCAGTCATCACTTAACATCAATGTGAACTGCATGCTTGTTTATCACTTTCATTATATAAAAAAAAAGTGAAACCATGGAATGGATCAATTTTACTTGAAAATTCGATACCCAACACCCGAATTCTAAGCAGTTTTTCACCAATGGCAATAATATTAAGAAAACAAAATGTCGATTGGTATTACTTGCATACAAGCCACAACCGTAATGTTGGCTAAACTGTTAATTTTTAAAATAACGTTAATATTATAAAATAATGTTTTGAGAATTAATAAATTTAAATTTTTGTGATTTACGTAAATACGAATTTTAATTATTTATTTAAACACTATTTTACACCAGAAAACTAAACAAATAATACAAACAAGAAAACTACAAAAGCCGGTCTTATCGCAAAAAATGCGATTTCTTCCAGACAACAACCTTCAGGTGCATCAAAGTTTAAATAAATAAATAAATATAGTTATTTGCAATTATTTGTTTGCCGGTAGGGTGTGTAGTGTGTGTATGTACTAAATTGAGAACTTTATTATTAAATTATACATGACCTAAATAATTAAATATATTAATTGATTACATTCCTTATCACTAAGAAGGTTTTGTCATAGTTCAATTTTATTTTTGTTTATTTTAACTTTATGAACTAGGAAAGGAATGAAAAAAAAACTTAGAATTCCTAGAGATTACAGATTACAGAGAAATTTTTCTTTCACCTTTTCTTTTGTTTTTTTTAAATTTAATATGGCATTGCCTTTACGCATATTGCCAGTGTCAAGTAAAACGTATATTTCGTATTCGTATTTATGCAGAGTAAAAGTTAGTATCAGCATGTTCGTTTTCTTTAGACTGTGATATTAGTCAGTCAATTATTTATTGTCAGTCAAGCGAGTTACAGTCATTTATTCGAGTAAAGCGATGGCTACTTTACCAAAACATTTACTATGAAGTTTTGGAGGAAACCTGAAAGGCTGTATTTTCGCACTGTTATTCTATTTCACTATACACGGGTACTTTAATAAACCTATATCAAACAAAATGCCACCAACTTTACTTAATATTTATATAGAGTAGCTGTTCCCGCGAATCGTCCGCGTGAGAATTTATGATTGTTCAGTACTTACCCGGACGAAGGTCGTGGGCGAAGCTAGTATAAAAGTAGCCTTAGTTACTCCTTATTACATCAGCTATCTGCCAGTGAAAGTCCCGTCAAAATTGGTCCAGCCGTTCCCAAAATTATCCCCGCCAAACAGACAGACAGACAAAAATTGTAATATTTTTTTGGTATATGTACTATGTAAACATCCATATTTTTAGTTTTTATTTAGATGTAGATAGATTAGATAATCATTTTTCTGGAGCTGGAGCTAGAGCTAAGCTGCAATGGCAGCTCTAGTACGTAGTATTATTATATATTCTCTGGCTCTAGTGTAGTTTCTTCATAAGGTCAATGAGTTTCTTTCTTTCAGTATGCAAAAAGAATATAAATATGTCAGTATGTAGGTATGTTTAATCTATAGTTGGGTATTTAGCTCAATGGTTGGGGTTGGCAGCACTGCTGGACAAAAGTCAAAACTAGGGAGGCCCAATGTTAAAAAAGCTAAAACCCTATAGCACAGCATAAAGCTTCGGTGTTCGATAAACATCGATAGAAAAACATTGATGTCGGCCGATATCGATTTTTTTTTCACACGTCATCTTCTATTAATATAAAAATGAATCGCAAAATGTGTTGGTAAGCGCATAACTCAACAACGCCTGGACCAATTTGGCCAATTCTTTTTTTAATATGTTTGTTGAATTTCAAGGATGGTATGTACGGCGAGAAAAAGTCGAATAATTGCCGGAAAACCCCTAAAAACAGCCCTTTTCTTTTTCACATACAAATGTTTTCTAACTAAAACGTAAAGTAAACTTGAGCTTTATTGCTGTTGCATAAAGTTCATATTAAATTACAAGCACTCACGGTTGTCTAAGCAATGTAGGTGTGTTCCTAACGTCAAAGAGTCAATTTGCACTTTATTACCGCTGAACAAAGTTCATACTAAAGAAAGGTTAAGGGCTCTTAAGATTTTTCTTTTTTTGGAAATGTGCGATCAACCTCCTAAGAGAGGAGGTGATAGTTTGTACGGGTATTTTGTCAGTTTTTAATGCCTCAAAATTGGTTTACAGACTGTTTTGTTGCATCAATATATTTTTTTAATCTTCCCTCAATCCCCTTAAAATGGGTAGGGAAGTTGGAATGGGACTTTCCGCAATTTTCAAGGTGGAATATTAATGAACAGGCTCTAATTAAATAGATATTTTTGAAGTTATAGACGTTTTCGAAGCTAAGTTACACAAGCTATTAGTACTTCACAAAGAGGTACGCAACGGAAAACTTGATTGGGACATTTCCACGGCATCGTAAATTATAAATAAGTTATTAAACGACATCCACGCGGGCGAAGCCGCGCATAAAGTTCATATTAAATTACAAGCACTCACGGTTGTCTAAGCAATGTAGGTGTTTTCCTAACGTCAAAAAGTTAATTTGTACTTTATTACTGCAGTACAAAGTTCATATGAAAAAGAAAGGGAAAAATTAAGTGGTAAAATTTGTAAGGAAAGTTTCTCATTCCTGAACTTAACAGTGTAAAAATTGATATACAGGCTCATGATTAGGAATAGTAAAAATGAAATGTACGAAATTCCCTCCTAAAGTGGTAAAATGGAGCAGTATTGTTTGCATGGAATTGAGGTTAAAATTTGTGTGGGATTTTTGGTAGTTTCCAAGTTAGACACTCGAAAAGTGATGACCAGTCTTTCTGTAGGTAAGGAATAAAATAGGTGATAATCGCCTCCAAACCTTTAAATTACAAGGGGTTAACATTAAGTAGATATTTTTAAAGTTATAGACGTGAATAAGAGGTACGCGAAGGGCAACTTGATTAGGTATAAAACGAAATCCACGCGGGCGAAGCCGCGGGCAACAGCTATATTATATAAAAATGCAACCCGTTTTCCTTGGTCACGGCATCACGCGTGAATGGCTGGACCGATTTCACTAATTCTTTTTTTGTTGTATTTCTTATTATTAGGAGAAGGTTCTTAAGGAAAAAAATATAAGAAAATCTCTCAGAAATATTGAAAAATATACATTTAATTTTGCATTATGCATTTGGCAATATGCATAACAAGCGATGCCATAAAATTAAAAAAAAAAAGTTGTATATATTTACGAAAAACCAATTGGGGGCGATGTTAAAATAGTATTAGAACACTTTTCAACTATTTTTAAATTTTCTGTCTGTTTGTCCCTTTGTCCAGGCTAATCTCCGAAGATACTGGACGGATTCGAATAAAACTTTTTGTGGTGTATAGATACTAAGCCTGGCCAACATTTAGGCTACTTTTTACTGCGGGAAAATCACTCATTCCCACGGGAATCTCTACATTTAATTTCATTTTCCTTTACAAATAGTCCGTATCTATCAAACCTTTGACACATTATTTCATTGTGAGGCAATACGAAGTTTGCTGGGACAGCTAGTATAATATAAATATATGAAATGGAATAACAGTGCCAAAACACGGCTTTTCAGGTTGCCTCCAAAACTTCATTGTAAAATGTTCTGGTAAAGTAGCCATCGCTTTACTCGAATTACTGACAGTGACTCTGACTGACTTTGACTGATAATTAATTGACTGACTGATTCTAACTAACGCTGCTTTTATACGAATACGAAATATCGTTTTACTTGACATTGGCAATATGCGTAATAGCAATGCCATAACATTATTTATAAAAAAAACTTAAAAAACAAAAACAAGTTTTAAAGTTTTAAACAACGACTTAGCCCTCAGGCTATTGATATAATATTTATATTTTAGAAAATAAATAAATTCATTCCTTCAAATGAGGATCTCATAGATTACCAGCAGCTTGCGAAAGGTTCTCAGCCAGAACTAGAGCTAAAAATTGAAAATTGTGGTAATGTTGAATTTCAGTAGGATTTTCTATAACAGCCTTCAAATGTGAGTCTTATGCTGACCAGCTCCTTGGAATGCATCTCTGTAAATATTGTTGCTAAGTATTCCAAATTTTAATCATTATGTTTAGTTAATTTGAGTAGCACGATGACGCTTCGGTCATGTTAAATGCCAATAAACACATTTGATTTTTGTGCATTCTCGAATGATCTTCTACTTACGTGAGTGCAACAGGATCTTTTTTATTTTTTCATTATTACTATACCTTTATACAATATTATAAAAGTAGCAAGAACGGCTCTCGAGGTACGTTAATGATATGAGTAATTGAATAGAAATGTGAACCTGCTTCAATTTTCAGATGATACGCATGTAGAAGTTGGCGACACAGATCTGTACGGCCCTGTTATTTCCAGCACAGATGCGTAATATCTTAGGCCTTGGGAGTGGCAACGCATTTAGATTGAAAGCTCTGGTTTCGTGTAGACTGATAGGCTATTACTTACCAATGTAAACTGATACCTGTTTGCCACTTCATGAAATGAAAAAAAAAATGTGTTATGTTGTGCTTATACTTATATTACACTCTTAACAATCTCTGAAAAAAATCCGTGCTATATGGGTGCAAGAAAGAAGAAAACAAAAATTATCTAATTTACATCAATTTCTTCTTCGGTATTTTATTAAGAAACAAGAAATTCTATCGAGTAAAATGCTAATACAATATAATACTACATAATTTAAATTGATATGAAAAATAATTTTATATCGATATAAAATATATAACTTTGATATATCAGGTATTCGTACATCACTAAAAATGCTATTTTTAGAAAAGAATGAATAGCATTAAAAGTCATATAAGTCATACGAAACCTACACAGGTCTTCAAAACTCTTGATAAAACATATCACTATATATCACTGCATTTCAAAATCCCACCGAATACGACACAATCCGTGAAAATTTGTACATAACCTCACAAAGTTCAATCCAAGATTATTTTCGTTTTTCCGTGCATCACTCTGTTATAAACAATACGAGCGCATAATCAGTCAACATAAAGCAAAACCTACTTGATTTCGAAAACTACGACTAAGGCTAGCAGACAATAACATCCTCGCACGGGAGGTCTTGATGATCGAGAATAACGCGAACGCTGTGTCAGCTCGGCCACCGTGTGAGTGCAAGCTTATCATAACACCTTATACTATATGGGGTATGGGCAGAGCTCTAACATAACTACCTAGAATAGCACAATAACTGTTGAGGTACGTGTTTTAATGATAAATAATTATTTATTAATTTTCATAAGATCGATTTATTCGTAACTAAGACGTAAAAATTCTAACAAAAATGTATATGACAATGACATTCTATTTTTAAAAACCAATTAAAGATAAATCGACGTCCAAACTCCTTTAACAATAACTAGTTAAAAGATATAGTTCTCAAGAAAACAGCAAAAATTTTCTGAGCACCTGTTTGTTTGACAACAGATGTACCACAAATCGGGCGCATACAATGGCGCCGACGGTCACGCGAAGGCTTACGTATGACGTCACATCAAATCATTTCCAAAATTGATACTCTGCATACATCTTGTGTCTCTTTTTACATAGGGAGCTACTGGTTAGTTAGAAAGAGTCAAAACTGTTTTTGTCAGACATGTGTCGATTTTACCCATTATTGTATAACTACTGTTTCTATAGTAGAATGCGCCTTCTCCATGTATATGTATGACTCTGTGCAATAATGTTTTCATCTAGCAATGGTAACTACTTCATTCTTCTTGGTTATTGGTCTGTGCTTCATTCCACCATCGACTTAGGAAGGCTGATTGGTCTGTGCATTAGACGTGGGCAAATACGTTACTTTGGAATCGCTGTGACCGCTGTGACAGTTTCTAAAAAGTCACGGTGATTTATCACCGTGACTTTGTCACGTCATTCACGCACGTCACAGTTAAGGCAAATCTAAATAACATGGTTCATGTGACAAACGTTACAAGCTGCTATTAACTTAAGTTCTGTACTTAATTTACTTCAGTTAGGTATTTTAATATTCTAATCTATACAAATAAATAAAATTGGAGTCATTAAATTTTCAATTTTATTTTACACTAGCTGTACCGGCGACTTCAACCGCATGAGAATTTATGATTGTTCAGTATCTACCCGGACGAAGTTGTGGATGAAGCTAGTATAAAAGTAGCCTAAGTTACTCCTTATTACATCAGCTATCTGCCAGTGAAAGCCCGGTCAAAATCGGTTCAGCCTTTCCCGAGATTAGCGGGCACAAACAGACAGACAGACAGACAAAAATTGTAAAAAAAAATGTTTTAGTATATGTACCGTGTATACATACGTATGCATTTAGTAAAAAGCGGTTATTTTTATATTATAAACAGAGACTCCAATTTTATATATTTGTATTGATATTACTAAAACATGATTATATAAATAACTCTGAAGAATTATTGTATTAAATGCAACTAAATTATTACCCTAAATGTTTGTAGAGTAATAATAATTTTTCGAGAATCTTTATTCAACTAATTAAGTATTTATGTAGGTAATATCATTTTATTTTTATAATAATTTCCAAAATATACATTTCGTTTCTATGTAATTTCCAAAATATACATTTCGTTTCTATGAATAGTTAACTCTATGAAAGGTATTCCGACTAACTGCATGCAAATCCTTCACACTCAATCACTCAAGCCAACGCATTCGATTTCGTAGACGTAAGTAATGTTCTTTTCGTTCCTTGTGATGTGAGTGACTGGAGAACGACACATACTGGAACGTTGATGCAACAAAATCAACAAATAACAATGGTCGTTCCTTGGAACGACGATATTTCGCAATAAGCGATAAGTCACAGTGATCGCTTACGACTTCAGATCACTGTGATTTTTTCACAGTGAAGTTATTTATCACGCACTTCTACTGTGCATTCCACCATAGACTAATTATTCCACCATATAAGTGACGTCATCACATGTTTTTCTGTTTAATTTTTTTTTCACAGATACTAAGAAATAAAAAAACACAAAAAATATTTATTTGAACTCAGTAAAGAAAAATAAAGAAACGGTATTTTTCTTTTAGGGTCGTGTCAATTTTGAAATGTTGTCAATTGCAGTTCTGTTCAACAGATTTGCCATAACAGTGGTGTTGAAACTTTAGTTTACGGAGTAAAAAATATTTAAAGAAAGCGGAAGAGCATACAATTCAATATTTTGCTTAAACCTTATGTCAGAAATAATGGGGGAATCCGATCCATCGTTTGGAACTGCACTAACATTGGACTCGATGAAAGTAATAGCGGAAAGTGTAGGTGTAGCAAGTCTTGGGGATGATGCTGCCAAGGAACTGGCTGACGATGTTACATACCGTCTGAAAGTGATCGTACAAGACGCTATGAAGTTCATGCACCATTCCAAAAGACAAAAATTATCAATCACTGACATTGACCATGCCTTAAAAGTTAAAAATATTGAGGTAAATATTGCATATATAAAACCTTAGTTTGTTACCCATAGGGCCAGATTAATCACTACTGCAAATGAATACAATTTAAGCAGATTTTAAATTAATCTGCCACATTGGTGCAGGTGTAGTTGTAGAATGATAATAAATACAACATCAACTCTAACCAATCTCTAATATGCACCCTGGAGTGGTAAAAGTCTTGACTTATAAACAAATATGTTGTGTTGCTTTTCCCATTGAAAAATGGATTGATTTGATTCAATAAACATACCTGGAGAATTTGCATATATCATATTATATTATTATGCGTTAAATTGAGAAATACACTGGTGATGTAATGTTTTAAATATGTATTGTTTCAGTGTCAGTATGGATTTATTCAGCCTGATTCACTCCCATTCCGTTTCGCATCAGGTGGTGGAAGAGAGCTTCATTTCATAGAAGAAAAAGAGATAGATCTATCTGAAATATTGTCTGCTCCTCCTCCGAAAATTCCTTTGGATGTGTCTGTGAGAGCCCATTGGCTGAGTGTGGATGGTGTTCAGCCCACAGTCCCAGAAAATCCTCCACCACTGTCTAAGGAAGCACAAAAACTTGAATCTGTCGATCCTATTAGCAAATTAAGCAAACCTACCAATAAGGATGCTGCTGGTTTGTATAAATTATATACAAAATTTTTTTTTTTTTAATAAGTGAAAGCTTTTGTTTCGGATGATAGGTTTGTGTCTTTAAATTCATAATTTTGTCTATATTATCAAAAAGAATATCAGATATAGAATATTTGTACTCGATTGATGATAATTACTACTCAAATATAAGTAATTCACTGTAGGTAGTTTGTAAACCGACAAATTTAAATTGTCCTTGTAGACCAGTTTGAAATAAATTCTTTGAGTTTGAGTTCAATGTTCTATGTCTGCATTAAATGCTGCCTATGTGTATTAAATACTTAATTTCATAGTCTTCAATATGCTTTAGTAGTGAACCACATGTTACATACTAATACAACTATAAACACTTTACTGATGGTAAAGTTCCAATGCAGGAGCTTGAGGACGTAGGTACCACCGTATTACCTAATCTATCTGCCGCCAAATTATAGTGTTCAGCATTATGTTGTTCCGGCTTAATGGTTATGTATGGACTTGTAATAACTATCACAGAGACATAACAAATTATATCTCAAGGGTGGCAGTGCATCTGCATTTTGACCTGTTATTTATAGTGGATGTCTACAGGCTGCAGTAATCACTTAACATCAATGTGAGCTGCATGCTTGTTCGCCACCTTATTGACATAAAAAAAGCATTTTTATTTTGTATAGCACATTAACTACTTTCTTTATATCTCAGTATCATAAATAGGTATGAGCTGTATAAGATTTTCATTCAAATTATATTGTTGCAATGTTTTTTATGTTTTTTTTTAAGGTAAACCCATGTGTGGCAAAGCAGCTAGACTAAAGGCCTCAGAGTCTGTGCATGTGAAACAGTTGGCTACTCATGAATTGAGTGTGGAACAACAGCTGTACTATAAAGAAATCACAGAAGCCTGTGTGGGCAGTGATGAAGGAAGACGAGCGGTGAGATGATGATTTTATTTTAATTTGCAACTGCAGGTGCATGTTAAGGAAAATTAGTAGCCAAAAAATGCAGGTCAATATTTATACAACCATCGGAATTTGTTTTGCTACTAGGTATCATGGCCACTTAAGTTATTGCAACATATAAAAGTAAGAAATTGGCATGAACTGATAGTGCTGATTATGTCTGTCAATATTCTTTCTTTCTTTCTATTCTTTAGGGCCTTGGCAATTACTAATTATTAGGGTAATTCTGCCAGAATTTGGTGATAGAAGAGGCAAAGGTAAATAGTATGGGTAAAAAGATAACTGCCCATTGTCAACAGAGTTTCTAGTTTAAATTTGATTTCAAGCATAATTTTTATTATTAGAGTACTTATAGTCTCACTGTGTTTAATTTGGGTACTATTTAATTATTTATTTACAAACTTATCTTTTTCTAATTTACAGGAAGCTCTGCAATCATTGGCATGTGATCCTGGTTTACATGAAATGTTGCCCAGGATGTGTACTTTTATATCGGAAGGTGTCAAAGTTAATGTTGTCCAAAACAATCTCGCCCTCCTTATATATCTGATGCGTATGGTCAAGGCCATGCTGGATAATCAATCACTGTATTTGGAGAAATATGTAAGTTATTTTTGTTTACCAGTAATAGCCCTTAGGCATTTTTGCCATCATCATATTTGAGATTTCTAGCACTTGTAGTAACGAAATTTCATAGAAATGATATATCCCAAAAACATTCCCTTAGGGGTTGAATTTTGTAAAATACCGTCTTACTGAGCACCTACATCCTAAAACCCACAATGCACAATTTGAATCTTCTAGCATTTGTTTTTCTTGATATTGTGTGATGTGTGACCTTTAGCTTTTAGGGGCCATTCAAGTATTACGTGAGCACTATGGGGGGGCGGGAGGGTCTTTGCTCTGCTTATTTTGGATGACATGGGGGGGTAGGGGAGTCTAGATGATGATTACGTAATCGGTAGTTGTTTACTTATTTACACGAATGGCAACCCTTGTCTTTGCTTGAAAACGAAACGCTTTTTCGGGGATTCCCGCAAATAATGCATACGTTTAGGCACTCGCTTTAGAACCGAGTAGAGGAACTACCGCGCGCTGGGGGTTACGTAAATAATACCCAAAAAATCACTGATAAAAAATCATATTAATGAAATAAAACGATAAAATAAACAATACATTTATCGAAAAATGTTTACGTAAGCATGGGGTCGAGGGGGTAAGAGCTTTGCTTGCTTTTGCTGACAAGGGGGATGGGGGGGTAAAGAATTGTAATAAATCTGCTTACGTAATACTTGAATGGCCCCTTATAAATAAATATTATTTAATCAAATCAAATAGTTTATTGCATGTCACAACAGATGGTATTCGTACGAGTACGTGTATGAATTTATATAGATTTTAATGTGTGGTTTATTCACAGTTGCACGAATTGATCCCATCTGTATCAACGTGCATCGTGGCGCGCCAGTTGTGTTTGCGGCCGGAGGTGGACAACCACTGGGCTCTGCGGGACTTCGCGGCGCGCCTTATGGCGCAAATATGCAAAACATTCAACACTTCCACAAACAATTTGCAAACTCGAGTCACCAGGTAATTAATTTGATATAGAATACAATAGAATAGAATATTCTTTATTGTACAACAATAATTTTTACAAAAATAAAAGTAGATACATAGCAAATAGGCAATACAACCAGGCGGTCTTATCTCTTCCAGACTACCTGTAGGTGGAAGGAGAATTTTAATATGGTTAAGACGGTAGGGGTGTACAGGTTAAATATCTAATACGTACAGTAATTAAATTAATAAAATACAAAGTATAAAACATATATAGATAAACAACATTAGATAGATATATACATAATAATTTACTCTCTCTAATATAGTACATTGGTTTAGCGCCAATAACCTTTCGTTAAATAGCAGTAAGACAAAATGTATTAAATTTACTACTCCTAATGTAAAAAAGGTTGAAACCAATGTTAAGATAAATGAGGAAGTATTGGAGATCGTAGAGTCCACGGTATTTCTTGGCATTACCGTGGATGCCAATGGGGTCCCCATATTGCCAAATTAGCTAATAGACTTAGCTCGGCAGCGTTTGCTGTGAAAAGGATTAGACTATTAACAGACGTCGAGACGGCTCGCCTTGTTTATTTTAGTTATTTTCACAGTATAATGTCCTATGGCATTTTGCTATGGGGAAATGCCGCCGACGTCAACACTATTTTTGTACTGCAAAAGAGAGCTGTCCGGGCGATCTACGGGCTGAATCCGAGGGTATCTCTTAGAGATAAATTTAAAGAAATAAATATTCTGACTGTAGCTTCGCAATACATTTATGAAAATGTATTATATGTCCGTAAAAACATTAATGAGTTTCCTACAATAGGTAACAATCACAGTATAAGTACTAGGAACAAATACAAATTGTCCGTGCATGCAACGCGGCTGAATAGGGTCAGTAATTCTTTCAGAGGTCAATGTATTATATGGTTCTTTAATCAAATCCCCAAAAATGTTCAAAACCTATCGATCAATAAATTTAAGAAAGTAATGATATAACGTTTATATAAATGTATTTACTATAAGACCTGTGATTATCTTAATGATAGTCCATCTTGGGATTATAGCGATCGCTGCCAGGCTATTTCATGATACTGTTATTTCGTGTATTCTGTAATTAGTATTGTTAAGGGTTGAATAATGTGAATACCCTGGCTGTAAATTAATTCCATCTTTTATTTTGCCGTATGCATATCCGGAGCAGTCATGCACGCTTAAATGTCTTTGCCTTTGGCGGCGTCGTGTGGCGGGTTGCTCACTTCCCTCTAAAATGGTCGAGGAGGGCAATGGCTGTCACATGCGTCATACTCGTGAACGGGTGCTGTTGGTGGGGACTGGTCTGTTCTGGTTTGCAGGAGCTACATCACATTTAGTAGATAGCAGTTTATTTGCATCTATGCTATGGACGTTCACATTATTTGATTTTTCAAGATAATTTGTACTAGATTTAAGCTCTCATTTAAAAGAGCTCTTACTGAGTTTGTTGGGTAACGGAGTTCTTCTCAGTAGTGACTGCACTTGGAACTCTGCTAAGTGAATAACTTTGATCTTGACGAATAAGTTTTTCTTTTTCTTCATTTATCATCAATGAAGGAATTGAAAAATTTTGTGTTTATTAAGTTTTAACTAAGTAGTTTAAATTCTAATTTTTAATTTAGTATTGATATATGATTTTGCTTTACTGTATGTAATGGTAATTTACTCTAGGTATTTTATATTTCTTGACGTTTTGAAAGTATCTGTAAAGATCTATTTGAAATAAAAATATTTTCTATTTCTATTTCTACAGATATACACAATTTAGAAATATTTAACCGTCTTTGAAAAATAAGAATAATAAAAAATAATTAATAAGTAATATTTTCTGCATCACAAATACTAAATTAATTGTACAAATTAAATCACATCAAAGTCTAAGAGAAATATATATAAGGGCATACATTTTTTTGAGGTCAGTGCAGCTCATTATTTGGTTCAAATATCAGCTTTTATTCCTATTTTGATTTATATTGGGTTTGGTGGCTGTGCTGGCACTGACTTAAAAAGTGCACCCCTTATAAATCTATGCTAATATTATAAAGCTGAAGAGTTTGTTTGTTTGCTTGAATGATGCGCTAATCTCAGGAACTACTGGTCTGCTTTGAAAAATTCTTTTAGTGTAAGATACTTAGTTCATTCGTCGAAGAAGGCTTTAGGCTACATAGCATCACGCTAAAGTGAATAGGAAAGGGTAGGTAATAAATAAGGTTTTTTTTATTACTTTTGAATTGGTCAGTTAATTTAGTGTTTGTGAGGTGAGTACAGAAATACAGAAAATATTATTTATTTATTTATATATCTTTACATCTTAAAAAAATATCTGTTACTACATTTACATTATAAAATATACTGACATAAAATTAAATGACATGATAATGTTTGCAATAATTAGAAGTAATTAAAACAACTCTTTTTTTATGCAGACTATTTGCAAAAGCTCTACAATGTCCATCCCAAACGAATAACGAATCTGATGGTGGACCTTCTATGGCGTCTATGAAGGAGTCAGAAAAGACGCCGCTTGCATCGCTGTATGGTGCTGTTCAGGGCTTGGCAGAACTAGGACCAGAGGTGGTAAAGGTAGGTTTGAACTTTCTTTAGTAAAGGGTTAAGTTATTTTCATCGTTATTGAAGGCTCATGTACACCACGTTTTTTCACGCGCAGTCGATGCTTGTTACCTGCGCTACTAAACTTGAAAATGGCTATTTATTTGCGATCGCGATATAATTCAAGATGGTTAAATCAATAATATGCACTGCGTACGTGAAAAATTTAATGAAACACTTGACAGAGGGGAGTGAGGAAGCTGATGTGTGTGCGTAAAAATGGCGTCGTTTGCATATCACAGATATTATGAATGCGGGCATAGGTACATATATTGATTACCATAACATTTTGTTTGCAGCGTGCTTAGACTTTGAAACCACTAGGGGCCACAGTGAATTGACAGACATACTATACACATAAACTACAGGCCTGTATAGTTATTATTGAGTCATACATTACCATCTATCCATAACACCGTAGTCTAGTGCTGAACACCACTACTATTTGGCGGCAGATACAAAAAAACACCGCACGGTAATGCTGTGGTTTTTATGTATGTAAAATATGTAGGTAAAGGAAAGTGGATAAATTTGAAGTTAAGTAATGATGACTGCAGCCTATTTTGTTTTTGTTTTTTTTAATACGCTTACACTCACAGCCCCACAGTAGGTATAAACCTGTGTCGTGGGTGCCGTTGTACACATACAACACATACACAAACACCCAGACCCGAAACAAATATCTGTAGGCCATACAAATATTTGTCCCGGTGCGGAGCGAACCCGCGACCCTTCGAATCAAACGATGGTTTCACACCGCTGCACAGTGTGGAATTAACCCTTAGATGCGGACACGCTAATTTTATGTATTTAATGCGAAGATAATTGCCAATAAGTAAGGATAAAAAACTCTCATTGCTATATCTTTCATAGTTTCAGAGAAATTAATAAAATCGAGAAAAAGCCATAATTTCCATAGAAACGTAATATCTCGTTTCCTGTTTCAATAAAAGTTATTAATCAGGATATGTATGCATTTGAAATGCACCTACATATCAGAAAAAATATAACTAATTACATCTCCTTGTTGAGTTAATTTTGATTTAGTATGATTTCAAAATATTTTTTTTTCGTGTTATTCTCTTCATGGTCGCATTTTTTTTTAAATACACACATATCAAGAATAGTTTAATGAACTACTAAAAAAAAACCAGATGCTAAATGCACAATGTACTTATGAAATATTTAATTTTAAAAATGTAAGTTAAGGTTGTCACCATAATCTAAATAGTCATCATCTAAATAGGCGATTTTTAAAATAAATCATATTTGTTTTTAATATATTTGATCACCTATCTTATTGTAATCAGACTTACCTAATATATCATACATTTACTATGGAGAATAAGTACTTGTACCACTAATATTGTGGCATGTTAATAATCAACCTAAAAGAGAACTCTGAAATTGAAGATAAGGTTTAGGAAACATTTATTGCTTCTGGTTGTCCCTTCAACAACGTTATAATTAATGTGTTGAGCTAGGTGTATTATCTGGTTTCCAATCCTTGTCTCACAATGCTTGTAAATAGAAATTAAGGATTGCTGTTAAAGAACACTTAATAATTATTATATATATATATTAATTATTATAAATAATTATTTTGATTAAAATAAGACGTGATACTTAGTTGAGTGCAGAAGAAATTCTTACATATTTAAAAACGTAACTTCACGCCTGTAGTCCCCGAAGGAGTAGGCAGAGGTAAATGCATGCATTCAAGCATACACGCAAACACCCACGATTCGCCGGTTACGCTTTGGCCCATGTAACAGGTGGCGAGCCTGTTGCCATCTCCGGGTACATTACCAAACTCCGAGGTACTGGGAAACTTCCAAAAAATGGAAAAATCCCAATAGAACCAGAGATAAAGGATTTTAAACCGTTATCTCTGATAGCCCTCGACCCGGGAATCGTACCAAGGACCTTCAGCGTAGTAGTAGTGACCTGCTACCACTAGACTACTGAGGCAGTTAAATATTTCGTATTTGTATACTCTTTGTGTACGAGTATTTTGAAACATTTACATAGAGCTGTAAATGTCTATTTTAACAAACTGACTGACACATGTCTGAACTGACACACTGACTGACAAATAATTGATTCTTTCCTTATTGTACGTAACTGTTTCGTTTCTTTTTAATATATTATCCCCCTTATTCATAAACGTACATTAGATACGTTTAACTATAGAATGCTTTGTCTTTGTCAGTTGCATTGTCAAATGTGCGGGATAGAAAAAGACAAAGGAGAGATTAGCAACACTTTAGCTAAAATACGTTTATGAATAAGGGGGTAAATGTTTTTGATTATTGTAAGTAGTTATTCACTCTAAGTAGTTTAAAAAATTACGATGTAAAAGTGCTCTCCAGGAGCCTTATTATAATGAAATATATGAATAAACTGAATAATCATGTTGATGGGCAGTCAGTTTGTCACGTCTTGTTCCATCCGTTTACCTTCCGTAATTAAAAAAAAATAAAATTTGCTAGTTATTTCCATAGAAATTCCTAAAAAATTTAGAAACGTCATATCTCCGCAGTCCTGTAATAAAAATGTTTCATATTTTATCCACTGTAAGATACATTTATTATGTGTATTATTTTAGCTAAAAAAATGCGACCGGTTTGTGGATGATTTTATATGTATTTTTTTTGTAAATATGAAAAATAATTATTATCAAATTGATTTGTGGAGTTAGGAACTTCAAACTGCCTCGGTAGCCTAGTGGTAGCAGGCCACTACTACTACGCTGAGGTCCTGGGTTCGATTCCCGGGTAGGGGGTTATCAGAGATAATGGTGTAAAGTCCTTTATCTCTGGTTCTATTGGGATTTTTCCATTTTCTGGAAATTTCCCAGTACCTCGAAGTTTGGTTATATGCCCGAAGATGTCAACAGGCTCGCCACCTGTTACATGGGCCGAAAACGTAACCGGCGAATCGTGGGTGTTTGCATGTATGCTTGACTGCATGCATTTACCTCTGCCTACCCCTTCGGGGATTACAGGCGTGAAGTTACGTTTTTTTTTATATGGGAAAAAAAGAATATAATGGTAAATATAGTCATAATTAGTTTTCGTAAAGTTCAATGACCTTATAGAAAATAATTTGTATCTCTTAATATCAAAAATTTCTTAACAGAAAGTTTTTATATGTATTATTATGATTAAATCTACCTAAATTTTGTATAAAATTATAATGTCCGAAATTGGGGTTCAATTTCACACTGTGCGCGGGACTAACCGGGTTGTCCATAGGTCAAAATGCAGATGCGTTGCCACCTCTGAGACCTAAGTTGTTATGTCTGTGTTAGTTGGCCATACGTTACTTACTTTTGAGCTCTGACACTGGAACCCTAACAGTAATATTTTATTTCCATTATGAGCTCAATATAGAGTAGACTAAATATAGCAAACCGTGAGTAAAAACAGGAATAATCCTGCAAGGGTACTTTTCCGGTGTCGCAGTAGTCCGACACCAAACTTTGAAAGTATCCTTAGAAATCCAAGTAAAGTGCTCAACAATAAATATTACACATCGAGTCTAGGTAGTAGACTTCGGCTTATTTCGGGTCTGTAAAGGGTTATCTCTTTCGCACCGTACCTATTTGACGTTTGTCGACCATTTTGATCAAGTTTTGACCAATACCGGACTGTCAGTAGTAGTCAGTACTACTACAGTACTACTTACGTAGGCAGTGTGCAACAGCGACAACTCTCTACGAAGTCCAACCGAGCCGATCGTCTCTTTCGCAGAATGTGCAATATTAATTGTTGAGTACTGTATCTTGGATATATTGTTAACAGGTGTTCATATTACCGCGCGTGAGATGGTTGGGCGAGCGAGTAGAAGGTGCACTGAGTGGGATCGGAGGCGCGGACCGCCTCGCTGCCGGCAACCTCAAACAGCAGCTGCTCAAGGTTTTGGCTCCCGTTGTACGCCAACTGCGCCAACCACCAGATTTGCCTGAAGAGTTCAAGTAAGTTGAACTAAGCCTCACCGAATCTGCGTTCCTGGCTGGAGTATCGAGGTTACTTATTTGTATTTTAATTTTTTGCGAGCGAATAGTGTAGCGCGTGAGGTTGACACTCAATGAAATAAAAGCATTCGATATTCTTCTTCTTAGTCGTGCACTCTTGGCAGAGTGGTCGTGGTCATGTATCGGTCACTTTATCTGTCTCCGTCGTGATCGCGATGCGTCGCCATGTAGCTCGATGTCTGGCAGAGTGAGAGCAGTCATTGATGCTGGAGTGCGTCACAGATTTTATGAGGTCTGTCCATCTGGTCGGTGAGCGCTCACGAGATCGTTTGCCCTCAATTTTCCCTTGTACTATCAGTCGTTCCATGGAATCCTCGTTACGGGTGATGTGTCCGAAAAACTTTTAAAATTCGTATCTGCACAATCGACGATAATCTTTGCTTGATCTTGAGCTCATTCAAAATAGCGACATTATTACGGTGTGCGGTCCACGGGATTCTAAGCAGGCGTCTCCAGCACCACATTTCCAGTGCGTCAATTTTGCGACGATCCTGTATCCTCAGCATCCACGTCTCAGCTCCATAGAAAAAGATCGGAAAGACCAAGCATCGCATTAACCGAACCTTTGTGTTTTTTGTTATTCTGCAGTCTTTCCAAATCTTTGTGAGTTTTTCCACTGAGGGTCTTGTCACGGCGCAACGTCTACGAATCTCATCCTCACAACCTCCAGAGTTGGTGATAGTGGAACCCAAATATGTGAAGCTCTTGACAACTTCACATTCGGCTATATTTTGGACTTCCGGTTGGTTATTATCGGTACGATCCACAATCATCATTTTGGTCTTATCGTGGTTGATTGCCAGTCCAAAATCTAAAGCTGTGGTCTGCAGGCGTTGAAGAAGCGTTTCGATTTCCTCTCCTGTTGACGCTAGGAGAGTGGTGTCATCTGCGTATCTCAGATTTGAGATCTTCCGGCCTCCTATGGATATTCCTTTCTCCCAATCTTCGAGGATTATCCGCATTATATACTCTGTGTATATATTGTATGTCAACTCGAACAGCAGCAGCAGCAGCGAAATGACGGTATCGAATGCTTTTTTGAAGTCCACGAAGCATATGAAGTGGGGCATGTTAAACTCTCTAGCCTTTTCCGTTATTTGTCGTATTATAAGAAGCTGTTCTTTTGTACCACGACCTTTTACAACGCCAGTTTGCTCGGGATTATTCGATATTATGACGTAATAATTTAACATGTAAAAATAAATTATGCAAAACAACATTTTGATTTTCTTACATTATAGTTACTGACGTTTAAAACAAAGGACCAGTCCATAAAATATGTTCGCATACAAGGGGGAGGTAGAGGGGTCTCGCTGAACGTGACAAAATCTGACACAGGGACGGGGATTCCACGGAATGTGACGTTAGCAGCTAATTAAAATATTTTAAATTAATATTTCGTTAGACTATTATTAATAAAAAAACTGCTTATATTCGGGTGGGGAGGCTCTTAGTGTTTGTGACGTAGGTAATATTTTTAGGCAGGGTCACAGAAAGTGTGACACAGCGTGACAATAAGGCGTGGCGTGGAGGGGATCAGAAAAGGTTTATTTTAGCGTGATGTATTTTATGGACGGCCCCAAACGTATTAACGGGTTAACAATTTTATGTGAAATAAGGGTCTCCCACTAAACGAGCATTGTATATACCAGACGCGACTACGGGTACCTGGGGCCGAGCCTGCAGCAGATGGTGAGCAAGCAGCGGTCGTCGCCGGCGGGCGGCAGTGCGGGCGGCGCCGTGGCCGTCGTCACCGTCACGCCGCCGCTCGTGGCGCCCGCGCCGCCCGCCGCGCCCCACACACCGCCCGCACACGTCGCCAAGACAGGTTGGTAATGTAAACATACACATTGTGGAATATAGAAGCACACCGCGGACGCTCGGCTAAAATTCCATACAAATACTTATTCTGGTTACCTATTACACAGACATCAATCAGGACGTGTTTTAACACACACACACAATTCCTCATAAATTCCTCTTACATTTTGAGGAAGCGATAGCGGAAGGAGGAATTTTTTATTTTTATTTATGAGGATGCGGTAACGGTTGAGGAACCCAAAATATTGCGGAACTTCTGCATTATGCGGCAGCGGAAGAAGGATCCTCAGAAACCCTAGTACATGCTTGGTTTCCTTGACGGTAAATAAGATACGATCACTAAAGATTGGGGCAGACAGGCTTGTGGTCACCGAGTCAGAGAATATGTAATCATACTACGTATAGAATGGACATTTCGACGTCCCGCCCGATTTCCCCGCCTCACCCAACCTCCTCCCCTCTTATGGGCGACGTTTGGTATTCTCTACGTGCTACGCACACTGGTGCGCGTGTAAATACACATCACTGATTGATGTCTGTGTAATAGAGACCAAATTAAGCGTTAGTATGGAATTTTGGAGTGTCCGCGGTGTGACCGAGTGGTCCACTCGCCGTCCGCGCGTTAACCGCGTGTCGCCCGCGCGTCGACGGCTTGCGGTCGAGGCGATCCGGTGTCGATACGGAGCGGAGTTGATGTAATGAGCGCAGACCGCGACCAGTCGGGCGCTGTTCAGGTACCGGGTGGCTCTAGTTAGTTAGAGTATTGACTATGAAATAGATATTGTAGTGAACATTTTCTAATCCTTTAGAAACAAAAAAAAATATAAAATATTAATCTTATCTTAATTAATGCTACTGAAAGAAAAAAAACGTTCTGCCTCGGGAAACTAAACAATTAAATTACAAACTGTGTAATAATAGACCCACTGGGCAGCATTCAAATATGTAGTTTAATGAACCCTTGACAATTCCGTAGACATAATTAATTTCAAAGTAAACTGTTTGAAGCAGAGAGCCTGCCGAGCCGCGTGGTGGTGAGCGCGGGCGCGGCGCCGCAGTCCCCCGCGCCGTCCACGCCGCCGCCGCAGAAGTTCGTCATCGTCTCCTCGCAACCCAAACCCCCGCAGGTCAACTTTTATTTATGTAATAAACGTGGCAAACAAGCGTGCAGTTCACATTGATGTTAAGTGATGACTGCAGCCTATAGACACCCACACAATGACCAGAGGCCAAAATTCAGATGCGCTGCCACTCTTGAGGCATTAGGTGTTATGCCTCTGTGCCGGAAATTAGAGAGCCGTACATTACCACCTGACCGGAACAGGATAGTGCTGAACACTGCCATTTAGCGGCAAGTATATTAGGTAATGCGGTGGTGCTTACGCCCGCGATCTCCGTCACTGGAGCTCTACCACCAGTAATATTTAATAATACTTTAAAATGTACCGTGTGACTGGTAAATCGGGGCACATATTAAAGAATATATTCATTTAGGATCTAAAAATTACATCGAAATAAATATCAGATTACAGCACTCAAGTACTCAGCAAGTAATATTGCACATCGAGCCTACGAAAGAGACAATCGGCTAGTTTCGACTTCGTAGAGCGTTATCGCTGCTACAAAATAGTACAGGTATTGGTCAAAACTTGATCAAAATGGTCGATAAACGTCACACAGGTACGGCGCGAAACAGATAACGCTCTACAGACCCGAAATAGGCCGAAGTCTCCCTCCTAAGGTCGATGAACAATATTTCTCGTTGGATACCGTACATCGAAATCCTTAATGGCTCGTCAAGTCATCTTTTTACTCTATGAAATAGCCAGGCAACCATAGCAAAGTAAATAAGGTCAAGTTTTTTGTAGGGTTATAATACTTATGCTTATCGCCGATACCGATTATCTGTAGCAAGGCGCCCGGGGCGAGATTTTCCATAATTTTGTCATTTTGATAATTCTTTATCTACTTTTTTTTCTCTGACGATACTATATTTATATGTCCCGAGACTAACTAGTTATCCAATAGAATTACTTGATAACTGCCTCAGTAATCTAGTGATGCCACTGCTACGCTACTGCGCCTGGACTCGGTGCACGTGCTTTTCAATTTTTTTCGAAAGTTTCTTAAAGCCTGAATCCATGCAAAAATATGTATAGTTCTAATCTAAAGTATAATTATCGCTACGCATCTTGAGCGGTGACCATGTGCGCAGAAGTGAATTGCTGAGTCTCTTTGGTGGAATCATAGGCCCACGATAGGCGACTTGTCATAACAGCCAGTTATGATTCGTTGCTCTAATGATACACGTCTATAATCCAGTTGGTTAGCATTTTATTTTGTTACAAGAGTACGATGCGCAAAACGATCTTAACTCTTAACTCTCTGATCTAACACTTAAGATTTGTGCCGATATCTATACATGGGCTTCATCAGCCTATGATCTCGTAGGGAAATGATAGGTTTATAATAGTATACGCATAGCTAACGAATTACTTGTAACTTCAGTGTAAGTTGCTATTCAGCATGCTATTTTGTAAACCTGTAGGGTGGCGACAGATAAGTTCAATCTACCTCCCAAATTCTCTGTGTTAAACAAGTAATAAATAGTGCGTGAACACAATAGAAATGTTAGTGCACAGCTGTTTACTTTTGTGCGTGCACATATACGCAGTGTATCTACTCCATAGTTCCATGTGTACACAGAAAATTCTTCTTAGTAGTTCGTGCATAAGTGCACTGGGTGCCTACAAAGTTACGTACAGTCTTGCCGGTGAAAACGGAGGCTGAATCCAACAGCAACTTAGTGTGTGCACTCCTGGAGTTTTGAACAACTTTTGGTACGATGACTTTACGACTATCCGATATAAAATGTCGACGACGGTACATGTAGCCAGGTTTTCGATAGTATGTCAGTCGGACCTAATCTGAACCAACTCTAAGCTGTTTTGTATCTCTGTTAGAAACGAATCCATAAGCGTCCAAAATTACACGAAATCGCCGCTATATATAGAGCTATTTTATGCTAATTTGTTAATTATTTGCAATATAATACTTGAAAGTCGTCGCTATTCGCTAGCGTCTTAATTCATCATTATATATTTTTTTTGGACCGAGATGGTAAATAAATAAGTTTTGATTTCTCACAGAGTCAGCCATCTCCTGCGCCGGGACATATTATAGTCCACAGCTCGCAGCCAACTGTCAGGACTTCAAATGTAAGTTTCACTTTCAAATTTCCACAATTATTCATGATGTGGGTTTCCGTATATTATAGATATGATGACAGAATATGAGACTGAATGGGTTTTGTGTTTGAAAAATTTGGTCGTTATGTAGATAATCAATAAATACGTAAATACACTTATGCTTCAACATATTTCGTGTCCCATAACCTAAAAAAAGGTACTTATTAATATATCATTTGTTTAACATATTCACCATATTAAATCACATCATGATGTAACGTATCATAGTACTCTATAGTCGGTTTACAATAGAAGTTGAGAAATCATCAGTTGCGAGTATAAGAATAATGAAAAGCACCCTTCAAGAACTCCGCCATAGAGACTGCCTTGAGATTGGCTGCCGTGACCGTAATTCGGCCTGGTGGACATTATTATTATCATCATTGACTATCAGAAAGAGGAATGAACAACTTGACTCAGTAAATCTCCCCTCCTCCCCCCCCCCCTCCCCCCATATAAAATGTGTACTATAAATACCATAATTATTCCAAAAGAAAAACTCACGACAAATAGAGAAAGTTAGTTAAAAGATGCCGTAGTGCAAAAATAAGATCGTTTTACTTTGAAGCCACTTCAGGCAAGCGTTAAGGGCACATGTTCGATAGTTTGGAATTAAATGTTTTATTTTTATTCAAATTTTGAGAGGTAATGTGCATGATGTGTTTGTTATGTTATTAGTAGTTATTGCATTAGACATTAGACGCATGATATCAGAAAAATGTTAATACCTACTATTACTTTGTGTACTATCATAAATATATGGGCGACTAGCTATATAATTCGCACAATGTTTGCATGATTTTGTATATCATGACAATCATATCAATATAAATTAAAACGGGCTTTCATATTATATTATTTGATATCTTAACTGCCTGTATCTACCGTAGACGGTGATGTGTTATATATATGTATAATGTACCGATAAATAATTTTAAGCTAAGAATTCTTTACCGTCATTTTCTGAAAGTGGAAATCAAATAATACAGTTCTAATGATGGTAAGTGAGAACTGTAGCGTAAAGATATCTTATAAAAACTAGAGGGCAGATTCATTTCTTTCACCTACCGGGCAAAAATCGGGCAGATACGGTGATGAAACCCTAGAGGTTTTAAAAACACCATATTTAATATTTATATTAACTTTCTAAGTTTTTTTAAATTCATTTAGGATGACAAGGATCGCTTATGACAAGTCAAAAACAAACAAAATAAATTAAAGTGAACAGCAATTGATATACATGTTAAATTACAAATTAGCAAAATTATAATGGAGAATATCACTAAGATGAAACTATACAACATGTAACAGGAATAACGCACACTCGTAAACACCTCGATTAGAAAATCGAGTTATAATCATAATACATGGACTGAAGTTACATGTTTATGTACTTAACGTTTTTTATTTAAGACACAACTTGTCCTCAATTTGTACGAACTGTATGCACACCCTATGCATACCTACCCTTCCTCTACCTACGACCCCACATAAAACACGAACCAACTCACATACGTACACTGTCGCAATGTGATGTAACGTAACGTGCGTACTCCTATTTAACACTCGTTAGTAATAAGATTAATTTTCACAATTTTATAGAGATATAGAATAGAGAAGAGAAAAGAGAATAGAGATATACGAGAGATAAACTTGTTGAGACTTACATTTTATTTTGGACAGACGTTAGTCTCATTTTTTCGTTTGTATTGACTGTTCACCAAATGGGTGACCATAATTTCCGTAATTGAAATTAATTTTGGGACAAAATATTACCTATATCATAAATGCCTTAAATCGATTTAGTTATCGATTCTGAACAAACTAGTTTCGGGTTGTACATTCAATCCTATTACGCGTTGTATATATAATATACTAATGTAAGTAAGTATACCGGTAGAATGTCAGTTCCAGTTAGTTCCAGTTACCAGATTTGATTACGTTTCTATTTCTGTAACTGCCGCTTGAGCTACAAATGTCAGAATATTCGTGACGAATACAATGGTGCGCATGACTAGTGTAGGATATGTAGAGCATGGTTTGTGTAGTCGGTGGTGGTAACGAGCGGGCCGGCGGGCACCGCGCCTCCGCAGAAAGTGGTGGTGGTCGGTATGCCGCCGCAACAACATCCGCCACAACAACAGCTCGCGCCCACTTCCACATCACTTGTCAGTCAGGTAATGTACTTCTGATTTTATTTGTAAACTTTACAATGTTTCCCCTTTTACGGAAGATATTTCATTGGTAATTTATACCCATAAAATTGCTCTTGCGATTTATTTCGCGTATATTAAACTAAAATGATTTTTAATCCGTAGAGATAGTTTTGTTTCAACATATGTTGTTTACAATTACTGTTACAGTGCTTCTTTAGTAATATTATTATCAACCGTGTAAAAACCTACAGCCTCTGCAACGTTTACAGCTACTAGCATATCGTTTAACATGTATTTAAAAATACCAAAATATATGTCATATTGAAAGCTTATTTTTCATATGTCGTGAAATTTGTGAAACTATGCAATGCAACACAACTCATATATCAACTCTACGAACTCAAAACATCAACACGCCGGCTTTAATCCAGGTCGTTGACTTTTCATGTTAATTCGTTCAGTTCACTTCTCCTGAAATACCTGTCTACTGTTAGTTTGCCGTATCCTGGGATAGATATATTATTTTCATATAAATTAAAAATCTGTTGAGCGAATCTAATAAAATAGATCTTGTTATATAACAATCCATTAATTTATTTATGGCGAATTGTATGAGCTATATAATATCGATGTGGATTGGTGACAGTAGAATTCAATGCAAAAATATATGCTCAAGATTATATTTCTTGTAATAATTAATCAAATTAATGTACATATTTCAGAGCTATTTCAGAGCTCTTCGGTATATATGAGTGTGTACTCCACCCACACTTGTCTACCTACTCCACTGAGAAATGTAAACTGTATTAACAACATGATTTGCTTCCTTGTAAGTGACTCCCAATGTGTAAAAACAATCGGAGGTATAGTTTGGTATTTCAACAACTTACCTACGTATTAAATTATCACGACCATCTCCAATTTAATAAACCACTTGAGGATTTCATTATTATTAAAGAATTAGATACATTGAGTAAAAGTAAATCGTATACAGCCGAAGGGACAGCTCTGCCATTTTTAAATAAACTTCGTTCATGAAAAATGTTCCCTACGTATTTATTCGCGTAAAACAATCCAGCATTTTTTTCATGTATCTGTACTCATAGATATTTTGTGTGAATTAATTCAATATTATGTAACAGGCGCCGGTGTCTGTGGTAGCGAAGCCGGTGTTCTCGCGCGTCGGTGGGACGCCCCAACCGCCGCCTGAGTTGGACGACCTATCGCATCTTGCCTGACGACGCTTCGGCCGTAGCCTTATCGTCATAAGCTCCAAGAAGACTATCTAACACATTCGCAGTTAGATGATTTGTTGTTATGTAACGATACCTAGCTGACTCGACTTCTTTTTGCTGGACATTGTTTTGGCTTTACAAAATTTGATTTTCAAGTTTTCAAAGTCGCCTCATGAAGAAAGTTTATTTTTTTATTTATATGGACTTTGTTGCCTGAAATGAAAGGGTAAAATTATATATATATAAATTAATTGATGCGTCGACAGATTTTTTATTGTAAATTATTATTTTGACGAGGGCTCTCATTTGAGCTGTCTAGTAAGATGAGTGTAAATGGTAAAATCTTGTTTTACATATGATTTGGTTGAAGTGATATGTTTATGTACATCTATTTTAGTTATTAATATTGTTAATTGATTAAGAATAATTGTTACGGTTAAAAACTGAAGTGTATTCAAATCGATTTTCGTCGTTGAAAATAACGTGTTACGGTACTCAACAATTAACATTGCACATCGAGCCTGCGAAAGAGACGATCGGCTCGTTTCGACTTCGTAGAGTTGCACACTACGTAAGCACTGACAGTCCGGTATTGGTCAAAACTTGATCAAAATGGTCGACAAACGTCAAATAGGTATACGGTGCGAAAGAGATAACGCTCTACAGACCTGAAATAAGCTGAAGTGCCGAAGTCTCTTTCCTAGGTTCGATGTGCAATATTTATTCTTGAGCACTGTACTCTTTATATTTATCATTAATATGTACTTGAAATGTAGAAATGTATAAGTACCTAGGGTATACTACTATATATTAAATGTATATCTAGGGTGTATACCTATATGTATATATTTTATATATATCTAGGATATAAATAAAATATATACATTGTTTTTTTGTTCAGTTATTATTTAGGGTCATTTTATTCATCGTTGAACATCTTTTACTATGGGGCTAACCCTGAAATCGCGAAATAAAATCTGTACACATCTATACATTTTGTCACTCTGCGATGGAAATTTTGTATGGAACAGTTGCTTATCTCGATTTCAGTGCTAGACCCATAGTGAACGTTGTTCGAAATTATGAATAAAATGGTTTCTTAAAATTTGGATACTGACTAAAAATAGGGCTGTATAGTATACCTATTTTTTGTTATTGCACAATAATTAGTAGTGATGCGCCGAATAGTGGTTTCACCGAATAACCGAATTTAAGTTTAAGTTTAAAATAAAAATAATTTCATTTTACATTCTTTATCGTACCTCCCCATAAAGATTGTAGTTGCTGTTTTGACCCATTGCGATTAAGGCGGTTTTTTTTGTCACTTGACCATTTGTGAATTTGACTATTCGCGATGAAACCTTAGCAAGCAGCGACATGTTAGAACCGCGTTTACGAGGCAAAATAATAAAACGGTTAACCGAATTATTCGGCCGAATATCCGGTTCGGTATAGGTTAAACCGAATAGTATTCGGTTATTCGGTGAAACCAGTATTCGGCGCATCACTAATAATAATGCCACTATCGCTACTTGTTTGAGTATATACAATTGAATTATCCTCGTGTGGTGAAGTGTTTAAATAGTAAAAGTATGTACTGCCTATGGACATTTTTATTCTTTCGGCGACGGGAGTTGTGCGTATCGAGTAACAAATCAATTTAAGTTTAATTTCACTTCGACTTTTAACCGTGATACACTAATAAATTATATAGAATACACTAATAGAGAATATAGTCTGGATTTGTTTGTAACGCGAAAAGCCAATAATGATTCATGTGTCTATGATATTTGGTGTTTACAATATTGGTTGCGCTTGCGAGAATCACGAGGGCAGTTGAGATGATGGTGCTGGTTGCATGACAATTCCGGTCTTATTGAACTGCAGATAATCCAAATCATTGTAAGGAGAAACGATTAATGAAATAAATCTATAAAAATCATAAGTTGTTTCTTTACCTTCTTATTCCGTTTTCATACGTAATCATGAACCAGCCATACCTACTACTATACCTACATGGTGAGTGGAATGTGAATAACAAAAATGTACTCTAAATATTAAAAAACCATCGACGACAGAACGCAGCTATGTGAAAAACAAAACTCAAAGAAAACGTTTCTTTATTTTCAAAATTAAATTAAGAGGCATACATTTTTTTTGCTTTGTATTATTAAAAATACGTTTCATTTGACTATTACCTTATCTATTTTTAATTAATATTTCTTTTGATTACTTTTAAACACGTGTCATACATGAGTATTAACATTTTTTAATTAATCAAATATATATTCACTAATTCACCAAACTTAAACACGTGATACTTGAACCGTCATTGTTTCTTAATGCCAGGGTTCGATGTTGACTGCTACTAGTGGCATGTGAACGGGTAAATAAGCACCGAATCCGCGCATAATAGACGCAATGTTCCACAATGAACGAATGCCCACTCGACTGAATTGATAAGTGGGTTGTCCCGCTCGCGTAGGGACGCCTGTCCGCCCGCCCGCCCGGACAGCCCTCAGGTAGCGCATAGCGAAATACTACCTATCGTACCGCAGCATCTCAGAGACAATCAAACACTATTTATATTGTTTTTTATATGTAATGAGTTAAAACCACTAACTATATATTGATGTAGCATTTCAGGGCGAGGTATGTGTAAATTCTAATAAAAAAACAGTATGTTTTCAGTTAGTATTTTTCTTTTATTAGTTGAATCTACATAAAAATGTTCCACAATGAACGAATGTCCACTCGACTGAATTGATAAGTGAGTCGCCCCGCTCGCTTGGTGTTCGCCCGCATAATAATATCCTCGAGCACCGAACTGCAAGACACGGCTCATCGTACTACGGCATCACAGAAACGATCGAAATAAACATTTATTATCATGTTATTTAATATAGCTATGTATGATATGTTAAAGAGTTAAGACCACTAATTACTTGGTGTTTTTTATTGCATTTATTACTGCATATATGCATATTCCATAGAGCAACACGGGTCACTGGCCGTGGCGGACGGAAGGAGAGTAGCTATATACAAGCTCTATCAAAGTACAAGCGCGAGTGGACCGAAATGTTCAAAAGTGTGCGTGAAATTGTTTATGTAATTTGTTAAAGTCAAGATGTGAGTTTCGTAGTAATAGACGATTTTCGTTGTGTGTGTGTGTGTGTGTGTGTGTGTCACACAAATTTCCCCCCGAAAAATATGACGGACTGTTTCGCATCTGTAATAAACGGTACGACTACTCCCCTCCGGTTGGCCGGTGGCCCGTGTTGCTCCTCTATGGCATATTCAAAGACAGTTTATTTATAACAGTATATTTTCATATCATTTCATTACTATTTTACTTTCATCAATTGAATACGCATCACTCGATTGTACCTCGCATGGGACGCGTGTCCGACCACCCATACGTTTAGCGCAACACTGCCTTTCCTGCCATGGCATCTCAGAGACAGTCAAAATAATAATTGTGAACTAACTAAACTACTTAGTTGCATTAATTAATGTTACGTGTAGTATGTATGACAGACAGTTTATTTTCATTTTTAATTTCATGGATTTGTATTTTCTTACTCCTTTTCCGTCCGCACGTAATATTTCATTCTGATCACATCTAATGATATGGAAACCAACTAAAATTACAAGAGGTTGAATAAAAAAAAATAATTTCATAGGCATTATAAAAAAAAGTAGAAGGTTCTTTATGGGGTTTTGCTGCCATGGGCGTCGCCAGGTGTTTGCCCTTCCGGTAATTAAAAGATAACCCATTTTACACCCAATTTCACTATATTACATACCAAACTGCCCGTCCTGCCACTAGATCGTCATCCGTCGACGCTCTTGAATGTTGCTACCTCTATCTAACTAATCAGGAGTTAAAAATAGTGTAAAAAGCAAATAGGTAAAAACAAATCTAAACTGTCAGTTCTGTTACTATTTAGCTTTTTAATCTAAGCGGCGTCGGCGTAGGTCGGTAATTTAGATAGAAATATTTTTATTCAACTTGAAACTGTCCTAGCATTGATTGTCAGTTCTGGTACGGTTATGCTTTCTAATCTATGCGGGGTCGGCGTAGGTCGGCGCGGCGGGCGGCGTCTGACCGCTGGCCGCGCCGGTGTAAGCCACTCGCTCGCCACTCCACACTACACTCGCCACTCGCTGCCGATTCTGTCACAGACGCTGGAGACAATCGCGCGACAGGCGACACTTCGTTCTCGCACGCGTTTTCCCGCCAAATATCTCGCGCGGACTTTTTATTTTTTTTCTCTAAGTTGCACTAAATTTGGCAGTGACTCAATATAAACTGGTATTTATTTGTAATGCGCTGTTCTATAGTGATTTTTATTTTGTTTTTTGTGTTTTTACCCAAATCGACTGAGGCGATTCGATGGCTGTAAGTATTAAAGTTTTTATTTATAAATATTATAGTGAGCGGTCCGTAACTTAGACCTGTTTTTAGGTGCTATTTATTAAGTACCTTCTTGTATGTAACTACTATTATCCTAGTTATTTAAGTAAGTACATATTTTAGACACATGTTAAAATTATATTATCATAGTAGGACCTAAGTTCTTAGTTGTATGAAAGTAGTTATTAAAGATTAATCGTTTAAAGATGTAAAAAATAAGTGCCTAGGTGTGATCGGCGAATTACATTCATATCTATTCCCATATTCATATTTTATTGTAAACTATATACAATACCTAGGTACATATTGTATACTCACGTATGCCTTATACCTGTCCTATAAGTAGGTAGTTTTCAAAGCATTATTTAATCAAATTAATCTTAAGTTATAAGTAAAAATCCATAGATTAAGTATATTTACTCTAAGTACAAAATTACATCTATAAAAAAAAAAATACTAAGTCGCAGAAATAATTGAAATTGTGCCCTTTGAATGGATATAGAATCACAATATAAATCACTGATCAGGACAATGTCTCAGGAAAGCAAGTATGATTTGCAACACATTTTCAAAAATACCATTGAATTATAAAGAAAAGACTGGATGAGATTTTAACCCACGTCCTGCAAATCGGAATTCCAGAAGCCCTTAATGCTGTTGCCTTTTTTACCCGACTGCGGAACGCGGAGGAGGATAATGTGTGCATCAGTCAATAAATGTATGTCTGTTTCTTTGTGGTGCTCTAAAACCCGAATACGATTGCCGATTTTCATGATTCTTATGGCAATCGATTGGTCTTAACTCGCGAGCAAAATTGTGACTACCAGATGCCTTAAAGTGACAAAGAAAAACATAGGTAAGTCTACCAACAATATCAAGTGTAATCAAGGGTATACGGCGGCACTAGTCAATTTCATCGGGCAATCGGCGAGCGCAGATGGCTCTCAGCCTGATCTGGATTATAATTATTTCAATAATCGGCACCCAGTATTAGGCAGATTTGTGCCGGTCTAGATTTCGTATGGGTCGGTGGGTCCCGACTGTTGAAATAATTATGCTCTAGACTAGATAAACTTAGTTGGTCTACTTAAGTTGGGATTTGTTTTATTCCTTTCAGTTTTTATTTATTTTTAAAACAGTCGGAATTTTAAATTTTTTAAATGTATTTTTTGTAATCATATCTGATTGAAATTGTCATAATGAAGAATGCTGACATCGTTTGATCAGTATTTGTAATAACCTCAGGCTAAAGGAATTCTTATTCCCTTTAATCTGAGATGTATACGTACCTACTAGTTTAAACATTTTTGAGATCTAACAATGTACGTTACATAAATTATACTAATTGATGCTAATATTGAAATTGAAATACACGTTATCAAAGTAATACAGTAAGTTATTATCACATACAAAAGCTCAATTATCGACGGTATGTAGGCGGGCCGGTAACAGAAACGGGCCCCCGCCGGCGTCCATCGGCTCTCTAATTGAACATTGCACTAATGAGCGGCGTTGTTCGGTTGCAACCCGCAATTATTCGCCCGAGGTTACTCCCGGAAATATTCCTGGAAATAGGAACTACGTAGGATCCGTGATACTCAACTATCTCTAATTATTTTGTTATTTCTTTAACGATTTCAACTTTAATCTTTACATAAGTACATAATTTACCACGAGATCATTGTGTGTTGCATAATAAAGAGGAACATAATATTATAAGATCATTCCATCAGAAGGCGGATCTTGGGAATCTACGTGCGTGCATGAAGAGTGATGTAGAAAACGCACGAGAGGTATGCAAGAACTGGGATTCACACCTTTAATTGGCTCTACCTTCGAAACCTGGGGGATTAAATCAATGAAATCTATGACTTATTATTCATTACAAATCCCAAAGTATGTAGAAGAAGCAGAAACTATTCACGCGTCAGTCACGTTTACTGCTTTTACTGTTTATAGGTACAAAAGCCCATAATTCGGTCCAGATAGATTCCTATTAAATGGTTTATGGTTTACAGAAATCAGAGCACAGAAATAAAAAAGTTAATTAAGAAGTAGTAACAATGTAATACCTAGTCTCTTCGCTCACTGATCTGAACTCTCATAATAACTAACAAGAGACAAAAGTTTTCTTATGAAAACGATATGGTAGTTGTTTTATAACTTTGTAGTATAAGAACCTATCTTTGTTTCACCTAATCGATATAATTTATGTTACTAGTTACGAGGTAGGTAGTAGGCATGACAGCATTACATAATCAACTTGCCGCTAAATGCACTATCATTCTGTTGTCAGGTGGTAATCTCTGGCACCACTGGCACAGAGGCATAACAGATAAGGCTTCAGAAATCTTTTTTTTTATGTAATTGAAGTGGCAAACAAGCATGCAGTTCACATTGATGTTAAGCGATGACTACAGCTTATAGACATCCACACAAAGACCAAGGTCAAAACGCAGATGCGTTACCATTCCTGAGGCCTAAGTCGTTATGCCTCTGTGCCGGAAATTACAGAGCCGTACATTACCACCTGACCGGAACACGATAGTGCTGAACACAACCTTTTAGCGGCAAATATCCGCTATGAGCTCCGTCACTGGAGCTAAGGTATTCACTTAGATACCTTTAATCTGAATCTATGCTTTTTTGCCACTTTCTTGACATTAAAAAATACTAGCGATTGCGGCAGGTAAAAGTATGAGATTGCAGCCTATTTTTAGGGTTCCGTAGTCCGTAGCCTATAACACTTATCGTTTCGCCATGTCCGTTCGTCCTTCTGTCTAGGCGTCTCAGCTAAACTCTCGAGACTTGTACCTAGTACTATGTAGAAAGCTGTAACTTGCAATGCACATTAGGTATTAGTCATACCGACAAAGTGATGCAATGAAGTCTTGAAGAATATTTTTAAGGTCTAAGTAGAATAAATTTGTGTAAAATCTAAATGGTGCAATAAAATCTTTATTCACTAATTAAACAGTAGGTAGGTAAGTACCTAATTATTCTACTATTGCTTGCTATTCAAAGCATTGGAAGCAATTACCGCTATAACTGAACTTCTGTAAACAACAACGCTAACGCTAACTAGACATTAAGTAAGCACGAAAGGACGTTGTTTAATTAATATTAATGTGTTTATTATTCCCAATAACTCGTTGATGAACGACGCGGACATCAAAGCGACAGCAGTCGATATGGTCGAACAAGAAATCGGTGTAAGATAAAAGCCGTACAAATACGTTGTTGCAGCGAGGATGTCGGTAATTTATGAATTTGTCAGGACAAAGTGAACATCGCTCGTCGGCGGCGTAAATAAAGAGCTCTGTGGCGCGGATAAATTTGTGTCGGATCAAATGAATCGAGAACCGGACAGTTTGTTGCACTTATTGCTATGCTCCACCACCCACGAAAAAACTAAAACGACAAACAACTCCTCCCTCATCTCATACGTTTAAAAACAAACAAAAGTTCGGAGCACACTCGAGACGAATGTGATCCATATTTTGGTATGCTAACGAAACGAAACAATGCAACCTTTTTATAGAATACGATCGCACATGTATCGATTTAAGTACAAGAAAGTTAGCAAGGCACGTAGGTAGAGCGTTATTGTAAGGAAGGCAGTACACCGCAAAATTGACCCTCGGGAAGCCCTTCACGTGTGCTAGGTACCTACTGCATGTTAAATAAGCTTAAAGCTGATTCACCTTTGTGCGCGCGCTTTTATCTACAAATTACCATACTATTAAAGATTAGGCCCTACGCATAATTTCAACGATAACCTACTTTGAAGTCGCTACGCACAATAATGGAATATTCACTTTTAATTATAATGGACTTGTCTAAACAGCAACTATGTAGGTACCTTCAAAAGTAGACAGTCCCTATCTAGATTTTAATATTGGCATTAATCTACCAACTTCCTTTAAATTTTCATCAGTTAGATACCTAAGTCCTCAAAGGCAATGTATCGAATACCCCTGAATGTCGAAGAATAGTCGTAATTTATTTCTACCTATGAATATTTCCACAACGTTCACACATTGAAAATGAATAAATCTTGTGTTGGTGTGTGGAAAATATAAAAGCCAAGGAATGCCGCGACCGACCCGGAGCAATAAAATAAATTCGTTGAAGTAGCTCGTATTTCACTTTCAGTTGCAGGCATCCAGCGGGCTATAGTAGCGAGTATGAGAGAATTCAATAAAAATCACAATCGTAAAAACTAAGACGGTAGTCGTATAAAAATACCTAAGCAAGCATTAAGAACCGTCCCCTAATAATAGGTCCCGCCAGATGCACGGGACGGCCGCCTGGAAAAGTCACAGTGAGCACTCGAGCGAGAGAAATTATTTTTTTCGGTCTGCCACACACGGCCCTTGCCTTGCTAACTCTGCGAAAACTATGATCGCTCCTTTCGCTGGAATTACTTGAATGACGGCGTCCGCAATTTCTTAAAAATATCGAAAGGGCACCTGTAAGTAATCTTCGAAATTTAATGTACAATATATCTTTAGAAGCAGCGCTGGTTGTCTTACAGTTTAACCCTCGATATTTGTCATAACAGGTGGTTTTATAACCTTTTAATGAATTTCATTTAAACAATTGGTTTTATTAATGTAGATATCACTGCGATGGTAGAGAAGTGAAAAACTAAAGGGTGTAGGCAGGTAATGCCTTACGCTGCAGTTTCCCAAATCTCACTCCTGTTCCTTTACTGGAGTTCTACCAGTATGTTCCAATTAGATTATAGCCACGTATCATTACAAATACTAGCATAATGGTTTAAAACCCTAGCTATAGGGATTACCTACAACGTATCAATATTAACGAGTTCTTGACTTAATTATTCTCTCCAGACACGAGAAAAATATGACAATTGAAATTCAATTGTGTCTCGCCGCCGGTGGCCGAACGATCCTTGAAGGAATATAGAAGTTTTCTCTCACTTGCCATCTAAGTAAACTGTACCTACCTATTAAAAAAAAATAGTTCGTCTCTACTTTCTTTATAAACGAGCGCCTTGCGCCTTCAAAGATCTTCATCATCAGTCGTCACGACTCACGACACGTCGTCTGTAAAAGTAGATAGTAGGTACTACTCCATTTACGTTAATTCATGCACTTCCCGCCCTGTCACCAACGCTCTGACTTACATTGCTTTATCCTTTGAGGAAGCATTTGCAATAAATCTTCCAACTGCATTTTACCTTTTGCCAGAGTTTAGCATCAACTTTGAGAGAGCTAAATGCATCTATGTATAAGAGCAATAGAATATTGTTTTGCACGTTATGCTCATGCTGTAAACAACTTTAATCTGAATCGGCATTCATCTGTATCGCGTAAGATTTAGATTTACAGTTTGATATTCATTTACCTACTTTCAGTATTAATTCTTTCCTATACTACCAACGGTATTGCAGAAACATTTAAAAATGGACATGCTATGGTGCACCACGTTACTGGCACTCAAATATAATTAGTGTTCAGGAGAAACGAATACACGTAGTACTGTACTCTATACCCAGAAGTTTAGCAAGCATCTCCCACGATACACCAGATGTTTTTAAGTCCAGCGTAATAGGAGAAAACCAATTGCTACTTATTTAAGGAGCACACTTCCGTATTCCGCTCTATACCAAATGATCAGAATTGATACACAACCTGCCTAGTGTAAAAACAATTAAGAGTACAGTCTGAGCGGAATAATTTGTAAAAAGCTTACTACACTCGAAAAATCTCGAAGTAATCTAGATGATGTAGACTAAAAAATCGTGTTTTGGATGAAATGTAGTTTCTTTTCTAATTAGGTATCTACTCAAATGTGGTTTCGTAACAATAAATTAATGAATCTTACAATCGTCGTAGCATATATATTTAAAGAAAACTATAAAACTAACCTCATACTAAGTTTATACAGTAGGTATATGCACAATTTTGTAAATAGCACTTCACTGAACCAACGTTTTTCCAAACATTTTGCAGCTGTTATTTTGTAACGCTGAGTATTCTAATAAAATTGTGCAAAGATAAGGCACGTTGTCGACCCTTCGTAGCCCGTAGCACGTAGCCGGCGGCAAGCCGACTGCGCCTAGAACTTAAAATTTGCTACGCGTGTTTTACAGGTGTATATTAGTGTGTAGTCGACAACGTTAGTCTATTTTGTCCATTTATTTTAATCCTCGATTAATTTCATTTTAAAATAGATACATTATAAAAAAATGTAAGTATTTTTATTTATTCTAGTATTTGAGATATAAAAAACCAGTTCTTACTTACCCTAAAACATATATTTAAAATCTTATAACAATTGAAATCTATATCAATAAATGAAACAATTGTAACTTTCAACGCGCCAACTTAGATAAATCGCTCTTGTATTGAACAATTTGTTGAGTAATCCTTGTATTTGTTTCAATATTGACGTCCCACTCGACTTTTACCCACATTTAAAAGGAAATGGGATATCTGAAGCGTGTTTAGAATGCAGATAGGAAGTTATGATGTAATTATAATACGACATGTTTCATTTTATGAGTGGTTTGGTATGAAATTTAAATGCATAATTTAATACGGAAGGTAACGGTCGTACCAAACGTGTACGGATTACAAAGTGAATTATTTAAGTCAAATCTTTGTTTCTCTAACAAAAGTGTCTATAGATTTTGTCGAATTAGTCGTGATTAATACCAATTATTTCGTACAAGGAGTGAGTGCGTGTGTCGAATGGTTCATAATTAGAGTATCATTGTTCCCTTGTGAAGTGGAGCATGGGATCTTGCTGCGACACGACGGGAGTCTGCCCTTGCCTCTGATTGTAACAAATTGAGATTTCTCCGGGTAATATCACTAATTAAGTACATAGTTAACCCCCTGAAAATGCATGTTATATTCTACCATGATTACGAACAGTTAACATTTAATACGGACGAACGGTTTTTCAATCCTTTATGTTTTCTAGTAATAGGTATAGCATAATTTGCAAAAAACAAAATTTCAATTACATAGTATCAAAATTTCGAATATATAGGATAGCATTAAAACAAGATAACAATTTTCTTTTATTATCGAATGTATGTTTGTTCAAATAATATATAATGTAGTAATCTGTGATATTATATGATGGATGGTATATTGCTTACGCTTTCAAGCTCAAGCTCGACATTCAGACAGGAACAGAAAATGTTTACTTATTGAATCTAAAGCTCCGCCCTGGAAATTCAACATATTTCGAGCGAACGCAAATAGCTAATATACCTAACTGAAAAGAAAAAGCTAATTCAGTTTCCAGACGTACTTAATTTCGAATATCGTCCATCCCTCCCGGCATGTCCTGTTAGCGATACATAAATCGCTTTTTAAAGTCACGTACGATTTGGCAAAACTTTTCTTTTAAAGTTGTATTGGTTAGGTACATGGTGGCAGGCGGACGGGGGCGGCGCACGCACGCCACGACAATCATACAGCATTTAATCATCATTAAATCCAGATCAGCGGCGCTCCGCTGCAGCGCGTCAGCTGCTTTACTGCCTGAAAAGTGTTTTTGCCTTTCGACATCCCCACCCGATATTTTAAAATGTTTTTTGGTAAAAACACAAACGCTTACAGAATTTTTTTTCCCTATAGACAGTTTATTTTTATAAACATTGGCGCATGGTGGTAATCTTTGTCTGTTGCTTGAGAGCATATAAATTAAAATTCTATTACGTATAAACAAAGAGGCTGGTGGTAGAGCTTCAGTGTCGGAGTTCGAGGGTGTTGGCACCATCGCATTAGCTATTAATACCTACTTGCCGCTAAATGGTGTTCAACACTATTTGTGTTCCGGTCAGGTGGTTATTTACTTCCCTGCAATTCTCGACATGTTTGGCCTCAGGAGAACCATTTTCTAGGCTATGAAACAAAGGAAACCTTTCTTAGACTATACTACTAGGAGTATTATTTATGTGAGCCTTTTTGCCATATTTTATCAAAAGAATCTAAATACCTAATGTTACGTAATCATTAAGCAAGTATATGAATTTTGATATAAAAAGTAACTGTTTGAATGTTATCTACATCTATCTGATACAACATAAAGCCGTAGATCCAAAAAGGTCGGTGGTCTTTTATGTGGCGCAACCAGTTATGACAAAGCGAACCCCTTTGCCCGCGTTGTTCTTTGTCGACTAGATCGAGATAGGCGCGTAAAATTTGATACGGGAATTATTTTATTGGAATTGTACGTGCACGTGCGCAGCGTGACGAATACGATAATGTTCCCGGCACCGGGCCCGACAACGGAACAATTACATTCCACATGAATTGACTATAATGGATCACGGCTACGGTAGCTTTGTGCCCGTAGGACCGTGACTGGAGTTAATCGCTATTACGTCGTTGTATCATGGTGTTTGGTTAATGGCAGACAATGCCGGGGTTGAACGCTTGTAGCGTTCCGCCACCACGGCGGCACGGCGACGCTTCCCGTACTGGCTGCCGACGGCTGACGTCGCGTGCGCGCTCCCCTGAATCCCCCTTGGCATTTAGACACGGATATCGGCTTTCCAAACGAAACCAAAGTAATTATTAATAGAACTGCATCAATACAGCGTACTGCCTTCGCGGTTACATGGCCTACTTCTGGTAAAGTCATGGTAAAGTTGATTGCGAATAAGTACCGTTTTTAAGTTAACTAGAGTTTTTTTAATTCGGTAATTTTCTTAACTTCATAACCATGTAAATGAATTACGACCAATGAGCTCGAATTCAAAAAAGTAACGAGCTAACGAACCATTGTTTAATCTCTACTTATTTGTAGCAAAAAGTAAACAATTATATATTTTAACGTAAAGCGCATTGGATGAATAATAGAGTGTAAATATACCTAAAAGGCAACGTTGTGTGTGCCTTTTAGGTATATTTTCGCAACCGCACCGTTGCCTGTTATGAAACTAATGCATCAATAATGAGCTACGGACTGGATTACAGACTGGCCATCGGTTCTCGTTTGCCCGTCAAACAATGTGGGAACCCCAGTAACTCTCCCAGTAATTTATTTTATAATTTTAGCATCAAATAGATAGACATCATAAACACTTATTAGTTATTCCTTGCAAATGTGCATTACAAACTGATTTACTCACGCAATGATGCTCCGATTTCACACAATGAGAGTTCCCCTCACAATATTGAAATCGGATACATCGGTAGCGCGTGTCCTTGGCAGGCAACGTCAATGAAATTTTATATTCCAACGATAACCCAGTTATCGTAATGCGAACGTTTATAAAAAGTTGCAAGTACAGCCGTGGCACCGGCATCCCTCGTGGAACGGTGGGCGCGGGTAGTACCACTTGCCCGCCCGCCGCCGTCGCACGTAAGCTCCCTCCAATCTAGCGCTTTACACGCACTGCCTTTGTCAACCCCGCACTTTATCACAACTTAGATTCTTAAGTTACTTATCTACGTTTGTTGACCTGGTACTGGGTTCTACAATTATTACGTTTATTCGGTAATTAATTACTTTTTAAATGCAGAGGAATCCGTCCGTCGTTCGTCGTCATTTATTGGAAAAGAAATTTCCATTCATGCCATTACCAAAATAAAATAGCTTCTGATTTATTTAAGTTAAAAAGCACCATTATATTAAATGTATATTTTATTGATAAAAACGATCTAAATCTAAAGATTTTCTTAAATTTAGAACGTTTCTTTGAAATACAGAGCCCAGTCATTTATTACGATCGTACGTATTTGTTTCAGACGAAGAAACTATCATTCGTACCAAGAAAGAATGTATCTTCGGTGCCTCTAATTTTCAACTTCTAAAATGAGTTTGTTCGTTGACTTGCGTCAAATCAAGTCTTCGGTAACAAATCTTTCGGAAATGGTAGACAAAATATCTACATCTGTTGGCAAAGATAAGATCCAAAAGGATCGTAAGAAGACTGAAGACTCTAGTACACCCTACACCAGCTCTATATATAAACCGACAACATTAGGTTTTGGCGTACGTTTTTCTCAAAGTCAAGAGGATATTTACAAAAATATGCCATCTTCAAGATTACGAAGCCACATGTCTCTACCCAATTTAGGAAAAACAGTGAACGCTTATGATAAATGCAACGGCCTGCAACATGAGGATCGCCCCAAAATTGTTGAAATTGACGATGATAAAAATGATGACAGCGATAAACATACACAATTATCTGCTGAAAATATCAATGATTTGATCGTGGCGTCACTCAACAAACGCCCACTTTTCGACGACAGTGGAGAAACACATCCTATGGACTTTTTAGAAAACGTGAAATACTATATTTCAGAATTAAATATCGCTGTAGAAAAGCAGCTTCCTTTTATAATATCATGTCTTGAAGGAATACCGTTGATGTGGGCACGTTGTTTTAAAAATGAATTTAAAGATGTTGAAGGTTTTTACCGTGCCTTTGAACAAGAGTTTTGGGGACCAGATAGACAAAAATCTATTTTATACGATATGAAACTGGGAAAATATGATGAGAATAGTTCGAAAATGACAATGTCGGAATACTTTCTACATAAAATTTCAAATTACAGACATTTAAATCCGCCACCATCGGATCTTGAAATCGTTTATTCTCTGGCAGCACATTTTACATCGGCTGTCGAACTAGAACTCCGTTTGACGCCAAAACCTTCGCTACGCGAGGCGTACGGATTACTACGGCGAAGAGAGGGCGAATCGGCAGATTTTTTGCCCAATTATTTGTATGAAATGTGTGACGCATTTCAACGTGGCCTTCGACCGGAGTCGGCACGTCGCCCTCAGTGTTCACAAAGCGCTACAGCCTTTGCTGACCAAGGAATCAAAACACCGTACAAGTAACGTTTTAGTTTACCACGGTGTAACAGAAACTATAAAACTTTGTCATTAAATTACCTGTGTATGATGATGATGAGTGGGTAAACAATCACGTTATGGTTTTAAGATTGTGATTAATTTATATAAATCGAACACTGCCACACTCTGAAATCATTTATTATATATTAGTATATATAAGATATTAAATTTATGTCGTGCAATTTTGTTTGTTGGTTAAATAGATACTTTATTTTATTCTAATTTAAATTAACTAATCCCTATGTATTTTAGAACATATTGTAGAAATATAGTTTTAACTAAAAAACCAGTTGTTTGATATATTAACAAGTTTCATAATGTAACTAATTCTGTTAATAATGTTCCAAGAGAATCGCTAACAAAGAAATAAGTAGGTAGGTGTCGTAATGAAAATATCAAAAATATGTTGGTAGATTCTGTAACATAGACTGATGTGGTCCTTCTATCGCAGAGCGTTGTCGGAGAGCGAAGGCAACTGGACAGAGAACGAGTGTGTTGAGGCGCGACGAGGAGGGGCGCTATGGACCGGACAGACGCGCGCGTGCCGCCGGCAGCCCGCCGCCATGCCGTACGTGGCTGCGGCGGCACGCCACGCCCGCGCATCCTGTCTCGCCGCGCACGCTGGCGAACGGTGGAATTGCTCCTCCATCGAGCTGGCGCCAAGGTTTACGCCTGACTTGCTTACAGGTAGGTTACCGCGTATTCTAAACATGAAGATATGAAAACCATGGAGACCGGACTTCGAACAACAGTTTAACAAATATCTACCTACGTACAGTGGTTGTAGGTAGGTAGGACTTAAACTGTTGTTCAAAGTGGTCCGATTTCTCTGTGAATCCCCATCTTCTCTCTCGGTATCGCGTCTGTATATGGTATCGCCATCCTAACTTTTTAAATGATGGAACCCTACAATAAAACAATTGTTTTTATATGTGTATTTTTTATTAATCAGCATAATAAAAGTACAATGTAACAGTTACTAATTATTATTTACTTCTCCACTTGGCAAGGACAATAATAGAAAACATTTAAAAAGAAAAAATCTAACTAGTGGGAGTTATGAAACTGTTTTTTATTTTTCATCAATTGGTTGATATCAGGTTTGATGGAAGAAAGTTGGAGTCTCATATCAGCTTCGGCGTCCAGTCTATTGCGATATTTTGTTTTCGTGGCTGCGTAGGCAGAGAATCCTGTTTCGCACAAATATGTAGTTGGGAACGGGAGAAGAATATCCAGAGCCATTTGGCCAAGCATTGCATATTCATCTTGGATTCTGCACCAAAAATCATTGAGAGGCGTCGTTCTGAACAGTGACTCCATACTTGTGTCTGATGACATTTCTAAAAGAGATTCCTATATCTCGTTTGACATGTTTTCAGGCTTTTCCAACTTGGGTAAAAAATGATTATGAATCCATGAATTCACTTTAATTTTTATATTGTGTTCTTCGGAAAAATACTTTTCAAAAGATGCGCGCATCGAACTGAGATATTGGACCAATTCTTCAAACACATCATCTTCAAACATTTCTGAGTCGTTTTCGCTAACAAACTCACCGAGTAACGTAAAGCTTTCTATTTCTTTCTTACCAATGCAAATGATCCAAAAATCTAATTTTCTTTTAAAAGCAGTTATTTTATTATAGGCCTGAAACACTGTTGTCTGTTTACCTTGCAACGATAAATTCAATTCGTTAAGTTTTTGAAAGATATCCGCCATAAAAGACAATCGGAACAACCAAGTTTTATCATACAAACGGTCCTTCAAATTAAAAGAAGTATCTGCTGAAAGAAACATTTGTAACTCGGTTCTAAGTTCAAATAGCCTTGTTAAAGTTTTACCCGGAGACAGCCATCGCACTTCTGTATGGAGTAGCAGTGTTTTATGTTTGCTACCATAATCCTCACACAATAATGAGAACAATCGGGATTGTAGTGGTCGTGATTTGATAAAATTAATTATTTTTACCGTTCATCCATAACTAATTTTAGATTTGACGGCATTTGCTTCATCGCAAGTGCTTGTCGCTTTATTTTTCATTCGTGACACTGCTCCTGCTGTTTTACCTGTCATCACCTTGGCCCCATCTGTACAAATGTCAATGCAATTGTTCCAACTGAGATTATTTTCTTCAAAAAATATATTTATTTTATTAAAAATTTCTTCCCCGGTAGTGTTTGTAAGCAACGATGAACACATAAGCATGTCTTCTTCAAAAGAACTTTGAAGTTTGTGTTACATGCATCATAATTTTTTGACTTTGTAATAACTGATCTTTTTTGTGAACAAAAAATTATTTATTCTTGTCTTTAGACTCGGGGTGTACAGTTTCTAAATGTCGGCGCAATTTGGCAGGTGCCATGGAACTATTAAGAAGCAGTTTACTACAGAGCATGCAGAGAGGTGAGCCGTTGGAATCAACAAATCCGAAACTGATATAAGATTCATCATACTTCCTTCTTTTCGTCTTTGAAACCGTCGAGCTTGACGTCGTGGCATCATCTTCTGGATCGGTGATTGCTATATTCTCCGCGCGCACCGCTTTTGAACATTCAGCGTCATTAGAAGCGGTTGTTGTAACACCTTTAAGCCAACGTTCCATTCTTCTTTATTTATAATGTTACACGTCAGGATAGTGGGGTTTAAATAATGCACAATCGTTACTGCGTATAAGAGACTAAATTTAGTACCTACAGTGAAGAAATGTATAAAACTGAGACGACAGAATACAGCAGGCAGTAAAACAATGAACACTAGTTTCTCGCTAGCGAGCTTGAAAGTAGGTAGTAACTTATCGCTCCGAACGCTAATCGTCAACTGACGACGCGCGATCGCCGCTTTTATACCTAGACTCGATCTCAAATATTCTCGAAAATACTCGAGTTGGCACCTTTGATAAACAAAAAGCAAAAATAAAAACAGAAATTTAAAAATTGCGTTGTAAACAATATCGACTTTATCCTTTGAAGTTAGAGTCGAAAGTCGCTTGTTGACAACTAAAGAGACTGCGCGCTCACAAGTATACTACCCGCTCGTTTTAAGTTTGCCGCTGGCGATAGGTATGACGTTCGAAAAGTAGCGTCAGCAATACATAATATAAAAATATTTTTTATAAAATTGTAACAATAAAAATTGTGTACGTACATATTTGGGTAAAACAATGACACATTGTAAGTTTTGTTGTCACGTGGGGGAGGGTACGCGCATTCCACAGACCGGCAAACTTAGAGCGAACGGGTTGTACAAGTATAAAATTGTTGATACCAAACTTATGAGATATTGTACCAGCTATTGTAACACATGTTTCTACAAATAAATAAATAAATAACGTTCATAGCGTTTTGTGCGGCCGCGGAGCGACCAGAGAGAGGTGTTTTGATTTTTTTTTTCAAAATTCTTGCGGAACCCCGACAGAGGTATCACGGAACCCTAGTGTTCCGCGGAACACACTTAGAGTATAGCTGCTCTAATATAACCATGCATCTCTTGCTAAGACAGGATGGAAACACACTGATAGGTATATCGATAGTAGGGTGTCCGTTATTTCCCAAATTGGATTTTATTCTGTAAACGCCCCTCAAATTTTTAGATTATGACCTAAAAAAAAATATCAGACCCAAACCAGCCCTTAATATTTACATTAACCCGTGCCTAAATCATAATACATTTCCCATTTAAATAACATGGGATTTTTGCACGTTTTGCAGTTATTTTTTTTTCCACTGAAACAAATGGAGCTAACAATAATCAAACAGCTGTTTCTTGTAGAAAATTAAACGCTCTACAAAAAAGATTTTATTGCTTTTTTCGATAAAACTTACCGTTTAAAAGTTATCAATGATAAAGTTGAATTCATATTGTTTAATTTATCGTTTTCGTATTTTTTATTTACTATCGCTTTTTGTTCGCAATAAAATCATGGAGTAACTCCAATAGGCCGTATATTTGCGTACATCTGCATAAATTTGAGTGTTCAAATAATTTTCTTTATTAAAATTTGCGAATTTGAGGCTATAAAACAAATAGCTAAGCGCAATCACGTTTGAAGTTGATTTTTTTTTTTTTTTATTGAAAAATATAAAAATACATGAAGGCCTTGGGATATCCCAATTCAGCCTCAACAAACTTTTACATAAATTTTTAATCTCAATAACTAATTATAGTAATTATAATGGATAACTTATGTATTTTCAAATAAACTTAGTATATCTTAAAACTATTAGGGAGCATTTACAACTACAATTAAATACTTTGGGTGCGTTCCACTTGACGTTCACGACGACCGCGCTACGTGTATTTAGATAGGATTTTGGTCGTTGTTCGCAAATTTTAATAAAGAAAATTATTTGGACACTCAAATTTATGCAGATGTACGCAAATATACGGCCTATTGGAGTTACTCCATGATTTTATTGCGAACAAAAAGCGATAGTAAATAAAAAATACGAAAACGATAAATTAAACAATATGAATACAACTTTATCATTGATAACTTTTAAACGGTAAGTTTTATCGAAAAAAGCAATAAAATCTTTTTTGTAGAGCGTTTAATTTTCTACAAGAAACAGCTGTTTGATTATTGTTAGCTCCATTTGTTTCAGTGGAAAAAAAATTAACTGCAAAACGTGCAAAAATCCCATGTTATTTAAATGGGAAATGTATTATGATTTAGGCACGGGTTAATGTAAATATTAAGGGCTGGTTTGGGTCTGATATTTTTTTTTAGGTCATAATCTAAAAATTTGAGGGGCGTTTACAGAATAAAATCCAATTTGGGAAATAACGGACACCCTAATCGATAGTCTTATGTCTTATATTGCTTCAAATAGATATTCAGAGTATTGTCTCCACCTTGATCTACAGGTTCATGCTCTTAACGGCTCTACACAATGCTCTTCCCGCCAACAACACGTTTTAGTGACTATTGTCAACGGGCCAGTTGTCGACTTTGCTGGTGGCAAGTCGCCATGATTCTCTTGGATTAAGGCTGCAGGGAAATGTGCACAAACCCTTAAGTTTTAAATAAATTGTTAAGTATAGACAATTTTGTGATGCACTTCATACACAATTTAATATCCAAAACATTCAAAATTAAAGTTATTATTTATCGCATCATATTTTCGCTAATTTGGAGTTGAGTGTTTAACGGTACGCGTTGAGCAGTAACGACTCTTAGTTAAATGCTTAAAACATTCTGACAGTATATTACATGTCCAAGTATGTCAAAGTTCTACAAAATACATGGGATGAGACCATCGACGATGGGAGAGAGGCTGCGTTGTGTCGTCGATGGATGAGACCCTACCACTCACACATAGTGGCTCAATTTGCTTCTTCAAGACATAGGTAATTAAGTACCACTTATTTCAATAATTTTCAAATGCCGATTATCAATCACTGGTAAACTAAAGGACCTAGAACCCGTAGCCGTAGGACCTGGATCTTTAATTATGTCTCTACGACGTAGAGTCTTCTGTCGTACTGTTTTATTTTCAATTCTTGCCTCACATCAATAAAATTTAAAATTTATAAATTGATATCTAATCACGTTGTATCAGAACATTTCAATATCAGTTCATCTAAAATCACATTCGATTTAAATACGAGTATTTACATGTATTCCTGTTAATGTTCATATATACATGTATGACATTAAGAGGAATTCATGGCATAATAATTCAAAAATATATATAATCAGTATGTACCTACTATACGTACTTTCCTTGTATCAATTTTTCAAAGAAAGAAGTATTTGTCCCTGATATAGAAGATTATAGTCTAAGTAGTCTAAAAGTTTAATGTGATAGAACTAGCAACTTCGGCCTTTAACTGAATAAGACTTATCGACCATTCGACACTGACATAATACTCTACCAATTCCATTTCATTAAAGTTTCTTTATAAACACAACGTACAGGCGGATTCCGTTCCGGCTAGAACGACTGGAACTTCCGACAATAATGAGAGATAAGGGAAGGCAAGTTTGCCGAGTCTTTTAAATCAGCAGTCACTGAGGTATTGTGTGGACGCGGCCGGCGTAACGACTGCGCCCTTTCTTTCAGGCTTTGGCCCGTTCCGCACCGGGCTCTCTTTATTTACATGATACATACACATTTTATTTATCGCTTTGCGGGTAATTAATTTTTAAGTTCGGTCATTGTTACCGGTTTAAAACGCTTAATGATATAAAATTAGTTCTTTGTTTAAATAAATATAACTCGGATTACCTACTTAATTTTCAAGAACAATAACCATTTCTTGTTTGTTATTCAAATTCGCGTTCGGTTTTTGTTTTCCAGTTTCAACTTTAATCCGTTCTAACCTAGGGAGTAATAAATTGTTTATCATCTATACTAATAAAACTGTAGAAATGTAAATTCTGTACATTAAAAATATTGAAAAATTGAATACCAGGGGATGTTACTAGATCGATACCGAACCCAAATATGTGATTAGAAATTTTTTTGTCTGTCTGTCTGTCTGTTTGTTCAAGCATCACAGAAAAACTACCGGTCCGATTACAATGAAACTTGGTATGATTATACTTTAACCTTTGGCGCACAACACTGGGTACTTTTCATTCCGGAAAAATGTCTGTTTGTCTGTGTGTTTGTGCACGCTAATATCAGAAACGGCTTAATGGATTTGCGGTTTCATAGCTGCAGATAGCTGATGTGATAAGGAGTAACTTAGGCTACTTTTATCTCCATACTTCCATACATACATACCTACATACAAATAAGTAGAATTGGAGTGTATCCGACTTTGACGGGACTTCCACGGGTACGTAGCTGATGTAATAAGGAGTAACTTAGGCTATTTTAATACTAGCTGCGCCCACGACTTCGTCCGGGTAGGTACTGAACAATCATATTTTTTCTCACGTGGACGAAGTCGCGGGCACAGCTAGTAAATAATAATTATGTGTTTATTCTATTAGATCATCTGCTGTAAACCAGGCACAATATTGTGTCAGCAATAAAACGGACTAAGGTGGGAGTTAATTAAGCATTTACTTTTGTTCCTTAGAATTTCCGTAGAATAAATAGTAGTAAATACGTGCTACGATCTACGACGCTAAGTTACGAATTATCTTACTGTCGTAGCGTAGGAGACCTACGCGTTGTTGTAATATTACGAGCTACAACGTTGACCATGTTTGTTCAAAACACAACACTGAGCGTGGATACCTGTTAAGCCTGATTTTACTACAACAAACACGAAGAAAGCAATTGAAGACTGGCATAATAGTGCAATGTAAACGAGAAGTATAAGAGTCTCCGACAAAAATAATAATATTTCAGCTGGTGAATAGCTGGCAACATCACGTGATTATTTCCTAATATCATCCTGGCACGAACCCCGTTCAACTGTCGTCGCGCAATATGTCTTGAGCGTCGTGACACCACCCGCTGCGTACACTCGCCAATAAACTTACTTGTCTACGCTTTCGCAAAAATGATTGTGTTTTTCACAATCTTATTTACATTTGCATAGGGGTGGAAATACCTTACTTTATGATTGCCATGGTACCTTGAAGGATGTCGGCCATAAATAATTGCGTAGGTACATCGCTTCCGTGTCTTTATATCGATCTTTTTGGAAATTATGCTCCTGAAGTCGAAACCTGAAGCATTGAATGCATGACATCAGGAAATAGTAGATACCTTAACAATTGTATAATAATAATAATAACATTGAAAATGTCGGTGAAAATTAATCTTTCTTGCCTACTGCATATAAGTGCCTATCTCATACTTAGGATTAAAAGATTACTAAGTTATAGAATAGCGTTGTTTTGAAATATGTCTCAATAGGTATCTATACCTACAATTGTGTGGTGAGCTTTAATTATATTTAGATAGATACTTAGGTACTGCTGCAGTTTCACCTGCGTACTGATAGTGTTTCCCGTAAACAATTTAAACAACCTTTGCCCTAATTTTACAGATTATAGGCATTGTGTTGTTAAAGCCTAAAGCCCTCCTCATAAAAATGTGATCATGATTCACGTATTAGAGAGAAAGGCTGGTAGTTCCAGAATTTGCTACTTTTCGGTTTTATTATATTAGTGAGTACAAGTGTAGATCTCACACCACACATACACACACACACAAACGCGCGCGCAAGCACACACGCGCAAATATCACATTCAAGAATTAATTCTATCTAATTTAAAGACGCCGTTCGAATTGTTGACAAACCAGAACGTAAAATACTTCAGAAAATCGGAGCCTGCGCAGAGACATCGTACACATTTTAAAGGTACTTTGTATTGAAATACTATGTATTACAAGTAGGTACCTAAAAAAAACTATGCTGATAGTTGCTTTATTAAAAAGTTTCACTTTTGCCCAGAACGTGCGAATTTAGGAACGACCTTTTTCTTAGTTATTAGGGCTATATGTATAAGGTTCTTCAAAACTGGCGTCAAAACAGTCCATAACTGGCAGTCAACAGACTGGCAGCACATTAGCAATTTCCTTGAACCCCTTTCCATCAAATGGCCCGTGTACGGCGATCAACGTTTTGACATTAAAAAAATCTACAAAAAATTAAAAAAAAGTGCCAAAATAGCTACATGTAAGGTTTTTCCACAAAAAAACAAATTTCGTGGAATATATAACCGTTACGATTAAAATAATTATGTTCATGTGTTCCCTTATCAGAAAAGCTTTCTGAAGCTTAATAAAATACGCTAAAAGTGAATAAATGGAACTATAACTATAAACCGTGTCGCGCTAGTAGGTAATGTAGTTCAATGGTCGATACCTTCTCAATTTCAGCATGGAAGTAAGTTTCACTACTTCTTCACAAAATAAAGGCACTCAATACCGATGTTATCAAACCTTTTTTTATCTATCTCTGTACAATTGTAAAATGTAGTCTCAACTTTGACCGACTTCATTTTCTTTATAAAAGCCACTCTCAATCAGTCCGTGTACGGTGAAAAACAACAATCTAAAACGAAGGAATAGAAAAGACGGGAACCGTTTGCGATATTTTTCTACTTTTAGTTTTAGCATGGTCGGCGGCATTGTGTCATACTACTAGGGATACCTAGCTACTCGCACGTTACGTAGTACGAGTACATGGGTACAAAACACGGAGCATTGTTTCAGTCGCCACTTGCTCCTATCGTACTGTGACCGTCTATCCACTTTAGGAAATTAATTGACACGGAACGTTGTCGCTTACAAACAAACAAAACCGTTAGGAATCTCTCTAGTGCTCCCGGTTTGATACATTTTAATTAAAACTTCTGCTAAGCGTTGTCTGCGGTTGTTGTGGCGGCGAACATAAAATAAAATTTCATTAACGCTTTAATTATTACATTTATGACTAACTTTCAAAGCTAAGCGTAAAGCCGCAAAAATGACTTCAGACTGCCGAGGGTTCACTAGATTTACATATTCACTGTCTAATTTCTCACTAATTACGTTCGTATTCATATTGATTCAATTATTTCGAAATGAATGACTGTCGAAATCAACTCAAAAGTTTTATAACTTTTTTGTAAATTCATCTAAATGAATCTTTAGCAACGACAAATTATACCTAAGTATTCTTAAATATTTTGTAGAGACATTATCAAGAGTCACTGCACTTCCTTTCTTACTTACGTTTTTTTACCAACCACATAATTTGTTGAAGAAAACTTCTAAATGAATCATCCGATCCGAAATCGAAGACGTAAATCAATTGACAAATCCTTATTGACGACTCGGATACTTTGTTCGGAGTTAGGTAAGTTATCTTAGGTTTGTTAAATTAAAAAGGATATCGATGGTCCTCCTTACAATGCGATAGCCGAGGGTCGAATAGCGAGACGGACAAAAGATTTAATTACACGCATGAATCAAGCGTGGGCGCGGGGTGGTGAAGGCGGAGCTTCAATAGGGAGTTAGCGATAGTCGCGCGGTGCGGTGCACTCGTGTGACAGCCAGCCACGCATGGATGTTCCTAGGACCACTCGCCGCCTTCAGACTATCCTAGCATACACAATTGGATTAGGACTTGTAGCTAGGATACAAACATGAAGCTCATATCTGTTACAATTTGTAAGATCTCTCTTAATTGATACTTATGTATATATTTCAATAAGCTATACGGAAACACTGTTAGTACTTTATCTTCCTAAAACGATTTCTGTATTTTATGTAGTATAATATATAGTATAATCAAAAATAAGTACAACGCTTCGTTTGTTTTCGAACTTGGTATATAAACGACATATATCTAAATGCTTGTGATGTATTTTGAAATATTGAAATCAAGGAATGTTTTAAAGTAGCTACTTGTAACTAAAGCGAAAATATCGGCAAGGAGTAATACTTACCTAATAGGAACTCCAAAAATCTTAAGTCCAGTCGGTAAATTTTCCCGTGACCGTGATAATCGAATATTAGTATCAAATTAGTATATTCTCCGGTTAGGGTAAAACTGTTTCCCAAAATTATGTTCCTAAATCCAGATTTATATTTTCGTTAGAAGTTATATTAATGTTCAGAACTTTTGAGCGGAACCCTCAGTGCGCGAACTTGAGCACTCGAAACCTAGGCGGTGTTTTAAATCGTTTTACAGATCAATTTTAAAATTAAAATCTATCATGATAATAGCAATTACCAAAGAGTCTTTCATTATAATCTCTTAGTTGTCATCAAACATCCCCAGTTTGCGTGGATCAGACCGCAGTCTGGTGGCCGATGCATTGCAAGATAAGCCTGTCCGTACCCATTGTCAGGTCGAGTTAAGGACACGCGTGCGGGCGTTATCGCGATCTCCGCCTAGATTGCTTCTAATTAACTATGAATACTACATTCAGAACCTTTGAAGTCGTCATTACAGAAATATAAATGTATTAATTAAAGTTTGCTGCTTTTCAATCTCTGTTACTTGGATATTTTATTAACCTATTATTAGATATTTGTCTCATAGATATTAATCAATATTATCTAGCTTACTCTCGCGTCTATCTAAGAAGTCTAGCCTGGACTATATTTTACGTACTTAGTTAATTAATGTCCCGTTATATGTATATCGGTACAAGAATTGCTAACACTCGGAGCCTGTTAGTTGAACCTTAACTAAATAAAGTGGCCAAAAACAGACAACATGAGAGGGGAAATAAATCCACCAAAGGAAGCTAGGATCGATTCATCGAACAAACACTTATAAAGACGTCAGCTAAAGATAGAAACCAAGAAAAGTATCTATTATTGGTAATAAAGGATTTTTTGTATAGTTTGCCATAATACGCAAGTTCTAATCATCCCATCCATGGGCATAGCAAGAGTAAGTCCACTTCCAACCTTTCGAGATGCGGGGCTAAACATGGCATATCAAGAAAAGCTGCTACTTTCGAGCATTTCTAAATCTCCTTACTAGAACCTAACCTTAATTATGATTTGTACTTATTTTATTACCTGTCCTATCCCTGAATGGGGCGCGTATTTCATTACCCCTAGTTTGCACTAAAGACATTAAACATGATGATGTTTTGCAACTCGTCGCATAAAGTATGTATTGCGATAAATGTCTTGTTGGTGCGAGCGTTCGCACTGCTGTCAAAGCTATCATTTTAACATGTTTTTATGTGAATGTTTCATCAATGCAAACTCACGATTATAACACACAGAAGACGACTTCGGTGCGAAATTTTCGCACTAGTTCATAAAAAAAACCTTGCCAAATGCATGTCGGGCCACGCACAGTATAGGATACCGACGCTCAATACATTTTATAAGTTCAGCAATCGACTATTTCTCGTAAAATCTTATTAAGCCTACTTAGCTGTGGTAGTTTTCCTTTTAACTTTAAATAATAATTTAATACCTCTTATCTGAACTTCCGAATATTCCTACACAAAAAAATATTTACAAACCGACCTTTCGGATAAGGTACTCTAAAAAACCTGACTCGCCGCTAATTTCATTCAACCATGCAAACCAGAAGTAATCTGGCCCAATCATTGTTCTTTCCAAACCGTATAAGCATCTCCACAGATGTTAATTGTACCACTCCCAAACCCACAAAATATGGCCCTGCGTTTCTGAAGGCTGACCGTAGAAATAAATATACATATATAATGTTTTTCTGTAAATTATTTAAAGTTTTATCGTAGTAAAACGTGCATGCGTAAAGTATACCTACACACGGCTAAATCCTCAATTGACTTGCTAGGTACCCGCGAGCAAGCGTATGTGTACGCGATGTCGGCGGCGGCGCTGTCATGGACGGTAGCACGGGCTTGCGCGGCCGGGTCGCTGCCGGCGTGCTCGTGCGCCGCGCCGCCGCGTGCCCCGCCGCGTCCGCCGCGTCAGGCCGCGCCCCCGGAGCCCCACGCGCGCTTCAAGTGGGGCGGTTGCGGGGATAACTTCCAGTGGGCCGAAAGGTTTGTTTACAATATTTAGACTATAAAAACTATGAATAAGTCGTTGCGAAGTTTTACTCTCTTCCAAAGCGTACCAAAAGTATCAACACTAGTCAATGCTGTCAATTATTTATAAACAATTTTGGTGCTTAACAATACTTAGGCAAGTATCGTTTTACATTGACATTTTAGTGTCTTAAAGTATTATTCGTAGTAAGTATAATATAATATGTAGGATATGTCGTACAGGGGCGGGTTCAGGTTTGTAGTTGCGGCAGGGCGAAACGTGACTTAGGGTGAGATTCACAGACCGCACTACGACTTTATTTTCAAGCAAAGTACGCTTCGAACTGTCAAATCCCATACTGTACTGACAGTTCTAAGCATACTTTGCTCAAAGTAAAGTCGTAGTGCGGTCTGTGAATTTCTCAAAATTAATAGATAAAAATACTTACTTAAAACGACTTAATTTTCTCATGTTTGGGTGGGACCTACATGATTTTGGGAGAAGCTCCTTATTTTTGGGTTCGCTATCGGTAAAGGCACCGGGCGCCTATTGTGTGGTAGCGTGGATAAACACAGTGGACAAATCAGAATCAAACCTTGGCAATGTACGAAGTGCCTTCGTCATCAAGCTTTCTTTTTTCAGTTTTTACTTGTTACCAATATTCATTATTATTGATAAATCTTACCATTTTCTGAAAAATAAAGGTCGGCGACTTCTCAGGGAAGGGTTATTTCGTCCATGCTTACATACGACTTTTCTTAAATTATGTAACTAATACCATACCTACCACCACATAACACCCATTTGTATAAAATATATATATTTTTAAGATTTGCGAAACAATTCCTGGACGGCCACGAAATAGACGTGCGAGACGGTAAAATGGAAGCCGTGTTCGAAATGGAAACTACAACGACGGAGAAGCCCACAACCACAATGCCGACAACAGTGGCTCCCGTGGTTATCCTGGTGGATGACCAGCCAGCACCGGCCAACACCAGTGTGGCCCCAAGGAGGAAAGGCCGTCGGGGCCGCAAGCGGTTGCCGAGGTCTCCACGCCGAGGCCGGCCTACTAGAAAAAGGTTCAGATCAAGGTGAACATTACTATACGGGAAATATTTTGCATATCAAAAGTACCTACTAAAAATATACCTATTGATGTGCAGTAGGTAGATTTCTATCAGTGAATATCTTCTCAAGTTACTTATATAGGTAGCTATTTCAACTTAGGTACTCGTGACATACCTACGTACCCATTTTATAAACATAATATTATAGCATAATTATGTTTTTTTTTATGTAATGGAAGTGGTAAACAAGCATACAGTTCACATTGATGTTAAGTGATGACTGCAGCCTATAGACACCCACACAAAGACCAAGGTCAAAATGCAGATGCGTTACCACTCCTGAGGCCTGAGGTGTTATGCCTCTGTGCCGGCAATTACAGGGCCGTAAATATTAGTTAACAACAATAAATTAGGTATTTTATTTTTAACATCTTTTTAGACGAGTAACGCGTAGTTCGCTGGGAAGATAAAGCATCCCAAGGAAAGAATTTCCGCCTAGGTCTTGTATTATTTGGCCGACTGGTAGGCGGAGGCATCTGATGAAAGATAAACATTTGTTAATGCCTAAGTATGTATGATAAGTTAAGATTGTCTATCAATAAAATAATAAATTCAAGGTATGAATACGAAGACAGAGGTTCACTTTACCGTAACATTGAGTACCGCATGGCAGCCGACGATCCGCGATTCGACCCGCAAGTGGATCTGCAGACCCGTCTCGAGCGTTTGCGGCCACTCATCGCATCTGCCAACTTGATGAACAGTCGCTTTGGACGCAAGGTACAGACTGGCTTTAAAATTTGTCTTATACTATATTTATTTCTAATAACAGTGTTAATACTTTAAATGATTAATACCTTACGGAATGAAGATTAATGACGAGTTTCCAAATAAATCCATGTAATAGCTTATTAATAATATTGTGGAAATTGATATGATAGGTACAGGTGTTGATCAGGTGATGTTACAAACATCTACCCCTCTGTTGATGTTTGTAGGTAAGTATTCTGTAACTCAGTGGCCATCAATTTGAAAGCCACTTTGCATCGAAAATTATCGTAATTTTATCACGTTACGTCCAAACAGCAATGTACTGCAAAGTGGCTATCGAAATGATGTCAACCAAGATACAGAATATGCCTTCTGATCAATACCTAAGTGAGAAAACGCGACAACTTGACTGAGGAAGAAAACTTGGCGTGATACATACATACACTAGAAAACAGTAGGCTTTATTTAGCAAACTATAGCCAGGAATAATATCTAATAATCGATCGTCTATATCATATTTGACCAACTCTGGTATTGAGAATCTTTGAAATAAGTACAGGCAGGATATAAGTCCAACCCATAGCTATTGGTCGTCAATGAATTAGGTAGATTGACTCAAGAGTAACCTTATTTACACCAGCCGACGTGCTGACCCTTCGCGTGTACCAGGTGGTGTCAGGCGGCATGCGCACCAAGTGCACGTGCCACGGCGTGTCGGGCTCGTGCTCGGTGCGCACGTGTTGGCGCGCACTGCCGCCGCTGGCGCGCGTCGCCGCCGAATTAGCGCGCGAGGCCGCCCGCGCCGGCCCGCTGCGCGCACGACGGACCCGCCGCTTGCCGCCAAGATTGCGATATGTCACGCCCAGCCCGGACTACTGTGAACCTGATCCTGCAGCAGGCTCCCATGGCACGCAGGGCAGGTCAGTCTCAAGATAAGGACACAGCGCACCTAAAGTACGAAGCTAGTCGCATTTGCTCTCTTCGGACCGTCGTGTACACACTTTTCGAGCTGGCGCTTAAGGGTACCTGCTCCGCTTCACCGCACGCGCCGTTTGTTGATATTACTGCGAGCCTAATGCTGCTGCAGGTAAGGTACTGGAAGATATAGTGCGCCCGCCGCCTGCCGCCAAGGCTGCGCTATGTTACGTCCAGCTCAGATTATTGTGACCCTGATGCTACAGCTGGCTCACAAGGCAGGTTAGTCTCACTCAGGTTACACTATATCACTGTGAACCCGACATATGCGCCGCCTGCCGCCAAGGCTACGCCATATCACGCTCAGCCCGGATTACTGCAAGCCCGATTCTGCAACAGGATCATGGGGAAGGCACGGCAGGTCAGTCTCACTGAAGACAAACATGGTCGACCGTGAATCCGATGTATGCGCCGCCTGCCGCCAAGACTGCACCATGTCACGCCCAGCCCGGATTACTGCAAGCCTGATGAAAATTAGGATGACCGTCTGTGCTACGTCAAGCCCAACCCCGACTACTGCGCTCCCTATGTTGCTGGTGATTCACATGCCACGTACGGCAAGTCTTACTCGTCGTTCGCGGAGTTCTCGACCCTTTTTAACTTTCATTCTGAATTTCTATTACACACACATATATATATATATATATAATATATATATATATCTGGGTGCAGGAAATGCAACGCCAGCCTGGGCGGCGCGGCGGGCGGGTGCGGGCGGCTGTGCTGCGGGCGCGGGCGGCGCGCCGTGCGCTCCTCGCGCCTCGAGCGCTGCCGCTGCCGCTACCACTGGTGCTGCCGCGTCGACTGCCAGCTGTGTCGTCTCACCACCGAGGAACACTACTGCAACTAGACGCTACAGCTCCTGCCTAGTCAGCGTTGCAGGCTCCACATTAACCGCCCGAGAGTACTACTGTAGTGCACGTCTCACGCCAACACTCCGTGTCACCGCATTGATTGCCAGCTCTGCAGACTTGCCATCGAGTAGTACTACTGCAAATAAAAAGTAGTTGTTGCCGTTAGAAAGCTCTGCAGGCATACCGTTCCAACAAGGAAGCGCCACCAGCGCCATCGGTGCTGCCGCAGCGACCGTGGTGCTACCGTTGACTGCCAGCTTTGCAGGCTTTTACACCGAAGAGCACATTACAAATAAACAGTACAGCTGTTGCTTTCACACTCAAGATGACATGGCTATGTAGGCTCACATTCCATTGCAATAAAGCGTCAGCACTGCCGCTACCACTGGCGCTACCGCGTCGACCACCAGCTCACCACTGAAGAGCACTACTGCAATAAGAAGCGCCGCTGTTCACAGTTGATTACGGTTGATTCACCACCAATTACATAGCATAGCTGCTGCCATTACACGCCTCTTTAGGCTCACCAACTCACCACACAAGAATACTAAAATACAACAGCGCTACAGCTGCCGCTATCACTGGTACATCTGCGTCGAGTGTGTTAGCTGTGAAGCTCACTACCGACCGACCGTTGCCGCATCGACTGCAAACTCTGCAGGCTCATCAAAAACTTCCACAACGAACTCCTAAATATCCAATTGCATGCTCCAATTATGTAACATGACATAAACATTATGACATCCTAAATTAACTATACAGTTTATAACTCCCATTAACGTCGCATAGGTCGAGTTTTATATTTTTTTTTTTACATTTATAACACTGCAGTGTGTTGGTGTATCTTTATTGATACGCCTACGCTTTCAAAGTTAAGCAGCGTGACGAAATTTCAACCGGAAGGAGATATGCTAGTGTCGTACAAATGCGCACCGGATGCAATTATGTGCAACAAATTGTTCTTGTGTCTATTGCGTAAGATCTGTAAACTTTCTATGCTATCTTTGCTATTTAAATTAATACTATGACAATAAAACGCTGTCTTTACAAATGCTAGAAGAGTGAAATTGGGTTTTCGACGATAGATATTATCTAACTCAGGCTTTGCAATTTCGATATTTATTCCTATCAATTGCATTTAATGTCAATAAATATTTATTCATTTATTACAAATACGTACGTTATATACTTTTGCGGAATTGTGAATGTGACGCTGGGCTGTGTGCCACCCTGTGTGAATATGTGACAAACATATACAAAACGCCCAAAATATGCAACTACGCGGTACAGCTGTACAGTACGCGCAAAAAAAAGTCTGTGTCTGTGAAAAAGGAGATTTTATGGTATAGAAGGGATACACGAGGAGGAAAATGTCACAGTAGTTCGCTTTTATCATGACGACTTAAAAACTTATTTTCTTTCTCGTCTGTATGATCGCGAGCTATTAGACTTGACTTTCCTTGGAGCAGCCAACTTCAATCAGTGGAATTGAATTTTTGCGCGTGCTGTAATTTAATTTATGATATTATGTCAAAGCGTTGTCGTATCTAGTAGTAAAATACTATAGTGCACAGATTTCAGTAAAGCAATATAGAAACAATCATCTCACTGTTACCACCAGCTATGATCCATTTATACTCATTGGAAAATACTCATATACACCAAAGTAAAATTATTATTTTCTAATTGTTTTATATTATTTCGCATTAACACATGCTTGTGAAATATATTTTATTTTAAAGAAAAATGGAAAGAAAAATTTGACTTCAGGCGAGACTCGAACTCGCGGCCTACTGGGAATCTAATATACCATAAAGCAATGCAATAAAAATGTGAAGGAAAGATTTGACTAATCGGGCAGGACTTCAGTAGCTCAATTGGAAGAGCGGCTGGACTAGATTCCCAGTAGGCCGCGAGTTCGAGTCTCGCCTGAAGTCAAATTTTTCTTTCCATTTTTTCTTTAAAATAAAATGTATTATTTTCTTTTAAACTCCTTTAATAAATGTTTAAACATTTAATAAATTTAAATGTTTAAACTATAATATTCATTACATACTTGCTTAATGCTCTTGGTTTAATTCTCATATAATTTGAATTATTCCTATGCAAAAATATGGATGGAACGCATAAATTCAATAGTAAATCGAATGTAGCTTGGGACCCACAACAATAATGTTACTAAATAAAAAGTACATTGCTTGCCATAATTTATTAAAGTTGACATATCGACAGCCATACTCAAATAATGTATTACGAATGCTAGTCATTTTACTCGAATAAGCAACTTGGGTGTATGTATAAATCTTTCCATTAGTTAGTATTATTATTATGTAGTCATTACCTCTTAATAGTAAATATTAAAGTACGGGTTACCACCAATACCTACATTAAATGCAGTACTTAGCATTACGTCAATTTGACCCTCTCTGGTTTAAACTGTGTTATTTATAAGCTGTTTGGGTATAATATTAGAATTATTTAGATTTAGAGAAATAATATCACGACAATAACGTGTTAAACTAAAGGTAGAATGTACTCTTAAATGCTATAGATATTGCTTCGCACAAAATACATAATTTATTTTATTTATTGAATTTTGACTGTACATAGTTTTACGAATGAAAACTTATGTTGTATGTATATGTATGATACATTAATGTATGCCTCCTTCAATTTTAAATGTAACTAGGTAGTAGAGTATCTTTAGCAGTTTATAAATTAGAATGTCAATGTCAGTTTAGGGATGTATCACATGTGCATTCGTTGTAAATAAAGTCGTACTTAGATAACTGACTTTTATTTATTTATCAAGCAGGATGCCAAGTCCTCTTTAACAATACATTGATGTTCATACAGCTTAAACCCTGGAGTCGTTCAAAAAGCTGCTCTACGCGCATTATTTATCTTCCCCAATTTCTTCCTAATTTCTATCGTAATTTCTTCCCTTGTCTTTTACTAATCATTGAATTCTTCAGTTAGCTTTAGCGATCTGTGTTACCATATGCTTTACTCTGTAAACTGTTCTCGTACTAGGTGTTATCAAACGTGTAGAAATACACAATAAGTTCCATTCTCCTAAAGATAAAGATTTGGGTAAAATATATGAATATTAAATAAAATTAAGGTAGTATTTGTAAGTTATTTATTGCAGTGGAATCTTTATATTATTAATAGTTTTTCAAAACTTTTATATTACTACAGATCACACGCGTGAAGGGTAGATATGTAAAGTGGAAAAACGAATTATATCAATGTAATTAAAGGCACTAAAGTAGCATTGTTTTAATAACAATATCAATTAATAATTTTAACTGAAACAGTGACTTACTGATTGTCCTTATTTCATCGAGATCGGCACCATTATACAGAATTATGCTACGACTGCATCGGCGTATGTCACCACGAAGCTTCACACAGCGATACCCAAATATTTACACGCCTGCCGTAACCTTAGGTACTTCTACATCTACCAATCTCTTCATTAATGTACGCCGATTCCAAATAAACTTTTGATTATCATTGGCAATTATTCGATTGGCGGTAAATAAAACGTGCTAAATTGACATTGTTTACTTAAATTCCTATAGTTAGGTTTCTATGACAACCTAGTCATCGTCGCTCGGAAAATATAAAATAATAAAACACTTTATTGACATAAAACATCGACTATCAACTAGTGTAAACATGTGGCATGGGTTATGCGAGGGTTGCTTCGTGATGACAAACGCGAATACAAGCATTATCTACATCTAGTAATGCTATTCTATACCGAGTGGCGATAACTTCTGGAAATTGATTAATGCCACCTGACAATTACAACGGGAATATATTTTATTGTAATAATACATTTACACACTTTTTTTTTCTATGTAACGAAAAGTGATGACTGCAGCCTATAGACATCTACACAAAAACCAGATGTCAAAATGCAGATCCATTGCCACCAAGACATAGTTGTTGTCTCTGTGATAGATTTACGGGGCCATACATTATTATCTAACCGGAACACGGTAGATAGTGCTGAACACTACCATTTGGCGGCAAATAGATTGGGTAATGTGGTGGTGTCTACGCCCTCGAGCTCCTACACTGGGACTCTACCACCAGTAGAAACATGATATATTCAGTTCATTAGACAAGAATAATAAATACATTTATTGAACGTCACTCAAATGGACGGACGATACAGTCTAGTGTGAGTCTATTCACAGGGGACTAAATAATGGCTCCGAATTATTGTGCTCGGAAAATTCTTTAAATTGTATAATTAAAATATCGCTAATTTAATCCTGTGATGGCTCTTAATGAAATCACGGTAAGTCATCGCCACAGTACAGCTATTTTAATTGAATTCGTACCTATGTACAAAACATTTGGTTCAAATCAACTTTACAAAAATAAATTCTTGTTTACATCAAACAGATAAATAGAAATCACCGTTCCGCCATCACTTATCAGCTAAGATCACATCACTTTCACTTACACCATTTTTATAGGAATTGAAAAATTTTTACTTAAAAATAAACAAAATTAAAAAGAAAAACAATCTTTCGCAAGCTCAAGAGAATTACTAGAAAGTTAACAGGTAATGGCTTTATAGGTGGTTTGTTCATTGAGCAAAGTAACAAAAATCAATTAAAAAAACACTGGTCCACAACGAATCAACCACACTCTCTCTCTATCATCCACCCAAAAATTGGAATAAAATAATATCAACTATCACCTTCACAGCCACATCATAATTCTGTATGTTTATGCTCTTCACCTGAAATACAAACATCCTGAATTAATATAATATCAAAAACCACACTATCTTTATTAAATCATTGCTTGTAACAAAATGTTCAAAATTAAATAATCCTACATACCAGTGACACCTTCCGATATAATAGTTTCATCTTGATTACTTTCGATCTCCTGAAAAAAAAATATATTAAGATATTTATGTCCCACAATTTGTTTCGCTTTACCAGTGTAACCAATCTCAAATGGAAAATTAATAAAATCACAAAACGTAAGGTGTAAGGGCGGCATGAGTATGGACCTGGTCGTGATCGGAGGCCTGGTAGAGGCCGCGGCGCACGCGCGCCTGCAGCGCCTTCACCTCGTCGTCGTACTCGCGCCACTCCGGCACGATGCGCATCGCCGCCGACAGCTTGGCCTCCTTCGTCAACGGGTTGTTGCACTGAAATACGTCTCACTTTGTTAACACTTAAGAACGCAGCCTATGTCGTGAATTCATGCGGCCAGCAAGCATTCAGGGTGTGGTGTGGCTACAGCCTATATACATCTATGGGATGATTTTTGAGACTACATTTTTTTTTTCTTTTTACTTTTCATTATAAACAAATTTTAATTTTATTATGAAGCCAATCCTGAAAATTCAAAATAAAAATCTCGAAATTATTTTAAAGAAGCCATAATTGCCAAAAATTAAATAAGTATATCGGTGTAGTTATTTATGGAGAAATTGAATTTTCTTGCACTATTTCACGAATATATAAATAAATAAATATATATATACTAGCGGCCCGCCCCGGCTTCGCCCGCGCTGCTCTGCTCCTATTAGTCATAGCGTAATGTAAGCTATCCTATCTCTCAAGTTGGATCGAAATGCACATGGTGTGCGAATTTTATTATAATCGGTTAAGTGGTTTAGGAGTCCATTGAGGACAAACATTGTGACACGAGATTTATATATATTAAGATTACACGCATAGTAAAGTTATCATACTTTTGAGATTAATAGATTAATTTTGTTAATCCTTAAAATTTTGCCGTCGTTTTGTACATTGTGTATTCAATAGTTGTATAACTTATTAAGAATATCTTACCAAATCAATAGTTTTGGCATATCTCTTGGAGTCTTCATCACACCACGTTTCACACCACAGCCATTCCTGGGGTAGCGATTTTATCGCCACTTGGTGTATCATGTTGTTCGGCAAATCTTGATCTGTGATAACACACAATTTTTATTAATAATTAATGACGAGTTTATAATTAATTATGATTAAAGTGACTAAAAGAATTTTAAATTTATGTATTTTACGTAGGTATGAAAAGTAATGAGCGTATGGTCTACCTGTCCAATTGTATGTTTGTGCCATGTATGTAGGTAGTAAACCACCAATACTGATCTACCCATCCTAGTGAAATTGTAAGTGTGTAAAGTAGGCTTCAATTTCCCAATTTATTAACTTATCAACTATGTTAACGTCAGGATCTATCACTTTGTTATGGAATGATGGTGACAAACAAGAATGCTGTTTACATAGATGGTAAGTGGATAATGCAGCATAAAGACATCTATAAAAAAACATACATCAAAATGCAGATATGTTGCCACCCCTGAGACCTAGAGAAGTTGCTCTATGACAGTGTTTACGGAGCTATACATTAATCTTCATACAGAATGGTAATAAAAGATTCTTTCTACGATTAGTTAATAACTTCGCGTATGTACCTATGGTTGGTCAATAACAAATAATAGCATACCCAAGTTGGACAAGCTGTTGGGGTCCTGGCTGAGCGCCTGGTACTGCCCGCGCAGGCGGTCGCCGGCGGCGATGCGGCGGAAGCGGCGCAGGTTGACGACGTACAGCGCGCTGATGTGGTAGCTGCGCCCCTGCAGGTGGTTGCGCCAGTAGCCCTGCTTCCAGAACCTACCACACGCGTTACCGTTGTACTCGTGAAAAGTTATAGAGCTCTACACACTCAACACTTAGCCTAAGTTGCACCAAGACATTTATTAAAGTTAAAATTATTGTAACATTTCACATCCTTCTCTAACTTAAAGAAATCTATTAAAGTTAGAGCAGGATGTGGAATGCTACAAGAACTTTAACTTTTACAAAAATCGTGGTGCAAAGTTACAGACTCGCCGGAACAAATCAAATCGATCGAGCAGCAACCTCACGAGACCGAATTCGAATATAAACACAGTACAGATGCATGTCACCGCTAACCCCAAAACGACGAGATATTTTTCGCGTCCGCGAAGAATCGCGAAAGTCTAAAGCCTATCTGTTGTGAAAATGTTGTGTACTTACAAAACAAAAGCTCGTTTCGAAGTACCTACATAAATATTTTTATACTCTTTTTATTTCAGGGCAGAGGATATGTAACAATACTACGTATAGAATGGACACTTCAATGTCCCGCCCGATTTGCCCGCATCACTCAACCCCTTCCCCTCTTATGGGCGACGGTTGGTATTTTGTAGGTGCTACGCACACAGGTGCGCGTGTAGATACACGTCACTGATTGATGTCTGTGTAATAGAAACCAAATTAAGCGTTTGTATGGAATTTTGGCGGAGTGTCCGCGGTGTGTTCAGGGTGCTACCGGAAACATCTATCTGAACTGTATTATGCTGGGTTGCACCAAGATATTTGTTAAAGTTATTGTAACATTTCACATCCTTCCTCCATTTCACATCCAACAAATATCTTGGTGCAACCCAGGCTAAGTGTGATACTTATTTTTCCCAGAAAACATGTTACAAGCCGTTCATTAATAATTCCACTTTATTATTTTTTTTCATTACACAAAAAAAAATATACTTAAGGATGATTTAACAATTTTTATCTCGTTTTATCACTTAACATCAATGTGAACTGCTTGCTTGTTTGCCACTTCCATAACATAAAAAAAATATATTGTTATTAATTACAAGCAAGCAGTTCACATTGATGTTAGTTGATGACTGCAGTCTATAGACACCCACACAAAGACCAAGGTCAAAATGCAGATGCGTTACCACTTCTGAGGCCTAAGGTTATGACTCTCTGCCGGAAATTACAAGGCCATACATTACCACCTGACCGGAACACGATAGTGCCGAACACTACCATTTAGCGGGAAGTATATTAGGTAATGCGGTGATGCCTACGCCCGCGAGCTCCGTCACTGGAGCTCTACCTTTTTGTGTTAAGAAATATTTATAAGGTTCCTAATATGATCTCAACCATGATTTATTAATTTAGGGTAATTTTATGTAATCTGATGTTAATATCTGAACGTAAATAAAACAAATAGCTCAATTTAAGTTAATACAGACAAAAGTTTCAAGTTTTTACTGCATTTCAAGTGTAATGTGTCACTATATTTTATGTTGAAAAAATTTTTCTTTATCGAAATCCCGTTCATTTGTGTGCATTCAAGTGAATGCAGCACAGCCGAGCCGTGTCAATGTAATTAAGCAATTTTATGCGTATTCATGCAAACGCATCCTTAATAAACGTCATTATAATATGGGCTTACCAAGTTCAGGGTTTGTAATACGGAACATGTGATTAAAGTAGATATAGAGATACGTAATAGTATAAAAATGCTTTGTATGAGGAATGAGGAACTAAACAATGGAACTTCAATATATCTATCGTATCTTTATTAAAAACTAGCAAACTTCGTACCGCCATCGGAGATTTAAAATTTTTGGCAGTTATTTTTTCATATTTTTTAAATATTTATCATAAAAACCTTCTCCTGGCAAAAACGAACACATAAAAGAACTATTGCAGTGCAAAGTGCAGTCGTTTGGAAGTTATACGCTTAGAGACATTTGTTGGCTGTTGTTTGTTGGTCACTTCTAAAAATAATTGTTTATTGATGGAATATATAGACCTACTGAAAGAGCGCCATAGGTACGCACAATCGCATTACATGATTAAACAGCTGTTCAGTGCTAGATTTTCATGTAAATGATACAGCTATATAATCACAAAAACCCACAATCAATATATCTTTTGACCCAAGAATAGCAACGTCACTATTTAAACTGCATATTGATGTTTGCCTGTGAGCTGTAGTATAATTCGCTATCGATGCAGATATAAGAATTAAAAAACTAAAAAAACAAAAATCTTGAATTCTTGGTTTAATAAATAAACTATGTTCCAAGGTCACCCAGGTTACGCTAGCTAGATCAATCCTGTTTCCTATCTTAGACTATGCTGACATATGCTATTTTGATCTTACTCAAGAGCAGCTAAATAAGCTTGAGCGTATCCAAAATTTATGTATAAGGTTCATATTTGGTTTACGTAAATATGACCATGTGTCCAAATTTCGTCATCAACTCAAGTGGCTGCCAATTCGCCTTCGCAGGAATACTCATATTCTTTCCCTACTCTACTGTGTACTGTTCTATCCTCACTATCCTCTTTATCTCAAGGAACGTTTCCACTTATGTAATATGTCTTGTTTGTTTTTAACCTTTGGTGTACAATAAAGAGTATTATTATTATGTCTCTCGTCAGCACGGGGTCCAATTTGAACCCCGGACCCTTGTCAGGCTTGCGCTGGGACATGGGGAGTCCAACACGTAGTGGCCTTTTCGAGAATTTTGATCTACTTTGTAATGGGTAACATTCGGCGGGACCTCTCTCTGACTGCATCAATAGTTAATACAGGCACAGACAGACCCCGCAGAACATAATGGGACTATTGTAATGATAAGTGATTCGCCAAACTTTGGGCTACGTGGGTGAACTGGGGGGACTAGCTGGCTGGGCCTATGGAGTGAGATCCGGCACCTGCCTATATTCAACATCTCACATTATCGAATCCTACTTTAGGCAGGTGGTGACTCGCCTCTCCTTGGTGGGCCCCCCAAACAGTCAACCCGATGGTCGACGAGGGGCAACACTGTTGAGAGGCTGGGGTGTCGAGAGGTGTGGCCCCGGTTTCACCATCACGAGCGAGTAATCTCGAACTCGGAGCGGGCTTCCCCGCTATTATGCCTTTAGACACTTCCACCCCCGAGTGTATGGCTCTTGCAGAAATTTAGACAACAGCCTATTATCTAAATTTCTGCAAATGCCATACCTCTAGCGCCCCACTCTGACCGGCCAATGAAGGCAAGCCAGAGGTGAGAGACCTGATGCTCTGTCCGGCCGTACCTCTGTGTGGCGGACGAGGCGGAGCCCAGTTCTCTCGGAGGAACTCGAGATGATGGTAGGGGATGGTGTCGCTACTCACCAACAGCTCGCCACAAGCTGCTCTGCCCCCTTATTATTATTCCACTTATTTATTTATACAACTTATTAAATATTTTTTTACATATATATGTATAAAAAAAACAACAAATATATATATAAAAAATTAAAAAATAGTGTGCCGCCGGCAGCGAGAGCAGGGTCCAAGCTGCCGGTGGTTAGGGACACAGAGACAGGAACCTCCTCACTATGCGTGCCGTGCCGAGGAGTACTGCTTTCTGTATCAGACCCTTGATCCATCCACCTAGCGAGAGCCTCTTGAGATGTTGGTCGAGGCTCTTCGCTATCAGCCCGTTCACCGATACAACTATCGGCACAATGATGGCCGAATCCACATCCCACATGGCGACAACCTCGTGAGCCAGATCAAGATATTTTAATTCCTTGTCTTTTTCGGCTTTCACGAGATTCTCATCATGCGGGACGGTGATGTCGATCATCATTACGCGGCGCTCCGAGCGATCTATCACCACTATATCAGGCTTATTGGCAACAATAGTCCTGTCAGTGATGATAGATCGGTCCCAATACATCGTGACATGGTCATTTTCCAGAACTGGGTCGGGCACATACCTGTAGTACGGCACCTCCGCGGCTACAAGACCGTATTTCAAGGCAAGTTGCTGATGGATTATCCTGGCTACTTGGTTGTGTCTGTGCAAGTATTCGCCGTTGGCAAGACTCGAACAGCCGGAAACAATATGCCTGATTGATTCACCCGGTCGATGGCATGCCCGACATATGTCGACCGTTCCATCCTTCAGGATAAACTTCCGGTAGTTGTTGGTCATTACCACTTCGTCCATAATTGAATTAATTAATTATTATTATTATGTTCCTATTTTCTTTAAAAATATGTTCATCCGGTTTTTTTTTAACTATGACCAAGTTTAATTTAAAAACGACAAAATGGCACATATTAAAGCTTCCACATATTATTATGTGGTGTATTTTATCCAAACATAACTATGTTTTTCGGGAAAAAATTACGGCATGGATAAAAATAAATATGTATTAAACCAATATGAATATGCAAACTGATTACCTGAATCCTTCCATTTCTTTCCTACTGTCACAGAAAGGAGTGTAACCGTAGGGTGCGCCACCTAAGTCCAAATCAACCAGTTCCTTCAAATCTGCTCGGACAATCTGTAAAAAGTTATTCTCAATATTGCAACTATTTCATTTAAAAGATTTAACTCATTCGCTGATCCGATCGAAACTTAAGCCAAGTAACAAAACTGATCAAAAATCTATGATGCGTGTATCCATCTGTACCGTAAATGATTGGATTGTATTTTTATGAAGTGGTAAGCCGAACAAAGATAAGCCTGGGTGTCTTTTAAAAAATACAATATCACCTAGTAGCTACTAGGAGCGACCCGACTGAACTAAAAAGGCAGTTTACTTCAACAAAAAAAAAAGATTCCGACGAATTGATAACCTCCTCCTTTTTTCGTAGTCGGTTAAAAGGGTTGTATACCTGGTCGGCGTCGACGAAGATGATCTTCTTGACGTGCAGCGGGAACAGCACGTCGAGGAACAGTATCTTGTACCCCCAGATGGTGCGCTGGCGGTCGCGCTGCCGCTGCAGCCAGCGCGGCCACTGGTACTGCACCAGCTCGTACTCGAACCCGTACTCGCGCGCCATGTACGGCAGGATGTCCTGAGGCATACTCATCGTTAGGGGTGATCGAAAAGCCGAAAGGGCTGGAAACCTTCAGTATAGAAATCTTCAGTATCAAAACGACGGATGCGACGTTTGATAAATCTACTCATTCAACATTTTCACAAACGTTACTCGCAAAGTAAGATTGGAATAAATAAAATACTTTGAGAAGGACAGTTGAGATTTGAGATCTGATATCCTCAAATTAAAGTAGCATCAATAAAATTTAAGGAAATGCTGCCCTTTAGTTTTATATATGCTTTATTTTAAAAATTACTTGGACTCGTAGTAAAACATGTCTTCACTTCTTTACATTAAAACATATATAAAAATAGAGTTATAATACCTTTAAAGAAGGGCTGAGATAGTTCTTCAAGAACCAAAACTTGACCGGCGACTTGGTGTGCTTGAGTACGGACAACATCATTATTCGTAGGAAGCGCTCGTACAAGTGGCCCGACGCCACGGAGAACACGTTGATCGTCTCGTCTTGCGCCTCTCCCTCTTCGGCGCCGCCGCCAAATGAACTGGGCATTTTTTATGTGCCATGAAATGACAGACTAAGAATACACTTCACATTGATGATAAGTGAATACTGTAGCCACAGAAATCTAAGTAACAAGACAATAGAAACAGCATGGTATAGCCAGCCGGGCCTTCATCCTACTCGGGCTTCCCACGGGTCTCTCTTGCAGAGCTTAGCGCAAGCATCTTAGGCCCTGGGCCCATTATCTAGTTACGCCCCGCAGTGTGTGGAATGTCGGTGTCTTCTGCCTACGCAGCTAGGAATGCCCATTCAGGTTTCATTTGGCTTGAATATAGCATAAAAACCAGTCTATCTTCTCGCGTCACTATTTTTTCCACGACATAAAACGGCTGCAGCAGATTTCAGAGTAAACGTTGGTACTTTGTTACATCTGATATAATACCATAATAATTGACAAAAAAACACTATTTGTCGGTGTATTTCTTATTATGTCTTCGGTCTGAGGTATACCTAATACCTTGTTAAAATAAAAGCTTACCTAGCGATAGAATTCCAAATGCCGCCCGCGTTGGCCTCGTCGTTCTCGACGAGCAAGTCGAGGTGCTGCTTGTCGGGCTTCTTGTTGACGCGCAACTTGATCACGTGGCTGCGGAACGTGCTCATCAACACCTGGATGTCGTCGCTACCCGCCGGCGTGTCTGTGTTTTCGTGACTGAAACCGGTGCAATCCTAAAGTTACGATTCTACAAAAATAATTTACCGCACTGGGCAGACAATTTTGGTGGAATTTGCTGTACTAAGCTGGAACCGCGTTCAAACTCAATTTCTACCGACAAAGCTGTGCGTAAATTTTGTATGCACACAGTGCAGCACACTTATGCACAATGGATGGATGTCTACATTTTTTTACAGTAAATTCGACGTATTATAACGAGTTCCATTATTGTCTATGTATAGACTTAGAACTCTGCTAAATTAAATATCAATATATTGCCAAAATAGTCAAGACTACTTCAAACCAACCTTCTTGCGTCAATATGGATAAAGAATAGGTTAACATTATTAATATCAACAGATTATACTCACCCAACAATCTCATAAATTTCCTCAGATCGTCCAGGTCGCAGCCGCAAGATCCAGGCACCGGGGTTGGCTTTGAGCTGGAAGTAGCCAAGGTTGGCCATCACAATGGTGTCCATGAGCTCTGGCTTTTCAGGGCTGCCCAACACTAACTGAAGTCCTCGCGGGGGCGTGCCCAGCGTTGTGTCCCAAGCGTGGCCCTCTAGTAGCAGGTACTCTAGCTCGAACTCACTGATATACCAAATTTAAAATATATGAGACATTAAAATTCATTTTTTTTGTATTAACCTCCCTGACAGAAAAACAAATAAGCAAATACTGAAACATCGCTCGACTTTAAATGATAACCATAAACACCTTTCTATCATTACAAAACACACAAACCAACAGAGATGGCATGAGTGTAAAAGGCAGTACTAAAAATAGAGAGACATTTCAGTAATTGCTATTTGAATTAGGAAAGTTGTTGGGATGCGTAAAAACTTTGGTAATTTAGATCAGCTACGGAAAACCGCACCGCTCATCAAAGTATCAATATTCACATCATTCAAAAACAATCTTGACAACACGGTTAGTCCAGCGGTGTGCGACTACCTCCTGATTCGAAGGATCGCGGGTTCTATTTCCACACTGGGACAAATGTTTGTATGGCCTACAGATATTTGTTTCGGGTCTGGGGGTGCGTGCGTGTGTGCGTGTGTGCTGTGTGTGTACAACGGCACCCACGACACAGGGTTATAGTTTATACCTAGTGTGAGGCTAGTAAGCGTATTTATTTAAATATTTTTTCAATTGCAAGTAAAGTCCCTTACCTGTGCACCAAAGAGTCGACATCAGCAAGGCGTATGTTATCGAGGTCGTAAACGGACTTGACACACTCGACGAGCCAGTTGGGCGGCGTCCGCAGCTCCAGCGACAGCAGGGGCGCGTGCGGCAAGCGGTTGAACCTCGCGAGCGCACCACCGCTCAATGCACCGGTGCTCGTAAACTGCAACTCCGGTTCCAAAACGTAGCGGTAAAAGCTGGAAATAATTAAGTTAGTGTGATGGGCCTCCTGATAGAAAGTGATTATCGCCTATGAACATGTGCAATACCAGGGAAGTTTTTTTTAATGTAACGAAGGTGGCAAACAGGTTCGTATTTCACATAGATGTTAAGTGATGACTGCAGCCTATAGACATCCACACAAAAACCAGAGGTCAAATTGCAGATGCGTTGCCACCCTTGAGACCTAAGGTGTTATGTCTCTGTGATAGTTCATTACGGGGTCATACATTACCATCTAACTGAAACACGATAGTATCGAACAATACCATTTAGCGGCAGATAGTTTAGGTAATGCAGTGGTGCCTACGCCCTCGAATTCCTACACTTGGGCACTCTATCACCACTTGCCAACGTGCTTGCCCGGACTCTTTTGACGCCAGTTTTGAAGTACCCCATATAGTAGCACCGGGGGACTTTTGAGCGCTTCGACGTATCCCATCTATGCGGGTGGAATTTCTCTCTTCGGCAGGTGGTGCAATATAGGCGATAGCAGATATAACAGAGACGATAGCATCAGATCAAACAATTTTCAATTCATGTGCAATTTATATAAGTTCAAATAACTGTTTCGGATGTTCAGTGATCGTTCATCAATTTCAACTCGTGAACGTGCACTGTGCAGTTAACAATCACAAAAAGCCTAGTGTCAATGGAGCAATAAACACATATACTACATGCAATGTATAATAACTTTCGTCGTGAAACTAGTTTCCTTATGTAAATTCGGTATCAATGGTGCTCGGTTTAGGGAGACTGAGTCGTACCTCTTGAGCGGCATGTCGGAGTTCTTGTCGTGCGGGTTGAGGAAGAGCTGGAGGCGGCAGTTGACGACGCGGCGCAGCACCAGCAGCAGCGGGGCCAGCCGCTGCGCCGCGCTGCTCGCCGGGTCCACCACCGCCACTATCTACGTACAACATTACACTACTTAAATCCCTCAGGCCGCCAGAAAAATATGACAATTGATTTTTGTATTGCTACTAGCTGTCCCCGCGACTTCGTCCGCGTGAGAATTTATGATTGTTCAGTATCTACCCGGACGAAGTCGTGGGCGCTAGTATAAAAGTAGCCTTAGTTACGCCTTATTATATCAGCTATTGGCCAGTGCAAGTCCCGTCAAAATCAGTAAAGCCATTCCCAAGATTAACCCCGCCAAACAGACAGACAAAATTTGTAAAAAATGTTGTTTTAGTATATGTAACATACATATTACCTGTAAACTAACCGCTTTTGACTAAATGCATATGTATATAACATATGCATTTAGTCAAAAGCGGTTATTTTTATATTACAAATAGACACTTTGCTGGAGGTCCGGAAGAATCCCAAAGGATTGGCGGTGTGCGGTCATCGTGCCTTTGTATAAAGGCAAGGGTTCACGTATGGACTGCACCAGCTATCGAGCGATCAGTTTGATCAGTTTGGCAGCTAAAGTGTATGGGAAAGTCTTAGAAAGAAGAATGAAAGAGAAGTCCGACGGGTTGTTGTGGGATGCACAGGGTGGTTTCAGAACTGGAAGAGGATGTATGGATCAAGTTTTCTCCCTCCGCAACATCGTAGAGAAGCATCTTGCTGTGAGCCAGAAGGTTTTCTGCGGTTTTGTGGATTTGGAGAAGGCGTTTGATAGGGTATTACGAAAGGAGCTGTGGGACATTTTGCCAGAGTATGGTATTGATGGCAGTCTGATCCGTGCAATACAGTCCACGTATGTGGGCTGTCAAGCATGTGTGCGGGTAGATGGTAACATGTCACCCTGGTTTGATGTTAACATCGGTGTCAAACAGGGTTGCGTGCTTTCGCTGTTTATTATATATCTGGACAAATGCCTCCAGAGGGTGAAGTTGATGGATGTGGGAGTGCGTATGGGTGACTTAGTGGAGAACTGTCTGCTTTACGCAGATGATGCGGTAATTGTTAGCTCTACACCATCTGGGCTACAAGCACTAGTCACAGTCATGAAAGAGGATTGTATGGAGAAAGGCTTACAATTGAATGTGGATAAAACTAAAGTATTAGTATTTGAAAGAGATGAACAGAGAACAAATGCAAGGGTAGTAGTAGATGATGCAGTGTTAGAACAGGTTGATGAAATTGTATATCTTGGATGTGCTTTTAGCAAGGATGGTAGGTACACCACTGACATAGAAAGAAGAGTGCTTGCTGGGAATTGCGTGAATGGAGCGTTGGGTAAGCTGCTAGAATCTAAACATCTCAGCCAGCGGGCTCGACTAGCAGTACATAATGCTGTACTTACTCCAACGCTTTTATATGGAAGCGAGAGCTGGGTATGCAGGAAAGAGCATGAAAGTAAGTTGAACGCGGTCGAGATGAGATCTTTGCGCAAGATCTGCGGTGTATCACTCACCGATCGCGTTCGTAATGAAGATGTAAGAAAGAGACTTTGTGTGAATGATAGTATCGGTGTAAAAATGAAAAAAGGCATGCTCCGATGGTTCGGGCATATAGAAAGAATGTCGAATGAGCGAATGACTAAACAGATATACAATGCGAATGTGGATGGTTGCAGAGGCCCAGGAAGACCAAGGCTGACCTACCATGACCAAATAGGTCGAGTTCTGTCTGATGGTGGGGTCAAAAGTCTTAGGAATCGGCGTGCATGTATGAAGAGAATGATGAAGGTAGACGAGGCACGAGAGGTTTGTCAGAACCGGGATGTCTGGCGCTCTACACTCTCTGCCTACCCCGTTAGGGACCTGGCGTGAAGATACATACATACAAATAGACACTCCAATTATATTTATTTGTATAGATTGGACCATATATCTGCTGCTTCAGGGATATCACTTCAGAACAAAGACAAATTAAATTGTTGAGTATTTTACCTACATCTTCGTTCATTTCAGGTGACAAAATATATATATACATATTATAAAACAAAGATACCCCGTCGCGTCTGTCTGTCTATGTGTTCGCGACACACTCAAAGACTGCACGGATTTTCATGCAGTTTTCACCAATAGATAGTGATTCACGAAGAAGGTTTGTGCAAAATCCTTGCAGCAATCTTTCAGTTTAGGAGCTGGGCCTAAACAAACAAACTCTTCTTGATTATTGTATTAGTATAGACGGATACGTACCTCAATAGCCGCTTCATTGTCATAGAGCGGTGGCAGGTCGATGAGCGAGTGGTCGGTGCGCACCGCGGCGGGCAGCGGCGTGCGCACGCGCGCACTGCGCGCCGCCAGCACCGAGATCACCTTCAGGTACATCTCCACAGAGTATGCCGGAGCATCCTCCTCTTCTGAAATATTACACTGTATTTCAAAAATCTTTCGAACTATAATTGGAATTCGATTGATTTTACTACGAAGAAGCCGGTTATGATGAAGTTGATAGAATAAAGAATCTCACAAATATACACATACATACAGTCATACATAGCCCTGAAATTATTAGGTACACTCCGTTTTTTGGGTAATCGTGTAAGAAGGTAGGACGTAAACCGATGCATGCGTAAATACGTTAAAAAATATCTAGATTTCGACCAACGATCGTAACGTCAGCTCGTAGATTACTTTCAAGTTTGTCTCCATTGTTAACAGGAGCATCCTCCTATGATATTAATTGCAGAGATTCTCACAATACCACTTATTATATTTAAATCAGAGAAGGTGTTGAGGAGATATTATAATGTATATATCAAAAGATGAAACTTTTAAAAGTACCAAATTCTCTGAATCCTGAAAATATTCTGCGGTGGTACATACGCATTTATTACCAAGCTACATCACTAAAACTTTAACACCAGTAAAATCTGTAAACCCGATACGCTTTCTGAGATACACCTTACGCGATCCCTAATTGGATTCGGTGTTATTGAACAAGAAGCTTGTACTACATATATTATAAGCATTGAATTATGATAATTTTTAACTCACCAAGATCATCATCTTCTAGGATGTCTTTTTTAGATTTCTTTTTGTCGAACACCTCTGATATTTTATCCGCATACACTTGATTGCTGAATCTATGGGCAATAACGTTTGGTTACAATAAATAAAACCAAAGACCTGTCTGTTTATAAAAAAACATACACGACATAATATGTATTTTAGAGTGTTTACTTCTATACAAATATTTATAACTTTCCTTGAAATTCTGTAATTAGAATATCACAATTTGGACAGCCAAATTGTGATATTCTACATGGTGTATCAACCCAACCCAGTGCGTGTAATGTAAAGTCTCTGTAAATACATTATTTAAGCTGGTCACCTTTTACGCGTAAACTTATAAAGCCTAGTTAATTGTAACAATTTTCGATTACGGAAAACTAAATAGGTAATTATGAAAAAACTGAAGTCTCCTACAAAAATACTGACCCCCTTATTCATAAACGTACATTAGATACGTTTTAGCTATAGAATGCTTTGTCCTTGTCAGTTGTATTGTCAAATGTGCAGGATAGAAAAAGACAAAGGAGAGATTAGTAACACTTTAGCTAAAATACGTTTATGAATAAGGGGGTTAATGTGTAACTTTAACTTTAACTTTCAACATGAAAATTTAAATAAGCAGATTTCAATAACCTAAATATATCAACTCGCCTTTCAAGCAACACGAAATCCTCCAGCGAGAATCCCTCGCCGGCGTGGAAGGGTCCGACGAAGCGCGCGTTGTACACGAGGGCGCGCGCGCCGGCCGCCAGCTTCATACTGCGCACGCACAGCACGCGCGCCGCCTTCAGCACCCACTCGTACTTGTTCAGCGCGGGCACGAGCTCGGGCTAAGAAGTCAAAATCATAATAATGTTTTATTTCAAACTAGCTGACCCGGCAAACTTCGTATTGCCTCAGAATGAAAATATGACATGTGTCAAAGGTTTGATAGATACGGACTAATAGGTTGGGGAAAAAGTCTTTTCGCATTATAGTATGTATGAACTTGTAATAAAATCTCTTTGGCTGTAGTATTTGTATCTGGCTGGTTTTGGTATCATTGAAAGTGATATTTTAAAGAACATAATTCCAAATTCAAATTAGGCAAATGTGTGATTTTCATTTGTTTTTCGTACTGTCAAGATGAGTGAATCTAATGAAGAAATTCGATACATTTTAAAATTTTACTACAAAAAAGGGTAAAAATGCAACGCAAGCCGCGAAAAAAATTTGCGATGTTTATGGACCTAGTGCAGTGTCTGTGAGAGTAGCACAAATTTGGTTTAAGCGTTTTCAATCCGGAAATTTTGATGTCAAAGATGCACCTCGCTCTGGTCGCCCTATTACGGATAAAATGGATGCCATTTTTGAAAAAGTGGAGCAAGATCGACATATCAGTAGTTACGACGTAGCTGAAGAACTGAGAATTGATCACAAAACAGTTTTGGCGCATTTGAAAAAAGCTGGGTACAAAAAACAAGCTCGATATTTGGGTACCTCACGAGATCACTGAAAGAAACCTAATGAACCGTGTACTCATTTGTGATTCTTTATTACGACGTAATGAAACCGAATCATTTTTGAAGAAGCTGATAACTGGTGATGAAAAGTGGATCACGTACGACAAGAACGTGCGAAAAAGGTCGTGGTCAAAGGCCGGTCAGGCTTCACAGGCTGTGCCGAAACCCGGGTTAACTCGCAATAAGGTGATGTTGTGTGTGTGGTGGGATTGGAAGGGCATTATTCATTATGAGCTATTACCACCAGGCAGGACTATCGATTCTGAACTCTACTGCGAACAACTGATGAGATTAAAGCAAGAAGTTGAGAGAAAGCGGCCGGAACTGATCAACAGAAGGGGTGTGGTGTTTCATCATGATAACGCTAGACCTCACACATCTATAGCCACTCAGCAAAAAATAAGAGAGTTTGGCTTGCACCTTCAGATTTCCACCTGTTTCGGTCTCTTCAGAATTCTTTATGCAATGTTAGGTTAACATCACGAGAGGACTGCCAAATACACTTGTCGCGGTATTTTGATGAGAAGTCCCAAAATTTTTATAGCAATGGGATCATGTCCCTACCTACAAGATGGCAAAAGGTTATCGAACAAAATGGTACATACATACTTTAGTTAAATTTAAATAAACTATATTAAAAAATGTTTTGAATTATCTCAAAAAATGCGAAGAAACTTTTTCCCCAACCTTTTATTTGTATGGGAAAATGAAAAGGTAGTTTTTACTATTTCCCTTTAATTTGTTGGTTGGGACAAAATTACTTCAGTATTGCTCAAGTTATTCAAATCTGTACACCTCTTAGCAGAGCCGATCTCATTTATTTGTAACATAAGTCTTGAAACTGGAGTTTTCCCTGCACTGTTTAAAAAAAGCGTTGTTTGTCCTATCTTCAAAGCTGACGATAGAGATGATCCTTCAAACTATAGACCTATATATCTCTCTTGTCCACGCTCTCTAAAGTCTTAGAAAAACTGGTTAAGAAAAGATTAATGAACTTCCTGGAAAAAAAACAGTCTTCTAAGTGAATATCAATATGGGTTCCGCGAAAAAAGATCAACTGAAGACGCAGTTCTGACACTTACATCTTTAATTACATTGTATATGGACCAGGGAAATAAGTGCGTAGGTATCTTCATGGACCTCCAGAAAGCATTCGACACAGTCTCGATTCCTATTTTACTTACAAGATTGGACAATATGGGTATCAGAGGAGTGGTTTGGGAATGGTTTGTAGATTATCTAACCGGTAGAACACAGAATGTACGAGTTGGGGAACATGAAAGTGAGAGTGCACCCTGTACTTATGGGGTGCCGCAAGGGAGTATATTAGCACCCTCGCTTTTCTTAATCTACATAAACCAACTCTGCTCTACCATCGTGCCTGGCTTGGACATAATAATGTTTGCAGATGACACTGTGTTACTTTTCCACGAAGCTAACTGGCAGAAGGTTACAGAGCTGGCAGAAAGAGGTGTCTCCAAAATAATGGAATGGTTGGAAAACAGCCTTCTCTCACTGAACACAGCGAAAACTAAATTCATGTGCTACCTTACAGCTGCAGGTAGTTCTGCAACAACTGGACTTAAAATACATTCATTTCCATGTTATCGTGTTGTTTCCCTCCCCAAAACATGTAACTGTGCCGTTATTTCACGAGCTGAGACCACTAAATACCTCGGGGTCACAATAGATGATAAACTGAGCTGGAGCACTCATATAATATCACTTTCTTCCAGAGTACGAAAAGTCATATATGTTTTCAAAAACCTGCGAACTATAGCGGATATTGACCTTCTTATTCAAACATATAAAGCTTTATGTGAATCTTTAATTAGATATTGTATATGTGCATGGGGGCGCGCCGCAAAAACTCATATTATGACACTTGAACTAGCTCTAGAACTAGTGAAGTTGATGGATGTGGGAGTGCGTATGGGTGACTTAGTGGTGAACTGTCTGCTTTACGCAGATGATGCGGTAATTGTTAGCTCTACACCATCTGGGCTACAAGCACTAGTCACAGTCATGAAAAAGGATTGTATGGAGAAAGGCTTACAATTGTATGTGGATAAAACCAAAGTATTAGTATCTGAAAGAGAGGGTCAAAGAACAAATGCAAGGGTAGTAGTGGATAATGCAGTGTTAGAACAGGTGGATGAAATTGTATATCTTGGATGTGCTTTTAGCAAGGATGGTAGGTACACCACTGACATAGAAAGAAGAGTGCTTGCTGGGAATTGTGTGAATGGAGCGTTGGGTAAGCTGCTAGAATCTAAACATCTCAGCCAGCGGGCGCGACTAGCCGTACATAATGCTGTACTTACTACAACGCTTTTATATGGAAGCGAGAGCTGGGTATGCAGGAAAGAGCATGAAAGTCAGTTGAACGCGGTCGAGATGAGATCATTGCGCAAGATCTGCGGTGTATCACTCACCGATCGCGTTCGTAATGAAGATGCGAAAGAGGCTTTGTGTGAATTATAGTATCGGTGTAAAAATGAAAAAAGGCATGCTCCGATGGTTCGGGCATATAGAAAGAATGTCGAATGAGCGAATGACTAAACAGATATAGAATGTGGATGGTTGCAGAGGCCCAGGAAGACCAAGACTGACCTACCATGACCAAATAGGTCGAGTTCTGTCTGATAGTGGGATCAAAAGTCTTAGGAATCGGCGTGCATGTATGAAGAGAATGATGAAAGTAGACGAGGCACGAGAGGTTTGTCAGAACCGGAATATCTGGCGCTCTACACTCCCTGCCTACCCCGTTAGGGACCTGGCGTGAAGATACATACATTTTGAACTAGCTCAGCGGGCTGTTTTAAAGGTACTCCTTTACCTCCCTTACAAACACCCCACTACGGCAGTATACGAAAAGGCGGATGTACTGTCTGTTAGAAAACTGTTCATACACGAAAGTCTCCGTCGTTTTCATAGCCGAACAGTGCCGGCTTTTCCAGTGTCACATAAAAGAGTAGACCGAATTCCTGTTCCATTAGCAAGAACTAGATTTGCTCAGAAGCAGTTTGATGTAGTTGTTCCAAAAATCTACAGTAAATTACTAAAATTACCTACAGCTAATAATAAGAACATTAAAAAATCAAATAATAACGAATTTAAAAAGATTGTTAATGTATAGCTTAAGAGTTTTGACTATGAAGGAATAGAAAATATGATAGTAAATCTATATTTTTACACACACACACACACACACAAACACGCGCGCGCGCACGCACGCACGCACACACACACACACACACACACACACACACACACACAAACTCACACACACACACGCACACATAACTTACCCCTTTTGTTTTTTTTTTTATAACTTTGTAAAAAATATATATATTATTAGGTATGTCTTTATGTAAGGTCCAAAAATTTATACCTCAGAACATAGATACCTAGTTACTTAATTACATTTAATGAAATTATACGACAAAATTGTAATATGATATCATCTGGAGAAGCCACTGATTCCCGAAACACAGTGAATACTAGTTCGGGTATCTATGGAGTCAATATTTAAAACGATGTATGTTTTTTTTTTGTCAATAAATACTTTTTTTTTTAATTTCTTCATATTTTCTTACCTTTCTTGGACCCTTCTTGGACTTCCAAAAATCATTCAAAATCAATATTAGCCAAATCGGTCCAGCCATTCACGCGTGATGCCGTGACCAAGGAAAACGGGTTGCATTTTTATATATATAGATTGGTCTACAAGGACACTTGCATTTTCGGCTTACAAGCTACCTATAGTGAATGACTTATAATAATAATCCAATATGTATTAATGAATACCAATTTATAAATAAAATTTATCCGATAAATCATTTTTTTTTTTCATTTCCTACATAGAAGAAAAAGAAAATTTTGTTCATCATAATCATAGTCATTAACTTAGATCCAAAGTAAATACCAATGAAGTTATGATGAGAAACAAACAGCCGGTTACGTTTTAAATTGATTTATGTGAGACGTTTCACGTCATCTGTCATGTTACTATGGGAAAGTGTGAAAAATTGACTTCGGAAAACCGGAACCGTGCTACCATGGGAAGTGTCCTGTCTAGTAATTTAGAAAATGTCAATGGTAAATACAATTAATGGTACATAGTATAAAATGAAGTCGCCCTCCGCGTCTGTCTGTCTGTCTGTATTTCCGCTAACTGCTCCTAAAATACGCAACAGATTTTAAAACGGTTTTCACCATCATGTAGAAAGTTTTTTTTCTGAGGAAGTGGAGGAAAGTAATAGGAAAGTGGACTGTGTCTAGAAAGAAGAAAAAGATGACTTACCAATATATCGCAATCGCCTCTTTTATGGCAACCCTCGTCATCCATTAGCTTGGTGACGTACTCGGTAGCTTTCGCGGGCTCCATGACGGTGAGCGCCGCCACCACCACTTTGTTCAGCGACTGGTCTTCACTCGCCTTCCCATCGACGTTCGGTATAAACGCGACGCGAACACCGCCAGTTTCCCGCTAAAAATAAATGAAAAAATGTATGGCGCTCAATTAAATTGAATTTAATTGAATGCAAGTTCTCTGTTATGTAATCCTCCCTCCTCCCCTCCCCATTTTATCTCTTTAGGGAGAAATAAAGTTTTTTTTTTAATTGTAATCGAGAACTTTCCTATTTTCATACTTCTTGGTCCAATAATGAGAAAATTCCATATAAAAATCACACCTACCTATTTCACCCCCTTAGGGGGAAACTCCTGTACCTAATTTCAAGTTTCTCGGTACAGCAGTTTCGGCTGTGTTGATATAAATCAATGAGTCAGGTTTGACTTTTAGAAAATTGATTTATAAACAACTTTTTTTGTGAAGATATGAAATAATGAAAAACTTACCATGAAGGTCAACGCATTTCTCAACATCTGCCTAGCCTCCGCGACGTACAAATCTCCAACTACCCAAATTGTTTGTGTAATTTTCTCTGGTTTGCCAGGTTTTGTAAAGTACTTTAAAATTGGTAAAGCAGTAGCCAACGCGTCACGACCTGTTGGAAAAGTAAAATATATTGATATTTATATTCAACAACTGCCTCAGTGGCCTAGTGGTAGCAAGCCACAACTACTACGCTGAGGTCTTGGGTTCGATTCCCTGGTAGGGGGCTATCAGAGATAATGGTGTAAAGTCCTTTATCTCTGGTTCTATTGGGATTTTTCCATTTTCTGGAAATTTCCCAGTACCTCGAAGTTTGGTCATGTGCCCGGAAATGTCAACAGGCTCGCCACTTGTTACATAGGCCAAAACGTAACCGGCAAATCGTGGGTGTTTGCGTGTATGCTTGAATGCATGGATTTACCTCTACCTACAGGCGTGAAGTTACGTTTATATTCAACAAGGTATTTTAAGGAATGAGAGTGAGAGATGAACATGGAAGAAGTACATAAGGTTTACAGGACAGAATCATTTCCTTTCTCACATATCGTAAGAAAATACGTTTTTTTTTTTTAAATAATATGTTGCTTTATACCTGTCAAATGTAACAGGCGATGGACGTTGTCTTCAGTAAACAATTCAGTCGAGGCAGGTGTACCAGTCAAATCCAAATACTGCGAAGAATCAGTGCCGAGAACACGACGGTTAAGTCTGTAAAGAACAGTTTTTATTTACACTAACTACACTACAAACAATATTTTACGATTGCGGTGATCATGGATCATTTCAGACTACCAAAAAAAACATGGATTATTTTCAATTCGGAGATGGAAAGCGGATGTCCGGGTACCCTGTCTGCGCTAGAACGCTGGTATGACGCATCAACCATCTAGGACCCTTCCCATAATAGGACGGCAAAATAAAGCACTGGACACATCGTTAAAAACAACACACCTTTACATAATATGAGGATGCTTCATAATATAATCAATAAACGTCATCGCAAGCGGACAGTTCCCCGCGAAAGATGACGTGTTTCGGACGGCCGGGGTGTTCAGACAAATCCGTCATGAGTGTCTCTTTAAGAAGTTCCACCGATGAGATCACCTTGCTCTTGTCATCTTCCTATTCAAAAAGGCACAGGACACATCGTTCAATACAATTTACCTTGGCATAATATGAGGCTGCTTCATGATATAGTCGATAGCGTCATCGGAGTCGGACAGTTCCCCTCGGAAGACGGCGCGCTGCAGACGGCCGGTGTGACGAGACAGCGCCGTCACCAGCGCCTCTTCTAGAAGCTCCACCGATGACGTCACCTTGCTTTTACCGTCGTCCCACAGCGGAACACCGTTTACCAACACCTTCAACCAAGTAACAAATAGGTTTCTATAGATATGGTAAATAAACATACAACAGCGTTTCTTCTAAAAGCTTTCTCGCAGGTTGTCACTTTATTCTTGCTGTTGTTCCATATACATCGATAACTGAGATTGATAAGTTTAACAAAAAGATTTTTGCATGGAAACAACACATTATATTAATAGAACACCAAAAAAAAGTAATTAGTTAAGAAAGTAATAAACCATTTTCTATATCTGAAAATTGTTTTATTAAGTAGTATGTAGCTTAATTTGATTGTAATTTAATAGAATTAATTGAAACATACTAACAAAATGTAAATATTATTATTACATTACAGAATAAAAATTAAGGACGTTGCAATAAATGGTATGTAGTAATTAATTATTGTTGTATGTTAATGATTATAAGAGTGCATTTTTACATTACATTACTACAAGAAAACATCAGAGTTTTTAAAATTATATTTTATTTATATTAAGGTTCATTCTCACCTGTGGAAACTTGTCAGTACCAATCTTAGAAACAAACTCCTCAGCCAACTGATTTCCAAAATTATACTCTGAATCCTCAGATATAATCTCATCCATGTCAGCATTTGTAACATACTTCTTCAATTGTTTCTTAATGTGCTCCAAGCTTAATCCACCTTCGTGCGGAGTATTTAAAAGCTGTAACAATACACATAATATTATGTTTATATGTGATTTTTTAACTGCCTAATTGTACCAAAAATATTCCATTTAAAATATCTAAAAAAAAATGCATAATGTATTGTTTTTATTTTAAACATTCATTTATTATATCCAAATAGTGAGCTAAGATACCTTTAAAAAAAATGTATTTATTATTATTTATTTAATCAAAATGTTCTTAAACATATTAATATGGAAAAAATATGACTTGTAGAACACATATTACGTATTAACAACTATAACAAACAACAATCAAGCAACATTACCTGAGTCAGGAAATAGAAAGCCTCCTTGTTCGAGTTACGTTCTTGTGCGACGTAGTTGAAGGCGGAGCGCACGGCGGCGGCCAGCACCGCGTCGCCGCCGCCCGGCGCGATCACGATGCCCACCCGCACCGGCGTCGCGTGTTTCAACAGTGTTTCACCAAGCTTTAACGCCGGCCCCGACTCTGAGTTTGTGGGGTCCACTACGATGACCTGTTTGTTAATGATAGAGAACAAATTGTTACATTGATATCATATCATCATGGTATCATAACTGGTTGTATTTATTATCGGTTGGTATTATTATATCTAGTGCTATTTAAACAGTTGTTCCGCATTTATCTGCAGAATACCTGTTCATGTATCATGCTCAAGCCTGGCAATAGTAAGTGTAATAACGCAGGATGGGCAACAGCAACTGTTACACAACTGTGGGCATCTCTGGAGGAAGCTCTTGTCTAGCTGTGGACGTCTTTCAACTGAAATTGTTGATATTAATTTAAAATCAGTCGGGTTTTTAAGTTTTAAACTCATAATTGTCAATATTTATCCGCAAGTTCCGCAACATGCCCAGATGGGTGTGGCGCAGCAGCTCCATAAAGGACGACAGCCACCGTCGGTACTACTCATCAGTGTCCAGACGTAATTGTTGGAACACGTATGTCTGAACCATTTTACAAAAGGATTCAATAAAACACTTAAATAATAAAAATAATAATAAAGCCTTTATTATTCTGATCTCTACAAGATTTTTTTTTTATATCTTATCTTAGTTGTTAGTACCTATCTTAATTTAAATTAGTAGGGTTAGTACTTTTTGGAGATTCAGCCCCATTTTGGGTATAGGCTTCCTTTTTAGTCAAACTTACCTTAGTAATAAAACACTTACATAATTATAAATATTTCTCCGCAAGTTCCTTAACATGCCCGGATAGGTGGGACGCAGTAGCTCCATAAATGATGACGGCCACCGTCGGTACCGCTCGTCAGTCTCCAGGTCGTTCAGCCACGTGATCGATGTATCACGGATGTCTAAACCATACTCTTCCCATGTATATGACTCACCTAGCTCCAAGCTCATCAGAGTGTTAATAAGTTTCTTGGACAAGCCTGTGAAAACAATTGTGTGAATTGAATTTGCGTTTCTTCTTTTTCTTTCTTTATACCGTAACTTCATACCTTCACGCCTATTTTCGCCGAAGGTGTAGGCAGAAGTAAATGTATACAAGCGCACATGCAATCATCAACAATTCACCAGCAACGTTTTGGGCCATTATGTAACAAGCGGCGAGCATATTAACATCTGCATCCAAAGGGGTAGGCTCTTCGGGTAATTTAGGCGTGCTGTTACGTAAATCTGTAAATGGAGACACTTTGAAAACGAATCATACCTAAGGCGTGTAAGATATTCATAGGCCCAATATCCTCCTTGACTGCAGCCAAAAGGGCCATCACATCGATATCCTCGGCGTCGTATTGCGCGCCCGATACCAGGAGCAAGGACTCTGCAGGCCGGAGGCCCAGAGATGACGCCCAAATGTCCTGATTGTATAAAACCTCATCACGGAAAGACCGTGGCACGTTTACGTGGATCAGTGATTTCGTCTGCAAAAATAAATTTAAAGCTATCATTTTGTAATTTTTGCAACAACACTAGTGATTTAAATAAAAATAAAAGATCGAAAGCAAAATTTGAGCACGGGTGGGATTTATCGTTACAGTTTAAGTGTACAGTTCGATCCAATTTATTTGTTGCAAATAACACAAGTTGTAGACAATTTATCTACTTCAAAATTGTGTCAACAGTACCTGCATAGGAAAATTCTGTGCTATAGAAGTGAGCACTCGCAAAGCCTCGTCGCCGCCGGCGTCTTGAGCGTCCATTACCGCAGCCGCGGCTTGCATGCTTAGACCTTGCATCTGCCACACTTTCAACGGCGCTAGTTCCTCGCTCCACTCTGACAAATGGCGACGGAATTTTTCCAAAGGTGTTCTTAAAGCGGGGAACAGGTTCCTAAGAAAATTTTGTTTTTTAATTTCTCAACACAGTTCTAGTGGCGTGTAACGGTCTTTGATCCGTAGGTCCGTTTATCCCCATACAGGGTCAAATATTTGTGTACCCTACAGATATTTTTTTCAGGACTGGATGTTTGTGCATAATGTTTGCACCAGCACCCACAACACAGGTTATACCAAATGCTGGGCTATGACTATATTTTATTAATAATGGCATCCCTTGAGACATCCCATTGCTGGGCACGAGTCTCTCCCCTTTTTGGGGGGAGGCCTGGAGCTTTCTTCACCACACTGCTCTTATGCGGGTTGGTGGACATATGGGTTAATGGCCAACCTGTTGATGGATGTATTCAAACCGCTGAAACTGCCCATAAGGCCTCTGACAAGGTGTAACAACTGCTATCTGTCGATAGCAACCGGGACCGAAGGCTTAACGTGCCCTACGAAGCACGGAAACACGCATTTTAATTCTGCCACTAGCTTGCGATCTACACCAGCTGCGGGGCCATGAGCACTTCATATATCATAAATTTTTTATAAATAATATTATTAAAATTTACACCTTCATGATGAACTATTTATAAAGGCAAACTCCAACTATGTACTCACTTAAGTTTTCCAAAATTAAAACCATCAATTTGGTTTTGTGGATCATTTTCATCTTCTTCCTCGGATGGTACTGGTGCATCACCACCATCCGCATCTTTGGGTGTTGAGTCATCTTGACTCTTGTACTCAGTACTCTTCAACTGCAACTCTACACCATAACCTGAGAGGCGTAATTTTGGTTTTCCTCTAGCCTGTAACATAGAAAATATAGAAATAGCAACTAGTAAATTGTACTGCAATCTGCAATACAATATTATATTCTGTCGGTGCTTTCCTTACAATTATAAAAGACCAAAACTGTCAATTATGTTACAAGATTTACCAGATTTGCCATCTAGATACCAAAGGTAAAATTCACCGATTATAATTATTTATTTTAGTCAAAACAATTTAGAGACCTGATGATGTGATTTGTGTTAAATTAAATAATTCCCTACATATAGAATAAAGGTTCTGACTGTCATAAATGCCTAAAAAAGAAACTAATAAGGGTATAGGCATGTATATATAACAATAAATCATATTTTGCAGGCAGAACACCTGTTCCAGAAATCAAGTATAATCAGATTGCAAAAGCTTTTTCTTGGGTACTACATGCCACAAATTCATCCAATACACCCTGTATTGGATGAATTTATTACCAAGGATAGGAACACCATAGAAAATTTTAAAGTGAGAATTATTTACTAGATTAGGAATTAATTTACATGAATTATCTTCTTTAAATCACATACATATTACCACTGGCTATTAAAAAATCAATCAGACCCATTTCATTAATGAAACAAAGAGAGATTAAGTCAGGTTTCTCTACTAGAAATCAAGGCAAATGTTATAAATTAAGGAAAAAAATAATACAACATTTTCATAATCGATATGGCAATTATGACTTAAAAATGTGAGGCCTTACCTTGACATTCCACCGAACTACATAGTTGATTGCACCCTTGTCTGCATAAGCTGATAGGATCTTATGTTTAGCTGTAAAATCTTTCATACCCAGCTCTCCATACAATATAGCTGTTAGAGTTGTGTTGTCACTACTTGGGTAAGAATGATCCAGCAAATAGGTCTCCAACTTAAATTCTTCCTAAAAATAAAACAGTAAATTATACAAAAAAACAATTTAGATATTATGATATATTTAGATATTATATTCTCCAAAGGGAGTACCTTAATTCACATAAAATTATTAGTCCAAAAATCATTATACATAACATGTTTGATAAAACCATGAGATTAGGTCGAAGAGTCACAGCATAATTTTACAGCATTAGATAATATGTGACATTAAGTTCTGGCAAGTTACCATTTGAACAAATGAAGATTAGAATCAAAAACATCTTAGATTTACATTATGAATAAAAAAGATAGGCAATAAAATAGACCTCCTCAGAAAGGTAAAAACTATCTTGTACATAATTCTAACAGGCAATTTTGTAACAATAAATTATAAAATTACAACAATACTTACGGGATTAAACTGAGCGTAAGATTTTAGTAAATCTCTAAGAGCATCATTATCACAAATTTTCCTTGATGCTATTGATACAAATGCATCGCATTCTACTTCCTTAGCAACATTCTGTGTGGCGATTTGATCAAACATTCGCACAGTGGGTGAGGTCAAGTGCATGGACAGAGCAAGCTTAGCCATGCGCAGTTGCGCCGGCGCCAATAATGTACTTGCAATACCAATGCACGCATCATATACTTGCTTATCAGTCTCTGAAAATGGATGTTTAAGGACATAAAACATCTATTATTCAATAATATTGCAGAAAACTACCCATTAAATTGTGTACACACTAGAATATTCACTCACCGAGACTTTCTAGACTAGATTTCAAGGAATTTATACCATCAACAAAGGACCAGAAAAGATCTGTGCTCTCGCTCGAAAGATATTCAGCCAGCTCCAACACTATTGGCGTGGTCTCCCATTTGGCACTCACAAAGGTGGTGACACCTTTAGATTTCTTTTCGTCACGCTTATGACCATCGGCATTGAACGCCGTAGCAAGCAAAACGTGGGCTACCAAGAATACAAACACTCTAAAACCGGTGTTCTTCATCGTGTTTATAATTCTCCAGCTAAGTGAACTCTTAGTAGAACAATACAATACTAGCTATGCAAATACGATATTAGTAATAAAGTGTTCATTCTTTATATAATAATTTTGCACAAGAACAGCAAAACAGCAACAACTATTGAAATTGATTCACTGAAATCATCGTACAACGAAAGAGCAAGAACAGCCGCCAATGACAGTTGAACACGGCAGATCCAGTGTTGCCTGACTGTTTCTAAGTTTCTATTTTGTCCAAAGAGTTTAATAAGCTCAATGATTTTGTCAAACAACATTATATCGTCCGTAGATTCGTAGATTTATAATACTTCATATCGTCCATTCCTTACAAAAAGTGGTAATCAAATCAGCAAAAAAAGAACCTCCTCCTTTTTTCGAAATCGGTTAATAAAAATAAAAATGGTTAACTGTCTTAGCCCCTTACCGCATAGACACCCAGATAAGGGTACTTATTTAAAAACGTTCAGAAATAAAAATCGGTGTGATTTTATCCATCATCGCCTATTACAACTACAAAGCTTCAATTCGAACACAAGTGCTGGCATCTAGTATGCTGCGTAACAAAACTATAGCCTGTCAAAACCAGTCGGCAGCCGTTGAGATTCAACATGAATTCGTGCGAAGTTTAAAAGTGTATTATTGATCTTAGAGGACATATAAAAGGTCTCAAAACACTAAAAACATGTAAGTAGAAAGTATTTTTTTACCCACAATTATCCTAAACCTTAGCATGACAAATATGGAATATTATGCAATAACGTTTGTTTTGTTATGCCATTTAGGGCATTGTATGCAATAGTGGTTATTTTTGCATTGAACCAGATGTGGAATTATATGCAATTAGGGTATTTTTTCCAGGAAAATGGATCCATTACGATTTTTCGGTTTTGAGATTCCAAATGAAAGCGAAGATGATGACGATGAAGAAGCGGGAGACCCAAATTTTCATTACTTTGAACCCAGTGGGAATTCTTCGAGACGAAGAAACATAATTATTCATGAGACTGATGAGGGTTCTTCGTATGCGAGGTGTGAGGATGAAGTGTGTCAAGCTCTTTAATGTAACAGATCGCATTAAATTTATATTTTCAAAAATGTCGAGTTTTGTTTTGTTAAGTACAATTGAGTCGAAGTTACTCTTACCGCATGCGATGTTATTAATTTCAGTGGCAATGCATATTATGCCATATATGGAAAATAAAGTATTTTTGTTATATTTCCAAAACTAATAAGCTTTTGGAAAACTGCTTGAACTAACTTTATAATACGTGTCAAGAACTATCACATATATTTTTTCTGAGTAATATTAAAAATATACGCGGTAAGGGGTTAAAATAGAAACTTTTCGACCAAAATAGACTTACAAACTTGTTACTACTATACTCGAAGTAGATAATAAATGTATGCTCCTCCCCCTGTCTTGGTATGAACTGTATAAATAAAGTTTCCGACATTAACCCTGGGTTGCACCAAAATATTTGTTAAAGTTAATGAAACATTTCACATCCTTGTCAGAGAATAGGACACTTCGAAGTCCCGCCCGATTTCCCCACCTCACCCAACAATCTGTTAAAGTTAGAGAACTTATAGAAGGATATGAAAAATTTTACAGTACCTAACTTTAACAAATATTTTGGTGCAACCGAATAACCGAACCTTAATTTGTGTTCCTTTCGGATCGTATATTAGCATGCTCACAAACCAATAACCAAGGAGCTTGCTAATTGGATTACAATATTTTTTAAGCACTTATTTTTTCAAATTACCCATTTTTTCTATTTATTTTAATCTGTGGTTTGGCTATGTTCCCAACTACCCTGCGGCCACTGAAAGAAGAACCACAAGAACATCAGTATACTGCATAGAGCAATACGGACCACCGGCTGCGGCGAACCGGAGGAGAGTCGCCACATACATAGATTATACATACATAGGCCACATATATGTGATAATAAAAACTAGCTGCAGCCGGACTACTCATTAGATGAAATCTAGTAGTGCGACTAAACTAAAGTCCAAAAAAATCCCGATTTACTTTGTTTTATTGCAGTAAAAAGAAATCCGCCACATCAAGTTTACAAAAAGATGGCGTTACCTTTCATACGCAAGTCATTTTTAATCAGCAAATAATTGTTTGATTCTTAAAAACTCAAATATGCAATAATACCGGTCGTGTTGTTTCGGACTGATTGAAACAACACAGTTGGGCGCACTGTTTTGTATACCTCATACGATACGCGGATCGGTCGAGCGACTGATCCGAGAAACCGCTGTCGCCGGTGCCTCTGATCGATAGTGTTGTTGTCAGTTTGTAGAAAGTCATCGATCAATATTGCAAAAACGTCTTCTAAACAGAGTAATTTAAGAGATAGTTTTTCTATTCAAATATTGAAGCGCGCATGGTTCCGCGGCTGGTGTAGATCGGATGCGATTGGACACTTCGACGTCCCGCCCGATTTCCCCGCATCACCCAATCTCCTGCCTCTTATTGATGTCTGTGTAATAGCGACCAAATTAAGCGTTTGTATGGAATTTTGGCAAAGTGTCCGCGGTGTGCCTCCGGTCCTCCGTGACCAGTGGCCCGCGTTGCTCTATGGTATAGTGCGATTAGCTGTGTAACTCAGCTCCAATCCGATTAAAGTCAAATCGTCTAAAAAAGAAAACAATCCGAGTCAAATCCACAGCACGACAATTATCGTTCTTGTTATTGTAGTTCTCGATTATTGTTATATTGTTGCACAATAGTGAACCTTGTGCCCACCGTTTGAGCAAATTCTTTGTCCCGCCCCCTGGTATTATAAAAGTTTTGTGTTGCGCTTTCACCACTTTCACGTCCCAACAACTCAAATTTTGGTTCTTTAAAGAGACGGTGTCAACCCCAAACGGTTGGCACCCGGTGTAACACCCATAGAGCTACGTCACACATTGAGCTATATACATGGAGACGAAATACCTACAGAATTGGCGTGATTGCCTACAAAAATTTGGACGATTACAATGGCCGCCTTTCATAGGGTTGTTTTGATAAATATCGAAATCATCTTCTCATACATAAGAATAAGAATAAGAATAAAATTTATTAGGTTGGGGAAAAAGTTTCTTCGCATTTTTTAACATAATTCAAAACATTTTTTAATATAGTTTATTTAAATTTAACTAAAGTATGTATATACCATTTTGTTCGATAACCTTTTGCCATCTTGTAGGTAGGGACATGATCCCATTGCTATAAAAATTTTGGGACTTCTCATCAAAATACCGCGACAAGTGGATTTGGCAGTCCTCTCGTGATGTTAACCTAACATTGCATAAAGAATTCTGAAGTGACCGAAACAGGTGGAAATCTGAAAGTGCAAGGTCAGGACCATACGGCGGATGCATTAACACCTCCCAGCCAATAATTATTTTTGTATAACTACTGTTTCTATAGTAGAATGTGCCTTCTCCATGTGTATTAACTCTGTGACGTCACAGGGTAGCAGTCTGTATAAACTTTAAGATGTTGATATAAGTTTGCTAGGAGGACAATTTCCGAGATGCGGTCGAATGCTTTCTACATATCGAGAATGACGCCGACCTCATTCCAGCCTCTACTGTCCTCACCGGCTCACTGGCGTGGTATTGAAGCTTCCTAAATAGTTGAAATTAAATGGCAGTTATTGAAATGCTCAGTCTATTGCAGTGGTCTCAGTCTATTACGGAACTGCAAATTATTTTTAGTCTGTCACTTTTGTCAAATGTCCCGTCCCACTGTCAACTGTCATGTCAATCACATGTCAATCATCTGTCTGTCATTTATATATCAATTTATCTGTGCAATCTCCTTTTGCCTGTACATATTCTACTTTTAATCCGAGTATTTTATTTTATTCATTTCAATCTAAATGATATAACATTGAATATCAAAGAGTTATTAATTCGGTAAGTTTAAATGCGTTTGTAGAATACATTTTCTGGAAACTTCCTTTCATTTGTATTTTACATTAAGGCTCGTCGACATACCTTTAAACGATACCTACGTTGTTTGTATGTAGTAATTAAAATAAATAATTTTACCTACTGAATTTGTTGGTCGTTGTTTGTATCTTTTTCATATGAATATTTGTGAAACAATGCAGTTTAATTTATTTCTAGGTCGATAATGAATTATCCTTCTGAGGAGGCCTATACTCGGCTAATCAGCCATAATATGACTGTGCCACAAAGAATAAAGGTTTGTACTGAGATGAGAAGCAGACATTATGTATTTAAACTACAGCTCAACCTAATTGACCCCAATTCTTTTATATGTATATTACAGGCCACTGGTGATATTGTTGATGATGATAACACCCCCAATGGTCTAGTAACAGGATGGGACTATGCCAATGAGAAATTTGACATGAAGGTTCCAGAAAGGATACTTGTTGTGGGCCAGGACCAGCACATAGGTATGTAATGTACTCTGCAAGCTTTTCATCAACAAACTTTAATCAAGTCTGTTCTTAGTTTAGAAATTTAACTAATTCTATTCAGTTCATTTATTCTATTTCTGTTATCTGAGAAACATGCATGACTCGGAATTACAGGCATAGAACATCAGAAACAGGTACCCGCTGACCTATGTTTGTGACCAATGACCTATCATTTGTCAATTGCCTTTGTGATAGTTTTGATAACATAAAGTATATTGTTATTAGAATTGCATTTATTGTAAAGAATTCTATAGAATATAATCTAGCCTTCTATCTTCTACAAAGAATCTAATGAGTTATTACGATTGCCTAAAAGATAATCTTTAAAAAATGTAGAAATAACTGAAATCAATGTACTGTAAAGTATGGATGTATCTTCATGTCAAGTTCCTTATGGGATAGGCAGAGAATGAAGAATTCAGGCCCTTGCACACCTCTAGTGTTTATTCTACTGTTTAGTGCCATATAGTAATGAATTTTTATTTGTCCCCTATGCATTCCTTAACCTTTCATCTGATTGTGATGAAACTTTGGTGAGTTAAATAGCACACACAGAGGATGGTTTCTGAAAATAGTTACAGAATATAAATTAGTTAGATGTCAATTATTTCCCCTTTCATTTGAAATATCAGTTGCTTGTTGTCACATCACAATTTATTTTGTTGGAAGTGAGGGTTGAGTATGAAGCATAATATCAATCAAGTATGTTGTATTGTGTTTGTGGTTGCACTCCTAAGAAACAGCTAGACCAATTTATGTGGTTTCTTTTATATCTGTAAGGTATAAGACAAATAATAATAACTTCGGTAGCTTAGTGACTGGGCATGTGTTATTGCGAAAAATAAAATATTACAAATACTCGCTCGCGGGGGTAGACACCACCCCATTACCGCATCCTTGCCTCTAAATGGTAGAGTTCAGCACTATCGTATTCCGGTCAGGTGATAATGTATGGCCCTGTAATTTCCGGCACAGAGGCATAACACCTTAGGCCTCAGGAGTGGTAATGCATCTGCATTTTGACCTTGGTCTTTGTGTGGGTGTCTGTAGGCTGCAGTCATCACTTAACATCAATGTGAAATGCATGCTTGTTTGCCACTTCCATTACATAAAAAAAAAAAACTATATTTCACACTGATTATGATAGGCAATATGAAGTTCATTAGGGCAGCCAGTATAAAATATGATTTTTAGACTTTCTCTGTTCTGTACCTACATAGAATATAATTAGAAAAAATCGGAACATACATGAACCATTAAAACACTTCTCTGCTTTTTAGGTTGGTTGTGGTATAAAAATATGTACTTTTACCCCCTTATTCATAAACGTACATTAGATACGTTTTAGCTATAGAATGCTTTGTCTTTGTCAGTTGCATTGTCAAATGTGTAGGATAGAAAAAGACAAAGGAGAGATTAGCAACACTTTAGCTAAAATACGTTTATGAATAAGGGGGTTAGTGTTTATTTAATTTGTTATTTAAAATGTCTCGTTTGGACTAGGTTTATTCTCTCTCTATTCTAACTCTGATGAAATAATAGCCATTAACTGGTTCCGTGCGGATGGCACCACATTGGCGCCATGGATATATTTCGTCATTTATGAAAACAGTAAAAAAACGATAACTTACAATTCATGGCGCAAAGTAGCTTAGTGGTGACATCAAAGTCCCTGGCGTTAATCGCCACAGTAGTGCCACGAAATATTTGTTCGCCGCTGGGTGCAAAAGTTTGTCCAAAAGACCGCCATCGGTTTCTCTCACGGATCAGAAGGCCAATATTGGCGGAGACACAATTGAAATCTTTTTGTCTTGTCAATTGTCTTATTTTGCTCGCGACCTGAAAGGTGACTGGTGACATAATGTGGTAATCAACATCATTTAAGAAACACAGCAATTTACTGCATTCCGATTGATGATTACCAAATGGGAGGATATTATGGTAAATACTAAACTGCAAAGCAAGTTATATTGTTAGTTTATCGAAGTTAACAGATTAAGTTCTTTAGTATAAAGTGATATTCGAGTGGCGATTTGCCAGCGGATTTAACGCCATGAGGTCGCTGCATCGTCACGGTTGCACAACCGCGTCAACCTAACCATGGGGCCGACCGCCTAACTCAAATGTTTTCGTTTAGCTTTCGATTATGACAATAGCTTATCAGTTTCGTACCACCTAACTTATTCCTGGAAGTGTTTATGTTCGCAGTTATATACCTACTTAAGAGCAAAATGTTTTAATAGGCGGTACGAAACGGACAAGATAACGTCCTTAGGCGGTCGGCCTCCAGAGATGTATAGCGTTCGCATCTCTTCAACACCGATAAATTATGAAAGTTCCCATGAGAATAAAAACAAGTGAAGAAATCTACCAGCAAATTAGTTTACAACAGTTACCAGTAAACAATACTTATTAGTATTAGGTATTCTTCCTGAGATCTAAAATCGATTATTAATCCAGTCTATTGGGACATTTTGTAAGAATCACTTTTTGCCTGTTAATCGATTTTAATCTTTTATTTAACATTGATTTTGTTAACAGGTACTAAAGCCCCACCTCGGGAAATTCAGCTGGACAATGCTGTCCTGCCGACCGATCCCGGCATGGTCCGCGTGAGCACCCCGCCGCGTGTCATCACCCTCGACCAACATTACTTCCCTTCGGCTGATGATTTCCCGCACGGAGTGCCGCATTCGCCGCCGAGAAACATACGACCGACACGCTCTCAGGGCGACGGCGCGCGGTCTACGACGCCGCGCCCCGATCTTTTCAATGACTCCACCATGACTGAATCACGTCTCGTTTTGCGGTAATTATATTACGTAATTTTTCGACTGTATTCACTGAAGCAGTAAACAAAATTCAAAACTCACGATTGGCCGCCCTATGAACGTTTACTAGACACGTTTACCAAACTCCGAGGGTGGCACGCTCATCGTAGCAATAGTGGTCAGTACCACTAAACTATGATTTCAATGCTATCCTGCCGACCGATCCGGGCATGATCCGTGTGTACACTACCGTGCACTCCGCCGCATGTCATCCCCCCCAAACAATTTCCTTCACCAGATGATATACCGCCGATGGGAGCGCTGCATATTAATGCGGCGCCCAGAAACATAAGACTGGCGTGCCGCCCATGACGTCGTGCCCCAATCATTGCAATGTCTCCACCATTACCGAAACGCATCTCGTTTTGCGTAAATTATATTACGTCATTTTACGCCTGTAAGCAATAAGCAAAAGTGCAAAAGTTACCCACGATTCATAATCCTATTAAAATTCATCAAACTATTACATAGATGCTGTAGTACTAACTGATTGTGGCATGATACAGCTGTGTACCCCGCCGCATGTCACCTACGACACGGTGGCGCGGGCCGCGACTACAAATTCCTTTCGGCTGATTATTGCCTTGATAATCTTTTCAACTACGAACGATTCTTTGATTCGATTGACGACAGAACCTTACGTTGGCCGAGATTGGAACGACTCCCAATCCCCGACTTAGCCAGATTAGGACGGAGGGTGCGGCGAGCGAGAATCATTCGCTTGTGAAACGTTTGCCGGAGATAAGTTTCAGAATCCATTGAATTACGTCTAAGTAGGTAGAAGCGAATTCATTCATACAATGTTGTAAACACCCTCGATTCCAGGCACGTTACGCGTTAAACCCTGAATGGGCACTGGGAATCATTTGAAATCAAAAAATCCCAATATAAATTATCCCCGAACCCGGTAATGTGTCCTCGGGACATTAGCGAAGCTAGCCACTAAACTGTTACATCGAGATAGTGGCCAAATTGGCGCCAATACTAATATTCTATGTCGAAATGTCGATCTCCACATTTATCAAACATACACGGTATTCAGCTATTAATTGAACAACCAATTGCTCCCAATGAAATACAGATTAATGTATAAAAAATCAACCATGGGATAATGTATTGTGTGTTTATGATTTTTGCTTTACGTTGGTTCTTTATTTTATGATGGTAATGTACGGAATGTACCTATTTACGGACTTCTTAAGAAAGCCCTCCTAGTGTGTAGGAACAGAATAAGATCTGAAAATATATTTAACAGCATTTACTAATTTAACATTTGAATGTGAAGGGTTATAAAACAAATCAGCAAGTTCATTCGCTGTCTTTATTCCTAGTCACTCTACTAAAACTTGACTGTTTGAAGAACTCGAGTTTACTTCAATTTAAACGGATCCGTTCATTAAAAAATTGTCGTCACAAACCAGACATATTTTTAAAGACCTATCCAACGACAACCTAAACAAAATTAACATGCCCATCTTTTCTTCTAATGTAACCTACATTACATACCTACTTATCCTTAAAATTCAAGATTTTATCTTACCACCTTACCACATCTTACCAGATATACAATGCTAATGTGGATGGTTGCAGAGGCCCAGGAAGACCAAGGCTGACCTACCATGACCAAATAGGTCGAGTTCTGTCTGATGGTGGGGTCAAAAGTCTTAGGAATCGGCGTGCATGTATGAAGAGAATGATGAAGGTAGACGAGGCACGAGAGGTTTGTCTGAACCGGGATATCTGGCGCTCTACACTCTCTGCCTACCCCGTTAGGGACCTGGCGTGAAGATACATACATACACCTTATACTTTGGCCCGTCGTGTCCAAATTAGCCAAAACGTTATACGTTGTCACCACAAGAGAAGATACTTTATTACGTAGCGTAGGTATAGTATTGGCCCTAAACTCCATAATATGGCAGCACCAACTAGCCTTTCAACCAACCGACCCTTTTTAGGGTTTTCGCCATGTCCGTCCGACTGTCCGCAGCTATGCTCGGAGATTCTTAGGGCGCATTTCCATTGAAGCGGAGCTAAGCTAAGCGGGGCTGTGTAAAGAGGTCAGTGTTTCCATTGAAGCTGTGCAAAGATGAGTGGTGCAGAGCTCAGCTATGTAGCTGGTTGAAGATGAGCCGACCCGGGCTGAGCTAAGCTGTATAGCTAGCTCAATTAAGCTGGGCTGTGATTACATTTTGGTTGCTCCTCAAGGAGTGTGACGCCACGTAACCCCGCACCGCCGCGCTTCACCTAGCACAGCTCAACATGACAAAGCTTCGCTTTGCACAGCATACTATACATTTTAATAATATTGTTATCAACTCAGCTAATACCTACTGTTTATAGGTATAGAAGACTATTTTTCGATTAAACCTTCTGTCTGTGAAATATTTGCTGCAAATTTTTGTTAGATTCAAGTGTGTATTTCCTCTCCCTCTTCTGCCATGTAAACAAACGGTGGTATTTGGACATATGAAAAATTCACGATGGTAGTACATTCTTAGAAAAACGGAACCATACATTGCGAGTGTCCAGACACGGACTTGACCGCTTTTTAATAAATGAGTTGACTTGATAATGGCAAATGGCCCATACAAAAAGGGTCATCTTTCGTTAACCCCTAATTTAACTATTTCATTTTATATGACCATCCTTCTTTATGGGTACTGTTTTACTCTGAATATTTATATTCTAACAGATAAACTAATTTTCTAGAGATCCAACTCCACCGATGGGCAATGGAGAAGGTCTTTCGACGTCCGAAGAGCTGGTACACATGCGGCGTCAAATCGTAAAACTGAATCGTCGTGTTATGGCTATCGAAGCCGATCAACTACAACGACAACAAAAGGAAAAGATAGCGTACGCCATAAGTATCGCTTACTTGTTATTCAAAGTGATTGCTTGGCTCAATAGATCCTAAACTTTGATTTAAATCAACGTTAAAAGTAAGATGAAGTATTTAATGCAATGTTAGACTCATGATTTTCTAGGATTGCATTCATTTATGAATGACAAAACGTGTATAGTAGTACCACCCCCTGGAGTAGTAAAATATATGAAGTGAAGAAGTGTTACTGATTCTTTAAAGTTGTTTTTTTAAGAATGTGCCAATACATTCTTATAATACACTTTATACTATAATTGTGTACATTTATATTGTGTTGTACAGTGATTTATTGAAAACTATTCGCCTTGCATTTCATATACCTACCTTACCTACTTATCTTAAGATGAATTGTTAACAAGTGATGACTTTTCTCTAAATGTTAGATGATAGATGCAATGAGTCTTTTTATTTAAATAAACGATAGATTCCATGTTATTTTTTTTACTTGCCCCTCTCTTATTCAAATATTACTTGCTAAAATAATATTTAACTTACCTAAGTGTAGACGCAATGGATCAAAGGAACTATCTTCCATATAGGCTAGGCTCATACTTGACTGATTAAGTCTGTAAAATACTTTCATGTATTATTTGAGAGCACCAAAATAGCAATGCGATTATTTTAGTTTATTGTACTAACATAACAAATAAATAGATATGAAAGGTAGGATATGTATCTTATCTATGTATGTATATATTGAAAAAGTATTATTTTACTTTCTCTCTCTCTCTCTCTCTTATGTCATTCTTGACCCGTACATCTTAAACTCTGTATCAGTGAAGGATTCGATGTAACACTAGAAATGCCACGTTTTTCGTGTTTCACAAGTCTAAAATAAAAACAAGAAAAACATGTTGAAACTCATACATAAAAGTATCAAAATCAGCGTTAAATGCAATTGTTTAATGAAGACAACTCGGATTATGCAGATAAAGAGGACCGGACCAAACAAAACAATATAATGTAGATCACGGAATAGATAAAATGTAGATACTACAACTTTAACTTTGTATTCAAATTCCATATAAATCGCAACACAAGTATTACTATACTTATCTAAATTATGTCTAGTATAATCGTATAACCATTGTAGTCATATCAGTCATTAAGACTGATATGACTACAAACTACAGACTTGTTTTGTTTTAGGTCCACAAAGTACCTACCTACCTGCTTCACTATCAACAGACTTATTAGCAGATATCAACTAGGTACATTACAAATTATTGGATGACTCCACACGTCACGTTTTTCCGTCTGTAACTGGAAAGTACGAATAAGTTTGTACCGTACCTATGTATCTTAGGGAGGAGGCAGAGAGCGTGGGGCGCCAAACATACCCGGTTCTTACACGCCTCTCGTGCCTCTTCTACGAATTTGATTTTTCCTTTAGAATTTTTTTTAACCCCGACAGAAAAACTGGCGGGGGTTATAAAGTTCTACGTATACCTAAGTGTCTGTTGCATAGCAGGCATTGTAGATCCCAAACAAACAGACTGATATTGATGCGTTGTGCGGAATAACCATCCATTATAAATTCATCTCAACTATTATTAACTAACCTATGTAAATAAATCAAAAGTAGATGATAAATATATTCATCATCATACACAGCGAAGCCACCAAAAAAAAAAAATCATAATAGGAATCAAAGTTGACAAAACTGTAGTATGAGCTGGTACAAATATTTGTATACGATAAATATTACCTACTTGCTTACTAACGAACTAACGATATATGATATGCCTACTAAGTGATTATATTGTTCCAATTTCCATTCACGTTCCCTCCGAAACGAAATGCATGGATAGCCATATCGCAAAACTACTAAACAGATTTTGATGAAACTAAGACTGTTCCCCAAGTGAAATAATAAATAAATAAAATGCGCTTACACTCACAGCCCCACAGTAGGTATAAACCTGTGTCGTGGGTACCGTTGTACACAAACACCCAGACCCGACACAAATATCTGTAGGATATATAAATATTTCCCCAGGTGCGAGGATCGAACCCGCGACCCTTCGAATCAAACGGTCATCTCACACCGTTGGACTAACCGGGTCGTCAGTTACATATCTAATTTTAAAATCAGAACTGAACATATTGACGAAGATCGGTTTGATAGGCAATACATGCAAGACGTGTTTGTTTATATATTAAATTTGATAAAAACAATGTTTCATTCGGTAAACAGATGAGTGAAGGTCGACCTAGGTGCGGATCTTAATAAAATGACGTTACACCTAATATATAACAAAGCATACTTACGTATATATATCCACTTTACGTATTTAGGTAACACTTATCCTATTTTTTCCTCGTGTTTTATTTTAACACTGCCGACTTGGTTAACATATAAATCGTCTGTATGATTCATACTGACCACGCATGCAAAATCACAGCTTTATGAAAATAACAGATAGGTGAAGGTCCATCTATATTCGGATATCAGACGGTTAGTGGTTATTGTGATACCCATAAATAGTACCTACCTACTATCTACTGATATTCCCTTTTATACACCAGCATTGTATTACAGAAATTGAGATGAATTTCTAAATATAACTTTTAATGGTCTGTAAAGTTTTCCTGTTTTGAAGTAAATCAATAATAATAAAACAAGCACATCAGGGTAACACTCAATATATTCCGAAAAAAATGCCATAAGACATCAACATATATTTATAGTATAACATTCTAAAATATGAATGTTCATTACTAAAAGACAGTGCGAATCATTGGTATTCAACTTATTTTGATGATTTATAAAGGAAATACTGTAAGTATTATTTAATTCTCAATTCTCTAATATATAAACATCACATCGTGATTTATTAGGTTTTTGTGGGTTTATCTTCATAAATAAAAATAACTGAAAATAATGGACCACCGAGCCGTTGTGCTAGCCAAGCATTCTTTACAACAGCCAGTTTGAGTGAGTCTACAGCAAAGCGTGCATTCAAGTTTGTATGAAGAGCTCTGCCCATTCCTTCTAATATAATTAAATCTACTCCACGAACTTTCATTTCTGTGCATAGTCCTGCCAAAAAAGAACGAAATATTAAAGATTTTCCAGTCTTAAACACTCCTTTTGGGGGTCGTCCATTTATCACGTGAGGCTCGAAAGGGGGAGGGGGGTTCAGGAAAAAATCACGAAACATCACAAGTCACATCATCACATCTTAAGTAGGAGTATATGGAGATATCACGTGTATTTATTTCTTTGAGTGTCCAATTTCAATGGAAAATTGGTGCGTAGGGCTGCCAGGCATCCGCATAAAGCCGGACAAAGTTAGGCTTTTTGATTCCGTCTCCGGTCAAAATAAACGATCTAAGGCTTTTGTTAAGCTTTTTGCATTCTGTAAACTAGCAATTATGCGGACACTACACGTCGGACGCATCCGCAGACGCCACCCGCGTATGCGTCCGCCGACGTCCGCAGACGCATCCGTCGACGTGTAGTGCCGGCATTAGGTTCAGCGACCTGGCAACCCTAATGGTGCGTGATTTTGCCAACAATTTGAGAAACTTTCGTCTCGACAATCAGTAATTTTCACGCCAGTTACATTCTTAGTATTGTATATTATTGTATTGTAACACACATTTGCGCGATTTTTATTCCCGTTGCCTTGTTTTCCGCCAAATTTAAAACGTGGGGGTGGAGAGAATAATTTAAAACCATCATGTATCACTAAAGGCCAGGAGGGGCTCGCTTAAAAAACATCACGTGATTAATGGACGACCCCTTATGGGCCTGCGCAGACGAGCAATCCTCGGGACACCAGATTCTTTTTTGCGACAAAATAGATTCTTTAACACGGAGCCGTAGCGCTTAAAAGTTCCTTAATCGTCACACTGGACCGTACACATTCCAATATTTTCGTTTGAAACATGTTGTCATTTTTTGAAATATATTATTATCTCTGCCTTCCCCGTTAGGGTCTTGGCACGAAGATACCTACATAAAAAATCATTAGTGATACGCTGTTTTAGCGCATACTAGCAAGACAACCAACCAAATTTTTGCAAATAGTGCATTCAATCTTGCTAAATTCTTGGTGATTTTTTTTATGTTTCATGTAATCCTGCGCGGACTTATAGTCAGTCCTCTGCGCAGGCCTTTAGTTTTAAGGTTCATAGTTATTTTATATACACACCTACACTAATAGTTCGAAGGTCAAGACAGGGACCCCTCTGTCCACTGGATCTTACAACTAAATTGCCTGAGGCTAACCCTGCTGATAATATAGGGCATATAAGGGAGGCGTGTTGAACTATTTCTTCCAGTTCTACATTAGTAACGTCGTTGAGAGCTGGCCATTCATTAGCACACAGTATAATAGACGTGCCTCTGAGTAATAACGCCCTTATAAATGGTATAATTCCTAAAACAACATCAACTCCACTGTTGTCCACAAATACAGCAGCACAATGATGAACTGTTTTCTGTAAATAAAACATATAAATATGCATTACATGTTCATGACGAAATATGATTAAAATGTCAAAATGTTAGTTACCTCCAATTTTTCAATCCACTTATCCAAACCGTCAAATAACCAGGGCCTTTCTTGAATTTTTTGTAACGCCTCATAAAGGCCACAATCTAATATTGCAGTGACTGCTTGTGCACCCCAATCGAACATATTGCCTGCATCATGCAATATGAATTAAAAGACAGTAGAATAGAACTGTTGAGTGGTTGGCAGAGTTGCAAGCTATCGAGCTCAATGTTTTCGGGTTAGGTGGTAATTGGTAATGAATGAATTTTAAGCTACTTTGCTCCTCAAGATGTTGTAGCCTTCCTCATGAATGTAACTATAATTTAAGAAAATAATTCTAATTGATAGTACCAAAGATGACTGGGTTGATACAAAATAAAGTCTACAGCTTTATTATCTACACAAATAAATAAAATTGGAGTGTCTGTTTCTATTCACTCTAGGTTAGTTTAAAAAAAAATGACGATGTAAAAGTGCTCTCCAGGAGCCTAATTATATGAAATAAATGAATAAACTGAATAAACTGAGTAATATAAAAACAACTGCTTTTTACTAAATGCATATGTATGTATACACGGTACATATACCAAAACAACATTATTTACAATTTTCATGTGTCTGTCTGTCTATTTCGCGGGGCTAATGTTGGGAACGGCTGGACCGATTTTGATGAGCCTTTCACTGGTAGATATATGATGTAATAAGGAGGAACTTAGGCTATTTTTATACTAGCTGCGCCCCCGTCTTCATCCGGGTAGATACTGAACAATCTTAAATTCTCACAAAGGCGAAGTCACGGGCACAGCTAGTATTAACATAAAGATGTAATAATTGTTGTTAGCACCAGCAGAATAGTCTCACCAAACAGGGAAAACAACTTGCAATGATATCAAACTTGTTTTATAGGTATAATAATAATATATAATACCTATTTTATATCTTTGGTACTGGTAAAGTTCCAGTGTCAGACTTAAAGGGTGTAGTACTTTTTGTTTTATCTTATCAACCTGCCATTAAATGGTAGTGTGTTACCATGTTCCATAAAAATTTTGTTAGGTTCATCTCCATCAGACTGAAATTGCCAACAAAGAGGCACACAAGATTAGACCTCAGGATTGGCAACACTTGTTTGCCACTTTCATTATTACAATTGAATGTACATAAAGAAAGTTAATTATGTTTTACCTGCTAAGACTCCACGGCATAATTCAGTCCAGCGCTGCCTCTCATCAGGCATTGCATCAATCTCTGCTAATCTAGTACCGAGAGTGGCCAATGCAGCTTCATTTTCATATTTCTTTTGCTGCTTCCACAGGTCAAAAAACCCCTGAGAACGAAGGCATGTTTCGTTGACGTCAAGAAGTAAGCGTATGGTCAACTGCCCATGAGCACTAAAATTATAAATAAGTAAATATTAAAACGCCATGCCACAATTTTTTCTTGTAATAATGAAGCAATCTTGAGATAATTAGTTAATGTATGTTGAATTAAAAAAAAAAACTTATTTATTAACAATACACCAACACTTGTAACTTGACACTAGTAAATTTAATTAAAGTTTTATGTAACCAACTCATCTTATGACATCTGCTCTAGTGAATTCATTAACAAATATTTGTACTTACAGAGGATTAACTCGGAGTTCTTTTAGTGCTTCCACATAACAGGTCTTGAACTTCAAAGCACGTATTTCAACTGTGGGATCATCTGTATTGGCAAGTGCAAAGTTTACATATTTTTCCACGAGCTTTTCACATGTATTGAGCCAATATTCCCTGGCTTCTTCGTCTACTAGTAAGTCCAGAGTGTCGGGACTATATTTATCTGGCTCGATTAGGATGTGAGATAAACCAAAATGTTCCATGATTGGATTCGGAATACAATGCATGAATGATAATTAAAATATTGCACTTAATATATTGGTCTTATCCCATTGTAATGCTTTATCACTATGTTAATATAATTTTATCTTATCAAATTATATTTATTTGAGAGACAAGACGAAACGAAACACAAATATTAAAATAGATAGTATTAGATTTGGGTAAGTGACACACATGACACACACAAGACAACTATGTGAAATAAGTAAAAAAGATAACACTTTTTTTTTTTAAATATTTTTTTCATGACATTAGATACAGAGTCTTTCAGTCGTATACATATTGAATTTCACATTCCTTTAAATTAATGAATATATATTATGGAAGATGACGATGATTAAATGCTTCCATGAGGAATATGATGAGATGATGGGGTGGCTCCAGTAAAGCGATGGGGACTGGATATATATCGAGCGGCTCTCCCGACCTCTCTTTCCTACTATCGGCTTAATTATAGTTGGCTGAAATCCTTTTTTCCGGAGGGCCTCCTCTATGTCCTCCAGCGGGGTATCCATAGGCAGCCCTCGTAGGCATACCTTAGTCGGCCGCTCGCTTTCCAGGGCGTAGCTGAACCACGTCAACTCCTTATCAATGGAGGACGCGGTGACGAGGTAGGCTTGTACCGCCCTGTACTCGTCGGCCGACTTGGGGATGAAGCGCCGTAGGTGCGCGCGTGCGGTGGGTAGCCCAGCTTGGCTGTAATAAAAGCGAAGTGCTTATGCCAGTTGGGCATCCGCTTTACCACGATGGGCGGGTATGAGGCTCTCGCTTGGTCGGCAGGTGTTGGTGATGTTGGTTTCGGTGGCCGGCCGGTGCAGCGGTCGCCGCGGCGTAGCTACTGGGCGGCGGTGTACTTTCACGGGCGGACGACACCGGGGTATTCGGGCGGAGGGGGGTGGAAGAGGCGGCGGCCTGCGATTCCACCTCCATGGTCGAGGTCGACCGGCGCGATGACTCGATGGCCGCGTAGCTGGTCGATGGGCTTGGTGAGGCGGGGGAGGTGGGCTGCGAATCCGATGAGGAGCGGCTCTCCTCTTCCTCTGCCTGCTCATAGTCCTCATCCGATAAAGTAGGATGTCGCGGGCGTTTGTCATCCCGCGACATTGATTCGGAGGCGCCCGAAGACTCTGCTTCGCTGCGACGCCTCTTCGCACTATCAGCGGCCGCAAGCTCAGTTGCGAGCGCCGGGTAGTGGAGGGCGGCTGCGTCAGCCGAAGACTCCGTCATTGCGTACGGTGTTTCGCTTGCTCTTGGGTGGTCGATGGGCGAAACCGGTGCCAGGTGCCAGACCTTAGGGGCGGCGGTTGGTGTGGTGGCCGAAGTAGAAGGAGCGGCGGGGGCCAGTGGGCCCACTACTGTCCGCTCGTGGGTAAATAGGTTGCGCGCTACCACCTGCCTCGCGGGAATCCTAGATTCCCTGCGCTGGCCGGGCCGCGACGCATCTCCGTCTTTGTCCATTGTCACTATTGGTTAAGTTAACCCAGCATAAATGTCTAAGGGTAATTAAAAACAAGTTAAAATTGGTAGTCCGGTTGGCTGCCGTCCCTTTCCTGTACAAGGTAATCTTGTACCGCGAATGCGGGACAGCACAACTTCGCATACACTAACACTTCGCGTCTCTGTCGCACAACTGCCGAGTCCTGTCTCCTGTCACACTCGCCACACTGCCGCGGAACGCTAGGCTCGACGCGGCGAGCGGGGGATAGCGGGAAGGGGCGCGTGACGCGGCGCGCTATCAGCCAGGGGATATAATACCCGCGCCCGACTGATAGCACTTAGTGGATCGCCCATACGTACGTCCGCTTAACTTGCAACTATAAAAGCCGTGCCTTCTAGTGTTTGTGCTCTAATGTCCTATGCTAGCGTCGTCTTCGCGCACACTAGTAAAACGAATATCGATAAACTACAAAGGATACAAAACCGATTTATGCGAATCACAACGGGCGCGCCCCGATACGTTCGCAATATTGACCTTCATAAAGACCTTGAGTTACCAACGATATCTCACTACTTTAAGTGCGCGTCGCGACGCTACTTTGACAAAGCACCGCACCACCCGAACCCACTAGTCGTGCGACTATATCCCCAAAAATATCCCCACAACTTCCCGGAGGAAGGTCACGAGAAGGCCTCGCCATGTACTTGGCGACCCCGATGACGAGTTTACCGTCAGCAACCCCCCTCTGTCAGAAGAGGACTCCCGCACACTGAACATACAGTCACACACCACACCGATACACCGTCCGCGCCGGCGCCGACGAGGACCCATATTTCTTACGGCCAGCGCACGTTCTGCCGTGCGCAGGCCAAGTCCGAGCATCGAATTAACCCCCCCTGGCAGACGCCCTAAGCCGAGGCCCGTACCTCGTTCGGAGGTGCCCTTACCACTGATTTTTGTGTAGGTGTCTATAGGCTACAATCGTCATTAAAAATCCGTGAGGCGTGTTTGGCACCTTCGTTACATAAAAAAATATATGTTGTTATGTTTTATGTATAAAAATTGTAGGATTTTTATCATAAAGCAATCGATAGCGTGCACGGGTGTTGGAAAGTGATTTAATGCAATGTAAAGTTTTTCTTCGTGCTCCTCCGAGACTTCATAAGAAGGTCCTACTCCCCATTGGTTCACTGGACATCCCATCAACTTCCATATGGGACCATCTCATCATCGTCATCCTCCATAAATATATTCATTCACTATGTTAGAGATTTATGAACTGAGCAGTTGTAATTATAATATTACTTGATCAATGGCGTTATAGTCTATAGCTGTCTCTTTGCCAAACGCAAATATAAAAAAACATTTTGTCATCTTAACAAAAAAAACACAGTCATGTCCCAGGAAAATTATAACTTTATGGTCACCCTACTTAGAAACCGCACCTCACGCATCAATTTCTGATCTACAACAGACGGTCACTCATCTTAAACAGGAGTTGATGATCGGGACCAGGAGGCACTGTCATCAGACTTAGATATTGGCTACCTACCTGAAGAAAAAGGAGAAAATATTGTCCATTCTGTTACCTTGCTTGCAGCGAAGCTAGGTGTTTCTCTCGAAAGCAGGGATATCGTCTTCGCTGAACGCATTGGATCCACCAGTATAGGAGAAGACGACAGTACCAGTGGAGGAGCTCGGCAGCGTGAGCGTCGCGTTGTAGTGCGGCTAGCGCGCCGCCAATTACGAGACGACCTGCTGCGCGCCGCACGCGTTCGCCGCTCTGTCACTATTGCTACTGATATCGACCGGCAGGGGGCTCCGCATCGAATATATCTAAATGAGCGGCTCAACAAACACAATCGACAGCTATTCCACCGTGTACGGGGTGAATGTCGCCTGAAACAATGGAGATATTCCTGGACCAGGAGAGGCCGTATTTTCGTGCGTCAGACCGACGGGTCTCAGGTTTATTGTATACGTACAGATGGAGATTTAACCCGTGTTTTTGGTACTACTGTTGTTTGAATTGTTTAGTTTTTGTTTTTCAAATTTTTTAGAAATTTATTTTATTATTCTAGATTTTTATAAGTATGAGTCAATGTATGAGCACAAAATATTTGCCAATAATTATTTTTTTTATAAAACTACACATTTCTTCTTATCAAATTTGTTTTTTCACACAAGTCACAAAAATGCGGTAAAAGTTATTATAATTTTATGTACGTTACTAGAATTCATTATATTTATTTTCGATGTTATCAGCAAAATTATGATTCACTCTCTTTGTTTTATATTTATATATGATTACCATGCATAAAAAGTATATTAAATTAGGATTGTATAATGCAGGATCCCTTGGCACAAACCATGATAACTTCACTACCTCTATCAGTCGTCATGATCTCGATATACTGGCAATTAATGAAACTTGGCTGAGGACAGGAGAGGAGGGTCGTGCCCCTGTGTTACATGGATACAATCTTCGTCACATACCTCGACCACCAGGTGGACGCTCACGCGGCGGCGGTGTTGGTTTTTATGTCAAGCGAGATATAATTTTGCGCACTTGGCGACACCCAGTAGACCCACTTCATAGTTCCGTGGAGCAAATGTGGCTTACCATGACTCTCGGTGGTAAAAAGTTAGCAATCGGCACAGCGTATCGCCCACCCTGGATGGATGTTGATTTATTTTTCGATGCTCTTACCGACTCAATAAATTCACTTCGCAACTATGACAATTTAATTTTATTGGGTGATTTTAATATTAATTTATTTTATAAAACGGACATTAAATCTATTAAATTTTATACGTTTATTAATTGTGTTGGACTCACTCAATTGGTCACTGAGCCTACATATTTCACGGAATCTAGTCAAACTCTCATTGACGTGATTTGTACTGATATGGGTTCTACAAATATTGTCTGTGAGCATGTAGGATCACTTTTGGGGCACTGTTTGGTTATAGCTGAGATTAATATTAAACGTGAAAAACCCAAATCATACACCATAGCATACAGGCCCAAATATAATATCTGTCATAAGAGTTTCAACAGTGATTTAGAATCAGTTAGATGGGACCTTGTGTCGTCGATAGAAAATATAAATGATATGGTTAACGTTTTTAACCAATGTGTAATAACATTGTTCGACATCCATGCACCATTGAAAACGATTGTTATCAAGGAGAGGTCTTCACCGTGGATAACGGACACAATAAAAATTATGATGAAGTTGCGTGACGAGGCTTCTAAGAGGTATCATCTAAATAAATTATCTAGTACGAAACAATATTACAAGGACTTAAAATCAACCGTTAATCAGGCATTATTTTATGAGAAGACGGCATATTTCACACATAACGTTAATAATAAATTAAATCAACCCAAACAACTGTGGAAAAACATTAAGGATACATTATTGACTTCAAGTAATACCTGTCTCTCTGGGAACTTTAATGATCCTAACTTGATAAATAAATATTTTTTAAATATAGTAAGTGGCAGTAATTTACTAATTTCTCAACAGCAGTTTTTTGAGTGTAATAAGTATAGTGATACTGTTTTCCACTTACAACTTATTAACTTCAACAGTTTGACCAAAATAATTCAAGGTTTAAAGTCTAATGCTGAAGGTCATGATTGTATTAGCCTTGACATGCTGATAATGACACTGCCCTTCACCTTGAATACAATACACAACGTAGTTAATACTTCTATCCGGACATCAACTTTCCCCGATGTCTGGAAAATTGCATGTGTACGGCCATTACCTAAATGTTCCAGCCCTTCAGGTTTAAATGATCTTAGGCCAATAAGTGTTTTACCATGTTTATCAAAAATTGTGGAAAAGGTGATTTGTAATCAGCTTGTAGATTACATTGAAAAAAATAATATACTACCTGATGTACAGTCAGGATTTAGAAAAGGGCGTAGTACGGTAACAGCCTTACTTGATGTTACAGATAATATTCTCAGTGCGCAAGATAAAGGTATGTGTACTATATTGTTACTTTTAGACTTCTCTAGGGCATTTGACTCCATAAATTTGAAACTATTATTATCTAAACTGAGTTATTATGGGTTTGATACCGCAGCCATTATGTGGTTTGATAGCTACCTCAGTAACCGTTACCAATATGTCAAACTTATAAAAAGCGACGGTTCTGTGGCTAAATCTGACATGTTGACATGCGACATGGGCGTGCCTCAAGGCTCAAATTTGGGCCCAATATTATATAATTTGTATTCTGCTGACATTAAAAATTGTATCAAACACTGTAAGTACCATATATATGCTGATGACACGCAATTATATCTGTCTTTCAAACCTACTGAAATCGATGACGCAATATCAAAAATCAATGATGATCTTTATAGGATAGGAGAATGGTCTATTAATAATAACTTAATACTTAATCCTTCTAAAACAAAGTACATGGTCTTTGGAACTCAACATCGACTTGCAAGTCTAAAACCATCGATAAATGTGGTACTTAATAATCAACCTGTTGATAGAGTTACCGAAGCTCGTAATTTAGGATTGTATAATATGGACTGTAACTTGCGTTATGAAAAACATAAAGCTAATTGTGTGCGCACCTGTTTTTATAGGTTAAAATTACTTTACAAGATGAGACCATATTTGAAGGAAAATCTTCGTATACAATTAGTTGAAGCTATCGTTCTTTCAAAACTGAATTACATGGATCCAGTATATGGCCCACGCTTGTTATCCAGAACGCAAAAACTTATCCAATGTGTACAGAACGCATGTGCCCGATTCTGCTTTGATATTCCACCGAGGGCTCATGTCAGTCCATTTTTAAACCAACACAGTCTTCTTAAACTTAGACATCGTCGTAAACTACATTTAGCAACTTTGCTTTTTGGCTTAATAAAACACAAGATGCCATCTTATCTTTTTGAAAAATTATCATGGGCTTCTAGCTATAAATCCTCTGAATCCCGTAGATGTGCCACTCAGCTATCAACCTTTGCACATAGTTCTGCCGCATTTCGTGGTAGTTTTCGTTATGCTGCTACGCGATGCTGGAATAACATTCCTCCACCAATAAGGGATCTAAAAGGTATTGAGAACTTTAAACACAAGCTGAAACAATTTATAATTAGGATACAAAAAGAACAGGAATCTTTAAAACATGAAACAAGTGCTATCTAGGTAGTCTAATTTTATATTTACTGATACATTTTTGAAACCGCATAATAGCTTTAATTATAGAAAAATTGATAAAAGTACTTATTAGCAAACAAATATTCTTAGTGTTACAATAATAACTGGAATTAATTCATGTCTGTATAATTTCTAATTGTCTTCTTGTTTTGTATTTGTACTCCTTTATAATGCATTTTATTTTACTTTGTTATTACATTTTATTTACTTTAGAGTACATACTACCTTTACTTTTATTTGAATTTTTTTATGTCTATATTGTTATGTAATTAAGGTTTACCAGCTGTCTATTGGCTGTATCTTTTTTTTTAATTTTTTTTTAATTTTCTTTTTTTTTCTATTTTTAATCTCCTTTTTTTTCGCGTTATTTATGGCGTCGTGTAATTTATTTTAGTTTTTACTGTTTACTAGATGTATAGCTGTTAAGACGTAAACAAATAAAATGGCTCTAGCGGAAGACCAGCGCTGCTTGTTTTACAATCAGTAAAATGCTGAGCTAGGACCAATTTATACCAATGTCCTCAAATATAATTGTTTGTAGTAAATATGTTCGATGTTGTAGGTACATTGTTATAAATAAATAAATATTCTATTCTATTCTATTCTATTCTAAAGAGACGGCCTGCCCCCAGAGATAGAGATAGGTATATTTAGGTTTGCTTCAAATAGGTATGCCGAGCGTGGTCTCCATTTTTACCCTCAAGCTTCTTGGTTAAACTGACCGATCTAAAGAAATGAGAAAAACCGATAAATATCGATATATTGTCCCCTATGTTATCGATATCGATAATACGTACTAATCGATGTATCAATATCGAAAAATCCAAAATATCGTACGGTAATATCGGAAAAAGGCCGCCCAAATTAAGATCAATCAATCAATCAAATCATTTATTTGTTAGTAAGGTATATGGCAGATATTATGATATAATATTTTATGCGCTTACTGTGCCACTTAAATGGCGTACAAATATTAATACATAATTATTAAACAAACTTAATTAAACAGGTTTTGCTTTTCAAGATAAAAGTTCTCTATCCGAATGTTATTCTCAATGTCACTTAGCCATATAGCCATTTGAGTGGGTATCTTCTTTGCTCGCGCAATGTACCTACTGTTGACTTGTTGACCCTATAGAGCAATGTTTATTTCCCCGAGCCTCCCCGAACCAAAACTAGAAACAAGTTGAAACAGCAATATACTTACTCGACGATCTGAAGATTGAACTCGATGCTTGAAGAGGTAGTCCGCTATCAGCTAGTAGAGGTAGACCATAAAAAAAATAATATTGCGTAATCATAAATTACAGCTGGTTCTGTATTGAACACAAAATATGGTTAAGATAAGGGCAGAATCTTCGAGGCTTAGGATTATTCGAATGTTCAGAATATTAGTTCCATTGCAGTCACAGACACAGAGTCCTTACTTTTCTGTATCAAGACAGCTAACCGCCAGAATTTTCTGACAGTTCCTGATTTCTAGATAGTGCTCCGCATTACATAAGTCGGAAAGAGAGCAGCGAGCAATTTTTGATAGATGGCAAGGCAGCAGGAACAGGCTTCAAACAGTAGAGAGCACCCTCTCTCCTTCCCCTCCTCTTTTCACTCATACAAGTTCATACAACGTCCCAGCGGACAATTCGTCCGTAGGTGTCCGGGGTGTCCCCATTAAGTTTCTACGGTTTCCAAAAAGTTGGCCGCCTTAATCTTCATACTAGTTTTTTAAAACATGTTTTTTTAAAAAAAATACTTATAAGTCCTAAGTCGTACTAAGTTCTCCAGTTTATTCATAAATACTCCTTGTTTATCACTTCATTTGTGTTTCGTCCATGTTCCTTATGGTGAGTGAGATTCACAAACCACACTATGACTTTGCTGGAAGTACCTAATCTTTAATTTTTTGGGGCATCCAGTAGATAATATAAATAAATCTATGGGGCATCCCCATTAGAAAAATAAATTGGGACTGGGACCACATACAGAGATGAGTATTCGATACCAAGTAACTTGATTTCGAAGAAAAAGTATCGAGTACTCGTACAAAATTGTACTATATAACTGAACTATTCGGAACGTCCCTAACTAATCGCAGAGCGTTACAGTGTTGCCAACCGTACGATTTAAATCGTATATTTAATTAAATAGACCTTTTTGGCTTTTGTACAATGTACGATCTCATATTCGAAATCGTACGTAAAATATACGACTTTTTAAAATGACGACCAGAAATGATGACCAGAATGAGAAAATTCACATTAAACCGATTCTATCACATCAATATAATGAACACGAAAATTCGGAATAAATTGATGACAGAAACGGTCAATGGGACTTTTCTGGGTACACAACAAATATATTTTTTTTGTGTTTCTATCTACTACAATCTGTCGCCTTGTTTAATCCTTAGGACATTCAGTAGTATAATGGTTATACTACATTGTCATGCTTGGCATGTAAACTTTGTCACATGCTCCTCATTTAACAGTAGGTATGTAGGTATGTTTACTGTGATTACACCAAATCCTGAGGGATTTTCCGTTTTAGTCGACGACGTGTTTGCGGTTCATAGTTCATTAGTGACCGGGCGAGGTTGTTTGGATGTTGCAGTATTATTTCCTTATAGGATTTTGTGTGGTATGCGATCGCTTCTTTAATTGAAGGTTTATTTAGGTCGTGATGTTGTAGTTCGTTAGGTACGAACCAGGGAGCTTTGGTAATCAACTGCAATGTCTTGTTTTGAAATCTTTGTAGTATCTCAATGTTTGAGTGGGACGCGGTACCCCACAATTGGATCCCGTATGTCCAGATGGGCTTTAGAATAGCATAGTGAAAGAGAAAGCGTAAATTATGCCTGTCGAAGATAACCTTTACAAACCAAAATTATGGAAATTATTCCCTGGAGATTACTATGTTAAATATAATTGTTTACATAATTTAATTTTATCTCTTGTAAGTGGAAAGTAGCAATAAATGCAATTACATAACATATTTCAATCATTTTCTACTCTTTTATTTAAATTTTAGAAAATTGGTAAAACACGACTTTCTTTAATGTATTGTACGATTCTTCGAAAAAGAAGTTGGCAACACAGGCGCGCAGCCGTTACGAAAAAAAAAACGTCGTTCGCATCGTTTACGTTGTGTTGAATGATTTTTTTAGAAATGTGTTTGAAGTGGACAAAACAGCTTTTATACGAAATAGACTGAACTTTTCTTTAAGTGTAGTGATATTAAATGTGTGTATTAGGTTATTGTAAAGAAAAGTGTCTTAAGTGCTGTGTGATTGATGTAACGAATCAGTGGTACGCAAGATGGACGAATTGTCTAAGGGCATGTCACTAACAGGAAGCACGGCTACAATTGACAAAATTCAAGAGAATGCTGGTAATTGTTACAGTTATCCCTTTTCTGTGTAGACTTAACAAACTTTAATAACTTCGGTCCAAAAATTCCCGTCATCCAGATATGTTTATTTGTCAACACTTGGACTTTTTTAATTTGTAACGTATTTTTACATGCAATTAATGAACTTCTATTTTTTTCTTGTTAAATTTTAAATTTTTTGCTATAATTATTAGTTATATACTGCATTATATAATAACAAACCAATTAGCTGCCCAATTCCACTCATTGATGATAACTGTAGACAGTAAATTGACTGGATATGTTTATTGCTTTGATTGGATCTAATTCGATAGTAGAAGACAATATAATGATTACTTAGTAGTCAGTACTTTAGTCTTGGCCTATTTCATTGAACAATTTTGACACCCCATCATCATACACTTCATTCATATTTTTGTTCATGGGTAAAAACCCACATTTGGACATTCTAAAAGTATATGCCTATAATTGAACACTAAATGACTAAACAATTCTAAACAACTTGATCTATCTCTTTCAATGTATATTAAAATTGAATAAGCTGGACTTTGTAGAGAAGTAAGTAGGTATATTAAGTTTTCTGTTCGTTTTCTTCATGCAATGTAAACACTATCATATTGTTATTCTCAATTAATCCCTCAGGCCACCAGAAAAATATGACAATTGATTTCTTATTGTTCTTGGACCCGATAGGGTCCATTGCGGCTGCAGGGATAATCTGTTGAGCCAAATGCACCCAATATCAACCATGAACAATATGAAATCAATTGTCATATTTTTCTTGTGAGCCGATGTTTTAATTTGCTCAATAGATTTTGCTTGAAATAGTTTTTAGTTGTTGGATTAAACTTCAGAATCTTGTTTGCATCAGTTAATGTTTAATTAAACTGCCCTAGTTCTTTCAATTGCGATGTACACAATTGTTATAAATATAGATTTTAGATCAACCAACATTACTGTTATCTTTATGCTGGATGTCTTTAATACATATATGAGCGCATTCGCACATGCTTAATCTGTCTAGACACAAGAAAAATATGACAATTCAAATTCAATTGTGTCTCGCCGCCGGTGGCCGTACGATCCTTGAAGGATTAACCCACAGTTCCTCATGTTCCTGTCTCAAAAATCTCTTGATATTTTTTGACATGTACAACATGTAACGGGAATAATGCACACTCCCTAACATCCCAATTAGAATAATCACCTACATCAAAAATGCCTGAAATCCAATCTGTTATCGATTCCTAACAAACTTATATCAGGTTGTACATTTAATCCTCTTACATATTGTATATCTTCTATTCTGGGTATTTACCCATTTAGAACTAATCAAATATCACTATATACCAAGTCTGTGTTAGTTGCATTGTACGTTCAAAATTGTGGCAATCATGTGTTTGTCAGTCAGCACTTGGCCAGTAGTGAGATACTTATTAGTTATGTTTGTCTTTCTTTTTAAACCTTAGAACAAAATTTGGCATTATATAATAACTGTATAGAAGCGCATGGCCCGGCGGCTGGTGTAGATCGTAAGTGATCTATTCGGTTAAGCACTATGGGCGCGGTCGGGTAGTGTGATGGGTGACCACTAGTGGCAAAATAAATGCGCGTTAATAAAAAATATAATATTCAATTTATTCAGTTTATGCTTATCTACAAAAAAAATGCATTCAATCATAATTCATAACAAGGTTATAGTAAACTGCCAATGAGTGTTTGACAGGATGTAACTCATGAGTTTCGCATGAGTGGTAGTTTGCACTGTGAGTCTTATCACTGATGAGCCATTCCTCAAAAAATATAAGGTCTGATCTCAAAGTTGTATGAAATAGATACTTTACTATGTCAAATAAATGAAATAAAATAGCCTTTAATTATGAGACAAGTTACATTATAAGTGTATGATATAAGTTTGCAAATAAAGCATTTATTTACTGGGTAGGTACCCAGTTTTAAAATTCCATATATGAAAAAAAAAACAATATTTATGCATAATTATTTTTATTGATTTATGCCCCATTCAAATAAACTTGGCAAATAGGGTAAACAAATATGGCGTACTGAAAAAATAGTGATGAGAATGAGTGATTTGAATATGAGAGATAATGATCACCAGTGAATGGTATAGGCACATCCATAAAAAAATGGTTTATCTTCTTTTGAAATAATTTAATGTATTAAGTAAGTACCTACCTGTATTTGAATCAATGAAGATTTTTTAAATAAAAAATCGTATTATTTGTAAATCCTGCATAAAAATTAAATTAATTTTATTCATAGGGATGGAATGAGAATGGAATGTTATCTGATGTAAATGATGATTTCATTTACATCAGATAACATTCTATGAATTGTCAGTGCAGTAGAATTCAAGTGTTTAACACTTTAAAATTGGCATGTGATAAAGTCTCTCATTTCGATTCAATACCTACATGTAATAACAAATAAGTGGTATGTATGTATCTTCACAACAGGTCCCTAACAGGTTAAGCAGAGAGTGTGGAGCGCCAGATATCCCGGTCCTAATAAATAAATGGTATCAATAAATATTTAAGTCCAGTGGTGGATTTTGAAATGAATCAAAAGAAATTTCTTTTGCATAACAGGTCATCTGTGCGCATCAGACGTAATATGTATATCTGATACCAACACAGACAACTGGTTTTTTAACTCTTGATTTTATTAAAGATTTAAAGGAGATGTTGCGCACTCGGCTCTGGTTCGTACATGTCCCCAAAAAATGGGTAAATTAAAGTAGAATCCGAAAAAAAAAACAATTAATTTATTCAAGAATATATTTTAGAGTTACAACCAGATTTAATTCAACCGATTTTATCATTTTCAACCATGTTCATCATGGCGGCGATACAGCCGACGCTTGGGATAGTACCTATCTAGATAAAACAAAACTTATGCTATCTGTATCTGCATCACATATTAACAAAAAAATACTTGTATCAAATCGATCAATTAAATCCTTCAAGGATCGTACGGCCACCGGCGGCGAGATACAATTGAATTTCAATTGTCATATTTTTCTCGTGTCTGGAGAGATTAAAGAAGTTATGATGAATTCTTGAGAATTGGAAGTCGATTTGCCTGTTAATGATATAGTATTAACACATAAAATCGATTTTGAAAGTTTTTAGAAAATGTAACTATTTTCTCCAAGTACTAAGCAACGTGTAACAGGATTAAATATACAACCCGAAACTAGTTTGTTCAGAATCGATAACTGAATCGATTGGAAGAAGTTTATTAAAACTCGTTGAGACATGCTATTGACTATAAACAATAATTTAAGAAATAAAATAATGGAAATTAATCTTATTACTAGCGAGTGTTGAATAAGGCTACGCAGGTTACGCACCATCCCATTGCAACAGTGTGCGTGTGTGCGGCCGTAGGTAGAGATAGGGTAAGTATGCATAGAGTGTGCATACTATTCGTACAAATTGAGGACAACTTATTTCTGAAATAAAAAATATTAAATACATAAACATGTAATTTTAATTCATGTATTATGATTATAACTCGATTTTCTAATCTGGGTGTTAAAGAGTGTGCATTATTCGCGTTACATGTTGTATAATCAAAAAAACAATTAAAAAAATGAAAATGTTAAAATGACATCGCCCGCCATATTCGCCATGTTGGTTTTGAGTTGCAATTCTAACTGCAATTAATGTTTTGTAACTGCAAACAAAGTTAAATAAGTGAAAATATCGAGTAAAAAAACGTTTTTATATTGATTTTGCCTGTTAATGATGATGTGAATTCCTTTCTATGTACATATAGTAACCACCTTATACTTTACTGCCTTGGTGGTGATAGCAGACCACCAATACTACACTGAGATTCTGGGTTTGGTACCCAAGTCGGGGAGTGATTTGGTTTTTTTTTTCATTATAGTAGATAACAGTGAATCTTGAAGTTTGGTAATGTATTCACAGTATTCAGTGAGCCTAGGCTCAGAGGCTCACTGAATACAATCACTCAAAAAGTGTTACTGGCCAAGCATATCCAAACAGCCACATGATATGCCTGAATCCATTCATTTACTTCTGCCCACCCCTTGCATCAGACACATGATTTTCGGGGTACACACCTTTATTGTGAAGTCAGTTTTGACTAAAAGATGAAGCGCCAATAATAATAGTAAACTAGCTTATCACTTGCATAGAATGCATCAATATACAGACTTTGAATGTCTTGATAAAATTTATTACCATATTGAACCTGGATAACTAATGTCAAATGATAAACTTTAACCTTGATGCCACAAGGTAAAGTAAACACTGCTGTACAAGCTTCAGTGGCTTGGTCCACAATTCTGTCAACTATTACTGTTAAAATATGGTTTGACCTGTATAATGTGTATTCTAAATGATCGGGTCATTTTAACACATAAGCATCCATCTTTTGAAGTACATACCTGGATAGGTACTTCCATAAGATGGGTTGGTACATGACAAATCACAAGTGAAGAACTGAAATTTGTTATTGATCCATTTTCGATTTAGTTAACTGCTCGTGACTTATAAGCTTTAAAGTGTAAATTTTCGTTAGAGTCAATTGTTCCCTCCCCTCTACCAACGAAACGGTTTTTGTTAGAAATTCGTCAATCGTTACGGCAATAGTTGTTACAATAGTTACATACAGATAACGAAATTAAAAGGAAAAATATCACACTTAAGTTGTCTTTACAAGTTTGCGAGTAATAGTCGACCAAATGTTATTTGTTTTTATATTATTTCATGCTTGTGAAATATTTGTTAAGGGTAAAAGCGACTTCTTTACGATATTTAATAAACTGAAGTCTATTATATCGGTTGCCTAACTAGCATAGTTGGTAATAGATGGCGCTACTGCTACCATAAAGCAATGCAATAGATGTGAAGGAAAGATTTGACAAATCGGGCAGGGCTTCAGTAGCTCAATTGGAAGAGCGGCTGGACTAGATTCCCGGGTCGCGAGTTCGAGTCTCGCTTGAAGTCGGATTTTTCTTTCCATTTTTCTTTAAAAAATTAAAAATTTTAAACAACTTCATAGAAAAGATTTATTTATTAACGTCAACGTAAAATATCTGCAGCGCGATCGAGTGATGAATCCAATGACTCGGCATGTGAACTAAAAAGTTTCGCCCGCCCATGTGCGGGCAAGGCACTGAATGGTATCTAGGTATTTTATATCTGTAATGATAGAGTATGTAGGTATGACTTCAATATTGCCGACGTAGGTATAGTATATTCTCAGTGATAACATAGGTATCTGCATTGAAATATTTGAGTACCTATTTCTTGTTTTGTAAACAAAGTAAAATAGGTAAACTTATCTAAGTACCTATTACTTGTAGAAATTATATTTGCGGATTTCCTGGCGTAGACAATACTCCCAACTTCCTATCTTACCCGCAAATATAATTTCTATAGTGTCCTATGAAGCTCGCGAAAACCTGCGTTAATGTTATTACTTTTCCCTCACTGACTGAGTGATTGAGTGACTGACAGACAACGCACAGTTTAAACTACTGGTCTTCGAAAGCTGAGGTTAATTGTGGTACGTAAGTGCCTTCAAGAGAGCGTAGAGGCGCACTAAGAGAAGATTGCCCGAAACTGACTAATTAACTAGAATTGGGTTTTTGAAAAAAAAAATGTTATGTAATAAATAGAGAGATAATATTTCTATCTATATAAGTTTTATAACAAAACTATTTTTAAAATTGTTTTTTTGCAATAATTCATAAGTTATATCAAAATGAAAATAAGTTTTTGAATCCAGTACCGAAGACACGCCGACAGCTCCCGAACTAACCCGAGTGCATAGGACGTCATAATGTTAGTTTCCACTCATAGCAGCTGATACAGAGACAATACGTAGTGTTTAGATCTAATCTGTTGACATTGTTATAAAAACACAAATTTATATTGAAAATGTCGAATCTTAAAAGTTAATGTACGAATACTACAAAAACACCTCCTGGTATAAAGGTTTTAAATGTTTCCCAAGATGAAAAACGTCGAAATAAATGGTTTCAAGCAGTGCACCATGATAATCCAAAAACAAAATCGATTATTTTTGTTGTGAAGATCATTTCGATGTAAGTACGAGTATTTCATAACAATATTTTTATTACTTACTAGCTATGCCCGCGACTTCGTCCACGTGAGAAAAAATATGATTGTTCAGTATCTACCTGGACGAAGTCGTGGCCGCAACTAGTATAAAAGTAGCCTCCTTATTACATCAGCTATCTGCCAGTGAAAGTCCCGTCAAAATCGGAGACACTCAAATTCTATTTATTTGTATGTAGGTATGTATGTATGGATGTATGGAGATAAAAATAGCCTAAGTTACTCCTTATTACATCAGCTACCCACCCGTGGAAGTCCAGTCAAAGTCGGATACACTCCAATTCTACTTATTTGTATGTAGGTATATATGGATGTATGGAGATAAAAGTAGCCTAAGTTACTCCTTATTACATCAGCTACCTACCCGTGGAAGTCCCGTCAAAGTCGGATACACTCCAATTCTACTTATTTGTATGTAGGTATGTATGGAAATAAAAGTTACTCCTTATTACATCAGCTACCTACCCAAGGAAGTACCGTCAAAGTCGGATACACTCCAATTCTACTTATCTGTATGTAGGTATTAATGTATGTATGGATGTACGGAGATAAAAGTAGCGTAAGTTACTCCTTATCGCATCAGCTATCTGCCAGTGAAAGTCTCGTTAAAATCGGTCCTTCCGTTCAAGATTAGCCCCGCCAAACAGACAGACAGACAAAAATAGTAAAAAAATGTTGTTTTGGTATATGTACCGTGTATACATACATATGCATTTAGTAAAAAGCGGTTATTTTAATATTACAAACAGACACTCCAATTTTATTCATTTGTATAGATGTATAGATTTAACTTACTTACTTCAGCAGAATTGAACCGAACATCATTTGTCCGCGCTCCGTTAAAGACATGACAGTACAACAGCAACATTCATCATCATTTCACGTTCACTAAGACTAGTGGCTTGCCCCGGCTTCGCACTGGTGCAATGAATGTAATATTATGATAGCCTATGTCACTCAGTGATATAGGCTATATTACAGACACAGCCTTTGTCAGAAGATGCAGCTTTCTGACGGTGAAAGAATTTTTGAAATATGTTTACTTAGTAGTTTTGTGTGAAAACGTTACAAACATACATACAAAAACACAAATGTTTCCCCTTTATAATATTAGTAGGGATAAAGGCAATAGACAGACACAATTATCATACAATCTCATCATATTTTAATAACATATTAACGGGTTATGGTGGTTTTTGATAGGCACAGCTTTTGCAGATGGCGTAAAGCGTGGTTTGCGGCACTCATGCCAACCATGCTAGCGTTGGTTGAACAACTGCGGTTATACCTCGGTGGCGGATGTGAGTGCGAGTGCCTTGTCGCATGCTGTGTGCTCCAACACCGTGCATTTCACTCGTCCAAACTGGAGCCTAATTCTCATAACTTAATAGTCGTAGTTATTGAATCGTTTACCTGTTCTGCTCTAACATAATTATGTTCATTCCAGCAGAAACACGTCTACTGCTAGGTAAAGCCTTGCGCATCATTGTGGGAGAATATACCATAATCGCCACGCTTGGCAGGCGGATTGGCGATCGCAGTGATGATAGTTTTATCGTGGGACGCTGCTGCCCATCACGCGATAGTATATTTACTACCTATTGGAATTGTTTTCACCGCCATTGTTGTTCATGTTGACTGGCAATTATTGCATTAGCGAAAAGAATTCTCCACTAGAGATAGGGTCGTCACATCTCCACACCTTGAACACTAACATAGGCCGCGCGTAGTGTTTAAAGGAAGACAAAAAAAACGATTCAATTGCTAATTAGTTACTATTATGTTACGTTAATTAACCTCCTGATATTATAACATCAAAAACATTCACACATCCAAACTTATGCTTCATGTTAGTGACTAGTATTGCAATTTGTTTGTATTAGTTTAGAACCTTATGTTACCACAAGACTATGATTTCTATCATTAAATTACCTACCTCTAACTAAAGTTAGCGATATAATTTTTATCGAGTTTATGCGTTTTGTAACTAATTAACATTTCCCCGTATATTTTTTATGGTAGGTACTTATATTGTTAATTAAAATTGTTCAGTGGCAATGGTAAGAGTACTCGCAGACTACAGACTTAAAATCGGCCGATAGTTTAGTCGAGTTGGCCTGTTCGTGCCAACAAAACAGTTGGGTTGGTCGCGAGTGCGCAGACTAGCCAACAAAATGGTTTGGCCGATTGATTAAATTTACTAGAGTTGGTGAAGAGATCGGTCGCTTGAAATGTTTCCCAAAAATATTATTATTGCTTTATACTTGATACAAAAGAGAAAAAGAATAAAGAAGAGAAAGCGAGAGTATTGGGTACATCCCATTTACAGTAACAGATTATTACAAGGGAAGTTTTACACAATTCATTCTAAATTACTAGACTTCCCGGAATTTTTTTTCTACTTTTATCGAATGAGCATTACTAGTTTCAATGAACTTGTTAAATTAATTGGACCTTCAATATCAAACCCAGATACACATTTGAACAGAACTGAAGCCATCGGCCGAGTCGGCCGATGAAACAATCGCCAAGTGCGCGGGCGGCGCTTGAACGCCATACTGATCAAGCGGTCGGCCGATAGTTCGCCGATGGTTCAGTTTGAAGGCAATCGTGAAGCCCATCAAACTTTTTTATCGGCCGATACTGAATGACTATAATCGAGTCAGAGACAGTTTGGAAGCCGACCAAACTATCGGCCGATAGAGAGTTTGTAGTTTGCGGGGACTCTAACAATATGCCGTCCGCTTTCGCTCTGATTACGTTTTCTAAATTTTGATCGTCATGATGTTCAATAATTTAAATTCGACTAACAAATAGGACTATTCCACTAGTCCCTACCAACGTATCCCTCCTACAAAAAATACAGTGACGCTATGGGCTATGACTACGTTGTGTTTTTAATGATAAAATAAGTACTAGTCTTGGTGTTTGATTTCTATTGATAGTAAATAAGCATCGTGTCTATGAAAGCGTCTACAAATTACTCAGACTTCAAAACCAATGTGTCTTTGGCTGACGCTGTGGCTACTTTTGGTAGTGTTTCACTTCAGCGCCACCGAATGACCTAATCTATTTGTCGCTAAATAGCAGTATTCCGTGTGATCATCATCATCACTCCACCCGAAAGACGTCTACTGTTGGACAATGACTTCCCTAAAGGCGCCCTCAACATGGCTTTAGGGTGGTAATGCATCTGCAATTGACTGAAATCCTTTGATGATGCCAATAGGCTGCAGTATAACACTTTTAATTCGTGTGAACTGCTTATTTGCCACCTTCATTAATAAGGAAAAAAAAATCACGCACCGGTTAATGATGATGAGTGTTCATATACGTGTGCACGATTACGTAGCGGCAGATAGATTTGGTAATAGAAATGACCATCGAGTCCTTAATCAAATCATCAACTGAACAGTTTCAAGTCTATGCCTTGAAAAGCAATGATTTTCAAAGAATAAATCACATGGTCTTCATGGTTTCGTTACGTAGTCATACTTTGGACATGTAATCGATGTTTTTAAAATGGCAGAAAATACCAGAAAAACATGGTGTCCTACAGTAGCGATGGTGGCATATTAGACGTCCATTAGATGTGTTAGTAGGTAACCATCTTCTAAACATAATAACTACTTATGGTAGTGTGTTAGCAAAGTTACATCATTATTGGCGCCATATAGGTAGGTACATACATCATAAACCGTTTCGATCCTCTATAACTTTTAATCTTTTATCATAAAGCTTCTAATCTATTTCACGGATATTTATATACGCTTGCAGTTTTATAAGCTAAGTAATGTCTTTTCGTGATAACAAATTAATCATAATATGAATAAAAACCTGTGATGATTATACGACATCCAGAATTTTAAAACATTAGGAATTACGAGGCCAATATTTCATTTCGGAAAGTCGTACTCATAAAGTCATAATCTTATATTGCCATTCCTTGCTTATTAATTTGGTTTCATTATAGGAGGGATTGTAGTCCATGATAATTTATTAGATGTGTAAATAATGAAATGTTACGAATTTGACTTGATTAATGATCTTTATCCCTATAAGAATCATACGAATCCGGTAATTTTGGTGGTTCGTTTTGCATCTTCCAACTAAGTACTCTGGTCATTTAAGTAAATTACATTTTAGTTAAAAGTTTTTAATCTTCATATTATAAGCGTGCAAGAAAACCAGTCATTAATTACCAAAAAGAACATTTGCATGTCAAGAGTAGAATTAAATGTAACAATAAACCTTCAACAAACGTTCCGTTATGTCCTTGTTCGCACGTTTACTTTCTTGATCTATGTGCATGTAATATTATAGTAGAAGGTGAGATAATTAGCGACTGTCAGAAGTATTTATTAAACTAATGTTTTTACGAACGAATAATTTTGTATATTATGCACATAAATAAATAGAAAAGTCCTGCCTCATATTGTTAACAATGCCCAGCTTTAATTTAAACCCTTGGACTAAGAGGGTTGAAATTTTTCACAGGGACTGTTCTTACGATGTAGACGACGACTCAGACAGATTTTTCGATATTAATCCTCTAAGATGGTGAAAATGGGGTTAGAAGTTTATATCAAGAAAAAATGTTGGACAATTATAACAATAATCATTGTATTTGAGGGCCTTGCGATGCCCTCGTCTACTTGATGGAGATTTAAATTAAATGCGGAATTTTATAACAACTTGCGTATAATTATGCGTAAAGATACAAGTGTACAGTTTTAATGCGATTTGAAAAACGATCTCTCTAGTTCTGTCGAGTTCTAACGGTCTTCGAGTTTCTTGATGGCCCTACCACCTGTGGCCGGCCGTAGCGGAAGTCATACGTCCACCAATGATGTCGCAGCCCGATGACGTCTCACAATTTGTGTGGTGGTCGCGGTGGCCGCCATAGTGTCTATGGTGGCAGTCGTGTGGCCTATTGGTCGACTGCGTCTATTGGTGGCTCGAACAATCATACTTAACTATTTATAAATAATGAAACGTTTTTCTACCTTTTCAACATTCAATCCTTAAGGGTGAAAAATAGAGAATTAAAGTCTGTAAGAAAGGCTTCGTGAGAATGATAATATCAGTACTAGTATGAATGGAAAAAGGTATGCTCTGATGATTCGGACATATAGGTAGAAAGAATGTCGAATGGGCGAATGACTAGACAGATATACCTACAATACGAATGTAAATGGTTGCAGAGGCCTAGGAAGACCAAGACTGACCTACCATGACCGAATAGGTCGAGTACTGTCTGAGTGAGGATGGGGTCAAGAGTCTTAGAAAACGGCGGGGATGTATGAAGATAATGATGAATGTAAGTGAGGGACGGGAGGTGTGTCAGGACGGGAAATCTGGCGCTCCACACTCTCTGCCTACCCCGCAAGTGACTTGGCGTGAAGATACAACCATATATAAAGACTTTATATTATGAATTCCATGCTGACGAATTTGTGGGAAAAAGTAAAAAAATAGCGCGGATTAGAACTAAATATTTGTAATGGCCATCGTGACTGGTGAAGGTTTGTAAGTCAGCATGCCAAGAGTGGCGGGTGTTCCCTCTGTGTCGCAACTGTAAGTCAGCGGCCCTGAACCATTAACGTGTTACGGGAGCGCGTCCCGAGAGGTCATCATCATACATTCATTCTATTTCTTGCTTTGGATGAATGTATAATGATATCGTATCGTTGGTATCGTACTCGTATATTTTGAAGGTAAAATGTTCATAGTTGTTTGGAGTTCTTTGTACGATTCGTATTCTGGTTTATTAAATACACTTGATACCTACTTTGTGATATTATTAATTATCATGATTTAGCTTTATGATATCTCTGGTAACGCCACTGATCAAAATAAAATTACTCAAAATGTTATCTCCTACCCGTTTTAAATTAGATCCCGCAAGTAGCTGGTATTCTATCCTAGTTTCTTTGGTCTATTCACTTATCAATAAAGTATTAAACAAACGTTTTATCTGAAGAACACTTACCTAGATTGGACGTGAGATAAAGTGTTCTAGGCTTGATAAAAGTTTCTTGTAAGTAAATGTCTTCTATCTATTCTAATAATAAAATTATGTCTGCAAATATTTACATTATTATTTTTTTGTTAAATGCTGTATCTATATACTTACAAGACAAATCAAGCGATATAATATTAAAAAAAACATTCAAATTACTATTCGATTTTCACGAAATAACATACCTAGTAGGTAAGTAAAACGCTATGAAGTGGCAAACAAACACAGCTTATAAACATATCCAGAGATTTCAATCTAGATGCGTTGCCACTATTGAGGCCTAAGGTGATGCCTTTGCGCTAGAAATTACAACATTACCAGACCGAAACACGATAGCGCGGAATACTACCATTTAGTAGATTATATAATGCGGTGGTGCCTACGCCTGCGAACTCTGTCACTGTAGCTTAGCTCTGCCACGAGTAAAACTTATATTGAATCTATTTAATTTTGAAAACATTCTGTTTAATACCTAGTGCTGCACAAAGTTTTTTGCTGTAGGTATAAAGTCAAAGAGCTGTAAAATTTTGCGGGTTGACCTTCAAAACAAGAATATCATCTTTGGAATTAAACAATTGCAATAAGAAAATTCTTACGAAATCCGAAACGCCTGAAGTTAATTAACTGTTTACATATCGGTTAATGTCAATTTTTGCAGGCTTAAAGGAAGCTGAACATCAATGTCTGGTTCTTTTCAATCTGATTTGTCGTAATAAGATAAATCTTATTCATTGCTCACGACTTCCTTGCGCGTGTTACAAAATATCCTTCTTTGGAATTTGAACTCGAGCAACTATATTTAGGCGGCGACTGAGCGCATTGTGACGACTGGTCCTGACGTTAAAGGCGTGCAGGGTTGCTAACCATACTGTTAAAACAGTATTTCATTGATTTTCGTATATTTACCTATAGCTCACATTGATGGTAAGTGATAACTGCAGCCTATAGACACCCACACAATGACCTGAGGTCAAAATGCAGATGCGCCGCCACTCTCGAGGCCCAAGGTGTCACGCCTCTGTGCCGGAATTATAGGGCCGTACATTATCTACCATATGACCGGAACACGATAGTGCTGAACACTACCATTTAGCAGCAAGTATATAAGGTAATGCGGTGGTGCCTACGCCCGCGAGCTCCGTCACTGGAGCTCTACCACCAGTAATCTACTAAAAATCCACTGTTAATCACTTAATCAACACAATTTTAGTGTTTATATATGAATCCCCAAAACTATATAAAACGGGCATGAACGAAGCTTTAATGTATCTGACACATAGATAAGAATGTAATAAGAAAAATACACTCATGCTGGGTTGCACCTTATTTGTTAAAGTTATTGTAACATTTCATATCCTTCTCTAACTTAAAGAAATTTGTTAAAGTTAGAGCAGGATGTAAAATATTACAATAAGTTTAACTTTAACAAATATCTTGGTGAAAACCAGGCTAAAATGTAGGTTTTTAATGTGCCAATTATGTACTGGTTTGTTTTTATTAAATTAAATAAGTTGGCAACGTAATATGCAACCAAAATATATTATTGTTTTATATTATTTCGCATTAACACATGAGCAATTGGAAGAGCGGCTGGACTAGATTCCCAGTAGCCCGCGAGTTCGAGTCTCGCCTGAAGTCAAATTTTCTTTCCATTTTTCTTTAAATAAAATATATTTCACAAGCATGTGTTAATGCGAAATAATATAAAACAATTATTAATTGTAAAAGCGACTTCTTTACGATATTCAATAAACTGCAAAGTCTATTATATCGGTTGCCTAACTAGCATAGTTGGCAATAGATGGCGCTGCTGCTACCATAAAGCAATGCAATAAATGTGAAGGAAAGATTTGACAAATCGGGCAGGACTTCAGTAGCTCAATTGGAAGAGCGGCTGGACTAGATTCCCAGTAGGCCGCGAGTTCGAGTCTCACCTGAAGTCAAATTTTTCTTTAAACAAAATATATTTACACAAAACCAAATTGTATACACAAACCTTCCTCACGAACCAGTCTATCGGTGAAAACCTCATGAAAATCCGTGTAGTACTATTTGCATTTATCGAGAACAGATAGACGCGACGAGAGACTTTGTTTTATAATAAGTATAAAAAGATACTCGTAGATGAGTTGGTATTAAGTTGTCTTTATATTTTGCACGTTCTTAAGTTGGGTTATTCGTCAACTCGACACGGACGACCGGACACACGTATGTCCAGTTGGTTAAACTTGAAACTGTAATAAGTTTAAGAAATTGAGGAAATAATAAAGGTCATTAGTTAGTCGGCCATTCTCAAAAACTGAATATTATTTTGCAACCGTGGTCCATCATCATACGGAAGAGTCTCTGACGAATAGGTGCCCTGTATCATATCATGGACGAATCCATATCAGAGTAGGTAATCACACGTCTTGTATGTGTAACAGTCACCGTCATTTGATTCCGCGCCTGATACGTTCATAGCACGGTTACGAAATCATGAGGAAGGATGAATTGACATTTTGACAATGTGTGTTCGATTGGCAGGTTCGTCTACTCCGGTTGTATACGTGAACGAGTCGTGTGCGGAGTGCGAGCGGGTGCGCGCGGCGTGCGAGCGGCTGGGAGCGGTGGCAAGGGTGCGCACCGCCGACCTGCTGCCGCCGCCGCCGCCGCCGCCCGCGCCCACCCCATACCTTGTCACTGCGCCCTTCGACGGGGAACTCTTCGATGCCGCCCACAAGTCCAAATACAGGTTGGTCCACCTTATAATACGACCAGAATCGCGACCGTCTATTCTATCGAAATTGTTGTTGACATTGTTATTGCTGTTAATTTCTCATGCTAATTTGTATTTCTTCTGATGATCAAGCTGTCATTATCGCTAGTTCGCTAGTTTATCACCTACGAAAGCAAGAACATCAGGCAGGATATCACAATTGTTTAATGGAGGTACAAATTGGGAGCAAAAGCCATAGATTTTGTCCGCAATTATACGCACGTTACTTCTATTTTCGTAGGAATTTCGGGAACTCCTCTGTTAGTGCTCGCCTACACTCCCGAAGGAACCCACATGTCAAATTTCAGCTTTCACAGCCAGTAGTTTCTTCTGTACATTTTCTGTATCTACTGACAGACAAAGTTCAGTGAAATATACTTATATTTAAAAAGGTTATACTTTGCCTTTGGCCGCGACTTGAGCCTGCGATACGACTGGCGATTGGGCTAGGTCGCAGTGAACCCGCGAGTTCCGCCCGAAATTTTTTTTTGCAATAAAATCTAACAAAGTTCAGTCCTCTGTTCAGTCAGATTCAAACTGCAGTCATGGCCAAATATAAAATTCATCTCAAACGTCACTTAATTTTAGCAACCCTCAAATATAAGCCAACTCTGTCGTTTATACGTGTTTTAGGTAGATAAATAGCAAAAAAGGCATAAGTCACTTTTAGATTTAAGTGACGTTTAAGTATTTGACCGTCAGTCACTCAATAACTTTTACCAATTACGTATATTGTGTGATACATCGTGTGACAGGTCTTGTTTTAAGGATCTGAATTCTTTTAACCTAAAATGTATTGAAGTTATTTAAAAAATTAGACGAAAATTTAACCTTAATATCCGAAACTAGTGGGCCTGAAATTTCGACAAAAATCCACAAAGTAGAATATTTACCTATAGATTGCAGGAATATTTTTTTACGACGGACTTTGTAAGTCTTCTTTCTACTTCACTAGGCAATCGGCGAGCGCAGAAGGCGCACCAGCCTAAACAAAAAGTTAGCGCAACTCCCTAATGAAGACCCCTGTGGGTCCGAACTTCGGCTTAGGATGTAAAATTTATTATATAATATTGACACTTGGCCGTTTTTTTGTTTCCAATGTGGCAAACAAGCATGCAGTTCACATGGATGTTAAATGATGACTGCAGCCTATAGACATTTCAAGAACCAGTGGTCAAAATGTAGATGCGTTGCCACCCCCTGAAACCTAATTCGTTTTGTCTATGTGATAGTTATTACGGGGCCATATATGAGTTATTACGATAAAGGGGTACGACACCTACGTATTTACTGCGAAGAGAGTTGGATGAAGGTGAAAGGGATCTACTGATTTTGGAGTATCATCCAATTTCGTATCAATGAGTTATTAAGGTCATAAGCGTTATCTGTGTTGACACCGATGTGTTTCAGTGGAATGGGTATGCTTCTTCTTAAATCGCTGGGTACTCCTCAGTACTCTGACACATACATAACAATCTCTAGCTAGCTGATATAAGCCTCAAATGTGACAACTTGGTAGCAGCGTCTTTCAACGACGAAATATTCGGCGCTGCCCACAAATTCAAATTCGTATATAAATTTGGTTGATTTTAGTTATTGCGATAACAGTGGCGTTTTTTAACAATTACCTTATGACGAGCCTCGATGAGGAAACTCGAGTTGTAGGCGGGTGATTCAGTGATTCTTCAGAAATTGAACTTTCGGCGTCATTTCCCTCCTACCTAAAATTTAATGATCAAACAAATTATATAGAAAAAAATGAATAATGCCATTGCAATATTATGACCACATCCAAGTTATTCTATTCAACTTTGGTCTTATTATATCTAATTTGGTACCGAGGTACCCACGAGATACCTATTGTTTTTTTTAATCACGAGGATAGAAATGACGGCGAAAGATTAGTTCCTGGACAGTCACAAAATTACACATATTCCACATCGGTGACTTGGAGGGGGTTCTTATTCTTATATGTTTAGATAGTTTATGTTTGGATTAAATATTTGGCATAGAAAGACCGTATCCTAAATAAGTGTGGCACATATACCTAGTACTTTTTTATTCATAAAAGACTTCAATATGTATACATATAACATATTATTATTTACGTCTGAAGAACTAAAATAACTGAGAGTACAATTAGGTAATACGTATTTTAAATATTAAGTACTAAATGTGTAGGTATTTAATACCCATCATCAATTTTTAGACGATTTATGAAGACTGAAATCTGCTAGTATCGGTTTGACGTCTGTTTAGACAGTCGACCGACAATATACACTGGCTAAAACCGATGGTTATCAATTAAAAAAATATTGGCACACCGCTCCGTCCACTAATGAATTTCATACATTTGTGCTAACCTACTGTCCATTGACGTTTTTTTGCCTTGAGGCTACGCTTACCTTACAGGCAGACTAGGGCCATGTAGATAAGGAAATTACACGATTCCAAGATTTTACTCATTGATAAATTTATTAATACGATGTGTCATTAAAACTCCAAGAAGAAACCGACGATACCGTCCAAAGTATTTCTTGGCTTGTTTGGAATGAATGGGAGAAAAATAAATATCGCTATTTTCCCAGTACACTTACAAGAAATGAGTCATAACGTCGAAGTCTTTTGACGAATTCACAATTCACGCTATGGCGTGGGCTGCTGAAGAAAGTCTTTCAATAATACGGACACGATGGCACCTTGCCTGTTTGCTGAATAACTGTTTACACGATTACTGATAAACTTCTCAACGATACTGGTGACATATCCACCAAAAATATATACTGACAAAGTTATGCAAGTAATTTCATGCATAACTGTTTCAGTAAATCCAAATCACTTACTAGTGAAGTCTTTATGGAATTAGGCAATGGAAATGTTCATAAAGAGTTACGTCTCAAATGTATATTAAATTTAAGAACATCGACAAATCAGTGTCTTTTAGGCTGAGTTGAGAACCTTCTGCGCTCGCTGATTACCTGATGAAGTTACGAGTAACTACAACCATCTGGAGACGAGCCGTTTAGATAACATATTTTTTTGTCAATAGCGTACATAAATATTACATTTTATTTTCATTATTATTTAATCACTTTACTTGGAAAAATATTTAATTTAAATTGTATCACGGATGTATTTTATTATGATACTTTTAATTGAGAAATAGTTTCAAAGTTACACACAAAGAGCTTTTCAATATTAGCTTTAGAATTGTTATTCCCTTAACACAGGCAATTATTAAATATTATCTGATACAGGTCACGTTAGTGATCTACTAATTATCTATTAGGCGTCTTACTTGTATTATTTTTTAAGCAATTCAATGAAATAAACTACTATTATTATCACACTATACCTCCGTACAATTAAAAAAGGCTGCAGCCTAGTGATAAAAATTCTTCTAACATCGGTATCAACTGCAAAAGCTCGTCGTTTGTACCAAATTACTAATACCGATTGACAATTTTATTGCAATCTTGGAATTCAAACAGTGGAGATGATCTTATCTAGTCTTGACAGAGCAGAGGATTTCATACGAGTAGCATGGCTATTACACAAAAATAGTAAATAAAATGTTGTGAAATAAAGAAGCTCACTGGTTTTGAATTGAACACTGACATACGAGTACCTATACAAGTACTTACACGCGGAAAAACTAAAATTGTACCATGTCTTGCAAAACATTGGCGCAAATTTTCAAGATACAAATCGGTTAATTCCTAACGCTGGTACTAGTGTTGGTACCAATGAGTGAGTCGGCCTTTCCGTGGATTTACGAGCTCTATAAACAATGCCGCAGACGCCGCCGCTTCAATCCGCACCACCGTATATCTACACAACGAGTATCATTTCAACTGTTCTATTATATTATCAAGCTCTAATTGTACGAGAATTCGTTGCGTTTAAACACGAAGCAGTTCCCAGAACAAACGTTGTACTTTTGTGTATGCCCAAACCGTGTTTACTTTCTGATCTATTCGCTTGCGTGCTGTCAAACAATGGTTATACGATTTGAAAGTTATGCTCGACGCGCGGCGACAAGCTGCAAACAAACTGAGCTTTTGTCTTGGATGAATTTCCTTTAGAATAAAGCACAAGCAATTGATGCGATATCATTGTTTATTATTTTATACTGTCATCGGCGGGAGTGGCGCCTGTTTGCTTGGATTAATTTTGGGTAGCTACTTATCACTCTTCTGGGGATCGCCGCTGATTCATTTGTTAACATAAATAAAAGAAAAATACATTTACCACAGTAGCAACAAACGAAACTTTTAAATATCGGATATAATGATTCTAATTAGAAACCGTTTAATTTTACATGTATACACCACAGACAAATATTGTATTTGTTTATATATTATACTAGCTGTGCCCGCGACTTCGTCCGCGTGAGAATTTATGATTGTTCAGTATTTACCCGAACGAAGTCGTGTGCGGAATACTGTACAGCTAGTATAAAACATTTAAAATAAATGTTATTATCTTTTTACTACTTTAATAAATTGAGAACTTTATGTTTTTCACTTCAAATTTCACCTCCGCCTCCGTTAACCTCCGCATCCGCGGCGCCGAACCTCTTCAACACCGCATCCTCCTCCGGTAAGATGGCCTCCGTTACAATCCTAATTTAAACATCTCGGCGACAGGCATAGGGTCACTTGTGCTTGTACTTTGATAGAGGGGAAAGCCTGCATATGGCTACTCCCCTTCGGGCCGCCGCGGCCGGTGCTCCGTGTTACTCTGTGAATCGAAATGAAGTACTCACAAAAAATCAGCTTGTTAGTAATTAAGGCGACAACACACTGCACCGCCGATTTTAAAATTGTATGCAAATACATATTAATATCCCGATTTGTATAGAAAACACGCCTAGGGCAACACACTGCTGATGCGGCATCACGCGGTACGCTACGCGACGGGGTGCAGAGTTACGCGCCTAAAGGAAAAAAAGGTCTAGGGATCCCGTACTACCAGGACTAACTGACATGGAGTTCTTCAAAACTAGCGTAAAAAGAGTCCTTTAGGGCTGGCAGTGCGCTGGCCCTGGCATATCGTCCATAGGCGACGGTGACAGCTTTTCATTAGGTGGGTCGTAAGCTCCTCTGTCGACCTATAGACCTAAAAAAATCTTCTTTAAATGTACCTAAAATATTTATTAAGTACTAGCTGACTCGGCAAACTTCGTATTGCCTCACAATGAAATAATGTGTCAAAGGTTTGATAGATACGGACTATTTGTATGGAAAAATAAAATTGTGGCTTTTACTATCTCCCTTCAATTTCTTCATATATTTTTACCTTTAAAAACTTCCCTGGGCTTCCAGAAATAATTCAAAACTAAAATTAACCAAATCGGTCCAGCCGTTCTCGAGTTTTAGCGACACTAACGAACAGAAATTGATTTATATATATATATATATATATAGATAGATATGAACTTAGTATGAACGAAAATGTTATTTCACTTTGTAAGCTTTTTTATGAGTCGCGGTTGTTTAATCAAGATCTCATGATTCCATCAGCGCAAAGGTCGTGGCTCGGCAAGTTTCATGAAAGCACAGATGAACCGATGTAAATAAAGGCGCGAGTAGGTGTAGGAGGGCGCGGGGTAGCGCGAGGGTCGCCCTTGCTTCGCGCGACGCTCCTCGCTATTTTCGGCCTTACATTCCTCGCGGCTGTTTTTCAATCTAACGTGTAACGCATAACGTGCACGCCGCCTTCCTCTTTGTTTTGTGCGTGCCGCGATAAACAATTTAATAGATTTCGTCGTCGATTTCGAATCTTTTTGGTGATAAGTATGTACTGTGCATTCGCATTGTGATCGAAATTCGAAACGAATACCGAGGATATGCGCGCGCTCCGCATTGCCCTGTTCTAGTGGTGATAGAATGCCTGTGATAACTACGATGTTGCTAAGTGTCAATGTATGCAACCAGTGTCAGTGTTTGTGTAATTCACTTCGGACTAGTGCCTGATTGCCAGTGAACTGCAGGATATGGGACCCACGCGGTTACCGCCCACTCCCGAGGAGGAGGAGCCTCCTCATGATGTTGGCGCTTTCTCTGACACTAAAATACCGGATACGATAGCACCAAAGTGTGATGTGTAAGGATCTTTACTAATTCTAAATTATTTTGGCCTTTGCACGACAGTGGGTGAAATACAACGATTGATAACTTCCTCCGTTTCCTTTTGGTAGTGTAGGCGCAGAAGGTAATGAACTATGTCAGAGGAAATACTAATTTTGTTTCATAAAATTTTAATGTTTTCATTGTTCGTTAAAATGTCGTAATAAAAATCGAATAGTGATACGTTGTCTATTCAGTCTAAAATCTAATACACTGGATCTGATTAATGATACAAATATCATAATATATTAGGTTGGGGAAAAAGTTTCTTCGCATTTTTTAAGATAATTCAAAACATTTTTTAATATAGTTTATTTAAATTTAACTAAAGTATGTATGTACCATTTTGTTCGATAACCTTTTGCCATCATGTAGGTAGGGACATGATCCCATTGCTATAAAAATTTTGGGATTTCTCATCAAAATACCGCGACAAGTGGATTTGGCAGTCCTCTCGTGATGTTAACCTAACATTGCATAAAGAATTCTGAAGAGACCGAAACAGGTGGAAATCTGAAGGTGCAAGGTCAGGACTATACGGCGGGTGCATTAACACCTCCCAGCCAAACTCTCTTAATTTTTGCTGAGTGGCTATAGATGTGTGAGGTCTAGAGTTATCATGTAGAAACACCGCACCCCTTCTGTTGATCAATTCCGGCCGCTTTCTCTCAACTTCTTGCTTTAATCTCATCAGTTGTTCGCAGAAGAGTTCAGAATCGATAGTCCTGCCTGGTGGTAATAGCTCATAATGAATAATGCCCTTCCAATCCCACCACACACACAACATCACCTTATTGCGAGTTAACCCGGGTTTCGCCACAGTCTGTGAATCCTGACCGGCCTTTGACCACGACCTTTTTCGCACGTTCTTGCCGTACGTGATCCATTTTTCATCACCAGTTATCAGCTTCTTCAAAAATGATTCGGTTTCATTACGTCGTAATAAAGAATCACAAATGAGTACACGGTTCATTAGGTTTCTTTCAGTGAGCTCGTGAGGTACCCAAATATCGAGCTTTTTTTTGTACCCAGCTTTTTTCAAATGCGCCAAAACTGTTTTGTGATCAATTCTCAGTTCTTCAGCGACGAAGCTGAAGAACTGAGAATTACACATCACAACTACTGATATGTCGATCTTGCTCCACTTTTTCAAAAATGGCATCCATTTTATCCGTAATAGGGCGACCAGAGCGAGGTGCATCTTTGACATCAAAATTTCCGGATTGAAAACGCTTAAACCAAATTTTTTTCGCGGCTTGCGTTGCATTTTTACCTTTTTTGTAGTAATATTTTAAAATGTATCGAATTTCTTCGTTAGATTCACTCATCTTGACAGTACGAAAAACAAATGAAAATCACACATTTGCATAATTTGAATTTGGAATTATGTTCTTTAAAATTTTAACTTTCAATGATACCAAAACCAGCCAGATACAAATACTACAGCCAAAGAGATTTTATTACAAGTTCATAGTATACTATAATGCGAAAAGACTTTTTCCCCAACCTATTATTATTATAATATGATGTGATGATAAAAATATTCACAATTTATCTCAGAAATAAAAAGATTAAAAATATTAGTTAACAATTATTTTATATTTAAATGAAATAATGTGAATAAAATAACAGCTTTCATTTCTCCTCAAACTGGTAGATAATATCTAGGTGTTTATATTTTTACCCACCCGGAAATGCCGACGCCAATTTTCTTAATCTTGTTCCCTTTAGTTTAATTAAATAATATATTGAATTAGATAAAAGAAATTAATGCTCCCATTTAAATGCGGCTGTCATTAGTTATGATCGAACATTATAATAGTATTAGTGTTCATCTTTGTCTTGGCGTTTTGGAGCAACCAAACGCTTGTTGTTAACAAGGGCATCATGCGCAACAACAAAATGTAAGCGATGTCAAACGGAGATGAAGTAGATTTGTTATTTATTTTCAGTAAAAATGCATCAGCTTTTTAAAATGTTTCATCAGCTTTACTGAACATGAGTGGGGAGGTCACTAAGTTGGCACTAAAACCAGAGGATATGTACTACGTATAGAATGGACATGGACACTTCGACGTCCCGCCCCCTCTTATGGGCGACGTTTGGTGTTCTCTACGTGCTACGCACACAGGTGCACGTGTAAATACACGTCACTGATTGATATTGATGTCTGTGTAATAAGAGACCAAATTAAGCGTTTGTATGGAATTTTGGCGGAGTGTCCGCGGTGTGCTAATACAGTGCTTTTGAACGCGTTCTCCGTGTATTTTGTCAGGTCGGGTGGCCCAAACTCCTAGGAGTAGATCTGTGCTCATTGTCTGATATGATAATGATATTGTTTGCAATCGACGACCTTTTTTCGGTTATTGTACAAATTAGGCTATTACCACTACAATCACGTACTGTCTATGTTTTGGATAAAACACGAAATTAACTCGCACTTGACCAGAAAATGGGTCGAATTAAAATATTTTTCATGGAATTGTGAGTCATTTTCCTGTGTCTTCTTCATAAAGGTTTCCCTGGGCTATCATTTACAAAAAAACATGTTGATTTATACTAGATGTAATCGGTGTGTGAGTCGTCAGAACTATTTCTATCGCGTGTACCGGCGTTGCGGCGGTAGCGGCAGCGTGTGGCGTATCCTGCGAGGTGACGCAGCACCCGCGTCATGCGACGCCGCGGTGTCGCCCACCGCAACATCAACATCACAATTTTCATGTCTACAAACAGGACTGATCCGGTGCCCTGCTTACATATTTTTTGTTGCGTATTAAAATATCTTTTAACATCACCAAAATAACCGAAATAATCAGCAGAGTGTGAGTGATGTGCTTAAATAAATTTGCGCGCTTCTAAATAAAGACGACAAATTTTGTTGCACTGTTAATAATCTAATGATATTTTAATAACATTAACGTCCATCGTACGCACGATGCGCGAACGTATACGACGTGTAATATCGTACAGCATAAGTGCCATGCTGACATCATTTTCTGACAAACAAACAGTAGGTATCTACTATTGGTAAAAATTAAATTCAATTTTTTTTGCGAATATGACGATGTTTTGTTATGGAAGTGGCAAACAAACATGCAGTTTACACATTGATGTTAAGTGATGACTGTAGCCTATAGACACATGCACACAAGCCCAAGGTCAAAATGCAGATGCGTTACCACTCCTGAGGCCTAAGGTATTATGCCTCTGTGCCGTACATTACCACCTGACCGAAACTCGATAGTGCTGAACACTATCATTTAGCGGCAAGTATATTAAGTAATGTGGTGGTGCCTACGCCCGCGAGCTCCGTCACTGGAGCTCTACCACCAGTAGATATATTAGGTATGAAGATTTTAAAATAACAGGTGATAGTTCATCCAGATTCCACCTTTATATAGGCATGCAAATCATTTTTGTGTTTGATTTTCTCATTTAAATAATTAATAATAAGCTCAAACACGATCTTGCAGATGTCAGCAGCTGAAGAGTTCCCACGCCTCTCTTCCATCTCCATAACAAGACCCATTTCAGCATTCGTTGTAAACTAGCTAAGGTTAATTATAATTAAGTCTTCAGTAATTTGCCTACCTATCAATTAAAAAAATGCTAAAAATCTAAATATAGGTAATTTTATTATTCCAAAATTAATTACAATAATAGTAAATATTGCAGAAGTCGAATTGATAACCACTTCCTATTTTGTTTCTTCATCGGTTAAAAATTGTTATCTATCGCCTGCCTTCGCCGTCTTATTTTCCGTGTTGGGGTGTAGTGTAGGTAGATGTAGTACGTTTTTTTTTTTTTTTTTTTGTTTTTTTTTTTAGGTCGGGCTTTGTGTAGACGGCCTGTCTCGAGACGGCACTAGTCTACTTCACCGGGCAATCGGCGAGCGCAGAAGGCGCTCCAGCCTAAAGATGTAGTATGAGACAATCGGTATAAAATATAAGAACGGCTTCACACGACCCTAAAGTCAGTGGCGATATCGGGGCAGTGGTGGGGAGACTGGGGAGGACCCTAGATCGCTTAGTGTGTACGCAAATCGTAACCAGAATTACATCGCTTCCAGCGAACTCACGATTTAGGGATGAGTATCCCTACCACAACTGTCCCGATTTCGCCTCTGATTTTAGGGTGGTGTGAAGGCCGTTTTACGCGATTATGCAACTATACGTTTTTAGAATTCCGTACCAAAAGGGTAAAAACGGGACTCTATTACAAGAGATTATGTTATAATACTACTATTACTAAGTGTCTGCTGTCTGTCTGTCACCAGGCTGTATCTCACGTAGTCATGAACCGTGATGGATAGACAATGGTACGGAACTCTTCGTGCGCGATACTGATCCGCACTTTTTTTTGTTTTATAAACAGTCTAGCTAGTGCTAAACTGCTAATATCGTGGTTCAGTTCCATGTGTCGAGAGTCGGCGACCAAGATTGACAGTTAAATGTACGATTCCAAACTCGGCAGCCGCAGCAGTGCTGCCGCAGCACTACTGGTCTCCATATATATCTATGAGTTTAAATTCCGAGCTACGCGACACTGTCGCGGCAGCAATGCAATAAAAATAGAGGAATATGGTGCTGCGTCAGCACTGCAGCGGCAGCACTGCTACGTCCTGTAGTGCATCATTGTAATTAAAATTTGATATTATATTGACAAATAAAGTTTTTTCCTTTTGTAGTAGATACGTACCCTAAAACAGGAATATAAAAGAACAGATATTAAATATGCACTCGAACTCTCTCTATCACATAAAGGAAATGGCTATAATTATATTGTCCGTCCCATGTTTCATTATGTTCAAGCAACGTTTTTGTCCTATTAATACTTTTTAGGGTTCCGTACCTAAAAGGTAAAAACGGGACCCTATTACTAAAAGCCTCCGCTGTCTGTCGCCACGCTGTAGGTATCTCATGAACCGTGATAGCTAAAAAAGCTGAAATTTTCACAAATTATGTACTTTTGTTGCCACTATAAGAACAAATACTAAAAATAAAAAAATATTATGGGGGTCCATACAATAAACGTGATTTTTCGTATTTTTGCTCAATATTAAAATAACGGTAGCAGGTAGACGCATAAAATTTTCATAGAATATTTTGTTGTAGATATTACCTTTTAAAAGTGAATATTAAAGGGGGGATCCCATACCACAAACACACACAATTTTTTTCTGTGTTAATAAAGGTAGAAACTTGAATATATTATAACAAAATAACAATCGCGACTTTCTTTCATAGATGATGGTACGGAGCACTTCGTGCCGAAGTCCGACTCGCACTTGGCCGCTTCTTTATAGTATCATGAATAAATTACTGTGTTTCAGATTTATGCTTCTTAGTTTTATTTTTGGCTTGTGCATTCCTTTCAATTCCGCCGGAAATTTGTCTGTCATAGACAAACAAAACGGGCGCTCTCTTCGGTTACAGACCAGAAATAAATAACTATTCTCAGACTATAAAACCGAATGGTTCAACTAGTGCAGTGGAGTAATATGGATTACATTCATCGTACCTATAATAAACTCGCAGTTTTTCTATTGTTTTCTCAGGTGTGTTTGATATGCTGTTGCTTGTTCTCATTTGTTTTATTGCCTTTTTATTATTTGTATGAACCTAAGGATTTTTTTAAGTACCTACACGACATTGATGTAATAAAAGTTTTGTATCGTTTTATTATTCTCAAGCTCATCTGTAGGTATATATATATACATAAAAGCAAAAGATCACCTGTCACAAAATATCAAAAACTGCTTGATAAAGGTGAAATTTAGCAAAGAGGTACTTTATAGGGCAGAGGCAGTAAACTTCCGCGACGTTTGGCGGAGAGATACCTAGTTAGTAATTAGCCCCGTCCTTATGTAAAACACGGGTTAAAACTCTCAAGCGTCTCCCTATTCGGTGAGGTCCATGTGCCAAGGTACATGTTTTTAAGGTCAAAAAACGGCATCCACGCGAGCGAAGCTGATGACAAAAGCTAGTCTTACATAAACACGGACAGGGATCTTTCTACTTATACCAAAACAATCAAATATAGCTTTTATACGAGGAGGCGTTTTTAAGTTCACGAAATGGAGGATAAGAAGTGAGAATAAAAATACAAAATTATTTTTTCTTTTTCACCTGCTAGCTTATTTATACCCTCATAAAAAATGTTTCGTCTTCATCCGAAAAATAAGCTGACTTCTTCATGACTTGAAAACTTCTTCCCACGAAGTTCTTTTTTAAGTTTTGGGAACAGATAATAATAACTGGGACCCGGGTTAAGACTGTAGGGCGGGTGTTACAAAATATCGAGGCCCACCTTGTGCAGGGCAGTCGACGCAACGCGGATCTTGAGAACGGGCGCGTGGACGTGTAAAAGCAGGACACACCTTTGGTCAATTTTCCCTTTCTTTTTTCTTTGATGGCATCTTTTAACCTCTAGTATTAACGCATAGTATTCTCCGGTTATGCAGACGTTTTATCTTTGTGATCCGTTTACAGGATCCCTCATGAAATGAAAAAAATCATGGCGTCAGTCTTTTAGGATTCAGATCCTAAAAGACTGACGCCATGATTTTTTTCCAGCCGACTATGACACCTTAATCTTCTTGGCTGGTGGTGTGCCTTATTGTGCCACTGCATAGAGTCCTGTTTGGACTCAGGTTCATAATGATGAACCCAAGTTTCGGTCCCCGTAAACGGGTGACATTTCTTCCAGTATGATTTGAATTATTTTGAATCGACTTTCCTTGCTTGGTAATGAACTTTATAACGGCTCGGTGCTCGATTTCTTCAATAATTCAGATTTTCTTCCAGATTGAGGTGTTTGATCAGCGATAGTTCAAAGACTAATGACCAGATTACAATTAAACTTGGTATTTATACTAATAATGAGTTACTCAACTCACTGTCATTCCGTTAATCACTTTACGAACTTAAAAGCGCACCCTTGTAACTATAGTATATAATGTACATTTGTACTATGGGAACTATGATATTTTCCTTATAATTAAACAGGCTCCAGGGTTCCAACTGGATTCAATAGCTTAGCCGGAGTTCCGGAGTCTTACGCATTCGGAGATCCGTCTGAACAAATGCCAAGATCATTGATATCTGATTTAAAAAATTAAAGATCAACTCAATAGACAATGGTCATATTGAAAAACAGTTATTATTCCACCAGTATCACCCAATACTTATGGATAGTCTTAGCTATGAGATCTAATTAGACGCATAGAAATTATGTTAGCCAGTGTGAAGTGGTTTGACCAGAAGTGGGTTTGTTTACAAAGTTTTTGCTAGGCTTGTTGTCTATACTGAAAATGTGAGTGTTTGTCATGATTGCAGTTTTTTTGTTTGCGTAAATGCAACCATAATCCAAACAATAATTGTACGAGAGTTATATTTCTATACATTATTATTCGGAGTGGGACCCACTGCTTTAGTTGTCTGCTGGAACAAGAAAACACGCTTGAGAAAATTGCTTCTTAATTGTTTCGGCCATTGAGGCGCCTTTATAGAATTACATAATATACCGATTCCGATTCTCTCCACCAATCCGCATTGGAGCAGCGTGGTGGAGTAAGCTCCAGGCCTCCTCACAAAACGGGGTGAGACTCGTGCCCAGCTGTGGGACGTAGGTTGCCATTAATATGTCTCGTCATCACGGGCTCCAACTTGAACCCCGGATTATTATTATACCTACTCAATCCGCTGCTCTACCATTTTCTAAAATAGCGCAAGTTATAGTTATAGGCATAAAATTTATTAACAGCGCCATTATTCCAATACTCTTGCAGGGTTTTTAGTCTTTTACACTGCTTTGAATTTGCACTCCACGCACAAAATAGAAAAAATAACCGAGATAAAGGGTATTTCAAAGAAAAGTAAGGCGATAAAATTATTGATAACAATTTCACAAGAGTGTTTGCGCTCTTGAATATGCTATTTTTTTATAGATTTGTATAGGCAGAGAGATAAGTGATTTTATCATGCGTGAACGTGATCTTTATATAGAAAAAACATGTCATTTAAAATATTACTTATATGAAATATAAAATTCAACGTATCGCTCATTTCAGACCTTCAAATGCGTATTATTTTAATCAGAAAATGGATAAGACATTTGTGCCAAAATCACGTCATAATAGATTTATGGAATGATAAGATTTGAGTTGCTTTTGCCGTGTCTATTCATTATATTAGGTTGGGGAAAAAGTTTCTTCGCATTTTTAAAGATAATTAGATTAGATTAGATTACATTTTATTGCAAAAAATTCACAGTTCATGGTTAGTAATATATAAAAACTTATGGTCTATGTTAGTAGTAGTTATATAGGTACCAGCTTAGTAATTTTTTTTTTTTTTTTAATTACATATTTCATTAATAAATGCATCAATTGATTCTATCACCAGACAATCGGGATAATTCAAAACATTTTTTAATATAGTTTATTTAAATTTAACTAAAGTATGTATGTACCATTTTGTTCGATAACGTTTTGCCTAACCTTTTTTAAAAATTTTGAGACTTCTCATCAAAACACCGCGACAAGTGGATTTGGCAGTCCTCTCGTGATGTTAACCTAACATTGCATAAAGAATTCTGAAGAGACCGAAACAGGTGGAAATCTGAAGGTGCAAGGTCAGGACTATACGGCGGGTGCATTAACACCTCCCAGCCAAACTCTCTTAATTTTTGCTGAGTGGCTATAGATGTGTGAGGTCTAGCGTTATCATGATGAAACACCACACCCCTTCTGTTGATCAATTACGGCCGCTTTCTCTCAACTTCTTGCTTTAATCTCATCAGTTGTTCGCAGTAGAGTTCAGAATCGATAGTCCTGCCTGGTGGTAATAGCTCATAATGAATAATGCCCTTCCAATCCCACCACACACACAACATCACCTTATTGCGAGTTAACCCGGGTTTCGCCACAGTCTGTGAAGCCCGACCGGCCTATGACCACGACCTTTTTCGCACGTTCTTGTCGTTCATGATCCACTTTTCATCACCAGTTATCAGCTTCTTCAAAAATGATTCGGTTTCATTACGTCGTAATAAAGAATCACAAATGAGTACACGGTTCATTAGGTTTCTTTCAGTGAGCTGGTGAGGTACCCAAATATCGAGCTTTTTTTTGTACCCAGCTTTTTTCAAATGCGCCAAAACTGTTTTGTGATCAATTCTCAGTTCTTCAGCTACGTCGTAACTACTGATATGTCGATCTTGCTCCACTTTTTCAAAAATGACATCCATTTTATCCGTAATAGGGCGACCAGAGCGAGGTGCATCTTTGACATCAAAATTTCCGGATTGAAAACGCTTAAACCAAATTTGTGTTACTCTCACAGACACTGCACTAGATCCATAAACATCGCAAATTTTTTCCGCGGCTTACGTTGCATTTTTACCTTTTTTGTAGTAAAATTTTAAAATGTATCGAATTTCTTCATTAGATTCACTCATCTTGACAGTACAAAAAACAAATGAAAATCACACATTTGCATAATTTGAATTTGGAATTATGTTCTTTAAAATTTTAACTTTCAATGATACCAAAACCAGCCAGATGCAAATACTACAGCCAAAGAGATTTTATTACAAGTTCATATAATGCGAAAAGACTTTTTCCCCAACCTATTAAATATAATATACTTATGAAGCATGAGCGCAATGTGGAAATAAAAATCGTGTCGGAGCCAACATATTTATCAATCGAATCTCAATTGGCTCTGGAAACTATATTGAACGATGTTGGGAAATGTACTCCGTGCTGATTATCTTCGTATTAATGTTGCCGATCAATCATTGTGTTAACCCATCAAATAGCTGCGTATTCTTGGGATTGCAAATCTCGTGGCGCCATTATTTTGCACGTGCTACTTGTTATGGTAGCACCAGCTACCTTTTAGTCAGTTCCGTTAAACATTGCCGTTAGGTGAATAATGAAACTTTTCCCATGTATTCAGAAAATAATGTATAATCCCATAATTAAATTTAGCTATTTTTGCTGTGAATCATAAAGTAGATAACAGATTTGATTTCTTTAATAATGTTCAACCAAGTTGTAAATTTTTCTGTTTTGTGAAGTTCCTTCTCGTCTCACATTTTAATGGATGAACTGAAAATGCCTTTCCGGTTAATCAGTATGTTGGGAAGATATGACTACGGTTCCTTCAAAAGGATGACTTGATAGCAGTGTATCAACATAAAAGGATTCCGTTTAAGGGCGTCGCCTGATGATCCTAGGGGGAAGAGGGAGGGTGGAGGTGATAGATTTGCCATTCGATGATCTAGGTTCGTTTGAACATTAACCCATTCCCTTTCCCGTGTCCTACATGTTTCCATTTGCATTGTTTTAACTATTGTCATATGGGACAGTGAACGTGTTAAGTATATTTATATTATACTAGCTGTGCCCGCGACTTCGTCCACGCGAGAAAAAACATGATTTATGGTTCAGTATCTACCCGGATGAAGTAGTGGGCGCAGCTAGTATAAAAGTAGCCTAAATTACTCCTTATTACATCAGCTACCTACCCGTGGAAGTCCCGTCAAAGTCGGATACACTACAATTCTACTTATTTGTATGTAGGTATGTATGTATGTTTGGATGTATGGAGATAAAAGTAGCCTAAGTTACTCCTTATTACATCAGCTACCTAACCGTAGAAGTCCCGTCAAAGTCGGATACACTCCAATTCTACTTATTCGTATGTAGGTATGTATGTATGTATGGAGATAAAAGTAGCTTAAGTTACTCCTTATCACATGAGCTATCTGCCAGTGAAAGTCCCGTCAAAATCGGTCCAGCCGTTCCCAAGATTAGCCCCGCCAAACAGACAGACAGACAGACAAAAATTGTAAAAAATGTTGTTTTGGTATATGTACCGTGTATACATACATATGCATTTAGTAAAAAGCGGTTATTTTAATATTACAAACAGACACTCCAATTTTATTTATTTGTATAGATGTGTTCCTATAAAAATCCATTAAAACACAAACTGATTGATGGTAGAACTATTACATCTTAACTTATCACAGTCTTCGTCGGCATAGAAATTGTTGTAGAAAATTTGTTTTGTTTAGTTGTTTACCTTGAATACTTTTTTATCATGAATAACTCAAAGGTTAATAAAATTGGTGGTAAATAATTATTTTGTAGTGTTAAGTTAGTCTCATTTTGTATAGCTTAATATCGCTAATTAATAGCGCCCCGGCTTCGCACGAGTGCGATTCGCATTTACCTAAATACGTTGCGTACTTTAATTTAAAGAAAATTAAATATCTAAGCGTACTTACAGACAGGCGGGAAACTACTTGTTTTAAAATATAGGTATCATCAATACTAGAGATCTCAATTCAGATGCTTTTTGTCACTCCTAAGTACTTCTAGGCGTTGGGACGTGACGACCCCTCCGCCGCCCGCTTGTGGATTAGAATTATTCCGCCAGTGCAGTCAGTTAACTGAACGATGGCGGTCAAATCCAATCCAATAGGGCTTTAGTAAATACAATAACACGCCTGAGATAACACTACCGCCACTGCGATCACCAATTCGCGTGCCAACGAGGTGATTATGGCATAGTCTTCCCTTATGACGCAAAACACTGTTCTGAGCATCATTGGGAAAGCCTTTGTTTAGCAGTAGTCGTCTCTCGGTTGATTTGATAAAACTCTTCTAAAGAACCGTATAATGCATAGATATTATACTGCGTAATCAGAACTTGGCAGCACGGTAATGTTATCTACAGTATTCTGTTTTCATACTCTTCATATAAACGGATTCCGTCCCGCGATAGAACTACCGTCACTGCGATCGCCAATCCGCCTGCCAAGCGTGGTGATTATGGCATATTCTCCCCTAATGACACACAACACTGTTGTGGGAGTCTTTGGGGAAGGCTTTGTCCAGCAATGGATGTCATTCGGCTGGAGTGATGATACAAACGGGTGACGCGAGTTATTCCTACGCGTTTCGAAGTTCGGTAGGTACACACTCTTACTAGCTCGGTACACAACTCAACAGTCGCGCGATTGCGCCGCAGTGATTGGTTGATGTCATACTTTGACACAGATGTAGTTAAAATACTCAAAAAGTAGGTAGCCCTTGCACGTGTCTACGTAGGGACGTTATTTCAGGGATAGGGCTGTGTCTAGGGTTGCCAACTATACTGTTAAAAAGAGTATTATACCGTTTTTGACTACATTATACTTTAACTATTGAACAAAAATACTGTTTCCAGCATCAGCTATAAGTTAGACTAGTAAATTTATAAGTAGTGCCAGAGGCTTTAAAAATATGTATTTAAAACATTAAATAAAGAAAATACTGTTATTTTTTCTAAAATACTGCTTAATATTCGTCTCAGAAATAAACATACTTTATTTCTTGTAAAATAAAGTTGGCAACCCTAGCTGAGTCACAATACTGTAGATCTATAACATTACCGTGCCAGTAGCGTTGATCACAATGTTTCAGAACGTACTTTCACGCCTGTAATCCCCGAAGGGGTCAATGCATGCATTCAAGCAAATATACATGCACACCCACGCTTTGCCGGTTATGTTTTGACCACAGAATAGATAAATAAGGATAGAATGGCTAAAGACTCATTTTCATACTGAAACCGCTGTCGCCAGTTGCACGCATTGACATTGACACTACAGAGACAATTCAAACTGCAATTGGTCAATTGAAATAGACCACTCCCAAACACTTACTTCTCACAAAACTAACTCTTTCAACTTAAGTACTCGTAATTCGGTTGCTTTTCGTATTCTCTGATTTCGCAAAGTTAAGACGTTTTGATTCGAAATATTCGAATGTCATAATTTCCACAAACTGTATTACCAGTTTATAACATTTCCACAATGATCGTGCAATTACTGAACCATGATAACATTTAAAAAATGCCAAAAATGCACATCAATCCATTGACATAATGATGTGTGGCATACTTTTGACGTTCGATTAAATTAATTTCTAATAGTTATTATCGTGATATATGTATAAAAAACATCCAACATTGATACTAATTTTTCACAAATTATTTCATGGAAAAAATTATTTACTGGTATCCCAGCTTAAGAGATGTTCTTTATATTTTATCGACTTTTTATCTTATTATCGAAATTGGTGTTTTTGTTAAACAATATTTTTAATGAATTATTTTTATTTTATTTAAGAGATGAGAATGTGATCTCTATTGAGATGTTTAGTGCTCAGAAGCTAATATTGTCGCAGGTGGTCGCACATTCACAGGTGTTTTTAGTTAATGGTGAATATGACATCTTTTTTCGAATCCAAGATGGCAGACATAATTATTTTTTGAAAATGTATTAGAGGAGTCAATTTCGAGGTTTTTTGGGGTGCTGATTACGAAAATGACTTCTATTTTCAGGTACAAGATGGCGGAAACCTAAATGTGATATGGGTGTCAATTTGAAGGTTTTCTGGGGTGCTGATTACGAATATGGCGTCTGTTTTCTAATCCAAGATATTGTAAACCTATGGAAATCGGCTGAAATGTTGATGTTGATGATGAGTATTTTATTATTAGACCGAGCCCATATTGCTTTGTAGTGTTATTTCTCTAGTTTATGATAATTGTCCCCCGCAAAGAACTTTTTTTTTCAAAATGTGATATGGGTATCACTGTCGAGGTTTCTTGGGGTGCTAATTACAAAAATGGCATCCGTTTTCAGATCCAAGATGGCGGACAGATTTTCTCTTTTAAAATATGATATGGGTATCAATTTCGGGGTTTCTTGGTGTGCTGATTACGAAAATGGCATCCGTTTTAAGATCCAAGATGGCGGACAGACTTTTTTTTTTCAATATATGACATGGGTTTCAATTTCGAGGTTTCTTGGGGTGCTGATTACGAAAATGGCATCCGTTTTCAGATCCAAGATGGCGGACAGACTTTTTTTTTTAAATGTGATATGGGTATCAATTTCGAGGTTTCTTGGGGTGCTGATTACGAAAATGTCATCCGTTTTCCCATTATTCCCATCGGCCCCCTCTGAGACCGCCACCGGGGTGGCCGTTGGGAATAAATAGTGCCAACGGCCACCCCGGTGGCCGTTAGTTTCATTTGTCGCCTTCGTAGTTATACTGCAATGGTTTTTTAGGTGATAGGTGACAATTTTTCAATTTGACAATTTGTGTCAAAATGTAAATCCAAGATGGCGGCCGCATGGAGTTGTCCATTTTTTCGTCATGGGTGTCGTTTTCTTGGTTCATGAGGGTGTTGAATTCGATAGTGGTGTGAAAAGGTAAATCCAAGATGGCGGCTGCATGGAGTTGACTACTTTTTCGTCATGGGTGTCGTTTTCATGGTTCTTGAGGTGTTGAATTCGATAGTGGTGTCAAAATGTAAATCCAAGATGGCGGCTGCATGGACTTGTCAATTTTTTCGTCAGTTAAAAAGAGTATTATACCGTTTTTGACTACATAAACCATGAACCATGACACCCCCATAAACCATGAAAACGACACCCATGACGAAAAAGATGTCAACTCCATGCAGCCGCCATCTTGGATTTACATTTTAACACCACTATCGAATTCAACACCCTCATGAACCAAGAAAACGACACCCATGACGAAAAACTTGACAACTCCATGCAGCCGCCATCTTGGATTTACCTTTTCACACCACTATCGAATTCAACACCATCAAGAGCCGTGGAAACGACACTCATGACGAAAAAATTGACAAGTCCATGCAGCCGCCATCTTGGATTTACATTTTGACACCACTATCGAATTCAACACCTCAAGAACCATGAAAACGACACCCATGACGAAAAAGTAGTCAACTCCATGCAGCCGCCATCTTGTATTCACATTTTGACACCACTATCGAATTCAACACCCTCAAGAACCATGAAAACGACACCCATGACGAAAAAATTGACAACTCCATGCAGCCGCCATCTTGGATTATCATTTTGACACCAATTGTCAAATTGAAAAATTGTCACCTAAGTCTATTTTTTACTATTGGTACCTAACGTCCGATGCGAAATGCGAATAAACCATTGCAGTATTACTACGAAGGGGGCAAATTAAACTAACGGCCACCGGGATGGCCGTTGGCACTATTTATTCCCAACGGCCACCCCGGTGGCGGTCTCAGAGGGGGCCGATGGGAATAAAGGTCCGTTTTCAGATACAAGATGGCGGACAGCCTTTTTTTGAAAATGTTATATGGATATCAATTTTGAGGTTTCTTGGGGTGCTGATAACGAAACTTGCATCCGTTTTCAGATCCAAGTAAGTCTGTCCGCCATCTTGGATCTGAAAACGGGTGCTATTTTCGTAATCAGCACCCCAAGAAACCTCGAAATTGATACCCATACCACATTATGATAAAAAAGTCTGTCCGCCATCTTGGATCCGAAAACGGTTGCCTCTTTCGTAATCAGCACCCCAAGAAACCACAAAATTGACACCCATCATTATAGATTAACTGACATCCCATACCCATATTACTCACATGATAATTGTGTGCCTTCGAGCTCTACCATTGAAGCTCTACCACCGTACGTTACCACTTAGCAGCAGGTAAATTATAGACATATTAATATAACTACACAAATATTAATATAATGCGGTGCTGCTGATCGATGAAGTATGAAGAATAATCGGCTTTGAGTGTTTTTTTAAAAAAATTGTATAAAAGTATAATGAAACATTGTCACATTAACTTATTATCACTTTCATACCATCGGGTACACCACCCGGAACTAAGCAGTTGATCTGTATTTAATATCTTTGACGCAATGTTCCAAATGTTCCGAATGTTCCAAATGATGCATACAATGATTCGGCACAGTTTAGTGTTTCAGATGTTAATGTTCCATCCACCACTGTCATATTTAAAAAAATCTACATATGTAACTATACAAATATTGATATGGACCATAAAAAAATATCGATATTGTATATTAGGTTGGGGAAAAAGTTTCTTCGCATTTTTTAAGATAATTCAAAACATTTTTTAATATAGTTTATTTAAATTTTACTAAAGTATGTATGTACCATTTTGTTCGATAACCTTTTGCCATCTTGTAGGTAGGACATGATCCCATTGCTATAAACATTTTGGGACTTCTCATAAAAATACCGCGACAAGTGGATTTGGCAGTCCTCTCGTGATGTTAACCTAACATTGCATAAAGAATTCTGAAGAGACCGAAACAGGTGGAAATCTGAAGGTGCAAGGTCAGGACTATACGGCGGAAGCATTAACACCTCCCAGCCAAACTCTCTTAATTTTTGCTGAGTGGCTATAGATGTGTGAGGTCTAGCGTTATCATGATGAAACACCACACCCCTTCTGTTGATCAATTCCGGCCGCTTTCTCTCAACTTCTTGCTTTAATCTCATCAGTTGTTCGCAGTAGAGTTCAGAATCGATAGTCCTGCCTGGTGGTAATAGCTCATAATGAACAATGCCCTTCCAATCCCACCACACACACAACATCACCTTATTGCGAGTTAACCCAGGTTTCGCCACAGTCTGTGAAGCCTGACCGGCCTTTGACCACGACCTTTTTCGCACGTTCTTGTCGTACGTGATCCACTTTTCATCACCAGTTATCAGCTTCTTCAAAAATGATTCGGTTTCATTACGTCGTAATAAAGAATCACAAATGAGTACACGGTTCATTAGGTTTCTTTCAGTGAGCTGGTGAGGTACCCAAATATCGAGCTTTTTTTTGTACCCAGCTTTTTTCAAATGCGCCAAAACTGTTTTGTGATCAATTCTCAGTTCTTCAGCTACGTCGTAACTACTGATATGTCGATCTTGCTCCACTTTTTCAAAAATGACATCCATTTTATCCGTAATAGGGCGACCAGAGCGAGGTGCATCTTTGACATCATAATTTCCGGATTGAAAACGCTTAAACCAAATTTGTGCTACTCTCACAGACTAGGTCCATAAACATCGCAATTTTTTTTCGCGGCTTGCGTTGCATTTTTACCTTTTTTGTAGTAAAATTTTAAAATGTATCGAATTTCTTCATTAGATTCACTCATCTTGACAGTACGAAAAACAAATGAAAATCGCACATTTAAATTAATTAAATTTAAATTTGGAATTATGTTCTTTAAAATTTTAACTTTCAATGATACCAAAACCAGCCAGATACAAATACTACAGCCAAAGAGATTTTATTACAAGTTCATACATACTATAATGCGAAAAGACTTTTTCCCTAACCTTATATCACAACACTAGTGAAGATTTTCGTTTTAGTTCAATTTAATAATTATTAAAGGGTTTTTAGGGTAACGGTGGTATTAAATATCTTTAACTATACCTCCTCGATTCACTGGAGGTCTTGCTTTTCATTTTACGTGTTAAAATAACACAAATCGGCATTTTTACCCAGAGATGTGTTGTTCTAAGCTACATGACATAAGTCTACATGACACTTCGAGCGGCGAACGAATGGTTCGGCCGAACTGTGTGTGTTCAGGCATAGTTGTGGTGCGCTTGCCACGCCCACATTACCATTCCATCTTTATTTATCTATTCCGTGGTTTTACCCATGAACAGGCTGTCAACAGGCGAGCTTGTTGACATCTCCGAGCACATTACCAAACTTCGAGGTACTGGGAAATTTCCAGAAAATGGAAAAAATCCAATAGAACCAGAGATAAAGGACTTTACACCATTATCTCTGATAACCCCCTATCCGGGAATCGAACCCAGGACCCCAGCGTAGTAGTAGTGGCCTGCTAACACCAGGCTACAGTGTCAGTTACAATGTTTCAGCTGATAGATATAGTATCTAATGAACACCTTCAAGCTCCGCTGTTGGAGCTAAAGTAGCAGAATTATTTTTATTTATCTATACATCTATACAAATCAATAAAATTGGAGTGTCTGTTTGTAATATTAAAATAACCGCTTTTTACTAAATGCATATGTACGAGTATGTATACACGGTACAGATACCTAAACAACATTTTTTACAATTTTTGTCTGTCTGTCTGTCTGTTTGGCGGGGCTAATCTTGGGAACGGCGGGATCGGGGACGGGACTACTTTTAGGCTACTTTTTCACTAGCTGCGCCCACGACTTCGTCCGGGTAGATACTGAACAATCATATTTTTTCTCACGTGGACGAAGTCGCGGGCATAGCTAGTCGTGTATTATATAAATGTATTATCGGCAGGGTGCTGGGTCCAACGGCGGTGTTGCAGTTGGCCGAGCGCGAAGAGTCGCCGCCGCCGAACGCGCGCCCTCTATACTCGCTGGCGATGCGAGGCGCAGTCATTTGTTTTTCTGGATTTCGCAAGAAGGATGAACTTGTAAGCATGTTGCAATCGTAATTTCTTTGCGTGAAGTTAATATTTTACTAGGAATCAAATCATGATAATAATAAATAAATACTGTTTATTTTGCACACCAAAAATACATGGATACAAAATAAGGAACTTAAGAAATTTGTGACACAAAGGTTGGCCTTATCGCTAGAAGAGAGATTTTCTTCCAGGCTTACTCGAGCAGGTACATGGTGCAATAGCTTTGAAATATCACCTTTAGTGCTACAAACGGGTTCCGTCCAGCGATAAAACTACCGTCACTGCGATCGACAATCCGCCTGCCAAGCGTGGCGAATATTTTAAACCCAAAGAACATTTTTCTGATGTTTAAAATATTTAACCTCCTCCGGCATAAAAAGTTTTTAATTAAAGTTTAGTTAGTTTAAGCTTCTACTATTGGTGGAAAAGATAATTTTTACATAATTTAATACCAGGTATGTTCTTTGGCTTCTCTAGATAATATTTTTACGCTGTTTTACCTTGGTACTATTTTTTTTACAAATCACAATATACAGCTTGCCATAATTCTTTATGGCGATAGTGTTGTAGTGATTAATTAAAAAATTAAGAAAATCATTTGATAATGTTGCCTAATTGATTTTTATGGAGCGCGATGTGCTATAATTTTTCCGCATATGATCAACGTTAACCATTAATGCAAGGACTGCAAACTGTACCCAGCCTAAGTGAATACTCCGTAAACTAAGTACCTATAGACGTAGCCATGTTCGCCATATGCTTTGTGGAAGTGAGACAGTTATATACAAAGAACATAAGAAAGTTGAAATCGAGCATCGTATCTTTTGTCCCTTACGGCGTGCCGGTTTTTGCTTGGCGAACTTCGTAAGTGACAGCAAAAGTTAGCCAAACAAATATCTGTCATCGCATTTGCTGTAATAGATAACCTATCGTATACGCATTAATTTATTGTTTTCGACGTATATCGGCGATTATTTTAGTGAACAATTAGTTAAGTGATTAGTGTATAAGGTGTGCAGTAAAATAGGAGGTTGCAGTATTTTAGCCTGTATAAACCGTACAGAAACGAGGCCTTTAAACGACATCACTTTTCATTCGTAAGTAAACAGATATTAGTAAATAATGTATGTCTATTGAACAAAATACACGTTGAAGGATATAATTCTTGATTATCAATTCAGAATAAAGCACATTTCTCATGAAATTCTTGATTTTCTTTCAACGAAATCCCACATACTTATTTTTGTGTGTTGCTATAAATTTACTTTTATATTCTCCCTAATTTCGTAGACATATAAGTTTTTGTTCTAACAGTGTTAGAATTGACAATAAGCCATAACAAAATATTAAGTGGCTTTGGTAATTCTTTCCAAGATGGTGTAGAATAAAGAATATTGTTATTATAGAAAAAAATGGGAAAGAAAAATTTGACTTCGGGCAGGAATCGAACCTGCAACCTCAGGATAATCAGTCCAGCCGCTTTACCTCTAAGCTACAGAGGTTCCACACCAATGCGTCAAACTCTGCCTTCCCTTTTTTTATTTTTAACCGACTGTGGGTTGTTTTGACGACGAGGTTTGTCAGAACCGGGATATCTGGCCCTCTACACTCTCTTCTTACCCCGTTAGGGACCTGGCGTGAAGATACAGACACATCTGTATTTAAATCGAGATCTAGAGATCTCAATGTTTAAAAAGTTATCTATAGGCTGCAGTTTTCATTTACTCGGTACCCACCTAGCGATGTGAACTTGTTGATCATTGTTTGCCGGTGTATGTTGCTTGCTTTTAATGTTATAGGGGCTAGCATTAGAAATGGTCGAGACCCTTCTGAACTTAGTGTTTCCGTTCATTCCACGGAAGTACTAACATTCCCACATTCTGACATTTCATGACAGGACACTAACATTATAATTGTTTAATGATTTATATTTTGATATGTATTTATAATTTGAATAATAAAGCGATAATCACACTGAAACTCTTAGTTTTATTTAACTATTACTTACACGCAAATATTGAATGCCTTACCCGATACAGCAATCGTTCTGATAAACTATCTATAAGATCGCGGCCAAAGAAATAATACCCTGTAGATGATGTTCTAGAGTGCGAGCTGTGAATAATCTAGAACCTAGATTATTCACAGCTCGCAGCATAATAAATGCTAATTCATGGTTACCTATTTCAAATGTACATTTTCTCGATATGTTCTTGATCTTTCAGCAAAATGTATAGAATTAATTGAATGGTAGATGCACATGTTTTAATTTATCATTCAATCAATTCGTTTCAATTCAACTAATCTGAATAAAAGTAAAATGCTTAGGAATGTTTAACATAAAAACTTGCCGAGTATATCTCGGTAAATGATTAGAAAGAAAATTGGGAACCTTTATCACACTCATGATTTCATATGGCTGTCTCATGAGCGGCCCTTTGATTATATACACGTCTAGATGGAGCGTCGCCTTACAAACGCTGCAAAAACAATGTTCCAATTCGAAAACCCTTGTGTGCGTGTAACACACACTAATACGTATATTTTATTCGCTTTACACACACTACTCAACTGGTGAAAATGTTACTTGCTTTTGAAATTTTCCCCTAAAAGTAGGGAAAATTAGCTAAAGTCGAGTGCAATTTTTTCCTAATGTGTGACATAATAATATTACGATTTTCGTCGGGTCGTCTCACAGTAGCTTTAGTTATTCGTTTTTAGTTATTTTTAATTTTTTGTTTGTATAGGTTTGTGTATTATCTTAAGTTATTCGTTTTCAGCTATTTGTTCTTAGTGTAAATTACTTTTATCATGAAGAAAAATAAATACATTTTTAAGAACAAAATCAAAATCTGGAATGGATTTTGATTTTGTTCTTAAAAAGTCCATTAGTTGGGAATTTAAAAACCCACACAGATACACACGTCAAACTTAGAACACCCCTCTTTTCCCATCGGGGGTTATTAAAATAATGTACTTATGTATATATACATATATTTTATATAGATTTTATTTTGTAACTTCATATTTCACTGGGAAGATTTTCAATCAAAAACTGGCAACACAGTAAACATGGCGTTCAATGAATCGTACAAATGCGACGTAAAATTAAATATTGTTGATTTAATTCTGGGATACATTTCGGGCTATGGAAAGTGTAGTTACCGATAAAAAGAAATGTTTTTAGATGTTTTCATTCCTTTTTTGTAATTTCGGTACACTTTAATAGCGCAAATCGTCATAATGAAAGCATAGACGCGGACGTGTTTACGTTACAATGACATTATCGCTACTGAGCGAGCGGAACGAAGCTATGAGCCAACAGTTAACTGATATTTTTTTGAACGCTTATGAATTAAGATGCTCTAACTAGACGTGTATATAATCAAAGTAGCGGCCACATGCTGGCTACATCTATAGGTACTTAATCTAAGGAATACTCTAAATAAAATGTAGACATCATACATTCAGATACAATCTGTCAATAATTTCGTTCAATTGCAAATTAGATGTCAGGTTAAAATGTAATACGGCGCAATGAGTCACATATAATTGAGCGACCGAATTAGAGCAACCCTTCCTTGGTGATAATTGCGACAAGCAAAAAATGAAAAACTGCTTTTTTATTTTTTATCTAATGGAAGTTGTAAACAAGCATGCAGTTCACATTGATGTTAAGTGATGACTGCAGCCTATAGACACCCACACAAAGACCAAGGTCAAAATGCAGAAATGCGTTACCACTCCTGAGACCTAAGGTGTTATGCCTCTGTGCCGGAAATTACAGGGCCGTACATTACGGCCTGCGCGGAACACGATAGTGCCGTACACTATCATGTAGCGGCAAGTATATTAGGTGATGCGGTGGTGCCTTCGCCCACAAGCTCTGTCACTAGAGCTCTACCACTAGTAAACACATGCTTATTTGTGCGACAGTGTAGGAATTTAAAATATTTAGCTTTTTAATCAGAGTAAACTTCTGTTTTCCTATTGTATATCAATAGGAAAACAGAAATTTAATCCCGTTCGGCGATGGCAATAAGCATTTTGACGATTTGATATTAATAATTTTGTTTTACTGACGGTATAGGAAAATCGGACGGTATAGGTTTTCCTATTGTATATCAATAGGAAAACAGAAATTTAATCCTGTTCGGCGATGGCAACAAGCATTTTGACGATTTGATATTTATAATTTTGTTTTAATGACGGTATAGGAAAATCCGTTTTATTTCAAGTAATGTAGGCGATTTAGGCAAATCTCGTAATTTTGCCTCAACCGACTGATAGTTAACAAAAGTTTGCTTCTTTTGGCAGACGTACCTGATAACACTGATACACTACATGGGCGGGTCGATACGCAAAGACATGTCGAGTAAAGTGACACACCTGATAGCGGCAGCGGCGACGGGCGACAAGTACCGTTACGCGTCGGGCTTCGGGCTGCCGGTGTTGGCACGCTCCTGGGTGGACGCGTGCTGGGACCGACGCGACGACCCCGCCTGCCTCGCCACCGATGACACTATCATTGTGAGTTCTATTCATTTATTCCCTCCAACCACGCTACGACGAAATTCTGTTCGGCCAACGAATTAAACGCACATTGTAGCACACTTAGGTATATAGCCGGAACTTGGAAGAACTTCACAATGTGTGTTGCTTGTCTAGGCAATGGATTGGAATCCGTCAACGGACGACAGGTACCATTATACGCTCGGTTGCGAGCTGCCTGCTATGTTTGTAAGTGGTTCTGGCGAGGTGTTTTTTTTATTTACCACCGTCTTATTCAAATGGATTGATTGGATGATGATAGACCGCCATTGTTTAGATGGTGGGTGGTAGAGTCGTCCCGTCCCGACGACTGAATTGGAATGCCAATCATTGAAATACTTCCGGCAACGGATGAACCGTCCGGCGACCGGTGCTGGTGACAAGTCCGCTGCGACGCCCCGCTCCCAACTATAATTTACTTCATGTAATCAAGCACATAATACATGTATGTTGCGAGGAAACTACAAACTGAAGGCCTCGAGTAGGAACTTCCGGGTAGGGAGTCCCTGTAGTCTCGGTTTCGAAGATTTGGATTTTTCGTGTTTTTGAGTGGTTGCTCTATCGAGTGTAAGTTTTTAGAAGGTCAAGCCAGGGCGTAATTATGTAATTTCACGTGCACGTGCGCTTGCTGGCAAGACGGATGACCGTTTCCCCGACGGTCTCTATTTTCAGGTCCCTCTGGATCGTTTTTAAGGTTATGTTACTGGATGCCACTGCAACTGGTGCGACGGGACCAGCGTTGCCAGATTCTTATTTTAGTAAGTCGGAATTTCGAAACTTTTTGAGTGAAAAAGCGGGATTCTCTCGTAAAAGCGGGACATAGTAAAAATTCTATATAATCAGACGTATTTAAATATTTGTCTTTTTACTTGATTTTAAATTACGATTACTTGACAATAAGATAGCAATAAAAGCCATTAAAATTTGATATTTAAAATCCTACCACCAGGATTATTTTTGAATTACGGACGCAATTACTTAGCACGCTGCACGCACGGTCGATTTATCACCGAAAGCGGGACTAAGCCTCTCCCGCGCGGGACTCAGGTTAATCTAGTAGTTAGTTCTGACTCTGCAAAATGCCACCATTCATTAGGTTATTATTTTATTTATTCTGTCCTATTGCTCCTACTAGATCAGCCGAGGTGATGTCAAAAAATAGAATGTGCCATTCAAGGTAGGCGTGCGACAGTCGTTACGATGGATTACGAGGAAGGGGACTATTCATGGATGACGTCGTGTTAAGTCGTGTATCACGTCGTTGGTGAACAGTAACAGTTAATACATACTTTTGTAGGCATACTTTTGTTCATGAATGTCGATTATTGTAGATATTTCATTTTTATATTACACTTTATGTTCGTAAGTCATAGTCACTAAAGTTACTGTTAAACCATTTAAAACGTGCGTTTATTAATTAACTGTCGAAATGCTGTGCAGCGAATTTAGAATGAGGTCTCTTCCTGTCGCGGGTCACGTCGACAGTTATATTACTACAACTATCAAACTTTGAACAACTTAGAAAAATGTTAAATAGTTTAGTTTAGTTTATCAAGTTTTTCATCAATTACATAAAATTTAATATCGCATGTATACAATACAAGTGGCTTGTTCATAAAGCAACACGGGCAATACATAAACAATTTCACGCACACATTTAAACATCTGGGTGACAGGCGTAGGACCATTTGGGCTTATACTTTGAAAGATGCCTGCATATAGATACTTCCCTCCGGTCCGCCGCGGCGGCCGGTGGCTCGTGTTGCTCTATGGGCTTGGCAGGCACTTCTCACAATTAAGTGCCGGCGCTCTCGGTGTGTCATAACAAAGGTTTTATTACTAATCAATTTATTTTATTTCGATGAGTTTAGAATTCACGCGATGCACCGGCATGACGTGTTATTCCGTTTCATTCGGTACCGCACGTATGGCTCACTTTGTGTCAAGAATTATGATTACTAAGCTAGTTGAAATAAGATAGGAACTTATATAGCGATCATTTGGGTTACCAGGGCGCCGGGGGGACGCCGTCAGTGAGCGGCCAGCCCTAGTACTAGAACATGACACCAAAACTGTTAATGAGTTTTGAAACAAAAATATTACCAAATACTTAGCCTTATTCAGTGAATTTTAAACAAAAAAAATTGCTACAAAAAGTACAAACCATGTCCTTATAATTGTAAAACAACAAAAAAATGTTGATCAAAATATAGAAGTGTGAATTGAATAAGTTTAATAGGTGATTTCGTTATTGACATCCATCAGACACCTTTAGGGAATGTAAAAAACTATCATTTTTGTGCCTCTAGTTCACGCCCAATGATGATCCCGTAAAATGATTGTTTTCTTTGATTACAGAAAGAGCACAAATTAAGGGTATTCGCCGGAGCACGAGTGTGCTTTGTCGGTTTCCCCGAAGATGAAACGCAGCACATGGCCGAGGTGCTGGCCAGCAACGGGGGATCCACCTGCGCCCTTGACGACCCCGACTGCACGCACGTTGTGAGTATATCAATTTAATTACTTTCTCTAATAAATACCAGTTTACCCAAATTATATTGAACTACATGTACACTTCCCCGAAGCCTACAACTATTATCACAGTCGCGCCAATGTTTACCTTTAGTCTTTATCACAGAGCGCTTACCTCCGAATGCCTTACATACCGATTTATTTATACGTCGTATGGCACATTAGTTACTAATTTTAGCATTATGAAATCAGCATGCACGTAGTACCCTTGGGAACACAAATCACTCTTAGTTTAGTTTATATTGTAAACATTTTAATTTATTAGAAACAGTAGATATGCCGTTGTTATTGTTTTCTTTTTGTTCCTACTAGAACAGCACTGTATTTAGCAATCCTCTCAATGTCGGCCAGTGTTTGCTTGACAATTTGCATTCAAACACCACAATGTGTGGAGATTGAATCTGATATCATTGTTAGTTACATAAGCCAATGTACAGTATTATCAACACGTTTCCATATCGATATTGTGTACTGTGTACATCATTACTTAGGTATACTTCGAAGACATTAGTTTTATAACTGTCCAAATTTATTAAACACATAAGAGTACATTTTTGCATGTTTTTGAGAACAATCGTAACGTTTCACACTTTTCTAGCAAACAATAAAGTTAATTATAATGAAGTTTCGCCCGAGGGCCCGCACTGCCACTTTCCAAGTCCTATGCGGCGCGAAGTCGACCCATTGTCTATTTCATTACTTTATACACTCTATATTTTTTCACCGCAGCTTTTATCATTTTGCTCTATCTTATCAATCACGCGTATTTTTCTATCACGTAGTTGCATCTGTCTTATAAATGTATGTCGTATGTATGTTGTCTAGCCATGAACATAGTGAATAGTCGTCATTCCACAATCGTTTGTTTACATGTATCACGTCATAGGTCAAGTTAAATGTTCATGGTGTGTTTAATGTATTTATTCTTCATTCTGTATGCATATATACGAGAACTACCTGACCCTCAGTAAAATAAATGTTGTGAATCCATACCTATCTACTGTTACATATTGTTATTCTCTCAATAAATTGCAAGTTCTCTTATAATGATAGCAAATGTTTAATAATCAGGTAGTCGCTTATGTGTCTAACTATATCTATCAGGAAAATAATAATATAGGTCTGCATGTTTGTACTGGAATGGCTTCATTACATCATTGCGTGGTGTGTTTCACACATGTTTCAGGTAATGGCCAATGGGGAGACTTTCGGTCGTTCGCTTGTCCTTTCGCCACTTCCGAACACTCCTAACACTTCCACCAAACCCTCCCGCATCACTCCCAACCGATCCCAAACCACTCCAAAGAGCTCTCTCTATCGTAGATTATCGGCGCGCCTCTCAGGCCGCCGCGCTAGTCCTAACAAACAGAGCAATGATGTTCAGAAAGATCACGCTAACGATGATAGAGAACAGCGTTTACAGAACGCGAGAAACAGTATTAGAAATAGTCAAGCCCATAGTAATCATAATGAACATATTAATGATAACAGTATTAATTACGTAGGCAAATCATTTATAGATGATTTGTGTTATAATATTGAGAATATTAGAAGTACCTGTCATGCTGAAAATATAGATACGCGCGAATATAAAGCTTGTGATAAAGAAAACAAATATATGTCTCAAATTTTACAAGGTGCCGTAAGAGTGGATGCCAAGGATAAGCGAGAAGTCTTTAGAAATAAGTCCCTCAATGTATTTAATATAGTCGATTGCTTGACGGAGGCGGGATCTCTGCATTCATCTCTCACAAAGAGTTTATGCGATTTGGACTGTAAAGATGAACCAAATTTTTTGTTGCCTACTTCAACAGGAAGTAGAGAATTGCAACAGTCGACTACTACTATTTCTTCTGGAAAGAAAAGAAGTCGAAACTCGACGGATTCCAATTTTCAAATCAGTGCAATTGATGCCACTAATCTATCACCTGATAAATCGGAAGATACCAATTGGAAATCAATCAAAAGGCTGAAAATAAAAGACTCATTTAAGTTTAAGAATAGGCCAACTATATTTAAGAGAACCAAAAAAGATTCTGTTACAAAAGCCTCGGGGGACATAACCGTGGAACCGGTCAGTCCCGACAGCGTAAAGCCTACTGATCCTGCGGGCGAATTCGTAGCGTCTACGTCTTCTCCCATCAGAGAGGACGATAACACGTCTATTTGCTCAATGAATACCAGCAAGCAGTCTGGATTCTTCGATATATCATTTGCGTCCATTCGGAGCTCAAAAACCGTGAAGTCCGCTTCAAAATTACGAAGAAGCGTCAAATCGTTTACCGCTTCGTTCAGGAGCGAAAGGAAAAAGAAATACGAGAAGAGAGCGGAGAGGAACACCGTGGAGGTGGACCTGTCGCACTTGCCGTCCGATCTAAAAAACGTTTCGACACCAAAGAGGGATATCGACGAGATGAACTTGGATATATCGCCGGTGCAAGTGGACACGGTGGACAGCACGGACATGACGACGACGCCGAAAGACGAGGCGGACGTCGACGAGTTGGACGACTCCGTCGTGTTCAAGACGCCACAGAGCGTGTGGCTGCGAACTCACCGCCACTCGATATGCGGTGGCGCCGAGCTGAGAGCCAGCGTGCTCTCTGCGGTGGCTTCTTCGTCCCCCCGCCCCCTCCCTCCGCCCCCCCGGCCCGCGCGCGACCAGCCGCAGCCCGCCTCGACGCCCCCCACCCGCGACGTCCGCGCCATATCGCAATGCCATGGACTATCGCTGCCGGTACTAACCCCATTTAATTCAGTACTTACTAAATATTAGACCGAGCTTGTCATGCCATAGAAAATTAGCGGTTCGACGTTTGATAGAAACGACGGACATCCCGTACTATTCGAGATGTCTCTATCTCTCGAACTAATATTCGCCGTCATGCATGCATCTTACATTCGTTCGAATCGATCAGATCGCTTTATAGAGCACAGAAGGTGTGTTGTTATTTATGTACTTTATCCATCTTTTTCTATCTGGTTGTTGATCATTGATGCCATACTTAAGTTCCTGTTGAAACGGCGAACAGATATTTACGGTCTTTGTACTCTTAGGTGGTGGACGAGCACACTACTGGCGTTGCGCCGGACTGTTCCCCGCGCGTGCACGTTGTCAAAGCCGAATGGTTCTGGGCATCCGTACAAAACGAGGAAGCGCAAGATGAAAGGGACTACCTCTTCAAGGATGTGAGTATATCTCGGATACTTTATAATTGCATTGTATGGTCAAACATTTACATTTTTTATCTAATACGTTGACCCGATTACCTTTTAATCTTCATGTGCAGCAACAATTACACATTCAATTTTAATTGTGCCAAAGTACAGTATATCTCTATAAATTAAAGAAAAAAAATGGAAAGAAAAGTTTGACTTCGGGCAGGAATCGAACTTGCGACCTCAGGGTAACCAGTCCAGCCGCTTTACCACTAAGCTACCGAAGTCCCACACCGATGCGTCAAATTTTGCTTTCCCTTTTTGATTTTTAATCGATTTATGGTCGGTGAACGACATCCATTGATAACTAATTAATAGCTATACAACCGATATGATAGACTTTGCAGTTTATACAATATCGTTAAGATGTCGCTGTGCCCTTAATAATTGTACTATTTATTTTTCGCAATAACACATGCAATGTCGTAGTAGCATTATGGTGACATATTGTTGTAATACAAAATTTACATAAAATAAATATATCTGATAGAACAACGATTCAAATTATTTTTTGAGTATTTTTCAATGATAACGATAATTTTCTCAATCTTTTGATATAGTGTACAAGGTACGGGTCCAACGTAGAACATGTCCCATCATATGTCTCTTTAGTCACTATGTTTCCTAAATAAATAAAAATAATACAAAGAGTCTTGGTTTTCTGATCATTCGAGCATACTTCGTACGGCATCGCAGTAAATAATAGTTAGTCAGTGTTTCTGATGATGAATAACTGACTGTGTTTTTGATGCTTTGATTTTTTGGGCCTTTTCTGGTTTCTTAAACTGCGCTATCAGAATGCGATGGAACCGTGTAGTCAAAATAAATCGAAAATCACAGTTTTCTCAAGTTTGCCGACTGTCGCTTGCTCTACGTCTTACGAGTCTCATTTCCAAATAGTCGCATCGGATTTAGACTGCTCGATTTTTTCAGTAAGATTAGTATGCTTTTCAGTTCTTTCATAAGCATAACTTGTCGAATGCAATGATGACTCGTCATCATCACCTTCAACATGTCACTCGTTTAACCCGGCACACGCGGTATCTGTGCCAAAACAGTATCTGGACGAGGTGTCCCGTCGTTCGTCGGTGGGGTACGGCGTGGCGACGGTGGGAGCGGTGGTGGAGGAGTCAGTGGGAACACCATCGCAGCTGCAGCGGCTGCGCAAGCGCAAGTTGCGAGGGGGAGATGCAGCGCTGCACAAGCGACGCTCCTCCGTCGGCGACGCTGTACTGCTCTCGCTGTCTGGGAACCTTCTCGACTGCACGCCATCGCCCGACGGAAAGCAACTACTTGAAGGTATACCTACTATCCTACTATCGTAACGGGTATTTATTGAGATCAGTGGCGGTCCGTAGAGGATAGTGTAAAACCTTGTATAGGGTGCGCGTCAAGCCTAGGGTTCGTGTCTCGTGCTGCTCTCGCATTCCGTGAACCCGCAAGATTCTAAATAGTCTCAGGCTTGACTGGTCCAGTAGATTAGACGTTCAATGTTACGTAAATCAGATCCAATTCGGATGAATACCAGTTTGGATGCGTGACCATCGTCACATATAATAACATTAGATAAACATCAATGGAATCGAGATGCATTCTGGATGATCCAGATTGAGTCGTCTAATATCAACATGAATCACTGAACATTGACTACGGTGTGACGATCGTTTTATCGTCACTGTGTTGTGTCCATATTGTGCTTATTGCGGGCACTGTGATATTATTACTGTCTAGCCTGATTGACGGTAACGAGTATTCAAGCAAAATGAATGAATGAGTAATTTTATGCGCACCCGACTCCTACGTTCGTGTGAAACTTTGCAAAATAAAATGCGTTATCACATAAAATACTCTTTACAATATTACTGGTTTATGCCACCGACCTTGATAGCCATTGTTAGCGTATTTTTTGCTACATTTTTGCGCAAAATAGTTAATTTGCACTTGTTTTAAAATAGTTTTTACAGCTTTTTAGTTAAGATTTCTTTTGTAAATTAGAAATTTGAATTTTTCTCATTTACAAGCACTTTTACTTCTTACTACCAGAATCCGAGGTTCCTGACAATGTGGTTCGAAAGCTTATGTCCCCGCGACAACAAGTATTTATGGAATTATTACAGACAGAGTCAAATTACGTTGGAATATTGGAGACTATTGTTACTGTAAGTATATGAAAATATTAAAAATTATGTTTTAGGGTTTTAGCGTTGAAGAGATCTGGAGAACTTAAAGAACCAATTTCTTTTTCAGATGTTCAAAAAACCATTGGAAGAAATGGCTGAGGATGACAGTAGTAATGGAAAGAATCAAGCTTTGCTCAACAATACAGAACTCAAAATAATATTTGGAAATTTACCACCTATATATGAATTACACCAGTAAGTTTTAACTACTTTAGTTCGCATAATAATATAATTATCTATTAAATAAAATTCTCGTGTCACAATGTTTGTAACAATAATACATTGAAACAGCTGGACCGATCATTAAAAAAAATTGTATGTATATTTGATAGGTATGAGAATCGGTTGTAGTCTATTTTTTATATCCTACGGTTTTTGTCACCGTATATGTTTATTGCAATTTTTTGGACATTTCATTTTTCATACTATCAGGCGATACGAAGTTCGCGGGGCAGCTAGTATTATATAGTTTTGTTCTTAGTGATATCATTGTTTTTAAGTTTGTAAATTTGACTTCGAGCGGAGATTGAACATGCGACCTCTGGATAACTAGCCCTGTCACTTTACCACTAAGCCACCGAAACACATCCGAATGTGAAATTTTTCCTTTCGCTTTTTTGATTTAACCATCTCTGGGCCAGTGAACAACAACCATTGATAACTAATTTACCGTCATACAGGCGTATGTTAGAAGAGCTCCACTACGCACAGAAACACTGGAGCGAGGAGGTGAGCATCGGGCGGCTGGTGCGCAAGTACACGCCCGACATGGTGAAAGCCTACCCGCCCTTCGTCAACTTCTTCGAGAACACCAAGGAGATGCTGCAACAGTGCGACCGTGAGAACCCAAGGTATTGCCTACTTTCACTGATAGTATTCGACGAAGTGACGTTGATGCTCGCTAGAACTGTTGTTTTTTGAATGCCATTCTTCTACGCGTTTTCTACCATTTTCATTCAAATGACAGCTCAAATCCGCGGTGGGAAAAGGGATAGGCTAAACTCAGTATTTAAAGCAACCGTGCGGTATAAAATTACTGTTACGCTTATTCGTATTCATATTTGTAAGTATTTTGTGCTTGCACAAGATAGTTGTACTTGCGCAAGCATTATGAACAAAAGTATCCATAAAACTTGTAAGGGACAACAGCATATATTATCTTTTGTTTTCAGGAGAGAGCACCTATGACAGAATATAAACATGTTAATCAAATGAAAGGTATTTGCTAATCGGACATCAAATTATTCTATTCGATTATTAATTAGACACACTCTACTTGTAATTGTGTCAAGGTGTTGATAAAAATAAATATTTGAACAACGTGATAAAAAGTACAAGTATAATTTTTCACCAATATTACTTTTTCATGTATGTACAAAGAAGTCAACTCAAAATGTGGATTGAAGTGGATTAATACAGTTCACATTGATGATGGCGAGTGAATACGAATGGCTATTAACATCCACATACAGACCAGAGATTTCAGTGTAGATGCGTTGTCGCTCCTAAGGCCTAAGGTGCGACAGGCTTATATTGGGATCCGACATGGGGGCGGGGCCTAATCAAACATGGCGCTGACACCGGTGCAAATTGGTAATACATGTTATAGCTTAAGACTTTTGCGTAAAAATCAATAGTTTGTCCGTGAATCGCGATAGTATTTGTCTTTGGGCTGGTGAAAATCGTGCGCAAAGAAATTTTATTGAGGGTGAAAGAGTTTTACACGCGGGACACATCGTGAAGTGCGATAGAAATGATGAAATCGGGCGACAGCCAAACACGCTGGACTTCTTGGAATTGTGTTTACAAACTTTACAAATCAGAGAAAGTATGCAGGAAATCGAATATCAAATAAAAAATGGATTGATAACACATATCAAATGTTCGTGTAAGTCTAGGAAACAGAAATATTACAGAAACGTCTTTCGTTATTTACGCCCCTTACGACAAGAGTTTAATTCATGTGAAAGTCGTTCTTGACGAAGATTTTGTGTCGGAAATGTAACAAATAACTAAAGTAAGTTAAAGAAAGTATACTGGAATATAATGTTGCCCGAGATCTGTTCAAGGAAAAACGATGGAGTTCATTGTTTTGATGAAAATCACAACTCTATTAAGGGTTTGTGATAATTAACCTATATCACAAAAATACCTCACTTGCGCTTTACGTAAATAAAAATGCAGTTAGGAAAAAGGTTTTTAAAAAACAGTATTTTTAATATATTGTTGAAATTGATTGATATATTATTTGATACACAAAAGTTACATGACAGAACATTGCGTCGGTGGACTACTTACAAAAATAGTCACCAGGTGCCGTGGCAAAAATGTCAGATCCCAATAGAAAATGTATACCTAACCCTTAAGTAAAATTATAGCTGAGCCTTAAAATGTATGAAATAGAATTTGGACTAAAGCAACGGCTACTGTTTGTTTAACCTTTCATATCCACATTATTTTATGACGTGAGGCTATGCTCAGATATTTTACTTTCATAAGAATCTTATACTTCGCTGATATGGTTAGTACTATATGAATCCAAATGTACACACTGTTGTTATTTATTAACTGTGTTATTATTTAAATGTTTTAACGTTATTTAATACTCTTGTTACAGATTTCATGCATTCCTGAAAATCTGTCAATCGAGACCCGAATGTGGGAGACAAACTTTACAGGAACTGTTGATAAGACCAGTGCAGCGACTACCTAGCATTAGCTTATTACTGGATGGTGAGTTGATTTTTCTTGTGAAATATATATATTTTTTTATAATCTGTATTAATTAAAACTTTAAATATATTTTCTTTAAAGAAATCACGATATTAAAATAAACATGAAAGATGGCCCTATACCAACTATGATCCGGGCAAAACAACGGACAGTTATTTGTTTCGGGTCTGGGTGTTTGTGTATGTGTTGTATGTTTAGAACAGCACCCACGACATACGTTTATAACTAAAGTGAGTTTAAAAAAAAAATGTGAGTTGGTGGAGATACGGGTTAGTGGCCAACCCGCTGACGGATGTTTATAACTGCCCATAAGGCCTCCGACAAGATTTAACGACTACCGACAACCGAGACCGACGGCTTATAAACATATAAGCGGTCATCCATTACACACTCGACCGGGCCCTTATCGCTTAACCGAGTAGATCGCTTACGATCTACACCAGCCGCGGGGCCATGCGCGCTTGCCCACTTCGTGTAATGAAATCTATTTGCAATGTGTGTGCAAATAAATTTAATATACAAACGAACATTGTGTAGACATACTGAAGCACACGAGTAAGAACAATCCCGACCACGCCGCGTTGGAGTGCGCGCTGGCGGGCCTTCGCGAAGTCATGTCGCACATCAATGAAGACAAGCGGAAGACCGAGGGCCAGTTGCAGATGTTCGACATATACAACGACATCGACCAGTGCCCGGTCAGTACTCCACTTACCCTACACTCTAAAAGTCATCTGCCATTCTCATAACTAGATTAGATTAGTAAGACCAACAATGGGCTCCAGATGCAGAAAACCGACGGTAGAGACGCGGCAATACGCGAAAGCTTTTCCCTTGATTCCGCAACGAACCACGCCTATATGGAACATTGCAATCGCACACCTCTGTCGCTCGCCGTGTGACGTCTTAAAACGCCAGGTGTCCTGGCGTTTTAAGACGTCACACGGCGAGCGATGATAGATTTCCTTTCCTTACCCGTGAACCCCCAGGAGCTTTAGTGAGCTGCAGTCTCACTACCCGCCGTCTGTTCCTCTAGACGACGGGAGTTCCAGATAATATTCGCACGCATCATTAAAAAAAATTATACTCGTAAATTTTTTAACACTGCACTATATGAATAGTTTACGAAAAGATCCAAGCCTAAAGTAATTAAAATAATCTTAACTTCATGATAAAAATTACGAAGCCAGTCATTGCCATGTGACTGAGATTTGTCAAGTTTATTTAATTTTATCATCAAACACTACATAAATTAGTATAATTTGATTTGTTTCCATGATATAGCCTCATCTGGTATCTTCGCACCGGTCGTTCGTGTCCCGCTGCGAAGTGGTGGAGTTGTCGAAGGACCTCTCTGGTAGAGGAGACCACCTCGTCTTCTTTCTATTCACCGACACCATGGAGGTGTGCAAGAAAAGATCCAAAGTAAGCGTTAAACCTTCAGTGATTCTAGAATACTATTATTGAACTTTATTCTAAAGGGATAAACAAAAATATACAACCGGCTTAAAACATTATTTTGTACAGTTAAATAAACTGTTTTTATTTGTTATGCCTTATTTGGAATGTATGGATGTGTACAAGCAATATAGTATGTTGTTTGTAATAATATTAGTTGTTTCCCTTCTCTGTAACCCTTTTCATCTGTGGTAGTGAATTGAAAACAAGATTATACAGGAAGTGTGCCTGTTATTACTATAATTGCAACAGAAGTTGTAATATTTTCTAATAAAAAGCTATTGTAAATTTATTATTTTGAAAATATAATATATTATACATTTCAGGCGTTCAATAGCAAAAGTCCGACAAACGGAATGGGTACTATGCGGATAGGTTCCAGTAAACCTTACAGGCATATATCTCTTATGCCACTCAGTACAGTCAAACGTGTCGTCGATATTAGAGAATCGGAAGGTAAATATGTATTTTAATAAATGAAGAGAAAAAAAAATGACTTCAGTCCGGACTTGAATCCGCGACCACTGGGATCACTAGTCCTCGCTCTCGAAACTGCTTTGTTGTATCGGTTGCATAACTAGCATTGTTGGCAATAGATGTCGTTACTGGCATCCCTAGGCAATGGACTAAAATGTGAAGGAAAACTTCGACTGTAGTAGTGATTCCAGTTTTTTTATGTAATGAAAGTGGTAAACATGCATGCAGTTCACATTGATGTTAAGTGATGACTGCAGCCTATAGACACAAATACCAGAGGTCAAAATGCAGATGCGTTTCCACTTCTGAGGCCTAAGATGTTATGCCTCTGTGCCGGAAATTACAGGGCCGTACATTACCACTTGACCGGAACACTGTAGTGCTGAACAGTGTCATTTAGCTGCAAATATATTAGGTAATACGGTGGTGCCTACGCCCACGAGCTCCGTCACTGGAGCTCTACCAGTTATCCCGGGATCAAGTTCCGCCTAATATCAAAATTATTATTTCCATTTTTTTTTCTTTATAATATTTAACTCGCGTTATTGCGAAACATCCAATAGAGAAGCAATAATTAGAAGGCCTATCTCCAATGGGGATATGAAAAATAACCTTAAGTTATTTATTTGGTTCATCAAGAGATGGCAGCAGTTTATTGCTGAGCTTATATTGAACAAAAGTATCTATAAATGCCCTAATGTACGTATATTGTGGGCCTAAGTTAATAAGGTCGTCAATATGCACTTGGCAACTCTTGATAGTATTTGATAGTAATTCATGTTTATTTTATTTTCCAGTTTGTCATAATGGATTTGCGTTGATGTGTCGAAGTAATAAAGAGCTCAAAGAGGAATTGTACTCGTTTCTGATAACAGACGACACAGTCGATAAAACACATTTTCTACGTCAGGTCTGCAGACAATTGGCGAACACTGTTTGCAAGGCTGATGCGGTTAGTTGTATTTTTTTAGTTACTAATATATTAAATTGGTGCCATGTTATCTTTGGAAATAGCTTTACAAGTATGGATGGGGAAATTACCAATATCAATTTATATACTGTCAAAATGTATTAAATGATGCTGAAAATATATAGACAAAGGATAAAATTTAGTCTTTATTGTACCAGTTCATTCATCCAACATTTGGCTGAATGAAATGATGAGATGTCCACAACAGTTTAGTCCGTCATAAGGGGAGAATATGCCATAATTACCACGCTTGGCACGGTGATTGGCGTACGCAGTGGCGGTAGTTTTATCGAGGGATGCTGCTTGCCCATTCCACGTTATTGTATTTACTACCGTCCGGTTGGAATGGTTTGACCGTCATTGGTCAGTTGACTGATTGCACTAGCAGAAGAATACTCCTCCATCAGTGTGCGATGGGTCGTCATGTCCCTAAGAATCGACAACTACGTTACTAGAATATGTCCCCCTATTTTCCAAGCCATAGAATTTGTGTCGGTTTCCTGCAGGACAAGTTCCTGGTGTGCCTGGACGCGGAGCAGCTGGACATCGACACGAGCGACCTGGCGCTCTCCGCGCTCTCTAAGGTGTCCAAGTTCGCCGCGCGCACGCGTATTAAGGTACGTCCACACCACCGCATCATCCTATTTCACTTGCTCACACACCGTAAGCTATGGGTGCGTTTCACTTAAATGTCCCCAATGGACTCGACCGCGACTGTTAAATTCCGCGAGGATTGCTGGCGTATCGTATATCCACACGGACACATCTAAGTTAAGGCATGGTTAGCCTGACGCAAATCCTAACGTCGTCTTTTAATGTCGAGCAATCGCTTAAACCATTGGCCTAATTTTGTCTCTAACGTTAATGCGGCTTAACACGCACGTAAGGCTTGTTATGCAATGCAACATAAAAGTTTGTTACAATTATTGCGGACGATAAGTGAAACGAAAGCCTATATTAACGTTTTATTAACATGAACACAATGTTTTTTTTTAATTAAATTATCTTTGATCAATATTGCCTATTCGAGATTTAGAGTAATTAAGTCAAAAAATTGGCCAAAATCAATGAATGTCGTAAGTTAATGGCGTTTCATGTTCCATTTCTTCGTTTTGAGGATTTGGTTTCAAAAATATAATTCTGTAAATAATATCTACAATTAGCCTAAAACTTATTAGTCTTGTTTCTGAGCTCTAGTCTTTTTTGTCGTCGATAGATTGGTTGAAGATGAATAACATTTGATGGTGAGACATACATCTCCCCATAGATTTAGTTTCTTATTGAAATAACGGATGAAATGAAATATATTGTATAAGATTCTTGGTGCTGGTCCATTTGTATTATCCTGTCTGTTCAGCGGTAATGCAATATAAAACAAAATATTGTTATAATATATGAAAACTTAGCTTAATCTGTACATGAAGCATATTTTAATAGAGATATGCATGATCTAGAAGCTTTACTTGCATTTTAGAACATAACATTATACATTTATAATTGATAAATTATTATGAAGAGGATGGTATGCAATATCAGACATTTTAGATGTGACTAAGGCATGTTAGTCGATTTTCAAATGTGTCGCTTTGGATATTATTTACATCGACGTTGCTCAGTCAGTGGATAACAAAATCTTACATTTCATCTATACCGTACATTTATTGCATCAATAGATCTGGGTGCTTATTTTTAATTTTGTTTTTTTTTTTATATTTCTTGGAGAAAGAAATTATAAAAATGTATTGAAATATTTAAATGTACCAAATCTAAAGGTAATGCTTTTAGCTTTACAAAATTGTAATTTAGATAGATTACTGGTGCACACAATATCACGAAGACACCTAGGACACACTGTAATGTAGAGTGTAGGGGCATTGGCGTATTAATGTATGGAAGTAAAACAAAAAAATATATATATTCTTGTCAAAAAGTACATTTTAGTCGTATCGGATTTGAGGAGCGCTTATTATTTTAGCGTATATTTTTTGGTACACTTCAAAACTTATCTCCACCTCAAGCCGAAATTTTAAGGTGATCAATTTTTTCTTATCGAAATAAATACATTAGTACGTCATTGTGCGTGAATCGTCCACTAATCGAAGTAGAGCGGCTTGTGTACCGGGCTGTGTTACATTGTAGCTGGAGGCGCTGGCCGGGCTGGGCGGCTGGCTGCGCGCAGACCCGGGCGCTGGCCTCGTTGACACATGGGTATTGCGCGCTCACTTACTCGCACAGGTCTGACGCGCCTCTACACACTCGCCTCATATCCCTCCCTCCCATACGAACACCCTCTCTCGTCGCTCTTCCCCTCGCAATGCTACAAAACAAACCGCCATCATACTAATTGTACCATCAAATTTGCGTTTCTTCTGTGCGATGTCCCGTGTATGTTCTTGTTTCCACAGATTGTCTGATTTTACAATAAAGTTATTGTTTATGAATTCAAAGTAGTTTCAAATTAAGACGATCTGAAATAATTGATCTGATTACTTCATGCATTTGAGTGTAAAAAAAAACGAATTAACACTAACTTAAAAACCAATCTTGCAAAATAAAATAATTTGATTAGGATAAAAACAGATACAATCCCGAAATATATTATGTGTGAACGCCAATGTGAGAACACCATAGCTCCATATTATGTTTCTCGGAAAACCGGAGCGATCTTGTTGAGATTGTTTATGATTTAATATTTAAATGACTAGTCATTATTAGGATTTGTAAGATATTATTATTTTTAAATATTAGTTTGAGAGATTGTTTATGATTTAATATTTAAATGACCAGTCATTATTAGGATTTGTAAGATATTATTATTTTTAAATATTAGTTTGAAAACTCAATATTGAAATATATAATTTTAGTTTATTATATTACTTTGGATTTTAAGTTATACTTTCCTGTCAATTTGAATATGCAGCATTAACGCTTCGCTAAGGATCATTTTAACACGTCAGTAATGTTTGTGAGCGTGCCATACCTGTGGTTTTGGGTTCGAATGTCCTTTCACTAGTAATATGTATTTAATTTTGTATTACTTCATAATCGCCATTCTAAATCATTTTTATATTTACTATATCTACCACCCCATCGGTTCATCGGTGTTTGGTAACTGTTATAACTAACAATGACAAAACTGAAACTACATTTGTATCGAAATATATTTCAATTATTAGCATAAAAAATGAGTGATGTAAATAATCTATAGACAATAACAATGTGAAGATGTAACATTTACACATGCAGAACATGAACACGTTTATACTTTTTTTTTATTGAGACGTCTCATTTGTTATTTTTTTTATTTATGTTTTATATAATATATAATGTACAAATGTAGTTTTCAAAAAATATTATAAAGTATAAATAAGGAAGCTTCAACGAGTATTCATAAATATGTTTTTGTAACTTACAATTCATTAGTAGGTATTGCGTTTTGGTGTCATTGGAAACTTCCTTATTAAATACTGTGTGAAAGTATTGTAATATTAAAATACTATCTAAATAAATAGCAGCGCAGCATGAAATATATTGAGTGATGCTATGTATTCAGATTTGTTTAAAGCACGTAAAGAATTGCACGATAAGAAAAAATAGTAAGACTTTTGACACTTTCACTATTAGTTACATTGAAATGCTATCGGGCGATGTTGTGTTGAAATATTTTTACGACCCACAAAGTATCTTTTGTAGGTTAAAACATTTCTGTACAGCATGGTCCAATTCTTTCTGGTTTTGAGTTATGAATATTAAATGTTTCTTTAGTTCTTTATTGTTTGTAATGCTTGCAGGTAGGGCGAGCGCTGTCTTTCAACAAAACACCGTCGAAGCTAAAGCGTGCGATGTCATCGATGATCTCGCCCTTCGGCTCCACGTCCAACTTGACGCCCGCCACGCAGCTCGCGCAGATGAGGCTCGCCAGCTGCAATAATATCAATGTGAGTATCCTTCATCTTCAAAACATGATTCCTTAGATACTATCGATAAACCTTTTACCGCGCTAATGAGTCAATTTCGTTCGGTAGGAACGTGTGACGTTTAAAGGCCGATTCACACATATCATATCAGTGAAGTCACGGTTCCGGCACAATGCTGTCAACGTGATGATTATTATTTCATACATTTTCTATGAACGTATCCATACCAGTAAGTGTCAGCGACGACGCGGTATTCTGACTAGTGTCAGTGACGTTCATAAAAAATGTATGAGGGAAAGATTGACACGGTGACGGTACTGTGCCGGAACTGTGACTGCGCATATATGTCTGAATCAGCCTTAAAACTTAATATGTAACGTATGTCACTAAAGTCACAAGTGACCATTTGTTTCGTCTCATTCCATCTCCAATCAAATACGTACTTTGAAATTTTTTTTTATGTAAATGTATGTACGTTTAGTATTTTTGTGTAAATGTAAAATTATTATCGTGTGTTGTTAAAGTTCTACACTACATTATTCGAGTGCGGCAAACAAAATTTCGTTAATTTGAAAGCACGCTTGTGTCGACAATGAGAAAGAATGCCATCGATCGATCCTGAAGTCGTTGATAGTACGATAGTACGACACAGAAGTTTTAAAATTCGCCGAATGGAATTTTGCTGACATTGATTATAAGTTAAACTGTTTAGTAGTCAAGTAGGTTTAGAGTAATAAGTTATGCGTATTTCGTAGGAGATGGGTACGAGCGGCGGAAGCGGCGCGGAGGCGGGCGAGGTGCTGGTGGCGCCGCTGTCCGTGCAGCCCACGCGCAAGGCCACCGCCGGCGCCGCCGCCGCGCTGCGCCGCTTCTGACGCCACTCGCGCCCGCCCCGCCTGCACCGCACCGTGGCGCGATAAGAGTCGGCCCGACGACGATCGTTCGCTCGAGCAGATGCGTTACGGATACCGAACGCTCCCCCGCCGACGACGTCGCTGTAGTGTTCATCGCTATTGGTGTTATCCGTCGGTTAGGAATCCCGCACATTAGCCCGTTGGTGTCCTCCGCCGTTCGCGTTCCGCTCGGATTTAGATGCGTTACGAACTCTGTACGCTCGTAGCATGTATCGGAACTATAGCGTCACAAACGCCCCACGTTCGCGGCTAAGTATGTGCGGCTGTATATTATATTCAAATGGGACGCATGTACGGAAACTAGATGTTTACTCTGCCTTGTTAAGTCGCATTCTCGTGTTGTTGTCGTATTTCTATTGATGCGTTATCCATCTGGATGGAATATGACTTGTGCTCTTCTTCTTTGCACGGTAAAACTGTTTGCTACGCAGCTACTAGATGGTATTTCCGAAATTATCGACAATTTTCTAATATTAATAGCACCTAGCGCCTTAAAAAAATGTATGGAAATAATGTGCAAGTAAAGATAGGGTTAGTCCAACCGAGTGACAAACATAGATCATTCTTTCTTTGTTAACAACTTGTGTAACTATAAAGAAAAATAAGTAGTTCACTAAAAGAAGAAAAATTCTTAATTTCAGCTCATGTTCGTTTGGTCTAAATCCACTTTATACCGATTTGTCATAAATTGATACACTTGATTTATAAAAGTCTGTAATCAAGGCAGGCATGAGTGTGATTTTAATTTATTATCACGACTCTGCATTCCAAGCAAACTCAACGAAGTTTCGACTCGACTGCAGTCAAATGTTCCATCTCAGTGCATAAAAGCAATCCCAACCTCGGTCCGTGAACCACACGACGAGCCCAGAAAATCACAACTGGCTGGGTTACTGTCGCAGTTAGGTTGCAACTTTGTTAAAAGTTTTTAAATAAAATCTTAAATGTATGATTAAATTTTACCAGTGCTTTATTTACACATTTTTATGATGTCAATTAAATGTATAATCGCTATGAGTGACTTCTAAAATTATTTTTCATGCTATTGTTAACGTTTAAGCGGTGATATGTAAATAGGTGCGAGCATATTCGTCGACGTTGTCACGAGTGTTTGGGGACGGGAACACCTTGGCTTAACAATTAATGACATATCAGAGCAACGAAGAGTTGTGATTTAGAAAGAAAGTACTTTGTTTCTCGCGTCATTTTAAAAAGTGTATGTCGACAATCGCGAGTGTACCAGTGCAAGACGTATGATTAGAAGACAGGGATGTGGCAATTAAATGTAATTTATTTGTTAACAAATATACTGTTGGGCAAGGCCAGTACAGTCATGATGGGAAAGGAAGTGCCTTTGTGTTACAAGATTGGAATTGATCGCACAGGTTCTGTAATTTATATGATAGTATTATTGTGAATAGTTAAATCGATGGGTTATTGTATTGAGATCGAATATTAGAATATAGATTAAAAGATATTGAATTACATAAGAACATATTAATCCAATATGATCACTGCAAGTATGCATTGGTAAACCAAATTATCACATTGATTTTATTTAATTTTATTGATTCATCATATTAGAAATACAATCAGTACGATCGTATCAGGGTTCATTACTCGGTAGCTAGATTTTGGGGATCTGTGTAATATTTTCGGTAATACGAATCATATTTTAAACAATCTCGGTGTCACATAGGAGTATTGCTATTATCGATATAGTCTTGAGTAATATGTACATATTGTGATATTTTAATTTAATCGTGAAATAGGCATCGTAGGTTAGAGTAGCGTATTCGATAACCTACCTTATCCGTCTGCTGTTGATTTAAAGCGTTCCTAATATTTGCCTTATTGCTTCTTACGAACGTTTAGTTAGCTGAATGTTTGAAATTAGTCTGTGGTATACGATGAGTGGTCGCAAGCGATCCTAAGCGGTTGCGTAGAGTACAGAACGCTTGCGGCCGCCAACGCCGCCACGCACCTGACACTGTTTGTATGTTAATTCGTTCAAATCGCGCCCGGTGCCAGCTCAACGCTTGTACCCGCATCGGCGAATCATGTGTACGCGTGTTATTACATTGTACAAAGATCTATATTTATAAATAATTTTAAACGATTGAAAAAATAAACACTTATTTTCAATCTTGTCTTTTTGTTTTAATTATCCCATTACATCACCACATAATTTTACAGCATATTTACCAAAATATACTAACACCAAAATTCACAACACGACACATAATTTTATTCAAGAAGTAATTAACTTCAAAATCACAAATTTAAGTATTATTATATTAAACTGGTGTGGTGTTTTAGCGACGATCGTTAATCATTAAATTCGGTTCCATTATTCTGCAATCTTCCCAGTATCTGCACATGATCATTTTCGGGTCAACAGTTCAATCTAAGCTAAGTTTTGATAGTGGCGGTCTAAGCCTGGAGTTCGTAGGGGTCATGACTCCCCCCCCCCCCTAATCGCTGTTTCCGACCGATTACCTCCACGAAATATTTGTCTAGCACAGTACTTTAACTATCCTACGGTGTAGTACATATTATCTTCAAATTATGCGTTGCGTCGTGTAGCAGGATGCAGGAAAATGTAGACATTGTGAGCGGCCCGCAGTGGCACAGCGACGACCACGCAAGCCAACGGGGCCAGAGCCGCGTACATGAATCCATACGGCATTTCCGCATCAATTACCACGGAAACCTTCATTGCTAGAGTTGCCTGATAACAAGAAATGTAAAAGTTATGTCACATACCCAAGGGTGTAGCCAGCCGTAGTTCTGGGGAGAGTGGAGGAAGATTCACCATCCGTCGATCTAGGGTGGAGGCAATGGCGGACGTAGCTAACATGGATGGTTCTCCGGGCGGATGAGCAAAAAAAAGGAAATATGCCTTTATGTCCCTAATGTCCTTTTAGTCATATTTGTCGACATATAATTAAAAGAGGATAATATATTAATGTACTATTTTAGCGCGGCTAGAGGCTGGTGACCTGTATCACAAGTGGGACTAAGTCTCACTTTAAGGCACCAGTCCTCTCCAATTAGATTAAGCATTCTGTAATTCAACTATGTTATTGAGATGGAGAGGACAATAAACTTATTTATTACTAGCTGTTGCCCGCGGTTTCGCCCGCGTGTATGTCGATTTATAAATATTTTTTCCTGAATTTTCTTCTATAAACCTCACGGAGCCCGACACCTTTTCAACGAATGCAAAACCGTGGAAATTGGTTCGTGCGTTCTGGAGTTATAGCGTCAGGAAGGAAAACCAGACTTATTTTTATATTATAGACTAGCTGTGCCCGCGACTTCGTCTACGTGAGAAAAAATATTGTTTACGCCCGTGATCTACGTTTGCCGCGCTCGGCGCGCCCCCTTCATTCGACTTCTAATTGCGCACGCGCTAATACATGTTCTGTTACTATGTTCTGTACCTATTCCTTTATCGTATAATTATACGTTAACAAAAAGTTTCCTGAGTTCTAATTTCGTAAGACACCACGCAAGCCTCCTCCTCCTCAACAAATATGATTGTTCAGTATCTACCCGGACGAAGTCGTGGGCGCAGCTAGTATAAAAGTAGCGTAATTTACTCCTTATCACATCAGCTATCTGCCAGTGAAAGTCCCGTCAAAATCGGTCAAGCCGTTCCCAAGATTAGCCCCGCCAAACAGACAGACAGACAGACAAAAATTGTAAAAAATGTTGTTTTGGTATATGTACCGTGTATACATACATATGCATTTAGTAAAAATCGGTTATTTTTATATTACAAACAGACACTCCAATTTTATTTATTTGTATGTACATAGATTTATTATGGCTACAATACAACATAAGACCTAAAAATTCTGTGAAAATGTTAAGCGTCTGCATTATAGCGGTAACAGAAATACATAATTTTTGAAAATGTTACCTTTCTAGCTATCACTATTTATGAGATACAGCCTGGTGACAGACAGACGGACGGACGGACGGACAGACAGACAGACAGCGGAGGATTAGTTATCCGTAGGGTCCGTTTTTACCTATTAGGTACGAAACTCCTTAGAAGACAGAACTAAGATACAGAATAGCTTAAACATATTCGATACGAATCTTAAAATTGACATAACTTTTTATTTCTGAACCGATTCACATGAAACAAACACTAAATCTTAAGTGAAACTTACTACAATATATTAGTGAAAACCGCAAATCGAAGTAGCCGTTTCTGATATTAGCGTGCACAAACACACAGACAAACAGACATTTTTCCGGGATAAAAAGTAGTTGTGCGCCAAAGGTTAAAGTATAATCATACCAAGTTTCATTGTAATCGGACCGGTAGTGTTTCTGTGATGCTTGAACAAACAGACAGACAGACAGACAGACAAAATTTTTTCTAATCACATATTTGTGTTCGGTATCGATCTAATAACATCCCCTGGTATTTATTTTTTCAATAGTTTTAATGTACAGAATGTACACTTCTACAGATTTATTATAAGTATAGATTATTAATAAATTATTTCTCCATTCTCCACCGGTGTGCTCCCTATTTATTTCCTAGAGCAAATTCTGTCTAGTGCCTCCCACGACGTGATACCCTAATATTATAAATGCGAAAGTGACATTAGCGTTGCGCTTTCACGTCTAAACCGTTAAAATTTTGGTTATTTAAAGAGTGGTGTTGTTACCCCTAAACAAGTGGCATTCAGTGCGGGCCGGCCCCGCCGCCCTCCCTATAGCTGCGCCACTGGTGGAGGGCCAGGTTTAGTCTTTGTTTTATCCCGCGTTAGCCATTCGACGAATATACGGATAACATTAACGGACTTGACACCCTACAGTCGCCACCGTGATCATTCGGTCGCCTGAGCTGGTTTCCCCGATTGAGAAGACCGCACTCTGCGGCGATCGGATAACATGATTGTATGACTGCTGCTCACAAGAGATTGGACCCAAGCCAAGAGGACACATCCAAGGCGCAGAGAATGCCACGCAAAGTTCGATCGTGGTTTCCGGCGCTTCTACAGCGCGATAAGAAAGTAACTAATGAGAGGAAATTTGCTAATTTGGCGTTTTTAAATGGGGTATGGTACCTAGGTACTAGACCTTTCCTATTATTGAATCTATTGCGTATTTACAGATGCTGTATGCAAAACTGAGATTCTGATTTGCAAATGTATTATTATACTTACAAAAGTAATAAACGGTATAAGTTGCCATTGTGTACTTATTCTAGTTGAGCAAGTATTTTCTTCAGTGGCAATATTCATATCGGAGACAAAGTCATGGCTTCTGTACACATAGAGTAATGCTATCAGTTCTAGGAGACAAACAACAGGCACTGAGATGCCTGTCATCACTGCGTCCACACTCTCCAATAGTGCAATACCGCCCTGAAATGTGCTATGAAATTAGGGGCTTAATTCGTTAATTTAATTTTATCGTTTTCCCCATTGAATTATTAACGTTTACATAACTTCACGCTTGTATTGCGCCCTCCTACCTGAAACTGTACTGGTGGTAGATTTAAAGTGTAGGAGCTCGAGGGCGCAGGCACCACCGCCAAATAGTAGTGTTCAGCACTATTATGTTCCAGTTAGATGGTAATGTAGGGCCCCGTAACAACAATCACAGAGACATAACAACTAAGGTAACGGTGGCAATGCATCTGCATTTTGACCTCTGGCCTTTGTGTGGGTGTCTATAGGCTGCAGCCATCACTTAACATTAATGATAACTGCATGCTTGCTTGCCTACCGACAAACGCGAATTTCAGTGCGGATTAACAAAACAAAATAATAGGAAGTAGGTACACATAATACTTACATTGGTAGCATACAAAAGACTTAAACCCATACAACTCACGATTACCGCACTGATTACTGCTTGCTCAGCAAAGCTGTAATATTAAACAACAAATACAGTACACATTAAGAGCAAATAAGTTCGGAATCGAATAATTTAATATACCTTAACTCAACTTACATCAATTTCACTTTATATTCGAAAATTATGTGCAGAGCAGTTTTAACTAAGACGAAAGCCACAGTAATGTAAGAAAACATCATTCCACCAAAAATTAACGTCGACCTGAATCAACAAAAAATATTCAAAAAATGGACCTGGTTTTAACAACAAAAATACCAGCTTGGAAATAAGTATAATGAAATATGACATACATCAGATGAGAGTATTTACTAATTAGTACACATTTTGAGTACATTGGTATTATCCATAACGTACCTGGAAGAGAATACTGGTTTGTAAAAATCTACATCTATACATTGATTTATATAATAGGTTGGGGAAAAAGTCTTTTCGCATTATAGTATGTATGAACTTGTAATAAAATTTCTTTGGCTGTAGTATTTGTATCTGGCTGGTTTTGGTATCATTGAAAGTTAACATTTTAAAGAACATAATTCCAAATTCAATTAGGCAAATGTGTGATTTTCATTTGTTTTTCGTACTGTCAAGATGAGTGAATCTAATGAAGAAATTCGATACATTTTAAAATTTTACTACATAAAAGGTAAAAATGCAACGCAAGCCGCGAAAAAAAAATTCGATGTTTATGGACCTAGTGCAGTGTCTGTGAGAGTAGCACAAATTTGGTTTAAGCGTTTTCAATCCGGAAATTTTGATGTCAAAGATGCACCTCGCTCTGGTCGCCCTATTACGGATAAAATGGATGCCATTTTTGAAAAAGTGGAGCAAGATCGACATATCAGTAGTTACGACGTAGCTGAAGAACTGAGAATTGATCACAAAACAGTTATGGCGCATTAGAAAAAAGCTGGGTACAAAAAAAAGCTCGATATTTGGGTACCTCACGAGCTCACTGAAAGAAACCTAATGAACCGTGTACTCATTTGTGATTCTTTATTACGACGTAATGAAACCGAATCATTTTTGAAGAAGCTGATAACTGGTGATGAAAAGTGGATCACGTACGACAAGAACGTGCGAAAAAGGTCATGGTCAAAGGCCGGTCAGGCTTCACAGACTGTGGCGAAACCCGGGTTAACTCGCTATAAGGTGATGTTGTGTGTGTGGTGGGATTGGAAGGGCATTATTCATTATGAGCTATTACCACCAGGCAGGACTATCGATTCTGAACTCTACTGCGAACAACTGATGAGATTAAAGCAAGAAGTTGAGAGAAAGCGGCCGGAATTGATCAACAGAAGGGGTGTGGTGTTTCATCATGATAACGCTAGACCTCACACATCTATAGCCACTCAGCAAAAATTAAGAGAGTTTGGCTGGGAGGTGTTAATGCATCCGCCGTATAGTCCTGACCTTGCACCTTCAGATTTCCACCTGTTTCGGTCTCTTCAGAATTCTTTATGTAATGTTAGGTTAACATCACGAGAGGACTGCCAAATCCACTTGTCGCGGTATTTTGATGAGAAGTCCCAAAATTTTTACAGCAATGGGATCATGTCCTACCTACATGATGGCAAAAGGTTATCGAACAAAATGGTACATACATACTTTAGTTAAATTTAAATAAACTATATTAAAAAATGTTTTGAATTATCTTAAAAAATGCGAAGAAACTTTTTCCCCAACCTTACTTACCTAAATAAACGACGTCGTTGCAACTAACTGGTGGTAGAGCTCCAGTGACGAAGCTCGCGGGCGTAAGCACCACCGCATTACCTAATATACTTACCGCTAAATGGTAGTGTTCAGCACTATCGTGTTCCGGTCACGTGGTAATGTACGGCCCTGTAATTTCCGGCACACCACCTATAACACCTTAGGCCTCAGGAGTGGTAACGCATCTGCATTTTGACCTTGGTCTTTGTGTGGGTGTCTATAGACTGAAGTCATCACTTAACTTCAATGTGAACTGCATGCTTGTTTGCCACTTTCATTACATAAAAAAAAATAAGTTACACTAAAATACTGACTCTCGTGCATATTGTATACATGTTTGTTGTTGGGATGGACGCAGTCAACGAGGGCGCAAACTGCGGCGCCGCCCGAATGCAGCGCAGTCATCAGCAGCATCACACCGGAGTACCACACGTTCTCACTGTTTAGTAGAGGGTCTATGTGCCCTGATGCTGAAACATAATTTGTTATTGCCTCTCCAGTGTAGGCAGGTTTATATTCAAGACTGTAGCTGTGTTTTTCGTAAGTAAGTAAATAACCAACTACAGTGCTCAACAATAATTAATATTGCACATCGAGCCTAGGAAGGAGACATCGGCTTATTTCGGATCTGTAGAGGGTTATCTCTGGCGCACCGTACCTATTTGACGTTTGTCGACCATTTTGATCAAATTTTGACCAATACCGGACTGTCAGTGCTTACGTAGGCAATGTGCAACAGAGATAACGCTCTACGAAGTCGAAACGAGCCGATCGCTTCTTTCGCAGGCTCGATGTGCAATGTGCAATATTAATTGTTGAGTACTGTAGATACCTGCCTAACATAAACACAAGTCTTATTAGTGAAATATGTATGGGAGACTAAGTTTTATATATTTATCTCCTTGCTTTTGTCCTCTACGGGGTAGGCAGAAAGCGTGGAGAAGAAGAGTAAGTACCTACCTAAATTTAATATCATTAGATTTACTGATACAAAATTGAAACCCAATTCAACAAATATGTAAAACATATTTACAAAGTTATACTGAATCAAAATTTCGATTAACGAAGTTACTCACCGTAATGATTTAATCCTTTCCCGTGTATAAGTTCTGTGCCCACACTCGATGAATGTATATATAGAGCTACTTCTAATGCATCGGTAATCCCCTGGTGAAACAAATTAGGTACCATCTTTAGATAAAAGGTTTATTTAAACCCATATTTGAATATTGTTCAACTTACTTAAAATTCATACAATCTTAAAATCCTATTCTAATACCTAAAATCAGTAAAGTGCGATGAACATCACATCACAAATAGGTAAATGTTCTAATCAGTTCAGATCATGAGAGTACCCTTGCCCCTACCAATCTTAGTATTAAAAATATCTCACAGTAAGCACTTCTTTAGTTCCAATGCGAAAGATTTTACGTAAACCCATGGGCATGCTCGCAAGATTTACGATGGCTGTAATGATTAGCAGGACCACCCATAACCACGGCACACCCACTAGCCAGGTGTACATGTTATTCCAGACTAACTGAAAGTAAAATATTTTATTTACTGGTCGTTTACAAAGATATATTATTCAATTATTTAAGTCAGTATTATATATTAGGACATATTTATAAAAGACTTACTCTACCGTGAATTAAGCGTTCTATGTATATTAATATCCATAATATAGCCCAGGCGACAACTAAACTTAATACTAAAGTCATATTGAACTGTCCTAAATTGTAATCTGAACGAAACGCAACTACTTCCACACTGTAAATAATGGGATGTTATAATATTTTATCAAATATCAAATAAAACTAAATTAAATTTATAAAAGATACGTACTAAAAGAAGTTATAGGCAGGCGTGCTAAATAGAGAAGGATAACCACTATAGTACTTTTCATTGCACATTTCGATTTGATATAACGCATCTTGTACGGTAATCATCTTTAAATCCCTGCAAAATTAAAAAGGTTGATCTGTTAAAGGTTCATCAAAATTTAAATACAAATCAAAGCCAACTGGCAAACGTGAACTCGGTAAGTAGCTTTTAAATATTGTTTGGACAAAGCAGACACGTTGCCCCCTTTTCACTTTCGCACTTTTTGCAGTTTCTTTCGCATTTTAAGCGAACGACGTAAAGTGATGAATATAATGTATCACATGGAGTCAGGGATCAATTTTTCTCTAAGCTTAGTTGTATGTTTTTAACATACTAGCGACTCGGCTCGGCTTCGCACGGGGTTCTTTGAACAATTCGTTCGATACTCACATTATTTTGATGCATCTATCTTAAGGTACCTGATAACCAGCGTTTGCAATGTAAGCCCTAACAGTTTTTTAACGTTAAAAAAATATGCATTTTACTCTATTATACAAATACTTGTTTTGAATATTTTGTTTATATAAACCACCGGGAATAATTTCTAAATGATAGTGAGAACTGCATCAAAGTCCGTTGCGTGGTTTAGAAGAAGAAAGCTTAGAAACAGACAGACAGACGCGGAGAGACACTTTGTTTTACACTATGTAGTGATAAATCAATATTTTTAACATATAAATAGCTTAAACATCAATTTCAAAGGTCACCGTGACAAATAACAGATGTTTAGTAAATTTCCACCCTGAAAGACAAAAGATAATTTAAAGTGGCTTACTTTACTTGTGAAGTATTTCTCCATGCATTATCATTTAAACCCACAGTGAAAGGTTGAACTAGCACATTATCCACATAATCTCCTGTCTCCAATGAGAATCTGGACTGCAATTGGAACAAATGACAAAATAAATTGCTTTTCCGCTGCACGTTGAAGCAAATAAATCCGGACTGTAAGTGTAAAACGCACCTCTCGTAACATAACCGATGTAACATCTTTCAGAATTGGATCATATGGTTTCAATTCGAAATCTCTGAAATATAACAAATTATCATTTGATGTGATCAATTCTCATAGACCTGTATATGTAAAATGTATGATTATAATTGAGAAGCAGGCGAACAAAACCGGACTTGCTACATATAATTTTTTTTTATGCCTCTGAAAGAAAACATCTATGCATTACCAAAAGATTTTCAATCAATTCCGGCTATTTCATATTCAAAATAAAGATGTAAATTGGCCTTTTCATACAGAAACGGACTTGTCCTGACTAAACTATATTTACTTCATTAAAAATTTTATGCCCTCCTGTATAAAGTCGTTTATTGGACAAGTCCGGTTTTGTTCGTCTGCTCCTCAATTAATTACCTGCAATATGTAAAGGGTAATTTAGCGTCAGCAACTGAATGTAATACATATATTGCAGCTATCGCTGCTACTGTACAACAGTTTATTGCTCTTACTAATGTATTTATACACATTGCAATCCCGATTCCTAAAATTAATCAAAATATTAAAACTTGCTAAAATTAATAAAAAGCCGGGAAGTAAAATAAAAATACATCATAATAAAATGATATTGATAAATTACCATCGAGCATGGGTATGATACGGAAAGCACGTCCAGGTCCATTAATACTCCATTGTCCTAAGTACACTTCAAAGTGTCGCAATGGATTAGCGAGAGCGACTACGGCAACGATGAGAAATAATATGAAAACAACTGAAAATTAGAACATAACTATTTTTTTTTTCATATATCATGGCAATGCTATTACGCATATTGCGGACGTCAAGTAAAACGATATTTCGTATTCGTAATAAGCAGCGTAAAAAAAAGCGTCAGAGTCAGTCAGTCAGAGTCACAGTCAGTAATTCGAGTAAAGCGATGGCTACTTTTGAATTCGTTCTTACAAATAATGTAATAACAAATTCTGTAGTTAAACCTAAAAAAAAAAGTTGAATGTAGGTACTATACATACAGAATCCGCCAGTCAGTGCCGAAGCTGCAACCCTGCAGTGCATAGTCAAGAAAGCACCAAAGGCCAGGGAGCTGAGGCGCAATTGTCGACGACCGGTTACACGGCGCCTGGAACCACTACCTGCCGCATTGTCCATGCCAACTATTTGTGTTGTTGACCATACCGCAGACCATTGGTTCTGCTATAAAAATATGCTTTAAGATTCTCTCTTTCTAAATACACTATTACAACATGATTTAGAGGCTTTGATAACTTCGACAGTTAAAAAATGTTTGTCAATGATGGGTTCAATGTACAAAGACCATTGACTTGGGCGAATTTATACGTAAAATGTAATGTCTGTATAACAATTATCAAATCAAGACTGAAAGATTAACAATTGCAGTGGCACTATTTTACTAACGTACTAGAAATATTAATAAGTAACAATTGAAATTTAGATACAGACCACATCCTTGTTATCATATGTTAGGATTGTTTCCATGGAATTAGTGGTACGATTGGTATTTTTTGCCATTATTATACACTATGATTTAGAGAATACGTATCCCATTAATGCTCTAAAAAATTTTAATGTTTTTGTGATAACAAACAATTTTTATTATGACATACATTGTCATTTCATGTTTTCTATGATAAAGTCCTACCCATAGATAATACACTACATTTAGACTAGTCCTGCGGTCCCACCTACAGCTGATAGATATAGATAATGGGTATAGTTCACTCTAATTAATTTAACAACTACCTTTATACTGTTCAAATTATGAATATATTAAGTATTTAAAAAACAAATAAACCGTCATCAAAGGAGTCTTTCTACCTTATTAAAACTAAAAAGAATCATCTAAGTTTCCGAAAAATGCGTGGACAAACATACATACACTTACAAAATTAGGCACACGTGTTTGGAAGCAGAAATTGATCATCATACTCAAATATTACCAAATTCCAAGAATTCCAACTATTAGTTAATTTGTAATATTAACTTCTAGTATGTATCTATCTTCTTTTTTCGAGCATTTTCGTCCAGTAGATTATTTTCAAAATCCTCGTATACACATACCGATTTAAATATTATGTGAAAGTGATTTGTAAGTCTAAAAGTACCTACTCTAAAGACATTTATCTAATCATGGCAAGATTAGTAAAACAAAAATGAAAAAACGGCACAAACTGAAACGAAACAGTTTAAAATATAGTTGACATAACGAACATTTTCTGACAATTCGAATATTTTAAGCTCATCGGCATAAAAAGTTTTAAAAGTTTAGTTTTGATGGCTTCTAATGTTGGTAGGAAAGACCATTATTATTGCAGTGAGGTAAAAATATTTTAAATACCAAGAAATGTTCTTCAGGTTCTCTACGAGTATATAATCTTTCAAAGCTGATTTACCTTGTACATTACCTTTGTATACTGCCTTTTCTTCAGTTTTTCTGTACACCTCAATGGATTGGAATGAAATCATGGAATTTGCCATGATTGTTATAGAAGTTCATATTATCGCAACCAAATATTATGCACCCTAATCATTTTGAATATGAAATGTAAACTAAGGGAGTCCTTTACTTCACATAAAATGTTAGTCCGAAAAACAAAATCTTTGTTGACGTTTGATGTTCAAAAGTTGAAAATGTAGTTTGCCTACTCAATTTGTATTTACTTAAAAAAATATTATGTCATGATATTTGAATTTCCTAATTTTGCATGAAGTCTTATGTCCTAAGTATTCTTTTACATAATTAAATGTGTACTTTTTCGAAACATATCTCTTGACAATTGGATATACATAATAAAAAAAACAAAATAATTCAAAGATTGTGTTTTATTTTACAAATTTACATATCTTTTAACGAATACTATGTTAAATAAATAAAATTAAAAATGTGATACATAGATATGATAAATTACAAACAAATGCAATGAAAAATATGTAATGGTTATGGTCCATATCTTAAATACCCTACTTAAATGTGGGCTTCGCCGCATTCGGACGAAAATACACGAATCCCACAACAATATACTGATTCTAATTTATCCAATTTTATTTACTAGCTACATTTTAGATCAGTCAAAATGGCTGACTAAAAATATCCAGCCATATTATATCTTCTTGAATAATATTATACATTGTCTTTAACAAGGGTAATAAAAATACGAGTTAAATACATATCTACGCACTGATATTTATCATAGATACCAACCCGTGTAATGGAATAGTGATATCGATATATTGCAGGTCATCAATAATATTAAGTACCATATTTTATACTATCAATAGCATCGATAGCACAGCGACTATCAAAATGAAATACTATCGATATTATTGCAAATCATCAATAGTATTACCATGTTTTGTACTATCGATAGTATTGATTGTAACGATACTATCGACAGTCCTATCGATATCCTAGCTGATTTTCGAGGTCAACTATCCATAGTTGACCTACGGACATCTATATGAAGACTAATGCAGATGTATTGCCACTCCTGACGCCTAAGATGTTTGTTCTGTACAAAATCACGCGACATTCATTTATTAATGTTCTAACCTGCTACATTAAAATTGTAAACAAAACGTAACACTGTATTACAGGTTCAAGCCAGTTGACGGTTTATGTTCAACTTAAATAATATACGTTACACACATTTATAAAATGAATCTTATTCTTATTATTCAAAGAAAAGTTGGATATTGTGAGTAATATCCAACGATATAGTCGTAATATGTAAGAAAAGTATACTTAAGTTTACTTTCTAAAATCGCAAATCATCACAAATTATAGGATGTTAAACAATTTACAAAGTTATCTAACAATATATTAAGTATAATGTGCTGGAGTGAATTCAGATCTCTTTCCTCACAACAATTAATCTGCTTGAGAAATACGAATTATTACTGAATAATACTTTTCGTATTTCACATTTAATACAAAGTTTTGTGTTCAATCGTAAAAAAACCTTTATTCTTACATCTTACAACCTTTTACCTTATATAAAAATGCATAAAATTTTGTCCTAACTTACTGTTTACTTAACGATAGTTAACAATATTGATGATGTTATAAATAGTGGCTCTATCCTCAGAGCCAATATTTATACGAAGCATCGGGTTGCCGGAGTACACTACTTAATTATCATAATAAGATAATCTGTACATCTCGCCGATAGTCCCATCATGAAATGTATACTTCAAACTTTTTAAGCGTCGTCAAAAAACAGTTGATAGAAAATTTTAACAATTCAACAAAAACGGTCTTCAGAATTAAAGAGGTTCGTAGTATTACTTACTGCTATAGTTTATTAACAATACCATTTTCAAATTCACTGCTTAAACATAATATATTGTGGGGATAGTAAAGAATGCATGGGTAACGCGTATATATTGAAATAGAGCTCCAAGCGTAGTTAACTGGAATAAGTACATGGTTGCACTACAATAATTGCGGTACATTCTGACGCTCGCCGTAATTTTCAGTTCTTGATGCTAGTCTAAACTGTATTTGAGGTACTGTAAAATTTACTGTCCAAACATTTTGTGGAAACATACAATTCACAGCACCGCGTCCCTAATTTAACAGAGCACAAGACGTGGTTTAGAGCGAAGAATATGGCGGCGGCACTTCCTGTGGCAACAATTTCAGATGCACGTCGAGAACTATCGGTACCGTACTATAATAGAATAGCAATATTGTTGTACTGAACTTTTAAAATCACTGTTCAAACTTCTACATTCTGAGATAACTATGGGAGAAAACATACATTTCACGACAACGCGTCCTAATTGAAACACTGCACAAGGCGTGGTTTATTGCAAGAAGTGTATGGGTGGAGGAAACTGCGCGGGTAGCTATGGCGGCGGCGGTGCGGCGGGTTGCGGCGCGTCTTGCGGCAGCGTGAAGTTAATGATGAGGTCGCGCACCGACGGCCACAGCATGCACTCGCCGTGTGCCTGGTTGAACTCCGCGAACCTGCACGTTACAACCGCTACTATGTTTACGTGTCTACGCGCCTTGAATTATCAAACGTATACAAGGTACAGTTGCCTAAATTAGTAGGAACTAATTAATAAAACAACAAAGTCGAAAAATAAGAATGGCTCGTATTTTTCGACTTTATCGATTATTACAGTGACGATGAATTCCTTATATGATTTTCAATCCCACTGCTATAACTAATACAAATATTTTTGAAGTGAAAACTTCTTTAGCATCGTTTTTATCATCACTGGTATTTCGTTGTGTCGAATCGAATGAAATCGATGAATCGAAAAACCGACTACAAAGGGACAGACACATAAATTCATAAGGTTTGACTTGGGAGAAAATGAGATAAGAAGCATTATGCGTAGGTACATAGTACAAAGCTTGAGAAAAGGCATCATAACAACCGTGTTTTAACAACTTTTTTACATTCATCTTATCTTGAAACCAATTTTTTTATGGTTTCACTTCCACCACGTGTGAATAGCACACGTGTTTTTTTTCCAAGTGGAAACTTCTGTAGCACCAATAGTAATTTGAAAATCGATGAAACGCAAAAGCGACAATAAATATCTCTATTTACGGACATATAAATTCATAAGATTTAACGTGGGAGAAAATGAGATAGGAAGCATTATAAAGCAGCTCTTATGAAAATATTTAAAGGTTTCACTTTTACCACATGTGAATTGTAATATTGTTTATTTTTTTTATTTTGTATCATAATTCGTAAATTTTCCCTCTTGATTTTTTTCGCTTGACAGATTTTTAAAGTTGATTATCATGGACGAAAAACGAGAATTCCTAGTTATACTAACCTCTTAAGATGCAAGTTGACTGCGATGAGTTGCGGCTGGTGCTGCTCACGGCGCTCGGCGATGAGCGTGGTATTGGCCTGCACGTCGTACACCAGCGGTAGCACTAACTGCGTGTCGCCACGCGTCAGGCACACCTGAATATATATCCCACACACCCTTTAATTATTGTGGCGGAATATATTAATATTAGGAAAATTATTTTGTCAGACTAGCTCTTGAGCGACTTCTCGTCAATTCCCGTTTCCGTTTATTGCTCCAATACATGCCCTAATGTACAGTCAAATTTCAGTTTTGGCCGTACATTATCTGTCAAATTCAATAACAAAGGTTGCGCTGCCCGGGAAGTACAGATTGCATCAGAACGCGGGCGCAACTAGCATTAAATCAAAGCGCGTTAACGTCACGAGGGACGTATGCGCGGTGAAAAGTTATGTCAATGTGAGCTATGGGAGGAAGAAGAGTATCTTATTTTTCGCCAATAGGACCGAGAGCTGTCCGACGTGTACAATCTGCTGGCCGGCAAGCGGAACGCGAAGCACCCACTGCATCTACCAGACCGCGGGCGTTACTGGCAGCACATGAGCGCAGTGTAGAGTTATGTCATTGGGTGCTGACCACGTTATCTACGCTGTCTTGAGAGGTACTCACAAAGAAGAGTATCTTGTTCTTGGCGAGTAGTACGGAAGGCTGTCCGGCGGGTACGATCTGCGGGCCGGCGGGCGGTATGCGCAGCGCCCACTGCATCTGCCAGAGCGCAGGCGCGATGGGCACCAGGTCAGCGCGCATGAGCGACACGAGCGATGTGAGCGCGGCACCCGGCGCACCGAATATCCGCACCCAGCCTTGGATCGCAGTCGCTCTGTATGGCGCAATTGCAACGCGCTGCTCGAAGAATTTCTCCATTATCTGTTTGAGAATATTTTATAATGTTAATTGCTTTTTTATTATTAAGATGTTAAAAAAACATGGATAAGTATATTTAGTACAAATGTGTCAAATTCAGGACGTTTCAAACATATATAATATAATATACTGGTTAGCATTCATTCTCAGCTGGGTGCGTACATAAAAATGAATGTTCGGGAATAAATGACATGTATGTTTTGTAGCTCCATTAGGTGAATGATAAATTTATGCGGATTGCGCATGAATTACCTGACTCCGCGCTCTAGTCCTTGTGGTCGGGAAGCGGCGTGAGCTGCACGTGCAGCGACTGCATGTGCTGCGGGTGCAGGGTGACGCGGGCCGGGCGACAGTTACCTGCAGGTCCTCCGCGCCCCAGTCCTTGTGGTCGGGCAGCGGCGTGAGCTGCACGTGCAGCGACTGCATGTGCTGCGGGTGCAGGGTGACGCGGGCCGGGCGACAGTTACCTGCAGGTCCTCCGCGCCCCAGTCCTTGTGGTCGGGCAGCGGCGTGAGCTGCACGTGCAGCGACTGCATGTGCTGCGGGTGCAGGGTGACGCGGGCCGGGCGACAGTTATCTGCAGGTCCTCCGCGCCCCAGTCCTTGTGGTCGGGCAGCGGCGTGAGCTGCACGTGCAGCGACTGCATGTGCTGCGGGTGCAGGGTGACGTGGGCCGGGCGACAATTACCTGCAGGTCCTCCGCGCCCTAGTCCTTGTGGTCGGGCAGCGGCGTGAGCTGCACGTGCAGCGACTGCATATGCTGCGGGTGCAGGGTGACGCGGGCCGGGCGACAGTTACCTGCAGGTCCTCCGCGCCCCAGTCCTTGTGGTCGGGGAGCGGCGTGAGCTGCACGTGCAGCGACTGCATGTGCTGCGGGTGCAGGAACACGCGCGCCAGCAGCCCCGCCCCGTCGCCGCGGTACGTCAGACTCGTCGTGTCCATCGACACGATACTCACCTGCCGATTATGTAACACCATTAAAGCGTTATATAAAATAAATTTGTATGGTCATAATTTCGTTATTTGTAAACAGTTTTCATCTATAGACCGACCGTTTAACCTTTGACGTGGCTCTCTGCTCCGCGCACCCCTTTTACCCACCCGGTGACATCTCACCCCGCTCTCTTTTTACCCCGCAGGCGATACGAGAGTTAAACGGTCGGCCTATAAATAAATAAATAAATAAATTGTTTATTTCAAAAAGTAAATTCACAAAATTAATACAATAATATCTTAATATTTAAAATAGTTAATATAAAATAGTTATTTATTTTCAATGAAATCTGTATTTATAAAAAAGAAAAAAAAACATTATAAACTAGCCGATCCAACAACAACGAACTTGTGACATCCTTAAAATTAAATGTGCCAATAATTTGACAGCTACGAACTACGTTTATGGGGAAATAAAAATATTGTTTTTTTTTTCATCGTAGCTGCCGCTACGACTGCTCAACATCGCCGATGTGACTCTCACCGCACGGCGTACATAAAGTCTGTCGCTTCAGTCGCTTGCAAGCCTATATGAGAAGAACTTACATATTCCTCAGTGGGGACCTGAATGAAGCGCTGTAACGTTCGTTTCATATAAACGCAGGCCAGGAAGCGCTGTAGGGGCGCCAGTGCCGGTCCCGGCGGCGCCCCGGCCGGGGGCTCGCACGGCGTGCACAGTGTCTCCAGCTTGCAGACCGGCACCGGCGTAGCGGTGGCGCCGGCCCACGCCCGGCCGCCGCCGCCGCCGCGACCGCTGGATGTCGCCGACGTCGCTTGCGGACCTGTGAAATCAGACAGAGACAGTCTGTTAAGATTGCTCAACATAAACGATTGTTTATCCTTTTATTTAATTTTTGTAAGAGGTGCAGTAGACTTTTGTGCACAAAGCATAGGTATATGCTTATATAGCTGCCGCATTTTTGTAGGAGTGGCGTCGGGGGATGGGATTCAGCAGTTACTGGAAGATTCTCCTTTTATTCCGGTGGGGAAAGGGACAAGAGGCGTGTGCAAAAAAAGCACGAAAACGCAAAAGCAAGAGCTCAAGTTATAAAATCAATATAATCATAAATCATTTATTGCATCCACAAAGACATTCGTACATGAGTATATTTAAAATTAAACGAATACAGGATTGATTTTTCTTATGCTAATTAGCCATCGGACCCCAAACTAGTATAAATATAATACTTGAGTGGTATGTGACACACCTTCGCCGAAGCCGCTATGGGGAGCGGCGATCGACGCAGACATGTCCGCGTCACCCTCCGTACATACAGCGCGAGAGCATAGCGCTATAAGGAAAGATTTTAATACTATTTATACGCTTACCTTTATGATCGATGTGGTGTCTGGGCGACGGGTGGTGTCCGGGCGAGGGCCGCGGCAGGGAGGGCGAGGCGGGCCAGGCGGTGAAGGGCGAGGTGGGGGGCGGGTGCGGGGAGGCGGCGGGGGCGAGCGGGGAGGGCGCGAGGGGGGACGCGGGCGACGCCGACACACCCGCGCCGCCGCCGCCCGCGCCGCCAGGCGGTGACGTCAGGTTGAACGAGCCGCTGCCTATCTGCAATTTGAAATGTCTTTAGCATGGTGTCTTCGTCGCGGATTATAAAATGTTAAGAATTGTTGAGTAACTCATGTTATTTTCGTAATTTCCCTCCAATGGAAGTCTTTTAAAAAACTAATAAATAAAATGAATGGAAGCAAAATAAATGTTTGTAACTTATTTATATAAATATAATAGGATACAGCAAATACGTGTACTTGAAATAATAATTCAATGTTTGATTAACAAAATTTCACACACGTAAACATATAAACATAACAAAGATATCTATGAAGTTATTATTATAGTTGTATATATGTCGAACTCATTCCAGATATGTATTTGATATTAGAATGTTATGTTTATGTTACATGTTGGGCGGGCGAGGCGGGGTGCGGCGTGACGGGCGCGGAGTGCGGCGTGTGCGGCTGCGGCGGCGTCAGCGGCGCCGGGAACCGCAACCCACCTGCACACAATACATATTTACTAATGGTGGTGGGCGTAGGCACCCTAAACACGGATATCTGATACATTTTTGAAACGCAAATAATAATATGTATGCACGTCATATTACGGTTTCGTCCTGATGAACCGGTTATGGGTTTTGTTCATAATTTGCTCTGGTTCGGTTAGGGTTGATTTACCGATATTAATCTCTCCAGACACGAGAAAAATATGACAGTTGAAATTGAATTGTGTCTCGCCGCCGGTGGCCGTACGATCCTTGAAGGATTAACCGGTATTCATAAATAAAGCATTATTCACAAGTACGGACTTGTTATATACGTAGGGATGATGACTAGGTATGAATTCACTACTTTGAATCATATTACATGAAAACGACTTGCAAATGAGATATAAAGATATAAAAATTATGAAAATTCGAGTTGAATCCTAGGAGATAGAAGAACTTCAAAGTGACGAAAATTCGTGAACAAAAAAGTTAAGTTAAAAATAATTTCACTTTTACATTTTTTATACGATATCAAACAAATTTTAATAAGAATGTTTTTACAAATGCGCAATGTTGACGAAGGTATATAACTAATATTATGATTTCATTATAAGAAAAATAAAAGGTACTTGTATAACAAGATTTTCTAGGTTTCGTCTCATCTTAGGGCTCCGTCAAATATTTGCTTTGAAAAAAGTTTGAGAACTACTGGCTAGATTTAATTTTGGTATACATATTTAGTAATCTTACCTGGTGGCATCGGTGACATAGGTGAAGGTGGGTTATCGTCTTCGGCTAAAAGTCTAGCACTGATATTATCTTCAACGTAGCGTGATAGGAAAACCTTAAAACAAATTTAAAAAATTAAACTTACTTTTCGTACACAACTTCATTCAGTAGGACTAGATGTTTTATTTTTACCTTTAGACCCTGAGCAGGAGTGAACTCATCTACCACTGAACTCCGGTCAAACTTTGAGTAGGAACCGTCCCGTATAGTTACAATGTTGCCTCCCCTAATGCCAACTTCCAGGGAATATGTACCGGCATAGATTATACGAATCTGAAACACACAATTAGATATGACAATTTTTATGTAGGTACATAAATCCTTATTTTATACAACAAAAAAGCTTCTTATTTTCAAACGTTTTCAGTAAAGTATACTTGCTAAAAAAGAGAAAACAATTGATAGCTAAGCATTACTGAGACTCGTAAATTAACGCATATTAAATGCAAAATAATAATTGTTATAATTTAACCAGCTATAACCCATACATTTCTCAAAAAAGACTACAAAAACTTCATCTCAGGCAAAAGAAGTACATTTAAAAATGCAAATATGTTTAATTGTCGTGCAGCAAATATACTTAAGAATGCAGAAAAGTTAAAGATAGGAAGAACAAAAGACCGTTAATATATTTCGACTCACTTTGCGCCAAGAGTGTGCAAGGAGTGTGAAAGTGGGCGTGGGCATGGCTGTGCGTACGTGATGCAAGCCCAACTGTGGGAGCGTGGGCAAGCGGCTCAGCGCCAGCAGTGGCGTGTACGTCTCGCGCAGTATCACGCCCAGCGACATCAGCTCTTTGTGCCTATACAAAATTCGTTTTTTAAGTACCATTAATTTAAAGAGAATGTATTTTTAATACAAATTACTGCTCTGGTATTTTTTCTTCTCTTTTTTTGGTTATTATTGAAGAAATGAAATGCACATTGAGTTATTTTACAACGCACCAAAAGCGTATCTATGAGATATCACCAGGTAGTCGTTGAGATCAGATCACACGGCTTTTGGTTTGTTGTAAGATAACTCCATGCTCATTTATTTATAATTTCAATACTTCCAACGTATTCGACAGTGTCAGAATTTGTTTTTCTGTGGCAATCATAATGATCAAATCGAGGGGTCCTGGTGACTTGTAACACAGGTATTAATATACCTATCATAGGCACCAGTCTCTCACAATCGACGGCGGGCTAGTGCACGGGTGTGGCGAGTGTTTGCATGCGGTACATAGTGTGCGGCGTAAGGAGTCCCTGTTATGAACGAGGTGTGCATACCCAAACGTAACGTTTGTAACTGGTAAACTTGTAAACTAACTCTGTAGGGACTGCTAGGTTTGGACCTCACCAGTTGATGTAGTGGTCGAGGTGATGATGGAGCAGGTGATGGGCGTTGGCGGCGGGCTGGTGCGCGGGCGTGGCGAGCGTGTAGCGCTGCGCGGCGGCGCTCCACTGCAGCACGGCGGTGGCGCGCTGCCCGGCGCCGAACCCCAGCACCAGGGACCGGTACGTGTATGATCGGATGCATACGCCGGCCCATAATGCCTCGCGCTCTGAATACATATCCATATAAGAAAATCCTATATAATGTTATAAACGTTAAACTTTGTAAGTATGGATGGATGTTTGTTACTCTTTCACGTAAAAACTACTGAATGGATTTCAATGACTACAGTAATAGGTAAAGCTTATGCATCAGAATATCACATAGGCTACAATTTACAAAGATATTGTGCGAATGCAGATGAAGTCGCGGGCACCAGCTAGTGATATTTATGAGTCTAAGTTGGACTGGTTATTCATAAATCAAGGTCTAAATTGGACTGTACATCGAGTGAAAGCTAAATTGCACACTAACTGTACATGTACATCAATTGCAATAGGGCTGTAGTTGGTTTTATTAGTCATACTAATTACGTTCAAAGTGCACATTAGCAATCGGATTTCAGTGTGTCTGTTCAAAAATACAATGCAAACTGCTTAAATCTGTACCCGGTGGTTCTGATATGTTTTGATCTTATAAAAATCACATTAATAAAAACGTGTTTTAAAGCAACATAACAAAGTCTTACAAATGTTTTGGGCTAATCTAGGAGTTTGAGAAATGCTTTAACTTTTTTCTATAATCATTATTAGCAGAAAATTAAAATAATATGTTTGCTATGACTATAATATTAATTTTACAGAATACGATTTGAAACATTTTTATTGCATGGCTGTTGGATTTTTATACTAGACAAATTCATTCGTGCTTAACGTATAAATAGTATAAAGTACCTCTCTAGATATCTGAAACCTTTATAACTCAGTTAGGTAGAGAAATTACAAAACAGAGATAATGTTCACAAAAGTAAAAAATAAGGTACAGTGAACATAAAGCAAATCACATAAGTATCCTGGATAACCCGTGTGAACAAAACAATACCTTGAGCTGGACGCAGCATGAACTCATAAAGTAGTGTGTGTAGATGGACGATGGCCGCCCAGTCGGCGAGGAAGGCGTCGGCCGTTCGTCCCGCGTCTGTACCCAACTCGTACTGAAGGTATACGCAGCGTCGTTCACCTAGTACATACACCATTTTAAACACCTACACAGCTTATTCTTACTACTGAAATTATCATTCTCACACATTCCAAAGTGTTAGGGTTTATGAATTAGGATTGGAAACATTATATCTTATTAACTATTTTAGGATAAGTGTTGAATATCCGAAGGGAGATCCACAAAATACAATAAGTAATTGGGAAGAAGTATAATCAGTCATTAAAAGAGACCCAAAATGTTTTCACATGACGTGGTCCATTTTAAATTGTACTTACTCATAGTTCCGCAGATTAAACTCGTATTTGATTCTTGGCAGCGAGGCGGATGGAGACGGCATGCGGTCACGGTATTGGCATCGCTAGTCCTTGCATATCTCGTAGTCGTAGTCCTAACAAATTATGACTGGATCATACATACATGTGATCGTCAATTTGTTCGAAAAACTCACCCTGTTCCTTAGGATTTGGCGTGCGAATGGGCGACCCGTGGAACACAATTTCCGCAGTCCAGACTCTTGCTTGGTTTTTGGTGGTAAGGCGGATGGTAGCGGCTAAGAGGCGCGATCGGAGGGCGGCGACGGCGGCGGGCGGGGCGCCTTCTGGCCGCGGCAAGGACACAACCCGCATACCGAGCGCTGAACCCGCCCATTCTGGTTGCACTCCACCGTGGGTCACACCGCGCGCCGCTAGCTGTATGTATAAAGGTCAAGCTAAGCATTTGTTGTCTCGAATAGCTTTAATAGTTAGAATAGCTATCGCGACGCGCAATAACGCAGCGTGGTCATTTCAAACCTGAACAATAAATGTTACCTAAAGATAGATTATATTCTTGTAGAGCTTAATAGAAAAATTGATAATGCTGTTCCATAGAGCAACCGGCTCACCGGAGAGGAGTAGCCATAGCGTTTATAAGGAGAGATTTTTTTAAACTTAATATCCACACATATAGCTGGCGAAAAACTGCGTAAACGTTAATTTCATAGATTTTTGCGGATATAACCTGAAAACGGAACCGAAACCGTTCCGCGCCCCAATCGTTTCCTCGGAATCACCGGGGAACATTTAAACGGCCTACACACGACCCTAAAATCAGTGGCGATATCGGGACAGTGATGGTGGGGACGATCGTCTCTAAATCGTCAGCTCGCTGGAAGCGATAAAATTCTGGTTACGATTTGCCTAAACAGGAGGCGATTTTTGGTACGGTCTAGGGTCCTCCCCACTACTTCCCCGATGCGATATCGGAGATTGATTTTAGGGTCATTGTGTAGGCCGTTTAAATAATCACGAACTAGCACTCACCTCCTGGGCGAGGTTGACGAAGGGCACCCTTTCATCGGCAGCGGCCACGACATGCGCCAGCTCGGGCAGGAAGTAGGCCGGCTGCCGCACTCGCACCGCGCGGTTGTTCGTTGCAGCCGCTGACAGCTTACGCTTGCCCGGTTGCATACCTGAACCAGAGAATGTGTATATACGTATAGAATGGACATTTCGACGTATCGCCTGATTTCCCCTCTGCAGCCCGCACCTCCCCTCGAGTACCATGCCGGCAGCCTCGTGCACTGAGTGAGGTAGCGAGCGGACAACTGTGTTTGTGCGTGTAAAAACACGTACTGATAATCTGGTAACCAGAATAAGCGTTTGTATGGATCGTCCGCGGTGTGCCTTTGCTATCGATAACATCAAAAAAAAACTATTTAATAAGTATGTATAAGTATTCAAATAATTTATTTTTTAAATGATCATACCAGGAGTGTCGAGAGGCGTGAAGGGTCCATGTGTTAACGTGAAGGTGTCCAGTTCGACGAGCGAGTGCAGCCTGAGAAAAGCGCGCGCAGTTGCTGGTGATGTGCTCGATGCGTTTGAACTCTGTTATACATAAAGTATAATTTATCATTATATGTATGTATGAATGTATCTCCACACTCCCTGCCCACCCCGTAAGGGACTTGGCGTGAAGATACATATCATTATATTATTTATTAAAATGTATAATTATTTGATAATATAGGTACCAGGCTAAGAATAAAACAAACTGATACAGCCAGGCACATAGGCATCACCAGGGGTATATCGGCAATATCGGCGGAGGAATGGAGACAGTTGCTGATATTTCTTATGGGCGTGACGAATCCGCAGCTAAAATTTCGTATGTAATTTCCGGTGTTTCGAAACCATTGCAAATTAGACTTTATCGCCACAGATATAAGACACTGGCGTGATCTACCAAACATTTCTTCGACAGCAGGTACATAAGGTGGACATAATGTATTAAGGCATTATCGGCCAGTCAACCAAAAAGAAAAATCTAGAAAAGATTGGCGTAAGGGGTTAAACGTAGTGAATAGGGGGCATGTCCTATCTACTTGTACACATGGACACAATGCGTCGGTACTCGATTTGGAGTGTACCTATCCTCGCACTCGTCGGGCGTGCAGCGTCGCGCGCCGGCCAGGTGGAAGGCGAGCGTAATGCTGCAGGCACGGCCGCAGCGTGTTGTCTACACGTTCCCTTTGGCCCTACCTCGTCCTTTCACACGTATGAAATATACAACTTTGCGTACCAGCACGCAACTTGTAGACACCCGTAAGGATTACATACCCACAGGGTAACGGGATATATGCTGCCTTCTGAACGTAGGGAGTAGGGAGCCGTCCTACCTACTTGTACACATGGGCAAGATGCCAGAGAATATGTAATAATACTAAAAATAAATCTAACGAAAGAATTGTAAACTAGAAGAGCGGAGCCCTCTGGCACAGGCATTTTACAATGCTTAAAAGGGGACTCCAGCCTATTTGTGTCATAAAACATTTTGTTAAAGAAATAAAGATTATTTATTTATTTATTTATTATTTAATACTACGTATAGAATGGATACTTTGACGTCCCGCTCGATTTCCCCGCCTCACCCATCACCCCCGCTCGAGAAGCAGTTGAATAAACTTCAACAGTCAGGTTGCGAGCGGGTGAGCGAGCGGTCTATTTTTAGTTAATTTCGTCACGTAGTTAGTGCGACGATTGTTTTAGTTTATAACCCTAAGTGCTACATTTCTGTGCGCACGTGTACTGATCGATGACTGTGGAATAGGTAACCAGAATAAGCGTTTGTATGGAATTCTAGCCGAGTGACCGGGGTGTGCCACAGGGTAACGGGATATATGCTGCCTTCTGAACGTAGGGAGCAGGGCGTCTGTCCTATCAACTTTTTTTTTTTTAGTGGCATCGCTATAATGCCAGTGTCAAGTAAAACGATATTTCGTATTCGTATTAAGCAACGTAACGTAAAGTCAGAGTCAGTCAGTCAATTTATCAGTCCGCCAGGCAGAGTCACAGTAATTTGAGTAAAGCGATGGCTACTTTACCAGAACATTTACAATGAAGTTTTAAAGGCAACCCGAAAGAACGTGTTTTCGCACTGTTATTCTATTTCACTATACACGAGCACTGTAATAAGCCTATATTAAACAAAATGCCACCAACTTTATTTTATATAACTCAAAAATACACAAACAGAATGAAATAAAATAAGAGCACCACACGCTTCTTTCAAGCTTCCCGCCAAAACTCCTCTTATCTACTTGCACACAATGACATGGGCACCATACCACCATGCGTCGATACTCGATTTGGAGTGTACCTCATCCTCGCACTCGTCGGGCGTGCAGCGCCGCGCGCCGGCCAGGTGGAAGGCGAGCGCGACGCTGCAGGCGCTGCCGCTGTTGCTGCTGCAGCTCGTCGTCGCCGTGCTGCCCGCCGCCACCTCCTTCATCTCCACCACCTGCATCATATGGTACCTTGTCATTTATTGCACGAAAAGGCAATGCCAAAAACAAATTGAACTTCAATCTAGCACGAGTAGTATATCGGAAACGCAGCTTTCACCTTTTTTTTACTTATTTTTAAAATTTATAGTTTTTATCTCCTTGCCAAATTCCTTAGGTATATGGTAGATAGGACAAAAATTTATAAATAACAAGACAATAGAAATGGCATGTTGCTAAGAACCATTGGGAAGGCATGTCGCCGGTTTGTATATTCACTATATATACACTTCACTTTTGGAACCATTGGTCACTTTATACATGCTTGCAGATTCCTAAGACTCTTGTTTGTTAAAAAACTATTTGTACCTACTATTGGCAACTTAGACATATAAACAGATTGATAATATGAACGTACCAATATGTGATCTGTATGCCGATGTAGAGTGACATATAGACGGTCGGGCGACAGTTTGTTTAAGGGATGATCGGGTCCATGCAGGAATGGCAAATGTTCACACACGCTGGCCGGAAGGTGCTGCAGCGTCTTCTCGCAGCGACGTGCTACTAGCCAGAACCTACATAGAAAATAACATATGGTTAAAGTATCCAAAAACATCATAAGAATGTCTAGTTTGGCTCGGCGGTGGTTCTAAGATAAGTGAATTAATAGGGAAGGTAGCGCAGGGCAGTACCTGAGGCCGGTGAGCAGGTGGCGCACGAGCGGCAGTTTGGGAAAGCGCGGGAAGGCTCAGTAGGAGGCGCGGGGCAGTACCTGAGGCCGGTGAGCAGGTGGCGCACGAGCGGCAGGTCGGCGGCGGCGAGCGCGGCGGCCAGTTCGGGCATGCGCGGCGTGGCGGGGTAGGCGGGCACGCGCGCGCGCAGCCGGCCGCCGTGCGCGCCCACCGACACCAGCAGCTGCTCGGCGCGCAGGCACGGCGACACTACCGAGCACGCCAGCACGCACGGCCACCCGCTCACGCTGCACTCCACCTAAGTACAGGCAATGAAGCGCTTTAATATTGTCAAAAAAATCGGGACACATCTATATATCTATACAAATAAATAAAATTGGAGTATCTGTTTGTAATATCAAAATAACCGCTTTTCACTAAATGCATATGTATGTATACACGGTACATATACATTTTTTACAATTTTTGTCTGTCTGTCTGTCTGTTTGGCGAAGCTAATCTTGGGAACGGCTGGACCGATTTTGACGGGACTTTCACTGGCAGATAGCTGATGTGATAAGGAGTAACTTAGGCTACTTTTATCTCCATACAACCATACATACATACCTACATTCAAATAAATAGAATTTGAGTGTCTCCGACTTTGACGGGACTTTCAGTGGCAGATAGCTGATGTAATAAGGAGTAACTTAGGCTACTTTTATACTAGCTGCGCCCACGACTTCGTTCGGTTAGATACTGAACAATCATATATTTTCTCACGTGGACGAAGTTGCGGGCACAGCTAGTGTCTAAATATGACACGACCCGGAAACAGGACGTGACGACTGTAGTACACCCACTAGCGGAGAAGATTCTTCCGTGTAGTCAGTCAACCGTAAAAGGGCGGTTGAACCATTCAAGCGGCAATAAATACAGTAATGCGGGATTCTTTGGTTTTGGCGCAAGTTCTCCACGTTGTTGTTAATTCACAAGATGCAAACTACGAGTATCTCCTTGTTAAATTTCATCATAATTGAGTTCAATCGGCTCAGTAGTCTGATTGCGAAAATGTATGACACAAAGTTAAACAGAGAAACGGATGAGTTATTTTCCATCAGCTTGTTCATCAAAAAAGGCGTGAAAGTGAGCTTTATGAGCCAGCTTGGGACATCACCAAGGAGGGTCTGAGTCTGAGACGTTAAAAAAGAAAGAACAAACTTATGACAGTCAAAAACAGTCAGGGAACTTTCCGCTTATATAAAATGAATGCAGTAGCAATGAATATAGCTTTAATTAAAAGCGCATCAGGTGACCAGGCAGTTCCTTGAACACATCTACTTTTTAATATTTTTTGTCCACTGTTATTCATCTTAGTTTAACATACTGACATCGTTATAAATTTTAGTCGTATCATACGACATTATTGTAATCCTAAACGATAAATAAACATTTCGACTTTGACTTTCCATAATTGCAATAGTTAAGCTAACAGCGACACTCACCCCGAGATCGTTGAGCAGCACCTTAAGATCGTTGAGTCTCTGGCGCGAGCGCACGTGCACGGTGTGCGCCAGGAGCCGCTCCATGGAGGGCGCGTGCGGCGTGAGCGCGGCCGCCACGCGCTCGCCGCCCGCCAGCGCCGGCACGTGCCACACGCACAGCGACTCGCCCTCCGCGCCGATGATAACGCGGTAACCCAGCTCGCAGCCCAACTCCCTAAGTATATTACACATAGGTATATTATTTTTCTGAAGACATATTCATTGAAATATAACTCACACGGATTTATCTCGCGTATGTTAAAGTAAAACCACACCGCGGACACTCCGCCAAAATGCCATACAAACGCTTAATTTGTTCTCTTTTACACAGCCATCAATCAGTATTTACACGTGCACCTGTGTGCGTAGCACGTAGAGAATACTAAACGTCGCCCATAAGAGGAGAGGCGTTTGGGTGAAGCGGGGAAATCGGGACGGACGCCGAAGTGTCCATTCTATACGTAGTATTATTACATATTAATTTCGTGTTTCGTTTACGCAAACACACGTGCAGTTTACTCGAATGGTCGTCACACAGAAGGCATCCATCTTTTTGATTTCGTAATTCCAAAATGGAAAATGATAAAATACAATAGATCAATGTTTATATTTATTTATTTTGTACTGAACTCGACATCTCAAGTCCATTGAAAACTATGTTCATTTCCCTTGTTTACAACAGTTTCAGAACGACTAATTCGACTATTTGATGAAAACAAGTGGACGAAAAAAACAAACTTACCTCCAATAAGAAACTTGCAGCTTCTGGCCAGGAACATATCTGTCGACTTGCAAGTGTTTTGACAGGCGGTCGCGACACAGTCTCAAGGTTTGCGTATACAATAGCTCCAGAGATAGAGAGCGGCAGAAGTAGCGCAGTGCAGTAAGAGCACCACTCAGACCCGCGGCGGCCAAACGCGCCTGCGCAACCCCGCGCAGCCAGTTCAATTGGGAAGTGTGCACCAATGGCTTACCCTCTGCAATGTCAATAGCATTTATATTTCAACCCCAAAATAAATGTAATATTGGTGTAAAAAAAAGCCAATCACTTCCAAATACATTATTAAAAAATCGACATTAGGTGAAAGTGATTCTGCAAGTCTAACTAGTCACTTGAGTAAGGTTTGAATTTACTGTTCTATTTGTGTTGATTGAACTGGATTGCTTTGAAAATGAAATACGGATATAAATAAGTTTTCGGTATTAAATGTTTTTCAAATGGAAAGTTGTGAAATAGACAATAATAAGTGTTGGTCCTGGGGTGCGGTCGCCTAAATTGTTGTAGACATTGTTGTTACTCACTGTCAATTTCCATTTGTTATCTCCTCTAAAAGAAATTGTAATAATCTGACTGTTGTTCTTGCTTTTTCGCAAGTGATACACAAGCGATAATGGTAGCAAAGATTTGACTGATTTTTTTTCTGATATTAAGAATGATTGTAACTGCTTTTAAATTAAGTACAAATTGACATGAAATATTGATAGCAATAACAAAGTTGACAACAATTTGTATAGGTGGTTGCACCCCTGTGCAATATTAATTCTAATAAAAGCAAAACTTTAGTATTAATTTACCTCCAGTTTCATTATCTTGTATCAAAATAGCGATATCTAAGAGCCGCCACGGTAGATTAGGCGCATCGCCCATAACTGTCAAAGACACACTGAATTCTTGTCCCACTGAAAATGTAGCGCGTCCATTTTCCACCTGTAGGATGAATGTTTGAATCAATAAATCAAATTCAAAATAAAGCTGGTCAACATTTAATTTGTGTCTTTATACATGGAAAGTCAAAGTCTACGAATAATAATGTGAAGAAGTGTCACTAAGCAGCAATGGTTTCACAAGAGAGACACCCCATAGGCGGGGCATAAATGGGACACAGCGCATCACGTCGGGGTATTGGACCTTGTCTTGGTTTCCTTGCCGCTCAGCGCTTCGATTGTTGCGACCAATCAAATGCCTGCATTGTCTATATTGAAAGTGTAAGTGGTTCCATAAATGGAACCAAAATCGAAGCGATAATTGCATGAGAGTTACAATTTTTATGCTTTATTATTAGTAGTTCATAGTGAACTGAGGAAAATGACATTTCTTTAATAATAAGGCAAGAAAAATATCCAAACAAACCTTCAAATTCCTAACATCACTAGGTAATGATGCTGTAGTGAGCCGCTGCCTTACGACATGGGCCAGCGCACGCAAAGTTGTCCGACGCTCAGCTGGCGTAAGCATGGGCGGCGGCACAAGGCGCTCGCGGATCACGGCCGGCAAGCGACTGTATGTGCCCAGGGTCAACACTTCAACAGCAGCCGCCATGTGAAATGTTGGTAATCTGAAATATTATGGCGTATTACTAATAAACCTCTGTAGTTTTACTATATTTTTATAACCAACTTCATACAGGGGTTGAGAGAGTTTCTAATTTTTTTTTGTCTATATAATATTATTCCAAGCTAGTTTTATTGTATACATACCAGAATTATATTAAGAATAGGCACAAAAATCTTCTTCAAGAAATCTACATAAAACAAAATGATGTCACCAGACAATAACTAAGTTTATTTATATTAAAAAATCATAACTAGTACTCAGTTTATGGCCAGATTTATACAAAATAAACAAGACAAATAGGTAGATGTCCTGAATCAAAGAAATCTGAAAAAAATATTTAAAACATCGGAAAATGTTCTTACAACCCCCAAAATAACATATCAAAGCTGATATGTACATCATGTACATTTTTTTATTCTTTTTTGTACAAATCTTCCATGATCCTTATATATAAATATCTGAATGAAACTTACCTAGCGTGGACAAGTGTTTCACGGGCCACTCTGGCAAGTACATCAGCTGTTTCTACAAAAAGAAGAGCTTGCTTGTCCAAAAATGCCATTATATGAGCTGAGCGATCCACCTTCGTAGCACTGCTGGCCCATTTCACAAGAGCAAGCAAACGCACAAATAATTGACGTGTCCTAGCACTGAATTTGTATATTTCAACTTTACGTTCCATGTCTGTTTTACGAGGTAACCTGTAAATATAATTTAGATTTAAATATTAATAGTTACAGTAAAAGGAAAATTCTTATATAAAGAAAACTTATGGAAATAAAAGGAAATGTTTTACATACTATAAATTAGTAACATAAATTTATCTAAACATATTTGAGATCTCTATATTTTAATAGAGGATAAAATATTGATATGATTTGGACATATTTCCAAACATAATACTACTCATATTTCAATTTCCAAGATCAAACCTTGAATCTCATGCTTTAACCACTAAGTTAGTTATACCATTGGTATATTCGTATACTTACAATTCCGCTAAGACAGTGAGTTCATCATAAGTTCTTTGGACAATGAAATCTATAAGCAAGGCTAGGGAGATGGAACCTCCACGGGGACCTCCACCTTCTGTGCCTTGGTTGCATCCTTCTATAGCTACTGGAACCATTTTTTAAAGTTGTTTTTCAACACTATTCAAAATAACACTGTCAAATATTATAGTTTTAAGGGTCAATTGACCATAGCAGCGTGTGCTAAATGAATGACCGCAATGTTTATTAGAGATCTGTAATTAATGATAATTTTCCTTTTCACCAAGTAATTGAACAGTAGTATCCTCACTCCACGCACCACTATTGGCCATTTTCAGAACATTTCAGAATTTCCGAAGAGAGAGCCGAATTCAGCCAATTTTTGCTTTTGACTTTTGACTTGACAGTGTGACATTGACAGTATTTTTTTTTTGTTATTATGGCATCGCTATTACGCATATTGCCAGTGTCAAGTAAAACGATATTTCATATTTATTGAGCGTAAAAGTTAGTATAACATAGTCATCAAGTATAATATGTAAGTATCAAGCATATAAGTTATCAAGTATAATATGTCAGTCAAGTGAGTTACAATCAAGTTATTCGAATAAAGCGATGGCTACTTTACCAGAACATTTACAATGTAGTTTTGGAGGCAACCTGAAAGGTCGTATTTTCGCACTGTTATTCTATTTCATTATACACGGGCACTGTAATAAACCTATATCAAACAAAATGCCACCAATTTTATTCAATATAACTTAAAAATACACCAAGAAAGTGAAATAAAATAAGAGCACCATACGCCTCTTTCAAGGTTCCCACCAAAACTCCGACAGTAATTTAGTAATGACACTGTCACTGTCAGCATAGATTAAAAACTGCAACCTCTTCACACCGTGCATTCATGTGTTTACTACCGAGCATAGATGTATTCACAGAGTACAATTTATGGATGTATTATACAAAAGATTTGTACGTCAGTGTGCGTGACATGTGTTTGTGTGCGAGCAAAATAGTGCTGCCAAGACTTCAGATTTTAATTTCGATATCGATGATCGATGCAATCTTCTGATTTTACACACATCAATCAGGGAATATTTTTATATAAATAAAACTACAAACAAAGTTATTTTTATTCTCCTCCAACCATAATTAATTTACCATAGAAATGCCGTAGACTTGGAAGAAATGTAGTGTTGCCTAGATCAGACACATTTTCTTTGGAGGTGCTGGGCACTAGCGATATAACTCTGTAGACTTAAGACGATACTTTCCGACGATACTATGCCGACAATCTCCTGAGATTGATATTTATCGTGATCAGATATTTTAATTCCTTATCCTTTTCAGCTTTCACGAGATTCTCGTCATGGGGAATGGCGACGCTGACGATCACTGCATGGCGCTCCGTTCAATCTATCAGCGCTATATCAGGCTTGTTAGCAACAGTGGTACTGTCAGTGATGATAGATCGATCCCAGTACAGTGTGATACGATCATTCTCGAGAACTGGGTCGGGCACATACCTGTAGTATGGCACTTCCTCGTCCACCAGATCATATTTCAAAGCAAGTTGCTGGTGTATGATCCGGGCTGATAATTATTATTATTATTCCTGTATATAGAGGTTTGAAAGGTAATAGGGTTCGATCCCCGTACCGGGACAAATATTTGTATGGCCTACAGATATTTGTTTCGGGTCTGGGTGTTTGTGTATGTGTTGTTTGTATATAACGGCACCCACGACACAGGTCTTATACCTACTGTGGGACTGTGAGTGTATGCGTACGTTATTTATTTACGTTGTATCTTAATAAATATATAAATAAATAAATATTCCCAAATCCATTTTACCTGGATATTGGAACTTTTAATATTTTGGTGGAAATTTCGCCATAATCCTGTAGTTAGTTTGGAGAGAACGTAGACGGAGGGACAGGAAAAAGAAATAAAACTGGATTCTACACTTATTTAACATTTTCGATTATTATTAATTCAATGATTTTTAAAAAATAATACATGTTATCGGTTATATTTTCACTGCCAATATTTTATAAGAGAAAACCCAAAAAAAATAGGTCAGTAACTGGCATTTTTTTCTAATATGCCATCTAGAATGACAGTAACTTATTTTTTCTTATAAAAATCCTATTCAACGATGGTAGGTACCTAGTGGCTACGTAATATTGTGAGACAAACGGTTTTGTAATATTTTTGTGGGTAAAAATGGGATAGTAGGAACTTAAAAATATTTTCTAAGCAATGAGGTCCATATACGGCTACGTTTAATATCGCGCAATGATATAGGAATAGACATGTTATTTTTATTTATTTATTAGAAGCAACAAAAAAAAAAACAATTGTGGGGTAAAAAAGTTTTTCCTTTGCTGGCACCATTTTAATTATCTGAGTACTTCGATTGCAACGATTAATTTTTTTTGGCTTTTAAGCAAAAATAAACGATATAAAGTAATTCTTATGGATGAAATGTGATCTTCGAGTCCTTATTACGCTTTCGTGAAGCATTGTGACAGCCTTTCACCACAAAGTAAGTCATATTTCTTATTATTCCGGGAACTACACTCCATGTCATGTGTGTCATGGGAATGAACGGCCTTCGGAATCGGCCGCATCGCCTGACTCAGCACGCTTTTCCGACTCCGGCGAGTCGTCCGACTCGGCGGAGTCGGCCGCACTGTCACCGGAATTCTTGGATTCCGACAAGTCGGCCGGAATCAGCGTGGACAAGCGCATGTGCGAGGTTTCATACGATTACATACAGAGAATTCTAAAATTCGCCTCCGGCGGCTCCTTCGGCGCGTTCGCCTCCGCTAAGTGTGCGTTCACCATAAACGTGAAAATCTACACAAAAGTGTTCCGTGTGCTTCGCAACCAAATGTTAATTTGCACTCCTAATATTATCATTCTTTTGATAAGCGTTGATAGGAGCCCAATGAAAACGAACAAAATTACATGCGAAATACGCCATACAAAAACATGCCGGTCAGGCAGTGAAAAGAGGATTTTCATGGAAAAAAATCCCCTGGATATAGATCGCCGATTATTTATAATGTTAGTTATACTGTGATATTTCAAGTATACATATTAAATAACGAAATATCCATTACTTAGTACTTGGTACGTAAACTATATTGCTGCCTGTCATGCCTGTTAGGAGGTATCGATAATCCGATAAATCTAACTAATTATGCAATGAAAGTGTTAATTACGTATTTTGAATTAAACATACTGGAAGGTATTTTTTATAAGAAAAAAGTTTTAAAAAACTTGAACTTGTAACTGTTCAATAGCCCAAATAAATTAATGAAGTATAAAATGTAAAAACTGTAAATACATAAATAATATGAATACTTTTAGTTTAATTTCTTTAATAGGAATAATCTTGAGAACTTTATTTTTTATTTAAGGTTTTTAGTTAAATAAACTAATAATCTTCAAAATTATTTATAAAGATATCTCTTTAAGCCTTAATATTTATGTACATCTTTTATTTTTTTTAAAAGTATGATTGTATATAATCGAATCCATTTTATTTTTCATAACCGAATATTATCGATATCGATATTTATTTCATGACTCGACGGTACATCCCTATATCGATACTGCGACTAGTTATGACAATGCTGACAACATAAAAACGATGTAAATTTGTAGCTTCATGGTGGTATGAGTTCTGGATGCACGTTTCATACAAAACTGAAGGTCTCGCATTTTCTATGGCAGATCCGTCTCTTCTTACGTAGTATTTGTATACTCTTTGACTTCAACATACTATGTTACCAACAATATATAAATAATCAGATCTCTCACCGAGTTCGAAGGGCTAAATAAATAAATAAATAAATAGATAAATAAGTTAATTTAAAAAGCGCTTTGTTTAATTTTATTGTGTTATCTTGACGTCATTCTGTTTAGATTACCTAAAGTAGCCACTTTAGGCTACCTACACAGAATTTCGGCTACATTAGGCTACTCAGGCTGGAAAAAATGGCGACATCAGACCCTGCTTCGTTGGCAACTAGATAAAATGTACTCTGTGTTGGCAACACTGATTGTTGCCACTGCTTGTCATTGAGCTATAGTACATGGAGTAGAAATACCTACAGCATTGGAGTGATAGCCTACAAAAATTTGGGCGATTACAATGGCCGCCTTTCATAGGGTTGTTTTCGATAAATATCGATATCATCTTCTAATACATGAGCGGTTATTATCGATATTTTATTGACACGAATTCTTATTCTTATGTATGCTTATAGCTATGCTAGTATGTATGCTTAGTCTTAGTACAATACACTCACTAAATTAGAGTTGAGTATAATTGTAATAATTATGATGTAGTAATAAAATGTATCCTGTAATTTGCATGCAAATTAAATGGTGAAATATAAAATAAAGCTATATTATATACTGAAGATCTTATGTACCTACTATACTTTTAGCAAATAAATAAATTCATTCATTCGAATGATCTCATTGATTACCAGCAGCTTGCGAAAGGTTCTCAACCAGAACTCGAGCTAAAAATTGCACATTGTGGTAATGTTGAATTTCAGTAGGATTTTCTATAGCAGCCTTAAAATGTGAGTCTTATGCTGACCAGCACCTTGGAATGCATCTCTGTAAATATTGTTGCTATGTATTCCAAATTTTAATCATTATGTTTAGTTAATTTGAGTAGCACGATGACGCTTTGGTCAAGTTAAAGGCCAATAAACACATTTGATTTTTGTGCATTCTCGAAAGATCTTCTACTTACGTGTTGGACGTGAGTGCAACAGGATCTTATTTTATTTTTTCATTATTAGTATATCTTAAACAATATTATAAAAGTAGCAGGAACGGGTCTAGGTATGTTAATGATATGAGTAATTGAAAAGAAATGGAACCTGCTTCAATTTTCAGATGATACGCATGTAGAAGTTAGTGACACAGATCTGTACGGCCCTGTGATTTCCAGCACATATGCGTAATATCTTAGGTCCTAGGAGTGGCAACGCATTTAGATTGAAAGCTCTGGTTTCGTGTTGACTGATAGGCTATTACTTACCAACGTAAACTGATACCTGTTTGCCACTTCATAAATTGAAAAAATACTATAAAACACTCTAACAATCTCTGAAAAAAATCCATGCTATATCGGGTGCAAAAAAGGAGAAAACAAAAATGATTTAATTTACATCAATTTCTTCTTCGATATTTTATTTAGAAACAAGAAATCTCTATCTATCTATCGAGTATAATGCTAATACAATATAATATTACATAATTTAAATTGATATGAAAATAATTTTATATCGATACTTTGATATATCAGGTTAGTATTCGTACATCACTATATAAAAATGCTATTTTTAGAAAATAATGAATAGCATTAAAAGTCGTATAAGTCATACGAAACTTACACAGGTCTTCAAAACTCTTAATAAAATATATCATTAGATATCACTGCATTTCAAAATCCCACCGAATACGACACAATCCGAGAAAAGGAGATGTTGCAAAAATGTATGGACCTCCGGCCATGTATTGTACACAATATCATTAAACAGGCAAAATCAATATAAAAACGTTTTTTACTGCATATTTTCACTTATTTAGCTTTATTTGCAGTTACAAAAAATAATTTTCAGTTAGAATTGCAACTCAAAACTAACATGGCGAATATGGCGGGCGATGTCATTTTGACATTTTCATTTTTTAAATTGTATTTTGATTATAGAACTTGGAGAAAAAAGTAATATTTTCTAAATACTACCAAAATCGATTGATCCCAAGTGTCGACTAATCGTCGACACTCGAAGTATCGTCGCCATGTTTAGCATAGTTGAAAATGATAAAATCGTTTGAATTAAATGTGGTTGTAACTCTAAAATATATTCTTGAATAAATTAATTGTATTTTTTTGGATTCTTCTTTAGTTTACCCATTTTTTGAGGACGTGTACGAACCAGGGCCGATCTCGCAACATCTCCTTTGTACATAACCTCACAAAGTTCAATCCAAGATTATTTTCGTTTTTCCTTGCACCACTCTGTTTTAAACAGTACGAGAGCATAATCAGTCAACATAAAGCAAAACCTAGAATACCACATTATCTAGTTAAAAGATTTAGTTTTCAAGAAAACTGCAAAAATATTACGAGCAGATATACCACAAATCAGGCGCATACAATGGCGCCGACCGTCACGCGAAGGTATAAGTATGACCGCACATCAAATCATTTCCAAAATTGATACTCTGCATACATCTTGTGTCTCTTTGTACAAAGGGAGCTACTGGTTAGTTAGAAAGAGTCAAAACTGCTTTTGTCAGACATGTGGCGATTTTACCCGTTATTGTATAACTACTGTTTCTATAGTAGAATGTGCCTTTTCCATGTGTATTAACTCTGTGCTGCTTGTCATTTTATTATTTTATTCTGTGATTTATTTATTTTGTGTCAAGGAATTGTCTGTGATTGTTGTCTTTTCATGTGTAATTCAGAAAACAACGCGGATTCCAATATTGTGTGTTGAAAAAAGTGTTATATTCACATTATTTTCTTACAATACATCTTATAGTTTAGTGCCATCAGTAAAAAAATAAAAAAAACTACGCCATATAGGCCAAGGTCTTCTGTCCGGTCGACTGATCTGTGTCATTTTTTTTTATTTCATTTTCTTTTCAGTGTAATAGGTAGTGCTGCTATTTAAGAATAAATGAACATTTGTCTCACACTTAAAAAGTTTGGCTCTGCAATCGATATCTCTAAAATTTTTAAATCGCGCTTTGGATTTCGAAAAATTCAAGTGTTCAATATGGGTTTGCTATCTGAAGGAAGTCCTCTGTCTTGGGAGGAGACGAAGGCGTTGGCAGAACACGTGCGGCAACACGGTATTGAACAATTCATCAACTTGTACAGCAAATTACGCGATCGCACGGGAGACGTTCTCAAATGGGGTGATGAGGTTGGTATAAAAAAATAATAATCAATAATCATACCAATAACGCTATTGCTTAAACACTGAAAAGAGTTTTATTTTAAAATATTTGTTTTGTAATTGTAGGTGGAATATATAATAGTCAAATTTGATGATGAGAATCAGCGCGCTACAGTCAGCCTCAGGGCTGATGAATTACTGCCTGTGCTACAGGAAAAGGAACTAGCTGACCCACAAAGTAATTATAAGACCATATATTTTTTTGTATGTATCCAAACTGGCAAACAAGCATGCAGTTCATATTGCTGTTATGTGATGATTGCAGCATAGACATCTACACAAACCCAGAGGAAAAGTTACCTTCCTGCAAGTGCAATACAATAGTGCTGAACACAACTATTTGGTAGCAGATAGATTAGGTAATCTTTTTTTTTTTTTAATAAAAGTAATAAGATTAGGTAATGTGATATTGCCTACACCCATGAGCTGGTACACTGGAACTCTTAGTAAGATATAGAATTTATTAGGGTTGTAACACCCATGTCCAAAATACCACATAATGATCAATATTGATTATACAGATAATATAAATTATTTGTGGTTGTAATAATTGTATGTGTAAATGTGTATCAGCCAGCAAATCGAACATAATGTGCCTCCATAGAGCCCAAAATAATATCCTTAGGGTCATATCATCAGCACCATGGTTTATTCGCAACTCAGAAATCCATGAATACTTGGAAATGCCAACCATCTCTGAAGAAGCAAAACACTACTCATTAAAGTACAGAGACCGTCTCAAAACCCACCCTAACCCACTCTATGCACCACTGCTCCAGTCAAGCATTATATAGTAGCATAGTAGACTGAAACGAGCCAATGTGCTGTCTTAATATGGTGAGGGTCTGGGGCACTGGTCCTATCTCGCCCAACCATCTTCATCACTGCACCTATCTGCTTATAGTTAAATGAGGCTGATCGCAGATTAAAGAAAGGAAAAAGAAATGTGTATCTTCAGAAGATAAATAATCATTTAATTTTACAAGACAATTACTAATATTAAATATTACTAGTAATAGGTTGAGGAAAAAGTCTTTTCGCATTATAGAATGTATGAACTTGTAATAAAATCTCTTTGTATGTAGTATTTGAACTACGTAAAATTTTAACTTTCAATGATACCAAAACCAGCCAGATAGCTGGTTTTGGTATCATTGAAAGTTAAAATTTTAAAGATCATAATTCCAAATTCAAATTAGGCAAATGTGTGATTTTCATTTGTTTTTCGTACTGTCAAGATGAGTGAATCTAATGAAGAGAAGAGAATGAATACATTTTAAAATTTTACTACTAAAAAGGTAAAAATGCAACGCAAGCCGCGAAAAAAATTTGCGATGTTTATGGACCTAGTGCAGTGTCTGTGAGAGTAGCACAAATTTGGTTTAAGCGTTTTCAATCCGGAAATTTTGATGTCAAAGATGCACCTCGCTCTGGTCGCCATATTACGGATAAAATGGATGCCATTTTTGAAAAAGTGGAGCAAGATCGACATATCAGTAGTTACGACGTAACTGAAGAACTGAGAATTGATCACAAAACAGTTTTGGCGCATTTGAAAAAAGCTGGGTACAAAAAAAACTCGATATTTGGCTACCTCACGAGCTCACTGAAAGAAACCTAATGAACCGTCGACTCATTTGTGATTCTTTATTACGACGTAATAAAACCGAATCAGTTTTGAAGAAGCTGATAACTGGTGATGAAAAGTGAAAAAAAAAAATCACGTACGACAAGAACGTGCGAAAAAGGTCGTGGTCAAAGGCCGGTCAGGCTTCACAGACTGTGGCGAAACCCGGGTTAACTCGCAATAAGGTGATGTTGTGTGTGTGGTGGGATTGGAAGGGCATTATTCATTATGAGCTATTACCACCAGGCAGGACTATCGATTCTGAACTCTACTGCGAACAACTGATGAGATTAAAGCAAGAAGTTGAGAGAAAGCGGCCGGAATGGATCAACAGAAGGGGTGTGGTGTTTCATCATGATAACGCTAGACCTCACACATCTATAGCCACTCAGCAAAAATTAAGAGAGTTTGGCTGGGAGGTGTTAATGCATCCGCCGTATAGTCCTGACCTTGCACCTTCAGATTTCCGTCTGTTTCGGTCTCTTCAGAATTCTTTATGCAATGTTAGGTTAACATCACGAGAGGACTGCCAAATCCACTTGTCGCGGTGTTTTGATGAGAAGTCCCAAAATTTTTATAGCAATGGGATCATGTCCCTACCTACAAGATGGCAAAAGGTTATCGAACAAAATGGTAAATACATACTTTAGTTAAATTTAAATAAACTAAAATGTTTTGAATTATCTTAAAAAATGCGAAGAAACTTTTTCCCCAACCTAATATAATAAAATGTGGGCCAAACAAACATTTTTTTATACTATCTGTACACTGCATGTGTTGCTTGTTGCTACATCACTGACTTAAAAATTACAATGGAGTCATCTGTTTGTCAAATTAGTCATACCAACTCAGATACTTGCAACAACTTTGCCAAAGATCATCACATTATCAGATGCATAGTTTATAAAGGACATATTATAGACAAACTTTCATTTTAATGAAAGTTCAAACATTCTATAATATAGAAGATAAGCAAGCAATAGTTGATGTAGATTTAATTTTGTAATCTAAAAAAAAAATTAAATGTAAAATCTATGATACCTAGAAGCTAATTTGCAAATCATGTTGATGATTGTATCAACTTACTGACTTGATACGCTACACATTGTGTTGTAGACAACTTAGTTGTTTTGTACTTGCTCATTAATATTGTTATCTTCATGTGCATTCCTGGGTCTATGAATGCACATGAAGTTAACAATGTCATCACACATGATAATCATACTTTAGATACGTATTTGACTAATGATGAATGCAGTTATTTCTTCTTTTCGGACCACATGTAATTACACCTTTTTAAGGTAAAGCAGATAATAGTAAATTAATTTTAGTTTAAGTTTTAAATTATTAAAAAAATGAGATAATTAAATTATTTCACATGATGGTGCAATAATATTTTGCACTTAATTGAAAAGAAAATTATTATTACATGACATGATGAAATATTGATATTATTTAACGTGTCAAGATATGAGAGATTGCCGGTAGTATAAGAACAATTGAAATCAATTGTAATATTTTTCTTGTGAGCTGACAGGTTAAGTGAAACTTTGTAGATTATAGTCTATATTTTTAGTAATGTTACAGTATTGTAGGTTCATTCAACATCATCAATCAATACTCCTATTTCAAAAACACTTACTGTTTACATGTTTGATGGTAGCCAAACTGTTACATATAAGCTTTGTAATTTATAACAACACTGTCTCTGGTTATCTTTCGATAGTGCAATAGGTTTTGCGCCATCCAACTTTTAGTTGGACTTTTAGAGAGAGATAGGTTTTTATAATTCACATGTGGGACGTGACAACCATGATAAAACTGTATCCTTAAGACACAAAACCAAAAAAAAAATGGCCATGATAGTCCTGATTGATTGTACCTGGCCATGGTAATGGTGTTACCATGGCCAGGTACAGCCAGGGTGTGGTAAGAATCTCTGGCACATGGCAAGGTACTACACCAAAACCTCCTCCCCCTTATTCTCGTCTTTTACATACATTACCGCCTGCGCGTTCGGTATTTTAGAGAAAACCTAGGCAAAGTATAAAATCAATAATATTTCAAACATTACCTACACCTTGGTAATGTATAGACTACTAAATTATACAGATTGTCGTTAACATATACAAAGAACCATAAGTACAAACAATTCTGGGATACCTGTACAGAGTTTCTATGTGGATCTGTGTTGTTATCAATCTGGAATTCTTTTAAGATGTGAAATCTTTATGGAGACCTGAGTTTGGAGCCTATATGGTGGAGGGGACACCTGGCAAGCCGTATGGAGGACTCCTGGCACATTTTAATATAGTGGAGGCTAATATGCAGTACAGAAGAGCAGAAGCCAGTACACTGTTAAGAGATGGTGAAGTTATTATGAGTATTACCAATTTTCCAAGGTTAATATTTTATTTATTAAATAATATTTTATAATTTATATAATATCGTAGCTATATCAATGTAATATGATATTTTCAGGTTAGGGTGCCCAAACTTTACAAGCCCACCCTTAGTACCGACTCCAGGTAAAGGTGTGACTATGTCGCACTATTTCCCAGATGACGCGATATATCCGGGACATCCTCGTTTTAAAACCTTGTCCTCAAACATAAGACTTAGAAGAGGAGAAAAAGTAGCTATTAACATTCCAAGTATGTTATTTTTGATTACCCATTATTATTTCCTTAAGATATGCCCTTGATTTATTGAAGTTTGTAATTTTGTGTGTTGACTCATTTGAGGACATGGCTATGCTTGACTTGAAAATGGTTGTTGCGTAATCATTTTATTGTGCAACAAACATTTACATCAATGTTAAAAATATATATACGAGGGTGGATCCAAAAATTCGTGGCCCAAAATACAAGGAGACATGACATCTTTTTAAATTTACAGTCATTTGTTAGTATGTCTTCTATTGATTTATTGTGCGCAGTTTCATTCCGATACTGCACAATATAAATTTTCTGTGATTATTTGTTTGAAGCATTCTGACGCGATTTTCAATAATGGAGAAATTTGAACATCGTGCAGTCATTAAGTACCTCAATAAAAAAGGCCTGTCACCAAAAGACATCCATCAAGATATGGTGGGCACTTTGGGGGAGTCTGCTCCATCGTATTCCAGTGTCAAGAAGTGGGTAGCTGAGTTTAAGCGCGGTCGTGAGAGCATTGAAGATGATCCTAGGAGTGGACGGCCTACAACTTCTACCACGAAAGAAAACATCGATAAAATTTGTGATGTCGTACTGGGTGATCGACGTTTGACCATCGGTAAGATAGCTGAGACAGCAGACATTAGTTATGGCCGGGTGCAACACATAATAACGAAAGAATTGGGATTCCATAAGGTTTCTGCTCGCTGGGTCCCGAGGTTGCTTTCAGCTCAACAAAAACGAGTTCGATTCACAATTTCGCGAGACTGTTTGGAAGTTTTTGAGACTGATCCCGAGGACTTTTTGTCTAGATTTGTTACCATGGATGAAAGCTGGGTGCACCACCATATTCCTGAATCAAAACAACAATCCAAACAGTGGAAAAGAACTGACTCACCTACACCGAAAAGTCAATGCACGTGTTCACACTTCGGTTGAAACAATGTCTGTAATCCATGATTGTGGCTACGAATTGCTGCCCCACCCACCTTATTCGCCGGATTTAGCCCCCTCAGATTATCATTTATTTCCAAATTTAAGAAAACATTTGGTGGCTCGAAGTTTTCGACCAAAGATGAGGTGATAGTCGCAATAAACGAGTTTCCGGAATCTTTTTTTTTTTCGAGGGGATAAACAAGTTGCAGTATAAAAATAAAATTAGACCCACTTTTCTTTCGTTTTCTTGGTCGGGCTTCGAACTTTTGGATCCATCCTCGTACATGTATGAAACAAATCCTAATTTTGCATTTGAACTAGTATAGATAGCAGTAGAGACGGTGAATAGTTAATTTATTATTATGTGTCATCACGCCAAGTCCCTTGTAGGATAGGCAGGGTACGTGGAGCGCTAAATATCTCGGTAGTCTATACGAGTTTAGGTATGTAAGACATTTCGCCTATATTTTTTTTCTACATGTAATTTCTTACAAGGCAATACTAAGAACAGTGAAAAATTAATTAAAACAATATGTCTTAATGCTATTTTCTGTAAATGTACAATTCTAAAAGCATGCGTCAATGTATTGTAATCTAATAAGTAATACAATGTTTTTCTTTCCTTAAGTTTACAACGACGTGAACACCAAAATACCCGTGGACGAGTCGCACGTGCTGCAGCCGGGCGCGGCGCTGCCGGACTGCGTGTACATGGACGCCATGGGCTTCGGCATGGGCTGCTGTTGCCTGCAACTCACTTTCCAGGCCTGCTGCATCACGGAAGCCCGAACCCTGTACGATCAACTGGCTCCACTCTGTCCAATTATGGTAATTCCTTTCTGAAAGTTGCAGTCTTCTTATTCACAAATTTACAGATACCTCAGATTTACAATTGGACCCGCTGCGGTCGGGTAGTATTAGGTCAACCGAGTCCATTCGTCTATTTTTCTTAATCTGCTTTTGACAGGTTAGTTACCCGACGATAGTCATTGTATGGCCCTGTAATAACTATCACGGAGACATGACAACTTAGGTCTCAGGGGTGGCAGCACATATCTGCATTTTGACCTCTGATTTTTGTGTAGGCTGCAGTCATCCCTTAACATAATGTTCATGCTTGATTGTCAACTTTCTTGCAAGAAAAAAAATCACAATCCAGAAGCGTTGTTACATATGAGTTGACTACATGATTCAGTTTAGTTTATTCAGTTTATTCATTTATTTCATATAATTAGGCTCCTGGAGAGCACTTTTACATCGTCATTTTTTTTTTTAAACTAACCTAGAGTGAATAACCACTAATAATAATCAAAAATACATAATAAATTAAATAGACACTGAACAATTTTGTATGATATGGAAAGCATCAATTATTTACAAATTCCTCCATTTCCCCATTTCAAAAGAAACTGAGAAAGAATGAATTTGGTCGTCATAATAAAGGTTATTCACTTGGCAGAATTCCAAGGGCAGTCAATACTGAGAAGAACTCCGCCACTGAAGAAACTCAGTACAGCTCTTTTGAATATAAACTTAAATCTAATACAGTCTGTAAATCCAAAGTACAGGTTTTCGAAATAGCCTGGGAGCGATCGCTTCAATCCCATGGTGCAGTGTCATTAAGGTAATCACATGTTTTATAATAGTTGCACATGTACAAGCGTTTTTTGATAACTTTCTTAAATTTATTAATCGAAAGACTTTGAACATCTTCAGGTATTTTGTTAAAGAAGCGTATACATTGACCTCTAAAAGAATTACTCACCCTATGCAGTCGTGTTGTGTGCACAGACAACTTGTGTTTGTTCCTAGTATTCATATAATCATTAGCTCTACTAGGAAATTCGCTAATATTTTTACGTACATACAGTACATTTTCGTAAATGTATTGCGAAGCTACAGTCAATATATTTATTTCCTTAAATTTATCTCTGAGAGACACTCGCGGATTTAGCCCGTAGATAGCACGCACAGCTCTTTTTTGTAAAACAAAAATGGTGTTGACATCGGCGGCATGCCCCCATAGTAAAATTCCATAGGACATAATACTGTGAAAATAGCTAAAATAAACCAATCGAGCCGTCTCAACGTCAGTTAAGGATCGTATCTTTTTTACCGCAAACGCTGCGGAGCTTAGTCTACGGGCTAGATTGGAAATATGAGGACCCCACTGCAATTTTGTATCCACGGTTAAGCCAAGAAATACCGTGGAGTCTACTAATTCCAATGCTTCCTCGTTTAGTTTCACATTGGTTGCAACCTGTTTAACGTTAGGTGTACAAAATTTAATACATTTTGTCTTTCTACTATTTAACAGTAGGTTGTTAGCACTAAACCAATGTACTATTTTAGAGAGGGCATTGTTTACATCGTCACAAGCTACTTGTTGCCTTTTCATTTTGAATATGAGAGAGGTATCATCTGCAAATAATATCATTTCTTGATTATCGTTAACAATGTATGGCAAGTCATTAATATAAACTAAAAACAGAAATGGACCCAGAATTGAGCCTTGCGGGACCCCCATATCCATCGAAGTGCCAGGAGATCTCGTTCCATTTATATCAACATACATGGTTCTCGAGCTTAAATATGAAGTCATAAGTTCGAGAGCGGTATCTCGAATTCCGTAGTGGTATAATTTTCTGACCAATGTTTCATGCTGGACGCAATCAAATGCTTTGGATAAGTCACAGAATACCCCTAGAGCATCCTGTGATTCTTCCCAAGCTTCAAAAATGTGTTTGACAAGTTCAACACCTGCATCAGTAGTTGAACAACCCTTGGTAAATCCAAATTGTTTTACATGTAAAAGTTTATAACGATTGAAGTGTGAAAGTAATTGATTTAAAATGAGCCTTTCAAAAATTTTACTTAACGTGGGTAGCACAGAAATGGGTCTGAAATTTGTGGGGTCACTTGTACTACCGGATTTGAATAATGGAATAACTTTACTATTTTTCATTAAATCAGGAAACACACCACTTACAATACTGTTGTTAAACATAGTCGCTAAATATGGTGCGATTATGTCTATTACTGAGTGTACAATTTTTACAGATATGCCCCATAAATCACTAGTATTCTTAATTTTTATACATTTAAAAGCATGCATAACATCTGTAGTGCTTACTAACTTAAAATTAAACTTAAATTTACTTTCTTTTACACTATGTAGTAATAACGATTCAGCGACGGTAGGAGAAGAAATAAGGTCTTCGGTGGTAGAAACTGCAATATTGGCAAAGAAAGTTTCGAATGCTGAGGCAACTTCTTTGTCAGTTGAAATAAGTGCGTTGTCAATAATTAAATTAAAATCAGAGTTGCGCTCAGTACATTTTCCAGTTTCACTATTAATGACATTCCATGTCGCTTTAATTTTATTAGCTGAATTTTTAATTCTATTTTTAATATGTAGTGACTTAGCTATGGCACACACTTTTTTAAATATCTTTGAATACATTTTAACATAATGTTTAAAAGAATTACTATGATTATATGATCTTTCACCATAAAGTTCATACAATCTCTGCCTACTCTTATGTATTCCAACAGTCGCCCATTCATTAAATGACTTATGACTTCTTACATTTTTTGTCTTTTTAGTAAAGATTAGATTGTACTCTTTTGCAATAATGTCAAAAAAGTTACTGTATAATATATTTGGATCATCATGGTACTGTACATATGAAAGTTTTGGCTTAATATTTTCTCTAAATTTCTTAATCCGCTTCGCATTGATAGGAACAAACACTATGTCATGTTTTGAATCTCTATTTTTGATTTCATCATGAAAGGATATTAGTTGACCACAGTGATCAGAACTTAATTCAGTAAAAACATGTTTTTGGTTAGGTTTGAAATCAATAAATATATTGTCTATGCAGGTTGCAGAGCACGGGGTGATTCTCGTAGGTTCAAGAAACACATTATGCAAATTATATGACATCAGTAATGATTTAAATCGAATACATGTTGGCGTTTCATCTAGTAGATTAATGTTAAAATCACCACAAACAATAATTTGCCTCTCGGGTGTCCTATCTCCCTAATAAGGGTGTCGCATAGTAATACTTTAATCCCTCCGGACACGAGAAAAATATGACAATTGAAATTCAATTGTGTCTGGGCGCCGGTGGCCTTACGATCCTTGAAAGATTAAGTAGGATTATTACATATTCTCTGCCTATAGACTGAGCCTGGGAAATCGTGTAGACCTTTAACTTGTGCCTGTAATTGCTAAGCCTGGGTTGCACCATGATATTTGTTAAAGTTATTGTTACATTTCACATTCTTCTCTACCTTAAAGAAATCTGTTAAAGTTAAAGAAGGATAAGAAATGTTACAATTACTTTAACAAATATCTTGGTGCAACCCAGGCTAAAATTTCTTTTGTAGTGGTTGTAGGCCACTGCTGCTACGCTGGGGTTCTGAGTGTGAACCCCGCGTCGGAGGTTAAGTATTTTCAGAAGTTTCCCAGTGCCACCTTCGTATTTTGGTAATGTGCCCGGAGATGTCAATCGGCTCGCCACTTATAACACGGGACAAAAACGTAACAGGCGAATCATGGGTTTTTTACATATATGCTTATGCATTTGCTTTTATGTCTTCGGGTAGTTTACCCTTCGAGTAGCCATCCAGCGTTATTGAATTTACTACCCTATTCGAAAGGTTTGACCGCCATTGTTAAAACTACCGCCAATCCCCATGCCAGGCGTGTATGGCATATTCTCCTCAGAATGACTCACAACTGTCACAACCCTGTCGGCATTTTTGTGGAAGGCTTTTGTTCACGACAAGTTAGTGGACGTCTTTCGGTTGAAGCCCGGGAACACATAAGTTAAAAAAAAATAATAATAATGTCTATTGTTTGTATAGCTAGCCCTTTCTGCCGCGTCGCCGATCTACCGCGGCTTCCTCACGGACGTGGACTGTCGCTGGAACGTGATATCGGCCTCGGTGGACTGCCGCACGCGCGAGGAACGCGGCCTCGAGCCGCTCAAACACAACGCTTTCCGTATACACAAGTCTCGATATGACTCCATCGATTCCTATCTTTCGCCTGATCACGAAAAGTAAGAAACATATTTATTTAACTAATTAGATATAAATAAGTATTAATAGTACCTAGTATGGGAGTCCAAGAAGGGTTCTTTGAATTTACTCAAGCGCGTCAGATTAAAATATGGGTGATACCTTACGCGCTATTCAGTACTTCTACCAAATCTAAGGTTTCTGTATAAAGCCGCGGCCCCTTTTAATTTTTTCAACAAGTTTTCACTAGTTTACTTTCGGCCTGAGTTTTGGATAGGAGACAATTTAACATCCTTTCAAAATATCTTACACGTCCTACACTATTCATAATGTTGATGCCTGGACTAATTCGAAAGAGTCACCCTTTCCAAAATAGATGTAAAAATTACTCAAAACTGTCAGATACTGAGTAAGGATGTTCTGTGAACCCGATCACAACTCTGATCCAAAATTCTCATGATTTGGATTTGAACCAAGCTCGTGGTGATAGCTCTAAGGTAGAAAGATACATACATACATAGAATATCTATGTATGTATGTATCTTCACGCCAGGTCCCTAACGGGGTAGGCAGAGAGTGAATCGCCACATATTCCGGTCTTCGGTCCGGACACCTCCCGTGCCTCATCTACCTTCATCATTATCTTCATACACGCACGCCGATTCCTAAGACTTTCGACTGCACCATCAGACAGAACTCGACCTATTTGGTCATGGTAGGTCAGTCTTGGTCTTCCTGGGCCTCTGCATTCATCCACATCCGCATTATATATCTGTTTAGTCATTCGCTCATTCGACATTCTTTCTATGTGCCCGAACCATCGGAGCCTGCCTTTTTTCATTTTTACACCGATTCTATCATTCACACATAGCCTCTTTCTCACATCTTCATTACGAACGCGATCGGTGAGCGTTACACCGCAGATCTTGCACAAAGATCTCATCTCGACCGCGTTTAATTTACTTTCATGCTCTTTCCTGCATACCCAGCTCTCGCTTCCATATAATATCGTTGGAGTATACAGGGATAGAGAAAATATTCGAATAAGGTCTTGTGTAGAATAGAAACCTTTGATGAAGGTACTCAACAGGGTACAATGTATCTTAAGGTATTATCATATCACAATTGGACGCGCTCGAATAATCCTTAAATCCCCTCTTGGAGTCCCCCTACTATAAACCAGTTATACATTAATCATTTCCTGCATCAGCACTTAAGATATTTTAGATAAGTAGGTTTTATCTACAAGAATTAATCTTCACATATTGCAAGGACTCAACCCTACTAGATATTCGACTCAAGTGATTTATAAGTGCTTAATTACTTAGTAGCGAATGTCAGCGGGTGTAGAGACAGCGACCTACGGCCTGCCTCAATTGGTCAATCGAAAAATCTTGATGTTCGCCCATGTATCAAGATTTTTGAATTGGCTGATTGGCGTGGTTCGTTTAATCCCAATGGCTACGCACTTACGGCGTAAGGTACTGTAGTGGTAATTAGGCACTCTGTTTAGTTGTTTAGCCGCGGTAAGGAATTTTCTTTAATAGATAATAGTCTTTTTTTCAATATAACATATTAGAACCGACGATACTGTATTCGAGATGGTCGCTAATAGACAAGCATACCAAAGATCGTGGTTTGACATTAACCTTGAGATCGTTTTAGATTATTACCATTGCACTCCAGTCCCGTTATTAATTAAAGTCATTGTCTCGTCATTTTAGCTTTATCCGGCTTCAGAGAGCGTGTTATGAAACTCGATTGACGTAATTTTAGTAAATTGCTGTTTTCCTAAAATGTTGGTAATCAGGATGTTAAAATTTAATAAAATCCAAATGCTAAAATTTTAATGTTTAAACTTTAATTTAAAATTGGTCGACTAGGATACTTTTGCACTGTCGAGTTACGAGCTGCCTACAATAAATCTATAAAAATAAAAACCGGTCATGTGCGTGTCGGGCCACGCGCTGTGTAAATATTTTCTATGGAGTTCTTCAAAATTTTCCAGTAAAATAAATTACTTGAAAACTTGTAAAGCCAACTTAAGTGTGATAACTTTTAATTTAGTTACCTATATGTAGCATATATGCCCGTAACGTTTGATTTTCTAACAACAACCGTTTAGTTGGTAGAGGAGGGGGGGGGGGGGGGACATTTGACTCTAACGAAAATTGTCACTTTAAAGCTTTATAAGTCACGAACAGTAAACTAAATCGAAGAATGATATTTGTAGACCCCTAACATTTGAAAGACCTATCCAACAATATCCCACACTGTATAGAAAACGAAAAAAAAACGTGCGTTAATGTCGGGGAGGTGCCCTAAATATTTTTTCCCGGTTTTATTCTACCAATTTGTTGGCGTGATTAAGGTGTATACTTGTGCCAAAATTCAAGTCTAGTACCAACAGTTTTTGCGCTAAACAGCGGACAGACAGACAGACGGACATGGCGAAACTATAAGGGTTCCTTGTTTACTACGGAACCCTAAAAAGCGGCGAAGTGCATGGATATTCTATTTCTTCATAGGAGAAAAAGAATTGACTGCCTCAGTAGTCTAGTACTACTACTACGCTGGAGGTTCTGGGTTCGATGCCCGGGTCGAGGGCTATCAGAGATAACGGTTTAATAGCCATTATATCTGGGTCTATTGGGATTTTTCAATTTTCTAGAAGTTTCCCAGTACCTCGGAGTTTGGTAATGTGCCCGGAGATAGCAACAGACTCGCCACCTGTTACGTCAAAACGCAACCGGCGAATCGTGGGTGTTTGCATGTATGCTTGAATGCATGCATTTACCTTTGCCTATCCCTACCGGGATTACATGCGTGAAATTTCGAGAAAAAGAAAAAATCTTCATAATCATAGTTATTCAGTTAGGAGAGTTACTGCTGTTGGAGAAGTGCAAGTGCTACTGAGAAGAACTTTGCTACAGAGCAGCTCTTTTGACTTAATCCTTAAATCTAAAATTCGAATTTAATACAGAAAATAAATAATGTGAACTTCCAAGGCGTATAAATATATGCATATTGTATATAAACACACATGCATATACTAATCAACAACTTAAAACCACCGTGATAGAAGATAACACCCGCAAACCACAATAAACCGGTCCCCACAATCAGCACCCGTTCAGGGTAACGCCAATACACTATCATACTCCATGCATCTTATTTGTGAAAACGATTAAATTGTGTTTATGATAATAGTTTATTTATACCTAACTGTAATATTGTTCAATGTTTGTTCTCCTGAAAAAATAAAATAAATAGTTTTCTTCAAAATTATGACAACCGAGTAACATGATAGGCCGACAGAGTGGGCGCGGTTCACTGTCATACAAATACTTCACTAATGGTAGAGCTCTAGATTAGATATTAGACTCGAACTCAGTCAGTTCAAGGGCGTAGGTAATAAAAATAAAATACGCTTACACTCACAGCTCCACAGTAGGTATAAACCTGTGTCGTGAGTGCCGTTGTACACATACAACACATACACAAACACCTAGACCCGAAACAAATATCTGTAGGCCTTATAAATATTTGTCCCGGTGCGGGGGTCGAACCCGCGACCCTTCGAATCAAACGGTCATCTCACACCGCTGGACTAACCGGGTCGTCAAGTATCTAATCTATTTGCTGCCAAATTCAGCTCTATCATGTTCTGATTGATGATAATGTACAGACCCGTAATTTCCGGCTTAAAGGTGATAGATATTAGGTCTCGGAAGTGATCAAACATATGCATTGACATCTCTAGATTATATCTGATCTATAACATGCATTGTTCACTTAATCTCTAGACATATTCACATTTCTTTGCAATCAGTCAAATCAATTGAGTTCAGAATTTCAGCTGCAGCCCGACAGCAAATATGCAGCTTGAAAGCAGTTAATAATAGTTTGTTAATTGCAAAAAAAAAACACCCTTATTGCAGTTGGTGTCCAATTAGCATCTAGTGTAGCTTACAGTCAGCGTGCAGTCATTGGAACTGCGTGCCAATTGTGTAGTCGAAAAATGCAGTCCTTCTGTTCAGAACCAGAACAATAATAATTAAAGTGTTTTGCGGGCTAGTTTGACGCTTACATAAAAAAGGACCTTCATGAAGGTCTTGAATGAAGATAAAGGGATGTTATGACATTAAAGCAACCAGTCACGAAACTAACAGCGTCCGCATGCTCTTCTAGCCATGAGATACACGATTGATGACTAATTCCAGTTGCTATTGTTCGACACGTGATTATAAGAAACGAAGATTACAATTGGCCAATATATTTCCTTGTTACATATATTATTCACTTGCCGCGGGTAAACATTTAGTTAGATTCGTTATTTGATGTTGTGACAGTAGTGACCTGACTTGGCTTTTAAATAGTTAGCATGGTTCTCATTGATTTCTGCTGCACGATGTAATGTCCAGCATGATTAGAAATACTGGTAAAATGTATTAATAGACAAACTGTTATGACATTATTAGTTATAGGTAGTTGAAATATGTGTCGTGTATGCACCCCAATTAGTCCCTTTTAGGATGCTTTGACATTATCCAATGACGTTGTACACCAAACAGATGTCTATCGATATAGTATAGGTACATGTAGGTATACTTGTACTTGCATATTTATTCCACATAGTCCACATTCCCATCTCTGACCTTTGGATTATCGACAATGTATATCTGCTATTGTCTACGGTAATTGGTTATCTTACCTATCGTTATTCCACGTAATGTTGCTATCCTCAAGCACATTAACCTCCGTTAACGCAAATGTACGTTTTCTAAGTACATTTTTCCTACATATACATACATCTGTTCGAGACGCTCATCGTATCGTATCGGGCATCGTATCTTTTATGTATACGTAATACTGGCTATGCCTCGCAATTTCACCTGTGTTAATTTGTTTGTTCGTCCACTTTGTGCATGTAAGCCTTCCTTGATAAATTTGACCATCATACACAAATGACAGTTTTTCTAATTTCATTGCAAAGCTTAGCGTATTAAAACAAACTGTAATCTCTACTTTTATAATAAAAGATAGAACAGATTTTATATAATATTTTTTTTGGGTCAACATTACTATTCGCAAACAAGTTACAATTATCCAATTGTCTACCCTACCGAATTCGTAACAGTCAACAACAATTTCCTGATTTCCTAATATGTATAATGAGCATCGCCTGTATCCAAAATTTTGAGCCTTTCGATATACACTTTACACATTATTATCTAGATCATTATATTTCTCCGAGAGCAGTTCAGAAATAATTTGTCTGGTGTTGCACATTTGCCTCCTCTGGCTTCGTCTTTATTCATCTGCATTATGTTTCACATTCACATGTCTTAATCACGATATATTGTTTTGTTTGTATAATATCCTCAGTGCATAACATTATTCTTGGTCACGAAACATACAAGTGAAAATACTCAGTTTTCGTATCGAGTTTAGAAGTGTAATTCTTGTACATTTAGCGCAAACGCGAGGGAAGAAGCATTCTCGACTTGAGAAATTAAAAACGCATAAGGCGGACTTAAATTGACTTAGCGTTAAACTTACGGTAGTTGTTAATTTGGGCGGTGTTGTCCAAACCATATATTCATTGGCTTGGCTAATGTGAAGGCATCTATTGGAACTCATGTTATTTAACCATCTATGTCTGATTATATGCATAAAAATCGTTGATTTTTCTATATGATATCACTAATATTTGTAATTATGACGCAGATACAACGATATTCCGCTAGTACACGACCCGGCGATCTACAGGCGGTTGCGCGAAGGGGGCATCGACCACCCGTTGGCCATGCATGTAGCGCATCTATTCATACGGGACACCGTGTCGCTCTTCTCCGAGAAAGTCCACCAGGATGATAAGAACGACACTGATCATTTTGAGGTAAGATACTTTTTATGCCATTTAAGCAGGTATGGGTACGTTACCCATACTGCGTGACCACCCGTAGTATTTTCTAAGACCCCACCTACCCATTCAGAAGTAAGGTATTATTTGCTAATAGAAAGTTAACTATATTCTGGACACTATCATTTAGCGGCAAGTATATAAGGTAATGCGGTGGTGCCTACGCCCGCGAGCTCCGTCACTGAGCTCTACCATCAGTAAAATGATGATGATATCCAAACTGAAATAAAAAACATTGTATTGTCCTTATTAATGCGGTCATATAATATTCATTCGCTGTATTCACGTCCTATATAAGTTTGAGCGTCGTGACCACAGCAAAATATTTTTTCCTGTTATGACGTGCACTACTCGCCCGTATTTTATAGAGGACATTATACATGGATGAGGTATTCATGCTGATCAGTCTAATCTATATCTTTTAAAGTTGTAATGGGTATCTAAGCTACCGAATCCGAGCGTTGCATTATTATTTCGATACCTGTACAAAGTTTAACATGAAATTCGAACTGTTGCATACCTAATTACATACTGTTGTATGTGTTTTCTTTTATTCAATGTATCACATTCAAATTACTAATCGTATCGCTCATCAGTTTTACATGATTCCCCCACAAAGTGTACGCTGAACAAATATTAAATACCTCAGTCTGGATTCTATTTCGCTGATTTCCATCTCGCATTCTAAATTCTACACTTGCAAGCTTTAAACTGGAATCACCTGAACTGGGGTAACAATATAAAAAAAACGAATAATAACACATGATTGAACAAGCCCCGTTTATGTGATTCCAGTTTAAAGCTCGCAAGTATACAATAAGTATATCAACATACGGTACCCATCCAGAAATATTACACATCGAGCCTACGAAAGAGACAATCGGCTAGTTTCGACTTGGTAGAGCGTTATCTCTGTTACACACTGCCTACGTAAACACTGATAGTCCAGTATTGGTCAACGATTGATCGAAACGGTCGACAAACGTCACATGGGTAAGGTACGAAAGAGATAATGCTCTACAGACCCGAAATAAGCCGAAGTATCCTTCCTACGGTCGAAGGGCAATATTTCTTGTTGGTACTGTAAGTATAATATGCAATCTTTTTAGTGCCTTGTTGTATTTAAATTTAATTTTAAATTCACTATATTTTTTTGTTTTCTTTAGAATATCCAGTCTACAAACTGGCAGACGATGCGGTTCAAGCCGCCACCGCCGAACTCGCCGATCGGGTGGCGCGTCGAGTTCCGCCCGTGCGAGGCGCAACTCACGGACTTCGAGAACGCCGCATACGTCTGCTTCGTCGTGTTGCTCACCAGGGTCATACTCTCCTATCATCTCAACTTCGTCATGCCGATTAGTAAGGTCAGTCACCTTTTCTTGTGTGGCAAACAAGTAACTGATATTGGTAACCTTGGTAAGCAGTGGCGTAACAATCATCTGGCCAGACGGGGCAGTGTCTTGCGAGATTAAGGGGACCGTTGGCATTCATGAAATTAATTCTAAATTAATATTACAAGTACGTCTAGAATGCGAAGTCACCTCTTACCAGCAAATGCGAAAATTTTGATGTTCATTCACCACATTTTGCGATTGTAAAATTAGGTTGTACCTTTTTTTATGTAATAAAAGTGGCAAACAAGCTTGCAGTTCACATTGATGTTAAGTGATGACTGCAGCCAATAGACACCCTCACAACGACCAAAGGTCAAAATGCCGATGCGTTGCCACTCCTAAGGCCTAAGGTGTTATACCTCTGTGCCGGAAATTACAGGGCCGTAAATTAACCTTTACTTCGTTTTTAAAGTTTTATTATCCGGTATCCGGCCGGATAATGACCACAAGGCTAGGTAGACCGGATATTGGATATTCGTCTCATGTCTAATGAATCGCATACATGATTGTCCAATTTATCCCCTAGTTACGTTTTGTCCCATATTAGGTGGGGTCTCCCCCGGATATCGGATATTAGGCCCGATATCGGATATTCGTTTCATGTCTAATAAATTGCATACATGATTGTTCAATTTACCCCCTAGTTACGTAACTAGGTCCCTGTGAAAATAATACTGCAAACTGCCGAATAATCTAAATAATCCAATAGTACTGACTTCCGACCCGGGTAGTAGTAGTGCCCCGCTGCGAGGCAGTAGGAAAACATTATAACGCTTCAACATTCGTCGCAGGTGGACGAGAACATGCAGCGGGCGCAGCGGCGCGGCGCGTGCGTGCGCGAGCGCTTCTGGTGGCGGCGGGACGTGGGCGCGCCGCGTGACGTCACGCCGCACGCCGCCGCGCCCGACGACCACGACCAATACGCAGAGATGACCATCGACGAGATCGTCAACGGAAAGGTATCTTTTTCAAAATTAAAATTGTTTTGGAAATAAAGGGGAGGCGATGGTAATTTTTTGAATATATTTTTAAATGCATAATAAATAATTTTAGGATAAAATAAAACTTTTTATTTTAAAATTATTTTTGAGGTCCTTACAACTAGACTTTTAATTTGTTAGATCACACAACGTTTTTCAAAACGTTTCTTTTATTTTCTAATTCGTCTTCTAAAATCCCCTATATGTATACCTAAAATTCATTTATTTTTAGGGTTCCGTACCTTATAAGGAAAAAAGGAACCCTTATAGGATCACTCGTGCGTCTGTCTGTCCGTCTGTCACAGCCAATTTACTCCAAAACTACTCGACCAATTGAGTTGAAATTTGATTAATATATGTAAATTGGTGACCCAAAGATGAACACGTCAAGCAAACCCACTTTCGGAGGTAAATCAGAAAATTAAAAAAAAAATATTTTTTTCATAAACAAATTTGAAGTTATTTAAGAAAAACCACGAAAATTAACCATTCCCCCACCTATCTCCGAAAAAAATGTGGAAAATAGTTCTTTGCCTATAGATTACTGGAAAACCTATAAGAAGTTTGAGTATTCAAATTAAATCGAAAATTCTTAATAATATAACCCGGGGGGGTTATATTATTAAGAATTTTCGATTTACGGTGGTACCGGCAGGGGTGCCGGTACCACCGTAACCGCCCGCTATGTCCCTGCATTTTAAATCTGTAATATTTATTTAAATTACGGAACCCTCACCACGCGAGTCGAACTCGCACTTGTCCGGTTTTTATTAAACGTGCATGTTTAGTTCATTAATATACATAATAATATGTGTATCAAATTTTCCCACTACTTTCGGAGCCAATGTCTTGAGGACAGGCAGACAGGCGGACAGACAGACAGACAGACAGACACACGAGTGATCTTATAAAGTGTCCATTTCTTTCCATTTGAGGTACAGAATCTTGAAAAAAAGTTGTTGGGGTCTGGCATTTAAATATAGAATCATCGAGTAATGATTTATGCGTGCGTGTCAGGAAGGCGTGTTCCCGGGGCTGATCCCGCTGATCGAGTCGTACCTGTCGGGCATGGACGTGGACGCGGACACGCACTGCTCCGTGCAGCAGTACCTCAAGCTCATCCAGCGGCGCGCCGCGGGGGACATCTCCACCATGGCCACTTGGATGAGGGACTTTGTCACGCAGCATCCCCAGTACAAGTAAATATTGTGTTTAACCGACTTCAAAAAGGATATTCTCAATGTCACCAACATGTTTATTTTTATGTATGTAGGTACTCTGATTACGCCGAGATTTCTGATCCGATTGGCTTGATTTTTTGTTCGATGCAAAATAGTTCCCATTTGGTCCCATGAACATTGAAATTCGTTTGACCCAATAGTTTTTATTTTATGAGCATGTTAACTTTGACGATGTCCTTTTCACGATTACTTGGACGATGTAATTGTTATATGTTGTAAAAATGTTAAAAAATGTTCTAGTCGGGCCACCGATTATACCACCTAAAGATCTATGGATCGATTTCTAAATATTACAATATGTATTTTGTTATTTGTCAGTGATGCGATAAAAGTTGATTTTTACTGTGTCAGCAAGCGAAATTTTCTCAGGCTCGATCGCGTAACCTGATTAGTGATTACTTTAGCTGTTGCTATAGTTTATGCTTGCGTTGCGAGCTTCCCGTCAGCTGTATGCATCGTTAGCGTTATGATTTCGATAGAAAATGAGAACATGCTGTAGCAAAATTTTTATATAAATAAGTTACATCGCAGCAAAAGCCAAAACGTCAGGCGATCAAAACCCTGGCCGATCCTTGTAGATCGAGTCGTTATTTGTAACAAATTACAGTGCTTATCAAGAAATATTGCACATCGAGCCTATGAAAGCGACCATCGGCTAGTTTCGTCATCGTAGAGCGTTATCTCTGCTGCACACTGTCTACCTAAGCACTGATAGTCCAGTATTGGTCAAAACTTGATCAAAATGGTGGACAAACGTCATATTGGTAAGGTGCGGAAAAAATAACGCTCTACAGATCCCAAATAAGCCGAAGTCTTCTTCCTGAGCTCGATGTGCATTATTTCTTGTTGGATACTGTAACATACATTTTTTTTATTTTTCTTATAGACAAGACTCAGTGATAACCGAGAAAATAAATTACGATCTGCTGAAGACGGCTCACGGCATCCAGAGCGGCACGATCCCGGCGCCCACGCTGCTCGGCACCAGCACCACATCCAAAACTAATGAAGACATTCCCAAAGCGTTCAGCCGGATGATGAGCAAGGAGTGCTAGCCCCTTCCCTCGCCCTCCTCGCCCCGTCTAGTGCCTTCTGGCCAGCGGCCGTAAACGTTTTGCCTAAGTACTTGTACTATATGTAGTTACGGCTGCCTTACGTAGTGTACTTTATTACAATACACCGATGTTGTATATTCTGCGAGACCTTCGTTGTAGCTCTAGTGTGAGTACGCTTCCGGCAGTAGCTACTTACTGCGTAAATATGTTTACTAGGACAAAATTAAATATGTACAGCCATATTATTATAGTTACGTGTACTCTGATTACCTTACATACAATTTACGTAGTCGATAGCGAATGTACATCCAAGTATATACTCATGCGACAGATTCAGTGGTAATACTATCTTAAGGCTGTGTTTTGCATTAAAACACGTATATCGCAGTAATTATAGTTTGATAAAGATACTAACCTGACTGACAGAATTTCAGTGGTTTGTAAGTTCCTATTGAGTTGGGCGATATATGAACTATATTTTAGTAGCATCGCGTTACCATTGTTATAGACGATTAACTTTTAGTAATTGTTTTCTCGCAACAAAATGATTTTGTATTGGTGGTATAGTCCATCTATAAGTCTTTTTTATTAGTTATGCCTTACGAAAAGGGAGCTTATTTTGCTGTAAATATTCATGAATATTCCGTGTTTTTACACATTATCGGCAGCGCAAACCTCCGTGGTATGCGTGCACTAGAGTTCAAGTAGTGGGTAAGTTTACAGAATTACTATCATTTCTCACGTTTTCGACGATGACGGTAATTTTTAAATTATTAGAAAACGATTTATTTTTTAATTTAACTCTGTTTCGATAACACTATTAAAGGCAAATCATTTTGCCGCGGGTAAACAGTTACTAAAATTTCGCCGTATAGAAGTCCGCTACTTACTCAAGTGGCTAGTCTGTGTGCTGGTTTTTGACAATATTTCAAATAGAATATGTACTTAAAAATTGGTTTCACGTTCTAACTGGCGTCGTGCTATCACAACTTAATACTCTCAGTGGTGAACATATGATAACAAAGAGTCATAGTTACATTGTTTCACTAACATATAGAATAAATTATTATCGCCATAGTGCCAGAAGATATACAAAGTATACAATTATATGCATTTATATGGTATTCGTTTTATGATACATTGACTCAACAGTTCCAGTGACGGAGATACTTGGACTTTTGTCTGAATGGTTGTGACTGTGTAGCAGAAATTGTTATATTATGTGCGACGATCCAAATTTGAAATCTCGGAATTCAAATTAGAGTTGTTTCTTTTTTGGTAAACATAAATATTAATATAATGAAATTAAACAATGAACTGAAATTGGAAAGGAAGACTAAAAACCCAATGGAATATTATATTAGATAATGACACTGTATTATTTCAATCCACATTCTAATCTGTATATTAGGTATTCATAAAAAATAATTATAATATAATTAATATAAATCTAATATACCTATTCATACTACATATAGGAATTGATATCAATGTTGCCATGCTATCAATAACCCTGATTTTACAATAAACCATTAAAATAGTGAATGACTGAAAATTTATTTCAAAATAAAAATAATTTATAGGTGTACGTACAACATTTATGATAACCTTTGTACAAACTTTCCACCAATTTCTTCAGATTTCAAAAATAATTTGCATGCGTCATTGAGTTGTATGTACTAAAGTATACAACACCGCACTTGATTTGCACGCTCCTAAACACAGTATCTACCTGTAGCTCTTCACTCCGATTATTAGTACTAAAACAGATTTATTAATATAATATAATATTAAAGAGTTGACATTGACATAAAGGACGTATTGTACATTCCGCATAAAGCTGATTTAGTTACAATAAGTCGAAGGATTAAGCGCAGGAGTGGCAGGGCAACGCTATCTAGTGCCTATCTCTGTACTTTAGTACACATAAGTTAATGGTTGACTAATTGCTCGTAAAAGTAAAACCGCATTTCCGCAACCAGAGGGTCATTTCAAAAATAAATATTTGTATGACACAAATCGCATGACAGCGATGCAACGCGGCAGAATCTAATAATATTTTGCCGCGCAGTACAACCAATTTTATGGTTTGAGCTCAGTATGATAGTGAGTGAAATTTTAGATGGATTTACATAGCTCTGATAATCCTTAATTGAAGGATTTTAAAATATCTCGCGCCATAAGTGTTGTTATGAGCACGGATGTGGTTCATGTTACCGACCAAACGATTTCATTTCCAAATCCGAGCATGTTACTATAACACTACTGGTTAAATGGTTAGATTGCTTCGGTGACCATTTTCTTTCACTGAAGTTAGTATAACTGATAAATGAATGTCACGGTCGTGTTTTATGGTGTAGATGCCGCACTCAGTGCGAAAATTCCGTTTGTTTAAACAAAATTCGATTGTTTGAGAATGGAAAGTGTATCGCTACAAAATAAAATGTACAACTTGCAACACTTGTATGTTGAATTTAAATAAAATGTTAAAAATTTTTATAAGACTATAAAAAGACGAGACAAAGAATTAACGATTTATATGAGATTCGTAATTAAATAGCAATTAGGGTCATGGAACACATGCAGTCAAGATGAATTATGTGATGTACTTAAATTTTATGAAATGTCTTATTAGCATTAGCAATCTAGCCCAATCGTATAATGACTGAAAGAATTTATACTAGAATATTATTTTTAATTTTATGTATATGCCTTATTATATAAATGACTATATGAAAAGCACTTAGAGCACTTACTTTGGACTGTATGATTAGATTTATAGGGAAGAAAATGTATATTTATGGTTTGATAATCACAAATTAATATTTAAACAATTTAAATGTAATATAAGCAACAATATAGCAAGGTAGAGATACTACGTATGTAATAAAATCTGCAGTGTGTTGTTACCATGTATGTAACCAAATAAATTATCTTGTATTAAGTAAGAAAAATAATTCGTAAATAAAAAAACACAAGAACTGACAATGAAACAAAAGTATAAAAAGTTATTTTCATATTCATTGTGGGAGCTGCATGCAGGTATGGGTTGCTTGATTTCGACTTACCACTTTAATTTGGATCGATACTTGAATAACTCTTTCATGAAAAATATGTTTTGCGCATGTATACGTAAACACTTACGAAGTTCATAAACTTATGTAATATCTATAGGGTTATTTTAGTAGTACGAATATTTTTGCGGAGAACTTATTTGTAACTACCTACTAGTATAACGACGGTATAACCTACTATTTACAAATTCAATAATTATGTACAAGTTCAATAACGAATCCAAAGAAAATATTAGTAATGAAGAATAAGTGTGTTAGACTGGGTTGCACCACGATATTTGTTACAATAACTTAAACAAATGTCGTGGTGCAACCCAGGCTTAATATTTTTTGTTAAACTGCAAAATATCAAAACATTCGTATTGGATAAAAAGTCAACCTATATAACATACATACATTTTAATATACCAGACGAAATCATCTTAATAAAAGCAGCAACAAATTGATCAGACTTTATTTTGTAAAATTACTAGCTGGAGCCCACGACTTGGTTATCAAAATGAAAAGGTAACAGAGTTATTATTTATTGCATTTACAATATACGTCAATTCACATTGCAACGGTAGGGCCGGCGGAGTAATAAATCATATGTACGCATCTTGAACTTTATTGTCATTGATAATATGTACTTATCGTCAGAAAATCGGGCGCCAGGTGGACGATATTTTATTGAAAAAATACATTTCTTTCCCAAATTGGCCAAATTTTGATAGGCAATCCAGTGGATATAATAATATATTCTATAGACGCAAATATGCGTAAAAAATAGGTTTGCAGCATATCTGGATGAACGAAATGATTTTAACCTAACCTATAACATCTTTTTCATTACCTACCTATTGCCATGTACAAGCGAGGTACGCAGCGAGAAGTATTGCACATCGAGCCTACGAAAGAGACAATCGGCTAGTTGCGGCTCGGTAGAGCGTTATCTCTGCTGCACACTGCCAACGTAAGCACTGACAATTAATCTCTCCAGACACGAGAAAAATATGACAATTGAAATTCAAATGTGTCTCGCCGCCGGTGGCCGTACGATCCCTGAAGGATTAAAATGGTCGACAAACGTCACATAGGTAAGGTGCGAAAGAGATAACGCTCTACAGACCCGAAATAAACAAAAGTCCTTCTAAGGTCGATATTAGGGTTTTCTACCCGGGTATATGCATTTTTTAGTACTCGGGCATTATTTTACTGCCAGATCCGGGTACCCGGGCACCCACTTCGATTAGAGTATTCATCAAAATCCTCGGCAAATTACTTGTAGTAACGTCTAAAAAAATAATACTTATTAGCCTGTGCACATTGGCTAAACAATAAAATAAATCTAAAAAGGCGTAGTTTTTTAGAAAAATGCAGATTTGGTTATGTATTACGTCCTTGTTAATGTAGCTGTGTTTGTTTTTGTTTCGTTGGAGTTTGATAAGAAAGATTAATTTTCATAGGTATTGAAATACGCTAATTTCTATTATTTTCATAGAAGTGAACAAAATGTTGGTTGTTATTGTTGACAATTTTAATATTGTTCAGTGAACTCGTATTAATCGAATTAAATGTTATTAATACAAAAGAAAAAAATGAATCTAGTGGATCTATAAAATTTTACTAAGCGTTGGTTTACTTTTCGTTGGCAAAATGGATGGATCTGTATCTGGCGTGTGGAAATATATTTAAAAAATACAGAATAAGGAATCAGTACAGTTTGCAATATGACCAAAAATATTATCTCTTATAGGCTCTTCAACAAGTGTTTAGTTAAAACATTGAAATAAAGTACCTACACAAAATAAAAATCGAAAAACAGAACTTCACGTGCGAAAAGGAAGTGCCATTGACATCGTTTTCTCAACCTGAATCAGAAAAAGAAAGAAAAAGAAAAGAAACAAAGAAACAGTTTAAGGCTATACCCGAATTTTTAATTCGATTCCGTGTTTGACATGAGCTACAGTCATTTGGTAAAATAATGATACCACATTTAACCTAATAGTGATAAATGGACCCAATAATCGGTAAAGAATCGCGATTTTGTGTTTATGTAATTATAATATAGGTGTACCAATTTTAAAAATAAACGATCGATTTTATTCAAATAAATACATAATTATTCACTATAATTATTTATTAGTGACCATTGCATTAATATGTATGTATCTTCACGCCAGGTCCCTAACGGGGTAGGCAGAGAGTGTAGAGCGCCAGATAACCCGGTTCTGACAAACCTCTCGTGCCTCGTCTACATTCATTATTCTCTTCATACATGCACGCCGATTCCTAAGACTTTTGATCCCACCATCAGACAGAACTCGACCTATTTGGTCATGGTAGGTCAGTCTTGGTCTTCCTGGGCCTCTGCAACCATCCACATTCGCATTGTATATCTGTTTAGTCATTCGCTCATTCGACATTCTTTCTATATGCCCGAACCATCAGAGCATGCCTTTTTTCATTTTTACACCGATACTATCATTCACACAAAGCCTCTTTCTTACATCTTCATTACGAACGCGATCGGTGAGTGATACACCGCAGATCTTGCGCAATGATCTCATCTCGACCGCGTTCAACTTACTTTCATGCTCTTTCCTGCATACCCAGCTCTCTCTTCCATATAAAAGCGTTGGAGTAAGTACAGCATTATGTACGGCTAGTCGCGCCCGCTGGCTGAGATATTTAAATACTAGCAGCTTACCCAACGCTCCATTCACGCAATTCCCAGCAAGCACTCTTCTTTCTATGTCAGTGGTGTACCTACCATCCTTGCTAAAAGCACATCCAAGATATACAATTTCATCCACCTGTTCTAACACTGCATCATCTACTACTGCATTTGTTCTCTGTTCATCTCTTTCAAATACTAATACTTTAGTTTTATCCACATTCAATTGCAAGCCTTTCTCCATACAATCCTCTTTCATGACTCTGTGACTAGTGCTTGTAGCCCAGATGGTGTAGAGCTAACAATTACCGCATCATCTGCGTAAAGCAGACAGTTCACCACTAAGTCACCCATACGCACTCCCACATCCATCAACTTCACCCTCTGGAGGCATTTGTCTAGATATATGATAAACAGCCTAGACGAAAGCACGCAACCCTGTCTGACACCGACGTTAACATCAAACCAGGGTGACATGTTACCATCTACCCGCACACATGCTTGACAGCCCACATACGGAGCAGACTGCCATCAATACCATACTCTGGCAAAATGTCCCACAGCTCCTTTCGTAATACCCTATCAAACGCTTTCTCCAAATCCACAAAACCGCAGAAAACCTTCTGGCTCACAGCCCGATGCTTCTCTACGATGTTGCGGAGGGAGAAAACTTGATCCATACATCCTCTTCCAGTTCTGAAACCACCCTGTGCATCCCACAACAACCTGCATTAATATATAACATAATGTTTTCTTTCAATTATATTAAAAACAACACTTATAATAAAAGAGCCCAGATAGATCGTTTTCTGTATTGGCAACCCGCGCGGGCTCGTGCAGCCACCGCCGTTTTGTTTTTCTTGTCATTCAGCTTCATTCTCCCAATCTGATTGCACGGATGTCTTGTTTCATTGCAGATGGCTTGTTTATTCTGTTTAGTTTTTGTTAAAGTTTTGTTACGTTGTGTTTGTTGTTTCGTTTTATTTTGTTAAGTTTTGTTACGTTGTGTTTGTTATTACGTTTTTTGTGAACGTTGAGAGTATTTATTTGTTTTGGATTGCCACCAAAATGAATCCTCAGCCAAGTACATCACAAAAAGACGTGGAAACATTGTACCCAAATAAAAAACGTCCACGGAAAGCTTTTACTGTTACTGAAAAGGTAATGATCACCAACGCCTACAAGTACGTGAAAAACGAAACTTCTGCGCAATTGGAGGACTTCGAAGTTGTGAAGGAAATTGAATATATTAGCAAAGTTGCTGATATATTAGGAATAACCACACGTTCTGTTCGCAACGTTTTGAAGGAATTAAATGAAGGTGCGCCGCCAACTCCACCTAAAAGAACTAAGTGGTTAAAAAAAACATGGGTGGACAAGAAATTGACATCATCTCGGCAAGCATTTTTGGAGAGACTGACCACTGGATTAAAAAATCCACCAGGCAAAGGCAAGCGTCTCATAATTAGCCATATAGGAAGTGAAGAAGGCTTCTTGGAAGAAAGGCTCATGATATTTGAAGTTCAGAAAAATTGTGAAGATTACCACGATGAGATGAATACTGCTGGTTTTGAGGAGTGGTTCGCTGCAGTCTTACCAAAATTAAGACCAAACTCAATTGTGGTGATGGATAATGCACCTTACCACTCCCGAAAATTGGAAACGACACCGAAAATGAGCTGGAAAAAAGATGCCATTCAAGACTGGCTTTCAAATAAGAATATCAATTACGAACCAGACATGGTTAAAGCTACTCTTTTAGAACTAATTCCACATAACGAGTCCTTTAATAAGTACGCTGTAGACGAAATGGCAGCTCAACATGGGATCACAGTTTTAAGACTGCCCCCTTACCACCGCGAGCTGAACCCCATCGAATTAATATGGGCGCAAGTAAAGGGGCATGTAGCCCAAAATAATAAAACCTTCAAATTAACAGACGTGAGAAATTTGTTTGAGGAATGCATTCAAAAAATTACGGCTACCGAATGGTCTAAATGCGTATCCCATGTTGTAAAAGAAGAGGAAAAAATAAGAAGGCTAGATATATTAATTGACAACATAACATTCATTTATAATCAATGTTACAGACAGTGATAGCGAGAGCGATGACGATTTATAAAATAAAACATATCATGATACACCTACTTGTTTTATTTTTCATGTTCCTGCATCATCAGATTATTTTAATGTCACTCACAATTAGTAAAGAAATTTCTCTGATCCATAATTAACAGTCATATAAATTATTCAGAAGATATCTATCGATTTATCCATTCAGAAATATAAAATTGTCTGATATAATTAGTTTCGATTCAAGTACTAGTTGTAATAATATAAACGATTTGAATCGATTCCGACATATTTCATTTCCGTATCGATTAATTTCGCAACGTCACTATTTAGCAGTTGTCATTACGTTGCAACACTGAAAATGTCAAGTTGGGAATCGAATTAAAATTCCGACCATAGTTCCAAAAAGACCGCGGATAGCATTTTTTTTTCTACCTTCTACTAAAATTTCTGAATTTGTTGCACGCACAAGACGATATTTCCACTCGAACTGATTAACTGTGTGATTGACTGTACTTTAAGTTAAGGAGACTTATTGACATACTACACACTCTTTCGTAATATAAATATAAAACATACTTAAAAGAAAATCGTATTTTTTCTGTAAAAATTGTAAATACCCGGGTATCCGGGTATATCCGGGTATATGCAAAAATAATACCCGATACCCGGGTATTAAAAAATGTCGGGTATGCGAAAACCCTAGTCGATATGCAATATTTCTTGTTGGAAACTATATTTTGGCAATGACGGTAAGTTTCTGATGCCGTGTGAATTGCTGTGAGACACGTCCCGGTGTACAATTACGGCGGTATGGAACAATTAGTACTACCGTATAGAATAAATCTTTAGATCGTTTATATTATAGGGTAATGGGTAAAAGTAGTCTATAAAATTTGCATCAAACCGGCTCATACAATAAACGGTGAACTGTTATATACAAATTGAATATTAATATCAAACTGCACAAATCATACTTAATGTAATGTATTATTTTTTTCTATAATGTATTTACGTTATTTTGTTTACTTGAAGTTGCGATCTAAAATCTATTGTTGTGTTTTGTTCACTGTTATAAAATACAATTAGATGACAACGTGTATTCAATAAAGTTATTTTATTGGTTGAATTTGCTTTATTTTGATTTCGACAATGACCGACAGTGTTGAGGTTGAGGTGTAGGTGACGGGGACGTGGGCATCAGAACTTGTCGACCAGCTGCAGGATGTGTTGCTGCTCCTGCTGGCGCCACTCCTCGCTGCCGGCGTCGCCCAGGTTGCCCGCGTACTCTGTAAACATTCCAAATGGTTCATTCCAAGTGAAGCAGATAGGTAAAAAATGTTGATGTCCCCGATTTTAGCATTACTTGAGTATGTTGTATGAATAGAATAGAATAGAAAATGTTTTTATTTCGAATAGATCTTTACAGATACTTTCAAAACGTGAAGAAATCATAAAATACCTAGAGTGAATTACCATTACATATAGTAAAAGCAAAAACATATATTAATAGTTAACTAAGTTAAAACATAATAATCACAAAATTTTTCAATTCCTTCAATGGTGATGAATGAAGAAAAAGAAAAACTTATTTATATATTCTCTGTATATCCTTGATTCACTCGCTCTGGACCCCAAATCGCAGCACCACCAGATTCATAGATGTATTGAACTAGTAATCTTTGCTGAAGTATGTTGCTTCCTATTCCAAAGTTTCATGACAATCAAAATATCTGCCATTCTTCTGACAGACATCGCTTAAATACAGGCAAAATAAAAATAAATTACCTCTCATAACGTGTCGGATGATCTTCAAAGATCCGCCTCGAAGGGAGAGTACGCGCTGCACTCTTTGCTTTATAGCAGGCGGTCCGGCCGTGCACACCTATACAATATTATCATAAGAACACTTATTGAAAGATATTTTGGCCATAATTTATTATTTTTGAGAGAGAGAGCACAGTAAAAGTATTATTAACCCCAAAAAAAATGTTCTGTGTAGAGCTTGAATGTCTCATACCACGAATAATAATGTATAAGAAATTTAACTTGTATTACAATAATTATCGCTCCGACTTTGGTTCCATTAACGCAAACAAACTAACTACAACCATGACAAACACACACTTTCAACATAGACAATGCTTGCATTTATTGGCCGCGACAAGGTCATTCCGCCGAGCGGCAAGTAAACGTGCAATAGCCTGACGCGCTGCGGTGTGTCCTTTTTATGCCCTGCCCATGGCGTGTCTATTTACGTGGCACAATTTGTTTTTTTGGCTTAGTTAATGGTATTTGTCAGAAAGGATGATACCTCAAGAATTATCCTATCAATAAGCTGTAATGTGAAAAGTCCTCCCGACAGCCGCTTGAGGTACTGCGCGTCATCATCTAAATCTTCGGCTTCTTGCTGTAACAAAATTGGATAATATGTATTTAAAAACCATATACCTATATTGTTATATAATATGTACGTATTTATTAGGATTCATACAAAAATATATATTATTTTATACATAACATACTGTGCTGTTGCAGTGATTCAAACTCCAGAATAATACCTTCAAGATAATTTACTGACTTCTTGATCATTTTCATTGTCAATCCCGTGAACATGAAATTCCTACTACTCTTCACAAATTGATTTATATTCAATGTATTCATGTAATTTTAATGGCACTTACGATACAAGTTTGTACCTAGCGCCACATTACAAATATGAACAATATGGAAACTACGTACAAAACGTTCGAAACGGCACACACAAACATGCGCATTGACGAGGCCCCTAAGCGGTTCGCGGTCGCAGTGCTGCAGTAGCGAGTCACTCGTTACTCGACGTCGATGCGAATGTTTGTGAGACTGTGCCCCGTTTCGAACGTTTTGGACGTAGTTTCCATACTGTTTATATTTGTACTGTGTTCGCGTGGAGCTGTAAGTGTAAGCGTATTTTATTTTCAAAATATGATTTTACCTCCATTTCCTTTTCAGTGCGATCTACTTTATCCATGTATTTAAAATGCAGCTCTAATAATCTATCCACTTTCTCCATATCATTTTCAGTAAATTTTGCTAAAAGTCTTTGTCTTTGACTTCCTTGACAATTTCGTAACATGGATGATATTATGGATACAACATGCTCTGAAAATAAATTAATATTGAAAAACAACTATTCTAGCAAGTTTAAATATTAGATAAGATACTACAAGTGGTGTAAATCAGAAGCAGATCTAGGAAGGCTAAAGTTTCAAGCATCCTTCCAAAATTATCAAAATCAGCTAAATCAAACAAATATTTAGCAAATCTCACTTATTCGTTTTTCAGTGTTTACCTTACGAATAGCGAGGACACATTAGTCATTAGGGTGTTTGCCCACGACCGGCTAATATTATCCGCTAAATAATAATGTTCACAATCGTGTTCTGCTCAGATGGCAAATAATGTACTAATTACAAATTAGTAATTTCTAACTTATCAACTTAGGCCTCAGAAGTAGGAACGCATACATTGAAATCTCTGACCTCAATGTACATGTTTATAGGCGACAGTATTCAATGTGGGCTATAATAATTTAATTACTTAATTTTAATATAGTGGCATCGTTATTACGCATATTGCCAAATTTCAACTCAAATACCCAGTACTTTCAAAGAAAATCGGCTGACTGTGACAGACAAACACGAATCTGATAAGGGTTCCAGTTTTTCTTTTTGAGTTACAGAACTCTATAAATGTTCCAGATTCAATTGCGGAAGACCGTTAACAGTCGCAGGCGTTTCACACACGAGTCCGCGCGCCGCCGCGGTAGGCGGTGAAGCGGATATCTGGTACAGCAGCAGAGTCAAGCTCAAACAATAATTCTGGATCGGCTACTGGTAAATACTTATGACACGAAATTATAAAAGTATTCTACCAAACTAACCTTCGTGCTGATCAACTGTTAAAAGCCGTTTCCGTTTGGGCGTTTTCATAAACAACGGGAACACGGTCCGTAGTCCCAGAATGTCCACGAATTTGTTGCAGTTGTCTTTACCGTCCGGTCCAGCTAGCGCGTGGTCCAGTACTTTCAGAGAACCGTTGCGTGACATTTTCTTTTCTCTGAAATGTGATTTACATAAATGAAACTATTGAATTTTCTGAGAAGATATAAACGAACGTTGCAGCAGGCTTTTAATAATCTACAAATTAGAAAATACAATATATTATGCAACAGTAGTTAGGTATAAGTTTAGACTTTTAGGGGGTATTTCTCGTGAGAGAAAATCACGAGACCTTATTATTATTTCATAGAACACTGACGAGAGTACAAGGTGTCGCAGAAAGCTCCAACAAACACAACTCACAAATCACAACTTATTTTCATACCAAGTTTAAAAAATAATTTGTTATTATTTTATTTGACAATCCTATCAAACGGTTAATAATCACGCTCAGCATTTGCATACGCACACGAACATAGCGTTCACCTCACGATCGCACACATCACGCATGCGTAGACGCATGCCTCAAGCCAATGACTGATTTCAGCTGTCAGCTGTTGTATTTTTTTATAGCATGAAATGGCATTTCATTCGACAATTACCACATATTAGCTGTGTGTGAGGGGCAACTGCGGTGCATTATATATCAATCGCATATTAGAAGAAATAAGAATTGTATTCCATACCTAAGCATCAAGTTCATGAGTTGCAGACCTTCACCTCGCAAGAAACGATCGCGATTGGAGCACTCCATGAGTGCACAACACAATGCGTCAAACATATTCTCCATGGCTTCTTGCTCCTCTGCACCACTTGGATCGTGACGTTTATAAAACTATAAAATAAATAAGATGTAATACTGCATCCTTGTAGTCTAAAGGTAAAGACACATACAGTTGGTGGAAATAGAGGTTTTCCTGTGTCTCTCATGCTATTTTCTAGATATACATTATTTATTAACATTATCCTTCAAAGACTCTTTGAAGGATAATCACGCCTGTAATCCCCGAAGGGGTAGACAGAGGCAAATGCATGCATTCAAGCATACATGCAACCACCCACGATTCGCCGGTAACGTTTTGGCCCAACTGGTGGCGAGCCTGTTGATATCTCCGGGCACATTACCAAACTTCGAGGTTCTGGGAAATTTCCAGAAAATGGAAAAATCTAATTGAACGAGAGATAAAGGACTTTACACCCCGTACCCGGGAATCGAACCCAGGACCTCAGCGTAGTAGTAGTAGTCTGCTACCACTAGGCTACCGAGGCATTTAAAAGTTAAATGAATATATAATTATATAATGAAGATGCCGCACTGTCTACTGATCAGCTCAATGTACACTTAACTTTAACTAATAATTAAAAACACTCGCATGTTGTTAAGGAAATAAATTGTCTAGGCCTTACCGCTAACTGTTGAAGTAAAACATCAATACCATCAAGTTCGCCCAACATTTTTCTGTTCTCTGGTGTATTTTGTAATAATATTGACAAAATTTCTGTAGCATATAACTTGTTTCCATCAAATGGCAATTTCATCTGTCAATTATACAAGAAATTTGATATTTATTAACTTCTTCAATTGTGTAGCACTCAATTAAATTGGTTAACATTTATTACCTTCAATCTTTTAAGTATCCACTGTAAGAAGCCTTGTTTTGCCACTTCAGAACACAGCTCTGGTCTGAATTCGGTAATATTCTCAATAATACCTGGCGAAAAATAATTAAAGTCCGTGTTTTATTGCAACTCATTGGCGGTGGAATTGTATTACATAAATTAAATAGAAAAAAAATAGATGCGGAAGATACAGGCAGAGATGTATGGCTGATATTCAAACTGTGAGTCTGCATATTGCATGAATGTTCATTGACCAGTCCTACAGATATTATCAATTTGCATCGATAAACAATGGTGAAATTTTCGATATTTTATAGCCCAAACACTGATTGTGATGAAATGTAATATGGAGAAACTTTGCAACTTGAAGAACTTTTGAGTGCCAGATATAAATTATAAATACGACATATAATGACGACGACATCGTCCGCGTGGTATTCGGTTATGGCACAAAAATTAGAGAACTATGGTAATAAATTATCTGGGCCTGAATGCAAGTATTTAAAATGTGCATAAAATTGTACAAAGGGTCTGAAGCCCTACACCCCTCTCTTCATAACGCAAAAGATCTCCCAGTCAGGGAGAAATTGCCTACTGGCATTAAGTCCGCCCTTATGTACCTCTTACCTTACCTTATAAAGATTAAATAAATAATTGATAATATTGATATGGGGTTTTGGGGGAAACCTTGAAAAAGGCGTATGGTGCTCTTATTTTATTTCATTTTCTTGGTGTATTTTTAAGTTATATTGAATAAAGATGGTGGCATTTTGTTTGATATAGGTTTATTACAGTGCCCGTGTATAGTGAAATAGAAAAACAGTGCGAAAACACCTTTCAGGTTGCCTCCAAAACTTCATTCTAAATGTTCTGGTAAAGTAGCCATCGCTTTACTTAATACTACTCGAATAACTTGGCTGTAACTCACTTGACTGACACACTTAATAAATAATTGACTGACTATAATATACTGACTTTTATGCTGCTTGTATAAGTCCGAATACGAAATATCGTTTTACTTGACATATGCGTAATAGCGATGCCATATAATAAAAAAAAATAAAAATTATATATTGATATGGATTACCAAGAGTATTATGAACAGCATCTCTCTCATCAGGCACTTGTTCATCAAGACGAGCGAGGTTGTGCAGCAGCAGCGCGGGCGCCTCAGCTTCAGCCAGGGCATTTATTAGCTCTTCGGCTCCCTCTTCACTCTCGTGAAGTATATCTACATCTGTCAATTCCTAAAAAAATATTTCTCGCATATCAAAGTGGCTATACAATACGTAAAAATGAATCAATTATTTTAAAAAATACGCTTAGACTCACAGGTATAAACCTGTGTTGTGGGTGCTGTTATGCCGTTGTACACACACAACACATACACAAACACCCAGACCCGAAACAAATGTTGTCCCGGTGCGGGGATCGAACCCGCGACCCTTCGAATCAAACGGTCGTCCTACACCGCCGCGCCGGACTAACCATTACGTGCACATTCCAAACTACATAGTTGTGTAACTTAATCTCTCCAGAGACGAGAAAAATATGACAATTGAAATTAAATTGTGTCTCGCCGCCGGTGGCCGTACGATCCTTGAAGGATTAAACGACTTACTATTTGCTACCAAAACTGCTGGAGGTAGACTTCCAGTGTAGGGATACGAGGGCGCAGGCACCATCGCATTGCCTAATCTATCTGCCTACAAATGATGCCCCTTATAACTCTCACAGAGACATAACAAATAAGGTCTCAGAGGTACGGCAACGCATCTGCATTATGACTTCTGGGTTTTGTGTATACATATGTCTATAGCCTGCAGTCTGCAGAACATCCATGTGAACTGCTTTTTTGCAACTTTTGTGCGTATTACACCTTTGTGGTTTTCCCTTTACTACATAAATTAAAAAATCTGTATTTCTAAAATTACACCACCAAGGTATAATTTTATTATGGTGGTGTCTGCAAAGTAATTTTACACAATGAGTGAGGCTTGCAGTTAGGAATGACGATCCGACATCGATTGATCTTTAAATCGTTTTTTTGTACCAAAAAGATCGATTATTTAAATCGATTCCAAAAAAAAACGACATGGTCGACGACCTACACTTTTTTTGGCTCATCTTTGTAGTGAATGATTTTAATTTTTAGTTTAAAATATATTGATACAAATGGGAAATAGATCAATTAATCGGAAATCGATTTTTTCCACGTCGATTTAATTGTGGATTGATTAACGATTCGAATCAATTCAAGATTCATCATGATAAACAGATCCTAGTTATTAGAACGAAAATCATATCAAACCTGTAAAAGATGAACAACTTGTGTTGATATATCTGTATTGTCATGTGACAATAATTCTAATAAAGAATTAATGCATTTCAGTTCAACCAACAATGGATACTGGTCAGGTACTGTGGCAACAGCACTTAAATCCTGTAAATAAATTAATACAATAAGTACATAAAGAAACGAATATATTAGTTTCTAAATTTATTTGTATAAAGAATAAATTACTAGAACAAATAATCGAAAGTGATTTGTACAGTAATATTAAAAAAAACGTCTGGGTATATTATACTTAGAACCTCTAGAACATTTTCCAGTATTTAAAACATTTTAACCTTATTGGAACAAAAATGTTTCAAGCTACCAACAGTAGAAGCCTTCATTGACGCAAGTTCAAAATGTGATATTGGAAATCATTCTTTTGGATCCTCATCATCATCACTTCAGCCTGAAAGGCATCTGGTGTGGGACAAAAAACTACCCCAAAGATGCTTACAACAGTGTTCTGAATCATCAATATGCCATAATCACTGCTTGGCATACTGATCAGAAATTGCAGGACAAACTGACCATCCTGTGTTATTGTATTTAGTCCTCTCCTGTCAATTGGAATGGTTTGAATGCCACTGTTTTGTTGACTGACTGCAGTTATGGAAGAATTCTTCTCCACTAGACGGTACGGTCGTCACAACCCAATGCAAGTATTTATTAGGTTCTGAAGATAACATTTCAAAGCAGTTCAAACTTGTACCTGTAAAACTTCATGTAGGTCTATTTCACTCTCCATAAACTTTTCAGGTTGATCTGGGAACTTGATTCTCATTTCTCTATTTTTGAGTGCTTTTTTCTCAAAATTTAAAACCATTTTTTTGACTGCAGTGTCATCTAAAATTTCCCCCTATAATTATATAAATTTAAATATAAGATTAATCTCACAAGAGTTTTTTTCTGACATCATTAAGGGACAAACAAGCATGCAGTGGACATTGATGGTAGATGTTGTATAAGGCATTAAGTGTATTATAAAATAAAAGTAAATATATTCTTCTTAGTTGAACATTTATTTACAAGTCAGTCAACAACATTGCTATGTTACACATATCTTCACCTTATTCTAAGTTTTTTTTTTTAATGGAAGTGGCAAACATCCTGTTCACATTGATGTCAAGTGATGACTGCAGCCTATAGACACCCACACAAAGACCAAGGTCAAAATGCAGATGCGTTACTACTCTTGAGGCCTAAGGTTATGCCTCTGTGCCGGAAATAGTATTGAACACTACCTTCTACTTCTCTCTCTCTCTACTTCTCTAAATAGTACTGTAGCCGATGATAATCTACATAAAAACAAGTGATTTGAATGTAGATATTGTCTAGCCACCCCCAAGTCTTGCACTTTTAAGTATGTGTATAGAATCTATGCATTGGTGATATGTATTACCACCAGACCAAACACAATAGGCACATAAACTACCAGTAAGCAGCAAGAAGATTAGGTAATATGGTGCCTATGGTAGCTTTGTCACTAGAATTCTACTATCATCGATCCATGATTTCTAGGTAAATCTATAATTTTATTACAATGAGTGTAGTTTATGAACACAAACAACTTAAAATGATCAACTGTTAAAGTGATTGTCAGAATTATGGTTTCATTGCTTTGCAAATTATTTCTACAGTTACTAAATAACATAGGTATGAAATTAATAAGATCACATACTTCTGTTACTTCATTTTCAACAAAACGTAGTATATCTTCTCGTTCTTTATCACTTATGGTTGGTTCAATTGGTAGTGTTGTGTTCTGTTGTGATTCTCTGTTCTTGGACGTGCGACGTATTTTTGTAATTTTTGGGTTATCCTCATCAGAGTCCTCATCTTCATCTTCATTTGGCCTTTTAGGTGTTGGAATTGGCTGAAAAAATACTTGTTAAAAGACAACCGAATAGGAGTATTGATGTAAATTTGGATGGTTTAACTCCATTGGTTTCTGTTAGATGAGTGTGAACATACGACCATACTTTGGAAAATTTATAGGATACCACTTTTGTAATAGTATATTCATGAAGCACGAAATTTGATTTTTAGAGATTCTTGAGTTATATTGCCAATGTGAAGGTTATTGCGTGTTCAGGTTGAAGGAGATGGATAATGAGAAGTCTATTGTTGGTGATCACCATATAATCCGGAATTTACAGTTACATTTATACGGTTACTTTAGGCGGGTTGAGGTGAGTGTGCGCGGCACTAGGGTTACGGGACAACTGACGCACAGATCACTATACTAATAAACTGACGACGCAACGATAAGCTAAGCTTGCGGCGTCGTCCGGATGTTTATATTATAACGCTTCATAATGTGACGCTACAGATTCAATAGAAATACAAGAACGCCGAAGGAGAAAGAAGCAGTTGCAAAGACGATATAACTGGATTGCATTAGAAATACAAAATACACACCTTGAACGAGAGTAGTTCGCCGACATCCATTTTCAGTGAACTTGTCTCGTTTTTCAATTAACTTCTTTGACATAAAATTAATTACAGGAATCAAATTCAAGGTCAGACAATAATTATCGAAATTTAATAAAAGAGAAACTACACAAAAAACACGAATAAATAGAAGACCGAAAAACAACTACAGCCAAAAGTCACAAATCAAAAGCAAAAACATAACCTGCGATTATGACTTTGACATTCATAGAGGGATGTGAAAAAATAATCGATTTTTTTTTCTAAGTAATGAAACAAAATGAACAAATAAAATGATATATTTGTTCGATTTTTTTTGTTTTTTAATTTTGCTATTCCAGATATTTCTTTCATATTTTTTTTATTGTATAAATAGATTATTTATTTCGTAGTTTCCCTTCGTACTTTTAATATATTAACTCAATAAAAGAATTATTTGAAACGCTATCTAATGCCTAGAAAACATACTATAACTCAGTCGCTAAAAAAAACAGTAATTTCACATTTTTAATTTAATAAGACGGTGGTTTTTTAAATTTATTTCCTCGCTACTTAAAACTTTTTTTTTAAAGTAGACCGGTAATTTCCGCAAAATCTTTACTGGTTAACCCATTACACAGTACATTTTGTAATAAAGTTAACAATTAGCAATCTAACACAATTTTTACTTGATCAGTTATACTTAAAATACTGGCAATTCAAAAAATGTTGTAATTTCAAATAATGTCTTTTTCAGTCATTTGGAAATGACATAATTTGTACAGTGTTAACACTAGGCCCCGAAATGTATGGAACAGTATCATTCTCCTTTACAATCTAACCCGTTGATTACGTATGCGAGTGTGTTAACGGTATATTCTGTGTGATGTTTTGCATAAAATGTCAATTGAACGACCAAAAGGAGGCTTATTAAATTACAAAAAACCATGGTAAAACTGCGAAATGTAAATATTGTCTCAAAGAACTTAAAACGTCTATTTCACTGATCTCGAGTATTTTAAAAGTTTTAAACGTCAGCAATACCAAAAAAATACCTTCCTGAGAAAACACGATCTGAATCTGTCACATTTTACATGTCCGATAACTTATCGGACAGATAACTTATTCGCAGTTGCGGAATTCCGATCAAAACTGTTTTTAAAAAATGCGCGCAAGAAAATTCTATACCAACTATCGTGATGATTTCAACAACTTACAATTAAAGAAAAATGGAAAGAAAAATTTGACTTCAGGCGAGACTTGAACTCGCGGCCACTGGTAATCTAGCCCAGCCGCTCTTCCAACTGAGCTACCGAAGTCTTGCCTGATTTGCCAAATCTTTCCTTCACATTTATTGCATTGCCTTATGGTGGCAGTAGAGCCATCTATTGCCATACTATGCTAGTTAGGCAACCGATCTAATAGACTTTGCAGTTTATTGAATATCGTACTGAAGTCGCTTTTACCCTTAATAATTGTTTTATTATATTATTTCGCATTAACACATGCTTGTAAAATATATATATTTATTTAAAGATTTTTCATTTAATAAATATATTTCACAAGCATGTGTTAATGCAAAATAATATAATAAAACAACTTACAATTACTTGCTAAATAATTTTTGGAGATAAACGTAACGTAACTTCACGCCTGAAATCCCCGAAGGGGTAGGCAGAGGTAAATGAATGCATTCAATCATACATGCAAACACCCACGACTCACCAGTTACGTTTTGGCCCATGTAACAGGTGGCGAACCTGTTGCCATCTCCGGGCACATTACCAAACTCCGGGGTACTGGGAAACTTCCAGAAAATGGAAAAATCCCAATAGAAGCAGAGATAAAGGATTTTAAACCGTTATTTTTAGAAATGATTTTCGTTATTCAATAAAGCGTGCCGCTAATTCATTATCATTTTTTTTATTTTCATGACCAAAGTAAATTGTTTATGTATATTTAGTAATTTGTTTCAATGAATATATAAAAATAATTCTAAAAGCTTCGAATTCCAGATTCTTTTTATACTGTAAAAATAAATTTGTAAAAAAAATAGATTATTTTTAATGGAATAATCGATGATTTTAAAATCGATCTTATAGCTTTAAAAAATAATCAATTAATATAAAAATCGATTTTAGCCAGCCTAGTCACATCCCTATCAAATCATTTATTTCACAGAGTTAATATACATGGAGAAGACGCATTCTACTATAGAAACAGTAGTTAAACAATAAGGGGTAAAACCGACACATGTCTGACAAAAGCAGTTTTGACTCTTTCTAACTAACCAGTAGCTCCCTATGTAAAAAGAGACACAAGATGTATGCAGAGTATCAATTTTGGAAATGATGTGACGTCATACGTATGCCTTCGCGTGACCGTCGGCGCCATTGTATGCGCCCGATTTGTGGTACATCTGTTGTCAAACAAACAGGTGCTCAGAATATTTTTGCTGTTTTCTTGAGAACTATATCTTTTAACTAGTTATTGAGGTATTCTAGGTTTTGCTTTATGTTGACTGATTATGCGCTCGTATTGTTTTCTAACAGAGTGATGCACGGAAAAACGAAAATAATCTTGGATATAACTTTTTGAGGTTATGTACAAATTTTCACGGATTGTGTCGTATTCGGTGGGATTTGGAAATGCAGTGATATATAGTGATATGTTTTATCAAGAGTTTTGAAGACCTGTGTAGGTTTCGTATGACTTATATGACTTTTAATGCTATTCATTCTTTTCTAAAAATAGCATTTTTACATAGTGATGTACGAATACTAACCTGATATAATAAGGTATCGATATAAAATTATTTTTCATATCAATTTAAATTGTGTAATATTATATTGTATTAGCATTATACTCGATAGAATTTCTTGTTTCTTAATAAAATACCGAAGAATGTAAATTAAATAATTTTTGTTTTCTTCTTTTTTGCATCCATATAGCACGGATTTTTTTCAGAGATTGTTAAGAGTGTAATATAAGTATAAGCACAACATAACACATTTTTTTTTTCATTTCATGAAGTGGCGAACAGGTATCAGTTTACATTGGTAAGTAATAGCCTATCAGTCTACCCGAAACTAGAGCTTTCAATCTAAATGCGTTGCCACTCCTAAGGCCTAAGATATTACGCATCTGTGCTGGAAATCACAGGGCCGTACAGATCTGTGTCACTAACTTCTACATGCGTATCATTTGAAAATTGAAGCAGGTTCACATTTCTATTCAATTACTCATATCATTAACATACCTAGAGCCGTCCTTGCTTCTTTTATAATATTGTTTAAAGGTATAGTAATAATGAAAAAATAAAAAACATCCTGTTGCACTCACGTAAGTAGAAGATCTTTCGAGAATGCACAAAAATCTAATGTGTTTATTGGCATTTAACTTGAACGAAGCGTCATCGTGCTACTCAAATTAACTAAACATAATGATTTTAATTTGGAATACTTAGCAACAATATTTACAGAGATGCATTCCAAGGAGCTGGTCAGCATAAGACTCACATTTGAAGACTGATATAGAAAAGCCTACTGAAATTCAACATTACTACAATTTGCAATTTTTAGCTCTAGTTCTGGCTGAGAACCTTTCGCAAGCTGCTGGTAATCCTATGAGATCCTCATTTGAATGAATGAATTTATTTATTTTCTAAAAATATAGTAGGTATATAAGATCTTCAGTATACAATATAGCTGCCTTTTATATTTCACCATTTAATTGGCATGCAAATTAGAGGATACATTTTGTTACTAAATCATAATTATAACAATTATACTCAACTCAAATTTAGTGAGTGGATTTTACTAAGACTCAGCATATATACATATCGATATTAACTGCTCATGTATGAGAAGATGATATCGATATTTATCGAAACAACCCTATGAAAGGCGGCCATTGTAATCGCCCAAATTTTTGTAGGCAATCACGCCAATTCTGTAGGTATTTCTACTCCATGTATATAGCTCAATGATTTATTTGAATTTGACTTATCAAATTATCAATGGAGGAGTTTTGGCGGGAACCTTGAAAGAGGCGTATGGTGCTCTTATTTTATTTCATTTTCTTGGTGTATTTTTAAGTTATATTGAATAAAGTTGGTGGCATTTTGTTTGATATAGGTTTATTACAGTGCCCGTGTATAGTGAAATAGAATAATAGTGCGAAAATACGACCTTTCAGGTTGCCTCCAAAACTACATTGTAAATGTTCTGGTAAAGTAGCCATCGCTTTACTCGAATAACTTGATTGTAACTCACTTGACTGACATATTATACTTGATAACTTATGTACTTGATACTTACATATTATACTTGATGACTATATTATACTAACTTTTACGCTGCTTATATAAATATGAAATATCGTTTTACTTGACACTGGCAATATGCGTAATAGCGATGCCATAATAACAAAAAAAAATATCAATGACAGCTGTAGAACAGATAAAAAAATCAATGGACCTGTTTAAAGCAATTTAAATCAGCAATCTCACTGAATTTTCGGCCAAACGAAAAAACGACAGTTTGGCTATGCTATCGATAAAATTGCAATATAACGATGGAGTTTGGTTTTATATTTTATTAAACGAAAAAAAAAAGACTAAAATATAAGAAATTATACAAATACAGGCAGTAATTGCAGTAAACCATTTGATGATTATGATAGCATCTTAGACGATTTTTACTTCGAATTATACATATAATTAGATTCAGCAGACAGTAAACCATTTGTTGAGTTCGCATCTCACACGATTTTACTTTTTCTCTTCAGTCGTATGCTATTCGAGATAGTGCTTAGAAAGATGAATTTAATTTTTAAGTTGAGAAATCGTAAGTCACTCTGTCACTCTGTGCTCGCTACATACTCTTAATTCTATTTTATGTTAGGTATGGCTAAGTATGGTCTTAAAAGGCACGGCAAAGCTGTTATAAAATATGTTTAAAGATGACTAAGATGCATCCAAGGAGCAAGACCAAGGAGAAGTCACTGAACCTATTGGTACTCTCCAAAATATTTTATTATTAAAATTATTCATTCAGGCATTTAGTATTTATTGATTTTTCAAGCATATTTATTTTAGATTGGATGACAAGTTTTTGTTATTCCGTAATTCTGCTAAGCACACTCATTGTGTATCTACAGTCTGTTTTTTTCGGTACGTACTAAATTGACATAAGCTGTGTGGCTAGGTTTTTGGGAATCATTAATAGTGATGTGCCACTACCGTAACTTTACGTTATTTACAATCTAGTATCGTTTTTCAGTAATTTTTTTATTTTATTTTATTCAAGAGAACAGTCTTATTTGCTTACAAACAATCTTAATAAAATTACATCAGACCATTTATAAGTTTCCGTATTTAGACATCTAAGGAATTGCATTTTGTTTCATAACAGTAACAAAAACAGAAAACAAAAAAACAATATCAACAACAACAAATCATTGTTTTATATTATTTCGCATTAACACATGCTTGTGAAATATATTTTTAAAGAAAAATGGAAAGAAAAATTTGACTTCCGAGTGGCTGGACTAGATTCCCAGTGGCCGCGAGTTCGAGTCTCGCCTGAAGTAAATTTTTTCTTTCCATTTTTCTTAAAAACAAACAACAAATCAATAATAAAAGGAAATTTTGTGCAACTTAGTACGTTTACTGCTCCTAGCCTTTTAATTTACATTATATCTTATTAATATTTTACACTGCGCTAGTAAAGAAAACATGCTAAAGACGACTTATTGCATGTCAAACCAGTGCCTAAAGAGAACCCTCTAACATTTTGAGGTTTATATAAAAATTAGGTAATTACAAAAATGTGTCTAAAATTTTAGAATGTGGCGACACCCGCAATGTATCTTTAGGCATGCCTATATAATGTACATACCGGTATGGTTAATGTATAGAATTGATAAAAACATAAATGCAGTTGCATTTATGTTTTTAAGTGTCTGTAAATCTTAATAATGACATGCAAGTTAATAATCAGAATCAGGTAATGACTCCGAACGTGAATGTGCCGAATCGTCAGAGTCATCACCTACTTCAATAATAAATCAGTCGGTAATGTTGTCTACAATATGGCCTAGAGTACACATTTTTTTCTCAACTTCAATTATTAGGTACATGTTTAATATAATTTTTCAGCGCTGGGGAGTCACTAGACGAAGTCACACATTCGTTTTTCTTCCTCATTTCGGCTGGAGATTTTTTTTACTTTTCGGTATGTACATAATGAACGCGTAAAAATACGCGTTAATTATCATGTTTTTTGCCCGTGAAATCGCATTTCGGAGGTTGAAGGACGAATGGAGTGTATTGAAAATGGCGCCGTATTTTCGTTTTTATGGAATTGATAGCTACAGTACATCGACCTAATTCTTGTGTAGTTCCTGTTAGTAACTTGTTATTGTGTATTCTTCAACAACAAATAAATAATTGTCGTGTTTACTTAGTGCAATAAGTAATTTAAATTAAATCTGTGATACTCCATAGTAACCATAGTTTTTAAAAGATTTATCTAGTGTCAAATATAATAAAATTATGTGGTAAGGTAAAAAGTAACGATTCATAAAACCGGTATCGTACAACACTAATACTAGAGAGCTGGTATCATTATTTTGGAAATTGACATTTGCATGTGTCAATTTAGTCGGTAGCGAAAAAAAACAGATTATAGGATATTCTGATTGTTTTTTTTTCGCGCGAAACTTGAGTACGTATATCAGACTTTAAAAAATATATGGACGTAAATAAATGTTGACGCGACATGAGTTTACTCTCAGAAACGCTATGTAACAAAAATATTATTTAAATCTCTATCTGTGTTCGAATTAAATTATCCATGTACTTACAACTATTGATGTACAGATAACATTTTGTTTTGAACTATGCACACGTTGCAGGATCAAAACTTATGTTCCTCGCAACTACATTTGGGTAATAGATGCGGTAAAAAGTCGTTAAAAGCAAGTACCTATTTCTCTATAATTTCAGACACTCAAATAAAATAAACACTTCTTATTTTTCTATTCGATCGATGAACTATCTAAACTACCTAATAGGACTCATTTGCATTTTTGACTAATCAGTGTAAAACTGTATTTTTGACTAGACAGTGACCACAGTGACATACAGTATACCAAGAAATATTGCACCAATATTGGACATCGACCTTAGGAAGGAGATTTCGATTGTAGAGCGTTATCTCTTTGAACGGCTAACGCACGCACGACCCTAAAAACAGAGGCTATATGGCTATATATCGGGGTAGTGATGGGCAGGACCCTAAATCGCCTCGTGTGTAGGCAAATCGTAACCAGAAATACCAGAATTGTATCGCTTCCAGCGAGCTCACGATTTAGGGACTGTCCCGATATCGCCTCTGTTTTTCTCAACTTAGGAGACATTTATCGACCATTTTGATAAAATTTAGACCAAACGAACCATCAATGCTTACGTAGACATTGTGCAGCAGAGATAACGCTCCACGAAGTCGAAACGAGCCCATTGTCTCTTTCGTAGACTCTATGTGCAATATTTATTCACGGCTACTGTACTAAACGAAGTAGATAACAAATCTATGGTACTAAGCGTTACGGGATTACCGTAGGAAGAAAGAGGGGTCCGGGTGAGCCGTTCCCACTCCAGAGTCCACTTTTACTGGTGGTAGAGCTCCAGTGACGGAGCTCGCGGGCGTAGGCACCACCGCATTACCTAATATTCTTGCCACTAAATGGTAGTGTTGAGCACTATCGTGTTCCAGTCAGGTGGTAATGTACGGCCCTGTGATTTAGTGCAGACGGGCGCGGCGCTCCCTGAGACAGCTAAGAGCATCGTCTTGGACCATCATGGTACAACAATGATAGGACAGAAGCGGCCAGCCAGCGCGGTGGCGGCAGTTATCAGACGCGAGCCCCCTATGGGGCGGCTTCTTTTTCGAACAATTTGTTTCAATTCCAAATAAACCGGTTTTCACGTATGTAAAGTTTAGAAGCGGCCAGACAGCGCGGCGCCGGTAGTGCGGCGGTGTCAAACTACGGCAAAGTTAATAGTTATAGCTGCGGGGGGGAGGGGTCAGGCCTAGGGGGCGCCAGGGTTTTATTGCACACGGGCGCTACACGAGCTGGAGCCGCCCCTGTTAGTGTACCACGATTACAGCCTTAAGTAGGTACTTACGTAGCTTCATTTGGCTTGTCTTGTCGAGGGCACTACTGTGCCCTCAGATTGAGGCACCTTAATACATTGTATACGATCTAAAAGTAATTATTTACGCTGTCTATTATTTAAGCAGGTGAAGCCATAGTTAGTGTCAAGCAGTGATCAAGCATTTCGGTCTTCCTTCATTTTTTTCGGTCTTTGTTCATTAACCTATTCTTAGATATTGATTTAAATATTCTTCGTTACAGGATATTTTATTGCCACAAGCTTCAAGGAATGATTTACTAAATGTGTTAGAAATTTTGCGGAATACCAATGATTTAGAACTTGAAGAGAAACTTTTTATGAGTTTGGGCAGATATTTAATAAGTGTAATTACTATTTCAATTTCATGTAAAGTACATTCCGTGCGAATAATCAATAATTTTTAGTTAACGATTTAATGTGTTTAATATTCTAGAGTAAGAATAGCGACGCCATAGTCAAATGTAGTTGGTTGTACGACAAAATTCATAACATACTCAGTAGGGGATTACCATTAAGATCCACAAAGATGTTGAATTTCGTATCAGTCATGCTTTTTATAAATGAAGACGCGGAAGGCTTAACGAGGAGGAAAGTCTTATTAATATTTGCACAAAATATGCTCAGAACCAGTGGTTGTCTATCAGCCATGACCAACATGTTCACGAATATGATGGTAATGATTACCTACATTTTCTGTTTTTTTTTATTACTAAGAAGTTACTGAGTCAGAGCACACCGCGGACACTCCGCCAAAATTCCATACAAACGCTTAATTTCGTCTCCATTACACAGACATCAATCAGCGACGTGTATTTACACGTGCACCTGTGTGCGTTGCACGAAGAGAATACCAAACGTCGCCCATAAGAGGGGAGGAGGTTGGGTGATGCGGGGAAATCGGGCGGGTCGTCGAAGTGTCCATGCTATACGTCCGCTCGAGGCTGACGTACGCTGCGCCTGCATGGTATGCCTTATGCTCCGCGACGCAGCGACGTCGGCTTCAGGTGCAGCAGAACGTGTCTCTCGGGCTGATCACAGGCGCGGGTAGGTACGTGCGCAACGACGTCATCGCCCGGGACCTAGGGGTTGAGTCCGTGGAGGAGTTCGTGGTCCGTCTTGCGCGTCGAATGTTCGACCCAGACAATGGACCCCACGAGCATCTCCGCGGATTCGCCCCTCTCCACAGTCGTCCGCCCGAGGAACGTCCGTTGCCGCGCGAGATCCTCCCCCCTGCATCACCGGGGGCGCGTCGAGCCGATGTCGCCCACCCCATCCCCCTGGAGGCCCCGATCCCCGGATCACGGTAAAGGCCGCTCATACAAACATTCACACAGACACACACAACACTGTTGACAGGCCCCACCCACCCGCATCGTACTGGGAGGGATCGCATCTAGCGCGGAGGGAGGGATGATGATTAGTCAGTCATGCTATACGTAGTATTATTACATATTCTCTGGTCAGCCAAAAATGTATATACCTACAAATCACTTTACCTACATAAAGTTTAAGCCATGAAGAGAAGATAGCCATAAAGGGATCTTTTATTTTACATGGTTTAAACATCACAGTAAAAATGTTGCTATACACTAACCCCCATATTTTATAACATCATCACATCAGCCGAAAGACGTCCACAGCTGGACAAAGCCTTCCCCAATGACGCCCACATCTATGTTGTGCCTTGTGCGTCATTAGGGGAGAATATGCCATAATCGCCACGTAGAGTTTTTGTGCATGAAAGATTAAATATATAAATAAATTATAGCTTACACGAACCTACCTAATGTATGCATCAAACATCACGATATATTTATAACCCATGACATGATACAGACCTCCATTTATTAAGCTTAAGTTATGACTAAATTGCATCTTCGATTTTACCACATTGTGACATTAATGCCGCCTTATGTACTCAGTGGATTTAAACAAAATATTATATAATATATATATATATATAATGTATGAGCATCAGTGTCAATACCTAGCGACATCCACCTATTCACCGCTGCTACTTTTCCTATATGTACCTATTTTTATCAATAAAAATGTTTTAAGCATCAGGAAACATGGCGGGCCTTATGTCGATGTCTTGCAGAAGTATGTCAAGGTTCTGCAGTAAACCAGACCTTTGCTGCTCATCTAATACCATTGGTAAGATTTATTTATTAAACCTAATTTCATGGTTGTATACCCGAATGGCTAGGCAAATAGTTCAAGCTTACATAAAAAAAACTGGCGGTTCGGAAGTTACGTTTCAACACCTAGAACAAGCGGAACAATACTGCTTACATACAATACCGCTGTGTTAAATATAATGCTCTAGTCGCGGAACTTCATACAAAATACCTGAGCGGAACCCGCTCGGTATAGCCCGCATAGGTCTGAATAAGCCTTAAATATAACTGTTGGTATATAGGAACCATCGAAGAAGTTTCTTCTGGTCATGCAAAAACATAGCAAATTATACTTTATCCCTTCACATATTAGACAGTTCACCGACATGAACGATCATATATATCCGATGATACATCAGTTTCACTTCCGGTTGCTTCTTGGGAGTAAAACGTATATAGTATACGTATACATTGCTCCGGTAGTATCCAGGTCCTAAACAAAGATTGGGTGGAAAGAGAGTGAGGGGAAAAGAAAGGTTGGGCCAAAAATACTTTTAGATCCATAGACTTGCAAAAGTGTCCTTTTGATACTTTTTTAAGAACTTTCAATTAGCTGTCTGATTTTGGAGTTGGTGTGGCCTCTACGATTTTCCCCCGTAGAACCGACACGTCCGCCACTGATGATAGGTAAGTATTCGAAATTCAAGATCTAGATAATGGTTCATTGCAGTGTGTGCAACGATGCAGGCAAGGCAATGCAGATGTCTTTCAAGTGCTCAACAGTTTATTGCACAACCACCATAACAATATCAAACTTTTTTACGATATTGATGGATTTCAAATATTTACCCGGTAAGTAGCACAATAAAATTAATCCTGTTGCTATTTAATAAAACCAAGAAAACTTTTCTCAATGTCGTTAATATATTTCTAGATCATCTTTACAAAACGATTTGTGTTTGCTACTTTTGAATACTATAACTCAAAATTCGACACCAGAAGTGATAGCGGTGATGACGCGAGAATATTCCATATTTCAAGATCTGCGCGATCTACTTCAAATGTACGGACCATATTCTCAGGTTGTATAAATACATTTATACAAGTTTCTTAGCTACTAATGGATTATCTATTATGTAACGTATTATTTTACACAACAATTATGACGTTTTCAATATTATAACTAGCAGCATGATTAGAGAGCGATGTAACCATGTGGCGGGCAGTCGCCAAGTTGCAGCGGTGGATAGGCTTTGCTTAAGATTGAAAGCTTTCTTAATTCTGAGTAACATGGTCCCTCACTGCCACATATGTACTCGTACTTATGATACAACCATATAATAGGTTGGGGAAAAAGTCTTTTCGCATTATAGTATGTATGAACTTGTAATAAAATCTCTTTGGCTGTAGTATTTGTTTCTGGCTGGTTTTGGTATCATTGAAAGTTAAAATTTTAAAGAACATAATTCCAAATTCAAATTTAATTAATTTAAATGTGTGATTTTCATTTGTTTTTCGTACTGTCAAGATGAGTGAATCTAATGAAGAAATTCGATATATTTTAAAATTTTACTACAAAAAAGGCAAGGCAACGCAAGCCGCGAAAAAAATTTGCGATGTTTATGGACCTAGTGCAGTGTCTGTGAGAGACAAATTTGATTTAAGCGTTTTCAATCCGGAAATTTTGATGTCAAAGATGCACCTCGCTCTGGTCGCCCTATTATGGATAAAATGGATGCCATTTTTGAAAAAGTGGAGCAAGATCGACATATCAGTAGTTACGACGTAGCTGAAGAACTGAGAATTGATCACAGAATAGTTTTGGCGCATTTGAAAAAAGCTGGGTACAAAAAAAAGCTCGATATTTGGGTACCTCACGAGTTCTCTGAAATAAACCTAATGAACCGTGTACTCATTTGTGATTCTTTATTACGACGTAATGAAACCGAATCATTTTTGAAGAAGCTGATAATAGGTGATGAAAAGTGGATTGCGTACGACAAGAACGTGCGAAAAAGGTCGTGGTCAAAGGCCGGTCAGGCTTCACAGACTGTGGCGAAACCCGGGTTAACTCGCAATAAGGTGATGTTGTGTGTGTGGTGGGATTGGAAGGGCATTATTCATTATGAGCTATTACCACCAAGCAGGACTATCGATTCTGAACTCTACTGCGAACAACTGATGAGATTAAAGCAAGAAGTTGAGAGAAAGCGGCCGGAATTGATCAACAGAAGGAGTGTGGTGTTTCATCATGATAACGCTAGACCTCACACATATAGCCACTCAGCAAAAATTAAGAGAGTTTGGCTGGGAGGTGTTAATGCATCCGCCGTATAGTCCTGACCTTGCACCTTCAGATTTCCACCTGTTTCGGTCTCTTCAGAATTCTTTATGCAATGTTAGGTTAACATCACGAGAGGACTGCCAAATCCACTTGTCGCGGTATTTTGATGAGAAGTCCCGAAATTTTTATAGCAATGGGATCATGTCCCTACCTACAAGATGGCAAAAGGTTATCGAACAAAATGGTACATACATACTTTAGTTAAATTTAAATAAACTATATTAAAAAATGTTTTGAATTATCTTAAAAAATGCGAAGAAACTTTTTCCTGAACCTAATATATCCATCCATTCTACCATAATGACACAAATAGATACCTACCAGATGGCATGTTAGTTAAAAAAACAAAACACGTTTTTCTAATCGAAATAATTTCTACATATAGAAAGCGGCCTTTGCGGTTGTGATAACAGAAAATGTAAACTGGATGCCATACACACGTCGACAAGTTAGCGATACTAATGGCAAATTCGTGTCAAAGTACCTACTTAATTAAACAGACGCGACATGATTTATATTAGACAATAATGCATTAAAATATATAACTGGTTTACAGGTAGGTCAATGGGCTACTATTATTTTATATTATGTCGAGTCCAATATAAAACGTAAGTATTGTTTTACTACCCTTACAATATTATGTAATATGAGTAGTTCATATTCAAAGTGGAGTAAGTTTAATACACAATATTTGTATACACAATATGTGTCTTACATGAGAAGGAATCTATGGGAAAGCGCGCAGGCATACACCGCGTCTTGCCTGACCGTTATTGATTGCTTCATGAACCCAGACTGACTTTCCAGAAGAGCATCTAAACGACCAGTTTCGTCATTCAATCACCAATTAAATGTGTCTAAAATAAATTCGATATTTATTTGTCTTTGCAAAATTCACCCCCCAGTACCTAATAATTGGGAATATTCGGGTATGGAGTCTGCAGGGAGCTTCCCTAATTACCCGATTTTTTGGGAGCTCGCGTATGAAGAATATAATTGGGAAGGATAAAATAACGCGTTCATATATTATTTTCAATAATTATTCTTGACTGTATCATTTTCAATGTTTAATAAAGAAAGCATAACATGAAGATATATATATTATTTATTGGTTTATTGATGTTTGGCGCTCTACATTCTCTGCCTACCCTTTGGGTGACGTGACGTGAAGATACATACATCCTTATATATACATATTGTCCATTACTTATTCCGCTTTGAATTTCAACAAACGGTGTGAGTAAGTAGGTACTCTCCAATTTTACACGCCCCCAGTTCTAAACAATATGTTTAGAATTAGGAAGTAAGAAAAAAATTTTCGTTTCTATGTACTCTGAGAGTACATTATTATGGAGTCCGATGATCGGTCTATGGAAAATGAAAATTTCTTTGCATTGGTATAGTAGCGTTATATGTAAATCTATTGTTGTCTATACACGTTATTATAATTAGATCATTTTGTTTTTTTTTTCTTTTAGCGTCAAATATTGACATGCCGTTGATTAATACAAATAATAAACAGGAAATAATTGATAAAAGTATTCAAGAATCCGATAGTCATGAAGATACTTCTATTTTGTTCGCAAATATCGCCCAAGAATTTATCAACTGGCAAACAAAAACAAATAATTTAGAATGTGGTCTAAGACCAAACATAGAAACGAAGAATTCTGAATCAACATATTTGATGAGACAACCTGCAGCTTATAAATTTATGAACAATAAAACATTTTCAGATGCAAGTAATAAAAGTAATATGTTTTCTAAAAAGACAGTACTGCAAAATAAAGATCTATCTTTTTCATTTTTAATACCACCAGAAGACAGATTAAGAAATGCCAATATTGATAGATCAAATAACGTCTCATTTAAACGTTCAAACATGACACAAATGTGCAGCAAAGATAATAACACACAGACTCAGATTTGCGGTAACGACGATCACACAGATACCATAGATGATTTCGAACCCATATTTTCGTCTACGCCAGTGAATAATTTCGACAAAAGAGAAAAAACATCTGAATTAAGTACTACGAATAATATTTCAATTACCAAACCTTTTTCAAAAGTGAATAAAAACCGTATCATAAATAAGCGGAATCTATACAAAACTATATCGAACAATACAGCAATGAATAGTGAAAAAGGTGGCAAACGAAAATCTATCAGCGCTCGTTTCTTCAAAGTCTTAAATGAATCCTGTTCATCCCTTGTACAGACTGTAAGAAATGTATTTAGAAAAAAAGGAAGCGATGATAAGGAATCTCAAACTGTTACTATTTCAAGTGTACAAAATAAAACATGTAGCTATAGTTTTACCAACTATATGCGTAAAAGAGATGCTTATTTCAATGGTGCAAGTAAAATTAGTATAAATGTAGACGACAGTGCTGACACTTTAAATTCGTGTAAGACGTGCAACGACACCCTGGCTTTAAAGAGAAAAATGTCAGACAATGCACATTTAAAACGAACTATAAAAAAACTTAAATTAGGAATAAACTTGTATGGCTGTGATTTTAAGGTACCTATTGTATTAATATCAAGAAGAATTTGTAATGATTCAATATAATATAATGTCATGATATCATAGAGGTATGATATGTACTTTTATTTTTCAGAAAATATCAAGGGCAATGTGGCCTCGAGAAAAGTACATGAGTCCGGCTGTACTCTATCATCTTTACAGGAAACTCATTATGAAAACATAATGCTAGTTTTATTAAGAAATTGTATGTTTAATATATGCTAACAAATATAAACAAGTTTTATTTACATTGAAAACTCAAGAGGTTTTCTGTTGTTTCTCAAGTGTAAAACATTTCAATATATTGAATACCCACAGGATTTGCAAAATTAAAAATCATAATTTGCTGTAAGTAGATTCATGTCGCACCATATCCGTTGTTATGTCAGCAATCGACGGCGTTCCTGAAAAAAAGGATATTATAACAATAACAATTATAGATGGCTGGCACTCGTTTCTCAGCTCGAACGCCATAGGTAGTAATTTCCGGCACAGAGGCATAACACCTTAGGTCTCAGGAGTGGCAACGCATCTGCATTTTGACCTCTGGTCATTGTGTCGGTGTCTATAGGCTGTAGACATCACTTAACATCAATGTGAACTGCATGCTGGTTTGCCACTTCCATTACATAAAAAAAGAAGGTACTCATTTCTACATTGAAATATAAAATTGGGAAAAATACAATAAAATAAAACCTTATGTACTTTCGATGCGCGTTAACGTTGCTTATATTTATAAAAGTAGTATTTACTTTATTGAAAGTTTGATTGTGTGTTGGAAGAACTCACCTGCAATTTGTAAAGTATACTCTAGTTCAGTGCGCAAGATACTGAGCATTCTCTGGACACCTGCTTGTCCGCCCACTGCCAAACCCCATAAAGCGGGACGGCCTACAAACACCTAAAAACAAATAATAGGTTTGTATTAATTAGTTAGATAAGATTTTAAAAACTTGAAAAAAATCTCCAACTCCAAAATCCTGCGACGGAATCGGCACCATGGCACTCCCTGCCGCTAGATGGCAATGTTCAGCGCTGCCATGTTTCAGTGAGGCCAGTGAGATGATAATAATATTGCGCCGTTATTGGCAGCACAAAAGCATAACAACTTAGGCCTCGGGTGTGACAACGTTTCTATTGAGATCACTATTATATGTATAGATGTTTATTATTATGTATTCACTTAGCATTAATTTGAACTGTATGCTTCTTTGCCACTGTTTTCATAACATTTTCATAACAACATTAAGATAATATACCATTTTAGCGCCAAGCGCTAACGCCTTATAAACATCCGTGCCGGTCGTGACCCCGCCATCCAAGTAAACTTCAACATTATACTGCTTCACTGCTTCTAGGATTTCAGGAAGAGCTTCAATCTGAAAAGTTTATTTAAATAATACTTTTTTATATACACATTAGGTACTTGAATTTCATAGTCATGTAGTTATTAATGAGAACAATGTTAAAAAAATACCGTTGATGGAACTCCATCTAACTGCCTGGCTCCATGGTTCGATACAAGAATAGCCGAACAGCCCGCTTCGACAGCTTTTATCGCATCATCTCCTCGGAGAATACCCTTGGCAACAATAGGTAAACTGGTTATGCTGTAAAAGTAATCAATATATTTTAATCTATTGATACGAGATATAATTCGAATTAAAATATATTTAAAAGCTAAATAATATTTACATAAAATAAAGTTATACCTAAACTAAAAACAACATGCGTCTAAAAATTCTGAATCACTGCCTTCCTGTGTTATGGTACCCAGAAGGCTGGCAGCATTGCCTCGTTGGATGGCAATGCTGATTCTTTGACCTAAAAATTAGCCAGCCCTCTGGTCACGGGAAGTGTCGACCAGTCGTTTCGCGATCTCTTTGAATAAGAGCCGAGCACTGGGGCCCCATGGACCAAGGGTTTCGACCCCGAAAGGCACAAATATATAGTCCCCTGGAAGGGTACTATATTTGCGCTGTTTCAGGGTCTCCGCAGTTGCAGCAGCAGTGCCAGCGGAGCACGCCGTGCTTGGAAGATGGGATGGCGCTAAGGTGTCAACGCAAGTTGCGTCCCACACCAAAGGCCTACCCATCTTCCAGGGCATCAATGACATACCGTCCGGTCTCCTTCCATCGTCACGTGCCAAGCCGTTGGGTTCTAATATGGCTGGCACGCCGGCGGTGGAAAGGGCTCGGCGCAGAATGTCATTTAATTGGGCGTGCCTGGTGAATCTGCCGGCACTTCTACTGCAGGAGAGACCATGGTGCCCCAGGCGGTCGACGGCTTCACCACAGGGGCAGCGATGCGGAGCGCAGCATGATGTGCCTAGGCAAGTAGCAAGCCGCAAAGTGATATCATCCATCATTGTCCCGATGCTTATTAAAAAAATAAACACACTATAGAAAAGGCTGTCACAATGGTCACAGTGGTATTACACAAAAGTACACGAAATTGGTAAACACGAAATCGATACCGGGATATCTGGCGGTCCACACTGTCCGCCCACCCCGTAAGGGACTTGGCGTGAAGATACATAGGTACATACATACGAAATCGGAGAACGTCTGGTTGCTAGGAGGGCTGTATCTTTGGCCGTCGCCCTTGTAAACATCATTCCATTCTACTTTTCATAAACATGTCTATCTATAATATAAAAATAAGTCGGGTTTTCCTTCCTGACGCTATAACTCCAGAACGCACGAACGGATTTCCACGGTTTTGCATTCGTTGGAAAGGTCTCGGGCTCCGTGAGGTTTATAGCAAAGAAAATTCAGGAAAAATCTATAATATAAAAATAAGTCGGGTTTTCCTTCCTGACGCTATAACTCCAGAACGCACGAACGGATTTCCACGGTTTTGCATTCGTTGGAAAGGTCTCGGGCTCCTAGAGGTTTATAGCAAAGAAAATTCAGGAAAAAATATTTATAAAACGACATCCAAGCGGGCGAAGCCGCGGGCAACAGCTAGTCTATAATATAAAAATAAGTCGGGTTTTCCTTCCTGACGCTATAACTCCAGAACGCACGAACGGATTTCCACGGTTTTGCATTAGTTGGAAAGGTCTCGGGCTCCGTGAGGTTTATAGCAAAGAAAATTCAGGAAAAATTATTTATAAAACGACATCCAAGCGGGCGAAGCCGCGGGCAACAGCTAGTTTTCTATATTTTGTAGTATTCATTTGGTGCAACTTGTAAAATATTAAGGGATTTTTGGTTGTCACTTCATTGTCATAATTTTTCACTGTCATCTGATTTTGCTCTATTCATCTTTCGTTTTAAAAAGTTTGTAATGAAGAAAAATACTATTTATCACACGTGATTTTAGCCCATGAATTCACCGATCACTGATATTATGTGGTTTATAAGACTTTTACAATAAAACAAAATATTTATGTGGAAGAGAGAGAAAAGTTGAAGTTGACCAGACGTCTTTCTTTCTTGTCTAGATATAATTTGAATCACGAGCGTTTATCCGTTAATATCGGAATTGTGAGAATGTCGAAGAGCCTGGCTTGTAGCGGTAGAATTCCAGTGCGTGCATCATACAAATGCAGAAATACTTTTTTATGTAATGAAGTGGCAAACAACCATAGTTTATATTGATGGCATGGTAAGTAAGCCTATAAACATCTGCATAAAAAACCTGAGATTTTAATGTAGATATCAGAGATAACGGTTTAAAATCCGTTCTCTGGTTTTATTGGGATTTTTCCATTTTCTGGAAGTTTACCGGTACCTCGGAGTTTGGTAATGTGCCCGGAGATGGCTACAGGCTCGCCACCTGTAACGTGGGCCAAAACGTAACCGGCGAATCATGGGTGTTTGGATGTATCCTTGAATGCATGCATTTACCTCTGCCTACCCCTTCGAGGATTACAAGCGTGAAATTACGTTAATGTAGATATGTTTCCGCAAAATTCAAAAATTCAAAATACAAATCATTTATTTCAAATTGGTCTACAAGGACACTTTTGCATTGTCGGGTTATAAGCTACCTAGAGAGAATGACTTATAATAATAATCCAATAGGTATTAATAAATACCAATTTAATAATAATATTTAACCGATACGTGAATCATCAAATTTTTCAATTCCTTCATAGAAGAAAAAGAAAAATCCGCTTGAGGTCTGATCTGCCTACTGGTCTAATAATATCTGTGCCAAAAATGGCAGGGCCGTACATTACCACCCGACCGGCACACGAATGCACTATCATTTAGCGGCAAGTAGATTATGTAAAAAAAGTGCTGCCTATGCCCGCGAGCTCCATCACTGGAGCTCTTCCACCAGTTAATATAAATAGCAAATAGTATTTTCGAACCAACTACGCATTTAAATCTCGATAATGCTATGTTGCGATTTGGTGATAGTTGATAGACACAGGCAATAACCAGTTCTGTATAATTCGTAAAAAATAAAGCAGGTAATGTTTTTTCGCAATTTCCTGTTATAGTGGCATCACAACAAAGGCATTTTATAATTATTTCTTAGTTATCCAAATAAATAAAACTCCTGATCTTGATCGCAGATACATTGCAGACGAATTTATCGTATAGTTTTTGGGTTGGAAATAATGGTGTTTTTCGTTTCATTAATAATTATTTGTCTCTGATTGTGAATTTTAATGGTGAAGCTATTAGGGTTTTCTACCCGGGTACCCGGACCCGGATACCCGGGCACCCACTTTGGTTCGAGAATACATAAAAATCCTCGGCAAATTACAAAATTACAAAGTAAGGTCTAAAAAATAATACTTATTAGCAAATGTGACACACAATAAAAATAAATCTAAAGGCGTAAAGTTTTTTAGAAAAATCCAGTAACTATGAGGTTAGATTTGGTTATGTAATAGGTTGGGGAAAAAGTCTTTTCGCATTATAGTATGTATGAACTTGTAATAAAATCTCTTTGGCTGTAGTATTTGTATCTGGCTGGTTTTGGTATCATTGAAAGTTAAAATTTTAAAGAACATAATTCCAAATTCAAATTAGGCTAATGTGTGATTTTCATTTGTTTTTCGTACTGTCAAGATGAGTGAATCTGATGAAGAACTTCGATACATTTTAAAATTTTACTACAAAAAAGGTAAAAATGCAACGCAAGCCGCGAAAAAAATTTGCGATGTTTATGGTCCTAGTGCAGTGTCTGTGAGAGTAGCACAAATTTGGTTTAAGCGTTTTCAATCCGGAAATTTTGATGTCAAAGATGCACCTCGCTCTGGTCGCCCTATTACGGATAAAATGGATGCCATTTTTGAAAAACCTTATGTTGTAGCACCTAGGGAACACCTCAGAGGGAAGTTCCACAATTTACACGTTCTGGGCAGGAACGAACGTGAAAACCGCACCGTTGAGCACTGCCAGGTGTCCAGTCGGTGTGGGTGGAACTTCTCTCTTCGGCGGGTAGTACGGTGTAGGAAAAGAGACGGTGGCACCATGTCAAACAGTTCAGTAGAGCACTCACCATTGTAGAGAGGGTACAACACGCACAGACTCCCAATGTCTCTGCGCAGGCTCAGATGTTCGAGCCTGTCAGTAAGTCCTGGATCGTTAACAATACGAATGGCGCATTTTTGTAGGGATTCAAGTGGACCAAGCTGGTATTTGGGGGCTCCCGCCCACAAATGAGAGCAGTATTCCAGATGGGGCCGCACTTGGGCCTTATAAAGCTGTAGTAGCTGTCTGCCGGCACTTCTACTGCAGGAGAGACCATGGTGCCCCAGGCGGTCGACGGCTTCACCACAGGGGCAGCGATGCGGAGCGCAGCATGATGTGCCTAGGCAAGTAGCAAGCCGCAAAGTGATATCATCCATCATTGTCCCGATGCTTATTAAAAAAATAAACACACTATAGAAAAGGCTGTCACAATGGTCACAGTGGTATTACACAAAAGTACACGAAATTGGTAAACACGAAATCGATACCGGGATATCTGGCGGTCCACACTGTCCGCCCACCCCGTAAGGGACTTGGCGTGAAGATACATAGGTACATACATACGAAATCGGAGAACGTCTGGTTGCTAGGAGGGCTGTATCTTTGGCCGTCGCCCTTGTAAACATCATTCCATTCTACTTTTCATAAACATGTCTATCTATAATATAAAAATAAGTCGGGTTTTCCTTCCTGACGCTATAACTCCAGAACGCACGAACGGATTTCCACGGTTTTGCATTCGTTGGAAAGGTCTCGGGCTCCGTGAGGTTTATAGCAAAGAAAATTCAGGAAAAATCTATAATATAAAAATAAGTCGGGTTTTCCTTCCTGACGCTATAACTCCAGAACGCACGAACGGATTTCCACGGTTTTGCATTCGTTGGAAAGGTCTCAGGCTCCTAGAGGTTTATAGCAAAGAAAATTCAGGAAAAAATATTTATAAAACGACATCCAAGCGGGCGAAGCCGCGGGCAACAGCTAGTCTATAATATAAAAATAAGTCGGGTTTTCCTTCCTGACGCTATAACTCCAGAACGCACGAACGGATTTCCACGGTTTTGCATTAGTTGGAAAGGTCTCGGGCTCCGTGAGGTTTATAGCAAAGAAAATTCAGGAAAAATTATTTATAAAACGACATCCAAGCGGGCGAAGCCGCGGGCAACAGCTAGTTTTCTATATTTTGTAGTATTCATTTGGTGCAACTTGTAAAATATTAAGGGATTTTTGGTTGTCACTTCATTGTCATAATTTTTCACTGTCATCTGATTTTGCTCTATTCATCTTTCGTTTTAAAAAGTTTGTAATGAAGAAAAATACTATTTATCACACGTGATTTTAGCCCATGAATTCACCGATCACTGATATTATGTGGTTTATAAGACTTTTACAATAAAACAAAATATTTATGTGGAAGAGAGAGAAAAGTTGAAGTTGACCAGACGTCTTTCTTTCTTGTCTAGATATAATTTGAATCACGAGCGTTTATCCGTTAATATCGGAATTGTGAGAATGTCGAAGAGCCTGGCTTGTAGCGGTAGAATTCCAGTGCGTGCATCATACAAATGCAGAAATACTTTTTTATGTAATGAAGTGGCAAACAACCATAGTTTATATTGATGGCATGGTAAGTAAGCCTATAAACATCTGCATAAAAAACCTGAGATTTTAATGTAGATATCAGAGATAACGGTTTAAAATCCGTTCTCTGGTTTTATTGGGATTTTTCCATTTTCTGGAAGTTTACCGGTACCTCGGAGTTTGGTAATGTGCCCGGAGATGGCTACAGGCTCGCCACCTGTAACGTGGGCCAAAACGTAACCGGCGAATCATGGGTGTTTGGATGTATCCTTGAATGCATGCATTTACCTCTGCCTACCCCTTCGAGGATTACAAGCGTGAAATTACGTTAATGTAGATATGTTTCCGCAAAATTCAAAAATTCAAAATACAAATCATTTATTTCAAATTGGTCTACAAGGACACTTTTGCATTGTCGGGTTATAAGCTACCTAGAGAGAATGACTTATAATAATAATCCAATAGGTATTAATAAATACCAATTTAATAATAATATTTAACCGATACGTGAATCATCAAATTTTTCAATTCCTTCATAGAAGAAAAAGAAAAATCCGCTTGAGGTCTGATCTGCCTACTGGTCTAATAATATCTGTGCCAAAAATGGCAGGGCCGTACATTACCACCCGACCGGCACACGAATGCACTATCATTTAGCGGCAAGTAGATTATGTAAAAAAAGTGCTGCCTATGCCCGCGAGCTCCATCACTGGAGCTCTTCCACCAGTTAATATAAATAGCAAATAGTATTTTCGAACCAACTACGCATTTAAATCTCGATAATGCTATGTTGCGATTTGGTGATAGTTGATAGACACAGGCAATAACCAGTTCTGTATAATTCGTAAAAAATAAAGCAGGTAATGTTTTTTCGCAATTTCCTGTTATAGTGGCATCACAACAAAGGCATTTTATAATTATTTCTTAGTTATCCAAATAAATAAAACTCCTGATCTTGATCGCAGATACATTGCAGACGAATTTATCGTATAGTTTTTGGGTTGGAAATAATGGTGTTTTTCGTTTCATTAATAATTATTTGTCTCTGATTGTGAATTTTAATGGTGAAGCTATTAGGGTTTTCTACCCGGGTACCCGGACCCGGATACCCGGGCACCCACTTTGGTTCGAGAATACATAAAAATCCTCGGCAAATTACAAAATTACAAAGTAAGGTCTAAAAAATAATACTTATTAGCAAATGTGACACACAATAAAAATAAATCTAAAGGCGTAAAGTTTTTTAGAAAAATCCAGTAACTATGAGGTTAGATTTGGTTATGTAATAGGTTGGGGAAAAAGTCTTTTCGCATTATAGTATGTATGAACTTGTAATAAAATCTCTTTGGCTGTAGTATTTGTATCTGGCTGGTTTTGGTATCATTGAAAGTTAAAATTTTAAAGAACATAATTCCAAATTCAAATTAGGCTAATGTGTGATTTTCATTTGTTTTTCGTACTGTCAAGATGAGTGAATCTGATGAAGAACTTCGATACATTTTAAAATTTTACTACAAAAAAGGTAAAAATGCAACGCAAGCCGCGAAAAAAATTTGCGATGTTTATGGTCCTAGTGCAGTGTCTGTGAGAGTAGCACAAATTTGGTTTAAGCGTTTTCAATCCGGAAATTTTGATGTCAAAGATGCACCTCGCTCTGGTCGCCCTATTACGGATAAAATGGATGCCATTTTTGAAAAACCTTATGTTGTAGCACCTAGGGAACACCTCAGAGGGAAGTTCCACAATTTACACGTTCTGGGCAGGAACGAACGTGAAAACCGCACCGTTGAGCACTGCCAGGTGTCCAGTCGGTGTGGGTGGAACTTCTCTCTTCGGCGGGTAGTACGGTGTAGGAAAAGAGACGGTGGCACCATGTCAAACAGTTCAGTAGAGCACTCACCATTGTAGAGAGGGTACAACACGCACAGACTCCCAATGTCTCTGCGCAGGCTCAGATGTTCGAGCCTGTCAGTAAGTCCTGGATCGTTAACAATACGAATGGCGCATTTTTGTAGGGATTCAAGTGGACCAAGCTGGTATTTGGGGGCTCCCGCCCACAAATGAGAGCAGTATTCCAGATGGGGCCGCACTTGGGCCTTATAAAGCTGTAGTAGCTGCCCCGATGTGAAATACTGCCTCGCTTTGTTAAGCACATCCAACTTTTTGGTTGCCAACTTGGTCTCACACTCAATGTGACTCCCGAATTGCACTTCGTTGATAAGAGTATCGGTATCGCCCAGGATACCGATACTCTTATCAACGGCCCTGGAACTGTGGTGCTACAATGAATGGTTTATTTTTAGCGGTGAACGCGCAGACTTGTGTCTTCGAGGGGTTAAACTGTACTAAATTAAGTCGACCCCAATCCGAGACCCGCTCCAGAGAGTGCTCGATTTCAGACACAAGTCAAGTCCTGCTTTCCTCGATAAGTGCCCGAGAGGCATTTGCACGGCTAGTGTAGTGTGCATCTCCCGTACTATCATCGGCATAGCAATGAAAATTGGAGTTTTGCTCCAATATTTCATTAATATGTAGAAGAAAAAGCGTGGGAGATAGCAAAGAGCCTTGCGGCACACCAGCGTCGATAGGAAGAATGTCTGAGCGCTGACCGTCAACTAAGACTTGTATATAACGCTCAGACAGAAAGCTGGCTGTCCAGTTGCATAGCCTCTCGGGAAGACCGTAGGATGAATGTTTCGCGAGGAGTGCCCTGTGCCAGACCCGGTCAAAGGCCTTAGCAATGTCCAGGCTTACAGCCAATGCCTCCCCACTCTTTTCCAAGGCGTGGGATCAATGATGCGTTAGATATACTAGAAGATCACCAGCAGATCTGCCATGACGAAATCCATATTGGCGGTCACTGATCAGCTGATGATCCTCTAGATACTCTATTATTTTCATAGAAGTGTACAAAATGTTGGTTGTTATTGTTGACAATTTTAATATTGTTCAGTGAACGCTTAGTAATTGAATTAAATGTTATTAAAACAAAACGAAAGAAAAAAATGAATCTAGTGGACCTATAAAATTTTACTAAACGATGGTTTATTTTTCGTTGGCAAAATGGATAAATCTGTATCTGGAGCGTGGAAATATATTTAAAAAATACAGAATAAGGAATCAATATGCCCAAAATATTATCTCTTATACAAACTTCTTCAACAAACGTTTCATTAAAACACTAATTAGATAAAGTACCTACATAAAACAAAGATCGAAAAAACAGAACTTTACGTCCGAAAAAGAAGTGCCATTGACATCGTTTTCTCAACCTGAATCAGAACAAAGTTTAAGCCTAGTTCCAAAAAAACCGCGGATAACATTTTTTTCTACTTTCTACTAAAATTTCCGAATTTGTTGCACGCTTGGTTGCACAAGACGGTATTTCCACTCAAACTGTTTAACTGTGTGATTATATAAATATATATATAAATTTACTTTAAGTTAAGGTGACTTATTGACATACTACACACACTCTTTCGTAATATACAACATAATTATAAGAAAATTGTATCTTTTTCTGTATTAATTGTAAATACCCGGGTACCCCGGTATATCCGGGTATATGCAAAAATAATACCCGATACCCGGGTATTAAAATATGTCGGGTATGCGAAAACCCTAGAAGCTATGTTTTATCTATAGTTGATTCGAAGAGTCTCTTTTGCTTTCGTGCTCCCGTTAGTTATCTTGGTACCAAACGCACGGACACTTTTTTCATTTAAATAAATTCTATTGAATCGCTCCGCTGCCTTGCTTTGACCAAAGCGCGCGGCCTATAGTATAGCAAGACGGCACAGCGATTGAATTTCGGTCCAATGACAATTACGTAATTCAAATTAGCACCCTAAAGCGCGAAGCGTTCAGGGGTCTCCATAGAGCAACACCGGAGGGGTGTAGCCATATGCAGGCTTTTCCCTCTGTCAAAGTACAAATGGAATAATGGGCCTATACCTGTCGCCTAGATATTTAAATGCGTGCGTGAATTGTTGTTAAAGTCAAGGCGTGAGTTTCGTAGTAATAGACGATTTTTGTAGTGTGCGTGTGTGTCGCACGCATTTCCTCCCGCAAAAATGACAGACTGTTCTGCATCGGTAATAAACGCTATGGGTACTCCCCTCCAGTCCGCCGCGGCCTGTGGCCCCGGGCAACATTGGGCCGCTGGCCCGTGTTGCTCTATGGTGGTCTCTGAGCCAGCGATGAAGTTGCTTAATTTTAAATTCGTAAATTATAGTAACTTCCTACTTTATGATCAATGTTGCTTTGTTTTACTACGTGTAACAAATGGCCATGCAGGCTTAATGTAAACTACCGTTAAATGTAACACTGTCCAACATCATCATTAAAAAATATAATCACCTTTTCAACCACTTAATGGAATCCCATGACAATGATTTATCGAATAAATTATTGACGTAATTGTTCAAGCCACTGCCTTCTTCTGTGCCGTGTATTTTAGTAGATAAATAACCGTCAAAATTCGCGAGCCTGTAAGAATTAATTTGATAAAATGATTATTGTCAAATAAATTGATGAACTCGGTCGCCATCATAGATTTATTCCACTTGGCAGTACATTGTTGTTTTGCTACAATTATTGTAAAATTATCACATTACTTCAAAACACCAATATACTGCAAAGTGGCTGTCGAAATGATGTCAACCGAGATACATAATACGCCTTCAGGACTGCTTTACCTCAAATGTTGTGGCAGTGTAAATTTATTTCTTACATCAGCACGTCTCAGACCAAAAAGAGGTGTATCTACAGTTAAAGCTACAGCTTTATATCCTGCTTTTTCAGCTCTTAGTACCAACTGTTTAGTTACTTCTCTGAAAACACACAAGTTAATTATAGCAAGCATACGTTGTATACATTACACCTAAACAAAACATAAAGTATCTATTTTACACAACTCACTCACTTCATTGGTCGTAAAGTTCTGGTGAAGGAGCTCGCGGGCCTATACCTAAACTATCTGGTGCTAAATGGTAGTGTTCAGCACTATCGTGTTCCGGTAAGATGGTAATGTATGGCCCTGTAATAACAATCACAGAGTCGTAACAACTTAGGTCTCAGGGGTGGCAACGCATCTGCATATTGACCTCCGGTTTTTGTGTAGATTCCTATAGGCTGCAGTCATCACTTAACATCAATGTAAGCTGCATGCTTGTTTGCCACATTACTTACATAAAAAATGTACTCATTAGTTCACAATAATTTACACGGTGGTATATTAAAAAGAGATCCTCAGATGATGTGAGCGTCATTGGAGGCTTTTGTCCACCAGTTTGAGGTGAAATGATAATAATGATGATATTGAATTCCCTGTTAGGGCATGAAGTATGGTATGTCATTTTAAGCATTATCAATTACCTGTCGTTATATATATAGAGTTGAAACCACTTTGCTGCATTTGGTGCCGCCTCAGCGACTTCTTCTATGGAACTGGTGGCTATTGTGCTCAACGTGAAAATTACACCCTCGGCTTCTGCCGCTGCATATAAGAGTAGCATAATTATCATCACATGACATGGCCAAATTCACAAAATATACCCACGGTATAAAATAAAAAAAAGAGATATAGTGACTTCTGATATACTCCATAGATTCAACCAATAATTGATGTAATAAATGGCTATTGTACCTAGTTCTCCATGGCCTTTAGACTGTAACAGTCAGGCCCGACCGCATTTACTGAGCAAACATACATAATTTTATTTGTTGTAGGTAAGTGTTAATTAAACAAGCCCCTATTAGGTAACTAGTCTCATTAAATCCCCACGTTATTGATATTTTTTTTATGCTATTTTTTTTGCATTGGTTTGCTCGAATTACGTGTATGAAGAGTGCCGATATTTTATCATCCCATCACCAGATTTAGATCATCATGAGAATCAATTGAGTTACCTAAAAAACTTACAAACTAACGGGGCAATTAATAATAATTTTATTCTACCTCTAGCATTGGCTATTTCACCGTCAGGGTGAGCCATCCTTTGCATAGCAGTTGGCGATATTCCAATGGGCATGGTAACACTCTGCCCTAAAATTGTCGTACGAAGATTGCAGTCTACTACGCCAACTAAACATTTCGGTCGAATTCTTAGTCTGAAAAAAAAACAGTACATAATGGTAGGTATATCATATTAACAAATACAATAAAGTGAAAGATGATGAGTAGGTTGTTGCACACAGGAGGTAACATAAAGAACGAAATAAAAAAAACACTCAAACTCGAATGGGAAAGCAAGTAGATGTAATAAGATCTATGACCCTATGAGTCATTGATCCCAGGTAGAGGTACGAGAGGGCAGCTACGACACTTCCCTGTATTTTATAGACCTACACTACAGACCATGGAGAATAGAAGACCTAGCCTGGGTTGCACCACGATATTTGTTAAAGTTATTGTAACATTTCATATCCTTCTCTAACTTATAGAAATCTGATAAAGTTAGAGAAAGATATGAAATGTTACAATAACTTTAACAAATATCGTGGTGCAACCCAGGCTTAAATGTAAATTCATCTGAAATAAATAATCTGTCACGACACTGAATAAAAAAAATAGTAAAAAGGTATTGCTGCTGGATATGCAGACATAAAAATTTACTCTGTATTGCTGAAACAGAGGTTACATATCTACTTGATTGAAACTTTGTGAAAATGTATGTTTTTTACCCCAAGTCCTTTACCAAAGAGTATACAAATACTTTACAGGATAGGCAGAGAGCGTGGAGCGCCAGACAACAACGAATTTTTAGCGAAAATGTCAATATAACAAACATCTACATATATTAATAAGGCCTAATATGCATCTACTTAGTAGTACAAGTAGATATATATATATATATATATATATATATTTATGTTATTTAAATTAATAAAAAAAATGTGGTCACCTTTGAAATGCACGTTGATTTTCTTTCAGTGTATATTCATCTGTTGCACCACTTTTATAATAATCCCTAGCATTCTTTGGCAATAACGCAGTGGCAGCATCTTCTAGATCCTTTACACCAACAAATTTATCCATGTTCTTCCTTCAATGGGTGCTCGGCGCGAACTGAGCCGACAACCCCACTGCAACATACAGTATGTAACAATAAGTTACTTCATTACGCATTTATGATAACATTCGTTCTTGAAGATTTATCACTTACCATTATTAAACATGGGTCACAGGTCACTCTAACATTCCATAATATTGTCACTACTTCTCACGACAGTTATTTTAGCAAATTTTAAGGTATCTTTATTAAAGCTGTGTTAGTCCGTTCGTAATTCCGATAACGTTTAGAAGTATGTCATTTTGATACTGTTTTCTAAATACACAAAAGGATACACCACGGAACAGATAACTTGGCATATGAATCGTGCTAAATTATCTTCCCATTGTTTATAGTAAAAAATGATTTAGGGTCAATACACACTAAGAACAATAATTGAACAAAATGGTAAAACGAAACAAATTAGAAATAAAAAAAAATTAATATCCAACCCATATCTTAAATAATTTTGAAATATCTGAAATTAACTTTGTGAACCTAAATCGATATAATTGAATATCATTTATATATCTAACTTTTGTTGTTAACGAAAAACCTAACAAATAGATATTTTCAACTTATAAACAATATTTTGTATACCTACTTAAACTGCAGGATGCATGGAATTATAGCAATTCAGTTGAGATACCTATAACTACATACGATAGGAACACAGGCCTAAAAAACCTGAAAGCAGATACTCGTAAAACTTGTATTCAACTTTGATAAAAAAAAGTGAAACTAAGAGAAAATAATAATTAATTTAATTTTAATTTTATCCGTCCATTAAAGTCGTCGTGGGACACGATCGCAGGTGTTGTAAGTAAATAATGTCGCGGCAATTACCAGTATATTATATATAAATATATGTCACATTATACATTACAAAAGTAACATAACCCTTAGGACATGAATGTTTAAAATGTATGATAAGGAAGGTCACATACATAAATAAAACACATTAGTTTTGAATTTAATCTTTGATTTTATTATTATATTTGTTTGAATGCTATTTTGAGAGCATTCTATAATGTCAAATGCCGTTCCTTATATATTTGCCATAGAAATGTTAACAAAACACAACTGATCTTATAATAAACCTATTAATAATAATTTTACACTGTTCAGGCGAATATGCATGTTGTTTAAGATATCCTTACAATTTCACTAGGTTCGTTCATTATATATATTTTTCTTTTGAAAATGAGACCCTTTCTTCATTCATTACAAGATAGTGTAATTTACGAGTTTCAAAATTATTTTTGTATCGAAAAGTGAATATTTTTATTAGGACATCAATGGATCATTGAATTTCCGTGATATTTACAGGATCTTTTGAAACTCGAAAATACGAGGTCATAAATGTGTCAATTGCATTTGGCAGTTTAATTTTGTGTTTCAACACCATCACTCACCTATCTAAGCCTAAGTTCAATCACATTTTATTTTAATTAACAAAACATTCTTAACTTTGCATTTTATAAAAGTTACAAAAACATTTTATTTATTAAGCAACGAAGAAAAAGGGCCGACGATTTTCCTCAATCTATAAATCCATCTTTGGTAATAAAAAAAAACAACAACAGTGGTTATTAACTGCACCAGGTTTTGAATAATACAAAGTTCCACATTGTTAATCGAACAAATAAAACTGTGCAGCTTTTATTCCTCTTTAAAACGGTTCCCGATCCAGCCCTCCAAAGCAAAAAGAAAACAATTAGTGCATTTGGTTTGGATTCTTAAATTTACCATATTAGTATACACAGACTATCAGGTGGCAGCAAATTGAGCAAAGAAAACTAAAATAAGGCACAAGGTCTATGCGACCAATATTAAAAGAATTAACTATGTGTATGAACATATATTATTAACATGCTACAATACAGTAGTTTATTATGGTGGTTTTATTTTGGGAAATATCAATAAAATATGTATTTAATTAATTCTATTCATCGTAGGAGGTAAGATCACGTTTTCAAATAAAGAAAATTTATTCAAATATAAAACGCTCATTACAAGTTTAACATTAATATTATAAAATATAATGGCCTATCGAGAAGTTTTAAAATGTATCATATAAAATCTTATTTTTGTTTAATATTTGCCACTGATATCAAAAAAGTCGTTGCGTATGATATATTACTACTACATTACACTTTTATTAATGCTATGCCTGATAGCCTGATAACGCCACGATTTAATAACTAGAAAGGAAAATATACAACCATTATGAAATATAAAAATAAATAACATATATTACAAAGCAGAACATCGACAAAGTGGCAACATTTTCCTGTTAGACTAGTCGTTAATACCTCTATATCTACACTTCAAACTCTTTGTTATTATAATAAATCTAGCAATAAACTGACAAAACAATGCTAAGCAGCCTTAGCCGTAATATGTAATATGGTTTCAGTTACTGTGTGTGTGTACGTAAGTTTGGAGCAACTTTGATTGCAACAATATTATTCTTCGTCTCAAAAGTAAAATGATTTGAGCGTAAACGATATTTGAACACAAACCTGTATAATTTCTTAGAAAATGTTTATATTTAATACTATAGCTACTACACGGTTTGTTGGTTTTGGTGCCGGGTTTGTGTGATGTTTAATATTTTTAAGAATTCATTAGGCGTGATTTGTTGACAAAAACGTATCAATGTCCTATTAAATTATATACTAAGTAGAAGAACAGGTAAAATATTAAGTAGTACATCACTTCAGTCCAAATATTCACAAAGGGTCATCTACAAGTCTATCATTAAGCAAAATGTGATGTTCACACTGGTTGTGTATATAAATCTCCTTTTTTGTACAGTTATCATAATATAGGTACTTGCGTCTATTTTCGGGATGGTAATTTGATTACTCGTCGTCTAACGTGACGATAATGTTCGGTAGCAAGCTTCAATTAATACAAAAACTACGTTATTGATCAAAATTCCATCGTATCTTTTCCCGTGAACATTCCTGCATCTCCGTCAAATCAACTACCGCTAGCAATACTTGCGCTGCACGAGTGCTCACACACTATTGAGTTATTGGATAGCAAACAATATTTTACGTTCAATCTTATGTCACTCTTGATAGCACCCACCTTGCATTATATTCTATATTACACCTATAACATCAAATTCATACAAAACTTTTTACTACAATAAAAACAAAGTACTGCTCGCAAAACAGAAAACAAGCAGAGTATGTATTTAAAATGTTAGTATGCACACAATGTACAGGTACATTGGCCAAATGTACTAAGGAAATAATCAATTCAATCAACAAATAACTAATATATTTAATTTCACGAAAACGTTCAAAAATATCCAATCTTATTTTTATTTTAATATATTACATACATTTACTTATTACATACATTGCAGTTCATACGTAATGCCGTTTTTATTTGCATTTTATTGAGAATTTCCTTAGTACATTTATCAACATCTGCATCTGAGTATAATGCATAACATTTTATACATTTTTTACGTGCACGTTATTAAACTTTATTATTTAAAACATTTAAAATTCACACAAATAATGGTTTTATACAAATGATGACGTTAAATCATGAAAATTTAAAGCGCGCCGCGTAGTCTTGTTCTTTCCTATAAAATAACGTGAATAATCAGAATCATATAACATGCTGTGATTTTATAATGTTTTGTAAAGAATATAATTGTTTTCTAAAATGTAAATTATGGTTTGGTACAAAAGTCTGATTAACAATTATCGACTCAGCTCCACCAAAACCACGGTACATCTTTGAAGTTATACCTAGTTGTAAAATGTATTCTAATGTAACTTGGAAATTATGTCAATTGTTTACCGTGGGGTTAATGAGTTCTTGGGGTAGATAGCGTAAAATGCCACGAGTGGAGAGAGTCGAATACTTCCACGGCAGTCTTCTATAATCTCAACAACGCAAACCTTTCAGTAAAATTCAGTTATATCAGTTTATCCGCGTCAGCTAAGTTTTAAGTGCCAAAACACTTACAGAAGTGCGTTTAATTCGTACTCATCATGATATTTACTTACCATAATAAAATATAAAATATACTATGCGAAGATAGAAAATAAATTCTACTATTAAACGAGCAATGAATAAATCTAATTAGAAAAAATAAATACTATGGTATTTTTAAAGCGGAACATTAAGTTACATAAATAATAACTCGATGGGCGTCCAACGACGCGGGGTCGCACAAACGCCCGAGCCGAACCAAACTCCAAGTAATACTTAATCATAAATGCCCTCGTAAACGAACTTTACACGTATCGTTAACATCACAGAACAAAACTACGGCTAAGCGTAAACCGGACACCCGACCGGGATCGCCAAACGCGGGGTGCGTGGTTCTTCAAAAAACTTAACGCGGCACATCATCAATTTATTATATTCTCTGAAAACCGCCGAACCGTATTCCAAAGTTCGCGATCCACTATATTATTATACAATGGATCCATCCGCGATCCATTATAATATTTACGGCCAGTTTCAACAATTTCTTGCGAGTTTTACGCGAGAGATACACAATTTATGAAGTGAAATAGACCCAAGACGATCAACAGCAAAAGTCGATCTCAAATTTTTTCTCAATTGATTTTGACCAAAAAATATTTTTGGTCATCAAGCGATCGATCGCTAATTCCGATGATCATCATTCAACCGCAAGGAATCGTTCCGATTTAAAGTATTTTGAAGAATCACCCTATAGCGACGTAAAATAAATAGACGAGAGGCGGACTAGAGGCACGATGCGGGGCCGGCTCGCTCAGACACCTGGCAGCGGGTCACGGGGCGCGGGCGCCAGGGAGGGGGCGGGCGCGGGAGCGGCGGCGGGAGCGGGCGCGGGCACAGCTGCGGGCGCGGAGGAGGGCGCGGGCGCTAGCTGCAGGCGGCGCGGTGGCGGCTCGTCGTCGTCGGGCGGGTCGTCGTCGTCGCCACTCTCCGGCTCGCCCGATCCGGAGCCTTCGCCCGGCTCCCGGCTCTCCTCTTCCTCCTCTTCCTCCTCCGGACAGAACTGGTACGCCCTGTTGTGAAAACGCAGTATTGCCGTTAGAACATAATGACTCGATTGCCCTAAACTAACATACTTTTAACTATAACGTGCAATCCTACGAATAATTATGTAAATATAGAAATATAGAAATATTAGAAATGTAACTCTCATACAATCATTGCTGCGACTTTGGATCCATTTACGTAAACAAACTAACCGCAATCATAACAAACACTCAACATAGACAATGCTGGCATTCGACTGGTCGCGACGAGGTCATTTTGCCTACCGGCACGGAAACGTCCAATAGCCTAACGCGCTGCGGTGGACCATATTTAAGCCCAGCCCACGGTCCACCACATTACGGAGAACCATTTTTTGCTTAGTTAGACTTTATTGTTTGTAGGCCCACCCAGTAATTTATTGGCATTATCAATTAAAATACTTTCTTCGGTTGACTAGTCGTCTAGTGCAGTCAGCACTAGCGGAAGAATTCTTTTTTACTAATGGGTGGTGGGTTGGTTACGTCCCGACCGTTCTTTGTAAAATAAGTAATAAATGTTCATAATGAGTCTTAAGTAAATTTCTTCTTGACCATAAGTGAGTCTAGGTATAGTCGGTAAATATTGTTTAAAATTTATAAAAAGACTTACTTTTCGAGCGTCTTTCGCGCTGAATTGCTTCGTACGAGGAAGTAGCCGCTTGATGTTTCGTTGGATGTTCCAGGCGGCGACCACGTTCCGTACGAACCATAAGCACCAGGACCGTACTTCTAGAATGAAAAACATAACATTACAGACACAGATGAAAACAAAGAATTTACTTATATACATAAACTTAATCGATAATGTATTGGGCTAGATTCCATTCATGTTCATGGTGACATAAAAAAAGATTGATAAAATTGCTTGCACATAAGCATACAGTTCCCAGTGATGATGACCAAACATTGCAGCCTGGCTTCCATATAAAAATTGAAATTTCAATGCAGATGCTTCGTCACTTCTGGAGATTAACGACGAGGTCGTGCCAACGGCGGCGCGCGTCGGGCTGGGCGTGCAGCGCGCGCACGGCGGCGGCGCGCAGCCGGGCAGCGCGGGCGCCGGCCTGTGTGTCGGGGCCACTCACCCGGTCCAGCTCGTCCTGCAGCCAGGCGACGAGGTCGCGCCAGCGGCGGCGCGCGTCGGGCTGGGCGTGCAGTGCGCGCACGGCGGCGGGCGCGCGGCCGGGCAGCGCGGGCGCCGGCCTGTGTGTCGGGGCCACTCACCCGGTCCAGCTCGTCCTGCAGCCAGGCGACGAGGTCGCGCCAGCGGCGGCGCGCGTCGGGCTGGGCGTGCAGTGCGCGCACGGCGGCGGGCGCGCGGCCGGGCAGCGCGGGCGCCGGCCTGTGTGTCGGGGCCACTCACCCGGTCCAGCTCGTCCTGCAGCCAGGCGACGAGGTCGCGCCAGCGGCGGCGCGCGTCGGGCTGGGCGTGCAGTGCGCGCACGGCGGCGGGCGCGCGGCCGGGCAGCGCGGGCGCCGGCCTGTGTGTCGGGGCCACTCACCCGGTCCAGCTCGTCCTGCAGCCAGGCGACGAGGTCGCGCCAGCGGCGGCGCGCGTCGGGCTGGGCGTGCAGTGCGCGCACGGCGGCGGGCGCGCGACACAGCAGCGCGACCACCAGCTTGACGCAGGCGTACGCGCGCTTGCGACACGGCTCGCGCGACCGCAGCGCCGTCTCCAGGATGCCGGGACGCTCCTTCGAAATGCCCTGAAAACGGAGCGAAAGGAGGTAAATTGTGAGGACTGTTACGATACACACTTTGACCGCTGCGATAGGACTATACTCGGGGGGATTTCATTCTGTTACAAGACGGACAGTATGCTGCACATGACTTCAAAAAATTATAATCGTACATGTATCCAGCATACCGGACCGTGTTCCGTGTTTAAAACATCACCAGTATAGTCGACTATAGGATCGGATTCGTACTACACTGAACTGACGTCTCATCTTGCAGTGGCCGCAGTTATAACGGAACATATCCAATATTTACTTCGAACGACAAATAGTTACGTATTATGTCTCGCAATGATGTTAACGACTACTGAGGTAGCCAGTTACTGGTCACCAGATGGTCATTCAGTAGGAAAAAGATAATATAGCTTTTTTTATTGCAACGCGGCAATAAAATTCGAAATGTATTCTTTGCCTATTAGTATATCTAGTAGCACAACATTTTACGGTTAAGCGAGCGCCCAGACGTCAAGTCTTCGAATGCTCACCTTGAAGACGTTGTGTATGCGGTGCTGATGCCACGTGTCCTCCATGAGCAGCAGCGCAGTGAGCGCGTCGGCGTGGCGCCGCAGCTCGGGCCAGAACACGTAGGCCATCTGCCACAGCAGCTCGCTCAGCGCCACCCGCGACCACCCCGCCTGCTCCCAGCACAGGAACTGAAGCATTCGCACGCCCTCCTCGCAACCGCAGCATTCCTCTGTCAGTTTCTTCATGTATGTCCTATAATTGATACGTATACTAGTTAACTTTTTCGTACAAAACGAGTGACGTTCACCGATTCATTCTAAACCGATTTAATCTTGACCTTGATTTTAAACTGCATGTTAAACGGTCTTTGCTATGCATTACTACTGTAGGTGAGGTTCAGATTTACATTTGAATGGAATTGTCATTTGGCCCAACTCCTCTTCTTGTTACGTCGGTGCAAACCACTAGCTATTCTTACACATTTATTGTATACAGGCTTGCAAATTCAGAGGTATAGGGCCAGCAATGAAGCACCATGGTTTTATAACAGTCCAGCAAACCACCTGCCAACTTGTCGATTAGCAAAACCTTGTTGTACAGTGTACAGTATATAAGCGGCGATGTACGAGACCGGCAGCTCGACCGATCCCGGCCCCGGCTACCGCCACATGACATAAACAATTCCACCCAGCCTTGTACAGAATGTCGGCGACGGAGTGCGAGAGCGGCGGCTGCGTCCTGGCAACACTCGACTAAGCAACATACACATTCTTGTTGTATAGAGTACTTACATTTCTATCGGCGGTGGTGCACGAGAGCATCGGCAATATGCGAGTACAGCTGCGGTGGACGAGAGCAGCAGCAGTGGACGAGGGCAGCGGCGTTGGACGAGAGCGACGGCTGCGCCCTGGCACTACGAGCTCACTTCACATGCGGCCAACCAATCGACTAAGCAACATACCCGGTCCTATTGTAGAGTATGTCGGCGGCGGTGGGCGAGAGCGGCGGGCGCGCGGCGGCTAGCGGCGGGTCGGCATAAGGGTTGGGCAGCGGCGGCGCGCCGTCCGCGCCCTGGCACCGCGCGCTCACGTCACAGCACCGCACTAGCGCGCATACCACCTGCCGGCACACATCACTAGTACAGGGCTCATAAAATGCATTATATCACCTAGACAATTGTTGGACATGTATAAGCTTTCCCCAAAGGAAATCCACAATAATTATCGTCCTGGCCCGCCGTCATCCGGCGATGGCTCGCGACCGCACCGTTACCAAATATCTTTTCAAACGAACATTGAAAAGGTAAACCTAGCCGCCCACTATGTAGCAATGATTCATATTGGTTTCAATAAACACTTCCATTGCATATGATAAACCAAAACACGTTAGGACAGTCCTCACACATTACGCTTTACTTCCACAAGATAAATCTTTAAACCTAAGTTACTTTAAATCTATTCTTGCACTACAAACAAATTTAAATGTAATTTATTAATTAGCTAAGAGTTAATTTACCTGATGTATTTTTGCAGATTCTGGATATTGATATTTCCCTATCGTCGACGTCGTTTCATCTATACACACGGACAACACGATGTCGAGGATTTTCAACTGAAACAAAGAGATAATCGTTATTTGTGCCAATTTTAGCTCCCAACGACACAGACATCGAGTTTCAATGTATGCCCGATGAAAGCGCCCTAATGCCACATTTTGCCCTCGAGTATCCCTTCTATGGCATGAAATCGCCGTCTCCGCAGCGACTTTTAACAGTTGTAACTAACCTCAAAAACCAATTTAAGCCTTTATTGACAAAAGTCCCCGCACAAGGAGAGCGCGTGAGAACAGCATTCTCGTAATCATAAAATAATACCGCTGGTGGTATTATTTTATGATTACGTTCTTCGCGTTTAACATCTAATTCAGAAGCGTCTAAAACTTACCCGCAGTAGCTGATGCCTCTCATGAAGCCCCAGCAACGCGTACGTGTGGAAGAGGTTAAAGAGCAGTGGCAGATGTCGGTGGGCGTGCGCATGCGCATCGTGGTGTGGGGCCGCCAGAGCGCGCGCCATACACACCACCTGGTCCGACAGAGACTGCGCCTCCTCGCGCCCGCACCACGCCCCGTAACCGCTGCTCACTGCAACCACAACCATTTCCTCAATATCGTCGGCTAACCCCGGGGTTGTGTGTCTTATCAATATCCGTACGTAGGTTAGTTATAGGTTCACTGTAGGTAATAATTTGACATGTACTTGAAATAAATATAAATATCTTTTCATCTAACTTTCACACAAAAAACACATCGAAATCAGATCGTTCCAACTTTTAATGAGACTAAAGTCAGACATTTTTATAAAGTACTAGCTGTCCCGGCAAACTTCGTATTGCCTCACAATGAAATAGTGTGTCAAAGGTTTTTGTTATATACGGACTATTTATAGGGGAGAAAAAAATTGTGGTTTTTACTATTTTTCAATTCCTTCATATTTTCTTACCTTTTAAACCTTCTCTTGACTTTGGAAAATCATTCAAAATCAAAATTAGCAAAATCGGTGTAGCCGTTCTCGAGTTTTAGCGAGACTAACGAACAGCAATTGATTTTTATTTATATATAGCTGACCCGGCAAACTTCGTATTGCCTCACAATGAAATAATGTGTCAAAGGTTTGATAGATACGGACTATTTGTATAGGAAAATGAAATTAAATGTAGAGATTCCCGTGGGAATGAGTGATTTTCCCGCAGTAAAAAGTAGCCTAAATGTTGGCCAGGCTTAGTATCTATACACCACAAAATTTTATTCGAATCCGTCCAGTATCTTCGGAGATTAGCCTGGACAAAGGGACAAACTAATAGGTTGGGGAAAAAGTTTCTTCGCATATTTTAAGATAATTAAGAACATTTTTTAATATAGTTTATTTAAATTTAACTAAAGTATGTATGAACCATTTTGTTCGATAACCTTTTGCCATCTTGAAGGTAAGGACATGATCCCATTGCTATACAAATTTTGGGACTTCTCATCAAAATACCGCGACAAGTGGATTTGACAGTCCTCTCGTGATGTTAACCTAACATTGCATAAATAATTCTGAAGAGACCGAAACAGGTGGAAATCTGAAGGTGCAAGGTCAGGACTATACGGCGGATGCATTAACACCTCCCAGCCAAACTCTCTTAATTTTTGCTGAGTGGCTATAGATGTGTGAGGTCTAGCTTTATCATGATGAAACACCACACCCCTTCTGTTGATCAATTCCGGCCGCTTTCTCTCAACTTCTTGCTTTAATCTCATCAGTTGTTCGCAGTAGAGTTCAGAATCGATAGTCCTGCCTGGTGGTAATAGCTCATAATGAATAATGCCCTTCCAATCCCACCACACACACAACATCACCTTATTGCGAGTTAACCCGGGTTTCGCCACAGTCTGTGAAGCCTGACCGGCCTGTGACCACGACCTTTCTCGCACGTTCTTGTCGTACGTGATCAACTTTTCATCACCAGTTATTAGCTTCTTCAAAAATGATTCGGTTTCATTACGTCGTAATAAAGAATCACAAATGAGTACACGGTTCATTAGGTTTCTTTCAGTGAGCTCGTGAGGTACCCAAATATCGAGCTTTTTTTTGTACTCAGCTTTTTTCAAATGCGCCAAAACTGTTTTGTGATCAATTCTCAGTTTTTCAGCTACGTCGTAACTAATGATATGTCGATCTTGCTCCACTTTTTCAAAAATGGCATCCATTTTATCCGTAATAGGGCGACCAGAGCGAGGTGCATCTTTGACATCAAAATTTCCGGATTGAAAACGCTTAAACCAAATTTGTGCTACTCTCACAGACACTGCACTAGGTCCATAAACATCGCAAATTTTTTTCGCGGCTTGCGTTGCATTTTTACCTTTTTTGTAGTAAAATTTTAAAATGTATCGAATTTCTTCATTAGATTCACTCATCTTGACAGTACGAAAAACAAATGAAAATCACACATTTGCCTAATTTGAATTTGGAATTATGTTCTTTAAAATTTTAACTTTCAATGATACCAAAACCAGCCAGATACAAATACTACAGCCAAAGAGATTTTATTACAAGTTCATACATACTATAATGCGAAAAGACTTTTTCCCCAACCTAATATAATTGAAAAGTGTTCTAATACTATTTTAACGTCGCCCCCAATTGGTTTTTCGTAAATATATACAATTTTTTTTTTAATTTTATGGCATCGCTTGTTATGCATATTGCCAAATGCATAATGCAAAATTAAATGTATATTTTTCAATATTTCTGAGAGATTTTCTTATATTTTTTTTACTATTCCTAATCATGAGCCTGTATATCAATTTTTACACTGTTAAGTTCAGGAATGAGAAACTTTCCATACAAATTTTACCACTTAATTTTTCCCTTTCTTTTTCATATGAACTTTGTACTGCGGTAATAAAGTGCAAATTGACTTTTTGACGTTAGGAACACACCTACATTGCTTAGACAACCGTGAGTGCTTGTAATTTAATATGAACTTTATGCGCGGCTTCGCCTGCGTGGATGTCGTTTAATAACTTATTTATAATTTACGATGCCGTGGAAATGTCCCAATCAAGTTTCCCGTTGCGTACCTCTTTGTGAAGTACTAATAGCTTGTGTAACTTAGCTTCGAAAACGTCTATAACTTCAAAAATATCTATTTAATTAGAGCCTGTTCATTAATATTCCACCTTGAAAATTGCGGAAAGTCCCATTCCAACTTCCCTACCCATTTTAAGGGGATTGAGGGAAGACTAAAAAAATATATTGATGCAACAAAAGAGTCTGTAAACCAATTTTGAGGCATTAAAAACTGACAAAATACCCGTACAAACTATCACCTCCTCTCTTAGGAGGTTGATCGCACATTTCCAAAAAAAGAAAAATCTTAAGAGCCCTTAACCTTTCTTTAGTATGAACTTTGTTCAGCGGTAATAAAGTGCAAATTGACTTTTTGACGTTAGGAACACACCTACATTGCTTAGAAAACCGTGAGTGCTTGTAATTTAATATGAACTTTATGCAACAGCAATAAAGCTCAAGTTGACTTTACGTTTTAGTTAGAAAACATTTGTATGGGTAAACGGCTGTTTTTAGGGGTTTTCCGGCAATTATTCGACTTTTTCTCGACGTACATACCATTCTTGAAATTCAACAAACATATTAAAAAAAGAATTGGCCAAATTGGTCCAGGCGTTGTTGAGTTATGCGCTTAACAACACATTTTGCGATTCATTTTTATATTATAGACTAGGTGTACGCTGCGCGCGTTGCTACGCCACCAACTAAAAAAAGACAGTGGCGCCATTTGTCGAATTTGTCAACTCAGAAACCTACGTGGGCTCATGCACAACAACTTTGCTAAAAATCATCACATGATCAAATGCGTAGTTTACGATTCTCTAAAGGACATACAGACAGAAACAGTAATTTTTATAATATACAGAAGATACAATATAGTTAACAAGTTACTAGGTTATTTAGTGAACGATTTAAGTTTTCTCTAATGACTCTTACATATTATTATAGAGTATTTTTTAAATATTGAGAACAAAAAATAAAGTAGCAAGAAGTCAACTGAATTGAGTTTGTCAAGTATGAAAAATATTTTTCGATTTAACGCGAGTGAATTTAGACGTAAGAATGAATGGAGGGAAAAATTGACTTCGGACACAGATCGAACCTGTTTACAAAACCAGCGAATCGGTTAAATCAAAAAGGGGAAGTGAAATTTGACACTCAGATGTGGGGGCTTCGGTAGCTTAGTGGCTGAACTGATTATACAGAGATCCCAGAGGGGTTCAATTCCAGTCTGAAGTCTAATTTTGCTTTAATTTCTGAATCGAGTTTATTTTTTATATATACATTGGTGATAATGACTATTCACTAAATGAATGAAGAGACAATCTGTTGAAATATAAAATTACACACTTACCAGGTGGGTCTTGAATTGAAAAATGTGCTAGAAAAACTATTATTTTCATAAAAACTGATCGCACTTCAGCTGATGGACATAGCAGAAGATAATCACATAATCTGGAAGGCAAAGTTTTACACTAAGTTAATACAGCTGCAGTTAAAAATATGAGTTTACTTAAAACCAAACAATATAGTTTACCTATGAGGATGTTTGAAGAGATCAGTGGCAAACCACGCTCGGACTGCTTGAGAACATCTTAAATGCTGACACAGTATATCATGCCTGAAAAGAAGATGTCCTTTGTAGTAGAAGTAAATTATACAAAACAAACTCTTTAGATAAATGATTGCATCCAATCAGATCAGGGATTTACCAATCAGATGCAGGCCCCCTTAACGCTTTCTTTGTATGGAATCCAACTTGGAACAAAAATTTAGTTGCTAATTGGACTGATAACATTGACATTTCCTCGTGTTCAGGACCCTGGAATAGAAAATTATTTTAATTATATACACTCTTTCATCCTTCTTTCATGTATGATCCCATAACATGAGCATTCAATATACACTGTATAATATACTACTACTGTATAATAAAATGATTCTGTTATGCCTCGGTGACTGAGCATATGACACATTGACAGACTACGGCATAGTCAACATTTCTGGTATAAGTTGTTTTAAAAAACCAGCCAAACAACTTGTTTGGCATGTAAGGGCTTAGGAAATGTAGGAGCATTATTAATCAAAATTCGTACGAGAACGGGAATTATACGCGTAGGTACCTACTATCGGAGAACTAGTCACTTTCGCACATGAGTACCTGATGTCGTTGTAATAAAAACTATATTTGTTCTATTTTAACTGCCTTGGTAGCCTGGTGGTAGAAGACCACTACTACTACGCTGAGGTCCTGGATTCGATTCCCGGTAGGGGGTTATCAGAGATAATGATGTAAAGTTCTATATTTCTGATTTAATTGAGATTTTTCCATTTTCTGGAAAGTACCTCGAAGTTTGGTAATGTGCCCGGAGATGTCAACAGGCTCGCCACCTGTTACATGGGTCAAAAACGTAACCGGCGAATCGTGAGTGTTTGCATGTATGATTGAATGCATGCATTTACCTCTGCCTGCCCCTTACAGGCGTGAAGTTACGTTTTGTTCTATTTTGGAAAAGAGGAGAGCTCCTTGACTGTACAAAAAGCTAGTACAAAGTAAAACCACAACAACTCACCCAGACAGCGCTTTGCGAGCCTGGTAGAACATGTATTTTCATGAGGCACAGCTTTTTCATAAAATTAAAATGTTCAAGACTAAATTGATCTTGATTGTGTGAAAATGCTATATTACATCGACGAACAGACTGCCAAATGGGCCGAGGTATGGCACTTTCTCTGCAAAAATAAACCATAATCAGTGCTTTTTGAAAACAATTATACATGCCAATTTTCAGAACATTTTGGTAAGAAATACTCACTTGAGAGTCATACTCTTCATAGACTGTTCGAGCCCAAATGTTTCGATTGTGTCTCTTCTCGTATAAAATAGCATGTATGCATTCCACCACCGTTTTTGCCTTTTATACGAGACCCTCTTGATTGTTGAATCAAAAACCTAGAATCACAAAAAAGAGGTAAAAACAATGTAACAGGATGCAAAATTTTAATTAAATATATATATATATATATATATTTATATATGTACTGCAGACACTTTAAAATGTATTACAAAGCACCAAATTTTTTTGTTACTGGTGATAGAGTTCCAGTGTAGGAACCTAGGAAACGCCAATGGTAATTTTCAACACTATCGTGTTCCAGTTAGATAATGTATGGCCCCGTAATAACTATCACAGTGACATAACAACTCAGGGGTGGCAAGTGTGGCAACGCACCTGCATTTTGACCTCTGGTCTTTGTGTGGGCTGGCTGCAGTCATCACTTAACATCAATGTGAACTGGATGCTTGTTTGCCACCTTCATTACATTAAAAAAATAAATGCTACAGGTTCGTAAAAAGGAATCAGGGGCGCGACCGCCTATCAAATTGTTATTATTATTGTTTTAGATCAGAACCCTGGCCGTATCGCTCTAGTAGCGAAAGCAAATCCAGCCATGTGGTGCTCTTTAATGTATTCAATGTAGAACAGTGTCGGGATTAATGATCTTGGAAGTATAGCTGCCGTGGCAAAACACCTTTGATCTAACTCGGAAGCGAATAGAACAACCTATATTAATTATGTACCCACCTCGCCCATGTACTCGCCGCCGAAGCACTGCGCCTTCATCTCATCGTCGTCGTGCATGGCGCACTCTGACACGTCACCGTCGTCCAGCTTCACCCACCGCCCCGCCTCGCTGCCGTTGTCCCTGAACGTTACACAATCATGTGTCATGCTCATTACATGCCTCGCCATGTGCGGAAGTTGATATTCGTGATGAGGCAAGTTTTTACACAAAGTAAATTTATATCGAGGTGTGCGTTGTGAGGCGTGCGCAGCGTATGCGCAAAGTTTGTATCTGGCTTTAATGGTATCTGCCATCAGAAGTGAATAGAAAATGGAAAATACAATGTCCATGTTGCATCTCGATGGGCTGTAGTGTGGTCTGATTTACAAGCCTCGACAGAGCGCGCTTCGAGCATAATAATATGGTTCGTGCTCGATTGCCAACTGTCGGTGTTTTGGCGAACACAAAAGGATCATCGGACGCCGCTCAGAACGGCATCGCTAGTGCTTGGTTCTCCTGACGCACTTTATAAGTTGAAGCAGTTGTTCAGTAAGTTTTTACCCATGTGCTATGATAAGTATAGAGCAGTATACACTTATATATAATAAGAAATCCGCTTCACAGTGTTTCCAGTGCAAAAAGTAGTCTTTTATTTCTTGGACCAATTATTTAGATCAGTGGATCTCAAACTTTTTAAATGATGGAACCCTTTTGGAAATCAAAATACTTGATGGAACCCTTGTACCGTCATCATATTATTTCAAAGTTGGTATACAATTCTCAAGCTTACACTTAGGTTGGCACTCCTTGGCACTCTTCACGGTCATTGGTCGATTCTGACAAGACGTCACTGACGTCACCACTCGCCACTACCTGTAGCGAATCGAACTTGCAACGGGAAAGGAGACGCTTGAAATTCGTGATCCCGAACGCGCGCGTTTTGTGGCTGGTCCAGGGCCACCCGTGACTCGACACCCCGGCCGGGAGTGAAAACCAAGAAAGAACTCGAAGACCACAGGATCAAGACAACATAAATGCCGAAAGCTGGAACCGCAGGTTAGTCAGACGACCTATTAGACCGTTCTCCCTTGTGGGAGTCCCTGTTTGTGAGACGCCAACCGAGTGAAACCGGGCCCTCACAATACATTTTGGTGCCGAAACCCGGGAATTATCCATTTTTCATTAACTTTCGTAAAACCATACACGTACAATTTTTCTTCCTACCGACTTTTTTGAACTCCCTAATTTCGGGAAAGTTGGGAGATTCTGCCCTGTACACGTAACAATTATATTCAATTAACGTGTTGATCGATCGTTAACATTGGAAAGATATCCTCATCTTACGCATCCATATATATATATTTTTTCGATTTCGATTTCTATAAATGAACGATTCTGAATAAATTAATAAATTCGATTTCTATGTAAAAATTTTTAGGTCACCAGGAGTAACATACCTACCTAGTGTGATCTAGTAATCCGAAGGTACAACCGTTGCAAATACCAAGTGTTCCGTTCGGCATAATTATTGTGTGTAGCTACCTAGTTTACAAATCGTTTTCAATATTCAACGTTTAGCGGTTTGGATATAGGTAGGTACGTTTTACGTGAATATACACAAACCCGGTAAAATCCTATTCGTCTAACTGTTGTTTATAATATCGTATCATACGCGTATTTAAGTTTTTTTTAAGTAAATAATTGTTCTTCGCTCCTAGGTACATACCTACGTAAAACACAATAATACAATTGCTTGCGCCTTTCACTTATTCGCTTTGGTAAAACCTATCGTAAAGAGGAGCAGCATTCTATTGTTGTTTGTTGACACAGGTTTGCCTTAATTACGTAGGTACCTAAAATTCGTCGCTTATCTCATAGACCTACACTATGTAAAAGTGGATAGGTATTCAAGTTGCTTTATATCGCGGTATAACATCGCTGGTTCTCGCACTTGTTTATCTGATTCTTTTTAGTGGTGTAGGTAGGTAAGTATGCAACTATCGTAGTTAGGTCGTTTTTTATCGTAATTTACTTACCTATTATAAATGGCTCGTAAATAATTCTGACGTCCTATTCATCGAGTGACTTACCATAAGCGAAATTATTCAACTGCAAACAATAACAATCGTGTTTACGTAACTTAGCTCATTAGGTACTCTAACGTGATAGGTACCTATCGTGAAGCACCATTATTATTATAATAATAGTGCTCGATCGCTCTCGTAAAAACTGGACCGTGCTATACCTACATATCGTTTACCTAGGTATTCTATTGTTTAACTTTTAATTATTCTCGTATAATAGTTCCACATCCCCTCGTAATTATAAGAGGACGAGTTCGGTTGGGAACCTGACTCGCGGGATATCGTAACACTAAATCGTTTTAATAGATAAATGGTTCTTCAATTCTTTTAATTAAATTATTTTTCACGTTTTTTAGCATTGCGCGTGCTAAGCCGTAGCTTGTGTACACTGCTTTGTCGTATTTCGTTTGTACTAGTCTCTCACAACGATGTACGCAACTCGGCGACGTTCTAAGCACGACACAACATCGAGGCGTGGCTCACATGCTACTTCCGAATTAACTATGCAAGACTTACCGGTTTTACGGAGGAAGCGTACACTAGCTCTGCGACGCCTTGAAAAAACTTTGGAGGCAGCTGAGCTAGCTCAAGATGATAGATCTCTTCTGAACACGTTTCTTTCTCATCATGCTGTCATGCCGCGACTTTGTGAAAGTTTTGAGCAGGCTCATACGGACATTCTTGGCATTATTGATGGCACATCGGAAGAGAAAGAAGATTTAATACGCGAACAATTTGATGACATTTACATTAAAATTGCTACTATTTATAGGGAACTTATTCCTAGTAACGATGAACAACGTACTGAACGTGATCGCTCGAGCGTCTGTAATGTTAAATTACCAAAAATCAAAATTCCAACGTTTTCAGGAGCTATTAAAGAGTGGCCTGAATTCTATGATGTTTTTAATTCGTTGATCCATAATAACGAAACATTGTCAGACACTGAACGTATGCATTATCTTATATCAAGTTTGTCAGGTGACGCACTTGGTCTTATTCGTACGTACCCAGTTAAGGGTACTTTCTATAGCGAAGCCTACCAAGCCTTGCTCACTAGGTATCGTGATAAGCGTGAGTTGGCTTTTACGTGCTGGAAAGAAATATTAAATATTAATTTTAAATCGAGTTTTCCTTCAGAATTCCGTCGTGTACTTGATTTAATTAGTGAAAATTTAAATATTTTGAAAAGTCTTGATTTACCTACGGATCAGTGGAGCTTTATTCTGTGTTATCACATATTATCGAAACTCGATTCTAAGACTCGCTGTGCATTTGAACGAAGTCACTCAACTGCCGAACTTCCCGAATTTAGAGATTTGTATAAATTTTTAAATATGACATGCGAAGCTCTTGTTCGAGATACACATTTTTTGTCACAAGAGCGTAGTCACTCTACTACCAACCGTGCACACGATAAATCTATACCTAAAATACCACCAAGTAATAAATCGTTTAAATCGAAACCGACTACGGTATTCCTTTCCAGCACTAGCAACACTAAATCTACTGCTGATAAACCTAAAATTCGAACGATTACGGCATCTGAAGCATCAGTCACAACACCAATTGTCAAGTGCTCCTTCTGTTCAGAAAATCATTCGATCAGTTATTGTGAACGGTTCACAAAGCTTTCTGTTGCGGAACGGATTGAATTCGCTAAAACCAACCGTCGGTGTTTCAACTGCTTAAAACCTTCGCACAGTTTAAAGAATTGTAGATCATTTTTTAGTTGCCAAAAGTGTCGTCAACGTCATCACACCCTGCTTCATCGAGATGATGATGCTAATTTATCTGCTTCATCAAGTCAAGCCGATTCGAGCAGTAGTCCAGAGCAACCTGTAAGAGTACTTACGAGCATAGGTGATAATTCTGTGGTGCTGTTATCAACAGCCACTGTGCAACTTCGTGATTCCTCAGGCAACTTCCAATCGTTTCGTGCTCTCATAGATTCGGGTAGCCAGGCTCACTTCATCAGTGAACGTGCTGCCACCATCTTAGGTGTCGCCCGCACACTTACTTCTCGTCGTGTTCGTGGTTTGGGACAAGCATCTTCGTCTATATCAGGTGCAGTTCGCCTTGAGGTTGGTGCTAACAGCAACAGCCTCTTTTCTATCGACGCGCTCACGTTGCCTAGCATTTGTGGTAGGATACCTTCAACTCGTATTAATAAATCGTCGTGGCATCATATCAAGGATCTCGCCTTGGCTGACCCTAACTTCGACAAGCCTGGTTCTGTAGATCTGCTTCTCGGCGCTGAGGTGTTTACTTCTCTTCTCCTTCCTGGCCGTGTGGATGGCGGTCCAAATCAACCCTCAGCTCTGAATTCAGTGTTTGGCTGGCTCTTACTGGGTGGTGCCGGCTGTCAGGACGAAGTTCAATCGTTTTTCAGCCAAGACGATGATCTGCTTCATGAGGAAGTCAAGCGCTTCTGGGAGTTGGAATCATTTCCGTCACCTCGACATCTAACCCCTGAGGAAACTCGCTGTGAAGAAATCTTCGCAACTCATCATACCCGTGATTCGGTTGGCAGATACGTGGTCACTCTGCCTTTCAAGGAAGAAGAGCAGGATCGTTCTTTTCCTGGATCTCGTGACATCGCTTTGCGTTTTTTTCACTCAATCGAACGAAAACTCAGGAGAAATCCAGAGTTGCATCACCAGTACAACGACTTCATGAAAGACTATCTCGATAGTGGTCACATGAGTCTTGTCCCTGTAAACAAACTTACAGAGGGAAAGTATTACATCCCTCATCACTGCGTTCTGCGTCCCGAGTCCGCCACAACGAAACTCCGTGTGGTGTTTAACGCTTCAGCTAAAGATGCTAGGGGCGTATCGTTAAACGACACTCTGCTCGTCGGTCCCAACCTCCAATCAAACATACTGAAATTCGTAAGGGACATATACTCACCTGTTCTTCCATGCAGTAGTCTTTTCGCGTGGTCCGATTCTACCGTTGTGCTTGCGTGGCTTCGCTCTCACCCTTCACGTTGGAAGACTTTCGTTGCAAATCGCGTAGGGCACATTCTTGATGTCATCCCTGGGGCTCGATGGGGTCACGTGGCCTCTGAGGATAATCCAGCGGATGTAGTCTCCCGTGGACAGCTTCCATCAGCTCTTGTCACTAATCGCTTATGGTGGGCCGGTCCGTCGTGGCTCTCTCAACCGCTTTCATCTTGGCCAAGTTCTGATGATATTCCAGACTCAGACATTCTAGCTGCAGAAGAAAAGGCTCCTCGCTCGTTCCTTACTCATGGTGACGTTCCTAGTCCGTTTATAGACACTCTGTTGGATCGCTATTCGTCGATTCGTAAAATCCAACGCCTTTTGTGTGTATGGATAAAATTCATTGCATTCATTCGTTGTAAACGCACTCGCTGTTCTGATCCCATATCGACTCGGGTAGAACTACATAATGCCCTTATGATTATTGTGAGGTACGTTCAATCACATCATTTTGCATCAGAGATAAGTCACTTGCTAGACAATACTCTTCTTTCGAAACAAATGCGTAAGTTAAATCCGTTTCTCGACGCTAAGGGAACTCTCAGGGTGGGTGGCCGATTGGCCAGATCGGGGCTCGAATTTGAGCATAAACACCCCGCTCTGCTCCCTCGCGAATCGAAGCTTACCTATTTAATCATCGAAGCGTTTCATCGTGAAAATTGTCACGCTGGCGTTAACACGATGCAATACCTTCTAACACAACAATTTTGGATCCTTTCACCCAAACGGGCAATTCGTCATTGCCTTTCGAAGTGTGTTCAGTGTTATAAAACGAACCCGACTCCTCTTGAACCGTTTATGAGCGATCTACCTGCTACTCGCGTCAATCAGGTTAAGCCTTTTTCTGATGTGGGAACGGATTACGGTGGTCCTTTCCGCATCAAACTCGCAAAACATCGCGGTGCGAAAATCGGTAAGGCTTATCTCTGTTTGTTCGTATGCTTAAGTACCAAAGCAGTGCATCTCGAAACTGTTTCGGATCTTTCATCGGACGCATTCCTTGCCGCTCTTCGTAGATTTGTCGGTCGTCGCGGTAGGGTCAACGTCATCCAATCCGATTGCGGTACAAATTACGTAGGCGCGAATAATCAGCTTCAGTCTCTCATGCAATCTGCCGCTCAAACCGAACTGATTGAGTTTCGTTTTAACCCGCCTTCGAGTCCTCACTTTGGAGGAGTTTGGGAAATTCAAATTAAAGCAGTAAAATCGCACCTTTATCGAATTATCGGTGATCAAGTCTTAACGTTCGAAGAACTAAGTACGGTCTTCGTGCAAATTGAGGCGATACTCAATTCGCGACCCCTTTGTCCGTTGAGTTCAGACCCCAATGACTTGGTTGTACTGACACCGGGACACTTCTTAACCTTGGAGCCTCTAACTACCGTTCCCGATGAGGACTTAACGTCAGTCAATATTAATCGACTTAGTCGTTGGCAGCTCATTCAACGTTTCCAACAGGATTTTTGGAATCGTTGGAAGTGCGAATACCTCCATACTTTGACTCAACGGGCAAAGTGGACTAAACATTCTAAGCCGCTAATCGTGGGATCCGTGGTAATTCTGAAAACCGAAACTTCTCTTCCGTTACATTGGCCTCTGGCTCGGGTCGAGAAATTGCACCCTAGCCCGGACGGAATAGTTCGTATCGCAACGGTTCGTACAGTCGATGGTTCGTGCTCAACTCGACCGTTGGCTAAGCTATGTCCGTTACCTAACCTAGATTAATCCGTAACTCGTTAATTATTAGCTTTAGTCGTAATTAAGTCTTTTCGTAGGTTAGTTATTCGCTAGTTTTAGAAAATACCTATAACGTATTTTGGTGGGCGGAAATGTACCGTCATCATATTATTTCAAAGTTGGTATACAATTCTCAAGCTTACACTTAGGTTGGCACTCCTTGGCACTCTTCACGGTCATTGGTCGATTCTGACAAGACGTCACTGACGTCACCACTCGCCACTACCTGTAGCGAATCGAACTTGCAACGGGAAAGGAGACGCTTGAAATTCGTGATCCCGAACGCGCGCGTTTTGTGGCTGGTCCAGGGCCACCCGTGACTCGACACCCCGGCCGGGAGTGAAAACCAAGAAAGAACTCGAAGACCACAGGATCAAGACAACATAAATGCCGAAAGCTGGAACCGCAGGTTAGTCAGACGACCTATTAGACCGTTCTCCCTTGTGGGAGTCCCTGTTTGTGAGACGCCAACCGAGTGAAACCGGGCCCTCACAATACAACCCTACAATAAAACAATTGTTTTTATATGTGTATTTTTTATTAATCAGTATAATAAAAGTACAATGTAACAGTTACTAATTATTATTTACTTCACCACTTGACAAGGACAATAATAGAAAACATTTAAAAAGAAAAAATCTAACTAGTGGGAGGTATGAAACTGTTTTTTATTTTTCATCAATTGGTTGATATCAGGTTTGATGGAAGAAAGTTGGAGTCTCATATCAGCTTCGGCGTCCAGTCTATTGTGATATTTTGTTTTCGTGGCTGCGTAGGCAGAGAATCCTGTTTCGCACAAATATGTAGTTGGGAACGGGAGAAGAATATCCAGAGCCATTTGGCCAAGCATTGCATATTCATCTTGGATTCTGCACCAAAAATCATTGAGAGGCGTCGTTTTGAACAGTGACTCCATACTTGTGTCTGATGACATTTCTAAAAGAGATTCATATATCTCGTTTGACATGTTTTCCGGCTTTTCCAAGTTGGGTAAAAAAGGATTATGAATCCATGAATTCACTTTAATTTTTATATTGTGTTCTTCGGGAAAATACTTTTCAAAAGATGCGCGCATCGAACTGAGATATTGGACCAATCCTTCAAACACATCATCTTCAAACATTTTTGAGTCGTTTTCGCTCAACAAACGCTTCTACAAACTCACTGAGTAACGTAAAGCTTTCCATTTCTTTCTTACCAATGCAAAGGATCCAAAAATCTAATTTTCTTTTAAAAGCAGTTATTTTATTATAGGCCTGAAACACTGTTGTCTGTTTACCTTGCAACGATAAATTAAATTCGTTAAGTTTTTGAAAGATATCCGCCATAAAAGACAATCGGAACAACCAAGTTTTATCATACAAACGGTCCTTCAAATTAAAAGAAGTATCTGCTGAAAGAAACATTTGTAACTCGGCTCAAAGTTCAAATAGCCGTGTAAAAGTTTTACCCCGAGACAGCCATCGCACTTCTGTATGGAGCAGCAGTGTTTTATGTTTGCTGCCATAATCCTCACACAATAATGAGAACAATCGGGATTGTAGTGGTCGTGATTTGATAAAAATTAATTATTTTTACCGCTTCATCCATAACTAATTTTAGATTTGACGGCATTTGCTTCATCGCAAGTGCTTGTCTATGCAGAATACAATGACTGGAACTACAATTAGGCGCTTTATTTTTCATTCGTGACACTGCTCCTGCTGTTTTACCTGTCATCGCCTTGGCCCCATCTGTACAAATGTCAATGCAATCGTTCCAACTGAGATTATTTTCTTCAAAAAATATATTTATTTTATTAAAAATATCTTCCCCGATAGTGTTTGTAAGCAGCGATGAACACATAAGCATGTTTTCTTCAAAAGAACCTTTATATGCATATCTCACAATAACCAGCAGGATAGCCAAACCAGCGACATCAGTCGACTCGTCCATTTGCAAGGCGAATCGTGTATTTTGTAGACGTGTAACTAGTTCTTGTTTGACGAAGCTTGCCAGATCATGGATTCGTCGTGAAACAGTATCGTTTGATAGCGGAACAGTAGAAAGATGCTTTGCAGATTTTTCATCGAGCATACATTTTGTTGTCTACTAATACACATGGTTTTATTAATTTCTCAGCGATAGTATGCGCTTCGCCTGCTTGTGCAATGCGATAGCCAACTAAATATGATGCCTCCGTGGCCTTTTCGTTGATAGTTTGTGTTACATGCATCATATTTTTTATTTTGACTTTGTAATAACTGATCTTTTTTGCGAACAAAAAATTCTTTATTCTTGTCTTTAGACTCGGGGTGTACAGTTTCTAAATGTCGGCGCAATTTGGCAGGTGCCATGGAACTATTAGGAAGCAGTTTACTACAGAGCATGCAGAGAGGTGAGCCGTTGGAATCAACAAATCCAAAACTGATATAAGATTCATCATACTTCCTTCTTTTCGTCTTTGAAACCGTCGAGCCTGACGTCGTGGCATCATCTTCTGGTTCGGTGATTGCTATATTCTCCGCGAGCACCGCTTTGGAACATTCAGCGTCTTTAGAAGCGGTTGTTGCAACACCTTTAAGCCAACGTTCCATTCTTCCTTATTTATAATGTTACACGTCAGGATAGTGGGGTTTAAATAATGCACAATCGTTACTGCGTATAAGAGACTAAATTTAGTATCTACAGTGAAGAAATGTATAATACTGAGACGACAGAATACAGCAGGCAGTAAAACAATGAACACTAGTTTCTCGCCAGCGAGCTTGTAAGTAGGTAGTAACTTATCGCTCCGAACGCTAATCGTCAACTGACGACGCGCGACGCGCGATCGCCGCTTTTATACCTAGACTCGATCTCAAATATTCTCGAAAATACTCGCGTTGGCACCTTTGAAAAACAAAAAGCAAAAATAAAAACAGAAATTTAAAAATTGCGTTGTAAACAATATCGACTTTATCCTTTGAAGTTAGAGTCGAAAGTCGCTTGTTGACAACTATAGCGTCTAATTCAGAGGCGGCTTTTATCAAAGAGACTGCGCGCTCACAAGTATACTACGCGCTCGTTTTAAGTTTGCCGCTGTCGATAGGTATGACGTTCGAAAAGTAGCGTCAGCAATACATAATATAAAAATATTTTTTATTAAATTGTATCAATAAAAATTGTGTACGTACATATTTGGGTAAAACAATGACACATTGTAAGTTTTGTTGCCACGTGGGGGAGGGTACGCGCATTCCACAGACCGGCAAACTTAGAGCGAACGGGTTGTACAAGTATAAAATTGTTAATACCAGACTTATGAGATATTGTACCAGCTATTGTAACACATGTTTCTACAAATAAATAAATAAATAAATAACGTTCATAGCGTTTTGTGCGGCCGCGGAGCGACCAGAGAGAGGTGTTTTGATTTTTTTTTCAAAATTCTTGCGGAACCCCGACAGAGGTATCACGGAACCCTAGGGTTCCGCGGAACACACTTAGAGTATAGCTGATTTAGATCCTTTGAGTGGCGATTGGAGGAAAAATGAATAACCATTTCGAATATTAACAATAAGTAAATTAAAATAAAAAACACTTGGTATAAACCTGTATTGTGGGAGCCATTGTAAACACATAACAGATACACAAACACAGAGACTCGAAACAAACATCAGTAGGCCAGACAAATATTTGTCCCGGTGTGGGATCGAACCAGCGACGCTTCGAATCAAACGGTCGTCTCACACCGCTGGACTAACCGGGTCGTCAAAATGTCGACTTGAATCAAGAACTTTCACTTTCTATGACTCCACTCATAAATTTTAGTCACATAAAAATCCTAACAATACAGCCCTCACCGGAGTGGCATCACCAACAATCGTGTAAACGTAACTTCACGCCTGTAATCCCCGAAGGGGTAGGCAGAGGTAAATGCATGCATTTAATCATACATGCAAACACCCACGACTCGCCGGTTACGTTTTGGCCCATGTAACAGGTGGCGAACCTGTTGCACAATGACACAATCGTGTCTGTACTGATAAACGATCGACCAATTGCAAAGATCAATAGAATAGAATCGTTTATTGCAGGCATCTACTCAATAGGGCTGCGCTAACCTGAGTAAGACGTATGAGTAGTAGTGTCCGCCGGAGGCCTGACCCGAGTGCACGACGATGCCGCTGAGTACGTAACGCGTGTCGGGCGCGCGCTCGCCGCCGCCCTCCCACAGCGCCGCGTCGCCTTCTGCCCGCGCCAAGCCCCACGCTGCGCGATACAAGCCACATGGTAGGGCCCATAAGGGAATTTATCAGGGTCGCCTAAGATTAAGATATGAGATACCTTGCGCCGTTTTTAAATGTATAAAAGGTTGCAAACGAGCATGCAGCTTATATTCATATTATGTGATGCAATTGACATCTGCAAAAAACCAGAGGTCAAAATGCAGATGCGTTGCCACTCCTGAGCCCTAAGTCTCTGTGAAAGTTATTATGACCAGACGACAGAATTACTTGACCTGATAGCTTATCTGCAGCCAAATGGTAGTGTTCGACATTATTGTGTTCCTGTTAGATGTTAATGTATGACTCCATAATACGCACAACTTAAGCCTCAGGGGTTGCATCTGCATTTTGTGTAGATGTCTGCAGGTTACAGTCATCAATTAGCATTTAGGTGAACTGCATGCTTGTTTGCCTTTCTCTATGCATAAAAAAATATCTAAGGTAGGTAACTACCAACTACTCTGACATGAATGTGTTCTTCTTTACAATAACTTGAAACAATATTTGGTTTGGCATTGGATTGAATTAGACAAAGTAATATTTGTATAGCAGCATATACATACCAGTATATGGTTCAACATCCAAATCTCGTGGAAATTCGAAGTAGTCGTTAAATTTTATTGCACATACTTTTTCAAAGTCATATTCGAATCTTTTAAGTTGTATTACGAGAACTGGCGGCAATTTATTCAAACAGAGTCGCTTCACTGTCACTACCTGCAATGGAAAATAATTAAAGATTATATATACAGGATGTCGCAGAACTCAACGTCAAGCCGAAACGGGGTGACAGGATTGATTGTAACCGTGGATTGGTGTAATTGTGTCATTATTTTAGACTGTGATTCTCAAGATGTTATTTAAAGTTACGGTTCCAAAGTTTAAATGAACAAAAATAATAAAAATTAACCACGATAACCAAAAAATGGTTACATTTTGACCAAATTTCTAGGTTTTCCTTAAACGCCCATATATTCAAACTACATGGGATAGATTTTTTTCAGATTTTTCTCATGATGGTTACAATCAATCCTGTCACCCCGTTTCGGCTTGACGTTGAGTTCTGGGACACCCTGTATAGAAAGAAATTATCTCATTTTTATAACAGGCTAGTTGATACTTTTATCAAACAAGTCTCGCCGTATAATATTTTTATCAGGCTACGGCTAGTAAAATATTTATTTTATTTCTTCGACTCATAAAATCAATAAAACTTTCATTTTAAAAACTTACATATCATGAATGGATATAAAGGGATTGTCAGCTGTCATATTATTACGACACTAGTATACTAATCACAATCATAAATTAGTATTACCGCAAGTTACATGTGGATGACGTGTTGGTTTGTTTATAACCTATATGACGCCTCATCCACAAAACATCGCGTTTTAAAAATTTGAACTCATAGCTTTAGAAAGTTATTTTTTAAACAGTTTTAATGAGCCGTATTATTAATAAAAAGCAATATATCCTGAATCTTGACATCAAATACTAGAAGAAACAAATACTACAAGAAATAAAGTATTTGTTATTGTTGAAATATAGTAAAATGAGACCAACCTTCTTGCTACATTTATCACAATAATAAGCATCAGCACCTTCCAATAGTTCCCCTCGAACATAAGCCTCCAGAGATTCTTGTAATCGTGACATGTTCCTTATATCCAACGAAACTACACTGAATGGTTCTTCTTTACAATACCTTGAAACAATGAAATCGGATTCAAATATTTAGTACCAACGAACAGCAAAACAAAAGTTAGAAATTAAAGAAAAAAAAAAACAAATAGTACAAAACAATAGTTCTCTCTTCTTATATTGCGGTTACTAAATAATTTCATACATTCATCTGTATATCTGTATATCTCCCCCGTGTAAATATATTTCGTTAAGTTCATACTCGTACTTATGCAAAAAAAGACGGCCTTCATAATATGTGTCTATTTCTTTCTTTGTCACTTTAAATCAGTGTTTTTCAACCTTTTTCACGACGAGACCCTCCTAGTATAAAAAAAGTTTGCGAACTACCCACTCGGGTTTGGGCCCCGCCAAGGCACGCCACGCCACACATATTTAAAATGATCTTTATGAGGCAGACATTTACGGCTCTGTAATTTCCGGCACAGAGGCATAACACCTTAGGCCTCAGGAGTGGTAACGCATCTGCATTTTGACCTTGGTCTTAGTATGGTGTCTATAGGCTGCAGTCATCACTTAATACTAATGTGAACTGCATGCTTGTTTAACATTAACATTACATTAAAAAAAATTGATAGAAAAAAACACTGTTTTATGAATATTAATTAAGGTCATGGGTAAGCTTTTTATTTTATTTTACTGGTGTCCATTGCAAAATGAATTTATTTATTATGCTCTGATTAAAAGTTTGCAAAACTGAGGTCCGTTGCGGTGATTATAATAATAATAACAATACACAATGTGGCAGGGAATGGGTTTATATTCATAAATCGTAAACCCATTCCCTGGCTCCATCGCAAAATCGTGCCGTTTATGTCTAACGGACCTCAAATTAAGTTTTTTACCGCAAGGTCCGCCTAAGCAAAACAAAGCCCGTGAATCGTCTGAAAAATTATAATAAACAATGCAGCAAGGGCTCCAATATAAAATTAATTAAATATTTTAAAGCAATGTAAGTAGTACTACATTCTAAGCTGGACACTAGGCTGTTATGGATACTATAAAAATAAATACAAAAAGAGTTTAGGGCAAGAAAGGTGCCAAAATGAAAACATCTTAAATTAAAATTACCTGTGAGGACAACCCTTACATATCTTCTGGTCCGAGTATGTACCACCCATAGTTTTAGCCATGAGTTGCTCTTGGCCCAACGCTTTCAAAGCTTCATCTAGAGATTCTACCAAAGACATAAAAAATTCTACAGCATCTTGTTGCTCGCGTAAATTGACTAGTTCACCTTGTAACCTGAAAATATATGTTGTTGAAGAAAGAATTTTTAAAAATAACAAAAATAAGACAGTAATATTGTTTTGGATACTATACCTGAAATGCACCCACAATCCTCTAGGAACATAATATTGTAATTTACTGTAATGCAAATGTGCAAATATAGCTTGTACTTGCTTCAAAATTGTTAAATTATAGTCGGTGTTGTTCTGAAATATAAAAATATTGATAAATTTAACTACATTATGTGTAACGTAGCTTCACGCCTGTAATCCCCGAAGGGGTAGGCAGAGGTAAATGCATGCATTCAAGCATTCAAGCATACATGCAAACACCCACGATTCGCCGGTTACGTTTTGGCCCATGTAACAGGTGGAGAGCCTGTTGACATCTCCGGGCACATTACCAAAATTCTAGGTACTGGGAAATTTCCAGAAAATGGAAAAATCCCAATAGAACCAGAGATAAAGGACTTTACACCATTATCTCCGATAACCCCCTACCCGGGAATCGAACCCAGGACGGACCTCAGCGTAGTAGTAGTGGCCTGCTACCAGTAGGCTACCGAGGCAGTTACATTATGTGTGTAAGCAATAAATGTCAATTCAATTTATAAAGAAGAAATTTACCTCTATGTTATTTTCCATATTACTATGATGATGACTTTCGCCTGAAAAATCTTCATTAGGGTCATTCGCAGCACCTAGAAATGTAAAAAAGAGAATAAGACAAATAGGAAATGACGAATATAAGCCGCGGAGTGCAGTTATATTTGATTGTTCGATTTTAAAGATAACTTTAGAGGTTATAAGATTGATTGGAACAATGTAGTTCTTTTTAAATTTGCAGCAGTGATTGATGTTAAGTGATAAACGAAGCCTACACAAAATCACCTACACAAAAATCAGTGTCAAAATGCAAATGCGTTACCACCAATAAAATTTTTATGTTTCTGGCAAAGTTATTTGGGGCCATACATTACCATCTAATCGGAACACGATAGTGCTGTACACAACCATTTATGGCGAAATTTTTGACGGAAGTCCAAAATAAAAGAAAACGTTACATACATTCTTTAATTATTATTATTAAAGATGAATAATAAGTTATCATGTTACAATGGAAGTGTAAAGGTACCTAATAATCAACATAAAACTGTTTCGTTACTGAGTGACTGACAGACAACTTTCGTAACTTTTGTCGCTAGTAGTTTATTATAAGAAAAAAAATCTAATACCATTGCATACCAAAACGACCTGCGGCTACCACGGCCGCCGTCCTTACGTAACCGCGAGTGCTGGACGGCTAGAGACTCTGGCCGCCCGCGATTCATTCCCCTTTTAGTCGCCTCTTACGACACCTCAGTTCTATTCTACAAGCCCGGTACTGCAGGGCGCGATATATCGTACCTTGCACGGTAAGCAGCACGTCCCGCACGGCGGGCACGCAGTACAGCTGCTGCAGCACGGAGTTCATGTAGCATGTGGCGCCGGCGTTCTTCAGGCCCACCAGCCCCGCCGGCGGCCGCGGGCCCACGCACGGCATGTACTCCCACTCCGTCAGCGGCATGCACTTGTCTGCGAATACGATAGAACTGTCGTTCAATATTCCTTTCTTGTTTTAAAAACTATTCTTTACAAACTTTAAGGGCACAAAACGGTAGACATTTTTAAACTTAAACTATATGTAATATGCGAGTACTTAGGTCAGTTTAGTTAGTTTTATTGCGAGTTTTCACACGCTCTATGAAAACTTGACCTCCACCTTCTATCATATTAGTAACATAATCATAAAAAAATTATCCAATTCGAAAATGTGGATCGACCACATAGAAAACGTTGTGCCGGGGATAAAAAACAGCTGATAGCTTAATAAACTTGATTGTATATATTTTTCAACTATTTTTGAAACCACCGTCCACAAAACATTAGCACTGCAACATACCACTGTAGAACATCTGGTGCAGCAGCGTGGCGAGCGCGGCCATGTTAGGCACGCAGGCGGTGACGAGCGCCAGCAGCAGGTCGGCGGCGGCGGCGGCCGAGCCGGGCGAGCGGCACAGCGGCACGGCCGGCTCCACGTCGCCCACCTCGCCCGACTCGTCCGCCTCGCCCGCCTCGCCGCCGCCCTCGCCCATCCGGCACCACGCCCAAGAGTACGGCCACAGGAACTCCGTCAATACTTCCTGGGAGATATTATAAACTAGTTACAATCGATGCTTAAAGTCGGCCATCAATAGAAAATTCAAGAACATCTATGGTACTATCAGGGAATTTACCGCTTGACCACGGGCACATAATGCGATAGCATTAAAAACTATTTCTGATGAATTATAGATAAGCACAGATTGTACATAATATTACATTGCTTTTCTAGCGGTAAAGGCACCTATTGTAAACCCATGACTTTGGAATCATTTGTTATGTTTGATTATTTACAATAAAGTGTATTTACATTAATAATCATTAAACTTAATCAAACTTTCAATTGTAAAAATATTTATGAACACACTTTATACTGAAATATCACAATAATTCATTGTATATCACCATAATAAATAAATCCTAAAAATTACAACTCATACGGTCAAATATGAAAAAAATACCTTTATTAATCCTGAATCAATGTGTTCTGGATGTGCTCCATACTGATACTTGACTTGAGCTGGCACATGGTTGAACAACTCTTTGGTGAGATTGAGATGTCCTTCAAGTAGGGTGTCGTCTACGGTTTCCGGATTCGCTCGCACCGCTCGTAACCATGCTACCTGCATCGAAATATGGACTAATTACTGAATTCATGGGTAAAAATATATATATATATATATATATATAATTTTTCACAGCAAAATATAATTTAAAACTAATGTACATGTGGCATTCATCACATTCGCTTATAACCTGCGCTCGTCGTAACAGTACAAGATCGGTGCACTAAACGCGCATCTGAACTTGTATGTTTGTGAGTGCTACTTTTTTTTATTACGAGACTAACGACACACCACAACAGTTGTAGAGAATGCTCCTCGTGCCTGGCGGGCCGCCCTCCGCACCTCCTAAAGGCCTATTCAGACCTGCCCATTATGCCTGTTTCGCTTGCATATTTTGTACGATGTTACGCGACTAGAGCGAAATAGCGCTACAGTAAGCGGTAACTAATACCGCTTAGGTATTAATGAATAGACCTTAATGCCGCGAAAGAGTCCCGCGCTCCGCCCCACACGCATGTCAACGGCACTTGCTCGTTACACGGTGCTCACATGTTTTAAAGTATTTCTTTATTTATTTATTGCACACACATACCTCAGCAGCTAAATCATCCCGCGTCCTAGCGGTGGGTCCGGCGAGAGCGACCAAGCGGCACAGCAGCTGCAAGAACTGCTGCGCGTGCCTGGCGTGACTCTGCAGGCGCGCGGCGGCCGCGGCGCCCCCCGCGCCCCCCAGTGCGGCCAAAGCGCCCCGGGCGCCTCCACCGCCACCCCACGCACACATCGACAGCACTTGTTCGGCGCACGATACGCGCACCTGTAGCAAACAAGTAAAATAATAAATCAATAACAAGTATCATAATAATAACGTTCGGTGAACGAGATGTTGGTCCAAATCCAGATGCATGTCTTATTCACTGTACTTATGGGAAGGCTTAACTAAACAAAAAAACAAAACTTATATACCTGAGGATTAGGGCAATCGATCATCAAGTAGAGCGCCGTATCCAGCCACCAGGATTCGTGCAACAACGTCTCTAGATGACCACCTCCGAGCGCCATACAAATAGTGATCACCTCCATGCACTCTCGAACAACTGCAAAAGATATAATAATCTTGATCTTTTTAACCGTCCAAACTCGATTGATACAGTAGAAACGGTAACGGTTTAATTTTTTCTTTCCAAAATATAATTCTCATTTTCTTCATGAAATACAGTAGAAGTCAAAGTACTTATATACAGGCTAGATACGTTCCACGAAGGTATTTTGTTTTGCCTATCACTACCTTTGTTTTTACAATTATACAAGCCGTGATTCCTAATATATATTAGGTTGGGGAAAAAGTTTCTTCGCATTTTTTAAGATAATTCAAAACATTTTTTAATACAGTTTATTTAAATTTAACTAAAGTATGTATGTACCATTTTGTTCGATAACCTTTTGCCATCTTGTAGGTAGGGACATGATCCCATTGCTAAAAAAATTTTGGGACTTCTCATCAAAATACCGCGACAAGTGGATTTGGCTGTCCTCTCGTGATGTTAACCTAACATTGCATAAAGAATTCTGAAGAGACCGAAACAGGTGGAAATTTGAAGGTATGCGGCGGATGCATTAACACCTCCCAGCCAAACTCTCTTAATTTTTGCTGAGTGGCTATAGATGTGTGAGGTCTAGCGTTATCATGATGAAACACAACACCCCTTCTGTTGATCAATTCCGGCCGCTTTCTCTCAACTTCTTGCTTTAATCTCATCAGTTGTTCGCAGTAGAGTTCAGAATCGATAGTCCTGCCTGGTGGTGCTCATAATGAATAATGCCCTTCCAATCCCACCACACACACAACATCACCTTATTGCGAGTTAACCCGGGTTTCGCCACAGTCTGTGAAGCCTGAACGGCCTTTGACCGCAACCTTTTTCGCACGTTCTTGTCGTACGTGATCCACTTTTCATCACCAGTGAAGAATCACAAATGAGTACACGGTTCATTAGGTTTCTTTCAGTGAGCTCGTGAGGTACCCAAATATCGAGCTTTTTTTGTACCCAGCTTTTTTCAAATGCGCCAAAACTGTTTTGTGATCAATTCTCAGTTCTTCAGCTACGTCGTAACTACTGATATGTCGATCTTGCTCCGCTTTTTCAAACATGGCATCCATTTTAGTATGGGAGCCCAAGAGGGGATTTTTGAATTTACTCCAGCGCGTCAGATTAAGTTATAGGAGATACCTTGCACCCAATTCAGTACCTCCACCAAATCTAAGATTTCCATAAAAGGCCGAACCCTTAGGGCTTCCGCCACGAGCTTGCCTCGCATCCAAATTGTCAGAATTTTGGATGGGAGCTTTGATGGGGTTCACTTTAGATCCTCTCTGAGTATCTGACATTCTTGAGTAATTTTTCACCTTCATTTTTGAACGAATCAAATGTTTTTGAAGAGGACGCGGCATCAACGTCTTGGGTCAAGAGCGTGTCAGATATTCTGTGAGGGTTTAAAATGTGGCCAAACAATGCTCCTATCCAAAATTCAGACAATTCGGAAGATGAGTAAGATCGTAGCGACATTTATATTTTTTTTTAAGACTATTCTTCGGTCGCGTCTTTATATACGAACCTTAGATTTAGTGGAGATAACCAGCGGGGTTCAAGGAATCTCCCATATCTTTATCTGACGCGCTCGAGTAAATCCAAAAATAGCATCCTGGGCTCCCCTACTATTTTATCCGTAATAGGGCGACCAGAGCGAGGTGCATCTTTGACATCAAAATTTCCGGATTGAAAACTCTTAAACCAAATTTGTGCTACTCTCACAGACACTGCACTAGGTCCATAAACATCGCAATTTTTTTTCGCGGCTTGCGTTGCATTTTTACCTTTTTTGTAGTAAAATTTTAAAATGTATCGAATTTCTTCATTAGATTCACTCATCTTGACAGTACGAAAAACAAATGAAAATCACACATTTGCCAAATTTGAATTTGGAATTATGTTCTTTAATATCTTAACTTTCAATGATACCAAAACCAGCCAGATACAAATACTACAGCCAAAGAGATTTTATTACAAGTTCATACATACTATAATTCGAAAAGACTTTTTCCCCAACCTATTATGATACACTAAACAAAAACATTTGAAGACTGGTGGCACATGAAGCGCCAGCGCGTACAGCGCGCGCACGGTGGCCGCCGTGGGCACGCGCCACCACACCGGCGCCGGTGCTGACTGCCGCTATACAGTATCGTGTGTCCTCACGTATGATGTCGTCGGGGTGCACGGGGGTACATGTGGAGGTGCGGCGCGAGCGGCTCGGGCGGCGGCAGCGCCACCTGGTGCGCCAGCGCGTACAGCGCGCGCACGGTGGCCGCCGTGGGCACGCGCCACCACACCGGCGCCGGTGCTGACTGCCGCTATACAGTATCGTGTGTCCTCACGTATGATGTCGTCGGGGTGCACGGGGTACATGTGGAGGTGCGGCGCGAGCGGCTCGGGCGGCGGCAGCGCCACCTGGTGCGCCAGCGCGTACAGCGCGCGCACGGTGGCCGCCGTGGGCACGCGCCACCACACCAGCGACGACACCGACTCGCTGTCCTCGCCGCCGGCAACTACCTGCAGGTACACATGCAAACTAAGATCCGTATCCGCAGATCTTGACGGCAAATATCTAATACATTAACCCGTCTCAGTCGTAAACGTATTTAACTGAATTGCTGCTTATTCTATTTTTTCTTTAATTGTTGCTTATTATCTCTCTTTTTTTGCTTTTCTATATCGCCCAATTGATAAAGCAACTCACCAAGCGATAACTAGAGCGAAAGTTTCACCGCCCCTGTTCGCCATATGTCGTACGTATCCCTCCGCAACGCCCTGAGCCGAAGTTCGGACCCACAGGGGTCTTCCTTAGGCAGTTAAAACGCTAAAACGTATCTAATGTTCATTTACGAATAGGCCCCAATTATAAATCAATATCTAATATTCACGCCAAGTCATTTTACGGCGTAAGGGGGCAGCGTTAAATAATTATAAACATCGTCTAGAATAACATCGACCAATAAAAACTTGTATTGCACCATATTTTTTTTACATTGCCATCGAGCAGTCTATTAAGAAGAAATACATTTCATCCGTTACAGAAAACAAGTATTAATTTGAGACTGGAGCCTCCAAAATTCAAATTAACAATAGTAAGGCTAAGAATTTCCTATTCTATGTTTATACGTCCATAATTCTAGGTATTTACAATAAGCTATGAAGTAGAAGCAGACAAGTAATAATTATTTACCTGTTCCCCTAGTGAGTTTGCTAATTTTTCAGAAACAGATTTTATTAATATCTCACTGTTAGGATTGGGACTTGTTTGCAATGCTTCTCGTAAAATAGTAACATCCATTCTGAAATCAAAATAGAAATAACTATCACTATCACTTTAAAAAAAGCCTATTTTTCAATTCAAAATCTTCAAAAGCTAACCTTAGATCTTTATCTATTGTTGTATCGGAACCATCAGGAGCAAGAATTTCAAAAAGATGTCCTAAAGTGTAAAGTGCCAGTTTCGCCAATCTCACTAACGCCAAAAATCCAACCCTGTAACAATATATCAAATATGAACTCAACACAACAATTTAATATATTATTTTTTATGTAATGAAGGTGGCAAACAAGCATGCACTTCACATGGATATTAAGTGATAACTGCACCCTAAAGAGACTAAAGACATCTATTTGTGTAGATTCTACAGGCTGCAGTCATTACTAGAGGTCAAAATGCAGATACGTTGCCACCTTCAAGACCTTACTTGTTATTTCTCTGTGATACGAGTTATTACGGGGCCATACATTACCATCTAACCGGTACGATAGTGCTGAACACTAATATTTGGCTGCGGATAAATTAGGCAATGCGGTGGTGCGAGTCCCTGTACTGGTACTCTACCACCAGTAAAATATGTACAATTGTAATCGTGATACCTCCTTGTGTGTGGTGCGGCACCTTGTAGGAAATCATTATCGGACAGACACTGGACAAGTAGTGGCGCTTTTTTAACGCAAGCTAGCTGAAAGCTTCGACTCCGTTCCAATTTTGTGTCTGAAGAAGGCATTACCATGGCGTATAACACCTGCAAGAGATAAACAACATTAAAATATATTGTAGACAAAAACCTAGAATTAAAACATTTTTAACATTTTTAGGAATTAAACAATAACAGAATATGAAAGATATACACTGAAACAGGAGATTCAAGTGTAATCCCAAATGAAGGTGAAAACAGAACAAAATCTGTCAAAAACTAAATTTAAAAAATTTGAACAAAATATCCTGGATTTCATTCGGAGTTAAATACGCTTACATTCACAGTCCCCACACTAGTTATAAACCTGTGTAGTGGATGCCGTTGTACACAAACAACACATATACAAACACCCAGACCCGAAACAAATATCTGTAGGCCATACAAATATTTGTCCTGGTGCAGGGATCGAACCAGCAACCCTTCCAATCAAACATTAATCTGACACCGCTGGACTAACCGTGTCGTCAAATTGATGATGCAGTTGATTTGATTTAATTGAAATAAATAAAATATGAAGTTGAATACTAAGCAGTCATGATTAAATCACAAACAGTTGGCAAAAGTATCATGAATTACACATAACTTTTTATAAATTTTATTTTTGAGCATAGATTTTAGTCTACTTCATCTTATTTTGGAATTGCACTTTATCCCGCATTTCATTATATATTAGTTACCTATGTCTTTTATAAGTAAGTAAGAACATTCTTTTTACCTCTATATTGTATGCAACTGTTGGTGGTGCAGGACCGTAAAGCATGTCCTGTAACTTTGAGTCATCACGGCTTAAAAGTGCTTCAGTCAGTTTTTCCACCTAAAATAAACATACCTGTTTATACATATAATACGCTACAAAACATATATATAAAAATTCAGTACATACTGTGTGTTTATGCGGGGGACAGATCTGTGAGAGCAAATGCGCTGCCTCCATCAGTTGTGCGTGTCCTTTTGTAATACCGATGTGTTCCAGCTCCAAAATGAAAGGCAAATACCATGAGCCTTGTGCGAAAAGCTAGAAACAATAAAGAAACATATTTTAATCATCCTAAATATCTTTTTCTTTCTATGCATACAAAGCGCGCATGGCCCCGCGGCTGGTGTAGATCATAAGCGATCTACTCGGTTAAGCACTACGGGCGCGGTCGGGTAGTGTGATGGGTGACCGCTAGTGGCAAATTAAATACGCGTTTCCGTGCTTCGGAGGGCACGTTAAGCCGTCGGTCCTGGTTGCTATCGATAAATAGCAGTCGTTAAACCTTGTCGGAGGCCTTATGGGCGTTTTGAAAATATCCGACAGCGGGTTGGCCACGAACCCACCCACCTCCACCAATCCGCATTGGAGCAGAGTGGTGGAGTAAGCTCCAGGCCTCCCCCGAAAAAGGGGAGAGACTCGTGCCCAGCAGTGGGACGTATAATGAGTTGCCATTATTATTATGCAAAGCGCTTCAAAGTTACGCGCGAGTTACTGTCTCGGATCGGATGAGTTCGTTGTCATAAATATTTAATCAAGGAAAAAAAGGATTTAACTAAGTTGGAGACGAGGATGCTGGGTATACGGATTGCCATGTTTTGCTTATAATTCCTTTGATGATTTTGATTAATAATAGAGATGATTATTATAAAAAACTCCAATGCTATTGGCATTGCAATATTATCTCGCCGTCCAAAATTATTGGTATCGAAAAATAAACTCAACAATTATTTTTCGATACCAATAATTTTGGACGGCGAGATAATATTGCATTTCAAGTGTGAAATGATTACCGTTGTAACTATTAGCATTGAGTTTGGAAATATGAAATACCAACATATGGGCAAAAAGAATTCATTTCTTTGACTAAGCACTTACTATATTTCTCTTATCTTTTTATCATTTTAAATTAGGGTAAAGTATGTGTGGTCAACGCGCCGCCTAGAGAAACAGCAACTGGGCACAATTAGAAAAAGGAGCTCCTATGGCACCCACTCACTAGTGACTAGCGAAACACTTGCACCACAACCAGTTCGGGGCATATCTCGTACGTACACTTACACCCATATTCTAAGTCGTAACCTCGACCTTAAGACAACGTTACTCAAGAGAATTGGTATTCTTAGTTGTAACTAATAACGTCAACTCGACATTCTGCCTCCGATTGAGGTAAAAAAGCAATTGTCAAACTTGAGAAGTATTTACATTTACGACATATTCTTGCGCTCAATAAGTTTTTCGTGTCGGAACTGTCTGGAAATATAATTAAATACCATATTTTCTATACAAATGGATTGTTAAGACTTTGTGAATTATACAACATGTAACGGGAATAATGCACACTATCTAACACTTCGATTAGAAAATCGAGTTATAATCATAATACATGAACTGAAATTACATGTTTATGTATTTAATATTTTTTTATTTAAGAAATAAGTTGTCCTCAATTTGTACGAACAGTATGCACACCCAATGCATATTTACCCTACCTCTACCTACGGCCACACATAAAACACGAACCGAAAAAAAGTGATGTAGCGTAGCTTACGTACGCTTATTTAACACTCGCTAGTAATAAGAATAATTTTTATTTTCCACTATTTTATTTTAAAAATTATTATCTATACTTATAATAAAACTGTAGAAGTGTGAATTCTGTACATTATAAATATAAAAAAATAATAACAGGGGATGTTACTAGATCGATACCGAACACAAATATGTGATTAGAAAAAAAATTGCCTGTCTGTCTGTTTATTCAAGCATCACACAAAATCTACCGGTCCGATTACGATGGAACTTGATATAATTATACTTTAACCTTTGGCGCACAATACTGGGTACTTTTTATCCCGGAAAAATGTCTGTTTGTCTGTGTGTTTGTGCACGCTAATTTCAGAAATGGCTTTTCCGATTTGCAGTAGTAAGTTTTAGTAAACATTTAGTGTTTGTTTTATTTAAGAAAAATGGAAAGAAAAATTTTACTTCAGGCGAGACTCGAACTCGCGGCCTACTGGGAATCTAGTCCAGCCGCTCTTCCAATTGAGCTACTGAAGTCCTGCCCGATTTGTCAAATCTTTCCTTCACATTTATTGCATTGCTTCATGGCAGCAGCAGCGCCATCTATTGCCAACTATGCTAGTTAGGCAACCGATATAATAGACTTTGCAGTTGATTAAATATCGTAAAGAAGTCGCTTTTACCCTTAATAATTGTTTTATATAATTTCGTATTAACACATGCTTGTGAAATATATTTTATTTAAAGAAAAATGGAAAGAAAAAATTGTCTTCAGGCGAGACTCGAACTCGCGGCCTACTGGGAATCTAGTCCAGCCGCTCTTCCAATTGAGCTACTGAAGTCCTGCCCGATTTGTCAAATCTTTCCTTCACATTTATTGCATTGCTTCATGGTAGCAGCAGCGCCATCTATTGCCAACTATGCTAGTTAGGCAACCGATATAATAGACTTTGCAGTTTATTGAATATCGTAAAGAAGTCGCTTATACCCTTAATAATTGTTTTATATTATTTCGCATTAACACATGCTTGTGAAATACATTTTATTTGAAGAAAAATGGAAAGAAAAAATTGTCTTCAGGCGAGACTCGAACTCGCGGCCTACTGGGAATCTAGTCCAGCCGCTCTTCCAATTGAGCTACTGAACTCCTGCCCGATTTGTCAAATCTTTCCTTCACATTTATTGCATTGCTTCATGGTAGCAGCAGCGCCATCTATTGCCAACTATGCTAGTTAGGCAACCGATATAATAGACTTTGCAGTTTGTTGAATATCGTAAAGAAGTCGCTTTTACCCGTAATATTTGTTTTATATTACTTCGCATTAACACATGCTTGTGAAATATATTTTATTTAAAGAAAAATAGGAAGAAAAATTTGACTGCTGCTGCTACCATGAAGCAATGCAATAAATGTGAAGGAAAGATTTGACAAATCGGGCAGGACTTCAGTAACTCAATTGGATGAGCGGCTGGACTAGATTCCCAGTAGGTCGCGAGTTCGAGTCTCGCCTGAAGTCAAATTTTTCTTTCCATTTTTCTTTAAATAAAATATATTTCACAAGCATGTGTTAATGCGAAATAATATAAAACAATTATTAAGGGTAAAAGCGACTTCTTTACGATATTCAATAAACTGCAAAGTCTATTATATCGGTTGCCTAACTAACATAGTTGGCAATAGAAGGCGCTGCTGCTACCATGAAGCAATGCAATAAATGTGAAGGAAAGATTTGACAAATCGGGCAGGACTTCAGTAGCTCAATTGGAAGAGCGGCTGGACTAGATTCCCAGTAGGCCGCGAGTTCGAGTCTCGCCTGAAGTCAATTTTTTCTTTCCATTTTTCTTTAAATAAAATATATTTCACAAGCATGTGTTAATGCGAAATAATATAAAACAATTTAGTGTTTGTTTCGTGTCAATCGGTTCAGAAATAAAAAAGTTATGACAATTTAAGGAATCATCTATACTTATAATAAAACTGTAGAAGTTCAAATTCTGTACATTGAAAATATTGAAAAAATAAATACCAGGGGATGTTACTAGATCGATACCGAACACAAATATGTGATTAGAAAATTTTTTGTCTGTCTGTCTGTCTGTCTGTTTGTTCAAGCATCACACAAAATCTACCGGTCCGATTACGATGAAACTTGGTATATTTATACTTTAACCTTTGGCGCACAACACTGAGTACTTTTTATCCCGGAAAAATGTATGTTGGTCTGCGTGTTTGTTCACGCTAATTTCAGAAATGGCTTATCCGATTTTTAGTTTTACTAATATATTGTGGTAAGTTTCACTTAACATTTACTGTTTGTTACATGTCAATCGGTTTAGAAATAAAAAAGTTACGACAATTTAAAGAATCATATCGAATATTTTTTAACTATTCTGAATCTATCTTTTTTAGGGTTCCGTATCTAAAAGGTAAAAACTGACCCTAATACTCATCCTCCGCTGTCTGTCTGTCCGTCCGTCCATCCGTCTGTCTGTCTCCAGGCTGTATCTCATAAACAGTGATAGCTAGAACGCTAAAATTTTCACAAATTATGTATTTCTGTTACCGCTTTAGCGACAAAATTGAATACTAAAAATAAGAAAATGAAAATATTAAGGGGTCCAAGGGGGCATACAATAAACGTGTTTTTTTTTCGTATATTTTTTGCTCGATATCAACAACGGTATCAAGTATACACCTAAAATTTTCACAGAATTTTTAGGCTTATGTTGTATATTACCTTCCAACAAATGAAATTTTTATGGCAGTTTTTGTACGGAACCCTTCGTGCACGAGTTCGACTCGCACTTGGCCGGTTTTTTCTCTGTTAGTAACATTAAGCATACCGCATAGCAGCGTCCCGGCATAAAACAATCTCCGCTATGATCACCATTCAGCATGCCAAGCGTGGCAATTATGGCGTATTCTTTCCTTATGAAGCACAACACTTTTAGGAGCATCTTCGGGAAAGGCTTTGTCCAGCGGAGACGGATGGATGTCTTTCGGATGTGATTATGATGATGGCGATGGTGGTGGTGGTGGTGGCGTAAGTGGTGTTGGTGGCATTGGTGGTGTTTGTAGTGGTGGTGGTGGTGGTGGTGGTGGTGGTGGTGGTGGTGGTGGCGTTGGTGTCGTTGGTGGCTTAGATGTTGTTGGTGACTCTGGTGGTGGTGTTGGTGGCGTTAGTGGTGCTGGCGGTGGTTTCACTGGCGGTGGAGGCATTGGTGGCGTTGGTGATGTTGGTGGTGTTGTTGGTAGTTTTGGGGGCGTTGGTGGCATTGGTTGTGGTGGTGGTGGTGGTTTTGGTGGCGTTTGTATCAGTGGTGGCATTGGTGGCGTAGATGTTTGGTGATGGTGATAGCGTTGATGACGTTGGTGGCGATTGTAGTGATGGCGGTGATGGTGGTGGCATTAGTGGGTAAAAATGCACAACGTTAATATTCAATTTTTCTCTTCTGCCGGCTCTTACGGAGTGCTTATATTATGCATCTTTTATGTTTCAAAATTGACTGAAAGTTTATAAAAGTTTATAACAATTTTCTATAAAAAAATATTATGCATAGAAGTTTAAAATGGCATTTTCGAAAATACGGTTCAGCATAGGATGGATGCGCGTTTAAACAGATAATTAGCAATTTTTCGCAATCCTAGCAGCCTGTGTGCTTTTATCCCCGATGGTCATACGTCTAATATCGTGTACACAGAAGCATTACTGCAAAATAGATTTTTTTAGCTACCCAAAAGTGTTTATGATCCAAAATGTATATCCAAAAGCGGTGACTAATGTCCCAAAGCCACTATTCCACGCAAACAAAGTTGCGGGGACAGCTAGTATAGAATATTTTAAACTATTCTGTATCTATCTTCTATCTTTTAGGGGATTTCGTACCTAAAAGGAACAAAAAAAAGAAAAACGGACCCTACGGATTACTAATACTCCGCTGTCTGTCTGTCTGTCCGTCCATCCGTCTGTCTGTCACCAGGCTGTACCTATCTCATAAACAGTGATAGCTAGAAAGCTAACATTTTCACAAATTATATATTTCTGTTACCACTATAAAGACAAAATTAATTACTAAAAATAAGAAAATGAAAATATTAAGGGGGCATACGGTAAACGTATTTTTTTGCACGAGTTCGACTCGCACTTGGTCGGTTTTTTCTTTGTTAGTAACGTTAAGCATACCGCATAGCAGCGTCCCGGCATAAAACGATCGCCGCTATGATCACCATTTAGCATGCCAAGCGTGGCAATTGTGGCATATTATTTCCTTATGACGCACAACACTTTTAGGAACATCTTCGGGAAAGGCTTTGGCTTTGCGGAAAGGGATGGACGTCTTTCGGATGTAATTATGATGATGGTGATGGTGGTGGTGGTGTAGGTGGCATTAATGGGTAAAAATCCACAACGTTAATATTCATTTTTTCTCTTTTACCGGCTCTTACAGAGTGCCTATATTATGCATAGATCTATCTTTTATCTTTCATTCTCTATTAAAAGCACTAATTGACTGAAACTTATTATTATATAATACTAATTATTATTATATAAAACTTCATCATAATTTTCTATAAAAAAATATAATGCATAGAAGTTTTAAATGGCCTTTTCGAAAATACTGTTCAGCATCGGATGGATGCGCGTTTAAACACATAATTAGACATTTTTCGCAATCCTAGCAGCCTGTGTGTATCCCCGATGGCCATACGTCTAATATCGTGTACAGAGAAGCATTACAGCAAAGTAGATTTTTTTCCCAGCGTCCCGACGTCTAGCGTCCCGACGTCTAGCGTCCCGACGCCGAATAAAAAGCACGTCTAAACGAGTTCTAATAAACTTGATGAGACTAGCATTTTATTTTGGATAGACGTTAGTCTATCCAAAATCTGTATATATCAAATATCTGTATTGACTGTTCACCAAATGGGTGACCATAATTTTCTTAATTTGAACTAACTTTGGGACAAAATATTACCTATATCTATCAAAAATGTCTGTAATCGATTCGGTTATCGATTCTGAACTAATTTGTTTCGGGTTGTACATTCAATCCTGTTACACGTTGTATATATGATAATCCGTACACATGAGTTACTGTCAAAATACAACTTAGAATATGGATTTCGAGGCGTCCTCAGTATAGTAGTGAAATACTCACGACGCCGGGCAGGGCGTGCTCGGGCGTGGGCGGCAGGTGCGGCGAGGCGCAGGAGTCGCTGCTGGACTCGTTGGACGACCCGCACCCGCCGCTGCCGCACACTTGCTCGTCGTATACCTGAAATCATAATTACACATTATCCACCCCCTGGCTTTGTAAATCGTCGCAAGTAAAAAGTGGCGCAGTTTACTCAGGCAACTACATTCAGTAACATTTAATTTTTGCGCGTAGGTACTGTACGCATAAATGTAATTTTAGTTAGATAATTCTCTTTAATTACACTGGCATTTCCAGACTAAGCGCGATATTCACCGACCGCACTACGACTTTACTTTGGCAACATATTTGGTTTTTTGGTAACATAATGTAGTAACATTTCACATCCTTCTCTAACTTTAAGTTAGACACAACAACTTTAACAAATATCTTGGTGCAACCCTGCCTTTGAGTCGAAGTTTGAAATGATTATTTTGATTCACAAATGTTTCACACTATCATTCGGTTTAACTATACTTATCCTTTACTAAAGTGTTTCATAAAGTAGAGGGTTTTGAAACGTCTGTGAAATAACACTAGTGCAGAAAGCAACGACTTTCATTCAAACTAAAGTTGTAGTGCTGTGTGTGAATTTCGCACTAAATAAGTGTATGCAGCATTTGACATGGGAAATGTAATTAATTCGATAAGGATTGGTGTGCTTTCCAATTTTCGCATTGAAAATAACCAAGTTTTTGAAAGATACATAATATATACAAGATTTATAAGCTATCCTAAAAAGGTAGATATCACAGACTTTTTTGTAGATATATTCCACTGTACATTGATTTGTTACATCTCAAAAAAAATCCTACAAGAAGCCTACAGTCACCCACCCCAGTGTACGAGAAGAGGAAATTCAACAAAATTGAGTCACATTGATACAAAATGTTATTGGAAAAGACAAGAGATTGCTTATTTGCTATTTCCCGGGTGCTTAAAACCTTATCCTATGTACTTTACTGCTGAATAAAAAAAAAACAATCTAAACAAAAATGTGTTTCATATTGAATTTCATTTAAATCTTGTGTTACTTTTGGAACACTATTTCGATATAAAAAAATTGATCTAAAGTTAGAATATCATTTAGTCTCCTAAGAAAAGAGGTTGCGCCCCAACGCACGGGTTAAATCCGTACATAATACAAATATAGCAATGGATGATGATATAACAACGAATATAACTATTTTTACACACATAATGACGTGAATGCTATAGTTATTTTGCGATCAAAAGACGAAAACAGTGCTGTCGTCATTATTTTTTGTTTGTTTTGTTACGATGTGTCAGTTTTGGGAAACATGAAATAAGGAGAATTTGAGAACAGTTATGCTTCGTGAGAAATAAAGAGAGTATTTGCAGGTTTACTTTGATGATTTTTTAAATAAATATTATTATTATATTTGTGGGTCTGTGGGCTCTGTAGGTGAGTTATTTATTATAACAGAAACAAGGGATTATGATGTTATTTTGTTTTATGTTGATCAATACTGCGCTAGACATAATGTTTCCAACAAAAAAATATTTACCTTTGCTACAATCACAGTTTTGTCTCGAATAGGTAACTGAGAAAGTGTTTTTCTGTCGTGACTCGAATCCAACAACTCTCCATTGATATATAATTCTAGTTTATTTACATACATATCTAATTTGATATTACCATCCGGTCCACATTTCAACCTGAAAATATTAAAATGTTTTAGAACTTAAGATTTTTTGTAAACTTAGATTCTATTTTATTGCAACGTGGAATATAAATACCTCCTTTGAATCGAAGTCCGTAAAGAGTGTAAAGTTTCATTAGTATGTGAAAAAACGTCAACATCTTCCACCTGTCTTTGACCAGTTTGAAAATTATATCTCACTATTAAAGCACACTGGCGGCCTCTTCCCGATCTATAAATCGGAAGAATTTGTCGATCGGATGAAAATCTTCTATCACATTCGTTTATATATTCCTGTATGGCACGAATTATTCTACACATTCTTGTACAAGTTTCTGTAGAATCTAAAAAGGAGTTGAAATATGAGTTTAGGAAACACGATAATAGGCAGTGGCGAGGGAAAACACAATAGACAGCAGGATAAAATCATTTTAAAACGTTATAAAAGGATTAAATAAATTGCTGCATTTGGATGAAGCATGCGTTTTAGTTGCAGAAGGGCTGCCCAGAAGTTGTATCCAGTAAAAAATGTAAATATATAAACAAAGGAGATGTTGCGAGCTCGGCTCTGGTTCGTACACGTCCTCAAAAAATGGGTAAATTAAAGAAGAATCCGAACAAAATACAATTAATTTATTCAAGAATATATTTTAGAGTTACAACCACATTTAATTCAAAAACGATTTTATCATTTTCAACTACGTTAAACATGGCGGCGATACAGCCGACCCTTGGGATCAATCGATTTTGATAGTATTAAGAAAATATTACTTTTTTTCTCCGAGTACTATATAATCAAAATACAATTTAAAAAATGAAAATGTCAAAATGACATCTCCCGCCATATTCGCCATGTTGGTTTTGAGGTGCAATTCTTACTGCAAATATTTTTTTTGTAACTGCAAACAAAGCTAAATAAGTGAATATATGCAGTAAAAAGCGTTTTTATATTGATTTTGCCTTTGTTTAATGATATTGTTTACAATACATGGCCGGAGGTCCATACATTTTTGCAACATCTCCTTTAATAATATAATGGTATTTACCAATAAAAACAATACTCAGTCACAAAACTATCACACCCTCAAATTAATTTTTAAGTTTCTGTTTCGTGTAAGTAAGTGACAAAGTGCCATTTACTTCTAACAATAGTTTTGGTATCCACAGCAAAACAGACATAATAATATTCAGTTCATCTTTAGTAGAGGTTAAGCTTTATAGCGAATAGATATTTCTTCTATACAACAGTTCCCATTGATTGATACAAAAATCAGGGTATTTGTACATTTGTTGAGATAAGGTCTGTTGACTTTTAAGCACTGTTTCTAATAATAAAAATGTTTTCACTGTTTGATTTGTTCAGAGTATCCTGTATAAAGTGCTGAGTACTGCAGAGGCAAAGAATTGGAAAGTTGTGCAGGGTAATGTGGGGAGAATGGGTAGTCAAGAGACTGCAACGGGAAATCAATCGACTGCATCGATGTGCCAGCCGACTGCGGAGCGAAACAAAAAAGGGAGTGGAGGCGGATAGTAGGGCACCTGCAGTAGGTTAATCGAGTAAAAAAGCATGATAGTTCCTCGATTGTAAAGAGTCAGACAAGCAACTGCAACGGGTTCATCAAGCGACTGCAGGGTGATGACCGGGTGATCGAGTGAGTGTAATGGGTGATCGCGGGGTCGCAACGGTGTATACGGGTGACAACAGCTAGTAGACAGCAACCTGAACGGAGGCGGGCGTCATGGGCATATGTGGCGGTCTCATGCCTACCTTGGAGCTGGTCCATGTCCTTCTGCAGGCGCTGTGTGCGCGCGCAGCAGTGCGTGAGGAAAGCTTCGTGGTGTACGGCGGGCGCCAGCGCGGGGCCAGTGCACGTGCACACCTCGCGCAGCAGCTCGATGCCGCGGCACGAGATCTCGTCGTCGCACTCTGTTATTACCTGCGCGGGATGGATTACTTTTGAGATATTTATCGGTTTTATAATATAGTGGATTGCGATGCGCAGATACGTGTAACTTTAAGCTTGTTTCTTCCGTACGTTTCTAAAAGCTAAAGGACAAGACAGCGTGTCCATTGACGTTGAGTAGGACTTTGCAAAAGAAATAAAGTGCCGCTCAGAAACATTGCAATAAAAAAAGATTCGACAATAGTGGACTACTAATGGCCGAATACTCAAACGTCACTTAATTTTAAGCAGCCCCCAAATATGAGCTATTGCTCTCCTTTGCACGTGTTTTATAGAGACGAAAGACTTTTTCAGTCCCACTTAGATTTAAGTGACGTTTCAGTATTCGGCCGTAAGCCACCAAAACTGCATAAAATATCGAAAATAAAAACACATTACTCATACTCACTCTCCATAAATAATCTAATCCTATGAGATCGGGATCATTCAGTAGAAAACTACGTCGCCTTACTTTAAGTTTGCCTTCTTTAGAGTTCACAGCTTTAAAAAACCTAAAAAAATATGAAAATATAAAATTAATGAATGTAAAAAAATAAGCAAATTATTTTCAGTATATCCAAACTAATTTTAACCATAATTACCTCTCAAAACACTTAATACCAGAGTGAGTTAATAAATTCGGAGGCAAAGTCATGATGTTACTTCGAAAAAAATGCAGATTAATATTTGGATCCAAATCTGGTTCTTCGCCCATGAGCTTGCTGAACCATCGAAAGCAAGCCTCGCGATCCCCGAGGTGCGCCGGCTGCTCCGCGAGACACACCCATATTTGCTTCGCCTAAAATATTCCATTATAAATAAGTAAAAAAGTACAACATTCTTTAAAAACATACATAAATAATAACGGACGGAAATTTAAAGAACAGTGAATCCGGAATGGATATTCAATTTATTTTTGGAACTGCTGTCAAATATTGATTGATGACTCAAAAAAGATAATATGTATTATATTGTGTAAGATATTATATACATACTTTAATGTAAGAATTCGTATAACATAACACTCATACAATATTCATCGACATACCTTAACCCATCCTTTGCAATAAAAATTTTCACATTCAAATTACACATTAGTTAATTTCATTTTTTAGACAAAAACATTTTACATACGTATTCAAAGAGACTTAAAAGTAAGATAGGGGCAAATTAATACCAAATATACTTATTACTTGTTCAGCGCAGAGCCAAAGCTGTCCATCTTTCAGAAGAAACCTAAGAAAACTAAGTCGCTCGTGGACTTGTGCAGCGTGTGGATATCTCCCGTCAGGCAACCAATTATCCCAATCCACCTCTCCCTCCTCTGAAATAGACAAGTGACATTAAATATTAATAAGTTAATAATAAATTAATGAACAGACAAAAATATTATTATGACTTTACGTGTTTGGTTTTGTTTGGTAGATATTAACAGAAACTGCACAGCACTTTGATGGAAACTGATGGATCTTTAAGAAATAATTAACTGGCAATCTACGAATAATAATGTAAATAAGTGTAGCTGAGCCAAAAATATGGTTTCCCGTAAATAGACACACTGTGGGCGGGGCATAAAAAGGACACACCTCACCGCGTAATGGCTATTGCACGTTTCCTTGCCGCTCGGTGAAATTACCTAGTCGCGACCAAACGAAGCTTTGTCTTTGTCAAAGTATGTTTGTTATGATTGCAGTCAGTTTGTTGGCTTAAATAGAACCAAAATCGAAGCGATGATTGTATGAGAGTTACATTTCTATAGGTACATTATTATTCGTACCCGGCAACTTACCAACTATGGTCACGCTCATCGCGTCCTAGTAGATGAGAACGAGTCCGCAAAGAGTGCGGTTAGCAAAAGTAACAATGTTTCGATAATAATCTAGCAACTCACCTGCCATCTTGACTCTGACGGCGTCGATGTAGTTGGTCAGTGAATCAGTGACGAGTATGACGAGCGAATGTTGAGTCTGTAGCCTGTCGATGAGTTCTTGCCGCGTAACGTGCGGCCGTAGACCCGTGCCACCGCCCGCCTCGTACAGGCAACAGATCTCGCGCATCACCTTCAACGCTGGCAATACCCATTTGTCGTTCGTCTTTAATTCGCCCACACACCTAAGTAATACAAATGGATGATAAAAATAAATTCATTGCATTCTTCGATTGAAGTCAGCGAATCGTACACACAGCCCAATATGTTCTCATTTAAGCCTAACATTTGATGTATTAGGGTTACATAGGCGTAATAAGACTGCAGTCAAATTGTAAGTGAAAAAATATATGTAGGCTTTGTAGTGTTTTTCATATTATAGAGGAATACTGAGACGGCATTACATACTTAACATGAGATACAATTAAGTCAAAAAGGGGTTTGTATATGTGTGTATTTAAATATAAATTGTTACCTACTTGTCGAGCCAAAGAGTTTTTTGTGTGTCGCGATCCTGACTACAACTATAGTCGAGTATTTTAATTAGATTCGCTAAGGCAACATCCATAATTTCGGTGCACACTTCATCTGAATGCGCCAGATTCCAGAAAAGGACTAAAACCTGCAAAAGCATTAGACATTTCAACAATTTGTATTAATATGATACTTTATTTATAAAATAAACTTTCAATTATATCCTAACTAACCTTATTTGCCATTACACCATCCTTATCATCTTCAGCAAGTCTTCTTATTACTTCTAATAACTTATCGCTCTGTTTCTTACTCGATGTTGCCCAGCTCGCCTGAAAATATTTTATTTTGAGTAATCTTCTGAGGAGATATCTACGGATTCTATAGCAAACAGTTTAAACTCTTACTAGTACTAGAGCTTCAGCGACGGAGGAGAGTGCAAACACCTTCGCATTACCTAAACTACTTGCAGATGTTCAGTGCCATAGTGTTATGGGCGGGTGGTATTTGTACCCTCAGAAATAGCAACGCGCGGTTTCTTTTGTAAATGTCTATAAGTTATTACTGGTGGTAGACCTCCAGTGACGGAGCGTACGTCCTCGCGGGCGTAGGCGCCACTGCATTACCTAATCTACTTACGCATTGCTCCGATCAGGGAATAATGTACGGCCTTATAATTTCCAGCGCAGACCCATAATACCTTAGGTATTAGGAGGGACAACGCATATACATTGAAATCACTGGTTTCATGTAGATGATTACAAGCTACAGTATTACTTAGTATCAATGTGGACTGTATGCTTGTTTCAAAATCAGAAACTCATTTATTCATTTAGGGTGACAGGCACCTCTTTATGACACGTCAAAAACAAACAAAATAAATTAAAGTGAATAACAATTGATATACATGTCAAACAAGATAAGATTTCAGTTTCTCACTTCATAACACTTGCCGTCATCATTACATAAAAACTAGGGGGAATTAATACCTTAAAACAATCAAACAGATGATCCAACTGATCGGGCGTAAAGTCCCAAGCCAGCTTAGCAAGAAGGTCGTGAAGATTTTTGACAATCGCCTCATGCTTGCCGTGCTGCGCCTTCCATATCGCATCCAAGTCGTCTCGAGTCAGTGAATTCTCTTTGATCATAAACCTTAGCATTTTCTCTAATCTATCCACATACTGCGGCTGGTGTAGCGAGTCCCGTAATACAATGTCCACGACTTTGTTCTCGCGAATCCAGTTCTAAAATAATAAAAATGTTTAGTGATATTAACAATAGCTTTCGTACTTTTTCAGCGTCTTTAAAATTACTTACCGTAATCACAGTAGGGGTAAGCCATTCTGGTTTTGGTTGTTGTGATATTGTGCTAATTAGTTGATTGATTTCATTGAGAGCAGACATTTTTCCATTGAACGATGCCATTTGAAGTAATCTTAAAATCATTTTAAGCCTAAACATTTCGAGTGCTGCAATGAAAGAAATGTTTTTATCTGTGAACATTTTGCAAATATATATATTTAAATATATTTAAAAAAGTAGCTTAATTTTGCACCACTTTATATATATTATTAAAACATAGAATAATCCGATTTTTATTTTAAAAAATAGACAATTTTTGAAAGACATATTTATATTTCAATATTTTGATTCAATACTTATCAAATTTACAATCAATTTATCTAAAACCATGGGAAGATACAATAAAAAGGTCTAAGGCGAAACTGCTATGAAAGTACAAGTTCCACGTCGAGCCCTTGTACACTATATCAAAAGATAGATAAAAATCCGTAGAATCATGGAAAAATACTCAAAAAATAATTGGAAACATTGTTTTTTTTTGTCGGAAATATTTATTTTATGTAATTAACTGAAAATAGTAAAATTATGCAAAAGAATTTCTTTAAATTTTTTTTATATTAACATAAGGGCTCGAATAAAGTTAAGAAGCAATGGATCAAAGATACAATGGTTTTTCTATAATCATATTTCATTAATATCAGTGTAAAAATGAAAAAAGGCATGCTCCGATGGTTCGGGCATATAGAAAGAATGTCGAATGAGTGAATGACTAAACAGATATACAATGCAAATGTGGATGGTTGCAGAGGCCCAGGAAGACCAAGACTGACCTACAATGACCAAATAGGTTGAGTTCTGTCTGATGGTGGGATCAAAAGTCTTAGGAATCGGCGTGCATGTATGAAGATAATGATGTAGGTAGACGAGGCACGAGAGGTTGGTCAGAACTGGGATATCTGGTGATCTACACTCTCTGCCTACCCCATTAGGGACCTGGTGTGAAGATACATACATACATATTTCATTCTATGGTGCAATTAACTGTTTATTACAATCTATTTTGATACATCAGCAAAATGAATAAGACACTTTTTAAAGGTACATTTCACATCTAATGAAGTAAACAAATAAGCATAACATTTTTAAAATTATGAATCTTTTTAATATAATTTCACCCCTTGATGTATAAATATAGGAGTATAGTCATATTAAAAAAATAAATAGAAATTATGCATTTACTTTATAACATTATGAGAAAAGTAATACAAATGCTGTAGTTAACAAGTAGCGACAAACAGAGTAACAAAAACACATTTTAAATATATGATGACACAATGTTGCTTGACAGATGATAGCAGACCAAGTGACAGACAATGTAGCAGCATAGGGGAGGTACATTAGCAACTCCGCCCCTAAGCAGCTACAGGGTGAGCCACCAGTCACCAGTCTCAGCTTCCTCTTATATGCTAATTATTGACACAAAAGTAGTAAAAGAATCAATCACATCAAATTGATAAAAGCTAAATAGACATTGTAACTTCTGGCAATATTAATTTTACAAAAAATACTCACACTTCAATAGACTGTGGTGATGGGTTGTTTTTGTAGAAACACACTTACAAGCTCTGATCAAACATGATACAGTATCAGTCTTATTTTCGCTACCACGAGCTTCCCTTTTTAATTCATCATCTGTTAAACTCTCTAATAAAGTAGGAATGCATTCCTGGAAGTGTGAATAATTTATAAAAGTTTAAGTATAAGATATATAAAAAGTAATAAGTCAAACTATTGAACATATTATTCACGTGGTGCTTACCAAAACTGGCAGCAAATAAACAGTAACAGTGTGTGGTGTTAGGAGGTCATGACATAGGCCGAGGGGTCGTAACAACTGCCACACAGCAGCAACACGTGTTTCTCCATTAATGGACTGCTCTAGCGAAGATGGCTGTTCACTTCGGGATGATGTCATGCTCTGGAAGTGGCAAAAATTATGGATTATGTATATATAAGAAGTAGAACAAAGCAAAAATTATTATTAATTTACTTACATCGATCATACTATCATTGATCACTGGAGAAACATCAGTGACTTCGATTTTACTATTCTCTTCTATTTCCTTTTCTATTATTTCAGTTGATACCTTCTCCTCACAATTGACAGATGATGTAAGTTCAGATTTTTGGAACCCCATGATTAGTTCAAATCTCTCTCGCAACTTAACAAATCCACCTGCCTGACCAAACCTGTAAAATCAGTTAAATATGTTGATGGTCTAATGTACACATCAATCATACTTGAATTATGAGCTGATAGTAGCATTACATACACATTGATAAGATGAACTAGCCATCCTCTGGGGTTTCTATGATCCTGGGACCTAGCAAACACTTCAGGTTCTTGAGTGGAACCTTGCCCGGAGTTTGATGATAAATTTGTAACTGACAGTCCCTCACATGTTCTTGATGCATTAAAAGTGTGAAACCTGTGAAATTATTATTGTTGTAATGCAGTCTTATTAGTCAACAGTTGGAAATGTATTTTTGTAGTATAAAGTAATTTTAATATCTTACTTGATGTTAGGATTCAAAGCCATTGATAACAGATTTAAAAATCTTGCATCATCCAATTTCATGGCACAGAGTTTGACAAGCTTCTCACAGTTAGACCGAACACATTGTTGTATGTTGTGCTTCCATGATGTCACCGCATCATCAGTTAGAATTTTTGTAAAGGATAAGGTGAGGGCATCATTATAGAAATGTTGACAGGCCAGGTTGTTTACATCTTCACCTGCATTTGATATAAATTAAGTAATTATTGCTATAAATAATAAGTGATCTTTTTTGTCTATATAAATATAATTGCAATTACAAACCTTTGGCAGCTAATTCTGTAGCTGCCACGAGAAGAGCTTCTAATTCTTGTTCTGGCAATACAGGAACAACCCATCGCGGATGTGAGATTTTTTCTTCTAAAGCCTTTAACTTGGCCTCGGGGAAGACCATCTATGTTTGAAAAAGATAATATTATATGTAAATTAATACCTTAACATTACCAACATAAACAATAAATAAATGAAGCTTAACTATTTTCAGTCATACTATGAGTAGACATTTAGCAACATTATGAGTTAAACCAAAGAATTGTGTAATAACATTACTTAAACATTACAAATAATAAGAGAACAATACCTCCCCGGGCATTTGATCTTGTTCCTTCATTGATATTGTCATTATTGTAACATAGCTTTAATCATTTCCCTCCCTCTCCTAAAACATTTTAAAACCATGATAAGTATAAATTTTATTTACCTGGTGAAATAGATATAGGTATGATTTTCAACAATTAAATTCTTAAAAATATTGGAAGATTCATAGATCATCATTTCATCTACATAAATAAAAATCAATTGCTGTTTGTTAGTCTCGCTAAAACTTGAGAACAGCTGGACCTATTTGGTTAATTTTGGTTCTGAATGATTTTTGGAAGTCCAGGAAAGGTTTAAAAGGTAAGAAAATATGAAAAAATTCAAGGGAAATAGTAATAACCACAATTTCATTTTCCCATACAAATAGTCTATATATATCAAACCTTTAACACATTATTTCATTCTGAAGCAATACAAAGTTTGCCGGGTCAGCTAGTAGACAATAAAAACAAACTTATTTTAAATACAATAAATTAAAAACGAAACAATTACACTCATATGTATATACTAATTCCATGATTTAAATAGGTATATTGATCATTGAGGTACTAAAATCACCAACAGTCACCAACATACATCCAAAGTCTAAAAACACAACTTTAATGTTACACAACGTACATTGGATATCACTGAAAAAAAGTCTTCAACGAGCTGTAGGTTTCAGTAAGGATTTGAGTAGGTGTGTTTGCGGCAATGAAATAGGTACACTGGGTACACTCTAAAATCAATAACTTCATGCCTTTCCTTTATCAGTTTACTCGTAATGAAAGAACATTTTCTGTACTACTGGACATCCAAAAGGCAGTTACATTGTTAGTAAACATAAGTAATTACATTATTAGCATAATTTACGAGAAGAAATAGCGTAAAATATTATTTCAGATCAGCCGGCGCGACAAAATGGCGTCTACATACTAAAACAAGGCGGAATTTACTAAAACTACAAAAACGTTTTTGGCATTACTGTTTATCGTAAAAATAAATATTTATAAGATGATTTTCATACCTTAATCTTAATCATAAATCCCAATTAAAATAAAAGATTTATTATCACAAATATAGGTGCACTACTCTTTTTGACGTAACAACGAAAATAGATACAGATTGTAGATGAAATCACAATATTTTTTTAGAAGAACACAGATTATAAATATCGGATTCAAGTTACACAGCATAGCACCTAACTCGTACTCTGATGGTGAAATTCACAGACCGCACTACGACTTTACTTTGAGCAAAGTATGCTTAGAACTGTCAGAAATGTATGGGTTTTGACAGTTCGAAGCGTACTTTGCTCGAAAGTAAAGTCGTAGTGCGGTCTGTGAATCTCGCCCTGAGAAATTACATCAATACAAATAAATATAATTGGAGTATCTGTTTGTAATATAAAAATAACCGCTTTTTACTAAATGCATATGTATGTATGCATGGTACATATACCAAAACAACATTTGTCTGTCTGTCTGTCAGTTTGGCGGGGCTAATCTTGGAAACGGCTGGGCCGATTTTGACGGGACTTTCATTGGCAGATAGCTGATGTAATAAGGAGTAACTTAGGCTACTTTTCTACAATCATCGGTGGCAATCTTGCCATATTTCATTGTAATATGTTAAAAAAACGTTATAACATATTTAAATGCGATCTACGAAAATGTTTTTTTAAAATACACTCCAACTTTTTACTCATGTTCTTTAGTTAAATGTAATAAGGCTCAAAAGCAAGAAGCTTGAAGGTAAAAATATTGCTTCTTGGCTTAAAGGCATTAATAGAGATCCCATAACCGTTATTAGTGTATAATCTATGGCCTTAACTAGTGAACTAGTGAATTTGTATACTCTTTGGAACTACGAAAAAAAAAATAGTTTGAGGAAAATAAATATTGATGCATGTTGCTAATTTGCTATTTTTTTTATGTGCTTGGTTATGAGGTTCCTTGAATGTGATTCTTTACCGTCGTTGGATACCTTTTCCACATAATACATTTAGGTGGGTTACACAATTTACTTTAAATCTTTTCCCTTAGTGTGAACTTTTCTATACTAAACCAAATAGTAACGTTCACTTTGGGCAAATAGGACCTAAATTGACTCGCTTTTAATCTCTGTAATTACCTGTATTGGGCATCACGAAAAATGGTTATTTCAACTACAGTCAGCGCGTGATTTACAGGCCACACAACGACAGAGTTGAAATCGAACTTTCAACTCTTATTTCGGTTCACAGCCACGTGTACTTCCCAAAACTCCTACTTTGGGAAGTACACCTTTATTTAAGTAATAAGTGACGTACCCGTAATAACTTATCACAGAGACATCAACTAAGGTCTCGGAAGTGGCAACGCATCTGCATTTTTACCTCTAGTCTTTGTGTGGGTGTTTATAGGCTGCAGTCATCACTTAACATCAATGTGAACTGCAAGCTTGTTTGCTGCTCTCATTACATAAAAAAAAAGTTTAGCTTCCCAGTGAAGCAAAATAAATGTTGATTTATACATAGATAGATCTAGCTAAGTACTTATCAAGAAAAAATATAACATTTGGATAGGCCGTTCTATTCTTCTTGATTGTTTGCAAAGAGTATACAAATTCTATGTATCTGTTTGAACCTTTGTCAACCACACAGTTTCAAGTCTTCCTCTTTGTAGTCATAGAAAGGTATTTTCTCACAACTTGATCACCTGCTCATCGAAGTACATGATTGTACCGTCTGTCTCCACTTTTGTACTTAATGTGCTATTTCAGCAATATTGAAAATCCCTCATAAAATCTATTTAAAGGGTGATTTTGCTTGCCCATTGCAGGATATGAATTCTGTTGTGTAAAAATCTTGTTCATGGATCTTTTTAACTGCCCAGACTTTGCTGCTGCACAAGAGTGTTGGTCTACCAGCTACCAGCTTTTTAACAATGGACAAATTTATTGTTGACAACAATTGAGCCTGAGGTAAAAAAGCTCAAGATCACAGATTAATAAGCCTTCCTTTGGTTCCATAGTCGATGCTCAAGATTTACAATGAATGCATCCAACACACCTGTTTGTATATACTTCAAGATAGAGATATCTTACACACATCAAACTAAGCTAAATGCTATATTGTTTTTGATATGCTATGTAGGTTTTCAAGGTTCTGTAGATAAGCCTGAACTTCAAATACAAGCTTTTATAAGGTACTAAGGTTTATCTCTGAATAAGGTATTGTTAATACCTTATTCATTGCACTGCAATAGTTTCTTTTTAGTGGGACAGTGTCCTGGCTTTTTGTTTCCAAAAAACTCAAATAGATAGGTATATTAGCCACATACCATTAGCATGCAGGGGTAAACTGAAAAATAGAGGATCAAAGCTTTTGTGCGATGGGGCGTCGGCCCAGGGCGCCAAATTTCAGGGGGGTTGGTGAGGGTGGGATCGCCACCAAACTGTTATGCGCGTTAGATGGTGGGGATAAGAATGACATGGAGCCACTAAACTACGTCTACGTCGTCGTTAGCTCTGGGCAACGCTAAAGAAAAGATAAAATTATTGGAGTAAAAAGAAACAATACGCGTTGCAGGGTTACTTGCGCCTAGTTCGGTGGCTTACGGTGGTGCCGGTACGGCGGGCGAGCGGAGCCAATTTCACTCCGTGTAAGGATTTGGTGCGGTTCGGGTTCGATCGTACGGAGTTAGGGCTATTAATTTTAAATATTATTTATTATCATCATCATATCAGCCATAGGACGTCCACTGCTGAACATAGGCCTCCCCCAATGACCTCCATGCCGACCGATCGGAAGCGACGTGCATCCAGCGGGTACCTGCACCCTTGATCAGGTCGTCGGTCCATCTTGCAAGTGGACGTCCTACGCTGCGTTTGCCGATACGTGGTCTCCACTCGAGAACCTTTCTGCCCCAGCGGCTATCGGTTCTCCGAGCTATGTGCCCTGCCCATTGCCACTTCAGCTTGGAAATCTGCTTGGCTATGTCAGCGACTTTCGTTCGCCTACGGATCTCCTCATTTCTGATTAGATCCAGTAGGGAAACGCCGAGCATAGCCCTTTCCATTGACCGCTGAGTGACTTGGAGCTTTCGTACGAGACACATAGTGGGAGACCACGTCTCGGCACCGTAGGTCATCATCGGCATAACGCACTGATTAAAGACTTTCGTCTTCAAGGACTGCGGGATGTTTGACGAGAAAATGCTCCTTAACTTACCCAAACGCTGCCCAGCCGAGTTGGATTCGGCGAATCACTTCTTTCTCGAAATTCGACCTGCCTAGTTGTATGGTTTGTCCTAAATAGACATATTCGTCGACAACTTCGAGGATCGAGTTCCCAACGGACACTGGAGTGGGCGATACAAGGTTATTGAACATGACCTTGGTCTTATCCATGTTCATTTTAAGGCCCATTCTTTGGGACACTCGATTGAGGTCTTCGAGCATTGTTCTGAGATCTTCCAGCGACTCAGCTATGACTATAATATCGTCGGCAAACCGAAGGTGAGTGATGTATTCGCCGTTGACATTGATGCATAGTCCTTGCCATTCCAGGAGCTTGAAGGCGTCTTCCATTGCATTGGTGAAGAGCAGGGGTGAAATGACATCTCCCTGTCTTACTTCCCTCTGCAAAGGAATCGCCCTCGTGCATTGGTCCTGTACTCGGACAGACATGGTGGCGTTTTTATACAAACACTTCAACACTTCGATATACCGATAGTCAATGTGGCAACGCTGTAAAGACTGCAGCACAGCCCATGTTTCAACCGAATCAAAGGCTTTCTCATAGTCCACGAACGCTAAGCATAAGGGCCGGTTATACTCCTCGGACTTCTGTATAACCTGCCGCAGCGTGTGTATGTGGTCTATGGTACTATAGCCTTTTCGGAAACCGGCTTGTTCGGGAGGCTGGAAGTCATCAAACTTGCGAGCGAGACGGTTCGTGATCACCCTCGAAAACAACTTGTAGACATGGCTCAGAAGCGAGATGGGTCTATAGTTCTTCAATAAGGCTTTATCACCTTTTTTGAAGAAAAGCACCACCACGCCTCTGTTCCATGCTTCTGGCGTAGTACTTTCGAATAGGACGGAATTAAAAAGCTTCTGAAGGACTTTCAGTAACGGTGATCCACCCGCTTGCAGAAGCTCTGTAGTGATTCCGTCCTCTCCAGGCGCCTTGTTGTTCTTAAGCTGTTTGAGGGCCATCGTAATCTCGTACAGGGTGATGTCCGGCATATCTTCGGTATAGTGTCGGGTTAATTTGGCTGTCGGGTCTTTGACCAAATCAGAGGCAGGTTGTGCGACCGAGGTATATAACTGCCCATAGAACCTCTCGATCTCCCGCAATACCTCAGGCTTAGTCGACGCTAAACTGCCGTCCTCTGTCTTCAGCTGCATCAGCCGGCTTTGTCCAATAGACAGATCCCCTGCAAAAACTCTTGTTTCGCTCTATCGTTATTTATTATATATTATTATTATTATTATTTAAAATACATTAGGAACCTTTGAAAAACCTTAGAAACCTTTGAAATACATTAGGAACTTTTCTTATCTATTGCTACTTCTGAGTCTATCCACGTTAAAACGGCCTACACATACGACCCTAAAATCAGTGGCGGTCATGAGGGTAAAATTAGCCCGCCCCGCCTACAGGGGCGGATTTGATACGTTGGCTGCCCTAGGACTATGAAAGATGCCAGCCAAATTCTACCACTTGTGATAGGCTAGAGGAGAATTTGATGTACCACATTGTGGTAGAGTGTGAACGGAGCGCTACTATAAGATCTTTATATTAAAAATGCACGGTGTAGATTTAAGGAATCTAGGTGAAATTCAAAGCATCTTAGCTGACCCTTTGAGTGATGTTAGTAAAATGCTTTGCAATGGTATAATAATACCATTTATGTAATATTATACATTCTTGATTAGGCGACATTAATTAGCTATCACGGGGCTGGCATAGTCGCACGGACGACTCAAAAGTCCCTAAAAAATTATAGACAAAAAAAAGAAAAATTTAAAGTATGATTGAGACACTGTCGCGTCGAATTAATATTTTTTTGTTACAGGAGAAAATAATTTTGATACACGAAAATTTTATCATGAACCCTAAAAGTCCTGAAGCACGAAATAGAAACGACAATCCGTTTGAAGGTTTGTGTATAGCAAACGCAAATATATTGAATACTTTGGAAGGTCGCAGTCCATGTCCTCGGTGTGGGAAATCGCGCATGTATTTTTGTTACACATGCTTCGTGCCAGTATCCCTATTAGAAGGTCGAATCCCAAGTTGTACTGTAAGTTACTTATTTATTTCCCCAATTATACGTAATTATATCAATTACCCAAGTACATATTCCATGTGAAATAATGTATAAATATTATTGTTTTCAGTTGCCCATCAAAGTGGATATAATTAAACACAGACGTGAGATTGACGGCAAAAGTACAGCAGCACATGCAGCTGTTCTTGCCCCAGAGGATGTTTGTGTATACACATATCCAGATATGCCAGATTATATTAATGACAGTAGAACAGTCTTGTTATATCCTGGAACTGATGCTTGTACAGTCCGAGAATTATTTACTGGCAGAAATACAGACAGAACATATTCTGAATATCTTCTAGATGAATTGCCGACAGGTTACAACGTGGGAACCCTGATGACAAAAGTATTTTCAAGAGATATAGAGAACCAAGAAATATACCATGTGAATGAACTGCCTATAGAGAGGTTATTGCTAATTGATAGTACGTGGAATCAGAGCAAAGGTATATTCGCAGATGAAAGACTACAAAGAATACCTAAGATTGTCCTACAAAACAGAATCTCTCAGTTTTGGCGCCATCAAAAAGGTAGTCCAAGATGGTATTTATCAACAGTGGAAGCATTGCATCAAGTTTTACTTGAATTACATATATGCGCATGGGGAAGAAGTGAAGATTACAGCTGTCCTATCACAAAAAAATATCCTATTCATTATGATGAGCATAGTCAATGTAGACCATATAATGGCCAGTATGACAATATGTTGTATTTTTTTAAGTATATGTACGAAAAATTGCATACGCTATATAAACATGAAGATATGTTAGCATATAAGAGACCAATTACATGATAGTATTTTGTATACATGACTTATTTTTATTAACCTTTGTTACCACGCCGTCCACGTCTCTCGCTTGCATACAGAGGTCTCGCCTTAACACGTTAATCGCCATGGTGGGTCAAAAAGATCGGCACCTCATCTACCCGTTGGGGCCGTGTCGGGTCAAAATGACCGGCACGGCAGACCCTAATTTGCGAAGCCCGTTCATGCCACAGATTGCAAACGCTGCATATTAAACTATATAATTAGACTGGCGCGGCCCTAGTCTAGGGCGGAAGCTGAAGAGCGACCGAATCGTCGGGTTTGATTTTAAATAATAATTTTAGTTTAATATACGCATGATAAATCCGAAAACTAGTTTTATTTCAATGAGTGTAGCTCGCGAAAACCTAAGAACACACTACTACTAATATTATTTAACCCATAAACATGTAATTTCATCTCATGTATGTATTATGATTATAACGTAGTTTTTTAATTGGGCTATTTTTGAGGGTGTGCGTTATTTCCGTTACACGTTGTATGGATATAATCGTACGTGCCTACATTGTGTTACTATTTTTAGCACTTCGAATAATAATGTATAGAAATTTTACTCTAATTCAATCATCTCTTCGACTTTGGTTCCATTTACGCAAACAAACTGTCATAACGATTCGATTGGTCGCGGCAAGGTCATTTCGTCGAGCTGCAGGAAAATGTCCACATCCCTTTTAGACTGAGATATACTGAACCCTCCGAGCACCGTTGGTCCTGTAAGGCTGGATATTGATTTGTATATTACCTTTCATAATAAATAACTAAATAAAAATAAAGTTAACATCGAAGGGGGGCTCCCATACAACAAACGTAATTTTTAAGCAATTTTTTTTGTACGGAACACTTTGTGCGCGATTCCGACTCGCACTTGGCCGATTTTTTTATGCTATCCAGAACCGCCTGTCATTATGCCTTCTCACTTCAAATGTCTTAGACAAACACCTATATAAATTTCAACTTTACAGAAGGAAGTTTATTTTAATTCATACATATAGCATACCTTTCGGTTCGTCTGGCAGGCACTTGTGCTCATCGAAATCTTCTGTCAATTTTTTTTTAAACTTCCCTATTTAAGAACTAAATTATATAAAAATTTCAATCTTACTGCAACAAGTTTTTTTTTTACATTTTCAAAAATGTGGGGTTGGTGACGTGACTGGTTGATTTTTGCCAGGCGATGGTTTTAGTAGTTAGCGTGTTATGATTTATCCCTACAAAAATTTCCAGCCTTACAGGACCAACGGTGCTCGGAGGGTTCAGTATCTCTTGGACCATTTACTTGGAACCATTTTTTTGGTTTAGTTACACTTCTTTACATTATTATTCGTAGTTTACGAATGAGTCCGAAAAAATTAAATAAATAGATGGAGTAAAATGTAAATATTTATCTTATTATCGTTATAAATTACACTTATTTGGACAGAAGTGTACAATACAGGGAAACAGTTGAAATACATCATTTTGTATCGACATTAGAAAAATATTATGTTAACTCAATTATTGGAAATAAATTATTGTAACAATAATTAATCTTTGAACATTTTACAATAGTATTTCAGTTTATGTAATCTATGATTAACGTAATTTTACTCATATTGATCATCAATACCTATTGAAGCATGGTTACATGATCCTATAGTTAAACTACTTTATACTTATTATTTGTATGAAAATATATAATTAACGACGCTTAATTTATGGATCACCAGGACACCGTATTGCTAGAACAGTTTTTTAATGACTTTATTAACTCTATCAATAAAATTGGCAACGTAAAACTTATCATTCCATGTTGCAACTGAAGCTGAAACATCTCTATAAATTATATAAAAATCAATTGCTGTTCGTTAGTCTCGCTAAAACTCGAGAACGGCTGGACCGATTTGGCTAATTTTGGTTTTTAATTATTTTTCGAAGTCCAGGGAGGGTTTAAAAGGTAAGAAAATATGAAGAAATTGAAGGGAAATAGTAAAAACCACAATTTTATTTTCCCATACAAATAGTCCGTATCTATCAAACCTTTGACACGTTATTTCATTCTGTGGCAATACGAAGTTGCCGGGTCAGCTAGTATTGGAATAAGTTTCTCGCAATATGTGTTCTTCGTAATCTTGAATTCAAATATCATGAATTGATCAGTTAATTTCATTGAACTGTTTAAAATACTTTTTATTGCTACATCTTAACCACACCATTTAAATTTATACACAACTTACAAGTAATAACTCATTCTTGACATCTGTTCTTGACAACGGTGGAGAATGGAGAAATAACATACAATAGAATGGGAAGTATTTCCTTTTTTTTTGGCTCATCCGCCCAGGGTGCCACCCGTGTTAGCTACGCCACTGGTAAGTTCTATACATTGATTAGGACACAAAAAAATTAAGTAAAACAGGTCTGAAATATTATCTGGAATTAAAATGGTCTCTCCTATCAACAGAAAACTTTAATGTTAAACTTTATTCCGAATTGTGAAAATAATATTCCCAACATATTGCGTTTTTAATTTTTATGTACTAAAAAAATATTTGTGCCTTGTGTAATGTCGTGTCTATTTGTAAAACGTCATAGTATTTGTCTACAGACTTTTTTTCTCATTCTCACTAAGCTACGAATACACTATCTTTTTTTATCCTTCTATGATATCTGTGTACACTTAAATACAGTGAAAATTTTTAAATTTTTTTTCATAAATGTGCTCAAGAACCAACATTGTCATATTGTCATGTTAGCTTATTCTGACAATGTTAGCACTTTCCAAATGAGATAAGCACAACAAAATAAACGTGAACGAGTGAGTCTCAAATAGAAAATAATGAAAGAGTCCTTTTCTCACAAGAGCAGAATAAAAGTTTACTCCACTCATAAAACCATATCCTAGAGTTTACGTAAGTCCAACACAAATACACTGCCGTCACTAGCACTAGCGCCTACTTTCGTTCCGCGGGAATTCCAGCAAACTTCAAAAATGCCTCCAGTGCCTTTGTATGAGTGAACTAAGCCGCCTGTCTGTGTTGACCAAATGTGAACGCACTTGTCGAATGAGCCGCTTGCTAAGAATTTGCCATCGGGCGAGAAAGCAACACTGTAGACAGGTTCTGTGTGCTTTGTGAGTGTATGTATGCAAACGCCTCTATCGACATCCCAAAGGCGCACTGTAGAGTCAAAAGATGCACTAGCCAGAATCAAGTTCATATTAGGATTCTGTGTGCCAGGTCCTGTGGGTGACCATTTGATAGTGTATATTTCCTTGGAGTGTGCTTGCAAGTCATGCACACAAGTATCCTGTTTCATTGACCATATTTTCAGGGTCATGTCATCGGAACACGAAGCGAGAAGTTGTCCTTGTGGATCCCATTTGATTGCGTTAACTTCATTCTGTAACAATCATAATTAATTAAGGATCAAAAATATAATTATTTTTTTTATATCATGAAGTGACAAACAGATAGTTGTCGTTGATGGTAAGGGCGCCTTCAAATTAGAGGCGTAAAGAAGCGCTGCATTGGCGCCACTGTGACCCCTGTGCAGCGCCACTACAATTTCTAGAAACGCAGTCGAAGCGTCTTCCTTTCGCCTCTAATTTGAAGGCGCCCTGAGTGAATACTGTAGCCTATAAACATCTACATAAAAACAACAAATTTTAATGTGTGCGATGCATTACTACTCGTGCGGTTTAAGTTATTATGCATTACTACCTAACCGGAACACAATAGCATTGAACATTAACATTTAGCGGCATGTAGGTTAGGTAAGGGAGTGGAGTCTACGCGCGCGTGCTCCGGCATTGGAGCTCTATCACCAGTAAAAATCTTGTAGAAATTTTATTTTAGCTACACTTACTGTGTGTCCTTGGAAACTCTTGATGGGAAGTTCCACATGTAATCTGCACACATGTATAGTTTGATCAGTAGAACACGATGCAAATGACGTATTTGTTTGCCAGTCTACATCCAGAGCTGGTGCAGAGTGGAAAGAGAACTGTTGAGTACATTGTCCTGATGCAGCATCCCAAATAATTGTAGTTTTATCCACCTGTAATTAAATTTAATATAAATCCAAAAGTAATACAAATCCAGTATAGTACAGGAGAAAAAATCAAGCGATGTTGCTGGCTAAAATTGACAACATTTCATATTTTTAACCTACATGTTTTATTACATTATTCAAAAGTTAATCCAAAAATTGGGCACCCGTGTTTAACCATTTTTCGAAATGTTGTACTTTTCATTCATAATTTCTACTTTGAAAGTTAGTGTATTCTAAAAAGACGTATGCGCCATATGACGTCACACATATGGCGGAATGGCGATAGAAATATTGCCTTGTGCCGTGACCCTTTTAAAAAAATTGTAGATGTCACGGTCTTGTCGTTGTCAGTTTGTCAAACTCGATGTAGGGCTGTTGATCTTTTATTTTAAAAATATCAGTACCAGTGTTCGATATATCGAAAAAATTATCGATATATCAATATAATTTTTAAAAAGTTCTTTGACCCTGCGTGTCGTCGATTAATCTCTTCCTTGATCCAACTACAAAATTATAAAAGGACGATCGAGCAAAAAAAAACAGCGTACCTTCTCAAGATATAAAAAAAATATATCGAACGTATAAATCTACATTTTAATTAGTTTTTATATCGACACAACACAAAAAAGTTAGAATTTTTTTTTTGTACAAATCAGTGTATGAAACTTGCCATGATTCTTTCAAGGAAAACAGACGACCAAAAAAAAGCAACTCAACAGTGTTCAATGCTGGTATAATGCTTTCTATACTCACGTTTAAACGTTAAACCTTATGATCTCTATGTTTTCTATATCCCTTTGTGAATTAACCAATAAGATCGATCTTCGATTTTCCAGGGTATAGTATCGATTCACTAGATCAATCCAGTACTGTGGATCGATTTAAATAAATTATTATAATTATTTAAATAAGAATCGATTTTTTGGATCCTAAAGATCGCTTTTCCGATTAATCGATCTCAGGTCTGACATTTTGACATTGACGTATCCGTATCAATTTGACACATCTTGTCACAGAGTATGTAACAATAATGTTTTCATCTAAAGATAGGCAATGGAAACTACTTCATTCCACCATATAAGAGACGTCAGCACATGTTTTTCAGTTTTTTTTTTTCAAAGAAATTAAGAAACAAAAAAATACAAAAAATATATATTTGAAATCAGAAAAGAAAAATAAAGAAACGGTATTTTTATTTTAGGGTCGTGTCAATTTTGAAATGTTGTCAATTGGAGAAGGGTGGGTTGGTGTGTTTGTCACCAATAGCTCGATACAAGCTTTTCCATCCCTGATATTTTGAGTTTAAAAAATTTAGCTTTTACAAAATAGAATGTATGTAATGTATCTTCACGCCAGGTCCCTAACGGGGTAGTCAGAGAGTGTAGAGCGCCAGATATCCCGGTCCTGACAAACCTCTCGTGCCTCGTCTACCTTCATCATTCTCTTCATACATGCACGCCGATTCCTAAGACTTTTGACCCCACCATCAGACAGAACTCGACCTATTTGGTCATGGTATTCGCTCATTCGACATTCTTTCTATATGCCCGAACTTTAGGAGCATGCCTTTTTTAATTTTTACACCAATACTATCATTCACACAAAGCGTCTTTCTTACATCTTCATTACGAACGCGATCGGTGAGTGACACCGCAGATCTTGCGCAAAGTACAAAATAGTGATTTGGCTAAATACTGAACATTCGGCAACGCTCTTGGCTGAAGCGCCAAATATTTGGCAAAGATGTGTGCATTTCATGGGTGACTTCTCTTTCCACCTCAATAGGAGTTGTGGTGGAAAGAAAAGTAGGTACCGTATTTTTGGCCGAATACTGAATAGTTGCTGAATATTAGTTGCATCTCTAACTAATTTTAAAATGTTCATAAGACACAAAACAGATATACATACCCCAGCACTCAATATATAGTTGCCTCTTTTGTTCCATTTTAAAGCAAATATTGGTCCTTTGTGCTGACCCAATGTGGATGCCAGTGCTCCATTTGTCGTCCATATTCTAGCATATCCATCATATGATCCAGTTGCCAAAAGTTGCCCATCACACTGAAAAACAAAGGATTTAAACAATAAAATAACTTTTTTTATAATCATGAAATGGCAAACAAGCATACAGTTTACATTGATGGTAAGTGTAGGGACAGCCCTGATGAGAGAGATTTCAATGTAGATGCATTGCCACTGCTGAGTCCTCTGGTGTTATACGTACAAGGCCATACATTCAGTGGCGTTGCTAACATGGGTGGCACCTGGGGCGGATGAGCCAAAAGAAAGGAAATACTCCCCATTCTTTCGTATGTTACTTCTCCATTCTCCGCCGTTGTGCCTCCTTATTTGAGCATAATCTGTCTCTGGCCCCCCTGTGTGAGTTTTGTGATGTGCTTTCACGTCTATACAGCTCAAATTTTAGTTATTTAAAGAGAGGGTGTCACCCGCCAGCGGTCAGGGCCGCTCCCTCCGCCCCTCCCCCTCCTACAGTTACGCAACTGCATACATAACCAATTGACCAGAACACCATAGTGCTGAACACTACCATTTAGCGGCAAGTAGATTAGGTATTAGGTGCGGTGGTGCCTGCTGTAACAGAGCTTTACCACCAGTAGAAAACAATTCGAAAATTCAATTATTATGGGTATAAATAGAAAATATAACAGTTTTTGTTACATACATTCCAGTCTAAAGATGTAACATCCTTGTTGCTGGGTACCTCGGCACCACCTTTTTGGATGCAATGTCGCAGCACTAGTTGATTTGGAGTAGTTGCTGGATTATCTGACATGTCCCATATTCTGAAATAAAAATACATTGCAATGTAATTACACGAAATATATTGTACGATGTATTATTGTTATCAAATAAATGTTATATAAAAATCAATTTACCGTGCAGTACTATCTCCAGACCCACTAGCCAAGAGATCTGTACTGGGATTCCATGCACAAATAAATACTTCAGATTCGTGGCCGCGAAGTACCGTTGCTTTGCTGGCCGGGATCTCAATTGATTGGTCTACTTCCATGTTCTCTGGCGCGCTTGGTGTTGCCGCCCCACCAGTTGTGGTTGCGGCCTTACAAGTAGTGCCCTGCATGTATAAAATTAAATTACTTGTCTTGTATTAACACTGATATCTATACATCTGTACATTGTATATATTCACGAAAAATAAATTGGGGGCGATGTTAAAATAGTATTAGAACACTTTTCAATGATTTTTAAATTTTTTGACTGTCTGTTTGTCCCTTTGTCCAGGCTAATCTCCGAAGATACTGGACGGATTCGAATGAAACTTGTTGTGGTGTATAGATACTAAGCCTGGCCAACATTTAGGCTACTTTTACCGTGACCGACCCGTGGTACAACTGCGATGACCAACTGGTTGTACTACGGAGAAGTAAAGTTACCCATAGTTCAACTGGTTGTTCTGTGGGGAAATATCTTTACCGATGGTTCAACTCGAGTGCGTAGTTCTTTCCTTGGTCCAACTAGTTGTACTACTGGGACTTGAATGTATCTGTGGAACAACTACTGATAATAAACAGGTTAACAGTCATTGCCCATGGTACACCTACTTAGTCCACCTGGGTGAAACAGGGGTAAAATTTTCTACCCATAGTACACCTCTTGTCAGTTAGATATACCAGGGGTAATTTAAACTTTCGGTGGTCCACCTGCTAGATAGATAGTTCAGTGGAATACATTGCCCACCTAACAATTTTCAATCTATAGAAATAAATAAAATTGGAGTGTCTGTTTGTAATGTAAAGATAACCGCTTTTTACTAAATACATATGTATGTATACACGGTACATATGCCAAAACAACATTTTTTACAATTTTTGTCTGTTGGTCTGTCTGTTTGTTCCCGCTAATCTTGGAAACGGCTGGACCGATTTAGACGGGACTTTCACTGACAGATAGCTGATGTGATAAGGAGTAACTTAGGCTACTTTTATCTCCATACATCCATCCATACATACATACATACAAATAAGTAGAATTGGAGTGTATCCGACTTTGACGGAACTTCCACGGGCAGATAGAGTGGATGAAGTCGCGGGCACAGCTAGTTGTGAATAAAAGACAAGTTGATACAGATCAAAAAAATGTCCAACTTCAATTCCTTTCTGGTTTTTAAATTAATTTAAAACCTAACCCATCTGTTTCGATACTATAAATAGTTAATCGTATTACGTTGTACATTACACTCAACTCATAAGAAAACATGATGATTCTCTGTAGTGTTCGCGTAGAATACTCAGCTTTTTGGAACTTATCCAAAAAACTGAGTATTCCATGCTAACACTACAGGTGGACCTAGGTGAACTAAGCTGGATAGTAGAAATAATTAATTACCCCTGGTACACCCAATTAATAATAATAGGTGTACCACAGGTAGAATATTTTACCCCCGGTTCACCCAGGTAGACTAAGTAGGTGTACCACAGGAAATGATCCGCATTACATATGGCATGTAATGCAATTGCTACTTCTTTTGTTTAATTGTCTATTGATGGTTAAAACATTGATTAAAACGTTGATACTGACGCGTGAATATTTCTCGTTTTCACACGATACTAAAGTAAAACATCGGAAAATTTTGAGTTATTAGTAAAAAAGTATAGTATATAGTAAAAAAGTTACAATAATTGAAATAAAAGGCACAATATGTAATAAATGATGATCATCTTTTCCCCGTGGTCCAACCAGTTGGACATAATTTCAGTTGTACCATGGGTCATAATCATAAATATAAAAAAAAAAAAAGAGTTGAACTTTCGGTAACTTTACTTCCCCATAGTACAACCAGTTCCAAAATCACTCATTCCCACGGGAATCTCTACATTTAATTTCATTTTCCTATTCAAATAATCCGTATCTATCAAACCTTTGACACATTATTTCATTGTGAGGCAATACGAAGTTTGCCGGGTCAGCTAGTATTATAATATATCAGTATAATAGCGAATACGCATTTTCACGACTACAAGAGAGACAAAAAGCATATTCCATGTTTTAATTAAATGAATAGTCAGGTTTTTCAATCTGCCCATTAAATTATATCTTTGAAAATCGGTTGTTAAATATTTTTTTACACCAAAACGGTAAGGGTTACTTGCCTACAGCGATGACCTACTAATTGGGTGATGCGAAGTTCGGAACAGCTAGTTTAAATATAAAAACAAAAATATCTTGTTTATCTTTAATTTTTGATTATGATCAATTCATCAATAACTTTTTTAGTCAATAAAAAATGTAATTATTTATTTTCTTAAACATACTTTTTACGAGATGGAAAAGCTTTTGCAAGATCATACTTTCAGTTCTAGTCACAAATCGCACTTTTGAGTTTTAAGGGAGAAAAAAAAAAAAAAAAACGAAAATCAGTAAAAATAATTATTTCTCAATCATTAGAGGTGATTTTCCAAAAAATCAACCTGCATAATATGCACATAAGGAAACTTAATCAGATGATATTTATTTGAATAAGAAATCTTCGATAGTTTCATGTACAAAAAATATTTATTTAATGTTTTTTTTTGGTTGAAGTCACATAAAGTTATAATTTTTTTATAAAAAAGTGTTTAAAATAGACACATGCGTTTTCTCCTTTTGCATTTAACATGCTTTCCTTGATTGTTTAACACTATAGACGTAATAGGGATATTTTTTTAGTCCAATGGAACACTGTGTGCCGTGCTAATAGACGTCTCTCAAGTATGCCTACTAGAAGTATGTCAAAGCTACATGTAAACAGAACCAATAGGGAGATGTTTCTTTCTTTAGTTGTAGAATCCGCAATGAATAGGTACTAAGCTACTAGTTACATTAGGCCTAATGAGTCCAAAATGCTCCCTGGGAGATGGGAGAGTATTTATTATTATTATTATTTGATTATTTGGAGGCCCAATATTGGACTGGTCATGTAACCCTCTATCTCTTACACTTAGAACTATCTAGAATTCAAAGCAAAAAAAATTGATTGAGATGGTATTCTCTCCCATGATGTCTCCCTTGGGAGATGGGGGAATATTTCGAGGCCCAATATTGGACTGGCCATGTAGGCCTCTATCTCTAACATTTCAAACTATCAAGAAACTGTAGCAAAAAAATTTTTTCTCTGTCTCTGGTCACTGGCCCCTTTCTGTCCTTAGTATGCCAGGGGACAAGCACGACATGAATCTCTTATTTACCAAGATGCAGGAAGCAAAACTCCTGGGCCAAAAGTCAATGTCCCACAGAAATATATTTGTAAAGCAACTGTGAAAAACAATGATAATTTTATTAATTGTGTCGCATTTAATTATAACCATACATACATCTACACCATTTTGTTCACCACCTGACCCAGGTTCTTTGATTGCCTGTTTTTGTGCATTTTGTGCATTTTGCCGATTGGCGACAGTGTCAGGTGTCACGGCGTCGATTAAGCTCAGGCTCTCTGTAAGACGTGTTTCACTACCTAAAAGGAAACAGGTGAATATATTATTTAATTATCCTGTTTGTATGTCTTCATTACACATGAAAGTTTATAAAACATAGAAATACCGTCTTCTCCGATTGTTATTTCGGCTTCAACATACTGTAGACCTTTTTGAAGAATATTTAAAAGTGCTGCTGGCGGAACCAGGGCTCCGTTTATGTTACTTTGAGAAGTGTGAGATTCGATGCCAAATGTATATGCAGAATGATGGAAACCTGTAAAGGATAATGGTTTAATAAGTTCTATCAGTAATTATAACACTGATGATGCAAGGAACTAATAATTTCATGATGACAAATAAACCAAACAATGCGTCCGAACCTAATCGTACAAAATTACCTGATTCTTGTAAGTATCGGTAAATTAAGAAGTTTACTTCATCGATCGAAAAACTCATATTTCACGCTTAGTCTTAATCTGATAACTATAGAATTCCAAAACAATAGTCACATTTACAAGAAATTAAATTGTTAAAATTACACAAAATTCCTCGAAAAGTAGTTTTGCTTGTGCCACGACCACAGATTAAATTAAAACAGATAACATTAAACATATATTTTTTTGTTATTATGGCATCGCTATTACGCATATTGCCAGTGTCAAGTAAAACGAAATTTCGTATTTATTTAAGCAGCGTAAAAGTTAGTATAATATAGTCATCAAGTATGATAAGTAAGTATCAAGTATAATATATGTCAGTCAAGTGAATTACAGTCAAGTTATTCGAGTAAAGCGATGGCTACTTTACCAGAACATTTACATTTAAGTTTTGGAGGCAACCTGAAAGGTCGTGTTTTCGCACTGTTATTCTATTTCACTATACACGGCACGGGCACTGTAATAAACCTATATCAAACAAAATGCTACCAATTTTATTCAATATAACTTAAAAATACACCAAGAAAATGAAATAAAATAAGAGCACCATACGCCTCTTTCAAGGTTCCCACCATAGAGTAATATATGGTTCCCACCAAAACTCTTTAAACATTTTAAAAATTGATTAAAAACATTCCACAGATTATACTACTTAACTGGGTATGCTTGTAAGTTGTAAGTGCTTACACGATGCTCTGGGTTCGGCTAAGAACGATACAAAGGGCGTTACAATCGTTGCGGCCATCACACGGCCGTTAGGTGGAACGCACCCAAGGTCATTGGTCTCGGGTTGCCAATTTGTGGGATATGCCCCAAATTGACAACATTTCATATTTTTAATCTACATGTTTTATTACATTATTCAAAAGTTAATCCAAAACTAGGGGACCCATGTTTAACCATTTTTCGAAATTTTGTACTTTTCATTCATAATTTCTACTTTGAAAGTAAGTGTATTCTAAAAAGACGTATGCGCCATATGACGTCACACATAGGGTGGAATGGCGATAGAACCATTGCCTTGAGCCGTGACCCTTTAAAAAAAATTGTAGATGTCACTGTCTTGTCGTTGTCAGCTTGTCAAACTCGATGTAGGGCTGTGATCTTTTTATTGAAAAATATCAGTACCAGTGTTCGATATATCGAAAAAAATATCGATATATCAATATAATTTTTAAAAAAAAATTGACCCTGCCTGTCGTCGATTAATCTCTTCCTTGATCCTGTTAAAGGAGTTTGGACGTCAATTTATTTTTAATTGTTTTTAAAAATATAATGTCATTGTCATATACATTTTTGTTAGAATTTATACGTCTTAGTTACGAATAAAATCGATCTTGTGAAAATTAATAAACAATTATTTTTCATTACAACACGAACCTCAACATGGTAGCAGAGCGTTCAGAACAATAAGTAAAGTTCGCTATAAAGGCCTACTGCAGCAAAAATTGAATGAGTATATTTTTTTTTTACGGAAAGTTCACATACGGTAAGACCCTCAAACAAGTCATCATGCAGTCAGGCATGAAGATGGAGATTGATAATTATAAAATTCAATTGCTGTTCCGTACTGCACCTGGAGCGTTAGAGGCTGTAAATGGAACTCTAACAAAGCCAAACCCTCCCGACAAAGAATGTTCAGCTAAAGCTCTTGCAGATTACAATGCAGAACTAGAACATTTTAGCAAGGTCGATAGTATTGCATTGCTTATGATAACTACGAATATGACTGAGGATACTCTAGAAAAAGTGATGAGGTGCTCAAGTGCAAAGATGATGTGGGATGAATTAGCGAAACTATATGATGGTTGTTCAAATGATCGTGCCTACGATTTATGTATGCAATTCTTTAAGTACACGAAAGATCCAATTCATGATATGGCGACTCATATGTCATATATGAAAAATCTATGGCATGATTTAAATAAAGAATTATCTTCTCAAATGACAGAAAATTTACCAGAAATTTTGATATTATGCAAAATTTTGGAAACTTTACCAGAAGATTACTTCACTTTTAAATCAAGTTGGTTACTCATGTCGAAGAATGATAGAAACTTAGAAAGTCTGACAACACAGTTGTGCGCCCATGAACGAGCTTTGACGAATAAAACGGATACTAGCACAAGTCAAGAGGAAGCCTTATACGTCAATACGAAAGTTAAAAAGAATAAGCAAGTACAAAAGAAATTTGAGAATTGTAAGTGCAACTACTGTGGAGAAATTGGGCATAGAGTACGGAAATGTAAGAAATGGATTTCTGACGGAAAACCACCAAAGATTACTAACAACAGTACCAACTTAAATCTAGTGCTAATGCATATAAACACAGAACCAGCTTTAAATACTGCTATTGCTGAAGATTATGACACAGTATGTGGACAACGGTGCGACAAGCCATGTTACTTTCAGAAATGATATTTTTGTCAATTTTGAATCCTTCAGAGATAATTTTACAGTAACAATAGCAAACGGTTGTGTAATTAAGGCAATTGGCAAAGGATCAGTTGATATAGAAGCTAAAGTCAATGGTAAGACATCAAGAATTAGATTGATTGATGTATGGTATGTTCCTGATATAAAGAGAAATCTATTTTCGGTTTTGGCTGCACAAGACGTATTAAACAAAAGCATGTTTATGTCAGATAGAGAAACCTGTTCACTCAAAGTTAATGGAAAAGTTATGCTCGTAGGTAAAAGAGTGAAGAATGGAGGTTTATATAAACTACATGTTCATACACTGAAGAACATAACTCCAAATTTGAACACTATTACATCGACAGATAATAATATCCTGCAACTATACCATGAACGCTTTGCTCATCAGAATAAAAGACATGTAAAGAAAGTAATAGAAAAGGAATTCGGCATTAAAGATAATCTAGATTCTGAATTATGTACCGGATACATATATGGAAAGATGCACAGAAGGAAGTTCGGAACAAGAGATAGAGCTAATAATCCCGGAGAAAGAAAACAATACAGATGTTTGTGGTCCTTTTCCTAATTCTTTCAATAAGTATAAATATTTTCTTTTGTTCAAAGATGATTATTCTAAGTACAGACATGTGTACTTCCTAAGACATAAGTCTGAAGTTCATATGAAGCTAAAACAAATGATAAAGGAATATAAAATAAATGGACACACTGTTAAAGAAATCATCAGTGACAATGGAGGTGAATTCGATAATGAAAAAGTAAGACAAATACTACATAGAGAAGGTATAAAACAAAGGTTGACTATGCCTTACACACCACAACAAAATGGGTGTAGTGAGCGAGAAAATAGAACTTTGGTTTAGGCTGCTCGTAGTATGATGCATGCTCATGAAGAATTACCCGTTGCATCTTGGGCAGAACTAATTATGACAGCATCTTATATTTTTAACAGAACTGCTCCAACTTCTGAAGAAGAGAAGTCACCACATGAACTCTGGTTTAATAAGAAACCATCAATTAAACATTTGAAGATAATTGGCACCGAGTGTTACGCCCATGGACCCAAGCAGAAGCGAACAAAGTTGTCAAGGAAAGCTCAGAAATGTATATTGATTGGTTATGACGGAGACGATGGGTAGACACTTGTCTTTTGACACTAGACTTTTGTCTAATCAAAATGGCAAATATAACCTGATCAGATCTAGAGACGTAACATTTTAAGTAAATGTCATTGAATCAGTAGATCTAGAAGAAGAAGAACTTGAACATAAGAAAGTGATAGACATTCATGTACCAATTGACACAGAAAATCATCCAATGCATGAAGCAAGGGAGGATAATAGTAATCATAGAGAATTTCGTACAAATGATAAACCTAATTCTATTGATGTGCCTCTTGAATCGAATGATTTATTTGAAAGAAATGGTGATTCAGATTCAGTTCCAGTCTCTTCTATTATAGAACCTGTTTCAGAGACCTCTAGACATTGCGACCAGAGATCTGAAGATCAATCAGTTTTACCTACATCCTTGGAGTACGAATGTACTGAAGAAGGAAATGAAGTAGTTGAAATGCCAGAAGATTTAGATCAGATAGGTGGAATATCTTTAAGAGAAATTGAAGATGAAGGTCAAAGGACTTATCAGTTAAGGGATAGATCCAAGATAAGACCATTGATCAGATATAATGACTATGTAATGATGTCATACGCTGAAAGTTTGTGTCAAGAAGATCCAACTACGAACAAAGAAGCTGTGACAAGTCCTCAAAGAGAACAATGGCTAAAAGCTATGGATAGTGAGTTAAAATCTCTCAAAGAGATGAAGACGTGGATTTTAGTACCACTACCAAAAGACAGAAAAACAATTTCCTGTAAATGGGTATACAAGACTAAAACCAATGCTGATGGATCTCTAGACAAATTCAAAGCTCGGCTTGTTGCTCGAGGATACACACAGAAGAAAGGAATAGATTATGAGGAGAAATTTAGTCCAGTGGCCAAAATGACTACAATAAGATCAGTATTGAGCATTGCTGCAAATGAAGGTCTAAATTTAACTCAATTCGATGTTTCTACAGCCTTTCTTAACGGTACGTTGAATGAGGAAATTTATATGAAACAGTCGGAAGGCTATAGTGATGGCACAGGTAAAGTTTGTAAACTAAAGAGAAGCCTCTATGGATTAAAACAAGCACCTAGATGTTGGAACCGATGCATAGTAGATTATTTGAAAAGTATTGGATTTAATCAATGTGATAATGATCCATGCTTGTTCACAAGGAACACTAGTAGAAATAATATTATATTGGCTCTCTATGTTGACGACGGACTTGTAGCAAGTAAGAACCCTAAGGACTCAGATAAATTTATTTTAGAGCTGAAGAGAAGGTTCAAGATAACTGCAAAGCCACTTACATACTTTTTAAGTCTCGAGATTGACAAAACGGAAGATGGCGTGAGATTATCACAAAAGCACTATGCATCCAAAGTCATAGATCGCTTTGGAATGACGGACTGTAAGCCCGTATCAACACCAATAATAAAAGATGGACTTACAGAATCTGAAAATGGTATTGAAGAGGTAAACTCTTTTCCTTATAGAGAAGCTGTGGGAGCCTTGGCTTACTTAATGGTAGGAAGTAGACCAGACCTAGCTTACGCTGTGAGTGTGGTATCCAGAGTTCTGGATAAACCTACAAAAGATGACGTTGTCAAAGTCAAGCGTATTCTAAGATATGTAAAAGGAACTTTAGACTCGAGCATCATTTATAAGAAAGGCTACAAGACAGGCATTTTAGAATGCTACAGCGACTCAGATCACGCAGGAGATATGACAACAGGACGTTCGACGTCTGGCATCATATGTATGTACTCAGGAGCTGCTATATCCTGGTGTAGTTGAAAACAGACCTGTGTTGCTATATCGAGCACTGAAGCTGAATTAGTGGCATCTAGTGAAGCAGCAAGAGAAATTGTATGGCTTAAGAGATTATTCGGTGAAATATCAAGCCTGAAAGAAGTACCCAAGCTTAAGGTTGATAACATAGCTGCCATCAGAATTTCCCAAAATCCTGATATATATATACATAGACGCATCAAGCATATTGCTATAAGACATTTCTATATCAGGGAACTTGTGACGAATGGCGATATATGCGTAGACTGCGTTCAACTTACTTTCATGCTCTTTCCTGCATACCCAGCTCTCGCTATGTTTCCTATGTCCCTATGTAAATTAACCAAAAAGATCAATCTTCGATTTTCCAGGGTATAGTATCGATTCACTAGATCAATCCGGTACTGTGGATCGATTTAAATAAATTATTATAATTATTTAAATTAGAACAGATTTTTTGGTTCCTAAAGATCGCTTTTCCGATTAATCGATCTCAGGTCTCGGATCACCATCCCTACTTCCTAGTTTTATACTTTGACATTGACGTATCCGTATCAATTTGACACATCTTGTCACAGAGTATGTAACAATAATGTTTTCATCTACAGATAAGCAATGGTAACTACTTCATTCCACCCTTAGATTAAGTACCTATAGACGTAGCCAGCGTGTGGCCGCTCATGAGACAGCCATATGTTTTTTTTTGTTAATATTTTTACGACCACGGATTCAAGTCCTTAACAGCCAATCTTCAGTAATTTTTATCTTCATTTTATTATGTTAATGAATTTCCATATTGAAGATGATGATGATTGGATGCTTCCGTGCGGAATATGATGAGATGATTCCAGTAAAGTGATGGGGACTTTACTAGGAGATTTTACGAAGTTTTGAAGACAACATGAAAAATCACTTTTCACTTCATAATTTCACTTTCCTACACCCGTGAACGTTATCGAATGTTTTATGATAGAAATCCCATCATTTTTACACATTAAAACGCGACTATACACAAGTTTCGAAATTAATATCACGCAGCGACACAGCTCTTTTCCGCGTTCCCGCCAAACCCCACAGCCATTTGAAATCATGAGTGTTGCTAGTAGATACAGTTTCCCAATTTTCTTCCTAATGATTTACTATATCTCAGCAAGTTTTAATGTTAAACATTCCTAAGCATTTAACTTTTATTTAGATTAGTTGAATTGTAACGAATTGATTGAATGATGAATTAAAACATGTGCATCTACCTCACAAACAAAAGATTCTAGCTGATCAAATAATTATATGTTATTCATCCGATCACTGGCAGAATTGACTCAGCTTATTCTAATATCCGATTCGGGGAGTTAGACTTAAGTTTTTTGGGAATATAAAGTTATACCATTGGCAACCCTGTTGAGAACTCAACTGTCAGAGTCAATCGAGCAGTTATTGGTCTGTGGAGCAAGCGAACTGCTAAATAAACAAAAGTCAACCGAAAAGGAAAATTTAAAATCACTCCATTATATTAATAGTTATTAAAGTTTGGTTAAATTTTCATTGTACCAAACCGTATATGTTCATAGGATTAGAATAAATAATTTAATTTTCTTAAAAGGTACCAAAATCATTGTAAGAAGTTGTGTTCTGTTCTCCACTCCCTAAATCTTAATTGCCTGTCGTGGAGTAGGCAATGTTGTATAAATTGTATAAAATTGATTTATGTTAACATATATCAAGACGATATGGATTTATCAAATATTAATATCTCTGCATTACTTCATAAATTATGTGTAGATTTGTCATCTGAACCAGGTGAGTACTCGTAAATTCCAATTTCAAAAACTGTCATTAGTACCAATTAGTACATTGTTTATTTCTATCAAGTTTGATAATATTTTTATTTTACAAAAAATACTACATTAAAAGGAATGAGTGGTGTTCAAGAATATGTTAAAGATATGTTTGGATATTTTAAAACGTGTAAGAATTCAATTCAATTCAAATCATTTATTGCTTGCCAAAAGATTATTACAAGTTATTTTTAACTATAACTTAAATAATATTGCCCGTGAGACCTCGCAGGTGCATCACAAATTTGGAAGATGACAATTAAAATAACATTTATTCAATTAAATTCAATTGCACTACTTAACTAAATATATAGTTCTATATAATATGTTGTCTTCCTGTCTTCTTATATCAATTATTTTCATTTAAAAGTTTGTTGGTATTTATCTAATAGAAAATTTATCAGTTGTCTAATAAATGTGTCCAGATTTCTATATTTTTAATATGATTTGGATTTTTTTTACGAACTTTCAACATTCTTTAATGTACAAAGAAGTAAGAGTGAGGATTCTGTTTTAGAAAATTGGACTTGCATGACATCATTCTATCAATATTTGGCAAAATTCGGGTTCATCTTTTTTGTAGCACAAATTATTTATTGATGTACAGTTTCCATATAAGATCTATAAATATCCTACCTACTGTAAATGCACAACTTTTACAATTTTTTTGGGCTAGTGATATTGATAACTCAAGTAAAAATAAAAATAAAACCGGTCAGGTGCGTGTCGGGCCACGCGCAGTTTAGGGTTCCGTAGCTTTTAAATTTGATAAACGCAATGGAAAAAAAAAAAATTCTGGGGAGTTGTTGTACTTCGTAGTAGGCTGTTGTTTAGCTGTAAACACTGTTGACAACTGTTGACTGAACTGATGATGATGATGAATACAATTAAAAATTAAGCGCTTTTGTCACCTGCATGGCACTTCTCTTTCTTACAGAGTTATTCTGAGGCTTATCCTCAGAATAGCTAATTGCTTTCATGTTTGCATATTTAATTATTTTCTTACTCTCTCACTTATTGTTACAGACAAAGCTTATGAGTTGGCCCTTACATATTTGTCTTCGACTGGAGAGAAAATAAGAACAGTGCAAGATGAAAAGTTGCTGTGTCAAAAAATTCACTCTCGACTTTCTTCTACATCTGCAAGAGATGCTGATAAATTCAATGAGTCCTATGCAAAATTAAAGAATTCTGTAAGATATTTTCTTTGAGCTATTCTTCATTGCATTCTGTTCTGCTAACATCCAGCAAGTGGTTACGAAAATTGTAAGTTGTCCTGGATAGCAGTCAGATGAGAGATATCCCCTTTTTATTGTTTTGTTCAATCATATTTATTGCCCCAACTAAATCTATAGTTGGCAATCTTTTTATCCCTTTTTAAAGATGGAATAACTTTTTATGACATTGTGTATAAACGCACTAGTGGTTATTCGTAGGTGCGAGTAGCTATGGGAGCGGGTAGCCGCGCGGCTTACCGATTTTGCAATTTAATATAAAAAAAATAAGTCGGGTTTTCCTTCCTGACGCTATAACTTTAGAACGCTCGAACCGATTTCCACGGTTTTGCATTTGTTGGAAAGGTCTCGGGCTCCGTGAGGTTTATAGCAAAGAAAATTCAGGATTATAAAACGACATCAACGCGGGCGAAGCCGCGGGCAACAGCTAGTTTAATATAAATTTTTTTTTTTTATAAAATAATTTAATTTAAACAATTAAAATATTGATATGCAACCGCCTGTTATGTATAGTGCGTACAATAACAGGCGGTTGCATTTTAAAGCGGCTAGCCGCTCGGTTATCCGTTAGTGCGTTAGGGCGCTTACGGTTGTACACACTCTACATATCAGGTGGTTGCATATTAAACTGTAAAAGCGGATAGCCACACGGTTCACCGATAGTGCGTTAGGGCGCTTACGGTTGTACACACTATACATATCAGGTGGTTGCATATTAAACTGCAACATATTAAACTGCTACCCGCTCCCTCGGCTAACCGCTAGTGCGTTAGAGCGCAAAGGAATGTACAGTTCCTAGTTTATGTTCCTGAATTATTTAAAAAAGATGATGAAATTTATTTTGTGTTCCAGTTTTTATTGAAACATCGAGTGTCAGTGCTGTCTCTATTGTTGGCACTGTCTGAATGCCCTCAGCAGTCTGAGTCTACTCAACAACTATTTCCCATACCAAATCTTGCTATTGCTGTAAGTACATTGAGATGAAATGTGAAGATTTTTCTTTTAAAATTTTTTTTTTAATCAATTTCATTCCAACATGTTTGTATAATATTGTTTTTAACATCTGGAAGAGTCTGCTAAATGTTCTACTATTAATACATTGAAACTATTTTAGAATTCCACAGCTGGTTTATCTGGAGTTACGAGTTCAACTAAGAGTACAATTGGGTCAACAAGCTGGGCAAGTAATGCCCCTAAACTGCAAGGGTCAAGTCAGAGCCTTCCGTCTAACAACAGTAATATGGCACTTATGTTACAATGTGGTGGTAAGTTGTTTATACTCATAATTTAATATTATATTTAAGATTTATGTTGGTTCGAGCCACCCTTACTTTGCTACCTATATTATTAATGTTCCTACCAGAAACATCAGTATAGCCATATCTCAAAACTACTGAACCGATTTTGATGAAACTTTTACTGTTCTGTAAAATGGAATATACGTAGTTGAAATAAAAAAGGATCATATTTCTTATGTCTTTTAGTTCTGAGAAATACGTGGATAAACATATTGGAAGCCTATCATAGATCATTATAATCAAATATTAGCCAATTCCAACTATATCACATAAATGTCAAACTTTTATTAATACTTTTTGAAGAAACATTTCGCAACAGATCGCAGTCAAGAGCGAGCGTGCGTGCGTGAGGCAGTGCTGGCCGCGACCGGCGTGAAGACTCGCGGGTTCGCCTCATGGCCGCGCCCTCTGCAGACCCTCTACTCGCGGATAGCGCACCTTGGCTTTCTCCATGACAAACTCAAGGAATTCATTGATCCTGCATCAGGACTGATGCCCCAAGGTAGGAATATTTTCTATACTTATCTTATATAGTATTTATCTCTGTCTTATATACCAGAATTTTAATATATTAGAACACGAATCGAATAAAAAAATACGCTTACCCTCATAGGCCTCCCCCACTCGGTATAAGCCAGGGTCGTGCGTGGGTGTCGTGTCGTGGGTTCACACACAACACAAACTCAAAACACCCAGACCCGAAATAAATATCTGTAAACCTATTTTTACGCATATTTATGATCATATGCCTATATTATACAATTTAATACTTAAAAAAAAATTATATTAAGACTAAGCTTTGATAGGCAACATAGTGGATAGAACAAGTGGAAGGAAGTCGTGAAAAAGAAACTGTCTTATCAACGAGGGGATCACGACCCTCAGCAATGAGGAAATCGATTCGAGGAGGAGATCATAAATATGCGTAAAAATTAGGTTTGCAGCATAGCCCATTTATCGAGGAAGGCTTTAGGCTATTTAACATCACACTAAGATATATAGAAGAGGGTAGGTAACATTGCACCCGCGCGAAATCGGAGCGGGCTGCTAGTAATCAATATACATATAACAACATTTAACAAAATAATCATCATTCTCAAACTGTTTAAAAATAATAATTCTCAAATCGTTCAATTTCCTCATATAATTCTCAAATCGTTCAATTTCCTCATATTGAAGAAAAGGAAAAAAGTGTTCACCATAATCACAGTCATTTACTTTGTGTTCCAAAGGCAGTTAGGTACTACTGAGAAGAACTACTTTGCGACCAAACAATCTTAGTGTGCTCTTTTCAATTAAAACTTAAATCTATTGCAGAGTAAATGTATTTCCGTCTATGTATATTCTTGGTGCCCATAATTGTCTGTATTATTTACAGGTTTAATGGGTGAAGGGCTTGTGGCGTCTATCAGGGATGAACTTACAGAATATTACCGCAGTATAGCTTTATTGCAGTCACAGGTTTGGGTCTTTGATCAAAATTAATGTGCTTTTAGCAAATGTGGACTTGTGCTTATTGTGCTCACATTCTTGTTGGCTTGTTAATTTAATAATCGTGGTATAGAATTCGAATGTCAAAAAACTAGTTTAAAAGATGTAAAGATAGTGCTGCTATTGGACATAATGATTTGCACAATGATATTAACTCTTTTCTTGTTAAACCAGGTAAACGGGTACTTTTGACTTTCGTTGTTGTAATGAAAATGATACCGAAAACTCTTTTTTTGTTAGGCCTGGGGAAATACCACTACCCCCATCTTTACGGCAGACTTATTAATCTTACTTTGTGTAGACGTGTAACAAACATTAAGGAAAATTTAGATTATATTACGACTGCTCTAAAGCTCACTTTTCAATGACGTTCGTCATACGTCAAAACAAAGTATGATTGTAAGAAGAGATGGTGGTATGGCCCCATTTAGACAAGTACATTCGTCTATCTTTAACGAATTGCATCATTGTATGACCATTTTAGTATTTACCCCAACTCCGGCATCGAACCCAGGATCCCATCGTAGTGATAGTGGCCTGCTACCACTTTACTACTATATATGTAATTATTAAGAAGCGCGCATGGCCCAGCGGCTGGTGTAGATCGTAAGCGATCTGCTCGGTTAAGCACAACGGGCGCGGTCGGGTAGTGTGATGGGTGACCGCTAGTGGCAAATTGAATGCGCGTTTCCGTGCTTCGGAGGGCACGTTAAGCCGTCGGTCCCGGTTGCTATCGATGGATAGCAGTCGTTAAACCTTGTCGGAGGCCTAATGGGCGGTTTGAAAACATCCGACAGTGGGTTGGCCACTAACCCACCCACCTCCACCAATCCGCATTGGAGCAGCGTGGTGGAGTAAGCTCTAGGCCTCCCCCCAAAAAGGGGAGAGACTCGTGCCCAGCAGTGGGACGTATAATGGGTTGCCATTATTATTATTATTATTATGTAATTATTGTGAGAAGCAAGCATACAATTCATACGGATGGTAAATTAATATTGCAGGTTATAGATTTTAGACAGACAATCTGCATTGGTAAAAAACTGTGGTCTAAATGCAGATGCGTTGCCAGGGCTATAGGCTGGTTTTTTTTTTATGTCAAAGGATTGACAGACAAGCAGACGGGCCACCTGATGGAAAGTAGTCACCGTCGCCTATGAACATTTGTAACACCAGGGGAGTTAACCCATATTGTAGCACCGAGGGAACACCTCAGAGGGAAGTTCATTCCACAATTTACACGTTCTGGGCAAAAACGAACGTGAGAACCGCACCGTTGAACATTGCCAAGTGTCCAGTCGGTGAGGGTGGAACTTCTCTCTTCGGCGGGTAGTGCGGTGTAGGAATCTTTTCCGTCTCTTGACGGTGGCACCATGTCGAACAGTTCGACAGAGCACTCGCCATTGTAGAGACGGTATAAAACGCATAGACTCCCAACGTCTCTGCGCAGGCTCAGATGTTCGAGCCTGTCAGTAAGTCCTGGGTCGTTAACAATACGAACGGCGCGTCTTTGTAGGGAATCGAGTGGACCAAGTTGATATTTGGGGGTCCCGCCCACAAATGAGAGCAGTATTCCAGATGGGGCCGCACTTGGGCCTTATAAAGCTGTAATAGCTGCCCCGATGTGAAATACTTCCTCGCTTTGTTAAGCACCCCTAGTTTTTTGGATGCCAACTTGGTCTTACACTCAATGTGACTCCCAAATTGCACTTCGTTCGATTTGTCAACGCCCAGGATACCGATACTCTTACCAACGGCGAGCGGAGTGCCCTGGAACTGTGGTGCTACAACGAATGGGGTTTTTTTAGCGGTGAACGCGCAAACTTATGTCTTCGAGGGGTTGAACTGCATTAAGTTGAGTCGACCCCAGTCCGAGACCCGCTCCAGAGAGTGCTCGACTTCAGACACAAGTCGTCCTGCTTTCCTCGATAAGTGTCCGAGAGGCATTTGCGCGGCCAGTGTAGTGTGCATCTCCCGTACTATCATCGGCATAGCAATGAAAATTGGAGTTTTGCTCCAACATTTCATTGATGTGCAGAAGAAAAAGCGTGGGAGATAGCACAGAGCCTTGCGGTACACCAGCGTTGATAGGTAGTCTATCTGAGCGCTGACCGTCAACTAAGACCTGTATATCACGCTCAGATAGAAAGCTGGCTGTCCAGTTGCATAGCCTCTCGGGAAGACCGTAGGATGGAAGTTTCGCGAGAAGTACCCTGTGCCAGACCCGGTCAAAGGCCTTAGCAATATCTAGGCTTACAGCCAATGCCTCCCCACTCTTGTCCAACGCGTGAGACCAACGGTGCGTGAGATATACTAGAAGATCACCAGCAGATCTGCCGTGACGGAATCCATATTGGCGGTCACTGATCAACTAGTGATCCTCTAGATACTGCAGCAGTTGTGTGTTGATCACACGCTCCATGACTTTGCAGAGTAGAGAGGTTATTGCTATAGGCCTGTAATTGGCCGGGTCACTGCGATCCCCTTTTTTGGGTATCGGGTGCACGAGGGCTGTCTTCCACGCAGACGGTACCTTTCCACGATCGTAGGAAAGCGAGAACAGGCGCGTCAGAACGGGGGTAAGCTCGGGAGCGCACATCTTCATCACCACTGCTAGGACGGAGTCCGGCCCACTCGACTTCTTGATGTCAAGGAATAAAAGCGCTCGCCTGACGTTCTTCTGAGAGAATTTGACGTCAGGCATAGAGCTTTCACAGCGCGGGATGGTAGGCGCTGTGACACCCATGTCATCAAGAGTCGAGTTTGAGGCAAAGAAGTTGCCCAGAAGATCGGCTTTCTCTTTTGCCGTGTGGGCTAGGCTATCATCAAGTTTTCGCAGTGGTGGGAAAGATGACCGACAAAAGTTCCCTTCGATAGCTTTGGCAAGAGACCAATAGGCACGGCTCCCGGGAGGATGCCTCATTAGTTTCTTGCCAACTCTACCGACATGCTTGGACTTTGCTTTGGCTATCCGCAGCTTCGTGGACCTGGAGGCAGCGTTGAGTACTCTCTTCAGGTCGGAGGCATTGGGATCCTTGCAAGCGTGAGCCACAGTCCAGGTTCTGTAAGCCTCCTGCTTATGGTAAGAAGCCATAGCACAAGACTTATCGAACCAGGGCTGATACCGACCACCATTGGATACCACAGAGTACGGGATGAAACATTCCATACCCTGGTGTATCACATCGGTTACAGCTTCAGCGCACTTGCTCGGATCTTCCGACGAGAAACAAAGCTGCCTCCATGGGTTCCTACCCATGGAGGCAGCTTTGTTTCGATAGGAACTCCCTCAGTCCATCCCAATCTGCTGACCTGTAGTGCCACACTTGATGGTGATCTAAGTTGTTTTGCCTCTACGATAGTATTACGGGGCCGTACGTTATTGTGTATTGGATACCGATTGAACACAGCTGCGTTGCGTTATTAAAAAAAAAAACGTGGTAGTTTATAAAATAACATTAATTCAGAGGTTATGTGAAAAAAGAGCAAATACAAAAGTGTAGATCTTTTTATTACTGACAACTTTGCCATTATACTCTTTTCAATAGGACTCGTAGTTTTCCCGGAAATCGTTTTCAACCCGTAAAATCTCGCCCCATCCCCATCCCGACCTCAAATTGCCCTCATATATTTTTTCTTTTTAATTTTATTATATTTTCTTACTTTCACAATAGGTTTCATCCTGTTCTTTTGGGCTTTCAAGGCTTCGGCTCTAACTTAATTATGAACATCCATCTTAATGTGTGACGAATGTCTTTTGTCAGGTATGCGAGGGAGAGGGTGGCGGCGGTACGCTGCGGCGAGTGTGCGTGTGGGCACAAGAGCCGCTCCACCGCCTCACCTGGCTCGCTAATATCACACACGCTGCACAACACAAAAAGGGTAATTAACACTGGTTGGTCTCTCATGCCGCCAGAAAAATATGACAATAGATTTCTGTTTGTGGACCCTATATGGTTCACTTGCTGCTTCAGGGATTTAACATATATTTTAACTGTTCTGTTACTTGCGTGAATGACGATATTTGTTCAGATCCGTAGCCACCGTTATTTGAAGTGCGCGCGGGAGACCTTACTCAAGTGATGTGATTGGCTGTTTGAATTTGAGCCTTGAATCCTAAGATAATCCTAGCATTGCTTGACATGCTTGTAACAACAAGTGAGTTGACCATCTGTTGCCCTCTATGCGAGGTTATCTATGGTGACAGGTGACAGACAAGTACTCATAAAGTATCTTAAGCTGAGTGTGAGGCAAGGAATATTTCAAGTAACGTCTTAGAATATGGGTGTAACTGTAAGTTCGCTTGCAGCCACAGGCCATGGCGGAAAGAGATCCGAGTTGTGTAAGCGTTTAAAAATTCAGTCTTTCAACTTTCAATTTTGTACATCTCACGTCGGCTCCGTATTTGTAAATTTAAGTTGCATGTAAGACCATGCGTTGGGCAATTTGTAACGTTCCGTGGTTTTGTATCCATCCGGACATACTCATTTTTAATTAGTTGTGTGTTTTATGGTGCGGCGCAGGCGGGGAACTGGCGTCGTGCGTGCACCGGTTCGTGCGGCACGGGGACGCGCGCGTGGCCGCGCTGGCCCGCCGCCTGCTCACCGCGCTCACCTACCCGCTGCTGCTCATGCTCACGCGCTGGCTTCTACACGGTATGTTTACCTTTTTGATTCTTGCAGCCGGATCTCTTATTATCTCAGGCCCGGAACCGCTTACTTGAAAGGGTCTTGAAGCCGTTTTTTTCAGCACTAGTTTTGAGAAACCTTGACATTCATCTGTTATCTGTTGTGTTTTATCTACGAGTATGTATATATATACATGTATAAAAAAATCAATTGCTGTTCGTTAGTCTCGCTAAGACTCGAGAACGGCTGGGCCGATTTGGCTAATTTATGGTTTTGAATGATTTTTGGAAGTCCAGGGAAGGTTTAAAAGGTAAGAAAATACGAAGAAATTGAAGAGGAATAGTTTAAAACATAATTTCATTTTCCCATACAAATTGTCTGTATATATCAAACATTCGACACATTTTTTAATTGAGAGGCAATACGAAGTTTGCCGGGTCAGCTAGTAGGAAATAAAATAACAATAAAAGTTGAACCTAAATCGACCTGCAGTTGTTACGGAATTTGGTGTATTGTTTTAGGAGAAATCGACGATCCATACAACGAATTCTTCATCGAAAGTAGAAGTGGTGTTCCTATAGACAGGATGTGGCACGACAAATACAGAGTAAGGTGTGTACATGATTCCTCTTTTATTTCATAAATATACAAATAAAATAGGTAATTATTGATGGAAATCATTAGATAGGTTTTATTGTAAATGTTGCTAGATGGTGTGATGCTGACGGTCATATACATATTGTGATATGTTTCTAATAACCTGTGGGTTGTCTGGAGTACCCATTAGTGCGAGCACCGGCGTAGATTCTGAAAAGTTTACGTACTACCAGAGAATATGTAATAACACTACGTATAGAATGTGACACTTCGACGTCCCGCTCGATTTCCCCGCCTTTTTTTTTTGACGGGGGGGAACCCTCATGGGCACCCGCCGTCTAAGGGGAACAGACGGCGGGTAGTGTGAGACTCGTACTCACTAAAACCCCGCGGTGTTCCGACTCGTCCGCCACTAGTGGCGGGGTCACGGGAACCCTTACGCACACATCCGCGACCCCGCCGGCGGCTGCTCGTTTCCGAGCCCTCCGAGGTTTGAGCCCATTGGCTCCAACCGACAATAGTGACATGCGGAACACGTGCACGCCACCCACTTAGGGACCTCTCCATTCGGGCGACGGACATCCCCTAGTCCGACGCCCGGAGGTCCCTGCCCAAACCACTCACAACACCAGGCGTCCCAAGACGCCCGGGTGGAGGGGTTTAGGCACACAGTTCGGCCTCAAAGGATCGGCAGCGTCGAAAGAATTCGACCCTCAACCGCTCCCTCGCGGCCCCACCACGTCCCTTTCCGACGGCGGGACCACCGTTAGGCGGCTGGGGATAGGGTGCAGGGCCAACGAAATATCCGTACACCTCCTCCCCAGCCGTCTCCTCTCCACGGCAGCGAGTGACGGGCTGAGCCACGCCAAACGTCGCCCCCTCTCTGGGTTCCTCTTGGCTTCGCCGGTGTGAGGATGACCACCGGGTACTGAGCCCCCCCGCCACGACAAGGCGGAAACCCTCGGGGGGTCGATTTCCCCGCCTCACCCAACCTCCTCCCCTCTTATGGGTGACGGTTGGTCTCCTCTATGTGCTACGCACACAGCTGCACGTGTAAATACACGTCACTGATTGATGTCTGTGTAATAGAGACCAAATTAAGCGTTTGTATGGAATTTTGGCGGAGTGTCCGCGGTGTGGTACTATTATGTACAAATCACAGTGAATCTGTTTTTGTAGGCCGTGTATTCTTTTGTAGGGAGTGGATGGTGCCTTCGTTCATGTCGCGAGAGCAAGCGGCGCAGATCCTGGCGACGGGCAAGAGTGTGGTGTTTATGCGGGAAGCGTGCGCTGATGAACCCGATGCCGCCGATCACCACCATCATTTGGACGCACTACTCAACCCTGCACAAGGTAATTGCCCTATGCCATTATTTTTTTTTTTTAAATCTCACTCTTTACAATTTTTGTTCACATACATTGTTTTATATTCGTAAAAAGATTCAATGCACTTCATTACATAATTAGATTAATTAGGTTTAAAATACACAAATCATTGTAACGGAAAAATATCACCATTGTTTGCTGTCACCACACCACGTTCAATCGCCGCTACGCTGTCGTTGTTCGGTTTTACAGAAATGCCATATAGTTACAAGTGGGTCCTAAAGGAACGGTATTTACGGTGACCTATCGTATAAGGCTGGCTGTCCTATTGTGCCTCGTATTGTGTGGTTCTCGGAGGCGAGCGGCGCGACGTAGGTCTGGGTTATAGTTACAGTGTTATATTTACTCGTGTTGTTATCATATGAGTACGCGGCGGCGTGGCGTGGTGGGAGGGAGGACGGCGGCGTCGAGGGCGTGGGGATGGCTTGTAGTCTGATACATTAGTCCGTGTTGTCGACAGGAGAGGACGACGCGGCGTGGTGGGAGGGCGGCGGCGGCGCGGGCGTGGGGCTGGCTTATAGCCTGATACATTAGCCCGTGTTGTCGACAGGAGAGGGCGGCGCGGCGTGGTGGGAGGGCGGCGGCGTCGCGGGCGTGGTGCTGGCGTATAGCCTGATACATTAGCCCATGTTGTGGACAGGAGAGGGCGGCGCGGCGTGGTGGGAGGGCGGCGGCGGCGCGGGCGTGGGGCTGGCTTATAGCCTGATACATTAGCCCGTGTTGTCGACAGGAGAGGGCGACGCGGCGTGGTGGGAGGTCGGCGGCGGCGCGGGCGTGGGGCTGGCGTATAGCCTGATACATTAGTCCGTGTTGTCGCCAGGAGAGGGTGGCGCGGCGTGGTGGGAGGGCGGCGGAGGCGCGGGCGTGGGGCTAGCGCACGCGGCGGTGTCGGCGCGGCTGCTGGGCGCGCTGACGACGCACCACCACCTGCTGGACCACGTGGCCGCGCACCGCCGCTACCTGTTGCTGGCGCAGGGCGACTTCGTGCACCACCTCATGTCATTGCTACAGTGAGTATGGAATGTACATCAGCAGAGAAAAGATGTGCGGCGTTGTGCTGACGCGCAGCGCAGGAGGGTTTTGTGCACTACTCGATATCGCTGTTACAGTCACTATCACACGTCCTACATGTGAACACATCGCGCAAAACTTAAATGCGTCCGTGAAGTTAGTTACAACTCGCTGCCAATAAGGCAATTAAATTGTGAGAATAGTCGGCTTTCATTGAGCCAACATCGATACTCGCTATTTCCTCGTCTGTGTGGTCGTCGCGAAATAAGACACTGGCAGTGTATTGAGGCAGCCACACTCAATAACATTAAAATTTTTCGTGTACAGTAATGCGTTAACAGGATAAGGCAGTACAGTTTGGTGAGGAAGCGGAAGATGCTTGGGCGTAGGACTAACCGAAGATGACTTTGGCCCAATCTCATATTGCTATTAGTGTGTAAACACGCTACGCGGTGGATTATGCCTGTATTGCTATTTGAATAACTGACACACTATGTCGAAATTACGCTACGTTATAGCGTACAGCGTAACTTTGGTCGGGCGTACGACCGAAGTTCGGTTCGATACCTGAATTCACACACTATGCCGACTCACACCACACTGAACTGGAAGTTCTGACGCCGAACTTCCGTCGCGTAGCTTCGGTATAGTGTATTTACACACTTACAGTGAATGGTACACAGTACGTCAGCAGGTAAAGTGAGAAAAGAAGACGGTGAGAGCGTGGCCTTGGAGCTGGAGCAGAGGGACTTCACTACCTCATGTTCCCGCTGTAGTGAATGCCATGGCCGTGAGGAGTGGCTGGTTGCGTGGAGTGGTTGGCGGATGGAAACAATTAAACTTTGTGCTCCGCCTCACGTTGGCCAATTCCATGGCTCACCACGGCGCCATGGAATTAGACTCACTTCGATTACTGTAATCAAAATTCACAGGATATTTTTTATCTGTACAGACGAGAAACACTTTGCTATAGGTCGCGCCACGTAAAAAGAACGCTGGAAGAAAGTAGAAGGGATGTGTTCGCGCATCGGTACACTCGCGCACGAAAGTACTAGCCCTATTGGTTTATTTTCGATCTAGCTTTCGTTTGCGGTTTCGTGTATTGGTAGGCAGATTGTTATTTCAGACTATAATGTTTAATTTTCATAACTACTATAAAAAATTAAACTAACGGCGCAACGCCGTCCATTAAGTCGTCGCGGGTGGCGTGAAATCCAGATGACGACGCGGTGTTGGTACTAGATTCGGCCACTTCATCTTCGTCGCTGTCGTCACTTGAGCCTTCATCATCGTTTGAGTCCGAATCATCATCATCTACGCGAATTATAAATTTTTCTGTCATCATGTCGACCACATGATCACTTTTAAAATACTCGGCTTCTATTTTCTTGACTTTAGTGCATAATTTTCCCCATTCTGTAGCTCCCATTAGATTTACTTTTTCATTAATTAATTCATTTATTCGTGTCAGGTTCCAACTCACATTTTTACTGGCGACATCCCTTTATTTGGGACCAGGCCATTTCTATAGGATTCAAGTCCGGGTGATACGGGGGCAAACGGAGTGCAGAATGGCCTGCTTCGTTTAAAATAGCATCGCTATTAAATTTCTTCAATTGTTCTTTGTTTTTTTTAATTATGTTGTACAACTCCGGCTTTAGCATGCATTCTTCAAATGGAATTCCTTTTTGACGGAGCCAGAGTTGCATGTCTGCTTTTTTTGTGTTGGCCGTTGGTGCAGCATCGACTTGTTTATTATGATAAGACGCATTATCCACTACCACGACTGAATTATTCGGTAAATTCGGCATTAGTTTAGTACGCAGCCACCGCTCGTAATTATCAGAGTTCATGTTGTCATGGTAGTCGCCGCCTTTTGTGCCGGCTTTGAATGTCAGTAGAGCATTGGGCACAAAACCTGATTCACCACCCGCACGCACTATGACCAAGCGGCTACCTTTGGAGATAGGTTTTTTAATGCCTTTTGTGGGACCGTCTGTCCAAGAATGGTGAGACGTATGGGAACTATCCACGTATGATTCATCAGTGTAAATGATTGGTCTTCCTTCTTCTCTATCTTTTTTTATCTTTCTCGGATATTCAATCCTCTGAAAGCGTATTTGTGACTGCTCAATTAAAAGCTTTCTATTGCTTTCTGTTTTTGCCCACTTAAAACCCATTTTTTTTATTATTCGCCTGAGACTTGTAGCAGATCCTTGGAAATTTAGGTCATCCTGTAACTTCCTTCGCAACTTGCCTATGGTAGGCCATTCTTTTTCCGTGTCGTGGAAATTGTGGATCATTCGTTTTATTACACCCTGGTCAAAGCTGTCCGGTTCTGTTACTGTTTGTATGTATCTTCACGCCAGGTCCCTAACGGGGTAGGCAGAGAGTGTAGAGCGCCAGATATCCCGGTTCAGACAAACCTCTCGTGCCTCGTCTACCTTCATCATTCTCTTCATACATGCACGCCGATTCCTAAGACTTTTGACCCATCAGACAGAACTCGACCTATTTGGTCATGGTAGGTCAGCCTTGGTCTTCCTGGGCCTCTGCAACCATCCACATTCGCATTGTATATCTGTTTAGTCATTCGCTCATTCGACATTCTTTCTATATGCCCGAACCATCGGAGCATGCCTTTTTTCATTTTTACACCGATACTATCATTCACACAAAGTCTCTTTCTTACATCTTCATTACGAACGCGATTGGTGAGTGATACACCGCAGATCTTGCGCAAAGATCTCATCTCGACCGCGTTCAACTTACTTTCATGCTCTTTCCTGCATACCCAGCTCTCGCTTCCATATAAAAGCGTTGGAGTAAGTACAGCATTATGTACGGCTAGTCGAGCCCGCTGGCTGAGATGTTTAGATTCTAGTAGCTTACCCAACGCTCCATTCACGCAATTCCCAGCAAGCACTCTTCTTTCTATGTCAGTGGTGTACCTACCATCCTTGCTAAAAGCACATCCAAGATATACAATTTCATCAACCTGTTCTAACACTGCATCATCTACTACTACCCTTGCATTTGTTCTCTGTTCATCTCTTTCAAATACTAATTCTGTTACTGGTTTTTGTTTAATTCTTTTATTTTTGCCGGGAGTTCGGAATACAGTAAGAAATTCCGAATCTTTTGAACCTTTTAGAATTCGTCTCACTGTAGACTCGGAACATTTTGTTGCCTCAGCTGTCCGTTTCATACATTATTTTAAATTAACAGCTGCATTATTATCAGCCTCTGTCTTCATAAAACAATATACATTGTAAATCATTTTCCTTTCTTTTCTATGTAGAACCATTTCGTAAGTAAACACTTTTGTGCGCGATGGTATTTCGAGAACAAACGTAACGTGGACACAGGGCGGATAGCAAAGGTCGACTGACGAACCAATAGCGCGGCAGGAAGCATGCGGCGCGTCACCCGCCCGCCCCGCGCCGCACATCATACCACCAAATAGATCGATAAATCGTCTACTGCGCAGCTTGACCGCCAGCGTTCTTTTTACCTGGCGCGACCTATAACCTTCGTTAATATTTCAGAGAAGAGCTAAGCAAGCCGGCGACATCCCTGTACGTCCACAACCTGACGTGCACGCTGGAGGCGGCCGTGCGAGCCACCAACGCGCAGTACGAGCCGCCGCACGTACTCGCTCGCCTGCACGTCAATTTGTACCCCAACTGTAAGTCTAGTCAGCCCTTTTTTATTTCTTTTAAAATAGAGCTCTATTTAGAGTATAGAACCTTTGTCTAACTAACTGAGTAATTGAAGGACTGACTCAGTAAAAGTCCATGCATAAATACTGATGGAAATAGGAAAGCTAAATTAATTAACTTTTCTAGGCGACGGTCGTGAAGACAGCGGATGGGATGTGTTCGCGCTCCAGTACCGCGTGGACGGGCCCCTGGGCACGCTGTTCCCCGCCACCTGCGCCGCTAGATACCGCGCACTCTTCACACAACTGTGGCGAGTGAAGCGTATCGAATATAGTCTGCACGAAGCCTGGCGTGAACACATCATACTACAGAAACGGCTCAAACATATGCCCGGTAGGTGGCGTTGTTTAGTTATTAAACTATTATCGTCGGACCTAATGGCCGATCCGACATCATCCACTCGAGGTCTTGTCTTGTATTATCTCCCTAGGGGCGATGATACCCCTTTTCTTTCTATTGTTTGCACACTTTACAATATCACCCATCTTACATACCCACAATATACCTACTTTCAAACAGGGAACCGAAAGACTGGGGCTAATACCGATCCCAAGATAATATATATCGTAGGGCCAGGCTTTCAGAGTTCCATGTGCCATAATTGACACACACATACACACATACTTTGACATACACATACACACATACTTTGACACACACATACACACATACTTTGACACACACACTCATAAATACATATACTCTCATACTTTGAGATAATCTCACATGTTTTCTGTATGTGTATAGGTACTATGAGGGAACTTGCCGTTTTACCATCATGGATACCTAATGTAGGGATAATAAGTACTATGCAAATTTGTTTTTGGACTGGCAAAGCGTTCCCTTATAGTGCTTAGTTCTCTTTATTGCTCTCATGAGCTATTACTAAAATTGTACTAGTAATTAAGTGGACAAAATCCTGAGGCGGAGACCAGGAGACTCATAGCACAGGGCTTACCTAGTTTGAGCGCTCCTGTCTCCACAATACCCTGAGATAAATGTTTTAAAAATAAAAATAATTCAGTATAATTTAAAAAATAAAATAAGTTTTATATGATGTATTTACCATAAGAGAACAGTGTGGAGAAATTAAATAAAATCTTATCTAAATCTTATCTTATCTAATCTTTAAAATATTCCTCTATGGATCTTCTCTTGCTGGGACTTTGAGTAATTTCCCGTGTTCACAACAACAGAGGTGTGGGGTCTGCTGCGGCGCGTGTCATGTCTGCGCGCAGAAGCGCTGCGCCTGTGCGGTGCGCTGCAAGAGGCGTCGTGTGTGGGCGCCGAGCCCGCCTGGGCCGACCTGCTGGCCGCCGCCGCGCGCCGCACACACCTCGACCGCCTGCTGGCGCTTCACCACCGCGCGCTCGACCGCCACTCCATACACGCCATGATACATCACACCACGCAGGTATGTACTGTGCGACACTTTCCATACCACGCCGTGCGTTACGCTCAATACACACTCCACAGTCGCCCCAGTATGCGAAGCATTTATTAAACAACTCTAGCCCCCGAACCGACGTTTTTTTTTTTCAAAAGATAAATTTACATTCAACTGCCTGACTACATCGTTTTGATATTTTTATTTTGCCATTTCGTGTCGCTTAATAAGCAATCATTATTATTGCTTTATGAAGCGGTATAACCGCGATAGCATTATGAATTATGTAAAAAATAACGAAAAATACTTTTTAATCTTGAAATATTAATTTGTAACAGGAGCTACAGTCCTACTTAGGGAACGTCCTGAACGAAACATTGGCGCTTCGAAGCTTCGAGACAACCTTGCACGGCGGCATACTTGCCGAGCTCGAACGACGCGAACTTATCGAACAGATGAAAGCTGATAGACTAGCTAGAGGTAATTGCAAACCCGAAGATATTTTATGAAGCATGCGTTTATATTCATTCATACTCTCGGTATGAATATATGAATATAACGCATCCTTCTTAAATGGGATAGTTACCTGTAATCTGTTTTTGTAACCTTTTGTTCGCTCAATTTAAACTTTCGCTAAATTCGTGTAATTTAAGAATGTATAATGCTTTATTTGTCGCAGGTGAATTCGCATTTACGGCAGCAGATGAGGCTCAGGATAAGGAAAAGAGAAAAATATTTCAACAGTTCTTAGCCAGTAGAAAAGCAGACCTAAATGTATGGGCACGCACATATAGGTAAAATTATGTTATTCTTTTTAATGTAATAACTTACATACGAAATTATCACCTACATTTTTTGCTATAAAAGTATATTTTTTATTGTCATCAATTGTTTTTTTTTGTAAACAATTTAAAGATACAGGCATTATTTAAACAGCAAGACCATTTCTTTTTAGAATTTCGTAGACTCACAGACCACACTACGATTTAACTTTGACTCGGAGTTAAACTTTCAACGCTTATTTTTACTTTACTTAGGTTTGGTTGCACCAAAATATTTGTTAATAAAGTTAAAGTAATAAACTATTTAAGTATTAATTAGTATAAAATTTTACATCCTTCTCAAACTTCAACAAATTTGTTACAGTAAGCCTGAGTTGCACCACGATATATGTGAAAGTTATTGTGACATTTCACATCCTTCTCTAACTTAAAGAAATCTGTTAAAGTAGAGAAGGATGTAATTTTACATTAACTTTAACAAATAATTTAGTGCAACCGAACCTTAGTAAAAATGTAGTTTCCAATGGTAAAGTTCAACGAACTAGTCAAGGTAAAGTCGTAGTGCGGCCTGTGAATCTCGACCAATGTTCGAAGAATGCGTACCATATGTATTTATTATTTAATTTTAACAGAACACACGTAACAACCTTGATTTTGAAGCTGGCTCTTCATCCTGAAGTATCATTACAAACACTGGCCTTTCGACTTGACTACAGCGACTTCTACAAGCGTGGTGACGCGAAGTTGCACGAACCCCTTACTTATCAACACAAACGATTAAGTGAAATTGGTCTGAATCTAGCTAAGGTAATTTTCTGCCATTTTTTATGGAATTTATATATGAAGCTTTTCAAACTTTAGGGAAGAATATGAAACCTTGAAACTTGATTAAAAAATGTGTGAAAATCTTTGATTTATAATAGAAATTAATACATTTGAATGATACAGTATTTCTTATTCTTCTTAATTTAATTCCACATTTATAATACTCATTTTTTGGTTACCCTACGCGGAAATGTGGTTGTATTTTGTATTACCGCTTACCATCAAAATTGGTTATGGAGCTCTACTCCATACTAGAATTTCCATTTTTAGAAACTAATAGGCGGCGTCGGGACTTACTGTCCCACCGCCCACTGGCGGAGGAATTATGTTCTAGTGGAAGAGAATTCTGCCGCTAGTGCAGTCAGTCAACCATCAAACCATTCTAATGAACTACAATAACGCAAGATGCAGCAACGTCTTGATTTCGTCCCACTGCTGTGCACGAGTCCCTTTTTATTGAGGGGAGGGGGAGGCTGGAGCTTACTCCACCACACTACTATAATGCAGTTTGCTGGTCTGGTTAGTGACCAACCCACTGTCGGACGTTTTCAAACCGCCTATAAAGCACAGATCACCCCCAATAGATACCGCATACAGGGCGACCGACGCGCACAACAAGTTGCTAGCCTATTTTCAATGCTCGAAATCTCGACGCCAATGACGCCATTAGTGACCAAGCATCCGACCCGTTCGTACGTGAGAAATAATTTATTTTCTACCGAAAATATCTAGGGAATGGCTTCCTGCGTAGTAAAATCATGTCTAAATACGTCTAGAACATCAAATATTAAAAAAGATGGTATGACAGTTCACCGGTAAGTAAATAAATTCATTTAAAACACTTATTATCAGAGATCAACTGAAACTGGATTATAAGCACAAGTACATTTTCGCAAAGTCCTGCTCACTCATTACGTTATTTAAATTATTTGTCCCTTTCTAAGAAAATAAAGTCGATCGATAGTGTTGTACCGCATATACGTTAGTCGGTATCGATATTTTTAATAATACTTTAAAACCTTTATCAGAAAATATGTAATAATACTACGTTTAGAATGGACACTTCGTCGTCCTACCTGTTTTGCCCTCTGAGCTCTTAGTTTAAAATCAGTTGGGTGATAAATTTAAGGTCTTGAGCGGTGTATTTTAGGATAATTTGAAAATTGAATATTTATGTACTTAATTCAATTTACCTTCCAGCCGCGAAGTGGTAGTGTCCACCGCTATTATGTTCGGTGGTAATGTACGGTGATAGAGCTGCAATGAACGAGCTCGAAAGCGTGAACACCTACATGTTACCTATTTGACCTGCCAGTAAGTGGTTATCGGTTTTCTCTAATGTAAACCGTAATCCTGTTCCGGGTAGGTGGTAATATACAGTGGTAGAGCTCCAGAGCGAGCGAGCACCACCGCATTTACCAAATAACATGTAAGTGACAATAGTATGTTAGCAATGTGCGTATTAATGTCAGGGTTCCTGTAGGTGATAATTACGAATATAATATAAATATAACAATAATACAATTAACAAAAATATATAATATAAATTTATATAATATTTAAATTTTTGTTTTAATTAGACGTGCATATAAATTGTTTTTCACTTTAATTTATTTTGTTAGTTTTTGACTTGTTATAAGCGGTGCTTGTCAACCTAAATGAATAAATTAATTTCTGATTCTGATTCTGATTGGTATTTCCTTTCAAGTCGAAGATGGCGGACTTAATTTTTTTTCTACATTGTGATATGGTGTCAATTTCGCGGTTTCTTGGGGTACTGATTACGAAAATGTCATCTTTTTTCATATCCAAGATGGCGAACAGATTTTTCTTTCAAAATATGATATGGGTATCAATTTTGAGGTTTTTCGAGGTGCTGATTTCGAAAATGGCATCCGTTTTCAGATCCGTGGACAGACTTTTTTTTCAAAATGTGAAATGGGAATCAATTTCGAGGTTTCTTGGGGTGCTGATTACGAAAATAGTGTCCGTTTTCAGATCCAAGATGGCGGACAGATTTTTCCTTCAAAATATGATATGGGTATCAATGTCGAGATTCCTTGAGGTGCTGATTGCAAAAATGGCATCAGTTTTCAGATCCAAGATAATAATTGTTGCGGAAATATTTTTTTTTTATTTATATACACCTATATAGGCTAATAGCACCTTAGAAAACTTCGAAAGTAACACGCATTTGATTTAAGAAACAGTTATTAGCCATCTTGGATCTTAAAAAGTTGTCATTTTTGTAATAAGCACTCCAAGAAACCTAGAAATTGATACCCATATCATATTATGAAAGTAAAAATATGTGCGCCATCGTGGATCTGAAAACAGATGCCTTTTTCGTAATCAGCACCCCAAGAAACCTCAAAATTGATACCCATATCACATTTGAAAAAAAGTTTGTCCGCCATCTTAATCTGAAAACGGATGCCATTTTCGTAATCAGTATCCCAAGAAATCTCGATATTGATACCCATATCACATTTGGAAAAAAAAACGTCCGTCCGCCATCTTGGATCTGATAACAGATGCCATTTTCCTAAACAGCACTCCAAGAAACCTCGAAATCGATACCTATATCACATTTTGAAAAAAAAGTCCGTCCGCCATCTTGGAACTGAAGATGGATGCCATTTTCTCTTCTTCATTTTTCATCTGTCCGCCTTCTTGAATTAGAAAAATGCACCTCAGGAAACCGTAAAATATAGATCCATATCATATTTTCTAAAAATAATGATGTCCGCCATCTTTGACTTGAAAGGAGATACCATTTTCGTAATCAAAACCTCAAAGAACCCTAACATTGACACCCACATTGCTTACATATTATCGTTAGGTACCATTTAGTGAAATGTAAATTGGGAAATGCGGTGGTGATCGTACGCCCTGAAGCTGCATCACTGAAGCTCGACCACAGTATATAACCTATCCCGAACATGATAACGGTTTACATTGGAGAAAACCGATAACCACTTGGCAGGTCAAATGGTAAAACATGTAGCTGTTCACGCCTTCGAGCTTGTTCATTGGAGCTCTCTCACCGTACATTACCACCGAACACAATAGCGTTATAACCACAAGTAAATAAATACAAAACGTATTAAACCTAGGCCGCACGGAACGTCGCTGTAGAATACCATTCCTTTGCCAAAAGTGGAGGGAGGTTGGGTGAGGCGGGGAAATCGGGCGGGATGTCGAAGTGTCCATTCGTATTATTCTGGCTCTTACTCTGGCTCAACTACCATACATTACCACTATCACCTTAGCGGCACGTAAAATATATTATGCGGAGGTGCTGATCGAGCTCGAGAGTGATCTTGAGTTCGTTAAGTAAGCTCTACTACTAATTTACTATTATTTTATTTTCTTCTAAAAAAAAAAATTTATGTTGATAAGTGCGTGTGTAAATACACGTCACAGATGGATGTCTATGTAATAGGTAACCAGATTTTAAGCGTTTGTATGAAATTTCCGTACAATTGTTATAATTTAAGAGATGCTTTAAAGCGGCCTATTTAAATGATATTTTAATAAATAATCATAATCCGCTGTGCTGTACATGCGCGATGGCCTGACAAACATTTAAAGTTACTTATACTTTTAAGCTATAACGTAAAATAATTACTTTATTGGCATTAAATTTATGCGTTTTTATTTACCTACATATATGTATATGATATTAATATTTTAATTTACCTATTTCTGAAATTATGATTATATTATTTCCAATTACTGACAACTGTATTTACCAAGTTCTGCTGAATTATCTTTAAAAAAGCAAATAAATGTGGAAAAAATATCGATAAGAAATATATCGATATTTCTTAGCTTCCCAGCTCAATGAGTGGGCGTATGGGGCGGGCCAAGTCTCCAATTCAAACAGCCAATCACAGCGATTTAGTTACGTCTCCCGCAACACCCGCGCACCTCAAAAACGGTGAACACGGCTCCGAACAAATATTCACTAATGCGGTATCTATTGGGGGTGATCTGTGCTATAAAGCCTCCGACAATGTCTAACGACTGCTATCTATCGACAACAACGGGGACTGAGGGCTTACGTTGTATATTTTTCCTTCAACGTTATTGGATATTTATCCTCTTGAGCTGCAGTAAAATATAGCTCAACCTATTACTATGAGATCTGATTGTTTTTTAATGTCTATTTTTTGATCACACTTTACGAACAAGATTCCGAGTACGAGAGAAGTTAAAAAGGTCGTGAGCATTGAGTTACAGAACACGCCTGCTGGTATTGTATACAGTTTTCTTTTTGTTACAGAACAAACTCATAGAACGTTCTAAGAAGAAGTGACACGTTGTGTCAGCGAAACCACAGGTATCCACAAACACGTGCATACCCTGGACGGGTTTCGCTTGTATATGTTACAACTAAATCGAGTTTTTAAAAGACTATACCTTCTGCCTTCTATACTCAGTGTTAAATAATATTAAATATGTTATGTTTTTTTTATTATTGCCATCAACTTGAACAGATTCTGTTAATAAATGTAATGTACACATTTTAACGTATTAATGCCTCGTTTTATTAACTGTTTTAACGATTCATTCATTTTCAAGTGTCAAAACACTGTGAAACCGCTGATAACTAGAAAATTAATAAACATTATATTTATCATCATTTTATTTGATTCTCATTTGATTCGTTAAGTACACCATTCACTGTCCTGCCCTGGAGTCCCGCAACAGACCTTCACCATTACAGCAGCGCCCGATCTAGGGGAAGGCAAACCGGACCGTTGCCCGGGGAGGCAAAATTGAGGGAGGCACGGCGTGGTTTATAGGTAAAAATTACACCTATGGAATAAATAACGCATGGGTAAAGGGCGGCAAATGCCCGGAGCGGCGAAATAGCTTAATCAGTCGCTACATCACAGTTTACAGCACTATAAAGTGGAAAGATGAAGGAGTACTGTTTGATATGGAGGAGAACTTGAAAAAGTGTTCACCATAACAGTGACAATAAAGTTTCAATGATCTGCCTTAATAGTCCTGGTTTCGGAAGTGCAATTCCTCCCGGTCCAGCAGATGCACTGAGGCACCCGAGGGAAGGATGGCCAGCTAGAGATGGTGGTGTGAAGTAATTCTAGACCAGAAGTTCAAACTATTTTTACATGTCCCTGACCCCTTTCAATTTTTTTCTGGCTTCGGTGGACCCCCTTGCTAACATTTATATCACTTTCCCATATATCCCATTTTTATTTACGCATACACGTAGACCCCATCGAGTCTTCCCATAGACCCCAGGGGGTCTATATGGACCACTTTGGGAATCACTGTTCTAGACCATACTAAAGAGGCCTGCCGCATTTTTACATGAAAGATGTGACCGCCTCAAAAAAGGGTTCATAGGGCAGTGCCATAACTGCCAGCGCTACGGACACGTATAGAGAACTAGAGGCCCTGCCGTGTGCGAACTCGTTGCGTGTAGTGCCTGGAATACCAAGGCACCTCCGAATGCCCCTGCCCCAAAGACATGCCCGGAACCCCCGAACTACATTAACTGTGCGCGCAAGCAAGTTAAGGCCGGCGCTCACTGCCAGGCCTGCCAGCACGACACGGCGTGTCATAGCAAAGGTTTCTATTACTAATCAAGTTATTTTGAATCTTATTGCAATGGTTTTAGCGTTCACGTTACTTTATTTCGATACCACGGTGCGAGATGCTGCTGCATGACGCGACGCGCCGCGGGATGCTCCAACATGACGTGGCTCTATTGTGGGCCCTCTTTTGGGGAGCCCCAGGGCTGTGGCTCCAGATGCCCTGCTGTAGATTCGGTCCTGGATTTGGTTTAAAGTATAATAAGTGAAACTGGGATTAGATGAAAACGGAGAAGATATTAGTAACATTGCGAGTAATTTTAATTACAAAAAATTTAAACTACCAGTACCTACTTACAAGTTGTATTTGTTGTACCTACTAACTTGTATATATACGAGACTATATATCTACGAGACCTCCAATTCCAAATAACTTCTATTGTTAACTTTTTTATTTCCTAAAGTCCCCGTCACGAGAAGCTATAAATTTTGTAAACAAGTGTTCAGGAGTTCACAACATTTGGACCAATAAAAAAAAAGAATTTGTTTAAGATTTAATAATTTATTAATTAACATATATTATTTCAGAATAATTATTCGTCAGATTCAGATGTTTCCATTTCTGTGTCAGAATCAGTGACATGTATCACGAAGCTGTCTACAGTTTTATCAATCATCTCATCGATTTTGGAATAAAAGTTATCTTCTTCCTTGATAACATGACAAATTAACGCAACAATTAAAGTTACAACAATTAAAAAGTGATAACGAAACAAAAACAAAATTAACAATAACAACCAGATCTGCGATATATGCAAAGCAATGAAACAAACAAACTCGTACGCATTCGAAACTCGAATGACTGTTTATTTCAAAATGGCGTCCCGATAGTTTACAATCCCTGCGACGGACGCGTTCCGGTACCAAGAAACACAAACGATAGCGCTTTGCGTCGTTAAAATATAATTCGACTAAATTAAATAGGTTGTTACTTTCATATAACCCGTCTATATTTCATGTCGATTGAATATGTTCAAGTTATTATTATCTCGCAGTATAAAATGTTTACTTAGTAAAAGATGTTTGTTTACATAATTTATAGCTTCTCGTGACGGTTACTTTAGAACCTTGCTTAGGATTTGAGGATTTGATGGAAATAGTACCTACTTTAACCCCCTTATTCATAAACGTACATTAGATACGTATTAGCTATAGAATGCTTTGTCTTTGTCAGTTGCATTGTCAAATGTGCAGGATAGAAAGAGACAAAGGAGAGATTAGCAACACTAGCTAAAATACGTTTATGAATATGGGGGTTAATGTATATTTACTCTGTCTGTGATCTATATTTATATCAAGATTGTTATTTCCACCGTATTCATTAATATTCATTATTAACAAATATTCAGTCAGTTCTTAGTATTCAAAAAGTTTTGTATTTTTGAGGTTGGATTGCTTCAGGGGGAAAGTTTTTAAATTGCAACACTCCATCATTGTTTGTCATGTCTATGTATGTTCCGGTTCCGGTCTAGCGCCGGCTGCCGTTGACAGTCGTAATTTTTTTTTACGAAACATTTTGTTTTCTTGGTTGTTGGTCTGTGTTTTGTTTGTCACTTTTTGTTTTGTTTCTATTCTCTTTTCAATTGTTTGTGTTCGTGTTCGACAAAATATAACAGTAATTTTACAAACTTGCAATTAAATTTTAATCTTCAAATACAAAAACAACATTTAGAAATTTTAGAACAATGTCGTCAAAGGAATTTGAAAGTTTGGACGAAGAAGTGAAAGAACTTCTACAAAATTACAAATTCAAAAAAGCAACCGTGTACGAACCTTGTACAATGTTAAATTTTAGAGAATGTTTAATAGGACTTAGTGAGGTTGGTCTGCATTTTAATAAATTAATATTAATTAAAACATAACAGATAAAATTTATCTTTCGTAATCATATTTTTTTTAGGAGTTAGGACTTTTTAACATTAATTATGTATTCAATCCTCACGTCGATGTCGTGGATAATACACTTTCTCGTGAAGCTTTGGTGAACCTAGTGAATTGCGTGTGGACCTTACTTCATTATCATAAGAACTTGAGCGAGAAGACTGAACGATTAGTAGAGCAGAACCACGTCCTTGAGCATAACAATAAACAGCTGACGGTATATATCTATAGTTACGTATTTGAAATATTTTTTAATAATCATGCATATGCTTATTTTTATTTGATAACTGTATTGTATTTCCTTGAAGGGATTGTCAGTAAATAAAACTTACTTGACTCTGTTCAAGAGTATCACCAGCCAATGATATAGAGGAAGGGATATGTGCACTATCTGATAACATATTTCCTCGGGGGCAGTTGCCTTCTGCCACTCCATGCTACTGCTAAATGGTACTTGCATGTCCCATTTAATAATGGAATACTAACTAATACTGTAGTTTTTGAAAACAATTGAATCCATTGACATTCTTTGTTCTCATTACTAATGCCTCAAAATATTTTATTTAACCTTATGGAAAAATCTCATTATCACATACCTACTCCCTGATCAAAGGATCCAACTTAGGATCTAAGCTGCTGTCCTACCTTTAATTCCTTATCTTACACTACTACTACTACTCTGCCTAAATATCCTCAAAGGTCATTTCCATAAACAAGTTATTGCTTATTGCACACCTTAGAAGACCATCAAGTGACATTATTTAAGAATTGGAAAGGTCTTGCAAAAGTGCAAAAACTGAGTTTTTGTATCTCTGTCTTTATAATCAATAAACAAATACGGATTTAAACTAGCAGTTAGAGAAATCTTGTACTGGGTATAAAATATATGAAAGTCAATTTTGTTCCAATGTATCTTAAAGAGCTATATACCTAGATAGGATAGCAGTAAAGCATTTAACAATTTAGTTAATACTAATATGCCTCTCTATTCAAAGGGTATGGTTGGTAAATTGAAAGAAAAGTTGGACAGCGAAAAAAATGAATCAAAAGCATGTGTTGCCTCTGCACAAAGAGTGTCCGATCAATCAAACGAAATCCATCATAAATTATTAGACGCCCGAGCCAAACTGATACAAGTTACCAAGCAGAAGGAGACCAATGAAAAATGTTTACTCAACAAAATTTCCAAACTGAAATTGGAAAATGAAAAGTTGTCAGACAGATTAAGAAATAAATCTGGTGAGTTCAAATAGAGCTATTTAATAATGTTTATTTCTAAGTTTTGTGTACTCACATACAGTGGACTGCAATGCCATTAGAGTGCCATTAGTAGTGAGTAGTGCTACTAGCACTACCAATCAATACAAAGGTTAGTCAGAAAATTAATGAAAGAGTGTACAGAATGAAACTCAGTCTGAAAAGATAAACCAAAAAAATATTAAATTTAAACATTTTTAAAATTTGCCAGTGGTAGAGCTCCAGTCATGGAGCTCACAGAAGTATGCACTACCACATTACATATGGGACTAGAATGTGCACTAGAAAATACCTCTAGATATGCCCATGGCTATTAGGTACCTATATGGTGTTAAGACTGTATAAATTATTTTGTTATACATGCATGCTTAGGTCCCTGTTATAAATATCTGTACCAAATTTCAACACAATCGGCCCCCTACTTTCGACAGACAGCCATACGCACGAGTGATCTTATAAGGTTCCCAAGTTACCTCTGTGGAGGTATGGAACCCTAAGGCTTCTTTCATTCTGCAGCGTGTCGCAGTACAAAAACGCTACCGGCAAGCATGCGGCACAATGAAAGCCACTAAGGAGCTTCATACAAATTACACCGGTCGCGCGCCTACGCGACCGGCGACACGCTACAGAATGAAAGGGGCCTAAACGTCTTTGCGGCACCGGCGTCGTCGAAAGCCAAAACAAGGTCTGGGAGATGGACGATTCGTAATGACTCTCGAAAACAGTTTATAGACGTTATAAGTAGACAAAACAGTCACCGACCCGGCGCGTCCCGAGGACGCCGATTTCCGGGAAAGCTTCAGCACCATGATTACCATCAACCACATGCGCACTATGCGCCTGGTAAGCCAAAACATCAACATCTATTTTGATTAATCACCTTCGATTTGCGGAATAAATCGTTGGTTTGGTTGAGACCACGTCAGATTTTGGGGCAATGCTCGATGGACTAAGGAGAGCCTCCGAACGAGTGGGCCTCAAAATTAACATGGACAAGGCAAAGATCATGTCAAATGTCGAAATTGTTATGTTTGAGGGTATTACGCTCGAAGTTGTCGACGATTAGTTCAGTTATGCAGGCCCAAATCGGCTTGACAGCATTCAGGCAGTTAGCAAGTACTGATTCTAATTTGCCGCAATGTCTTAAGACGAACGAAAGTCTTTGACCTGTGGGTGTTGCTAGTTGCTAGTGATGACATACGGAACTAAAACGTAATGTGAGTTTCGAACTCACTATGGGTCTCATATGAAAGCTCAAGGCCACACAGAGGGCAATCGAGAGGTCAGAAATGTGAACCGCATTACGGCTAAAGTATCCAACATAGTCAACCGAATAGCGAAACTCAAGTGATGGTTGGCAAGGCACATTGCTTGAAGAACCGACGGCCGTTGTGGCAAAAGGGTTCTCTAGTGGCGACAGTGTCCTGGAAGACAAGGTTTAAATAAATAGTTGATTATAGTATGTATTAATCGTTTTATAAATATGTTTTTAGCCAGACAACCTTCCCCGCTCTCTAGACCCGTGCTAGCATATCTCATAAACTTCTGTATCAATTTTGATGAAACTGAGACTGAACTCTAAACTGGAATATACCTACATAATTGAAATAAAAAAGAGAATCACCATATTATGACTTTCAGTTTACGTAGCTGTTACGAGAAATTCGCTTACAAAACAAACATACCGGCAAAGAGAACCAGCTTTACGAGGCCTTTGTAGCCAGCCTGACAGCGGATTCGGTACGCTCCGAAACAAATCTGGCCGTGTGTAGAGGAGTCCGGCGGACAATTATTATTAATCAAGTCCCATGCGGTCCGCTCGCACGGGTTTGGTCGGCGGATTCGGTCCGGCGGACCAAACCCGGTCCTGTGTTACCATAGAGCAACACCGGAGGGGAGTAGCCATATGCAGGCTTTCCCCTCTGTCAAAGTACAAGCCCAAATGGGCGTATACCTGTCGCTTAGATGTTTAAATGTATGCGTGAAATTGTTTCTGTATTTTGTTAAAGTCAAGGTGTGAGTTTCGTAGCAATAGACGATTTTTGTAGTGTGCGTGTGTGTCGCACGGATTTCCCCCCGCAAAAAATGACAAGACTGTTTTGCATCGGTAATAAACGCTATGGCTACTCCCCTCCAGTCCGCCGCGGCCGGTGGCCCGTCTTGCTCTATGTGTGTTACTATTAGATAGAATAGAGACCTACGAATAAAGAAATTCTTTAATATAGGTACCTTAGTATGCCTAAGTATGATCAAATACAAAAAGTGTCACCACAAGTTTGGCAATTATTATAGGTACCAAAGGGTAAAGTTATTTTGTCAAAAGTTTTTTTAAATTTAGTTGCTAAGGGCCTTATTGTTCTTAGAATTAAATATATACCTACTTACTAGTATTAGTAAGTAGTAACTGTCAATGTTATTGTTAAGCCTATAGATACCTATTAACGAGGCGTGGTGCCACTTTTTTGTGAAAGTGACACTTTTACACAAATCACGATAATTATAGAATTACTTGTTCGTAGATAGCAACCATTTAAGTGAGGGCTCAATCATCTTAATATGAATATCCTCATGAAAATATTTCAGATACTTATAAATCATGTGCAGAAGTATGTGATTCTTCTCTTCTGCAACTGAAGGAGCGTGAAAGGAAGCAAAGGGCAGTCATTGCACAACTGCAGATGAATAATCAAGAGCTCTTAAAAGAGGTGTTAGCATTAAAAGAAGAAATTATTTTAGGAGGTTTAGAAGACATAACATTTGAAAAAAGAAAAAAATAGAATTAGGAAAATATATTTTCACTTTATAAGTAACTACTTAACTGAATGCACGATATTATTTCTACGTACGAATCGCTAAGTAATCTTATTTAAGGAATTACAGAATCAAGCATTTAATTAAAAAAAAATCAATTGAATACTCTCTAATATGTTTCTAGAAACAGATTTCCGTAAATAATTACTGGATCTAGTCGTAACGGGTGTTAGCCCCGGTGCTGCATCCGCGTCGCGCGAATAGTGCGCGCGAAGACCAGTGTTAACGGGTGTTAATTGTAATATTTTAAAAGAAAAAAAAAGAAAAAAATTGTAAAGCGACCCCTTTTTTTTGCATTCTGGTTAATTAAGACCTTTCTGATGGCCTATTAGGTATCACTTATGTACTCGGTTAACACGGTTGAATGCAGCTTTACTAAAATAATGATAATTATCGAGTTATGTCAAAGCAGCAATATATTGCATAGTGCCCATCAAATAGTTTTTCAATTGAGTTCAAGAACATCCCCTCTAGCTCTAGACTCTAATTTGGAGAATTCTAAACTTGGAATCGAAGAGGCAAATGATTGATACAATACTTTTTGCGATTCGACAATTTTTAGGAAAAAAAAATATTAGGTTTTTTTTGTAGGTATATCGTCAATACAGGAAAATGTTGGAACAATTCTTCCGATGACTTTTACCAGCACAATAACAATGATGATCAACTACAAACTTTTACGAATTTCCCTTTTTCTAGTTAAGGTACTTATTAATTTTCGATTACGAATAATTTTGAAATCTAATATTATAATACCTGGGATGATTAAACTAATAATTATTGTATCCTTGATCGATTCCGTGTGTATAACTTGATAACGTTTGTCATATATTAGCATAAATGAGTAAATAGATCAATTTTTCCCTGCAAAGACTTGCGAGAAAAATAATTATTATTATGTATTAGTAGGAATACTGATATTAAGTATTATGACATTGTATTCAGTTGCGTCATCTCCGAACTTGATACCAATTCTCAAAAATCTTTGAAATATGGCAGCATCAGGATGGATCTTACTGAATTGTAATCAGTAAGATCCATCTTGAGACAGATTGTTGATTTGTCATTACATTTTAATTGACATCCATTACCTAGTTAATTTCTTTATCGTGATCTGACATCAATGATTTTCAGGGATCCAATTGAACATGTAGGTATTTAACCAGTCTTTAAATAAACAGATGTTCAGAAATAGAAGTGGCGCGCCAATTTTTAAAAAGGCCACTGATAACATATATGTTTTTTTATTTTTAAAATTAACAGTGATCTCATTAATAAGTTAAAATATGATAAATAGTTTTTAAGTTTACTATGTACAAATTGTTGGACATTGTTTATTTGATAAGAAGGTAATTAACTTGTTTACAACGAATACTGAATAATTGATGATGATTGTTTGTTGTATATTGAAGTAAGTAAAATATTATTCTTTAAATGTTGTCTTAATTAATATGTACTCTAAGCCTGGGTAGCACCAAGATATTTGTTATAGTTAAAGTTAGTGTAATATTTAACATCCTTCTCTAACTTAAAGAAATCTGTTAAAGTTTGAGAAGGATGTGAAATTACAATAACTTTAACTTTACAAATATCTTGGTGCAACCCAGGCTTAATGTAGATACCTACTTCCTTAATTTAACAACAGAAATCATTAAACAGCAAGAATGTATACATGTTTGAACAAAATGTCAGTGTTTATGCCACAAAATATGCGTGGTACAATAAGCATCGACTGGCATAGCAAACGAGACAAAAGTGTGACGTTATTCGTTTGTTAGCGATGTTTGGGCAGAATACATGGACGGAATTAATTACCTACGAATTGATGAGTTACGCGAGTCCTTTGACGTGGTGGGTATTTGCTTGCGAGCGACGGCACTGCATATTGCGGCGACTGTGACTGTGGCTAACTACAACGTCATAGTAATATCGGTTTGGTGGCACTGGCACCACTTAGCATTCGACCACGAGAGTGCGCGCGCGCACCCGCGTTTTATTACATTTAAAATTGCCGCGTTATCGTATGTGAGTGTTTCTACAAATGTGATAAGATCATTACATCACTGTGATAATGATAAGATTCGTCAAGGACCGTTTGTCTCACCGATGAATAAGTCGTTGCTAAATTTCGATATGCACCTGCTGTAGTTGAGTGTTATAAAACAATAGGCGTTAAAATATTATAGTGTAATTTGTGTGTGAGTGTCTGTCGGATGTCGCGGTTCGCACAATGGGGACGGCTAAGAGACTGAAGATCACAGTGGTTGGGGATGGTATGGTGGGGAAGACATGTCTCCTGTACGTATACACAAGGAATGAATTTCCTAAGGAGTATGTGCCAACAGTGTAAGTATGCTTTTGGTCCCGTTATATGCAGAACCGGTCGGTGGACCATCGATAGATCAATAGGTCAGCCTCCGCGCTAGTAGATATACCATGCGTGACTAAATTAGCAGGTTGATACGACTTGTCGACTACGTCATTTTGTTTGTCACTATACTTAGGGAAATTTTGATTTATTTAAGTAGGTAGGTAACGTAAGTCATGTAGGTTTCCTCGATGATTTTCCTCTATTCATCATACTTGTACATGGCTTTGTGATTTATATGACATATGACAATATCTATAGGTGCTTTAGTTATTGTTTCTAGTCTATAGGTATATTTAGTAAGACGTTTAATTATTATCTAAAAAAGGTCAAGTGTCAGTCGGTTTACCTGTACAGTGTTAGGTTTGAAAACACCGGTTGTTAGTAAGTGTAACCTCGATAGTTAAATATTGTCGCTTAGTTGATAAGTGGCTAATTGTGTTTTATTCCACTTTTTATTGTTCACGCTTTACATATTAGTTACGGAATAATTAGATAAGGTTTTTATGAAAAACTGGTAGAATTGAGTTAAGATAAGGACGGAAGCGATGTATGTTGACCGCAGTAGCTACGCACCCGCTGGCACCGGCACCACCCACACTCTACCAGAATATATTTCTCTTAACAATCAAAGTGAGAGTTCTATATACTTGTAATTGGATTTATTTCTTTAATAGTTTTTTTGTTGGGGGTCATGCCAGAAGCGTGCACGTCGCGATCCCTGCCAGTCCTTTAGGGCTGCAATTCTGGCACGAAGGCGTACCGCAGTGCGGGTTAGGGCGTCCCCCCGAGGCGACGCGTACCGACCCGTCCCCGTCGGTACGAAAAGCGGCGATGGGGACCGCCATCTGTCACCCCGGGCCCGATACGGCGGATCGAGGAGTGGGGAGTGCCAGATAGGCACGTGGAATGTGAGAGGTGGAATTTGTGAGAAGATGAATGAGTTGACGAACGTAATGAGTGTGAGACGCCTGGATGTTTTGTGTGTAACAGAGACTAAACGAAAGGGCTGTGAGGTCGAAGATCTCCCGGGTGGCGCCATGGCTCTGTGGGCAGGTGTGCAACAGAGCGATCATGCCAGCGCGGGGGTGGGCGTTCTGTCCTCTCGTTTAGTCACTGGAGTGAAAGATTATGGTTTGGTGAACCCGAGACTAATCTGGGTCCGAATTAAATTGGGCGTCACTAGGGTGTTTTTGGTAGCAGCTTATGCACCGGTTAGCTCAGCGACGACCCAAGACCTGGAGAAGTTTTGGGAATCTACAAGGGAAGTTCTCGATATGGTCGAAGCTAATGAAAGGGTAATTTTGTGTGGTGATTTGAATGGATGGGTCGGGACCAGGCGGCCAGGATACGAGGCCGTTCTAGGTCCATATGGTGATAGAAGAGTAAATGATGCTGGTAAGCTGATACTTGACTTATGCTTGGAATGAAGTCTCCTTGTGTCTAACACAGAATTCCGTCATAAGGACATTCACACGTAAACATTGGGGGAGGAATGAACAAAAAAGTATGATTGATTTGATCATGGTTGATAGTCGTCTTCGGAAGATTTATGTTAACGAACTATGTGACCTTGACCTTGAAAAGGGAAAAATTACATCTTACGCAGATGACACAGTCCTCACTTTCACCGTAGATACCTGGCATGATACTTTCGACGCGGCTCAGAAAGGTCTAGATAGAGTGACTAAATGGTTACACAAGCATCTACTTACATTAAACATTGATAAAACAAACATACTTACATTTACGATCCGGCAATCCACACAACCCTCGGAGAATTTCAGTCTCATAGCGCACACTTGTCTCGACGATGAAACATCATGTACTTGCCCTGCTCTTAAACGTGTTCAAACCACAAAATACCTCGGGGTCACTCTTGATAGTCATCTTAGTTTCACGCCTCACATAGAGTTACTTACGTCAAGAGTAAGAAAGTTAATTTACGTGTTTAAAATTCTCCGAGATGTAGCCGAATCTAAGGTGGTCAGAAGAATTTACTTTGCACTTTGCCAATCGCTCCTGACCTACTGTGTAGCTGTCTGGGGTGGGGCTCCAAAGACCACCCTCTTAAAGCTAGAGAGAGCGCAAAGAGCTGTGCATAAAGTCGCTACTTACCGTCCTATTCTTTACTCGACTGAAGAATTATACAAGAACTGTGAGGTGCTTACAGTTAGGCAACTATTTGTTGTTAATACAATTTTACTGCAACACCATCACACGCCGTATAGAGTAATAAATAAAAGGCGAAAAGATAAAGTTTGCCTTCCTTACAAAGCTAATTATGCATTTGCTAAAAGATTCTTCTGTTATCAGGGCCCACAGTCATATAATAAACTTAATAAACGCCTTAATATTTATTCGTTATCAAGCAAAACATTAAAAATAATCGTGACCCAAAGGCTTCAAAAATTAAATTATGTAAATACAGAACAATTTATCACTGGTAATTGAAATAAATAAAATGTAATAACTCATACTACTTGTAGGCTAGCAGACTTCACATATAGAATAATCACACCTACACACAAACACCCGCACACACACACACACTCTCTCTCTATCTCACTCACACTCACACACACACACACACACACTCACACTGACACACCACTTACATATACATTTATTCATTTATATACATTTTTGCCATGTATCATTCCTTTACTATTTTTTACATTAGTTTTGTTTTTTTTTTGTACTTTATATTTATTTTATTAACCTTAGTTTTCTTAACTTTAAGCTGTTTGTAAGCTGATAAGCTGATAATCGACAATAGTCACAGTCTTACGCTTATCATTACAAACTTGTAATAAATGGAAATATTTTACACAAGGGTTGGGACTAGTGCTTTTAACACAAGTTATTCTTAATAACTTAGCAAAAGTGCTAGTTGCGACAAACATAATATTATGAAATCATATTACTAATAAGGATTCCTCATAAATGTACTACTGTGTTCTTCATTTTATTGTTATTTGTTATATGCAAATAAACTTAAATTAGTGAATGAAAAGCGTGAGAGAGATAAAGTGGAAGCTGATGAAAATATTTAGACTGGCGAAGAGCTTTGAGACTAACATCAAACTCCATTGGAGGGAGGTGAAAAGTGCCAGAGTATGGTATTGATGGCAGTCTGCTCCGTATGTGGGCTGTCAAGCATGTGTGCGGGTAGATGGTAACATGTCACCCTGGTTTGATGTTAACGTCGGTGTCAGACAGGGTTGCGTGCTTTCGTCTAGGCTGTTTATCATATATCTGGACAAATGCCTCCAGAGGGTGAAGTTGATGGATGTGGGAGTGCGTATGGGTGACTTAGTGGTGAACTGTCTGTTTTACGCAGATGATGCGGTAATTGTTAGCTCTACACCATCTGGGCTACAAGCACTAGTCACAGTCATGAAAGAGGATTGTATGGAGAAAGGCTTACAATTGAATGTGGATAAAACTAAAGTATTAGTATTTGAAAGAGATGAACAGAGAACAAATGCAAGGGTAGTAGTAGATGATGCAGTGTTAGAACAGGTGGATGAAATTGCATATCTTGGATGTGCTTTTAGCAAGGATGGTAGGTACACCACTGACATAGAAAGAAGAGTGCTTGCTGGGAATTGCGTGAATGGAGCGTTGGGTAAGCTGCTAGAATTTAAATATCTCAGCCAGGGGGCTCGACTAGCCGTACATAATGCTGTACTTACTCCAACGCTTTTATATGGAAGCGAGAGCTGGGTATGCAGGAAAGAGCATGAAAGTAAGTTGAACGCGGTCAAGATGAGATCATTGCGCAAGATCTGCGGTGTATCACTCACCGATCGCGTTCGTAATGAAGATGTAAGAAAGAGGCTTTGTGTGAATGATAGTATCAATGTAAAAATGAAAAAAGGCATGCTCCGATGGTTCGGGCATATAGAAAGAATGTCGAATGAGCGAATGACTAAACAGATATACAATGCGAATGTGGATGGTTGCAGAGGCCCAGGAAGACCAAGACTGACCTACCATGACCAAATAGGTCGAGTTCTGTCTGATGGTGGGATCAAAAGTCTTAGGAATCGAGAGTAGTAGTAGACGAGACGAGAGGTTTGTCTGAACCGGGATATCTGGCGCTCTACACTCTCTGCCTACCCCGTTAGAGACCTGGCGTGAAGATACATACATAGTTTTTTTGTATGTAAGGAAGATGGCAAACAGGCTTGCAGCTCACATTGATGTTAAGTGATGACTGCAGCCTATAGACATCTACACAAAAATCAGAGGTCAATACGCAGATGTGTGGCCACCCCTAAGACCTAAGTTGTCATGTCTCTGTGATAGTTATAACGGGGCCATACGTAATCATCTAACCGGAAGTGCTGTGCTGAAGATAGTGCTGAACACTACCATTCAGCGGCAGATATATTAGGTAATGCTGATTTTAACACATGTCTCTTGAAAAATGACACGAGATCGACTCGTCTTAAATCAGTAGTTGACTCTGTGAATCTCCATCTTCTCCCTCTTTCTGCAACTCACTTTTTCCCTAATTGTTCTCCCTCACTTCTTGATCTAATTATTGTATCTAACCCTGATCACGTGGCTAAATTTGGTCAATGTCCTTCCAACGCTTTCTCTTATCACGACCTTCTTTATGCATCTTATAAAATACGTCCCCCTAAAAGTAAATCTCGCATTCTTTTACAACGTTATTTTCGTGGAATAGATGTGAAAAAACTTCGAGATGATGCATCTAAAATTGATTGGACTGTTGTTTCTAGTGCTACCGACATCAATGAGCAAGTCGCAATCTTTAATTCTTTACTTATTCAATTGTTTGATGTACACGCTCCTATTCGTCCAGTAAAAGTTAAGCATCTTCCTGCTCCCTGGCTCACTGACGAAATTAAACACGCTATGTCTAAAAGAAACAAAGCCAAAGCCAGATTTAAACTTTTTCCGACCGAAATTAATCACAGTAAATATAAACTTCTTCGAAATCGCTGCAACAAGATGTGTAGAGATGCACAACGACGCTATATTCATTCCTCTGTCCAAAATGTAGACCCTGCTAAGGCATGGCGATTTCTGAGAACTTTGGGAGTTGGGAAAATTTGTCTAATTCTCTTCCTTGTGACCTAGATCCTGATCTTTTGATTCAGTTTTTTTCCTGTGCGTCTCCTTGTGATGATTTGATAAAAATCAATACCTTAAATGAGCTTTCACGTCTTCCCACTCCTGACTTTCCTGCCTTTTTATTATGTCAAGTGTGTGATCGTGATGTTGTGAGGATCATTCAGGATATAGATTCTAATGCGGTCGGTAGTGATGGAATTAGTCGTAATATGATCCTTCCTCTTCTTGAATTCCTCGCTCCTGTTATCACTTCAATCATGAACTCCTCTATCACTTCCTGCTCGTTTCCAAATATTTGGAAAGATGCCAACATTATTCCTCTACCTTAAAAAAACAATCCTGTCTCTTGTTCCGATTATCGCCCTATTTCAATCCTTCTTCTATTATCCAAGCTTTTAGAACGCCTTATCCACACCCAACTAAATTCCTTTCTTGCCAAGCATGCAATCCTAAATCCCCTCCAATCCGGTTTCCGCACTGGACATAGTACGACTACTGTCTTAATTAAAATCACTGATGACATTCGGTGTGGTATGGATAAACAACTGTTTACTGTGTTGACATTGCTGGACTTCAGCAATGCCTTTAACACCGTAGACTTTGACATTTTGTTGGCTATCCTGCGTTCTCATAACATATCTCCGAATACAATTGACTGGTTTCGTAGTTACTTGTGTGGACGCCGGCAACGTTTGCAGACAGGAGAACGTTTCTCTTCTTGGTGCACAACCTATTCTTTTTTTTTTTGCGTTTAGTACCCCCCTGTTGTTTTGTTTTTTTTTGTTTAATCCTACAATGTTGGTTGCCTGGAAGAAATCGCAGTGCAGCGATAAGGCCGCCATTTGTGCCATTTCCTTGTTTTTATTCTTTAATATGTTTTATTTGTGTGTACAAGAAAGAGTATTGTATTGTATTGTATTGTAATGCGGTGGTGTTTACGCCCTCGAGCTCCTACATTGGCACTCTACCACCAGTAAAAAAAGTTAAAATTGTACCTACTATCTACAAATATCTTTTTATTGTAGCTGATAACTATTGACAGTCAAACTAAATAGGTAGGTACTGACTGTAGTACAATTGTGGTAGAGACTAAAGTACTAATAAGGTAGGTACTGTACCATACAGCAAGACGTACCCATCTAACTTATCGTAATAAATATGTAACGTCAGAATAATAACTTTTACAGAGAGATGAAATCCTAATTCCAACAAAAAATAATAATATAGGTACCTATTTGTTTATGTAATTTAGCTTCAAGTCCACCCGTGCTACTTTAATTATTCATTCACTATATTCATGACACTGCTATTATAAAAAATAATCAATCTTAGAACAGTTTCTCTTAGAAAGGCACGAGTAATAGCAAAGCTTTCAGTTCTGAACGTTAGTGACCCCTAGAAACTAATTTCATCGCAAAACCGGGAAGCGACGCAGCCACAGATAATTGGAGGTTATCTGTGGATGCAGCAAAACGAACGAATAAATAAATAAATCTGGTTGAATTGATGACTTTTTTAAAGCAGTAGGTACGGTAATTATCATCACTTTAACAGAAAGTCAGAATCGGTCGAACCATTACCTGAGAATATGTACGCTATTACTGTAGCCATTTTATTACTTTCCTCGATAGTACCTACTTACCTAAGTAGGTACCCACGGTACCCACCTAGCCACCGATTTCAATTTTTCGGTTAACACATTACTATTTATTTTCTTAAACACCATTTGGTTTTTGATTCGTAAATACAAACGTTTACTAGTGGTTGGTAGAGCTCCAGTGATGGAGTTCGCGGGCTTAGGCAGCACCGCATTACCTAATATACTTGCCATTAAATAGGTAGGTAGTGTATCGTGTTCCAATCACGTGGTAATAATATACGGCCCTGTAATTTCTGGCACAGAGATATAACAACTTAGACCTCAGGAGTAGAGACAACGCAATGCACCTACATAAAAATGTACATTGAAATCTCTGTAAACAGTAGGTTTTCACGTAACCACAGAAGTGATAATAATTAGTAGGTCGGTACTACTTAAACCATGCTTGCCACTTTATGACTTTAAAAAACGGTATCTTTTGATTCCGATGAGTTAAAAGTTTGATTTAGGGTGCTTTTCCACCAGAGATGTGCTATGCTACGTTGCTATGGATGTGTTTGATATCCACCAATCATTGGTGTAGTATTCATTGGTACACATAGCTTATCACTGGTGGAAAAGGGTTCAAATATAATAATATGTTTTTTATATGGAGAGATGTGTGCTATGGATGCAAGCCATGGGCCGTCGCAAGTGGTGTAGCTATGTGCAGAGCAGAGTAGGTAAGCCGCGCACTTTGCGGCGACCCATCTTCATAGCCCTTCGTCCTCGTACAGCTACATAAAATATAGCTTAATTAATATCGGTGGAAACGGTCAAATATTTTCGTAGCCTAGATTTTTCTTCCTCTCAGCATAGCTGCATAGCACATCTCTGGGGGCCGACCGCCTAACTCAAATGCTTTCGTTTAGCTTTCGATAATTATATCTTATCAGTTTTGAACCACCTAACTTTTTCCTGGAAGTGTTTTCCTCCGCAAGTATATACCTACCTACTACTTAGACCAAAATGATTTAATAGGCGGTCCGAAACGGACAAGCTAACGTCCTTAACGAAAGCATTTCAGTTAGGCGATCCCCTGGTGGAAAAGCACCCTTATTGTCACATCTATGAGAATACAAACCTGTGTATTTCAAATATTTTAATTTGATAACACGTCAAGACTCTTGACCTTTTGACAGACATACGGAAATCTTTCCTTTTGAATTCCGATACCCTAAAACTCGAAAAGCTATTTATATGTCGACAAGTATATGAGAGAACTCGTATTTGTTCATTGATCACAACGGGAAATATTTAGAGGCCAGTTAGACAATTTTGTGAATCGATGAGTCAATTTGTTCTCTTGCGTCATTATTTATTACGCATCATAAGCTACCTACTTACCTTTACTACGCTACTATGACTAAAAATCGACGTTAAACCTGTGCATATTTCATATGACTACTTATGTGTAACCTACAATTAATCATCAAAGTCGATACTTACTTAATGTTTGTTTTAAATAGGAGGTACTTACATCGCGGAGATATTCGATGGTTCGAGTAGAGAACCAAATTATATGTAGGTATTGCTTTTTTTTTTCAATGGAGAATGTTCCTAGTTATTATTGTACCTACACCCGGTGATTCGCAATGTTTTTATGCGTGTAGCCGATTATGTCAAAAGCAAAGATACAAATACTACGGTCAGAAGATAGACTCGTCACCTATTAGGTTGGTACCTACTTGATCATCTCTAGTCACGTCACGACCCTCAATCATGAGGACACGATGAAGAACGTGTCGGAAGTTGGAAGGGCCTGGATGGCTCGGTGGCTTCTCACACGCCCGGGGCGACTGGATAGTGACCCAGACACGTAGGAGCCCGATTCCAGTTGGCTGGGGCCCGACTGACAAACGTCACCTCGATTATATATATGGCCAGTCCGACACTGACTTACCTGGTCAAGAATAATAACAATTAACTCCGTAAAATCGTATAGCCTTTAATGTCCGGTTGCAAAACTTGTTGATTGAATTCGATATGTATGGTAACGATGTGCACTATTTATAAAATCTAAAGTCGTGTTCACGTTGCGTCGCACATTGTTGTATTGTATCGCCGTTTCCTCCTTGACGTGAACGCACACTTAGCCGCGCCGAACGCGTCGAGCTCTCGCGCATATATATACAGGTTTAAATATATCTAACGCATAAATCGTCAAAGGTGAGTTAGGTACGTTAAGACTAACAACTTTTGTTCTATGGCTTTTGCCAAAACGCAGTACTTCACATGATAAGAAATAAAATCGTTTCAAATGGGACTTCTATCAATTGAAATTTCTACCAAAACGTGAAGAAGTATTAACTGCAAATTCTATTTATTATTTTTTGTATGGTAAAAAAAAATATTGAATTAGAAAAAGTTGTACAACAAAAGTGTTAGTCTTGAGGAGCCAAAGCCTCCCTTTAAGAATTGTTTACAAATAACCCTGTATAAGTATAGGTACCTACCGGATTTTTTTCCACTACAAATTTGAGCAAATACTTTTTTTTACCCATTAGTAACTTGGTACCTATCAATATTAATTAAAACACATCTATAGTACGCGAAAAAACTTAAATGCTGAGTGAAGTTAGCTGCGTAAACTTTGCGCTAGTCTCTCAGTTTGCGATGACAAGACTGTCGAGAAAAGAGTGAGTTTCAATTTTGGCCTGACGAAAGCTAAATACTGTGACATTTTCCTCCACGCGTATCAATTTTATACCTACCATATAATCGTCTTCGCAACAATTTGCATGTAAGTAATTTCACAGGCGAATTTAAGTTTTGCGCGAAGGTACTTTTACTCTGAGGTTCTACATAGCCGAAACTAGCCGATTGTCTCTTTTCAAAGCTCGATGTGCAATATTTATGTTCAAACAAATTTCACAAACTGAAATCTGTAAAATTAAAAAAGTGTCAAATTATTTTGCTAATCTACCAAATATAAACGCACTGAAAAAAAGACTACCTGTTTCTTTACCGAAAGAACTTATTGCGTCAAAATATCGTTTCGATTTTCTTTACGCCTATCACGATTTGTACGCCTAAAACGCCCGGCTCACTCGACTTCATTCCAATTCGTCTCGGATTTCTGGGGTGATGTTTCCTAAGATTTCATAATTCTAAAGAATTTTGAAATTCGTTTAGTTCGATTCGTATAGGAGTGCGTGTACCTTTAGAACATTGGACGCACGTCTACAGTGTGACTTCCTTGCTACCGTTTCTGTTACCCAGCACTAAGCCTTTGTAGTCAATGACCTGTGCCTATAAAACGCTAATGACGACTACGTATGCGTCTGCTGCCCATTTAAGTTGCTCTACTGATACGCAAGGTCGCTGTTGATGTCGTCGGTTAATTTTACCATGGTTCTAAGTCTAAGTTAATGTGTAGCCCCGTAACAAATATCATCAAGGCAAAACAACACATGCCTCTGGGGTGGCAACGCATCTCGGTATCTTGACCTTCGGTTTTTGTGTAAATATCATCTACTTATAACCTGAAGTCACCATCTGTGAAAGAAGTTAATTGGTGCCAGTTCTAGAAATAAGTAGACAATGGCTCCCTAACCTTTCCCATAATAGGCACCTATTAAATAAGTTTAGGGTGTAAAACGTGTGCAGCAGAGCACTTACAATTCAGGACTTATCTCGTCGCTGGGTAAAAGTTATTAATTTTTAGGCTAGGTAGAATACTAGTTACCTAAGGGAGCGTCCATAAATTACGTGAGATGTTTAAGGGGCGGAGGGGGTCGAGACAAATCTCGTCTAATCTTACATTGGGGAAAGAAGGGGTCTCGGCAAATATCACGCAATTTTTTTTCTGATTGAAACAAAGACATATACTTAGGTACTATTTTCGCGCGGGCTGAATTGGAGTGGATATTTTTTTTTAATCGCAATAGTTTAGATTTAAGTACTCTATTGTTTAATTTTTTTCACACTTATAGCTATCAGCAATATTAATTTCTTGTCTTAACTAGTTGTAAATAAAATAAAGTTTTCAATAAAAATCCAACGCGTGTACATACTTACATTTTGAAAAATCTCACGCGAGTTTGGGGGACGGGGGAGGGGGTTGAATAAAATCTCACGACATCTCACCAGGGGGGAGGGAGGGACAGAAATACGAAAAAAAAACACCTCACGTAATTTATGGACGCCCCCTAACTGTATACATCACACCAATGTTTCCATTGGGGATGGGACATGGAGGGATTTTTTGAAGATAGTATTTTTTTTGGGAATTTGTTTATTTATCTGATATCGGGATTATCTAAAACACTTATTTGACGTAGTACTTACTTAGTTTTTTTATGTCATGAGTGTCAAGCATACCTACAGTTCACAGATGGTAAATTAATATTAATTTAGGTACTTATTTTATTAATATCTATAAAAATCTACATCAAACCAGAGATTTCAATGTTGATGCATAGCTCACTCCTGAGTCCTAAGTTGTTTTGCCTCTGTTTGTACCCTAAATCACCACCAGCTGACCGGAATACGATAAAGCTAGGGTAGGTAGTTGACAAGTAGTATGATATATTACTATTGTTTTTGGAGCGATCTGCCGAAAAACATGAGTGTTCACATTGATGTGTCGTGTTGTGTTACAATGTAACGCATTTTAAAATTATAACACCTATAATTGAGTGAATCGCACGCCTTCGATAATTGTTGTATGTAATATTGATGTACGAGTAGATTGAAGATAAACAATTCGTAATAAAGACTTATTAAAACAGAAAAAAAGGAACGGACCCAACATCTTTTTAGGGTTCCGTTCCTTAAAAGGAAAAAAGGAACCCTTATAGGATCACTCGTGCGTCTGTCTGTCTGTCTGTCTGTCCGTCTGTCACAGCCAATTTGCTCCGAAACTACTCGACCGATTGAGTTGAAATTTGATGAATATATGTAAATTTGTGACCCAAAGATGAACACGTCAAGTAAAATAATAAAATTTAAACAGGGGGGCCACTTTCGGGGGGTAAATCAGAAAATTAAAAAAAATAAACGTAAACTGTGTCGTGTGACATGTCAAACGAAAGAGGTTGTTGTCAGCATCTCAGATATATAATTTTTTATATTTTTTGCATAAACAAATTTGAAGTTATTTAAGAAAAACGACGAAAATTGACCATTTCCCCCCCTATCTCCGAAATTACTGAACTTAACATTTTGAAAAAAATGTGGAAAATAGTTCTTTGCCTATAGATTACTGGAAAACCTATAAGAAGTTTGAGTATTCAAATTAAATAGAAAATTCTTAATAATATAACCCCCCTGCCGGTACCACCGTAACCGCTATGTCCCTGCATTTTAAATCTGTAATATTTTCGAAAATATTTATGTAAATCACGGAACCCTCACCACGCGAGTCGAACTCGCACTTGTCCGGTTTTTTCAGTATCAAATGACTATAAACTGAACCCTAATAGATTCGCCGTGTCTGTTTGTCTGTCTGTCCATTCATGTGATTAACGTGTGTGTTTACAACACGTGCTGACAGTGTGTTAAGTAGCTTAGTGGTAAAATGGCTGCGCTAGTTATCCAGAGGTCGCAGGTTTGAATCCCGATCAAAGTCCAATTTTTGTTTTAATATTTTCTTTATAATAATGAGACGTTGACGTCCGTTTACTAGTAACCACTTTAGGAAAACTATGTTGTTAAATTAAATAAACTGTTGTTTGAAATAGATTTGATAACTATGTGGGCCACATCACAGTGGACGATGAAGAAGTAGAAATGGCTCTGTGGGACACAGCCGGCCAAGAGGACTATGAGCGGCTCAGACCTCTGTCATATAACATGGTAAGAAACTTTGTTTATTTTTTAAATTAAAATTATTTTGAGATGGAAAAATAATATTGAACTTGCGACACTGTTACCCACGGAATAGATAAGCTGTTGCCTGTTACCGTAACCGATACCTCTGTGTGCTTGGAGACTGGTGAATCATGGGACATACCTACTTATGAAAGGCGTAGGCAGTAGTAGGTATATTTCACGCACTCATACATGCAAACACAGGCTCACCTACGATTCGCCGTTACTTTTTGTCCCATGTAGGTAAGTCATTGTAAGGATGTAGGTACTATCAGGGAACTCGGCGCTTGACCACACGGGCACCTTATTGACTTATTTGGGGCAAGCGGAGAGTTCTCTAACTACACTTCCGAGCACATTACCAAGCACCATGAGTAGCACTGGAAAACTTCCGGAAAATGTAAAAACTCCAATAGCTCTTACCCCATGACTCAGCGAAAATAAAAACATGCACACACGACGCCTCTGGGGGGATGATGCAATGTCCTAGGACGTCGCGACGTACAGATTGAGAAGCCCTGCTTACCCCATTTTTTTTTCTTTTACAGACAAATTGTTTCCTGGTCTGCTACTCAGTTGGAAGTCAGTCGTCTTATGATAACGTCATTCTCAAGTGGTATCCTGAATTAAAGCATTTCAGTGCCAGTGTTCCTATTGTATTAGTGGGTAAGTTGAGTTATGTTACTTCAATTAGACATAAGTTGCCAAAGAAGGGGATAGGACTAGAAGGAGTAGAAGTTTACTGGTGGTAGAGCTTCAGTGTAGGAACTCGAGGGCGTAGTTTTCAGCACTATCATGTGCCGGTCAGGTGGCAACGTACCTACGACAGTGAAATTTCCGGCACAGAGGTATAACGGCAGAATTTTATTATAATTTCACTATAAGTGAGCAGTAGGTACTTGTATCTAATGTTATCTATCAACTAAGGCAAGTTTTATTTATTAGATAGGTACCTACATTTAAATACACACGTAATATTATTAGTCACTATTCATCCCTATAATTAGCTTGTTAAGAAGAGTTAAGCTCTGCAAAAATAATTTTGAAATAACAAATATGATGTGAAGGACTATCATTACCTAAGTCTAATTTGTGCCTAAATGGGCACAAATTAGACTTAATAATAGTCCTTCAAATGTGTGTAAAGTGGTAAATATGATCATCCTCATTAAGTTTACTTAGTGTCAATTAAGTAGGTAGGTACATACTGATGTAAGTATTTCAAAACTGTGTAACTTTTCAACTGAATTTAATGTTTCGAGCATTTTGTGAATATTTTTGCAGAATTTTTAGGCCTTTCGCAGATTTCTTGTAAATCATAGGTTTGACGCCAAGCATTGTACACGGGGATCGAACATAATTTGCGATTCGTCCGTAATTGGCGAAGCGTGGTTTTTTTTTGTTGACTCTGTTCTTCTTATTTTATTCAAATTTTGTTTACAGCAACGAAGACGGATTTACGAGATGACGGTACAGCAGTTATCACAACGCAGGCTGGAAAGAAGTTAAAAAGGAAAATAAGGTGAGTTTAATACCTGTTAACATAATATCTAGGTACATTACATTCTTGTTTCTTGTATAAACCCAGTTATTGGAGTACCTAATAAACAAATGTTATTACTACATTAGATCTACTTAGCTAATGTAAGTGACTTAGGAGGTACCTACATAGTACTAGATCATCTCATTAGCTATATTTAGGTAGGTATTAACATGTTCGTTTTCTTTAGACTGTGATTTAGGTATCAACTAACGTAGCGTCCTAATATTCGATCTCAATCCATTTTTAATTATCTTCGATCGGTTTGTCAAAAATGGCATCCCATTTAATCCCAACAGTCAATACTACCAAGCGATGTTTATTTACGGTCTATTATTATTGACCCTTTGGGTGTTCTCATATGGCAGGTCCTAAAATAAAATAATATTCTGCCTCTCCTCAAGTTGACTAGCCTTTATTTGTATTAATATTAGGTACAAATTCTCTGGCTATAGGGAAATGTTCTTGCAACAATTTTATTTAATTCTATGAGGTATACCTTTACCTGCTTTAGTCACAAAATAATTGAATATCACCAATTATTATTGCTGTTTTACAATGATGTATTTATAAGCAAGAGTGTCTTAATTTGTGGCAAGAAAGCTGTGTGGTCGATGTTTGTGACTAAACAATAAAGTATTGAGTATTGAGTAAACTATGAGATACTTGAATATAAAAAAACATTAAAAAAAAACAATTAGATACATTAATTAATCATGATATCTCTTTTCACTAGTAGGACCAGTGTTTTAATTTTAACCGACTTCGAAAAAAGGAGGAGGTTATCAATTCGTCTGAATCTTTTTTTAATGTCATAGTTTTTTTTTATGGAATGAAGGTGGCAAACTTACATGCATTTCATATTGATGTTAAGTGATGATTGTAGCCTTTATAGACACTCACACAAAGACCAGAGGTCAAAATGTCAAAAATGCAGATGCGTTGCCACCCCTGAGACCTTAGTTGTTATGTCTCTGTAATAGTTATTACGGGGCCATACATTACCATCTAACCGGATCATCTATCACTATAGTGCTAGAAACTACCACTTGACGTCAGATAGATTAGGTAATGTTCCTACACTGGAACTCTACCACCAGTAATTGTCCTAGTTACAGTTTATTTTAACAGACATTGACTGAGATTAGGTTATATTTATTTTTCAAATTACGATAAATATTATATTTATGTATTTAGATAGGGGCCTTCATTCACATAAAGTCTATTAATAATAAATAATAATGGCAACCCATTATACGTCCCACTGCTGGGCACAAGTCTCTCCCCTTTTTTTGGGGGGAGGCCTGGAGCTTACTCCACCACGCTGCTCCAATGCGGATTGGTGGAGGTGGGTGGGTTAGTGGCCAACCCGCTGTCGGATGTTTTCAAACCGCCCATAAGGCCTCCGACAAGGTTTAACGAGTGCTATCTATCGATAGCAACCGGGACCGACGGCTTAACGTGCCCTCCGAAGCACGGAAACGCGCATTTAATTTGCCACTAGCGGTCACCCATCACACTACCCGACCGCGCCCGTAGTGCTTAACCGAGCAGATCGCTTACGATCTACACCAGCCGCTGGGCCATGCGCGCTTCTAAAAGTCTATTATGGACAGGGTTTTTGTTACAGACGCAGTTTTCTAATGATAGTAAAACTCGTTTTATACAAAAAATTCTTCGAGTTAAAGTTTCTTCGCATTTTTTAAGATAAATGAAAACATTTTTGAATATAGTTTATTTAAATTTAACTAAAGTATGTATGTACCATTTTGTTCGATAACCTTTTGCCATCTTGTTGGTAGGGACATGATCCCATTGCTATAAAAATTTTGGGACTTCTCATCAAAATGCCGCGACAAGTGGATTTGGCAGTCCTCTCGTGATGTTAACCTAACATTGCATAAAGAATTCTGAAGAGACCGAAACAGGTGGAAATCTGAAGGTGCAAGGTCAGGACTATACGGCGGATGTATTAACACCTCCCAGCCAAACTCTCTTAATTTTTGCTGAGTGGCTATAGATGTGTGAGGTCTAGCGTTATCATGATGAAACACCACACCCCTTCTGTTGATCAATTCCGGCCGCTTTCTCTCAACTTCTTGCTTTATCTCTCATCAGTTGTTCGCAGTAGAGTTCAGAATCGATAGTCCTGCCTGGTGGTAACAGCTCACCATGAATAATGCCCTTCCAATCCCACCACACACACAACATCACCTTATTGCGAGTTAACCCGGGTTTCGCCACAATCTGTGAAGCCTGACCGGCCTTTGACCACGACCTTTTTCGCACGTTCTTGCCGTACGTGATCCACTTTTCATCACCAGTTATCAGCTTCTTCAAAAATGATTCGGTTTCATTACGTCGTAATAAAGAATCACAAATGAGTACACGGTTCATTAGGTTTCTTTCAGTGAGCTCGTGAGGTACCCAAATATCGAGCTTTTTTTTGTACCCAGCTTTTTTCAAATGCGCCAAAACTGTTTTGTGATCAATTCTCAGTTCTTCAGCTACGTCGTAACTACTGATATGTCGATCTTGCTCCACTTTTTCAAAAATGGCATCCATTTTATCCGTAATAGGGCGACCAGAGCGAGGTGCATCTTTGACATCAAAATTTCCGGATTGAAAACGCTTAAACCAAATTTGTGCTACTCTCACAGACACTGCACTAGGTCCATAAACATCGCAATTTTTTTCGCGGCTTGCTTTGCATTTTTACCTTTTTTGTAGTAAAATTTTAAAATGTATCGAAATTAGGGTAACCTTGTACTTGTAACAAAAATTTTTATTTTCGATTTCCATATAGTGTGGGATATCGTTGGATAGGTTTTTCAAAAATATTATGAATGTCCCAACATCATTTTTCGATTAGGTAACTGTTTGTGAATTATTAAGCTTTAAAGTGCAAATTTTCATTAGAGTCTAGTGTCCCCCCCACCAACTAAACGGTTATTGTTATAAATTCTAACGTTACGGCAATAGTAGCTACATATAACTAAATTAAAAGTAAAATTATCACACTAAAGTTGGCCTTGCAAATTTTCGAGTAATAGTCGACCAAATGTATTTACTAGAAAATTTCGAACCACATATTTTTTTTCATTACATCTCTTACTCTGTAACTACGGAATCCTACACTGGCTACAATGCGCGTGTCCCGACATGCACTTGACTGGTTTTTTAATACTTTATGTTAAAGGGAGTCAAAGGATATCAAAGGACGACAAAACGTACAAAATAAAATAAAATTACCATGGATTTCATTCCTTTACATTCCTTGACTGCCTCTTTGGTCCAGTGGTAGGAATTGCGATGCTGAAGCTCAGGCTTCAGTCCCGGTTTCGAACCCCAGAAGTCGTATTCTGTATCTCGGTTTAAATTATTTTGATAGCCACTTTGCAGCAGACTTTTTACTGGTGGTAGAGCTCCAGTGAAGGAGCTCGCGGGCGTAGGCACCACCGCATTACCTAATATACTTGCCGCTAAATGGTAGTGTTTAGCACTAACGTGTTCCGGTCGGGTGGGTAATATACGGCCCTGTAATTTCCGGCACAGAGGCATAACCCCTTAGGCATCAGGAGTGGTAACGCATCTGTATTTTGACCTTGGTCTTTGTGTGGGTGTCTATAGGCTGCAGTCATCATTTAACATCAATGTGAGCTGCATGCTTGTTTGCCACTTCCATCACATAAAAAAAAGATACATTGGTATTGGCGTAACGTGATAATTACGATCGTTTTAGGAGAACAGCGATGTACTGAAAAGGGCTTTCAAATCGTCACCGAAATCCAGAATACTCCTGCAGGTCGAGAAATGCCCAGTAGCCCGGAGTCTGGTACCCGTGACTCGGAGAGCACGCAAAACCGTTGGTCCTGCGCCCGATCTCTCTCCGGTCGTGACGGTTTGCCGTTTCACCGGGCACATGAGAGAGAGGGAATAGGGAGTGCACCTGTGTTTGCGCATACATTTGTGCACTATAAGATCTTCTTCAGTTTGTGCACTATAATATCTCCTTCAGTTGGTTTATTTACATTACATTACATTATTCGTTACATCATCATCATCATGAATGTTAATGGTCCTCCATAAGCATCAATTCCATCCAACGCCGAATTTCTTTCCTTGGTAGGTAGATACATGGTCCATGCTCATTTGTGGTTGATCTGTCATATAGTGGCCGTTATATTATTCAATTAATAAAAATATAAAATAAGTTTAGGGTTGGTAAACGAATTTGTATGAGAGATATCGGCAAATATAGTTTCCTCAGTGTGTAAAGCTCGCGAAAACCTTTAAAAACGTTACATCCACTCTAGACCCTAGTCTCGGTTTCGGAGGACAGTCTGTCTGTCATAGGTTTTTATCCTAGTAGCCGGCATCTTACCTAATCAGTATATTTAGCTACCTATATTAATTAACCTTTATCTGTGTGTTCGACCCACACTCGGTCGCTTTTCTGTTTTATCACGTACCTAAGCACTGGTTTATTCTATGGTGCATATGTGCATATTATGTACTTACTGAAGTAACAAGTGACGAGCGCTATCACTCAGAGCATTGGCAGCTGCGTTATCGTTACATTTATCACGAGCTGGCAAAGCCGACTTTGATATGGGCGCCGCGCCGATAAATATAACTTAATGGTCAAAACGCTTTCAATTGTTATTAATACACTATAATATGAAAATCATTTAAGTACTAACATAATTTTATTCCACTCCTCCCGTGACTCGTGGCATGTTTGCTGGTGCTCAAATTGCAGGCAGGAGGGCTTCTCCCTAGAGATGAAAAATTGTTAAATTTGCGAATTGGACATACATTCGCTATAAATACAAAAGCAATTCTCATTCAGGGATCATTAATTCCCTACTAGATTGAAAAATAGCGAACCTGTTTCCTACATCGTCGGCTGGCGAAGCTCCTGTAGATATTTTTCTCTACTGTAAGATCTATTTTAATATAATGAGCCTATAAGAATGTTAATTATTATTTTATTGGCCCTATGTAAATATGACCATCCATAGAGCGGTGGTAAGTGGATGGGCAGCAGCGTCTTGCGATTAAATTACGCATGCCTAACGTGGCGATTATGGCATACCTATTGTCCCAGATGCTGGTGGTTTTACTGGTGGTTGGTGGTAGAGCTCCAGTGACGGAGCTCGCAGGCGGAGGCGCCACCGCATTACCTAATGTACTTGCCGCTAAATGGTAGTGTTCTGCACAATCAGTACTATCATATCGTTCCGGTCAGGTGGGACGGCCCTGTAGTTTCCGGTACAGACGCATAACGCCTTAGGCCTCAGAAATGGCAACGCATCTGCATTTTGACCTCTGGTCTTTGTGTGGGTGTCTATAGGCTGCAGTCATCACTTAACACCAATGTGAACTGCATTCTTGTTTGCCACTTTGATAACATAAAAAAAAGCTGCACAACTATGGGCAACTTTGGGGGAGGCTTTTGACAAGCAGTGGAAGTCTTTCGGTTGAAATGATTGATGACGATTGACTCTTTCGGGAAAAACAGGTGTGTGAAATTTAATTACGTTTACTTGTCATAAACGCATAATTTTTAAATTATTGTTTTTTTTTTAACATTACAGGGCCGCTCAATTTGTGGAGTGTTCAGCACTGAATCGTGTCAATATGGATCAAGTCTTCGAAGAAGCCGTGCGAGCTGCCCTTCGAAAGAAACCTGTCCACAAACGTACCTGCCAGTATCTTTGATCGCTTGTTATTTGTTTAAATCGATCCGTAGACTTTTTTACATCAATTGTTATCTCCGAGGCTCAGGAGATATATTATTATTATTATATGTACCTACTAAACATTACATTTCCAAATATTTTTGATTGCGGGTTATCTGTTGAATGTAGGTCTATTTTGATACCAATGTTTTTGGTAGAGAACCTGCATGTTACTTTTAGTCCTTACCTATGGTGACAAAAAAGTTTTGACTACCTACTTACATTTTTTATTGTTAACGAAACCATGCATGCAAACCATAAAAACCACTTCGTAGTTCATTGCTGTTTTCCTAAAATTCCAAATATCACATTAATCACATTACATCAAAACAGCTATGTTATTGTAGATACCTACTGCGAAATGGTTACCGAGATACATATTACGCCTTCATAGGGTATTGAAATTATTGAAACTGAACACTGCTTCTACAGACATTTAATTTTTAGATACCTAGTTATTTTTTAGTTCCAACATTCCACGTGACCGATAGGTATATGCTTTTGACGTGATAAAGTCTTATAATAGCTGTACGAACGAAAAAGTGTCACGATACACACATATATGTATATATATTTTATTTTGTGGTGCAAGCGTGAGCGCTGAACAAACGATAGACGGGAGCGTTCGGTTAAACGATCGGCGTATAAGTGGTAAACAATCACATTGATGGTAGTTAAGTGAATATTGTATTAACATTAATTAACACCTTTATTAACATCTACGTAAAAACCAGAGATTTTTTAGTAAATGTATTGCCGATCCGGTCTTACCTGAAGGCGTATTATGTTTTCTCATTGACTGTCTACAAATAATAATGTAAAGAAGTGAAGAAGACACCGTGGGCGGTGCGGTGCGGTCATAAAAAGGACACACCGCTGCGGGTTAGGGTATTGCACATTTCCTTTGCCGCTCGGCGAAATGACCATGCCGCGACCAATCCAATGCAAGCATGATATAAGTTGTAAGTGTGAGTGTTTGTTATGATTGCAGTAAGTTTGTTTGCGTAAATGGAACCAAAATCAGAGAATATGTCATTGTAATAATACTACATAATCGAAGCGATGATTGTACTTAAAGAGTTATATTTTTAACCATTTTGCACCACTACTTTGCATTACTTTGCAGTTTAACGTTGTTTTGGTGTAGCGTGATAAGTACCATATTTTAGGAGAACAGCTAAATGTATATACTTCAAAGTGGTTTTCTAACATATGGCCATCGAGATACATAATACGCCTTCTGTTACTCCTCTGTGTTGGAAATTATGGGACCGTACACCCTTTAGTTGATGTCTACTACCAGTAATGCTGTTTTACTGTTCAGTCTTCTTAATTTGAGATTTTAATCAAAGAATTTTTATTTTGTATGTTTCTTGAGAGGACAAGTGTAACCTGCTAAAACAAATAAGAATTAGCGATTCTGAAAATATTCGTTGAATAATTAGTACATTGTTGAACCCACGCCAGAACAATGTGTAACGATATTTAATGACCTAGGTCTAGATCTAGGGCTGCCACCCCTCCGGGTTTGCATGGTGCTCGGTATTCATCCGAACTCACATCAACCATTACCGATCTGCTGAAATTAATTGTTATTCTTTTTTTTTAATTTTATTTTTAATCTATAATTATTATTATAAACAGGTATGGATTGCAAAAAAAAATGTTTATTGAAAATGACTGAGCCTAAAGGTGATGAATTTTAACTTAAATTCTAAGACAATCTCTTCAGAATAAAAAAATGTTTCACGTGTCGCTTACTGTAATATTTTTTTAATAAAAAATACGACACAAAATATCCGGGTCTACGTTTATTGAAGGGTAGCAGCCCTATCTATACATAGGTACATGTATTCCTATGCTATGCAGTGCAGTTAGAACGATGAAAAGTCATTAGTGATAGGAAAACAACGTTTACCTATTTATAATATATTTTATTTTTTGTAAAGAAAATCTTTGGTTTCTTTTTTGTCAACAATACATGCAATGATAAAAGAAACACTGCGTGTCAGTTCAGGTTTAAGGTAGGTAAGTAATCATCCATTGAGCTATGCTTCGCTGCGCTGTGCTCAGCTAATCTAATTTTTTACTCGCTTTGGTAAGTCTGGTCTGGTTTTCTATAAACAATATTGTGCATCAGTCGTTTGCGCACAAATTCAAGCGAGATAGATGGATAACCTAGATTGAGGGTAAAGCGATGACGAGTGAGACCTTTGAAGATCGAGAGTACGGCGAGACTCGCAATTATCGCATGATCTCTTTTTTTCCTCATTATAATCCTATACGAACTATTCGAATAACAACGCATTGTATCTATAACCTTCAGCACAGCGCAGTGCAGCGTAGCTCAATGTGGCTTGGTCGCCCCTTAAATACTCAAAGGTCGTCCCCTATTGCTCCGTGATCGCCCCTATAGTAAATATATTATCATTCCAGTCCTTTGGTTTATTACTCAAAGATCCTGCCACATTAAACCAAGATGTCTCAAATCAAATGCTTTATTGTTCCATGGACCAAAGATATTATGCTCGTAAACGTGTTGGTACGGACTCGCACCTCTAAAAGTAGGTAATGGTATTTTCATAGATATTCTTAAATCTTATTATATTAAAGATATTATAATAACATCTCTAGGAGTTTTATTTAGTCTTTCTGTCTTATCTATCGTATATAACTAATAACATATTTATACATAACATTGTAATTATGTTTTTCCTTCAGTTGTGATTGATACAAAGACATGAAATTAATTTGTGTTACCTATACCACCAAATTGTATTAAATTTTATTAATGAATTAGTATTATTTTGAACTGCACAAATGTAAATATGAACTATACTTAGAGTAGAGATTTATAGTGACGATTGTAATGCAGTATCATCGAAGAGTGTAGATATTAGGTTGGGGAAAAAGATTCTTCGCATTTTTTAAGATAATTCAAAACATTTTTTAATATAGTTTATTTAAATTTAACTAAAGTATGTATGTACCCTTTTGTTCGATAACCTTTTGCCATCTTGTAGGTAGGGACATGATCCCATTGCTATAAAAATTTTGGGACTTCTCATCAAAATACCGCGACAAGTGGATTTGGCAGTCCTCTCGTGATGTTAACCTAACATTGCATAAAGAATTCTGAAGAGACCGAAACAGGTGGAAATCTGAAGGTGCAAGGTCAGGACTATACGGCGGATGCATTAACACCTCCCAGCCAAACTCTCTTAATTTTTGCTGAGTGGCTATAGATGTGTGAGGTCTAGTGTTATCATGATGAAACACCACACCCCTTCTGCTGATCAATTCCGGCCGCTTTCTCTCAACTTCTTGCTTTAATCTCATCAGTTGTTCGCAGTAGAGTTCAGAATCGATAGTCCTGCCTGGTGGTAATAGCTCATAATGAATAATGCCCTTCCAATCCCACCACACACACAACATCACCTTATTGCGAGTTAACCCGGGTTTCGCCACAGTCTGTGAAGCCTGACCGGCCTTTGACCACGACCTTTTTCGCACGTTCTTGTCGTACGTGATCCACTTTTCATCACCAGTTATCAGCTTCTTCAAAAATGATTCGATTTCATTACGTCGTAATAAAGAATCACAAATGAGTACACGGTTCATTAGGTTTCCTTCAGTGAGCTCGTGAGGTACCCAAATATCGAGCTTTTTTTTCAACTGCGCCAAAACTGTTTTGTGATCAATTCTCAGTTCTTCAGCTACGTCGTAACTACTGATATGTCGATCTTGCTCCACTTTTTCAAAAATGGCATCGATTTTATCAAAGATGTCAAAGATGCACCTCGCTCTGGTCGCCCTAATACGGATTAGGGCGACCAGAGCGAGGTGCATCTTTGACATCAAAATTTCCTGATTGAAAACGCTACTAATTTGTGCTACTCTCACAGACACTGCACTAGGTCCATAAACATCGCAAATTTTTTTCGCGGCTTGCGTTGGATTTTTACCTTTTTTGTAGTAAAATTTTAAAATGTATCGAATTTCTTCATTAGATTCACTCATCTTGACAGTACGAAAAACAAATGAAAATCACACATTTGCCTAATTTGAATTTGGAATTATGTTCTTTAAAATTTTAACTTTCAATGATACCAAAACCAGCCAGATACAAATACTACAGCCAGAGATTTTATTATAAGTTCGTACATACTATAATGCGAAAAGACTTTTTCCCCAACCTATTATTTATTTATGAAATTATATTAGAGTACTTACGGTAAGATACCAATGTACAAAAATTTTGTAATAAATTGATGACGTTATGTTCTTGTTTTATTAAGATACCTTTAATAGTTATGCCTATATCGGCTATATCTCAATCTTAATAAACATACATATATAAATTACGCGTCACGTTGTTTGTCCGCGATGGACTCCAAAAATAATTAATCGATTTACGTCGACCTTTGCTCACCGTGTGCAGGTTGATCCAACTTGAAAGATAGGATAGCTTACATCTCAATTTTTAGTGAATGTTTGTCTGGTATGTCCTATAAAGAATAAATATAATAATAATGTCCGTAAACTACGCGTTTGATCATGTGATGATCTTTAGCAAAGTTGTTGTGCATAAGCCCACGAAGGTTTCTGAGTTAGCAATTTCGACAGAAGGCGCCACTGTCATTTTTTTAGTTGGTGGCGTAGCAACAGCAGGGTACAGCTAGTACTAATTTATAAACTAGGTACGCGTCATGTTGTTTGTCCGCGATAGACGCCTAAACTAACTGAATTTATCAAAGTTTGATCCAACTTGAGATATACGATTACTTAATTTTTTTTTATGTAAGGAAGGTGTCAAACAAGCTTGCAGCTCACATTGATGTTAAGCGATGACTGCAGCCTATAGACGTCTACACAAAAACTAGAGGTCAAAATGCAGATGCGTTGCCACCCCTGGGACCTAAGTTATTATGTCTCTATGATAGTTATCACGGGGCCATATCTACATTACCATCTAACCGGAACACGATAGTGCTGAACACTAGCATTTGGCGTCAGATAGAGGTAATGCGATGGTGTCTACGCCTGCGAGCTACATCTCAATTTACAGTCGCATTATTATGTTAGTAGTACCTAAATTGCAGCCGTGCGAAGCCGGTACGGGCCTCTGGTTATTTTTCATATAATTTTTTATATTATTACGGTTATTTTGGTATACATATATCTATATTTCATACAGAAATATGTTTTATATTGCTGTGCAGGTAGTGAAAAATATATAGGTATATATTCCACTGGTGGATTTTTTCCTCTCGGAAGAATATGTATCTTTTTGTAGTGTCTGAGAACGTGCTGACCCGACAAGAATATTTGATTCGTGAAAATCAGGAAATCAATCAATCAATCAATATGTTTATTGCAAAATGTACTCGTACCTACTACGTACTTACATTAAATTGGTCTTAAACTAAAACAGATAAGTCAGGTAAGCAATTTTGACATGTCAAGCAAGTGTCTAACAAAATAATAATAATAATTAACAACATACATCTATAAAATTGTCATTATTTTTATAATATATCTAATACAATAATTTCATTTATATATAATTAATAACAAATAAAAGTTATACAATGTCAATGATAAGAATGTCATAATTATTAATAATAAGGATTCTGTTGAAGTCAGATTAATTTAATATTCAGTTCCAATTCGCTAATTATTTGTCACCTATAAATTCGTTAATTGAGTAATAACATTTCAATATTAAAAAAGATTTCAATCGTTTGTCATTTGTTTCAGATTTAATGTCACGAGGAATATTATTGTAAAGTTAAACTGCTTTGTAGTGCGGTCCCTTTCTATACATCTACATATTTCCTTTCACGTTTACGTTCTGTCTCACAAAATGCACCGCCTCCAAAACTCCAAAATAAATATTGAAGGGAGAATGTTTTCTTTAACAAAAATTGGTCTGCAGGTATCCCTTGGTTTAATATTGTAAAGAATCCGTATACATTTTTTCTGTAAAATAAAAATGTCGTGTGCATCTGAGCTGTCTCCCCATAACAAAACACCGTAACGCATCCACGCATAGGCATGTGCATAATATTATGCAGCTAGCGATGCGTCATGGTGTGTATTTACTTTAAGGATAGCCAGAGCATATGTGAACTGCGAGAGTTTCGATTTCACTATTTGAGTATGACTTTCCCAAGTAAGATGTGTATCATCGGTGATACCTAACAAATTGTATTCTTTGGCTTCTTCGATATTTAATTGATTTAAAATAGGTGATATGTCAAGTTTATTTTTCTGTCGCGGTAAGAACTGCATAAGTTTTGTCTTTTTAAAATTTACTTCTGAGTTGTGTTCCAATAGCCAGTTTTCAACTCTCCTAAAGCTCTGTATGACATTATTTTTCGTTTCGTTACTATCAGTCTTGCATTTAAACAATATCGATACATCATCCGCGAATAATATACACGGATGCTCTAAAATATCAGGTAGATCGTTTATATATATCAGGAACAAGATACACCCAGCCACGGTTCCTTGTGGAATAGACCAATTCGTGTATCTTATTTCTGATTTCGTTAATTCTAGTTCACATTTCTCGTTATTGTAGTACTCAATTTCTACATACTTTGGTCTATTATTTAAATATGATCTAAACCATCTGTGTGCTTTTCCTCGAATTCCTATTCTTTATAACTTGGTTAACAATAAGATAGGTGATACTTTGTCATATGCTTTTGTCATGTCAAGAAGTATACTAATCGCGTAATGCTTGTCTTGGATATAAGTAAGCGCTTCTTGGATTTATTTGATTACCGCTTTTGTTGTGGAACGTTTTTGTCGGAATCCGAACTGTTTGTTATTAAGAAGGTTGTATTTTTCCAGGTAAGTATACACTGTATATCACGTACTGTGGTGTATAGATTTTACACAAGGATGTAGATATACCTTTATATAGTAATCCATACAAATAAAAAAAATGGCGTGTATGTTTGTAATATAAAAAAAACGCTTTTACTAAATGCTTAAATGTATACACGGTACATGTTGCCAAAACAACATTTTTTACAATTTTTGTCTGTCTGTCTGTTTGACAGGGCTAATCTTGGGAACGGCTAGACCGATTTTGACCTTTCACTGGCAGATAGCTGATGTAATAAGGAGTAACTAAGGCAACTTTTATACTAGCTGCGCCCACGACTTCTTCCGGGTAGATACTGCACAATCATAAATTCTTACGCGGGCGAAGTCGCGGACATAGCTAGTCTAACATAAAAAGTATCCCATCAACATTTATTGTTAATTGCTTATGACCCGGCATTAACATACCTATTAGTTTAAACATGCCCATTTACTTATTTAACGTATATTCGACATTTGACGTAAAGACTTTGGAGTTTTGGCGGGAACCTTGAAAGCGACTTTTGAAAAACCTTTTTTTTTTGGTATTATGGCATTGCTTTTTCGCATATTGCCAGTGTCAAGTAAAACGATATTTCGTATTTATTTAAGCAATGTAAAAGTGAGTTTATTATAGTCATCAAGTATAATATGTAAGTATCAAATAAATAAGTTATGAAGTATAATATGTCAGTCAAGTGAGTTACAGTCAAGTTATTCGAGTAAAGCGATGGCTACTTTACCAAAACATTTACAATGAAGTTTTGGAGGCAACCTGAAAAGTCGTGTTTTCGCACTGTTATTCTATTTCACTATACACGGGTACTGTAATAAACCTATATCAAACAAAATGCCACCAACTTTATTCAATATTACTTAAAAATACACCAAGAAAATGAAATAAAATAAGAGCACCATACGTCTCTTTCAAGGTTCCCGCCAAAACTCCTTGAAAGCGACTTGTAGTGCTCTTATTTTATTTCGTTTTCGTGGTGTATTTTTGAGTTATATTAAATAAAGTTGGTGGCATTTTGTTTAACATAGGTTTATTACAGTGCCCGTGTAAATTGAAATAGAATAACAGTGCGGCCTATCAGGTTGCCTCCAAAACTTCATTGTAAATGTTCTGGTAAAGTAGCCATCGCTTTACTTGAATTACTGACTGTGACTCTGACTGACTGACTGACTGACTCTGACTTATTCGCTGCTTATTACGAATACGAAATATCGGTTTACTTGATACTGGCAATATGCGTAATAGCAATGCCATAACAATTGTAAAAAAAAAATTGACTTTGACAGTGACATGACGCGAATTGACGCGTAGCGCAAGAATACAGAAAGAGTGCATTTTTCTTTTCTGTGAAATCGTGATTTCTTCAGATAAAGTGCAAACGTAACGTTTTGTTTATCAATTTATTAATAATTGGAAATAAATAACTAGATTACATATAATAAAAATCATAAAAGGAAAGGAAATACTTCAGAACCAGGATATTCTAGGTCAGAAAAATGAAACGAAGCTATGACTCGATGAATAATTCGTCCGTCGAAATAAGTTCCTACCGTGATCAACATTTTAAGGTAAGTTATATGAATGTACGGATATGTTGTATTATAAAAATAATTCAAACAGAGTAAACATTGTACCTACCTTGTGTACTAAAAAAGGTGCCTTTTTCTTCTTTATTACCATCATTACCATTGCAGGGTTCCAGAAGCGAGCAAGAAAAGTTGCTTCGTATGTCCTCAACGTTGTATATTGGAAATTTATCATTTTATACAACAGAAGAACAGATTTATGAATTGTTTTCACGATGTGGCGACATACGTCGAGTCATTATGGGCTTAGACAAATATAAGAAGACACCATGTGGATTTTGCTTTGTTGAATATTATGTGAGACCAGATGCTGAAAGCTGTATGAGGTAAAACACTTTATATCAACAACTGAATTAGCACGCACAAATAGTGGTTGTAATGAGAATGATTATTATCAAATTTACTAGCTAAATATTATGGGTGAGATTCACAGATCCCACTATGACTTTACTTCCAGCAAAGTATGCTTAGAACTGTCAAAACCCATACTTTACTGACAGTTCTAAGCATACTTAGCTCAAAGTAAAATCGTAGTGCAATTGGTAAATCTCATGGTCAGACTGTCCACCCTTCTGTGTTTTGTTTTTTCTGTTGTGCTTGTTGCTTATAACACCTGACGTCTAATAATAATTCTCATAATATTAATGGTATTCTGACCTTTTTCTATCATGAAGTGGCAAACAAGTATACAGTTCATATTGATGGTAAGTGAATACTGTAGCCTGTACATTTAATTTGTTTATTATCTTTTATATTCTGAATTGTTTGTTGTCGGTTTCTAAGTTAAAGTATGTCTCTTAATTCAGTAATCCTCCTGGTAAAGGCCTCTGGCTTTTTCCACTGGGCTCTATCACGAGCCACTTGTCTCCAGTTCAGTCCCGCTGTGAGCTTTAATTCGTCCTTCCATCTTCTTAATTGTTTACCTCTGGTTCTTTTGGTATTTCTGGGGTACCATCATCACCAGTCTGTGATGATTTTACTCCATTTTTCTTGTTCTCCCTCAACATGTGTCCTGTCCACCTCCACTTAAGCTGGTCAATTTGGGTTAGAACATCTGTCACTTTTGTCTTAGCCCTTAATTGTTCATATCTTACTTTGTCCATTTTGTGTGTTCCTGTCATGCTTCGTTCCATGTATCTTTGGCAGTAATCAATCAAGTTTGTTTCTGAGTTGCTTTGTAAGTGCCCATGTCTCACATTCATAAGTTATACAAGTGTTGAACACCTTCCTTTTATGGACACACTTATATCCCTTGACTTCATAACTTCTTTAAGTGACCAATATTTTCTCCATCCACTAGCTATTCTTCAGTTATTTTTTTGGTTGTTTGGTCTTCAAAGGAAATTATCTGGCCTAGATAGGAGTATTCGTTGACATATTCTAATGAGTGACCATCTACTATTATTTCTATTTGATTGGAGTGTGTTAGTAGTTTTGTTTTTGATGTGTTCATTGTTAAGCCTACTTTGCGACTTTCACTACTTAATGATTAGATCATTGTTTCAAGATTGTTTATATTTTCTCCAAACAAAACTATGTCATCCACAAATCTGAGGTGGTTTAATTTTCTGCCATTAATGTTGAGACCCATGTTCATCCAATCCAGCTTTCTGAAGATATTCTCCAGTACTGCAGGAAATAGCTTAGGTGACAATAGGTCCCCCTTGTCTCATAAAAATCACAGATTTTATTGCTGATTTGAAAATTGATGTGTTGCCACTCCTGAGGTGTAAGTGGTGCTTCTGTACTAAAAATTATAGAGCTGTACATTACCACCTGACTGGAACACTACCATTTAGCGGCAGTAGATTTAATGATGCGGTGGTGCCTATTCCACAAGCTTAGCGACAGGGCATAGAGCACTTTGTCTAATATAGTAAATCTGGCTCTAATGAAGTCAGCATATATTGGTTAAATCAAGACAGCAAGGCAATTCAACAACTATGATGTTATTGGTTTTTTTGTGTTCCAAACAGTTGTGAGAGCAGTGATTCTGAAAACTGAAATTTGATGTACCTTGTAAGGAAGTCTTTCTGTTGCTGCTAAATACAAATAATATAGGGGAAACAGAATGAAATTTAAGCATCTTCACAGAAAGTGATATTTAGTTTGAACTTACTGTTATTTAGTCAACCAACTAATATTGTTTTTAGAAAAAAACATATTTATACATATGTACTGCTGTCTATTACATTTTTGACCAAAGTATTGTTCTGAACAGGCTCTGAAAATTGTTTTACATTAATATGAGGTTGCTATACCTACATCATAATCACTCCAGCTAAAAGACATCTTTTGCTGTAAAAAGCCTTTGACAAAGACACCAACAACAGTGTTGTGCATCATTATGGGAGAATATGTCATAATCGCCACGCTTGGTAGGCGTATAAGCGATCACCGTGGCGAGAGTTTTATGGCGAGACGCTGCTACGCATCCCACGTTATTAAATGTCGTCCATTGGAATAATTTCACTTTGGTTGTTCGGTTGACTGACTGCATAGGTGGAAGAGTTCTCTTTCTCTAGTGGGCAGGGGGATCGTCACGTCTGACGCCAAATCTTATAAATTAATGAAAATGATTTAATATTTATAATGGCAGGTACATAAATGGTACAAGATTAGACGACAGAATAATAAGATGTGACTGGGATGCCGGATTCATTGAAGGGCGTCAATATGGACGTGGGAAAACTGGAGGACAGGTAAGTTATTTTTTTTTTAAATGTCTTTCGAAGTTACCACTCTTGCGGCCTAAGCTTTTATACCTATCCAGAACATGGTATGGTAGCACAAAAACAATACCATTTAGCAGCAGGTACCTAGATGATGGTAGATAATTTTGTATGAATTTAGTGTAGAAAAACATTGACTAATATATTTTTTATAGAAAAATTTGACTTCAGGCGAGACTCGAACTCGCGGTCATTGGGAATCTAGTCCAGCCGCACTTCCAACTGAGCTAACCGAAGTCCTGCCCGATTTGTCAAATCTTTCCATCATATTTATTCCATTGCCTTATGGTGGCAGTAGCGACATCTATTGCCAACAATGCAATTTTGCAATTTTGTAGCTCAGTTGGAAGAGCGACTGGAGTAGATTCTCAGTGGCCGCGAGTTCGAGTCTCGCCTGAAGTCAAATTTTTCTTTCCATTTTTCTATAAAAAATATATTTTACAAGCATGTGTTAATGCGAAATAATATAAAAACAATTGGCTAATGTAGGTACCTATTTATTTAATAATCCCTATTTAATACAAAGTAGGTTAGATTTGGCCATGCTTTTCTTATTTTTCAAGCGAAAATAAATCGTGATGTTTGCAGATATCCTTTCCTTTAAAGTAAGATTGTATGAGATTATGCTTGACCCCCTCACCCTTCCCTAAACATTTCACGTGATGAATGACGTCGGACTTTGTTATTTGATTATTATTTTAATTCTAGGTATTTTACTGGAGACAATAGTAACTGGAAGATATATTTCATGGTTCGATAAAATACTTATATACGTACTAGGAAGTGACGAATAAATCTTTTGTTTTAGGTTCGTGATGAATATCGCACAGACTATGACGGTGGACGTGGTGGTTATGGAAAAATAATAGCCCAAAAAATTACTCCAAATACTTTAGAACGCTGAAGATACTTTCTTAGTTTAGTGAATGAGTGAAAAACAAAACTGTGTTAAAGACTGTTATTATCACAATAGTATCATGAGACATTCAATATGATCTGAATGTGATATACTTATTAAAATTTTATATATGCAACAATGTGTACCGTAATTTATAAACTTACTAATTGACCCAACCGCCGTTTATTTTAGTGTGCGCATAACTTTATATCAGTGACGTCAGTACATATCGCTGCGAAGAATGCGATTATAAGGTAAACAGGTGCGCGAGGAACATGCAGTTCGCTTTCATCAGGCCAACTATCAAGTCTCGCAAAATTAAGGCAGCCAACATCACTGTGTATTTAAATTTTGCGCGTATTCCGTCTACATAATCAAAACTGCATCATTCAATTTCACAATTTTATTTTCTTTTGTACATATTAGATACAGGTAATTGATTTTTTCTTACATTTTAATGCGTCCAAAGTACTTCAATTTGATAGCGATACGCAATATCTCAATCACGAAGCATGCTCTAATGCTTTCATACTCACACAGCATGCTAACGACACGACACTGGTTATTGTATGGCAAACCATTAACGTTATGGACATATTTTTTCTTGTTGCCAATGCCGAAATGCCGTTTTTTGCGTTCGGGTCCTAAACCGTTTGATTTAAGTTGAAGTACCATTTATTATGACCAAAACTAGCCCTTAAAAAGATCAACAAAAAATTCGCGAGGGCATATTATGTCTATCTTCTAAGGATAACCATTTTTATCTTTAAAATGCTACCCGTGCAAAGCCGGGGCGGGTCGCTAGTGTAAAATAAAAAATATAAATATTTTGTATTCATATAATAAAGAAAAGACATAAAGCAACAATAATGACAACAATAAAACATTACTTTAGAGTAAATGCAAATGTGTAAATAAGCGATATTCGTAAGCTTGGCTTGACATTATTATAAATATTAATAAGAGTAACTACGTTAGGTTAGGATTTTCTAATTAATATATTATGAGTCACAACAGGAAAAAAAAAACATGTATTAATGTTGCATGCACGAGAATTGACTTCAATTTCAAAAGCATGCTTATCTACTTGCATACGTTTAATAATGCAAGTTAATCAATAAGATTACAAATAAAAACTACAATGGTAAAATTAATTGTTGAAAACTCTGTGAAGTTGTTTTTGAATGTTAACTTGACAACATTTTTAATCGTCTAGTTAAATTGAGGAAACTTCTGTTGTGACTCACTTACAGAGTTCTTGTAAATTCATAAAAAAGAAAGTACAAAATGTTAACATTTATAGAAAATTTTAAGTTATAAAAACATATATTTTGCTAGCATCAGAATCCATTTCAGATACAATTCAGGTTCTATTGTTATATAGATTTCAAATTACTTCAGACTAGAACAACATTCATTTTGTGCTTAAGTTATTTACTTTCAGGATCTTCTGTGATGAAGGGCGAGATTCACAGACCGCACTACGACTTTACTTTCAAGCAAAGTACGCTTTGAACTGTCAAATCCCATACTGTACTGACAGTTCTAAGCATACTTTGCACAAAGTAAAGTCGTAGGAGGTCTGTGAATCTCACCATAAGACTTGATTGATATTTTGCTTCGATTATAACACAGAAAACCCTACACATAAATGATTTGAAAGAACAACTTATGGCCGAATACTCAAACGTCACTCAATTTTATCAAATGTGCGCTATCTCTATCGTTTGGACGTGTTTTATAAAGACAGAAGACTTAAGTCCCATTAGATTTGAGTGACGTTTGAGTATTTGGCCGTTAGTCTTATTGTTAACTTAAAGAAAATAAATAATATTCATATCATAAGAAATTAAATCACTGAAGTATCCATTATATTAAAACATGAAATTAACTTAATAACGCGTAAATAATAGTTAGAAAAAATATTTAAATATAAGTTTAATCTCTAGGTGTAGATTCAGGCAGCAGATCAAACCAGAGTGTTCTTGCTTCACGGAAATCATACTGATTCAGATGCACTACGATCTAGAACAAAAAAAAATAGACAAAAATAGCGCCACACATGTTGGCCAACACACTATAAAATTTTATAGTGGTTTTCCCGCCGTTTACCCTCAATAGTATAATCGAAGCAAGAGTTGACCTCAGTAGTGGAAACCCATCTAAATCGAAACCTTTTTGTAGATGTTTTTAGACTGTAGTAGTAGTATTCACATTCATTGATGTGAACCATATGCTTGTTTGGCATTTCATGACAAAAAAGGGAAACTTAACAAAATAATTCAATCATCATTGAAATCATGCATCATTTTCTAATAAATAATTATGGTCTGGACAACATCATAATTGGCAACCTTAGTTTTTAAAAAAAAAATTAACATACTAAATTACCTATTAAATAATTTTTATTTATTATATCAGATGGGAGGAGGTCTTTCTTATATTAAATCTTAGACTAGAACTCTTTTTGCAAAGTCGGCGCGACGATATTCAGAGCGAATCTTATTTGTGCTTCTGTGCCATTAAGAGAAGCGCTGAAGCAGCATATTATACAATAAGAAATCAATTGTCATATTTTTTTGGTAGTTTGAGGCATTTTTAATAAGTATTTTTTCTGTTTCTCAAACAAGTACGAACTGTAAAGTAACATCGCCGCCGGCAAACTCGCGGCATCAATTAATCGCAGTGGCGGTAGCTGTATCGCGGGAAGCTGCTGTCCATCCCCCGTTATTGTATGCTCGCAGTTTTATTAGGTGTTACCTGTCCAATCACCGGACTGCCGCCGAGGAATCCCTTGTGTGTAGCGACAGTGACCTCCAGCTGCCGCGAGTGCAACTCCGCCAAAGGGATCACCCATTCGAATTGCTCGTCGTACTCTGGCATACAGTTGTCTTTCACCACCTTTAAATCGTTGAAAATCATAATTATACAAAGCTTCATACTTCACAATAGATTCATTTACCATTGAAAACTTTTGAAACTTGATATTTTGAGTTGAAATTTATTATTACATTTTAATAGAATGTCCATAAGCTGCTGTAATCCATACCTAATATTATAAACTAGCTGACCCGGCGGAAGATTTTAAAATATTTACTATTTTTTTTTCTTACAAACCTTTACCTGAGAATAACGAACACATAAAAGATTTATCCAATTTGGTGCAGTCGTTTGGAAGTTATGCGGTTACAAACATTTCGGTGATTCATTTTTATGTGTAGAGATGAAAGTCTGTTTGTTACCATCAAACTGCTGAGCCGATTGTGATAAAATGTAATATGGATGTAGTTTGAAATAGAACAGGCTACCAAACGAGATTTCACATGGACAAGGTCAGGCCAAACGGCGAACACTGTTACAGTGCTCTACCAGATGTATACTCCATACATTTGGTAGAGCTTCAGTGACGTAGCTCGCCGGCGTAGGCACCATGGTAGTGGTCAGCACTATCGTGTTCCGGTCAGGTATCGTAATGTACGGCCCTATAATTTCCGGCACAGAGGCATAACACCTTCAGCCTCGAGTGGTAACGCATCTGCATTTTGACCTTGGTCTTTGTGTGGGTATCTATAGGCCGCAGTCATCACTTAACATCAATGTGAACTGGATGCTCGTTTGCAACTTCCATTACATAAAAAAAAAACATAACCATTCAAATATGAAACATGGATTAAATTTCCCACAACCTCCACAACCTACCTAGACCTAGCTAATGGGAGCAGGGACAGTTTCGGAATCAACGATCTAGGGGGAGAAGGGAAGGGGAGGTAGGTTGATAAGGGCTGACAATACAAGTACTATTTAATAGTTTGAGAACTTACCACAGTTTTACGCTTCGAATCCTTAGAACGTCCAGGCAATAAGTACAGTTTCACATATGGATCAGGCACATTGGTGGGATCTTTCAATGGAATATTCCTGTTTCCAAGAAAGAAAGGAAAACACAAATGAATAATAAAAGATTAAAAATAAGAATTATTATAACAAATAATAAGCTTTTAACTTACATAATTTTGTGTACAACGACAAACAAAGTTTGATTCTGCATGCTATAGCGCAGAGATAATAAGATCCTACCAAGACCGGCTTCGCCCGCAGATCTGTAACGTAAAGAAAAATAAGAATATGTACTATACTATAGTACGAGCAAAACGTTAAATGTGTCCGTGGAGTTACAAGCTTACAAGTCAGTGTGAAGAAAACGATTTTATGGTAGGGATATTCAAGGTGGAAAAGTGGCAGTAGTTCGCTTTCATCAGGCCAACATTGGAACTAGCTCTCTTTATCGTCGGTGTGTTTGTTGTGTCTGTGTGTGTGTCTTAAAGTCGCGCAGAGTTTACGCAAGCGACTTCACGAACTGTGCACTAATTCATTTAAAAAAAGTGATATTAGTTCAAGAGCAGTCCTAGGGAGAGGAGACTTTATGTGAAAACAAGGTCGTCATTAATACAAAAAATCGGCCAAGTACGAGTGTCGGACTCGCGATCAAAGGGTTAAATTATTATTTTTCTACGTTATCATATACTTCTCATAGGTTTTCCTGTTATCTGCAGTTAAAAGACTACTATTTTTTTCAAAATTGATATTGCCCAGTCCAGTAGTTGTATTTGATCCTTTTACGAGAATTTTAAAAAGTAAATCCTCAACTATATATTTTAAAATTATCGAAAAAATGTTTGATTGTTCACCACATTTCATTTGATGTAATTATCACATAAGCTAATTCATGCCTTCAAAATGGCTCCTCTATTGAAAATTCATGAATTTACGTTACACGTGCATGTGCTGTATATCAGCGGTCCAACCGCTGATATACAGTGCTCAACAATAAATATTGCACATCGAGTCTAGGAAGGAGACTTCGGCTTATATCGGGTCTGTAGAGCGGTATCTCTTTCGCACCGTATTTAATAGGTTGGGGAAAAAGTCTTTTCGCATTATAGTATGTATGAACTTGTAATAAAATCTCTTTGGCTGTAGTATTTGTATCTGGCTTAAAGTTAAAATTTTAAAGAACATAATTCCAAATGCAAATTAGGCAAATGTGTGATTTTCATTTGTTTTTCGTACTGTCAAGATGAGTGAATCTAATGAAGAAGTTCGATACATTTTAAAATTTTACTACAAAAAAGGTAAAAATGCAACGCAAGCAGCAAAAAAAAATTTGCGATGTTTATGGACCTAGTGCAGTGTCTGTGAGAGTAGCACAAATTTGGTTTAAGCGTTTTCAATCAGGAAATTTTGATATCAAAGATGCACCTCGCTCTGGTCGCCCTATTACGGATAAAATGGATGCCATTTTTGAAAAAGTGGAGCAAGATCGACATATCAGTAGTTACAACGTAGCTGAAGAACTGAGAATTGATCACAAAACAGTTTTGGCGCATTTGAAAAAAGCTGGGTACAAAAAAAAGCTCGATATTTGGGTACCTCACGAGCTCACTGAAAGAAACCTAATGAACCGTGTACTCATTTGTGATTCTTACGACGTAATGAAACCGAATCATTTTTGAAGAAGCTGATAACTGGTGATGAAAAGTGGATCACGTACGGCAAGAACGTGCGAAAAAGGTCGTGGTCAAAGGCCGGTCAGGCTTCACAGATTGTGGCGAAACCCGGGTTAACTCGCAATAAAGTGATGTTGTGTGTGTGGTGGGATTGGAAGGGCATTATTCATTGTGAGCTATTACCACCAGGCAGGACTATCGATTCTGAACTCTACTGCAAACAACTGATGAGATTAAAGCAAGAAATTGAGGGAAAGTGGCCGGAATTGATCAACAGAAGGGGTGTGGTGTTTCATCATGATAACGCTAGAGAGAATAACGAACTTGGCTGGGAGGTGTTAATGCATCCGCCGTATAGTCCTGACCTTGCACCTTCAGATTTCCACCTGTTTCAGTCTCTTCAGAATTCTTTATGCAATGTTAGGTTAACATCACGAGAGGACTGCCAAATCCACTTGTCGCGGTATTTTGATGAGAAGTCCCAAATTTTTTATAGCAATTGGATCATGTCCCTACCTACAAGATGGCAAAAGGTTATCGTACAAAATGGTACATACATACTTTAGTTAAATTTAAATAAACTATATTAAAAAATGTTTTGAATTATCTTAAAAAATGCGAAGAAACATTTTCCTCAACCTAATATTTGACGTTTGTCAACCATTTTGATCAAGTTTTGAACAATACCGGACTGTCAGTGCCATTTGGCGGCAGATAGAGGCAATGCGGTGGTGCCTACGCCCGCAAGCTCCGTCACTAGAGCTCTACCACCAGTAAAAATATTACTTACGTGGTAATTGACGAAGTTCTGTGAATGAGTTTCGGAGATTCGCGCTCGGAGGGCGCTTGGTCTTGAGGAACATCTGTAAAGATAGCATTTTGATGAATTTCATAATAACATTCAAAACGTACATAAATAAAAACGCATGCAAACATAGTACGCAGATACCTAAATAAGTTTTCAGACCTACTTACCAACTGCTTTTACAATTTGTTCCACCGGTATTGATTTTTGAGATACGCTATCAACGTTACCATCGTCGATATTTTTCAGATCAGCATTTAGAGATTGAACTGAAAACATACATCAATAACAAATTACATTATAAATATCTCAAAGATAAAAAGTAAAACTATTAATGTAAATAATTGTCGTATAAAAGAGTTACCTATTAATCACAACTAATTGACACGAAAAAATAATAACACTTATATGATATTACAACTTTTAAAAAAATTGATTGGGCATTAGTGCCACCAGAAGTGGAGTTGAAATATAAAATTACGATTTATTTTAATATTGTCAGATACAAAAGCGCTATTATCGGGGCACACAATAACCAACGAAATAATGCCGCAAAATATAAGGCTTGCCGCTTGGATCAAACTGGTTTATTTACATTTGGTCCTATTTAACACTCGCTAGTTATAAGATGAATTATCAGCGAGTGTTAAATAGGTGTGCGCAGGTCACGTTACATTACATTGCGACAGTGTGCGTGTGTGAGTAGGTTTGTGTTTTATGTGCTGCCGTAGGTAGTGCAGTAGGGTAGTATGAGTAGGGTGTGCATACTGTTGGTACAAATTGAGAACAACTTATCTAATAAAAAATACTTGATACATAAATATGTAACATCAGTCCAATTATTATGATTATAACTCGACTTTCTAATCGGGGTGTTTGAGAGTGGGCATTATACCCGTTACATGTTGTATATAAGGTGATCGCTGCCGCACTGTATCATACTTTAGGTGTAATGTGTGTGTGCAGGTCACCTACTTAGTCCAGGAATGCGATAATTAAAAGTCTGAGCTCTACACTGAAATTACTCCAATTTATTGCGAACACAAGTTACATGTTATGCGGACCGGACTGAACTGCCGGACCGCGATGGCGTGGTACACAAATTGCACACGTCGCGTCACGTCTTACAATTACTACGTATATGTTAACCCCTACAATATTCCCCCCTTTAAAAAAATTATACAATGCAAAAGAAAATATTTGAGAAGAAAAAAATATATATATATGTTACGCACAAGTGTGAGCGCACCTTTATAATAAAATATTGCATTTAGCTGACACTGTAATGGCTCGACACTAACATGATACACGTTATGACAATAACAAAAATATCTTATTACACTGATTCACTAGTTATGCCACCTGCATAACTACACAATACTGAATTACATTGATTCTTTTTATGAAACAATAGAAGTAGGTTTAAATATTTGTACACTGGAAAAATTATGAACACTGAAACAAAAAAAAAATGTTACTTATGAAAGTACTGTTGTGTACAAACAACATATACATACACAAACACACAGAACAAATATCTGTAGGCTATGTAATTATTTGTTCCGGTGCGGGGATTGAACCCGCGATCCTTCGAACCAAACGGTCATCTTACATCGCTGGACCAACCGGGTCGTCCAATAGTCAAAGGTTACCATTAAAAAAATGAATAGAATACAATATACCTTATGGGTACTGGGCTACTGTTGGTTGTTGGCTGACTTTATCAGTCCGGCCTAACGAAACGGCAGATACCATTTCCTTCCGTGCCCATCTTTTGACTCTTCTGTTGCACTTAAACATGAAGGCGAGCAACGTTATTACTAATAATATTGCTAGCAGGGTTGCAATCAATACACCATATGTTTCCATTTTCTCTTCTGAAGAGCTATTTTTAGCGTTATTCGCACCATTTTGGGCGATTACAATTCCTTCTTGCTTACTGTATGACTTTCCCATTATATAAAATTATGTAAAACAAACTTGTAAAATAAAAAAGGTATATTGTATATTAGAAATTTTGTAAAGAATAAAATTGATTTGTAAAAATACGAGTTTATATTGTAAAATTTTGCTTAAACGTAACCTACTTTGAATTAAACTTAAGGGTGAGCTAGTAGTGCTACGCGATACGATATAGCGCTATGCTAAGAATTAATTTAATATGATTTGCAGAAAATGTTTTATCGTAGCGGTTCTCGATCGTATCGCTTAGCTTTAGCTCAGCTCATAGTGTACAAAATCTTATAGTAAAAATCGCACAGGCGTTTTTATTATGCGACCATAATGTGAAGTGCGTAAAATAGGTGCTTGCTTACGATTAGGTACGGGTTCGAATCCGACATGCTCTGGTTGTTTGATGACTTGCGGTTCTACTACCACCGAACTATCTGTACTGACCTGCTCCTTGCGATCACTTAACAAATAAGCAGGTTTTAGCCTATCAATAGATATATGAGCTATTCGACTGGGGAATTGAATTTTGTAGACCTTTGAACTCCTTTTTAAAACACGATAGGGACCATCGTAAGGAGGCTTCAAAGGCTTACGCACGGTGTCATCTCTGACAAAAACATACTCACTGTTATGAAGATCAGGGTGAATGAAACATGATCGTGTGCTGCTATGCGGTTGCGGTACCGGTGCCAAAGCCTTAATGCTTTTCTGAATCTGCTCTACTACGCTATGGGGGTCTGAAATACCTACCTGATTAGCGTTGAAGAAATCACCGGGGAGACGCAAAGTTCGACCAAAAGTTAGCTCTGCTGCTGACACTCCACTGTCGCTGCGGCAAGCTGCTCGAAGACCTAAAAGTACAGTGGGTAGCTCATCAATCCATGAGTTACCATCTAAGCGCGCCATAAGGGCGGCTTTTAGCGTCCTGTGCCAGCGCTCCACAGCACCATTAGCCTGTGGATGATACGACGTAGTGCGTATCCTATTAATACCTAGCAACTTCATCAGCTGTTCGAAGAGTACACTCTCAAATTGACGTCCTTGATCGCTCGTTAGTCGAACGGGGCACCCGTATCGACAAATCCAGTTAGTATAAACTATCTTAGCAACTGTCTCAGCACATATGTCCTTAATTGGAAAGGCTTCAGGCCAGCGTGTACCACGATCAACAATGGTTAAGCAGTATCTATAACCTTCTTGTGAGATAGGCAGAGGGCCTATTATATCAACATGAATATGTTCGAAACGATCGGCGTTAGGAAATGTACTTAAATTAGAAATAGTGTGGCGATCGACTTTTGATTTTTGACAGTTAATACATGACTTTGACCATTCATTTACGTTTCGATTCATATCCGGCCAAAAATACTTTTGCGATACCAATTTTCTTGTAGCACGTATACCAGGATGACTTAAGTTGTGTATACTTTCGAATGCTATACGTCTAAATTCCTGTGGTATATACGGTCTTGCTATTTTTGTAGATACATCACAAAAAATAGGTTTATTACATGTAGGCAAATACAATTGTTTTAAGATAATACAGTTGTTATTGGACAGTGTGTCTTCTACGAAAGGATCTGTCTGTTGCAATTCAGCGATTCTTTCGTAGTCAAGAACCGTGGGACAGTAAACTGTCTCTACGCGCGATAAACTATCTGCTACGATGTTGTTATGTCCACTGATGTGTTGTATATCTGTAGTGAATTCACTTATGTATAACAAATGCCTGATTCTACGTGGGGTTTCGTTAGATTCTTTACCCAATTTAGAGAATGCGTAAGTCAAAGGTTTGTGATCGGTGTACACGATGATCTGACGTCCTTCAAAAAGTTTACGGAAGTGTTTTATTGACATGTAAATAGCCAATAACTCACGATCGTAGGCTGAATATTTCTGTTGAGCGGTTGTTAGTTTTTTGGAGAAATAACCTAATGGTTCCCAAATGCCGTTTACTTTTTGCTGCAGTACTGCTCCTACACATACATTTGAAGCGTCAGTCATTAAGGCTAGAGGTGCGTCAGTGCATGGGTGAGATAGTGTAGCAGCCTGTTTAAGACTGGTTTTACACTGCTCAAAAGCTTCGGTTGCTTCTTCTGACCACTCAATTTTACTTTTATCCTTCTTCTTTGAGCTACCTAGGTATTTGTTAAATAAATGTTGATAAGATGCTGCATTAGGTAAATGAGATCTATAAAAATTAACCATACCTGTAAAACGTCGTAAGTCCTCGACTGTCACTGGCTTTGGGTAGTCGATGATGGCCTTGACCTTGTCCTCGGTTGGTCGAATCCCTTTGGATGAAACTTGAAAACCTAAAAACTCAAGAGACGATTGACCAAACACGCATTTAGATAAATTGATTGTTAAACCATACTTATCTAAACGCTGAAAAACTGTTTCTAAATGCTCAAGGTGTTGTGATTCATTCTCGCTTGCGATGAGTGCATCGTCGACATAGTTAAAAATAAAATCCAGACCTTGAAAAACAGTATCCATAAACCGTTGAAAGGTTTGAGCAGCATTACGTAAACCAAATGTCATGCGGGGGAACTCGTAAAGACCGAAAGGAGTTATGATCGCTGTCTTTTCAACATCACATGGTGCTGTTTCTATAAAATGGTAAGCTCTGTTGATGTCAATTTTAGTAAATATTTTTTTACCGGCTAAAATATAAGTAAAGTCTTGCAAACGCGGAATCGGGTATCTGTCGGGCTTAGTAATAGTATTGAGCCTGCGGTAGTCACCACACGGTCTAATATCTCCATTCTTTTTTTGAACTACGTGTAGGGGACTTGCCCAAGCGCTTTTCGAGGGTCGACATATCCCTAATTCCTGCATTTTTTGAAATTCAGCTTTAACAATTTTGTACCTTGCGGGAGGCAGAGGCCTCGCACGGGAAAATACTGGAGGTCCCGTGGTTTCTATAAAATGCTGTACCGAATTTGATTTGGTTCCAACGAATGACACAGGTTTAGTAATGTTTGGATAACGATATAACAGACTATGGTAAGGATGTTCAATGCTAACAGACAGTACAGATGGTTCTTTTACCGCTACAATGGGAGCTATAACATTTAAATCAGTTACCTGATCAATGAGTTTTCGTGCACTGAGGTCAACCAGAAGATTATGATGGGTTAAAAAATCAGCACCAATTATTGGCTGTTTGACGTCAGCGACAACGAAATCCCATCGATAGGGCCTGCGTAACTTAAAATTCAAAACTAAAGACTTTACCCCATAGGTTTTGATTTCCGTTCCGTTAGCTGCGAATAATTTATAGTCACTACACTCACGTAATAACTGTTTTTTATTTACCGGCAAAACAGACACGTTGGCTCCAGTGTCCACTAAAAAGTTCAAGCCACTGTTCATGTCCATAATACGAAGGCGGTGACACGGTGTAATGGCACAGATTTCCGCCGATGTCTGCGCCTCAGTCAGTTTTCCTGGCGCGTTGTCCAAGCACATGGCTCCAAGCATTTTCTGGCTCTGTTGCGGAACCTGTAATGGTAGAAACAGAGCCAGTCGGGGCTGTCAGGTTTCCTACGCATCTCCGAAGTACCACGGCTGCGATTACGGGAAACTGAACGCGAACGACCGTTCCAGCGACGACGAAGCCTTGGTCTAGATCTCTCCAGCTCCTCAACCTTAAAACTGAGCTTGGCGATTTCGGCCATAACAATTGCGGTATCCTTCGATGTCGTGGGCTGCTGCTGTGACACTTCACTGATTACGTGTGCTGCTCGCGTAGTCTCCAGCACGTTATCGGCAATGGTCGCCAAATTATCCAAATCCTTTGTATCCGACACAGCTAGCACGGCTCTTACGGGGCTGGGCAGGTGTCCTTGCCACAAAATCCTGAGGGTCTCGTCTGGTATGTTATCCTTGGCTAGCTCTCTCATGCGCCGTAGTAGTTGTGACGGCTTCTGGTCCCCGAGGTCCATTTCTCCTATAAGTTTCTGGAGCTGTCTATTTTTCGACTCTTCGTAGATTGTTAAGAGTCGTGCCTTTAATGTGTCGAACTTCTTGACGTCTGGCGGCTTCAGGAGAATATCAGCTACTTGCGTGATGGCATCTTTGCTGAGCTTGGAAATGACGATGTCGTACCGTGCTTCGTCCGAAAGTTTCTGAGGTGCCAACATCGACTCGGTCCTGACGAACCACACCCTGGGCTGGTCCGTCCAAAAATCAGGAATCTTGGATGTTAACGATATTGCCGCTAACTCCGCAGTAGGGTTAGGAGGTGCCGCCGGCACGTGGTGCGACGCGGCGAGCGCGTGAGGCAGCGGTGACGGCGTGGCCATGTTGAGTTCAGTCCGGTGTGACTATCCAGATTATCCTTTGTTCGGTCGGGGTCACCAATTTAGGTGTATGGTGTGTGCAGGTCACCTACTTAGTCCAGGAATGCGATAATTAAAAGTCTGAGCTCTACACTGAAATTACTCCAATTTATTGCGAACACAAGTTACATGTTATGCGGACCGGACTGAACTGCCGGACCGCGATGGCGTGGTACACAAATTGCACACGTCGCGTCACGTCTTACAATTACTACGTATATGTTAACCCCTACAATACAAACAATAAATACAAACTTGGTTCAGGTAGCGGCGGTGTGACGCCGTCCCTGGCGTCAGCGGGGCCGGTTGAGGCGGGTGCGGGCGGAGTGAGCGGGGCGGGCGCCGGCCTGGCCGGCTTCGGCTCACTAGGACTCGCCACTGACGACTCCTCTTCTATATCTTCCTCCTTGATCGCCTCTTTTATGATCTGCGATATCAATAGATAAATGGATGACTTCATGATTTGTTAAACAATTTTTTTCAGAGATATAAATAATATTACACTTCACATTACAGGGTGTCCACAGCAAATGTTCAAAATAAATCCCTGACTTTTCCCTGACTTTCCATGACATTTTTTTCAAATTCCCTGACTAAATTTATTTATTTAGTAGGCAAGTATGTTTTATTCATATCGCGCATGGCCCCGCGGATGGTGTAGATCATAAGCGATCTACTCGGTTTAGCGATACGGGCGCGGTCGGGTGTGTGATGGGTGACAACTTAAAACGCGGGTTTTCCGTGCTTCAGAGATCACGTGAAGCCGTCGGCAGAGAATATGTAATAATACTACGTATAGAATGGACACTTCGACGTCCCGCCCATTTTCTCCACCTCACCCAACCACCTCCCCTCTTATGGGCGACGGTTGGTATTCTACAGGGAGGTGTCACACCACGGACACTCCGTCAAAATTCCATACAAACGCTTAATTTGGTCTCTATTACACAGGCATCAATCAATGACGTGTATTTACACGTGCAACTGTATGCGTAGCACGTAGAAAATACCAACCGTCGCCCATAAGAGGGGAGGCGGTTGGGTTATGCGGGGAAATCGGGCGGGACGTCGAAGTGTCCATTCTATACGTAGTATTATTACATATTCTCTGACGAAGTGTAGTACTCATTGAATACAGAACTAGGAATTCCTAGTTCTGTATTCAATGAGTGTGAAAGGGAAACATCGACACAGGCCGGCGCGTGAAACAGAATATCTTGTATGAGAAATAAGCCTAATGCGGAGCGCCGCTCACACGTGATCACGCCACATTGCCGAACCGCGGCGCCCGCTAGTGCGCGGGAATAATACGCTGTGTTGCTTTGCCGTTTTATGTATACAAACAAAAGTGTCGGGATTAGTCAAAATTTGCAGTTTTTCTTTTAAATAAATATTTAAAATATTTAATGACAGGTTGGTAGAAACTGTCCATTCGGTGGGGTCTAAATACTTCAAAACCCGCCGACGAAATAGACCTCAAAAACTCACCGATAAAACCCTCAACCCTATGGCAGAACGACGCTCAATGACACTGCAGACCTCTGATGCAGTTAAAAAATACCGGTAACTTAATAGACAGATCCAACAGTCTTTGCGGTGCGACATCAGATCCTTCAACACAAAATGTGTTGAGGAAACGATAGAGCGACACAAAGGCTCCAAAGTGTTTGCAAGGGATCTGTCTATTGGACAGAGCCGGCTGATGCAGCTGAAGACAGAGGACGGCAGTTTAGCGTCGACTAAGCCTGAGGTATTGCGGGAGATCGAGAGGTTCTATGGGCAGTATGCCTCATATGCCGTATATGTGGCATATACCTCGGTCGCACAACCTGCCTCTGATTTGGTCAGAGACCCGAGAGCCAAATTAACCTGACACTATACCGAAGATATCCCGGACATCAGCCTGTACGAGATTAGGATGGCCCTCAAACAGCTTAAGAATGGAGGACGGAATCACGACAGAGCTTCTGCAAGCGGGTGGATCACCGTTACTGAAAGTTCTTCAGAAGCTCTTTAATTCCGTCCTATTCGAAGGTACTACGCCAGAAGTATGAAACCGAGGCATGTTGGTGATTTTCTTCAAAAAAGGTGATAAAGCCCTATTGAAGAACTATAGACCCATCTCGCTTCTGAGCCATGTCTACAAGCTGTTTTCGAGGGTGATCACGAACCGTCTCGCTCGCAGGTTTGATGACTTCCAGCCTCCCGAACAAGCCGGTTTCCGAAAAGGCTATAGTACCATAGACCACATACACACGCTGCGGCAGGTTATACAGAAGTCCGAGGAGTATAACCGGCCATTATGTTTGGCGTTCGTGGACTATGAGAAAGCCTTTGATTCGGTTGAAACATGGGCTGCGCTGCAGTCTTTACAGCGTTGCCACATTGACTATCGGTACATCGAAGTGTTGAAGTGTCTGTATAAAAACGCCACCATGTCAGTCCGAGTACAGGACCAATGCACGAGGGCGATTCCTTTGCAGAGGGGAGTAAGACAGGGAGATGTCATTTCACCCCCTCCTCTTTACCAATGCAATGGAAGACGCCTTCAAGCTCCTGGAATGGCAAGAACTAGGCATCAATGTCAACGGCGAATACATCACTCACCTTCGGTTTGCCGACGATATTATAGTCATGGCAGAGTCGCTGGAAGATCTCAGCACAATGCTCGACGACCTCAATCGAGTGTCCCAAAGAGTGGGCCTTAAAATGAACATGGATAAGACCAAGGTCATGTTCATTAACCTTGTATCGCCCACTCCAGTGTCCGTTGGGCACTCGATCCTCGAAGTTGTCGACGAATATGTCTATTTAGGACAAACCATACAACTAGGCAGGTCGAACTTCGAGAAAGAGGTCATTCGCCGAATTCAACTCGGCTGGGCAGCGTTCGGGAAGTTAAGGAGCGTTTTCTCGTCAAACATCCCGCAGTCCTTGAAGACGAAAGTCTTTAATCAGTGCGTTTTGCCGGTGATGACCTACGGTGCTGAGCCGTGGTCTCTTACTATGGGTCTCGTACGAAAGCTTCAAGTCAATGGAGAGGCTATGCTCGGCGTTTCCCTACTGGATCGAATGAGAAATGAAGAAATCCGTAGGCGAACAAAAGTCGCTGAGATAGCCAAGCAGATCTCCAAGCTCGGAGAACCGATAGCCGCTCAGGGGCAGAAAGGATTTCGAGTGGAGACCACGTATCGGCAAGTGCAGCGTAGCGCGTCCACCTGCAAGATGGACCGACGACCTAGTCAAGGCTGCAGGTACCCGCTGGATGCACGTCGCTTCCGATCGGTCGGCATGGAGGTCATTGGGGGAGGCCTATGTTCACCAGTGGACGTCCTATGGCTGATATGATGATGATGATGGTGAAATATTTAAAATGAAATGAGAAAAGTAGATGTTTTTATTGAACCTCCACTAAAAAAAGTCAAGAGCCGCCTCTGCCTAACTTAAAAAAAATGCTTTATAAACTATGAAAAAATGAGATGCACTGAGTTTGAAGGACTTGTAGCATACTTTACAATATGCTAATCCTGGATCATCTGCATTATCACTTAGGCATTGATAAAATTCTTAACTAATTTTGGGATCTAGCCACATTTTATTAAATACCTATACACTGTTAAGCACTCATTTTAACACTGTAAAGGTATATTTTATTCTCATGTTAGGAAAAGGAAAGATCTGTTAGAAAATAAAAATTAAAATGGAATAACCTAGTTATGACAAGAAAAATCATAACATAGTTCACTCCAATCTTGAAAAAAAGGAACATGTCTAATTAATCCGATTACACAGTCACAATAGTTCAGTCTATGAAATAAATCTTTATTCATTGTGATAACTATGTTTATATATGCAACAGGCTCATATATATATATATATATATGAGCCTGTTGTTTAATTTTAATCAATTTTGTTGCCTAAAATAAATAAAAATTTTTTTTTCTCAAAAACAAAGAAAAGTTACGAATTCTTGTATCCGATCTTTTTTACATACCTTCAGTTGTAAAGCTAATATAATTTTAGATTCAGGTCCAGACTTCTGCAAGTTCAGTGGTTGCGTGAGCATGCTCAGGTCTTTTTGTTTCAACAAAGTAGATACGGAGTAAGACAGCTGTCCCAATTGACTACCAGTTTTTTGATCTACCGCCTGAAAAATAATGGAACACAAAAGGTGAAGATTGCAATATGGTCAACTACAAACAACGTTAAGAACAGAAGTCAGCTTATTACGAACTAGCTGTTGCCCACGGCGTCGCCCGCGTGGATGTCGTTTTGTAAATAATTTAAATTTTACAATTCCATGGAAATGTCCTAATCAAATTTCCCGTCGCGTACCTATATGTGGAGTACTTAATCACGTCTATAACTTCAAAAATCTCTATTTAATTTTAACCCCTTATATTTCAAAGTTAAGGGGTGATTTTGACAAAATACTGAAGCACGTACCTATTTTTTTATTCCTAACAGAAAGACTGGAACATCACTTTTCAAGTCTCTAACTTAGAAACTACCAAATATCCCACACAAATTTTAACCTCAATTCCATACAAACAGTAGGTACCCCTCCATTTTGCCGCTTTAGGGGGAAATTTTGTCCATTTCACTTAAACAGATCATTTTACTATTCCTTATCATCTTATATTAAGTCCTTTATATTTATCTCTAAAAATCCTTTCCACATCATGAAAACCCTTGTACCAAATTTTAAGTCTCTAGGAACAGTAATTTCATAAAACCATTTTCGTATACAATTACAAAATCAAAAGCAAATAAATAATCAATGTAGAATCAACCGTCTAATTCAGAGCATAGGTAGCGCGGCCGCTGCCCCGATTTAAGTGCAGATCAAGAAGACAGCGTTAGCGCGTTTTAAAAAACTTGTGGATCCATCAAAGGCCATGGGTAACACTGCTTTTTATCTTTTGCAAAGAGTATTAATATTTGTTTTATTTATAGCTATTGCTTTATCTTTTTTTTTGTACCAAAGAGCCTGTTCACTAATATTCCACCTTGAAAATTGCGGTAAGTCCCATACCAATTTCCATTACCCATTTTTAGGGGTTTGGGGAAACACTTAAAAAAATATTGATGCAACTATTTTTCGTACATAACATAAGATGCCTGTAAACCAATTTTCAGGCAAATTTAAAAAAACATTTTCTCTGGTGGTGAAGCTCCAGTGAAGGAGCTCGCGGGCGTAGGTACCACCGAATTACCTAATATTCTTGCCGCTTAACGGTAGTGTTCAGCACTATCGTGTGCTGGTCAGGAGGTAATGTACGGCCCTGTAATTTCCGGCACAGAGGCATAACACCTTAGGTCTCAGAAGTGGTAACGCATCTGCATTTTGACCTCTGGTCTTTGTGTAGGTGTCTATAGGCTGCAGTCATCACTTAATATCAATGTGAACTGCATGCTTGTTTGCCACTTACACGACAGAAAAAACGGCATTAAAAACTGTCAAAATACCCGTACAAACTAACAACAACTCTTAAAGGGGTTGGGGCAGATTTCCAAAAAAAAAGTATATATTTTAAGAACTTTAACGTTGTTTTCTTTAGTAACAAAGAGTGTGAATACCAATTTTTGGCTAAAGTCCATTACAAAGTTTTACCCCCTCGGTTAGGGGGCAGATGTACAAAAAAAATATGTACGAAATTATTTGTTAGGCTAAAAGAGACCGCATACCAAGTTTCAACTTTCTACCTTGAAAATTGTGGAATGCTCCCTACAAATTTCCACCCCCTAGGATAGGAGGTGGGGCAGATTTCCAAAAAAAAATTATATATGAAATTATTTGTTAAGCTCAAAGAGTTCGTATACAGAGTTTTAACTTTCTACCTTGAAAATTGTGGAATGCTCCATACAAATTTCCATCCCCTTTGATAGGGTATGTGGCGGATTTCTAAAAAAAAAAAATTCAATAATAAGCAAAATTTTTTTTTTTTCGTAACAAAGAGTCCGCATACCTATTTTTGTCTTTCCAGCTTGAAAACGGTAGTTTTCAACCCAATACCTTCAAATTTCTCCCCCCGTTTTAAAGGGATGGGAGCAGATTTCTAAAAAAAAATGATGTACGTATTGTTTGTTAAACTCAAAGCGTTCACATACCGAGTTTTAACTTTCTATCTTGAAAATTGTGGATTGCTCCATACAAATTTTCACCCCCTATTTTAGGGGGATGGAGATGATATAAGGGGACAAAAAGCCTATGTTCTTTCTCAAAGTCAACTCTATCTCTGTACCAAATTTCATCAAAATCGGTTCACTCGTTTGGACGTGAAAAGGTAACAGACAGACAGACAGACAGACAGACAGACAGACAGAGTTACTTTCACATTTATAATATTAGTATGGAAGTATGGATTGTGATCCTCTTCTTCTCATATGCTACAATAGGTCCTTAGTATCCACAATACACTTTGGGATCATTTTTTGGATTTCATACCAATTTTCGCGGTCAACGCATCCGTAATACATATTTCTGAACTTTTCAATAGTCTTATTATATACATAGAATCATGAGGACGTATAAGCAATACCACTAGTATTGATTATACGAAGACCGCATTATAGTTCACATGCGTTCCGTTGATACGCTTTGAACAATAATAAAAATAGGAAATCTCTAATTTGGTTCTTTTTAAAAAGTTCCAATAACGGTCCTTACCTTAATTTCCAAGATATCAATCTCAGGGTTCTGCACAAGGAAGGAGTAGCCGATTTCGTAAACTGGGTTGTCAGTGCGCATTTGTACACCCGTGTTCTCTGTCTTCTTGCCCACAGTCACTGTTAAGTATGGATCTGGCTTAGATTGGGCGCGCGCGTTCTAGAAAGAAAATGTTAAAATAAACATTAATATTTATTATTATTTGTAGCAAAAAGTCATGAAATCGAAACGATATTTATGAATGTAGAATATTAAAACTTCTGGACCTGAAAAATTCTCTAATTAGAGTAAAAAAGGCTCGATGTGCAATATTTATTACTGGGTACTTACTGTACAATGAATTTAAAAAATGTAAACCCGTAGTAAAGTTTCACGAATCGTTCATTTTAACATTTGATCAAATCAAATTGTGAGTGCAAATAGCTTTTAGATCGACCAGATTAAGGACTTGGGTGAAACGATCAAAACTCCAAACTATATATATTTTAGTCTGAGACTAAATCTATTACTATATTTGGTATATAACAACTTACCGGCAAATTTCTGCACGTATCGATGTAAACAGATAAAACGGCAGAACTCAAGTCACCGGTTTTCACAAGTTGAGTTTCAGTAATGGCCTGTAGATGAAAACACAAATAGAGACCTAGGCGATTTGATGAAAAAACAAACTTCAATCCATAGAAAAAAAAATGATACTGCACATGATACTGATAGACTATGCACTTTATATAAAAAAGCCCACGTGTGGACGTGGGCTTTTTTATATAAAGTGCAATATATCAAACACGTTTAAACGTACTGTAGCCTTTTCAAAATAATTAATGTACTTCAGCTTATCCAGACATGACATAACTATGTAGTAATGATGTTGTGTCCGGCTTCGATACGTGACGACCCTATCGTCCACTTGTGGAGAAATAATCTTCCGCTAGTGCAGCCAGTCAACCGGGTCAAATAGGGCGGTTGTAAATTATAATGCGGGACGGGCTACAGCGACCAAACTAATGCCGCTGCGGTTTGCAATCCGCTTGCAAGCGTGGCGATATTGGCATATCGTCCCCAAAATAACGTACAATTTGTGAGCATCGTTAGGGCAGGCTTTTGTCTACAATTGGACGTTTTACGGCTGAAGTGATGTTGTTTTTACATTTCATAATAATACGTGGAAACTTATATACGTACACGACTTAGGTCCAAAAGATCAGAGGATAGGCGGTGCCACGACAGACGTAAATGGACCTTCCCGTGTTTGGCCTGCTGAAGTGTTTGCCACTGAAAATTTAAAATTGAACATTTATTTTTCTAAATAAGTACATCGAAAACAGCTCAAACAGTTGCCATGAGTATTACTGTCATATCCTTATACAAGCTCAAATAGTTATAAGTAAAAATTAACCACAAAATAACACTCATAATATGGCCTGTTGCTAAAATATTATATTTTAAAATAAAATATTATATAGGCAACAGGCCATATTATGCGTGTTATTTTCAGGTTAATTTTTACTTATAACTATTTGAGCTTGTATAAGGATATGACAGTAATACTCATGGCAACATTATCACATAGCCTGCACGCTGATCAGATATTTTACTTAAAAATAAAATTCTGAAATTCCTATTATTTTGTCTAGGTATATTTTTATTTAGTTTCCGATAGATTTCTCTGTTATTTTTAACTAAAAAGTATAGGAAAAGTAATTCGATGTTGTCTGCATAAAAAATGAAAAGATCTTAGAAAGGTATTGAAAAAAACAAATAAATATGGGTATAATATAAAGAAATTATGTCTTGATTTTATAATTTTTGTAAGTACATTTTTAAAATCCTTTATTTAAAACATCTGACAATTGATGCTTAATGTTTGTTTGTAAATGTAACTTCAACAATTAATTAGGTACTTACAGTGTCTAGACGACCCGCTCGCACTACTTGAGAAATATCTAAGGAGCATCTGAAATACATTTGAATCATTTAAAATTATAAACAACATTCTATGTGACATTTTTTATAAAAGATTGAAAATGTACATATTTGTTGAAATGAAGTATTTTCCGAATTGCATTATTTAAGCCTAAAATTACATACAAGTACAATTAACAATTACGGTGTAGTTAATCATTAGCACAAACAAAATAATCAAATAATAAAATATATATTAACTAGCGGCCCGCCCCGGCTTCGCCCGCGCTGCTCTGCTCCTATTAGTCATAGCGTAATGTAAGCTATCCTATCTCTCAAGTTGGATCGAACTGCACATGGTGTGCGAATTTTATTATAATCGGTTAAGTGGTTTAGGAGTCCATTGAGGACAAACATTGTGACACGAGATTTATATATATTAAGAAGATAGCGGCCCGCGCCGGCTTCGCCCGCGCTGCTCTGCTCCTATTAGTCATAGCGTAATGTAAGCTATCCTATCTCTCAAGTTGGATCGAACTGTACATGGTGTGCGAATTTTATTATAATCGGTTAAGTGGTTTAGGAGTCCATTGAGGACAAACATTGTGACACGAGATTTATATATATTAAGAAGATAGCGGCCCGCGCCGGCTTCGCCCGCGCTGCTCTGCTCCTATTAGTCATAGCGTAATGTAAGCTATCCTATCTCTCAAGTTGGATCGAACTGTACATGGTGTGCGAATTTTATTATAATCGGTTAAGTGGTTTAGGAGTCCATTGAGGACAAACATTGTGACACGAGATTTATATATATTAAGATAACAAAAACAATTTGCTTTTTAAGCAAAGCTTTTTCCAATAAATGAGAGAAACCCATTAGTGTAATTAGATTTTGGTTAATTGGCATCATTATTTTAAATTAAGATAATTGTTATTCAATTAATTTAGTAATGCGTTAAGTTAGTATTGGTTTGTTAGTATGTTACGATATTTTGCTATGTATTTATCTAAGGAATGTGCCCGTGAGTTTATTGCGTTTGGATCGAGTGTGCTGCACTAAATTTTGATAAAGAAACACAATCACAATGATCGAGTTGTATGTGTTGTGTGTTCATTTATGGGTGCATGTGCGTGGTTCTATTTACATTATCAGGGTTGAACCCGACTCGGCCGCATAGATCGACAGTAGTTGTATCGCTGGAGTGATGTAATATTAGCTTGTACACAACCATTATAATATGTTAATTTTAAGAAGTAATAGGTATATCCGTCTAGCAAATGATGCTGCTTTATCGCACCGGCCATTTTCTAGAGTTGAAAGCGAGGCGAGCGCTCAGCGAGTTCTTAGCAAATCCGCCACATGTGGAAGCATCTCGCGTTAAGATGCGACTAAGCGCGTCATGCCGTGGAACGTTGTGTCATTCTCCAGGATACTGTGGCACGTCGTGACATTCCACAAGAAGGCACGGCGCGCCGTTGCAGCACTTGAAATGCATAGATTACTGTTTTTTGTTTTATCTTATTTAGGGCGGCAATCTCAACAGCTAGCGCGAGCACCCGGACGAAGGGACGTATTGCGACACGTTAGTCTACCGCCTCGACGTCTCGACGTCGAAAATATCGTGTGGTATGCCGCGGGTATGCCGAACCGTGCCATCCCATGCCACGCCGTTAGTGGGTGCCAACCCAACCTACCCTAATTGAGTTGTATCAATCCCTCGCTGCGTGCTCGCCTCGCTTCCAACTCATGAGAAAATCACGATAAGGTCATGAGAAAGTTTAAATTGAAATGTCGATCAGTTCGGACAAGTCGGGGTATATCCTAATAGTCGTCTATAGAAAGAGAACGGTATAGTAGCTGTGTTCTGTCAAAATGCACGATCTATGCTGATGTAAGTGGTCGAGCGACCGACCTGCCCAGGTTCTCGTCCTTGCCCGCGCGGTCCCAGTCGTACAGCTGAACGGTAGCCCGGCACGTGCTGTTTCGCACCACTGACTGTCAGAACCCACCATTTTTATATACACATATACGCGAATACACCGAAAATATTGCTTGTTAGGATAAAATGTGAATATCTTGCCCAAATCAAGCTGCTATCAGGTTTAAGTATTATTTTGTAAAAACCAAGCGTTAGCTATATAATTTATGTATATTTTCTAGGACTTCCTGTTTAATATACTTTCATTACTTATTCCCTGTCATCTTAATTTGAATTATAATTAATATACAATGCCAAAAACACCAAACGATAATTAGCCATGGTAAATAAACAAAATGAATATTTATATCACCGCAAACTGTAAAATGGAGTGAAACAATGGTAAAAATAAAAAATGGGTGACATAAAAATCCATACATTAAAACCACTCAAAACACAACAAATGAGGTGTCGCTACGTGGCATAAATGTTAGCGGCGGAGACGGACCTGCCGAGATAATCATCGTTCTGAATGCCCATCCCCGGGTCCCAGTCCCACAGCTCGCACTGCAACACCTGGCTCTTCCTTGAGCTTATTATAGCCTTCGGACAAATCACATTATTTCAATTAATAACAACCCCTCATACTCAGCCCCCCACTCTGACAAGTTGCTTTTCTATCCTTGAAGATTTAAATGCTACAGTTTTTCAAGGGATGAACCTAGTTAATCCCTCCAGACACGAGACAAATATGACAATTGAAATTCAATTGTGTCTGGGCGCCGGTGGCCTTACGATCCTTATTACGAAAATTTTAACCATGGAATAAACGAAAATATAATTTGGAATTTTGAAAAAAAAATAGAAATGACAGTGAATACATTAAAATAAGAAAACCAATATTGCATAGTATCTTACCTTATTACGATTCTGGCGACAATATATATATTTTGCACTCTGTACAGCTTTGCTCATTGTAGAGAAATATATAATACAACAATCAAGCTTATAAAGCATTACTATGCAAGCACTATGGCCACAATTAAGAAATAAGAGAATAGTTAAGCAGTTTTAAAATTTATGTACTGTATAAATATGTTGTTTAACAATTCTCTCGTCTTTAGCAATATTAATAATTAAATGAATTATTTGATTAGTATAACCTATATTAAATAATATCTAATGTAATTTCGATCTTATACCTTAATTTCGATACAAAACTCTGTCCACCTGATGTTTATTGATGGTTAAGTAAAATATAAGTGGGTAATCAGAAGAGACAGTTGTATTGCAATAGGAGAAAGGCAAACGTCCCTAGTAATCGGGCAACTTCGGACAAGAGTCATAATATTATCAAAACTATGCTAAAATCACACAGTGAACGTAATCTTTTTTAAAAAAATAAAAATATAATGGGAATTCAAAGATATTCGAACTTTAAATTGAAAATTGATATCACAACAAACTCACAATATTGACAGACAGTTGAGTTTTCAATGAAATATCAATTATCAAATATCTATGGGTTACTCTAAAATAACATAAAATATTGTTATTTTATTTTTAACATCAATTTTACGTAGTATAATTTTATTTTTATATAACACATAATTAATATTTCATATCTATGAATAAACAACAATGGTTTATATACCGTTGAACTTCTCGTATGTTTGTATACCTGAGGTTTGGAGAACAGGAGTACAAACAGCTACATAAATAAAAAGGTGTATTTTTTTAAATAGCTTAACGGTCGCCGAATTTCACCAATCTCCTTTATAAGTCATATATATTGTGTAATCGTTACTTGCATTACAATTACAATAGATAGAAGAATTGTGTACCGAAATGTTAACATCTAAATTAGACTTACAATCGAGCGCAGCCACGAACATATCTTACTTTTTTGCTCATCGATGAATAATACTAGCTAAATAAAACAGCTGGTTTCACTGCCCGTGGCAGGCTCTACATGTATTACTAGTAACATTTGGTCTACCAACACCGACGTGCCAGAGCCATGCGCGTAGCGTACCTACCACCGCCTACACCCGCCCCCCTTCCGCTCCCTCCACCGCACTCACCTGCCCAGCTTGTCATCGTCGTTGCCCTCGTCCTTGTCGAACACCTCTATTTCCAACGCTTGGCCCAGCGATTGCATTATACGCGCCTTTACGCCAAACGCATATAGTCCAGCGCAAACATAGGTGAGGAAAACAAAATCATATTTCTAGTACATACTTTTTGTCTTCACTTAATACGTAGCCAATATAAGCGAAGTAGAAAACAGGCGGTGAAATGACAATACCTACATTTTAAGCGATAATTTATTGCGATTTGGCTTATTGGAATTGAAGTTCAAAATAATCGTTCTCAATACTCATACACATGCTTGTGATACGATTTTGTCAAGAAACATTATTTATTTGTGTGTTACAAATAATAATAATTATAAAAAAAGATGTTAATATTATCATCTTAAGATTCTCAAGTCTTATTATAGTTATAAGTCATTTATAGATTTTGCAAAAGTGAAAAAGAACACTTGAAATAACCCATGGAAGATGATCATATTATGGCAAAGTATAAATAATAATAAAGGATGCAGAAAAACCAATTAAAGAAATACATATCTACCTAGGTTTCAATATTTTAGGAATGAAAACATAAGTAGATACGTGCTTGAATTATTGCAGTTGTACCGAATAAAAATAAATTATGTGAGAGCCTGCTACACGACCTACGGAGGCAATTTTAACCTATGAAAATTTTATTATCAAACTAGAATGACGATAGCTTTGCGACGATCAAATAATTCTGTATATTCGGTATCCAGAATACAATAATTCGTTGCAACATTATACATAAATAGTTCTTAATATATTATTATTAATATTGAAATAGCAAGAAAAAACGCATTAGTCACAAATCGAAAATATATTATTATGAGAGGCAAAATCGTTGATCATGTTATTTCAACTAAAATGAAATATTTATTGCACACTACTTTAATCTGTAAAGAATAATGATTGACATGACAATGACAACACAGTCCTACAGTAAAAAATACTTACCACACCTCCACAAAACCTTTATTAATTAGAAAACCAAATTAAAAATATTAAGGAAGTAAGTTACGTAATATATACTCAGCATGCACTGCTGATTTAAACTCTAAAATAGATGTGAAAAATATTGGAAATTAGGTGCAAATTCCATTACCAGTGCTAAGTAATAATAATACAAAATACGATAAGAGATTTGGATATGCATAAATAGAAGAGTCTCACCTCACACCAGAACTCCCACCGCGGGTTGACGTCATTATCGATATGTTTGGTCTTCCACTGTTGTGCGCCAACTGTTATGATCGCATAGGGATCCGATTTTCCCTTACCTGAAATTAAAGATGTTAATTATTTATTAGGAAAACAATAAAAATGGACGCAGTGACAGTGCTTAGATACACACTAATTTTAAAATGGTTTAATAAAAAATAATCCCATCAAACTGAGCCTCGTCACTTTATTTGAATGGTCATAGTAATAGTAACCCCAAAATCTTAAAAACAAAAAGCTTTTAATATAGGAAGTTTTTTTTTAATTTTTTAACTATATGAATGTTAAAATCGAATTGGAGCTCGGAGCTCTTTATATCTTTTTAATTATAATGTTAAAATCAAATAGGAGACATGACTGGACCCCGACAATGTAATGTAACTCCCGCCTCGACTCTAAGTAGGCTCCACCCTCTCTACGATACGCTGTCGATTCTGTTTTTTTAAAGTACGAGTCTAACCGAGAGAACTGTTTGTTCATGTCACTTACCTAACATAGAAACATCTTTCTTCATGAGATTCTGAGCTTGTACTAAATGAATACGGAGGACACCCTGAAATAAAATTAAACAAATATACAAATATATTTTTTCTTGCAACAAGTAATAAAGTATCAAAATATGTGTACAATATTTTAACATAAATCTTGTAGTTCCTGAAAGGCGCAACAGATTAATGATCTTAGAAAATTATGTTATTTTAGTAAACCCATCACACATTTAATTATGTCGACTTCACTTTGTTTTAGACCACGGCGTAAACTTTTTATTTCTGAGAACAATCGAGTATAAGGCCAAATTGAACGTTACTTTTATATGTTGGAGAAATTAAAAATGTAATGACAGACAGAGTTGCTTTCTGAATGAAATGTGCTCAAAAAATTTTTTAGGTAGGTTTGTAACCTTTTATAAGAAATTTAACAAGATTTTTGTTAAATAATATATGTAACGTGTATATGTAAATGATAAATATAGATAGAGTAACTTACTTCGGGTTCCGGCATCCGTAGGTCTACAGTGGGTATTTCATCGCTCAATTTGATAGGTAACTTGTTGGGCAACACCATCATTCTTGCTACTTGTTCTACGATGCATCGACGCAGAATGTCGCTGGAAGCAAGCATACTCGTACAATACAAAGTGGAATATATTAAACATATTATTATAAGTAATACCGGTTATTGCAATAAAAGGTACTTACTGGTGGTAGATTACCACGTTTACCATGCGGTGGTGCCTACGTTCTCGTACGCCTACGAGAACGTAGGCACCACCGCATTACCTAATCTACTTGCCGTCAAATGGCAGTGTTCTGCACTATCGTGTTCCGGTCAGATCGTAATGTACCGTCATAACTATCACAAAGACATAACAACTGATTTGTCAGGGGTGGCAAGTGTGGCAACGCATCTGCATTTTAACGTCTGGTTTATGTGCAGATGTTTATAGGCTGCAGTCATCACTTAACATCCATGTGAATTGCATGCTTGTTTGTCACATTCGTGACATTAAAAATAAATACAAAAATATTAAAATACAGCAAAATTTTCGCAGGTTTAGTTCCTGGTGATGAAGGTAAAATCATGGAATACAAAATCCTACATAATAAGTACCGACAGTTCTATTTCAATGAGTGTCTTTGAAAATATAAAAAAAAGCCTAATAAAAAAGCATGTAAATGATCGTTTTAATTTTTTAAAAACTGTAACTCTTTCTATGGAAAAAAAAATCAAATCAGACGAAAATTTAATCTGTTTATTGAACATAAATGATCCTCCTCAATACTTCATATATCATATTACCTTGAATAAAATTCATTTATAATTTAACCATAGATAAATTGCATATAGAAATATATTATTAATTGAAAATATGCTCACTACAATAGATCAATTAGACGTGAGAGTATTATTTCAGATCACGAGTTAGAGAAGTGTTTTTTTTTTATTGAAAAATAAAGTAAGATTGTATTCGCTCACCTGAAGCCGGGCATGTCCAACACATCAGCGGCTCCGACGAGGTTGAAGTCGATGGAGGGGTTGTTGAGGAAGAACACTTGCAGCCCGCCCACCAGCGGCATCTTGGTGATCAGTGGCTTCATAACTACGCGCACCATGCCGTGAATCTATAAAATATAAACCACCATTTGAGATTTTTACATCATGCCTATATATATTTTTTTTATTGTTTATTTGATGATTCACTTTGTAACTGCGTCCAGCAAAGTAAATGATTATTTTTTGTAATATTCTACTAACAAAAATATATTTTTAATTTAAAGTTAATTAATTACCTGCAGATCCTTAATGCCTCCTCGAATACGTTGCAGAACAAATGATATATCGCAGTCCCCAGCATAACTGTAACATTAAATGGTCATATTAAAAAAAATATATAAAAGTCTAGATAAATAAAACCTCAACACATTGAAAATATACACTTTCAATAAGTTTTTATAAAAAAAAATACTTCATTATTTTTAAAGTATTTACTTGATAATTGAAAGTTAATTTCTAATGTAGTACATCATACATAAACTATTGTATATTGTTGTTATTCTTCAGCTTAAAAGCAAAAAGAAATTGTCCATGCTTCATTATTTTACAGAATTTCAACAAGATACCTACATCATCTATTTTCCCTATCTACGTACATATATTGCATCTGACATTCGCCGAGCATTCCTATGATGTCATTCACCTAATTAAACATTCATTGTTTGTTAATGCTCATGGTGTTAACGTTATACATACAAGAGGTCCACGTCCATGATGATTTCATTCCTCGAGAGATTCTTATCGTAAACTTTGACGCCACCGACGCGAGGCGCCTGAAAACGATAACTCACGTTAGTGCAATCATAAATGTACACAGTTGACTTTCGATTTAATGTGCCTATTAATAGAATACATTTTACTTTACCTTCGTCTTTATTGTCTCAAATTCATTTGCGTGTCAATAAACCAATATACGTTCCATTAAGAACTACCTTATGGCCGCGAATTCGTACGTGCATAATCCTCTCTTAGTTATAACTAGCTGATCCGGCAAACTTCGTATTGCCTCACAATGAAATAATGTGTCAAAGGTTTGATAGATACGGACTATTTGTATAAGAAAATGAAATTAAATGTAGAGATTCCCGTGGGGATGAGTGATTTTCCCGCAGTAAAAAGTAGTATACACCACAAAAAGTTTCATTCGAATCCGTCCAGTATCTTCGGAGATTAGCCTGGACAAAGCGACAAACAGACAGACAAAAAATTTAAAAATCATTGAAAGTGTTCTAATACTATTTTAACATCGCCCCCAATTGGTTTTTCGTAAATAATACGTTGGGGAAAAAGTCTTTTCGCATTATAGTATGTATGGACTTGTAATAAAATCTCTTTGGCTGTAGTATTTGTATCTGGCTGGTTTTGGTATCATTGAAAGTTAAAATTTTAAAGAACATAATTCCAAATTCAAATTAGGCAAATGTGTGATTTTCATTTGTTTTTCGTACTGTCAAGATGAGTGAATCTAATGAAGAAATTCGATACATTTTAAAATTTTACTACAAACAAGGTAAAAATGCAACGCAAGCCGCGAAAAAAATTTGCGATGTTTATGGACCTAGTGCAGTGTCTGTGAGAGTAGCACAAATTTGGTTTAAGCGTTTTCAATCCGGAAATTTTGATGTCAAAGATGCACCTTGCTCTGGTCGCCCTATTACGGATAAAATTGATGCCATTTTTGAAAAAGTGGAGCAAGATCGAAATATCAGTAGTAACGACGTAGCTGAAGAACTGATAATTGATCACAAAACAGTTTTGGCGCATTTGAAAAAAGCTGGGTACAAAAAAAAAAGCTCGATATTTGGGTACCTCACGAGCTCACTGAAAGAAACCTAATGAACCGTGTACTCATTTGTGATTCTTTATTACGACGTAATGAAACCGAATCATTTTTGAAGAAGCTGATAATAGGTGATGAAAAGTGGATCACGTACGACAAGAACGTGCGAAAAAGGTCGTGGTCAAAGGCCGGTCAGGCTTCACAGACTGTGGCGAAACCCGGGTAAACTCGCAATAAGGTGATGTTGTGTGTGTGGTGGGATTGGAAGGGCATTATTCATCATGAGCTATTACCACCAGGCAGGACTATCGATTCTGAACTCTACTGCAAACAACTGATGAGATTAAAGCAAGAAGTTGAGAGAAAGCGGCCGGAATTGATCAACAGAAGGGGTGTGGTGTTTCATCATGATAACGCTAGACCTCACACATCTATAGCCACTCAGCAAAAATTAAGAGAGTTTGGCTGGGAGGTGTTAATGCATCCGCCGTATAGTCCTGACCTTGCACCTTCAGATTTCCACCTGTTTCGGTCTCTTCAGAATTCTTTATGCAATGTTAGGTTAACATCACGAGAGGACTGCCAAATCCACTTGTCGCGGTATTTTGATGAGAAGTCCCAAATTTTTTATAGCAATGGGATCATGTCCCTACCTACAAGATGGCAAAAGGTTATCGAACAAAATGATACATACATACTTTAGTTAAATTTAAATAAATTATATTAAAAAATGTTTTGAATTATCTTAAAAAATGCGAAGAAACTTTTTTCCCAACCTAATATATACAATGTACAGACACGCGGATTTTACTGTTTTATTATATGTATAGATTTTAGTAGGTGTAACAAAGGTGGCAAACGAGCATGCCGTTCACGATGTTAAGTGAAGATTGCACCCTAAAGACATCTACACAAAAACCAGAGGTCAAAATGCAGATGTGTTGCTATCCCTGAGACCTGTTGTTATGACATATATCTCTGTTATAGTTATTACGTGGCAATTGGTATTAAACATTCAACTTCTAACAAGAACACTATAGTGCTGAACACTACCATTACCACATGCCTACCCCCTAGAGTCCCTCTCTGGAACTTTATACCACCAGTATAAATACCAAACTCTCTAAGGAAATTACATGCTCAATTACAGCTTTCTACTACGTATAGTAACATAGCTGTACATTGTCTGACAGTTACTATATATGTAATGAAAGAGTCAATTTGTAATATTTTTGAAACAAAAGTGTGTTGTTAACAAATATTGGACAGTAGGTCATTATACAGGGTGTCCCAGAACTCAACGTCAAGCCGAAACGGAGTGACAGGATTGATTGTAACCATCATGAGAAAAATCAGAAAAAAAAACTATCCCATGTAGTTTGAAAATTATGGGCATTTAAGGAAAACCTAGAAATTTGGTGAAAATGTAATCATTTTTCGGTTATTGTGGTTAATTTTTATTATTTTTGGTCATTTAAACTACTACTACTACTACTACTATTTAGGTACTAGAGTGCCTTGGCAAGTGCCATTAAAAGTTGGCGCGTTTAATCAGGATTGTAAAATGGTACAATACTTGTTAGTTTCATACTAAAAAAACGAGTAAAAGAATAAAAACCTCAAGTAACCCGATTTTTATTAACCCATTTTACTCAGTTTAAATGTTTTTTATTCGTACAAGCCCTTGGAAGGTTCTTTTTCTTTATTTTACGGCAAAATGATGAGAGAGATGGATAGTGGACATGTTTGTCATGAGCGAGCGAGACAGATAGTGACAAATAGTCTAAATTCTAGGAAACTTGGGGTAATTGTGTCATTATTTTAGACTGTGATTCTCAAGATGTTATTTAAGGTTACGGTTCCAAAATTTAAATGAACAAAAATAATAAAAATTAACCACAATAACCGAAAAATGGTTACATTTTGACCAAATTTCTAGGTTTTCCTTAAATGCCCATAATTTACAAACTACATGGGATAGATTTTTTTTTCTGATTTTTTCTCATGATTGTTACAATCAATCCTGTTACCCCGTTTCGGCTTGACGTTGAGTTCTGGGACATCCTGTATATAAAATCATGGACTGGAATTTAGTATAGTTATATCATTAACATACTTACAATGGTTCCAAGTATCATCCTTTCGAATTTAAACCCGGTGAGTTTGTAATTAGCCAAGCTCTCCGCTACTGCGGGTTCGATTGCGTCTTTGAGGAGATTTCGGGCATAGTGATTGACATTGGGCCAGACTTGCAGAAGAATCTAGAAATTATAAATATGTACAAAAATAAATTAATTCGTTACCTTACGGGAGCCCGCCCCCGTTTTCATACGCAAGGTCATTTACGTAAACAAGTTGTTTTAAAATAACAATTACTTTCTTACGTCAAATTAATTATATTGTAGGTACATTTTTATACAAATTTTGTACAACTTTAATAATTTGTAATTTTTGATAATTACCCTATTGAGCCATTCTGCACGTTCCACATCAGGAAAGAAAACCTGAAAAATAATTGTAATAATCGAACATACATTTTAATAAATAACTAAATAACATTTTCAGATTACTTACATAACTTTGATTAAATTGAAATTGTAATATCATCTCTTATTATTGTCGAAGATCCATATCAATAAACTTGTAAAATGTATCAATTATGTCCTATCTAAATCTTTTCGTAATATGTGACTGATAAAACAAATAATTCACTAAATCTAATTATCACGTTCTTTTTATTGGATTAATTTTACATACTAGAATACTACGCTGATTTCATTATCAAAATAATATTGTGTGTACAATTAAACAGTATTGAATAATTTAGATATCTTTTATTATTTACTTCATTGATTGAGATAAATTGATCATGGAAATAAAGAAAAATATCTACCTTTTACGAACTTCTAGTACTGTATTACCTCTATCCTTGTAAGCCAAGGATAAAAGATAGTGCAATCTATTTGCTTTTACGGTACACACTCCAAATTAAGTTTTTACTGTAGTTTACTTAATTCAGACGTGCCAGTAATTAGTAATTAGGTTATATAAATTACCATTTAATTAGCTTATCAAATAATTATAGTTCTTCAGGTTGCTTTATCAGCAAAGACGGAAGCACTTTACTTCTATCTATTACCACTCTAAGTAACATTATCATCATACGAAGATATAAGTAAAACAATTGAAATAAGTATCAACGTGAACGTAATAATAATGAGTTATGTATGACTCAGTAATGTGTCATTTGGAACATATTTGAATAGAATATAATACCCAAGCTGGCAGGTCGTCAAGTCTAGCGAGGACGATGTCCTTTTCAGAGGACACTGCGGCGGTTTTAGCCAGGTTCCGGCGGTACTCGCTCTCCCTGCGCCACTGGTCGCGCAGCACCGACAGGATCACGGGCGTGATGAGCCACGCCACACTCCATTGCATGTACCCCACGAGGTACACCGCCCCGACTATTGACACCTAATGGATTTTCACTAATTGTGATTTTTGACAATAATTATATTGTGACCATTAAACATCAGATATTGTAATTTGTAGCGCATTCCAAAAGGAGGAGAGATTTATCTACAGTCTGAGGACGGAAGGATATGATAACTGCAAATAAATTCGAAGGTATAAGAGAGGTATTAAATCCATTTTTTTATGTAATTGAAGTGGTAAACAAGCATGCAGTTCACATTGATGTCAAGTGATGACTGCAGCCTATAGACACCCACACAAAGACCAAGGTAAAAATGCAGATGCGTTACTACTCCTGAGGCCTAAGGTGTTATGCCTCTGTGGCGGAAATTACAGGGCCGTACATTACCACCTCACCGGAACACGATAATGCTGAACACTACCATTTAACAGCAAGTATATTACGTAATGCGGTGGTGCCTACGCCCGCGAGCTTCTTCACTGGAGCTCAATCATGTAGGTATATGAATTAGTAACGATTCTACTCCTTGTTTTTAGTCCTTCTTGTTTGTTAGTTCAACCCCATATACTTAGGCGACGATCTTAATTCACATTTGCGCATAATTGGCAATAGTTGCAACTTCGAAGGGACTTTAATATTGAAAAATCATCATTGACCTCTAGAAGAGAACCTCAAACTAAGCACTACAAGTTTTAATTTCGTAACAAAACTTGATGAAATCCTTGAATGTGTGGGATAGGGAACTTACTTCCCTAATATCCCACACTATATTAATGTATTCTTTCATTAATTCGTAACATACCTACTAAAATATTAAAATCAGAAGTAGTTTAGGATTTAATTTTATTGTTTTCCTTAGAAAAGTATCTATGGATTGATAGGAAATATCTTGCGAGCGCGCTATAGGAGTAAGGCCGACTGGTATGTCATGGCTGCTAACGACACGACGCACTTATGTCGTCATGCCTCTTATGCTTCAAAAATCGTTCGATCAATTTATAATTCTGATGTTTTACAACTGATGGCTGCTTCATTGAAACCACTAGGGAGATTTGTCTGTTGAAAAACGGCCAAGTGCGAGTAATATTTACTGGTAGTAGAGCTCCAGTGACGGAGCTCGCGGGCGTAGGCACCACCGCATTACCTAATATACTTGCCGCTAAATGGTAGAGTTCAGCACTACCGTGTTCCGGTCAGGTGGTAATGTACGGCCCTGTAATTTCGGGCACAGAGGCATGACACCTTAGGCGTCAGGAGTGGTAACACATGCATTTTGACCTTGGTCTTTGTGTTAGTGTCTGTCTATAGGCTGCAGTCATCACTTAACATCAATGTGAACTGCATGCTTATTTGCCACTTCCATTACATTAAATATATTTATACTACCTATATCGAGTTTTATTTGCAGTTTTTGAAAATATGTTATACCTATCATAAAAACTATAAGAATATCTCGTTCAAACAAAAGCATATATATATTTTTTTAATTTTCACTTTCTTATTTCAAAAGTTAGATGGGGAGTGGACACGCATTTTATCACTTTGGAAGGATATGTCTTGTCTTTCAAGCAAATGACTTTCAGAAAAACCTCTATGTTATGAAAGATCTATCTATAGATGTTACATGTCCAGGTTTGATGAAAAGAAGTTTTTAGTTTCAGTTCCAAGTATACTTGGAACTGAAACTAAAAACTTTTTGTACAAGAATCATAAAGCACTACACTAATAACATCTACCTACTGAGTTCGAAGTACAGAAAAACAGAGACAGACAGGACAAAACAAATCTCCAATTTTTCTTTCCATTTGTTGTTTAAGATATAAGATTGGTTAATTCGTACAGTAATCAGTAGATACTATGAGCATTCATTTGTCGTATAAAAATAATATGTCCCACATAACAACTTGTCTAATCAAACTGAATTAAAACAATATCTACTTAGTTCTATTTTAAGTAGGTATAAATGACATGAGCAAACTTTTGTAATGATAAGACTTGTCCATCATGAACATTAAAATTTCCTACTTCCTGTTCTTTGAGAATATTTTACAGGTATGATGTCATTATAGCTGTTATCATTTATATGTGGTTTAAGCATACCAGTAACTATTATATTAATAGCTTTACACTGTACATCTCTATCTTTGTCCCTATGTGTAAGGTGTGATTCTGATTTTTTTTTTTCGTTTTTTTGGACATTTATTATTTTTTTACATTGGCCTCTAAGACGATGCGAAGTTCATTGGGGCAGATAGTTTATATATAAAGAATGTACTATTTAAACTAATAAATTATCCTTTTGATTTTTTTATTCTAAAATATTAGCTTAATAAAATCATGAAATAAAAAAAAATCCAAGCTTACAATATAGTAGATACTTCCAATAATGGGCAATATTATGTATTTGTATAAAATAAAATGCTTACACTGAATTATCTAGTGTTATCACGGAATAATTATTTATGCAATATCATTTTTGTTGACCAATAAGTACTAAAAGAAATCTAAATGTAAGAATGAAGGTTAATGATAGCTTGCAGACACAATATCAAGGTCAAAGCTGAGTCATAAGTTTGGTTTGATCAGTGTTAGTAATGTAACTAGCCAAATTAAATAATTAATTGGTTTTTAATACACATTTACCTATACGGATTGTAATTTAATGATGTTCTGCTTCCAAGAATTATATTTATTTGGATTTAGCCCACCATGGCTCTTGTTGATTGATGCTGACTGATGCATAACTTTTATTCTATTGGTTTAGGGTTTTTTTTATTCTAAAAGAAAGGGCTTTATCGCACAAGCGATCATGTCACTCTGTTTAGGTAAACCATAACTTTAACCTTGTCTTATGTTTACAAATTTGTAAAGTGTTCTATCTGAATCGGATAGCGGTTCAGCTAGCACACCATTACAGTTCCCTAATTCCCTAATCTTACTTCTATATTCACTGTTATATTTACATTCCATTAATACATGGTAAACATCATCTATACACTAACTCAGTAATCACAATTTGGGGATGATTTTATTTATTGGTTTAGGATAGTATTAACAATATTAATTATTATGTTCAAATAATGTAATAAGAAGGGCTATGTCTTAGGAGACCAAAAGTTAAAATGATGATTATCGTAAAGGATTGGAATACATCTAATCTCCTTATGTAAATTAATAAAAAATGCTTGAAAATAAATAAATAATAACACTTACCTTTTTGAAAAATCTGTATATCATTGACAACACATTGGAATTTTCATCGCTGCTCACAGGAAGAGCAAATTTGCTGGGTGATGACATTTTATTATCACTTGCCTGAAATAAAGTAACACATGTAATACACATAATAACACAAGACAGTTTTTAGGCATTCTATATAAAAAATCAACAGTGGTTTTTTTAATTTAAATATGTTCAAACAATTCATTCCTGCTAAGCGACCCAGAGGTGTAAATGTATAATAAATAATAATATAAAAATGTGCTATCAGGGAATTTGTAGCTTGACTACATTGGGCATCTTATGTGGCAGTTATAAAAGCTATATTCAATTGATTTTTGACAAGTGGAGAGTTCCTTGATTGCACATCTTGGCATAGCTTAACAAGTGCCAAGAAACTACACTTTTGGAATCAATTCAATCCTGGAACTTTAGGTTCTGTAGTATTCAATGCATGCAACAGGACTAATGTATCCTCAGAACAATATTTAAAGGTATCTGATGAATAGATTATATTGTGTAAGTCCTTTATTTCTAGCAGGTAGCCTTTATTTCTAGCTCTAAAAGGTTAAATGTTTTACTATTGACAAATTTGACAAAAAATATTGTAATTGGATATTATTTTATATAATTTTAAACTGAAATAAGTTCCATTAAAATCAATGTGATTAGAAACAAGTCGTATTTCCTATGTTACAGTAGAGGTTCAACATTCGGAAATAAGAAAATGAGTCATTATTATTTTTAGTTCAAATTATAGTTTAAAAAAAATAATACGACAGTTCAAAATCTCCATCTACATACCATATTGTTCAGTGCACTTGCAGCCAATCGCGATGAAAGGGTACATACAAAAATAATAAAATACTATTTTCTACACTACTGCAGTATGCCATGCAAAACAAATTACCGAATGGCCCGAATGCCGATTTGTTTTCTTGACACAGTAACAGATGGACAGAAAAGAACCTGTACTTATTACATTTTCCAAAGTTCAGATTATAAGCATTATGTGATACTTATGTGTCAGATATTTTAGGTGTAAAATTTTAATAGTAATTTAGTCGTTCACTGCGTTTGTAGACACGATTTACATAAAAATTAGTATTTTAATTTCTACGAACAAGGCACAGGTAAAGTAAGGTATAACTATACGGTTTACGAAGAACAATTATACTAAGACTGAGACAATTGAGACTATAAAATGAAAACTCATAATTTAGCATTCAATAAGAGTTTTTTTGTGTTGTTACGGTTATTTGCTCTTATATCTAAGTAATATTTTCAAGCTGGGTATTTAACAAGCTCCAAACATTTAGGTGAAAATACCCTTATCTAATTTTGCATATTGTATTCTCAACGTACTTCGTAAACAGAACTTCACACTTGTCAGGTTGACTTTGACATAAGCACAACCTAATATTGGCTTTGTTCCAAAATGCACTGCGGCTGCTGCGATAGTGCCGTACTGTGGAAAATTTCGTTCCGTTATAGCCTTTTAGCTGACAAGAATACTGCCACAGGTGTCTTAGGAAAGTGTATGACGTCATACATAACTGACGTCATTTATATACTGCGAGCACTGGAGTTTTTAAGGTTCAGTTCCTTAGTGGTTTGATCACGTGACCAATCTGTCACCATTGTTTTATTTATTTATTGCTATTAAAAGATTCCATATATATATTTCTACCAATTTCCCATTTATATATGTATATACAACATGTAACGGGAATAATGCACACTATCTAACACCTCGATTAGAAAAGCGAGTATTAATCATATTATATGAACTGGAATAACATGTTTATGTATTTAATATTTTTTATTGTGTATATATATTGTGTGTATATATGATAACAATTCAAGAACCTACGCCGACAGTGGTGCCACCTAGAATTCTCTGTTGAACAATCTACCCTAGTCATAATTAAGTTACGTCTCCGATAAACTAGATGGCGCTAGTAGTCACACTTAGGTTCCACTCCGACATATAAATAAATGGGAAATTGGTAGAAATTGTTTTTATTGCAGTGTGGAACCAATATTTTATATAAAAAGAAAGTATCCTAAGAAATATATAATAGTGCATCCATCAAGTATACTGGACAGCGTTCCGTTTTAAACAGTGAACAGTAGTAAACAGTGTTGTCAAATAAAACGGAAGGGCTTCGCAGTACACTGTTCTGACGTCACCTCTTGCAGTGGTTGTAGTGGATTAAGGAACATAGCCTTTATTCAAGTTTTTCTGCACTGGAGTCTACTATGACTAAAAAGTGCGGTCTTTTTTGTAAGTTAGAACTTTTTATAAAAAAAAAATGGAAAATCCCCCATGAGTGTTTGCGTTAATTATATAAATATACAAAGAGTACACACATACAATAATAATAATGGTAGAGCACCTTATGGTCGAGTAGCGTCACCTATTGTCACCACCCTCAACCATCACCTGGAGTACCTACTTATCTCTGAGAGAGCTGGGCTCCGTCTCGTCCAAAGAGTACATTATATATACTGTCTCGTCCTCCGTACAGTCGTACGGTCGGACCGAGCGTCACGTCTCTCAGCTCTTGCTTGCCTTCGTTGCCCGATCAGAGCGGGACGCTTTATCTCTAGCGCTTTAGCTTTTCACAAAAGATAGTAGGTTAGAGATGTTATCCTTTCTGCAGGAGCTATACATTGGGGGGATGGAAGTGACTAATAAGTAACAACGCGGGGACGGCCGGCCGCGGCGGACGAGGGCCCCTGTTGCTCTTTGCTTTTGATACCCCCAGCCTCTCACGCCTGTGTTGCCCCCTGGGTTGGCTCTTTGGGAGGTCAATAATGTAGGATGTTAATATAGGCGGATGCCGGATCTCAATCTGTAAGCCAGTCCAGTTCACCCACATAGCCCAAAGTTTGACAAGACAACTCATAGACTTAATAGTCCCATGAATTCTGCGGGATCTGTCTCTGCGTGTGTGTGTGTGTGTGTGTGTGTATAATTCCCTTTTGACTTCGTTATACCTATAAATGTATAAGTGCTACCGTTTTTTACGCATCTAAACACAGCCATGACTATGTCATGACACTCTACACACAAGACTCCATCTATGGTGTAGGACTACACTGTAGGTACACGTGTACTACCTACACGCAAGAAAAATATGATATCAGTAACTTCACCGCATTCACCGCTTTACGATTATGAAAGTTACCTACTTACTTACCCTACATTATTCAAAAATGTTTTCAACCACTTACTTCCGAGAAGAATTGCGGGCAGACAAGGCGAAACTACAAGGGTTCGTATCACGCTAAAGAACCCTAAAACGATGCCTGTATCTGAGAGATTATGACAACTTCAATCTTGATTGTTTTTGAGGATTGTACTTTTAGACTCATCATTTTTGAAGTCAGATTGGTCGTAAGTCGTGGGTGGTGTGGGAAACTGCTCACGACTTCGACAGGAACAAATCCATGACCATCCCTCTCCCTCTCTGCTAGATAGGGTCTCGCGAAATGTACCTTGCCCACGTAAAGTTTAAATCTCGCGTCGGCACTTTGAAGTTAAAATATTTTGCAAAAAAAAAATTGTGAAGAAAAGGGTGCTTGATTGATTGTTCAAGAAACTTAATTCATATAAGGTTGGGGAAAAAGTTTCTTCGTATTTTTTGAGATAATTCAAAACATTTTTTAATATGGTTTATTTAAATTTAACTAAAGTATGTATGTACCATTTTGTTCGATAACCTTTTGCCATCTTGTAGGTAGGGACATGATCCCATTGCTATAAAAATTTTGGGACTTCTCATCAAAATACCGCGACAAGTGGATTTGGCAGTCCTCTCGTGATGTTAACCTAACATTGCATAAAGAATTCTGAAGAGACCGAAACAGGTGGAAATCTGAAGGTGCAAGGTCAGGACTATACGGCGGATGCATTAACACCTCCCAGCCAAACTCTCTTAATTTTTGCTGAGTGGCTATAGATGTGTGAGGTCTAGCGTTATCATGATGAAACACCACACCCCTTCTGTTGATCAATTCCGGCCGCTTTCTCTCAACTTCTTGCTTTAATCTCATCAGTTGTTCGCAGTAGAGTTCAGAATCGATAGTCCTGTCTGGTGGTAATAGCTCATAATGAATAATGCCCTTCCAATCCCACCACACACACAACATCACCTTATTGCGAGTTAACCCGGGTTTCGCCACAGTCTGTGAAGCCTGACCGGCCTTTGACCACGACCTTTTTCGCACGTTCTTGTCGTATGTGAACCACTTTTCATCACCAGTTATCAGCTTCTTCAAAAATGATTCGGTTTCATTACGTCGTAATAAAGAATCACAAATGAGTACACGGTTCATTAGGTTTCTTTCAGTGAGCTCGTGAGGTACCCAAATATCGAGCTTATTTGTACCCAGCTTTTTTCAAATGCGCCAAAACTGTTTTGTGATCAATTCTCAGTTCTTCAGCTACGTCGTAACTACTGATATGTCGATCTTGCTCCACTTTTTCAAAAATGGCATCCATTTTGTCCGTAATAGGGCGACCAGAGCGAGGTGCATCTTTGACATCAAAATTTCCGGATTGAAAACGCTGAAACCAAATTTGTGCTACTCTCACAGACACTGCACTATGTCCATAAACATCGCAAATTTTTTTCGCTGCTTGCGTTGCATTTTTACCTTTTTTGTAGTGAAATTTTAAAATGTATAGAATTTCTTCATTAGATTTACTCATCTTGACAGTACGAAAAACAAATGAAAATCACACATTACCCTAATTTGAATTTGGAATTATGTTCTTTAAAATTTTAACTTGCAATGATACCAAAACCAGCCAGATACAAATACTACAGCCAAAGAGATTTTATAACAAGTTCATACATACTATAATGCAAAAAGACTTTTTCCCCAACCTATTACTACTACTATATACTTACGATGTGTCGTACTTACCACAGATATAATCTATATATTCATCATCATCATCATTTCAGCCAAAAGACGTCCTCTGCTGAACAAAGGCATTCCACAACGAACGGTCCTGGACATCCAGCGATTGTCCGCGACCTTCACTAGGTCGTCGGGCCATCTTGTGGGAGGCCTGCCTACGCTTCGTTTTCCGGTTCGCGGTCGCCGCTCGAGAACTGCTCTGCCCCAACGGCCGCAGTTCTTCGAGCTGATTTTTTTTTTTTTTTTAATATAGTGGTAGTGGCAAACAAGCATGCAGTTCACATTGATTTTAAGTGATGACTGCAACCTATAGACACCCACCCAAAGACCAAGGTCAAAATGCAAATGCGTTACCACTCCTGAGGCCTAAGGTGTTATGCCTCTGTGCCGGAAATTACAGGACCGTACATTACCACCTGACCGAAACACGATAGTGCTGAACACTACCATTTAGCGGCAAGTAATTCAGGTAATGCGGTGATGCCTACGCCCGCGAGCTCCGTCACTGGAGCTCTACCACCAGTAAAAATGCCCAGTAAATGTGCCCTGCCCACTGCCACTTGAGTCTCGCTATTCGGTGAGCTATGTCGGTAACTTTGGTTCTCATGTGGATCTCCTCATTTCTGATTCGATCTCGCAGAGAAACTCGAAGCATAGCTCTCTCCATTGCTCTTCGAGTGACCTTGAGCCTTCTTATGACGCTCATAGTGAGCGACCACGTTTCTGTCCCATAAGTCATCACTAGCAACACACATTGGTCAAAAGCCTTTTTCTTGAGACATTGCGGTAAGTCGGACGAGAAGATGTATCGAAGCTTCCCGAACGCTGCCCAACCGAGTTGTTTTCGGCGATTGACCTCTTTCTCGAACTTGGACCGACCTAACTGAATAGTTTGTCCCAGGTATACATAATCGTCAACAACTTCGAGTGTATTACCCTCGACCATAACAGGAGTGGGTGTAACATATTCCAGCTTCTCCAGAACCATCGCTACTGGATGCCTGCTTACTGAATCAAATGACAAGAAACTCGCAAGCAAAACTATTCAATATAGCTGTTGGTGGCAACTTTAGCCGTCAGTCAAGATCTGGCATAGATCCTCTCATTGTCAGGCAGAATTGTTCACGACAAAAAATGTAACTTTATGCTTTTATTCTCTGAAAGAGTTATCTCTGCCTGGTAAAAGCATTTTAAGAATTAAAGAAGGTAAAGAAATTAAAGAATTTCTAATTAAAGAAGGTATCCAACTATCTACTATGTATCTAATATTTTCTTAGCATTAAGTTCCATATTAAGGTATTTGTGCTAATTGTGCTACCCTTGACGGGTAGTAGATACACCGAAACAACAATTTAGAGAAATAACGTGTTTTATTTTATAAAAACGTATAAAAGTAACGTTCGAATATAATGATTTTTCAGATTTATTACAAATAAAAAAATGCGTTTCATTTCATTTGCTTTCAAACACGGAAATACTAATAATATGTAGGTAAGTAGATATAATTATGATAATAATAATATGATTTTGTAAAAATGAGATGCAATCGTTAATAATAATGATATAGTTTTTAATCTCATATCGATGTGCAACAATATCAATCACGTAGGACTCTTAAAATCTTAGTAGGCATATTAAACTATGTCATAAAATTGTTTTGAACGCAATTATTTTGAAATAACTTCTTAACGTTACTATAACTCTAATTATTATTTATATTTAATTTACAAATGTCCACGACAAAATGTCTTTTTGGTTTGATAGAGCAGATAAGAGCAGGAATATTCTAATCACTTGAGCACAACAATGTAGGTACTTGATTACAAAATAAAACTACATTATCGACTGATCAAACTTTACACCAGAAAGACATTCTAGACGCGATAAAGCACTAATAATTAATTATAAACGAATGCAACCTTCAGTTACATTTATTATGTACCTGGAACATGGAATGATTAGAGTTATAAAAATTACGATACAACATTTGTACACAGACAAGAACCATGTTTTTGAACACACCATGCTGTGAAATTATGTTCCTTTCGTACATAATATAATGGCATTGCGAATTATTTAAATAAAAGTAATATAATTTAATTCATAAACGAAATACACACTAAAATTAACGTGATGTTACAATTATACAAATAAAATTAGAGCATAAAAAGTTGCCTTGGAATGTGACGGGAGGTGTCAAGCTGTCAAGCTGGGCTACAATTAATAAGTTTCTTCAAAAACCATAAGAGAGAAAACATAGCACGCACAACATTTTGAAAATAAAGCCGATGGGTTGTAAATTCCCAGCGTTTAATTTTAAATTCACTAGATAATATTACTTAATTTCCATTACACTATAAGAATAATCATTCAGGTAATCATTTAGACTTATATGCGGACTAGATTTACGTTAATAATAGAATTTTCTATTGTTGGGTAAAATGATCAGAATCGTTACGTATTCGTGTTGATGGATATCTAACAAATATCATTACTTTACATAAATGAATACACAGAGCAACACGGGCCACCGGCCGACCGAACGCGGAAAGAATATAATATTTAAGTCTGAGTTAAAATAGTTAAAAAACAATTAATCTCGTTCCCACCTCCCTTACAGTGCCACATCACAGAAAAATAGAAAAATAAATACTAAATAATGCTCGCTGCCCTAGTGGTAAAGTGAAATAAATTATATCTTTATTTAGACTAGCACATTAATAACATAATTTTGTAAAGTCTAGTCAAGGCACATCGTAAAATTGACTCACCTGATTTAAAAGCAGGTTTGCATCGGTGTCACTAAATGTTACTTTAGGTTTGTTAACTAATTAGGTAACTAGACGTTAGTACGTCTTAGTTTTATCGTTCTACTAACAAAATTAATCGTACATAAGCCTAAGTAAACATCGAAGCAGTTAATAACACTGCATCATAATACACACATGTATTTTATTATCACCAGCGGATTTTTGACAAAAGATAAAAGTAGACTAATTAATCACGTATCAAAACATTTATAGAACTCTTTATGTAAGTCCTCAGTTAAAAAATGCAGTTCTCTATTAATTTTATTATTATAAAATTCCGATCTGTAAAAAAAAGTGAAATAAATATAAGGTCCACGGTGTGATTTTGTGCGAAATGATATCTTGAAAATCTGTAGAACAATTTCTGGTATTTAAAATATTTTTATGATTAGGTACTTAATCGGATCAAAAATGGTTTATTTAATTTTAGACTTGTGAATAATAATATTTAAAAGATAGGAAAATAATGTAAAGGTTCTCAAAATATTTCAAAACCGTTTCCACATTCTTCCTTTCTGGACCATCTTAATTTTTTTTAACAATCTTAGCATGATCCTTTAATCACAATCATTTTATATTAGATCTTCATTGTCAGCAGGTAACATACACAGGAATGGTTTACGCGGCGAGATGTTTAACGCGGTCGAGAAGTGCGTCGCACGTCTTCTTGGCGTCACCGAGCAACATGGCGGTGTTGGGGTTGTAGAAGATCGGATTGTCCACGGCAGCGTATCCCACACCCATGGATCTCTTCATTACCACCACCTAAAGCGAAAACAGTTTCAGTCTTCATATCATAAACCGATAACCTGTCATCATTAATTTGGTAGTAAACCGATCGCATTCGTAATGAAGATGTAAGAAAGAGGCTTTGTGTGAATGATAGTATGGGTGTAAAAATGAAAAAAGGCATGCTCCGATGGTTCGAGCATATAGATCGAATGAGCGAATGACAAAACAGATAGGAATACAATGCGAATGTGGATGGTTGGAGAGGCCCAGGAAGACCACGACCACCACGACCAAATAGGTCGAGTTCTGTCTGATGGTGGGGTCAAGTCTTAGGAATCGGCGTGCATGTATGAAGAGAATGATGAAGGTAGATGAGGCACGAGAGGTATGTCAGGAACGGGATATCTGGCTCTCTCTACTCTCTACCTACCCCGTTAGGGACCTGGCGTAAAGATACATATATATATACATTAATTTGATAAGCATTTTAGAGGATAATACATGCCTTCCTGATCACGATCACAGAGGATCAAAAACATTATTCGTCTCTTTAACAACTTTTTTGAACATAAAGTAAGCATGATTACATTTCGTCTTACCTGATTCGCTTTCCACACTTTTAGTACAGGCATACCAGCAATAGGCGAGTTGGGGTCATCCTCCGCAGCGCTGTTCACGGTGTCATTGGCACCTGACAATTAAAATATGTAGTTGTTTTATTTTGAGGCTAATTAAGTTGCACGTCTTGCCAGAGTCGCCAGTAAGGTTTTGGCCCATGTAACAGAGATAAGTCTTTTATTTCTGCATATGAGTACTAACTATATAAGCGAAGAGCCTATTTAATTTTCAGAGCACATACCCAAACTCCGAGGGTGACACTCTTTCGCAAAACGGAAAAATTATGGCACTTAACCCCAACCCAGCGATTGAACCCAATTTAATACCTCACCGTAGAAGAAATGGTATTACCGTACCTACTACAGCGGTAGTCAGTCCGTGGCAGGTTGGTTTGTAATCATTGTATGGTCCCCGTAACGACTATCAGAGATACATAAAAACTTGGGTCTTAGGGATAGCAATGCATCCGCATGTTGAACTCTGGTGAAACTTCTGGAACTCTGGAATTCTGGTTTAGGCTGTAGTCATCCCTTAAAATTTATGTCAACTGCATGCCTATTTGCCACCTTCGTTACATAAAAAAGAATAATTCAAAATATCATGATTTCAGCCGAAAGACTACCTCTACCGGACAAAGATCGCCACTACGAACGGCCCTGGGCTGCCCAAGACCAGCAATTACCCGCAACCTTCACTAGGTCGTCGGTCCACCACGTGGAAGCCTCGCACGAGGTTACAAAATACTTACCAATCACAAGGACCAGATCGGTTTCGGGGAATTCTTCATTAATTTCCTCCATTTCGAAAACGTCATCATAAGGCACGCCCGCTTCAGCAAGCAGCACGTTGAGTTGACCCGGCATACGACCTACAGAACCGAATATTTATTTTATTCATTAGAATCCTGATGTTCAGATAAGTAAAAAATAAATTATAATTAGTTAATGTTTTACCGGCAACAGGATGGATAGCAAAGCGCACTTTCTTGCCGGCTTCCTTAAGAAGTTCGACCAACTCGGCTATCGGATATTGAGCCTTGGCTACGCAGAGACCATAACCTGGAAAAATGCAATGGAGCTAATGAATCACAGGCACTTTGAGAATAAAACGAACATAATTCAAGAAATTAATCGTGTTTTCTACTGTACAAGTGGAGTAATTTGTAGGGTGTGATGATCTCCGTAGTTTCGGGAAGGATTAATAAAATTTTCAACGGTTTAAAGAAAAATGAGAACAGCTAGGACTTGAACCTAGGTTAAGTTCGAGTCTTTAACTGTTTCTATTTCACAGCACGTGTATAAAAATGTATACCGTGTTAAGTTTAAGGTGAATACCCACGATATTAGTTTGGACTGCCCGTGATTTAGTTTTCTGAATTTTAGATAAAATAAACGTAATAAAGTTGTGTTGTGTGTTGACTGTGTGTTACTTCACAAATTAAAAAGTGGAGTAAATTTATGTTTGTAACTAATAGTTTTACATTATGGAATCTCATACTAAAGGGTATGGAATGCAGTTAGTGTATACTGTATAGAGACCTGGCGTGATGATGATGTTGGATGCGCGGTGTATGAGGTCCGCGACAGAGTCGATGTTGAGCTCGGTGTGCGTGGCGCCGGCCGGCCGCGCCGACCCGCCGGTCGTCACGCCGTACCCGCCCAGGATCACGTTCGGTAGCGACCGATTCATCGCCTGCAATACACTTATATTTTAAAGCTGAAGAATATTAATATAAAGATGCTAGGGCTAACTTCGGAGTATGGCAATGTGACCGGAAATTTCAATAAGCTTGCCGCCCTATAATTACATTATAGATAGGCCAAATCGTGGGTATTTGCAGGTAGAGTTGCCAGTTCGCCAAACCAGGTCGAAGGGACCGTAAGTTTGGCCGGAGATTTGGGTAAAAAGGATGGTCACCTACGACAACGTTTTTGCGTTTTTTTACAAAGCATTGTTAAAATGGCAACGCTATTTGCAGGATGTATTTAGCTCTGCCTATCCCTTCAAAGAATACAGGCGTAAAGTTACGTTACGAATATCATCATGAACATCATTTCAGCAGATAGAGGTACATTGCTGAACTAAAGCCTTTTAAGAATACAGGCGTAAAGTTACGTTACGAATATCATCATGAACACCATTTCAGCAGATAGAGGTACATTGCTGAACTGAAGCCTTTTCCGAAGATGCCCACAATATGATTGTGCGTCATTATGGGAACTATGTCGTGCCGTCACGCTTGGCATGGATTGACGATCGCAGTGGCGGTAGTTTTATCGCGGGAAGCTGCTGCCAATTTATAACCGTCCTATTGAAAGGTATGACGGAGTACGACCGCAATATTTCGGTTAATTAACTGACTGTACTAGCGGAGACTTCTCTTCAACTAGTGGTACTAGTAACCTGACTGAATGTGACGAACCCTCGATGGGTTACTACTTGGTACTTAGGTCTAACACCTACTTGTTCAATAAGTTCATTAGGCCTTCGTCACCATATTGTATATGGTGTAATATTATGAGAATTACGGAGCTTGCAGTGAACACAATTGTGTATAAAACATCCTTTTTCTTAAAAAGAAATGACCTGTTCGTACCAAAGTAAGGAAAAACAAAATTAGATTCACTGCAATAACACACCTTACACATGATGTAAGAGAGGATGGCACCGGAGCTGCCGATGAGCGCGCCGACGATGGTCATGAGCGAGTTGTTGAGCATGAAGCCTTCTGCGCACAGCGCCCAGCCCGAGTAACTGTTCAGCACCGTGATCACCACCGGCATGTCCGCGCCTGTGAACCATACAAGTATACTAGAGCACTATCGTGTTCCGGTCAGGTGGTAATGTACGGTCCTGTAATTTCCGGCACAGAGGCATAACACCTTAGACCTCAGGAGTGGCAACGCATCTGCATTTTGACCTCTGGTCATTGTGTGGGTGTCTATAGGCTGCAGTCATCACTTGACATCAATGTGAACTGCACGCGAGTTTGTAACTTTTATTACATAAAAAAAATCTGTTCGTCATAATCTGCCCCGGTAGCAGGCAGCAGCTGTAGTAAACACACACTGACCTCCAATAGCAGCGGTGAGCGTCAGGCCCTGTATCCCACTGAGCAGCGCGGCACAGGACAAGAGCGGCAGGCCGGGCGCGTCGGGCATGGCCAGCAGCGCGGCGCCGCAGCCCAGCGAGCCGGCCAGCAGGCCCGCGTTGATGAAGTGCCTCCCCGGCAGCAGCAGCGGCGCGGACGACAGCGTGCCTTGCAGCTTGCCGTACGCCACCAGTGAACCGCTGTTCACAAACACTAGCTATCGACTTGACCAAAATATATGGACTTACCTACTACAACAGTAATAACTAGACTTGACTGTCTATATCGATATACGTATACATTATAAAACAAAGTCCTCCGCCGCGTCTCCTGTCTGCGATAAGCCCTATTCAGACTTTCACACAAACCCTCCTCATTAATCACACCAAAATCACACTATCTATTGGTGAAAACCGCATGAAAATCCGTCATCAGTTTAAAGGATTGACAGACAAGCAGACGGGCCACCTGATGGGAAGTGGTTACAGTCGCCTATGAACATTTGCAACATCAGGGGAGTCGCCGTAAGTTGCCAACGCGCTTCCAGCCCTGAAGGAATCTTTTTGACGCCAGTTTTGAAGAGCCCCATATTGTAGCGCAGGGGGAACACCTCTAAGGGAAGTTCGTTAGCCCTATTCAGACCTGCGCGTTATTCGCTACCAACGTGGGGAAAGGATACCGCTTGGTGATGCGGTACATGAAGTGCCGCGACTATGTTCCGCTCTACTCGCCGAACTTCATACAAAATACCCGCGAAACCCGATTGGTAATTCCGCTCGCCACGTCGGTAGCGAATAGCGCGCAGGTCTGAATAGGGCTATAAACTGATGACAGATTTTCATATGGTTTTCACCAATAGATCATAGTGTGATTTTGGTGTGATTCATGAGAAAGGTTTGTGACAGTTTGTGTATATAATTTCGTTTTATGTAAATTGGTTAGAATAAAACGATAAATTTAGGATGTGTCGGAAAAACAAGCCGCCTCGGATCTTTCATCGAAGAGGCTGAAAAGAGATGTTTAATAATTTATAGCAAAACAATGTAGGCCTATGATAGACCTACAAAAAAGTCTGCGTTGGCATAATATATCTATCTTCTAAGGATAGATTACACTATATTATTAAAGCAAACGTCTTAGAAGTTGTCGCAAAATACTTGCGCCCGGCAAAATAATTTTAAATCAAAACTACTGCCTATTTCATGTTATTGTATTTACCTACTACTGCCCTATTGGAATGGTTTGACTACCGGAAGCATTCTCCTGCACTAAAGGACGGTAGGGTCGTCACGTCCCTTCGCCTCTATAATGAAACTTACGTGAAGGTAATGCCACCGATGTAGGTGCCGAGGAAGAGTGATGTCTTGAGGGTGGCGGCGGTGGGGTCGAGCGCCATCGCGGGGAACTCGTGCATGTACGTGGCGACGCACGTCAGAACCGCCGCCATACCCACCAAGCTGCAAACAAGTAGTCATTATCACCAGGATTCGAAAGGTAAATAAATGCTAACCTCCTTACTCCATTTTAATTAAATTGAATTGCGATGCGTGTAACACGGTTCTACTGGTGGTAGAGTTCCAGTGCAGGAGCTCGAGGGCGCAGACACCACCGCATTACCTAATTTATCTGCCGCTAAATGGTAGTGTTCAGCACTATCGTGTTTCGGTTAGATGGTAATATATGGCCCCATAATATCTATCACAGAGACATGACAACTTAGGTCTCAGGGGTGGCAACGCATCTGGATTTTGACTTCTGCTTTTTTTGTTAGATGTCTATATGCTGCAGTCATCACTTAACATCAATGTGAAGCGCATGCTTGTTTGGTACCTTCGTTACATAAAAAAGTAGGTAACATTTAGAAAATGGGTCTTTTAGATTTTTTTGTGCGATATTTATTGTTCACGGATGGATTAGATTGACAATTGGTTTTTGTCGTGTTCAAATGATTTCGTATAGAAAGTTAAAACGGTACAGTAACTTTACAGACTGGAGTAAGTACGAATTCGTTATAGGTACCTACAAAACATTGGAATAAAACTTTGTATACCTGTGGAAACCAGCTACAAGCTGAGGCAGATCGGTAATCTCAATTTTCTTGGCGATGACGCTGCCAAGGAGACCGCCGATGCCCGCCACCCCCACCATCTGTGCCAACACCTCGGCAGAAGGCGTTAGGGCACCAAGCGTTGCAGCTATTCCTCCCGTAACACCGATCTGATACAAATATCTCCTATTTACTCAAAGAAATAGGATAAAAAATGAATACAGCATCAAGTAATGTAACCTCATATTACTAAAGAATCATCAAAGTATCGACGAGCTTCACCCAAGTTGCCTCGTTATATCATTTATGTGCGATCGGAATTCCAGCATCTGTTTAAACTGTCCAACACATGCTGTTGTTTTGAAACTACAATCGGTGACTATACCATCTTAATTACTGCATCTTTTGTAAAATTATATAATAGAAAAAATTAAAAGAAAATACGATAAAACTAAACAAAAAAGTATGGATGCAGGAATTAAGGTGTAAATACAGTCATTATTGTCTCAATGCCTTTACAATGATCAAAAGATTAATACTTATGTCATCAAGATTACAATGAGCGGGTCTTGGGTCGAGTCTTTAGCTACGTCTTGGTTTTTATGGATGCCTTTTCTAATCATCGGTTACATTAATGGTGTTAGTGAATTCTGTCATCTAGTGATAATGAACCAAGTATTGCGCAAAATATTGCCGAACGTAAAATATAGGAACTGTCCATCGACGATGGAAGAATATTACAGGAATAAATTCTAAAAATTGCTTGGTAAGTACTTTGACATAACAAGTCTTACTTGAATTCGTCATTTAATTTCCAGCCTGAGCCACCTAAAGCTTTCAAACCGGCATGAAGGGTAATAAAATAGAGAAACAGTAAAATAGGGGAATAATAGACTTCCCTCAAAATGTGGTGGTAGGGTAGGAGAAATTTTAGTTAGGGACTATGACAACATTTATTTTTGTGATTACCTACCTAGTGTGAAAAATAACTCCTCTGCTTTTATTTACTGAGTAACTTTTAATTTAACAATAAAAACGATAACGTAAAATCCAGAACGGAACGAAGGAAGTTTGAGAAATATTTTTTATCAAACTATGGCAAAAGCTAGAGGGGCAAAATATGTTGCGCGTCACTTTTTCCGAATGAATAAGAAGATTGAACGTAACTGAAGATTTATTTACCATGCCAAGATAGTTTCCTTTCCGGGCGGTAGTCTGAGAGCTGAGACCGGCGAGGGCGCCCACACAGCAGAGAGAAGACGCCAAATACGCCATCTGGTGGACTTCTGGGTAACCCTAAAAGTAAAAAAAAGGTTACATAGTCAGTTTTACCTTTACGTCATGTGTCCTGTTGCCCTTTTTCTGCAGAAAATTAGATAACTGCTACATTTTGAAAGCTATCTCAGCAGATCAGATAGTTATTTTGGTATATTATTATGTACAGGGTACATAATTTACATTTAGTAAAAATATATACATACATGTGCATTTAATAAACAGCGGTATTTTTACGTTACAAACAGACACTTCAATTTCATTTATTTCTAGGTATGTACAGATTTTAAGGAATTTACGAATAAGTGATTGAGAATTAATCTTCTCTTATTTAAGATAAAGGCGACAAAGTAGAAGAGACCATAATATAATAATTATAATGTCATATTATTATGTGTATTAATTAAATTTAATGTCTTTCTGTACCTGCATTGCAGTAGTAAGGTAGCCTCCGAGTAGTGCTGCTGCTGGAATGCTGTACAGGTATCCATATTCTGGAGGGTCACCAGGTCTTTAAAAAAGCAAAAATTATCTACTGTAATTCTGCGGCTCAAACGCCTAATTGAATCGCTTTTATCTTCAATTATTTTATTGACTTATCTTGTCCATTCGTGACACCTATCAGAGCGATAGGGTATTCGCTATCGCTTTCATACCGCCAACGCAAAGATTTAACGACAATCAGCCTTATTGCTCTCATAAACGAAAGGAAAAGAAAACCCATCAACGTAAAGTAGGACAAAAGCGATTGAATTAATCGAGCCGCTTATTTTTAATAATAATTTACGAACTTAACATACGTATGAAAACGTACTTAACCGAAGTGGGTTATTTATTTTGTGTTGTGCCTACTGCTCTGTAATTTCCCAGGAGTGACAACTTATCTGCATTGAAATTTCTGATTTTGTGTAGATGTTAATAGGTTACACACACATTACTTATCATCAACATTGATGGTAAGTAAACTGTAGGCTTGTTTACAACTTCATGACAAAAAAGATCAGGACGAATTGAGAACATCCTCCTTTTTTCGAAGTCGGTTAAAAAAAGGTACGTACCGTTTGAACATGTCAAGCATCCGCTGCGTGACCAGGAATCCACCGAAAACGTTAACGAACGAAATCAGCGCGGCTGTGCTGGCTAGCCACTATGGATAGATGAAATAAGTTAATTTTCAGTTCAGTTTTTTCAGTTATTTTTTACTAAAATTACCAAAACATAACAGAATGCATTGTATGTTGATGTCAAGTGATTGGAACCTACGAAAATTTACAAATGTGTCATTGTTCCTTTGACAAAAAGGCAGGATCATTGACACACGTTCCTCCACAAGCCAAAAGATTTAACGGAGATGTCCTGTCCTTCTCAAAGCCTAACGTTCGGTCGCTTTATGCTTGTAATTAAGGGCTGTTTGGTAGTACACTTAGTACACTATATGAACTGAACACTGGTGTACTGAACACCACCATTTATTGTACTTCTGTCCTCTTGTTTTACATAACAGATTAATCATAGTTCTATACCCAGCTAATTGATTTATAGACATCGAAAAATGACGAAGTTAACATTTGACTAACCAAACATAATAGTACATAATAACCTCCTAAAAATGAACACATGGCAACCCTACTCAGGCCACCCATTCAGCTGTCACATTGAGAAATATTGGTAACAATATTCAATGGTTGTTTCAGGTACTTTAAGTCAGTACCGGTAACAGGTAAATTAGGTATTAAATTATTGTAAAGTTTAGCAAAATCAGTATGTCTCTACTATCTACTATAGTTCTTATTATAATATTCCGGGCACGTACAGCAGGCCACCGACGCGGATGGGCGTGATAGTCATCACAGCGTTGGTGACGGACATTAATAGCAGCGAGTGCAGTGCTGGCATTACGCCACCAATATGTTGCTCGTTTCCGAATGAGTAACAACTCGCAATGTGAAACTAACTGAAGGATTATTAACCATTCCAAAATAATTTTCCTGCCGAGCTTAGTCTTGGAGCTGAAACTGGCGAGGGCAACCCCATAGTGAAGTGAATATGCCAAATGCGATGTTTGGTGGATTTCCGAGTAACCCTAATAGTTAAGAAAAAACGACTAAGGGCGACCTTACCTGCACAGGCGTTTCCGGTACGTACCCGCCGCCCATGAGCAGCAGGCCGCCGACGGCCGTGATGCCCGACACGGCGTTGGTGACGGACATGAGCGGCGAGTGCAGCGCCGGCACCACGCCCCACACCGTGTGGTACCCCACCACGCCTGCGTAACAACAATATTGCTATCAGTCGGGTTCGTCTAAAAGCCGGCGACTCATGACTATGGGCATAGACAGGATTTTCTTAAGGGTGTATCCCAGGGGTTTAGTGCCATGGCGCCTCCAGCCCGCAAGCGAGCGCACCTCCTTTTAGAGACCAGCCATAATTACCCGGCCGAGCAATCACGGAGACGGCGCCTCTATGATTGATCGGCTCGTCCAGTGATTTAATATATAGATAGACAGAGAGATTTCCCAAGACCGATTGTACCCAAACCTAAAATTAGCCGGGGCGGGTAATGGTAACATGAGAATTCATATTCTCCATTCTCTCTAGGATGGCGATATTGGGGGAGAGAGGAGGAGAACCTTGAACTGAGGCCTTGAACTGTTTCAAAGTGTCTAGTGATTTAGATAGACGTCCAACTCCCTAAGATTGGCCCGAAGGCGTAGACAAGTATGGTGGGGTGACTAACCAACTGGCAACCAAACTAAGACACTGAATCGACCGACGTTTTTAAAATATGACCTACAACATCTTCCTCTTAAAATATTATGAGAAGATTGATTAGTTACGTGAATCTTTATTAGTTACGACGCAAATATGTTGACTTCATAAAATTATTGTCAGAACCTGAATGGAAGAGGAGAAAATTATAGCTAAGAAATTCATTTGCTTATCAGTTATTATGAGTGCACTATTACGTGTGTGTGCGCATAAATCACTTTTAGTGACACCTTAGAGTCACCTCTACATTATTTTAAGATTGATAACATAAAAAGTACACAATAATACATCACCTGACAGAGCTAAAGTGGTGGTCATCGTTGTGAAGGCTGGGTTCGGTGAAGCCATACCCAAACCGATCAGACTGGCTAGACCTGAAAAGAAAAAAAATAAAGTAGGTATTTATGTTTTAAGAGTAAACATAATTTATCTTCGTATTGTTAAATTTTTACATTGGTAAATTAACTTACATAACCAGTAGATACGTAGTTTATTTTCTGCACTAATGGAATCGTGTGTGATGGTGTGTAAAAGTGGAGATGTACCCAATTTTATTTCGCGTTCCCCTTGATGCGGAGTGTCGTTGGATAGGTCTTTAAAAATATTGCGGGTTTGAGATTATTCCTTTTTCTCCTACCTATGCTGAAAGTTCTTACTTTTGTTCCTGTCAGCCGGGAGAAATCAATATTTGTTGAAGTGAAGTGCTACTACCCTGTCAGCTATATGGGTGTAGGAATTGTAGGTACTCGTATATGAATGTATAAAAAGGTGAAATGTTGTGTAGAAACTGGTAGAAACTGAGTGAACACGTACGTAAGTAGGTGAGTAGTAACAACGTAAATAGCGAGGTTCCAAGGAAAACTATCACAACTAAATAAACTCTGCAAGTTTCATCATCATCATCATATCAGCCGAAAGACTGCTGGTCCAAAGCTCCCTTTAAGGGAGATATGCCATAATCGCCACGCTTGGCATGCGGATTGGCGATCGCAGTGGCGCGGTAGACCACAGAGCAACTGAGGGGAGTAGCCATAGCGTTTATTACCGATGCAAAACAGACTGAATTTTTTTGCGGTACGAAATACGTGTGACACACATACACTACACATCTTACACCTTGTCTTGAAAAAAATACATTAACAATTTCACGCACACATTTAAACATCTAGGCGACAGGCATAGGAACACTTGTGCTTGTACTTTGACAGAGGGGAAAGCCTGCATATGGCTACTCCCCTCCGGTCCGCCGCGGCCGGTGGCCCGTGTTGCTCTATGCGGTAGTATTATCGCAGGACGGTGCTGCCTATCTTGCGTTATTGCATATATGTACTACCGCCCCATTGGAATGGTTTGACCGCTATTGTTCGGTTGACTGATTACACAAGTGAAATAATTATCTTCCAGTAGAAGAATATTATTTCGCTGGTGGGGGTCGTCAGTCGTCACGTCCCAATGCATTCTACAACTTTAAGAGAGTAAGTAATAATAGTTTTAGTTTATACGTTTAGTTATTACGATAGCAACTAATAAACTATAGGCTTTTAATGTTTAGGTACCTATCTATGATTCTAACACGCATTTTCCTATCAGCATACATTTATAGGTTGGTATTTTTTTAAATAAGTATTATTCGCATTTGTATTGTAATATTACAAAATAGGTAGGTACTTATTGTTGTAAAAACACTGGAAAAGCTATTCATTTAATTACCAACTTGTAGGTATCTGTTGTAGGTGATGTTAAATATTGTCTGCATAAATATATAATAGACACCTTATCTTTTTGAGGTCAATGATACGTAACCTACATGGAAGTAGTAAATTATTATCAATCGACAGCCTGTAAAAATATTGGAGGTTTGAGAAAACCATTTCTCTATTAAACGAAATATTTAGCATTATAGTGCAAATTTTTGTTAGAATCAAGTGTGTATAAATTAATTTGAGACTTACTGAGAGCATCTTTATTGATTTTACTCTTCAGTATGTTTTGCATCTAGGACGAATACATTAACAAAGCAGACAAATTGCGTGTGAATGAATCTATCACGACGATATTAGTAAACACTGCAGTTCATTTTTGTTATGATAGCTAGTGATAATTCATAGAAGCTGCAGTAATTAGATATTAAACTACAGTTTATCTTATAAGCCGAACCCTGAACCTTTATCTTTTATGATCAATCAATGGATTATACTAGCCATGTAGACACATCAAGTACTGTACTTACTTATCTACTAATTACAAGACCTTGTCTAAACCATACGGTATTAATTAGATAACTTATCATTTGTCATATTTTGGAATTTTATAATTAAACGAATTTCATATTATATTAAACAAACGTTGGTAATTTTGATGGTTTATTGATATAATGAAACAAGTATAATTAATTGAAAATTAGAATCAAATATATTAAATGAATAACATACATGTTAGATTAAATGAATTTTAAAACCGGTTAAACTTTATAACGACTCACCGGTGGAATTTATTTACTTTTTTCTTTATTTACAACGTTACATATTTTTACCAAATTACAGTAATAGAAAGTTCCAATTAAAATAAATAAAATTAAAGAAGAATATTCTCGAATTCCATACATACTGACGATAAATCCCTCCATTCGTCCGCAAACAAATCATACCAGGGTACCTATTTATCCAGGATGGAATAAAGAAAGGGGCACCTTTATTCCATACATGATTTTGTCTGCTTTAATTTTATTTATTTTAATTGGTACTTGGTATTACAGTAACTGGTATTATGTATTGTTGTAATTGAGCGTTTTCTCGAAGAGGGGTGGGCGGTTCAGCTTGTGCCGCCATGCTGGGTGGAGGTGACGCCGGCCACAGCAACTCCAAGTTCTCCGTGGATAGCTGTGAGTGACTGTGACCGGTGTCGCCTCTGACCACAGTCGCTCTCAGAAAAGTTGTCGCCGATCTCAGAATTATTACGAGCGTAGCTACAGAAGTTTGATAAGGAAGAGCCCATAAACGCTATTTTTACAACGACTTGATTAGATTCATCTTTTTAGTATTCAATCGACTAATAACTCCTAAATCCATAAAGGTATCTAATATACTGCATCAGAAAAGATTGCTGGTGTAGATATGTCTAAAAGCATTAAACTAAGGCTCACCAGTGGAATAAAGGAAGGTATCCTTGAGCGTTTCGTTGAAGGGGTTGGGCGGTTCGGCTTTGACGGCGGCGAGTTTTGGCGCGGCTTGTACGGCGGCCGCCATGCTGGGCGGCGGCGGCGCCGGCCACAGCAACTCGCCCGCCTTCAGCACGATCGCTCCGCGCGTCACCTCGTCCTCCAGGTTCACGTGGAAGTGGTCGTTTGTGCCTGTATTTGTTTGGATTTTATGTCATTATGGATAAGGGTAAGCATGTAGTTTACATAGATCGATGGTAAGTGATACTGCAGTTGCACTGCCACCCCTCAGGCATAAAATATTTTGCCTCTGGATTACACACCTACATTAAATTTATTTTTAAAGTAGCTGTGCCCGCGACTTCTTCCGCGTGAGAATTTATGATTGTTCAGTATGTACCCGGAGGAAGTCGTGGGCGCAGCTAGTATAAAAGTAGCCTCAGTTACTCCATATTTCATAAGCTATCCCCATTCATAAGTTCCGTCAAAATCAGGCCATGCGTTCCCGAGATTAGCGGGAACAAACAGACAGACAGACAGACAAAAATTGTAAAAAATGTTGTTTTGGTATAGGTATGTACCGTGTATACACATACATATGCATTTAGTAAAAAGCGGTTATTATTATATTACAAACAGACACTCCAATTTTATTTATTTGTGTATAGATGGAATACAAGCTTGTTGTTCCCGTTCATGGAAATTAAACATATTAAAAGCAAAATAATTGCTGCGTTAAATAAAACTATTAGACGCAAATTGTACTAGATACCTAATAACATAATATTCAGTGTCGTGCTTCATTAGGGGAGAATATTAATAGGTTGGGGAAAAAGTCTTTTCGCATTATAGTATGTATGAACTTGTAATAAAATCTCTTTAGCTGTAGTATTTGTATCTGGCTGGTTTTGGTATCATTGAAAGTTAAAATTTTAAAGATCACAATTCCAAATTCAAATTAGGCAAATGTGTGATTTTCATTTGTTTTTCGTACTGTCAAGATGAGTGAATCTAATGAAGAAATTCGATACATTTTAAAATTTTACTACAAAAAAGGTAAAAATGCAACGCAAGCAGCAAAAAAAATTTGCGATGTTTATGGACCTAGTGCAGTGTCTGTGAGAGTAGCACAAATTTGGTTTAAGCGTTTTCAATCTGGAAATTTTGATGTCAAAGATGCACCTCGCTCTGGTCGCCCTATTACGGATAAAATGGATGCCATTTTTGAAAAAGTGGAGCAAGATCGACATATCCGTAGTTACGATGTAGCTGAAGAACTGAGAATTGATCACAAAACAGTTTTGGCGCATTTGAAAAAAGCTGGGTACAAAAAAAAGCTCGATATTTGGGTACCTCACGAGCTCACTGAAAGAAACCTAATGAACCGTGTACTCATTTGTGATTCTTTATTACGACGTTATGAAACCGAATCATTTTTGAAGAAGCTGATAACTGGTGATGAAAAGTGGATCACGTACGACAAGAACGTGCGAAAAAGGTCGTGGTCAAAGGCCGGTCAGGCTTCACAGACTGTGGCGAAACCCGGGTTAACTCGGAATAAGGTGATGTTGTGTGTGTGGTGGGATTGGAAGGGCATTATTCATTATGAGCTATTACCACCAGGCAGGACTATCGATTCTGAACTCTACTGCGAACAACTGATGAGATTAAAGCAAGAAGTTGAGAGAAAGCGGCCGGAATTGATCAACAGAAGGGGTGTGGTGTTTCATCATGATAACGCTAGACCTCACACATCTATAGCCACTCAGCAAAAATTAAGAGAGTTTGGCTGGGAGGTGTTAATGCATCCGCCGTATAGTCCTGACCTTGCACCTTCAGATTTCCACCTGTTTCGGTCTCTTCAGAATTCTTTATGCAATGTAAGGTTAACATCACGAGAGGACTGCCAAATCCACTTGTCGCGGTATTTTGATGAGAAGTCCCAAAATTTTTATAGCAATGGGATCATGTCCCTACCTACAAGATGGCAAAAGGTTATCGAACAAAATGGTACATACATACTTTAGTTAAATTTATATAAACTATATTAAAAAATGTTTTGAATTATCTTAAAAAATGCGAAGAAACTTTTTCCCCAACCTTATATGATATAGTCGTGACTTGGCGTGCGGGTGTGGATATCTTTGGGGTGTGCTTTTGTCCAGCAGTGGAGGTTTTTCTGCTTACGTGATGAATATATACATATTCGCAGTTAAGAAGGCTCATACAAATAATACGGATATAAAATAAGTAGTTATCTAACTGACGATCTATATGCACGTAATGTGTATCAAAATAAGTTGATGGCAATCTATAAAAATGTCGAAACAATGTCAATCATTATTGTTTTTTTCTCTGAAAATGACATTGTATTGAATCTTGATGATTAATATCCTCTAGATAAGTAGGTACTTAGGTACAGATTTGTGAGTTGATATTATGTAAGGAATTACATAATACACATTATGCATTCAAGACACAGTCGATACTGACAAATAGCCTCTAGTCAAATGACAAATTTATTCTAGCAACTACTTCTTCTGGCTATGCCGGAAGGTAGATGAGAGAAGGTAGAGTATAATACCTTCTTCATTTTTATAAGGCAAGAAAACAATAACCTAATTTCTAAAATGATGAAATAAACGTTGTCTTACCTAAACTGAAGAGAAAGCCTGAGATGTTATTAGCGTAGAGGGTGGATGCATGCGCTGGCATACGACTGGGCAGGTCAGTGAGGCCGATGTGTGTGACGCCGTGTACTTTCGTTATTTGGCCCTTCTTCGTGGTCTGCACGTTGCCTCCCATCTCCGCGGCTAAGTCCACTATTACGCTGCCCGGGGTCATGTCTCGTACGGCATCCTGTGGACATAAGAGAGATGTAGACAGATGAATAATAAATTAGGTACACTAGTATCATAAGAACCAGTCAAAAGTCTTGATTTGAAGATGCGAGAAGCCGCTATTAACCACACCACGTAAGACCCCGTCCCAACCCTAGCATGACCCGCGTGCCGTTATTTCGCTTATCACCAACCGAAGAGCAATGACTACAGCGAAAATTTTACCCTCCTAAACGTAGGTATACATACCTGTGTCTTATATACCATTCCCCGCAAAACAGTATGTCGAGATTTGGATCCAATGTAAATTGAATTTCCAACTAAAAAGTTAAAAATAATAGAATACAGATTTATTAAGATTCCGGGCCATAGATCTTAAGTTAGCGTAATTGGCGTTTCTACTTGTAAAACTTGTTTTTATTATCCGATTTTTTATTGTAAAACTTATACGTACACGTCTATCCAATAAATGTCAAACAAACTGTGGAGTATTTTCAGTCGATATAATTTCGTATCATCCCCTGCGCCTAACCCTTACGGTTAAAGAGTGCTGTGGCGTCCTACGTTAGCACAGTAGCGTGAAATGGTGATTTTTACATGCAAACACGAACAAAAATTAAGAAAACACAACGAAAACCCTCTAAGTCCATACAATGTTTCAGGGATTCTCACGATTTCTCCACGATGCCGTTATCAGAGCCCAACTTGTAATGGTGGTATGAGATCAATTTGAAAGTGTGGGTACCCTTTTAAACGACACAAAAAAAAATTATAATACCACAATCGGTGAACATTTATAAAAACGTAGATAGAGTCGATTGGAAACGAACATAAAAATCATCCTCCTATTTAAAAAGTCGGTAAAAAAATTATGTACTCGGTACCTACTCCCTGATCCTAACCTAACTATTTTAACATAATCATCAATGCCATCAATCAATAATAAATAATAGTTCCATTCCATTTGCGATTTATAAATAAATCTATTCGACTATTATATTTTTATGATCGCCTTGACTACTCTTGACTGTGAAACTACGTCATAGCAGATGCGTTATATTTTTAACACTGAGTTTTACACATTATAATTTTATTAAGCAGCATTGACCACGGTACAATATAATTTTAACATCAAGTAGGTACCATGGAACTAGGTAGGTACCTTGGAAATAAACTGGTATATTATTTTATGTATTTATCGCTAGGATTGAAGTAACATCCAATAGGTAACAGGGGACACTGTTTGTACCTTACAACACTCAGTGCCGAAGCGAACTCAGATAAATGTTATAGGATGTCTTTTTTGTAACGAAGGTGGCAAACAAGCATGCAGTACACATTGATGTTTGTAGACATCTACAAAAAACGAGAGGTCAAAATGTGGATGCGTTGCCACCCCTGAGACTTTAGTTGTTATGTCTCTGTGATAGTTGTTACGGGGCCATACATTACCATCTAACCGGAACACAATAGTGCTGAACACCGTTTGGCAGCAGATAAATTAGGTAATGCGGTAGTGCCTACGATCTCGAGTCCCTATATTGGGAGTCTACCATCAGAAAAATGTCTACTCTCTAAGGAAAATCTCTAGCTTGTTGTCTGTCTGAATAATAATTCTTAATTTAATAGCTCAGTTTAATAGTAGGTTATCAATGAATATATTAGTAGGTAAATTAATTGATAACCTTTGATCCTCTAAATTATTTAATAGTATACCGCCAAATTAATCAAGATTCAATTAATAATTAGGTAGGTATATAGATTATCAAAAAAAAATAACATCGTATTTTCTTTTTTCTCTATAACAATTTGTTGTTGTTGTAATAAATTGTTTACCAATTATTGTAAAACTTATACGTACACGTCTATCCAATAAATGTCAAAAAAACTGTTGAGTATTTTCAGTCGATATAATTTCGTATCATCCCCTGCGCCTAACCCTTACGGTTAAAGAGTGCTGTGGCGTCCTACGTTAGCACAGTAGCGTGAAATGGTGATTTTTACATGCTAACACGAACAAAAATTAAGAAAACACAACGAAAACCCTCTAAGTCCATACAATGTTTCAGGGATTCTCACGATTTCTCCACGATGCCATTATCAGAGCCCAACTTGTAATGGTGGTATGAGATCAATTTGAAAGTGTGGGTACCCTTTTAAACGACACAAAAAAAAAAAAATAATACCACAATCGGTGAACATTTATAAAAAACGTAAATAGAGTCGATTGGAAACGAACATAAAAATCATCCTCCTATTTAAAAAGTCGGTAAAAAAATTATGTACTCGGTACCTACTCCCTGATCCTAACCTAACTATTTTAACATAATCATCAATGCCATCAATCAATAATAAATAATAGTTCCATTCCATTTGCGATTTATAAATAAATCTATTCGACTATTATATTTTTATGATCGTCTTGACTACTCTTGACTGTGAAACTACGTCATAGCAGATGCGTTATATTTTTAACACTGAGTTTTACACATTATAATTTTATAAAGCAGCATTGACCACGGTACAATATAATTTTAACATCAAGTAGGTACCATGGAACTAGGTAGGTACCTTGGAAATAAACTGGTATATTATTTTATGTATTTATCGCTAGGATTGAAGTAACATCCAATAGGTAACAGGGGACACTGTTTGTGCACTCTAGCTTGTTGTCTGTCTGAATAATAATTCTTAATTTAATAGCTCAGTTTAATAGTAGGTTATCAATGAATATATTAGTAGGTAAATTAATTGATAACCTTTGATCCTCTAAATTATTTAATAGTATACCGCCAAATTAATCAAGATTCAATTAATAATTAGGTAGGTATATAGATTATCAAAAAAAAATAACATCGTATTTTCTTTTTTCTCTATAACAATTTGTTGTTGTTGTAATAAATTGGTAAATTTTAGGTAAATTAAAAAAAAACCATAGGCAGCGAGCGTAAACATTCAGTAAATACATGGCTAGCTAAACAATATCATCATAACCTTGCGTGGTACCTACACAGGAAAAAATTATGAATGAATTTGTCAATGCAAATTTTGCGATTCATACAAGCTGAAAATAGAAAAACGTTTAACGTTAAAAAAAACAGTTAGTTGTAGGTATAATGTAAGAATGAAACAAGGTCATCTCATGAAACATCTCAGGTTTTAATGTGGGGATGATACTTCAGTTACGTATAAGTAGTACGTCGAACACATTGGTTATACTTGACCACACAACATGGAAATGTAGTGGTGCCAAACTATGCCCTCAATCTGTCTCTGGAGCTCCATCACCAGTACAATCCATCACCATAACAAGTATGTAGTTCACATGGATGGTAAATACTCGTAAATACTGTACCTTATAAACATCTTCACAAACCCAGAGGTCTAAATGCTAGTTATAAATAGTACGCGTTGATAGTTATTGCATTTTTAATAGCTGCGAATAATAATGTATAGATAGGTACAAATGTTACTCTCATACAACCATCGCATCGCTTCGATTTTGGTTTCATTTACGCAAACAAGCTAACTGCAATCATAACAAACACTCTCACTTTCAACATACACAATGCTGGCATTCGATTGGTCGCGATAAGGTCATTTCGCCGAGCGGCAAGGAAACGTCCAATAGCCTGACGCGCTGTGGTGGACCATAATTCAACCCCGCCCACGGTCCACCGCATTACGTTTCATTAACTCAAACTCAAAATCTTTTTTTTTTGGCTTGATATTCCTTACCTTATAATTCGTAATACCTAAATAATGGAATGGTTTGACTGCCACTCTGGGCTGTCTAACTGCACTAGTAAAAGATTTTTTGGACTAGTGGGCGGTGGGGTCGTCACTGTGTCACGTCCCGGCGCTGAAAGACACCAGAAAGACAAATATGACGAAAAAGTAAGTCTTTTGTATGTTCTACTCACCTCTAATATGAGAATCGGTGCAGGTTTCCCAGGTATAAGCGCGGTACTGATGACCACATCAGATGTCCTGGCTTCTTTGCCTAGCAAGCTCCTTTCAGCGTCCAGAAATTCTTGACTCATTTCTTTTGCATATCCACCTTCACCGGCACCCTCTTCCTGTATTAACAATCAAAATATTTCATGAATTTCAAATACATATGATGCATTCAGAACATCGGTCATAAGTAGGTAAGTGGGTACTTTAGGCCTAGGATGTGTCCACAAAACATAATGTTAGTTGATTTAAATAACTATCTGCTTCGCTATTTTTCTCTCGTAGAGGGCGCTACTGGTCGGCCGTATGGCACTTTGTACTGGACAACTTACTATAGTTACTCCAAAAGCTTTTCGCCTCTTAAGTCCGGTTATACTACTGTAACACAGTCATTTCGAAAAAATGTGTCAATCTCTGTATACTCTGAACCTACCCTGTTTTTCTTACGATTATTTTTTGGTGCAGCAACTTGCCCTCCCTTTCCCAAGACGTATTTCACCTTTTGTACTTGGTTAAGGGAAGGGTTCCCTGACTGTAACTACACCATAATGTAAGTATCTACCTATGGAACCTTCCTATACGTTGGATATAGGTACCTACTATTCATAAAATCAACATACCTGTATATCTACTATTTTTTCTACTCGATTGAGAAAATATTACCAGAAATGTGAATAAAATATACCTATTTATTGAAAGTTTCGCGATGTTAAGCTTCAGCCTAATGATGCTAGTTCGATAGGGATAATTCTTCTGCGACGCCATCTGATTCTCAAAGTAATATCGGTAGATTCCTACACAGGTCCTTAAAATATACTTAGTTTATACCAACCCGCATTGGAGCAGCGTGGTGGAGTAAGCTCCAGGACTCCTCCCAAAAAAGGGGAGACTCGTGCCCAGCTGTGGGACGTTTAAAGGGTTGCCATTATTATTATAAATATATAGAGGGGTTTACTTTACGTGTTGCGTACCGATATAAAACAGACCTGCGAGATAAATATTTTTGCTGTAGACATTGTTTAATTAAATAATGTTGTATTCATTCGACCTTGAGATAAATTACTGTTCTACAAAAACCAGTTTTATTAACGATAATACATTGTATTGTCATACCTACGCATTTTAAGTGTTTGTAATTATTTGATAAAAGTACAGCGATAAATGCATGCACTGCATATCGCACTTTAAGAGCTGTGGGAATTGATGTGAAAATGAAAGTATTGCGTAAAAGTAGAATACCTACAATAAAATATGGGACAAACAATCACGTAGCGATAATATTATCAGGGAGTGGTAAATTAGATGTAAAGATAACGTTTATTAGTCGAGACAAAGCAAACAATAAACGAGATTCGATTACGTAATAACATTTTTCATGTATTCGTAGATACATGTCTTGTACGATAATTATTATCTCTATTTTAGTTACACGCAAGAAATTCGCACACTCGATAATCTTAGAGCCTTACTGCGGAACTCTGGTTATTGTGTAGATCAAACATTACATTCCTTTTCTGTCTATCATCTATTCTTGCTTGCGTTGCCTTACATTGATCGATCGATCTTGTCAGAGAGAGTAGCAGTTTTCGTCCACATTGTGTACCTACCTACAAATCTACACTAGGTAGAGTACATTCCTTGTAATCCTAGTTGACTAATTGCAGTAATTTACACTCTCATTTTCATTTCTCTCCAAGGATATGACCTCGTTTAATGGGTACACTATACACAATACGCCAATATAACGAGTGTCAATATGATACGCAAGATAATTATTGCAAATATGATACTTTAACCGCAACCAGCTAGAGTCCGGAGTTCGTCACGTGTGCGATATACCGTACCTACTTAGTTTTACATAAGTACTAGCGGTACGCCCCGGCTTCGCAGGGCTGAAATGTTACCCTACATAACTTATCTAAATAAAAAGTATCGTATGTGTTACAGCCATATAAACTCTACCTGTACAGCGAACTAGTCTAGCAACTGTGACCTCAGATTTATACTGTGTTGTGTATTAACGTGATTGAACAACAAACAAACAAACATCCTTACTTTCTCATTTATAATAGTAGTAAGATAATAATATTATAGGCATTGATATACATATAACATTGATTATAGGTATAAAAGTGGCATATACGTCTTTCGAGTCAATGGAACCGGTATTAACTGGTCTGTTTAAATTTAATAACGACAGGGAATAAAATATTTAAATCGATCTCATATTTTGGTGTTAAGGCTAGCCAAGAATAATAGGTACCTATTAGATATTCAAAAATAGTTCAACACATTCGGTTTTTAATTCGTCTTCGTATTGGAGTTTAAAGCTGTTATCACACGCACAACGCAATTTGACCAATTGATCTAAATTAACATCGTTTAAGCATCAACGAAAACAATTTAGTGACTGAACTAGGCTTTTTGTATACTAAGTTAGGTAGTACTATTGGGATTCGTCTTTCCCTACGATGTTTTTATAGTGCAGTTGTATAATTTCAGCTGACCTATATTATCATTTCAACCAAAAGACGTCCACAGCTGGACAAAGGCCTCCCCCAGCGGTTGCCACAACGAACGGTCCTGGGTCGCTCTCTTCCAGCGATTGCCCGCGACCTTCACCAGGTCGTCGGTCCACCTCGTGCCCCCACGAGGTGGAGGCAGGTGGGGACCTGCCTACGCTTCGTCTTACGGTACGCGGTCGCCACTCTAGAACTCTTCTGCCTAAACGGCCGTCAGTTATGTGAGCTATGTGCCCTGCTCACTGCCACTGAGTTTCGCTATTCGGTGGGCTATGTCGGTTACTTTGATTCTCACTCATGCGGATCTCCTCATTTCTGATGAATTCTGATTGATCTTGCTGAGAAACTCCAACCTATATGATATCTCTAAAATAAAATAATGGTTTTACGTTGAAACTACTTATCTACCAAATTTTTCGAGTTTGAATCAAAGCTGATGAAAAACAAATGATATGAGCATGATTGATTTGATGACCAACATACCTACGTCACTGATAGTGAGCACTTGGTACGGCGTATGTCTTCATGCAGGATCTCATGATACCAAATGCTTAGTAAATAACCCATGGTAATATTCATAAGGTACTAATAACTACACAATATGTACTGCCTAGCTGTTTTTATTTATATTAATTTACAAAGCCTATTAAAATTAATAGGCCTTTAATATGCTCGCCACATGTATGTAGGTACCTAAATAGGTACCTACATACATGTGGCGAGCATTGGATATAGGCATAGGTAGAGCACTCGTCACCACGTCACCAAATAAAATAATACTGAAATTGGTACATCCTTTGTTTAAAAATGTTAAACATTCAAAATTATAGGATTAATTCACTCTTAGTAAATGTATTTCCAAAGAAAACAAGTATCCCAACGCAATTCTACGGCGAGATATTGATGTAGGCTTTGCCTGGTCTGCCTATATGTATTTTTTTTTTATTTATCCATTTATTACAGGCAACAAAATTGATTGAAATTAAACAACAGGCCCATAGAAATATATACCTTATAAACTAACATACATATTAATATATAATAAAGTGTTAGTACATAAATCTTAATAATGTGTTTAATACACTTCACTTGCACTGTGTCATCGTGCGTTCGAGTCTGGGTGTTTGTGTAGGTATGTGTTGTACAACGGCATCTACGACACAGGTATATATGCCTAATGTAGAGCTGTGAGTGTAAGCGTATTTTATTTTATTATTTATTTATTAACATACAAATGATAGCAGTGAAGTTTTATACTTATATTACACTAGCTGTACCCGCGACTCGGTCCGCGTCAGAATTTATGATTGTTCAGTATCTACCCCACAGACCAATCAGATCTACCCGGACGAAGTCGGGGGCGCAGCTAGTATAAAAGTAGCCTAAGTTACTTCTTATTACATAAGCTATCTGCCAGTGAAAGTGCCGTCAAAATCGGTCAAGCCGTTCCGGGGATTAACGGGAACAAACAGACAGACAGACAAAAATTGTAAAAAATGTTTTGGTATATGTACCGTGTATACATACATATGCATTTAGTAAAAAGAGATTATTTTTATATTACAAACAGACACTTCAATTTTATTTATTTGTATCTATAGATCATGTTTGCCTGACCTTCATTTCCATAGTGATGAACTGGGCGCCAAGACTCTCGATTTGCTCGCGCACGGCAGGGCGGGTGTCGAAGGCGCGCACGGCGGCGCCCATACAGCGCGCCTGCGCCGCGGCCGCCAGCCCCGCCACGCCGCCGCCCACCACCAGCACGCGGCACGGCGGCACGCGGCCCGCGGCCGTCATCTGGCCTACATACAGATACATCAGGTAATCGATAGCTGCTGTAGACTCGTAGCCAAAGACTTCAAATATTATTAATTTTCTGGGACAATTTAAGCTGTGCGATTTAAGGAGAGTCAACATATTCATTACTGTTACTACGTTATGACTCTTGTACCTTGTCCATGTATTGATTAAAGATACAGTACTAACCATCGACGATGGTACAAACATACCTACCTACTTTAAGGGTGTAATGTAAGATTGAATCATCGTAAACAAATTTTACAAGATGTTGCTAAGACGAGATGGTCGCCAATGATCTTCCAAGAAAAAGATAGAAGTGAAGCATAAAACTCGACAATATTCGTAGATTATTAAGTTTAGTAAAAGCGTGATAGACACAATTTTGGGTTATTCAAATGCTTTAAATAGGTGACGATAAACAAAGCATTCCACCACGCACCATTTATGTCACAGTTATGTAATTGCAGTTACGTATCGAGATAACAACGTATTTTGCAGCAAATCTACATAGATTTTTCGTACGATACGACTGACGCAAATAATTAGGTATATGGTCAGTATCTGATATCAAATCGCTAGATTAGTGGAGTACAGACCTGACTACCCCACGACCCACTTCTGGAGGAGAATTCTTCCGGTAGTCAGTTAACGAACAATGGCAGTCAAACCAATACTGCAGGCTGGTAGTAAAAACAATAACGCGGGATGGGCGGCAGCGTCCCGTGATAACACTACTGCCACTGCGTTACTACTACTGATGATACCGATTATTCATACCTACCAGAAAAAAATCGCGGAAAATTGGCAGCGGCTTCAATAACTGCGCGGTATCCAGCCACGTTGGCCATTGAGCTGAGTGCGTCGAATGCCTGCGCTCGACTGATGCGAGGAATGCAGTCCATTGCTGGAAAAAAAGTCAGTGATAATTCTATAACAAACTTTCGTTTTGAGTGTTCACTCGGTATTGAGTGTATGAATACACTCAAAATACACTCTATACCGAGTAATAAAGCACATTGTACAACCGGTTCTCAAATACGCTCATCAGGCTTAATCTATATCAATTTGAAAGCCTCTTTGCTGTGTTTTTTTAAATAACTCAATTAACAAGTTACGCTAGTGTTACAGCTGTGTAGGTACTGCAAAGTGGCTATCGGAAGGATGTCAACCGATATACATAATACACCCACCCTCTGATAGCAACCAAATCTTAGGTAGAGTGTAATGATGAGTTTTCACTGCAAAAGTTCTGTCGGCACCACGGTTCGAGAGTGACAGATAGAGCATTCATATTAGCTAGATTATGTTATAACATTAGTAAAACATTGTCTACGAATAATAATTGTATAACCGAAAATGCAGATACGCTATTTGCATACAAGTAGATCTGAGAGTATTCTTACTGCTCCTTCAATTTAGACGTTTTGCGTCGTCCTGCGACCAAGAACGAACGATTGGCGATTTTTTCATACATTTGTAGCGACAAAACCTCGATCAGATAGCAGGACGACAACAAACGCATAGCCCCAAACTCATCAAAATGTGTGGAGAAAAGCCAATCGTCTGTTCTTGCTGCGACAGCTGTCACGTGGTATTATTAGATTACTACGTCACTTACCGAACGCATCAACCTTCTTAGCAGTCAATTGTTTTATCAAATCCTGGTTCTGAGCTGGATATAAAAACGATATCAAAGTTCCTCCTTCATTTACATTACCTACTTCATTGTTTAACAATGGACGGACTTTAAGTATTATATCTGAAAAGAAGAAAATGTAACATAGAATACTCTAGACACTTTTGAGTTAACGTAGATATAATCAGTTAATTTGAAAGGCATCCTTACTAGATTGATAAGTGTCCTTAATATTAGTGATCTTCGCTCCCGCTTCTTCGTATGCTTTATTTGTAAAATTGGCTAAAGCTCCAGCATTTTCTTCTATGTTAACACTGAAACCTTTTTTCACTAATTTGCTAACTACCGCTGGTACTACTGCAACTCTGTAAATTTCATAAAAGGCTTGTAGAATTTGAACAAATAATGTTGTACGCCTAATTGCGAATTGCGCGTGCACATTGTGAATGTAGATGGTTGCAGGTGCCCAGGTCAAGGCCAGGCCAGGCCAAATAGGTCGTGGTCAAGAGTCTCATGTATGAATGAGAACCGGGATATTTTGGGCTCCACGCTCTCTGCCAACCCCGTAAGGTACATGGCGTGAAGATGCATTCATACAAACTCAAATAAAATAAGCATGTATCCGGCGTCAACATAACAAAACAAAAACTAAACTGGTGACGTTGAGTGAGACAAAGGGTTCCCATACAGTTGCTCAAATCAAGCACCACTTGTCGATTGAAATCGTGTTATTGCACACCGTACTTCCTCCTGGTGATGTTATGCAGTTTTTTCTGGATCACTTCTTCCCCTTTCGTCCGTCTCAAGTGACTAATGGAGGACCCCTAAGTACCTATATGCAAATTGGAAAGTAATACCTTCGTTCCTCTTGAAAGATTTCCTTGGGTACTCCAATACTGAGTTTCGTGTAGGGAATGCCTTGCGGCGGTGGTGGTGTGGAGGATGTGCTGAAAAGCCTCCGGTGCCACGAGCGTGGTAACGGCTTGGCGATGCGGAGTACTCGTACGCACCCACACATCTTCAGGCTGCTATGCTAATTCCACTGCGACAAATAGGTATATAAACTTATTGCTGCTTGTTAATGCTTCAAATCTATTAGACACTCGTATTTAAACTTGGATCTATGGACAGTTTAAAATCTAGCATAATATTTATTTTGATGCCCTAGGCGCGACTACCTAATCCCTACTATGTAGAAAAATGCTGTGTTTTAGATATGTAGACCAGGTACTTAGTATTGAAGCATCAAGCGTGAAGAGTCATGAAGTAAGTGAGCATAGCGTATGTAAGGGTGATAAATCAACATGGAGCTATGCTGCGCTGTGCTATGTTTGGTCAACTCGCTCGACTAATATTTTAATGAGGATACAAACAAACCATGTTGTGCTGCGCAGTGTGAGGCTACGCTCTGTTTAAAAACGCAGCAGTCTCGAGCGAGGCGCGCTACCCGCCGTGGTGAGCCGCGCTGTGCCGAACTGCGCTATGTTTTTTATGGAGCTCTGCCATGCTGCGCTGTGTCGAGCTATGCTAGGTTTGGAAACTATGTCGTAATGTTTACGTTTTTTTGAAAATAGGGTCATATTTGACGACTTCACGAGCTGCTGATTACTTTATACTGAGCTAGATTGTTACACATACACTACCAAGCACACGGATCCGTGTTTTTGCCCGGACAAATTTCAAAGTTCTATTGCACAGTCGGCTCTCGAAATACAGACACAGTTTTTAGCTGGCCACTCGGGCAATCCATGAATACGTTAAATTTGCAGTGGTTTTAAAATCAGGCGTTTGGTTAATTTTTTATTGATTTTATAGCTACGACCACTTGAAACCTGACCTTTTTTATGTTTATGGACATGTTTATTAATCTTTTTCTTAAAAAGACGTATGTTTTTTCAATAAAAACAATAAGAGTCTATTAAAATAGCAACAATAGTTCCGATTTACACTTTTTTTTTAAATAAACAAATACACGGATCCGTGTACCACGGCCACCGGCGCTGCTACACGGGGCCGTGTATTTTTTATTTTTGTTTTAAATATATTATATTGTATTTTAAATTGATAAATGTTACTTTCAATTATTTATTACATCTAAAACTTTATATTTCCGCTGGAAAAAAAATCGGCCGCCCTGAATAAACAAATGCACGGATCCGTGTATCCGGCCACCGGCACTGTTGATGGCCGGCTACACGGATCCGTGTATTTATTTATTTTTGTTGTAAATATATTATATTATAGTTTAAATTAAAAAATATTATTTATAATCAATGAGTTATTACATCTAAAATTTAACATTTCCGATGGAAAAAAAATCACGTCACCCAGGGGGGGGGGGGGCTATTAAAATAAGTAGCAGTAAATGTGTTATAAAAACGTAGCTTAAGAAACACAGCGCAGTACAGCACAGCATCTTAAGAAACACAGCACAGCATAGCGCAGCCTAGCGCAGCATAGCTCGATGTTGATTTGTCACCCTTATTCAGGACATTTGGTGTTACCGATTATATATATATAGGTACGTAGGTACCTACCTAGGAGGAATCATGACAAAGGGAAAAAATATCGCACAGATACTAAATTGCATTAGTCAAAAAAGGACAGAAATCAATGGATGTCTTTGTTTTTTAAAGTCTTCGAAGCCAACGGAAAACCATATTGTAGGTACAAATTATATATATTTTTTGCACCCAATTCATATTCGCTGGCTACTCGCGGATGAAAAAAAATACTAGGTCTCTAAAGCGAACAATGACCAACATTTAGTTGTATTGTGTACCTACAAGATTACATAATTACAAATGTACACCAGTTTGCGCTTTAGTTATTTTTAAAAATAGGTCTTTTATTTTTGTATGAAAGTGAATTATTGGCTGTCGCTAAAGTAGTAATTACAAAATTAGAGTAGATACGTTGCTACCGCATATCAACTACTCTTCGATCCAAATTACTCCGAGGAATGTTGATAGCTATGTAAATGATTTTAAAAGCAATTAAAATAGCTCCTGAACTTCGTCTTAGATTTTTATTCATCATCATCATCATTTCAGCCGAAAGACGTCCACTGCTGAACAAAGGCCTCCCCAGATTTTTATTAGATATACAAAAAGGCGGATTCGTTACATAGGTCGGATTCGTTTTATAAAACTACTAGCGGCCCGCCCCGGCTTCGCCCGCGCTGCTCTGCTCCTATTAGTCATAGCGTAATGTAAGCTATCCAATCTCTCAAGTTGGATCGAACTGCACATGGTGTGGGAATTTTATTATAATCGGTTAAGTGGTTTAGGAGTCCATTGAGGACAAACATTGTGACACGAGATTTATATATATTAAGATCAGCAGTTTAATTGTATTAATAGGTACCTACCTACTATTTAAACTTCGAAGAATCGCACAAAATCTGGTAGACGGATTTCGATAATATCTATTTTAAATTAGGTAAATGGTTAAAATGGTCATGTTATGGCACTGGCTTCACTTTCGTTACCTACTTAACAACAATATAATTACAAACCATATTTCGTATTTATAAGTAGGTAGGGGCATACCTACTTATTAGAACTTATCATATTTGTATCGATGTATTCGATGTGATCTGCCTAAAAGGTGATTAAGCTAATCTTGCTGGGGCGAATACAAGGCAGTATAGATTAGGCAGTATGCGATTTAGCTGTCTGTCTGCTGTTAGAGCGACACATATGGTGAGATTCACAGACCGCACTACGACTTTACTTTGAGCAAAGTATGACTTGGAACTGTCAAAACCCATACTGTACTGAAAGTTCTAAGCATACTTTACTTCCAGCAAAGTACGCTTAGAACTGTCAAGACTCATACTTTACCGACCCTTAGATAGTACCGGTGAGCTACTACGGCTACCAGTTATGATTGCTATTTTTTAATCCGAGTCAAGTTGTAAGCGGTCGATAGATCCCTCGAAAAGATCTCCAGCAACTGTTCTCTTTTCCCCTATATTATTCGTATTGTCTTGTCTTATCTGATGTGTCTAATTCCCTATATCCTCTATTTAGCGAGCCATATATTTAAAACGGTTCTAATACTCCTGATATTTTGTACCTATAATGTACTGATATGATTCGGTAAGCAAGTACCTATTTCAATTTGATGACCCAGGGTACATCTTAATCTAATAATTTCTCGTTAGGCCTCCCTTACATTAGGCGTGCGCGTTCTACAGGCGTTCGAGAAGCGCGAGCGTGAAACGTCGCGTTTTGCTGCCTTGCGTCGCTCACACGCCTGAGGAACGCGTACCCCTAATGTGGGGGAGGCCTTACGTAGATACTCATTAAATAGTCACTCCTAATCTACCTAGGTACTTATTTTAAGTAATAACAAATAGCCAACACTCTGGCAGGGATTAAAAACCACTACATGTTGATTGCTTTATATGCATAAAATATTTTAATGTTGATACCTAGTAAAAAAAGAATGACTGGTTTCGCTAATTTCAGTTAATGATAACAGATGTGACTGCACGACCACTGTTTAGGACGAACGGTTTTTATGTACGCGGCACCTCTCCAGACGGCACTACTAGCCTTACTTCACCGGGAAATCCACGAGCGTAGAAGGCGCTCCAGCCTAATAAAAAAGTTAGTGCAACGGCCTAAGGGAGACCTGTGGTTTCGAAACCTCGGCTTAGGACGTTGTGGAGGGACACATATGACATAATAATATGCGAATAGGGGCGGTGCAACTTTCGCTCTAGTCATTGGTACCTAGTTGATAACCGGAAAACGATCACGCAACTCGTGCTAGGGTCGGGGCTATGGGCTAATAATAATAATAATACCTGCCTAAAATAAGATTCGATAATATGAGATGTTGAATATAGGCAGGTGCCGGATCTCACTCCATAGGCCCAGCCAGCTAGTCCCCCCACATAGCCCAAAATTTGGCGAATCACTTATCATTATAATAGTCCCATTATATTCTGCGGGGTCTGTCTGTGCCTGTATTAACTATTGATGCAGTCAGAGCGAGGTCCCGCCGAATATAACCCATTACAAAGTAGATCAAAATTCTCGAAAGGGCCTCTACGTGTTGGACCCCCCATGCCCGCGCAGGCCTGACAAAGTTCCGGGGTTCAAATTGGACCCCGTGCTGACGAGAGACATAATAATAATAAACTCTTTATTGTACACCAAAACAATTAGGACATTCACGGTACATACAACATTTTGCACAATTGGCGGTCTTATCGCTAAAAGCGATAACAAATACTAAACAATACAAAAATTAATTTACGCATTGAGGGAATTTACCTGCGTAAACTTTGCGTCAGTTTTTTATCTCACGACAGAGAATACCTATTTAATAATCCTCGCTACGACGACAGACGAGATAAAGACCGAATTTTAAGATTGTCCTGATGAAAGCGAACTATTACCAAATTTGCTTCCTAGCATTAGCTAGAAGTAAGTAAGTACATAATGTTTACTGTTCTGTGGTAAGAACCTATTATAAATAAATTAATGTAAGTGTGTGAACAGTAACGATTCCTAATAGGTAGGTACCTAGGTGCTTTCATGGACGTGTTTCGTATAAACTAGTTTCAAGTAACGTTCCGAACCCCAGCGTCCCGACGCCCAGGGTCCCGAAGCCCAGCGCCCCGACGCCCAGCGCTTCGACGTCGAGCGTCTCGACGCCCAGCGTCCCGACGCCCTGCATCCCGACGCCCAGCGTTCCGACGCCCAGCGTCCCGACGTCGAGCGTCTCGACGCCCAGCATTCCGAAGCCGAGCGTTCCGACGCCGAGCCGTCCCGACGCCGAGCGTCCCGACTCCGAGCGTCCCCACGCCCAGCGTCCCGACGCCCAGCGTCCCGACGCCCAGCGTCCCGACGCCGAGCGTTCGGACGCCCAGCGTACCGACGTCGAGCGTCCCGACGACGAGCGTCCCGACGCCGAGCGTCCTGACAAAAGACCCGGAAAAGACTTTTTCCCCAACCTATTATATAACGAAAACACGCACGGCGTGTTAGGCCGCACTGCCGTATGGATTTAAAAAACTCGCCTAGCGTGTCCTGTCGCACCACCGTCGCGGAAAATGTTTTCCACACGCCGTGCGTGTAATGACGTACCCGTGGACAGGTGTCGATTACACGCCAGGCGTGTTTTCAGCAGTGAACGTGTTAATAAAAATTTCAACCGGTTATTGCAATACGTTATAAAACATTTATAAATGAAGTAGGTACCTACCTAAATATTATATGTACCTGCATATACCTAATGAAAAATTACATAGGTACATAAAATAAAATTTACTCTACAACACAATACATAGGTAAACCTATGTTTCAAAAATAAAAACTCTGTTTTAAAGGTTTAGGTAAAACACATAAAACATGTTACATGTAACTAACTAGTTAAAGTTTGTAATTGAAGTCATTAGCTTAACACTGGACCGCCCAAGTTCAAATGTGATACCTACATAACTTACGACACTATTTCTGTTTACGTGGACATTTAACGACTTGTTGCGTTATAATTCGTATTGAGATTATTCTATAAGTAAGTATAGGTGATATTAATTTCTTTTTAGTTCACTGATTCGTACCTATGTATCTATACACAACACTTATTATTATTAAACAAACAATACGCACTTAAAAGATAAGTATATCACGAAATAACTACATAGGTAGATATTTAAGCTAAACGAATTATTAGTTTGGATATATTTCGGTGTTATCCTATACCTTAGGCATGCTGTAACGTTAAACTATTGCTAGCGTTGACTATTGAAACAAAATACTCTTACCTTTAGTAACGTACGATTCTTGAAATATTTTAGACAACCACAAACTTAGGTTCGATGTAAAAAGTTAACATTTATGAACAAATTTTGAGTTATAATTTTGTGTCTAAATAAAGAGTTACAACGTGCGCCGTGTACGCGACACGAGCGGCACCGAAAGCACAGATATAAAAGTTTATTACGCAGACGAACAGATGAAGCCGGCCGGCCTCGCTCGCTCTCACTCAGGCGGTCCACAGAATATAGATCGAAATAGCAATAACGGCTTTGTCGTACCCGTATCGTTTCGTTGTCGGTGTCGTCGCGTCGCGTCTCAAAGTCCGCCACCCGCTGCGATTACTCGCTACTAGTAATAATTTTGGGCCCGCAAAATCTTTACTGGTTAACCCATCACACAGTACATTTTGTAATATAGTTAACAATTTGCTATCTAACCCAACTTTTACTTAATCATCTATACTTCAATTACTGGTGATTCAAAACATGCCCGAATTTCAACTTATTTGTTTTATAATCATTTGAAAATGACATAATTTGTACAGCGTTAACACCTGGGCCCAGAAATGTATGGAAAAGTATCATTCTCCTTTATTATAATTATGTTAACCTTAAAACTAAAAAGTAAGCTGAAAAGTGATCAGTTATTCATACTAATTAACTTATTGAATTAATACATTTAAAAGTTCTTTGTAGGGTTGATTATACCTACTTAATTATAATTAACCAGAGAAAAATACTCATCGGCAAAATAAAACTTGAAGATGAATTTAATCAACCCTTAATTTTATCAATGTAATGATTTTACAATTTACGATAATGATTAATGGTTCATTGGTTCATTCAATGTACATGTTCACAATAATGAATGGATATGTCAAAGGTCATTAAACTCTCGACAACTGTGATTGGTTGAAATAAACATGAATGATCTTCTTTCCTGCTCAATCCTCATTCGTAAGAAGAACAAGCCGAACAACAAAGGAGATTGAATTACTGTGCTGTGCTGGTGTGCTGTCTGTGTATACATCTAAACAATAATACATACACCTCGATTACATAACTACAACTATGAAACCACAAACGGTTGTCAATTTGTCAAACTTGTTACATGCCGTAAAATTAAATTGATAATCTCTCCTACGTGTCGTTTTCGTCTCGTGTTGTATGCAAACATATTTTAGTCTGGCTGCGAAATAGCGGCTTGATTGCCTTGAATTGTGCTGTTTCGATAAATAGTGTAAGGTTATTGACTGACTCGCATACACGCCAAATCGTTACGATTAGATTAAAAGAAAAGTTAATTGTTTTATTTGTCGAAGTTTCTAATAGTTTTTTTTTGTGTTTTTAAAATAAATCGCATCAGTATGGCCAGTAAAAATGCGAAAAGATTACTTCAATACGTAACCGAACATGCCATCCAACCGGCAAGAAACTGTAAGTATTAAAACCAGATACAATGTATTATTATTAATAAATAAAATGATATTTAATTAACTACCATATGTAACTATTTTAATCATGTAAATTAGAACTTAAGCAATGGCCCGCATAATATTTATGATTTATTTCTATTTTACTTAGGAACCTATAAACTAAAAACTTAAGTATAAATTTTAACACATTTATTTCAATATTATCTAATTATCAATTATTATATGTATTAAATAATATCTAATCTATCTGAAAAGTGGTGCATGACACTAGTTTGGTCTAGTTAAATAGTTTTATGGCATTATTACAACAAAGATAAGTAACAAAAATTCTTATCATTAGAAATAGCAAGCACATAACTCTTTCTGTATGTAGGGATATTGTTTTTTCTGTTCCTCATAAAAAGGAAGCGGTATCTTATTTTAAAAAGGAAAACTTTTTCCACCAACTTAATGTGTGGCTTTTTTTTTAATTTACAAAATAGTTTGTGCTGTAGTATCACTATCCCCTTACACATCTATCCTAAAATAACTTTTGTCTCATATTATAATAATTAATTTACATACAATGTTAGGTAGGCATAAAATTATAATTTTCATTTGAAGGTATTGCGGAGACAGTAACATGGAAGTAACTGTAATTATAAGTGGCTATGAATTTATTTCTCTGTTCAGATGGAACTGCAAAGAGAGTGGTGGCTTCAAAACCTGTTGTGGAGATGGATGGTGATGAAATGACCCGTATCATATGGGAGAAAATTAAGGAAAAGCTTATCTTCCCCTATGTAAAGGTATGTTGAGCAACACAAACTAATTTTATTTATTGTATTTTATTTACTAATTAATCCTTCAAAGATCGTACGGCCACCGGCGGCGAGACACAATTGAATTTTAATTGTCATATTTTTCTTGTGTCTGGAAAGATTAAACTACTTATTGTCCTTTATACCAGATGTTGGTTGATATTGATCATTTACTCAGTTTTTTTTAACCATTAACTTAAAGATTTTAGCTGTTGACTTAAATACAAACTCTAACTTTAGCCTCCTACCTCGGTATCAGAAGTAGTCACATTGAAAATGTTTGTTAGGAATAAGGATAGGTAGGTATGCTGTTTGAGTAAATAATTAATAAGACTCATAGTTTAAAATTATCTAAGTTACAGTTATTTGACATTATTTTATTATCACAAAACATATCGGTACATAGGTATACTTCGGTAGCTTAGTGGTAAAGTGGCTGGACTGGTTATCCTGAGGTCGCAGGTTCGATTCCTGCCTGAAGTCAATTTTTTTTTCCGTTTTTCTTTAATTTATAAAGTTCACTCGCATGTGTTATTGCGAAAAATAAATAGTACAATTATTTTATCATACTAGCTTATGCCCACAACTTCGTCCGTGTGGAATTTTTAAGAAAAATTATGGATTTTCATACGAATTTTCAACAAATTGATTTTTGTAATTAAAAGTAGCCTTTTTTAACGAGTTGGAAATGTCTGTGCATTCAACCGGCTCTTGGCCATCCATGGATAAAGTGAAGGAAGTGACTGAACCCTCCAAAACCACCTCGGTGCCGCCCATGGTTTATTTCACCTTTTAGTCGGCTCTCACGGCAGGCAGAGGATACTTCAGTCCTATTCTAAAGTAGCCCATATCCTTCTGAAGGTCTCTTAACTAGGTATCTCCATTCCAAATTTCATGAAAATCAGTTCTGCCTATTTTATGTGAAAGCGGATCAAATACAGACAGTTAGACAAACATACACTGCATACACATTTTCGTATTTATTATTTTATAATATTAGTAGGGAAGTAGGGTATTAGATAGGTATCTACCTACACCCGCGATGTGTTCCCTACTGTTCTTTTATTTTGGTTGATGGATGACGATTTCAAGTCATCTTATTATAAGAACCTATTTGCTAAGACTACATTCCAAGTTTAAACTAAATCGGATGAAATTGTTTTGTTTACTTCAGCCCTTTGGGGATGAAATGGGTCGCTGCACATAGGTACCAAGGCTCGACGATTAGAATGGTGTTTTTAGATGGCCAATGCTTTAGTTCAGGGATTGGCAACTTTCTTGCGGGGACGGGCCACATTGTGGTAAAACAAGTAAAAGGCGGACCGCATTTTCGTTAATTGTAAATATAAATTTATTTACGTATCTGGGTGTAAAAGTAAGTATTTAATGTTGACAGAAATTTTAATAGATTAAAAAAATCCTCAGTGGTCTAGCAGGTAGTAGCAGGTCACTATTGCCACGCTGGGGTCCTGGACCTATCACTGTGATGCTGAGAATACAGACGAAGAAACCGTCTTTATATAAAAACTGTTGCGGGCCGCATAAAGAGCATCACGGGCCGCGTGTTGCCGACCGCTGCTTATAAGTAGACCACAAACCATACATTACCACAGAATATAAGAAACTAGCTACTTCGAGGTTACTTCACATGTTATTAGGTAATGTGATCATCAGATCTGTTCAGATAAATATAGTTAATTAGGTACCTATATGATAGTATCATTCTGTTGAATGAAATCTTTCATCGACGAATTGATTTGGTGGTGTCAAGAATTTTAGAGTAAGCAAATAAAAGAAACACCTTTGTTTTGAAAACATAAAGAGAAGAAAAATATAAGCAGACGAATTAGCCCCAATTTAGCTACCTACCTTTGCTACAAATTAGAGACAAGGTGGTAGTTTTTTCCAACGTGGACAATTTTATTGTTATAGGTATAAAATAAGTGTAAATTTTGTAAAAAGGAACAGATTATTTGCAATAAACAAAATTTTAAATGTTCAAATCGTGCTTCGAATGAACGTGACGCGCTCATATTGTTTTTTATGATTCTACGACGCCAGATAATATGAACGTTAGGTGTTAGGTTAAAGACCTGCGCTACTGAACATAGTGAACATGTATGTTATTGCGGGACGCGGCCAACGAGCATTAATTTATTATAATCGGACCAATTATGGCTTCTAGTGCGCATAAATAGGAGATAATAAATATTTTATATAAAAATAATTCACGAAAGTCGATTTACAAGTCTTTTTGCGTGGTTGAAGATGGATATCGTTAAAAGCAAGAACAAATAATATTAAAAATGTTATTAAAAATAAATTGAAGCATCACCGTCAAAACAATGATTATGAAAATTGGGCAAAATATTTTCACCAATATTGCTGTTTAATTATTTTCGATATTAACTTACCTATTTCGTTTTTTAAATAAATGTTCGTAATATTAACAGTATCAAAAACTGAGGAATCGAAATAGAAGGCAGGCAGAGAAAGATACCTACATAGGTATTAATACTTACTAGTAGGTAGTAAGTATTATAGGTTGGGGAAAAAGTCTTTTCGCATTATAGTATGTATGAACTTGTAATAAAATCTCTTTGGCTGTAGTATTTGTATCTGGCTGGTTTTGGTATCATTGAAAGTTAAAATTTTAAAGAACATAATTCCAAATTCAAATTAGGCAAATGTGTGATTTTCATTTGTTTTTCGTACTGTCAAGATGAGTGAATCTAATGAAGAAATTCGATACATTTTAAAATTTTACTACAAAAAAGGTAAAAATGCAACGCAAGCAGCGAAAAAAATTTGCGATGTTTATGGACCTAGTGCAGTGTCTGTGAGAGTAGCACAAATTTGGTTTAAGCGTTTTCAATCCGGAAATTTTGATGTCAAAGATGCACCTCGCTCTGGTCGCCCTATTACGGATAAAATGGATGCCATTTTTGAAAAAGTGGAGCAAGATCGACATATCAGTAGTTACGACGTAGCTGAAGAACTGAGAATTGATCACAAAACAGTTTTGGCGCATTTGAAAAAAGCTGGGTACAAAAAAAGCTCGATATTTGGGTACCTCACGAGCTCACTGAAAGAAACCTTCATTAGGTTTCTTTCAGTGAGCGTGTACTCATTTGTGATTCTTTATTACGACGTAATGAAACCGAATCATTTTTGAAGAAGCTGATAACTGGTGATGAAAATTGGATCACGTACGACAAGAACGTGCGAAAAAGGTCGTGGTCAAAGGCCGGTCAGGCTTCACAGACTGTGGCGAAACCCGGGTTAACTCGCAATAAGGTGATGTTGTGTGTGTGGTGGGATTGGAAGGGCATTATTCATTATGAGCTATTACCACCAGGCAGGACTATCGATGCTGAACTCTACTGCGAACAACTGATGAGTTTAAAGCAAGAAGTTGAGAGAAAGCGGCCGGAATTGATCAACAGAAGGGGTGTGGTGTTTCATCATGATAACGCTAGACCTCACACATCTATAGCCACTCAGCAAAAATTAAGAGAGTTTGGCTCGGAGGTGTTAATGCATCCGCCGTATAGTCCTGACCTTAAACCTTCAGATTTCCACCTGTTTCGGTCTCTTCAGAATTCTTTATGCAATGTTAGGTTAACATCACGAGAGGACTGCCAAATCCACTTGTCGCGGTATTTTGATGAGAAGTCCCAAAATTTTTATAGCAATGGGATCATGTCCCTACCTACAAGATGGCAAAAGGGTATCGAACAAAATGGTACATACATACTTTAGTTAAATTTAAATAAACTATATTTTTATTTATTTATTTAATCTTCTATGCACTAAACGATACATAAGGCAAACTTAATGCCACTAGGCATTTTCTACCAGTCAACCTTTGGGTAGTGAGGATAGCAACGAAGTAGGTGCAACACTGGTGAAAATATATGAGAATAACAAAAAATAACTATATTAAGATGATTGATATATAATATTAGATATAATATAATAATATGATTATATATATTAGATATAAATATACATATATACGTATATAACTAAAACGCAAATATATAATAAATATAATAATTATAATTAGGAAATATCACGATGAATAATTACTACAGCCTGTGAAGCTACTAGCCAACTAAGTTTAAGTAATGTTCCCGAATTTTCCGCTTAAAAGAGTACTTGCATGTTGATTTCCTGATATTCACGGGAAGCGTATTCCATAGTTTTATTGCCGAAATAGAGAAAGAGTTTGAAATAAAGCATGAGCTGTGAAGAGGAACATTCAGGATAAGATTTTCCGAAGATCGAAGATTAAGATTGTGAGAATTGCCCAAGATTTTAAATTTTGAATTAAGATATTGAGGAGAACATGGATCATTAAGAACACTGAACAGTAAGGAAAGCATCCGGACAGATCTTCGCTGTCGGATGGGAAGCCATTTTAGTTTTGAGCGATAGTGAGAAATGTGGTCGAACTTGCGCAGACCATAAATGAACCGGATGCAGTTATTTAGAAGTCGATCCAATTTGTTCAAGTGCTCCTGGGATATGTCAGAATAGCAAACATCAGCATAGTCAATAACGGGCAAAACGAGACCTTGAACCAGAAGTTTTTTTGTTGCAGATGGTAAAAAGTTCTTAAACCTATAAAAAGACCGCAGCGAAGAAGTGACAATTTTACTGACATTGTTGATTTGTTTATTCCAACTCAGAGTAGAATCGATGTATAATCCTAAATCTTTTACTGATGGTGAGAGAGGAATAAGAGACCCGTTGTATAATAAAGGTGGCAATGCACACATATCAATATTCTTTATGTAATATCTACTGCCCAAAATAATGGCTTGACATTTTGACGGGTTAACCGTAATGCCGTATTCATGGCACCATTGAGAAATTACTTCTAAATTCGTGTTAATTACTGAAATGGAACGTGCTAAATTATTTAAATCGGCTTGAAAATAAAGTTGTAAGTCGTCGGCATACAGATGGTAAGAGCAGCCAAGTCTAATGGTTAGAGAGTTAATAAATAAAGAAAACAATAAGGGAGAGAGTATAGCGCCCTGTGGTACACCAGTGCATAAGTCACGCCAATCGGATAAATCCCGATCAACGCGAACAGCTTGCTGGCGACCACGAAGAAAAGATGAAAACCAATCCTGAACTATCGACGAGGCTCCAGCTTGCCGGAGAATAGCTATTAAAACGTCATGATCCACGGCGTTAAAAGCGTTAGAGAAATCAATAAGTACTAACACTGTTAACTGTGAATTTTCCATTCCGGCTCTCACGTCCTCAGTGACTTTAAGTAAGGCTGTAGTGGTGCTGTGACTTGGCCGAAAGCCAGACTGATACTGTGAAACAATATTATGCGTAAAAATATGCCGTGCAAACTGCTTATGGACAACAGCTTCCAGAACCTTGGATAGAAACGGTAGAATGGAAATTGGTCGAAAATGGTTTACTAAACAGGGATTAGAAATCTTGGAAAGTGGAGTAACATAAGCTTTGCGCCAAATTGAGGGGAAAGACCCTGTTTGTAGTGAAAAGTTGATAATATGGGTGAAATGAGGAATTATACAGTCTAAAATAAGGAATATCATCGTCCTACTTACGTTATCACAGCCTGTGGCCTTTGATTTAATGGAGACCATTATCTTCCTGACCTCGTCCATAGTTACAGGAGAAAATGAAAAAGAAAACGATATCGGCAAGGAAGTTATTTTATGAAGTGTTTCAGATTTAATTTGATGGTCGAGAACTAAACTATATTAAAAAATGTCTTGAATTATCCTAAAAAATGCGAAGAAACTTTTCCCCAACCTTATATGTACACCTTTTACTAGGCTCGCATTTAGTATTCAATTCACATGCTTTGTTGGTATATTAAGCATTAACCGAACCATTGTATGCCTATTTGATGCTTCTGTGACCAACTTATCAATGATAAAGTTCTTAATCATTCCTTGGCATTCCCAATAAGTATAGACGGGGATATATATTTTATCAGAATCTACTTTTGAAGTACGTGGCTAAGATTTAGATTTGATACTACCAGTCGATAAATTTTAGTGTATTTTTGATTATATAATAAAATACTCAATCAAATGATTAAATCTTAAATCGCAAATCTCGTGCAATCTAAATAATCTTTGATAGTGAGGAGTACTTTCATTTTATTATTATTATTTATACGTTCTTAAAATTGGAATAGGAAAGATGGATTATTCTACTGTATGAATAGATCCCGGCAGATAATTTTAGCGCAACTGAGGCCTGCCCAGTTAGCGCTATACTGTCTCAATGTAAATGCAAGAGCTATACAGCTCATCTTACTCTCTTAAATTTGTCAATTACAATTTTGTATTTGAGGTCACGAACCACGCCTACGAAATGAGATACGTGTTCAACTTTTAAAATACGATAACTGGTATAACCGGATATAAGGAGACCGAGTTGATAGCCTTTGCACGTTAAATACGACAGGCGCCTAAATGCCGTCAACGTTTACAAAACGAAAACGTGGTCAATTTTCAGTGGGTTCAATTTGGTAAATTTATTCGTGATGTACAGTATTACTATTACTACCTACATATTACTACGCCTATATGGTAGTGTATTCATCTATCCTACTAATAGATATTATAAAACTAACGAGTATGTTTGATTGTTCGGCCGAACGTGCTAATCTCAGGAATTGCTGGTCAAGAAAATTGTTAAAATAGAAAAATCTTATTGTCTTGGATAGGCCATTTGTCGTCGTACAAAAACAGAGAAAAATCATGTGCACGCGGACGTTCGTGTTTACGCGGGCGAAGTCACGGACAAATCTAATATCTATTTTGTATTTTTTCTCGCGGTGGTTAATTTCTCCACTTCGCTTTACCGTCGTTATAGATTTTGAGTTATATGAACACTGGTTTTTATGTAGATGTCTATAGGCTGCAGTTATCACTTAACATCAATGAGCTGTATGCTTGCTTGCCACTTTCATTACATAAAAAAAACATATACCTATCTAAGTATGAAAAAACCGACAAGAGTTCCGTCGATTATAATTGATTATATATATTGCAGAAAAAATCGAACGTACCTATACAAAAGTGTTCTAACGTAACAACGCCTAAAATAGTTAAGAATTAGTAATCGCTTCTATTGCGGAGAACCAGTGCACAGCATGGTGTGTGTGTTTTATCATTTTTTATAGCCATTACAAAAAAGTATCTAAGTGCCCCCACTCCCCCTGCTTCTACTTTTTTACGTATGATGATAAACCCAAAACAAATTGACGCATCTGCATAAATAATTACAATAGGTACGTCATGCCATATTTTTCACATATCATCGGTTATGTAATATTATCTAGAGACCCGCTGCGCTAACAAGCTATAATTGTCTCGCTTATCAGATGGACCATTGTTGACATTAATAGCAAAGTTTATTATTTAACAGCACTTGTTATCCTTCTCACCTATAAACGATAATCAAGAAGTAATAGGAATTTTGAAAATAAAAAATGTTTGACTTTTTAATGTTTTTTAAAACTTTATTATTAATTATATTGATGTGTCATGCGAAAAACTGAAAAAAAAAATTTTTCAATTAATTATATTGCTTGAAACCATTTATTTGGACGTTTTCCATCTTGGGGAACATTTAAAAGCATTTTACCAGGAGTTGTTTTTGTAGTATTCGTACATAGTTATGTCATGTTTCTGTAAGATAGAAATAATGTCATATAATAACGGCTACATCTTTCAGCACCTAAATCCTATTCTCGGTATTCGTTAAACAATTGGGCTATAATCAAAGTGCACTCCATGGTAAGCTACAACAATATCGGTCCATTTTTTTTTTATCTAATGATGGTGGCACTGGTGGCAAACAAGCATGCAATACACATCAGCGTCGGACCTACCATAATGTAGTCCAGGTGGCGTTTGCCAACCCCGCATAGGTCTGGCTTTAAGAGCTTGCTACAAGCATCTGTCTTAGGTCCCAGTTCTGGTCAGGTCAGTTTAGGACCGTGGCGAGCCTTTCGACATCTCCGGGCATTACTTAACTCCGAACAGGAACATTTGGGAAAGTTCCGAATAAATATGAAAAATCCCCATAGAACTTACCTACTTCCCGAACTAGGGATCGAATCCGGGACCTTAGCGTAGGAATATTGAATTGTTACGACTAGACTAATGTGGCAGTAAATATACTAATAGCTCAATTGTTTTTTATCTCATGAAATTGAATACTGTAGTGTAACCTAAAATATCTGCTTAAAAAGTAGAAACCAATGATAAGTTGCCATACTTTATGCCGAAAATTACAGGTTCGTAATTACCTGACCGAAACACGATAGTGCTGCACATAGCACGATATCGAGCACTTGCTGTGTGCGGGTGTACATTTGCCTCGTGTGCTGACTTTGTTTTTTATCTGTGTGTTGGTCATGTTCACCTGCCGGCTGATCTTATGCGCACGCTAGTAGTGCCTATAGTAAAAAATAAGACTGGTGATGCTTCTGTCAGTTCTAACTATCGCCCAATTTCACTGGCAACAATAATTGCGAAAGTGTTGGACGGTCTAATAAGCAATAGACTCGCGGGTTGCAAGAAACTTAATGACGCCCAGTTCGGTTTTAAATCGGAGTTATCAACGGAGTCAGCGATACTGTGCTTAAAACACACCGTCCGATATTACACGGATAGAAGAACACCAGTCTTTGCATGTTTTCTGGACTTATCCCGGACATTCGACACGGTTTCATATGAAGTTTTGTGGGATAAGCTCATAAAGGAAACCAATGCGCCATGTGACCTCATTTCTATTCTTAAATTTTGGTATGGCAATCAGGTCAACCAGGTGAAATGGAATGATGCGTTGTCCTCTAAATACACCATGGAACGTGGCGTCAGGCAAGGGGGAAAAACTTCACCTTGGATTTTCAACTGTTATATGAATAACCTAATTGAGGAACTTAGCAGCACCAATGTGGGATGCTTTGTGGATGGTGTGTCATTCAATAATATAAGCTATGCGGATGACATGGTGCTGTTGAGTCCCTCGATCAGTGGTCTACAGAAGTTACTAAACATATGTGAAAGATATGCGAGGGAACATGGCCTTCAGTACAATGTAAAGAAGTGTGAATTCATGGTGTTCAGCTCCGGAGGTATGAAAAGTACACACATACACCGCAAGTTTATTTGAAAGGTCAACCTCTGGGTAGAGCTCTTAAGTTCAAATACCTTGGTCACTGGCTTACTGAAAAACTTAAAGATGACGAGGACATTGACCGGGAGAGAAGGGCTTTGGAAGTCAGGTGCAATATGGTTGCTCGTAGATTTGCACGCAGCTCTCATAACGTAAAACTGACACTGTTCAAGGCTTTCTGTCAATCTTTTTACTCGTGCAGTCTTTGGGTGAACTATTCGCAGGTGGCTATCAAGAACCTCCGCGTACAATACAACAACGGTTTTAGGGTATTGATGGGACTGCCCAGGTACTGTAGTGCATCGGGTATGTTTGCCGAGAATGAGGTAGCTTCATTTCAGGCTATATTACGTAAAAGAACTGCCTCCCTAATGCATCGGGTCCGAAGCAGTTCCAACAGTATGATAAGAGTAATAGCCAGCAAGCTATCTGGAGATACTGGATAGGTATGCATAAAATCTTAGTGCATTGAATGTGGTTCACACACTCCCCGACATACTTGGTACTTGACATTTTTTTTTTATAGTATACATATTTTAATATTACTCTAAAAAGACTTGACATCAGATAATTTATTATTTCCTTTTGATTTAGTTTTAATTAATTTTATTTTATTTGCTTACCGAGATATTTGATGTTATATATATATATATATATATATATTTTTCTCTTTTCTTAATTTTTTAATTGTAGGCATGACAGATTGTATTTTTATATTGTGTGGAATTATTTTATTTTTTAATATGAAATTAATTTTTAATGTGTAATATGGAGAAATCTGAAATAAATGGATAATAATAATAATAATAATAGCCACTTATTCTATTGCGGTGGTGCCTACTCCATGGAACCCCGTCATAGGAGCTCTACTCAGCTTTACCAGGACTACCTTGTACTAGTATGTGTAGTAGTAGTATCTTATGCGTCGTATTTCCTTTATCAGTTGGATTGTCTATACTTCGACTTGGGCCTCCCGCACCGCGACGCAACGGACGACCAGGTGACCATCGACGCGGCGCACGCCATCCTGAAGCACAATGTGGGTATCAAGTGTGCTACCATCACACCGGACGAGCAGAGGGTTGAAGGTATGTACCTATTGCCATGGTGGAGCCAGGATGTGGCTTGACTTACTTGACTTAAGATCCTATGTCCCCTAGCTGGGGCAGAGGGCGTCCACAGTGCGTCGCCATCCCTGTCGGTCTTGAGCTTCGCGCTTCATTTCACTCCAGGTCCTTCCTATGTTCCCCGCCTCTGTGATGATAGACCTCCGCCAGGTCTGTTTGGGACGGCCACGCTTGGGCTTTCCTTGGGGATTCCAGTCTAGGGCTTGCCTCGGTATGTGGTCAGGGTCCCTTCGGAGCGTGTGGCCAATCCAGTTCCATTTTCGGCGTTTGATCTGCTGGGCGATCGGGTCTTCGTTTCAGCGCTCCCACAGGTTTTCATTTGTGATTTTCTCGGGCCAGTAAACACCGAGAATATGTCGAAGGCAGCGGTTCGCAAAGACCTGAAGTCGGCGCGAGATGTCCTTTGTGACCTTCCACGTCTCGTATCCGTACAGCAACACAGTGTTGCTGTACTGTGCCAGGATGTGAGGTATAGTCTAAAATATGCCCAATTTACAGACAAGATGAATGTCTCCCTTGCATATCCTACCCTGTCTGCCCTCCGAGATCCAAACTCTCCCCCTTCCTCCTCCTAGTTGGCTATGCTTCGACTTGGAGACAGAGTTCATAGAAACTCTGGCATCATCCTTTTTTCTGTTTTTAAATTATGCAACTTCACGCCTGTAATCCCCGAAGGGGTAGGCAGAGATAAATGCATGCATTCAAGCATACATGCAAACACCCACGATTCGCCGGTTACGTTTTGGCCCATGTAACAGGTGGCTAGCCTGTTGACATCTCCGGACACATTACCAAACTTGTGGTAGGTACTGAGAAATTTCCAGAAAATTGAAAAATCCCAATATAACCAGAGATAAAGACTTTACATTATCTCTGATAACCCCCTACCCAGGAATCGAACCCAGGTCCTCAGCGTAGTAGTAGTGGCCTGCTACCACTAGGCTACCGAGGCAGTTAAATTAGTTCATTATTTTCTTTAACAAACATAAGATTCATTACTCCAGCCGAAAGACATCCATGCCCTCATGCCGCACAACACTCTTGTGCGTATTTTTACTTACTGAAACATATATTATTACTCATATATAAACGTTACTTTCTTTTTATTTTGGAAAAGCGCATGGTCCTTTGGCCAGTTTTGATTGAAACTTTAGTTACCCTTTTTCCTTTTAAAGCTTACTATTTAAACCAATATTATGAATCAGTATAACTGTCTCAGTTAGCGTACTGGTAGCAGGACACTACTACTACGCTGGGGGTCTTGGGTTCGATTCCCGGGTCGGGGAATATCAGAGATAACGGCTTAAAATCCTTTATCTCTGGTTCTATTGGGAATTGAGATTTTTCCCTTTTCTGGAAGTTTCCCAGTACCTCGGAGTTTGGTAATGTGCCCGGAGATAGCAACAGGTTCGCCACCTGTTACATGGGCCAAAACGTAACTGGCGAGTCGTGGGTGTTTCCATGTATGCTTGAATGCATGCATTTACCTCTGCCTACCCCTTCGGGGATTACAGGCGTGAAGTTACGTTATGAATCAGTTTGGACGCAATCGCTGTAAACTGTAAGCTTAATACAATCTGTAGGTATAGTAAATTTATACACACATTGATTTATAGAGAACGAGTTAATTTATTTTATACAGAAAATGTTTGTGCGCACAAGGTCGGTCTGTTATATCTGTTGTCTAAGAAAAATACAAAAAAAAACTACCGCTTGTAATGCGCATATTTTAAAAATGCGTGATGTGCGTTTGATTTTAAGTCCAACGTAGATAATTCTGTCTCATACTGAGATTATTTCTTTCTTTCTTGTGCGAACCATTTCTATTTCATTCATGAGGTAAAAAGTCAGGAAACTCGCGGCTTGACCACAATGCTGTCTTTAGAAGTGACGATGTTACTGTTTTTTTTTAGGGTATTTAAGTATTTTGATGCTAATACGTTTCATTTTAGAGTTCAAGCTGAAGAAAATGTGGTTGAGTCCTAACGGAACGATCCGTAATATACTCGGCGGCACCGTATTCCGGGAACCGATCCTATGTAAGAGCATACCGCGTGTGGTGCCCGGCTGGACCAGCGCTATGGTAATAGGCCGTCATGCCCATGGAGACCAGTACAAAGCGCAAGACATGGTCATTCCTAAAGCTGGAAAGGTACCTTTTTTGCTGACAACCATTTATTTTTATTTTGAAGTGAGTTTTGTTAGAAAATTTTGAAAAGTTTTAGAGGCGTTTGCTGATAAATGACAGCAACTTAACTCACATGTTTCTAAAAATGAAAGAACCTGTCTATATTTTTTGTCTCTTAAATTTAGGCCTCAGGAGTGGTAACGCATCTGCATTTTGATCTTTTTGTGGGTGTCTATAGGCTGCAGTCATCACATAACATCAATGTGAACTGCATGCTTGTTTGCCACTTCCATTACATATAAAAAAAATCCTTGGAAAACTCCGAGTAAAGCATTATAGAGCAGCAGCATTTATAATTCTGAAAGGTATTTTGCGCCATGCACATTTTTTGTAAGTCATGAAATTACCAACAAGCATACAGTTGACATTGATGGTACCTAAGTGAGTAGAAGTATTGTAGCTTTATGAACATCTAAATAAAACATCGATATTTCAATGTGGATGCGTTGCCACTCCTAGGGTCTAAATTGTTGTGCCTCTGTGCCGGAAATTAGAAAGCCGCACATTCAATGACTACAACTTAACTCACATGTTTCTAAATATTGTTCCGTATATGAATATTGTGTGGATGGGTTTAACTTGATATCTTTAACTGTGTTACAGGTAGAATTAGTGTACACTGCCGCTGATGGATCCGTAGACAAACGCGTTCTATACGATTTTAAAACGCCCGGTATTGTGATGGGAATGTACAACACGGATGAGTCTATCCGCGCCTTCGCCCATTCGAGCTTCCAGGTAAACAAAAAATATCACCTATCCACATAATAACACCTATCCAAAAACACATTTATCATACAATTTGTATACGTTTTCTGTCGCGTATATTGCAGATTGCGTAATTTATTGGCTTATGAGCAGAACTATCAAGGTAAACTGGGATTACATACTTATTAAGGCTATAATAATTTTCGCAGGTCGCTTTGCAAAAGAAATGGCCGCTTTACCTGTCGACAAAAAATACAATACTTAAGCGTTACGATGGCCGTTTCAAGGATATCTTCCAAGAAATATTTGACAGGTAAGATTTTACTGTTTTTTTATAGGACTTTTTCTGATACAAATATACCCAGGTGTGTTTTTCTGTTTGCTAGCCCGCTATTACGTAGGTTTTTATGAGATTTAATTGTTTAAGGTAGGTAAAAGGTGTCCCTTTTAAAGCAAACACTCTGATTGGTTAAATTGAAATAGCTTTATTAACTTTGAAGCTAGTTCAAGCTGTAAATAGATAACAAACTTGGAATACTTGGATACTTTAGGTGTGTCCCTGAACAGAACTTTGGACAACACATCGAACGCCTTTAATATTTGTCATATAAATGCACAAAGCATTCCCGCTCACCACAGTGATCTGCTTGATACATTATCTACTTGCTCTTCTGTTCATGCTCTTTTAGTTTCGGAGAGTTGGTTAAAACCTTCTCTGTCAAGCACCTCTTTCGGTCTTCCTGGTTATGTTCTCCTAAGGAATGATCGCACAGGTAAGGGTGGTGGAGGAGTTGCAATATACTTGCGCAGCAATATCTCTTACACCATAATAGCTTCTTCTCCCTCTCCTTACTCGGCTTCTGCTGAATATCTGATTCTGGAAGTGGTGGTCAACCATCTGAAGGTCCTTCTTGGGGTGGTTTATTGCCCTCCAGGCATTAATTGCTTTTCGGACTTCGAGGAGTTGCTTGACAATCACTGTGCTGATTACACGCATCACATAATCATGGGCGATTTTAACACAGACCTTCTAAAGAATTCACCTCAATCTTCGTCACTTCAAACCATAATCAAGTCTGTCAACCTCTCTATTCTGCCCTCTGGCCCAACTCACCATAATATAGACACTTCTGACTCGTGGCTTGATCTAATTCTTACATCCTGTCAAAGTCGTGTAATCAACCACGGGCAGCTATCAGCTCCTGGCTTCTCTCGGCACGATTTGATTTTCTTAACATACAAACTTAAAATTCCAAAGATTAAGCCTGAAGTGGTGTGGATGCGAAATTTTGCCAAAATTGATTTTAATTCATTAAATGAAGCCGTCCAAAATTTAGATTTTTCTAATGTTTATTCTGCGTTATCGATTGATACCAAAATTAATAATTTCAACTCTATTCTATTATCGTTGTATGATACTTATGCGCCTGTTAGGGCCGTCAAACTAAAGCGTCCTCCTGCTCCATGGATCACGAGGGGCATCCGTATGGCCATGTCTCGGCGGGACAGAGCCTTTCGAACCTTCAAACGTGACAGGTGCGACGAAAATTGGTGTCTATATAAGGCCGCCCGCAACCAGTGTAATAAGTTGGTAAGAGCAGCCAAACGCAAACATATCTTTGAACATGTTGCAAATTCATCAGCCGCTGAAATATGGAAATTCCTAAAATATTTCGGTATAGGTAAAGCTGTACATACACCTGATATTTCTGCGTTTTCCCCTTCTGATTTTAATTCTCATTTTTCTTGTGTATCTCCTCTTAACTCTACCATAAAAGCGAGCACTATCCATGAAATTTCTCTTTTACCTCAACCCTCTATTGAACCCTTTTCTTTTAAAGTCATTTCTGAGGAGGACACTTCTAAGACTATTAACTCCCTCAAGTCCAATGCAGTTGGCTGTGACGATGTAAGTCGTGCTATGATCTTGCCTATACTCCATTCCATAGTTCCTGTTCTAACTCACTTAATTAATTTCTCAATGCTATGCGGGGAATTTCCTTTAATTTGGCAAAAAGCTTTCGTTATTCCTATTCCTAAAACCAGTAACCCCCGTGAATTAAACGAGTATAGGCCAATTTCAATACTTCCATTCCTTTCCAAAACTCTGGAGGCTGTCGTCCACAGGCAGGTTTCTTCTTTTCTGGAACAGCATAAATTTATTAGTCCCTACCAATCCGGATTTCGTTGGGGTCATAGCACCTCTACTGCACTCCTGAAGGTCACTGATGATATTCGTAATGGCATGTAGGATAAACTGGTCACCGTCCTTGTTCTTATAGATTTTTCAAACGCCTTTAATATGGTTGACCACGATATCCTTCTTGCCTTATTAAAACACCTACAATTCTCTACAATAGTCTTAGATTGGTTTTCAGCATACCTCAGGAACAGACAACAAGCAGTTCGTCTAAATAAAAATCTGTCAGACTGGAGGGATTTGAAGACTGGTGTACCGCAGGGTGGTATACTATCACCTCTGCTGTTCACCATTTTTATTAACACATTATGTTACCAACTTGACTGCTCCTACCACTTTTATGCTGACGACTTGCAAATATACGGCCAATCTAACATTAGTAATATTAGCAAGTGTATTACCAAAATTAACACTAACTTACAAATTACAAGCATGTGGTCTCATAAATTCGACATTAAAGTTAGTCCTAACAAGTGTCAGGCGATTGTAGTTGGCAGTCAAAAGCAGCTTGCCAAATTAGATCTCAGTTCCGTTGCACCTGTCACTTTTGAGGGCCAGAAAATTACATTTCGCCCATCTGTTAAGGACCTAGGACTGCATATAGATGCCACTCTCAGCTGGAACGTGCAAGTCACTGAAGTTTGTCGTGCTGCCTACGCGTCATTAAGTTCACTGAATAGATTGAGAAATTTCCTACCCATACCGTTGAAAATTCGACTTGTACAGGCACTAATTTTTCCTATAATAGATTATGCTGATGCGTGTTATCTGGACTTAAATGAGGCTGGTCTTGATAAACTAGACCGAGTAGGTAATAATGCAATCCGGTTCATCTTCCGTCTTCGTAAATTTGACCATGTGTCCGCTTTCCGTACTGAACTTAAATGGCTAACCATCCGCCAACGTAGACAATCCAGAATTCTGTGTCAACTTTTTTCAATTATTTTTGACGTTTCCTCTCCTACTTATTTAAATAATAATTTCCAATATCTCTGCTCTTGTCACTCATTATATCTTCGCTCTAATGAATCTCTCACTCTTTCTATACCCCTTCATAGATCTGGTTTCGTTGCTAACTCTTTTACTGTTCAAGCAGCTCGATTGTGGAATGCGCTGCCAGATGTCCTCCAAAGATCTTGTTCGAGACTAACGTTTAAAAACAATTTAAAGAAACATCTTTTAAGATAATTATACGAGTATGTGTGTGAATCCTAAGTGGGAATCCTTATCGGAAATCATCATCCAAATTGTTTATTTATTTATGTGTAAGTATATTTTTTTATACAATAATATGTATGTTTATAAATTATGTGTAGCTACAAATTTATGTATATTATTGTATTTGTGTTATGTTTATGTAGTTATTTATAATTATGTTTATGTATTAATTACTATATATGTATATATAGTATTGTGTATTTTCTAATAAGTAATACTTTTGTTTTTATCGTTTCTCCGTATTTAACTGTTGTGCCGCTCAGATAGCTCTCTAGACTCCCGATGGTTAACTGGAAAAGAGCGCTTTTAGCGTTAAGTTCGCCATTTGTCAATATGTTTAATATTGTGGCAATAAAGTATTAAATAAATAAATAAACGATTCCTTTCTCAACTTCCGTTAGTAACCAACTTTTGCACATTATTTATTTATAGTGGTAAACAAATAATTTAAACATAACTTGATGCCATTATCCCAGCAGAGGCAAAATCACGTTACGTTTTATCCCATACAATAAGTGGCGAGCCTATTGATATCTCCCGACACGTTACCAAACGCCGAGAAAAGCACTGGATAACTCTACAAAAATTGAAAAATCCCAAGAGCAATCAAACTTCCTAAGTTTGATCCCCGAGCATTTAAAAGCAATAGTGATAATTTGACTGATGTTCTGGCTTGAGTAGGTGATAAACAAGCGATAATTGCCATGAAACATCACAGCTATTAACATGTCAACAGCAATTTTGATAGGCGGTCTCGACCCAGGACCTCGGCGTACTACAGTATTTTTATGTAATATGAAGGTGGCAAACAAGCATGCAGTTCACATTGTGGGTGCCACCCCTGTAACCACTGAGACCTTAGTTGCTGTGTCTGTGATAGTTATTAACACCCATATTCTAAGTCGTAATCTCGACCTTAACTCAACCTCACTCAATAGAATTGGTATTCTTAGTTGTAACTAATAACGTCAAGTCGACATTCTGCCTCCGTTTGAGGCATCGACTGTGGTTTGAGGTAAGAAAGCAATTGTCAAACTTGAGGAGTATTTACATTTACGCCATATTCTTGCGCTCAATAAGTTTTTCGTGTCGGAACTGTCTGGAAATATAATTAAATATCATAATTTTTCTATAAAAATGGATGTTCAATTGAATTATCTATAAGTATGATAATCCGTACTACACATGAGTTACTGTCAAAATACAACTAAGAATATGGATTTCAGGGCGTCCTCACAAAGTGTCCTCAGCTGAGTGTGAGTCAAGGAATGTTTCGAGTAACGTCTTATGGTGAGAATCACAGACCGCACTATGACTTTACTTTGAGCAAAGTATTCTTAGAACTGTCAGTATTGTATTAGTTTTGACAGTTCTAAGTCATACTTTGCTCAAAGTAAAGTCGTAGTGCGATCTGTGAATCTCACCATTATAATATGGGTGTAAGAGGCCATACATTACTATCTAACCGGAACACGATAGTGTCAGCACTCGTAGTGTTCAAACACTATCATTTGGCGGCAGTCTAGGTAATGCGGTGGTGCCTACGCCCTCGAGCTCCTGCACTGGAACTGTACCACCAGTGTAAGAGCTTGTTTTTTTTATGTAACGAAGCTGGCAAACCAGCATGCAGCTCCCATTGATGTTAAGTGATGACTGCAGCCTATAGACACCTACACAAAAATCAAAGGTCAAAATGCAGACGCGTTGCCACCCCTGAGAACTAAGGTGTCATGTCTCTAAGACAGTTATGACGGGGCCATACATTACCATCTAACCGGAACACGATTGTGCCTAACACAACCATTTAACGGCTGATAGGTAATGCGGTGGTGCCGATGCCTACGCCCTCGAGCTCCTACACTAGGAACTGGTGGTAGAAAACTCGGAAATCTACCACCAGCAAATATGTGCTTTTCCTGGTGGTAGAGTTCTGAGTGTACCACTTGTAAAAGCGTAGTGCTTTGTTACCACTAGATTAATGAGGCAGTTATAATTTATGATTGAATATCATCACAATGTTCATAGTGAATACAAGAAGCAGTTCGACGAAGCCAAGATCTGGTACGAGCACCGTCTGATCGACGACATGGTGGCGCAGGCTATCAAGGGCTCCGGGGGATTCGTGTGGGCCTGCAAGAACTACGACGGTGATGTGCAGTCTGACGTTGTAGCGCAGGTAATCCCACCTCATTTTTAAACTTCGTTGGAAATAAATTATTGTGAGTTCATAGTTAATGTTGGCGTTAAATGAAATAAATATAAGGAAACTTCCTTGATATGAAAAAAATATTCATTGGAACACTTAGTGGTCATTATTAACTTCACAAACAGCTGGCAAGAGTGTAGCTACCATGAGTAAGTAGTATGAATTTAAAAAACGAGTTCCTGCCAATTTAAAAAAATAATTGTTGAGAGATTTCGGTCTAGTTGCACCATTTTTCGATATTGCACTTTATCTCGCGTCACGCTGTGTAATTACAGTAAAACACTTTATTTTAACTAAGTTATCTTATTTAATCAAAGATAATCACTTAATTAGTCAACCGAAGAATTAACAATCATGAATTCCGACTAAATCAGATGTAGATAAATAAATAATGAATTAAAAAAATATATGCAATCAATGAAGTAGGTAGACAGATGGTGAGACATTTAGCGAACTGAGTTGTTATATATTGCATTATACTATTACCTACTCTTAGTGAAGAGTGTGCACCATTATTCTTATAGACATCTTATTAAAGGCGACCAGTTTGTCTGATAGAACCAATTATGTCTTGAGGGTAGGGATGAAACGATACGAGTAAATACAAGTACATACTCGAAACTTTTCTTCTGATACCAAGTACTTTTAGCATCGATACTTTGAAACAAGGTATCGAGTAGGTATCGGATAAAGGGTCAAAAGTACTCAAATGTATAGAGATATGAGTACTTTACTTTGTTTAAAAATTTGCATATCTCAAATTAATAATTTGATCCTAGCTGCTGCTGCTTTTATTTTTGGGTTTCAGACATCTTTTTACGTGTCCGAAAAAGTATCGATAATGAAATACATAACAAGCATACATAAACACATTTCGACACTGCCTATTAAGATTTTGTGTAGATATCTATAGGCTGCAGTCTCCACTTACCATCTATATGAACTGCGTGCTTCTTTGCCACAATTATTACATTAAACAATATTAACAATGTGTACAGGGATACGGTTCGTTGGGAATGATGACGTCGGTGCTGATGTGTCCCGACGGGCGCACAGTGGAATCAGAGGCGGCGCACGGCACTGTGACGCGCCACTACCGCATGCACCAGCAGGGCAAGCCCACTTCTACCAACCCCGTCGCCTCTATATACGCTTGGACCCGTGGCCTTATTCACCGTGCCAAGTTGGACGGCACGCCCGAGCTGGAACGCTTTGCCGTCGCTCTTGAGGAGGTATAGTAATTTTAAGTCTATTCAATAATATAGCACCTAGCTAGCTTACCTTCACCAACACCATCAAATACATCTACGTGTGAACCTGCAACCTCATTCATTGCTCTACGTTTGAGTTGGAGCGTTTTGCTGTCGTTCTTGAAGAGCTAAAGTAACTACTTATTGCTGTATATCGCAAGCCCACCTCCACCAACTCTGCTAGTTGATGGAGGCTGGCCCACAGTGGAGTCAAAACGGGGCACGCCACAATCTATATCAGCCGCGAGGCCAAGCCCGCTTCACCAGTAAGGCAAACCCATATCCACCGATCCCGTAGCCTCCATCTGAGTTTGGACCAGAGGTTATGCAACGTACCAAGTTGGACAGCACGCCCGAGTTGGAACGTTTTGCCGTCGCCTTTGAAGGGCTAGAGTTACTTTAAAGAGTATTCGATTCAATCTTCAATTCAATTCGATCCAAGACCATCTTTATTTATCCAGTCTCTTCCATTTAAGTTAGACGACATGACTGAGTTGGATAGTTTGCCAATGGTCGTCTCCATCTACACCTACTTTGCATTACACTAACCTATACGGCAAGGCCAAGTCGAAGCGCTTTGTCGTCGCTATTAAGTAAAGAGAGTACCTATCTGTTATTCGTTGCAAGCCCATCAGCACCAATTGACCCACGTTTGTCTCCGCTTGTATATCTGTGACTTTATTTACCGTGACAAGCTAGGTATACCCCATTCAGATAAACTTGGCACAAAAGGTAAACAATTTTGGCCTACGGAAAAATTAGTGATGTGAATCATTGATTGATCTACGTACGACGTCGTATTGTGAAGTACTTGGCCCCTGGTATTACAACAATAATAAATCATATCACTATCTTATTTCTCATATGAATTTAGCGTGACAGAGTGAATTATCACTATGAACTATTAATGCAAATATCACTAGGTTAATAGATCAAGTAATACGTTGAAATAAGTTACGAACTAATTTATGTATATCTATTTTCAGGCCTGCGTCGAATGCATCGATAGCGGCAAAATGACGAAGGATCTTGTTATTTGCATCCATGGAATGGCCAACACCAAGGAAGGCATGTTCTTACACACTGAAGATTTTCTACAAGCCATCGCTGAACAACTAGAACGTAAACTTTCGAAGTAGGCGTTAATTCAATTTGTAGAAAGAAATTTATATGAATCTGTTACGCAACAAATTGATAATCTTAATTTTTTTAGTAGGTATATTTTAGTATAAAATTGTTCTGTCCGATCCGAGTAAATGACTTGGTGATAATGTATGTCTCACTTTTTGGGACCAGATTTAGAGTTAAGTAAAGATTTATAATGTTTAAATGAATGATTAACAAAAGCGCAAATGTTTTTAATAACTAAAGGCCGTTAAATGGCATTGGCGCTAAATTGTATTTGATATGTTTTATATTATAGTCATTTCTCTGAGTTAAATCAATATATATTATAGATTATAATGACGGAGATCTGAAGACCCCGTAACCGGATAACTAGGTACAGTACCCATTAATAAATATTGCACATCGAGCGTAGGCTCGATGGAGACAATCGGCTAGTTTCGACAATCGCGTTATATCTGCACCACACTGCCTACGTAAGCATTATTAGTCCGGTATTGGTCAACTCTTGATCAAAATGGTCGACAAATGTCATATAAGTCAGGTGCGAAAGAGATAACGCTCTACAAACCCGAAATTAGCCGATATCTCGTTCCTGTGGTCGATGTCCAATATTTCTTGTTGGATACTGTACACCTTATTAAGTCTGTTTCAATTCTTTAACAATCCTGGTCTATTATCCGTTACTGGCCTTTTACGGTAAGACGGCACTATTATGATTTCATTGAGATTGTAATTACATGGCTCATTTTTATTTAAAAAAAACCGTCATTATTGGTTTTTCCTCTTCTATGGCAGTGATAAATATATATACCTATATGCTCATATTTGTGATACTTAATTTTCGTAAAAACTTTTAAAGTTTATCACAAAATGAAATTTAATAAACATGCATTATAAAATTTTGTTTAATTAATTTTTACATGATAAAAAATAACCCTCTTTCCCGTCACAACCCCATATAATTTTAAAGTTTGGGATCAAATTGCGCTATTTCCGTTAAAAACACCTATGGCGAGATTCACAGACCGCACTACGACTTTACTTTCGAGCAAAGTATGCTTAGAACTGTCAGAAATGTATGGGTTTTGACAAAGTCATAGTGCGGTCTGTGAATCTCGCACTTAATTTCTAAGTAAGATATCATAGCTCTCTAGGGGGGAAGGGAGAAGGTGGGAAGGAGGATGGACTCTTCCCTCGCCAACTCCCATCTATCAAAGCCACAATGCCACAATGTACTCTGTGATCAAAGCTGACTGAGATACTGGCAACACTGGTAGTCAGATGTAAAATATTTAGCTCGTATATAATAAAATGTTTAAAATATAATTTTAGTGATTAAGAAATGTATAAATATTTAATTATAAGAGTAGTTTAAGTGATTGCAAAGGACAAGTGTTGGTGTGTTTATCCACCGCAAGATTGTGAAGAAAACAGTAAAATAAAGTTTGACGTCAAGCGGCCATTGACCCAACGGACAGGATTTGAAAACTTCTGTGTTAAACCTGGGGAGTATTGCTTTCAATGAACTGAATTTATGTTTAATTTATTGTATTCATTGTACAAAACATTATTTATTACACCGTTCACCTTGTGAGCTACGTACAATACTTACCCGTGGCCCGTGGATGCAGATAACACTCTTTTTACTTCACAATTTGTGAAGGTAAAATTGAGGGACAAATTCTGACCGCAGACAAAGTATAATAATTAATTTACTTACATTATCACCACACGATTCGATTTCAACATAGTACACTGCTTACCATATTTGAGCAACGTCCAGTTACTACACACAGACACAACTTACTCTCTTTTCACTTGACTATACAGTGGAAGTGATATTGATGAGTAAAAGCAGACTCAGACACTAGGCTGGCTTCTATACACATAAAAAAAAATCATTAATTTGCTAATATTGTTCTTGTTAAACAATACCTACCTTACTTTCCATATTGATATTACATACTGACTTAATTATTTCTAAGTAGATATAATGTGTATAAATATGTGTTATTGACAGTATTCATAATTGTTATATCACTCCTCTATCCTGTTTTTCTACTATCTAATCTAATCTACCATAATTTCCCTCAATTCCTTGCTTCTTGTACTTTTGTCACTAATTTTCTTTCATTATTCATTACTCATAACCCTCTTTCAGTGGCAATCTACTCCTTCATTTTAAAATTTACTCAGACACTGTATTATCATATTTCAGGTGTCATAAACAATAACATGATGACCCGTAGAGCGACCACCCGTGAGATGGAGGACAAACTAAGGGCCACACTCAAAGAACTGGAGTCCACTAAGTCCATCTGTAAACAACTGCTGCAAGAAAGGGAAGACAGCGAGGTTGAATTGAAGGAAATACCTCATTAAAAAATGAACTAGCTGAAAATCATAGTTAGTTCGAAAAACTGATGCTTACTAAATTGCTGCAACATTTCAACACAAATAACATCTTACACAAACAGCAATTTGGTTTTACAAAAGGACGTTGTACAACCGATGCCGGTGTTGCTTTATTAAAACATATTTTTGAAGCTTGGGAGGATTCACAAGATGCTGTAGGTATATTTTGCGACCTTTCAAAGGCGTTTGACTGCGTGGACCACAATACATTAATTGGCAAACTTGATCATTATGGACTTGAAAATAAAGCTCTTCAACTTGTTCAATCTTACCTTAAGGATCGGGAACAAGTAGTTCAAGTGAATGGAGTAAAATCTCAAGGTGCAAAGACAGGAATGGGTGTCCCACAGGGCTCAATATTAGGACCATTTCTGTTTTTAGTCTACGTTATTGATTTACTTCATTTGATGCCTAACAGTATGCCCAAAACAATTTTATTTGCAGACGATACTTCAATAGTTTTTAAAATGAACAGACGAAATCCAGATTACGATACTGTAAATAAGGTCATAGGAGAAGTACATAAATGGTTTACTGTCAATAATCTTGCACTGAAGTCGTGATTCTTTGAAAGAACTATTTAAAGAAATAAATATAATGACAGTCCCTTGCCAATACATCTATGAAAATATACTTTTCGCGAGGAAAAATTTACATCTGATTGATAAAATCTCCGATAGGCATAGTTATAATACGAGGAACAAGTTGTCTCTGCATAGTTTTCGACTGACGAAAACTAATACATCTTTCCTAAAATATAGTGTATAATTTTATAACAAGATCCCATCCGGGATTGCTGAACTCACCGATAGCAAATTCAAAGCATTAATTAAACGCACTCTATGTAAAAAGGCTTACTATAAACTCGAGGACTATTTCAAGGATAGAAATGTTTGGCTTAATGCTGATCTAGCTCCACAAGGGTGTTAAATGTAATAATCAAAGTGTAACGTTGATATTATATTGTTAATTTTTAAGTTTGTTTAAATTACGGAAAATTGTAAAAATATGCCTAAGAGATATTTTTAAAAGAGCCGACTGAGATTTTTCCGGCAAGTTTTTCTGAGATCATATTGGTCTTTGGAACTTTGCCGGTGAATGACAAAGAATGACTATTTTTCTTTTCTTTTTACTCTTTTTTATCAGTTTGTAAAGGGGAAATTTCTACTGATATACTTTTTACATTAGTTTATTAAATTTAGTTTTATCTTAGTGATATTCTTGACTTTACATATATTTTTATCTTGTTTGATATGTATATCAATTGTTATTCACTTTAATTTATTTTGTTTGTTTTTGACGTGTCATAAGAGGTGCCTGTCACCCTAAATGAATAAATGAGTTTCTGATTCTGATTCTGATTCAAAGACGTGGTAGTAAAAAATAGTCTCTAGTATTTCTTAAACAAAAGTTCGCGCATCTAGCGCTTCGCCGGCCACTGCCGCGGAATGCTCGCTTCGCTCGCTCGGCTCCAAAGCCATCTACTGAAGCACACTCAATACTAGTACATGAGTACTGTAAGTGTAAACGTATTTTATTATTTATTTAAAAAACCGCTAACAAAAAAATATTTTAAAATAGCTCGAACATACACACATTAGTGGCACGGCAATTTCAGCAGTCGGGGTCAATGGCGTTGCGGGCGTTTGGTGGAACGCACCCATATAATCCGTTAAGCCAGCATGTCATCTGTCAAATCTGTCAGTGTCGAAATTATCTAAAACCACAACAAAACGACGCCGAATGTTTTATTTAAATATTTAAACTATAAATAAATCATGAACAAATTCATAGCAGTTATAACTTATATCATAATGGTAATACAGTACGGCCAAAATCTGGATCAGGAATATTGTTCAAGCGATGCCAAGTGTTCGGAAAAGTCTAACAGATACAGCCAGGGTAGGTAATTGCATTAAATTAAGTCAGTTTTCTAAATAAACACCGGTCCTAAACCACCACTAAATAATAGCTTTGGTGTTCGTAACGTCTTATCCTTTCGGCTATGAAAGCTTAATGTAATAGTTATCGCTATCGCCTTATTTGGACACTATAAAAGTAATATCAACAGCTAGGTTATCGCTATTGTTGCAACGAGCACAAAAGCAATGCTGGTGCTGGTCTTTATATACATTTTTTTATACTCATTTAACATTTTAAATTTACAGAAGGCAATAATTTTGTATCCAATATAAATAATAAAATTAAAAATACAATGGAAAAGTTTATTCCATGTGAAAAAACAAATTGTAGTTGTCATTTATCTGTTATGGTTGAAGATTTAGAACCGTTCAAGGATGGTATAACAAAAGCAGAGTTTGAGATTGCTCGTCAGAAAGGCACAATGTATCAGGTATATTTTTATGTTTAAGAAATGTAGATTCATTAGCAATTGTTATTTAATAATTTTTAATTGCCAATACACATTATTTAACATTTTTTTATACAGATTACAGATGGCAAATTATACCGCCAGAAAGATTGCCACTTCCCAGCGAGATGTGCAGGCGTAGAACATTATTTGAGTGCCCTAGCATCAAAGCTCCCAGATATGGAATTTTCAGTGAATACTAGAGACTGGCCCCAGGTCAATCATGTCTGGGGACACAAGAAAGCTCCTGTGTTCTCATTCAGTAAGGTTGATGTACTCTGTTCTCTATTTCTAATTGATCAAAATTTTTGTATGCAGCTGCTTATTGTATCTATAACATCCAATAAATTGTTTTAGACAAAAGATTACTATGACATTATGTATCCAGCTTGGAGTTTTTGGGAAGGTGGACCTGCTATAGCTCTCTATCCCACTGGCATTGGCCGTTGGGACAAACATAGGATGTCAATTTCCTCTTCAGCAAAGAAGTGAGTACTGTACAGACAGTGGACACTTAACCCTTTCCCAGAAAGTATATAAGACACAATCAAAGTTTTATTGTTATGACGTCTATAGACGTAATAGACGTTTAAAGTGTTTGGTAGTTCTTAAAATTTTGATGTTATCTTAGAATATATTTGATTCTCAATCTTTTATTTTCAGATGGCCATGGGAAGAAAAAGAAAACAAAGGATTCTTTAGAGGTTCCAGGACAAGTGAGGAAAGAGATGCATTAATATTACTCTCACGATCTCATCCGGAATTAGTTGATGCAGAATATACTAAAAACCAAGCTTGGAAATCAGATGCGGTAAGAAAATAAAAATTGTTTGTTAAAAAATTTTGAAGCAATCTTTTTTCATCACAATATTGTTTTATGTTTAAAAAAATAACAAGATTTGCACAGACATAAAAGAAAATGTAACAGCTGAAATTATACTTTTAGAATCTTACACATTTCCCAGAGTTATTAACCTCCCTGGAATAAAAACTTTCAAATTAAAGTTTATCTTGTAAAAGATAGGAAAGACCATGTTTATCCCAGTGAGGTAAAAATATTTTAAATACCAGAAAATATTTTTTTATTTCTTCACAAATAAATGTATGGAACTTATCATGATTCTTTCATTATAACATTTGTTCCAGGATACATTATATGCCCCTCCTGCATCCGAGGTCTCCTTTGAGGAGCATTGTAAATATAAATATTTATTCAACTATAGAGGAGTTGCAGCTAGCTTCAGATTGAAACATTTATTTTTGTGTAAATCATTGGTGTTTCATGTTGGAGATGAATGGCTTGAATTTTTTTATCCATCTTTGAAACCCTGGGTACATTATGTGCCCATTAATCCCAAAGCCACTAAAGACGAAATCATGAGGTATATAGAATTCTTCAAAGAGAATGATAAACTTGCTAAAGAAATTGCCGATAGAGGCTTTCAACATATATGGGATAATTTAACCACAAAGGATGTAAAATGCTATTGGAGAAAATTGCTAACCCAATACGGAAAGCTTTTGAAGTACAAAGTTGTTAAAGATGATAATTTTATTAGGATATAAAATTGTATGAATAAAATTGTGATATTGTATTTTTGTAATTATTATAATATAATATTATCGCTGCACATGTTCACTTACACCATGTATCTGCCCTATGACTTAATACAACGCGCCTCAATAATAAAAATACGAATGTATAACTTTCACAGGTCAGCTGCCGAATCGGGTTAGATAAAATTTGGTACGCGATAGTTGTAACTTTGATTGAGGACATGTTTTTAATGCTGCGTACATAGTAATATATAGTGCAAGGCATGCGCTCCGCACTGGGCTCATCGAATATCTCGCGATGTATGGACATTAATATGCGTGGTGAGGCAAGTGTTACGCGTGAATTAAATATATGTATGTATATAGCGTGCGCGGCGCGGTAAGAGCCCGCCGGCAGGCTGCTAAACAAGGTCATCTGCGTAAACACGTCTTGAGAACCCAGTAGAATTCAACAGGAAATTAAGGAAATAGAAACAGCTTTTGGAGGTTAAATAATATTTAATTCTATAAACGTAAATTAAAGCTAAAATTTCAAAATGTGAAACCATAACCGTAAGTATGTGAAATACAGACAATGAGATGCTTTACAGAAATGAGGATTGTTATTCTCGGCTCTAATACATATATATATATACAGTATAGTACAAAATTAATTTATTTCAATTTGATATACACTAATTGAGTGCTAGCTAGTCAATCTGAAAATATTTAAATATATGTTTTAAGTAAATAAATTCTTGATTGATTGAGATCAAAACACACAAAACAGGAAATGTTGCCGACTACTATAATAACTACATAATATATGGCTTCATATAATATAAGACACTTATAATAAATATCAAATTAAATAAGTAGCTTAACTGAAGTCCCTATCAGGGAAGACTGCAGGAGCGACGAGGGTCCAGATGTAGAGTCCAACGCACACCCAGGATGAGGTGATCTTGATCCACATTGATGCCACATTCTCCTTTGATAATTGTGAGCTTGGGCTGCAAAAATAACATCACTTTCATATACCGTAATAAATGCATTAAATATATTTTCTTAGGTTTTCGCGAGGTACACTCATTGAAATAAAACTAGTTTTATCGGGCTGTCTGCCCGAGACCACGGAAGCTGAATAGCGACCGAAACGGGTCGTTGGGTTTGAAATAATCAATTTATTTTAATATACGCGAGATAAATCCGAAAACTAGTTTTATTTCAATAAATATATTTTGTTATTATATCCTTGGATGTATTGATGATTCTGCTGTTTAATGTACAAAATGTATGGTATGTTGACAGCGTTAGGACGTGTAGACCCCACTGCCCACAAATGGGGGAGAATTCTTCCGCTAGTGCTGTCAGTCAATTGAACAAGAGCGGTCAAACCATTCCAATAGTGAAAATTTCGGCTTTCTAGTTATCGCGGTTTATGAGATACAGCCTGGCGACAGACAGACAGACAGCGGAGGCTTAGTAATAGGGTCCCGTTTTTACCTTTTAGGTACGGAACCCTAAAAACCAAGAGAAAATGTGAATCTAAGCCAGCTCGACTAACTGTACACAGACAGGGTTCTGTATTGACTCTGACGAGCGATTTTCGATTTCCTCGCTTCACCTGCCCTCTCCCCCCCTCGAGAGGCAGTTGAATAAACTTCAACAGTGAGTAGTTAATTTAGTCACGTAGTCAGTGCTGACTATATACTAATAACCTTACGTGCTACATTTCCGTGTGCGCGTGTACCGATTAATGTCTGTGTAATAGGTAACCAGAATAGGCGTATGGCATTTTAGCCGAGTGTCCGGGGTGTGCCGTAAGGGGCTTTGCGTAAAGAAACATACATACAAGAGCAAATGTAAAGTATATTATTAACGTCGCATACTCACTTGTACCAGTTGGTGAGCGTCATCATAATGTAAAGTGTAGCGAGCGCGAACACAACGTGGAAGAAAGTCCAGGAGTAAGCGACGTCATCGCCCTCGTTGTCGTACACCTTGGCCTCCTCGCGGCCCGCCTCGCCGCCGTCGCCCTCTATAGAACCATAACCTGCGCTCAGTGAGCATGCCAAACATACGCTAATTAGATGTTTGATAAGCTGTTATACATAGAGCAACAAGGGCCACCGGCCGACCGGAGGGGAGTAGCCATAGCGTTTATTACCGATGCAAAACCGTCTGTAATTTTTTGCGTGGGGAAATTTGTGAGACACACGCACAACAAAAATCATCTATTACTACGAAACTCACACCTTGACTTTAACAAAATACATAAATAATTTCACGCACACATTTAAACATCTCGGCGACAGGCATAAGGGCGGCCTCACAAAACGGCGATGTATTCATGCGAGCTCGCAGATATTTGCGATGCCAATTCGCAGTGCTTGTACTTTGACAGAGGGTAAGCCTGTATATGGCTACTCCCCTCCGGTCCGCCGCGGCCGGTGGCCCGTGTTGCTCTGTGCTGTTGTAGCACAAATACTTTAACCGCTCCGAAGTTTGCGTCAATGATTGCGCAGTCATCCGATGCAGGGCAAGAAATGTTCCCATTCGGGACGAGATTTTATGGTCTTCTAAATGAATCATGGAAACTTGGCGTATATTGATTTGTAGAATAACATTGAAAAAGGTCGCAGGTGGTACAGCTGTGGAAAGTTCTCTTGAGAATGTTTAGAACATTTTCTGGTATAATATTTTTCCATCACCGGAATAAAAAGATTTTATATTACCAACAGTGCCTTTCATTAATTAAAGTTTAAATTAATCTTTTAATTCCGGTAAAACATGTTCTTTGGGCTCACAAGATAATATTTAAGAACATTTTCACCTTGTAAATTTTTGTACGTAGGTATCTTGTCAAGATACTTTTAGGTGCAAGTTCATTCGTTTCCTGCATACTTTACTCTATCTTGGCTGTACTTCGAAGAAATGTCCGGTCGGACACATCGGTGCCTTATGAGTGTGGAAATAAAGTTTAATTTGTAATGTTTTTGGATGATCGGAAACTTCTTCGATGGTACATGCGCAATCGTCGCTGATGGCTAACTTCAGAGCGGAATACGGATACCTAAGTAAATATTTTATCTATATCCTAATTCAATGGAAGCAGGTTTGTTAGCAACACCAACTACTGATGAAGAAACATACAAATGTTATCATAAGCAGGAGATTAATAAAATAAGTTGCTACTAAGTAAGTAGATTTAAAGTTAACATAATATCCATAGATAGTAATTGCCATTTTTATTACCTACGGACGAAGAAAAACCGATCGACCTATTTGGGAACAGAATCAAGCAAAGTAACTGAAACTGAGACTACTGAGAGATGAAAGCATTTATGCTGTGAAACAAAACGTTTGAAATATTTGTTACATAAACATTTTGAATACCCACATGTCCGGATCTGGATCAAAAGTAATGGTAATGCTAGGCGGCACCGCACCAGAAGAGCAAGCAAGGGTGGTATCGATTTAATTATAAAAATATCAACAGCCAATACTAAACCATTTACATTAATTCTCTTTTATTGCAAGCCGAACCATCACCGTACGAATGATAACATAGAATACAGACATTCTGCGATCGGCAGGTGAGCAATCACATTACCTTCATTAGCAATGAGCCCTCCTTGCCCTTACGCCAACAAATCGCCGCGCGTTTCGTTCGAAAAGAATTACATTGTGTTAGTAAATTATTAGCAATTTCATTATATAAAAAAAAATATATCTGATTATAACGCGAATACGTGATAGGTACTATAATGTGTAAGTGAATGTGGGAAAAGTTGCCAACTAAAAATAACATAATATTAAAGTTTTAACTACAAACAAGTATGTATTATGGGTATTTATTGCAATTCTAGCTATTCAGTTGTCCTAGCAATTTTTATGCCATCTGGTGAAAATGTGCCCAGATGTCAGTGAAAACCAAGTTCAAGTTGGGTAAATTTAACTTAGGCTACCTATCTACTAAAGTTCGTACGAAAATAATGATTGCTTCGACTTGGTCGGTTAAGGTGAAAGAGCACAGACACACACATGTATTATATATATTTTGTTGAATATAATAACTTTGTGAGTGAAAATGTTAAATATCTAGAGTACCTAACAAACCTAACACAGTGATTGGTATTTACATCAAACAGAAATTCCTATTCAAACAGAAAGTTACTATTTATTATATATCGCTTCTGTAATGACCGAGTTACAATACTTTATTCCATAGTGGTATTTTTTAAAATTTATTTATCTCCACAACTACCCTTTATACACAGTTTAACATCAAAAAATTGATCAGTTATTATTAAGGTAAATTGTAGGAGACTGGTAAGCAGAGCCTGCTATATTTCAAGACACTATGAAAGGATTACAGTAATATAATGTAGATTACATTGTGCTAAGACTAAGGCAGATGTGTATTTAATTCTTTAATAGTATTTTTATATAATCCTTATTTAATTCTAATTTGTCAAAACGATTGTGACCACAGGATGTAAGCTAAAATGTGTATACAACATGTAACGGGAATAATGCACACTACCTAACACCTCGATTAGAAAATCGAATTATAATCATAATACATGAACTGAAATTACATGTTTATGTACTTAATATTTTATATTTAAGAAATTTGTTGTCCTCAAATTGTACGAACAGTATGCACACCCTATGCATTCTTACCCTACCCCTACCTACGGCCACACATATAACACGAACCGAATAAAGTAAGTGATGTATGATGTAGCGTAACTTGCGTACCCTTATTTAACACTCGCTAGTAATAAGATTAATTTTTATTTTCCACTATTTTATTTTTTTAATTATTATTTATAATAAAAAGTACGTCTCAATTAGTTCAAATAAACTTATCGAGACTAGCATTCTATTTTGGATAGAGTTAGTCTCTTTTTCGTTTGTATTGACTGTTCGCCAAATGGGTGACCATAATTTCCCGAATTCTCATTAATTTTGGGACAAAATTTTACCCATATCAAAAATGCCTGAAATAGATTCGGTTATCGATTCTGAACTAACTAGTTTTGGGTTGTACATTCAATCCTGTTACACGTTGTATATATACCTACCTGTTCTGTAGAAAAAGTAAAGTAATGAGTGTGTAAAATGAGATGCAAATATAAGAAAACAATATATTCACCTCCACTTCCTTCCTTGGCCAAGATGTGTTCGGACATGGTGATCTTGGAAGAGGACGAGGCGGTGCGGATGCATGAGTAGAGCACACTGAGTACCCATATGACCAGACCGATCATCGACTGCTTATCGAACGACGACTGTGGAATTACAATTAAAATACTAACACTTACTTATAAATAACTTTATTATAGGTTTATAAAATTACTATTAATTTGAATAAAATATCAATCAACTTGATAAATCAAACAAGAATGAATATTAGCTATTATAATATGTAAAATTAATACTTTTTCATTTCCACTTTTCCACATAATCCATGAATGTGTGAATACTTATAAGTTATAAAGTTTGTGTGAATTACAAATTTTTACTATTTAATTAATAACTTTTTACTGGTGGCGGAGATCCAATGCAGGAGGGCGTAGGAACCCAACATTATCTAATCTACGTTTTACATAAGAAGTGTACAAGTGTAAGTAAGTTACAAATAAGAAGTGATAAGTGATGATTTTGATACATACTAGATGAGGTAATAGAAGACCGGTAATCTTCAAAAGGAAAAATTTTGTCAAAATAAGTAACAGTAACCCAACAAGAAATATTGCATATCGACATAGGGAAGGAAACTTCGGTTTATTTCGGGTCTGTAGAGCGTTATCTCTTTCGCACCTGGTGACGGAGGTTACGTTTGTCGACTAATTTGATCAAGTTTTGACCAATACCGGACTAAGGATGCTTTCTTAGGCAGTGTGTGACAGAGATATTGCTCTACGAATTCGAAACTAGCCGATTGTCACTTTCATAGACTCGATGTGCAATATTTCTTGATGAGCACTGTACATTTTTATTATGCTCAAAGGGAAACACAACATTGGTAACGGATTTATTTATAAAGGAAAAACCACTCAATCAGGCAATTATATACAGTTTGGAAACACATAGCACAACATCCAAATAACAGAGTGAATATCATATTAAATAATACTGACTAGAGACAAAAACGTGACTTCAAAGTTATAAATAACATCATGTGTAACACCGCAAGTAAAATAATAAGAGAAATGTTTTTTTTTATTTGTCTCGCACAAAATTACTGTGTTTAGTGGCTAAGTTAAGATTGGAGTAGAGAGTACCAGTCGGAGAAGGGAGGCAGCAGACCTTCTTGTCACTAGTTTTCATACAGCTTTTAAAAAGCGGTATAGGGACCGTGCGAAGTACTAGGTGGGGGTAATGCAATCGATCGCAGCGCCCATGGTGGCGAAAAGTAGCAATAATGTGGGACCTGTCTAATCTAATCTGTTTAGACTTGGATACGTAATTTTCATAATCACATTTAACCGCCGACAAAATGGTAAACAGTAGGTTTTGTGTTGTAAACTGCAAAAATATCAGTTAGAAATAAGAGTAAAGGTAGTAAAGGGAGAAAATAAGAACGAAAATATGTTGATTTCATGTAAAATTTTACAACCGTTTTGGATAGTCCTTAGAAGTCAATAGTAAAATTAAAACAGATAATTAAGTAAATTAAAATAGGGATAAAATAAACTTACCATTAGGTAAAAATATTTCAATTCCTTCCAAAAAATAGATAAGAAGAGAAGTAAAAACTTATTCGTCAAAATCAAAATCTATGTTATACAGTTGACGGAGTTCCAAGTACAGTCACTATTGAGAAGAACTCCGCTAGCAAAGAAACTCAGTTGGAGCTCTTTTGAATTTTTAACTAATGTCTAATACAGATAGTCATTCAAATCTAGTAATATAAACGTATATAGCATACTAGCTGTTGCCCGCGGCTTCGCCCGCGTGGATGTCGTTTTATAAATAATTTAAATTTTACAATCCCATGGAAATGTCCTAATCAAGTTTCCTGTCGTGTCACGTCTATAACTTCAAAAATCTCTATTTAATTTTAACCCCTTATCTTTGAAAGTTTAGGGGTGATTTTGACAAAATACTAATACACGTACCTATTTTTTTATTCCTAACAGAAAGACTGGAACATCACTTTTCAAGTCTCTAACTTAGAAACTACCAAAAATCCCACACAAATTTTAACCTTAATTCCATACAAACAGCACCCTTCCATTTTTCATTAAGGAGGATATTTTGTCCATTTTACTTAAACAGATCATTTTTACTATTCCTAATCATGAGCCTGTATACCAATTTTTACACCGTTTAGTTCAGGAATGAGAAACTTTCCATAACGGTACGGCCCTGTAATTTCCGACACAGAGGCATAACACCTTAGGCCTTAGGAGTGGTAACGCATATGCATTTTGACCTTGGTCTTAGTGTAAGTGTCTATAGGCTGCAGTCATCACTTAACATCAATGTGAATTGCATGCTTGTTTGCCACATTTACATTAAAAAAAATTTAGTACTTCATTCTTCATTTTGCTTCTTTAGGACAGAATTTGTCCATTTCGTCTGCACAGATCATTTTTTATTGTAATCCAAAATGTTTATACCTGTTGTCATATAGTCCTTTATATTTATCTCTAAAAATACTTTCTTATACATCATGAAAGGAACCCTTGTACCAAATTTTAAGTCTCTAGGAACAGTAGTTTCAATTTTTCAATTAAATTACAAAATCAAAAGCAAAGAAATAATCAATGTAGAATCAACCGTTTAATTCAGAGCATAGGTAGCGCGGCCGCTGCCCCGACTTAAGTGCAAATCAAGAAGACAGCGTTAGCGCGTTTTAAAAAACTTATGACCCCCATCCATCAAAGGAAATTGGTAACACTGCCTCATATCTTTTTTTTTGTACCAAAGAGCCTGTTCGCTAATATTCCACCTTGAAAATTGCGGTAAGTCCCATACCAATATTGATGCAACTATTTTTCATACATAACATCAGAAGCCTGTAAACCAATTTTCAGGCAAATTTCAAAAAAAACAATTTTTCTGGTGGTAGAGCTCGAGTGATGGAGCTCGCGGGCGTAGGTACCACCGAATTACCTAATATACTTGCCGCTAAATGGTAGTGTTCAGCACTATCGTGTTCCGGTCAGGTTGTAATGTACGGCCCTGTAATTTCCGGCACAGAGGCATAACACCTTAGGCCTCAGAAGTGGTAACGCATCTGCATTTTGACCTCTGGTCTTTGTGTGGGTGTCTATAGGCTGCAGTCAACACTTAACATCAATGTGAACTGCATGCTTGTTAGCCACTATCACGACATAAAAAACGGCATTAAAAACTGATAAATACCCGTACAAACTATCACCGCCTCTCTTAGAGGGTTGGGGCAGATTTCCAAATAAAGTATATATTTTAAGAACTTTAACGTTGTTTTCTTCAGTAACAAAGAGTCTGGGTACCAATTTTTGGCTAAAGTTCAATACAAAATTTTACCCCCTCTGATAAGGGGATGGGGGCAATATCCAAAAAAACATGTACGAAATTATTTGTTAGACTCAAAGAGTCCGCATACCAAGTTTCAACTTTCTACCTCGAAAATTGTGGAATGCTCCCTACAAATTGCCACCCCCTATAACAGGGCATGAGTAAGATTTAAAAAAAAAATATATATAGTAAACGTTTTTTTAGTACCAAAGAGGCCGCATACCAATTTTTGGCTTTCCAGCTTGAACACTGCGGTAAGCCCAATACAAATTTCACACCCTCCTTTAAGGGGATGGAGGTAGATAAAATAAAAAAAAATGTATTTATTGTTTGTCAGGCTCATAGAGTTCGCATACCGAGTTTTAACTTTCTACCTTGAAAATTGTGGAATGCTCCATAAAAATTTCCACCCCCTATGACAGGGGGTAAGATTTCCAAAAAAAATAAATATCAAGTAAACGTTCTTTTAGTACCAAAGAGGCCGCATACCAATTTTTGGCTTTCCAGCTTGAACACTGCCGTAAAGCCCAATACCTTCAAATTTCATCCCCCGTGTTATATATTGTACTTTATTGGAGGGTGTACATGTAATACATTATAATTGTATGGTAGGGTATTTTAAATAAAGTCAGTGTTCAACCAACATACGTGTGTTTCACTACATGGTGACAGCGGTGCGCGAATTATAATTAAAAACCCGCTTTAGTAGTTTAATTTCAAGTTGTGTACTTGCAAATTATCGTGTTTGTTTTTATTTGTGATAAAAAATATGGAACACGCGCGTCCTCCAGCAGAGTTATGCCTTGAAGGGGGTCCGGCCGCGCGGTCGGAGTCGTGGCGTCAATGGCGGAAACAATTTGATGTATTCCTGAAGGCCTCTGGAGTGAGCAAAGAGCCTAAAGACGTACAGGCCAGTTTATTGGTGAACCTCATTGGATCAGCGGGATACGAAGTGTTTTCAACTTTTACATTCGTAGACGGTGAAACGGACGACGATATTAACTGCGTTTTGAAAAAATTCGATTATTACTTTGGCATAAAACCGAATATTACCGTCAAGAGGTATAAGTTCTTTACCCGTAACCAGCAAGAGTGTGAGAGTATTGATGATTACGTAACTTCGCTGCGGTTACTAAGTAAAGAGTGCGAATTTGGATCCTTACAAGAAAGCTTACTGCGAGATAAAATTGTATGTGGCATAATAAATAACATTGTACGAGATCGATTACTACGGACGGAAGACTTGACACTATCGAAGGCTATTTCTGTTTGTCAAGCGGCGGAAATCTCAAAGGAAGAAAGTGTATCGATCGATGGCGATGGCAAAGTGATGACTCAGGCAGCTATGGATGCGGTGTATGAGCGCGGCGGGCGCTGGCGCATGGGCCGGCGCGGCGCACGAGGCGCGCGAGGCGCACGAGGCGGCTGGCGCGGTGCGCGCCGCGGGCCGCCGCCGGCTGCGTGGACGGCACCGCGGGCTGCAGGTTCAATGTGTGCAAGTTGCGGTGATTCTAACTGTACTGGCGATGAATGGTGTCCGGCGCGTAATGCATTGTGTTTTATATGCGATAAAAAAGGTCATTTTTCGCGAGTGTGTGAGCACAAGAAAACAATGCGTAAAGTGCTAAATTTAAGTTTCGATTCGGAGGAATGCAGTGACAGTAAGGATATGTTTTATGTGGATACTGTACATGCTAATAGAGATATCGGTAAGTCAAATAAAGAATGGTTTGAATTTATAAATTGTAAAGGTAACAATATTTCGATTAAAATAGACACAGGCTCGATGATTAATGTAATATCAAAGTATACATATATAAATATTGGTTTTCGTACACAACAATTAAAACCATTTTTGAAAAGAGTACATTCCTTTACTGGTAATCGGTTGCCTATTATTGGTGCGATAAACCTAGATATTACTTATAAAAATAAATGTTTCAATTTACCTTTTGTTATTGCCGATCTAAAATGTCAAAATATATTGGGATTAGAAGCATGTATTTTGTTGGGATTAATTGAGTGTGTAAACAGTATAAACTTAAATACATATTCCAGTTTATTTCAAGGATTAGGGAAGTTACCCGGAAAGTATACCATTGTAATAGATAAGAACGTGCAACCGGTGATGTCTCCCACGAGAAAAATACCGTTAGGACTTAAAAACAAATTATTATTAGAAATAAAAAGAATGGAATCACTAAATGTTGTTAGAAAAGTCACACATCCAACAGAGTGGGTTAATGCAATAGTGTTAGTGGTTAAAAAAGACGGCAGCATTCGTGTTTGTTTAGATCCTAGGCCGCTAAACCGCGCGGTGAAGCGCGCGCAGTATTCGCTGCCGACGGTGACTGAGCTCGCGGTAAAGCTTCGCGGTGCGAGCGTGTACAGCGTGTTAGATGCGCGTTCCGGATTTTGGATGGTTGAGCTCGATGACGCCAGCGCTGACCTTTGTACTTTTAGTACACCTTTTGGCCGTTATCAGTTTTTACGATTACCGTATGGTATTAGCTGTGCTCCTGAAATTTTTCATGCTAAACTTCGACAATATTTAGAGGATTTGGAGGGAGTGGAGTCATTTGCTGACGATGTTATAGTATGGGGGCGTACAGTAGAAGAACACGACAAGAGGTTAACGTCTTTATTAGAACGAGCACAAAGTATAGGTATTAAGTTTAACCGAGAAAAGTGTAAGTTTGGCGTACCAGAGATTACATATCTCGGTCATAAATTCAATGTTAACGGTATGAAAGTAGACGATTCAAAAGTAAAATCTATATTAGAAATGCCTTATCCTAATGATAAAAAATCTTTAGAAAGATTTTTAGGTATGATTAATTATTTATCAAAGTTTATACCCAACTATTCTGATTCTGTTAACGTTTTAAGGAGTTTGCTGAAAAAGGACGTAGAATGGTTATGGGAGCACTGCCACTGTGAAGCAGTCGACGGATTGAAGCGAAAGTTAACTTGTGCACCGGTGTTAGCAATATATGACACGGAGTCTCCGGTAGTTCTGTCCGTAGACGCGAGCAGTATAGCGGTCGGGGCCGTGCTGCTGCAGGAGGGCAGACCGGTGGAATTCGCTTCACTCACGTTCACAGATGCTCAGACCAGGTATGCACAAATAGAGAAAGAAATGCTCGCTATTGTGTTTGCTGTGGAACGATTTAGACAATATATATATGGAAGGTCGGATGTAACAGTTCAAACAGATCATAAGCCTTTAGAAGCTTTGTTTAACAAGCCTTTAGTTTTGGTACCGGCGCGTATACAAAGGATGATGATGAGAGTGCAAGGATTTGATATCAAGGTGATATATGTTCCTGGAAAATATATGTACATTGCGGATACTTTGTCGAGAGCACCATTGAACGAAATTATGAATGAGAATGTTAGCGAAGAAGCGGATTTACAAATTTGTTTAATGCTTGAGAATGTGCCTTTTAGTGATGTAAAGTTAAAAATAATTAGAGAAGAAATAGAACAGGATAGTGATTGTAAAAACCTCATTAAATATATAAAAAATGGTTTTCCAAAAAATAGACGCGATATGGTTTACGCGCTCAGTGTCTTCTGGCCGTACAGAGACGAATTACACTACAGTGATGGAATTATATTTAAGGGCAATCGAGTATTCATTCCGCGCCGCCTGCGATCGGATATGATACGACGAACGCACGAGGGCCATCTGGGCATAGAGAGGTGCAAGCGGCGGGCGCGCGAGGTGATGTTCTGGCCGGGCATGGCCGCCGACGTGGAGGCCGCGGTGCGCCGCTGCCAGGCCTGCGCCGTGCACGCGCCGCGCCCGCGCCGACAGCCCCTGCTGCTGCACCAGGTGCCTCCGCTTCCGTGGAATAAATTGGCTTCGGATATTTTTACACACAAAAGAAAAAACTATATTATACTGGTTGACTATTTTTCAAACTTTGTCGAAGTCGAGGAGTTAACTGGCATCGGAAGCAAAAATGTTATAAAATTCATGAAATCGCAGTTTTCGCGGCACGGTATTCCATCTGAATTGGTTACGGATAATGGACCAGCATACGGCTCATTCGCGTTTAAACAGTTCATGCAAGAGTGGGAAATATGTCATACGACATCATCCCCGCATTATGCGCAATCCAACGGTAAAAGCGAGAGAGCGGTACGAACAGTAAAAAATATGCTGAAAAAATGTATAGACTCGGGTCAAGATTTTTATTTAACTTTACTGAATTTTAGATCGACTCCTCGAAGCGGGCTAGATTCGCCTGCACAGATGCTGATGGGTCGACGATTGAAAACAAAATTGCCGATTACTGCGGAGTTATTAAGAGAACCTGTAAATAATGAACACAATTACCAGGTATTGATAAAACAACGAAATGATGTAAAAAATCAATATGACAAGACAACAAGACCTCTTGAAGAATTGGCGCTGGGCGATAGTGTGACAATGGTTTCCAATGGACTGAGGAAGCTGGTGACTGTCGTGGAACGCACACGTGAACCCCGTTCATTTGTGGTTGAGGATGAATATGGCAATAGATATCGACGTACGCGTAATCAGTTGGTGTTACGGCAATCATATGATAAAAATAGTACCAGTATTGTGAAAGCTAAATCCATGCATAATGATTCCACTTCAAATTCTCAATATAAAACTATTATGTCAGGTGTTCGGCGTCGGCGTAAAATAGCTAACTTTGAACAAAAGAGTCAGCAGGTTGATTATTCCAATGATTCAGATGATTGTGACGCTTATTACACCGACAGCGACGACGGTATGCCACCATCACCGCCGCAGGTATCTATTAGTAGGTCCAAGGAGAGAACAGCACGTATGCTGATGCGTTCGGATAGTAACAGGTCGACATAAATTGGTTATAGCATGTTGGATTTGTGTTTTTTCATAGTTGGTTAAAGGTTATAGTTTTTTTTTTTTTGTTTACTTATTAGAACATAAGTACATAGCTATGTAACAGAATTATTATTATTCTCCTTGTTTCCTATTAATTACAAGATACGAACACGTATCTTACCAGGCCTACCAGCTTATTAATATATTTTACATTTAGTGCATTATTTGCCTTTGGCGTAAAATTTGTTTCGTTTTTTTTTTTTTTGTTTTATTTTGAAAGGGGAAGGATGTTATATATTGTACTTTATTGGAGGGTGTACATGTAATACATTATAATTGTATGGTAGGGTATTTTAAATAAAGTCAGTGTTCAACCAACATACGTGTGTTTCACTACACCCCGTATTAAAGGGATGGAGATTTCTAAAAAAAATGATGTACGTATTGTTTGTTAAACTCAAAGAGTTCACATACCGACTTTTAACTTTCTATCTTGAAAATTGTAGGATGATCCATCCAAATTTCCACCCCCTATTTTAGGGGGATGGGGATAATAAAAGGAGACAAAAAGTAGCCTTTGTTCTTTCTCAAAGTCAACTTTATCTCTGTACCAAATTTCATCAAAATCGCTTCACTCGTTTGGACGTGAAAAGGTAACAGACAGACAGACAGACAGACAGACAGACAGACAGACAGACAGACTGAAAATTTCCAAAAAAAAACAAAAATAAAATTTTCCAAAAAAAAATTGCGTTAATATGTCTTTATGGTTAGACAAGCAACGGTCCCACAAAGTTGCGGACGCTAGGTGGCGCTGAACTCGTGCACGGCCCCTATATTGTCTTGTTTTACTGTAAAACTACAATTAAAAATGAACTAAACAAACCCTGACCATATATTCGAAATAAAACACACTTTTTGAATAAATGTTACTCAACTCATTTGATTTGAATGATCAAAAATTGTTTCTCAACCCTTTCTCCACCCAAGTTAAGGTATCAGAGTAATTTTGGAAGAAGATTAATAGATAATTTTCAATTATAATAATATTTTATCAAAATTTCGCGGTAATATGTCATTATGGTCAGACAAGCAACGGTCCCACAAAGTTGCGGACGCTAGGTGGCGCTGAACTCGTGCACGGTCCCTATACACACGTATTGTTTTCTTAATTAATATTACTTAAATTGTGTGTATAAACTGAGTTACTGCACTTTGTTACCTGTAGCTTCAACATTAAACCAGTGTCAGGTCCATCAAACAGGCACATACATTATGAAATAAATTAATTATGATTGTTCATTGGTTATTCTTTTCTTTTTGTTATATTCTTTATGTCAAACTTGCATGTTTTGACTATAAAAATATTTCTTCTTTCTTAATCAATTCTTGCATTTAGCATATTAAATCATGTTAATGAAAGTCTTTTCAATTATTAAATGAAACTTCTTTATTCTCTGTAGTTGTAAAATTATGTATTACATTTAGCCTGTTATATTTTCCTTGCATATAACTTGGCGGCAGGCATTTGTTTTACTTCTATGGTTTTCTCATTTCATCATTATAAATTGTGAATGGAACTAACTTTGTGGCTTTCTTTAGGGATGAATGGTACTATAATGGTATCTACATGAAAAATTAATAAATGGGGAATAAAACTTCCAAGCAGGAAAATTTTTCGATAATCTACATACCCAATACATGTCTTCCTTCGATTCCTGGATGTGCATTTTTGAATATATTGAAATTATTATAAATATATAAATACCAAATAATAAAAATATATCATATTATTTTCAACACCACAATACATACAATAATTATATTACATTTCATAACATCAGTATGTGTCACTATAAATTGAAACACAAGCATAATTCTTGTGACATGATATATTTAGTCTTTCTGTGTCTCATAATTTGATGAAAGCTTCAATCACCTACTTTGATCACGATTAGACTAAAAAATCCTGAACCAAGTATCATCATCACCAAGGAATTCATTGGAGCGGTAAGTAAACAGAGACAGAGTTCAGAATTTTGTAATTCAAAGTGATTAGTGTGAGTTACGCAAAATTACATTCAAATGACTTCACTATTGGGTTGATCGATATACCTTACAACAAACTCAGAATTTGTACTAGTATATCAATTGTACAGCTCACAAAGAATCATTGCAAGTTCCTTAAATTGATTTAAAAAAAAAAAAAACTAAAATGTAAGATTCATAGCGAAACAGCTATGTGATCGTGGAAAGCTTTACAACATTTTCAGATTCTATCTTACTAACTGAAGCAGACATCCATTAAACTCAACACATGTAAACTATTTACTATAGTGAACGATTGAACTTTTCCAACCATAGAAAAATGAAACAGAATAGAAATGAAAATAGAAAAATTTGCCTAAGTTGTGTGTGTGTGTATCTTCACGCCAGGTCCCTGACGGGGTAGGCAGAGAGTGTAGAGCGCCAGATATCCCGGTTCAGACAAACCTCTCGTGCCTCGTCTACCTTCATCATTCTCTACATACATGCACGCCGATTCCTAAGACTTTTGACCCCACCATCAGACAGAACTCGACCTATTTGGTCATGGTAGGTCAGCCTTGGTCTTCCTGGGCCTCTGCAACCATCCACATTCGCATTGTATATCTGTTTAGTCATTCGCTCATTCGACATTCTTTCTATATGCCCGAACCATCGGAGCATGCCTTTTTTCATTTTTACACCGATACTATCATTCACACAAAGTCTCTTTCTTACATCTTCATTACGAACGCGATCGGTGAGTGATAAGTTGCCTAAGTTCTCATGGTAATATTATTATATAAAACTGTTTATCTGTTTTAAACAAAAATGAACAAATCTTGCCAGGGCTCTTTTTATTGCCAATCATTGTCACTCGACTAGTCGCAGTTCCAATTCCATGAAGTTCACTTTCGTCTCATCCTTAGAATGATACACAGAAAAACTCGCACTATGCACACATAATTGTTCAAATGACAACTAATGAATGGTTTGAAGTAACAATAATACCTGATCAGTAGTAGAGATGCTAGCGTTGCATTCTCCGGCCGAGTTCGCCAAGGCGGACCAGGTGAGGAATACGACGTAGAGCGAGACGACGGAGGACTGCAGCAGGCCGGAGCGCGGCTGGTGCTCCTGCACGGACGGCAGGATCGACACGCCGCTCGCGATCACCACCAGGATCAGGTTGAATGAGATGAAGAACTTGGATAGGTCGCAGCCGTCGCTCTGCAAAATTCCATATTTGACCAAAACTACCATTTACATACTAGGTAATTTTTCCAAGGACGACATTAACTGGCAGATTTGTCCTCTGGCAGATGACAAATCTGCCATTAAACATTGGGACCAGAGTATTTAACGATGTATAAATTGTAATTTCATAAAAAGGAAATGTTAGTTAATATCGTCCTTGGAACAACTACTCGTAGTATGTAATTGATAGTTTTGGTCACTACAAATATTTACGGAAGAGTTCACTATTAAATAAATATCACTGAAGGGGGCGTCAACGGCGTCCATTAATTAAATGAGCCGTTTTTAGTTACTTTTCAAACCCTCCCCTTGCTCTGGTGAGATGTTGTGATATTTGGCTCAAGCCTCTCCCCCATACTCTTCATATCTTACATTCTAGGTTCTAGGACATCTCAACATTAAAACAGACAAGTTGATGGAAATACTAATAATCAATAAATATCACAATCATACAAATGTTGAAAATACCTTAGTATAATAGATGTAGAGTAAGACAACACCGGTGAGAGCGAGCGCGAAGCATGTCAACATAGCCAACAGCAAGGCCGCATACCATCCACGGGATTGCGATTCTTCGTAATTAGCTAGGGAATACGAGATGTTAACTTAATAACAATATATTAAGTACTTATCAGTTTTATTAAATAAATGGGTTATTCTTCCACACATGCCCCTTACTGCATTCATCATTTCGTTACGTGACGATTTCTACTAAATCGCACTACCCGTATGCCGCGTTGAAGATATACTATATCTTATCACTAGTAATTACGGTTCAAATTTGTGTTTTAAAGTACTGTCATGACCTGATTATGTGTTTACTGTCAGTATTTTTACTGGTGGTAGAGCTCCAGTGACGGAGCTCGCGGGCGTAGGCACCACCGCATTACCTGATATACTTGCCGCTAAATGGTAGTGTTCAGCACTATCGTGTGCCGGTCAGGTGGTAATGTACGGCCCTGTAATTTCCGGCACAGAGGCATAACACCTTAGGCCTCTGGAGTGATAACGCATCTGCATTATGACTTCGGTCTCTGTGAGGGTGTCTATAGGCTGCAGTCATCACTTAACATCAATGTGAACAGCATGCTTGTTTGCCACTTCCATAACATAAAAAAAGTGTATAGGTATGTGTAACGTCAACCGGCGACATGCGTTCCCGACACTTTAGTACCATAAATATGGAATTTCTATTGTCTTGTTATATTTAGATTTCTATAGGTTTACTTTTTTTTCTCTTCCTGTGGAATCTGCGATCAGTCACATTTGACTGTTAGCAGATAGGTGCAGTGATGAAGACGGTTGTAAGATAGGACCAGTGTCCCAGCTCCCCATATTAAATCAGCACATTGACTCGTTTCAATCTACTAATGCTTGGCAGGAGCAGTGGTGCAGAGAGTGGGTTTGGGTGAGTTTTAAGACGGTCTCTGTAATTCTGAGATGGTTGGCATTTCCAAGTGTTCATGGATTTATGAGTATACTAAGCCGTGATAGTTTTCCTTTTAAATTCGTTATAAGAATATGGCCTCCTCCCAAGAAGGGGAGAGTCTCGTGTCCAGCAGTGGGACGTATCAAGAGTTGTCATTATTATTAATATGTACAATCACCATATTTTTAAAAAATAATTGTATACTTACAAACCCATTTCTCAGCCCATGTATGAGCAAAGTCTACAATCAAGATGAGCTGTATAATAATAAAGCCGAAGCCGCCGATCATCCCGAATACCATCCATGTCAAAGCGAACTGTCCAGCGGGAATGAAGAATGCTCCAATTATACCACCGATTACTATCAGGTACTTGATGCCCCAAAATCTGAAACATAATAATTTCAATTAATATTTTTTTTAATGAAAAATAACGTCACGCTTGGAAATAACAACCATAGGTATAAGCTAAGTAAATGATAAATAAAAATAGAATAGTTTTAAAAAAGAAAAGAAAAGCACTAAGCAACATGATAAAAATAAGATTATAGAATATGGCTAGCAGTAATATCCATCCAAGAATAAATAAAACTTCAGATATACAAAGTCTCTAATTACGTTAGAGGTAAATAGAACAAACCCAAAAAAAAAAAAAAACGTCACGCCTGTAATCCCCGAAGAGGTAAATGCATGCATTCAAGCATACATGCAAACACCCACGAGTCGCCGGCGTTACGTTTTGGCCCATGTAACAGGTGGCGAGCCTGTTGACATCTCCGGACACATTACCAAACTTCGGGGTACTGGGAACAATACCACAATACAATACCACTTGACCGGAACACGATAGTGCTGAACACTACCATTTACCGGCAAGTATATAAGGTAATGCGGTGGTGCCTACGCCCGCGAGCTCCGTCACTGGAGCTCTACCAGCAGTAGAAATCAGGGTCTCTGATGATCGTAATCCACTACTGGTAACATGTTCCAGACAGATTATATAACAGAGTTCATAATACGTTTATAAACATATATTTAGGACTAGCTGTCCGGGTAAACTTCGTATTGCCTCAGAATGAAATAGTATGTCAAAGGTTTGATATATACTATTTGTATGGGAAAATGAAATTGTGTTTTTTACTATTCCTCTTCAATTTCTTCATGTTTTCTTACCTTTTAAACCTTCCCTGGACTTCCAAAAATAATTTCAAACCAAAATTAGCCAAATTGGTTTAGCCGTTTTCGAGTTTTAGCGAGACTAACGAACAGCAATTTATTTATATATATATAATCAGTTAACATCAATGTTAAAAGGCAAAATTGATTCTAGTCCATCCTATAATAAATTGTCAAAAAAAATGGTAAGCATATTATAAATTATTTTATAAATATATCCTTTAGCATTACTTTTCAAAATAAGTTTATTTTTGTCTAAGGAATATTAATTGTTTTATAAATCTGGTTGCTAAATACAACGTGTAACAGGATTAAATGTACAACCCGAAACTAGTTAGTTAGGAATCGATAACCGAATCGATTTCAGGCATTAGGTAGGTAACATTTTGTCCCAAAATTAATTACAATTAAGGAAATGATGGTCACCCATTTGGTGAACAGTCAATGCAAACGAAAATGACACTAACGTCTACCCAAAATAAAATACTAGTCTCAACAAGTTAATTAGAACTCGTTGAGACGTCCATTTTATTATTAATAATAATTTAAGAAGTAAAATAGTGAAAATTAATCTTATTACTAGCGAGTATTAAATAGGGGTACGCAGGTTACGCTACATCACATTGCGACAGCGTACGTGTGTGAGTTGGTTTGTTTTTTATGTGCGGTCGTAAGTAGAGGTAGAGCGGTAGGGTAAGTTTGCATAGGGTGTGCATACTGTTCGTACAAATTAAGGACAACTTGTTTCTTTAATAAAAAATATTAAATACTTAAACATGTAATTTCAGTTCATGTGTTATGATTATAACTCGATTTTGTAATCGAGGTGTTTAAGAGTGTGCATTTTTTCCGTTACATGTTGTATTTAATGGAAATGATACAATTAAAAAAAAAATACTTGTACCCATTTTGAATTCCGGCTCGAGGGTCCTTGGATGACTTGACACCAATCATGATTAATGCCATTAATACAAAGAATAGACATGTGGCAAAACAGATCCTGAAATAAATAAGATACAGAAAGATAATGTCAAAGTAAATAAAACAAAAACTACTTTAGAATTTTGTTAAATTCATATGATAACTGATATTAGTATATCAGTTTAGTAAAACAAATAGGTTCAAAGGCTTGTGATTTTTTTATGAGTTTATGGTCCCACATATTCGTAGGAGGACTTAATGTGCATATAGGTAATATTTTGTAAAAGTATGAAAAAGGAAAGTATGCTTTATTTTTACAAACACATATTATAGTGTTGCATAACTTGGCCAATCACATTTGCCGTACAAAGCAGTATTAGCTCTTCTGGATTCACCACTCTCTTCATAAATTCACCCCAATGCCAAAGACTTCTGAACACACCTTCAGGCAGTGCTCTGGTCAAGACAGGTAACACTCGGTTAAGACAAGTTTACAATGTCATAAACTAAAATTATTAGTTATCAATGTCGTTCACCGACCCTAAATCGGTTCAAATCAGAAACAGAAAGAACATTTCGACAGGTTAAGGACTTCAGTAGCTTAGTGATAAAGAGCGGCTGGACTGGTTAGACTGAAGTTGCAGGTTCAATTCCTGAAATCAAATTTTTCTTACCATTATTTCTTTAATTTCTAAATTCACTCGCATGTATTATTGCGAAAAATAAATATATTACAATGTCATAAACCTTCATATTCTAAAATTATAATAATACTATTTATTAAAGAGTGGAGAAGAGAAATTGCTTTTGTAAAATAGCTATGCAACATTAAATCTGACTTATAATATACCTATAAACTGCAAGATATCCAACTGCTTGGTCACAATCCACATGAAATCCTCCTGGGACTATTGATGTTGAATTCTCGCAAAATGGTAGCTGTAAATAATTAAATCAATAATTAGAAAACATCTTTATTGAGAATTTCATTAATAATTAGAGATATATAACATACTAATAACTACATACACAAAATGTAGTCTACTGGTGGTAGATCTCCAGTGACGGAGCTCGCGGGCATAGGCACCATCTCATTACTTAATATACTTGCCGCTAAAAGGTAGTGTTCAATACTATCCTGTTCCGGACCGGTGGTAAAGTACCCTGTAATTTCCGATACAGAGGCATAACACCTTAGGCCTAAGGAGTGGTATCTGCATTTTGACCTCGGGTCTTTGTGTGGGAGTCTATAGGCTGCAGTCATCACTTAACATCAATGTGAACTGCATGATTGTTTGCCACTTTCACAACATTAAAAAAATGTACCATCTATCTTTTAAATATCTATTTACATGATAATATAGAAAAGTTTCAGGAAGAGGAAAAGAGTTTCTCTAAAATGTTATGTATTCTAAGTTTTTTCTTAGGCTAAGAAGGAAAAGGAAAGTGAAACAGCAGTTGAGATAAAATTACTTCTGTAAGTTTTACTCAGAAAATATCTTTACACAATTTGTTGAGTATAATTCTCCAGAGTACTTTCACAGAAGTATATATTCAAAATGTATTGTATAATATGAGGGCAGGATAATTATTCAGAATAAACTCATAGATAAAAAAAAAAAAATGTAAGTAGTTATAAGTTCATTTATTAAAATAAAGAATTATAAGTATACAAATTTTCATTTCCTAAGAGGCACCTACACATTTTACTAGGCATAATGTACTGCAACTAATTAGATAGTCTAATTTGAGTACTGTCCATTAATCATACCTTCTGCATAGTATCATGTAATCCCGGAGCAAGGGTGATACAAGCAGTCACCATGGTGAGGAACAGCATGAGGGTGTACATAAGACGTGTTGAAGTGGAGTTGGCACATGATGGGCATGCTGAACAAAACAGGGAGCATGCTGTGCTGCCGCAGCAACATGCCAGCTAAAAAATAATCACATTTTTTTAAATATTATATAATACAGTATAAGCTCTCCACTAACCCGCATTGGAGCAGGATGGTGGAGTAAGCTCTAGGCCTCTCCCAAGAAGGGGAGAGATTCATGCCCAGCAGTGGCTTGTATCAAGGGTTGCCATTATTATATTATTATTACAGTATAAGCATTATAGAGGAATGATATTTGCAGGTAGGTAACCCTTTGCAAAATAGAGCAACACCGGAGGGGAGTAGCCATATGCAGGCTATCCCCTCTGTCAAAGTACAAGTCCAAATGGACCTATACCTGTCACCTAGATGTTTAAATGTGTGCGTGAAATTGTTTCTGTATTTTGTGTGAGTTTCCTAGTGATAGACGATTTTTGTAGTGTGCGTGTGTGTCTGACACACGCAATGCCCCCCTGCAAAAAATGACAGACTTTTTTGGATCAATAATAAATGCTATGGCTACTCCCCTCCAGTCCACCACAGCTGGTGGCCCGTGTTGCTCTATGCTTTGCAATGAGTTTTGAGAAAATCATATTTATCTTTATACATAATATGTATACAGAAAAGACACATGGGACACACTAATCTATTGCCTGCATATTTTGTGTAATAGTTTTGATTGTTGGGTTGACTTCAATTATGTAATACTGAGTATGTACAATTCATCAGTATTCAACAGTATAACAAAAGTGATTTTTCTGCATCACTTTACGAAAAAGACAGGTATTTCTTATTTACTTAATCCAATTTATAAACAAAGAACAATAATAGGCTTGGCAAGCCTATTATGCTTATAATGCTACAATATCGAGATTACAAAATGTAAAATGTTTATGCCATTGAGAGAGATATCAATGTTTACTCAATTTAATGTAACAAACAGATCGTCTTTACGCGTAGAGCTGCTTTACGACTAAAAGTAAGGTCGTGCGCAATCGTCATCGTAGATATTATTAACATTTTAGAGCCGACAAAGGGATTCTAAAGTGTTTAGAGACAACGACACAAATTATAACTACGGCAATTTCTTATTCTTCTTGGTCTTAGAAATGATAATAGGTATAGTGCAATAAATAAAATTGATTTGTTACTCACCGATGCAGCAGAACAAAGACCAAGCACTGCACCCATGATCACGGCAATCTACGCGATATTCTTTTTACACTACACGATTTATTTTTATTTTTGTGTTTTCCAGTAAATCAATATTGTTTCTACTCTTTGCAAATTAAATGGATTCTATGAATCAGCACAGCACAGCAGAAGGAAAAGTATGAAAACCAATAACAAACGTCAACCAGTGTTGTTGCAATAGTAATAGTCTATCGATAGTATTGTGAACTATCGTGATCTCGAAAAAATAGTCGATAGCGCAATAGTACTATCGAAAATATCGCCATGCTGCAATATTATCGTTACTATCGATACTATTGACCTTATTGACTATTGTTTAAAACAATACTATCGATACTATGGATACTATTGATCTTTGGCAATAGTATTGCTTATTTTTAACTATCGATACTATCGATAGTATCGATAGTATTGCAGTATGGCGATATTTTCGATAGTACTATCGCGCTATCGACTATTTTTCGAGGTCAACTATCGATAGCGCAACTATCGATAGTTTAGCAACACTGATGTCAACAATCAACAACTGACAATGACAAGTCTGTTTTTTTTTTTTTTTAATAATTTGTCATGACCATAGATACAGAGTCTTTCAGTCGTATACATATTGAATTTCACATTTCTTTAAATTAATGAATATCCATATGGAAGATGACGATGATTAAATGCTTCCATGAGGAATATGATGAGATGATGGGGTGGCTCCAGTAAAGCGATGGGGACTTTACTGAAGTTTTTACGAAGTTTTGGAGGCAATACGAAAAATCACTTTTCACTTCATAATATCACTTTCTTACACTCGTGAACATTATCGAATGCTTTATGATAAAAATCCCACCATTTTTACACATAAAAACGCGACTATACACAAATTTCGAAAATAATATCACGCAGCGACACAGCTCTTTTCCGCGTTCCCGCCAAAACTCATGACAAGTCTGACAACAACAGGGTTGCCATACCAATGCCAATGTTATTACTTCGTATTCCCCTTTTTCTTTTATTTTAATTTTTCTAACTGCCTCAGTGGCCTAGTGGTAGCAGGCCACTTCTACTACGCTGAGGTCCTGGGTTCGATTCCCGGGTAGGGGGTTATCAGAGATAATGGTGTAAAGTCCTTTATTTCTGGTTCCTTTGGGATTTTCACTGGTTCTATTGGGATTTTTCCATTTTCTGGCAAGTACCTCGAAGTATAGTAATGTACCCGGAGATGTCAACAGACCACAGAGTACATTGTACAACAGACTCGCCACCTGTTACATGTGCCAAAACGTAACCGGCGAATCGTGGGTGTTTGCATGTATGCTTGAATGCATGCATTTACCTCTGCCTACCCCTTCGGGGATTACAGGCGTGAAGTTACGTTCTGGAAATTTCCCAGTAGGTACCTCGAAGTTTGGTACTGTGCCCAGAATCAGAATCAGAATCAGAAACTCATTTATTCATTTAGGGTGACAGGCACCTCTTATGACACGTCAAAAACAAACAAAATAAATTAAAGCGAATAACAATTGATATACATGTCAAACAAGATAAAAATATATGTAAAGTCAAGAATATCAATCACTAAGATAAAACTAAATGTAATAAACTAATGTAAAAGTATATCAGTAGAATGTCTCATTTCCCCTTTACAAACTGATAACAAAGAGTAAAAAGAAAAGAAAAAGAGTCATTCTTTGTCATTCACCGGCAAAATTCCAAAGGCCAATATGATCTGAGAAAAACATGCCGGAAAAAACTCAGTCGGCTCTTTTAAAAATATCTCTTAGGCATATTTTTACAATTTTCCGTAATTTAAACAAGCTTAAAATTAACAATATAATATCAACATTACACTTTGATTATTACATTTAACACCTTTGTGGAGCTAGATCAGCATTTAGCCAAACATTTCTATCCTTGAGATAGTCCTCGAGTTTATAGTAAGCCTTTTTACATAGAGTGCGTTTAATTAATGCTTTGAATTTACCATCGGTGAGTTCAGCAATCCCGGCTGGGATCTTGTTATAAAATTCTACACTATATTTTAGGAAAGATGTATTAGTTTTCGTCAGTCGAAAACTTGGCAGAGACAACTTGTTCTTATTCCTCGTATTATAACTATGCCTATCGGAGATTTTATCAAACAGATGTAGATTTTTCCTCGCGAAAAGTATATTTTCATAGATGTAATGGCAAGGGACTGCCATTATATTTATTTCTTTAAATAGTTCTTTCAAAGAATCACGACTACGTAAGTTATACATCGCTCTAATGGCCCTCTTTTGTAATACAAAAATTGATTGTATGTCAGCCGCTCGACCCCACAATAAAATACCATAGGACATGACACTGTGACAATAGCTAAAATAAACAAGTCTTGCAGTGTCTATATCAGTTAATTGCCTAATTTTTCGAACAGCATAAGCTGCGGCACTCAGACGTTTCGCTAACTGCCTAATATGTGGTCCCCATTGTAACTTCGAGTCAAGCGTTATTCCCAAGAAGGTAGCGTCATCAACAAATTTAATTTTGTCATTGTTTATAAAAATGTCTCCTTCTTTACTTTTTACATTAGGGAGGGTAAAACGGATACATATGTTTTTTTTACTATTCAGTGCAAGATTATTGACAGTAAACCATTTATGTACTTCTCCTATGACCTTATTTACAGTATCGTAATCTGGATTCCGTCTGTTCATTTTAAAAACTATTGAAGTATCGTTTGCAAATAAAATTGTTTTGGGCATACTGTTAGGCATCAAATGAAGTAAATCATTAACGTAGACTAAAAACAGAAATGGTTCTAATATTGAGCCCTGTGGGACACCCATTCCTGTCTTTGCACCTTGAGATTTTACTCCATTCACTTGAACTACTTGTGCCTGATCCTTAAGGTATGATTGAACAAGTTGAAGAGCTTTATTTTCAAGTCCATAATGATCAAGTTTGCCAATTAATGTATAGTGAAAACGCCTTTGAAAGGTCGCAAAATATACATATAGCATCTTGTGAATCCTCCCAAGCTTCAAAAATATGTTTTAATAAAGCAACACCGGCATCGGTTGTACAACGTCCTTTTGTAAAACCAAATTGCTGTTCGTGTAAGATGTTATTTGTATTGAAATGTAACCCCTTAACCGACTCAGAAACTTTCTGCCCATTGAAATCAAGATTCGTCTTGTTCAGGCCCTCATTCTCCCCATTATTGATTATGCTGATGTGTGTTATGTGGATTTGAAAGAAATTTTTCTTGATAAGCTGGATAGACTTATTAATAATACAATTCGTTTTATCTTTTGTCTTCGCAAATTTGATCACGTATCGTATTATCGATCGAAACTGAATTGGTTGCCCATTCGACAGCGAAGACAAACTAGACTTCTTACTCAATTATATTCTATTCTTTCCGACTCAACTACTCCTTCATATTTAAAATCCAAATTTCAGTATCTCTCAGACTCTCACTCCTTACAATTACGATCTAACAATTCTAATGTCCTTTCTATACCTTTTCACCGTACCAGCTTTGTATCCAGCTCTTTTCTACTTCAAGCTACACGTCTGTGGAATGCTCTCCCGGAGGAAATACGAAGACTCACCACAAAAATCGCCTTTAAAAAAGGGGTCAAGGCTCATTATGCGTCACATGCTTCTCATAGTCATCATTAGATTCGTATGTGTATATATAATATCTATATTTGTTTAATAATATATATTATTGTATAAATATGGTATATAGTATTTATCTTAAAGTATAATATTGTATGTGAGTAAAACATTAGATTGTATGTAATATTCTATTATTAGATCAGATTTATCTATTATATAATATCCTTATTCGTTACACCGCCTACTATTTTCTCTATACTACCAATAGTTGACTGGTAGAGAATGCTTTTAGCATTAAGTCCGCCATTTGTTACATCATTTGTCAATTATTTTGTAACAATAAAGAATAAATAATAAATAAATGTTGCAGCAATTGAGTAAGCATCAGTTTTTCGAACACTTTACTGAGAACGGGCAGAATAGATACCGGTCTATAATTATTAGGGTTTTTATTGTCACCTGATTTAAATAGCGGTATAACTTTACTAAACTTTAATAAATCTGGAAAGACTCCCTGATCAATACATAAGTTAAAAATTGATGCTAAGTAAGTAGCTAAGGTATTTATAATCGACTTACACACCATAACAGACATGCCATAAATATCTTCGGTAGCTTTTATTTTAATTTGATGAAAAGCTGATTTTACAGACTGTGGGCTAACATGTTTAAACCTAAATTGAATAGTACAAGCTTCTACGTTATTTTTCAGAATATCAATGGATAATAAAGAGGATGAGTTTAAGGGTTTTGTAATTTCAAAGGGAATATTAGCAAAGTATTCTACAAAGTGCTGCGCAATGTCAGGATTCGAACTCACAACAGCGAAACAACTTCGAAAACAGCGCGCGAGTCGAGCGAGCGAAACGAGCGTGCCGCGGAAGCGCCCAGCAAAGTGCTAGAGCCGAACTTTTGTTAAAGTATATACAACTTATATACTTACATACTACACTAACTTTGACGCCGCTTAAATAAATAAGAAATATCGTTTTACTTGACACTGGCAATATGCGTAACAGCGATGCCATAATAACAAAAAAAAAACCCTTTTCGGCTGCGTTCCACTTCACGGCCGCAACGATTGTAACGCCCGCTGCATCGTTCCACCTATGCCCGTAGTCGTCGCGAGTGATCGTTCGACATCACAGATGACGTCACTGCCCACAAAAGTGGAGGGAGTGAGCTTTCACGAAGATTCGAAAAAAGGACGATTTCCCTATGCCGCCATATTGCGGGCACACAGCTACAAAATAAGTGACACAGCCAGCGCTCAAGATGTACGTTCCACTTATAAGATTCGTCCACAACGCTCGCGCCCTTTTTACGTTAGTGGATGGCAATTTCAGCGGTCGAGGTTGTTGCAGTCGATAAATGGAACGTACCGAGCGTCACGAGCGATCGTTCGACGACAAAAGAACTCGAGAGTTTTGGCGGGAACCTTGAAAGAGGCGTATGGTGCTCTTATTTTATTTAATTTTCTTGGTGCATTTTTAAGTTATATTGAATAAAGTTGGTGGCATTTTGTTTGATATCGGTTTATTACAGTGCCCGTGTATAGTGAAATAGAATAACAGTGCGAAAACACGACCTTTCAGGTTGCCTCCAAAACTTCATTGTAAATGTTCTGGTAAAGTAGCCATCGCTTTACTCGAATAACTTGATTGTAACTCACTTAATTGACAAATTATACTTGATGACTATATTATACTTACTTTTACGCTGCTTAAATAAATACGAAATATCGTTTTACTTGACACTGGCAATATGCGTAATAGCGATGCCAAAATAAAAAAAAAATAAACAAAAAAAAAAGAACTCGAAAAAAGAACGATTTTACCATGCCGCTATATTGCGAATCGCGAGCACACACACAGCCACAAAATGAGTGACATAGCGCTCTATAGGATGAACCATCGATATCCTAATCTTTCGCTATCTCAGCAATAAAACTCTGGAATAAGCTACCCCTTGACCATCGACGACACAACACAGCTGGGTTCTATCGTCGATGCCCTTGACAGACGGAAATCTCCCAACAAGTTCATATCCAAGCGAAGAACTAAAGATTATTTCTTTAAAGTACCACACGAAAATGACGACCAAATCTGGTGTCGCTACACACGACCGGATTCGGTCCTTCAGACGGAATCCACCGACCCAACCCGCCGCGAGCGGACCGCATCGGACTTGATTAATAATAATTCTGTCCGCCGGACTCCTCTACACACGACCCGGAGCGTACCACATCCGCTGTCCGCTCCGTACCAAATCCGGAAGTGTGTTACAACTATAAGGTTCATGATACTTTTCTTAGATCGTCACCGATAAACTTAATTAAAGCATGTATATTTTTTTTCATACTAGCTGTCCCGTCAAACTTCGTATTGCCTCACTATGAAATAATGTGTCAAAGGGTTGATATACATATACGAACTATTTCTATTGGCAAATGAAATTGTGGTTTTAATTCCCTTCAATTTCTTCATATTTTTTACCATTTAAACCTTCCCTGGACTTCCAAAAATCATTCAGAACCAAAATCAGCCAAATCGGTCCAGCCGTTCTCGAGTTTTAGCGAGACTAACGAACAGCAATTCATTTTTATATATATACAGGGTTAATTAAATTTAGCGCATAACCTCCTGCAGGCAGCCTCTCTAGATCAATCCCAACAACATTTGTTCTACGACTTTTTACAAATCTTGATTAATACCCCCCAAAAAAAAAACAAATAATGATTTCAAAAGTTCAAAAGAGCATAGCCGCCGCTGCGTCACCCGCAACACCGCTCCCCGCTGCACGTGGCGATATTTCGCCTAGGCAAAGGTGCGTGGTATACCTACGCTAAGAGTTAATGCCAGTTTAGAGGCAAAAAAAAAAATTGAATAAGAAAATTAAAATTTTGATAACTATGAATTTTAAAAAGTAGTAGAGCAAATGTTGTTGGGATGGATATAGAGAGGCTGCCTGCAAGAGGTTATGCGCTAATTACAAATGACCCTGTATATTTAAAGATTAACCCCCTTATTCATAAACGTATTTTAACTAAAGTGTTGCTAATCTCTCCTTTGTTTTTTTCTATCCTGCACATTTGACAATGCAACTGACAAAGACAAAGCATTCTATAGCTAAAACGTATCTAATGTACGTTTATGAATAAGGGGGTTAGTATACCCTTACGTATTATGTCACACAACCCCAAGGTTGACAATATAAAAATTCCTTGTGGCATTAAATTCGGCGTATGTACACGTTGCATAAAAGTGTAAATAAATAGGTATAGTTACGATTTACTATGTTAATTATATCATGTCTACGTAGCTGGTCACAGGTAGAGTTCGTCTCTACCAATTCGGGATTTGTATAAAATAATACCACAAATTACTAATAATTGAAATATATATTTTTCAAGACATAAATTCACTCTAAACTTATTGAGGTATAATATTCCAGACACAAAATGTACTTGAAGTATGTAAACAATAAAGATAACATTTTTATATTATAATGTTTCATAACTGTGTAACATTTCAGCTAGAACGGCACATATTCATATGTATTGTGATTATGATCAATGTTGACGTCGCAAATATATATTTCATATGACTTCTTTATAGATCTGCGTATGTAAATCATTGGTTTTAACATAGAGCAACTCGGCCCACCGACCGCGGCGGACCGGAGGGGAGTAGCCATAGCGTTTGTTACCGATGCAAAACAGTCTGTAATTTTTTGCCGGGGGAACTATGTGTGATACACACTCGCACTACAAAAATCGTTAATTATTACGAAACTCACACCTTGACCTTAACAAAATACATAAATAATTTCACGCACACATCTAAATATCTGTGTGACAGGCACAGTCTTGTCAGTTTGGTCTTGTACCTTGACAGAGGGGAAAGCCTGTATATGGCTACTCCCCTCCGTGTTGCTCTATGGGTTTTAACAAGTGCATACCTAGCTTTAATTTCATAATAATGTTCAGGGTACGAAATGTTTCACGGCTGTTGCGGCTGTACTTTCTCGTGCAGTTTGAAATGCAGTAACGTTGTACGGTACCCGCAATTATTTATTTATATAGAGAGCTCCAAGTAGTACCGGAAACGTTACACTGATTGTTTTGTGATGTTCGATTACCTATTGTTATTCCGTGTGTTACATTTATTTTCTCATTAAAGTACTCCAAGAACAATGTAACTACGAAACATTAACAAAAAACATTGTAATAATATTTTATAATATCTAATTTTATAAATCAATCATTTGGAACACATTCTGGACCTTTACTTTAGGTACAATATAAAATAACATTACCTAAATCTAACACGATTTCAGTAAAATATAACACACGCTCACATTCAACGTTAAAGTTATAAATAAAATAATCTAGAAGATTAATAAATAGAATTATTAATATCACAGTAGATCAACTGCCAGCTAGTTTCTACCTTTCCTGCTTTAATAAGATACTCGTATTATTGAAAAAATAAACTCTTCGATTAATATTTATTTGCTTAATATTTTTTGTTTATTTGTTTGTATAAGTACTTACTATTTAAATTAGATGTCGTGAGGGACTGAGCTGACAGTGCGGTAAAAACTGCTGTGATATTGACAACATATGGAAATATGCTTACCTACCCGCGAAGAACAACACAACACATCGAATAACATTCTCTGATCGATCAAATGTTGAATCCTTATAACTACTGGTAACCATTAACCGATAAATCGACCTTACACAACGTAAAAACATTACATTCTTTTCGATTACACATGAAGACAAGCAACTAAGTAAAATATAAACAATATATTTAATAATCTGATTCAATACAGAGGACACTATATAGATAGTGGTCTGTAGTTAAAACATGTACATATGTAAAGTCATAACTTTTTGCCTTTAGATGATAGATTGTAGAGTATTCCCTAATTGTAGATACACCAATTACATTTTTCTTGACGATTGATCATTTCCATGCAACACAACGTGCTTCCAACATTTCAGCAGTACTGAACGCGGCGATGCAATTTAGTTCGTTTGATATCCTACTGAGTCCAAAGAATATAGTACGTTTTTTAGGTAATTAAAATGAGGTTATTAAAATGGTACGTTTGTGGCTACGATTTTTAAAATTAAAATAAAATGCCGCAATGTAGAGCACTATCTTTTGTTGGCAGGTGGATGAGGTTGCGATGGTGCTTAGACTTCCAGATCGTGCAGTAAAAACACATTCCTAGTACAATTTAAATAAGGGATACAATAAAACTCTATTTATGTATTATATTAAGGTAACCAAAAATCGTATTAGAGTCAACGTCAACAACGAACATAAATATCATTGCCGAGTTCAGTGTGCATGGTCCTCTAAACCAGTCCATAAACTATTAAGCGCTTACAATGGTATGTACTTACTTACACAGGAGACATATTTTCGAAAATTTAAATTGCCCACATAAAATATTTATATATTTACGGAATAGTAATTTCCGAAGCTTGTTTGTGAGCTTCGATACGGATAAATTAGGTATTTAAAAAGAATCTAAAATTAAAACTAAACAATGAACATACAATAATTTATATACGGTTTCAGACATGATACTATGAATGAAATAATAATTATAGTGTTGTAAAATTACGTTGGTATATTGCGAAACTATACACACTAGTTAGACAGGGTGTGCACTAATAATTTCAATTATATTTAGGGTGCCACTAAATAAAATATAATAATCGTGATATATGATACAATTCTTCGCTTAATTTCATCATTTATTAAATATAGATTTTATTATGTAAACATGGTAGGTAACTAGGTGTAATATAAATATTCGGTACTTAGATAGACCAAATATTAAGGTCATGTTTATCGAAGGGATTATATCTACGGGAACAATAAGAAATAAATAGGCAATACATCTTCAGCTCTGAATGTCCTTAACTTCATATTTTGAATTTACATATTTACATGCTCGTACATTGTGATTTTAAATTAATAAGTGTGCATTTAGCACAACAGGCACGATTTATGTACAAACGCAAAGTCTTGTCTTCCGTTGGGAAAAGTGGGTATAGCCCACAGAGTTACCCAGTGAACTCCTATCATATTATTTTACTAGGTATTCATCAAGAGTTATATTAAGTATTTATTTTATATTCAGTACTCTGCATTCTATTTATAAAGACTTACCAGTGTATGTAATAAATACCAATCTTTAGTATTCATATAAAATATACATTGTGTTCTAAAGAAGATTTTCTAGGAAATAATAAAAAGAATATAAGAAGAAACAAGTTGTAAGTACAAAATCGAGTTACTGCCTAACGTATTCTTTTATTTCCGTACAAAAAACTACAACGTATAAAATAATATCTCACAAAAGTTATAAGCATAATGGTTCACCAACTAATTATTGACAAGCCTATTGGTTAAGCGATTGGCAACATTTGTATGCGGAAATTAAAATGTTTCACTCTCCAAGTACCCAAGTAAATAATTTCCCTGACATTATTTTACTGGAGGTTTGAATACCGCTAACATAATGTGAAAAAAAGCATCCTAACTAGAAATGAGAAGAAATAATGAAAAATAATTGTAAATAATTTCAATTATGCTTTCTTTGTACCAAACGAAAATGTTTATTTATCATTATGACTTTGGTGTTGAGTGTTTACAATATTGAGCAAAATTTTGGCTAAATAAATTAATAGGTACGTAAAAATATGTACACATTTCTTAGTAAAAATAAAATTGTCTTTATCTTAAAAATAAGAAAAAAAATACTCTAAATTAATAATTAAAACATTAAATTAAGAGACTATAATATTTTCTTAAACAAATCTAATAGCTTCAATAAAAATTGAGATCGGTAAATAATATATCAATCAAGCAAATCCGTGCACTGGCTTAGGCCCGGATTATCTACGAGAGTAAAACAAAATCAACACTTTTAATTGTAATATTTCACACGGCACAGAGTTTAACGACTGCTACGCTGCGTTTTAAGAAGAAATGTAAGTGTTTGTGTCTTTATGCTAAATGTGTACCTACTTATATGTGTAAATACAACATTCTTTTCTGGAAGCTTACAAGAATGTCGAAGTTATATTCGAAACGATATGCTAGTGAGATTAAGGCATATTTTGTAGACCCTTTAAGCGTTTGTCCGCTTAAATATTTCATAATAATTTAATTTCATGAAGACAACATAAAGTTTAGGGAAAACATTAGGATACTTAACAATTGGTTGCGTTGCCAGAATATTACGCGCGGCTTAGATACCCAACCAACAGTACTTAGGTGTAAATATATTGTACTTAACATTATTAAATACTACATTATGACTCCAACTTAAATATCACTATAAACTATGTAAACATTACATGTAATATTAATTCGCAGTTAAATCTAAATCCTTACAATATGGCAGTTGTCAAATCGCTAGCTGAGTTGTTGCCTACAAACTATCGTGATCATTTGGCTTGGTGAGCGCGGAGCTTTGTTGCGTCAAACATTACAAATTTGCTAAGAACGACAACTTCTTGTTGCATTATCACAACCATTATTGCAATGAAAATATATGTAGGTATTTGGTAATATTTGCAGGTACATTATGTTTAATTAAAATATACCATGTTATGGTCAGTTAGTCAACTGATTCTGTAAGTACCTCCTGACATTATATCGAAAAATTTGGCAAGAAAATAATATTCTTATTATCAAACGATGCGTGCGATGTTGCACATCGAAACTTTGCTAAATATTTTGACACAAAAGATGTGAGTGAATTAAATGTGATGTCTCATACATTCTGATTAATATTTTAATTAGAGATCATTCTACATATTCAATTGATCTGGCATTGAAGCACAAGTTTGACTTTAGTTGAGTGATCATTATAAAATTGTAACACCAAGAGCATAAAATTGCACAGGCACATTTTTACACAAGTATTGCACATGTGCGTCGTTTATATTTATATATGAAAGCACCAAAGTACAATCGAAGGTGAAAGATTAGAAGCTTGCACTAGCTGTGCGGAACATAAGTATTGTATAAATTATCGGACATACATAGCATATGTTCGATCATTGGCACATTCTAATTATAATCTTTTGTAAAGTGCACATTAGAATAAATCTTTCGATGGATGCGATTGCTTGGTAACTATATTTGGATTTAGAAATACCGCGCCTCGTTGTGTCTAGAGAAACGGGACTTGTGTCTATGCTACATACTTATTAATAACGCGTTATCGTGTCGTACAAAACTCTTTTCGATTAAAACGATCATATTAAGTAACAATAATATAATTATAATAATTTTATGTACACATCCGAACATTGCTTTCAATTTTAATAGGTATAGAATATATTTATATAATTCTCGGTATAGTTATTTATTTATTTACAAATATAATTATATAATAATACTTAACGAATAATATTGCAGCTTGCGATCGCCTTTACTCAATCTTCTTTTCCATTTGTTTCATCTCTATCACATATTCGTGTTCTTCGTTTATGGAGTGCAAATGTAACTGGCACGGATAGTTCAATAGCAGTCGGAGTATCCGCACGCAGTTCAATCCGCAGATCGTTCCATTTCGAATAGATTTTGAACGCCATATCATTGATACGTGTAAATACTCAAAGTTCGAGTACAATCCACAATTTTTCAGCGATGCATTGAGTTTTACGCTTGTTTCGCATCCCTAATGCGACTACACAAAGTCGACTAAGATGTCTCGATTAATGAATCAACTTTCCGATAACGATGTTGCCTCCAAGTTGTCATCGCTCGCTCCGGTTTGTACCTGCTCAGCCTCCCTCGGCCATCTACACCAACAAGGTGATAGATAAAAGTGGAGACCACACTCCGAATATTTATTTTGAAACAACACAAAATGATCGCTACCTCTATTGAAACTATCTCTAACGTGCCCGGTTTCTGAGATTTCCAATGCTTTATATTTTATTGATACTTATATGTAATGAATACTTGTGTCATTGTGTTCCTAATTCTAAATGCTGTCAACGTCAATTGGAGTCTTGACTTCTTGAGTCATAATCATTTGTGTAGATTTATAAAATTAATTTTCTTGCCGTGAATTAATGTGCCGGATACAACCCAGATATAAGTAGAGTAAAATTAGAAGATATTTCACAGTAAAAGAGTTCAACAGCTGTAAGTTGTAGGTATAACTGTTATCCAAAGCGTGGCCTCCACTATCTATCAATTATTTGATGGTGTACATTCGACAATCCACACACTCCACACAATCCACACAGTCCACACGTGTTGATCGATAAGTATGGCGCACTCGCACACGCCGCGGTCCGCCTGAATACGTGGCAGCAACCGACGACGTTGAGTATTGTCTCCTTGTTCTCATAGGACCAATTGTATACGATACAGATATGTTCATAAAAATTTAAGTCTAAATTTGTGTAGTCTTTTAGTCGAATCTGAGATAACTTACGAGACTAATTTCATATATTATTATATGCATTTATTTTCATTATTATCTATTAATTCAGTCAATACACATAATATATTTAGTGATAATATCACTGAAGTATATTCGACTGGAATGCTTTATACCGAGTCGATTTTAAATTAGCGCATGGCCGCGCTCGTTAGTCGTGAGCAGTGTGAAAACATTGTTGACTTGGGTGATGTGAGTTAATAGGTACTCGATAAAGCACATCGAACACGTGGACGGATTTCACTGACTTCATACTGACGTTCATTGTTCGGTGAATCTAACGAAGCCATAGAATTAAACTTTTTTTTATTTAGATTTTTTTACAAGAATATAGGTATTTGGTGTCTAGATATATATTTTGCGACTTTAAATTTACGTATATTTATTATATATACCTTAATGTTATCACGAGATTCACTTGAATACTGTAGTGTTTACAACGTTATCCAAAAAGTTAAGAAGGAAGTCTTTTCTACACCACAGCTTTCAAGAACAAATAGTAAAATATAATCCAACTGTATGGTTAAAAGCAATTGGATAACATGATAATATTTTCTGAATAAAAGTTGTATGAGGTAAGTGCGTGCGAGCGCAACAATTGTTTTCACACTGCATTCGGTCAGTCTAATCTTACGTCTAATATATTATACTTAAATCTAATATTCACAGTCTCCGACCGAGAACGACACGCAACATCATGAGTGTCACAGTAAAGGCAAATCTACGAGTACTGCGCTACAAAAATACGTGGGCAATGTCCATTATGCAGTCAAAATACGAGCCACATTCAAAGAGAAAAAAAATATGTCTCCTTTATCTTTTACTCAAATATATTATATACTCCGTTTATCAAATAAAACTCTCGATCTTTAGTGACGAGCCGCTCACGGGATAGTTCTCGCGTGGCATAGAGCGAGCGTCAAAGGTTCGACCCGATTACAGTTCACTTGAGAAGCAGCACGGCTCGCAGCGAGGCGAGCGAGCGGCGCGCGCGCTAGTCGCCGAAACGCGTACACGCCTTCTTCCACTTGCACTGCGTGCACCACAGCTCGCGCTGCTCCATGCCGTACACCTTGCGGCACTTCTTGTTGTCGGAGCGTGGCCGCCGCCCCGGGCTGCCTGGAGACCCAGTCGTGCCCGATAGCCGCATGTGCTTCTGCAATTGCCGATATATTGTTAGCTATACGTGTTTGTCGAACGTTTCTAAGTGAGCAATGAACGATAGCAGAAAGTCATTTATTATGAGTATTATGTTGCCTAACCCTTCTTTCACACGGCATTCGGGTTTTATGCTAAACTGGCGCGACGGTATCGCAATACTGTGCTCGAGCTGTGAACGAGCGTATAAAAACCTATAAACGGGATTCTGCATGGAACCGAAACTGTATATTGCTGTAACTTTGAAAACAGGCAACATGTGGTAACAGTCGATAACGTTTGAGAATATATCGCGCAACTCGCTTGATGTTGAATGTTACTACTGTGGCGTGGGTGCACTTTTAGGTTTTCAGGAGCTGTTACATTCATCGTTGAAATAAAAGTATTTGTGACATTAAGGGACGGATTTGCATCACATTACCATCCTAACATGCTTAAGTAATTGATTATTTTCAGGAGTCGTTTTAGGCAGGCCTTTGTTATCACATTAACAGTCATAATCGTAGGTAAATAGAATTTTCACCATCGGGCAGCATAACAATGCTGATAATAGGCTCCTTTTCGCATCAGTTCGGCAATTCAGAGGCAATCAATGTAAGAAGCAAAATTATAGCATCTCTACATGCAGTAGAGTTCTGGAATGATATGTTTATGGAAGCAATTAGCATTATAAATAAAGGCCCTTCATGGTTAAATTCATGTTACATAACAACTGTTTTGTGCTTTTTACACTTGTAAAACTAAAGGATGTAAAAAAATTACCGGTGAGTGTGAGGTAGACCAGGAATGCGTAATGGGAATGCTTATGGGTCGCGCGGACCCATTCTGCATGGTTGAGAGCAGTCCTTGCCTGAAAAAAGATAAAGGTTATGAGTGATAATCATTTTTCACATTAACACTGGAAATAAGATATTTTCTCAAATATAGATCGGGCAGGAAGAGAGGAAGGTTACTAACACCAGGTAACATCCAGCTTTACCATATATGAGGGAAAGGTTAATCAAAAGTAGCTTTCTTCAACAAAATGAGGCTATAACAGGAGCGAGTTAGATCCACTCTATTATCTGTAGATATACGGACATTATCTGAGAAGAGGACAATGTTGCGACTCAGGGATCCTCTAGGACAAAATCGTCACGATTGACGACAGTGCAAAAAAACATTTCAGTGAATATCTTATAGTACCTATAAGAGCCAACGAGTTGTCGCTGATAGTCAGGGTCCTCGTGCGGCGGACGACACATGTCTCGGTGAGATAGCGTTGGAGGCGGCGGCGGCGCAGCTGCCTCGCGCTCCGTGTAATAGAACTCTTCCTCGTGATCGCTTTCACCTTCCTTCTTTGGCCTAGAATTAAGCATAACGATTATTTTTAACACGGCACGGCATCATTACGCTAATACTCACAATTGACCTCAAAATCGAGGAAATGCCTGTCCTTTTCTCTGAAAGCTTATCGTTTATACGGGAAACATTATTGCCTTTTTCCGTCATGAAACCGTGATAATACTGTCACCGTTATCAAGAGTTACAGGTTGATAATAAACTGAAATGATGGTTTCGTTTTTTTTGTTACATTGAAGTTTAAGTGAAAATACTTAATAAATTCTTTTTACATTTCTCTAGTTGGAGATTGGAGGATGAGTGAGTATTGCATAGAAAAAAAGCAGTAGTTTCGATAAGATTTATAATGTATGTCATCATCATCATCATCATTTCAGCCAAAAGACGTCCACTGCTGAACAAAGGCCTCCCCCAAAGAATGCCACAACGAACGGTCCCGGGCCGCCCCCATCCAGCGATTGCCCGCGACCTTCACCAGGTCGTCGGTCTACGTCGTGGGGGGCCTGCCTACGATTCGTCTTCCGGTACGCGGTCGCCACTCCAGAACTCTTCTGCCCCAACGGCCGTCAGTTCTGCGAGCTATGTGCCCGGCCCACTGCCACTTCAGTTTCGCTATTCGGTGGGCTATGTCGGTTACTTTGGTTCTCATGCGGATCTCCTCATTTCTGATTCGATCTCGCAGAGAAACTCCGAGCATAGCCCTCTCCATTGCTCTCTGAGTGACCTTGAGCCTTCTTATGAGGCCCATAGTGAGCGACCACGTTTCAGTTCCGTATGTCATCTCTGGCAACACACACTGACCTTCTTCTTCAGACACTGCGGTAAATTGGACGAGAAGATATAACGCAGCTTCCCGAACGCTGCCCATCCGAGTTGGATTCGGCGATTGTCCTCTTTCTCGAAGTTGGACCTACCTAACTGGACCGTTTGTCCCAGGTATACATAGTCGTCAACAACTTCGAGTGTAGTACCCTCGACCATAACAGGAGTGGGCGTAACAAGGACATTTGACATAATCTTGTCTCTCGTCTTGTCCAAGTTCACTTTAAGGCCCACTCGTTGGGAGGCCCTACTGAGGCCATTGAGCATTGTGCCAAGGTTTCAGCCATGACTACGATATCATCCGCAAATCGGAGGTGGGAGATTTACTCGCCGTTAATGTTGATGCCGAGTCCGTTCCAGTCCAGAAGCTTGAAGACATCTTCCAATGCAGCGATGAACAGTTTCGGAGATATGACATCTCCCTGTCTCACACCTCGCTGCAGTTGGATAGGTTTCGAGCTCTGGTCCTGAAGGCGAACCGACATAGTGGCGTTTTCGTACAAGCTCCTTAGCACCTCGATGTATCGGTAGTCGACTTGGCGCCTCTGGAGTGACTGCAGCACAGCCCAAATCTCGACCGAATCGAAGGCTTTCTCATAGTCCACAAACGCTAGACATAGGGGCTGGTTATACTCTTCTGTCTTCTGTATAACCTGCCGCAGCGTGTGTATGTGGTCTATGGTGCTAAAACCTTTACAAAACCCGGCTTGTTCGGGAGGCTGGAAGTCGTCGAGTCTGCGAGATAGACGGTTCGTAATCACTCTCGAAAACAGCTTATAGACGTGACTTAGAAGGGTGATGGGCCTATAATTTTTAAGAAGGGTACTGTCGCCCTTCTTAAAGAACAGGACCACCACACTTCTGTGCCACGCCTGTGGCGTTTTGCCCTTGGATATGACGGAATTGAACATCAACTGAAGAGAGTCATCACCCGGCGCCCTGTTGTTTTTGAGCTGTTTGAGAGCCGTACTAATCTCGTCTAGACTGACGTCCGGGATATCTTCGGTGTAGTGTCGGGTCAGTCCTAGAGCCGGACTGTTAACAGGTGGACGTGCTGTCGTGTATAACTGTCCGTAAAACCGTTCGATCTCTTCTGCAAGCTCAGGTTTCGACGATACGATTCTGTTGTCCTCTGTCTTCAGCTTAGTGAGACGGCTTTGCCCTAAGGACAGATCTTTGGCGAACACTTTAGAGCCCTTGTGTCGCTCTATGGCTGCTTTAATACTATCAGTATTAAAGTGCCGAAGGTCGCGAGTTAATGACTTCGAGATCTGTCTGTTGAGCCTCCTGTACACTAAAGCATCTTCAGAGGAGTTCAAAACCATACCGCGCCTCTCCTCCATGAGCTTGAGAGTTGGGCTGGAGATCTTTTTGGTTTTATTCGTAGGGCGGGTCTTGAAAAACTTAGAACCCGCCGTACGGACAGTTTCCACGAACCTGTTATTGTAATCGTCCACATCTACACACTCACTCAGGCATTCAAAGCGATTTTGTAACTCGAGTTGAATGCTCTCGGGGTTTTGGATTTGGGCAGGTGCTGGGCGGAGCGTAGACTTCATTAGTCGAGATCTTTCGATCTTGACCTTTATATTCAGTGTGCCTCTTACCATTCGGTGATCACTCCCGGTTTTTACTGAATTGATCACAGAGACATCACTGAATATATGCCGCCTTGTGGACATAATGAAGTCTATCTCATTTTTAGTCGCACCATCAGAACTGATCCAGGTCCACTTCCGGCACTCCCGCTTCTTGAAGAAAGAGTTCATCATGAAGAGGCTCTCTTTCTCCATGAAATCAGCCAGAGTCTGGCCCCTGGTGTTTCGTCGCCCATATCCAAATCGTCCCACTTTCAGCTCATGATCACCTCGAACGCCCAATTTCGCGTTGAAATCCCCCATGACAACGTTGTAGTGGGTCTTCGAACTATGTATGGCTCTGGAAATGTCCTCATACATAGTTTCTACCTCATCATAGGAGTGTGCGGAGGTTGGGGCGTAGACCTGTATGACCTTCAACGAATAACCGTTTGGTTATTCTGAGTATAAGGTACGCCACTCTCGACGACACTCTCGATCTTGACAACGTTGTTCACGAGGGACTTGTGGACGATGAACCCGACACCACCTTGGGACAGTTGGTCGCCCTCCCGGAAATAGAGCAGGTTACCAGACTTGAGGGTTATCGAGTCTTCCGCCTGTCTTCGGACTTCCGATAACCCTACAATGTGCCACCGTAACCCGCTCAATTCTTCCTCCAGTTCCATGACTTTCTCGTCAGTCCGCAGCGTCCGTACGTTGTATGTTGCCAGGGCCAGTTGTCGTCGGGTGTGGTACCCTGGCATCTCCCGGTGATTCTTAGCACCCCCTGCCCCGCCGTTACCATGACCGGTACCACCATGGTCAGGAATAGCGGAGCTACCGGGGACTAGGGCCCGTTGTGTATTGGTGTGTATCATCATTTGGGGTGATTTGCCATAATCGCCACGCTTGGCATGCGGGTTTTTAATCAATTTTTTTCGCAATTTTGATGCGCAATTTTATCACGGGACGCTGCTGCCCATCCCGGATACTCCTACCGCCATGGTTTGACCGCCATTGTTCGGTTGACTGTCTGCACTCGAGGAAGATTTCCCTTCCACTAGAAGAGAATTCTTCCGCTAGCGGGCGATGAGGTCGTCACATCCCGACGCCACATATGTATGTATAGTAAAGTAATAAATAAAATAGTATAGGCTTGTTATCGATATTATAAGAACAGTAGCAGGGCAGGGTTACGTAAATAGCAGCCGGTGTGCGGCATGACCTTGTTCGCAACGACGCGGTCGCGGGCGCGAGCGAGCGCGGTATGTAATGTAACTGCCAACCTTGTCGCGAAGCCTCGCCACTTCCGGGTCACTAAAGGCCGGTCTTTCAGCCATTTCTATTAACTGCCTTTATGAGACACCTTTACTTCACGTATACCACACGCTAAACAAGTATCTACAAAATTAAATCGAAGATTGACTAATAATCATTGTGCTAATCGCTGGCATTAGCTGCCGCAGAATTACTGGACTTTTTTTTGTTGTTTACCTACTCGTGGTGGAGAAAAACTGGATTGTCAAGATTTGTTTTTCATGTAGCTACAAGATAATATATACTTAATAGCGGCGCACATTCAATACATGGCGCGATTATATCATAATGAATGTCAAGGTATAAAAACTACTATGCTCGTTTATTTATACATGAAATACATACATATATATATATATATATATATATATATATGTATGCAAACCGTTGGCAACAGTAATTCGTTAAGTGAGATATGTTTTGTTTCCTTGATGAAAGTTTAAAGTTCAAGGTTAGAACACTTAGCAGTCGCCTTGGTGTAACGGGTGAAATGTTGTTGCTGAACGGGGTCTTTTAAATGTGTTTTGTGAAATTAACTAAAAGCGTCCAACTTTCTATAAACTGAAGTTGTATGGTTGATGACTGAATGCGAGACCTTACCGAGACTTATAATCGAAGTAATTAAGTTCTAGTTGTCTCCTGAAAGGAAATTGGCCCTAAAAACCTGTAGATTTTCGTAATACCTATATTTAGCTACATACTACTATGGATAGTATGTAGCACTATCAACAGACGCAGTGCAGCGATGTTGTTGACAGACAAGCAGACGGGACACCAGATGAAAAGTGGTCACCGTCACCTATGAACATAATAATATGCAACAACAGAGGAGTTGCCAACGCGCTGACAACTTTGAAGAACTCTTTTATTTAACGCTAGTTTTTATGAACTCTATATTGTAGGGCTGAGGGAACACCCCAGAGGAGAGTTCCCTCCACATTTTGGATAACTACTCAGGTGCCCGGATTTGAAAATGTGAGACATGCGTGAACATGCAGCCAATGTTCCAGGACTATTTCACATGTGATTTATATGCGGCACAACATTTAGAAATGCAGGATCGTGCCGTATTCTGCAAGACTGTCCCTCAGAATATGGGACGATTGGCAACCTAAAAATAACTTGAAATAAGTAAGATGTTTGAAATCCAGAATGACCTCGGCAGTTGGTTCGTTGCGCAATTATGAAAATGCACGTGCCTAGTCGAGTACACGTGACGGGCTTGCACGTGCCACCTGTATTGCATACCGCATAAACTATATTGTAATATTAGCTAGAAATCTGTGACTAAATTAAAGTTACATAATATGTTACAATGGTGTTTTAAAGGCATAATAATGTAGAGTTTTTCAAGAAGAATATTACAGTTTCGTGTAAAAGTAATGTCAGAACATAATTGACGTGATATCCGTACGACTGGATTTAATTACTGCTACAATTATTGTTTGAATATATCTAAGGTATAGGCAGAAGAAATGAATTTTTTCATGCATATTTGCATACATTTACAATTTTTCCCAAATTATAAGCGAGCCCACCGGGGGAGAGTACTTTCTACGCCTATCTATACTTCTATACTAATATTATAAAGCTGAAGAGTTTGTTTGTTTGTTTGTTTGAACGCGCTAATCTCAGAAACTACTGGTCCGATTTGAAAAATTCTTTCAGTGTTAGACAGTCCATTTATAGAGGAAGGCTTTAGGCTATATATAATCACGCTAAGAATAATAGGAGCGGAGCACTAAAGAAGAATGTTTCAAAATCGGGGGATTTTTTTTCCTATTGAGAGCTTCCACTGCGTGCGCTGCGTAAACGGTAAAAGTTTCACAAAAATCATGTACTAAAGGTATTTTCCCTTCAAAAGTTCTAAAAAAAATTCGCGACAGCATATGTCTATCTTTTAACGTTAGCTCATTAAGGTTTTTATACTAACCAAAGTTGTTCCAAAATAATGCAGTATTTGCGAAGGTGTTTATAAAAACATGATTTTTTATTATTAATCCATATAGAATAAATATGTTATTCATCACAAGTATTTCATTTAAAACGAAATTGCCCTTTACTTCATTCGATTCAAATCAATATCTTGGGAGATATCGCAGTTTTAAATAGTCCGTATACATCAAACCTTTGACACATTATTTCATTGTGAGGCAATACGAAGTTTGCGGGGATAGCTAGTGTACATATAAATCTCCAAGGGTGCCATAGGGGGGAACCTATTCTGTCATAATAAAAATAACCTAATAAACTAAATCCCGACCTCAAGATGCAACTCGAAACCTCGTAGCAAACAGTGATCATTAATAGCTTGTCTGCGGGTAAATGCGAAACATAATAGTACACACCAGTCACCAGACTTGTTATGGTTTTTTCACAGAGCACCGTCTAAAATATTTTATTCACCATCATCAGTTCAGCCGAAAGATGCACAAAAGCCTTCTTCAAAGATGCCCACAGCAGGGTTGTGCGTCATTAGGGGAGAATAGGTCATAATTACCACGCTTGGCAAGCAGATTAGCGATCGCAGTGGTGATAGTTTTGTCCCAGGACGACACTGTACATCGCGCCTTATTCAAATGCTTTGATCGCTATTGTTTAGTTGACTGACACAAGCCAAAGCAGGGCGCCACTGGCCTTAAAAATATTTTTTTAATGGATTAGTTAAATACAAAAACGAACCCGAGATGCGTGTTCCGGATATGAGCCTCTATTGACGAGCACGTGTTGGTGATGTATCCACATCCGCGCCAAGTGCACTCGAATACCACACTATTGATCTGAAACAAGATAAGTCATACATGTAATTTATAATGATTAATTAGAAGCACTATAGCAGCATATTAGTCAAAATCAAATGCATTTGCAATCACGCAGTTCACACAGATGGTAAGAGATTTTTGCAGACTATGCTCTTTAGTAAGACAATAATAGACGTGTAGATAATAATAAAAACAGAGGACAAAATGCAGATGCGTTGCTACTCCCAAGGGCTAACTTGTTTTACCTATCTGACAGAAAGGATGAGGTCATACATTACCATTTAGATCACAGAAGAGATAAATTAGTTCCGTGATCTGGATAATGTGGGGCCTCAACCCTAGAGTGCCTTCACTAGAGCTCTACATGCATTTACTGGAGTAGCTGTTTGCATGCTCTGTTAAAAATATTCAATCATTTGAATCGTAGCATATCTCACATCAAAGACGCTTCCAGACTTCAAATAAAACAGTTAAACCTTGAATTTTCATGAATATTGTTCGTCATGATAATATTTCGTTTCAATAAGCATAGTAGAGCTATGTTGGGATGGACGGAAGCGGCTCTAGGTCGTGGCCTTGCCGCTGTCGCCACGTCGTCGTCCCAGTACATAAGAGAAGCCACACCCTGCACGAGATCATTTGTCATGTGTCCAGAATCTAAATTATCTTACAAACGTATGGGTTGCTATTTGGTTTATATACTTGTATATGCCGTTATTAAATCTATTGCTGATCATCTTAAGGTATGCATTTTTGAATTGGAATTTCGGTTGAGCCTGAGGTTTTGAATTTCGGTCGGTCTGAGCCTGTCGAGAGGGGCTTTATCATATTACCCATGCCTATCTATCGTCCTTAAATACTAGTGCCCATTACGGCATATAAATTCGACATACCTATTTAGTAATGCGTGAGTTGCGTTTAATGACAATTCGTTACTTTAGATTCTTGGGCTACTTCAATTACATAAAATACCTGATCGCGTTAATCATTTATATTTATGATTGTTATATCCAGAAACGTGAAAATGTTAAACCTACGAGATTGTCTTCACTTTAACAAAACTAAGATAAATGGCGCTCAAATGTTTATGGGGCATAACGAAATAGAGGTGACTATAATATGAACATTATAATGTGTATGTGGGAACGTGCAGCGGTAGTTTGCCAAAGATTTTGCATTGACCTTCATTCCAATGCCATATTATTTGCACCGATTGGCTCGTGCTGCATATATTTTCAATAATATTACCCTTTTCTTGATTTCATTAAAATATATTAAAGGTTAAATATATTAAGGGTTAAAAGGGTAGAATTTAGTTTAATAGAAAATAAATTAGTTTAAGGTGTCAGAATGTACAGTCTCGACGGTAGCTGAATAGGTTTTACATGACAGACATATCGAGTTGGCGAATTTGAGGATGCGCGCGCGGAGTGCCGGCCGGCATTGCCCCACGCTGGGAAACTGGCTATCAAGTGCATTCAGAAGTAGGTCAGGTCACGAGGGTGTGGTGAGGGGGGTACAGCGAGGCCGCGATCTAGGTCGCAGCACCACGGCCAAGGGTGGACTGCGAAGGTTGTGTTCTCCTTTGTCTCAGCTTGAGGACGTCTTTCGTCGCAAAATCTCCCATAACCGTGGCTGTCGTTGAAAAAGCTTTTGTTTCGCTTTCACGCGACCCGTGTCAAGCAACCCAAGTGAATCATTCGTTTAAGATATTTGAAGTGTATATAATGGGCTTCTATCAACAACTAATGTTCGCAATGCATCACCTATATCTTATATTTCAGAGCTACAATTTTAAAATGATTTAGATAGAGTTAAGGTGTTAAAGAATAGGTACTTGAGTATAATCGATCATCAGAAAATCCATTTCAATATTGATCTTTTTAATTATCTTCAAAATGGTAAACAAACGTGCAATCTATATTGACTGTAAGTGAATAAGGCAGTTTATACTTATTGTTATGCTGATCAACAGCTGAATTATTTATTTGAGATAATTGAATTGAATATAATGGTTCTATCAACAACTATTGTTGGCATTAAATCAACGTTTTATCATTCTTTTATATTGCCGCAGCAACTTCAAAATAATCGGGATAAACATAGTTTTATTTATATAAATAAAATCGTTCATCTAAAAATCGATTTCAATTAACGTTTCATCGGAAATCATATTACTTGTATATTTATTCTACAAATAAATAATCGTAGATCGATTCTTGAGCTTTAGAAAGTTAGTTTAGTGGTAGCGTAAAATTGATCTGACATTTATTATATGACCGAGTACCTACACATGATCTGTGTAACAATATAAATGGTAATCCATTTATCGCTTCGCGTTACCTTTAATGTTATGATTTGGGTGATGTGTTAATATTTGAAATGAATGGTATGCCTTCCCCTCGCGAAGAGGGGAGCGGTGAGAGGAGGGGTAGGGACCAAACACAGCGCAAGCATGTTCCAGGGAGGGCGGGATCGCTGCACCACTGACCTAGTTTACTGTTTTCGATATAGCAGCGACGCCAAACACATTCTCATTTTTAGAACAGGCAGTTCGGGAGTTAATATTTGGTATGATTTTACGCCATGAAAACAAAGGTTTCTGTCTTCAGTCACGAAGTAGCAGAACCGTTTGAATTCTCCTTCTTGAACACAATAATACGAAGGCGAGCAATTATCCACCTTCTCTTTCTATTGTAAGGCAGAGATAGTTGTAGTTGATGACAAAGAACATTCCGTAATTACAAGTATACCTATTGCATATAGGTACGTAGGTATGCACACCAACGACGCTTTCTGAGTAAAAACGTATTATGATTTTACTTACTTTCTTCACTTATAATGCTAGTTCGTTGTTGAAACTATAAAAATGTTATGTGGCGTTACGTAATATTCTCGACTAGGTACGTAATATTTCCACTAGTCTCCCTATGCATAGTTACAGATAGTCTAATAAATTGCAGTATCAGTCCCGCCCGCCTCGTCTCTGATTGTGTGCTATACGGACGCCGTTGGACGATACACGTGCCAAGCTTCATCGTTGTGTGCAGTTGAGTGCAGTTGTTAGTCAACGTACATAAATATAATAACTATGATGTTATTGTGCACTTAGAAAATATTTAATGCAGTATGGCGTTGTCTGTTACAAATACGACTTTAAAACGTTTTTTCTTTTGTTTGACTATAGTAGCGGTTGTTCGTTGACAGCAGGTAAGTGATTCTCTTGGGAGACGTTTTACGCAGTTTCCGCATGCACTGAGGGGTGGTTTTAATGAGTAAGGGTTTTAAGCTGTCCGCTATTTCCCTCGGTAGGTACTGTATAATTCTATGAGTCTACATTTATAAAAGAAATATGAGCCAATGTTCGCTTTTCGAAAATGCTTTATTGCATTGGAATAATCTTACTTCGGAGTAAACCTTCATGTCACAAAGGCTTGCCTTATTTAGCTATTCAGGGTTACACATCAACATTAAACCGGAATATAGCTACGATAAAATGATTGTCAGCATTTAAGTTCTGGATTTTCTACACTGTATCTCTATCATTCAGTGAAAGATTCTATTAAAGCTGCTGTGTTCCCCGTGGATCGCAGCCTTAAATGTAGTCGTCAATATTCGCCATGGCCTTAACCGTTACTCGGTCGTCATTTATGGTAATGGGTAAAATTCTGGAGGGAAAGGGGAGTGGTAGGCGTTCACGGACGCGGGGTGTACAAGAGGATGAGGTTGTGGTGGCTCTGGCTTACTATACATATACCTTTGAACAATTGAGGTGCAGTATTACCATTTCTTTTATTAAAGATGGATAAAATAATAAAACTGCTACATTCGACTCGTCATTAATATTATATTATGAATAGATCTATTAATTTGCTTATTTCCTCTAAAATCTAAAACTTAAGTAGTGTTTAGGAATAACAAAAGCTCAATACATGATATAAGGTAGAGTCACGGAGTAATGACAGGTAGGTATGTACCTACCTACATTAAAAAAAAACAAAGACAAAGTGTAGGTACGTATAATACACTGAAAGGAGCAGTAACTAATAAAAAAGGTGATGGGTGACGTAACGCTAATTGCAGTTTTTAACTGTAAAATCAAAATTACTTCGGTAATGCATTTAACTTTATTTGCGATAACTTTTGGTGTTCATTTCACAAAAAGTTAACAACGGTCTCTTGTATTTGGTAACACGACACAAGTTCTCTAAATTAAACTAGAGCCTTCTCATAAACAATATTTAGGAAGTAATTAGTTGATCTCTATCTGATCTGATCCGATCGATCTAAGTCTGACTACCCGTCCTGCACAAAATTCGATGGACAAGGACAAAACCCTATCAACTAATCATAAGTCAAATAGCGTTTTATTAATATTGATTAGTGCCCAGGGTAAGTGGAGTCGAAAAAAACCTACTTATGCATCTTTTCTTCAATAACTGTCGCTGACATTAGCTGCTTCAATATGTTTTCCTCTTTCAAAGCGCAACGAGTCTAATAATCTACGGAGAATTTCACAAGCAACGGGATCTTCCATCAACAACAGATATTGCGTTTTTGATCGTAGGTAAACATCTAACCGTTAATGGAAAATCTACTGTAAAGTTTGTAAGGTAAGGTTTGCGTTTGAAATTACCAACCGGCGTATGTAACACGAGCCGGCATAAAATGCCGGTTTGTTATTGCGCCGTCTCTTTCTACGGCAAAACGCCGAGATGACTTTATTGATTTGTTTTCATATCATCTCTTTTTAACTCGTCGCCGAATATAAGTCTGTCTCGCGCGAATGACCTTCTCTTTATTTACTTCACGTTAAGCAGCTAGATAAGTTGTTTTGGTGTCATCTCACTCTAACTGTACAAAGAACGAGGAAGATATTATTCTCTTTATTTTAGCTGTGTTGCGTAGTGCGTGATGACTTCATACGCTAGTGTGCAGCAATTTACAATGTCAGCTTGGGACATACTTTACGTTAATGATGCAGCTTCTACAGTTTACCAACCACAGGATGCTTTGCTTTTGACCTGAATCCTTCATTCCCCGAGGCACGTTACATCAACACATCTAAACGACATGGAATGGTTTTGTATAGTAGATATAAATATCGAGTGAACACCTCACCTCACAAAGCATACAACAATTCTTTGTTTGCGTTTAAGTTTTTGCACTTTTTTGAGATAATGTTTATATATTTACATTTTGTTGTTATATTGAGAACGATAATCAAGGTCTACCGTTTACTAAATAAATAAATTAGTTAGTTATATGATAATTAATTCACAAAAACTGAAAGGAAGAGAAAGTAAAATGTAGAGTTCACAATGTACCTATATTTCATAGGATTATGTAAATTGGTTATGGTATTCATTAAAAATGGGAACCAATGGTATTGAAATAGAAAAGCAGAATTTAGATTATTTAACAGTAAAATGAAAAATTATAAACATATTTGCACGGTAGAGTCGTCGCAGACTAGTGTAGTGAGGTTTACTCACGTCCCCGCCTACTTGCCTGCGTTTCTAAACACGCTTTGTCGATTCCACTGTTTACAAATAAACGTTTTCTCATGCAAGATTGGTTTGAAATTCGTCCGTTAGCAATTAGGCATCCGAAAAAAACAAATGATTATCGAAGTTATTACAGTATTGTTGTGGTTTCGTTCGCTTAAAATAAAATAGTAGTCAGTTTGATCAAAAAAATGTATTTAGTAACAAAGACTGCCATGAGATGGTATTATGGCACGTCTCAGTGTCAAATGCTCCATGCAGAGTGCACCCCATGACGGCAAGGGGGCTTGCGAGCGGGTCACTGAACTTAGCGTTACCTTTTGTACTATACTGTATTAAGTTTTACTTTTGTGTATTGAACCTTATGACATTATTCTTGTAAAGAGGCGATATAGTTTTATAGATATGGAAGAAAATGCTTAATCAAGTTTTATTTTACTTTTGGGTGATTTTAATTCCGCTTTGCTCAGGAAATTCATTAGCAGAAGCCGTCTAAGACTTTTTTCCTTATTTGTTACATTTAACTTGAATTATGATCTGTGACATCTTTTAACTTTTTTTAATGGTCAGAAAGGCCTGTGTCAACGTTAACTACTTATAAAAAATATTTTAAGGTAGGTATGACAAAAATAGTAAAAAACAAGTTTTAATATTTTTAATAAGAAAACTATGAACAACAATAAACGCAGTAGCTTAAGAATCTAATGGTCTTTTTTAAAATAAAATGCAAAGCCTACAGGTGGTGCATGGTGGCTAGATGCATTGAACTCGCTCCCAAAACACTCCCCTCGCATCCCCGCGGCGCGGGCGGTTCACCCCTCTGGATGTTTTTCACTCGGCCTACCGCACACACACAAACACACACCATACGAATAGTGCCTCATGGTGGCAAGAAACTGTACGGCGTTCGTTCGCCTCATCTCATTCTGAGAATCCGAGGTGCGCTTACTATTGTTTGCTTCCATTGGGATTTTTGAAATATTTCCCCATCATCTACCTAAGTATTTCGATACTAAATATTACTATCGGTGCGCATCTATATTCCTTTCAGCTACCCTATTAGATTAAATCATATCGCCAACAGTTTTTGTCAAATATAATGTAAAACTCTTTAAAACTGAATAAATTCAAAGGGGACGAAAAGTTTCAAAACTGCACCTTGACAACAACGGGTTTACGTTTAGAAGTTAAGAAGTTAGTGCCATAATTACACGAAAAATCGGTAAAATCTGTAGAGCACCTCATGACGAAATTCTCAAAACACCGTTTCAGAAATAATAATCAGTAGCAATCTTGTGAATTCATGTATACTTTAAGCATAAACATTGATAAATCAACTGATAGTTGAGCTTGTTTCATGTAATTTAACATCATGGAATTGTAAATATTTAATCAAGTTTTAGAATAAAGGTAACAATAAGATTCACTTCGATCTGATTTAAGATTGATCGAGAAAAGTAACAAAAGAAATGGGATGAGTCACCGGCAGCGAGGAGCCGGGGACAATCTGCTAAGGTGGATGTAATGATGCATCAGTCGAGTGGGGCAGTCGCCAATCGCAGTAAAGACGCCTCGCTGGTCATCGACCTCGACTGGTTCTGACTTGTTACAATTTCACTTTTTCTTCAAACCAACGCGCGCAGAACCGCTTCCAACGGCTCCAACCACCCCGCGATACTTACCCATTATTATTTTTAATGGACCTACAAGATATTACATTTACTCGAGGCGAGCTCTGCTAACGAACGCGGCTAGCTAATCGGGCTCAATGTAATTTTACAACTGGCACACTGATGACATTTGGCACCCTTTCAAGCGTTTAAAACTACGCAATTTATTAAGCATTGTCCATTCGAAGAATTCGGTGTTACAGATTTGATGTCGCTTAAAGTTTATTTTACTTGTAAAATGGAGAGTTTGTTGAACCCGTGGGACCACTCATTATCGCGTCTGATGAACTCGCCGGCATTGTTGCCGGCGGTATATATTGGCCGCCATATAAAGGCAGTTACGTATGTAAAGACATAAAAGTAGCCTGTCAATGCCACTTTGATTCTAAAAAGGTGAGAAGCGCCTCTATGTTTGTAGGTAGGTATATGCCTGTACTCCCGACTGGGTCGTGAGCCTCCCAGTCAAAGGCCTCCAACGTGAATACAAGGTCTTCGCAGAGTGCAAATCCTCTATCGTGCATAAACTTTTCTACGGTTTGCAGAGTGCGTTTGCCTTGGATTTCATTGGGTCCTCAACCTCGGACTACGAGAGCAACTCGAATGAACTATTTTTATTTTAGCAGCTGTTTTATATTATTCACATAGGTATTTATAAGTAAAAAGTCCTTGAATTTTGTCTGATTTGTATCGAAACGTTTTCTGTTTTTTCGTGAGTTTTAAAAGCTGTTTACATTTTATAGTTATGATGATCATAAATAAATCTATTTATTGGATACTCTATCCAATTCAAGTTTACAATATAAGGTACTGCTTCATTATATTAAAGATTGTTTTGCATTAATAGAAATAAATAGGTATAGATCCATTGTAGAGCGTGGGGTCAAAAACATTTTTTCAGTGACTCATGATGTCTCCTATAACCTAAACACCGATCTCATTACAAGTCATAAGATACATACCTATGTTAATTGCAACAAAACAATGCTCTTGTCGTTTCAGTGACGTCATCGAAACTTTACGGTATATCAGTAGCAGTTGAACAGTTCAAATGTGAACGCTAAGTAAATCTTAAATCCGAAGCAGCGTGAAGTAAGTAGCGAGCGATCCTTGGAGATGTAAGTGTAAACATCTGAACTGTCAAGAACGGGCAGTGCCCCGGCCTCGGTGTCAATGTCCTGTCGATGCCGGTTAAAAAAACGCATGCCTTCATCTATCCAATGGCGATGCCGGGACGTGCATTTTGTCTCAACAAAATTTGAGAACGCTGCCAATCCAAACCCACTTTTTATTGTTCTGTGAATACAACACTTAATAGTAGCGTATTAATGCACACTTTGCGAATTGCGATACCAGATTCAATTTGAAAAGTGAAATGTGCTATACACATCGATCAACAAGTAACAACCAAAATATACGTTTCATTTGTTTCAGTAATGATTGTGTACTAAGTGAAATTAAATTTACTTTAAATTTAAAACTAACCAAAACTGATCCCATGAGGACTAGGTGGCCAGGAGCGAATTAATTAACTTATTCGCCACCCACTGTTCAGTTTCGTGTCACACGCAATCTATAACACTTCCTTTGTTTATATTCATTGTGAAAATTAGTAGAAGTAATTGCCTAATGTGATCACCCATAATGAGTGTAATCGCAGCTGCTGTCTATTCGCCGACCTCTGGTCGTTGCCTGCTACGACGGTGTTTGACCGCACCAAGGTCGCCTGGATAGAGTTCGTGGACTTGCGACGCCTACGAACGGTATACGCCATATGTTTAAAATAACGAAAGTCCACTTATGGCGAATTATAAGCGGAGTGGTATTCCGTCAAAAAAGATAATGTATCAAGCTGCCGATATACACAGGGTTATTGGAACGGGGGAGCCGTGTGCCGGGCGATGACCCGCAGAGCGAGACAGAGCAACAACAAAAATGAAGTTCGCGCACTCTACGCAACCGCATTATTCATTCCACCATGAAGAATAAATTATTAAGCAAAGTGAAATACTCTTTACTTTGGGTTTCAGTTAAAACGGTGACTCGAATGACGCAGTTTATAACATCAGCGCGCAGTTACTGCACAAAGGACTCGATACCTAATGCAATCGCTTTATCTAGGTCGCTCGTATGGATGTAACCTATTTTCGCTATTGCACAACGCGATCCCACACAGTACTTGAATAAGCTATTACAGCTGCCGTTCTACTTACTCATTTGATCAATAATTATGATACAATTTGCTTGTTTAAAGATTATATGATACAATGCACGTGAGGATGGCCGCCATTTGCGATTATCACTTCGTTTAGCGGCGCATTCGAGTGACAATATGACAAAGACTATTTCTAAACAATAAATACTACATCATGTATTATTTTGGAATACTGTTATTTTGAATTTAAATGTCTGTGTAATTATTGGTTCTTCTTGCAGCCATACAATATACAACTTTAATATCACCAGTGATAGTGACGCGTTAAGTATGTGCGGCCTACATAATTCGTCCTACTTTGATACATTATCATTCTTTATGAGTTGCATTCCTTTTTAGGGCTCAGTTCACTGTCAACAGATATGAATTTCCCTTAAATTAACGTTCTGAATTCCATCTTTCTTCTGAACTCTACATAGCAGAGTCCATGTTTCATATGATTTTGATTACACAAAAACATGCAACTTAGGTTTAAGAAGTACACGATAACGATAGCAATTTAAATATCATGACGATCCCATTATCGTTACTGGGTCACTTATTACGGAGTGGTAAAGTAATGTGATCTAAATCGAATGTCAATTGAATAACAAAGGCGTGTATCGACCGCAACAATACCTTTGAAGATTTTATATTTAAACGTAGCTGAGATCGGTACCCATAAGATAAAGTAAGTATCGAAAAAAACTAATGTTGATACATTAAATTCTAATATTTAAAGTGTAGATATTAAACTTGCGGATTTTCTCGCGTATACAACACTCCCAAACTTCTTACGTTTAGGAGTGTTGTATACGCGAGAAAATCCGCAAGTTTAATTTCTACAATGTATGAAGCTCGCGAAAACCTACAAAAACGTTATTTAAAGTGTAAATCTTCTAAAGTACTCGTAGAAGCTACAATTTACGATTGCTCAGGAGGAGAAAGAAGTATCTAAGTAAATAAGCTAATGCGCAGTGATTTATAAGGTAACGTATTTACAGTATACTTTATGATATCTATCGCATTATTTCTAGTGCGTGTAGGGTCAAGGGGTCGTTTGTGTATCCATAATACATAATAACAGCAACTCAAACACCGACTGAATGTTCACCACACGCTGGTTACCCGTCGCCTAACGGTGTTTAATTTATGCAAACCACTACTACTTTATAATCGTAAAGTAGGTATAGGCTGTGTTAACCTGTTTCTGAATATTTATAGTCAGAAAACACCGACATCAAATTCAAATTCTTTTCTAATTTTAAATTTTGTCATTTGTTTTTTAGCTATTTCTATAGGAAAATGTATCAAACTGACACGTAATGGATCTTCGCTCTACTTGTGATGACTTCAGAATTAATGTTTTGATTAGGTATTTCATGAAGGTGTGATTTTTATTAGGGTATGATATATTATGCTAATCGTTTTATTGCTCTAAATATTTCCAGATGCGTCTTGTCATCGACTTTGTTGTTCCATATTTCAAGCCTTTTTAATATACGTATCTAAAACCAAAAGAACATGTAAATTGTATACTAAAGTGGTTCTCGTCAAATTAATTAAATGACAAATAAACATAGAAATTTAGAGTTTTGTAATATGTATATTTTTTAAAATATTTACGAATTCATCGTTAAAGTTTTGTCATTATGTAGAGCTGTTTATTTATACCTAATATATTATGCAAAATTAATGTTATTCAAGAAGTTTTACTTTACTTATTGCCTTGATTCAGTTTTATATCCGGGATTTTAAATACCAACGTATTTTTTTTGTTTATTCATTGATTAATGATCTCGTATTCTATCTATTAACAAAATCGTGTTTACAGTACTTTTACATTAGCATATCCACTGTCTCGGTGAATAGAGGTCAAACCACAGCAACAAAGGTACAAGTACATTAGTAATGAACACTGGGTGCTCATGCGCGTGAAACGTGGAGGGCTCTCGGTGGACAAGGCAGGGTTGTCAGATTTAATGACTTAAAAACCATTACATTCTACTGGTGGTAGAGCTCCAGTGACGGAGCTCGCGGGCGTAGGTACCACCGCATTACCCAATATACTTGCCGCTAAATGGTAGTGTTCAGCACTATCGTGTTCCGGTCAGGTGGTAATGTACGGCACTGTAATTGCCGGCACAGAGGCATAATACCTTAGGCCTCAGAAGTGGTTACGCATCTGCATTTTGACCTCTTCTTTGTGTGGGTGTCTATAGGTTGCAGTCATCACTTAACATCAATGTGAACTGCATGCTTGTTTGCCACTTTCATTAGATACATAAAAAAAGAAAAAAAAAACATTATCAAAATTTTACAAAATAAAAACACGAGTAATTACTGTAAAAAAATAACACAACTCTATTATATCAAATCACTTTAATTTTTCATGCTTATATTCTGGTCTGTGATTTTTCTTGCGTTATTTCAAAGAAGTAGAATGTATCTTTCTATTTAACCTCCACCGATAGGCTGTGGAAAACTAGCCTGTCCGGACGAGAACATGTCACTTGGCAACCCTGGGAGCACGACCAGTTCCGCGCTTGCCATTAACACTCCTAACTGTTTACCGAGCAGGGTACGATCTGCGCTGGTACCGCAATGTCTTCCGTGTTTTAAATATAGACCGCGAAGGCCGTGCCTTTATTCGCTCATGTTGAAATACGACAACAACACAACGTAATATTTTATCAACCTTGAAGCTGAACGTCCCAAAGATAAAAACCATTTTTTTTGCACGAACTCTTGATAATAACGGAAACTTTGGATTGCGATTGTGACGAAATAGCGGCCCGATAATACATAGCTGTAGGTACGGAATTCGATATGTGAACTTGTCTTCCTTATTTCGTCGTTTAGTGCTTAACTTATTGTTCGTTTTAAGCAATAAGCATGTTGTAAAACGAATATAGTGTTAACTCTGTTATCTATTACGTTTGTACAAAAAATGCGTAGTCATATTATTATATAAACAAACTTTGCTACGTCTTGTTTTTCTCGTGTGTTAAACTCAACTTGAAATATACTAGTAGGTAGGTACTCTTTGATTTTATTAAATTGTATTTATTTTTGTAGATAGCTAACGTCAAATTAGGTAAAATAAACATTAACAGTAGTTTGACTATTACCTAATCCCTACTAATATTATGAATGGGAAAGTAACTCTGTCTGTCTGTCTGTTACCTTACCGCGTCCAAACGACTGAACAGATTTTAATGAAATGACGGGCGAAGCCGCGGGCAATAGTTAGTAATAGCATAAATTGAAACTGAACCAAAGCAGAATTGTAGATATTAGTGATAGCAAAGTTAAAAAAAGTTGTTGCTGGAAGGTTCATAAATAAATTAGTACATGGGTATATTCCGTACGCACTTGCAAGGCGTAGTTGGAAGTCCGGACGGGTTTAACTAGATATTAATATGACGTATACAAGTAATGATTGTGTTTTCAACGCTCGTGTGCGGACTAACTGATAACATATTGACAAGATATCGCATGTGCTTATATTATGCAAACATTAATTGTCATATTCGAAGTCACGTTGGGCACGCGCACAGCTTCTTTACTCACGTGAGCTGAAACCTATAGAATGATTGTCACAGTTTTGTACTCCAACGTCCCTATCTCACTTTGTAAGTAGATATACTTATCATACGTTTAGATAATTACACTAAAATAGTAGATATGACACGAATACCGCCGCAAAGTGTTAGAGACGTAGGTAGGTACATTGTTAACTGATGTTAATCAGCTAATAATACACCTATCTACTTCTCTATTTTAAAATACATTTATCTTAATTATTAACAAATTATGTAATGAATTCGTAGCTTATATTATATCGCTTTTACTACTAAGAAATAAAAAATGGCATTTGTTAAAGGACATTAAAATTTATTTCCTGTCCTTTCTTTATCTAATTTATCAATCTCAATCTTTGAATTAAATTAACACAGTTCACGTCCTATATCTAACAAATAACAAAGGTTTTTGTAAGAAGCACCATAATCAATGAAGCTGAGATGATTGCCGATTCTAATTACCTAAGTAATTATAATGGCCGTGAGCGCACGCGGAAGTCAGCGGTTCTCCAGATAACAATTGACTTACATTATCAGTACAAGCGATAAAGCGACCTTCGCCAAAACACGTAAGTGAGTACCTAGCAACCTACATACTACCTTGGAACGCGTGACATTTATTTCATGCGGTAAAGTTTCATATAATTATTATTCTAACAAACATTAATCAAAGATATGTGCGTATCTTTTTTTTTTTACTTTTTAGAAGTCGATTAATATTTATGAGACGAAATAGACAATCATTAAAGCAATTTAGATACACCTACTACACCTACAATTTAGGTACCTAATCTTAATCTAACGTTTAAACAGTAAAATAATTTAATGGAATGATTGATAAATAAATATCTCGACGACAATGCCATTGTTCTAGTGATAAAGTATTGACTCAGTAATTATTAATACTTAAAATACTTATAACTAGAGCAATAGCTTGCACGTTAGGAAAAGGCACAGACCAATCAGGTTTATAATATGCACTGGCCTTCTCATATAGAAGATTATGCAAAAAAATTACGAATATTTTCTTTTTAAATTTAAAATGCACTAATTATAATTACAAATTTAAAAATATACCTAACTTATTAAACGTGCTCTTGTTAGTAAAATATTAAAACTTCAAAATTGATATAATAATAGGTCTGTTGCTAACTGGATGTTTTAATTGAATGTGCAAAGTAAGCATCATTTCAATCAATCATCAAATTTATCAAATTTGTTGTCGTAGCACTCGTAGCACCAGGAATCTGGGCAGTTGTGGTTACAAATAATGACAATCATACATGCGTATGAGTTTCTACGTGACGTATCAATTTTCAATTATAATGATTATTGGAAATTACATTTTTGTTGTACCTATAATATTGTCCAATATCTGCATAAGTTGCAGATCATACCTCAGGGAAAGCTTCGTTAATAGGCGCTGCGATAGAGACTATTTCAATAGGCACTGGCCTCAATATCCACAGCTTCCGTAATCCTATCGCTATTCTCAACTCGGCTTTGGGAATCTGTTCGGTTTGACCGGTTCGCTTCCCGCAAAGGCGCAGTCCATATTGTGAGATTACTTCTAAGGTGAGTTTGTTATGGGTTTGAGGTTACACGTGCGGACCGAGATAACACAAAGCGAGCTTTCAAAGTGCAGTACGCATTCAATCTCAGGGTTACCTTATCGACATGAGGCTAGATAGCGACATTTCCTTATGTACATGTACGTATTGCAAGGTAGCGTCGCTCGCAAGGTTGTGATTTTAAAAGTTAAGGTTGCGAGGATCGTTATCGCGTAGTAAATCTGACATTAATTGGGAATAAGTTGTGTATTTAATTACGGTGAATAATTCAGTGTATATTCGATATTTTAATATTTTGTGTAAAAAGCGAGTGCATTTATAGATGTTTAAGGATACTTGTCCATCTAGTTTTTCATTAATCGTTGTTCCAGGTCGAGACGTGACAGGAAGATGGGAGAGGCGAGGCGCTGCTGTATCGTGATTATGCAACGAGCGTACTCGGCGTGCGCTCGCGCAGGTCTATGATGCAACGCGGCCGGCTATTGTTGCGATACGACCCGGCGACGTCAGAAATCGTAGGCGGAGCCGCTCTCGCTCGTGTATGGCATACGGCCATCCGATTCTACAATGCAATCGTGTTTTAATTGCGATCGGACATACTCGTGGAAACGGTTTCTATGTTAAACACCACGAAGGGGATCAATAGCTATTTTTATCATCAATTACGTCATCAAAATTTTATTGCAAAAAATATAGGTAATCAAATATCAATCATGTAAAATCACGTCATCTAAAACTGCCTTAATCACCGCAGGGTTGTTTTATCTATGGAATAACGTTTAGTCGATTTGCTTTGTGCCGAGCCACTACTATTAATGCAACTACAATTGCAACGTGTAATAAGAACAGTGAGCGGCTTTTTCGTCGGTCAGTAGTTCTTGGAAAGGAATAATGAGTCGAGGAACTAGCGTTAGCAGCAGCTCGGTAGGCGGCACCCGCGCGAGCGCTGCGACCGAGCGGACGTGTTTCACTCGGCCGCACACTGGCGATGGTGCATCCCCAAGTAAAATAGCCCGTACGACCTGTGCATACAATCGGTTATCGAGTGCAGTGCAGAGTCACGACAAGACCTATGTCCGCTCGAGGCTGACGTACGCTGCGCCTGCATGGTATGCCTTATGCTCCGCGACGCAGCGACGTCGTCTTCAGGTGCAGCAGAACGTGTCTCTCCGGCTGATCATAGGCGCGGGTAGGTACGTGCGCAACGACGTCATCGCCCGGGACCTAGGGGTTGAGTCCGTGGAGGAGTTAGTGGTCCGTCTTGCGCGTCGAATGTTCGACCGCGCAGACAATGGACCCCACGAACATCACCGCGGATTCGCCCCTCTCCACAGACGTCCGCCCGAGGGTCGTCCGTTGCCGCGCGAGATCCTCCCCCCTGCATCACCGGGGGCGCGTCAAGCCGATGTCGCCCACCCCATCCCCCCGGAGGCCCCGATCCCCCGGATCACGGTAAAGGCCGCCCATACAAACATTCACACAGACACACACAACACTGTTGACAGGCCCCACCCACCCGCATCGTACTGGGAGGGTTCGAGTCCCAACCATCAACTGGGTTCAAGCCCCGGTCGTGGAACGGAATTGTCGTCCGGGTCCGCGGCTGCGCCGCCCGGCTTAGGCCAGAGTGATGGCGCAGACGTGTGGCCCCTCACAATAGGGAACCTATTTTTATTTAATTTAGAACAGGACCAATTGTAAGCGGTACGCGGGGGAATAGCTGATGGAGTAAAAAAAAAACAAAAAAACCCACAGCCAGTTTCCCGTGTACCAGCATCCCTATAATGATCACGCCCCCGACGTTTCGGGGGCAGATAGGCCCGGGGAATGAGGAAGCCTCGATCCCCGAACCATCCCCCCCCTCTGTTGCGCATCACGCGCGGAGGGAGGGATGATGATTAGTCAGTGGTAGGCGGCACACATCACGACAAACGCCGGACGGCATGTTATTGCTGTATAAAGTACGCTGAACTAATGACACCCTGGGAGCCATTCGTTTAACATGCGGGTAGTTGCCATGATATTATAATAAGGCAACTCGTCGACTATTGAATGATAATGATTGATTTTATCAAAGTGTCTCCATGTCTCTACCATGATTTATCGTAGAGGTAATGATTAACATGTTAGTACGGATTACCAACAATAGGATAACATGATATGTACACACATGTTTATATTGCATGCAGAAAGCTTACAAGGCCTCGCTTCGCTATAATAGCTGTGTCCTTATTCAAGGTCTGCCAGCTGGCGTCACTCCTACATCTCGATAAGTATAAAGTATGTGGTAACCAGAGATTTTACATGTAGTTGTATGTGAACACACTAATGCCGGTTAGCAACTAGCTACGCGGTAAATAACATCTATTTTTATGATACAAATAACTTTATAACTGAATAATATGTATAATACTCTATATTGTATTAAAAAATAAAACGAATACAGAAATAGAACACGAGAATAACGCAAAAGGTGATTGTAACTAAAAAGGTTCATCCATTTAGGGAGACCACATTTGGAGAATTACTACATTGGTTGAAAGTAGAGGTTGTGTAGGTAACACCACATAACTTAAACAAAACCTTTATCAAGTAATAGATTAGACAATTTATAAAAAATCACGACGAGACGAAAGAGAAACATGACAATGACACATTAACCAAGGAGACACATTAGGACGACTGTTAAGCTGACAACATTTCAATATTCTTAGATTTGAATGTAATCATTTGATTTCTACATTGTTTAGTACATCCTATAAACGAACAGACAACATATACACGCATACTTAGACATCCTCACTAAATGTAATTATAGTACAAGTTAATTTGAATTTCAACTCTTAACAGAACTAATAAGCGGAGAATTGAATGGTTGAATGTATATTGCTGACGTAGTTACAATGGATTTTGTTTTTTTTTCGGTCAGGGCAATGGCGTAGGGGGCAGTGGCTGGCGTAAGTGGTGCACAGGAACAGGTTCCGCGTACGGATCACATGTGGCCGGCATGCAGGTCGCCGACCCCCGGTCCGATAATCCGGAGAGACCAGCCGATAACTAACTCACTATTCATCAGAATTTATCATACCAGTTTTGTCGTTCTATGATTAGCAAAGTGACTTTTTGGTCCAATCTTCCTCATTTTGTCTCATTCGCGGATTTCTCGTGCATTGTCACATAAGCCACAGGTGTTTCGCATTTTTTCGACATTTGCGTTATATATTGGCAATATGTGGTTGGCAACTGAAGTTACTAATGCCTCATGTGAGATAATTCAAGTCGGCGACACCGCGTCTGGGCAGAGCTATTGTGTTGTGCTACACCAATAATAGTTCGCTAGAATTGCTTGCCATTTGCGTAGGAGCCAGAGTATTGCGAATTGCGATATTTAGTAATGCACTCGGGTGAAAATTATTGCTTACACACAGCTGCATATTGATTTAGTTTATTTGTGTATAACCGATATTACTGTATGAAATGAAGGTTGTTTTTAACTTTAACAGAAAATTAAAATGTATTGTTTAACATGGAAACAGATGTCACAATAAGGTCAGATTGTGTAATGAATTTTGTTTTATAAAATGTGTAAGTAGGTATAGTGTTTATCAAGGTTTTAAACCTTGATAAACCTTGATAGTGGTTGCGACATTTAGTCCCATTTTGAGTTTAGAGCGATTTCTGGCAGCTTTATATGCAAATCTTATTGGGTAAATCTCCGAAATCGAAAATTGTACCTACATTAAATTTGAGTTCTTTTAAGACAACAGCATTTGAAGGCAAGCAACGACAGTAATAATGAGTAAGTGGTCTAATTCATAAAAAACATTATAGTTATACAAACGACCTTCCATATTTTGACGATTCCGAAAACACACGAGGGGTAAGCGTGTTTCGCTTAAACTAGAATACAGATGAACCTGGTAACATGTATTTATAGATGAAATAATGACACATTTCAAGCCTAAATAAAGAATAGTTCTCTTCTGTAAATAGTTGTTACGTAAGCGAAGTAGGTAATAGTAACACGAGCGTCTCCGGTCCACCTACGACATTTTGGCCGCCAATACAAGGTTAAGTGCTGCGCGTGGGCATTCGTCTTGCAAGCCAAACACGCCTCTTGTATCTACATAGCGGCTTCTGTATACACATATTTTTATGTGACTGAAGTAGCGAAAAAGCGTGCAGTGCCCGCTGTTGTTAACTGATCATTGCAGATATGGCTTTAGCGCTACAGACCTTAATGCAAATGCGTTGGAACTTCCGAGGTTATAGAAGATAGGGATCTTCTGACAGTGATTACTGCGACATAATTATAAAAGACAGACCATCAAAGAGCGTCGTTGAACACTTACAGTAAAAAATATTTAGGGGTAGATCTCAAGCTTATTGCCAGAAGTTCTACCAGTTTTGATTTTGCTATTATTCGTTGTTAATTAAACTCTATTTTTTGAGAATATAAATGAAGAAGGAAATGTTCATTTGTAATGTTAACGACAGTTATCTACGCAATAGAGTACTTGTTTTGACCGATGTTATGTAATTTTAAACAATAGTCAAGCAACCTTGTAATTATGTTTAAACATTACACACAATAGGTACAAATCTTAAATACCGACTTATTTTCAAATAAAAATATTTTCCTGAATCAAATCAAAGCCTTGTATCGTATCGTATAAGCCGGAACGGACGTCAGAATGACTTCTAATAACGTCAGCCATTTAAAGGTGTCTTTAATGCACCAGAACTGCGACTTACGTAAGTTGCGGAACGTGTAAGAGTTATGGCCGCCACCGGTCGCTGGCTGCCGGCTATATTCAGTACAACTATAGCTAGAAAAATTATACGCCATAGTGATTTATAAACGCTTGCGAGAACAAAGCTTCTTAGTACCGGAATTGTACACGCCACTAATAAATATGATGATCAGGGTTTCCCTTCAAAACACGAGTGAACACAGCTAAACCATTGTGTTGAAGTGGAGCATTACTCAACGCTATATTCTGTTGTGACCCATTTACTAAAACCTTGACTGTTCACTCCAAAAGCGAGGTTAATAATGAACTCAAAGGTAGGTACCATTAGAACTGCTGCAAAGCCATTGGCTCTATCGGAGATCGCAAGTGTTGCAATTATTTCAAGGATTTATTGCCGGTATTTACTACTGGTTTAAAGGTGTACCTACTTGGTAAAGTAATTGCTAAAACTAATGTAGCCCTTCGTAGAGTAACATTATTTACAACTATGTTTGCTATTTACTACTTATTAATCCCGTAATCTCTAAATTGTGAATCTAGAACTGAATAACTATTTTTATTATCTTGATACTATTTCATTAGCTGTTGGATTTAGAAGCAAGGTTATTTTTGTAAGTACTGTATATTCAATAGTTAGCGAAAAGTAATTTCGAGTAAACTTCATATTCACACCTATACTTACCTCGATTTCGCCTCGACCTTGCCTCGACTCTACTATTGTTGCGACCACCCTATCATTTTTATGACGTTTTCATTTGATTGATATAATTTGTATATATCGGGGTCGACATAGGTCATGGACAAAATCATACAAATTTTAAGATAAAGATCCTATGAGGAAGTATAATACATTTCGAAGGCTAACTACGTAAAAGATGTTTCAATCACTCTTTGTGACGCAAAAAATAAGGCAGTCGAGATGATTAAACTGAATATTTTTCACCAGAACAAAGACGTCGTAACTAGATGCTCTAGCTGTCGCTTACGCAGTCGTAAACGTATTTATGACAATTTTACAATGGAGTTGCATAACGCACAGCCGCAGCGCTGCCTTGACATTGTACTACACGCTGAACTGTGCACGTGTATCGTAAATCATGTGGTATTGGTACTGCACATTATTGCATCGCGTAATCATTGCATATGCGATATACCTACGTGTCATTCCAAATTATCTTTTGATTGGTTTCAACCGCGCCATATGTGTTTTCGGAATGTATTAACAACTTTAGGTAGCTTCATTACTTTTTTAGTGGATCCAGTGGAAAAAGTGTTATCAGGGGGGCCGACCGACTAACTCAAATACTTTAGTTTAGCTTTCGATTATAACAACATCTTATCAGTCCTACCACCTACATTTTTCCTGAAAGTGTTTTCGACCGCCGGCTTAAGAGCAAAATGTTTTAATAGGCGGTATGAAACAGCTAATATAACGTCGTAACCGAAAGCATTTCAGCTAGGCGGTCGGCTCCCAGTGGAGAACATGCCATAAGCGCCACGCTTGGCCGGATTGGAGATTGGGATGAATATTTATTAATATTAATAAATAGTAGGTAATCTTTTCTACAAGGGTTCGCAATGTATCATTGACATAATTTCTTAACACGGCCAATTGTGGACGAGCAAACAAAATAATTAATATCCAACATAAATAATAATGATGTTTACCTACACCCACTGTTTGTTTTTACACTGTCTCGTTTAATTGTATAGAAGATATAATAGTTAAGATAGGTAGTTAGTTCATATAGATTTTTTTATATCCTGGTGTGATCAGTCTAATATTTTACAAAGATATAAAAAAAACAAAAGATGTCTACGCCGCCGGGTGATTAAGATCTTATTAAAATTTAAATAATTATGTTTACATACATAATATTGTATGTTTTGTAAGCGTACAATAATTATATGTCATATAGTGATAAAGTCACAAAGAACATCGTCCGCTTATCTAGAAATGCAAATATTTATATAAATAAACGAGATGTGATTGATGCATATTTACTCCATTCTAAATATATCAATTTTATGGGTTAAATCACACCTGTTGCGGTACATAATACCTACTGATATTACGTAAACAATATTATCTTACAAGTGAGACAATACAGACACTGGATTTACGAAACCAGGAATAGGAATTGCATGGATATCTATAGTTGTGATATAATGGCCTTTAACGGCATACAGGTGGCTTGAATAGTGAAAGTAGTGTTGTATGTAAACGCTTAGTTACTCGGCTGTACAAAATGCTGTTTGCCACAATGTACGCTCGTCATCTCACGTGATTATGATATAAAGGGATTGCCAGTTAAATGTCAGCTAACTCCGTAACGATGATGATGCATCATTCGCTTGAATCACAGTTATGCGTCAATTTCACAAAGGCAATTTATGTCTTTTGTCTTTTCCTGCTTTTAGACCTAACGTTTACGTATTTTTGTTCCCGCAAGTCGATGTTCTGGTTATTTCCAGCCGTAGACTAAAGCGACAGTTGCAACCCCTTAATTGAATATGTTTTACTGCCCCACACCGTGCTAAGTCAAAGTATGTACTCATAGGGGTCTCTCTTAGGCATTGGATCAAATATTTAGGCTTGCTCGCTAATTGCCCGGTGATGTAGTCTATAAATCTGTCTCGAGACTACCTATCTACATACATACGTGTCATTAAAATGGTTTAAGTAATGTCTTCAATTTTAGGAATAACATTACGCTGCCTATATAATAGTAAAAATTGGTAAAGTTACAATTGAAAGATTTTATCCAACTACTTTGAGGTCTCAGCAGTGGCTACGCGTCTGCATTTACACCTCTGGTTTTTGTGTATACATATACCTAGGCTATTATAGGCTGCAGTCATCATATAACATCAACTGCCACCCAAGTTACATAAAGAAAAATTTAGACACATTGCTATCTAAATTATATTTAAACGACTCAAATTCCGTACGAAGCTTTTGCAACTTGTTGTTATAAAATATTGGTCATTAGTGACATGAACTAAAAAAAGCGCAGCCGATTAAAATTCCGTTCAAGTTTTAAATTGTCGACATTTTTGTAATCCACAAAACATATTTGCCAAGACGTAATATGAAAGCGAGCACGATGTGTGTCACGGTCTAATTGAAGTTAGAGCCACGGTGGCTGCGCACGTTTAAACTAGAGATAGGTACTCGTGTAGTTTCGACTGGATTGTCATTTTGTGTTTTTTTTTGCATTAGGTTCTGATTTACGATACTAAAGCTCCACCAGAATTAAAGGACATATTGCTGATGTCAAACACCGTAGAGCAGGGAGGTCTGCAGTCTGTGATCACATAGCGGACAAACCAATTCATTATATTCGGTTTGACAAAACTCGAATACTCGCTACAGAACACAGACCAATTCCAAGAATGGTTTGCGAGGCTACTGAGATTAAAAACCATCAAAATGTCAATAGAGAAGATGGTTGGCGATTGTCACCAACATGGGAACCAATACTCAGCAGAATTAAAGCCCAACCGCAACAGTCTGTAAGACCTTATGATACAACAGTAACTTTTGTGTTAATCCTGAGCGCTACGCAAGACGTTTGCGAAATAGATGGAGGTAGCTCATAATAATTTTTCAAACTAATGTCAGACAAATGCCACCTCAGTCTGCCCGAAACCACGGAAGCTGAAAAGCGACCAAAACGTCGGGATCGATTTTAAAAAATCTTTTTAGCTTAATATACGCGAGATAAATCCGAAAACTAGTTTCATTTCAATGAGTAGTTCGCGAAAACCTAAGAATATACTATGATACTAACCCCCTTATTCACAAACGTATATAAGCTAAAGTGTTGCTAATCTCTCCTTTGTCTTTTTCTAGCCTGCACATTTGACAATGCAACTGACAAAGACAAAGCTCTTCTATAGCTAAAACGTATCTGATGTACGTTTATGAATAAAGGGGGTATAGCTACAGGGTCGAATTCTTTGATTTTATCTAACTTCCATGGCGTCAAAATTTGACGATCACCAACTATGGTAGAGAATAGTTCTACTAGTGCAATCAGTTAACCGAACAATGGCGGTGTAATGCAATAACGCGGGGTGAGCATACCGCGACAAAACTGCAGCCACTGTGATCGATGTGTGGCAATATGGCATATCCCCAATATTATGCAATAGGTCATCTTTGGGCCAGGCTTTTGTCCAACAGTGGATGACTTTCGGCTAAAATTATAAAGATTATCTTTATACAATTTATTCTACTGAAGTCGATTCCTGGTAAATGAACATTAGTAACTTGTGATAGTCGTTTAGTTATTTACATTATTTAGTTATACCTACATTTATATATAACAAACTTTACAATTTGACCGTGAGTTTATAATAGGGTTAGGTATAGTAGGATTTCAGTTAAATGATAAAGCTTTGTGATATACTGTCTGTGTCTATATTTACAGAAAAATTTTAGGTCAGCACCTACACTTACACCTACAATAACATTGTGCAATCCTTGAACTCAAACGATTAATATTTTTCACGCAATAAGATAAACGGCTCGAATGCGTCACTGTTTTTTGATGAATAGCAAAACTCTTCAGAAATCTTTTCAAGTTGCTCCGAAAATTCCACAGATCTAGCAATAATTCTCTGCATAGCTTGTATTTACTTCAAAATACCTACTTATATTTCGTTGATTTCACAGCCATTCCTCAATCGAAAATGCATAAAAAGAATTTGTCAGTCGGTCGCTGCATTTGGAGATTAATAAATATTACGTAATAAACCCTACACGAAATTGTTAGTAGATACACAAACAATAATAAATTTGCGCAATCTCTTGTTCAATCATTGTGCAATTGTTAATATAAATCAAAATTATTAAAATTACTGTACCCTCAATAATAAATATAATTGATCACCCAGGCGGGTTTTATGAGGTAATAATTAATAATTTTAATAATTAATATATTTTAACAATAATTTAAAACGTTTAACATGAGGAACTTTTTGAAAAATTTTATAAATTGAGAATTGTCGTAGCACTCTAAGAGTTCTCGTAGCTCTAAGCCCGAAGTTTTTCACGTTCAATGGTTCAGATTAAGCACCGATAAGCATTCCAGCTTCTGTATGAATGAGAGCCATTGCACCGTTCAACTTTTTTGGGAAAAAAAGTTAATCTGTTCCCAGTAACTGTTGAATATGGTAATCGTAATGCCTTGTTTTAGAAAATTCTTAAGTCGGTTATCGGTCTATTGCCACCAACTCACATTGGGTCAGCGGAGTAAAATAAGTTGTATCCGTGTAAAAATAGTAAGCTAATTTATAATTGCTTGACTTACCCTCTTTTTACGTGGGTGTAAGTCTTCATAGTCCATAGCGATGCCTTCGTCGCTGAATGAGGAGGAGACCGGGGGTGGAGAGGGAGTGCCTGACCTCCATGATGAGCCGGAGCTGCTGCTGGCGCCCGGGGATACTGATGACCGACCTCCCCATGCACCTGAATCAATGAATCATTTTCTTAGTAAACGTTTACATTTAAATAATGACTACTATAATACTAAGAGGAATGTATTGTCATTTATATGTTTTTGGTTACTTTTTAATGCACATATTTATTTTGTCGGACAAAATAATTCCTTCTTCTTTATAAACTATGCCAAATTTCATACTCGTCTGTAAGCCTAATTTTCGTAAAAAGGGGTAAGTACAAAGTTTTTGTTTCACGTATTAATTTATAGATCACTATTTAAACGATATATTATTATTAGGGACTCTAACTTTATTTATTTTATTTATTTTACTCTTTATTGTACACATTACAAAAAGAAAATACAGAAACAATAGCACTTAAGTAAAAAGCACAATAGGCGGTCTTATCGCTTAAAGCGATCTCTGCCAGACAACCTAGATTGAAAGAGACAAATTACAGAAAAAGGGGTGTACAACACAACGTTAAAATATAAATTAAAATAACAATACTTACAAAACTATGGTATACTTTATAGCTTCTAATAATACACAAAGTTTTAATAATAGATAGTTTATTTAAAATATATGTACTTACACAAAAATACAATACATACACATACATAAGAAGATAAAATATATAAATTTAAATATATATATATACATATATATAAATATATACATACTCATGTACCTAAATCGATTGAGGGAAAAAAAATAAGTCTTACTATATTAGATAGCATGTCAATTTAAAGTTACAAAGTTAGGTAATGGTCCTTTAGACGCTTTTTAAAAGACGTCAGGGTTTGAGCTTGACGGATGTGTAAAGGTAAGGAGTTCCAAAGCTTAACAGCTTCGACAGTATAGGATTTGGCATAGAAATAAGAGGAGTGGGAAGGCATTGCAAGACGAAGGTTGTTGGACGAGCGTAGAAAGAGGGAATTTGATTGACAAAGATATTGGAAACGGTCTTTTAAGTATTGGGGATAATGCGGGTAAAATAGTACGCAGTAGAGAAGATAAAGAATATGCATATTCCTGCGAAGACGGATTGGTAGCCAGTTGAGCTGTTTACGAAATTCGGAAACATGGTCATATTTACGCAAGCCAAATATGAACCGTATACAAATATTTTGAAGACGCTCAAGCTTACCAAATTGCTCCTGTGTTAGATCAAGGTAAGATATGTCAGCATAGTCTAGAATAGGAAGTAGGATGGATTGGGCAAGCATAATTTTAGTGGAAGTGGGCAAAAAATTCCTAATTCTTCGTAGTGAACCAACAGCCGCAAACATCTTCCTGCTAACCTCGCTGATTTGCGGAGCCCAAGTCATACAATTATCCATTATCACTCCTAGATTCTTAACTGTAACACTGTAGTCTATAAGAATCAATGCGATGAATCAGCCGAGAGCTTCCGAAAATTATGGCTTTACTTTTAGCAGGATTAACTTCCAAGCCATAGGCTTTACTCCATGGACTCTAACTTTCAACATGAATTAAACTGATTACAACTTTAAACTAAAATTAAATTGAATCTTAACAAAATCTAATCCTCACTTTGATTAAATGACTTCGATCCATTCAAGCTGCCTAATTGGCTATCGTATCTTCAATGCGTCGTATTACGAAACACAAAGTAACTAATACATTTTTAGATATGCGTACCTGCACAAATAAAAATTAAACAAGCTATAATTACGAAACGGGACTTTGGTTGGCCACTTTCACTCAGATGAACAGCTATTTTCTCGCGGCACACATACTCGTGTTAGACCAGCGAAGATGAATCGTAAAGTTTTACGAGCATTCGCCGCTCGTGGCTCTGCATAGCGATTGTGTAAGTCCCCACTTGCATTCGATTATGCACTTGCACTCATATCGAGATAAGGGTCGCATTCAACTCGATAGGTATACATATGTTGCATTTATTTTTGGTTACTTATTTTAGGAGACGATTACGCAACAACTGAAACGATTAATCGTAAGCTAAGTCTCAACACTCAACATTGTATACATCTGTCAGTGTCACCTGCAACTCCAAACAGCGTCAGCGACCATAAATCTTGTGCAACATTTTATCCCTTCATTAACAAAGATATAAGGACATTAGTGGTATAAATACGTAACACTTAAGGCGACGTATGGCATACCGCATGTCATGAAATAATTATTGAGTGACGTTATGCCACTTGATGATGATTAAACCACTGATCAGTTGCTCATATTGAGAGATTAATGTAACATGTACGCGATTGAATTTATATTAATTAGTTTTTATCGTAGTCATTAAGGGCGCACGAACGTTAAGGTTCCAGAGTACATGTAACGTGCAGTCTGGCGTCTGGGTATGTTTTACGGTAAATTAATTCGAAATGAACTAAAAAGATTGCTGGAAATACAGTGTGGAGTAACTGGAACGTATTTGGTCGGAGCTCATAACCCGAGAGCGAAGTTACACCGAATACCTGTCTAGACAGAGTCTAGACTTCTGTCTAGACGTTATCAACGTTTTGTAGATTTTCTACTAAAACCATCTCCCTCGATGACTCGAGTGTCAAATTATTAAAAATTCCATTACGGTAAGCAAATAAGACTTGTAATTGTTTGACGAGTCTCATTTCCATGCAAATTTGTAATTAAGATTCGTGTTGAGATGTATAATCTACAATAATATTACATTAAAGTACCTAGCTAAATGTAGATTATGCAACCGTGTCCATCATTGCGCGTGACTACGCAGCGCCGGCTGTCGTGGCACGACCGTACTTTATATAACGTCCAATGGACGGACATAGGCGATCCAAGACTCGCACAAGTGTAACTGTATTACACAGAACACGCAATAGTACTAATTTGTAATAAACTTCAATTGGGTTTGTTTGGTCTACTTGTGCAAGTGCAATTTTCTACCACCTGCTACTTAATCATCAAAATTGATCGTCATTGCAAAAACTATAATTTATTCGCTGATTTCTTTAAAATCTTCGTAATATAAACCATGATGAATATGATGATTAAGTCTGATTTGACAATAATATTGTGTCTATTTTATTATATGATATTACACAAACCAAAATGCGCAGATTCCAGCATCGAAATTATGAATATCCTGTAGCGAAAGTGAATATCAATTTATATGGTAATACCTACTTGGTTTATAGTTGTAAATTATAGATTTCGCATGTAGACTAGGATTAAAACTGTGAAATGACTATAAGATGATATAATTTATTTATAACGCAAAGATAATAAACCAAAGTTTGTTTTTCATTTTATGTTTCTACTCTGGCACTAAATTTTTATTAAGACTATTTAAATACTATTGTCTGACCGGAATTGTAAATTTAAGCACTGCAATCATCACTACGGTGAGAGAAGTAAGTAGTATTCGAATCTCTTTTAAATAAAAGGCTATTTTAAAACAGCAGGCATCCACACTTGTGCTGAGACTTTTTCTCTCTCATAAAGATAAACCCCCTATTCATAAACGTATTTTAGCTTAAGTGTTGCTAATCTCTCCTTTGTCTTTTTCTATCCTGCACATTTGACAATGCAAATGACAAAGACAAAGCATTCTATAGCTAAAACGTATCTAATGTACGTTTATGAATAAGGGGGAAAGGAGACAGCATATAATGGTATACAGATACAGGTACAAGCGCATTACCTAATAGATCTACATTGTTCAGCGGTTTCGTATCCCGGATAGATGGTTTTTAATACGGCCATAGGCAAAAGATCTCAGACCTCAGTCTCGCTTTTATACTTGCAAATTTTGCGAATCTTTATGCAAAAATACAGTAAAAAAAATAATTGCAGGCAGCCGCTGCGCACCTTAAAAGAAAACAAAAGACAACTTACTGGGGCGGGGCGAGTTAGGGGAACAGCTGAGCGACATGAGGACGAGGGCAGCGTTGCACTCGTTCATTTGGTCATCTCGTTCCCCGTAGCCCAGGTCGCAGGAGCTGCTGGGGCCGCGTTTGCGTGACCTGGAAAAAAACATTTAATTTTAAACCATAAAAAAAAAACGAGATAATGAGAAATTATTTATTTTTGGACAGGTATTGGAAAATTACAGAGATAATGATGTAGGTATCAAATGTAGGTACCTTTTACGAACTGGCTGTTTAAGCAATTTTCGCGACTTCGTCCGCGTGTTTTTTCAGCGAAAAGTGGCCTATGTCTATTTTTACGGATTTATCTCGCGTATATTAAACTAAAATGATTTTTAGTTTAATATAAGCGAGATAAATCCGATTGATTTTAAAAATCATTTTAGTTTAATATACGCGAGATAAATCCGTAAAAATAGTTTTATTTCAATGAGTGTAGCTCGCGAAAACCTAAGAACATATCATGGCCTATGTCTTTTCTTAGAGTTTAAACTACCTTTATGTTTAATTTCATCATAAAAGCGACGTGAAAGCGTAACAGACAGACAGAGTTACTTTCAGATTCTTAATATTAATACGGGCTCTTAACTGCCTCACCAGTACGCTGGGATCCTGGGTTCAATTCCCGGGTCGGGGACTATCAGAAATATCTAGTGTAAAAGCCTTTATCTCTGGTTATATTAGTATTTTTCAATTTTTTGTAATTTTTACTGTACCTAGTTTCGGTAATGTACCCACCCGGAGATGTCGACAGGCTCGCCACCTGTTACATAGGCCAAATGAAAACGTAACCGGCGAATCGTGGGTCTTTGCATGTGTGCTTGAAGGCATGCATTTCATCTCTGCCTACCACTTCGGGGATTACTGTCGTAAAGTTACGTCACGTTATATTAATACAGAATGGATATGATGAATCTCATTTACTATGAACTACACGAAGGATTTTACCATAAACGTAAAACAATTATTTATTACGTATTTGGTTTTTCATGACTTGTTTGTTATAATACTAAACAGAAAATAAATGAATCAACCTAGCACAATTAAATCTAACATTGAATTGAAACATGAATCGCTTAAGTTTCACGTTTCATAATTTAACAAAGTCAACTGTTACTGCAAATAAAGGAACATTATTAACTTCACTATTGGTTTACTTTTTCAAGACCATTCAACGGCCGGCTGGGGTGGAAGCATTAGGCTGTTGCGTCATCGTCTGAGAGCTATACCTATTTTTCGGGTAAGTTGCGTAAGGACGAGGGTTGTGATCCCGTCGTCTGGCCGATCACCCTGATAGGCAAGTTCATTCGTCTTTGACTGTCTAGGTCATGTTAAATTCACTGACTCTATTATACAGTGATTTATTTTGTTAGTCACTTACATGTAATTTGTATAATTTACTTGTTCAAAGCTTAGTAAAATCCGCTTAGACATGATTTTATAATATGTGCTTTTTTATGTTAACAGGCTAACAGTTTGGCAGAGAGGCCATCTGATGGAAAATGGTCACCGTCGCCTATGAATATTTGCAACACTAGGGGAGATGCCATCGCATTGAAAGTCCTGAAGGAGTCTTTTGTCACTAGTTGTGAAGAATTCCATGTTGTAGCGCCGATGGAACACTTCAGAGTGAAGATCGGTCCACAATATGCACATTCTACTACTTCCGTAGATATATGTAGTATTTCTTTAAGGGGGAAATTTAATCGGAAAATCTTAACCATTTTTATTTTATTATAAACCCACAGATTAGTGTACTATCAATTTACGTTTGTTTCGAGTATTTCAGCTTTAATTATTTCGATTACTCATCATTGTTCCAATACGTGGTTATCCGCTACCTACCTTTAAAGATAACATCTATGCCCTTGAAAAAACAGTGAGATGATAATATACACAAGAAAACGTATTCAATTAAATTTTATTGTAATCTTTATCAAACAAAGCCTTGTTAATAATTATTGTAATAACATACAATGAAACAAGGTGTAAGTAAATATTTAAAACCTAATATCAATAGCTTAAAGTGAGGTTACGTTCCTATTAGATACGACAAGGTTCTACGTCATATTATACGATGTTTAAAAATTTACAGTAGTATATGTAAATGGCATTTATGATGCGAAATACGTAAGTCTACACGTGTTTGTATCAAGAATTTCTTTAAAACCGTATTGAAATGATAATATAGTAATTACATATGGTAATTATTCAAAGGACAAATTTATAGAATGAAATTATAAAATTGAATCGCTCACATTTCAAATATAAACCTAATTTAGGTAAGTAAACAGTTTTTTGATAATTCGTATTATACTACGTATCGTAATAGTGTTACGTATAAGAAAAACGAAAGGAAAATGCCGTTAACAGGGCCAATTCAAGTATAAAAGCGTGTATGACTTCAGGTCGATCATGGATAGATCACAGTTAAAGGACCGACATGAACTGAACCGCAGTGTCCCTGGACGGCTGGAGCGTTGACTTCAGTGACTCGAACTAAGTCCACCGACCGGAGCCTCTCAATACTTATATACCTATATTCGCCGTCTGTAACCCAGCCCGAGTCCCTTATTAGACAAAGATTCGCTTGAAGTCTAGACAGCGTAATCTGGAAGCTTTGAACCTAACGATGAATCACGCAAATAATACAACAAACGAAAATACCGAAATACTTAAAAGTATATCATAAAATCTTTACAATCAATAATGTAGACAAATTTCTAAGAACTGTTCAGGTGATCGAAAGTCACTGAGACAGAAACCTTCATTAGTGCATACCTATTGAAAACAAGGTTCGTTCGAGTCGCGAACACCCCAGATACAAGGTGTATTCACCCCGTGCCTCGACGACCTTCCACGAGGTCGGTAGCCGATCCGAAACAGATGATTGCAGGTCATTACCGTTTCCAGAGGAGTCCACCGCGAGCTCCAACAATTAATTGGCTTTGCAAAGGTAACCGACATCGCTTTTTACTCGATGACACTCGGATTTATCATGTTGCCTTGTGACGTGTACAGAGGACGAGCTCTGCGTCATACGTACGTACTGACATTGTGAAATGATTTATGCATTGATGTTGCGTCGACTTCTTTGTGATTATGCAGCGGATTAAATCATATTTTCTAGTATATTGTGATTGAAGTAGCTAGTAAAAATTAAATAAGAAATAAACAACCATTTAACTTCTGGGTTTGTTTATGTTCATTTGAATCCTGAATACATAATTACGAATTTATGACTGCTGTATGACTAATACATATCGTAATAATACCAACCATAATTTTAACATTTTATAGAGATATTAAAATTACGAGACCTTTGAAAAGGTTTAACGCCACCTCGCACGCCACAATGACGCTAGATCGTAGCTTGTAGCCTCGTAGTAAAGTGCTACGGGGGCTATAAAAACTATCGATAATCAATATTATTTGTTTATGATATTGGAGAATAAAGCAGTTCACAGATTTTATCATTCAATATTGAATGATTCATTAAAGGTAGAGAAGCTCTAGCAGTGTCATCACTATTTATTTACGATCGTTCACACATTGCGCTTTCGCCGCGATCGCCATCAAAAATAGCAGCGTCATAATTTCTTCCAACGCGTCAGCGTTGGAAGAAATTATGACGCTGCGTACAACGTAACGTAACAACGTAGCTAACGTACAACGTAGATAAGATTTCTTGTACAATCGTTTTTGTAAGTAGTAAAAAAGCTTATAAAATCACGGATGTTACTGATCATTAACATTGAGAGTTTACTCAATGAAATGGTACGTAAGATCGACGAGTAAAGATGGTTTTGCAGTGACTACATATTGTGTTACAAAAACTTCAATGTATGACCAAGGTTGAAATCAATAGTTATGTAATCGATTCGGAATTATTTAATGTTTTAAATTTGAATACTTGAGCGCGAGTGGAGCGGTAGGGATGGGGATCTGAGATCAAATAATTGAAAATCGAATTTTTGGACTGAAAACATCGATAATATTAATAGATTCGTTGTACTGGATCCAGTGATTCGATACTCCACCCTAGAAAATCGAGGTCAATTATCCAACCACAGTGAAAGAAATGACATGGTTTCCACATATTTTTTTGGTCCTCTTTGTAGTCCATGCCTGAATTTGTAGTATTAATTCATACAAAATGAAATAGATCGATTAATCGAGAATTGATTTTTCCTATATCGATTTTGTGGATCGATTTATAACGTTTCGCTCCGAATCGATTAAAAAAAATATCTTTCTTGGAAAATAACCGCCAGGCCTAGAGAGCGGCCGGCCGGCCGGCAGCAGTGCCTACTCGATACCGCAGACGCGAGCCGGCACCCGGCATTGCGTCGCAACGCAGTATTGACGTAGTACACACGGAACATTGAGAACGACCTTGCCGCCTGTTGCCGCCGCGTTGATGCCGGCCACATTGTTTAGAATAATTCACGTCGATAAGTATTTTTTTTTATCTTACAAATACGGATGACCGTGCTTTTTATTGTAGATTTCGCGTTACAGCGCAAACTTAACAATATACTTCCTCGTTTGTCTCCACCTTCTGGTACTTATAATGTTGCATAATGGTTGATAGTTGAATGTATGAATGATAAAATATGAATATTTAAAGTGACAGCAAAAAAAATGCGGTAAACATTGAGCGAATAGTTATCAATTATTACAGCTTACTTATAAGTAGAGTCGACTCACCGACGTCATTCATCATCGACGTGGGCTTCATTCGTATGAATTAGTAATAAACACTTTGATAAACAGTGAAGCATGCCAAAGATGGTATCATGTGACGATTTGATATCTAAATTTGGTAAAATTAAAATCTCTGTTGTTGTTTCAAATGTAATGCCGTGTAAATGAAATCCTGTATAAATTAAGAATACCTATTTGTATATATAAATAATACTAACAACTCGTCGTGTATAGCTATCATTAAGCTAATTTTTAAGAATCCCAGTATGATAGATTAGTTATCATTGGCGGCTGTATTGTATACGATCTTGAAATTCATTATTGTGTCTGATTTTATGCTCACTTAAAATTCATTAGTTTCAAAAAGGTACGTTAATATCATATGATAATGATAAACGTTACGTGCCCGCAGTGCTTGCGTGCTGAGATCATTTATTTTATCTAGATAATTTAGGAGAGCTGAGCGAGCGCTGAACACAAGGTTTTTGACAGGCAGTTGATGTAGGTCGCGGATCATTTTTTCTTAGGTACAAAAAGTGCTATTTAGCTAGAGCGGTATCTAGCGGCTACGCGTCGGCCCCACTCCCATTGATGAGGTCATCGCTATTCTAGTTCCTCCTGCTAACATTACCAAATAATAAAATATATACTGCACTGTAGACTGTAACTTAATTTAATTATTCAAATCGTTCATCCGTTAAAAGTACCCCACTTTGGCGAGAATATTTTAAGACCAGTTAATTTTTATGTCAGTTCTTCGAATTCATTTTTGAATATCAGTTGCCGGTTTCAGATTTTTTATTTTCGGTCTTTAACTATTGTGACCGGACGGTCGAAGCTGAGGGTTGAGGTGACCTTCGTATGATGTGGAAACATTTTGTACTTGTCATGGTTTGACTACCTTCGCTGGGCTACAGTCACGCGGCAATTAGCCGACGGCGACGCCAGGAAAATCAGTGGGTAGATGACACACAATGACTTATTCCTGTACATTCTAAAAATATTGAATACTCCAAAACGAAGACAATGCAACTGTAATATTTGGCAGCATAAAATGATAAAAAGAAAGATCGTGAGCTTCACTTTCACTGCGAAGTATAACGTTGTTTTATTTCGTCGTATTAAAAGCAATCTGTGTAAAATAACCGGCGATTCGGGGTATTCGGGCTTTGATTCAGCTCCTTGAGTTCCGAAGACTAATTACATGATTGCGCTGAACAGTTTTTGTTCGCGATCGTGCGGTGGAATAACCTGCAGGTAGGTCGATGGAAAGTCATCGGGTGAGTAATATGCTTGACGTATATCATTTATGTGTACTTCAATTTTAATAATTAGTCTTACCTAGTGTTTGATTCTATAAAAACTGAATGTTTGCTTATTACCCAAATAAAGTGGTAAACAAGCATGCAGTTCACATTGATGTTAAGTGATGACTGCAGCCTATAGACACCCACACAAAGACCAAAGTCAAAATGCAGATGCGTTACCACTCCTGAGGCCTAAGGTAATATGCCTTAGGTAATGCAGTGGTGCCTACGCCCGCGAGCTCCGTCACTAGAGCTCTACCACCAGTAAAAAAAAATTAAGCGTGACGTTACACACTTTGCATAATGTTGAATAAACTTATTTTTGTAACACTTTCTCTAGACGGAGGCGGCGTACCTCCACCTGCCAAATGAGATAACGGGCCTCAACATTGAGCACCAACGAAAGCAAACGTGTACCCGCCGAGAAAGTGGTGCCCCTCCACCGTGCACCGGTCTGCGTTCGCGTGTTGCGCAAACCTATGCAAAGTTATAATGTCGGCGAACAACATATCGAATTCCTCAACACCGAAGGCCGTAGCGTTGGTGAAGCTAAGCTATAACACCGGTGTTAACACAGCAATAACGGCAGACGAATTTTAAACTACTCAGAGATTTATATCTACCATGTCGTCCACATAAGCGTTTTTCTGTTAATTAAATGCAGTCCATGTAGTTGTTTTATGTTCCCGTTAATAAGGTGCTTAAATAATGAAACAAAACTTCACAAAAGCATTTTAAAGAAAAGAGTTTCAAGATCATATATATCTGTCATTTCAGTTTTCTATTGAATTTTGCAGTTTCTACTGGATTGCAAAATATCGGTACGAACGTTAGTGGATTGCATATCCGCCTTCATTTTTAAAGTAAACTGTTTGTTGGTAGAAAGCGTAAGGCATTATCGGCTTCGGATGTTCGACTCGCCCGTGACACTCAAACGGCTTATTAGCATACAACAGCCCGCACTCGCACCATTACCATTTTTGACATTGAAAGTGCGTCGAAGTTCCGCGTACGACATGGACACGGCCTCTATTTAAATTAATAAGCCTATCGGGCATGTTTAATTAAATTAACATTGAAATAATTTGTTATATAGTTCACGTTGGATCCAATGAAACAGCATTGAGTGTCGTGTTGCGACATCTGAAGGCGAACTGTCGGCCGGCCGGCCGGCTCGCTGTTTGACTGAAGGACAACGAAGGCACGCCAGATTTGTTTTAGAAATAACTGTTGAAATGGATTTTACGTTTCACAGTGACAATAGTCATGCAATGAATCTTACATTCCTTTTTATTATATCAGAATATTCATATGTGTAAGTAGATAAAGGGAACTCTTGAGATTTTGACGATTTTCAAGATTGGGTTACTCTATATAGTTTTTTATTCATGAATGTTTCAAGAAACCTTCATTCCTAGGTATTTGGTCCCGTAGGTCCTGCCTCGTGAGTTATCCTTTATTATAATGAAAGAAACCAGTTTATAAAGGAAATTATATGATTCTATTATAAATATCATAGAGGTAAAACAACTTTGGGTGACAGCGCATTTCCATCTAAAAACCGCAATATTCAAAGGTAATCCTCAACTCTAATGGTAATTACTGTCGAGCTAGCGTGCTTACATAAAGATCCCTGTTTTGGTTGAAGACCAACATCGTTCTAAGATAGAAGGTCAAAAGAAACACGAATATATCTTATAAAACCACTGCATATTACCCCTGAAGAGAGCTTCGGGGTTACACAGACCACAAGACCTTGTTACTATACGGCATTGAAGGTTGGTAATACGAAGTGGCCTTGGTACTGCATTTTTATGAGAATGCGGAACATAGATACTACTGTGACGGACTAATGAATTACGAATATAAATTAACTTACTAATAACAAATGCACATTTTAAAAGTAACCAATAATCGGATCTACTATCGTCGTAGATCCTATATCAAATATCATACATTTCATTAGATTTAACAATTCAAATTTAGCTGCATCGGCAATGGCATTGATAATAATTAAGTATTTGTAATTTTGATATAGTATTCGCGGACAGCGCAGTATACGGCACTTTTCTAGTGTCGTTCCATTTTCAAACTGGGTCACTGTGTCATGGCGGCCGCGCCAAGTACCTAGCGAACGCGGCGCCATCTTTGAATTTGGTTAGTTCGAGCTATGGAGGATATTTCAACGACTTTGATTGTGATAGAATGTATCCATAGATTGATATATAATACGAGAGATTGTTGTGTGAGCCGGCGTGACAGTGGTATCAAAGGAAAACGAAACTTGTAAGCTTTCACTTTGCCATGACCAAGTCCCGTGATTGCGAAATTTGTTCCAATCACGATTTGATTATTACAAGATACGAGATAATGAGAACAAACGGAAGACAGCTTTAGTGTTGTTGTGATTGTAATATCCGTGTAGAAATGTGTATTTTATTAATTTATAGTAGGTAGCTAGCATCCTACATGATATTAGTAGCCCCACTAAAGCACGTGAATACTCTCGTATTTACTCTATAAAACAAAAACTTTTTTAGGTAGTGACGCAGAGCTAAAAGACATCACTCATTGTTTTAGTCCACTAAATAATACAATTGTTAATATACAAATAAATTGTGTTCATAAACATTACTACTGGCTTATCCGAGACAGATCCGCCTGTAATTTTACAACCTACAATAATGGTGAGTAAATCTGCAGATATTATTCCTTGTGCGTGGTTTCGGCAATTGTTGTGAAATTTGGACCGAGAGTAGAGGTCTCACCTCTCACTGGCGTCATGATGGAAAGTGAAACTGCGCTGCCGACGATCGTCACGTCGCGACAGCCATTTAATGCCGTTTGTTCCGGTTTCATTACAGTGCGTTATAAAGTTATTCTTGTAGATACTACAGATACCTATCCGACTCTATCTAAACTGACATCGGCAGTGCGGAAACGTCCTAAATGCAAGATCGCCGCGAATACTTTGCAGTCGTAAATTGCCTGATTCAGTTGCATTTTGTTAAATATGTACATAACAATGTCTACGAATAAAATCGCTATAAACAATCTGATGGAATTTTTTAATTGTTCTCACTGTGTTGCATTGTCTGTCCCTGTCTGAGGCCCGACAAGGCAGAGGGGCGCGGGCGGCAGCCGCAGAATGTAGGCAAGTGTGACAAGGACACGCCCGTACTCCGTGCTAACACTTCCATCCAGTTTCTAACGTGCTCGGTGCGGATTTCGCAACATTCCCCCGCGCCCGGCTCCACTTCACCGATGCACGTTCTGAGCCAACCTACCACAATACATGTTAGCCTGGTACCTATCGAGCCATTACCTACTCGTTTCAAATACGAGGTCAACTTTTAAGCTCTGTAACATGTACCAAGTTATCTTGCTTGGCTATTCAGATACATCTCTACAGATTGTATGTACCTACTGATCTCACAATGTTATTTAGGACACGCAAAATATAAGGGAGGTGTTGCTAGTTGAATTTGTTTGCAATAGAAATGCGGCGGCCTTCCTCAGACCTGACGACAAGGCGAGGTGAGCCGCTAACTCAAGGCGAAATGGCATCGATATTAAATTTGTTAATTAAGTACCCTGGATTTACCATTCTGATTGATAGATTCGTGATTTGTTACCACGACGTCAATGGCATATTTTGCTACCTTTATTGGATTTAAATAAATTAAATAAAAGCTACCCTACCTTAGCCAGATTGCTTAATTTTTAGATGCATGCCCAAGGGCCATTTTATTTGTTACCGTCCCTATCTGGGGCAATGCAAAATACAGGTATTAGCACGAAAGAGATCAAGTATTATTAGTACTAATAAGATTACTCTCAAAATCTTAGAATAAAGTTTTGGAAGATACTAGGAGTCCCGGAATATATTTAAATAGCCTGATGATTTTCGACTCTGAGAATATTGTGAAAATATTTGCCATAAATCTAGCTTTACAGAATGTATATTGTGTAGAACAAATGATTTTGATCCTCCGAAGTATTTACGCATCAAATGAAATAATGCTTATTATATGGCCATGTAATGAGCGTCACAGAGACATGACGACTTATGTCATGCATCTGCATATTGATCTTCAGTTTTTGTGTAGATGTCTATAGACTGTAGTATTCATTTATTATCTTCATGCTTGATTGCTATCATCAAAATTGTATATTATTTGAGGAACTCTATAAACTCAATCGTCATTAATGTTATCTTCGATATCTTAGCGGAACTCTTAAAATGGTCTAATGGTTTAGCAGAACTCACCCTTGCATGGGATGTGGAGGCACTTCGATTGTGGCAGACGCTCGGCGTCGGTCGCCGGCCATGTCGGCGAGTCGTGCAAAGTCTGTGTCCACATCAGCTAGCCTGGCGGACTTCCTCGATTCTAGCAATCTTACTTCGTCCAGTCTCTTCATCAGCTCTATTGGCGCCTGAAACAATTACACCCATGATCGAGATGTTGATCAAATTCCACAAAACACCTTACAATCTTTTTATTATAAGCAGTAATCTTCCATTTGTACGATCGCATCTAGATAAAGATAACAAAGGGACTTTTTATGTCTTCGATGCAATTAGTTAGCGCTTTGTGTTATTTTATAGCAAGATCGTGATCCACGTGGACTGTTTCTGTGCTTGCTGATTCAGACTATACCTATGAAGGACGATAGATATCAAAATATCACTTCGGACACCTTTAAAGTATAAATGTATATAGAGTGGAAATTATTTATGCGGGTTTTCTCGAGTAGACAATACTCCCAACTTCCTCACTTATCCGACGTTTCGGTCGCTTTCTAGCTAGGGATACTAGAATAGCCGCAAATATAACTGCCACAACATCTGAAGCTCGGCAAAAGCTGCGAAAAGGAAAGGAGGAAGAGTTCCTACTCTTCCTCTCGTACTTCTTCCGTTCGCTATATGCGAACTCGTACTCCTGTACGAGTTCGCATATAGCGAACTCATCTTTAAAGTTGCGTTATACGTAAGTACGCTCTACCGCACAGACCGAGTGAGTGTTGTAGGAAGTATGTAAGAACCAACCTACAGCTAAAACATATTATCGAAGCCGCTCTTCGGTGCCTACTAGATTTCGCTTTACTATAAATGGTTTAAAGTGATTTAAGATATTTAAATACCTACTAGATATTTTTTTACCAAATGTGATATAGTACTGAGCATAAAGAAACGATGTAAGCACTCGTAGGTAACTTCGTTTACAATACTGAAGATTTTGATGTCCTCACAATACATGAGAAAGCTTGTTAAGAAGTTTTACTTAATGAAAAAGCATTGCAGGCTACAAATAGTGTAATCATCCATAACCTATGGTAATATTTCAATCATATTAGCGATGATGACCTCCGATAATAATGATACTTTAGACGACACATCCAAAAAAACTCCGGTACTCCTTTGCAGATATGTAGTTTGCCTGCATGGGCTACAAGATACAAAACAGCAGCATACGTAATTATTTATTATTTAATTAATGGGCTACGTAGTAATAAACTGCTACGTAACCATATAGGTAAGTAACATGTATTAATTATTATGTGGTTGGAACAAAAAGCGGGTGTGTAGTATACGAGATCAATATGGCCGACCTTCGCACGGCCCGTAGTCGGACGTGACGTCATGACCTAGCGCAGCCCGAACTGGAGCGAGAATCGTTCTGTGTCATAAACTGCTGCACTCGTATGCATTCCTAGTACTATGACGAAAATTGACAATCTTAAGAAAAGCGAATTCTTTAACATTTAACTATACTTTAATTAATTCTAATCGATTTTACCACGTAATCTAATAATTTTATTAATTAAGTCAATCGAATCATTATTAAACATTTTGTAATTAAGTTCAGGTTAACTTGTAACGAGTTAGCTTAACAAGACTAGTTACTAGTTCTTAACAGTTATCTAGATGTTAACAAGCAAACATGACCAATTAGGAACAGATAGTAGCTACCAAGAATTTATTTGGATACCCGTTTTGGGGTATGGTTATTGAACAATCGAAATGTTAAGATGAAAGTTTAAGGGTGTCGTGTAGATCTTATGAAAGCCTTGAACTTTTCAAAGGTTGTTTTTGAATTAAATATACACGATTATTTTATTCTTAATTTTCTACATATTATTCTGGTTATAATAATAATATATTATTGATAGTAATCAATCTTCAAATCAACATTGAAATGAAATTTGTAAATTTAAATGAGAAAAACAATTTTTATGATCATTTTTCACGGCTATGTGACATACCTACCTATGTCTTAATAAATTGGCAATAGCTAATCTTTAATGGGCAAGTTTGGTATTATTTAATTCTGAATATCATCACAAAATATTCATATTTAGTCATCTGTCAGCATATTTAAGACTTGGCCCTAAAACTTTCACTCGGTTCCTTTATATATTTTTAATATAAAGTACACAATTCGCAAATGAGGACGCATAATATACGAGAAATTAGTATTGATGGCTGTGTCACGGTCTCGGTTAATGTGTAATAAACATTATATGGATGTTGAGCTGAAACGGATATTTGATGTATCCAAGCGGAAGGTCACGCTACCCTCGTAATTTTTTATAAAGGTAAAATTATGTTTTTAATTGTAAGTGATTACAACATCGCATCCATTTTAATAACATGAAACTGTAAAAACAGTTAACTATTTAAGGTATTACATCAATAAAGTCAAACTTTTGCTTTGATCTGAACCCGTGACAAAAAACGACGATCAAAGCCTTGAAATAAAAAAAAGAGAAATTACGCCATCGGACAAACTGGTCTGTTTATTGTGGTCTTTATGCTTACATCGAGTCCATGATTCAATTACAAAATATTTGAAATACCTAATTGTGGCGATCGTTTGCATAAATAATAATTTCTATATTAATTTGTAATACAATTGCGAATTAACGTGTGTATTAATTATGACACTTATGACTTGGGATAACAGAATTGCAATTTGACATCAATTTATTGACACTATAATTGAGCTTCGTGTTCCTTCATCTGAGACGAGCGATTCGATAAAAAGCGTATTACAAAATTACAATATTGACTGGTCATCCTTTATATGGACTACGGAAATTCGGCACGGTTGGCACGAGATACGGAGTAGATTAGAGAAAGTAGAGAAGGAGACAATACGGAGGACTTGAAGAAAGAAGAGAGAAGAAAGAAGATAGCACAAGTACAGGACGACCGGAAGCAGTAACCGAAGGCGTGGCTGTGGAATAATGCCCCAGAAAGGGGAGAGTGACACTAGGGACGCATGTAAAGACAGATAGAGTCAAGAACACATGCGCGCGTGACGTGCCATAAGCGAGGAGCGGTTCGCGATTCGGCCCATATAACCAGAATGGTTGTTGGGGTCATGGGAAGGGTGGTTGGCTATGGTCATCCTTTATTCGTCTAATTGTAAACCTTCTCATCAATGTTAATTGATAACCATCAAAGTTGTTCAACCTCACTTCTGATGACTGACGGTGAATCTGCGACCAGCAAATTCAATCAGTGTTAAAAGAAGGGCGTTCGTGATTACGTATACTAAAACAAGACCAAAACTTAATTAGAGTAATGAGCAATATGTTTAGCCTAGATAATTAATGACGTCGAAATCGTTAGCCTAAATTGACGCTTGCTTTAATTATTTTTATGTTAAAGGAGATGTTGCAAAAATGTATGGACCTCCGGCCATGTATTGTACACAATATCATTAACAAGCAAAATCAATATAAAAACGTTTTTTGCACTGCATATTTTCACTTATTTAGCTTTGTTTGCAGTCACAAAACATTATTTGCAGTTAGAATTGCAACTCAAAACCAAGATGGCGAATATGGCGGGCGATGTCATTTTGACAAATTCCACTAATATTCGTATTGAAAATTATAAAATCGTTTGAAGTAAATGTGGTTGTAACTCTAAAATAATTCTAGAATAAATTAATTGTATTTTTTTCGGATTCTTCTTTAATTTACCCATTTTTTCAGGTACTGTACGTACCAGAGCCGAGCTCGCAACATTTCCTTATAAGACAATATCATCATCTAAATATCAACTTTAAAGTTTACAGATTGCATCCATAACCTATGGCAATATTTTTTATGCATTACTACCTTGCTGCTTTCTGTGTACCTAAATATTAAGCCTAAATATTATGCCTATTGAAAAATATTCAAAGGCATTTAGTCTTTGTATATTTTTCAAATGCAAATACAGCTCGAGATATAGGTATTTCATAGATGCTTTGCTAACGTAGTAATAAATAACTCACATGATTTTAGATTACAAATCGATTCTACCTAGGTATGACCAAATCTCAAATTTTATAGTTAACAGACAAAATTTCGAATTCTTTGCGCGCTATTGATAAATTTTGATATAGTAAGTGAACTTTAGTACAGAACATAGTTACTAACATACTTTGGTATTCTTGTGGGGTTATCCATGAAATAATTCACATATAAGTATAGTATGCATGTGTATAAATTCTAATAAAATAGAAATATAATTAATCACGGAATTTACATGGGACTTAAAATAATAACATTCGAATCATGGGTGCACTGCACCCATGCATTTACTCCTCCCTGCCTTAAAGTTATGTCAAGTCTATGTCTATGTCTACAGTTATGTTTATTTTGTTACGCAAACCTAAGAAGAATTAATAATATGCAGTAATGTCTATAACCAGCCTTGTTTGCTAGAGTCAGCGCTGATCGCATCACAAAACACTTTCACTTCGAGATTGGGCATATCCACGTTGAGGTACCGCTACACCCGTTAAACTAATGGCTACCATTACGTGTACGAATTAACACATGGACGTTTGTAAATTAGAGACTGATATGTTAACATTAACTTTAAATAGGTATTGATTTTAAATATTGACACGCTTTACACGTTTATTCATCTTTGGGTTCACTTTTACTGGTGCGGCGCTGAAGAGTAAGGCATTTTCCATCATCTGTACAGCACAAATAGCTACTGCTAATATTAGTGGCAATATCTACTACTGTAGTAGGTAATACCACTATTACCTAGTATTAGTGTCTGTTCTCTGACATTGCCTATCGGAACAGGTACGATGTTCTGGTCGCATGGTAATGAATCATCTTAAACTAGGTACTTTGACGAACGATACATCTAATAGATGTAGGTATGTATACGTATAGAAATTATTTACTGTTGTACAATATCCATACAGGGAATCGTTCCATTAAATACGCAATGAAAGTCTTCACTTAATCAGATTAAAAACCTAGATTTGAATATTGAAAGCTCTAAATTTTGAGAAATCTTTATGTAAACCTCTATGTAACATAATGAGATTTCAAATTCAACCAGAGCATGTAGTCGTAAATAGAGCACATGAGATACCTACCTATGAGATACATCATATTAAAATGGCTATAGGTGCCGCCGCAGCCCCGCTCGAATCGTGATTTTTTTAATGTTATTGAAGTGGCAAACAATCATGCAGTTCACACTGATGCCAAGTGATGACTGTAGCCTATAGACACCCACACAAAGACCAAGATCAAAATGCAGATGCGCTACCCGAAATTACAGGTCCGTACATTACCATCTGACCGGAACAAGATAGTGCTGAACACTACCATTTAGCGGCAAGTATGTTAGGTAGTGCGGTGATGCCTACGCCCGCGAGCTCCGTCACTGGAGCTCTACCACCAGTACATAAATAATCTATTCAAGAAAATTTACTTCAATAGCTGTACATTTCGAACAAAGAAATGTTTATGAAAAGTTCATTGTAAAATAAAGATACCAACCATAATCATATGCCAAATTGATACCATGATCTAGATTCTAGATCTTCACAACGTTTGCGGGCATCGGGCGTTGCATGTCAAATTAACGAAGTCGTAAATGTAGAACATGACAATATAATGTAAGAAACCAATTCTATTCAAATGGGCATGCCCCAACGTCGCAGATCCGCTCGTATCGCCCAATACATTGAAAGAAATAAATAAAATACGTTTACACTTACAGCCCCACAGTAGGTATAAATCTGTGTCATGGGTGCCGTTGTACACATACAACACATACACAAACACCCAGACCCGAAACAAATATCTCTAGGCCATACAAACATTTGTCCCGGTGCGGGGATCGAACCCGCGACCCTCCGAATCAAACGGTCATCTCACACCGCTGGACTAACCGGGTCGTAGAGTTCGTCATGAACATTTCAAACTAAGAAATGTTCATGACGAACTCTACGTAACAAACATAATGAAATTCTAAATTGAACCATTTATGAATAATCTAGTTTGATCTCCACTACGTTCACCGGGCATTGCATGTCAAATTAACGTGTATTCGTAAATGATATGAGATGCCAATCTTATTAAAGTGTCGTCAGGTGTGGTGGCCATGCGGCTGCGCTGTAGTTCCGCTCGCTCTCCTACCCCTCTCACTCCTCTCGCCAACAAGTTATGTAAAAAACTTACAACTGTTACACAATTACTTCCATTCGATGGCGAAACTTGGTCGCTTATAAATGCCAGTGAAAGTCACCGAGTGACTTTGACACGATGAGTGATAACACCATGTAGGTATATAATAGCAATTGAACTATGTCTCGGAGTTCTCGAACAGCTGTTCGTTACATACAGTTCACTTACAGTCACATATTCCAACTTGTTGGTGACGTCCGTCCGCGTCATTAGATAGATAGAAGTGATTTGGCTTAAAATTGATTCTATTTAATTCTTCGAGATTTCCAAGCTAGTTTAAAATCACATTTTGATTACATAAATAGTTGAATTACAATTGTGATTATAGGAAAATAAGATTCACGGTCATTAGATATGATCATAGTAATTACGTAATTTGGGTGTTTTCATGACGACCAATCGTAGGAAATCACTGTTTAATAACAAATTAATGATTATCTTTTTACTGGAAACATTGTAAGCTATGTATAATTTTTTTTTACTGGTTTATAACTAACAAATACTTAGTTGAATCTTCAAATATGATACAATTTACAAATTATACAAATTAATATTAGAATATAAAAAAGATAGCATAAGCGTATTGTTTAACACCGTATACATTAAAGAGTATGTTTCGTTTAGTATGTTAATTAGGTTCAATACGATTGCATTTAGGTATAGGTACTCTAGACGCCCATAGCACTTGCACTGCAAGGTTTTCGTTATGTAGATTGCAACAGTGGCAACAATACTATTGCAAACGTTGCGTGTCGATGTTGCAGTTCACCAACACAGATTATAAATATGTAAAGCATATTCTTAAAACCGTTTATGTAAACTTATAAGGTACCTACCTACTAATTATGATTTATGAAAATTAAGCTGCTAATGGGTTCGTTGCAAATTGTTTATTCCGTTTACATTTTATTATTAGAAGTGAAGATATTGCTGACATAGATATTAATTAAATTTTATTTTATTTATTTATTTATTTATTTATTAATTTACCAGTAATTACAGAACCATTACAGAAGATCCAATGCGGTACTGCAATCCAATTATACATACATAAACGACTCAATAACATAATAACAATACTAAAAGCAAAACTCATAACAATAAATTACTTTCCGCATATTTATAAGCCATTCCTATGAATCTCGGTAGACTACAACTGAAAATATCTATATAATTTGCAATCGCATTTATTGCACTGACGGCCCGTACTGTTGAAGCGTAATGGCACAGTAAATAGATTGTAAACAGTAAAGTAACTACATTTTTACTGGTGGTAGAGCTCCAGTGACGGAGCTCGCGGGCGTAGGCACCACCGCATTACCTAATATACTTGCCGCTAAATGGTAGTGTTCATCACTATCGTGTTCCGGTCAGGTGGTCATGTACGGCCCTGTAATTTCCGGCACAGAGGCATAACACCTTAGGCCTCAGGAGTGGCAACGCATCTGCATTTTGACCTTGGTCTTTGTGTGGGTGTCTATAGGCTGCAGTCATCACTTAACATCAATGTGAACTGCATGCTTGTTTGCCACTTCCATAACATAAAAAAAAAACATACAAAGCGTTCAAAACGGCACACTCACACAAACATGCGCATCTACGAGGCCTCTAAGCGGTTCTCGCAGTGCTACAGTAGCGAGTGTCGCGTCGAGACGAGCGGTCACGTTGCGATTTGTTTTTATTTCCAAGAGTGATTTAAAGATGCCACGAGCGCATTGCGTGGTATACGACTGTTTGAACTCTGCATCATCAAAACCGGAGCTATCGTTTTTTAAACTTCCTGGTGATTTTGAAAGGCAAGAATGATGAATTGTTATAATATCCAACATATTTAAAAAAATCGCGTGTGACAGTGTTTGTAACAATAGGTACTCCTCCGCAGCGGCTAGACCGATCATTATGAAATTTTGTGTGTATGAGAATCGGTTGTAGTCTTTTTTTTATATCCCTAAATGGTAAGGGTGATTCTCACCATTTTTTTTTTCGATTTTTTGGACAGTTAATTTGTTTATACCTCTAAGGCGATACGAAGTTTGTCGGTGTAGCTATTTATTATCCTGCCTACCGGTAGATATGGTATATGGTATATGGCACTATACGTGCCGTGCCGAGGAGTACCGCCTTCTGGACCCGAAACAAATAACTGTAGGCCATACAAATATTTCTTCCGGTGCGGGGATCGAACCCGCGACCCTTCGAATCAAACGGTGGTTTCGCACCGCTGGACTAACCGGGTCGTTTAGGCTGCTTTGAGTCATTTCACAATTCGCAACATTTTGAATCGTTATATCTTAACAACTTTTAATCTCTCCAGACACGAGAAAAATATGACAATGAAATATGAAATTCAATTGTGTCTCGCCGCCGGTGGCCGCACGATCCTTGAAGGATTAAGTACTTATTGACTATATGTTTCAAAGACAAATAGTATTTATTTATCCAATACTATTACAGGGTAACCAATAAAAAAATAGTCAACATCCCAATACGATTGAGTAAACGTCAGTAAATGCAAAAATATTCACACCATTATTTAAAAAATTTAGTGACACCCCTGTTGCTTCAATGGAGTGTAGGTAAATATTTTATAAAATGGACTTAGTTACCATACTGTTTATATCTATTTACTGTGGTATTGGAGTAGGTTTGTTCGAGCAGTGGGCACATGCAGAAGCGGCGGTCGGCGGCGCCGCTCCGCGCTCTCGTCCGCGGAGCCGTAAGCCTTCCAGTACTTCTGGATGGTGCACCATTCCATGAAGCACTTTCCACATATAATGTATCATAGATCTAAGTAGGTACTTATTCATGGCATTGTGTGAAGCGAAAGTGTGTGTGGTGAACAAACAAGTGGCATTGACTGTAGAATCGAACGAGTCATTGGTTGAACGCGGATGACGTAGGTATGTGCCGACGTCGACGCCGAGCGACGTCGTACGTACGACCTGATAATATTCCGTCTATTCCAATAATGCCTCAATTAAACGAACAATAACACGATTATATTAGCAATAGGTTAAAGTATTTTCACAAATATTGAACTTTTTAACAAAGAATTTGTTGATTATGGTATCGTGTTGTTGTCGACAAAGGATTATGGCGAGATTTGTACAGAAAAAAAGAAAAAAAAAGGTACTCGGTTAAACAGTTTTGATATTTTAACTAATGAAGCTAAAGATCATGTCCTGATATTTAAAATATCTTAAACTCTCTGAAATTAATAGTTTAAAAAAACATCCAAATCGGTGCAGGCGTTTTCAAACTATCGGTGAACATACATAAAAAAAAAATATCCGGACGAATTGAGAACCTCCTCCTTTTTTCGAAGTCGGTTAAAAATGGGAGTGTTTCTACTGTTTAGGAAAACCATTTTTGTTCCGGTGATTTAAAAATATTAAGAAGTGTTTTTGTGTGTTACTACCAGCAACTGTTCTTGCCCTAGATAATATATCAGACCTTTTAACATTTGCATTTCATTTTTTCTATACTAACCAATGTATAAAACTTGCCATGATTCTTTGTAGAAAGTAGAAGTTATAATGAAAGCTCAATTTTGGTAAATCACGCCAAGTTTTTAACTTACAAAAGATGTAAGTAGATACCGCGATGGAAGAAAGCGAAACTCAATTAACACTACATTATTTATTACTTTTACTTGGAATTGAATTCGTTAGACTGTCTATTTTATCGTTGATATCATTCTTACGGCAGGACAATGCACTAGGAATTTATTACCTTGATTGTTGAAACGATTGTGTATCGACGCTGAGACGAAACAACCGATAACATAGAAACTGGATGGCTAACTCCAGAAAAACTGGCAGTATTTGATAAAAACAAGTGATAAGCAGCATTCATTATCTTCGATGACATTTTAGTGCACAGAAGAAAGATAGATGCAATCTTGTTGAATTTTAATAAATGAAATGTATCACGAATTCATATCAAGTAAGTGTCTGTGTTCGTGATCGCAACATAAAAAAACTGGCGATAGATGAGTATAATTTCCTTAAATATTCAGCGAGGCTGCAGCCGGAGTCACGTCGACACGCATGCATAAACAATTCGGTTGACAGTGGGCAATCGTGCACCGATAAATGGGTCAATAGCTTCGTTCTAAGCTGGCAATCGACTGTTACTGGTACTGTCGAAGCGTATAATACCGGAATGCGTTTTGAAACTTTCGATGGCACACGCCATTTCCTCTCACCTAAGACCGTCATCAAGTATTTATAATGTAAGTCTGCACGTCGAGCTACCATCGTTTACACAATATTATATATGAATCAACAATTTGACCTATTTAATTCAGAGATCTGGGTAACTGCGGCCCTCACCTTGATGCGACGTTAAGCTGTTATATATTTAATGTACAATGCTTAAATATCAAGTGTATTTTTAATTCTTGAGAAATAACAGTGAATTTAAATTCACGAGAAGAACATTGATTTTTGTCATGTTTGTGAAAATCTTATTGAAATGACTAAACTAGAGCTTTACCAGAGCTTTGATTTTATAGCCACCGTAGTAGTCTATAAAAATCTCAATTAATGAACTTCCAAGCCGTACATATCTAATCACGTACAACTATGCCCCTATTAATGAACCTAACTTACTGAATATTTCAATTTGCCACGCTTCAACTGTTTACGTTCAATTCACGTTCAACAAACACCTCGCAATCGAAGCAATTGCAGTGTTAGATGGATAAAAAGATTTGCGATTCCAATCGGATGAGTACGGTTAGGTCGAGCAATCGATTGGCACGGTGGCCTTGTATGATTACTGAATACAACAGTGGTTGCAAAGCGGATGCAGTGGAAGCAGGCACGCGAATGCCGCCCAGCGCCGGACCGCTTCAAACGCCAACCTTGCTCCAAAAATCCGTGACCTACATTGCATGTAAGTCAAAATGCAACCAGCGTTTTTATTGCAGCCATTCTCCTTGAAATGACCATTTCGTTTCGTTGGTTACTCAGTAAAAACTGATTCGTGGTGAGAGTTAGCGTTTATAAGGAAAATAATACTAAGTACTGGAAAATCCCGATTGCGAAATGTCACTATTCGGAATTATCCAGCGCTGAGTTAGAAACTAGGTTTCGTGTGCTAGGTCATCCTCGTCGACTGCACAGGACAACGCTGGGTGCCCTAGTTGGCTCAGATACAGGTCACGATCCAATCCTGTCGGCGCCCGGCCCGGCATTTTGTCTTCGTATGGTTTATATCCCGTTTAAATATTTTTATAAAATGGAATACGAAATAAAAGAACCTTGTTTATAAAAGATAAGCCCGATGATTATGCTTTTTTAAAAAAAATATCGATTTAATTCAATATAAATTAGCAGTTCGAATTTGTAAGAAACGCCAATTATTTGCGCTTAGAATTAGTTTGTAATATGCACCATTGAGTATTTTTTATGATGTAAGTTGAATTTGACAATGACACCTAAATATTGTAAAAAACTATTTACAAATACATTAAATTCAGTTGACCATGTAGGTCATCGGTTGTCGTTGTCAGGAAATTGTTATTGCGTAGCGCTGACAATGATGCTGCAAGCCGAGGCGGGAGCACGCTCGTGATTTGTTTATCGCACTGAATCGTCTACACAGCGTAAATTTATGTAGGAGGTTTCAATGTGATAGTAGAAGTGACGTCATAAAGTAAGCATCCGTATTTCTGAACAGACGTCACTACGCGTCGGCGAGAGCGCGTAGGCGCGACGCGACGATGACGTCACGGGCGCAATTTATCCTCGCTTCCGTAGGCGTTCGATCGTGGGCGACGCGTACCCTAAACCGTACGTAAAAAATCGCAAAGACCGAACTCGTCTTACGTAATTGAATGAGGAATCTGCGCAAGGACGCGACCGCTTGTTTCAACACTACACTCGCCGTGATGCCATAATCGCATCATTTACGTGCGACGTTTAGAAAAGTGAGCGTTTTACCTTGAGATGCCTGCAAGCACGGTCGCCTCTCTATTCTTAGGTATCGTAACAGCTTTAAATATGGTTGGAACGTCGGGTGCCGAACACGCAGGCGTCGCGACCTAACCTGACCCAAAAACGGACGGAGCCCACCGCGCCCCAGCTTGCCACTTGATAACGGATGCCGGGAACCAGTTCGTTTCGCTTAAACGCTACATAAATACGCATCGCCAATAGAACCGTTACCGCGTTGACCTGCTGTCGCCTTAATACCATTAGACTGGCATTGACATTGTCTGGAGATAATCGACGCGTTATTTTAATGGTAATAAACTAATTTTTATGTTGGAAAGAATTAAAAATTAATGTATAAACTTGTAATTGAATTCAGGCTCCAAAAAAGGCTGAGCGAGATGATTTTCGGCATTCGATGAGGTGTTCAATGATAAATTAATTAAAATCAGAGGTGCCGAAATGCGTGGTGCATAGTTTTCGTGTCACGAAAAAGGAAAACGCAAGTGGAGGTCGGATTTCGAATACGGGCGGTGCGTCGTCGCCGGTTCAATATCAGCATTTCTGGGTCAGTGGGTCAGCGTGCCGGAGAGGCGCCCCGCGCCTCTGTCCCCTACGCCGCGTGCCACTTGTAATAATTATAACATGTCATGATCTTCACATGAAAATGTAAGATGCAGTGCGTCGTGCTCAGTACGTCTCTCGGTAAACCCACGGGCACGCGGCTCACGTCATCTTGCGTCAGCGCGTCACCTATGTTACACCTATACCGCTGTCGCCAAGTGAATTATGGTCGACCTTTGCCTTCGACACCTGGGAACATGCACGATGTACTGAGATCTACTCATTGTTTTCAAGTTGCAAGGCCACTTCATTATCAAATCCTTTTAAGAAAACAAAGCGATGCATTTTCCAATGGCAAAGATAGCTATCGCAATCATGGCGACAACCGCCTACGTAGTAACGGTTTTGGTGTATTACTGTTAAGTCAAATCCGAAAACAAGTTATTTTGCGCCGCTGAGTCAACCTACGACTTCGTGCGTGACGCCAAAAGCCGAGATTAAACCAGTTATTCGGTTTCGACGCCGCATTAAGATTCACGTGTCCTGTTTTCGAAATAGTGTTATATTTTGTCTAAAGAAATCTGCGTTTCAAATTAACGTTTTCATTTCAGGTTTTTTGTCTGAAATACATCTGATACGGTATGCACATCACGGATTGGTTTTCAGTGTTAAGATAAGAGCGAATGAATAATGATACTATTCCAAGGCAAGCACAATGAGGTCACCCACAAAGGGCCGGCCTTGCCTTCGCCGCGGCTTGTGGGAGGACAACTGCAATAGACGAAAATAGGCGAGTGGTTAAAAGATTCACAGTATTAAATAATTGTATTCGAATAATATTTATGAACATAGAGATAATTTATAATTAGATATTAAATTTAGATATTAGGTATCTCATGCAACAATGTGAGACATTGGACAATTTAATGTATGTATTTAAATATCATGGCATTTATCAGTTTGCGACATGGTATGAACATTAATTCGAAACTAGAATGTTGTGTTGAAACGTGACCTATTTTTTTAAACGATATCAATAACTCTTAGCTTAGAAATTACACAAGTATTGAACTGTTAATTCTATGTAAAGTTGAGCTGTCAACACGAAGAGTTATAATTTCGCAATGTTGCCAGACGTCCCATATTTGAGGCGTAATTTTAAATGTCCTGAAGGTTTATGTATCATATTTCCAGAGCTTTGTTTTTAAAAGTAATTTTTTGAGCCATCTGTTATTATCAGGTAAAAATATGAGTTCTCAGAAAGCATGATTCTCCGCAAGGTGCTCATTTAAAACCAGAAGGATACAATTCCAAGAAGATACAAAATTTTTGGATTGGTGAACTGGACATGAACTTGATAATGCTGGTACATTTTCCAGAGACGAAAGTAAGAAAAGATTGCCCATTGATGCAATTCCTTATATTTTTCATATCATATCAGTCATTATTAGTAGGTCTAGGTGTCATTACATAAGAATTGCTACTTAGAAACGTTTCAGTCCTGAATGTCAAATTCCCAAAATGTCAAGCGGTTTCAAAATGTCAAGTTCTCAGTATTCCAAATTCCTAAAAATGGTTATTACACATTTTTTTAGTGAAGCCTTGATATAAAGATAATATATAAAGATTTATAGTTTATTTAGTAAGTATGTGAAATGGGACAAATGGTATTAATTTACACGTTGGTGTCGGTAAAATCTTCCCGAAAATTATAAAAATCATAAGATTCAATTAAGTTCTTTTACAGGATAAAAAGATATATTTGAAGCAGATTGGTCCTGTTTTAGGTGAAAAAAAAAATCAGGCAACCCTATTCCTAACAAAAACATCGTACGTTTTAAATTTGCAACGGTTGTCTGACATCATTAAATGGTCAATCATCTCTATGTTTCGGCGTTGAATGTAGGTCGAATATATTAACTGAACTATTTAATAGTAAACGAGAAGATTGTTTGTTGTCTAGTTATTTTTAGGGTCATACAAATTAATTGTGTGTAATTGCGTTCAGTTTTTTTTTGTAAAATAGAATATGACACGAACAATCCCGTTTTTGACCGTTAAAGAATATTACTGACTTTGAAAATACATCGGACACTATCATTGAGCTGTCTATAATATACTCACTTAAATGAATTGAGCAACAAAATTGATTTTATAATGCCGGAATAAAAGCGAATTTGACTTTTTTAGTAAACGTATAATATGCGGATGTTTTTATTTTGCCGTTCGTTGCTGACTTTTAGATGAAGTATATTTTTTCCGGGTTTTCATATAAACATGCACATAATGTTCTTGATATTTGAAACTTAACTACCTTGAATAAACTAACTTCGTATAAGAGTTCTGCCACACGAGTTCTGCCATACGTTGCGATGCACGCATCAAGCTATAGAATATACCTAGATAAATATGGGCACAACAGCGAAGCGATGTAAAACTAACATATACTCGTATATAATCTCACTTTCTCTCTCTGATATCAGTCAAAACTATAAGATTTTTATACCACAGAAAGAGAGAGCCGACTGTTGACTGTCCGACGAGATGTTGCAGGTATTTCAGTCCAGCTGCTATAAGTAGTGCTGGCCGATGCTTGATAGCGAAAGAAGTGGTGTAGCTTTGCTATGCAGTGCTACGCAGCGCTACGTAGTGCTACGAAGCGTTAAAGTTTAATCTCGGGCAGTATTTTAGCTGTATTATAGGTCAAAGGTAGTTCTATTAACAAACAATAATAAAAAAATAAGTAGGGTACATGTGCTGGTAGTACAATGCAGATGATAACCTTGTCATCGCGGCAATATTTGGGCCGTATTACACATAATATATATTTTATAAGAGAAGGGCACAGCTTTATGACCAAAGGTGTCAGGTAGTTTTTTGGATTACGTGATATTTGTAAAAATTGTCCATTTAAATCAGTAATAGCATTGTTTAGAATCTCGCCACCTGTTTACTGGTGGTAGAGCTCCAGTGATGGAGCTCGCGGGCGTAGGCACCACCGCATTACCTAATATACTTGCCGCTAAATGGTAGTGTTCAGCACTATCGTGTTCCGGTCAGGTGGTAATATACGGCTCTGTAATTTCCGGCACAGAGGCATAACACCTGAGGCCTCAGGAGTGGTGACGCATCTGCATTTTGACCTCTGGTCATTGTGTAAGTGTCTATAAGCTGCAGTCATCACTTAACATCAATGTGAACTGCATGTTTGTTTGCCACTTTTATTACATAAAAAAAATACTTACATCGAAAAATTGTATATAGACATGAAAACATATTACCGTTTTGTACTTAGGGTGCTTTGGAATATGGAAGACGATTATATAGGTATTACAGATTACTATAATTTGCAAAAGTTATTCATATCTTGTTAATTGTTGTGCAGGGTGTTAAAGCTTTTAGAAACGAAATGTTAAAACATTGTCTCCCCAAGCTTTACTGATGTAATCTAAGTTTAATCTTAGCTTAACAAAAGGTGTCGACGACAACCTATCATTACGGTTATGCTGCGTTAAGTACAGGAACATATTCTGCAATTATGCAGCTGACATTAAAGACAACAGTTAAGTCGTGTGAAATATTTAATTTGATGATGTGATCATACTCTAAACTTAGTTATTGTTTATATTGTCTTTAATAATCTATACAAATAAACAAAATTAGAGTGTCTGTTTGTAATATTAAAATAACTGCTTTTTACTAAATGCAGATGTATGTATACACGGTATATGTACTAAAATCACATTATTTACAATTTTTGCCTGTCTGTCTGTCTGTTTGGCGGGGCTTATCTTGGGAATGGCTCGACCGATTTTGACGGGACTTTCACTGGCAGATAGCTGACGTAATAACGAGTAACTTAGGCTGCTAGCTGCGCCCACGACTTCGTCCGGGTAGATACTGAACAATCATAAATTCTCACGCGGTCGAAGTCGCGGGCACAGCTAGTTTAAAATAAACGAGAGGCTGGGTTCTTGAATTCGTTCATAACCTAATCTTTTCTAACAATACGCTAAAATCGTTTCGTAATTTAGCCACGCACGAAATTTATATTCTCGTGGGCATTTAACAGACCCAAGTGTTATGAGGTTGCAAATGTTACACCAGGCTTTGTCTTATTCGAATCAAGTTGATGCTATTATTATTGTAAAAGCTGTTGGTTCTCCTTAAATAAATAAAATAAATAATAACTATTTTCATTCGTTGTTTAGATTTAAAACTGTAAAATGTTTTGTTTGAGTCAACGGCTTCTTTTCTTATATTTTAACATGACAAATATATATTTACATATCATCAATAACTTTCCATATTAAATATGCTTCGGTGGCTTAGCTAGTCGTTCATTCCTGGTGGAACTGAGGACTTCAATCTGCTTTACTGAATACTTATATATACTCTGAGATTGTAGCTGACAGCAGCTTGAAAAATTATAATGTGCAGACAAATGTCACCTCAGTCTGCCCGAGACTTGCCCGAGACCACGGAAGCTGAAAAGCGATCGAAACGTTGGGTTGATTTTTAATAATAAATGTAGTTTAATATACGCGAGATAAATCCGAAAACTAGTTTTATTTCAATGAATGTAGCTCGCGAAGACCTATGAATTTAGCTTTTCTTGCCATCACATAAGGTTCCCGTGTAATGAAGCGACCAATACCAATGATAAGTACAAACATGAGCATACAAACGTTATTGAAATTGGTTGTTGCCGGTATTTCGTATTACCCAACATATCGGTATAAGTAATACTGGTAATAGTGAAGTATAAAGCCGGTATATCCTGTTACCGGCCCAGTTAGAGTCGACTATCAGACTTGCCAGCCCATTGTCGGCAAATCGGCTTGCACTGTTTATCTTATCAACCTTGACTTATTTAGAAACTAGCTGATCCATAACTTTACTGGCTTGGATTTTGCAATCGATAACCTGCTTCCATATTTTGTTAGCTGCCTCTGAGATTGTACGGAAATGAACGGACTTTAAGTACAAAATTAAATGTGATTAAATCAATTGACAATAAAAAGGGCCTTAAGAACCGATCTTATTCATGTACCTACGAAAATATATCATTTTAATATTACTATGTTAATGTATGTATTTTTAATCTATGTTTATTATTACCTATATGTATTCTTTTTTAGTTTATTTCATTGATTGATCAATATGTTGCAGTACAAGCTCATGAGAGCATTTTAAGCATTACAGTAAACATATGTACATTATAGCATTTAAGCATGCTAAGTAATAACTGCATCTACACAAAATCCAAAAGCCAAAATGCATTGCCATCCGTGCGACCTAAGTTGTTATGTCTCTGTGATAGTTATTACGAGGCCATACAAACGGGGACTTAAAAAAATAGATACTTACAAAAATGTATATACTAGCTATAAAATAATCACAAGACGCTTTTTCTTTTAAAATTTTGGTGATAGTTTATACAAACTTTTGTACAAAAGAGACTAAATTTAAAAATTAAAAAATAAAAAAGGAAAAATACTTCAAGCGAAGCCTGAGTGTCCGATTCAATTTTTTCAGTCAATATATATTTTTTAAATGCTTATATTTTAGTAGTTCGCATTTTTCGTGAGATTCGAGGAAAAAATATTTTGGTTTTTCTTAATGTACGTAATTTATGCAGCGTAGTAAGTATAAATAAATTAACCGTATTTTTTCACGTACAGCCTTGTCCTGTTATTGTTTTATAATTTGCGTAGATAATGTCAATAAGCATAACGCGAACGTCATCAGTTATGAAACACCTCTACGCTATTGAGCGTACCTACCTTTGTTATTTTAAGATAATATTATACGCAGATGGCAAATACGATTTCCTTTCATTTTAATTATAATAAAAGTTATATACATTATAAAGCGCGAGAGGCTAGATAACTTTCATGTGTTGCATAAGACATGACAATGAATAATAGAAATTAAAAATAATAGGTTGGGGTAAAAGTCTTTTCGCATTATAGTATGTATGAACCTGTAATAAAATCTCTTTGGCTGTAGTATTTGTATCTGGCTGGTTTTGGTATCATTGAAAGTTAAAATTTTAAAGAACATAATTCCAAATTCAAGTCAAGATGAGTGAATCTAATGAAGAAATTCGATACATTTTAAAATTACTACAAACAAGGTAAAAATGCAACGCAAGCCGCGAAAAAAATTTGCGATGTTTATGGACCTAGTGCAGTGTCTGTGAGAGTAGCACAAATTTGGTTTAAGCGTTTTCAATCCGGAAATTTTGATGTCAAAGATGCACCTCGCTCTGGTCGCCCTATTACGGATAAAAAGGATGCCATTTTTGAAAAAGTGGAGCAAGATCGACATATCAGTAGTTACGACGTAGCTGAAGAACTGAGAATTGATCACAAAACAGTTTTGGCGCATTTGAAAAAAGCTGGGTACAAAAAAAAGCTCGATATTTGGGTACCTCACGAGCTCACTGAAAGAAACCTAATGAACCGTGTACTCATTTGTGATTCTTTATTACGACGTAATCAAACCGAATCATTTTTGAAGAAGCTGATAACTGGTGATGAAAAGTGGATCACGTACGACAAGAACGTGCGAAAAAGGTCGTGGTCAAAGGCCGGTCAGGCTTCACAGACTGTGGCGAAACCCGGGTTAACTCGCAATAAGGTGATGTTGTGTGTGTGGTGGGATTGGAAGGGCATTATTCATTATGAGCTATTACCACCAGGCAGGACTATCGATTCTGAACTCTACTGCGAACAACTGATGAGATTAAAGCAAGAAGTTGAGAGAAAGCGGCCGGAATTGATCAACAGAAGGGGTGTGGTGTTTCATCATGATAACGCTAGACCTCACACATCTATAGCCACTCAGCAAAAATTAAGAGAGTTTGGCTGGGAGGTGTTAATGCATCCGCCGTATAGTCCTGACCTCGCACCTTCAGATTTCCACCTGTTTCGGTCTCTTCAGAATTCTTTATGCAATGTTAGGTTAACATCACGAGAGGACTGCCAAATCCACTTGTCACGGTATTTTGATGAGAAGTCTCAAAATTTTTATAGCAATGGGATCATGTCCCTACCTACAAGATGGCAAAAGGTTATCGAACAAAATGGTACATACATACTTTAGTTAAATTTAAATAAACTATATTAAAAAATGTTTTGAATTATCTTAAAAAAGGCGAAGAAACTTTTTCCCCAACCTTATACGATACCTAATTTAACGAAAAAAGCTGTACAATTTTTTGTTAGCAGAGTTTCTCTATTAGGGTAAGATAAAATTGGATGTTATTTTGCAAAGCAGCTGTCTATTGCGCATAAGTGAATACGCTACGCTCACTGCAGAGGCCGTTTTCTCTTCCCATGGTTTCTCATCAGTGGACGAGTCGCCAGTTCCTTTAACGCGATCGCATCGACAAAAAAGTCACGTACGACTGGAAATTATAGAAAGAGAAACTTGCGAATTGCACCGGAATACGTCTAAGTTAGACCTTGATTTGATTGCAACATTCAAAACTATAGTATTGGTACGCAAGATTTATGCCGGCCGGTATCTTATCTACTATTTAAATTGGAAATATTAACTCAACAAAACGAGTTTAACTTGAACTGTCATTAATACGTAATCAAATTAAGCAACGAAAATGTTACAAATACCAGCCAAAATCGTGTCGTCAACTGTCCAATTGATTCGATAAGTGTGTACCAAAACATGTTGATGATATTAAAAACACGAGCGTAGTATATGCCTATCTACTACAAGTGAAATTGACACTGAACACGCGACGGCGCCACGCAACGATAGCCGTCATAAGCGCAAGTGTATATTACGTTGAAAAAACCTACAAATGATATGGAAAATCTGAAAAACGCATTTATAATACGCTTTTGAATCGTCAATGCTTTCGCCGGTAGTATAAAGAAATGCCACGCTAATTACAATGTGGCAAGTTACGACCGCTGTCTAACTCCACTTCATAAGGCGATATCACGCACGTAGTTTTTTAATTTATTTGTCAGTTAATAATTTTACGCACTTGGCATTAGTGAGATCCGTTATAATTATAGTTTACGAACAGAAATAACGTATGGAACAAGTTTCTACGTAATATTTTTGCCAAAATATATTTCACAGATAAAATATAATGGACTATATAATACGAGTAAGTTATCGACTCTACATGTTTTCAGTTATTCTAATGTTAGACAACATAATTAGCGATCCATTGTAAGTGTGTTACGGTAATGTATTGTGTAAAAGCAAGTGAATCTGAAACGGTACATGGCCAAGGCAGGTGCGAGTGGCACTTTCACACTCGCCGCGACGCGTTTCGAGCGCTCGCAGTGTTAGCGACAAATCGGACAGCTCCATTTACGACCTTACTAAACGAAAGGCCAGTGGATTGCAAACGCAAGGAAACCACTTTTAAGCACGATTTACGTAACATCTCAACCTACTTAAGTGGAAGTCTGTGGTCTGTCCTATGTCAATAAAATAACCAATATGATTGCGGTAATTTTTATTTTGGTTTTTGGGTGGTAAGTCATTTTTGTAGTTTAGTTGTTCCGACACAAATCATTGGACATTAGCGGTTTGATGTTCTACTTAGCGAACGAGTCTTCGGCGAGGTTAGGCCGCAGCCGACACCGACTAACGGTTCGGCCGGCGCCGCGCACGTGAAAATAATTCTTGACGCGATTTTGTAACAAATACCGTTACACGGTTCCGGGCTTGCCGGTGACCTTATTTCTCGACCGTGTACTCTTTTATTTTCATATCTTATTGCATGTCTTATTATGGGCCAATTCATTACACTATTATTTTGTATCACTTTATTAACGAGCTAACATTATTAAAATTGGACCGGCAGCAAAAATGGAACTCAATTTAAAGTGACACGTTAAACGGTGTAACGTGTGATTATTTTTGTGAATCTTCTATGATTGTTTACGAATATCATGCCGGGTGTGAGACTGTGAGTCACGGACGAAGCAGATTTGATTGGACGAATTCCACGTAGCGTGCAGTAGATTTGCCCAGTGAAACAGTGTAAATACGTATGACGCGCACCGCGTCGACGTCGAATGCGACGCGGACGCTGTTATTGTTCCGGGGAATACCGCGTCACATTACCGGTGATAATAATTTCCTCCGTATAGTGTACGCAAGGAAATAGTAACAATGTTATTTTCAAAGCGTAAATACCTAATTGTCACTGGTAAATTTAATCACTTTTGTCTCATCATGTAACAAAAATATGTTTTAGAAGCGATTGATAACAATTGAGTTGTAATTGTTTAATATTATGTTTTGTACGATACGGTAGGCGTAATACAAACCAACTACGTATACCGACTACACATCAACATTTGTGATACGCAAGCACGCACATTTATAAATTTATCTCATAGCGACTGGTGTAAACAGAATAACACTACGCAATGACCTTTGTTTTTCACACAATTCAACGCATCACTATAAGGTAAACAATACGATACAGTATTTCGCGTTATCTAACATTCATCGACATTGGAAAAATCTGATAATGAAATATTTATCATTGTTGCGTATTATGTAATTAGCTGCTTAACAATTTGGAGATACATATTTACAATTTTTAACGAGCTAACATTATACGTAGGTATCTACTGATGGTAGATCTACATCCCGTATATTAGTATATACCTACCTAGTTACCACTGCAAACACAAAGCATTGGAGATCTATTGTTTTTTTAAAGGTTCCATGATTTCTACTTAGAACCTAGTCAATATGAATCGTGTAAAAAGTTGTTGTAACAAACATTTTTTCTAAAATAAAATTTTGAAGTCTGTCATTATATAAAAATCAATTTGCTTTGGTTTTAGATACCTACTTTGTCTTTGTTACCATCGTTTATTTTTATTTAGTGAAGGAGCGAGCGAGAGTCGCTTCGTGGCAACTGGTTCGCGTCACGCTAGTTCTGCGTGCTACGTCACCGTATTAACGCGGCAAGGCCGGCAGCGCACGCGCCGAGCCCTGGCTTCCTCATTGCTGGAAACTATACCTACCCGCACTTTGTACTACACGCTTCGCAACTCGCAAATGGACCGTGCACCACCCGCCTCACAAAAACCATACACTCAAAGTTCAAATAGGTATATAATTAAACAAATCGCCCCGTAACCCTTGATATTTGTTAAATATAAAACCGGTCGAGTGGGTTGCTCACATCGAACTTTAAAAGTTTTTGTACTGAGATTTAAATAGCGTATCGAGTCAACATTGTAATTATCTGTTGCTTATTTTAAACTAAATTTTATAAACAAATTGTGGTCAGTGTAATTAGCTTGGCGATAAGACGAGGTGCAGAGTGGAGCTGCGCTCGCGCCGCGCTGCCCGCGCCCCGCCCCCGTCCGCCGGCCGGCCGGCTAATGTTATTATAATGCGGCGAGTCCCCTATGGATATCTACAAGAACTGTTACGACCATTGTCATCGGCTAACTACCTGTCTTTATTGTTCACTACATAATACATAACGCGTAGTGAAGCATAGGCGGAATGCGAATTAGGTTAATCGATTCCTTTCAATGAATATAATCTAGATTTTTTGTTTGGATACCATTTGTGCCACTCGACATTTATGATCGTGCATTAATATGACTAGTTGAAGAAGGAGTACACAATAGTATATATTTTCAGTAACACATAATACAACCATTGCTTTGACGCATGTATCATCATTCGGTAAGACAACTGTGCACGCACGTATAGATAAGTACATCGCCACGCAGGAGAAATTGAAATTCCATTTCTAGTGCGTAGAGGTAACGGTGTAGTCTTCGGCCGAATTTAGCGCATGTGCGTGCTTCCCGAGCTTGATCCACTGATCAGTGGATTAAAACGTGCGATGTATAAGTTGCGGACCGGTGGACTCATTAGGCATGCGTGTTTTAGATTGTGTTCGCTGTACTCAGTTTGCGGTGTTTCTCGCATCCCGAATTCATCGGCCGGTTTACAGAGAAAGTACGCGCACGCTTACAATTCTTCAGTAAAATTGAATTTAATTTTGCATTCAATCTACGGCTCAGAGTAATTAGCTCGCAGGTTAACCGTTTGTGTAATGGGTTCTCAGCTTTATACGTGTTAACGCTCCGCCCTACGCTCAGTGTAATCGCCACCCATATTCACACGGCTAGGTTGCCGCTTGCCTCGACTATCCGCTGCGTGCGGTGTGTGGAAACTCTATTTGTGTCGCAACCTGCCCACTTCAATCTAATCTTCAATATTGTATCACGTGTAGAATGCACAATAATTGACGATATCTAATCGAATGCTACCACATAACATAAAGAATCGAATTATTTATAAAGCAATATGACGATAACATTTAGATAGACAAATAGAAATTACAAATAGTTTTCGGACGATCACTGGCTTTCTTAATGCAATGAAAATCATATATTTAGGTAGGTACTATCTGTGTTAAATAGGTCGTAGGTATATCCGAGTTAAACAAATGCCATACCGATCGTGACGCATGAATTAGAGACCGGTGCTGGTGGTAAACAAGTACGTAAGTATCGCAACTCACTGTAAACAGAATTCCTATTTATCAGTTGCGGTCTACAAAAAGACCGTGCGACAGTTTCAACCGAGTCAACCGCCAGTGATTGCGTGTTACTTGGTTATTCAAATGAAGCAAATTAAATAACCAATAACACGATAAGACGCGTACAGTTGCGTCAGTAAGAATTTTATGTCGACGTAAGAGGAGACTGGAACAATTTCAGTGATAAGGATGTTGCATGCAACGCGCGATATCTTGTATGGGTGTCGATGAAGCGGCAGCGGACGGTGGGTGCACTATGCACCGCGCCCCACGTGCAAACGAGGTCAATAGCTCACTGCACGCGCACTCGCCCCCGCCCCCGGCCCCGCTCCGCTTGTGCACACTAAACCTTTGTCTACTCATATGCAGAATGTTGTTCAATGTCAACATCCATTGATGCCAATGACTGAGTTTCATGCACTATATCAGTAGCCGGTCAACGATACCCCGTTAATTATCTATATCAATCTAAAAATGTTAACTCTTACTTACATTGAGGCTAGTATCGTTGAAGTCTTTCGTACAAGCCGGCTATCATAAAAGAGTTTAACGTATTACAATGTAGAGTTTTTACTTTTATTTGTAATTTATTTTTTGATATTTAGGTATTTAAAATCATTTTTTTTAAAATATGCTTTTTAAACAACTAAAATTAAAAGGACATGATTACAATTACATGCACTCACCTCTGCTGTAGGGGAATGAACTTGAACACGCAGCTCATCGGTGTCGTGGTCGTGTTCCAGGACATCAGCGCGGACTTCCCGTCCGTTGTAAGTGAGGAATACCCGCTGGCCAGGTCGCAGACGCACACCGGTCAAGCCACGGAACCCGGGTCCGATCAACTCCGCGTCACGGTACTCGCGCGTCATTTTGCCTCCGTCGAAACGTACGGTGTACCGGGTGTTTGGGGTTAAATTGATGCAGTTGTTGTTCTCCGGGAAGGGCGCGGGAGTCTTCACTGCCTGGATCATGCCGGAGTAGTACAGGCCGTCGTCGACGAGCGCGGCGACGCGCGTCCCTATGATGGAGCGCTTCGCTAGCCGTTTGCCGGTCGACATGGTGTTTTCAGTTAGCAAAACCTTCGTTATCACTTCACCGCACGCGGCTCTACAGGGGTCCGATAGTCCACACTCTATTTTCTCTCACACGTTCACTCAGAAATTTCAAATTGCCCGGCGTACACGTTTCGCGGGGTAGCCGTCACAGAATTTTGGAAAACTACGAGGATTTCGACGCGATTCCGTAAGCTGGACGCGGTCCGGCACCTCAGTAGACCGAGGTAGGTCGCGGATCTCACGCGGAAACATAATACGAGGGCAAGGTCCTCGAGGATCGGGACAAAGGAAAATCCTTTCGCGGCAGTAAACTTCGCACGCAAACTCGATGCGGACGACCTCAATAGACACGGTTCAAACGAGAACTGGCGTGCGTGCGGCGCGACACCGGCCGGCCGGCGAGCGGGAGCGGCGACCGCCCGTCTCGCTTCTTTGTTTTGATACTCAGCTGTTCGTGGGAGCGAGAGAGCGGATGCGGCGAACGTGAGGGGAAGCGAAAAGGAGTTCCTCGGCCGCCCTCGGGCCGAGAGCGGCGTTCGGGCGGGCTCGCTATTTTCAGCGGGCGGCGGCCGCCCACGGGCGACATTGAGGCGCGCCGGCTCGGTTCGCACGTGGAGTGGAGGAGCAAGCGCTAACGGGATTGCACAACACACCTCGCGGCCCACCGACGCCGCCGCCGCCGAGCCGGTGCTCGCTCGCCGGCTATACGTGACACAGTTTCTATTCGGATTTGGGGTCGATTCAAATGTCAAGCAGATGCACCCCACTTATGCAATACTATTAACGTGGCCTCGTTACATCTACGCACAAATTGGATAATTGGGACACACATCTAAGCCCTGCACAATAGACGCTAGGGTCTACTATCTTGTGTCAAAACTACGCAATATGTAATATCAACGGTATTCATCTATTGATCTCGGGAAATATATTGCCAACGCGGTTTATATACTTACCCCAAAATGTTGTATATAATATTATGACGGGAAATACGTGTAAATCACAGCTGTTGCCACATTACTTAAAGTTTCCATCAGATAGAGTACCTACACACAGTTACAAATTTTACATTTAATTAAAACACACTGTATGATTTTAATATAGAGTCAAGTCAACAAGGCGTGACTTTTTGTACAAATAATTACATAATAATACAAAATTACAATTTTTTTTAAAACCCTGTCTTTATCATCATGAGGTTGTCTCATTATCTTCTCATTTACAAATTGAAGATTAAAGATTACTTACTACTTACAATCGTTTAAGTATACATATTTAAAAATGCTAATACGTAATACTAATATTACTAATAATATTTAGGCAGGTATTATGGACTTAAGATAGATAATTCTATAAAGAATTACTAGTACTTATTAAGATTGACTATGAAAAATGTATACATTTTTCATTTACTTACTTAAAACGAGAATATGATTTAAATGTAGAGTCAATTTTACAAAACGTGACTTTCTTCGTAAATAATATTAAATCGTGAATGTATAATAATGTATCTTCACGCCAGGTCCCTAACAGGGTAGGCAGAGAGTGTAGAGCGCCAGATATCCCGGTTCTGACAAACCTCTCGTGCCTCGTCTACTTTCATCATTCTCTTCATACATGCACGCCGATTCCTAAGACTTTTGATCCCACCATCAGACAGAACTCGACCTATTTGGTCATGGTAGGTCAGTCTTGGTCTTCCTGGGCCTCTGCAACCATCCACATTCGCATTGTATATCTGTTTAGTCATTCGCTCATTCGACATTCTTTCTATATGCCCGAACCAACCGATTTTTTAAATTTACGATTAAATATCGTAAATTAAAAAATCACGTCTTTATCATGATGATAAATGTAAATTTCTTTTAGGGTAGGTGTGTAAGGACTGGACTATCTGGCACTCCACACTCTCGATCTTCCTCGTGAAGGATTTGACTTGAAGATACATACATGTTCACTGATGATACTCGTAAAATTTTTATTACCGTGCGATTGTCTCAAGTAAATGTTAATTTACAAATTGAAGATTAAAGGTAACTGTAATCTGCAGCCATTTGTATTTTAAAAAAGGTAACTTAATACTAGTAATAGATAGGTATTATGGGTATAATAGATAATCATGCTGAGTTAGGACCAATTTGTATTGATGTAATTTTACCTGATGTCACATAAAATACTTTTCTTACTTGTTACATTGCTGAAAAATATTTTCTTTCTTTCTTTCTTTGTTTCATAATCTCATAAAGAATAAATCGATTACTTAAATAGATTTTAAGATTTACAATGAAAAGAATATTTTCAATAAATTGAAAAATTATGATATCTAGTATGGGACAATGGGACATAAGGAAGTAATTTATGTGGTCAATTATTTGGGTACACAACTACCTACTATGTACGTTAAGGATATTGTAACTGGAATTTAGAGTAATGAAAAGGATAATTTCTTAGGAGCATCGACTGATGACATGAATGTATAATTAAATAATTGTACAGTTATTAGATATTAGCACTGATTATAACAATTACATTTTTGTAGCTCTACTTTAATAACGTATAGGATTTATAAGAACGTATTTCTGCTATTTGCATTACGTTTAATTTTGGTGAATTCATAACAATAATGCCATTATTTTTGTTATTATTCCGCAATCCTTGAAATGTTATAAAGAAAGATCACGTCCGTAAATTAATCACGTTCTTCTTTAAAGCACGTTTCGTATATGTAAATACGTTTTCATTTAATTTTCTAAATAATACTACTGGGAGTCCCTTACTTTACATAAAATTGTTATAGAAATTCTTTGCGGCGACTTCTTGTTATACCTGACATTTCGGTCGCTTTCCAACTACTGCTAAGAAGTTGGGAGTAGGTATTTGTACACTCGAGAAAATCCGCAAAGATAATTTCAACAATGCATGAAGCTCGCGAAAACCTTATAAAATTGTTAGCTCATAAATCATTATCCACAATACGTCTGCTATAAATTTCAGTAACCATAATGTTCAAAGTTCGAAAAGTTCTTTTTACTCGACTGTGGATCGCGTAGGAGGGTAATGTGTTCATCAGTCAATGCATATTTGTTTATTTAATGAATGTAGCAAGCAAGCATGCAGTTTTATTTTTAAAGAAAAATGGAAAGAAAAATTTGACTTCAGGCGAGGCTCGAACTCGCGACCTACTGGGAATCTAGTCCAGCCGCTCTTCCAATTGAGCTACTGAAGCCCTGCCCGATTTGTCAAATCTTTCCTTCACATCTATTGCATTGCTTTATGGTAGCATGCAGTTCACATTGATGTTAAATGATAGCTGCAGCTTAATGACACCCATACAAAGACCAAAGGCCAAAATCCAGATGCGTTGCCTCCCCTGAGACTTTAGTTGAGATAAGTTATAGGGCCATACTTTACCATATAACCGGAACAAGATAGTGCTGAACACTGCCATTTAGCGGCAGATACATGAGGTAATGCGGTGGTGCATACGCCCTCGAGGGCCTGCACTGGAACTCTACCACCAGTTAAATATAATGTGTGTTTGTAGCTTTGTGACGCTATAGAACCCTAAGTTAAGAATAATATTTACACCTAATAAGTGATTCTCCATTCAACAGCATAGTGAGAAATAAAATATAGGTATACTGCGTTTTTATACCAGACAATTAAATAGTAGGAGTGTAGGTATAGGTACAATCATGATAGCTAATTAATCTAATTATTCATTTTTGGTAGAGCTTCAGTGTCGGAGTCGATCTAACTCGCATTAGATACCCAATCTACGGTAAATGTTAGTATATAATGGAACACAATAGTCTTGAACTATCTGTCGTATTAAGATTCTATACTACCATAATATTCGGCATTGAAATGAAATGAAAGTTGTATTACCTAACTACACGATATCTGTTTAAATCTAAGTATTTGTTAGAATAGGTACTAAAGAGGAAAAAAATATTCTTATAAATCAGAGACGCACTTATGGGATATCGCATGCCGACCCAGCTGGTCATGGTACCTTCTCTCCCTAAATGTAGAGATGAACCTGTTTGCCGGATCTTGCTCCGATGCCGGTAAAGCATTGTTTACATTGGTTTATTTAAAAACATTCTTTGTTTTAACGTATATCGCGGGATTAATCGCATCATAGCGTCGTATGTATTTTATAGTATTTCTAGAAATAACATAATAATATATGACTGAATGAAATAAAGATTTAAAAGAAATATAAAAAGTACTTTGAGTCCGGTCACTCTGTAATAATAACAAAGCTATGAACTTCAGTAGCTTGGTGGTAAAGCGACTGAGTTAGTGTTTAAGGCAGAGGTTCCCAAACTATTTTTACTTGTAGACCCCATTCAATTTTTTGTGGTTTCGGTGGACCCCCTTGCTAACATTTATATCACTTTCCCATATATCCCATTTTTATTTACGCATATACGTAGACCCCATCGAGTCTCCCATAGACCCCAGGGGGTCTATATGGACCACTTTGGGAATCACTGGTTTAAGGGATGGCGGGTTCAGGTAAAAAAAATAAAACTTTGTGTTCAGTTGAGTGAAGACAAGGAATTTATTTCTTTCTTTAAAATTTTAATAGGATAGCGAAGAAGATATTTTTTTTGTTTAAGTTTATTAATTAATTAAAATATTAATTAAGTAATTACAGGTCTTACATTCTATAATTAATGTTACTATTTTTGTAAGTCATTATTTACAAGAATTCCCGTTGTCTTGCTATATTAACTTAATAGCATATATAAAACACTTGTGTGGTTTCATGATTATGTAAGTACTTAATTAGTTACTTAGTATTTAAGTAAGTAGGTACTTCATTACATATATTGCAAACAATTGTGGAATCACTTTTACTAATGTTTATTTACATTTACCTACCTAAGTCTGGACTATATAATACTATAAGTAACTACTTTTGTTAAATTTTTACTCTGTAGCAACTAACTCTGCTATTTCAACACAGTATAATGTATAGTCGTTCTTTCTAGATGTAACGTAAATAATTATACTACCAAATAACTATATTCAAGACTCCTACTCAAAATAAATTTGAGATTTTGACTTTTCCAAATATCATACCAGTCTGTGAGTTTTCTTGAAAAAGGCCAAACGCAATTATTAATTTAATAATTGGTACCTATAACGTAAATATATATCGCTTCTTTACAAGAATAATGTGACATTTCATATAGAACGATTTAGATGAAATTTCACGTTATTCTTGTAAGAATAATGTTGCATTTCATAAAGAACGATTTAGATGAAATGTCACATTATTCTTGTAAAGAGGCGATATGTATAACTTCTAGATACTTACAATAAGTATGTACTTAATATAATTTACTTAATTAATTCCTGTGAACGCATCTTAATGTGAATTAAAATTGGGGTGTTTTGTAGAGCCAATGGGAACGCGCGGTTTGAGGTCACGTGGGTTTGTTGTCGCAATCAGCTGTTCTCGGAATGTTCACAAAAAACAACCACTCCGACCTATGCCGACGAATCCTGGTCAGGTAACAAATCCGATATAGGTACGAACAGGAAATAACAATACAAGTAATAAATATTTTCTTCTTTTAAATTTTATTACAAGAGAGGTCGCAACGGATTTTTAATCTTCATTGCGATATTGAGATTAAGAACCGTTCCGCATGGTCACACTTGGCAACCATTACATTCATACATTAGCGTTATGTGAGTAATGTGTGATCAAGCCTTAATTCTTTAAAACATTGAAACAATTTGAATTCTCTTTGTAGTGAAATTGAAAAAACGAATTGTAACATTTTATATTTTCACTACTGCCTTAATTTGCGAACATTTCAATCACATTATTTGGAAACCGTACCTACTGAACAAAGGAGTAAAAGCCCTTGAATTTATTTTCAGTGATAAACAGACATAAATGCGGTTTCATTCTCGAACACATAAACTTTACGATTAATTCATATTTGGCCTCGAACATTCTATTTCCAAATCTTTTGTTAAAATGAGAACACTTTTATTACCAATATTGAGTTAACACGGATCATTTTGTAAAATACGATTACGTACATACTTTATCATTAACTAGCGACCCGCCCCGGCTTCTCATGGGTGCAATGCTAATAGATATGTGCCGCAAGCCCCCAGTCGTTACCGCCGCAGCCTCTATTTTAAATCTGTAATTCTCTGCCATCGCGGACTTTTATGTAGAACTGTTTAAGGTTTACAATACTGTAATACATTATTTTGATCTATCCATATCTCTATTTGATCTAGGCAGAGCGTGCGCAATGTAGGTAAGCGCAGCAAAGTGTTTATTTACGACATCACATTAGAAACCTCCAAAATTGTCAGCGTTTCTTTACTGTATTATGCATGTATTATATACATACCTATAAGCCTTCCTCTTGAATCGCTATCTTTAAAAACTGCCTTAGAATCCGTTGTATAGTTTTAAAGATCTAAGAATACCTCTACATAGGAACGGCGACAACGGGAAGCGACTTTTTTATACTATGTAGGTAGGTACTAATGTTAAACATAAATCGATTTAATATACGTAAATACCTGAGTTTGATAGTTACACATTCACTCATTACCTACATTTCATTTTCTTGTCAACGGATATCGATTTTTTTTAATAAATTAAGCGCTAAATAGATATTAGTTATCGATTAATATATATTTAAGTATATAGCGAGAAAAGAAATCTTCTAGCTGCGGAAGTTGTTTGAAATAAACCATGTGACTTTATACGTACGTTTATTGGAGTACTGAGTGAATGAACATGTACTGTAGTAGCCCATAAACATCTTTATCATAAGAGTCCATTGTAGAAGCGTTATTGTCACTCCTGACTCCTGAGGTCTAAGCTGATGTCTCTGTGCCGGTTACAAGGCCGTACATTACCACCTGATTGCAAGACGATAGACAAAAAGATTAAAAATAAAATTAAAATACGCTTACACTCACAGCCCCTCAGTAGGTATAAACCTGTGTCGTGGGTGCCGTTGTACATATACAACAAATACACAAACACGCAGACCCGAAACAAATATCTGTATACAAATCTTTGTCTCGGTGCGGGGATCGAACCCGCGACCTTCTTCGAATCAAACGGTCATCTCACACCGCTGGACTAATCGGGTCGTCAAGAGATGTTTATATACAAATTGATACATTCCTTGGTTACACGTTCAGCTGTTGATTATTTAGACATAATTTATTAGTTTGTTGGTAAGACGTAGCGAGTTACATTCTTTGCATTGTTGTTATCAATATTCAGATAATATTAGACAACAACGATGGAAAAAGATACCTATATAGACAAGGGTGTCGCAAACCGACGATACATAGGCTATAGGGGAGGGGCAGGTTGGGTCTAGGAGAAGCATTTTGGTACCTGTCCTTATGGCACATATCATTCTTTGCTGTATGGTACCAATTACTTACGCCATTTTTTATCCCTAGAGAAGGGCAGCTGCCCTCCCCTGTCACCCCCTGGCAACGCCCATGTACCTATAAAGATATCCTTCAAAATGTTTAAAGCTTAGAGTAGGTATACATATTTTTATTACTTATTCCATGGAATTAATGCTCTATGTCTAAAATTCTAAGTATTTTTTAAAAACCTCCATTGTTTTTGTTTCTGTACCTACTTAGTTACCTACTGTTTAAGTAGTAACACTCTATAGTTAACGTAAATAATGTAAGTAGGTAGGTATACCTATGTTTTATATCTTAAGGTATGTTAAACACTCTGCTTACCCTTTCAGTGGATAAAAGGCGCGAAGTTAATGAAGTTACGTCATGTTTTTTTTTAATGATTTCATTGATAGCGTTCTACGTTAGAACATTGTACATAATATAAGACACAGTTCTTTATGTATTTTTTTATATTATGGAAGTGGCAAACAAGCAAGCAGTTCACATTGATATTAAGAGATGACTGCAGCCTATAGACACCCACACGAAGACCAAGGTCAAAATGCAGATGCGTTACCACTCCTGAGGCCTAAGGTGTTATGCCTCTGTGCCGAAAATAACAGGGACGTACATTACCACCTGAGCGCAACACGATGGTACTGAACACTACCGTTTAGCGGCAAGTAAATTAGGTAATGCGGTGGTGACTACGCCCGCGAGCTCCTTCACTGGAGCTCTACCACTAGTAAATGATAATATGTGATGATAATGGTAGGCTGTAATTAATTCTAAGTGAAACAAACATAGCGTAATACGTAGGACGCTGTACACTATTACAATCTGGCAGTTTTCCACAGGCAGGGCACACTTAACCGAGGCAGCAACAAGCCTCGACGAAAATAGCGCAGTGAGGAACGTGTCGTATCTTTGAAAACCACGCGACAAGATAACAACCGCAATTGAGAGAAACCACGATTATTTCGATACGTTTTACATGGTTATTAGATAACAAAAGGTAGGTACTCCTAGAAATAAGCAAGCTGGTCAATGATAATAAAATACAGAATAATATACATAACTATACCACAGTCTAAAGAAAACGAACATGTTAATTACCTACCTATACTCTATGTACTTTATTCACATTTTATTGCATACAACCTAAACTTAGTATCAGTATCAGAGATTAGTATAGATTAAAGAAAAAGGGGTTTAACTTATAGGATTCGGTTGCACCACAGTAGGACATAGGAACCTACAAAATATAAATATTTCGAGAGATCCTCGATCCCAGGGTATAGGCGTCGAATCCGTGACCCATCGATGAAGCAGTCGTCACATTCAACTGGACCAACAGCGTTGTCCAAAATTCTACGTAACAATTTCAAAAAATATATTAGAGATACATAATATGCAAACTTGATTGACAGCTAAAACAGTTCATATTTTAACATTACGCTAGAAATATTTAAATTTGTTTATACTCGATGAATATAGTTTGTATAAAGTATGTTTAAAAAAAAAGGAAATTAAAAACTTGGAGGCGCCGGGTATCGATCCCGGTACCTCTCGCATGCTAAGCGAGCGCTCTACCATCTGAGCTACGCCCCCCGTTGCTGGATCTTTGAAATTAATGTTCATATTGTTAAAATAATTTTGTTGAAACTATTTTCGCAGATTACACAAATGTTTGGATTAATATTATAGTTTGTAGGTAATATAAAGTCGGTAGTTGTTCTGTGATTGGTACTGTTGTTTTTTGTTATGTGTTCGATATCCGCATAGGAGAGTAATGTATTATTTGTTTTATTATTGATACATAATTGGTACCTTAAATTTAATATACATTCTTTCTTTTTTGTATTAAATCTATGATTGGTACAGAACCTAAGATTTAAATAAGACCCATAAATGCCAATAATAGTAAATTATCGTACATCTCTGCCTACGACCTTCGTTGAAATACTAGCTTAAATTATTTATTGTAATACATAATATATAATTGTTATACATGAATGCCACACCTAGTTAATCCCATAAACTAAAAGGGATTAAGAAATTACACTCACAAGAATGCTAGCTTTCCATATTCTAATGTTATGTAACCTCTTTATGTAATCTGATTTCACTATAGTGTTTCTAGAGTAGATAATAACAACGCACAGTTAGCCGCGTATATTGAAGCTATTTTGTTTTCTTTTTTTTTTAAAGATACCAGTATGAAACTACGTTACATTTGCATAAAGTACAGCTTAATTATCAACAATGATATGGCTTAGAACATTATTTTGCCCATTTAATATCTCAAGATTAAGTGTGATAAAAATATATGTTTATATTAGGAAAAATGTAAGCACACACAATGTGGTACCAGTGACCATTCCCTTCACTTTCACTTCACTTGATCTTTCTGCGGACTTGCGGACGACGCTCGAAATATTTTTTTTACTTTTTAAATCCGTGGTGTTGTTTTGAACTGTACCCAAAACTATACCTACGCTAAACTATATTTAGTCAAGATATTGATGAAAGAAAATTCCTAAGAATAAGCTTAGGGTGTCGATAATCAGACGGACATAGCAGTGATCCTAAAGCATTTATTTTTTAGGGTTTCGTAGTTTACAAAGAACCTTTGTAGTTTTGCTATGTCCGTTTTACGGTCTCTTTGCATGTACACACGTAAAACGACATTAAAATAAGTATTATTATTGTAGGCAGTATTATTATTGATAAATGGATTTGTAGGGAATATAAAGATGAAGTCGGAAAGAATATACCTAATTTATTTATATTAAACTAGCTGACCCGGCAATCTTCGTATTGCCTCAGAATTAAATGTGTCAAAGGTTTGATAGATATGGACTATTTGTATGGGAAAAAAAGATTGTGATTTTTGCCATTTCCCTTCAATTTCTTCATATTTTCTTACCTTTTAAACCTCCCTGGACTTCCAAAAATAATTCAAATACAAAATTAGCCAAATCGGTCCAGCCGTTTTCGAGTTTTAACGAGACTAACGAACAACAATTGATTTTTATATATATAGATATAAGGGTGAAGTCCATAGTGATATATAAAAATTGCACTGCAACTTTTGGTAGCGTCAAGCGTCCTTAACAACGGGTCCTACGTTGCAAGGACTTGGCTCGTTTGCCTTTCATCATCTGAATATCAGTCGAAAGATGTTGAATGCCCGACCAAAGCCTCCGCATAAGGAGGTGATGCCATAATCGACACGCTTGGCATGCGGATTGGCGATAGCGGTGGCGGTAGTTTTATCGCAGGACGGCGCTACCCATCTTGCATAATTGTACTTACCCCCATTAGAATAGTTTGACCGCCATTGTTCGGATGACTGACTGCCCTAGTGGAAGAATTATTTTCCAGTAGAAGAAAATTCTTCCGTTAGTGGGTCGTCACGTCCCGACGCCAGACGGTTTTCCGTTAGTGGTACCTAAATATGGAATCAAAAAATAATAATAATAAAGGAAAAGCAGAGAAGAAAACTAAGTGCCAATACTCTGTTAATAATAACAAAATACATTGTATTTAAAAAAAAATATTCCCACTGTCTAATTTTATTCGAAAACGCTTTTTCTGATACTTTTAAGCAATGTGCTAGTTTTAATTTTAATGTTTTAAGTCGACCAACATTATAGTGAAAATTTAAATTAAATTAAACAGAGAATAGGCATTGAAAAATAAAAATAATTATTTATCATTCATAACCATTTATTGCACATAAAATTGTGAAAAGACTAAAATACTTCCACGTTATCCAATTAAAAAATAGTTACATATAAAAAGTTGTCGGAATGACATTCGTTCATATTATAATATGTAAAACGTATTATAAAAAATATGTCTTTCTTTATTAAATTGTACGTTTTTGTATCTTCACAGCCAACACTCAGTATTAATAATATATTCAGTGAGGTACAATTAAACACGTAAAATAATTGAATATTGTATAAAAATATAGTATTTTTATAATTCAAAAACTATTAAATGCGTTAACTTACGTCTTAAAACAAATTGAGTAAAAATTATTTCATTTGGGTAAAAGTTATTTTCATGTCAGAAATGTACAATATACTATCAAATTTCCAAAGGATTATGACAAGAAAGAGAAGAAATGTCCGGTCAGTTACGTCGATGATTTATTTGGAAGACAATAAAGTTTGATTTGCAATGTTTTTGCATGACCGGAAAATTATTCGATAGTACAAAAACTTTACCCTACGAATGTTGCCTTTTACATTATTAAACTTAAACCTTTTTTGATATCATACTTTTGATGATTTGCCATAATTCTTTATAATGCCGAATTATTTAGTTGCTTTACATTATATTCTACCAGAATGACGTCACAATACATATTTCAAGCACTGTTTTCGTATCTTGGGCAGTAACATGATTCTATAGAGGTAAAGGTTCCCATACACTATTGATCTCCTTCGAGAGTGACCACTTGAACACCTTTTCCGACCGCGTCCCCCTGTTTGAAGGCCTCGACAGCCGCTACTACGCCATCTCGCGGGGACCGCACCACGTATTCCATCTTCATTGCGATCACTACAAACAGCGGCTGGCCTTTGACAATCTGCGAGGAAACAGTTTTTTTAAATATCATGAAAATGCAAAACATGAACTGTAATCTAGAAACATCTACACGTAGATTCGTGGGCACTCCTGAGGGCTGCTTTGAATCTGTGATAGTAATCGCGGGACTATTTAGCGGCAGGTAGGTAATATTTAGGTAAGGCGGTGCTGCCTATTTCCACGAGATTTGTTTTGAGAGCTGAACCATCAGTAAAATGTGATGATAATATTATAATCGGATTAATCAAGCCTTATATTTTTATTTTTTACTAGCTGACCCGGCAAACTTCGTATTGCGTCACAATGAAATAATGTGTCAAAGGAAAAATGAAATTGTGGTTTTTACTATTTCCCTTCAATTTCTTCATATTTTCTTATCTTTTAAACCTTCCCTGGACTTCCAAAAATCATTTAAAACCAAAATTAGCCAAATCGGTTTTAGCCGTTTTCGAGTTTTAGCGAGATTAACGAAAAACAATTGATTTTTATATATATAGATTACTCAACGCAAGCAATTTATTATCAAGTAACATGATGTTACAATGATTACTGTATCTACAGTGTGACTTGACTGTCCAGTTTTCCTACAGCCAAGTGTATCTTTTTATAGAAAAGGTTCTTTATAATTTTCCTACATTCTATTTTTAAACACCATAACGCGTATAACTTTACCGTTGCTCAATCGATATCCATAATTAGAGCCTACCAGCGTAACGGAAGCTAAAACGAATATTACACGTAAGGAGCAAAGAATATCTACACTAATATTAAATTGTGTTTTTTTTTGTATGTATGTTTGTAATGTTTTCACACAAAACTACTGGACCGATTTCAGTTCTTTAACCATTAGAAAGCTGCATTTACACTGAGTGACAGAGGCTATATTAGATTCGTTGCACCTGTGCGAAGCCGAGGCGAGCCGCTAGTCTTAATATAAATATATAAATTACGCGTCACGTTTTTTGTCCGCGATGGACTCCTATACTTATTAACCGATTTTAATCAAACTTTGCACACCGTGTCAGAGAATATGTAATAATACTACGTATAGAATGGACACTTCGACGTCCCGCCCGATTTCCCCGCATCATCCTCCATCAACCTCCTCCCCTCTTATGGGCGCCGGTTGGTATTTTCTAAGTGCTACGCACACAGGTGCACGTGTAAAATACACGTCACTCATTGATGTCTGTGTAATAGAGATCAAATTAAGCGTTTGTATGGAATTTTGGCGGCGTGTCCGCGGTGTGACCCCGTGCAGTTTGATCCAACTTGAAAGATAGGATAGCTTACATCTCAATTTATAGTCGCAATATTAAGTTAGTATCTGCCGTCAAATGTTAGAGTTCGGCAATGTCGTGTTCTAGATATCGACTGCAGCAATGAACTACATATTGGCCAATTTTGTTAAGACTTCTAATGCAGTAAAACAAAACATTAGAATATAAAAGTCTTACGACTACACTACATACTGCATTGCATCGTACGACGTATCAAGGGTTGCCAATTTTGTTTTATTGCATTAGCTTGCTTGCTAATGCAATAAAACAAAATTGGCCAAAATGTAGTTCCGACTATGTTAATGGCTGCAGTCGATATATAATATGTATAGTGTATGGCCCCATAAGTCTCCAGTCTCATAGAGGCCTCAGCTTTGGTTTGATGTCCAGAATTAGCTTCGTTTTCGTCGAAACTGAGGCTAAAATGTTGTTTTCAGTTTCGGCTGCAAAATTGTTTTGCAAAGGAGTGCAAAAAACTAAACAACTATTTTTATTTCATATTTTGGACGAGAATCGAATCGAACCCCCTTGTTAAGTAATAAGTATTAAGTAATATGTCTCATGATTCACCATTCACTTTGTATATAAAAACTAGAGATCTCAACGTAGATTAACGATGAAGCTGTTACACCTCTGTACCGGAAATTTCGGCTCTGAACGGATATACAAATACTGACCTTATCCCCTTTACTGACGAGCACTTTCTCGAGCAAGCCGGGGGTTGGTGAGCACGCACTGTTAGCTGAAGCCGCGTCAGCACCTATCGCCGCCTGGTACTTCGCGCGAGGTAAACTCACCACATTTTGACCATCCTAAACAGACCATGAGAAATTACTCAAATTAGAATGTTAACTATTGTAAGGTTTAATTCAAATATTCGGACCACTAAAGCCTAATTTGTTATTTGCCTTCAATAATTATAATAATAAATAATGTTTGACATAATTTGTTGTTTTTTTTTTATTCTAGTGTACAAACAATATTAGAGTACAAACAATATCTTTACCGTGAAGCGCGCATGGCCTCGCAGCTGGTGTAGATCATAAGCGATCTTCTCGGTTAAGTATTACGGGCGCGGTCAGGTCTGTGATGGGTGACCGCTAGTGGTAAATTAAAATGCGCGATTCCGTGCTTCGGAGGGCACGTTAAGCCGTCGGTCCCGGTTGCTATCAATAGATGGCAGTCGTTAAACCTTGTCGGAGGCCTTATGGGCGGTTTGAAAACATCTGACAGCGGGTTGGCCACTAACCCGTATCTCCACCAATCCGCATTGGAGCAGCGTGGTGGAGTAAGCCCCAAAAAGGGGTGAGACTCGAGCCCAGCAGTGGGACGTATAATGGGTTGCCATCATTATTATTATTATCTTTACCGTAGTTAATAGTAGTTATACAAGCAAATTAAACTAAATAATCAACCAAGGATATTAATATTAGGTTGGGGAAAAAGTTGTTTCGCATTTTTTAAGATAATTCAAAACGTTTTTTAATATTGTTTATTTAAATTTAACTAAAGTATGTATGTACCATTTTGTTCGATAACCTTTTGCCATCTTGTAGGTAGGGACATGAATTGCTATAAAAATTTTGGGACTTCTCATCAAAATACCGCGACAAGTGGATTTGGCAGTCCTCTCGTGATGTTAACCTAACAGTGCATAAAGAATTCTGAAGAGACCGAAACAGGTGGAAATCTGAAGGTGCGAGGTCAGGACTATACGGCGGATGCATTAACACTTCCCAGCCAAACTCTCTTAATTTTTGCTGAGTGGCTATAGATGTGTGAGGTCTAGCGTTATCATGATGAAACACCACACCCCTTCTGTTGATCAATTCCGGCCGCTTTCTCTCAACTTCTTGCTTTAATCTCATCAGTTGTTGGCAGTAGAGTTCAGAATCGATAGTCCTGCCTGGTGGTAATAGCTCATAATGAATGCCCTTCCAATCCCACCACACACACAACATCACCTTATTGCGAGTTAACCCGGGTTTCGCCACAGTCTGTGAAGCCTGACCGGCCTTTGACCACGACCTTTTTCGCACGTTCTTGTCGTACGTGATTCACTTTTCATCACCAGTTATCAGCTTCTTCAAAAATGATTCGGTTTCATTACGTCGTAATAAAGAATCACAAATGAGTACACGGTTCATTAGGTTTCTTTCAGTGAGCTCGTGAGGTACACAAATATCGAGCTTTTTTTTGTACCCATATTTTTTCAAATGCGCCAAAACTGTTTTGTGATCAATTCTCAGTTCTTCAGCTACGTCGTAACTACTGAAATGTCGATCTTGCTCCACTTTTTTAAAAATGGCATCCATTTTATCCGTAATAGGGCGACCAGAGCGAGGTGCATCTTTGACATCAAAATTTCCGGATTGAAAACGATTAAACCAAATTTGTGCTACTCTCACAGACACTGCACTAGGTCCATAAACATCGCAAATTTTTTTCGCGGCTTGCGTTGCATTTTTACCTTTTTTGTAGTAAAATTTTAAAATGTATCGAATTTATTCATTAGATTCACTCATCTTGACAGTACGAAAAACAAATGAAAATCACACATTTGCCAAATTTGAATTTGGAATTATGTTCTTTAAAATTTTAACTTTCAATGATAACAAAACCAGCCAGATACAAATACTACAGCCAAAGAGATTTTATTACAAGTTCATACATACTATAATGCGAAAAGACTTTTTCCCCAACCTATTATATACAGAAGACACTGGGAACAAATAACCTGAACATGTGAGACATTTTCACCTCATCTGTCATGTTACTATGGCGAAGTGTGGTAAACTGACTTGTAGAAACTGGAACCACGTTACCAATGACACTCCCATTGGTAACATGGTTCAGGTCTAGTACTTTAGTGCATTTGGGTCAATACGTTCAATGTGTGCTGGCGTAGGGACGTGACGATCCCACAGCCCACTAGCGGAAGAATTTTCTTCTACTGGAAGAGAATTCTTCCACTAGCGCAGTCAGTCAAGCGAAGAATGGCGGTCAAACCATTCCGATGGGGTGGGTGGTAGTAAGTGCAATAACGCAAGATGGGCGGCAGCGTCCTGTGATAAAACTAGCGCCACTGCGATCGCCAATCCGTATGCCAAGCGTGGCGATTATGGCATATTCCCCTTATTGGCATTGGTCCAGCAGTTGACATCATTAAATGTGAACTTACCTCATTGTATATGTGAATTTCTTGATCATAAGTCAATAATCCTACATTGCTAGTCTTGTCGCCGACTTTGGTTATAAGTCTGAGACCTTGGTCTGTTGTCTGAAGAGAAGCTTCCACCTGTTGCCACGGACCGTCATTCACTTGCACTAAATACGTATTTTGTGCGTCCTCGTACTGCACTGATACTTTTACATCTGAAAAAATATAAAGCATCATTTTTGAGTGCAATATGACGAAAGTAGCCAATAAACATGTGGTATGGCGTAGGAGACACCGCATTACCTAATCTATTTTTGGGAGGCTTTGGTCCAGCAGTGGACATCTTTCGGCTGATACTCATACTTAAAATGATGATGATCATAGAGCAACACGGGTCACCGGCCGCGGCGGACCGGAGGAGAGTAACCATATGCATCCTCCGTCAAAGTACAAGCCCAAATGGGCCTATGCCTGTAGCCTAGATGTTTAAATGTGTGAGTGAAATTGTTTATGTATTTTGTTAAAGTCAAGGTGTGAGTTTCGTAGTAATAGACGATTTTGGTAGTGTGTGTGTGTCACACGTATTTCCCCCCGCCAAAAATGAATGACAGTTTTGCATCGGTAATAAATGCTATGGCTACTCTTCTCCGATCCGCCGCGGTCGGTGGCCCGTGTTGCTCTATGATGATGATACATTCTATACAAATCACATTAAAGTTATTACCTTTTTCTTCAAATTTTAAATTCACAGTCCTCTTTAGCTTATAATTCGGTCTCCACGCACTCGGCGCCATGTAAATACCTTTCCAAGAATCGTTTGAAGATGTCTCCATTTGAGATTTTATGAGCTGTAATGTGAAATTGGAATAACTGCATAAGATAAAACTTATATTCAGATGACATTAAATGAACGCGCATTTTTTAAACACAGTAATAATATCACATTTAATATGTCTCACGAAAGTGGCAATCAATCAAGCAGAGTTCACATTGATAGTAAATGAATACCGTAGCTTATGAAAATCTATGTGAAAAGCAGAGATTTCGATGTAAACATGTTGCCACTTCTGAGACTATGCCTGGGTTGCACCACGATATTTGTAAAAGTTATTGTAACATTGCACATCCTTCTCTAACTTAAGGAAATCTGTTAAGGTTAGTAGAGCAGGATGTGAAATGTTACAATTACTTTAACAAATATCGTGGTGCAACCCAGGCTTAAGTTGTTATGCCGGAAATTTCGAGGCTGTACACCACCTGACCAGAACACGATAGTTCTGAACATTACCATTTAGCGGAAAATAGATTGCTCCCTATTATATTAATATACACAATCTATACAATCTATTATAAGCAGTTTCCCGGTCACGCATTAGTACTAAATTCGAGTTTCAGGGATTTTTATGGGCTGGGGAAAAACCATCTACTTATACTACAACTTTCATTTAGCGGAAAGTAGATTAAGTAATGCGATGATGCCTACGCTCCGGACTCCTAACGGCAGTTTAAGCACCATGCAGTTAGAGGTCTGAGCGCGGTGTGCATGTCACCCGAGACGAAGGTGCTCACGCCACTCAGATGGACAAAAAAGCGTAATTAATCAATTTTTTCATCACACATGCACGCCAATTTCTTTATTTTGTTATTGGATGTATGGGCGATTCGACGACCCGGTTAGTCCAGCGGTGAGAAACCACCGTTTGATTCGAAGGGCCGCGGGTTCGAACCCCGCACCGGAACTAATATTTGCATGGCCTACTGATATTTGTTTCGGGTCTGGGTGTTTGTGTATGTGTTGTATGTGTACAACGGCATCTACGACACAGGTTTATATAAATAATACCTAATGTGGAGCTGTGAGTGTAAGCGTATTTTATTTTATTTATTCAAAAAATCGTTAAATAGTGATAACCGGAATAGCGACTCGCGGGTCGTACTACGGTAGGGTTGCCCACCACCTCCTATTCCCCTTCCTATCTCGATATACGGGGCTACACATAAAAACATCTGCTTCCATGCATTTTTAGTACTCCCTACAAGTAACTACCTTTATTTTGTCCTTATTATGTTACCATTCTTCCCCGAGTGGGGTGTGTCACAACAAAAACACACAGAGGACTTTGGTGCGGTTTGCTCGCGCTAGGATTGACTCACCTCTTATTTTACCTAGCAGCTCAATTCACCACGGTAGGGTACGTAGCGGCGCATACATCGGTTGTTGGAATTGTGATGCAAGAATTCGTCCATCACAGCGATGACCAACGGCTCACGGTCCGGATCTTAGAAGACGCGGACTTCGAAGACTTGACAGTAAACTTACATGACCTAATGCCGCTTGTATGGCGCACTCGTCTGATAGTTGAGAGTCAGATTGCGGGAATAGCTCGGCGTCGTGTTGAGGTATGAAGGCGGTGTGCACATCGCCAGATACGAATGCGCTCGCACCACTCAAACGAAGCAAGAAGTTCACGTTCGTCTCGAGCCCCGCTACCTGCCGTGAAAGAAGGATATTGGATATTCAAAATACATAGATAAGATTTTTATTACATTGTTATTATTAAATACATTACAATGTAGTCAAGTAGCACAAGTAGTCAAAAATCAATAAAATGTAACATTCACCTGTTTGTCATGTCACTGGTTCCTAATTCCCTAAATTAGATGACTGCCGTGTTGTGGTGCGAATCTTATGTACTATTACTACAGAGAACTGGCCGCTTGAACACACAGGCACCTTATGCGATGGTAATACAAGCTATATTTGATTGATTTTGGAGAATTCTCTAAATTACTAAAATTAAGTTGACTCACTTGATATTCCGAGAGCTTCCGCCTTGTTTTAGCTAATGCTTCGTTTCTATCTTGTCCCCATACAACAAGCTTTGCAATCATTGGATCATAGTGCACTGATACTTCTTGACCTTCTCTTACGCCTGTTTCTACCTGAAATTCCAAGATTTTGTATTTTCGTGAACGCATCTGTATGAGTTGAATACGCTATATGCTATTGTTAAATAAAGTTTAGAACTAAGCCTATTTATATAATTAAATTTGCAAATCATGTACCCTTTTCTAATTAATTTGAAAATATAATAAAATCCTGTCAGTACGTAGGTTTCCTCTTCATAAACGGCGGCAGGAAATGCAAATAAATATCGCAAACTCCAATATAATATAGAATTGCGAAGCGTAAATCTCGCAAAACTTTTAAAATGGCTCGGTTGATTTATGGTGTTAGCAGAACAGCATATTTAGCCGACGAATATTCAAATAAAACTCTCTTTAGTTTTTTAAACAGTAGTTCATTCGGTAGCTTAGTGGTAAAGCGGCTGGAGTGGTTATCCTGAGGTCGCAGGTTCGATTCCTACCCGAAGTCAAATTTTTCTTTCCGTTTTTTTCTTTAACTTCTAGTAGTTCATCTGTTCATTTATATGTTTAATATATACTTTATCATTTGACCCTACTTAAAAAATAAAAGATATCTTAACCAAACAAAGCAATAAATTTGAATGTAAGGGTGTAACTGTATTTTTTTAGTTCATAAAAATCCGTTCCGTAGTTTTGCAGCGTGAAAGAGTAATAAACATTAAACCTAGTAGCACTAAGCCAAAAGGGCAATTGCCAAAAAATATTATCTACAATGCATTCACATCGGAACATACTCGAACATTGTTTTCGGGTATCGGCTGCCTAAGTCTGTGGAGTGTGCCGGCTCGCGGTAGGAAACCGGCTCGCGGCTCCTCGGCGTATATGCGGCATTCCACTGCGTGCCCGCGTCGTATGATGTCATCCTGTGTCACAGACAATGGTTCTCCAGCTGCCGTTCGTAGCTGCCATTCTACTAGATCCGTGCCTGGAAATGAGATAAAAAATCATTTTACTACTTTTCAACCGATAATTCTGAACCTTAGAATTATTCCACTAGTACTGTTAGCCAACCGAACAATGGCGGTCACATCAGAGGCCGTCGACGGCAGGAAATGCAACACGTGGGGCGTCCTAGAACCACCGTCACTGCAATCGTGGCATCGCTGATGAAGGCTTTTGTACAGCAGTGGAAGTCTTTCGGCGGATGTGATGATGGTGATTAATAAACTCACTATTTTTATTGCGATGTGGACTAAAGATAGCACGGTCTTTTTTTTTTCTTTTTTTTATGTAATGGAAGTAGCAAACAAGCATGCAGTTCACATTGATGTTAAGTGATGACTGCAGCCTATAGACACCTACACAAAGACCAAGGTCAAAATACAGATGCGTTACCACTCCTGAGGCCTTAGGTGTTATGCCTCTGTGCCGGATATTACAGGCCGTACATTACCACCTGACTGGAACACGATAGTGCAGAACACTACCGTTTAGCGGCAAATATAGGTAATGTGGTGGTGCCTACGCCCGCGAGCTCCGTCACTGGAACTCTACCACTAGTAAAATGAGATTGAATATTGCGGAAAAACTGAAGCGAATATTTTCATACAAATGATTATTTTGGTCTATCGGGACGGATTTTGTACTCTGTGCCAAAGAAACTATCGATACAATCTGTTTGAAATAAGCGTAAGGACGCGACAACACCATCGCCCTCTGGTGGAAGAAAATACTTCCGCTGGTGCAGTCAGTCAAATCATAAAGTACAGATAAAACTTAAAATCGCCTACACACGTCAGTTTGACTGGTCACCGACTTTAGTCCAAAATACCTACCTGTGATCATCTCAGTGATGGGATGTTCAACTTGCAATCGTGTATTCATCTCCATAAAATGGAACTCGTGTGTCTGGCGATGCAAGATGAATTCGACGGTGCCGGCACCCACGTAACCGACCGCTTGTGCTGCCCTCACGGCTGCAGCGCCTAGCGAACGTCTGGTTTCCTCTGATAGACCTGGCTACATTTCAATAACATATTTTGATGAATATAATTAATGATAGACCGCTGGCTACCAGTGATTACATACAATAATGTATGTATTTTCACGCCAGGTCCTTTACGGGGTAGGCAGAGAGTGTGAAGCGCCAAATATACTGGTTCTTACATACCTCTTTAACGTTCCTCACTCCCTTTCATGCATGCACGCCGATTCCAAAGACTCATTGACTCCCTTAAAATAACGTTTGACAACGTAATTTGGTACGTAAGTAACGTAATAGATTAAAATCACTTTAGGGCTGACAATGTGTTGCCACTTCCCCTGATGTTGCAAATGTTCATAGGCGACAGTGATTACTGTTTATCTGGTCGACCGTCGGGTTATGTCAACCTTATGACAGTAAATTATCATTGTGGCCAAGGATATCCAAAAGTCACTAAGTGATGAACTATTGAATGTTCACATATGTCTCAACATTAATACTGAGAACGCCACCAAAACTCTGACCGAATCAAAACCAAAAATATGACCAAATACAATTTCTGAATCAAAATGAATTTCTCTAAATATTATATTTAGATATCAAATATCAAAGTCAGTAAACTGATGAATAGGATACTACTTCTGTTAAATCTAATATCGCAAATTTTATATTCTATTCATACTAAATGCAAGCTTATCTAACCACAAATTACATTACAAAAAGCATAAATAAAAGACATACTGCAGGAGCTTCTTCAATAATTTTCTGATGACGTCTTTGGACAGAGCAGTCCCTTTCGAATAAATGTACAGCATTGCCATGCATATCAGCAAATACCTGTAAATATTGTTAATAATTTTACATATATAGTTTACTGGTGGTAGAGCTTCAGTAACAGAGCGCGCGGGCGTAGGCACTACCATTATATATTAATATACTTGCCGCTAAATGGTAGGGTCCACACTATCGTGTTCCGCTCAGGTGGTAATGTACGGCCTGTAATTTCCGACACAGAAGCATAACACCTTAGGCCTCAGGAGTGGTAACGCATCTGCATTTTGACCTTGGTCTTTGTGTAAGTGTCTATAGGCTGCAGTCATCACTTAACATCAATGTGAACTGCATGCTTGTTTGCCACTTACACAACATAAAAAAAATGTATTTCTTTCATTTAGATTGTTTATTGGTTTTTGAACAATAATCATATTCCATTACTTTCCACAATTTATGATCCCTACTAAATCATTACCTATTATAGTAGGATTTGTTTAAATGATCCAAACATTTTATGAGCAAAGTGATGTGTGAAGGCTAGTAATAAATAAAATGAAAAGAATGTTCAAGGAACGGCCATTGGTTAAGGCAAGCGGCAGGTTTATTCATGTGAAACAACTGTGCAAATAAGTTTATAGCATACGAAAACCATACCTGTACTTCCACATGTCTGGGGTCTGTAATGTATTGTTCTAAAAGCATATTATCATCACCAAAGGACTTCAAAGATTCTCGTTTCGCAGATTCAAGTTGAGGCAAGAAATCAGATTCAGTCATTGCAATTCTCATACCCTGTAGAATTAAACATACATTTAATATTGTTATAATTTTGCCAAATATATTTAATTAAATGATCAATTACAATGATTTTCATATTCCTTACTTTGCCCCCACCTCCACGAACAGCTTTAATCATGAGTGGGAATCCAACTTTTTGAGCTTCTGCTTGGAGTCTCTCAATACTTTGTTCTTCACCATGATAACCTCGAACTATAGGCACCCCTGCACTTGACATTATTGCTTTTGATGTACTGGAAACATTACAGTTAAAAATACATAACTATAATTATAAAAAGTACTAGCTATGTCTGCGACTTCATCTGTGTAGAAATGAATTCTAAAATAAAAGTAGCTCAAGTTACTCCTTATGGCAGTGAAAGTCCTATCAAACTCGGTAGAGCCGTTTCAGAGATAAGCCGGCACATACAGTTAAAAAAGAATTTCAAACAGATAGACCAATAAAAATTGTTAAAAAAAATATTTGGTATAGGTATGTACCATAGTAAAAAGTTGATACTTTTATATTACAATGAGACACTCCACTTTTATTTATTTGTGTTCAAAAATAGGTTATTACAATATTTGAAAATACTATCCAACTATGTAAAAACATTCTGTGTTAACAGAAAAATTAAATAGGTAAACATAATTTTACATTTAACATTATGTTCGAAAGTTATTATAGTACTCACGTTTGAGGTACACACATTTACAAGTATAAATATTCATAACCCTCATAGTCCTCAATTCCTCATACAGTACCTAAGTGAAAGGCCCAGAATTTATGTAACCTATAGAAACAAATTAGGAGCTGGTGGTGTGAAAAGAATAAAGTCTAATCTAAAAACTTAGTACACTTTTTCCATTAGACCTCTTTACAAAAAAACTTACCTTTTAATTCCCATATCTCTGATAGCGGAAGGAGGTGGTCCAATAAAAATAACACCTTCAATTGCACATTTCTCACAAAATTCAACATTTTCTGAAAGGAATCCATATCCAGGGTGTATGGCCTGGCTATTAGATTTTTTGGTAACTTCTAGAATTTTATCTGCATTTAGGTAACTGTGTATTGACTGGGCAGGTCCTATGTGGTAAGCTTCATCTGCCTAGAAATTAAGAATATTATTTGTAGTCCATTAACAAATTTTATTTTTCAAATTATAAAAAGGTAGACAGCATTCATATGAGAAAATATATCATTAATCTATACTTCTACACTAATATAATATTATAAAGAGGAAACATTTGTGTTTTTGGTATGTATGGTTGTAAAGTTTTCACCCAAAAACTACTGGACTAATTTCAATTTCAGCCATATTGAAAAATTGCCCATATCAATTCATGAAATAGTCACATTTTATGAAATATTCACTGTCTATTGGCCACATCATGATGTGCCTGGGCCAGATCAATGATAAGATATAACTAGTTAGGCAAAATAGTAAATTGAGCCCATTTAATTCAAATGTTCAAACTAATTTGGTCATACTCTAAAATGGTTGCAATATACTACCATCAGAGGCACTGTGGGCTTTTTTATGAGTCTTAAGTAGAGGGCTTTTACAGTTGAGTACAGTGACCACATGAAAAAATCTATGAACTATTACTGGCTATGAAAATATGACTGCATGTCAAAAGTACCTAATATTCTTAAGAGAAAAACTATACTGGTTGTTGCTGGTTTAAATTAAAAATTATATCTGAACATTGTGTGATCACCATTCTAAGCTAACCCATATTACATATCAATATATATCTAAAATATATAATTATGTTATATCATACATTAAATTAAATGATTGAACATGATATGAGCAATTATCACACAATAAGGCTACAATATAAACAATTTAACAATTTCTTGTCATAGAAGTTGTAACATAAATTGGAAATTTTTCACAAAAAAAAAGAAAATCTTTTATTTATTTATTTATAGCTTAGCTAGCTTATTTCCATACTGTTAAAGAATTGTATATTATATTTGTTTAATTTATTGTTATTGTTGCTGCTCAACAGTATGTCCCTGAAAGGTAAAAGCCTCCTCTATCTTATTCCGACAAAAAAAAAACTTAATCACATCAAATATTATTTCAGATTCTTTATCTATCATTAAGATCCAGAGTTAAAACTTGAGTCTAAATGATAGACTTTATTATGTAAAAAAACTTATTAAATAAATAATACCTACCATTTCCACATGCATTGCATGTTTGTCAGCATCAGAATAAACAGCTACAGTTCTTATACCCAATTTCCTTGCAGTTTTCATAACTCTGATTGCTATTTCTCCACGGTTAGCAATAAGAACCTTGTCAATGTTTCTTCTTTGAATATCATTTCTGATCTGTTGAACATGGTTGTATCTCACTCCACATCGGTCTTGTAATGGTATACTGGAATAATAAGATGTAATGAATATAAAAAAAAACTAAGCATAAAACACTTATTTTATTGTACTTACAGTATTCTATTAATTCGTTTTAGGTACGACATTTTAATTATTCAATCAGAGTGTTACAAAATCAGTGCTTTTTGATCATTAGTACCGAAGGGAGATAATGATAATAGACTTGTCGTCGTTACCCGCTCGCAGCTCGCACTCCCCGAATATTCTGATAACATTCATGTTAGTGTTTCAATTCATTTACGTATAATCATGATTGTCAGCAATGTCGTCATTCATATTAACATTTCTTATCGCATAACATCGCATAATAAACGATTTTCGTGCGAATCGAATGAGAATTGATATTGATAATTGATAAAATGTCAATGTCACGACTGTCACACGTTAAGAATGTGCGTGTTTAGCTAAAATAAGATCTTATGATTACCAAACTTACAAAACTTTGTAATCTTGTCAGTACAAGAAACGGTCATCATAGAGCAACACGGGTCGCACCGGATGGGAATAGCCATATCGCCATCGGTATTATACGCTATTTCTAGCCGTATCGCCATCGGTAATAAACGTTATGGCTACTCCCCTCTGGTCGGCCGAGGTAGCCCGCTTTAGAACGTACCTACCCGACGCCCGGGGTGCCGTCCTACTACATACACCTCACTAGTCTACAAGCCAGCTAAGACTCGTCAAGCCAAACCTGGTAAAGTTAGAAAAGGATGTGTTATGCTACAATAACTTTAACCTTAACAAATGTCGCGGTGCAACCCAGGCAGAGAATTGACCCAGGCTTAGTTTTTCTTAACACAACCATTGATTGTAATAAATAATAACAACAGTTGTACAACAATACATAATATTGTTGTACAACTGTTGAACTGTTGTACAACAATATTATTATTGTTGTACAACAGTTCAACAGTTGTACAACAATAATAATATTGTTGTACAACTGTTGAACTGTTCTGTTGGAGTTTTGGCGGGAACCTTGAAAGAGACGTATGATGCTCTAATTTTATTTCATTTTCTTGGTTAATTTTTGAGTTAAATTAAGTAAAATTAGTGGCATTTTGTTTAATACAGGTTTATTATAGTACTCGTGTATAGTGAAAAAGAATAACAGCGCGAAAATGCGGCCTTTCAGGTTTCCTTCAAAACTTCATAGTAAATGTTTTGGTAAAGTAGCCATCGCTTTACTCGATTAACTGACTGTAACTCACTTGACTGACAATAAATAATTGACTGACTGCTTAGAATGGCTTAGATTATAGGTACTTAGTCTAAGACTGACTGACTAATATTAACTTTTACGCTGCATAAATACGAAATATACGTTTTACTTGACACTGGCAATATGCGTAACGGCGATGTCTTATTAAATTAAAAAACAAAAACTGTCAAACTAAAGTCAACGTACGTTTTTTTTTTTAATATTATGGCTTCGCTATTACGCATATTGCCAGTGTCAAGTAAAATGATATTTCGTATTCACAATCAGCGTTAAAGTATGAGTCAGTCGGTCAATTATAAGTCAGTCAGTCAGATAGTGTTGGGTGGGACACGCTTTCAGAACGAGTTTGTAAGAGGAGCCTCTTTTTCGTACTGAGTCAGTACTTTGTCCCACTTCAAAATACGTGAGGCGATGACGTAACGCGCGGCGAGGCGGCGAAGTGATTTGACGCGTCGCGGTGCATTTGAAGTAATGTCATGCGGCGAGGCCGCCGACGCGGCGAGGCGGCGAAGTGATTTGAAGTAACATGACAAAATTTGTCGCGACACAAAATTTGTACTGGCTCTTACAAAGTGTGTCTGACACACATTTTGTAAGGGACAGGACAAATTTTGTCATGCGATACATTTGAAGATTTTGAAGTGACAGAATGGATTTGTTTGTACCTACTAAACATAGTGTCAATGAGATATTAATATTTTAATGATTGAGCTAAGATTGGTTTTGTAATTTGTAGGTTTTGTTTAAATTAAGAGTTAAGTCATTTTTGATAAAATTAAATAATGTCAATAAATTTTATTATTAAAATGAGGTGGACTTGTTCAACGTCCGCGATATTTTTGCGATAGTAGAACGACAATTTCAGCGGTCATGGTCGCGATCGTTGGGGTCGTTTGGTCGAACGTACCCTATGTAGTACATTCTTTGTCTTAGTCCCACACGTCACACTTGACTTAAGAGTACAAAAGAGCAAAGAATACCGCGACATTTTAATACACGGCGCTTATTGGTCTGTTTTGAGGAGTAGTAGCCTCATTGTCCTCACCTCAGACCAATCACGTTACACTTTTTGTCTTAGTCACACACGTGACACACTACGTAAAAGTACAAGAGCAAAGATAACGCGTCTTATTATTTGAAGCAGTATTATACAAATTATATTTTTGTCGCGTCCTTACAATGTCAGGTTTTGTCCGGGACAAATGTAAGGCCTCTTGTAAGTCCTACTCAACACTACAGTCAGAGTCACAGTCCGAAATTCGAGTAAAGCGATGGCTACTTTACCAAAACATTTAAAATGAAGTTTTGGAGGCAAACTGAAAAGCCGCGTTTTCGCACTGTTATTCTATTTCACTATACACGGGCACTGTAATAAGCCTATATCAAACAAAATGCCACCAACTTTATTTAATATTACTCAAAAATACACCAAGAAAATGAAATAAAATAAGAGCACCACACGCTTCTTTCAAGGTTCCCGCCAAGAACCCACAACGAACGTTGTCTGTTTTGAAACTTTAAATATTTTGAATTTTTGAATTGAATTAATTGAATTGGATCTGTGTTGGAAACTTCTAGTGAAACTTTCAGAGGAAAGTGATTGGAATTTGGAAACAAAGGAATTGGAGTGTTTTTAGATAATTTATCATTATCTTTTAAGTTTTAAGTAATAAACTAATAACTGTGATATTAATTCCTTTATTAACAATGGGGATAAAAGGGTTATGGAATCTGATGTCTCCTTATAGTGAGAAGAAATCGTTACATGAGGTATAATAAAACTGAATAATAAAACTAATTTAATGAAAATAGTATATATACATTCATGGCCGAACATACTACTCTTACGAGAGAGTAGTATTTTCTGTGTTCATGACACTTGATTTATTCAATAGTAGTGGCTCGCCCCCTGCTTCGCACGGGTGCAATGAATGTAATATAGCTTAAGTCACTAAGTGAAGATACAGCTTTTGCCTGAAGCCGCAATGGACCAGATTGGGTCTGAGAACAATAATAAATCAATTGTCATATTTTTGTGGTGGCCTGAGGGATTGGTGAAAGTATTTTTGAAATCCAACTGAATCGGACCAGTAGATTTTGTGTGAAAACGTTTTTAAACACACATACAGAAACACAAATGTTTCCTCTTTATAATATTAGTATCGATTTGTATACGCACTGCATAATTTCTAACTATTAAAGCTTAAAAAACTACCACAATGATACACTAGTTAAATTGTTACAGATTAGAGGTGAAACTGTGGCTGTTGATTTATCTGGATGGGTTTGTGACAGCCAGAATGTTACTGATTATAATATACAACCGAAACTGTACTTACGGTACGTATAGCATATGAAACAGGGACTTTTACCGGTGGTAGAGTTCCAGTGTAGGGTCTTGAGGGCGTAGGCACTACTGCATTACCTAATATATCTGCTGCCAAATGGTAGTGTTTAGGTTCAGCACTACTGTGTTCTAGTTAGATGGTAATGTATGGCCTTGTAATAACTATCAAAGAGACATAACAATTAAGGTCTCAGGGTTGGCAATGCATCTTAATTTTGACCTCTGGTTTTTGTGTAGATGTCTATATGCTGCAGTCATCACTTAATGATGTTAAGTGATCTGTGAGCTGCATGCTTACTTGTTACCTTCCTTACATAAATCTGTACCATGTAACGTTATGCAGGTTCTATGAAACAAAGGTTTTTGAGGTGAGATGCTAGTTTGTGGGGCATTATCAATTCAAGCTCGTAATAAAAATAAATATAGTATAATGCAAAGTTTTTAAAAAATTCAGACATGGTTAACTTTTTATTACTGGTGGTTGAGCTCAGGCACCACCGCATTATCTAATCTACTTGCTGCTAAATGGTAGTGTTTGGCACTGTTGTGTTTCAGTCAGGTGGTAATATGGTGGTGGACATGTAATTTCTGGCTCAGAGGCATAACACCCTAAGCCTCAGGAGTGGCAAAGCATCTACATTGATCTCTGGTATAGATGCTTAAGGGCCTACCATCGATGTAAACTGTATGTATACTTGTTTGCCTCTTCATGACATGAAAAACAGATAACATGGTTCATTTCTATAAATTGTTTCAGGAACTTGTTCTTCAGGACAGTATATTTGTTGTTAGCCGACATCCAGCCAGTGTTTGTACTAGAAGGAGATGCTCCGGAGCTCAAGCGTGACGTTATGGCTGCTAGGAGTGCAATACAGTTCAGAGGAGCTCCACCCAAATCTGATAAGGTGTCACAGAAACCACCAAATGTAACCCGGAGGCGATTTAAAGGAGTTCAAAAAGAAGTATGACTTAGAAGACGTATTAATAATCTTTTATAGACTTATAGACTGTATCTCATATTCAAAATTATGTTCAATGCTGACATAGAGCAACACGGTCCACCGGCCGCGGCGGATTGGAGGGGCCATAGCGTTTAGTACCGATGCAAAACAGTCTATCATTTTTGCGGGGGTAAATGCGTGCGACACACACGCACACTACAAAAATCATCTATTACTACGAAACTCACACCTTGACTTTAACAAAATACAGAAACAATTTCACGCACACATTTAAACATCTAGGCGACCGGTATAGGCCCATTTGGGCTTGTATGACAGAGGGGAAAGCCTGCATATGGCTACTCCCCTCCAGTGTTGCTCTATGAATGCTGATGATCCTATTCACTTCTGACACTCCATCTTATGGACTATACAAATAAATAAAATTGGAGTGTCTGTTTGTTTGTATGTATGTATGTATCTTCACGCCAGGTCCCTAACGGGGTAGGCAGAGAGTGTAGAGCGCCAGATATCCCGGTTCTGACAAACCTCTCGACCACCTGTCTGTTTGTAATATTAAAATAACCGCTTTTTACTAAATGCATATGTTTGTATACACGGTACATATATCAAAACAACATTTTTTTAAAATTTTGTCTGTCTGTCCGTCCGTCCGTCCATCCGTCTGTCTGTATGTCTGTGTGGCGGGGCTAATCTTGGGAACGGCTGGACCGATATTGACGGGACTTTCACTGGCAGATAGCTGATGTAATAAGGAGTAACTAAGGCTACTTTTATACTTGCTGCGCCCACGACTTTGTCCGGGTAGATACTGAACAATCATAAATTCTCATGCGGACAACGTCGCGGGCACAGCTAGTTCTAAATATAATAATATGTCAAGGGCAAAATCTGAATTTAGACTTTGTAATATTATTGTCTCATGAAATGTGTATGGTCCATACGATATGAAATATACTTTATGATGAACCAAATAAATACCTGTAGTTTAATATAAATGTTGATCAAGCCGATTTGGGGCAGTACCACCAAAAAGATTGTCATGTATTTTTTATAGATTAGATAATACTCAAAGATTATTCAAAAGGGATCATACAGCAATAATATTGTATAGTCAGAAATAATTAGGTACCTAGTAAAACTTCTGAGTAAAAATTAAGATTACCTTATTTGTTTCAGTGTGAAACACTTCTAAAGACTTTGGGTGTAAGATGCATCAAAGGTAGGGGAGAAGCAGAAGCGACATGTGCCCGGTTGAATGCACAAGGTGTTTGTATATTACTAAATAATTAAAAAGATTGATTGTGTAGCAGAGAGATGAATTTTAAAGTTCTGTAAGTTGGTGGTAATACTCGTATTATACAGGCCTTGAAATATCTGTCACAGAGGCAAAATAGCTCCAGCCTCGGCTGGTGCCGATAGCTGGCGACACACCTACTTTAGCGTGTAGTCGTGTAGATTACATACCTATTTGCTGCAGTATTCATTTACTATAAATGTTATTTGTATGCTCAATTACTGTTTTATTTACTTACTAAAAAATGTAAATAATTTACAAGTTATCAAATGAAGTTTGTATTAACTATTTTTTGTTTTTATTATTTTATTATTAAACCAATTATTAATAAATAGTGAGACAAATTTTTAATGAAAAAAAATAATGCCCATTAAGAAAATTATTAAACAAGATCAGCTTTATTGGGCATTTTACATTTATTCTGTACGATGTTGACGCAGATTGTAGACGCCGTAGTGTCCCAGGACTCGGATTGCTTCGCGTATGGTGCACGGCGAGTGTACCGCAACTTCAGTGTATCGGGCGCAGCTGGTGGCGGCGCCTTGCAGGGTTCCGTTGACTGCTATGATGCTGACAAGTTGTTTGATAATAAGGGTAAGTTGGTCTGTCCATGGACCCATGAAACGTAATGTTAGGGAGGATAAAAGGGCGTGTTGATCAGGGTACAGATGGAGAGTCTATCTATGTCACTCTTTCGATTTTGAATCCATGTGTTTTCTATTTGTTTCGTATTAATATAATAATATAAATAGTTCAAATCCAATCAAAACAACTTACCATCAAAATATTAGATTGGGGAAAAAGTTTCTTCGCATTTTTAAAGATAATTGAAAACATTTTTTAATATAGTTTATTTAAATTTAACTAAAGTATGTATGTACCATTTTGTTCGATAACCTTTTGCCATATTGTAGGTAGGGACATGCTCCCATTGCTATAAAAAATTTGGGACTTCTCATCAAAATACCGCGACAAGTGGATTTGGCAGTCCTCTCGTGATGTTAACCTAACATTGCATAAAGAATTCTGAAGAGACCGAAACAGGTGGAAATCTGAAGGTGCAAGGTCAGGACTATACGGCGGATGCATTAACACCTCCCAGCCAAACTCTCTTAATTTTTGCTAAGTGGCTTTAGATGTGTGAGGTCTAGCGTTATCATGATGAAACACCACACCCCTTCTGTTGATTAATTCCGGCCGCTTTCTCTCAACTTCTTGCTTTAATCTCATCTGTTGTTCGCAGTAGAGTTCAGAATCGATAGTCCTGCCTGGTGGTATGTATGTATCTTCACGCCAGGTCCCTAACGGGGTAGGCAGAGAGTGTAGAGCGCCAGATATCCCGGTTCAGACAAACCTCTCGTGCCTCGTCTACCTTCATCATTCTCTTCATACATGCACGCCGATTCCTAAGACTTTTGACCCCACCATCAGACAGAATTCGACCTATTTGGTCATGGTAGGTCAGCCTTGGTCTTCCTGGGCCTCTGCAACCATCCACACTCGCATTGTATATCTGTTTAGTCATTCGCTCATTCGACATAGCTCATAATGAATATTGCCCTTCAAATCCCACCACACACACAACATCACCTTATTGCGAGTTAACCCGGGTTTCGCCACAGTCTGTGAAGCCTGTCCGGCCTTTGACCACGACCTTTTTCGCACGTTCTTGTCGTACGTGATCCACTTTTCATCACCAGTTATCAGCTTCTTCAAAAATGATTCGGTTTCATTACGTCGTAATAAAGAATCACAAATGAGTACACGGTTCATTAGGTTTCTTTCAGTGAGCTCGTGAGGTACCCAAATATCGAGCTTTTTTTGTACCCAGCTTTTTTCAAATGCGCCAAAACTGTTTTGTGATCAATTTTCAGTTCTTCAGCTACGTCGTAACTACTGATATGTCGATCTTGCTCCACTTTTTCAAAAATGGCATCCATTTTATCCGTAATAGGGCGACCAGAGCGAGGTGCATCTTTGACATCAAAATTGCCGGATTGAAAACGCTTAAACCAAATTTGTGCTACTCTCACAGACACTCCATAAACATCGCACAATTTTTTTTCGCGGCTTGCGTTGCATTTTTACCTTTTTTGTAGTAAAATTTTAAAATGTATCGAATTTCTTCATTAGATTCACTCATCTTGACAGTACGAAAAACAAATGAAAATCACATATTTGCCTAATTAGAATTTGGAATTATGTTCTTTAAAATTTTAACTTTCAATGATACCAAAACCAGCCAGATACAAATACTACAGCCAAAGAGATTTTATTACAAGTTCATACATACTATAATGCGAAAAGACTTTTTCCCCAACCTATTATGTTTGTCGCTTTATGACATAAAATTAATTTAAATCGATGAAAGAAAGACAACATTCTTCAATTGGTTAATTATATTGAAAATGGTTTTATAGGTTGTTGATAATAGTATTAATTTTGTTTAACAGGATTTGGACGTAAAAAGATGGTTGCACTCGCAATATTGTGCGGTTGTGACTATGGCGTAGGTGCTTGCGGATCTTCCATAAATACAGTACTTTCTTTTTTGGATACTGTTCTTGAGGACGCAGCCATTCCTAGGTAGTCAAATATTATTATAGCATAAATATCAAGTGAATGATTCTTAAACATGTTCTTTTTGTCTTTTAATTTAAACATAACGTTTCATACTAGCGATGTTTTAACGAGTTGAAAGCTAGGCGAGTGCACAGCGAGTTCTTAGCAAATTTTCCGCAGTGATTACTACTCTAATAGTACCCAGATTGCCACAACTACTACGCACTCGCGTAAGTCACAGCGGCGACGCTGTTAACTCGTTAGAAAACAGTTTGTGTGGTAAGGTTTTTACTAATACTCGTATATTATTATTTATATTTAAATTGTCACATAGGTTGTTATCTTGGGTGACTGATCCGCATCACTACGAAGAGCGAGCGCGATGGATAGCGATGTCCGGTCGGTGTGACCGGTGTGGACATATCGGTCGCACGCACGCTAAGAACGGTTGCTCCTTGTGCGCTACCCATCGTGGTTGCGAGGACAATAGCCACAAGTAGGTATTGTTATTGTAAATTTACCCAGTTACCTATCTTGGCAGTATTCGGTCCATTTCAAACCTACTACGGCAACCAGCAGTGCAGGTCTCGTACTGCGAACGTACGGTTGCGTTGTGAGCGACACATCCGCGTTCAAATGGTTAGGAGAACGGTCAATTCATGAAGTACTTATCCAATGGCCTATTTTGGGTGGTCGGTAGGTGGTAGGTAGTAGGTTCTTGCAATTCACGAATACGATCGTCCTTTGGTTGCGGTTAGATGTTACAATACAAACACGTGTACAGTGTGTCAGTAATGTCAGTATTTCACTGCATAGTATAAGATAAAGGCGCTTTCCGCCTCTGTCTGTCTGTTTACAGTTTTTCTGTTGTTCTGTTTTTAAGCGTTCCTTTAAACCACGCAATGGATTTTCATGCAGTTTTTACTATTCATTACGAAATTTATTATAAAATAATCTTATTAAGTAAAAAAAAACGTAACTTCACGCCTGTAATCCTTGAAGGGGTAGGCAGAGGTAAATGCATGCATAAAAGCATACATGCAAACACCCACAATTCGCCGGTTACGTTTTTGGCCCACGTAACAGGTGGCGAGCCTCTTGCCATCTCCGGGCACATTACCAAACTGGGAGGTACTGGAAAACTTCCAGAAAATGGAAAAATCCCAATGGAACCAGAGATAAAGGATTTTAAACCGTTATCTCTGATAGCCCCTGACCCGGGAATCGAACCCAGTACCTCCAGCGTAGTAGTAGTGGCCTGCTACCACAGGGCTACTGCCTTTTATCAAAGCAAATTTCTCGTAATCGGTATTAATCCTTATCTAAATAAGCATATTAATTATCTTGGCCATTTAAAATACATCAAAATTGTATTCCTTTGCTTAATTTCATTCAAATAAATATAAATTTAATGCTTCTTTGCCACTTAATGAGATAAAAAAAAATACTGTCCAACAGGTTAAGGTTAATAATAATAATCCAACTTAGCATTAACCTGAGTTGATAATATTTATTTATATACACTATTATGCTTACCATATTATACATACGGCGAACTTAATTCCCCTAGACATTCTCTTACAGTCAACCTTGGAGTTGTGTGAAATTAATTGTAAGGGTGCAGGATATTATAAATATAGTAATTAACTATTATATTTAGCACTAGGTAATATTTTTTGAAATCGATTAGCAAAATTTAACACATAACACACTTAAACACGCTTAATTTGCTATTAAGCGTGTTTGAGTGTGTTATGTGTTAAAAGCTATTATAACATGGTTTATTCGGAAGAAGGAGCATTGTAATGTCTCCACGCTTTATTAAGCCGTAATCTTAATAATTTGATGCGCAAAACTATCGCAAATCAATTAGAAATCTTTAATTGATACTGCAAACGAGGCCCACTCGGAGGCGACGCAATCAACTATGAATTCAATTACTATAACGAAGTTTATGAAGTCACAACTAAATTTAAATAGGCGACTTCGATTTTAACGTGTCATTTACTTACAGAAATAAAGTGGCTGAAGTAAAACGGGAACTGGCGCTTCGTAATCGAGCCCTGTCATCCGGAATGCCGTTCCCCGAACCGAAAGTTATGAAGGAATTCATGGATGCAACCGCCGAAGATATAGATCTCGACAGCTTGAAGATTCCAGCTCCAAGTTTAATTCAATTTGTGGTATTCGCCTACTTATTTATTACGGATTCTAACGAGCTATAACAATTTTAGTAGATATCTTTAGCAATTATTATGTAAGTAATAAATACGTATATGTTGTATTATGTATAGTTATATAGTATTGCTGTATTTTTGAAGATATAGATACTTATATATACAGATAGATACATGTTTGCTTTCTCAATTAATTGTTTTGTGTCCAATAAATATAATAGTTCGCGATTCTATTGCCACTAATCAAGCCCCTTTTTTTAATGTTTGGGTGTTAGAAACCAAACATTTTCCCAATTAGAAAAAAAAACACGAAATACACCAAGTCTCCAACTCAGGATCGTCTCAGTATTTAGGTGTAGTTATATAACTAATCAATCTATTTTCAAACTGTTACCATCAGTTGCGTGGTAATAATATAATTCTGTAGATTATTTTCATAACCCGGAGTGGGCATAGCACTCTATTTGATAGTGTTTTGGCGGATTATAAGACTAGATCTCTCAATTATGGTTTTTGAATACATATCTTGATGATGTATCGTTTTTACAGAAATTCATGTCTACGAAATTGGATTGGCCAGAGAAATATTGCGTCGAGAAATTTCTGCCTGTCCTAACGAAATGGCATTTGCAAGATAACGTTCCCTGCAGAACTATAAAACCGATCACAATCAAGAAGAAGAGGAATCCCAGAGGTGATATAAATTAGTGTTGTTTGTGTTGTGGTAGACTTTCAGTTTTGGAGTTGGAGCGCGTAGGAACGCATTACTTATTCTATGTGCCACCAAATGTTTGTGTACAGCACTATCGTGTTCTAAGTATATCCCAGTAATTTCTGTTACAGAGGCTAAACAAGTAAGGCCTCAGGGGCGACTACTCATCTGGATTTAGCCTGGTATTGGTTAGATGTCTATTAGCTGCAATAGTAATTTACCATCCTGATTTTCGCGAGGAACCTTATTTACCTTTGTGACTTCGTTAAACTGCTTGTTTCCAATGGACCGGCCACTTGATACTAGACTGTCTTTTGAATGGTTAATATATATTTACCCACCTTATTTCTTTTATGGCCGCTACATCAGGACGTGATGACCTTACCACCAACTTTTGGCGTCGGGACGTGACACTAGCGGGAGAATTTGAATGATTTTTTTTCTACTGGAAGGGAGTTTTTCCAGTAGTGCAGTCAGTCAACCGAACAATGGCTGTCAAACCATTCCAATAGGGCGGTGGTAAAAATAACAACGCAGCAACGGCAGCAGCGTCCCGCGATAAAACAACCGCCACTGCGATCGGCAATCCGCCTGCCAAGCGTGGCGTTTATGGTATATTCTCCCCTAATGCCGCACAACACTGTTGTGGGCATCTTTGGGGTAGGCTTTGTCCAGCAGTGGATGTCTTTCGGGTGGAGTGATGATGGCCGCTGTAACGCCAGATAATAAAATAATAGAATTACAAAATTACGAATATTTTGATGTGCAAGTTCGATCTGTATTTGGTTAGTTATAAATTTCTTATAAACTTTTCTCATTCAATAAATAGGTTAATTTATTAAAATTCATTTGATGTGTCATTAGAAAAACTGTTTTTCTTCAATGCAGGTGTACCAAGTTATGAAGTTCTATGGGGTGACGTCGACGGACAGTATGAAGGATTGATTCCAGATGATCAGTTTGAAGGTGAAATATTCTTGAAATTTTAATTGTTGTTATCTCGCTGCAAAATGATTTTGTCTTGATAGTAGAACTTACTTTGCTCTGGACATTTATGAATTAATATTTACTGTGTTTTCACGTTGTCGGTAGCGTATGGCAGTGTGCGTATACTAGTTCAAGTACAAAGTATAATAGTACATACATTACGTTAAATGGATTAACATCATTTCTTACGCTTTCGAAATGATGATATTTTTTTGATTTATCTAACACTTAACTGATTTATAAAACTCTTTTTTATTTCACTCTTATTTAAAATTAAAAATAAATAAATTTAGAAATATATTTTTAATAAAAATTATCTATTTAGACACTATCAGACTACTGAAGGCATATTTGTATTTTTTTTATATCTTTCTGCCGCGAGAAAGTAACGACTAAAACTTCATGCTGTATGTGTAGACAATCATTATTAATTCTAATCAATATATATATATTTTCCAACAGAAGGACAAGATGTCTCGGAACCATGGATATCTACGGAACGCCAAGACCTCATGCGACAGTACTATCCAGATGTCGTCGATGTGTTTGAGGAATCGATCAAAAAACCACCGAAAGTTAAGAAAACGAGGACAAGAAAGAAGAAAGATGAGGATAATCCCGATAATGCAGAAGTACCCAACCCCGATACAAATAAACCTAAAAGAAAATATAATAGAAAACCTAAAAAAATTAAGGATCTCGCAATTCACAATATTAATGAATCCCTGAAAAAATTAAGTATGGTGGGTACACCTGATCTCAACTCTAGTAAAGCACATGTTAGTTTATGTGTAAATAAATTAAAAAGAAAGTTTAAATCTAGCGGCAAGAATAAACATAAAAATTTAGATAGTTATGTGATATCAAACAAAAAACGGAAGTGCGTGAAAAGCTTTAACTGTAGTTTCAAAAACCTTTCAGCGATAAATAATGCATCTTTCAATCTCAATGATCATGCTATGGAAAATAAAGTAAATATCAATCATGATAATCATTTCTTAAGTATGCTTAATATGAGCGATGGGAATATACCTCAAAACAATTTGTCTGATTTAATAGAAAAGATTGTCACCAAAGCACCTGTTATGAAGACAGCCAAGTTAAACAATAATGTTGTGAAATTAATTTTTGAGAGGAACAAGTGTTTGTTACGAAAGTCTGTTGGTCGAAGGAGTATAATTGAATACAATAGTTCGACTCCTAAAAATAGCCCAATCCGAAAAAGCAATCTCCGATTGCGTGCAAATGTATCTCGTTCCTCAATATCCAAAGCGAATACAAGCTATTTCTTTGATAAATTGACGGACGACCGTGATGCATTCGAAATGTCCCTTGAATATAAACATGATAGTTCTATTGTAAACTTGGACTGTGATACGACAATCGATTATAGCTTGCCTGATGTATGTTTGTAGAAAATTGCGGTTATGAAAATGAGAATATTCGTATAATTATGACTCCTGTATTTCAATAACTTTTATGAATAAAATATATATGACAAACTTAAAAAATGTATTTCTTTCGTCTAAAATGGCTTCCTACATTATTACAAATAATTATGTGAACAAGTGTAACTAAGCCAATAAATGGTTCCACGAAAATAGACACACAGTGGGCGGGACATAATAAGGACACACCGCAGGGCTATTTGCACGTTTCCTTGCCGCTCGGCGAAATGACCTCGAATGCAGGATTGTCTATGTTGAAAGTATTTGTATGTATAAATGAAACCAAAATCGAAGCGATGACTTGATTGTATGAGAATTAGTTACATTTTTTATGATTATTCGTAGCTACATCGTCTCTTACGGCGTAGATGAACCCGAAATTACTGTCTTCATACATAATGTACGGCTGTTACTATTTACTTTCAAGTCTAAGTACAAATCTTTCATATTTTCCAGAAAGTTGATAAATAAGCACAGAGGTTAAAGCATATTTCACACTGTCGTGATTATAATTAATAATGCAGTGATGATTGGGTTTCGAAATCTGTCTCTTGTTCCTTAGATAATATCTGACCTATTTGTTCAAGTTAAGTAGACTAGCAATTCACATCGCAAGTTCCTGCGATGCGGCGTCGTATTGCATCGCATCGCAGTTTTGTGTGGACGCCCTTAATCAATTAGCGATATTCACGGGTGAGTTTATGTACTATAAATAAGCAGTACCTACTTAATACATATTACATAGTAATGTAACACCTAATTTATTAATCTGTAGGTACGTTGATCGCAAATAAAAATCCCAGAAGTATTTCTCTGAGTCAACTTATTAATGTGGATGTGTATAGAGATCTTACGTACTTACGTTTGCAATAGGCTCTAACGCAAAAAAACATAATTTTAGGCTCTGTGAAAACACAAACGGCAAAAAAGAGCCAAAAAACTGAAGTTAGAATTGTTTTTTTTTGTTGGTTTCATTCAAGGTAGAATTTAAGTCTGCTAACTTCATAGTAGTATAATAAATGTATGGCTTACTTGATGTTTATTAATTGTACCTACATCAATGCTAGATTATCGTTATATAGTTTTTAAATTATCAAAGGAGTGTTGAGGTTCGTGTTTTAATGAAAAATAATTGTTTATTAATTTTCACAAGATCGATTTTATTCGTAACTAAGACGTAAAAAATTCTAACAAAAATGTATATGACAATGACATTCTATTTTTATAAACAATTAAAAATAAATCGACGTCCAAACTCCTTTAACATCCTCCCTTTTGGACTAGCCCTATATTTGCTGATATAATTGCCATTCTTGGCCTATGTAGAGCTTTAGTCAGGATGTCAGCCAGCTGGAATTCCGTTGGCACATATTCTACGCATATATCGCCATTCGTCACAAGTTCCCTGATATAGAAATGTCTTATAGCAATATGTTTGATGCGTCTATTCATATCAGGATTTTGAGAAATTCTGATGGCAGCTATGTTATCAACCTTAAGCTTGGGTACTTCTTTTAGGCTTGATATTTCACCGAATAATCTCTTAAGCCATACAATTTCTCTTGCTGCTTCACTAGATGCCACTAATTCAGCTTCAGTGCTCGATATAGCAACACAGGTCTGTTTTCGACTACACCAGGATATAGCAGCTCCTGAGTACATACATATGATGCCAGACGTCGAACGTCCTGTTGTCATATCTCCTGCGTGATCTGAGTCGCTGTAGCATTCTAAAATGCCTGTCTTGTAGCCTTTCTTATAAATGATGCTCGAGTCTAAAGTTCCTTTTACATATCTTAGAATACGCTTGACTTTGACAACGTCATCTTTTGTAGGTTTATCCAGAACTCTGGATACCACACTCACAGCGTAAGCTAGGTCTGGTCTACTTCCTACCATTAAGTAAGCCAAGGCTCCCACAGCTTCTCTATAAGGAAAAGAGTTTACCTCTTCAGTACCATTTTCAGATTCTGTAGGTCCATCTTTTATTATTGGTGTTGATACGGGCTTACAGTCCGTCATTCCAAAGCGATCTATGACTTTGGATGCATAGTGCTTTTGTGATAATCTCACGCCATCTTCCGTTTTGTCAATCTCGAGACTTAAAAAGTATGTAAGTGGCTTTGCAGTTATCTTGAACCTTCTCTTCAGCTCTAAAATAAATTTATCTGAGTCCTTAGGGTTCTTACTTGCTACAAGTCCGTCGTCAACATAGAGAGCCAATATAATTTTATTGCTACTAGTGTTCCTTGTGAACAAGCATGGATCATTATCACATTGATTAAATCCAATACTTTTCAAATAATCTACTATGCATCGGTTCCAACATCTAGGTGCTTGTTTTAATCCATAGAGGCTTCTCTTTAGTTTACAAACTTTACCTGTGCCATCACTATAGCCTTCCGGCTGTTTCATATAAATTTCCTCATTCAACGTACCGTTAAGAAAGGCTGTAGAAACATCGAATTGAGTTAAATTTAGACCTTCATTTGCAGCAATGCTCAATACTGATCTTATTGTAGTCATTTTGGCCACTGGACTAAATGTCTCCTCATAATCTATTCCTTTCTTCTGTGTGTATCCTCGAGCAACAAGCCGAGCTTTGAATTTGTCTAGAGATCCATCAGCATTGGTTTTAGTCTTGTATACCCATTTACAGGAAATCGTTTTTCTGTCTTTTGGTAGTGGTACTAAAATCCACGTCTTCATCTCTTTGAGAGATTTTATCTCACTATCCATAGCTTTTAGCCATTGTTCTCTTTGAGGACTTGTCACAGCTTCTTTGTACGTAGTTGGATCTTCTTGACACAAACTTTCAGCGTATGACATCATTACATAGTCATTATATCTGATCGATGGTCTTATCTTGGATCTATCCCTTAACTGATAAGTCCTTTGACCTTCATCTTCAATTTCTCTAAAAGATATTCCACCTATCTGATCTAAATCTTCTGGCATTTCAACTACTTCATTTCCTTCTTCAGTACATTCGTACTCCAAGGATGTAGGTAAAACTGATTGCTCTTCAGATCTCTGGTCGCAATGTCTAGAGGTCTCTGAAACAGGTTCTATAATAGAAGAGACTGGAACTGAATCACCATTTCTTTCAAATAAATCATTCGATTCAAGAGGCACATCAATAGAATTAGGTTTATCATTTGTACGAAATTCTCTATGATTACTATTATCCTCCCTTGCTTCATGCATTGGATGATTTTCTGTGTCAATTGGTACATGAATGTCTATCGCTTTCTTATGTTCAAGTTCTTCTTCTTCTAGACCTACTGATTCAATGACATTTTCTTTAAATGTTACGTCTCTAGATCTGATCAGGTTATATTTGCCATTTTGATTAGACAAAAGTCTGTACCCATCGTCTCCGTCATAACCAATCAATATACATTTCTGAGCTTTCCTTGACAACTTTGTTCGCTTCTGCTTGGGTACATGGGCGTAACACTCGGTGCCAATTATCTTCAAATGTTTAATTGATGGTTTCTTATTAAACCAGAGTTCATGTGGTGACTTCTTTTCTTCAGAAGTTGGAGCAGTTCTGTTAAAAATATAAGATGCTGTCATAATTAATTCTGCCCAAGATGCAACGGGTAATTCTTCATGAGCATGCATCATACTACGAGCGGCCTCAACCAAAGTTCTATTTTCTCGCTCACTACACCCATTTTGTTGTGGTGTGTAAGGCATAGTCAACCTTTGTTTTATACCTTCTCTATGTAGTATTTGTCTTACTTTTTCATTATCGAATTCACCTCCATTGTCACTGATGATTTCTTTAACAGTGTGTCCATTTATTTTATATTCCTTTATCATTTGTTCTAGCTTCATATGAACTTCAGACTTATGTCTTAGAAAGTACACATGTCTGTACTTACTGTAATCATCTTTGAATAAAAGAAAATATTTATACTTATTGAAAGAATTAGGAAAAGGACCACAAACATCCGTATGTATTCTTTCTCCGGGATTATTAGCTCTATCTCTTGTTCCGAACTTCCTTCTGTGCATCTTTCCATATATGCATCCGGTACATAATTCAGAATCTAGATTAACCTTAATACCGAATTCCTTTTCTATTACTTTCTTTACATGTCTTTTATTCTGATGAGCAAACCGTTCATGGTATAGTTGCAGGATATTATTATCTGTCGATGTAATAGTGTTCAAATTTGGAGTTATGTTCTTCAGTGTATGAACATGTAGTTTATATAAACCTCCATTCTTCACTCTTTTACCTACGAGCATAACTTTTCCATTAACTTTGAGTGAACAGGTTTCTCTATCTGACATAAACATGCTTTTGTTTAATACGTCTTGTGCAGCCAAAACCGAAAATAGATTTCTCTTTATATCAGGAACATACCATACATCAGTCAATCTAATTCTTGATGTCTTACCATTGACTTTAGCTTCTATATCAACTGATCCTTTGCCAATTGCCTTAATTACACAACCGTTTGCTATTGTTACTGTAAAATTATCTCTGAAGGATTCGAAATTGACAAAAATATCATTTCTGAAAGTAACATGGCTTGTCGCACCGTTGTCCACATACCATGTGTCATAATCTTCAGCAATAGCAGTATTTAAAGCTGGTTCTGTGTTTATATGCATTAGCACTAGATTTAAGTTGGTACTGTTGTTAGTAATCTTTGGTGGTTTTCCGTCAGAAATCCATTTCTTACATTTCCGTACTCTATGCCCAATTTCTCCACAGTAGTTGCACTTACAATTCGCAAATTTCTTTTGTACTTGCTTATTCTTTTTAACTTTCGTATTTACATATAAGGCTTCCTCTTGACTTGTGCTAGTATCTGTTTTATTCGTCAAAGCTCGTTCATGGGCGCACAACTGTGTTGTCAGACTTTCTAAGTTTCTATCATTCTTCGACATGAGTAACCAACTTGATTTAAAAGTGAAGTAATCTTCTGGTAAAGTTTCCAAAATTTTGCATATTATCAAAATTTCTGGTAAATTTTCTGTCATTTGAGAAGATAATTCTTTATTTAAATCATGCCATAGATTTTTCATATATGACATATGAGTCGCCATATCATGAATTGGATCTTTCGTGTACTTAAAGAATTGCATACATAAATCGTAGGCACGATCATCTGAACAACCATCATATAGTCTCGCTAGTTCATCCCACATCATCTTTGCACTTGAGCACCTCATCACTTTTTCTAGAGTATCCTCGGTCATATTCGTAGTTATCATAAGCAATGCAATACTATCGACCTTGCTAAAATGTTCTAGTTCTGCATTGTAATCTGCAAGAGCTTTAGCTGAACATTCTTTGTCGGGAGGGTTTGGCTTTGTAAGAGTTCCATTTACAGCCTCTAACGCTCCAGGTGCAGTTCGTAACAGCAATTGAATTTTATATTTCCATACCTTGTAATTATTCCCATCTAGGTTTCCAATCTCCATCTTCATGCCTGACTGCATGATGACTTGTTTGAGGGTCTAACCGTATGTGAACTTTCCGTAAAACAAAATATACTCATTCAATTTTTGCTGCAGTAAGCCTTTATAGCGAACTTTACTTATCGTTCTGAACGCTCTGCTACCATGTTGAGGTTCGTGTTTTAATGAAAAATAATTGTTTATTAATTTTCACAAGATCGATTTTATTCGTAACTAAGACGTAAAAAATTCTAACAAAAATGTATATGACAATGACATTCTATTTTTATAAACAATTAAAAATAAATCGACGTCCAAACTCCTTTAACAAGGAGCAACAAACCTTAATATTAAAGTTTAAAATGAAGCTTACGGTCGGGACTTAACTTTGATTGGGCTTTGATTGGGAAATATGGGCTCTTTGAATAGCTTTTAGATGTGGCATGTTTGACCACGAATGCATTTGATATGCTCATTGTGAAAATCTGCGTAGCGACCCAATCATCACTGCATTATTTGTAATTTGAAAATATTTAATTTTGTTTTTTCGATAGTTGACTTAAACATTTTTGTTTGATCTAATTTAGCTAGTTAGGTATATATCATATAATTGTACACTTATATAGATCTACGCACCTATTTAGTTGTTTGGCGTAGATTTGCAGCATTCGAGAGTTTCTAGTCAAACCTCAGTGATTTCTAGTAATTCCATGTTATAAAATGATATGTATATTACTGATGTGATAGGTACATTTTAAAAAAGCTGTGCTTTTTATATCGATTTATATTGGTATTTAGCCTATATAAATGGACTATCTGCCCAGTCCGGTAAGCCGAGGCCCGTACCTCATGGGAGGTACAAAGGCACCTAATAAGGTGTCCTCCGTCGCCATTTTTTCCCACGTAGAGGGCGTTCCAGTGCGGCACTAATAGCACGGAAGTACGATATCTAATTATCGTCTAACGGGATCACTAATGTTTTTGAAGAACATGCCAGTATATCAGAAGGGAAGAAAAGAAAGAAAAATATCACAAATATCAAAGGCCAAATGTAAATGATTGCCACTTTTGAGACTCGGAACTCACAACTTTGTGCCGGAAATTACTGGGCCATAAACTCTACGACTAGTAAATAGATTGTTACTTTTTATCGCGTAGTAATCTTTAAGAGAACTTCTTTATTACTGGAATTTACGTAAATGTACGTAATGTACCTAATACGCAGTATTCGTAAATTTTGTTAATAACTCACTACGTTACATACGCAGTAAGGTAAATGGAAACTATCCTTTCGTGACTTTGTCATGAAAGCTGTCGATGTAATGCAAAATAAGGTCAAGATTCATAGGTCGTACTACCACTTTACATTGCCTTATTGTCGAACTTTTAATGCTTATTTTGTTTCACAGACGTGTCAAAACGCTTTAGGTACTTCGGTAGGTCCATCTTTAGGTACTGAACACATTGCATCGCGCCCCGTCACCGATTCACCGCGAGGTTGGGCAGATCTGCGCTTCCGTCACCGCGCGTGTTTTCTGCCCGTCTGCGCACCGCGGCGGGACGCGTTTTCAGTGGATGATCCGCTTAACTAAGCAAAAAAACAAGTATAGTAAAATAAGAGTTTCCACTCGTTTATGAAACAAAATAAACGTCGAAAGTTAGATTCGAAGTCAAAGTAAAATCGTAGTGCGGTCTGTGAATCTCACCCTAAGTGTATAATGTATGATATCGTTTATGAAATAGCTCTTTCAATAAATTTCAAGAAAGGTAAAATATGATGTTATATAAAAAATTGGGCTACAATTTTCTTACGAATACCTACAGTAAAATATTGCCACAAGGGATTCTGCCGAGTCAAATAAAATGTTCTGTAAATTTTTTATTCGTCTAACGTATTCTTATTAGAGTAAGTTGTCCACAGAGACCATCGATGTCGTCTTATTCATACCTATTCGTGTTACAATTGTTGATTAACTAGGCAAGTATCATTATTTATTAATGGGGAATTAACAATGAAGTGAAACGAGTTATTGAAGGGCCATTTACAGTATTCAATAGTAAACAGTGGTGTGACTATTCAATTCAAAGTACAATAACTCAATATTGCTTATTATATTATATTATTAGCTTTTGCCGCCGACGTTTTGCGTGGAATAATTACAAAGTAGAATAGTTGCATTAGATTTTTTAAGTTTATTATATACGATTATATATTATACTGGCTGATAACCGCGACTTCATTCGCTTCATTTGATCACATACTGAGCGTTGTGGGCGCCAATCGCGGAGTCAAATGTTAGCAAGGTTAGAGCGCTTTTTGACGACTATGCTTGACTACAGTGCCTTCACTATACTAAAAGAATTTCGTTTACTTATTGGTAATTTACAGGTGTACCTACTGTTTGTTAAAATTTTCTACAAATTTCGCTTGGCCTTCGCCTTCTCACTGCAAATTCATTGTCAACGGAACACGAACTGCTCATTCCTGTGATAGAGTTTCCACTGCAGTTTAACGGTCGAATTTATATTATGCAGACATGTTTGGCATTTCCTCCACCAATGAAAGCTCTTATTTCTAATTTTATAGTATTTTTTACAATAACACATGCTAGTGAAATATAATAGGTTGGGGAAAAAGTCTTTTCGCATTATAGTATGTATGAACTTGTAATAAAATCTCTTTGGCTGTAGTATTTGTATCTGGCTGGTTTTGGTATCATTGAAAGTTAAAATTTTAAAGAACATAATTCCAAATTCAAATTAGGCAAATGTGTGATTTTCATTTGTTTTTCGTACTCTCAAGATGAGTGAATCTAATGAAGAAAATCGATACATTTTAAAATGTTACTACAAAAAAGGTAAAAATGCAACGAAAGCCGCGAAAAAAATTTGCGATGTTTATGGACCTAGTGCAGTGTTTGTGAGAGTAGCACAAATTTGGTTTAAGCGTTTTCAATCCGGAAATTTTGATGTCAAAGATGCACCTCGCTCTGGTCGCCCTATTACGGATAAAATGGATGCCATTTTTGAAAAAGTGGAGCAAGATCGACATTTCAGTAGTTACGACGTAGCTGAAGAACTGAGAATTGATCACAAAACAGTTTTGGCGCATTTGAAAAAAGCTGGGTACAAAAAAAAACTCGATATTTGGATACCTCACGAGCTCACTGAAAGAAACCTAATGAACCGTGTACTCATTTGTGATTCTTTATTACGACGTAATGAAACCGAATCATTTTTGAAGAAGCTGATAACTGGTGATGAAAAGTCGATCACGTACGACAAGAACGTGCGTAAAAGGTCGTGGTCAAAGGCCGGTCAGGCTTCACAGACTGTGGCGAAACCCGGGTTAACTCGCAATAAGGTGATGTTGTGTGTGTGGTGGGATTGGAAGGGCATTATTCATTATGAGCTATTACCACCAGGCAGGACTATCGATTCTGAACTCTACTGCGAACAACTGATGACATTAAAGCAAGAAGTTGAGAGAAAGCGGCCGGAATTGATCAACAGAAGGGGTGTGGTGTTTCATCATGATAACGCTAGACCTCACACATCTATAGCCACTCAGCAAAAATTAAGAGAGTTTGGCTGGGAGGTGTTAATGCATCCGCCGTATAGTCCTGACCTTGCACCTTCAGATTTCCACCTGTTTCGGTCTCTTCAGAATTCTTTATGCAATGTTAGGTTAACATCACGAGAGGACTGCCAAATCCACTTGTCGCGGTATTTTGATGAGAAGTCCCAAAATTATTATAGCAATGGGATCATGTCCCTACCTACAAGATGGCAAAAGGTTATCGAACAAAATGGTACATACATATTTTAGTTAAATTTAAATAAACTATATTAAAAAATGTTTTGAATTATCTTAAAAAATGCGAAGAAACTTTTTCCCCAACCTTATACTACTCTACTCTTATTTCTGTAAAGCTCAACTAAACTACGTTGTAATGCTTATCATGATATGTAACCTAATCGCAGCGCCATCTAAGTAAATATTATAAAACGATACAACCTACCAACCTAACACAAAGAGCTCGTGCACACAACAACCTAACTCGTTAACAACAACTAACGTAGCTCTTGCCTACAGCCTAACTCGAACTAGAATAGAAGGGTAGAGATTTCGGCTTAGATTATTATAGATAGGAGGGGTGGGAGGGGCGGGAGGGTGGTCCATTTGAAGCTCAAAATAAACATATATATTTTTTATGTCATAGGATTGACAGACAAGCAGACGGGCCACCTGATGGAAAGTAGTCACCGTCGCCTATGAACATTTGCAACACCAGGGGAGTCGCCAACGCGCTGCCAGCCCTGAAGGACTCTTTTGACGCCATTTTTGAAGAATCCCCATATTGTAGCACCGAGGGAACACCTCAGAGGGAAGTTCATTCCACAATTTACACGTTCTAGGCAAGTGTCCAGTCGGTGAGGGTGGAACTTCTCTCTTCGGCGGGTAGTGCGGTGTAGGAAAAGAGACGGTGGCACCATTTCGAACAGTTTGACAGAGCACTCGCCATTGTAGAGACGGTATAAAACGCATAGACTCCCAACGTCTCTGCGCAGGCTCAGATGTTCGAGCCTGTCAGTAAGTTCGGGGTCGTTAACAATACGAACGGTGCGTCTTTGTAGGGAGTCGAGTGGACCAAGTTGATATTTGGGGGCTCCCGCCCACAAATGAGAGCAGTATTCCAGATGGGGCCGCACTTGGGGCTTATAAAGCTGTAATAGTTGCCCCGATGTGAAATACTGCCTCGCTTTGTTAAGCACCCCTAGTTTTTTGGGTGCCAACTTGGTCTTACACTCAATGTGACTCCCAAATTGCACTTCGTTCGATATGTCAACGCCCAGGATACCGATAATCTTACCAACGGCGAGTGGATTACCTTGAAACTGTGGTGCTACAACGAATGGGTTTTTTTTAGCGATGAACGCGCTGACTTGTGTCTTCGAGGGGTTGAACTGCACTAAGTTGAGTCGACCCCAGTCCGAGACCCGCTCCAGAGAGTGCTCGACTTCAGACACAAGTCTAGTCCTGCTTTCCTCGATAAGTGTCCGAGAGGCATTTGCACGACCAGTGTAGTGTGCATCTCCCGTACTATCATCGGCATAGCAATGAAAATTGGAGTTTTGCTCCAACATTTCATTGATATGGAGAAGAAAAAGCGTGGGAGATAGCACAGAGCCTTGCGGTACACCAGCGTTGATAGGTAGTCTATCTGAGCGCTGACCGTCAACTAAGACCTGTATATCACGCTCAGATAGAAAGCTGGCTGTCCAGTTGCATAGCCTCTCGGGAAGACCGTAGGATGAAAGTTTCGCGAGAAGTGCCCTGTGCCAGACCCGGTCAAAGGCCTTAGCAATATCTAGGCTTACAGCCAATGCCTCCCCACTCTTGTCCAACGCGTGAGACCAACGGTGCGTGAGATATACTAGAAGATCACCAGCAGATCTGCCGTGACGGAATCCATATTGGCGGTCACTGATCAACTGGTGATCCTCTAGATACTGCAGCAGTTGTGTGTTGATCACACGCTCCATAATTTTGCAGAGTAGAGAGGTTATTGCTATAGGCCTGTAATTGGCCGGGTCACTGCGATCCCCTTTTTTGGGTATCGGGTGCACGAGGGCTGTCTTCCACGCAGACGGTACCTTTCCACATGGATGCGCACATCTTCATCACCACTGCAGGGACGGAGTCCGGCCCACTCGACTTCTTGATGTCAAGGGATAAAAGCGCTCGCCTGACGTTCTTCTGAGAGAATTTGACGTCAGGCATAGAGCTTTCACAGCGCGGGATGGTAGACGCTGTGACACCCATGTCATCAAGAGTCGAGTTTGAGGCAAAGAGGCTGCCCAGAAGATCGGCTTTCTCTTTTGCCGTGTGGGCTAGGCTATCATCAAGTTTTCGCAGTGGTGGGAAAGATGACCGACAAAAGTTCCCTTCGATAGCTTTGGCAAGAGACCAATAGGCACGGCTCCCGGGAGGATGCCTCATTAGTTTCCTGCCAACTCTACCGACATGCTTGGACTTTGCTTTTGCTATCCGCAGCTTCGTGGACCTGGAGGCAGCGTTGAGTACTCTCTTCAGGTCGGAGGCATTGGGATCCTTGCAAGCGTGAGCCACAGTCCAAGTTCTGTAAGTCTCCTGCTTATGTTAAGAAGCCATAGCACAAGACTTATCGAACCAGGGCTGATACCGACCACCAATGGATACCACAGAGTACGGGATGAAACATTCCATACTTTGGTGTATCACATCGGTTACAGCTTCAGCGCACGTGCTCGGATCTTTCGACGAGAAACAAAGCTGCCTCCGTGGGTAGGACGATAGGAACTCCCTCAGTCCATCCCAATCTGCTGACCTGTAGTGCCACACTTGCCGGGTGGAAGAGGGCTGCAGAGGCGCCCGAACCGAAGAGGGGGTTTTCGTGCGTACCAGGCAGTCATCTGAGGATCCTAAAGGAGCCTCGACCACCACCTAATAGTTGGCAGAATGTGAGGTCAGCAGAAGATCCAGCAAAGAGGCGGTGTGGCCCTCGACATCTGGTATCCGGGTGAACCCGGATACGACTTGTGTGAGTCCATTAGCCAGCGCAAAGTCATATGCAGTCCTTCCAGCGAAGTCAGTGATTCGGGAGCTCAACTATTCCGTATGGTGTGCGTTAAAGTCGCCAAGAACCACCAACTCCGCAGAAGGTTACTGCGCAAGCACCGTGTCGACCACCTGTTGGATGTGCTCGAACAAGCGAGCTGTCTCCCCGTCTCCGCTATAGGACCTGTACACGCACGCGTAGATTCGGGTAGAACCGCCGTAGTCCACGCGCGTCCACAATAACGACAGGTCCTTGTCTTCAAAATGGTCAAGACGGCGTTACCATTTATTTTTTAATTTTTTTTTGCGTCGCCGAACAGGAGTTTTCATGTGCACCGCATTGGTCACCCTACGAACAAAAATTGTCAGTGAGTTAGACCATCTACTCTCAGAGGTGATGCAAATTGCTGTCCGGGGGACGGAAGGACCCCCGATCCCCCCGTGCACAGGCGCCTGGCCCCACTCCGGTCTCTTACTCCGGCATGGCGACTGCACACGGGACTTTGCACCGGTTGGCGGGACAGCCTCCCAGGCCAGAGGTTAATAGTGAGGCCTGGGTTCGGGTCCCCAACTGACCGGCGGGCGGCAGCGGAAAACCGTTTCATCGGCTCTCCCTGGCCCCCCGGGCCAACATGTTGCGCCCCTGAGCGTTAGATGTCCTCACACTAACTGGTCCCCGGGGTGGACAATACGGCGCACTTCAAGGATGGGATAGAGGAACGGGGGGGGGGGGGATACTGGCTCTCAGGGTCGGAAGCCGGAACACGTCCTAAGACGTTTGACGGTAGATTACGACCTGAGGGTGGTAGCTAGCCAGGCAGGTCCCCGGAGGGGCCTTACCCCCAAGCGGGACACTAGGAAGGATTATGCTGGTAGTGCCGACCCAGCAACCAAATGGAACCAGTCACCAGAGCCTTGTTTGTTGGTCGGCGGGATGCACCACGAGCAGGTAAGGTTGGCTGCGGCACCAAGATGGTAGGGCGCTACTTACACCCCTAAAATTAAAGTAACATTACACAAATTCATCAAGTATTTTTCTCTTGTTTCTGTAATTACACAACTGATGTACACAATCTGGGAAACAATGCGTTGATTATAAGTTATGGATAATTCATGTATAACAAATTGTTATTGAAAGTTGGAAGGTCATTTACAGTATTCAGTAATTAACGTCCGTGAAACTATTCACTTCGTACCAGTCTACTAACCGCGACCGCATACGGAATTGCCGTCTAAAGTAAAACAACTCAGTATTGTACTAATTGAATGTACATCAAATTCACCAAGAAGATATTTAAATTCAATCGTATCAAGTACGAAAATTTTGTACTTACTGAAAAAATTAAACGACTCAAGTAAAATACAACATAGAAAACTATTTTTTGAGTGCTTAGTAAAAGCACGTTTCAATAAAGTATAATAACATTACAATTATAATGAGAAAACACATATTCTTAAGGATTCTGGGAGTCTGGGAGAGAGCAAGGATTTGAAGTTTGGGGAATAGGAACAAGAAATCGACGGTAAATGTAATTATATAAAATTCTCGTGTCACAGTGTTTGAGAGGACCCCTTTATTCATAAACGTATTTTAGCTAAAGTTTAGCTAATCTCTCCTTTGTCTTTTTCTATCCTGCACATTTGACAATGCAACTGACAAAGACAAAGCATTCTATAGCTAAAACGTATCTAATGTACGTTTATGAATAAGGGGGTTAGTATTTTCATAAGTCTATAGTGCTACGCGGCCCGTAGCATGTAGCTACGAATTCGTAGCACATTTTTAAATTGTATCGATTAACTGATTGCACATTGCACGCCATTTTCAGGCGTGTTTCAAATTGCAAATACAATGTACTAGCTTTTACCCGCGACTATGTCCGCGTGTACTTCAGGTATAATAATCGGTATTCTCGTATAAATAAAGATTAATTAATAGGCAGCAGTAATTTACAGGTGGATCCTTCTGTTGTCAATTTCTTAATTAACGTCAATCACGACGTCAGCTCTCATCTGTCTACGAGTCTACGTTCGTAGACATGTAACAGCAATTGTACTCTACCTGTGTACAAAATTTCATCGAAATCCGTCCAGCCTCTTAAGCGTTATTTAGCAACAAACATTTTTTTTATGTAATGAAAGTGGCAAACAAGCATGCAGTTCACATTGATGTTAAGTGATGACTTCAGCCTATAGACACTGACACAAAGATCAGAGGTCAAAATGCAGATGCGTTACCACTCCTGGAGCTTAAGGTGTTATGCCTCTGTGCCGAAAATAACAGGGCCGTACATTCACATTTATAATAGTAATTTAGATTATATATTAAATTTTCTATTTAATACATTTATACTTCTAGTAGCATTTAAAAAAAAAATATATTCATACAGGTTGCAATACGATTTAAAATCTCTTGCTGCGTAGAGAACGACTAATATAATATACCTTCCGAAGAACAACACAAGCTAAAAGGCTCAAACACTTAACCTTCTGAGCGAGTTCTATTAACATTGTATACAGAAACAGGGAAACGTATTTCGTGTAATGGGGATATAATAGGTACCGGCAAAGTTCTAGCTCAAAGCGTATTATATTGCATAAATTGTTGTAAGTAGGTACATTGTATCCAAATGGGATTAAGTTTCTTGGAAATAGAAGAGACGAAGGCTCTATATAACGTTGGTTGATACGGTACGCGACGGAGGTGTTTTTCCCCGCGTCAGCTGCGGCTTTCCCAGGGATTTCAATTTGCACCATTTTAATCGCTTTCGATCAACGAACATTTTAACGTGTATAAAGAATTTAAATTGTTAGGAGGCCAATTTAATGCGTTCGTGTTAATTTTATAGTTTCAATTTCGAATTGCAATTCCAATTCCTTGTTTTATTTATATGATTTGCATAATGTATGCATAAATATATCGCAAATAAAATGAATGCACAACAGAATGCTACATTTTGTTTTATATAATATGAAGTTTGGTTTACCCAACTTCAGTAGAAATATATACTTAATATTATAAAGCTGACGAGTTTGTTGGTTTGTTTGCTTGAACGCGCTATTCTCATCAACTAACGGTCCAATTTGAAAAATCTTTCAGTGTTACATAGCCCATTTATCGAGGAAGGCTTTAGGCTATATAACATCACGCTAAGAAAAATAGGAGAGGGTAGGTAACATTGCACCTACGCGAAGACGTGGCGGAACTAAGTTATTCTATAAAATGTACTCGTCAACTAAGTAAGGCTTACACTGAATAATTAGAGTAAAAATTGCGATTGCGGCGATGATTTCGTGGCTAAGTTAATACTGCTATCAAGTACCAGGCTTTTTCATATTGAAAAGATTATAAATGGCACTGGTTTTTGGAATACATAAGCTTCAAATAGTTAGATACTATTTTAATAACGTTTTAGATAGGTGTATCTCTCTGTCAATAGTTAAATACCATAGTTTCGTTAGTTGGCGTTTTCCCCAGAATTTTAATTTACAAAATATATTTTATTGGTACAGCTCCAGTGTAGGTGCTCAAGGGCGTAGGCACCACCGCATTACCTAATCTATCTGTCGTCAAATGGTAGTGTTCAATCGTGTTCCGGTTAGATGGTATGGCTCCGTAATAACTGTCACAGAGACAAAACAACTAAGGTCTCAGAGATGGCAATCTGCATTTTGATCTCTGGTCTTTGTGTGGGTGTCTATAGGTTGCAGTCATCACTTAACATCAATGTGAACTGCATGCTGGTTTGCCACTTTCATTACATATAAAAACCAACGTTCTCCTAAAAAGTTGTTCCAAAAAATAATGTTCAAAATATGTACGTTTTATATCACAGCTTTCAAGCGTAAAACTTTTGGCTGTTATAGTTTCAGACAACTTAATTTGATTAATTTCAAGAGACAATTTGCTTATGTTACAATTTGCTGTAGATAGTTATAATGAAAACTAAATATGATAGTTAAAACCAGTTACGATTTGTAGTTTCTCAGTGGTGTACTCAATATAAGAGAAAATTCCTTTCTTTTGATAGCAATAGTTTCTTCAGAAAATAAAGAATAATTTGCCTTCGGGCTGGAATTAGGAACCTGCGACCTCAGGATAACCAGTAAAGCCGCTTTACCACAAAGCTACCAAAGTCCCACACCGATACGTCAAATTTTGTCTTCCCTTTTTGATTTTTAACCGATTTAGGGTCGGTGAACGACATCCATCGATAACTAATTAATAGCTTACACTACCGATATGATAGACTATGCAGTTTATACAATAGCGTTAAGATGTCGTTGTGCCCTTAATAAAAAAGTTTCTTTGTAATCTAAAGAAAGGAATTGTCAACAAAGTGCCAAACAAGCATACAGTTCACATTGATGATAAGTGAATACTGTAGGCGGAAATTACAGGGCTGTTTATTAATTACCACCAGTCCGGAGCGTGACTGCGCTGAACACTACCATTTAGTGGCAAGTAGAGAGGGTAACGCAGTGCTGCTTAAATTTGCTAGCTTCGTCAATAAAATAAAAAAAATAAATAAATTGAAAGTTACCTTTTACTACTTAAGTTTTGAATACTTTTTAATTAACTGTACTTAAACTAGTTAGTGTAGCTTCGACATTTTCATGGTGTTCGAATCGTTAGTGTAAAAAGTAATAAAATCAACATGTGTCAACTCGGACAAGTGTCCGAATAATTTGTGTCCGAGTCGTCAGCTACTCAATTTTATTTATAGATTGGCCGGTGTTTGTGTAAAATCAACGCGCATGTTAAAATCCTTTGATGCTATAAACAGAAATAAATTAAAGTCCTATATTCATTGCTAGATTTATACCCTGTAATAATAAAATTATACCTATTTCAAGCGTATTTGTTGTCGCTTGCAATGCATAGATATGCTCATTTAAATCTTAAGTTGCGACATGATCTCTGGCTATTGTTATCTTACCGTATATCAGATATCAAACACACACATAAAACATCCGGCTATTTAACGCGACCGTTTCAATTCCAGTCTTAAAATGAAGTTTTATTACACGACAATAACAGCGTTTCTTAGTTTTCCAAAACGTTAATCACGAAGGACAATTGTATCATGAAATGTTTAGGGATCCGAATCCTTTTTCACCTCATCATGTTAGAAGGAGAAGTGTGGCGGGTTTGTTCACCCCTCGGTCGGGAGATGTCGCGGCGCGCCGGATGGATTCGGGAGGCTGCGTCGCAGAGCGCGCGCGCGTACCCGGCCGCTTCGTCATTGCGACGGAGGCTGTCGTGTGTCGGCGCTGGTCCGTGCGAGCGCTCGTCCCGCCCCGCATCGTGCCGCGACACCGTGCTGCGACCGACCGGGTCCCGCCGCGACCGAACACGCCCTCGGAGCCCGCAGCATCCGCTAACCGCGTCGCGAACCGTCGCCGCAGTCGGCGTCCCCGTGCAGTGCATGTGCGTTTGTCTGTAGCTCAGTGAAACGATTCCCGGGATCCAACAATTGTGGCGCGATGTAAAGAAGCCGCGGTTCCTAATCTATGTGTAAGTTGGTGCGTTGCATGTGTCAATTTCTCCGCATGGCAATAGATATGTCGGTAACGATTTTCCGCAAGCTAACGGCCTAACCGAGTGGCATTCGGAATAATAATGAATGAATTACGAAGCTGCCCGCCCGGGGACCAGACGTTGTATTTTAACCTTTACCCGTAGGGGATAGAGTCGCGCACGTGCGCTGTTGTCTCTGATCAAAATGAGTACGATGCCTGATTTTCTCATATTCTTTTCACCAAATGCCGGCTAGATGAATATTTGGGTCTTATTAACATAGATATTAATATAATTGCAAGTGGCCTTCGTCTTTCATTGCCAGTGTTACAGGTGTTGCTGATTTATTTAACAATGAATCTTTTGGACATTGTAAACACCTAAAAATCAATACTCATTACTATAATTTACTAGAAATAGGAGATAAGACATTTATATGTCTACCCTTATATGTGCACTTATTAAAAGATGTGTAATTGAAAGCGAAATTGAGATATTCTTATCCAATTTACATAATTGGATTGGATTGCTTTTACAATTGTGTTTGAGCATAGCTTATGCATACAAAAATAAAATTAAGTACCTAATTCGCAATCAAATCTCATAATGTTTTACTGTTAGTTTTAGGTTGGGTTTTGAAGAATTAAGCCCATATTTAAACTTCATTTAAATATATATGGGTTGTACATTCTAATAATTCGATTTACATTACTAAACTTATTCGATTTACATTATATGGTTTCTCTCTTACAAACTATGTGCTGTAGTATGAGACATATCTTTGTCATATTGCTTAAACGAGTATTGTTTCTTCATTTGGATATTGTGATTTGACTGTGTCAGTTCAGGACCTATTAAACATTACTTCGATGTACACTCACCATTGAATGCTTTAAGTCTGGGTTCCATGTACACCTACTAGGCCAGCGTACTTTCTCTCTTATCTTTCCAATCAGAACTTAAAATCATTTTATCTCACTTACTGCCTGAACTCGAACTTGAACCAGATATCGATGGCCTTGTAGTAGTGGCATACTACCATAAAGCCATTGGGCAGTTATTGTGTTGTAAATGGTTTTTTTTTAATATAATATAGTAAGATTAATAGTTAGGTTCAATTTACTTACTAACTACTTTTAACTGCTTCAGTGGCGTAGTGGTAGCAGGCCACTACTATTACGCTGGAGGTCCTGGGTTCGATTCCCGGGTCGGGGGCTATCAGAGATAACGGTTTAAAATCCTTTATCTCTGGTTCTATTGGGATTTTTCCATTTTCTGGAAAGGAGTTTGGTAATGTGCCCAGAGATGGCAACAGGTTCGCCACCTATTACATGGACCAAAAACGTAACCGGCGAGTCGTGGGTGTTTGCATGTATGCTTGAATGCATCCATTTACCTCTGCCTACCCCTCGGGGATTACAGGCGTGAAGTTACGTTTTTTTTACTTACAAACAACTAACAACAACTCGAAATGATTCTTTTTATATAATGATATTGATAATAGGTAAGCATGTAGTCAACATGGGTGGCAAGTAACGACTACAGTCTATAAACATCTACACAAAAATCGGAGGTCAATATGCCGATCCCTTACGTTGCCACCCCTGAGGCCTATGATGTTTTGCCTCTGTAAGGTAGTTATTACTGGAACATGGTAGTGCTGATAACTACCATTTGGCGGCAGATAAATTAAGTAATGCAGAGCTCAAGGGGTTAGGCACCACCGCATTACCTAATCTATCTGCCTCCAAATAGTAGTATTCAGCACTACCGTCTTCCAGTTTGATGGTAATGTTTGGTCCTGTAATAACTATCACAGAGACATAACAACTTAAGTCTCAGCAGTGGCAAAGCATCTACATTTCCTCTATAAGGCTCCTGGAGGACCTCTGGTTTTTGTGTGGGTGTCTATAGGCTGCAGTCATCACTTAACATCAATGTGAACTGCGTGATTGTTGGCCACCTTCATAACATTAAAAAAAAGATACATACATACATGAATATTACAACTTCTCAAGCGTCATAATAATGCACATAGTATGCACAAAGTAAAAGCACGGAAATCATCTGTTATCACAGAACAAAGTGAAATACATTCTCTGTGTGCCTCACTGCAGTTTTCACGTCTCTACATTGTGGATTGGCAAATTTAGGTCGGCCGCTAATCCTGTCAGCTTTTTCTAAATGATAAGCCATTAACCCTGGCCTAATGATCACCGTAATTAAGCGATAATCGGGCTTATCACTTGTTTCCGGAAGCGTTCAAAATAAATTATTCTCGAAAGTGGTCAGTTAATAGGCAGGTACGTTGCTTTTGAACAAGTCCGAATATATTTCCAAACTGAATTTCATAATTCTACTTCGCCTGAGTTTCCGTGTTGCATAAATCACATGTGAGCATTTAGATTAAAATATTTTTGCTGTGACTAATGGTCAATATAAATAATGACCTACAACAAGTTACCTAGTATCATAATTATTTCCGACACCTCAGACATTTATCGTTTTATTCCAATCAATTTACACAAAACATTAACAAATTATATACACAAATCTTGATAGTTAGATTCAAAAGGACCAGGATAGACTAGACTTAACACATGTCTAAAACAGTTTAATTTTCGTTCCAAATTATTTTTCCTCTTTTCTGATAAGGCAGTTCCTTATAACATTTTTTTGTAGTTTTTTGTACTTTTTTCTTACTGGTGGTGGAGTTTCAATGACGGAGCTCGAGAGCATGGACAAATGGACATCACCGCATTGCCTACACTATCTGTGTGCCAAATGGTTCTTTTCAGTACTATCATGGCCCGGTTGGATGGCAAACAAGTTTACATTGATGTGAGATGAGATCTTAGTTGTTATGTCTCTGTGATAGTTATTAATGGGAATGGGAATGCCATTCCCAAATTACCATTTACAATGCAGATGCGTTACCATTCCTGAGGCCTAAGGTGTTATGCCTCTGAGCCGGAAATTACAGGGCCGTACATTACCACCTGACCGGAACACGATAGTGCTGAACACTACCATTTAGCGGCAAGTATATAAGGTAATGCGGTGGTGCCTACGCTCCGTCATTGGAGCTCTACCACCAGTAAGAAAAATGTATAAAGAACTACAAAAAAATGTTGTAATAACCTATTTTTTTACTTTTAAAAGGTATCGAAACGTTGGGATTGATAAACATGCATATTCACTAAGCCACCTATTTGGTATTAGTGCCACGGATGAGTTATCGTAGGATACCCTATTATGTGAAGGATATAATGTGCCCATACACTGGATGTAGCAAGGGGTTGGGAGGAAATTGCCATCGGAGTGTCAAATCCCTTAGTGGTTTTATGTTTAACGAGCTGTATATAAATAAATAAGCTATCTTATATGGATCCGATCTCTTACATGTTGTTATGATATCACAATAATATTATAAATTGAATAATAAGCGCAAATCATGACAAAGTTCCAGTGTATATGCATCTTTATTATAAGACAGAACTGAACAAAATAACCGACTTGGTTTTTAATTAATTACATCTCACGCTCTTTTTAACGCCAGGTCCCTAATGGGGTAGGCAGAGAGAATGGGGAGCTAGATATCGCGGTCCTGACACACCGCCCGTGTTCTCTTCTACATTCATAATTCTCTTCATACATGCTCGCCGATTCCTAAGACTTTTTACCTCACCATCACTTTTTAAGGTGAGGGTGTTGAAGATAATTCTGGAGGAAAAATGGAACCTTATAAGAGAACTCATGTATTTGTCTGTCTGTCATAGTTTCGTTTAGAACGTAAATCACCCAAACATATATTATACGTAAAGTGTGCACATTAATAATTGAATTTCAACATGACGGCCAGTTTTGCCCTTTATTTCCAAAATTACTTAACAAATTATGACGCGCTAAAATTTGTTTGAATAATTGGTATGGGAATGGTAAACGATATAAGTATTTCCACTTTGCTTTATTGTTATTACCTCATGCTAATAATGAAATCTGTGAAACTTTATCCCACTGGTAGTGGGATAAAGTTTCACAGATTCTTAATATTATTAAGAAATTAACTAGGCAGTAATGTGCAGTTTTGATAATATTGCAGTATGCGATTTTTCTCACCCTTAATAAACTTATAAAACGAATATTTTCTTCGTTTCATATATATCATTATATATGTTTATGGTTGGTATCTGGCTTTTTTTAAGCAAAATTCCAACTATTTCGATTTTTAAAAATCCATCAAGTGTTATTCACATAACTCGACCGTAGAGCGATTGTTTATAAATACTACTTAAATGTATGTATGAAGCGGTTGAAACAGCTAAATAAAGCTGAGTGGAATTATTGCACATGCATAAAGCATATGAGGTTAAACTGTAGCTAGTTTAGTAGATTGTAGGAAAGCTTTTAGGCGGACTGCGAATGTACGTTCACTGGCTGCCATAAGCCCGTTATTTAAATGGAATATAGGTTCACATGAGCATAGAGTAAAGAACAACAGCTTGCCCGAGTCTCTTAGCTTTGTAGCTCTTTTGTGAGGCGTGTGTACGGGAGCATTTGGCACGCCTTGCTTAGAACAGGTGGAGTCTAATATCGGGAGAATAATAATGCTGCTCAATATGCAGTCAGATGAATCGAAATATTATTAAACGGTTCAGTGAAATTTGTTTAACGACTGCATTTTCCTTCATGCGATAATGCTGTAGCTATATTGAAATAACGTACTGTATTTGATATTCTATATATTTTATCGATATTAAATAGGCATAAATACATGTATTGTTTAAAGTTGCGTATATTCTAAAATTATTTCAGTAAGCAATTATAACTGAATCGACTTTAAATTAGATCATTTAACAGAAAAACGGTAAGTTAACATTATAACAATAATATAATCTATACTTATAATAAAACTGTAGAAGTGTAAATTCTGTACATTGAAAATATTAAAAAAATAAATACCAGGGGATGTTATTAGATCGATACCGAACACAAATATGTGATTAGATTTTTTTGTCTGTCTGTCTGTCTGTCTGTCTATCTGTTTGTTCAAGCATCACACAAAATCTAAAGGTCCGATTACTATGAAACTTGGTATGATTATACTTTAACGTTTGGCGCACAACACTGGGTACTTTTTATCCCGGAAAAATGTCTGTTTGTCTGTGTGTTTGTACACGCTAATTTCAGAAATGGCTTATTCGATCTGCGGTTTTCAGTAATATATTGTGGTAAGTTTCACTTAACATTTAGTGTTTGTTTCATGTCAATCGGTTCAGAAATAAAAGTTACGACAATTTAAAGAATCATATCGAATATTTTAAAACTATTCTGTATCTATGTTTTTTAGGGTTCTGAATCTAAAAGGTAAAAACGGACCCTATTACTAATCCTCCACTATCTGTCTGTCCGTCCAACCGTCTGTCTGTCACCAGGCTGTATCTCATAAACAGTAATAGCTAGAAAACTAAAATTTTCACAAATTATATATATCTGTTACCGCTATAACGACGAAATTAAATACATTAAACGTGTTTTTTTTCGTATATTTATTACTCGACATTAATAACGGTAGCAAGTAGACACTTAAAATTTTCATAGAATTTTGAGGTCTTATGTCTTACCTTCCAACAAATGTAATTCTTATGCTATTTTTTGTACGGAACCCTTCGTGCACGAGTTCGACTCGAACTTGGCGGGTTTTTTCTCTGTTACATTAAGCATACCGCATAGCAGCGTCCCGGCATAAAGCAATCGCCGCTATGATCACCATTCAGCATGTCAAGCGTGGCAATTAAGGCATATTCTTTCCTTATGACGCACAACACTTTTAGGACCATCTTTGGTGGTAGCGTTGATGGCGTTGGTGGCATTAGTGGGTAAAAATGCACAACGTTATTATTCAATTTTTCTCTTTTGCCGACTCTTACGGAGTGCCTATATTATGCATAGATCTATATTTCATTCTCTGTTTAAGCACTAATTGACTGAAACCTTGAATAATTCTCTATAAAAAAAATATACATAGAAGTTTAAAATGGCCTTTTCGAAAAAACGGTTCAGCATAGGATGGATGCGCGTTTAACACATAATTTGCAATTTTTTGCTTCATTCAATGCTAGCAGCCTGTGTGCTTTTATCCCCGATGGCCATACGTCTAATATCGTATACAGAGAAACATTACTGCAAAGTAGATTTGTATGTTATTGCTTATGATCCAAAATTAACCAAAATGTATATCCAAAAGCGCTGCCCAAAGTCCCAAAGTCAGTATTCCACGCAAACAAAGTTGCGGGCACAGCTAGTTATAACAATAAAATGACCATATATTTTTTTTGCATAAACATATATGGGTAATGCAGTATTTTGTTTGGCTTGTTATAAATCTGTTTGATGATATTTATTTAGGGCGAAAACAAAAGATATGTCCAGTATTTCGTTAGTTAACAAAGCGAATTATTTGAATCGGACCAGGGATCAAATGAGCGCCATTTCTGAAAGTCTTTGAAAGGCACTGTATGCCTCTTTCACCATCGTTCTTCAAAAGCAATTCTTTTTGTCGAGTGTTGAATTTAATTGAAGAGTTTCCTTTTCTTTATCAACTTCGATTAGTATTTTTTTTGATGATCAGGGAAGTGCTCTTGTCGTGGCGTAGCTTTTATGTTTGATGAGATTATACGAGTTAAGTACCATTTTGCGTACTCGGTACTGAGATTCCTGTCACTGATTTTGTTTTTGGTGCTGTAACGTTTTGAATGAAGAAGTATACATATTTTTTAGAGCATATTTTTTCCTTTTTAGAACGATGTTTGTTTGCCACATTCAAAACCGAATGTGGCAAACAAGCATCGTTCTAAAAAAGAAAAAATATGCTCTTCTTATAACGTCTGTATTGGATGTACGTAAGTGATTGAGCCTTTGAGTTGAGATTAACCGAGCTAAGACCAAGATTATGATCGTGGACCACGTTAATGACAACTCGCCAGAAGTTACACAGATTGCGAACTGCGACTTGGTTCAATCCTACGTATATCTTGCGGCCTTAATTTAAAACCAATGTGGTTGCGTCGATGAAGTAAAGCGTCGGATGACCATAACCAGAATCGCTGTGGAGAAACTAAGGAATGTGTAAAGAAATCGCAACATCACGAAAGCCACCAAAACGCGGCTCATGCGTACACTGGTGTTCCCAATCTTCTGCCGCAGAGACGTGGACAGTGTACAGTGCGTGAGTTGGAAAGAAGTAAGATAGATGCTCTAGAGATATGGTGCTGGAGGAAGATGCTTGGCATATCTTGACTCTAACGAAAATTGGTTCTTTAAAGCTTAATAAGTCAGGAACAGTTAACTAAATGACATTTGCACACCCCTAACATTTTTGAAAGACCTATCTAACGATATCACACATTATAAAGGAAAAAAAAAATTGTGCGTTACATGTAGTGGTACCCTAAATAATTTTATAATTAATGTTTTTATTCTACCACTTTGTCAGTGTAATTAAGGTGTATATTTGTGCCAAATTTCAAGTCTCTAGTACCAATCGTTTTTGCGCTAAACCGTGGACGGACGGACAGACAGACAGACAGACAGACGGACATTGCGAAACTATAAGGGTTCCTTGTTTACTACGGAACCCTAAAAAAGAACATTTTGCCCACGCTACTCTACAGTTCATCGATAGAGAATATATCTGATCCGGTGCAGCCAATAATTGAATCTTGAAAGCGATTAGTCCCCGTTTCCTAGAAGCATTTCCATAAAGTTCCATCCACGGCTCTTTGTAGTCGCTTGAACAATTGTTATTTTTATCGGCGTATATTAACAGCATAAGGAACGTGTATGACCAAGTGCTAGTTGTTTAAAGACTTTACATGAAATAAAATTGTAGTCGATAATAATTAAATCAATATGCAACTATACACTTCTTGTGTAACAGATAAATTAATTTGTTCTTTGGGTAGAGTATAAAATAAAATTTGACTAAGTACCTACAAGAATTTCAACTGAACCTTAGGTAGAATCTATAAGAATCTAAAAAATAAAAACTTAGTATAAAATATATAAAACTCAACACTATAAAAAATTAGAAATTAAAAAAATACATTCTGTAGTTATATCTTTAGTTGATGTAGTTGGAAGCCGTACTTCAAAATATTACATTCTGTTTTTTGTTATTTCGTTTTTTTTTGTTTTTGCGATTTTGGTTTTGATTATTTAATTTAATTGATGTACAACTTTTTTTTTGTGCTATCACTACAAACATATAAAAGTCCGAAATAAACGTGCAAATTATGTTGTCCTATGTTAACAAAAATGTTATTGAAACAAAAATTACAAGGCCAAACTGATATTAATGTTTATGGAACTAAATGGAAACTATTTTGCATCTAACAAAAGAACTGTCACCTAAATCGGATTGGAAATCTTGACGTAATCACATACACAAAAAAACATACCAACCGAATTGAGAACCTCCTTTTTGAAGTCGGTTAGAAATACCTAGTTCTGTTCTACGTCAGTGTCTCAATATAAACTTCTCGTACCTTCTCAAGAATTCATGAATCTCTAGTTCGGCTGAATAAATTGTGTAGATTGATGTACCTTGTTTTAATTTAATTCTGTTGTTTCCTCATGTCTATTGATTTGGTTATTTTTTTTTTATTATTAAATGTAGGATTTAAAAAAAATATTGTTTTAAATAAGTAGGCATAATAATTTGCACAGTGTTATACCTACTAATATTATAAATGCGAAAGTAACTCTGTCTATCTGTCAGTCTGTTACCTTTTCACGTCCAAACGACTGAACCGATTTTAATGAAATTTGGTACAGAGATAGAGTTGACTTTGAGAAAGAATATAGGCTACTTTTTAAACGATATCCACGCGGGCGAATCCGCGGGCAACAGCTAGTTGTCTATAAAATATAAAATGTTAAAGAAATAGGTATTAATTTCGGACCTACATAGAGGTGTTCATTAATTGTTCCTTAAAGTACCAATGATACTCCTGAAATGGCGAATGTATGACTTTAAGATTATATTTGTATATATTGATATGAAGAAATGTGATGTTCCAAAAATATGTCATACTTATAATACTTGTGTTTGAAAAATATTTTCTTCCGCATTGATAAATATACCAACAACGGAATGTTTGCAGTGAAAACGATTTTCCAAGAAAATAAATAACTGCTCACTGAAAAAGTACACTGAATTGTTGAGTTCTGTGAGGGGGAATGTGACGTGTATCAGAGCATCGTTTCGTCGACGCAGTTCGACTGCGGAAGCATTTCGGGAATGAGCGTGTCGCAGTCACAAACAGTCTCTGTAGAAATAAAATGGCAAGTACCGGACGACATGTTCGAAATTTATAATGAGATGACGCTTTAATTTGTTTCATATTTTACTGGCTCATCCGGCAAACTTCGTATTGCCTCAGAATAAAATAATGTGTCAAAGGCTTGATAGACTATTTGTATGGAAAAATGAAATTGTGGTTTTTTGTATTGCCCTTGAATTCCTCCATATTTTCTTACCTTTAAAACCTTCCCTGGACTTCCAAAAATCATCCAATTCAAAATTAGCCAAATCGGTCCAACCGTTCTCGAGTTTTAGCGAGACTAACGAACGGCAATTGATTATATATAGATTACACTTTGTGGTTTTATGAATGTTGGATTTATCATGAGGCGTTAGATACAAGAAGGTAGGTTTGGTTGATTTAAGACAGTTTAAGTCCAGGGGTAGGTAGAAAGCGTGGAGAACCAAACCCGTCTTTTTAAATCTCCTGTTCTGCTTGCTTCCCTAAAGGACATACTTTTAATGTCTATGTAATTTTAAAATATACCCAAAAACAATTCTTTTCGTATTCGCGTATAAATCCACGAAACGATGTTTTGGGTAACGAATAACTGCCCGTTGAAAAAGTACGGCCCATTGTTGAATACTGTGAATGGGAATTTGACGTGTACTCGTATAAGATTATTGTTTTGCTATCGCAGTTCGATAGAATGCCGCAGTCACAAATAGACTCGTAGATAAATAGCAACGTACAATACCCAGCAAGAAATATTGCACATGGAGCCTACAAAAGAAACAATAAATAAATAAATAAAATACGCTCACACTCACAACCCCACAGTAGGTATAAACCTGTGTCATGGGTGCCTTTGTACACATACATAAACACCCAGACCCGAAACAAATATCTATAGGCCATACAAATATTTGTCCCGGTACGGGGTTCAAACCCGCGACCCTTCGAATCAAACGGTCATCGCACACCGCTGGACTAACCGGGTCGTCTAAACAATCGGCTAGATTCGACTTCGTAGAGCGTTATCTCTGCTGCACACTGCCTACGTAATGACTGACAGTCCGGTATTGGTCAAAACTGTATCAAAATGGTCGACAAACGTTACAGAGATGGGAAAAATGAAAATGCTCAAAAAGATAATGCTTTGCAGACCCAAAATAAAGTCGAAGTCTCCTTCCCAAAGTCAATGTGCAATTTAACTATACCAACTACAGAATAGTCTGTCAAGTGACATGTTGAAAATTTTTAATGATATGTTATTCAATTTGTTTCACATTATAAAGAAATTATGTTTACTGCTACTTTGTATACCTACTGGAGTCATCATGAGGCGTTGGGTGCATAAAAATAGGTTTGGTTGATCTGATTCAAGTCTACGTACGAAGCGTGGAGTACCAAACTTCGTTTTAAATCTCCTGTTCTTCTTGATATTAGGTATACAAAACTTATTTTTAATGTCTATTTTATTTTCACATGTACTTGAAGAACATTTCTTTCTGTATTCGAGTATAAATGTACCAAAAAGGGAACGTTTGTACTCGAAATGATTTTTCGGGGAATTAATAACTGTGTCCGTTGAAATATTACGGCCAATTGTTGAGTACTGTCAGAGAATATGTAATAATATTACGTATAGAATGGACACTTCGACGTCCCGCCCGATTTCCCCGCATCACCCAACCTCCTCCCCTTTTATGGGCGACGGTTGGTATTTTCTACGTGCTACGCACACAGGTGCACGTTTAAATACATATCACTGATTGATGTCTGTGTAATAGAGACCAAATTAAGCGTTTGTATGGAATTTTGGCGGAGTGTCCGCGTTGTGGTACTATGAAAGAGAATATGTCGTGTATCCATGCAACAGAGCATCGTTTCGCCGCCACGATGCTCTGTTGCATGGAAGGAAGTCGAGCTGACTTGGAAAGCACTTCGGGAATGTTGCAGTCACAAACAGTCTGTAGATAAATGGCAAAGCAGGACAGTTGTCTACCGGGTGACATGTAGGTAATTTATAAAGAGATGTTGTTCAATTTCTTTCATATTTTTCAATAAATCGATTTTCGTTATTTTGGATGACAGAATGTTAGTCATGTGACGTCAAGTTCAGATGAAAATATTCCACCGTATACTGTTTCGTTATATCTCATTGGGTTTAGGCAGTATCTCTGATGAAACCTCCCAGACGATTTTGATATTGTTCGACACTTCCAACATTTATCGCGATATTCCAATCAATTTACAGAAAACTCTAACAAATTATATACACAAACCTTCCCCCTGAATCACTCTATCAATTGGTGAAAACCGTGTTACGGTATTTGAGATTATTGCAACAGATAGACCAGACAAACGCGCGGCGGAGGGATGCTTTGTTTAATAATATGCATAGGTGTACACATGTGATAAAATTTATTTTGAAATATTAATTTAAAAATAATTAATAAAACATTATAAAAATTATTTCGTTGTCAATCTGGCTGTATTATCTTCTGTTAGTCTAATCTTTGTATGTTTTAAGATTAGACGTAGGAACACTTGTTAAATTACAATATACATTTAACAGATATTTTAATGTATAACTTGAAATTAAGATAACAATCACTTGCCCAATTGCAATTTTACATACATTAACAATTTACAAAACTTTGCTTGGAATGGTTCATAAAAAATATCTCGTCTCGCTTATAAACGACAGGGGGATGTAAACAGTAAAGCGTAGGAAGACCGTAATAAAAGTTGGAAAAGAATCTGTGCCACCTTGCTCTTTTTACGTTGTGTGATGAATTATTTTGCTTTTGTGATCCGTGACTGCAGATCCCAAGAGAATTGAAACATTCTTCGGCTACAGCCTAACAAAGCTTCACGAAAGTTGGCAATAGTATCACCTTTTGTCTATTCATTCAAATGTACACCCAGTTTTATTAGCTGCAACTTTGCATAACGATCTTAGATAAAAGAAAACCTTGGAATGAAGACCGGAGATATAATTTATTTATAGTATTTTTGGAAATAGAAATGGTGAAAGCTAAAATTGGTATATTATGGAAGGAAAAAAGGTAGAATTGGCTCAGTTATTAGTGACGTTTTTCACGAAATATTTTCTTGGTCTAGACTAGAATATACAACGGTTTAATTAATGCATCACGAAATTTGAAAGGAATTTTCAATTAATTCGGAAGTTTGTTTTTTCATCATTATTTGTGTAAGACTAAATTATGGTAGGATTTGCACATAATTTCTTCAAAACTGGCGTCAAAAGAGTCCTTCAGGTCTGGCAGCGCGTTGGCAACTCCCCTGGTGTTGCAAATGTTCATAGGCGACGGTAACCACTTTCCATCAGGTGGCCCGTCTGCTTGTCTGTCAATCCTTTGACATATAAAAGAAAAAGAATTGCTACATTTGAATCCAATCCAATAAATTATTATTTTATTCCATTCTTTCTTTTACTTAGGTGGATTGGATATACTTTTATAAATATGTATATTTGTATGCATGTTCCCGTCCCTTACGGGGTAGGCAGAGAGCTTGGTAAATATAAGGTTGGGGAAAAAGTTTCTTCGCATTTTTTAAGATAATTCAAAACATTTTTTAATATAGTTTATTTAAATTTAACTAAAGTATGTATGTACCATTTTGTTCGATAACCTTTTGCCATCTTGTAGGTAGGGACATGATCCCATTGCTATAAAAATTTTGGGACTTCTCATCGAAATACCGCGACAAGTGGATTTGGCAGTCCTCTCGTGATGTTAACCTAACATTGCATAAAGAATTCTGAAGAGACCGAAACAGGTGGAAATCTGAAGGTGCAAGGTCAGGACTATACGGCGGATGCATTAACACCTCCCAGCCAAACTCTCTTAATTTTTGCTGAGTGGCTATAGACGTGTGAGGTCTAGCGTTATCATGATGAAACACCACACCCCTTCTGTTGATCAATTCCGGCCGCTTTCTCTCAACTTTTTGCTTTAATCTCATCAGTTGTTCGCAGTAGAGTTCAGAATCGATAGTCCTGCCTGGTGGTAATAGCTCATAATGAATAATGCCCTTCCAATCCCACCACACACACAACATCACCTTATTGCGAGTTAACCCGGGTTTCGGCACAGTCTGTGAAGCCTGACCGGCCTTTGACCACGACCTTTTTCGCACGTTCTTGTCGTACGTGATCCACTTTTCATCACCAGTTATCAGCTTCTTCAAAAATGATTCGGTTTCATTACGTCATAATAAAGAATCTCAAATGAGTACACGGTTCATTAGGTTTCTTCCCGTGAGCTCGTGAGGTACCCAAATATCGAGCTTTTTTTTTGTACCCAGCTTTTTTCAAATGCGCCAAAACTGTTTTGTGATCAATTCTCAGTTCTTCAGCTACGTCGTAGCTACTGATATGTCGATCTTGCTCCACTTTTTCAAAAATGGCATCCATTTTATCCGTAATAGGGCGACCAGAGCGAGGTGCATCTTTGAAATCAAAATTTCCGGATTGAAAACGCTTAAACCAAATTTGTGCTACTCTCACAGACACTGCACTAGATCCATAAACATCGCAAATTTTTTCGCGGCTTGCGTTGCATTTTTACCCTTTTTGTAGTAAAATTTTAAAATGTATCGAATTTCTTCATTAGATTCACTCATCTTGACAGAACGAAAAACAAATGAAAATCACACATTTGCCTAATTAAAATTTAAACTTTCAATGATACCAAAACCAGCCAGATACAAATACTACAGCCAAAGAGATTTTATAACAAGTTCATATATACTATAATGCGAAAAGACTTTTTCCCCAACCTATTATGTACCACATGTACTATATTTTCAAAGAATACTGCTCGTGAACTACACCTGTTAATATTTGTGCTCAATATACAGCGAATATTTAAAAACTCTTACCAAGTAAGACATATTTTAACATGTTTCCTAAAATCTTAATGTTATTCATAAGAATACCAACATAGACAAATATCATATACGAAAATCTAGGTAATAATGTTCAATAAAGTCCTTTTCCGAGAGAGCCCTTAGGCCTGTGTAAATCAAGGCGCTGAGGAAACAGTGATGTAACAATAAACAAATATCGATCTGCAGCATCGTATACTCCAGTTTTAGAACGTGTGCATTTGTACGGAATGAACTGTATTCTATTCTTAACTGCAGACACCTACGTTGACACACATCTATGTATCGCTGTATGTAGCCCGAGGTCAGGCCAATGTGAATCTTTTACTTATTTCTTCTTTGAAACTATTTCAATTAAATACTTTTAAGAGTTCTCTGAACGGATGAACGTTGTATTGTTAATTTAACGTTTGTTATAACTTTTCGTTGTAGAAAAGAAAAAAAGCTTTTAGAAATTTTAAATAAGTAGGAATCTAGGGACACTTCTCTATAAAATTCTATTCAGTTCATTTCTGTGCACATTATTATATTTTTTTATGTAACGGAAGTGGCAAACAAGCACGCTGTTCACGTTGATGTTAAGTGATGACTGCAGCCTATAGAAACCCACACAAATACCAAGGTCAAAACGCAGATGCGTTACCACTCCTGAGGCCTTAGGTGCTATGCCTCTGTGCCGGAAATTACAGGACCGTACATTACCACCTGACCGGAACACGATAGTGCTGAACACTACTATTTAGTGGCAAGTATGCGGTAATGCGGTGGTGCATACGCCCGTGAGCTCCGTCACTAGAGCTCTACTACCAGTGAAAAATATTAGTCACTTAACTTTTTGACACCGCTGTATGCCTGAAGCAATGAATGGATCGGTAATAAAGGAGGTTTAAGATTTGTAGGCTCCGAACTATGGTAATCTATGCTCAGCAGTAGCCAAGGGGAAAGGTTGGATCGAGGTTTATTTTTTACATGCATTTTTTGCTTTCACCTTAACAGATACATGGACGTTGCATTAGTTAATATTTTACTAGCGGCCCGTGCCGGCTTCGAAATTTACCCACCCTCTCCTATTTATCTAAAACCTTCCTCGATAAACGGGCTATCTTACACTGAAATAATTTTCAAATCGGACCGGTAGTTAGTAGAACGCGCTAATCTCAGGAAGATTAGCGCGTTCAAGCAAACAAACAAACTCTTCAGTTTTATAATATTAAGTATAGATTTAGGCCCATGAATTGGTCCTCGTGTGTGCGTGAATGTCAATTTATCTGTTAATTTCCATCTGTGCGCCTTTTAATGTTTTCAATACTTAAAATAGTATCATTAATTCCCCAATCTGGGCATGAAACCTGTGTCGTTAGGATCAGCAATAGAAACATATAAAGCGATAGATAAGTCACAGCAACACATGTTTGGTGAAAGAAGGCGAATATGTACAACACAATACCAATCTTCATTTAAGTTATGATGGTGGCAAATAAATACTTATGCATTTATCTATTTATTTATTTATTCTTTTGTGCACAAATTGATGTACATAAGGCGGGCTTAATACCTAGTGGTATTCTCTACCAGCCAATCTTAGGGGTAAATGAATCTGTCGAAAAGGTGCATTAAACTAGTGATGAAAAATTGAATTGAAAAAGAAGAGATTATTAAGAAGATAATAATGTTTCACAAGGATATTAAGTGATGACTGCAACCTATAGACATCTGTAAAAAAACCTAGGGCATAATGCAGGTGCGTCGCCACCCCTGAAAACTAAGTTGTTTCGTCCCTGAAATAGAAATTACGAAGCCATACCAACAATATTCGTACTGCCAACATAACGTTCATGATGACAAGCGGATAGAATCATCGCAATAAAATATTATTTTGTATTGTTATGTTGGCCGTATGAATTACGTTATTTTTATTGGGTTTGTTTTGTTCGGAGCCACACGATTTATAAATGTGTTTTGTACGGCTGTCGCTTAAAACGTAAAGGTTATATTCTATTTGAGTAACTTAATTATGTTGCGCAGGCGCAGGTCGGTGAGTGGAGGCGCGTGCCGGCGTGATGGCTGCGCCGACCAGCTGATAGCATGCGGGCGGCGGCGCGCCGGCCCGCCCCGACCTAGCCGATCGCACCACGAGCGCCACATACACGGGTGGGTCTAACCTCTAATTGGTTTTTAGTTATTTATATATCTATACGGGGTTATGTACTCTTTGCAATGTAAAATTTTAGATATTTTGTAGGTTAGCAAATATTACCAAGCCAGGTATCGATGGTTATTTTTGCTAAACTATAACAGGAGTAACATTTACTCCGTAAATAAGTTATTTAATTCATTCAGTACGTACATTAAAAGTACGTACTGAATGAATTGAACTTGAACTGCTCACCTTTACCCATATCACGCACACTAATATATGCGAAAGGATGTACCGTCAGTTTACTTAATAGTATATTCGGCCGAATAGCGAAAATTCGGTCGGATTCTAGACTTAATAGTCGAATATTCCTCTAAGATGTGCAGCTGTCGTGGCTTGCTATAATATATATATCTTGTTTTAGTTACATTGAACTACATCGCTCTAAGATAGTATAAAAATAATAAAGTATGATAGGACTACCGCTTGTGTAGTATGTTAGAAATGTTCAACTATTTATCGTCCGCCAATATCCGAATTTACTACCATAGATACACTATTGCCCATGTGATTTCCGACATAGAGGCATAATCACGGGCGTAGACGCTATCATGCGATCATACGCAAGAAAGTCGCCTCACTCTTTCATCGAGTGAGAGGCAGCAGCAACGGCATCCATATAAATTTACAACATGAATGAAACTTAGTTTAACTGCTCCAGTTTTTTTTCATATGTCTATTTATACCTAATTACATTTATTTTCATAATTATGTGTACCAAATTTCATAAACCCTTCGTTTTATTTATAAAATAATCTTCCTTTAATCGACTAATTTCGACTTATGCCTTTCCCACTTAATTCCCAAAGAAGCTTTATCAAGAGTATAACTTTCCCTTATACAAGAAAATCACTTTCTATTCTTGTTAATCAATTCGAAAAACTTTTGGCATTACGTTTGACTTTATAAGGAATAAAAGTATAAAATTAATTCCGATACTTATTTCGAAGTTCACAATCTTTCCGTGAGTTATGGGAGATTGTAAAATGATTTTGCGAAAGAAAATTCATGGATACTTACTGGGCACTTCATAAATGAAAAAGGTGGAGTACTTTTTCGGGTGCATCATTAATTAAGCTTATATGTATTGGAAATGTGTTTATAATTGAAGTTCTGCCAAATGGGAGTCGGATTTGCATACTGAGGTTTCCCATAGTAGTTTCCATAATAATGGACCTCGTGTCAGAAAATAACATTACCCATGTTTGAAATGTATTTACTTGATGACCCCGTAATAAATATAACAGACACATAACAACTTAGGTCTCAGGGTTGGCAACGCATCTTATTCTTCGCATCTATCTTATTCTTATCTTATTCGCACTTAACATTAATGTGAGCTGCATGCTTGTTTGCCAACACAAAAAAATATTGTAAGTTACTACTTAATTTCGTCTCCGTCAGTCCGGCAGTTTTAAAAAATATAAGCTGTGACAGCACCGACAAATATACGAACGACTCTATCTCCCATTTTCACACGAAACTCTATTTTGAAATGCTAAAGACTTTAATATTATAAGTATTTTCTTTTTAATTCTTTTCATAGAGCGCCTCTTATGATGGACGGTTGTGGTGCGTATTAATTCTTCTAATGAAATATTTCGAAATTGAATTAAGCATGCATTGGCCTTGTAAAACTGGATTACCTAAAAAGGTTGAAACGTTCCCTTGTCGAGCAGCTGTGTGAACACAACTTAAGACAGACTGCTGTAATATAAAGAGATACTACCCTTATCTCTAGAGAATTGATGAAGTTACTCCAAATTCAAAGTAGTTTGCACGTCTTGGTGTGATTTTAAACTATATTGTTTAAACTGTATTTGTTTGAGATCTATCAAGTTTTACCCCCTTATTCATAAACGTACATTAGATACGTTTTAGCTATAGAATGCTTTGTATTTGTCAGTTGCATTGTCAAATGTGCAGGATAAAAAAAGACAAAGGAGACATTAGCAACACTTTAGCTTAAATACGTTTATGAATAAGGTTATTAGTATTTTTCATTTATTGCAAAAACAAAACATATTGATGTCACAATATGTTTTTGATTCTCGAGTAACTAAAACTATTCATATGTTTATATTCTTCCGATTAGCTAACATTCAATATATTTAAACTTATGAGTTTTGAAGTAAATATATAGAATCATTTGATAAACAATATAATATGATCAAACGATATGCTTGATCTTATTTAAGGGGATATATGAATAAAAATAATATTTTTAATGATTTTCATAGAGCGCCTTTTGCTTATTAATTCTTGTAATGAAATTAGTTCGATAAGTTTAGAGGTTTATTTTTTTTATCTAATGGAAGTGGCAAATAAGCATGCAGTTCACGTTGATGTTAAGTGATGACTGCTGACTGAACTTATAGACACTACACAAAGACCAAATGTCAAACTGCAGATGCGTTACCCCTTCTGAGGCCTAAGGTGTAATGCCCCTCTGTACTGGAAATTACAGGGCCGTTAATTAAGCATGCATCGGTCTTTTTGTAAAACGTTCCCTTGACGAGGAGCTGTGTGAACACAACTTAAAACAGAGTGTCATAATTTAAAAAGTTAGTTTCTTTTTAAAACTTTTCATTGAGCGTCTCTTATGACGAACGATCGTGGTGCTTATTAATTATTCTAATTAATTGTTTGCCGGTTTAATTAAGCATGCACTAGTTGGCCTTGCAAAACTGGCTTTTCGGAAAAGTTAGAAACGTTTCCTCGACGAGCAGCTGTGTGAGCACAATTTAAAGAGTGCCGTAATATAAAAAGTTAATACCCTTGTCACTAGGGTGACTGACGAAGTTGTTCCAAATCCAAAGTAGTTTGTATGTCTTGGTATAATTTTACTCCATAAATTTGTTTGAATTCTATCGAGTTTTAGTGAGTATGTTGCACTTATAGCAAATCTATACTTATAATAAATCTGTAGAAGTGTAAATTCTGTACATTAAAAATATTCATACATCCATCATATATTCATATATCTGTAGCGTCCACTACATTAAGGCGCCAACTAGTGGAATACAATGAAACCTCACAGTACTTATCTAGTACGGTAGATGGTGTGCATTCGAATTACATCGCACATGCGAAGATTTCTCAAGAGTTGGCATATATACAACTTCCCAACGTCAACCGTTGGGCCGCGGCCCGCCAGGCGCTATCACCTCGCCTGGTCGGAGGATCCTCCCTTTTCGCCGGAGGAACATTTCCACCAGTTCCTCCACAGTGGTGACCCCGACGTGATTGGAAGCAACCTTCTCACCCAGCCACTCTCTGCAGCACCTTCGACGACGTCATCCCTCACATCACCAGCACCTGATCGAGCAGTGACTAAGTCACGCCAGCCAGCACCCTCGGCTTCATCAGGGATACTCCACACGCCTGCAGCGACCGCGCATGCTTGGACTACCCTGCAGCCACATCAGCGTCAGTACTGCGTGGACGGACGCAGTAGCTACTACGCAGCGACTACCTCGATTCAAAGGGGACTTTCTCATCACCGCAGCAGCGACTACCTCGACTCACTGAGGGCCTTCGCGCCCGACTCACTGGGACTTGCGGCATGGGACTACATGGCATTGGCACAGCTCCGCGAGAAGTTCTGACAGCTGCCTCGATCGTATCAACCTCCGATCTTGGAGGGGAGTGATGTAGCGTCCACTACATTAAGGCGCCAACTAGTGGAATACAATGAAACCTCACAGTACTTATCTAGTACGGTAGATGGTGTGCATTCGAATTACATCGCACATGCGAAGATTTCTCAAGAGTTGGCATATATACAACTTCCCAACGTCAACCGTTGGGCCGCGGCCCGCCAGGCGCTATCACCTCGCCTGGTCGGAGGATCCTCCCTTTTCGCCGGAGGAACATTTCCACCAGTTCCTCCACATATCCATACGTACATACATACCTACATACAAATAAGTAGATTGGAGTGTATCCGACTTTGATGGGACACCCACGGGTAGGTAGCTGATGTAATAAGGAGTAACTTAGGCTACTTTTATCTCCATACATCCATACATACATACCTACATACAAATTCCGATTTTGACGGGACTTTCACTGGCAGATAGCTGATGTAATAAGGAGTAACTTAGGCTACTTTTATACTAGCTGCGCCCACTTCGTCCGGGTAGATACTGAACAATCATATTTTTTCTCAAGTGGACAAAGTCGCGGGCACAACTAGTTTGTAATATAAAAATAACCGCTTTTTACTAAATGCACATGTATGTATACACGGTACATATACCAGAACATTTTTTTAAAAAAAAATTGTGTATCTGTCTGTTTGGCGGGGCTAATCTTGGTAACGGCTGGACCGATTTTGACGAGACTTTCGCTGGCAGATAGCTGATGTAATAAGGAGTAACTTAGGCTACTTTTATACTAGCTGCGCCCACGACTTCGTCCGGGTAGATACTGAACAATCATATTTTTTCTCACGTAGACGAAGTCGCGGGCACAGCTAGTATATATATAAAAATCAATTACTGTTCGTTAGTCTCCCTAAAACTCGAGAACGGCTGGACCGATTTGGCTCATTTTGGTTTTTGTACGATTTTCCAAAAATCATAAAGAGTATGTGATCATAGTAAGAAAATGTGAAGAAATTGAAGGCAAATAGTAGAAACCACAATTTTATTTTCCCATACAAATAGTCCGTATCTATTAAATCTTTGACACATTATTTCATTGTGAGGCAATACGAAGTTTGCCGGGACAGTTAGTCAAATATATGTATCTTACATTGTGTTTATTTTAAACTTTGATATTAATTAAAACAATACTACTTCTGGTTAGTTTATATTTATCGTATAATTTATGAACTAAAAACATATAAAATTATTTGAGAAGCAATATAATTTATTATGATCAAACGATATTCTTGACTTCCATATATTAGGTTTTATAAAAGTTTTCCTTTCAATGCTTTTCATTGAGCGCCTCTTATAACGGACGGTTGTGGAGCTTATTAATTCTTTTAGTGAAATATTCGGAGGTTTAATTAGGCATGCACTGGGTGGTCTTGTAAATCTGGCTTTCCTGAAAAGTTTAGAACAAAATATGTGTATATCACGCTATGTTTTTGTTTTAAACATTCAGTGAAATAAAACTAAATATATATGTCTCTTTGTACCTATTCGTACTTCTTCGGAAAAATACACATAAAGTAAATCAGTGACAAAAACGTTGACGTGCAAAATTATGATATAAAATTTGATTTGATATAAAGATGTGCCCTTATTTTGGATATTAATTATTTTATTTTTAAAAAATTGAACAAAATCGTGACAATTATCTTTGTGTGACAGGGCTTATGGTGGGAATCACGAGAATCATAAGCTTTTTTTAATAACTTTAATATCAATTCTATGGCGGTAATTTTTTAAAATAATTTCGAAACGTTTTATGTATTAAAACTATGCCTAAAAACGAAAATTCACCATTCCTATCCCCCTTCTACGAGTATGTTGTCCAAATAAACGGGACGTAAATTTTGAAAATAATCCAAAAGGTAGTTATTCGTCTATAAGTTATTGGAAAATCTATAATGTTACTTTATAAATATACCATAGACTTCTATGGTATATTTATAAAGAAACAAAAAAATCTAGTCTGTACAGAAGGAACCCTCTCGCACTTGGGCTGTTGTATCAATATTAAAAATTTGATGTTGGTCGTACCGCTGCAAGTTTAGCTACACGTAGTTAACAGAACAGCGCTGGGATTGCATTAATACAGAAACGTGTATGTGTGTGTTTTAACTTTATTGACCCAAAATATGAAACGCAAACTTTTGAAATTAAATTTGAGTTCTGCTGTGTGTGCTCACTAGGTAACTTTGTCCCTTTTTGCACTGGAAAAACATTTTCGAGCAATGGCGACCTTCGACTTTTCTTCACGTAATGCATGGTTGAATAAGTTATAGGTGCTTGTACAAGAAAACGTCGCGCTAAATTGTATAAGCAGGTGGCCCCTAGATTGTTTGTATAGGATTGTGTTTGACCACCCCGCAGCTAATTTCTTGTCCCATAATATGAATATGCATATAGTACACCTTACGTCTATTTGTTTGTATGACAAATAAGTTGAAAGTGGAATGGGTAGGTAATATACAGTGTATAATGTATGTATAAAGTAATATTTCCTGAGACCTCCTTGTGCTTCTTCTACATTCATCATTCTCTTCATACATGCACGCCCACGAGTACCGTCACTGTAGCTCTACCACCAGTAAAAGTTAATCTCGATGATGTGATCAAAATACATCCTTAAAAATCTAGTCATGTTTCCTTATTGCAATTCTTTTTTATTAGGGTTCTTACATCTATTTCCGTGCGTGGTTTTATTTATACTAAAATGTAATTTCTTTCTAGCGGCCGGATATTATGAAATCCGTGTTCCTTGTTATTTGTAAAGGTTTGAGGCGTTCGAGCATACATAAACATTTTAACCTTTCGCTATATTCTTGTTATATAAACATATGCCCGGTGCCCTTTTGTGTTGTATTTATAAATTTGAATATGTAACTAAACGGATATGAGTATTTCATTATATTATTATTACAAATCATTTTATTTACAATAAGTATTGCGATGTGATTAAATAAATCTTTTTCACATTTTTAAGATATTTATTTTCAATAGATGGAAACGTAATGTAAGTATTATTTTGTTATGAAATATTTACAGCTTTTGTTATATTTTGTGATTATTTATTTATTTAGTTTAAACTAATTGAAATGTGTTTTTGTTTATAGTATGGAAAAAATATTCTGACTGCACCGGAAAAATATAAATCCAATTAATTATCAAAAAACTTAATTTACATAAAATTGAAAAACAAAAGAGAACCAAATTATTTCTTCACATAACTTACACACGTCAATATCTACATATACATATATTTATATTCTGTTCATATGTTTACATTTTATATTAATCACGCTTAACGAGGTTCGTTGTTTTGTTAAAATGAACGCTATTACTATTTATAAAACCTTTTACACAAGTCCATTTGAGTGTTTTCTACAGTCTAGCGCAGCTGTGGTGAATTTAATGGACCCATTTTCCTGTTTAAAATGACGGGGCTCTACGGATCATACCCAGTCTCTCGTTCGTTATTCAAGAGGGCTTGGCGTGAGGTGCTACGACGCTACGACGCTACGAGGCTACGCCGTAGCGTTCCCTCATTTACTCTACTGGACCGGGTGAGACCGGTTTACATTGAATTTATTATGAGTAGGCATTGATAATGATAAGGAATGCATCACATCAAATAGCTGGGGCGTAACACAGAGACCAGTCCTCGTAAACTACTCATGTTTACGATCCCTGCCACTACGAGACATTCCCACTCGTAAAATGAAAATAGACCCTACGAGATTATGCGTCTTACACCTACGTGAAAAGTTTGTCTTATATCCGTTATAAAACTCTATTTAAAATCTATGCTTATGGACTAGTGTATTAGGGTCGTAAAGGGAACATTCGTATCTGTAAATAGATCGGGTGTGGGGTAACTTCTAAGGTTAGTTTCACAGATCTGTAAAGCGCCAATTCTAAATTTGAAAACAGAACTTCGGTGTTATCACAACTAGACTTCATCTCATCGGTTCTATGTACGCATCTACTTTTGCCAATAGCTGATGGGTAATAAATAATATTTTTTTTAAATAATTTTTTGTGGTCTATTGTTTTTGTGCTTGAACTAGTTTAAAATTAATTGTTTTGTGTTTTAAAATCTGTTTGTTTTTGTGTGTTTTCCGGCTAAGCGCCAAATAAACGCCTTTCTTTCTTCTTTCTTTTTCTTTTCTTTTCTTTACAAATTTTTTTTGTACTTTTAGGGTGGCAATCAACTAAACTATTACTTATTTTCCCAGAAATGGTTTATATATATATTTTTTTATATCTACTGCTGACCAAATCCTAATTAAAACTCTGCTCAGCAGCTATGAATAGCGAAAACCGTTTACTTTTCAGTTTAGCCATGAAGCATAACAGATAAAGTTTTTTTAGAGTGTATAATATGAATAACTGGCCTTTGCCCGCTGCTTCGGTCGCGTGGAATTTGGCCTGCCACATAAAAATGATGTACGCATTATTTATTAGGCTCAAAAAATTCGCATACCGAATTCTTTTACACCATGGAAATTGTGGAATGCTCCATATAAATTTCCACCCTCTATCTCAGGGTGATGGGGCAACATAAGGAGATAAAAAGTAGCCTACTAAAATATCACAATAAAATGTCACTCTCCACCTCTTCGAGTATCTCTACATAAACAATCACACCAATCAGTTGCTCCGTTTTGATGTGAAAGACGAACAAACAAACATACAAACACACTTTCACATTTATAATATTAGTATGGATAATGGAGTACCTAAGAATTTGAGTGGTTATAGATACAAATGTTTAAATTGCTGTGATATAGGTTTTATGTCGAAATTTACTCCGTAAGCTTTAATGTAATTTTTCAGCGGCTCGAAGCGGGTTACAAAACAATGAACATCACTTTGGACGGTTATTCGTTGGCATTTCGGAATATTTTTGATGATGCTCTTCATGTTCGCTTAATCATAAAAAATTGAGAGTGCGTACAATCGTTATAATTGTGCGTGTTTTTTATTAAGTGCGATAAGAGGTATAATGGGTAAATATGTAAAGTTATGTTTTTTTGCATGTACGTTTTAATTGAGGTGTGAATGCATGTTTGCGTATATTAAATGAAATACCTAAATATTTGATCATGTACGTATGCTTTTATATGTTTTGGGATAAATTTACAGATAAAGTTTCATTCAAGTGTACAATAGCAATAAAAATGGAGTATGGGATTGAGTGTTTATCGATATAAATATCTGAATTGATATGATATAGGTGATGTATCCTGCATTTATTATATCAATATCAATATATATAAAAATCAATTGCTGTTCGTTAGTCTCGCTAAAACTCGAGAACGGCTGGACCAATTTGGCTAATTTTGGTTTTTAATGATTTTTGGAAGTCCAGGGAAGGTTTAAAAGGTAAGAAAATATGAAGAAATTGAAGGGAAATAGTAAAACCCACAATTTAATTTTCCCGTACTAATAGTCCGTATCTATCAAACCTTTGACACATTATTTCATTGTGAGGCAATACGAAGTTTCCCAGTTCAGCTAGTCAGAAATAAATATCTGAATTGACATAATATAGGTTATGTATCGATATTCTGCGTTAATGGCTGACAAAAAAACTGATTTCAGAATATACTCCGCAAGCTCTAATGTACTTTTTCAGCGGCTCGGAGCGGCGTACAAAACAATGAACATAACGTTGAACGGTTATTCGTTGGTATTTGGTTGAATGTATTCATTGTTGTTGCTTTTCATGTTTGCACCATCATCAAAAATTAAGTGTGTACAATCTTTACAATTCTGCGTGTTTTGAGAGCATGTACACGATATGAGGTCAATGTGTCATGGGTAAAAATGCGAAATGTTTCAAGTTGCGTCAGAATACTTGTTGTACGAGTAAGTTAGGTTAGAATGCATTTTTAGTTCTAATCTTTAGGACAATCTATACAAATCAATGAAATTGGAGTGTCTGTTTGTAATATAAAAATATCCGCTTTTTGTATACACGCTACATATACCAAATGTCTGTCTGTTTGTTGGGGCTAATCTCGGAAACGGCTTTATGGGTTCCGACGGGGCTTTTACTGGCGAATAGCTTATGTTATTAGGAGTAACTTAGGATACTTTTGTACTAGCTGCGACCACGACTTCGTCCGGGTAAATACTGAACAATCATAAATTCTCACGCGGACGAAGTCGCGGGCATTGCTAGTATAATATAAAATGTATAACACCAATTAAGTACAACTAAACACTATTTACATGTTTCCACATGTAACGTGCGTTTTGGGTTAAAAATGTACCACGTTGTTTACATAATGTTCTACTCAGTATGTTACCTAGTCACCCGAATAAATATTTAGATTGCAAATAATTATATCAGATGAAAAAGTATGCGTATGTTGTGTGTCATAAAGATGATTTTGATCGGAAAAAGAATCTATTCTAGACACAATTTTTTACAATTATTCCAGTTCCGATAAAATACGAAATTAAAGAATATCGAACATTGCAAATTTATTATGTATGTATCTTCACGCCAGGTCCCTAACGGGGTAGGCAGAGAGTGTAGAGCGCCAGACATCCCGGTTCTGACAAACCTCTCGTGCCTCGTCTACCTTCATCATTCTCTTCATACATGCACGCCGATTCCTAAGACTTTTGACCCCACCATCAGACAGAACTCGACCTATTTGGTCATGGTAGGTCAGTCTTGGTCTTCCTGGGCCTCTGCAACCATCCACATTCGCATTGTATATCTGTTTAGTCATTCGCTCATTCGACATTCTTTCTATATGCCCGAACCATCGGAGCATGCCTTTTTTCATTTTTACACCGATACTATCATTCACACAAAGTCTCTTTCTTACATCTTCATTACGAACGCGATCGGTGAGTGATACACCGCAGATCTTGCGCAAAGATCTCATCTCGACCGCGTTCAACTTACTTTCATGCTCTTTCCTGCATACCCAGCTCTCGCTTCCATATAAAAGCGTTGGAGTAAGTACAGCATTATGTACGGCTAGTCGAGCCCGCTGGCTGAGATGTTTCGATTCTAGCAGCTTACCCAACGCTCCATTCACGCAATTCCCAGCAAGCACTCTTCTTTCTATGTCAGTGGTGTACCTACCATCCTTGCTAAAAGCACATCCAAGATATACAATTTCATCAACCTGTTCTAACACTGCATCATCTACTACTACCCTTGCATTTGTTCTCTGTTCATCTCTTTCAAATACTAATACTTTAGTTTTATCCACATTCAATTGTAAGCCTTTCTCCATACAATCCTCTTTCATGACTGTGACTAGTGCTTGTAGCCCAGATGGTGTAGAGCTAACAATTACCGCATCATCTGCGTAAAGCAGACAGTTCACCACTAAGTCACCCATACGCACTCCCACATCCATCAACTTCACCCTCTGGAGGCATTTGTCCAGATATATAATAAACAGCCTAGACGAAAGCACGCAACCCTGTTTGACACCGATGTTAACATCAAACCAGGGTGACATGTTACCATCTACCCGCACACATGCTTGACAGCCCACATACGTGGACTGTATTGCACGGAGCAGACTGCCATCAATACCATACTCTGGCAAAATGTCCCACAGCTCCTTTCGTAATACCCTATCAAACGCCTTCTCCAAATCCACAAAACCGCAGAAAACCTTCTGGCTCACAGCAAGATGCTTCTCTACGATGTTGCGGAGGGAGAAAACTTGATCCATACATCCTCTTCCAGTTCTGAAACCACCCTGTGCATCCCACAACAACCCGTCGGACTTCTCTTTCATTCTTCTTTCTAAGACTTTCCCATACACTTTAGCTGCCAAACTGATCAAACTGATCGCTCGATAGCTGGTGCAGTCCATACGTGAACCCTTGCCTTTATACAAAGGCACGATGACCGCACACCGCCAATCCTTTGGGATTCTTCCGGATCTCCAGCAAAGGTTGCACAACACCCAGAAAGAATCCCAAAGGGCAGCACCACCATATTTGATCATTTCGGCAGAAACCTGATCAATACCCGCAGCCTTACCACATTTCAAACTTCGTATCGCCCTTACAATCTCATCTATTGTTATATCCTCACAAGCCGGCACCGTCAAGTCAGCAACTCCGGCATCAGGGTTGTGAGCATAATCATACATTTCCCCATAATACTCGCTCCATCGTTTTAACACATCTTGCGTGTTCTCAAGAATGTCACCCAACTTAGATTTTATTCTATTCATTCCAGAAACTGGAGAAGAGCTTCTAGACTTTTTCACCTCCCTCCAATAGAGTTTGATGTTAGTCTCAAAGCTCTTCGCCAGTCTCTCATCAGCTTCCACTTTATCTCTCTCACGCTTTTCATTCACTAAAATCTTGGTGTCATTCTTGAGCCGACGGTAAATTTCTCTCTTCTCATCTCTCATACCATTATTCATTTGCAAAGATGCTACATAATCCAGCCATGCTTTCTTCTTTCTTTCAACGGAGTCTTGCACCTCCTTGTCCCACCACGCATCCCCTTTCAAGGATTTGCGTATCTTTGCAGAACCACATACTTCTTTCGCAACTTCCACCATACTATCTTTCATAACTTGCCAACATTCATCCACGTCCAAGTCCGTAAGACAAACCTTGTCTAACTTTTCACGGACTTGGCGTTCATACACTCTCCTTGCACTAATGTCTTGTAACTTTTCACTCTTTATTCTTTCAAGTCCTCCGAAAGGCACACGGACACGCCAATGTCGCCATTTCTTGAACAGACCCCTAAACCGGCTTATTACCAAGTAGTGATCTGTATCAAGAGTGGGACCTCTGTAGGCTCTAGTGTCCATCAGGCTCTTTCGAAGACGACTATCAACCATGATCAAATCAATCATACTTTTTTGTTCATTCCTCCAATTCCGCAAATTTATTAAATGACATCAAATAGAATATTATAAATGCTGTATCAGAACAATCTAACCCGGGAATTAAAGGTCGTAAGTGCTCAATGTATGTGGTTAATACTGAAGGGTTAATATGATTTCACTTCGGTAGATACCCACTTAGCTGTTCATATTAAATTAGTCCTCAATACGGGCTTCAACATCTCACCTGGGAAGAATTACACAACGGGTTTACTTCGACGGGCCCAAATTGCTTATTATGAAATTGAATTAATAATTCTTCATTTAATCGTACGAAATTTCAAGGAAACGCTTAGGCGTGAAACTTTAAGATTGTTGTAGTTAGGCTTCGTATGTTAGTGTTCTAAATTTAAGTCTTTAATGTCTTTGCCTTCGTTTGCATCATGTCACGTGTCGCTCATTTCCCTTCAAAATGGTCGAGGAGAGCAATGGCTGCCACATTTGTCATACTCGTGCGTAGATGCTGATGGTCGGGATTGGTCTGTTCAGATTATCTGAGGTGTTTTCGATCATGATTGATTGAAAAATTGTCTGTACCTTGTTATCATCGCATAATGAAATCAAAGTTATGATGAAAGAAAAAACAAGCTATCCAATTAAATTAATTTCAATAAATATATTAAAAAATATGTAACCGGACTAAATAAATATTTGTTTAATCAATTAACATAAACTTTTATAAAAATGAATATGAACTTGACAGCTTACTCGTACCGTTTATCTCCACCGTTAAGATAGGTACCTGTCCACCACTCAGGCATTACCAATTTACCAATAAACACTCTCTCACACACACACACACACACTAATTGTCTTTAACTCGTTATTGATTTATTGATTTTTCGTTATTGATCATAAGTATGAATCTCTTACTTTTATTATTCCCTCTAGGTTTTTTTTTTTAGTAGTGAAGAATTTAGAAAAAAAAAAGAAAATATATTTATTTCAGCATAAACTAACGAAACATACTTAACTTAATAACTGAATAACAAGTTGTAATTTTGCAAATGTTCTTTGCTATACATGTCATATAATATATGTACATATTTGTATTGCACTTATTGTCGCGTTCCTGATACTATACATGCTAATTCTTTAGCTGTACATAATTTCTTGGTAGGGGCCTGGTGACTTGTAGCACAGGTTTTATCCAGAAACCTATTTCAGGCACCAGTTACTCACAAAACTAGGTTTTAAGAGCAAACAATGTATTGACAATAAGAATGTACCTAATTTTGTGAAGGAAAAATAAATATGATTTTATTATTATATTATTATCGCATAGTGTTTATGTGTATAACTTGAACTCCCTCTGACCGTTCTTATGTATTCCCTACAAGTGAGGAAGTTTTATCTCACTGGTAAACCTAATTTCACGCAAATGTCATCCACGCATCAAGGTTTTTTAAATGTCATGGAACTGGTAAACAAGCATGCAGTTCACATTGATGTTAAGTGATGACTGCAGCCTATATACACTCACACAAAGACCAAGGTCAAAATGCAGATGCGTTACCACTCCTGAGGCCTTAGGTGCTATGCCTCTGTGCCGGAAATTACAGAGCCGTACATTACCACCTGACCGGAACACGATAGTGCTGAACACTACCACTAAGCGGCAAGTATATTAAGTAATGCCGTAATGCGGTGGTGCCTACGCTCGCGAACTCCGTCACTGGAGCTCTACCACCAGTGAAAGTATCCTTTTCCGTAGTAATACATGTGTTTTGTCACTTTTTTTCGATATTATTTATTTATTTAACTTCTATGCACACGAATAATAGGCACATAAGGCGGATTTAATGCAACCAGGGCATTGTCAACCTTCGGGTTGTGTTGAAAAAGGATGAATAGGTGTTGAGAGGTTACAACATATTTTATATGTCAATACCATTCGAAAATACTTTTTCATAACTCATGTGCTTAACCTATAATTTCGATGCTTTTGAAAATGTGGAATCTTTTAAGCTTCACAAAACACATCACAACTTTTTTCGGATACAGTAAAAGACATTAATAACATGCCCAATTTCGTCGATAAAGGGCTTAAAGAATTCGAAATTGAAAAAGGGAAATGCCAATAATCAGACCCAATAGGTATAAATCAATGTGGGTTCCGGTGGAATAAAGCCAGTGACAATTTTCATTTGAGCTCCGTGCTTCGTGAGGCTTTTTTCCGTGCTTACTTATTATTATGTAGATACCGACTTGAACATGGTATAATGAACTTCGGGAGGATCGCAAATTTTGTTTGTTTTTCTTTGCAATCCACGACTTATCTGGTTCTAAAGTTTTACGCGTGGTAGAGCTACAGTGATGGAGAGAGAGATATCTACTTGCCGCTAATGTCATTGGTAATTTTCAGCGTTATCGTTATGAACGGCCCCGTAATTTCCACTAAAGAGGCATTATTTACTACTATGGAACCCTTTATCGATAAGTCTGACTCGCACTTGGCCCCTTTTTAAGTCAGACAAATGCTTAAAGTAAAATAGTAAAACAAGAATTCGCGCGCAATGCGGACGTGGACGGGCTGACATGTACCTAAATATTTGTTAATGGATAATAAAAGTCGGACAGATGGCAACCCTATATTTGATTTTTTTTACTCATAAGACTACTTACATCTACCACGTAGTAAATACAGTGCAGTGGAAAATGAGCAGGTTTCGCAGGTTTATTTTGCTCGGTTCTTTATAATACATTTTAAAATGTTTTATCGATGTGCCATTTCGGGTTGTCTCTGATGTCTGTTCAGTTAAAACCATTGTAATCGTTACACACTAATGTCTCTCATATTGTGCGATGGCATCAAAACAGTGTTATCATCAAGCATGTAAAGCTATTAGTTAAAAGCCATTTGTAAAATCCGGGACCAACTGTGCAATATACCCTTTCAAATAAAAAAAATATATCCAAATCGGTTCAGGCATTTTCAAATTATCGGTGAACATACATAAAAAAAGATATGGACGAATTGAGAACCTCCTCCTTTTTACAAAGTCGGTTAAAAAAAACACAATTTCATTTTCCCATAAAAATAGTCCGTATCTATCAAACCTTTGACACATTATTTCATTCTCAGGCAATACGAAGTTTGCCGAGTCAGCTAGTATTGTTATAAAATACGGTGGTCGAACTTTATACTTACTAACTTAAACTTAACATAAAAATAAAATAAACACGTTTATTGTATGTTTATTGTACCCTTGATATTTTCATTTTTTTATTTTTAGGATGCTATATTATAGCGGCAACGGAAATAGATACATAATTTGTGAAAATTTCAGCTTTTCTAGACAGACAGCGGACGCTTAGTAGGTTATATACCTACTAAGCGTCCGCTGTCCTGTAGGGTCCCGTTTTACCTTTTAGATATGGAACCCTAAAAAAGATGGCGCTGTCCCGTGTGTGTAGAAAAGTAAAAAAAATATACCCTTGTACGTAAACGTCAGATTGCGATAAATTATTATTGTATTTTTAAGTCTGAATTATAAAACGAAATCTCCAAAAATATACGTTGATTGTATTTGCGAATTTATTGTATAATGTTTCTGGATATTTTTGTTTTTTTTCAGTGGCAATTTGAAATTAAAACCCCGGCTGTTCCTTTGTACAATTTATTTGTATCGTGCCGTTACGTAGTGAAAAGTGCCAAAACAGACTTCACTCGTTGAACAAGGAGTAGGTTCCTTGGAGAAGATTAAGACTTGACATTTAGGATGTAGGTTTCCTTTTGGGTGATAAGAAGAATTCCCAAAGCATCCTAAGAGCCCACGCGAACGAAAAATAACAGAATTTTTCATCTTACAGTGGAAACTACGGAAGATAGAGGTTTAAAGTTTTTAAATTAATTTCTTAAGAGTGTACTAAAAGAAAGCACTTCCGCATTATTCAGGTAATTCTATTCGATTACAAATATATAAGTCGCAAAATATATTGACATTCCGACAAATGACATAAATATTCTCCACACTCATGTACAAAAAAGTCGTGGAAAACTCTAATAGGTACTGAAATATAGAGCTACTGTTTTTAAAAATATTTAGAATGATCACAAAAAAAGAAGTAAAAACTAAACCGCCGCTAGCAACATGTTTCTCGTTTATTCCAAAAATTAAATATAATACTAAAGCAATACGTAAGAAACCAGCAGCAGCTGACAATTTCGGCACGTTTGTAATTTTTTTGAACATATACGTTACGGTTCCGTTGCGATAGCGGAAGTAATTAAATTCTGATGTCGGGAAATTGATTGCACAAATCCCTAATATTGTAAAAATTGGTCAAAATATAGAAGATTTAATAAAAATAAGAAGTTCAATGAATCAAGTGTCGCATTGAGTATTCAAATTAAAACTGAACCCCTGAATCACATTTTCCCAATTTCAAATTCGATTCCCGGGTTTATCAGAGATAATGGTGTAAAGTCCTTTATCACTGGTAATATTGGGATTTTTCCATTTTCTGGAAATTTCCCAGTACCTCGAAGTTTGATAATGTGCCCGGAGATGTCAACAGGCTCGTCACCTATTAAATAGGCCAAAAACGTAACCGGCGAATCGTGGGTGTTTGCATGTATGCGTGAATGCATGAATTTCCCTCTGCCTACCCCTTCGGGGAAAACAGACGTGAAGTTACGTTTTTATTATTAGTTTTTCTACACGTCCCTTACGTTGAACATATACGGGTTGCGTTTGGATAGCGAAAATTATTATAATAAGCTGATATATCTAATCCCTGGACCAGACACATAGCAAACCAGACCCAAGACGGTGGCAACATATCGTAATTTATTTTAATCGGGAGTAATTACGCACGATTGTTCTGATAGAAAGAAAGAACATATTTTTATTTAGAATAGATTTATATGATATACTTTCAAAACGTCTAGAAATCACAAATTACCTAGAGTGAATAAAAGTAAAACATATACCTAATAGTAAAAAATAAAAATTGGAATTTAAAGAATTTAGTTTCTGGTGGTAGAGCTCCAGCAACGGAGTGGTAACGCATCTGCATTTTCACCATGGTCTTTGTGTGGGTGTCTATAGTCTGCAGTCATCACTTAACATCAATGTGAACTGCATTTCTGTTTGCCACTTCCATGACATAAAAAAAAGAAATCTAGCAGAGTTCCAAGTGCAGTCACTATTGAGAAGAAATCCGCTACTGAACAAACTCAGTATTCCAAAATTAGAATATAATACCAAAGCAACACTGACGAAACCACCAGCAGCTGACAATTTGGGCACGTTAGTTATGTTGAACATGTTACAGGTTGCGTTTGGATAGCAGAAGTTATTAAGCTCAGATGTTGGGCAGTTGATATACTTAAGCCCGGTAGCTCTGGACCAGACACGAACCGAACCGGACGCGAGACAGTGGCAACAAATCGTAATTTATATTTTAATCCAGAATACGGATGCTAGATGGTCTAATATTGAAAAACATATCGAGGTGAGAACATTATTGATAATACCGAACATTTAGATCGATAATATTGATTTAATAAAAAAAACAAGCGACTTGTTGAATTTAATGACGTATTAGGTACAAATTTGTCAGTGACTGAAGTGTTTTAAAAGAAGTAATACGGAAACATAAATATGTTTTCTTATAAAAAAAAGTGTTAATTTTTCCAATAACCTGTACATATCATCAGAATCTTATAAAGGGAATGAGAAGTACTATGGTTAAAGATATTGTAGTTTATTGTTATTTCGCCTTGCGGTTGTTTGTTTATTTATAATTCTTCAGTTAGTCAAGGTTACTTATTAACTTTGTTACTCGTATAAAAATATCGGCATTCACTTCCATAACATGGTGACGTAATTGGACGTCGTGAACTTATCGATATTTCAGATCCTATAATATCGATATTATCGGATTTTCGATACATCGTTGCAACCCTAATCAGGAGGCACCATGCTGCTGCCCGGATATAACAGACATCCGCTTTGAATGCTCTAACATCAACGTTAATTACAGTCAAAATATTACTAAGATTGATTTTAGCAAAGTTTAATTTGATTCCAGCCAGTAAACATCATTTTAATTTAGTCGAAGGTTGCTTATAAATAGATTTATGAAAGTGGGAAAGTCTTTATCTCGTTTTCAGTTCATCATCATCATCATCAGATCATTTTTGTAGTTCCTGTGTAGTTAATTTGTAGTTCCTTTTTAAGTTATGAGTGCAGCGGTAACATATAAAGCAAGAGTTATTATTTTCTATAGTACTTAATTACATTAATTTTAAGTAGCAAACAATCATACAGTTTTAAGTAGATAACAGTCATGTGTTAGTAAATACTGTACAGAAATTTGAATGTAGATGCGTGGCCAATCCTGTGGTCTAACTTGGTATACTTCTACGAGTATTCTAGAAATTCCAGGGCCGTACATTACCATGTGACCGAAACACGATACCGCTGAACATCACCATTTAGCGGCAAGTAAATAAGGTAATGCGGTGTTAGGCGCCGCATTACCTTATTTCCTTGCCACTAACTCCGACCACGAGCTCCGTTACTGGAGCTTTACTTGCTATGATATATCACATATGTTATGTTGTGTGTCACTTTTTTTAGATACAAAATAATTAAAGATTAATTAATACGCTTACACACATCATTAGGTATAAACTTGTTTAGTGGTGTCTTTGTTAAAACACAACACATACACACCTAGATTCTAAACAAATATCTGTAGGCCATACAAATATTTGTACCGGAATGGTGATCGAACTAGTGTGCCTCGGTTCAAACAGTCGTCACACACCGCCGGACCAACTGGCTCATCAAGAATGATAAAGACATGTAACAAGACATTTTACTTACAATATCTGAATTTCAATGGAACAATGGCATACAAAATATTAAGTAAAATGAAGTTGGAGGAAAAAGTATTTCGTTGCATTTCAAAATTTCATATTGAAAAACAGAAAAATGACGGACTAGTTGTAAATATGGTAAACAATTAAATACAACAGGAGTTTATATAAGAATTTATGTCCCTATATTTAAAACACTGGTCACATAAGGAGATAAGTTAAAGTAATTTGCGTAGAGTAACTACGACGGGCAGCCGCAATTCAAATCCTATATTAAATTTAAAGATATTTGTCTCTACACCGCCTTAGTGGGGAGAAAATAGGCTATTCAGCTATCCACTTCTGCGTCGGCTATTAACGTATAAATTTGTTGAACCGCATTACTGGACGGCGTGGAATCCGACCCAGGATCGCGATATAGCCTGCAATATTTCTTCTTAAGTATTTTCTAAATATATCATCGGATAATATATCTTCGACTGAAACGAGTTCTTGTTGTGCCTATTATATTATAAGTAATGAATGCTACTTGTCATTGAATAAGACAATATTACTAGTGGTCATCGCTAGAGGGTAGGCACCACTTCATTATGGTAGTGTTCAACTCTATCATGATCGTGAGTAAGATGGTAATCCTTGCCCTGTTATAACTAATACTATGCAAATTAGGTGTCAGGGGTGGTAAGTGGCAACGTATATATGCATTTTCCTCCGGCTTTGTAGATTTCTACCGGCTATATTTACCATCAATGTGAACTGCATGTTTAAATCGTTTATAAAAACGTGATAAATTGTTGTATTTTGATTTGTGTTATTCAAACGTATTGACAACATTGATTTACTTCGTCGATCTCAAGGACAAATAAATCTTTATTTTTTATTTGTTACAGAGATACATCACCTTATATATAATATTAGGTTGGGGAAAAAGTTTCTTTGCATTTTTTAAGATAATTCAAAACATTTTTTAATATAGTTTATTTAAATTTAACTAAAGTATGTATGTACCATTTTGTTCGATAACCTTTTGCCATCTTGTAGGTAGGGACATGATCCCATTGCTATAAAAATTTTGGGACTTCTCATCAAAATACCGCGACAAGTGGATTTGGCAGTCCTCTCGTGATGTTAACCTAACATTGCATAAAGAATTCTGAAGAGACCGAAACAGGTGGAAATCTGAAGGTGCAAGGTCAGGACTATACGGCGGATGCATTAACACCTCCCAGCCAAACTCTCTTAATTTTTGCTGAGTGGCTATAGATGTGTGAGGTCTAGCGTTATCATGATGAAACACCATACCCCTTCTGTTGATCAATTCCGGCCGCTTTCTCTCAATTTCTTGCTTTAATCTCATCAGTTGTTCGCAGTAGAGTTCAGAATCGATAGTCCTGCCTGGTGGTAATAGCTCATAATGAATAATGCCCTTCCAATCCCACCACACACACAACATCACCTTATTGCGAGTTAACCCGGGTTTCGCCACAGTCTGTGAAGCCTGACCGGCCTTTGACCACGACCTTTTTCGCACGTTCTTGTCGTACGTGATCCACTTTTCATCACCAGTTATCAGCTTCTTCGAAAACGATTCGGTTTCATTACGTCGTAATAAAGAATCACAAATGAGTACACGGTTCATTAGGTTTCTTTCAGTGAGCTCGTGAGGTACCCAAATATCGAGTTTTTTTTTGTACCCAGCTTTTTTCAAAGGCGCCAAAACTGTTTTGTGATCAATTCTCAGTTCTTCAGCTACGTTGTAACTACTGAAATGTCGATCTTGCTCCACTTTTTCAAAAATGGCATCCATTTTATCCGTAATAGGGCGACCAGAGCGAGGTGCATCTTTGACATCAAAATTTCCGGATTGAAAACGCTTAAACCAAATTTGTGCTACTCTCACAGACACTGCACTAGGTCCATAAACATCGCAAATTTTTTTTGCGGCTTGCGTTGCATTTTTACCTTTTTTGTAGTAAAATTTTAAAATGTATCGAATTTCTTCATGAGATTCACTCATCTTGACAGTACGAAAAACAAATGAAAATCACACATTTGCCTAATTTGAATTTGGAATTATGTTCTTTAAAATTTTAACTTTCAATGATACCAAAACCAGCCAGATACAAATACTACAGCCAAAGAGATTTTATTACAAGTTCATACATACTATAATGCGAAAAGACTTTTTCCCCAACCTATTATAAAAATCAATTGCTGTTCGTTAGTCTCGCTAAAACTCGAGAACGGCTGGACCGATTTGGCTAATTTTGATTTTTGGAAGTCCAGGGAAGGTTTAAAAGGTAAAAAAATATCAAGAAATTGAATAGGAATAGTAAAAAATACAACTTCATTTTCCCATACAAATAGTCCGTATATATCAAACCTTTGACACATTATTTCATTGTGAGGCAATACGAAGTTTGCCGGGTTAGCTAGTAAATATATGAAATTAAAAAGGAAAGAAAAGCCAAATGGCTTGGAGCAGGAATTGAACCTGCGATCTCAGAATAACCAGTCCAGCTGCTTTACCGCTAAGCTACCGAAGTCTCATTGCGAAACTTCGGTGGGTTAAATTAAATAATTAAAAAAAAATGCCGTTTTCTGATTCAAAAAAATAAAGAAAGGAAACTGTATTAAACAATGTTATTTCTAAATGAGGGTTCTTTGTTATCTCAATAATCAAATTGCCGGTGTTTAATAATTTGATAAGGTTACGTAAATTTATAGAATCCCTGTTGGTTTAGACCGCAATGGGTCGCGGTATAAGGAACGTTTAAAATAAGCGTGAAAGATGATCGAGCCTTGGTGGTATATTCCATTTTAATATTCTATTATTTTGGCGATATTCATAATTGTGTTTTATTATATGGTCGCCCAATAAACAGGGGTTGAATTCCGCAAGCGCTTTTGATGTAATTGTATTCAATTCAATTGATGATTACCTAATAGCTCAATATATTGTGGTACGAATTCTGATTTCCTCTTAAAAGTGTTCTTCAATCAACTGATGTATGGTCCCGTTATAACTACGAGTATCACATATACATAAAAACTAAGGTCTCAGGGGTGGGAAAGCATCTGCATTTTTGACCTTTGGTTTTTGTGTAGATGTCTATAGGCTGTAGTCATCACTTAACATTCATGTGAGCTATATGCTTGTTTGCCACCTTCGTGAGATAAAATATAAACTGATGGTAGTGCTGCACTTATGCGTCGTTTGGGATATGCCATATTCGATACCTATGTTCGGCATGACGGTTGGCGATAGCATTGGTAGCAGTTTTATCGCGTTACGCTGCTGCCCATCCTAAGTTATTGTACTTACCACACTTGATATGGAATGGTTTGATCGCTATTGCATTTACAGAAGAATTTTCCTCTAAAAGCGAGCAGTGGGATCGTCACGGTCCGTTGCGATAAGAGGCAAAAAGGTTCGAGAGCAGCGACCGCGAGTCGTGGACAGGTCCACCTCGAAATGGACCGACGAGCTCGTTAAAATCGCAACGCTGGATCAGGTTGGCCCAGGTTGCCCAGTTCGTTCGTCAATCAATTAACGTGGAAATCTTTGGAGGAAGCTTTTGTCCAGCTGTGGATATCTTTCTGCTGAAATGAGGATGATGATAAGTCACTTTAAAATTGTACAAATAGATATATCGTAATCGTAAAGTATGTAGCCGGTACAAAAGCGACTTACATTTGGTAGATAATTGAGTAAATCCCACCTACTCTAACGACCTAGGTACCTAGGGACTGGATCCCAATCTGAACAAAGGGATCAAAACTGAATCAGTGTACGAAATATGTTTTGCATATGACTAATATTTTAAAAGCTCAATTGATGGACAATTCGTTTGGGCAAGATACCTAGATTAAATTTCAGAGGGTAACAAAATTTCTTGAGGCTGAATCTATAGGCTACTTACTTGGTTAACTAGATTACGCTGGTGAAAGCAATATCCAATACATCTTAGTACTGGTTATGATGTATAGGTTGAATTGGGAAGTGGCTGTAGTCAAGGTGCTAATTGACCCTAATTTATGGAACTGCAAGACATCTTTTTAAGGTTCAGTAACTCTAAACGAAAAACGGAATCCTTTTAAGATCACTTGAGCGTCTGTCTATCCGTATGTCCATCTTTCACGCCTGATTTTTTGTGAAAGTATGGGGTTTGAGTTGAATTTTGGTACACATATGTAAATCAGTGACTCAAATAAGTACGCCGGAAGAAAAATAATTAAATCAATAAAAGAAGGAGGGGAGGGGAGGAATATTGTGGCATAAATTAGCCTTGTAGGTATATTGTGTGAAATATGACTGTCACCAAGCCTACTTTGAAAAATATACTGGAGTTAGTTCTATACCTCTAGGTTACATAACTTATATGAAGCGTATGGGGTCGAACTCGCTTCTGGGCGATTTTTTACATTCCTCTTCATATTTTCGAATAAATAGAAAGATAATAGACGGTTTCCGTGTAGTACATGAATGTGAAATTTGTAGGTAAGTAAATAGTTTCGGGATTTTATTGTTTGTTTTATATTATTTTTCGCAATAACACAGGCAAATATAATTTTTTTTTTAAAGAAAAATGGAAAGAAAAATTTGACTTCAGGCGAGACTCGAATTCGCGGCCACTGGGAATCTAGTCCAGCCACTCTTCCAACTGAGGTACCGAAGTCCACACCCGAGATGTCGCTACTGCCACCATAAGGCAATGCAATAAATGTGAAGGAAGGATTTGACAACTCGGGTGTGGTCTTCGGTAGCTCAGATGGAAGAGCGGCTTTGTTGCTACTTAAACCTTTAAAAGATCAGTAGTATTTGCTATCACAAAAACATAAAATAAATTAGTTTTGTCGATTACCTCTCATACATTTTAATACATTGTAACTTACCTGTGGATGATGTAGTTGGTTACATATTTAATATAACAAATTATGATAATATACACAATATGTAACTGTTTGTTGTTCCCAATAAAATAAGCCAGCGCCCCGACGTCCAGCGTCCCGACGCCCAGCATCCCGACGTCGAGCGTCTCAACGCCCAGTGTCTCGAGGCCCAGCGTCCCGACGCCCAGCGTCTCGACGCCCAGTGTCTCGACGCCCAGCATCCCGACGTCGAGCGTCGCGACGCCCAGCGTACCGACGTCGAACGTCGCGAAGCCCAGCGTCCCGACGGCGAGCGTCGCGACGCCCAGCGTCCCGACGTCGAGCGTCTCAACGCCCAGCGTCTCGACGCCCAGCGTTTCGATGCCCAGCGACCCGACGGCCAGCGTCCCGACGCCCAGGGTCCAGACGGCCAGCGTCCCGACGCCCAGGGTCCCGACAACCAGCGTCCCGACGCCCAGCGTCCCAACGTCGAGCGTCCCGACGCTCAGAGTACCGACGCCCAGCGTTCCGACGCCCAGCGTCCCGCCGTCGAGCGTCTCGACGCCCAGTCTCTCGACGCCCATAGTCCCGACGCCCAGCGTCCCGACGCCCAGCGTCCCGACGCCCAGCGTCCCGACGCCCAGCGTCCCGACGCCCAGCGTCCCGACGCCCAGCGTCCCGACGCCCAGCGTCCCGACGCCCAGCATCCCGAAATCGAGCGTCTCGACGCCCAGTGTCTCGACGCCCAGCGTCCCGACGCCCAGCGTCCCGACGCCCAGCGTCCCGACGCCCAGCGTCCCGACGCCCAGCGTCCCGACGCCCAGCGTCCCGACGCCCAGCGTCCCGACGCCCAGCGTCCCGACGCCCAGCGTCCCGACGCCCAGCGTCTCGACGCCCAGCGTCCCGACGCCCAGCGTCCCGACGCCCAGCATCCCGAAATCGAGCGTCTCGACGCCCAGTGTCTCGACGCCCAGCGTCCCGACGCCCAGCGACCCGACGCCCAGCGTCCCGACGCCCAGCGTCCCGACGCCCAGCGTCCCGACGCCCAGCGTCCCGACGCCCAGCGTCCCGACGCCCAGCGTCCCGACGCCCAGCGTCCCGACGCCCAGCGTCCCGACGCCCAGCGTCCCGACGCCCAGCGTCCCGACGCCCAGCGTCCCGACGCCCAGCGTCCCGACGCCCAGCGTCTCGACGCCCAGTGTCTCGACGCCCAGCGTCCCGACGTCGAGCGTCGCGACGCCCAGCGTACCGACGTCGAACGTCGCGAAGCCCAGCGTCCCGACGGCGAGCGTCGCGACGCCCAGCGTCCCGACGTCGAGCGTCTCAACGCCCAGCGTCTCGACGCCCAGCGTTTCGATGCCCAGCGACCCGACGGCCAGCGTCCCGACGCCCAGGGTCCAGACGGCCAGCGTCCCGACGCCCAGGGTCCCGACACCCAGCGTCCCGACGCCCAGCGTCCCGACGCCCAGCGTCCCGACGCCCAGCGTCCCGACGCCCAGCGTCCCGACGCCCAGCGTCCCGACGCCTAGCGACCCGACGCCCAGCGTCCCGACGTCGAGCGTCTCGACGCCCATTTTCTTGACGCCCAGCGTCCCGACGCCCAGCGTCTCGACACCCAGCGTTTCGACGCCCAGCGTTTCGACGCCCAGCGTCCCGACGCCCAGCGTCCCGACGCCCAGCATCCCGACGTCGAGTATCTCGACGCCCAGTGTCTCGACGCCCAATGTCTCGACGCCCAGCGTCCCGACGCCCAGCGTCCCGACGCCCAGCGTCCCGACGCCCAGCGTCCCGACGCCCAGCGTCCCGACGCCCAGCATCCCGACGTCGAGCGTCTCGACGCCCAGTGTCTCGACGCCCAATGTCTCGACGCCCAGCGTCCCGACGCTCAGCGTCCCGACGCCCAGCGTCCCGACGCCCAGCGTCCCGACGCCCAGCGTCCCGACGCCCAGCGTCCCGACGCCCAGCGTCCCGACGCCCATCGTCCCGACGCCAAGCGTCTCGACGCCCAGTGTCTCGACACCCAGCGTCCCGACGCTTTGAGTACCGACGCCCAGCGTCCCGACGCTCAGCGTCCCGACGCCCATTGTCCCGACACCCAGCGTCCAGACGCCCAGCGTCCCGACGCCCAGTGTCTCGACGCCCAGCGTCCCGACACCCAGCGTCCCGACGCCCAGCGTCCCGACGCCCAGCGTCCCGACGCCCAGTGTCCCGACGCCCAGCGTCCCGACGCCCAGCGTCCCGACGCCCAGCGTCCCGACGCCAAGCGTCTCGACGCCCAGTGTCTCGACACCCAGCGTCATGACGCTTTGAGTACCGACGCCCAGCGTCCCGACGCCCAGCGTCCCGACGGCCAGCGTCCCGACGGCCAGCGTCCCGACGGCCAGCGTCCCGACGGCCAGCGTCCCGACGGCCAGCGTCCCGACGCCCAGCGTCCCGACGCCCAGCGTCCCGACGCCCAGCGTCCCGACGCCCAGCGTCCCGACGCCCAGCGTCTAGACGCCCAGCATCCCGACGTCGAGCGTCTCGACGCCCAGTGTCTCGACGCCCAATGTCTCGACGCCCAGCGTCCCGACGCTCAGCGTCCCGACGCCCAGCGTCCCGACGCCCAGCGTCCCGACGCCCAGCGTCCCGACGCCCAGCGTCCCGACGCCCAGCAACCCGACGTCGAGCGTCTCGACGCCCAGTGTCTCGAGGCCTCGCGTCCCGGCGCCCAGCGTCCCGGCGCCCAGCGTCCCGACGCCCAGCGTCCCGACGCCCAGGCATCCCGACGTCGAGCGTCTCGACGCCCAGTGTCTCGAGGTATATATTAGTGAAAATGCAATTCGGATAAGCCATTTCTGAAATTAACATGCACAAACACACAGACAAACATAATTTTTTCCGGGATAAAAAGTACCAAGTGTGTGTGTTTTCTAATCACATATTTGTGTTCGGTATCGATCTAGTAATATCCCCTGGTATTTTTTTTTTATTTATAATGTACAGAATTCACAGGAATTCACACTTCTACCGTTTTATTATAAGTATAGATAATATACCTATTTATTTTTTAATTTCATGAAAATGGAAAGCAGGAATTTAGTCCTCGTACATCGTAGTAGGTAGTAGGTAGCATGGTAGGTAGGTAGAGCTTAAGGGCGTACCTCTGGTTTTGTGTAGATGTCTATAGGCTGCAGTTATCACTTAACATCCATGTGAGCTGCAAGGTTGTTTGCCAATAACATTACATAAAAAAGGGCGAATTCGTGTAGGACTCGAATCTGCTAGTTGCAGATTCGAGATACTCTGTTCTTTGTCTAACAATTTACTCTTTATAATTTTAATCTGCTAAACGCAAAATAAAACACGAATTAAATAACGATTATGCACACAATTTTTATACGTTTAAATATCTGTTAAACAAACTTTACATGGGTTTGTTTAGGCGGGCGCGTATTTAATAAATTTTCAAGGTAATGTTATTTTAAAGGTAATTTTGCGGCTGCGGACAGACTTATTATAGAATAAATTAAAATGTGGGTCCAACTGGAGAGTTTACTTGAAAATAATGAGTATCTGTGCAAGAAAATCACAGCAATCACAGTGAGAATGATAACGTCGAATTCGCGTTAGTCGGGGTTCACCTTTGCATAAAAATAATGGGTAAGAATTACCAACTAATTTTTTGATCTTTTAGTTGACATAATCTAATAAATAAAATTCTCGTGTCACAGTTTTCGTTGCCATACTCCTCCGAAACGGCTGGACAGATAGATTCTCATGAAATTTTGTGAGCATATTGGGTAGGTCTGAGAATCGGCCAACATCTATTTTTCGTAACATTTTTGGACATTTTTTTTTATTTTCTAGGGCGATACGAAGTTAGCCGGGACAGCTAGTTTTAAGTATAATAATGTGTTCTCGAACTTCATGTAAACCAAATACTGCCAGAGCCAAGCGAGGAAGACGATGCGCGCGGTATGATAAAAAAAACCGCGTATCTCGAAATTTGCATAACACGGGGTATCGTAAGTCGGGGTATTACTGTATATATTATATAGACACTGCAAATATCCCCTCCCTTATTATATATAATTTTAAGCAAAATGAAAGCTTTTATGTCTTTTATGTGTTATGTAATATATAAAAAGACCTATATCATATAATATTGCACAAAATCGATACGTCGATTACAAAACCTTTAATCGCGTTTTTCTCGAAATTTTAAATAATTATTTATTTAGTTTCCTTTCTCCGCCGACGATATGTGTTTGAAGAAGACGTTACGTCTATTTACGAATTGTGACGTAAAGTATGTTTAAAAAATATAAGAAAAAAAAGGACAAACTTGGACTTCGAATCCGGTTTTTCGGTTCCGGTTCTGTACACCGGATGTGCTTTACAAGTTGATACTGGTGACGAATCTTTCTTTATTTATGTATTTTTCGGGACTTATTTTTCATGATGGCATATTTTTAAGATAATAATTAATAAGGATAAGATTTTTGAAGGTTTTAATTTTGTACTCGATTTCGTCCAAACCAACTTTATTACTTATGTGTGCGTGTTAACCTACTGGGAAATTTGGGATCCACTACGCGCATGTAGAAGTATTAGAGACTTTTAGCGTAATTTAATTCTTATTATGATGGCAAGTACACGATAGATTTGCAGTAGGATAACTTAGTCCTTTCTCAGAGGAATAACTTTAAATCTATTCCTAAGTCAATTGGTTGTAGAACGGCGTCTAAAAACAGGATTTGTGCTATGTATTCTTTACACAAAAATTTAAATTAAGCAGATATATATTTAAAACGAGCTTTCTATGAATCAAAGTTAGCTTATATACTACTAAAAAAGAACAACAAAATAAATATAAAAGCGTATTGTATTTTAGACGTCAAGCCATTTCATTTGAGGGTACTACGTCTGAACGGACCAAAAAGAATGGACCATAGTCCATTCGGCCGTAATCAAAAATCGTCTACGTCTCAACGGACCGGTTATAAAATAGGGTTATTCGTCAACTCGACACGGACAACCGGACACACGTGTGTCCAGTTGGTTAAACTTGAAATTGTAATTGTATTATTTCGTCGTCTGGACACGACAATATTTTTGCGTGTGTCCACATAGTGAAACTTAAATAAAACCACTTTTATGTTTTCACCAACTGGACACTACCACTTTTTTTGCAAAAAAGGTACAGTCATGTGCATAGTCTCCTCGTTTATTACATCCTACTTATTATTTTAAATGCGAAAGTTTGTAAGTATGGATGTTTGTACTCTTTCAAGAAAAAACTACTGGATGGATTTGGATGAAACTTTACAGTAAAGTCAAGTAGACGAAGTGGCGAGCAAAATCTAATACTACATTATGAAAATAAACTGACTCATATTTTTGCTGAAAAAACCTAATGGTTTATAAATTTTAAAATAAAACAAATATGTATTATAATAACAATCAAATTAACTTATGATTTATTATATATAGAGATATATAAAGACACGGTTTGAACTATTTCTATAGGTAGAAAAAAGAGTGAAAAAAGACAATATTCTCTAAATAAGTAATGATTTTAAATTAATATGTAATTTAAAATCATTACTTCAAATATCACAAAAAATTAGTAGGTAAGTACCAACACATAATTTAAAGTAGCAATTAAATTTCTGTATTTATTATCAAAGCCAAAGAAGTTTTGCCCTTGAAAGATACACTCCTTTTCTATACTAACTTGCGAAGCTTGTTTGCTCGTTTACTAAACGTAGTTGCAATGAACTTTGAACGAAAATTGTACTCGGAGCTACATGCGGCATAAAATAATGAAATAAAATATAATATTTTCACTCATTTTACGAACCGGGTCGTGACGCGATATAGATATTGGGTAAAAAACACTTTTTACCTTTATTCCGACGTTTCGACTCGGTTGCACAAGCCGTGGTCGCGGACAGACTGTTGTAACAGCAAAATAAGTAAAGGTAAAAAGTGTTTTTTACCCAATATCTATATCGCGTCACGACCCGGTTCGTAAAATGAGTGAAATTAGTGTTAAACGCGAGTGTTTTAAAAGTTATAAATATAATATTGTCGTGTCCAGACGACGAAATAACAAGTCATTACAATTTCGAGTTTAACCAACTAGACACACGTGTGTCCGGTCGTCCGTGTCGAGTTGACGAATACAAATAATTTCATCAATACAATCAATACAAATTTATACATGGAGTACATTCGAGTGCAAAAGTTATAAATTGAAATATTTAAGTCTTAATATTTTTCTTAAGTTTATATCATTTTCTTTATAAAAACAATGCTCTATACTCTCTGCCTACCACGTTAGGGACGTTTGGCTTTACGCAAACTTGTAAAGCCAACTTAGGTGTGATCATTTTCCTTTTAATTTCGTTATATGTAGCTACTATTGCCGCAACGTTTGAATTTCTAACAACAACCGTTTAGTTGGTAGAGGAGGGGGATACATGACTCTAACGAAAATTGGCACTTTAAAGCTTAATAAGTCACAAAAAGTTGACTAAATCCAAAAATGATGTAAGAACACCCCTAACATTCTTTAAAGACTTATACAACAATATCCCACACTATATAGAAAAATAAAAAACATATCCAAAATAATTTTATTTTTCATGTTTTTACTATACCACTTTGTCAGCGTGATTAAGGTGTACACTTGTGCCAAATTTCAAGTCTCTAGTACTAATAGTTTTTGCGCTAAACCGCAGACGGACAGACAGACAGATGGACATGGCGAAATTATAAGGGTTCCTTGTTTACTACCGAATCTTAAAAAACACTGATTGCATATCATTATGAACCTTCTTTTCGCCACTCCTCTGACGTAACAGATAAACTGCCTGCTTGTGATTGCTTGATAAGAAAGGGTTATTGTTGAGTTAGGTACCTGAAGTCGTGCCAACTAGAAACGAAGATATTAACGATTTTGTGTACTTAGATTACAACTATTAGATTAAATACTACTTTAAATATGTAAATATTTTGTAGTGAAAATTATAAACCCTACGACTGTTACGCTTGTATGCGACTGTACTTTTAAATTATTTTATGACCGGGCCGTTGGGACGTAGACGTTTTTTGATTACGGCCGAATGGACTACGGTCCATTCTTTTTGGTCCGTTCAGACTAAGGGGTATACCCTACACAAATACTTACACTACAGAAATATGAGATACGCCATTTTGATGCGGTGGCCATTTTGGATTGATAACAATAATAATGATTATCATAATTTATTTGTCATAACATCTGAGGATGTATTCCAAAGTAGAACTCAACCGGTTGAAATGAACTCCTTCAAAATTCAGTTTCAAGATTCAGCTTAACTATACTAAAAATATGTTGTAGCCAGTATATTGGGTACGTTGAACGGTGGTGACGGACTGGACGTGGCACTTTGGGTGTAATTTCTTTGTTGTGCTTTACATATAAGTAAAAAAAAGATGTCATTCATGTAAAAATAGATAGGTGATGCGTTATTTGTTTTTATTAATTTTTCGTATACCATGTTGAATGTGTCGGTATTATTTGAGTTTATGATTTGTAATTAGTGCAGTGTCAGTTTTTTTAAGACAATGTTACAAAACTATGTTGACTATGTGTAATAAATTAACATTATTAGTAAAAAATATGAAATAACCATTTTGTTGCAGTGGCCATTTTGGATTGACAACAATACTGATCGAACTGAATTGCGTTGACATCGGACGGAAAGAGTTGGAAAGTCGTCACCGTCGCCTATGAACACACTATTGATGTAAACTCTTTGAACATTCAGTCCCACACTAACTAACGACCAGTTCAAGTTAAATAAAACCTTGTGAAAATGTAGCATGACTACCGACATGAATAATAAGAGTTTTACTACATATTGTATAACTTAGCTCAAATATTTTTGAATCTCCAAAAGGAACCGTGCTAAAGTTTTTTTTCAGTCTGCTCTATGTGTCTTAAAACTGGAGATTTGCCAAAATTGTTAACACGATGTCATTACGAGCCAAGAATAAGATGAAAATACTAGACTAGAATCGGGAAATGGTTCTACTTAGTAGGTACTTAATTTGGTACAATTAAAACCTCTTTACAGAACTTTATGTGTGAGTTAGCAGAAATTTATACTTTGGCCTAGTGTCAAAATGTATTATTTTATTGATCTTTTAGTGCATAGTGAAATCAAAGATTTCCCTTAAAAATTTTAAGGGAACCCGATCCCGATGGAAAGTAGTCATCGTCGCTGAACATTTACAACACGAGAGAATTGGCAACCAGATGCTAGTCTTTTTGACGCTATTTTTTGAAGAGCTTCATGGCTAATCCCCGAAACGGTGGTGCTGCATTAAATGGGGCGTTTTAGCAACGAAAAATTCTTCATTTCATCACATTACGAAAAAGAAAAAATGAACCAAAAAAAATTAAGAGTCCGGACATCTCATGAGATCCAATTTAAGAATCTAAACGTTGTCGTTTAATTACGTTGTTTACACAACGATGCGTATATTTATAGGAAAGAAATAAAGAATTTAAATTTCGTGATTGAATAGCAATAAGAGGATATCAATTCGTTCGTATTTTATTTATTTTGAAGAATTTAGGAAAACACTAATATACTACTGCATAGTGCCTATCAAAGTGACGTCAACCGAGCAAATATGGAATACGGATCGGGGCATATGGACTCAGCTCAGTACAATCGCTGGGAACCTTGTACAGAGGCCTAATTCTTGTAACATGATTGTCGGTGATCCGCAATTGATTTTGTCTTGCTAACATAAGCCGCGCGCATTGGTAAAACAGCGAATCAATTCAATTGCGATTCAACTATTATTATCTACGATACTTTCGATAATTTTCAGAAAACGGAAGTATTAGTGAGAGTGGTTTAAGGGTGGCCAAGAAGTTTATGTGTACACTTAAAGTTAGGTAACAATACACTTGTTTGATCATCATGATCTTATTTTTAATATATATAAGAATTTACGTAGGTAATTGTTTGTAGAAATATTAATAGCAGTTTGTCTACCGAAGACACTTTCGAGTCTCTCTACCACAAATTCTCAAAAAAACGAACTCAACCGTATCATTACACACATATGCTGCCAAAACATCGACATCACAATGTTCATAAAAATATTTCCTAACATACAGTCGAGACAATAGGTATAGTAAAATGGAAAAATTACAGCTATAAATTCAGTTAACACGACCCATAAAAACAAAGGACCGGACTTTAGGAAATAAGCTTACAATATTTTTGTTCGTCATACCGCGTTAAAGGTGTATTTGTTATTATAAATAGGGAGGAAAAAGTCGATTTCGATGTCCAAGCAGTTGAGAAACTTTAGTTATTTTTACAATAAATAGCGCACAACAGAATAGGGACAAGATGTATTTCCGATATAAGCGACTCCATTATTGTCACATTTCCTGCTATTATTTCAATCCTATGTTATATAATACTCTACGTCACTGTCTTCTCGTACATGATATTATTTGTGCGGGTGCTCAAATATATTGATGTTTTTGTTTGAAATTCGTTGAGATGGATATTCCATTTGTTATTGCCTCACAGTTAGATGTTTGTTTCTGTTAAAGATATCGAGAAATATAGGTACGTAACAAATCAAAGTAATATTGTTATGATATCACTACAAAGTATAGATCAAATATTGTCTGAAAGTGAAGTCAAGGGGTTCATATTAACTCACGTAAAATTGTAAATCTTATGCTTTTTCTTACTACCGATTTGTATTCATAATAATCACTCTTCATAATTTTATTCATACTTTTTTAATCATACATTATACTTACTACCAACGTAGCTCATTCAAAGATCATTTTTTTTTTAATAATAATGTTGTTACTAAGAAGATACTTCAACTCATAACGTCGTTGTTCAGAATAGTATGCGTTCATAATAATCACTCTTCATAACTTTATTGTTATTTAATATACCTAACCTGTGTTCATATATCAAAATAATAATACTGATTGTAAAAATTTTACTGTCAGCAAAAAAAAATGTAACATTTGATCAATCGTTTTGTGTAGATTTCATAGTATGAAGTATTAACTCCTTTACCATCCAAGTGAACTGTCCGCTTGTTCGCCACCTTTATTACATGAAAAGGTATTTGTATGAATGAATGAATGAAATAACTTTATTGAAGCAGTCCTGAGACATGCCCATAAAAAATTAAAAACAACAAAATATAAACAAAAACGAAAATGAGCTTATTTTTTTTTTATGTAATGAAGGTGGTAAACAAGCATGCAGTTCACATTGATATTAAGTGATGACTGCAGCCTATAGACGCTTACACAAAGACCAGAGGTCAAAATGCATATGCGTTGCGACCCCTGAGACCTTAGTTGATATCTGTCTGTGATCTACCAAATTCAAAATTCAAATCATTTATTTCAAATTGGTCTACAAGGACACTTTTGCATTGTCGGATTATAAGCTACCTAGAGAGACTACTAATAATAATACTCCTAATAATATTGGACTATTGGAATATTGGACTACTAATAATATTGGATTATTATTACTTATAATAATAATCCAATAGATATTAATAAATACCAATTTAATAATAATATTTAACCGATACGTGAATTATCAAATTTTTCAATTCCTTCATAGAAGAAAAAGAAAAATCTGGTCATCATAATCATAGTCATTCACTTAGCAGAGTTCCAAGTGCAGGCACTACTGAGAAGAACTCCGCTACCCTACAAACTCAGCGTGATGCTCTTTTGTCAAAACCTTAGATTTAATACAAATATTATTACATAGAATAAAGATAATGTGAACGTCCATGGCATATAAATATTTGCATATAAATACATACGCAAATACCCATCAACAGCTTAATATCGTGATAGAATATAACACCCGCAAATCACAACAGACCAGTCCCCACAAATAATCGCAACAACAGTGGATATTGAATTGAAAATCTTATCGAAATTTCGCATGAAATTCAGTTTATATGATAAAATTATCTAAAGCAACCTAACTGTAGGCTTTTAGGTAATTGTCTCGTTGTGGGAATCGATCCAGCGCTCCTCGGCTCCAATGGTCACTACACACTGCTTGCCAAACTAGGTCACCGATGGGGGAACCGGAGCAGTGCTTTTAGTGTACCCGGTCCCCCCCCCTTCATGCACTGAAGACGGGACCGAGGTGGATTTAGAGGGTTCAAGTCCCTCATATCCCGGCTCTCAACCTAGAGAGCCGGTTGAATGCTAAGACAATTTTTATATCTAATGGAAGTGGCAAACAAGCATGCAGTTCACATTGATGTTAAGCCTATACACAGAGACGAAGATCAAAATGCACAGGCGTTACCACTCCTGGGGCCTAAGGTGTTATGCCTCTGTGTCGGAAATTACAGGGCCGTACATTACAATTTGACCGGTACACGATAGTGCTGAACACTACCATTTAGTGACAAGTATATGAGGTAATGCAGTGGTGTCTACGCTCGCGAACTCTGTCACTGGAGCTCTACCACGAGTGGACATTTCCATCGCGTTAGAAAAAGGTTATTTTACGTGGATTATTAAGGTGTTATTCTGTTGCAGGCGCGCTGGAGGGCGGCCCGCTGGGCGGCGGCGGCGCCGGCGGGGGGCTCGGCACGCTGCGCGCGGCCGGCTCGCCGCCAGCGCCCAGCCTCGGCGCCAGCCGGCACAGTCTCATAGGTAACTCCCTTTATTTTAAACTAGCTGATACCCGCGACTTTGTTCGCGTGATTTGACCACAAACAGAGAGTAGTTTCCACCACCAACCGAGGTATCATCCACGAACATTGTAATATTAATACTATGTGTTAATGCGAAATAATATAAAACAACTATGATATTTTACAAAGCATGTTTTCACGAAGCATTTTTTTATTTGTACACTGTTTTACTAAAATAATAATTGTTTGTTATTGCTGAAACTTAGTAGTAACAAGGAGTACCTTAATAATTAATTATCGGACATTGGATTATCTTTGGATGCTTATAAAATTATAAATACATATTACCTACTGGATCCTATGTGTTTCTGTTGTCGCCAAAATCTTTAACTCTTTTCAAACTGATGATTGAAAAGGCAAAGGAACGATGCCCAAACAGCCTTGTCATATTAAAATTTGTAAAAAAACATAAGTTTGTCGTCATTGAAATGATTGTTATTCAAACACCATATATTACATACCTACTTAAATACTTCTTAGTAAGTTTCTATATGTGTAATGCATTCAAACGATATCTGCATCCGCTTTAAAGGCTGATTCACACATATCAGTGCAGTCACAGTTCCGACACAGTACCGCCACCGTAATAATTATTTCATATTATTTTCTATGAACGTATCCACACCAGTCAGTCGGCTAGCTAAATCGATTATTATTTTCCGTAATAAATATATAATATGTATACAAACTTTGCTCGTGAAATAATACAGGATTTTATCTGGCTACACCCTAAGTAAAGACTAGATGTACTGAAAACCTACACTATAGATTCTATAATAATATGTAGGGTTTGTTTTAACTTTATTTCTACCATATTTAGGTGCATACCTACGCGTAGGTTTTAATACAGTCGTACTGTTATAGATAGGTATAGAAAAGTATATTTGGACGATGGTTACTTCATTGTAATAATTTTATGAAAAGTGATCTCAATTTGTGACTGAAAATCGAATATACGTTTTATCATATACTTCTAACGTATAAAGAAATGTGACCTTTAAGACGACGTTGATACACTGAAAATTCTCGCGTCAATTATCCTGGAGATTAAACTTTCTATATTTAGAACGAAGTCCGCGACTCAACCTTTTCCACTGGCAGCGAAGTAAAACTCTATTCTGTTTTTGAATATAGATGTGATGCTAAGATTTCGTTAGGTTTTCACGAGTTGCACACAATTGAAATGAGCTGTTAATTAGCTGGCAGTATGATCGGGGTTTCTGAAGTATCTTCATAATAATACGTGAATTAAAAATTTTTATCCCTTTTTGCGACAACTGCGCGGATTGCGGACAATTACAATCCTCTGGAATATTAAATTTGATTCAGTTGATATAGACAAGGGAGAATGCAAACATATTAAGCTATTGCATAGCTTCTATCGAGGGCCTTGAGCGCGGAGAACGAATCCAGAAATTCCGTAACGAAAAAACCTCACGCTCCGACGGGCACGGAGGTGTGGCTTGAAGGCCGTGCATTGTCTAACGTTGTGTGCGTGCAACTAGACGTATTGTACGACTCTACGAAGCTCGCACGAATTGAGACGAGCTGCTCCGGAAATCGGACGAATACATAAGCTGTTTATATGTATTGTAAAATAATAAAAATATTTCAAACAATATTAACTTTTTATTTATTTAATAAAAGAAAAAATTGTTTTCTTATCGGTCATCACGCGTATAAAGTGTAACTTGAATTCATATCAAAGAAAAAAATAAATACTGCATAAATAAATAAAATAAATAATTATAATTGCATTAGTTGATACAAAATGCTATGCAATAGCTTTACCGCGGCAGTCCCCGAGTGCCACACGTCTTATTTTTTTGATTAATGCATATTAAAAATCATTACGCACACTACGACCCATTTGACTCTCTTAATAATTACGTTCACCTTGTTAATGTCAAAACATATGTGCTCTGTACCAGCCTGTGGTAAAACGGTTTCACAAAACAATGTAGACATATCATAGAGGTTCATTATATAATTCAGATTCAGACTTGGACATGTTATGTATGCCGTCGCATTTAGATTACTATTTCAGTATAAATCACAGATATCTCTTCTTATGGATTTTACAAATTTTGTGATGGCTTGGAATTATATATTATTCAAACATAAGATAGTAAATACATATTTTAAAATAACAAACAGTTTTTTCCTCACCTCCGGAAAACTATTACGAGACAACGGTTACAACGCGTTTTCTGTACGATAGAAAAATCATATGTTTGAAAAAGTTTGTGCGACCTCCTGGAGTGTTGGAAATGTATCAGATATATATAATCTAGTACAGCGTTTCTTTCCCATTTGCCGGGTAGCAACCCGGTACCGAGTCGTCAAAATAAAATACCGGTTCGTAATTTCCCGCTTTGTTTTAAAAACATTACCTACTTCCTACTCGTATTTACCGAAAATTATTTTGGTATTTGTTTTTATGCATGTGAACCTGGGTTCGAAACTAGTTAACCTTAAAAATAAATATAGATAGCGACATGGAATGGATCCAGACCTTAGGATAAAACTTTCGTCTTTTTCCGCGAACTCAGATTCTTTAGTAAAATTTAAGCAGAAGCTCCACACTTCGTATACTTACTGATAAAAAATCTTTTTACTATTAATAAATGTGTATTAATTTACCTAATGGAACAGTTTGGCAAGCAAGAAATAGATCACGAAGGGGCAGTGTGAAAATTACCGGGCCGTGGCAGAACAATGTTTGGGAAACACTGCTCTAGTAATATAGAGTTCGAAATTATATTCAATACACTCAATTTATTTTGCTTTATGTTTAAACTTTAGTTCTAGTAAATAGCCGATGTACGATTTATTTGTCCAGGTACTATTTTAGTAGGACGAATTTCGACTGTAAATTTCCACGGAACAACTTTCGAACGATCTATTTTCGGTTGTTGCATTTACCATTGAGCCTGGGGCAGTAATCAGATTAAAGTCAAATTTCATTGAACGCAGCGTGGCAGCGATGTGTAACGGTTGTAGCGGCTTTTATCTCCGTCAACGGTTCTGTTTACGCAATCTATTGATCAGTATCGGGGATCCTCGCAGAAATGATAACCCTCCTTGTCGAGTTTATGGCAGTAATAATATGACGTTATGATATACGGCATACGTATTGAATGCTAAAATGCGGGGAAAGTCTTTCAGATACAAGATTTTTTTCTGGTTGCTTTACAGTTCTTTGGTTTACAGATAAGTGTTTTAAGTCTTAAACACAATTGAATACCACACTACGCATGTATTCAGACAGATCTGTGTATTTTTTAACCGAGTTCAAAAAACGAGAAGGTTCTCAATTCGGCCGGTATATATATATTTTTATGTATGTACGTGAATTTCGCCGAGATTTCTTGACCGATTTACGTAATTCTTGTTTTGTTTGATGCGGAATAGTTTCGAATTGGTCCCATAAAAATTTGATTCAGATAGGCCCCTCAGTTTTTATTTTATGAGCATTTTTTTACTTACTTTCACCTCAGACTAAAGGAATAAGAATAGACGGCGAGTTGTCATACAGTGCGTTGAATCCACTGACGTCCTAGATAGTCCTAATGCGCATGACAACAAGATGACAACAAGTGACAATGACACATTTACTCATCGACGACACAACACAGCTTATTTACTCCTTCGTGGATAAAATTTTTTCATTGATTTCGTATAGCCGTGTAATAATTTTGTATCCAACCACCTAAACAACTTAAATTAGGTATCTAATTGTCACTAAGCTAAAAGAGCAGTTTTTGCAAATTTAACAGATGTGAAAATTAATCCAATTGGTAAGCACTAAACTAAAAAGTATTAAATAAATATAACTACGTTAAGAAAAACCGACTTTAAAACTGAAAAGTAAAAAATAATAAAGATTTAATTGTAATTATATACTACCTATTATTATTTATATGTGCTATTTACTAATAGGTTTGAAGTCGGTGCCAAGCCAAAATCACTAAAGTAGGCATTTCATTGTATTAAAACGTAACTTCACGCCTGTAATCCCCGAAGGGGTAGGCAGAGGTAAATGCATGAATTCAAGCATACATGCAAACACCCACGATTCGCCGGTTACGTTTTGTTCAGTGTATTAATTTGCTCGTATTCATATATATGTGATTTAATTATAATTATTTGTTTAAGGTTTTGGCACCGACTTCAAACCTATTAATAAATAGCACATATAAATAATAATAGGTAGTATATAATTACAATTAAATCTTTATTATTTTTTACTTTTCAGTTTTGAAGTCGGTTTTTCATAACGTAGTTATTTTATTAAAATAAATGATCGAGTCTATTGACACATTTCAAATACTTTGCCAATCTTCGGGAGGCAACAAATTTTTGAGGTTGATTTAAATGGCTCATAATTACTTTGAAATAATTAAATTTGAAAGAAATGTAACTCTCTTACAAAGTAGAGTTTAACAAACATACCGAGCGCGCGTCGGGTTACGCCCGGTTATAGGGTTCCGTTTATCCATTGTACATTTTTCAGTTGATCGATATTACTCTTAAACTTGTGAAGCTTGCTAAGAACCTGAGATATTTTTTTTCCTTTTAATTTGTTATTTATATACGTATGCAAAGGCCTAATATTATCCATTTGCCCTTAAAAATTGGATTGAGTATATTTAAAATATCAAAATATAAACCTACATTAGATTATAATGTACAATAATGTATACTTTCTTAGAAAGCCACAAGCACGGGACGTCTGTTGATTGTGTAGGTTTAATTTGGCGGCATAGTTTAATTAACAGGATTCCAGGTCGTATGTCCTAAGGAAATTGATGAGTTTTGTAGTGCGGCAGGGTGCGGGGTGGGGGCTGGGGTTACTCGTAAATCTATGTGACGTGGCGTAGGTTTCGCCTACCACTTGATTAATTTAGATTTGCCGGCTCCATTCTCTCACATTTTAAGATAAAGTTCTTATAATTGCGTAATACTGCCTACGTTCGGATTAATCAATTTATTTCTTACTATCTGACCCGACAAACTTCGTATTGCCTCAGAATGAAATAACGTGTCAAAGGTTTGATAGATACGGACTATTTGTATGGGAAAATAAAATTGTGATTTTTACTATTTTCCTTCAATTTCTTCATATTTTATTACCTTTTAAACCTTCCCTGGACTTCCAAAAATCATTCAAAATCAAAATTAGCCAAATCATTTCAGCCGTTCTTGAGTTTTAGCGAGACTAACGAACAGCAATTATTTTTTATATATATATACTAATACATATTACTAAGCTCGCTTTTTGTGCATGTTAAGCTAAGGATAAATCTTCAGTGTAGGTACATGTGTAGCGTCCACTACATTAAGGCGCCAACTAGTGGAACACATATGAAACCTCACAGTACTTGTCTAGTACGATAGATGGCGTGGAATCTAATTACATCGCACATGCGAAGATATCTCAAGAGTTGGCATATATCGACGCTTATTTATCTACACTTTTGTTGATTTTTACTTTTTGTCGCAGTTGTTGTTATGGCCAACTTACGAATCATTTTCTTTAAACAGTAACCTCAAATTCGCGATAAATAAAAAGTTATAAGACAATACCAATGCCACCTTAGTTATGAGACGTAATAAATTTGTGGAAAAAATTAAACGTTTTTTTCGTCTCCTGAAAAGTTGCTTTTTTGTAGATAGATGGATTTGGTTCTTAAACGTCGATATACAACTTCCCAACGTTATTCCTTGGGCCGCAGCCCGCCAGGCACTATCACCTCGCCTGGTCGGAGGATCCTCCCTTTTCGTCGGAGGAACACTTCCATACTTCCACCCGTTCCTCCACAGTGGTGACCCCGACGTGATTGGAAGCAACCTTCTCACGAGCCCACTCTCTGCAGTAGTGTCTATGTTACCAACTCCGAAATCGATAAGGTGGTAGAAAATTAAAAAATCTTCTAAAATTATATTTTACAAAATTATGTGGTATTTGAAATACGGTAAAATTACCGTGTTCATTTCTTTCTTTGTGGCGTTTCATTACACTACTTTCGGCACTAAAACTATTGTCAATAATATGAAAATGCCTTAATTATATTACCTTTATGATGCCAGTCACAGTATTCTTTAATAAGCATCCATTCCTCTCGGAACTTTTGCTTTTAACTTTTTCTTTTTGCTGGTATTTGACTATTTTCTCGTTCAGTTGCGCTGTCATTATAACCAAGTGTGTCGCCAGCCAACGATTTAGCATTTAGTCAAACTGGACTATAGGGAAGGGCAGATTGGCTGTAGAGGAGCCAGGTTGGTACCTATTCATATGGCACATATTGTCAGTCTTTGCTATAAATTGTGCTGCTTTTTTATTTCTAGTGAGGGGCAGCTGCCACTCCCCGGTGACAAACGTCCGAGATTATCACTGTCCAATTTTTTAAACTAAAAACTTCAGATAACACCAGAGATGACAAAATAAAGTATGTACTATCAAGTGAAATAAAAATGAAATTAACCCAGCGAATTATGAAGTTCCGAGTACTACTTCTACTACTTCTACCAAACTTGCTCGTATAATATCTCTCATCTCCCATCAAGTTCTCCCTAGGTTATTTATTGGTGAGGAATACAGTGTTCCGCTAGATTATTGAGAATACCCTATTGTAATACTACAAATACTCCTAAAACATGTATGTAGGTAGGTACCCAACTATCGTTTATCCAAATGTTTATTAATTGATCTCATACCTATTACGGATTACGGTGTTTTTTGCTACCGTAGTTGTAAACGTACGGTAGGTGGTAGATCTTTGCTAATTACGGTGTTTTTACCGTAATTACGGTGCAGTTGGCAACACTACTCTGCAGCACCTTCATCGACGTCATCCCTCACATCACCAGCACCTGATCCAGCGGTAACCAAGTCACCACCATCACCACCTCCACACATGTGTTATTTCATCGTGTGGTTGGGAATGTCTATCAATTAAATCACGACTGTTTAAAAAAATTGGCTAGTGTGAGTCGCGCTCAAAAGGTTGTACACAAATGAGAAATTTCTATATTACATACTTAAACAGATCGCGCAAGATCTGCGGTGTATCACTCACCGATCGCGTTCGTAATGAAGATGTAAGAAAGAGGCTTTGTGTGAATGATAGTATCGGTGTAAAAATAAAAAAAGGCATGCTCCGATGGTTCGGGCATATAGAAAGAATGTTGAATGAGCGAATGACAGATATACAATGCGAATGTGGATGGTTGCAGAGGCCCAGGAAGACCAAGACTTGACCAAATAGGTCCAGTGATGGTGGGGTCAAAATTCTTAGGAATCGGCGTACATGCACGCCGACCTAACGTGCAGATACATTCATACTTAAAATAAGCGTTGTTTATTAAAAACCGGAGTGAAGTTATATGAAGTCGAAGCACCCCTTTCGTGGATGTCGTGGAATTATTCATGTGGACCATTACGAATGGAATACGAGTGATTCTACTGAAGATTACCGGGATTAGGTAATTAACTAGGTTTAGTAGCTGGTTTAATAGTTGAATACTGTACGGATTTCGATTTGGCACATCGGGGACAGGGTTGAGATGTTCGGGTAGATTGGATTTTGTACAACATAATATGTTACTAGCTGTGCCCACGATTTCGTCCGCGTAGCGTGATGTTATATAGCCTTCCTCGATAAATGAACTATCTTACGCTAAAATATTTTTTCAAATCGGTCCACTTCCTGAGATTAGCGCGTTCAAACAAACAAACTCTTCAACTTTATATATAGTCTTCAGCGAACTACTATTTTTTATAAGTGGTATACAATGTACTACATTGGTTGATATGTTTTTTAAATTTAACAACGGCAATTGTTTTGTATTTTTCTATTATGACTAGCGGCCCGCCCCGGCTTCACGCGGTTACAATGTCACCTCCCTCCCCTATTCATCTTAGCGGGATGTTATATAGTCTCGATAAGTGGGCTATCTAACACTGAAAGAATTTTTCAAATCGGACCAGTAGTTCCTGAGATTAGCGCGTTCAAACAAACAAACCAACAAACAAACTCTTCAGCTTTATAATATTAGTATAGAATACTAGCCAAAATTTTCAGTTCCAAGTTTGAAGCGTACTTGCATGAATGAAAATAACTTTACTTTAACGTCCAAGGAAATAGGTTTTGAAGGCAAATTGTTTTAAAATTAACTTATTCGAGAGCCATCCTTGAGTTTCTCAAACTTCACTCGTTAATTTTAAGATCTATTTTTTGAGATAAAATTATAGCTTATTTATTACTTAGCTAGCATTATCTATCTTCTATCTATATGTATAAAAATTAATTGCTATTCGTTAAGACTCGAGAACGGCTGGACCGATTTGGCAAATTTTGGTTTTGAATGTTTTTGGAAATTCAAGGAAGGTTTAAAAGTTAAGAAAATATGAAGAAATTGAAGGGGAATAGTAAAAAAACAATATTTCATTTTTCCATACAAATAGTCCGTTTAGGTGTATCAAACCTTTGACACATTATTTCATTCTGAGGCCTGAGGCAATACAAAGTTTGCCGGGTCAGCTAGTTATATATATTTTATATTACCTTTTTTATCATAAAATAAAAAGCCGAGAAAGGCCAATTCTATGTTTGAATGAAAAACACAGTTAATTCTGCTACCGTTAATAATCTCATTTCCCCAAACATTATTTTTACGTCCATTTCCTTGCAATCATAGAGCTTTTTGCGTAAAATTCCTTTAAAAGAATGTCATTACGCCAGTAATTTTCCTCCACTGTAGTGTACAATTTGACAAGTCGTTACGGAAAAAGGCACTATAGCGCAAGTATTTAGTTTCCTGTAATTTAAGGTTGACTATTGTGCATAAATTAAGTTTTAGTTGCAATTACTCATTGTGATGTAATTGTTTTAACTGGTAGTAGAGCATCAGTGACGGAGCTCGCGGACGTAGGCACCACCGCATTACCTACTATACTTGCCGCTAAATGGTAGTGTTCAGCACTATCGTGTCGGTTTCGTCGACGGTTAGGTGGTAATGTACGGCCCTGCAATTCCCGGTACAGAGGCATAACACCTTAGGCCTCAGGAGTGGTAACGTATCTGCATTTTGACCTCTGGTTTATCTGTGGATGTCTATAGGCTGCAATCATCACTTAACATCAATGTGAGCTGCCCGCTTGTTTGTCACTTTCATGACATAAAAAAAAAATATTTAAAAGTAAAGATATCGTCACTATACCTGTAGATATACGTCTTCGGCATGCTCGTTGAAGCGCGTGTGCAATCAAAAGTCATAGGTTGAATTGTACAATTTAATATTCGAATAGGACTAAATATTGACTTTTGACACGTTTTTAATATACAAATAACAGTTTTAGTTAGTTTACTGGTGGTACAGTTCCAGTGTAGGAGCTTAAGGGCGTAGGCACCACTGCATTTCCTAATCTATCTGCCGCCAAATGGTAGTATTCACCACTACCATGTTCGTGTTAGATGGTGATTTATGGCCCAGTAATTTCCGGCCCAGAGGCACCTTAGGCCTCAGGAGTGGTAACGCATCTGCATTTTGACCTTGGTTTTTGTGTTAGTGTCTATAGGCTGTAGTCATCACTTAATTCCAGTTTGCCACTTCGATTACATAAAAAAAAAGATAACCACTTTGCCCGGTCCTGAGCTATACGCTTCCATAGTGGTCCAGCGATTTTCTGTATCTTTGGAAGAGGCCTTCACCTGAGAGGGATTCCTTACAAAACTTATAGAAGTAAGTCAAAAGATAGATACATAAGTAGATATAAGTCACTGTACGCTTTTTGAAATTGGAAATAAAAGATTTTTAAGCTATTGCATAGCTTCTATTGCGGGCCTTGAGCGCGGGGACCGAATTCAGAAATTCCGTAGCGCAAAAAACCGGACGCTCCGGATTACAAATTTTTAACTCATTTTTAACAAAGAAAGTCATGTATAATTTCGCTGTCAGACCTCGTGGGTAGCGTGACCGAGCGGTCTAGGCGCTAGTTTACGGCACCAGTCTCTTCGGAGGCGTGGGTTCGAATCCCACCGCTGCCAAGATTGTTTTTGTTATTTTTTTTTTATTGTTTGTTTTTCTATTCAATATTTAAAAAGTGGTAAATGTTAATAGAAAATTATTGTTTCATTTTTCTATTTTTTTTTCTTTTATTTGCATTTTATTTTTTTTTGCATAATTTTAGATAATTATGTAAATGCAATAGCTTTACCGCGGTCCCCGAGTGCCACACGTCTTTTTTTATTTTATTTTATTAGTAGTAGTGGTAACACACGACCAAATCCGCTCTCGCTACACACGACTGGATTCGGTACGGCGTACAGAATCCGCTGCCCACTCCGCACCAAATCCGGACGAGCGTTATAATTATACACCGCAGTAATTATTTTCCGTTAATCTGACCTTCATTTGTTTGCCATCATTATAAAGTAAAAAAAATGTGTACGTTAGAAGTTTTTAAATGCATAAAACAAAACAAATGTCAAAAACTCACTCCTTGCATAGGACGTTAAAAAAATGAGGCTGGTTATAATCTTGTATCCTTAGTCCTAATTGAATTATCAAACGACGAGAGAGGCCGACTCTGTGAGAATGATCCGATTAGTTTTACTGCTGTTAACAATCTTATTTGTACAAACATTATTTTTTCCGTTCATTTCTCGGTAATCATGGGGCTTTTGTGTGAAATTGTAAGTAAAAAAAAAAAAAAAAGTAAGTAAAACTTTATTTGGTGTAGAAAGAAAACACGGGTTGGTTACAGAGAAAAAGAACATAAAATCACTTAAAAAATAGCACAACATACTAGATACATAGATCTGCTCTGAATGTGTGTCTCCTTTTAGCACCAAAAAGGTGGCCGATTAAGCAATATGCCAGGCGTAAGCCTAGCGCTGATTTTCAATCGGCCATTCGGTGACGCACGGATGTCAAATTATTACACAAAAACAAAAAAAAAAGTTAACAATATAAAAGATATTGCGAAATTAAAACAAAAATGAAATACACATTACTATGCTCGAGATCTCTTTAGTCTTAATCTCGCATTGATACCATTCTCGTATTTCTCGTCCTAGTCTTGGTCATGACGCACGCTTTAAAATTTCTTTAAGGAATGTCATAACGTTGGTAATTTCCCGTCAGTTGTATACTGACAATTCCCGGACAAGAAGCACCGTTGTAAATAGTGTGAGGTTACCTATATTGGTTACGGTATTCGGTAAGAGAGGCACGATCTTTACTAATAATTGTTATCACACTAGCTTTTAACAGAATATTGATCTGAATTAATACATTATTCACATAAAATTTGGTCTTTCGCTTGGGTTCAATTCTTGGGTGGAGGGTTATCAGAGATAACGTTGTGAAATCCTTTGTCTCTGGTTCTATTGAGATTCCTCATGTTCTGGCGTTGGGACGTGACGACTCCACACCGCTCACTAGCGCACTTTTTCTTCCATTAACTCATTTAATAGAATAATGTCAAACCACTCTAATGGGACGGTAGTACTGCAATAACGCAAGCTGAGCATCAGCGCCCTGCGACAAAACTATGGGGAGGCTTTGGACCAGCAGTGGACATCTTTTGGCTGATAAATAATAACAATAAATAATATCGATAGCGCAGAAAATCTATGTATATAAAAATCAATTGCTGTTCGTTAGTCTCGTAGCGAGACTAACGAACAGCAATTGATTTTTATAACTCAAGAACGACTGGACCGATTTGGCTAATTTTGGTTTTGAATGATTTTTGGAAGTTCAGAGGTTTAAAAGGTAAGAAAATATGAAGAAATTGAAGGAAAAATAATAAAAATCACAATTTTATTTTCCCATACAAATAGTCCGTCCGTCTATCAAATCTTTGACATATTATTTCATTGTGAGGCAATACGAAGTTTGCTGGGTCAACTACTAGGAAATAATCTTTACATTCGATACACGTTAATCTGATATTTATATCCTTTCCAATGTAATCAATATAATCAAAAGCAATACAACGATTCGTGATTCATACTTGTCACGGTTGCTTTTATTTGTATGTGTGCAGGTCTTCTCTTCAAATAGCTTGTAAATTTTAATCAACACATTTACAAAGGGAAATATAACAGTAAAAATTATAATAACGCTGTATTTCATTTAGATAGGTAAAAAATATGTCATCCTTAAATATATAATAAAAACTCATCTTATGAGCTCAATATCACGAAAGTAATATGTATACAGGAATGATCGTGTACATATCGCTTCTTTGATGATAAATGTCATATACTCGTAAATGTAAGATAAAGAAAAAATTGTAAGGAAATAGGAAATTAGTCCAAATTGTTTGTAGCTGTCAAATCTTTGACACAATTTAATTCTACGGCGGTACGAAGTTCGTCGGGTCAGCCAATAATTTTTTTTTTATGTAACTTAAAATGTGATCAAGTTGATCCCTTTTTAAGTGTCTTTTGTTGTACGGTTGATTGATTTAATTAATTAAATTGTTAACTTTGCAATTATGACGAAAGAGAAAGGCATTCATAGGCCGAATGTAGGCACGCAGCAAACGATGCTGCGACGATTTTTCAACGCTGTCAATATTGTTCCGTTGTGATGATTGGTTATAAAATGAATAAAACGGAGGGTGCAACGATGTGAGGGATAAAGGTGCGTTTCTACAGCTCACCACGTCAAGATGTGTCTCACATATATAAACTAGAATCATCTCGCGCGCTACGCCCTCTTTATCGAACACTGTTCTATATATAACGCACACATATTTTCAAGAATTCATAAAAATTATAATACCTACATAATCAAATGTTGTAGTAAGTTGTAGGTTACTTACGATGCAATTGAATGGAGTCCTTAATTGTTTTTGTTTTCATGATTGAATTTCTCATCTTTCACGGTTTTTTTTAAGGTTGTTGCATACTTCATTTATTTGTAATAAAACATAATATTACAAAACATATTTATCGAGAAAGATGCTCGTAGCGCAAATAACGCTTTTCTTTTCAATAGTGTGAAATATTCACATTCAATCATTTATTTTGCTTTGCTTTGTAACGTTTACCTACATTTGTTTTAAAACGCGACTTTAATCTAATAGGAAGGAGTGCGCTTGATAAGCACTTTGCATTGAAACGTGTCTGTCAGACTGGGACTGGAATCAGCATTATGTCGTTGTGACGAGCCAGATACGTGTCAAAACGCTCATTCAAATCAAATAATGTTCTCTTGCTTTTTGAAAAGGCGATCAAATTGAAAGCTGTCTTTGTTTTAACGGTTGAAATATATTTTTAAATGGTTATATTTTTAACTTGGAAGAAAGAAGTGTAATGACGACTTGAGATAAAGGTATTCGTAGCGCTAACGTAGGCGCGTAGTAAAAAGTGTTGTTTTTGTTTCAAAGATGTGGTTTTTTTACGATGATACGTTGGTTTTAAAGTAGAACCCAAACATTTTAGAGTCGAGTGCGTTTCTTAAGCACTGCGCTGAGACTTGTGTCTCGCACTGTAATCAGCATAATGTCACCGTAGCCAGCCGGATACGTGATACAAAACGTTCGATTTCTCAACACGGGCTAATTATAGGTCGCGCCACGTAAAAAGAACGCTGGCGGTCAAGCTGCGCGTCATGTGTTTTTATTTCATTTTATGTTATTCTATGTAATATAGTTTTCAATCTGCCTACCAATACACGAAACCGCAAGCGAAAGCTAGATCAAAAATAAACCAATAGGGCTAGTACTTTCGTGCGCGAGTGTACCGATGCGCGAACACATCCCTTCTACTTTCTTCCAGCGTTCTTTTTACGTGGCGCGACCTATATCTACATCTATAATTAACTTAATAGTACAGCTGTGAGTGTATAAAAACTACTTAGATATACTTATATGAATTGATTCGATTGAATTTTAAGGATCTGCAATTTATCATATTTTTTTGTAAAGGTTGGTGAAGTCATTTGAAAGTTTTACACGTAACATTTTGGTGATTCATTTTTATTTATATAGATGATACACAACACTTCTGTACAACACACATGACTAGATCACTATTCGACTCAAAAATTCGAAACATAGAATTTATAGACGAGTGTGCCCCACAGATTGGAGAGTGTTGGATAACGAGCGCGTATTGAGACATTGAACGTTTTATCACGTATCCGGCTCTCCACGGTGACATTATGCTGATTCCGGTCCCAGTACGAGAGATACATTTCGATGCGAAGTGCTTTCCAAGCACACTTGTTTCGACTTGTTGAAACGCACTCGTCTCAAGATTTAGATCGTATTTTAAAACCAACGTGTCATCAAAAAACAATATTCACAAACACTTTTATTTTATTAGCGTCACGAATGCGTTCCTCTCACGTCATCAATATGAGATCAGACAGCTTTAAATTTAATCAACCTGATGGGATTTATAAAAACCAGTAATACATCATCTCTACGGCGGCGATATTATTAGAGACACATTGCGATGCGGAGTGCTTTCGAAGTGTACTTTACTTCGTATTTTAAAACAAATAAATCGTCACGGAACAATACTTACTTACATCTACGAATAATAATGTGTAGAAATGTAACTCTCATATCTATGACCCTTGAAGGGTTCCATTGTGGCAAGTAATATTTATCGAGAGGTTTTTTGTTTTGTCGTTTTTGAAAAAAAAAGATATCATATATCAAAAACTATTAAGGATATCTCGTTCAAACTATTTTTGTTTGAAGTTTTCATTATGAACGACAGGATATATGTTTTTCTAGATGTTTTTTTATAGTTCGAGACAAGTTAGATAAGTGATAACTCATCTGCAATTTAGCTTTATAGACCAGTATGGCGGTTGGCTCAGTACCTACCTGCAATTTTTACAATTTGACAGAGTATGAATAACGTTATTCTGTCTGGTTGGTACTGTTTTAAGCCACATGATTAGACGTTTGTATAGAGTATCGTCTATATCTATCAAACGGAGTGATTAGTTTATTATTTTCTTTCCAAGTATCTCAAAGTTTGGTAATGTGCCCTCAGATGTCAATAGGCTCGCCACCTGTTTCATGGGCCAAAACGTAACCAGCGAATCGTAAGTGTTTGAATGTATGATTGAATGCATGCATTTACCTCTGCCTTCCCCTTAGCGGATTACAGGCGTGAAGTTACGTTATAATATAGATACTTGTACCACAGTCTAAAGAACGTATCTATTAATTACCTACTATTTTATGCTTTTGCTATTTAGTTATAAGACGTTCTTTCCTGGAAAGATGTTTCTTCTAATGTCATCATTCTCATCATCATTAGTTCTCTCTTTTTCTTCTCTTCGTTTGTCTATGCTTTACCCATGAACTTTTTGTAACAACCATGATAAATTTGTGTTTTTAGTTTTACTTAGTTCTAAGTTGTTGTTACAAATAAAGATTTTATATTTATATATTTTAAATTATAAAAGATTTTTCTTAGATCTGAATGGAATTGCCACAGATTAGCGTGTTTAAAAAATCAATTTATTCAGCTTTTAAGTATAGTATAATTTATACCAATCATATTACTACGAGCAATATTTATAGCAATACAAAATATTATACAATTACTACGCAATACAAGAAATCAAAAATGCTAACAGAAAAAAAGATACATTGTGCCGGTAATGCGGTTCGCATTCATTTTATTTATCGATGTCGACCGTTGCCGAAACTTGACATGTATTGGTATTGAGGGTAATTTATATTTAATATACATACTATATATATTATTTTGTGATATATTTTTTAGTATATTGGAATTTTTGGGGATATCTTTTAATATATTTTATGTTAGACATAAGCATGTAATTTTTATGTCTTTTATTGCGTATGGATTCACATGTTTTTTTTCTGAAACATAAATTGATGTCACTATTCTTGCGGAACCATAATTCAGCTTAACTATAACAAAGTTTTTTAATGTAATTAAAATGGCAAACAAGCATGCAGTTTACATTGATGTTAAGTGATGACTGTAGCCTATAGACACCCACACAAAGACCAGAGGTCAAAATACAGATGCGTTACCACTTCTGAGGGCTAAGGTGTTATGCCTCTGTGCCGGCAATTACAGGGCCATACATTATCACCTGACCGGAACACGAACACGAACACTACAATTTAGCGCCAAATATATTAGGTAATGTGGTGGTGCCTACACTCTCGAGTCCCCTACATTGGAACTCTAGCACTAGTATAAAAAAAACCTTTTTTTTTTCACATTATGCGACTTTTTAGCGAATATTTAGCCATATACACACAAACAGATAAAATTCATATAGATAAAATATACTCTGTGCGGTGACGTCAACGCCCGCGAGCTTCGTCACTGGATTTAGATTGCATTCACTGTTTTTTGGTAGGATAATAATAAAGATATTTTATAGGGAAGGTTTCAGTTAATACACAGTACAAAACCAGGACGGTCAGTAGTATAAATTGAAAGTCCCCTTTTTAAATAAGTTATAGCGTTGTAACTCGCAGTATTAATAAAACCTCTTATCATCGAGGGTATTGTGGTATAGCCATAACGGTTTTAAATGCACGGCTGGGGAACGTAAAAGTTTCACGACATTCTCCCTCAATATCCGGAATTTGCCTTGCCTACATCGAGTTGCAGCAGCTACGAAATTATATTGGGTGAATGGTGAATGGGACATATTAAAGAACGAAATCATTTAGGACCATTAAATGAAACATAAAAAAGTTAAATTACATAAATATCTATTTTCTTATTTAATAAAGGTGGCAAACAAGCATAACGTTATGTTCACATTGATGATAAGTGATGACTGCAGTCTATAGACACCGACACAAAGACCAGAGAAAAAATGCAGATGCCTTGCCACCCTTGAGACCTTAGTTATTATGTCTCTGTGATAGTTATTGCGGGGCCATACATAACCATATGACCTGAACACTATAGTGTCGAGCACTACCATTTGGCGGCAAATAGATTAGGTGATACGGTGGTGCCTACGCTCTCGAGTCCCTCCATACACTGGAGCTCTACCACCAGTATAAAAAATCCTTAATGTTTTCTCACGTCATGCGACTATTTAGCGAATTTTTTAGCCTGACCACAGTCTAAAGAAAACGGACGTGTTAATTACCTACAGTCATACAACGAACGTGTAATGTCAGAGCAATCGTGCGGGGCGCGCGACGCGAGGGATGGAGGGGGCGGTACCAAGTAGCCCATACAAAAACTGTCATCTACTTGGGACTTAGCGATAAGGGGTGCGAGATTTAAAATTTCTTTTACTAAGTTTTTGGAAAGATGATATTGAAAAATTTGATGTCAACTTTACTGTTAATATTTTATTCTAATTTTCATTTGATAATAATGTTTGCTATATTTTACACTTTATGTACATACTTACTTCACAAAACGAAATAATCTTTAAAGAAAACTCTAAATTTTTTTTTGTTTGTATGTATTTGATATTCGGATTATATTGGACGGAGTTAAAAAGGTATGAATGAATATTAGGATCGGTAGGTACATTATAATTGTTAGAATTCTGGCGTGATAGACCGCCCACCTGGAATACTGGTAGATTGATGATAGACTGGTAAATAGGTTGTTGATAGGTTGAGATATTTATGGTATGATAGATTTTTCTATTTTCTGGAGGCTTCCCAGTACCTCAAAGTTTGGTAAAGTGCCCGGATATGTCAACAGGCTCGCCGTCTGTAGCATGGGCCAAAACGTGACCGGCGAATCGAGGATGTAGGCATGAATCCGATTTATCTCTCCCTACCCCTTAGTGGGATTACAGGCGTCATATTTTTAGGATTTTTATATATGTTCAACGTATACTGACGCGTTACAAACAACGTAAATAAAAACCAAAAACGTGACAACCTTAAACTTGAATTTGCGTTTTTATTGGTGAAGGCGGCATATTGCAAAACTTCAAAGGCGATAAACTACTGCATGTACTAATACTGTGGCCTGACTATCGTAGTGGAGTAAACAAGGTTAAGTTTTTGTGGGTAAGTAATACAATACTTGTACTTATCGCCGTATACCGAGAAATAATAATATTATTTATACATTACATACAACATATTATATTGTATGTATTGTTGGGCGCGCGTATGGGAATATCTTTAATTTTGTACGAAGGATAATTCGGTTAAAAATTAAGTAAGGAGGTACTTATTTTCATTACATATTTTGGGCGAGAATCGGGTATTGAGCAGCCTGTATTAATATGTCCCATGATTCATCAGTCACCTGGTGTATGTAAGTAAGTAGTATGATTATGTTTATAATATTGACATAGAAAAAATAACTTTCACAAAGGCAAAACAACTTAGGCCGTGTGGCAACGCATCTGCATTTTGACCTCCGGTTTTTGTGTATCTGTAGGTTGCATTGTGCACTTACCATAAATGAACTGTGAACTGTGTGAATGTTAAACCCCGTCACAAGATAAAAAAAATAAGAATAAAATTATCGAGTAATGATGGCTTACACAAATTGATTCATCGAATTCGTCACCGTATTCGTTTTGACGGTTTACCGCATTCGGGGACCGCATTCACCCGAACTGCCTACACACGTGTTCGACAAATCAGTCGTGTTCAGCCACCGACGTGTCTACATTAGTTGGTAAATGAATACGGGGTTTGGCTGAATACGGCTCAAATTGAAAACTTGTTTACTACTAAGTAACCTGCCATTGAATAAGGATTTCAACCGAATCGATCAAAACGATGGGTGTGTTCAGAAAAATTAAGATCTTACAAAACGTTGTAATCTTGTCAGGACAAATTTAGAGACGGCTTATTGTTTTACTTAAGCATTTCGGTCAAAACAGACTTACTTGTCACGTGCTTGTCACTACTGTCAATATCATTTTACAAAGTTTTGCAAGATCTTATTTTTTTATAATATCCCCAATGTACATGAGCCACGAATTACAATTTTAATAGCGATGATTACTTATCAAATGACAAACTATATCTTACAAGGGATATCTGTTATCAAATTCTAACAGCTGAATCCCGGGCCTGTGGCGTTCCATGAATACATTATGTTGACAAATAATACAGTCCTAATCGAAGTATGTTTGCTACGTTCGATATTGGACATTTAAAAATATATAATTTTAAACGGTAATTTTGAATTAAGGTACTTACGTTAAATCATACTTTGGCTTTCTCTCAGACAGCAAATAATTATTATTAATTATGTGGTAAGTAATTAAATAGTATAGATAGTTGAAAAAAAAAAATTACGGGTTGCACTCCGGGAGTGCGCTGACAGGAGTGAAAACTTGAATATTAACGTAGTATACTTTTAGTTTTTGTTTTTTTTTGCACCACCACCATGACAGCTCATGACAGTTGTCATTGGCTTCCCAAATATAGGTGGATGCAAATCTGTTCACGTGTCCGGCTTACAAATTTTCGCTCAGATCACGTGTCCTGACGCGAGTTTAACATTTTTAAACCCATTACAAAAAGTGCAAAATGCCGCTAAAGACGTATTAATTTTAAAAATATACCTAGACAAATCAAAATTTTCTTTTATATCTACACTTCTATTGATTGTGTTGCATTTGCTATTTATTAAAACAATGTAATAGCACAGTATAAGTACATAGTTCGTTTTCGTTAGACTGTGGTAATAGTATGTACAATAATAATGATATAGTATAGTTTATTCCTAGAGCTCCAGTGATGTGTGGTAAACGTAATGAAACAATCACGGTTTACGTCCCGTAAAGAGTCAAAATAATAATAAAATGAAGCACCAATTTTATACAGGGTAGGATATTTTGTACTTAAACATATTACCTTAATATTTGCCCATTAAAATACACAGATAATGCAATAAATAGTTACAGCTATATACGACTCAAATTTCAGTTGGAGTTCATTCCCACTAGATCAATAACATGAAATGGGAAAACTTTAACGAAATGTGGGTAACAAAATATACGAATAAATAGGTTCGCGAGGCATCGCAACGGTGTTCCCTTAAAATATCGTCTCGAGTAACAGGTGTAACTGTTATGGAGCGACTAGTTCGACTTTTTATGTTCTTTCATTTGTCATCATAGGGTTCATTAGATTTGGGATTTTTCTTTTTATTCGGCAAAGGATTATTATTTTCGGATGGCTTCGAACTTTGGAGACAACCCTTTTTTTTGCAAGTTGATATCTTTTTTGATGTGTCTATTCATGTTTGTAAAGAACGTGATTTGTAATGGATTTTCGGAGTGAAACAGATATTTTTTATTTAATGAAGTATCGTTAAATATACTTCATTGTATTTTTCTATCAAAGCAAAAATATGTTCGGTGGTTTTTGTCTTGTGGTGATGTTATTAAACTTTCCGAATTAAGATGCTTCAAATTCACAAAGATTTGAATGAAATCAAAATAGTTTCTTATTAGGAATTACTATATTCATTATCAATCTCTCATACAAATTAACTAGATGTGTAAGAAATAAAAATCCTTATCCTTAAAGTTACTAATTGTATATGTATGTAATAACTTCAACCAACAATCAATACACGCTGCGGAAAAAAAGCATTTGCGGAGTTATAATATTCAGTAAGATTGCCAACAAGATGCCATTTTATAGCTCGTTTACGACCCTTTTTATATATTTTTGTTACAGGTCGGTATTTAACGGTCGCTAGAACTGATAGGCAGGCGACGTTTTTATAGAAAAATATAGTTTTTACCGTATAGGGTTCGTAGTAAACAAGGAACCCTTAAAGTTTCGCCATGTATGTCCGTCCGTCCCTAATGAGGTAATCGTAACTTCACGCCTGTAATCCCCGAAGGGGTAGGCAGAGGTAAATGCATGCATTCAAGCATACATGCAAACACCCACGATTCGCCGGTTACGTTTTTTGGCCCATGTAACAGGTGGCGAGCCTGTTGACATCTCCGGGCACATTACCAAACTTTGAGGTACTGGGAAATTTCCAGAAAATGGAAAAATCCCAATAGAACCAGAGATAAAGGCTTTTTCACCATTATCTCTGATAACCCCCTACCCGGGAATCGAACCCAGGACTTCAGCGTAGTAGTAGTGGTCTGCTACCACTAGGCTACCGAGGCAGTTTATGCGAAGCCCTAATAGGTCCTCTTTAATTAGAATATACCCATAATATCTATCACAGAGAAATAATAACTGAGGTCTCAGGGGTGGCAGCGCACCTGCATATTGACCTCTGGTCTTTGTGTGGGTGTCTATAGGCTGGAGTCATCACTTAACATCAATGTGAACTGCATGCTTGTCTGCCACCTTCATAACCTAAGAAAATAAAATAAAATTCCGTATCGTATTTGTATCAAAATTATGCAAAAGATGCATCGTCACCTCTCGTGTCTCTCCTTAGAGATTGCATCGATTTTTATTATACGATTACCTGTTCAACCTTATTGTAGTGTATCGATATTGGCTTTATTGAAACCTTTAGTAGCTGAACTTAAGAACAAAGGGATGAAAAATATCAATTTTGTTTATAGATCCAGTCGTTGTTTACGTTCAATGCAATTTTTGTGGCGGAGCAAAAACGTATTCCAAGACCGCGACGTCTTAGGGATTGCACTTTACTTTGCTTTTGTTAAAACAATACTCGTACGTTTCAATCTTCGTTAGAGTCGGCTATTTCGTTTCGTCTGTCTTGAGTTCTAGAAAATGAAATGTTTTAAAAATTACGAAAAGTTGCAATAAAATATGTGACGAGTAATTTTTCAGTTTCAAGGCAATGGTATGCTTCGGGTTCGATCTTCGTTTCGGGGATAAGTGCCATTGGGACATCCGAAAATTCTCAATGTGTAGTTGAATTATATGACATAGAAGTGTTTCAGAGTTACAAATAATAAGAGCAAAAAATTTAACTTTATAACAATAATAATTAAACTTTTAGATTGTTTATTCAATTTGCAACAACATTTAGTACATAATACACATACAGTTTTTACAAAAACGCAGTGTTGATGATGCTGCAATTACATCTGGCGTGTTTTCATGTAGTGACGTAATAAAAAAAACGAATACCTACTTATTGAGTAGACTTTTCTTTCCAAGACAATATAATATATATTTATTTCGCTCCCCTTTTTAATTAATAACAGAAAAAAAATGTAACATTCCAACTAAGTATGTTTGTATTTATCCATGAGTGCATTATACAAAGAATCTGTGCCGCCCACCGGTCCACTTGTTCATCTGTAACTTTTCCCATTTAGCGTAACCAACGTCACGTTAGGCTTTTTCGTTACAAATCCGATTTCTTTTTCCAGTTGTTCACTCTTACCTACAGCCGTGTTACTAAACTTCGTTCTAATAAAAGATTTTCATCTCTCCACTCGGTATTATACCTCTGCACGTGTGACGTGTGACTTACAGTTAAGAAATAAATAAGTTGATAACTAATGCATCAAATTTTTTTCTATGCTCTATATTTTGATGTAATTATATTTTTCAATACTTCTTCCCTGTCAGAGTTATTAATTACTTTGAGAATTCAATTTACTGGCGGTAGACTTTCCAATGTATTTGCCACTTAACTGTGCCTACAGTTAAGTGGCAAATACATTGGCTGTTGCTTTACTTCGCTTAGAAACACTACTATCAATTAAAAACTATGTACCTATTTTGTCTGAGTTTACGTAAATTGGGATAAAATAGTTTTGGGGTGACATGGTTTAAATTGATGGTAGGTAAATTTTATTATTACTAAAGCATCATTCAGTATTCGTCTATGTACGGTAAACAGCACAAACTGATAAAGACATTACTACAAGTTTGCGCAAATATTGTAACCACAAGTTTAAGTTGTGCAAGCCTAAATATGCGCAGTTAAAACGTAACATGTGAGGCTAGACGTCCACTACTGAACAAAATCCTCTGCCATAGTTGGGGAGAAATGCCATAATCGCCACGCTTGGCATGCGGGTTGACGATCGCATTGGCGACAATTTTAACGCGGGACGCTGCTGCAAATTCCGTATACTTATATCGCCATGGTTTTACCGCCATTGTTAGGTAGACTGACTGCGCTAGCCTAAGAATTCTACTCCACTAGCGGGCGATGGGGTTGTCAGGTCCCTCAATCTACAAAAAATGTGTGTGATGTGTTAAAATTTCAATCCATAGAATATCCCAAATAAAATACTCTTATACTGACAATCGCTCTCTAGGTTCAACTTGTGTCATGGGTGCCGTTGTAGACACACCCAGGCCCTAAATAATAGTTCTACGCTAAACAAATATTTGTCCCGGTGTGAGGTGCTAACCTGCGACCGGAATAAGCGGTCATTAAGCGGTATTTCGGTCTACTCGGTTAAGCGATTTGGGCGCGGTCAGGAGCGTGATGAGTGACCGCTAGTGCCAAATTAAAATGCGCGTTTCCGTGCTTCGGAGGGTACGTTAAGCCGTCGGTCCCGGTCGCTATCGATAGATAGCAGTCGTTAAACTTTGTCGAAGGCCTTAAGGGCGGTTTGAAAACATTCGACAGTTGGCCACTAACCCGTATCTCCATCAATCCGCGTTGGACCAGCGTGGTGGAGTAAGCTCCAGGCCTCCCCCCAAAAAGGGGAGAGACTCGTGCCCAGCAGTGGGACGTATAATGGGTTGCCATTATTATACACATCGCTTGACCACCTGGGTGCCATCAAATTAAACCCAAAACCTCCTGTAGAATGAAAAACGTTAAATTCTAAGTTTCTATTAAAATATCAGATCGACAAATCATTTAATTTTCAAATTATGTTAACATAGGGAGTAGGATAGGCAAAGAAAAAAAAGTGAGCGAGCTTTGCTAATTGAAGTATTTCCAATAATCGCTGCCAGAACCAGCTTCAGCTTAATTTATTATATAGCTGAACAAAGATTGGATAGACAGGTGACTGACCAATTTTTATGCCGAACTAATGTAGTAACAAAGATAAAGTTTAGTAGCTTATTATTTCTTTTGCTAATTATATCCACTTTTTGACTGCCTCAGTGGCGTAGTGGTAGCAGGCCACTATTATTATGTTGGAGGTCCTGGGTTCGATTCCCGAGTAGTGGGTTTTCAGAGATAACGGTTTAAAATCCTATATCTCTGGTTCTATTGGGATTTTTCCATTTTCTTGAAGTTTCCCAGTACCTCGGAGTTTGGTAATGTGCCCGGAGATGGCAACAGGTTCGCCACCTGTTACATGGGCCAAAAACGAAACCGGCGAGTCGTGAGTGTTTGCATGTATGCTTGAATGCATGCATTTACCTCTGCCTACCCCTTCGGGGAGTACAGGCGTGAAGTTACGTTTTTTATATCCATTTTTCACGATGATTGCGTTAGGAAATGTGTTTGCGTACCACATTTTTTTATGTGACGAGGGTGGTAAACAAGCACGCGCTTCACATTGATGTTAAGTAATATCTGTAGCCTATAGACATTAACACAAAGACCACGAGTCAAAATGTAGATGTGCCACCCCTGAGACCTTAGTTGTTATATCTCTGTGAAAGTGATTACCATCATACATTACCATCTAACCGGAACACGATAGTGCTGAACTTCCATCCATTTGGAGGCAGATAGGTTAGGTAATGCGGTGGTGCCTACGCTCTCGAGTCCCTGCACTAGAACTCTACCACCAGTAAATTACAATAAATAATACAATTGTCATAAAACTGAAAGACTAAGCCTGGGTTGCACCGCAATATAAGTTAAAGTTAAAGCTATTGTAACATTTAACATCCTTATCTAACTTAAAGAAATCTGTTAAAGTTAGAGAAGGATGTGAAATGTTACAATTACTATAACTTTAACAAAAGTCGTGGTGCAACCCAGGCTTATTATTAGTACCAGTTAGATTTGAAATCAAATAATATATGTTCTTATAATAGTCCAGGTCATAAGTTGAAAATTGTAAAAAGTTGTTAGTTACCTAATGGTCGTAAAAGTTCGTGCGATACCTCATTTGATCAGGAATGATGTCTAGAAAAAGTGCTAAAACGGTTTTTAGCATATAAGGCAACAATTTTTATGAAATAATTCGTATGAAATAGTACGTATTTTTTAACTTAATAGTTTTTTAAATATTTGCGAAATGCTAAATAGGTATCTTTTTCATTGTTTTTATATTATTTCGCATTAACACATGCTTGTGAAATATATTTTATTTAAAGAAAAATGGAAAGAAAAATTTGACTTCAGGCGAGACTCGAACTCGCGGCCTACTGGGAATCTAGTCCAGCCGCTCTTCCAATTGAGCTACTGAAGCCCTGCCCGATTTGTCAAATCTTTCCTTCACATTTATTGCCTTGCTTTATGGTAGCAGTAGCGCCATTTATTACCAACTATGCTAGTTAGGCAACCGATGATAATAGACTTTTCAGTTTATTGAATATCGTAAAGAAGTCGCTTTTACCCTTAATAATTGTTTTTATATTATTTCGCATTAACACACTTCTGCTTCTTCTTGGACTTCAGTAGCTCAATTGGAAGAGCGGCTGGACTAGATTCCCAGTAGGCCGCGAGTTCGAGTCTCGCCTGAAGTCAAATTTTTCTTTCCATTTTTCTTTAAATAAAATAGGTTTCTTTTTCGATTACAAGCTTTTACCTTTTTTTATGAACTAAAAACGGTTTTAGCACATCTTTCTAGACATCCTTCAATTGAATAAACAGGTATTAAGGGTTGCACAAAATCTTTAAACTCTATTTCGCACCATTTTAATCTATTGAACTAGACTTAATACTAATTTAACATACGATGAGATGGTTTACAAGAGGAGCATAACTAGCGGTAGAAATCCAGTGGCGTAGTGTTGAGCACTACCGTCTGATGCCATGATATTGGTGATATGGTGGTATTTTTTATATTATTATAGTGTTATATTTCCTTAAAAAGCGACATTACACACTTAAGTATATTATTCGACAAAGGTCGATTTGTGAAGTCAAACGAGTCAGTGCGTCGAGGGAGCGATATCGCGTATAAAAAATGTACCTTTCATTCCTTGATTACCAGAGTGCCTAGTGCGAGATTTCCGATCGCGATTTTCGATCGCGATCGCGTTAGAGTAAACGCAGATTTGTATGGAATTAAAGGAGCGTCATCTAGCGGTGAATCGATGACGCTCCTTCAATTTCATACAAATCTGCGTTTACTCTTACGCGATCCAATTCGCGTAGGAGTAAATAAAATCTCGCACTAGGCACCCTGATCGTGTCGCGTACGGTAATGTGCCGCGCGGTGCACATCGCTCTGAGGTGTCCTGCCTGATCACTTTATTTTCGCGTTTTTTTGTTGTCATATGTTTCATTTATAGGGTAGGTAGGTATAGGGTCCAATATAAATTTCTACAAATGTGACGTGGTTTATGTGTTTTGTAGTGTGGGTGTGTGGGTGTGTGTGTGTTTTTTTATAATCAAATAATGACCTAAGTTATTACAATATTGAAAATTATAGATATTGACGCTAATGTAATTTAAACTTCGAAGATATTGAGTAACCCGAAATACCTTTGTTTTCCCAAACCATTGAAAAAAGGAACATTTTACACGCCAAAGTGCATTAATCGACAAAGGTCTACAACAGTAGGTATCACCGAATGAGTCAGTGCGTCGAGGGAGCGATATCGCTTTCCCATGAAAAATGTACCTTCCATTCGTTGATTACCTGCGCGTGTCGCGTACGGTAAAGTGCCGCGCGGTGCACATCGCCGCCTCCCTGAGGTATACTGCCTGATCACCGCGATATTTAATTTACCTACTATGCTTTTATAATCAGTTTCTGGTAGAAAGTTCAATTTAAAGCCATATAAATGTGCGTGAAATCATGCGACCAGTAAAGTACGAGATTAATGAGTTTAACTTTTCCATGTGCTTGTATTTTTATGAATTTGAAAACAGGTATTCACGATAATAGTTTTAAAGTTGGAGAAATTAAGTAATTAAAAACTCACTGGTCACTCGGTGACCATTAGCTTGTCTTGCGTTGACTCTGCATTGCCAACGCGCTGTTTCCAAGTGTACCGCGCGTTGTCCGCGAGTGGTTCACAAGTAACATCGCGTCGTTTACCCTTGGACCACCCATGGACAACGAGTAAATGCCGTAAAACGAGGCGGTGCTGGTCGGGTGACGGGTGGTTGTAGTGAGTCATGACCCTTATTGTCATAAACTGAATTACCGAATGCACGTATTAAGGAAGGGTTACGTACACACCTGACTACATTAGACGACAAATATCGATTTGGTTACCATCCAAAGAGTCAGTGCGTCGAGGGAACGATATCGCGTTCACATGAAAAATGTGCGCTCCATTCGTTGATTACGTGCACGTGTCGCGTACGGTAATGTGCCACGCGGCGTACATCGACGCCTCCCTGAAGTGTGCCGCCGGATCACTGCAATATTCACTTTATCTCCTACGTTTTTTCTTGTAATCCGTTTCAATTAGGGGATTCAATAATATATGGGGGATATTCTTTACGCGACACGAATACTTAATTCGTTCGGCGGCACTGTGTCAAGTTCTCACTGGGAAAGAAAGAATGAATAATATTCAAATAGTCTTACTTGTATTGTACAATTTGAATTCTTCGATGAACATCAAGCGGATACTAAGCCACGGTTTACATAGTTTAATGAATATCTTAGTTATTGTCACGAGAAATGGGTAGCTGATATCTCGTAAACAGTAATTTTGTCCACCAATAGGCAGGGTAGTTAATTAACATAATCTTTGAATGCTATAAATGTCTATTGTATTTTGATGCAAACGTTCACTATTGTTGTTTATTATCATGTTGTGGGATGGTTGTTGGGGATTTTTGTGGGTTTATTTAACAAATTTAAATGAGAGAAAGGAATTGTGATGTGTTCAGATGGAGGGTTAAAGTTTGTTTCATAAAATCTTATCTTAGGTACTGTTTATTGTATAAATAAATAAAAATTAACCCGGTAGAATTAAAATGATAATACAATTTATTTGAAACTGGGTTCAATAATTGTTGTTGTCCGAGTGTCGATCATATTGGACCTAGGTAAATAAGCCTGCACATTCCCGGAGTGCAACCCGTTGTTTTTTTAATATATGAGATCTTATTTTTCAAGATCACTATTTTTCTGCTTAATCTGCATATCAACTTTTCGACTCTACGACAGAAGCTTTTAAAAAAATTTACACTATAATCGATTTTTATGTTCAGCTATCGTTACATAATCACTAGGATAAAAAAAAACAGCTTACACTTTTGATATTTTTGAAGCGATATTTGATAAAGATATTTAATATTCGACGAAACTTCAAATATTGCTTACTTGTTATTATTGCAGAAGCTCGCAATGCTCCACGTCTCAAGTTCATAACTGAGAAGTGGTGCCTTACGAAAACTGTAGGTAATATACACGCATTGGTGTCTCGTTGCGTTGTGTTTATTTGAACAATGAAGACTACCCGACGTATCGATTTTGTTGTTCTGTTATTATTAAGGGGTTGTATTTTTGCAATATTATAATGAAGGTTTTGTTTTGTTGATGCATATTTTATTGTGATTTTTGACAAGTAATGAATACTTTTGTATTTTAATTATAATCCCGTAATCGCTATCACAGGTGCTAAATAACTTAAACTGAGTGGTAACGCGTCTGTATTTAGACCTTTCAACCCCTTAATAATAACAGAACAACAAAATCGATACGTCGGGTAGTCTTCATTGTTCAAATAAACACAGCGCGACGAGACACCAATGCGTGTATATTACCTACAGTTTTCGTAGGTAATATACACGCATTATGTATGAACTTGTAATAAAATCTCTTTGGCTGTAGTATTTGTATCTGGCTGGTTTTGGTATCATTGAAAGTTAAAATTTTAAAGAACATAATTCCAAATTCAAATTAGGCAAATGTGTGATTTTCATTTGTTTTTCGTACTGTCAAGATGAGTGAATCTAATGAAGAAATTCGATACATTTTAAAATTTTACTACAAAAAAGGTAAAAATACAACGCAAGACGCGAAAAAAATTTGCGATGTTTATGGACCTAGTGCAGTGTCTGTAAGAGTAGCACAAATTTGGTTTAAGCGTTTTCAATCCGGAAATTTTGATGTCAAAGATGCACCTCGCTCTGGTCGCCCTATTACGGATAAAATGGATGCCATTTTTGAAAAAGTGGAGCAAGATCGACATATCAATAGTTACGACGTAGCTGAAGAACTGAGAATTGATCACAAAACAGTTTTGGCGCATTTGAAAAAAGCTGGGTACAAAAAAAAGCTCGATATTTGGGTACCTCACGAGCTCACTGAAAGAAACCTAATGAACCGTGTACTCATTTGTGATTCTTTATTACGACGTAATGAAACCGAATCATTTTTGAAGAAGCTGATAACTGGTGATGAAAATTGGATCACGTACGACAAGAACGTGCGAAAAAGGTCGTGGTCAAAGGCAGGTCAGGCTTCATAGACTGTGGCGAAACCCGGGTTAACTCGCAATAAGGTGATGTTGTGTGTGTGGTGGGATTGGAAGGGCATTATTCATTATGAGCTATTACCACCAGGCAGGACTATCGATTCTGAACTCTACTGCGAACAACTGATGAGATTAAAGCAGGAAGTTGAGAGAAAGCGGCCGGAATTGATCAACAGAAGGGGTGTGGTGTTTCATCGTGATAACGCTAGACCTCACACATGTATAGCCACTCAGCAAAAATTAAGAGAGTTTGGCTGGGAGGTGTTAATGCATCCGCCGTATAGTCCTGACCTTGCACCTTCAGATTTCTACCTGTTTCGGTCTCTTCAGAATTCTTTATGCAATGTTAGGTTAACATCACGAGAGGACTGCCAAATCCACTTGTTGCGGTATTTTGATGAGAAGTCCCAAATTTTTTATAGCAATGGGATCATGTCCCTACCTACAAGATGGCAAAAGGTTATCAAACAAAATGGTACATACATAATTTAGTTAAATTTAAATAAACCATATTAAAAAATGTTTTGAATTATCATAAAAATGCGAATAAACTTTTTCCCCAACCTAATATTTACTCGATTTCCCCGCTTCAAAAATAAGATTATATAAATCGTTTCCTGACGGCGGCGTCGGTAGTTGACGACCCCACTACCCACTAGCGGAAGAATTTTCTTTTACGGAAGAGAATTCTTGTGCTAGAGCTGTCAGTCAACTGAAGAATGGCGGCAAAACCATTCCAATGGAGCGGTTGTACGTGCTAACGCAAGTTGGGCAGCAGTGTCCTACGATAAAACTACCGCCACTGCGGTCGCCAATCTTAAGCTGTAGCACACCGCGGACGCTCCGCCAAAATTCCATACAAACGCTTAATTTGGTTACCTATTACACACACATCAATCACTGACGTGTATCTACACGTGCACCTGTGTGCGTAGCACGTAGAAAATACCAACCGTCGCCCATAAGAGGGGAGGAGGCTAGGTGAAATCCGGCGGGACGTCGAAGAGCCCATTCTATACGTAGTATTATTACATATTCTCTAACTGGAGCGCCTTCTGCGCTCCACCGCATTCCCTTATATACTTGCCGCTAAATGGTAGTGTTCAGCCATTCCGGTTATCGCCAACCGAATGGAGTACAGCGAAAGTTGCACCGCCCATAATCGCATATGTCTCATGTGTCCCTGCGCAACGTCCTAAGCCGAGGCACGGACCCATATGGGTCAGCCTTAGGCAGTTGCGCTAACTTTTTGTTTAGGTTGGAGCGCCTTCTGCGCTCGCCGATGAAGTAGACTAGTGCCGTCTCGAGACAGGCCGCCTACACAAAGCCCGACCTAAACAAAAAAAAAGGTAGTGTTCAGCACTATCGTGTTCCAGTCAGGTGGTAATGTACGGCTCTGTAATTTCCGGCACAGAGGCATAACACCTAATGCCTCAGGAGTGGCAGCGCATGTGCATTTTGACCTCTGGTCATTGTGTGGGTGTCTATAGGCTGCAGTCATCACTTAACATCAATGTGAACTGCACGCTTGTTTGCCACTTTTATTACATAAAAAAAAAGATAGGAGAAATATCTAGCAGTGAAATTGATGAAGTACTTGCTGTATAATTATTTAAAGTATATGTCAGTTACTTTACTTTGTGTTGGGTAAAATCGGCAACGTAAACTCATATTCGAACGGAGCAAACAGTTTATATTTAAATATGCTTACATGCGGTTATATTAATTTTCTCTAGACGCAATGCAAATGAATGTGTTTTGAACTGCGCATAACCTATTTTGTAAAAATAATATACCATAGTGCACTAATTAATTTATTAATAAAGCGCACGTGAGCTCTCAGTACGTTATTATGTTTTAATGAGTAGGCTTTTGCGTTGGTGTGATATGTAAACTAGTTAGAAATGTTAATTCGTCGCGCGTTTGCAACTGCACATCTAATTCAATGTGCAGATGCTAATATTGCCACTTTGCTAAAAGTCTACGCCAAGGTTTCCTCGTAATGTCGATGTTTTTTTTGGGCTGTTCATATTTAATCTTGATTATATTGCTTTTCATTTCATCTAGACGACATTTGCAGGTTAAATTCGTTACGAATAAAGGGCGCCCAAACAAAATCGCATTGTGATGCGTTGCGACGCCGTATCGCAGAAACTTGCGATGCGAATTGCTACGATGCAATTCAGTTGACCTTACTTTCGATATGTTAGACGAAATCGAATCGCAGCAATTCGCATCGTAAGTTGAGGGAACTTCCGATGCCAATTGCTTTGTGTTGAATTGCACAGTTTTGGGTGACCGCCCTAACAAATTTAAATCTTTATTAACAAATGCTAGATTAATGATTGACCTTTTGTTGTCGGGGAAAAAGTATATTTGTATCTTCACGCCAAGACTCTTACGGGGTAGGTAGTGACTGTAGGTCGTCAGATAACCTAGTCCGTTCACACCTCAAATGCTTCTTCTATACCTATTCGGATAAAACTCGCGTATGCAATCAATGTTATCCACTTTTCACGTAGTTTCTCAAAATTACTAAGTGTTAATCGACTGTATCGAAAAATGCAGAACTTTTCTATTTCAACAGTAAAAATAATGTGTGTACAAGTGTTGAACGTTTTGAAATATACATTGCACATATGTTTTGGAAAGACACAGGAATCAGTCCTCATATTATACACCCTCCATGTCAACGGGTTACTGTTACTGTTGGTACCGAAGAAATAAAGCGTAGTAAAATATGAATATCTTAAATGTCGAACATGTCTTCGGATTACCTCGGAATTTTTTGTGTCTCGCCCAACGAGATTGTAATGCATAGAAATATTTACTTTTACGAATTTTCAACAGAATATTTTATTCTATCAAGCAATATCGCAAACCTATTAGTTACATCACAACAAACTTATTGTAAAGGTTGTAGGGCAGATTGATGGGGATTAGTACATTCACGTCTACCTGTAAATTTGTAAAGGTGTTGTGATGACACGGAAAAATCCGAAGGCACTTTGCCCGAGTGCGGGTTAGCGGGACGCGAGACGGGCCGTATCTACTAATTGAATCTGGGAACTTGTCGAGAACTTTCTCGAACTTGCGAGAAATTTGATTAGCTCGGCATCTTTCTTCAAGCTTGGAGATTTTTTTTACATTTAACTATCTATCACGGGATTAATAACGGCGCGTGACAGTGATATTTTATTGTTACTTTGGAAACTTGTTCTGGTGCTGAATATTAAATGATGCGTCATCGTTGTAATGTATTTAGAAGACTGCCTCTGTTCCTCTGTGTTACTAGGCCTTTAAGTCTGCTTTAAGCCTGTTCTATCTATATCTGTTTTATTTTTTTTCATTGGAAGCTGTCTCTGACTTGTAGAGAGCCATAGCGTACTTCACTGGGCAGGTGGAAAGCGCGGATATCTCTCAGCATCAGCAACTTCTTGGAGCCATCCCACATTACCACACGACAACGACAACCACACTACGTGGTCGGGCGTATATTTTGTATTGTAGATGAATAGAAACATTCACACGCACCACATCAAGCAGTCGTTACCGACCGCTTGTGTCATACCGACGACATCGCAACCACAACGCAACCACCAGCGACACCGAGACCTAGCGGCCGACCACATCGCAAACACAACGTCGCCTCGACGCCATGAAGGATGTTTCCTTTCCTCGCCGGTGACAAACTGTAAACTGTGTCTGAACACGACGCAACTACATCGCAACGACAACGCAACTACAAAAAGCTGTAGCTACCCTATTCACACGTAACCAATGATGACATTTTGACGTTGCTATGTGGTGTGGTTGTGGTACGTGTGGGTCGGCACTTAATCGTGAAAACTATGGATTCGAATCTCGGCTTAGGGCCTTAAGAAAAGGGTAGACATTTGGGTGGTACAACTGTGGTACACTATAGGATGGTGACAAGTGGAATAACGACTCGCGGGTCGTACTAAATCAGTAGTTAATCGAGCTCTTAAGTTATCATTGCAAGGCGTTAAATGTCGAACGCTATGAAATTGTGGCATCACACTTGTACAAAGTGCACTGCAAAAAAACTAAAATGAAAGTCAGATAAAGAAATAACAGCAGTATCTTGGTGAGTAGACCCACACGTGAAGCGCACAGTCAGGTTGGTGCCTGCGTTTTCCGCTGGCGAATGAATTTGCCCCGCTTGACACGGTTCTGAAGTGAGTCATGGAGGTTGATGTTGCGTTGAATGAGACGTGCCGCATCATAACGGGCTGCCGAAAACCCACCTCTAAGAATATACCCTCTCGCTAGTATAGTTCCATCTGCTGTTTGCTATAAGGTGACCTGTAGAATGGAAAAACGGAAACAATAATTAGGTCCACGATATCCTTTACATAATTATAAAATACTCTCACCGCGTTTTAAAAGTCGAAAAAGTATCCTACTTTCTTCAACTATGTTTTTAGTTTTTTTTTAATATCTTTAATTTTTATTACACTTTCGGAGTTTCGGAAACCAGGTTGATCGTTGTAAGGTTAACAAGGTTAGGTAGGGTTTTTCCACTGATGACATCTTATGTGAATGTGGTAGAGCTAATCAACGATGACGCACCTACACGTTTGACCCTTGTACCCCCTTAGCTGCTCCGAAGCCGACCTCAATGGAAATATAGATAACATAGAAGCCGTTGCCGAATTTCGGGTCAAGATTTGAATGACATGTTGAACGACTGTTGGCATGACGAGGAAGAACATGACGGATTTGCCTTTAACGCATTTTTGAATCCCATGTATGTAAGTCTATTGACATATTATTATGTTGGGTACATTTAAACTCTGGGGTCTTGAGAATATTCCCAAATGTTTATCTTTGGGAAATCGTTTTGTCAATTGTACCTCGGATATGTACAGTTTTTTTCCCATTTCCCGATTTCTTGTCTTTAATAACGACCTGCTATGTCGCAACCATCTACGCAGTCTACAAGAAATACTGCTACAGACTTATTTAATAACAAAACCTTATTATAAACATTATTCAGTGGGTAACAAAGCAAGACGTCAGCCATATCGTTTGATGGATCACCCAATGTATAAGCACCTGCCTATTATAACTTGCAAAGTACGTTCAAGCTACACAATATAGTTAATTCATGCCTTGAGCCTATTAAATATTCATTTGCAGGAAATATTTATTAGGCTCCTGTTACAAAATAAATCGATATTGTTAATTATTTATGTATTCTAGGTTTCTTGGTGTGTTTCAGATCTCCCTTTGAGTAATTGGTCAAGACATTTTGGTTTACAGTAGGAAACATAAATTCACTACTGTCAATGTACTGTCAAAATATTTTGATTTCATAATCATTGCTAAGTTGTTATTTTTTTATTTATTTCCTTCAGGCTACACATGTAAAACTATAAGTAAAACAAAGGCCCATATAAATATATACCTTATAGACTAACATACATATTAATAACACTATGAACTAACACTACACGTGATTACGGCGACGTGATGCGCGGTTTTACTGCAGGGAGCTGTCCCCGGAACTTCCGAAATAAGACTCCCTGCGGCCAGAACTCCTCCTTCATAAAAGTCGGCAGGTGCTGTATCGGGACGCTCACCAAATAGGAATTGAAATTCACTCTATGGCGAGACTCCAACCGCCACACCACGATGACAGTACCTAGTCCAGGAAAAACACTTTTGTCTACATTGCGGCCATCATAATAGTAGTAACACAGGTCCGGATTTGGTACGGAGCGGATTCGGTACGCTCCAAATCAAATCTGGCCGAGTGTAGAGGAGTCCGGCGGACATCATTATTATTATTATCAAGTTCGATGCGGTCGATCCGCGCGGATTATGTTAGGCAGCAAACAATCCTCTAACCCAAGTAGAAGTCCCTACTTAATTAGCGATCAAGTCATCACATCAACTTAACTAAATAACTTCAGCTCAGTTAATATTTCCACAGAGGAAACTAGAAAACTTTATGAGGTTTTTCTTTGAGCTTTTGTTTTAAAGGCCGTAAGTGCAATAGTCTGGATAGAAAAGTTCGATCCAAAGTTGAACTCTCACAGTGAACTCGGCTGAGATGCCAATAAGTATCTACTTGAAAATGTTTGAATGTAGAAAATACTGTCAGATTCTACTTGCGGACAGTGACTTATTTTATGTCTGTTGAGGAAGTTTAGTTTTTTATTTGTGGTATAATGATTTCATAACGTAATTTCTTTATGGTTCGAGTCATGCAAAAAGTTTTGAAAAACCTGTAAAACCTGATTACTTATTCTTTTATAGACAAAAGCGTATTATGTATATACTTAAAAGTCGCGGGGTCGTGCAGCTTGACTTAATTAAAAAAAAAACTGTGTATTGCGTCTCACGACACGCGCAATGTATGATTCCGTTTTCAGGGTTCCGTAGTGAACAAGGAACGTTTATAGTTTCGCCATGTCTGTCTGTCTGTTCGACCGCGGCTAAGCGCAAAAAATATTGATACTAGAAACTTGAAATTTGGCACAAGTATACACCTTAATTACGCCCACAAAATTACGGTAGAATAAAAACATGCAAAAGAAAATTGTTTAGGGTCCCCCCCTCCCCTACGTGTAACGCGCGGATTATTGTTTTCGTTTTCTATATAGTGTGGGATATCGTTAGATAGGTATTTCAAAAATGGTAGAGATGTGCAAATATAATTTTACGATTTAGTTATTTTTTCGTGATTTATTAAGCTTCAAAGTGTCAATTTTCGTTAGAGTCAAGTGCCCTTTGTACCAACTAAACAGTTGTTGACAAAAATTCAAACGTTACGGCAATAGTAGCTATATACCTATAGCGAATTTAAAAGGTAAACTATCACACCTAAGTTTGTTTTAGAAGTTTGCGAGTAATAATCGACCAAATGTATTTTACCCGAACATTTCGAGCACCATAGAAGATAATTATTTATTTTTTTCATTACATTATTCAAACCTAAAAACTACGGAACCCTACATTGCGCGTGGCCCGACACGCACTTAAGACTTTAAGACATGTATTAAAATGGCAGAGAAACCGTTATAATTATTACTCGCTGTGTTTGTATTTAAATTTTTGAATATACCTACTTGTTTTCAAATACCTACTAACTAGAATATCTTTACGCCATCTTTCCTAAATATTGTCAGCAACTTTATAATAGTATCACTACATATTATAAAGTAAAATCCCCCTATTTTCTGTCTGTATGTATGCGCTAATCTCGGAAAGTTCGCTAGTAAAATATAAAACGATTTTTTCGATAAAGGTGCCTATACGTATAAGATACCCTTGTCAGCTTAACGGTTAACGGTTAATCTTTAATATTTTTCTAGCCAAGAAATTCTTTCACAAGATGGCATAATAAAGAATTAATAACGACTGAAGTGGAGGGTGAAGCGAGCATCCTCGGTTTACGCACGATCGTACACAAGGCTGAAGCTTCCTTGATTTTTCATACTTATTATATTTTATTCTGTTTGAGTTTTGAGGTTATAACTTCAATTTGCAATGTTGTTAATTGTTATTTCAAATTATACGATAATTTTTCGAGTATGGATAACGATTCTGCTATGAAATTAATGAAGTACGTGTATATAGATTTGTTCTAAATTGATAACTAGATTATAATTTGTATCTTCACACCATCTTTCTTACGATGTAAGCAGAGATCGTGTAATCTGTCTTTGTAAACTTCTAAGTCTGTTTTGAAGACTCTTGATCTTCGGAAAGAAGGTACCCGATCTCTTTTAGTCAGATACAAACTATTTTTTTTTTACTACTGATTAATCCAAGTACCTAATAAATGTTCACTGGTTCCAGTGTCGCTGCTCGTGACCATAGACACCACCGCATTACCTTATCTATTTGCTATATCTAGATTCTCACAGAAGATTACCGATAGTTGCAATTCAGTTGTTTTCGTTTTTTTGCTAGTTTCACTTATCATCGTTTTATTACAGCAAAAATAATCGTTAAATACAATCGAGGTAATTTACTACCCGCAATATATTGAAAGAGGACACAGGACGTCTTTGTCTACGTAATTAGCGAAAATACGATACGCTGTCGACATAAATCATTTCCACTGCACGCACAGTGTTCTCGGCTAACAAGCTTTCTTAGAAACGGAGGCGAGTGTATCTCGGAGATGCTTTAAAATCGATCAAGTCTATATAGATGTTATCGGATATTTAATTATTGTTCAATTCCTACGAATCTTTATGGTTTCTAAGAAATGTGATTAATTATTGATATTGTAACTATCCCATTATTTAATACTAGCGGTGCCCGCGACTTGGCCCGCGTGAGAATTTATCATTATTCAGTATCTACACGGACGAAGTCGTGGGCGCAGCTAGTATAAAAGTAGCCTAAGTTACTCCTTATCACATCAGCTATCTGCCAGTGAAAGTCCCATTAAAGCGGTCCAGCCGTTCCCAAGATTAGCCCCGCCAAACAGACAGACAGACAGACAGACAGACAAAAATTGTAAAAAATGTAGTTTTGGTATATGAACTGTGTATACATACATATGCATTTAGTAAAAAGCGGTTATTTTTATATTACAAACAGACACTCCAATTTTATTTATTTGTATAGATGTATAGATATTACAAACAGACACTCAAATTTTATTTATTTGTATAGATATGTATAGATATTTTCAATAAAATCTGAGATAAAAGACAGAAAATAAGAACACTTAATTACTGTAGCCGTGAGACACGTTTAATGAGCATGTAGCTACAAATAGTTACAGATGTAGGTTGCCATTTAATCTGGTTTAGCTTAACATGTTTTGGACGAGCATCATCACTGCCCCAAACATGCCCACAATAGTGTTGTGAGTCATTTGAGGAGAATATACCACAATCGCCACGCTGCTACCCATCCCGCATGTTATTTAATTACAGCCCTATTGGAATGGTTTGACCTCCATTGTTTGGTTGACTGACGCACTAGCGGAAGGATTTTTCGACTTTAAGTGTGAATATCGATAAATAACTTACATAATAATATGTACATACACGTTTATACAAATACTGTTGAGTAGGTTCTGTCAACATATTCCCACAATCTCCACAATCCTGTCACACGTCCCAAAGGTTTGGACAACCCAAAGGTTAGAGAATGCCTAGTGGCGTTAAGTCTGCCTAATATACTCGATGCATTGAAAAATAAATAAATGAATATTGTAGTAGGTATTATCTCTAAGGTTTTGCTTGCACCAAAAATATTTAAGTATTCAAGTTAAAGTTTTTGTAAAATATTATATCTTTCTCTAACTTTAATATTTTTTAAAAAATTAGAGATGGACGTAAAATTTTACAAATATTTTGGAGCAAACCGAACCTTAACTCGTCACCATCACGGTTAAGGAGCTCTGTGGCTTGCAACGCGAGTTCAGATATTTTTGGGTGATTACCCGTGCACCCACTGGCTTCACCCACCGGTGGGTGGAGGGGTAATTCCTATTTACCCGTGCACCCACTGCGTCAATTGGGCTTGTGTTATATTTGTTACATGTAGTTAATTTTAAAGCCTGGATGCTTCAAAATTAACTACATCGGTAGCCTAGTGGTAGTAGGCCACTACTACTACGCTGAGATCCTGGGTTCAATTTCCGGGTAGAGGGTTATCAGAGATAATGGAGTAGTCTTTATCTCTGGTTCTATTGGGATTTTCCATTTTCTGGAAATTTCCCAGTACCTCGAAGTTTGGTAATGTGCCCGGAGATGTCAACAGGCTTGCCACCTGTTACATGGGCCAAAAACGTAACCGGCGAATCGTGGGTGTTTGCATGTATGCTAGAATGCATGAATTTACCTCTGCCTACCCCTTCGGGGATTATAGGCGTGAAGTTACGTTTTTTACTCCTTCCAGAATTTGTCCGTGGTTTCCATTATGTGGCTAGAAGCAGCCAATATCCCAAATTGTGTCATTATATCAGCAATGTAATAAAACAAATTATTACGGGACCGCCGTGTCTACGTAATTAGTGAAAATACGATACTCTGTCGGCATAAATCATTTCTATCTCACGCACAGCGCCCTCGGTTTTCTTTGGAATGGGTGCGAGTGTAGCTCCACATTTGCATTTTAGTTTGAAAGACCAAATTAACTTCACTCAAGCAAAACATTTTGCTGCAAACATGGTTAGGTGTCGCAATTAATTAGTAGGCAAGGTGAATGGAGGGTTTTTAGTGTTCCGTGCCTCAAAAGGAAAAACAATGGAAGAACGATGTCTAGTCTGTCACCGACGATTAAACCGAATTTGTTGAAATTTGGTACACAAAATAATATTATGTAAATCCAGTGACTCAATCATGGGTCTGTTATATAAATAAATGAATTTGATAAATAGTATAAAAGAGTTAGTAGTAGTTAGTACGTGAGGTGTAATAATTATGGAAGACAAAGGAAATAAATAAAGGAACAAAAACATTTTTTTTATGTCATGGATGTGGCAAACAAGCATGTAGTTCACATTGATGTTAAGTGATGACTGCAGCTTATAGCCGACACCCACACAAAGACCAAGATCAAAATGCAGATGCTTTGCCACTCCTGAGGCCTAAGGTGTTATGCCTCTGTGCCGGAAATTATAGGGCCATACCACCTGATCGGAACACGATAGTGCTGAATACTACCATTTAGCGGCAAGTATATTAGGTAATGCGGTGGTGCCTACGCCCGCGAGCTCCGTCACTGGAGCTCTACCTACATATCATCACTCCAGCTGAAAGACGTCCACTACTGGACAAAGCCTTCCTCATAGACTTATGTCAGAGAATATGTAATAATACTACGTATAGAATGGATACTACAACGTCCCGCCAGATTTCCCCGCATCACCCAACCTCCTCCCCTCTTATGGCCGACGTTTGGCGTCGTTTGGTATTCTCCACGTGCTACGCACACTGGTGCACGTGTAAATACACGTAACTGATTGATGTCTGTGTAATAGAGACCAAATTAAGCAAATTAAGCGTTTGTATGGAATTTTGGCGGAGTGTCCGCGGTGTGCTTATGTCATAATCGCTAGGCCTGGGATGCTTGTCGACCGTCGCTTGCTTGTCGTGGCGGTAATTTTATCGTAGGACGCTGCTGTCCATCCCACGTAGTTATTTTGGATTTAAGTAAATAGTCTGACTACGTGAAATAGTCATTGTTCGGTTGACTGACTGCACTAGTGGATGAATTCTCCTCCACTAAAGGGCGAAGGGAGCTTCACTTCCCGGCGGCTTAATAAAAAATATGTATGCTTTCATAATTAAATTCTCTTGTTCTTCTTCTCTAATTCATCTCCCATCCTGCTTCATCGCCTTTCGTAATATCCTTTCGAAACGGATGTCTGTGCTCCATGAGAAAATAAAATTAAAAATATAACAAATGGGTTACTTGTCTCTTAAATATTGATTCAATTTAATATTGCACGTGCCACTTGGTTAGTGTTTAGTTGCTATTTTGTTGACACTTTATATTAAGCTATGTTTTAACCTTTTTATGGGCCATGTCCGCTGTTTTATGCTAGTTTTATATGTAACAAACGTGGCAAATCCCTACTATCCCTACTTAATAAAATAAATGCGAAAGTAACTCCGTCTGTCTGTCTGTCTGTTACCTTTTCACGTCCAAACGACTGAACCGGTTTTAATGAAATTTGGTACAGATATAGAACTGACTTTGAGAAAGAACATAGGCTACTTAGTTATTTATAAAACGACATCCACGCGGGCGAAGCCGCGGGCAACAGCTAGTAAGTTTATATTACTGACAATCACTGTGAACTGTATGCTTGTTTGCCACCATCATAACATGAAAAAACGCAGCAGCAGACGCGTTGCCACCTCTGAAGTCTTATAGTGATAGTTATTACAGGGCCATAGGCTAACACTACTTTTTGCTGGCAATGCGGTAATACGTTGGCGCCTACGCTCTTAAGCTGCGACACTGGAATTCTACCACCAGTAACCGGAACCTCAGCTCAACTTAGCAGTCATCATAGTCATTTCATCCAAAAAACATCCACTGAAAAAAAATCCCTAAATATTTGAGATTTTATCCCTAGACTCACTAGACTCACTAACAGTTAACTAAATCCAAAAATAATGTTAGCACACCCCTAACATTTTTGAAAGACCTATCCCACGATATCTTACACTATATTATTATAGAAAACGAAAAATAAAAAAAATATCTGTGCGTTACATGTAGGGGAGGTACCCTAAATATTTTTTTTTCATGTTTTTATTCTACCACTTTGTCGGCGTAATTAAGGTCTATACATACTTGTGCGAAATTTCATGTGCTAAACCGCGGACGGACAGACAGACAAACATGGCGAAATTATAAGGGTTCCTTGTTTACTACGGAACCTTAAAAAGGTCGCTGCGTCCACCCCGCGTTATAATATTATTACATTGGAATGGCATGACTGCCGTTTTTTTATTGACTGACTGTGCTTGCGAAATAATTCCATCTCTACTGGGCAGTGGGTTCTTTACATGCCGACGCCTTGTAGCAGCGTAGCAGTAGGTAGTGGCCTCCTATTACTAGATCACAAACGTGTCTTTTTACATTAAAAAAAAAATATTTTATATTATACCGCGTTTAAAAAAGTACACGTACGAAAATGAAATTCGTTTTAAAATAGAGTTCTGTCAGCAGGGTAGTGCGTTCGGGCGGTCGGTTTTAATGATATGTCGCGCCGCATTGCGGCCCGCCTAACTCCGCTGATTAAATCCACAAACCCGCACAACACAACGTCTGCCTGCGGAGCTGGCTAAAAATTGATGTTGGTTTGTATCACTAAACTTTGCGGTGTTCTGTGAAGAGTTAGGCAGAGGAATATGTGTACAATTTGTTTGTTAATTGTTTTTGGTTATAGAGATTGTCCCCGTGGGATTTATCCAAATACGTAAATGAAAAAAAAAATTGATGAGAAATCCAATGTTGGAGCTGCAGGGCGTACGATTCATTACTTAATCTATATGCCACGAAATGGTAGTGTTCATCACTATCGCGTTGTAATTATGTGGTAATGTATGGCCACATTGGCCACATAATAAATATCACAGAAACTTTTTAATAAAACTTTTTATTCCGGACAAAATAATTTAAGCATCGGAAAATGTTCTTTATATTTCAAAATCAGAAATGTAAAGAACATTTTCCGATGCTTTAATTATTGTGTCCGTATCAAAGGTTCCAGCGATGGTGGCAAAAAAAAGTTTGATTGCTACTACGAATGGGACTTTGGTAGCTTTACCACTTGTGAAGCGGCTGGGCTAATGTTCCAGAGATCGCGAGTTCTAAGCCGCCGAAGTCTTTTTTTCATACTACTTTTTCTTCATAAATCTCTAGAGCTCTTATAAAATTAAACACAAACACATTATTTATGTATTCTTAAAATTTCACGAGCTACACAAATTGTAATAGAACCGTATTAACGTTCGGGTCGGTCGTGTCAGAAACTGCTTAGTCTGGAAAGCGACTAAAATCTTTTTAGGCCAATTTTAAAAATTATTTCAGCAGTAACGTCTCTAAAAAGTTTTATTTCATAAAATCTATTTCAAAAGTGATTAGCCGTTCGACCTGTACGCACTTGGTCCAAGCCGTAATAGGTCCAGTTATCGTTTGATCTTATACACAGTTGATCCTAAAATCCGAACTAAATGCGAATTGATTTAGGTCCGACTTCACCGTCGTAATAAAACGCGATAAAATCATGTAAAACGCGTTTTACGTTACTAATTAGACCGAAAAACGCGATTTAAATGATTGGATCGCGTGTCATTACAACGGTGAAATCGGTCCTTAGTTGCGTTTAATCCCTTACTCAGTTCGTCTCACTTCAATGTCTTATTGCATCGTATAATAAAATGTATTATTCCATAACTATACCAAATGACTAATAAATCAAAAAGAAGTTGGATGAATCAGATTAGTTAGGTTGTCGTACATACGAAAGGAGAAAACTCGCGCAGCAGAATTCCGTCGACTTTTGCGTTATTGAATTTCCATAGGCTCATATTGAGTTTATTGCGCAAAAAGGATTATTCTTTATTGGTGAGACCTATGACACATTTAGTAGAATATTATTTAAAAAATGATTCTGTTCTCAATATAGATATGATCCATCCCCCCCTCTGTTACGCTTCACGTGCTGAGGGAGGGATGATGATTTGTCAGTCAGTCATCTAAACGAACTACGATAATGCTGAACAGCGCTATTTGGAGGTTATTATGTATGACTATGGTACGTAGATCTTCGATCTCCAATACTCGAACTCTCCCCGTAAATATTTATTTTCCTCACCTGTTTTTCTATTTATGCCTTAATGCCATAAATATTACTAAACTGTAGTTTAAGTTATACCTCTACTCTTTAATTGGAACAAAAAAATCATATCAAAACAAGTCTTAGCTTCATAACGCTTCGAGCTATGAGAATGCAGGACACATGTCCGAGTAGATCTATTTCTAAGTTGTTTCATACATCTTTTTGTCCTACTCTGACAAACATTGAATGCGGTTGTCTACGGTCCACGTACGATAAAGAGTCGGAATAGTAACAAGTCTGTTTTCCGCACCCGTACACCGCACTGCGACGTAACATGTCATTAAAATTTACCAAAACCACTGCCTACGAATGAAACAATCCACGTACGTATTTACATACAACGCAGCTTATGACGTCAACCCTCGACCTACCGGGATTGTTGCTGCGGGGTATTGTGACGTCAACCGATGCTCGTTTAGGTTTTTTAATGGTATAAGCAGTGGTCCGTTTTCATACTTAGCGCTAATTTATTTATTTATTTATTCTTTCATGTGCACAAGAAAATTGTTACATGAGGCGGACTTAATGCTATATAGCATTCTCTGCCAGTCAATTTATGTTCTAGTTATCAATTTATTCATATTTGTCGTGCAATTCCAAAAAGTGATACTTGATTACTTTTCAAAGTACTTTTAGGTTGTAATTGATTTCATTCTTACCTAGATCTTTGAATATAAGATACCTGTATAAATATGGCAGTGAGCTAAGTTGAGTAGACACCTAGGCACTTACTACTTCATTCGTAAAAATCGTCATTTTGAAGGCATGAAACATAAACATTAATCTATGTATGTTAAGCTTTAAGCTCTTCTTTATATTCTGTCAATTGTGTTAACGTTATATTTATAATCCACGATATTTGCTTTAACATTAAAAAAAGATACGGACGAACTGAGAAACTCCTCCTTTTTTCGAAGTCGGTTTAATTTTTTTTTACTACAAATGAAAATTATGTTATTAACAGTAGTTTACCTAAGATGTCGCCAGTTTACATTGCACGATATGCAATTATTAGAAAGGTAACTAAAAGGGGTTTTTACCGAATATTAGGAATTATTTTATTTGGCTGAAATCGTTTGATTGTACGTAATTTTATTTAGCCGTGGTTTATTTTTACACTCGACGTTTCTAGACGACAGAGTTTCTTTCAGTCTCATAATTTGGACCGGAACTTTAGGGGATGGGCGCTTCAACAGACAAAACTGTGGTTGGCAGCTTATAAAAAGATCGTGCGCAAAGAATGGGCCTTCATTCGATTTATTCATTTTATTCACCTCGGAAGAAGGCTCGCTTTCATTGTCTTCATTGTTTTTCTTTAGTTAACACTCATCTACCCACTATAGATGCACTTTGACGTAGGTATTTTGTTAAAACAAAAAAAATTACGTAAAGAGTCATGGCAGGTTCTAATCCAATATATATATATTTTTTAAATATATACAGGGTTAATTTAAATTAGCGCATCAACTCATGCAGGCAGCCTCTCTATATCAATCCCAACAACATTTGTTATATGACTTTTTGAAATTAATAGTTTTTAAAAGGAGATGTAGCGAGCTCGGCTGTGGTTCGTACATGTCCTCCAAAAATGGGATTAATTAAAGAAGAATCCGAAAAAATACAGTTAATTTATTCAAGAATATATTTTGGAGTTACAACCACATTTAATTCAAACGATTTTATCATTATCTGTGTCTAACTAGTGCATCACATATTATCAAAAAAACGATGTATCGAATCAATCAATTTAAAAAAGTTCCGATATTTTTTTTATAAATTGGAAATCGATTACTATAGTACACATAAAATCGATTTCGATAGTATTTAGAAAATATTTTTTCTAAATACTATCGATACTATCTTTTTACTATCGATATTATCTTTTTCTCCAAGTACTATAAAATAAAAATACAATTTAAAAAATGAAAATGTCAAAATGACATCGCCCGCCATATTCGCCATGTTGGTTTTGAGTTGCAATTCTAACTGCAAATAATGTTTTGTAAGTTCAAACAAAGCTAAATAAGTGAAAATATGCAGTAAAAAAAGTTTTATATTGATTTTGCCTGTTAATGATATTGTGTACAATACATGGCCGGAGGTCCATATATTTTTGCAACATCTCCTTTAAGTTTTAACATACAAAATGAGTTGTATGTTTAAAACGGAAGAAGGAAAGAAGGAACAGAGGCAGAAAATCCACTCGATGGATAGATGCCATTCTAGAGTCCCTTAATTGTAACACACAAACATGGCCCAAAATAGACGAGCTAAGAGAGCACTGACCCGAGAAGCTGCTTTTGGTGGTCACGACCTTCAGTCATGAGGACACGATAGAGAAGATTATTCACTACTTCAGTCGAGTGATGTCCACTGCTTGACAAAAGCCTTCCCCGAAGATGCTCACAACAGTGTTGTGCGTCTTTAGCGGCGAATCTTCAGAGAATACAAACGAAAAGTTACATTTTGTTCACAATAATTAAATATTAGTGGCGATGCAGTACCTATAAATTATATGAACATTCCAGAAATGATGACGTGCCGACTGGGGCCGCGGCGGCTGGGCGGGTCGCGCGGGTCCCTGCAGGCCGGCACCGCATGCTCCGCCGCCAGCGAGCTCGACCTATCCTCGCGCTCCAGACGATCCAACAAAGCCAGGTACTATCGCTTACCATTGTTAAGATAAAAATATTTTTATATCACAGATTAATTAATTAATAATACAGATACAGAAGGTTCACTTAGCGAAATAAATAATTTTAGTGTTGTGATGACTAATACATAACATATTCTATGTTTATGTTCTGGCGCTGCGGCGTTAATTTTCGTTTGTGGCTCGCAGACATTTTTATGTGGACCGGGATGGGCTTCTTAAAATTGCATGAAGAAACTAGCATTGCGCGCCTACTCTATGTATCTCTGGAGATATTTACTACACTCTAATTTTGAGATGAGGGAAGTGGTGTGAGGGCAGAAAAAACGAGTATGTGGTAAACAGTACTCATAGATATTACTTTCGTAGTGCTTGTTTATTGAATAGGTACTAGCTGTTTCTCGAGACTTAGTCCGCGTTTTCCTTGTTTTTGTAAACTAGCCTCCTAACCTTTTTCTCTGGATTCAAGCAATCTATATGTTCAATTTAATAACAATCAGATCAGCAGTTTCGACATGAAAGTGCAAGATTCAGACACACATTGACTTTTGCAATTGACAACATTTCGTATTTTTAACCTATATGTTTTATTACATTATTCAAAAGCTAATCCCTAACTAGGGCACCCGTGTTTAACCATTTTTCGAAATATTGTACTTTTCGTTCATAATTTCTACTTTGAAAGTTAGTGTATTCTAAAATGACGTATGCGCCATATGACGGTGGAATGGCGATAGGACCATAGCCTTGTGCCGTGACCCAAAAAAAAATTTTAGATGTCACTGTCTTGTCGTTGTTTGTCAAACTCAATGTAGGGCTGTCGATCTTTTTATTTTAAAAATATCAGTGTTCGATATATCGAAAAAATTAATCAATATAATTTAAAAAAAAATCTTTGACCCTACGTGTCGTCGATTAATCTCTTCCTTGATCCAACTACAAAATTATAAAAAGACGATCGAGCAAAAAAAACACAGTGTAGCTTCTCAAAATATAAAAAAAAATATAAATGTATAAATCTACATTTCAATTAGTTTTTAATATCGACATATCGAAAAAAATATCAATATTATATCAATAGCCTGAGGGCTAAGTCGTTGTTTAAAACTTTATAACTTGTTTTTTTTTAATAAATAATTCGTTCGTAGCAGCTTTTTATATACTTCGTAGTAGGGATGACGATTCCATTTCCGATTTCGAAGTGTCCAAAATCCATCTACGATTAAATCGACATTGAAAAAATTGATATCGATTATCGATCTATTTTTGATTTGTGCTATGTAATACTAAATTTAAACGAAAACAGACGACCAAAAAAAAAGGAACTCAACAGTGTTCAATGCTGGTATAATGCTTCCTATACTCACGTTTAAACGTTAAATCTTATGATCTGTATGTTTCCTATGTCCATAAGTGAATTAACCAAAAATATCGATCTTCGATTTTCCAGTGAATAGTATCGATTCACTAGGTCAATCCAGTACTGTGGATCGAGTTAAATAAATTATTTAAATAAGTATCGATTTTTTGGGTCCTAAAGATCGCTGTTCCGATTAATCGATCTCAGGTCTCGGATCACCAACCCTACTTCCTAGTTTTATACTTTGACATTGACGTGTCCATATCAATTTGACACATCTTGTCACAGAGTATGTAACAATAATGTTTTCATCTAAAGATAGGCAATGGTAACTACTTCATTCCATCATATATGTGACGTCATCACATGTTTTTCCGTTTTATTTTTTTTTTCACAGAAATTAAGTAATAAAGAAATACAAAAAATATATATTTGAACTCAGAAAAGAAAATTAAAGAAACGGTATTTTTCTTTTAGGGTCGTGGCAATTTTGAAATGTTGTCAATTATAATAATTCCTATTGTGGATATTCTGACTGTGTAGGTACCTAATAATTATTAGGTCTAGCATTTTTTATGTCAATGCTGACACTCAATCAATGATTGTGGCATACCTAATTGAAAATAGACCTGCAAATAACATATTTTTAAATTAGCTAAGGAAACAAAGTCTCTTTTCATTAATTTCAGTACCATAAAATGATTTGTTTAATTTTATTGGATTTTTCACAATAATACATGCAAATGTTATTGCATTATTGTTTTAACGAAATTGGAAAGAAAATTTTCAGAATACTAAAATACTACTGATTTTTTTTTGAGATTTTAACATTATTTTTACTATTACTAGGTTCCTACATCACTCTTCATAGTAAAAGAAGTTGCATGAAATGTTTAGATTGTTTCCTTTTAAATAGTTTTTTATGAAACAAAATCCTACGCGTAACTGGAATGAAAACTGATAATTTACCGCTGATAAATGTACTAGAATATCCCGTTAGGGTTAACTCTATCTACATGGAAAACCAATCGCTTGGTGTAGTAACTGCACAAACGACATAATCAATTCATATCTCTATCGGTGGTGATAGCATAAACCGAACGTGAGAGTTCATTTATTGACGAGTGGTTCTCTCTACTAGGTTATTATAGTAAACTAGCTGATCCGGCAAACTTCGTTCCACCATCGGATCTTTTTAAATATTTGCTATCACTTTTTTAATTTTTTTTTTCATACGAACCTTTTCCTGACAATAGCGAACACATAAGAGAACCAATTTGATACAGCAGTTGGCAAGTTAACGCATATACATATACATTTCAGCGATTCATTTATTAATGTATATAAATTCCGCGTCAAGTTTCATCAAACTTTGCACACCGTGTCCAACTTGAAAGGTAGGATTGAAATGTCAGCTTTGTTTCAATTTGTAGTATTTTGTAGTCGCAATAATATGTTATTGCCTGAATTTCACCCATCCGAAGCCGATACGGGACGCTAGTCATTTATATAGTTAGATATTTGCATTATCTATTCACGCTTTATTTATGCACCAGCGTGTGAAATGCTGTATGAAGACTGCATCCTGTCTATTCAAGTAATATTTATTATATACATGTCGTTGTTGCAGTTATTGTCACATCCTATGTACCTAAATAAAATCTGAGGTGTAATTGCATTACAAACTGTTCATTTATCGCTAGTCGGTGGCATAATGTAGTGATGGTGGAAACAAACATGCATTTCCTATAGCCATAAACACAAAAACCAGGGGTCAAAATGAATACGCGTTGCCACCCCATTGTAAGGTGTCTGTGTCTTCTGTCTCTGTGCCGAAAATTACGGGGCCGTACAACAGGGTTGTAATCAATTATATGTATCACCAAGTTCCTTACGGTGTTGGCAGAGAGTAAGGGAGGTAATTATTAGTATCTATGGGGAATTTAGTATGTATGTACGTATCTTCACGCCAGGTCCCTAACGGGGTAGGCAGAGAGTGTAGAGCGCCAGATATCCCGGTCCAATTATACAATTATTATTCATCCGGCAATTTAGTCTTTAATACTAATTACTTAGTTATCATTACCACGCATACAATACCATGCATATTTACATTAATTTAGCTATACTGTTTACCCACATATATGTACCTATCGTAGAACCCCACATCGCGCTCCTGATGTGGAAACTTGCTCAAAAGGCGGTATTGTCGCGTTAAATGGTAACATTAATCCTTTATACAAAGACTATACCAGCCTTCTGATCACCTGAAGCGTCAACCGAACGTTGACGAAGTTGAAAATTGGACTTTCATATCAATCGAAATATGTTATTACCTACCGTCACCCCAAAACAGGATTATGATAAAAATTAAAAAGATGCGATATTATGACGATGATTTAATTCTCTGAAGCAGTTGGGGTCATCAAGAGATCACAAGGACAAGTTCTAATGTCAGTTTTACTTAATTTTTAATTTAATTCAAAGATTGGACTAGCATACTTATCAATTAATTAAACTTCGTAAAACGATAACTTTATGCTCAAGCTCAAAGCATTTAAACTGTCATGTAAGTAGATAAGAAAACTTCTCACTTTACGAAGTGTGGTGAGTAGGATATTATATAGCTACTTACTTTATTTTACTTGTACAAGGCAACAACTTCCGCATATGGTTAAAACGTTGCATACCCGTAGGTGTCGTGTGTATTATTTCTTCTTCCCTTTTTATTCTGTCTGTAAGAATTATAACTTAATTTCTATTTTTCTCCAAAGATGTAGTATGGTGGCGATCGGTCACATCAGCGCAACTGAGTAAAGTTGTATGGAGGCCATCTCACTTGGTGGCGCAACCAAGTTGTTACGGGTGATCAAATTACCCGCTGGTAGTGCAATCATTAATATGTATGTAGTTATTTGCCATCTCACTCATTCTGCCACCAGTCGCACTCCCAGGGATACCCATCCATCCCACTCGAATAATACGTATAGCAAAAGAAATGTTAACTCTTCCACGTTTATTTTGAAACTCACAATCTTAGTGTAAGTTTTGGTGTTTCTTGCTTGGTAGTGCTGGACATCATGGTGGCGCAAATAGTCGTCGTGTCCTTACGAAATAGGACCTAGAAATGTATATTGGTGCCAAATTACAGTTTCCTACTACTAGTGTTTGCCCATTTGCAGCTTTCTACTAAAGGATGGACATGGCTGGCTTTTAGGGTTCCTAGTAGATTACAGAATCCTAAAATAGTCACAAGCGAATTAATATTCCAAACGATTCATGTTCCTCTTATCAGATATTATTATGATGGCGTTAATATTCTTTAATTGACCTAATTACGAAGAGCGGTTATGTGTGAAGTATTATCTATTTGCACCGTAAACCGCGGCAACGTACGAGACGCCTTATAAAGGCCCGTGCACTGAAATATGGCTGTCATTATCATAATCCTCGATCGCTGCAGTTTTATCTCGCTGCAAAATAGTGGCTGAGTGCCCGCTCTGGAATAACTTCGCTGGAAAATTAACTGACTGAACCAAGAGCAAAACTTTGTAAGATAGTTAATCTTTTTATTTTTTTGCAACCAAAAATTATTACTAGTTTGTATGCAGACGGTGCTTTTGACGTTTTGCTTATGTTTAAACTTTTGTATTAACTTGAATGCACAACGTTATGAACAAGAATAGATAGATAATGAAAGTTTATTTTACTGTTGCGTTTATAAAGGATTTTTGTTAAAACTTAGAATTTATGCACCATTTTAAGCGCTTCGATCAATACAAGTATTATTATACATTCTGTATTATCGTAATATAAAGAACAATAAACCATGAATTCTAACTTTGAATCCGGGGCAGGCATATATACTTTTACTCTGACGAAAATGTTCTATCTTAAATCACTGGATGAGAACTAAGGGTGAGATTCACAGATTGCACTACGACTTTACTTTTAGTAAAGTATGCTTAAAATTGTCAGTAAAATATGAGTTTTGACAGTTCTAAGCGTACTTTGCTCAAAGTAAATTCATAGTGCGGTCTGTAAATCTCTGTGTGATGGGTGACCGCTAGAGATGAATTAAATCCGGGTTTTGGTGCTTCAGAGGAATCCCAAACCTTGTCGGAGGCCTTATGGGCAGTTTGATTACGTCCGACAACGGGTTGGCCACTAACTTCTTTAACTGGTGGTAGAGCTCCAGTGACGGAGCTCGCGGGCGTAGTCACCACCGCATTACCTAATATAATAGGTTGGGGAAAAAGTCTTTTCGCATTATATTATGTATGAACTTGTAATAAAATCTCTTTGGCTGTAGTATTTGTATCTGGCTGGTTTTGGTATCATTGAAAGTTAAAATTTTAAAGAACGTATTTCCAAATTCAAATTAGGCAACTTTCGTACTGTCAAGATGAGTGAATCTAATGAAGAAATTCGATACATTTTAAAATTTTACTACAAAAAAGGTAAAAATGCAACGCAAGCCTCAAAAAAAATTTGCGATGTTTATGGACCTAGTGCAGTGTCTGTGAGAGTAGCACAAATTTGGTTTAAGCGTTTTCAATCCGGAAATTTTGATGTCAAGGATGCACCTCGCTCTGGTCGCCCTATTACGGATAAAATGGATGCCATTTTTGAAAAAGTGGAGCAAGATCGACGTATCAGTAGTTACAACGTAGCTGAAGAACTGAAAATTGATCACAAAACAGTTTTGGCGCATTTGAAAAAAGCTGGGTACAAAAAAAAGCTCGATATTTGGGTACCTCACGAGCTCACTGAAAGAAACCTAATGAACCGTGTACTCATTTGTGATTCTTTATTACGACGTAATCGTAACCGAATCATTTTTGAAGAAGCTGATAACTGGTGATGAAAAGTGGATCACGTACGACAAGAACGTGCGAAAAAGGTCGTGGTCAAAGGCCGGTCAGGCTTCACAGACTGTGGGGAAACCCGGGTTAACTCGCAATAAGGTGATGTTGTGTGTGTGGTGGGATTGGAAGTGCATTATTCATTATGAGCTATTACCATCAGGCAGGACTATCGATTCTGAACTCTACTGCGAACAAATGACGAGATTAAAGCAAGAAGTTGAGAGAAAGCGGCCGGAATTGATCAACAGAAGGGGTGTGGTGTCTCATCATGATAACGCTAGACCTCACACATCTATAGCCACTCAGCAGAGTTTGGTTGGGAGGTGTTAATGCATCCGCCTGTATAGTTCTGACCTTGCACCTTCAGATTTCCACCTGTTTCGGTCTCTTCAGAATTCTTTATGCAATGTTAGGTTAACATCACGAGAGGACTGCCAAATCCACTTGTCGCGGTATTTTGATGAGAAGTCCCAAAATTTTTATAGCAATGGGATCATGTCCCTACCTACAAGATGGCAAAAGGTTATCGAACAAAATGGTACATACATACTTTAGTTAAATTTAAATAAACTATATTAAAAAAATGTTTTGAATTATCTTAAAAAATGCGAAGAAACTTTTTCCCCAACCTAAACTTGCCGCTAAATGGTAATGTTCAGCACTATCGTGTTTCGGTCAGGTGGTAATGTACGGCCCTGTAATTGCCGTCACAGAGGCATAACACCTTAGGCCTTAGGAGTGGTAACGCATCTGCATTTTGACCTTGGTCTGCGTGTAAGTGTCTAAAGGCTGCAGTCATCACTTAACATCAATGTGAACTGCATGCTTGTTTGCCACTACCATTACATTAAAAAAACCCTTATCTCCACCAACCCGCATTGGAGCAGCGTGGTGGGGTCAGCTCCAAGGGGAGTGACTCGTGCCCAGCAGTGGGACGTAAAAATGGTTGTTGCCAAGAATTACTAAGAGGGGGTAATATAATATGATTCAGCGCTCGCAGTGGCCAAAACTACGAATAATTTCGGCTCTTTGTGATGTATCTTATGATGAAAGCTTGAATTGTTAAACGCTGTACTTATTTTGCCGCCCCGGCGTAGCACATCGTAGCCCGTAGCTGGCAAAGTTCGTAGCATTGACAGTCATTTTAAGGTCATTTCATATCAGAAACAGAACGTGTCGTGTCTTTCGGGCGGTCCCAATATTGTGCCTTCGAATGCCTTCGATCGCGGATCGTAGATTGGTACAATCCGCGATATTCCACCGTCAGCATCTCAATAACAACTTAATCTATAGATTATTTATAGCGAAGCCTTTTTGACAAACGGTTCGAAATATCGATCGAAATTCAATGAGTTACTGGCAAAAACAAATTTCATCATAATTTATATTTCAGTTTTATATCTACGCAAGCCGTAGATATAAAAACGTACAGACGTGTCCATTAGATCAGGATTCACAAAAATCAAAGTCTCAACCAGAGCACACAGTCAATTCTTATTATTATTTCAAATCACATAACTTTGTCACAGTCTAGGAATGTCTTCTTATACTGTGATTTTATATTAAATGTTTAGTTCAAAGAGCACTAATGGCGCTTAATTCTCTGAAATAAATTTTCGCAGCAGGTTTACTAGAGCAGTTGCTCTAATTCATTGCTTTGCGTTTAGAATTAACGACTCAAAGCTCCGCGAGCATTCCGCATAATATCCGTCCGGATATTTTCCATAAATCTGAGAACTACGATTATATCATTACGTAAGGGCGATATTCCGTGTGTGATAAATGAGTGTTGTACGCTTCAGTTAAGTGGTGTAGTGTTAAATTATGTTTGTGTAATAATTTGTCTTAGTCATTAAATTTAATTATTTGGTGAACTCTTGTTATATATAGACAGAAAAGATAAATGTAGTGAATATATTTGATTTATTGAGATAGTAAATGTAACTGATTGAAGCTTGTTTAAAATCTATACAAATAAATAAAATTGGAGTGTCTGTTTGTAATATTAATTGTCTGTTTTTTACTAAACGCATATGTACACACGGTAAATATACCAAAACAACATTTTTTACAATTTTTGTCTGTCTGTCTGTCTGTTTGGTGGGGCTAATCTGGGAAACAGCTTAACGGATTTTGACGGACCTTTCACTGGCAGATAGCTGATGCAATAAGGAGTAACTTAGGCTATATACTAGCTACGCCCACGACTTCGTCCGGGTAGATACTGAACAATAATAAATTCTCACGCGGACGAAGTCGCGGGCACAGCTAGTGAGATATAAAATGAGATATTACAAGAAAAAAAATATATGTATGAAAAATATATACATATTATATGAAAAATCCAATTGCGTCGGGCCACGCGCAATGTACATGGGCTCCATACATTTTATTGGTTAATCGAATACTGCTCAGTTGTTAAGTATACATATCTGTGATAGTTTTCGTTTTGAATTCGTTATACACTACCGGTACCGTGTTTTTTTTTCAGACGTCCAAATGCTACTGTTTAGCTGACTGAGGGGATGGACACTTGACTGTAACAAAAAACGACATCGTAAATGCATTCTAAAGCTTGATATTTTACAAACGGCTACCTATCGAAAAAAAGTTATCCGAAAACCCTTATCTTTTCATAGACCTGTTCAATGTCATCCAAACCATGGACTGCGCGAGAACACAATCACACAATTGGATATGCTTCTTTGTCGCATTTCGTCCTATAATACTGAACAAAAACAAGGTATATCTAACGCAACGTCGTTCTAACATAATTCCTACTAAAAAGGTCACTTTCATCCATAAAGTATTAATCAAAAACAAAAATGATTAAAATATCTTTCAGTATATCCAATCACTAATAAGTTTCTAACTATTGAAAGCAAATTGCAACTGATTTCAAGTTAAGTTTCAAGTTCCTCATAGAAAGCAAAGATCTTGCTCAAGCATTGAAAGTAAATAAGCGTGCTCATCACGAAGTAGTCCTGCTTTTCGAAAGTACTTAGTTCTCGAAGTACTCAATAGGAGCGCAATATTGCAAGTGAAGGAAGACCACGCTCTGGCATTATTACCGATATTTCTTAGAAGTATGTCTACTGAACTACGGAGCATATATTGGCAAGATTATTACACGAAACTGTATGATACGAGTTTATGAGATACGAGAGTAATTTTAAAGTGTTTTGGAACAAAGATGATATAAGAGAAAATTTTAATTTAAATTAATTTTGTTCTGAGAGTGCGCATGGCTCCGCGGCTGGTGTAGATCGTAAGCGATCTACTCGGTTAAGTAATACGGGCGCGGTCGGGTGTGTGATGGGTGACCGCTAGTGGTCAATTAAAATGCGCGTTTCCGTGTTTCGGAGGGCACATCAAGCCGTCGGTCCCGGTTGCTATCAATAGATAGCAGTCGTTAAAGCTTATAATAATAATAATAATGCCAACCCATTATACGTCCCACTGCTGGGCACGAGTCTCTCCCCAAAGGAGCTTACTCCACCACGCTGCTCCAATGCGGATTGGTGGAGGTGGGTGGGTTAGTGGCCATCCCACTGTCGGATGTTTTCAAACCGCCCATAAGGCCTCCGACAAGGTTTAACGACTGCTATCCATCGATAGCAACCGGGACTGACGGCTTAACGTGCCCTCCGAAGCACGAAACCGTTAAAGCTTATCGGAGGCCTTATGGATTGAAAACATCCGACAGCGGGTTGGCCAACCCGTATCTCCACCAACCCGAATTGGAGCAGCGTGGTGGAGTAAGCTCCAGGCCTCTCCCCAAAAAGGGGAGAGACTCGTGCCCAGCAGTGGGACGTGTAATGGGTTGCCATTATTATTATGACATTACTATTATAATTTTGCTCTGAAGGCGTCGGGACGTGACGACCCCATGACCCTCTGTGGAGGAGAATTCTTCCGCTAGTGCAGTGAGTCAACCGAACAGTGTCGTTCAAATCATTTCAATTAGGCGGTAGTAAATATAATAATGTGGGATGGGCAGCAGAGTCCCACGATAATACTACCGCCACTGCGATCGCCAATTCGCCCACAAAGACTTATTTTTGTCCATTCTGATACTCAAATAAATTATTGAATCCCAGTTTCATTAACTGAAAGCCATTCTAGAGACAATTTCCGGTCACTCTGTATAATTTATTTTAGGCCCAATCAGTGTTTCGTGTCTTGTTTTATTTTTGTTCTCATAGTAATGTTTTAGATTGTGAAGTTGTATGTATGTATTACTTTCAAAATTCGGGATTCTAATTTTGTTATTCTCATTTAATATAATAATAGAATGTATATTCCGTAGTCTACAAGGAATCCTTACAGTTTCGTCATGCCCGTCTGTCTGTCCGCTGCTTTGCTCGTACACTATTAGTACTAGAAAGATATAATTTGGTGCATATCAACTACGCGGAGAAAGTCGAGTAATTTTTTTACGGTAGGTACGTGCCTACACTTTATGTGGGGCTGTATTTTTTTTTCCGGGCGGGCCGCTATTAATTTCATATTCTTTTAATAGCATCAAAGTCCAGTTCGGGTAACGACAAAATGATAAATATTTTAGCCCAAATAAAACAGCATATTCAAATGCGTACGAGGATATAAATATTGTTGAATATGATGTAAGGGATCCTGTAAAAGGCGTCCCAAAATTATAATAGATGGCCTTTTGCGAAAGTATCAATTTTCTTAACGGTACGTGTCAAACCGTGCGGTGTCCCCATTAAGTCAATGGAGTGGTTCGAGAGCCTGTCTCTTGTTTGCCGAGGAAGGCAAGGGCCCTTCTCTGGAGTGTGCCTTAATCATGAGTGTTGACTCGATGAACGTCCGCCCTTGTACGAAAAAGAATGTGTGCTTTACACTAAACTTAAAATATATGCTTGATTAACTTTTTGAACTAATCTTTAAGGATTCGTCAGGCGTAAACAAGTTTGATAAAAAAAAACTTATTCCGTGATATTTTATTATTCCGTAACCAAATTTAAATAACAATGTACCCCAAAAGAAATTTTCATTTGAGTTTGTCCGTCTATAAGTTTACCAATTTTAAACAGCTTTTATTTCAATACTATGAAAGTAGTGAATGAGCATGCCTTCCACGTTAAAATAAATAAGGGAGAGGTGCTTAAAATTTAGTGCCATGGTATTTCTTCCACAAATTTAGATTATCTATAAAATGCATACACGCGAGTTAAAAATGTTTAGTCGCAGAAGTCACTGACAATATTTCAAAGTATTTTTTTTTATTTATTCACAAAATCCACAGATCTAACTAATATTTACATTTAAGTTATAAAAGGTTGGGGAAAAAGTCTTTTCGCATTATAGTATGTATGAACTTGTAATAAAATCTCTTTAGCTGTAGTATTTGTATCTGACTGGTTTTGGTATCATTGAAAGTTAAAATTTTAAAGAACATAATTCCAAATTCAAATTAGGGAAATGTGTGATTTTTATTTGTTTTTCGTACTGTCAAGATGAGTGAATCTAATGAAGAAATTCGATACATTTTAAAATTTTACTACAAAAAAGGTAAAAATGCAACGCAAGCCGCGAAAAAAATTTGCGATGTTTATGGACCTAGTGCAGTGTCTGTGAGAGTAGCACAAATTTGGTTTAAGCGTTTTCAATCTGGAAATTTTGATGTCAAAGATGCACCTCGCTCTGGTCGCCCTATTACGGATAAAATGGATGCCATTTTTGAAAAAGTGGAGCAAGATCGACATATCAGTAGTTACAACGTAGCTGAAGAACTGAGAATTGATCACAAAACAGTTTTGGCGCATTTGAAAAAAGCTGGGTTCAAAAAAAAGATCGATATTTGGGTACCTCACGAGCTCACTGAAAGAAACCTAATGAACCGTGTACTCATTTGTGATTCTTTATTACGACGTAATGAAACCGAATCATTTTTGAAGAAGCTGATAACTGGTGATGAAAAGTGGATCACGTACGACAAGAACGTGCGAAAAGGTCGTGGTCAAAGGCCGATCAGGCTTCACAGACTGTGGCGAAACCCGGGTTAACTCGCAATAAGGTGATGTTGTGTGTGTGGTGGGATTGGAAGGGCATTATTCATTATGAGCTATTACCACCAGGCAGGACTATCGATTCTGAACTCTACTGCGAACAACTGATGAGATTAAAGCAAGAAGTTGAGAGAAAGCGGTCGGAATTGATCAACAGAAGGGGTGTGGTGTTTCATCATGATAACGCTAGACCTCACACATCTATAGCCACTCAGCAAAAATTAAGAGAGTTTGGCTGGGAGGTGTTAATGCATCCGCCGTATAGTCCTGACCACCACCTTCAGATTTCCACCTGTTTCGGTCTCTTCAGAATTCTTTATGCAATGTTAGGTTAACATCACGAGAGGACTGCCAACTGCCACTTGTCGCGGAATTTTGATGAGAAGTCCCAAAATTTTTATAGCAATGGGATCATGTCCCTACCTACAAGATGGCAAAAGGTTATCGAACAAAATGGTACATACATACTTTAGTTAAATTTAAATAAACTATATTAAAAAATGTTTTGAATTATCTTAAAAAATGCGAAGAAACTTTTTCCCCAACCAATATATCTTATACACTTTAGAAGCTTACTGTTATTCACAGTGAATTTAAACCAGCTTTATGTCTACAGATGTTACCCATATGTTCCAAAGACGACACACACGATGCCCAGTGATCTAGATAAAGCATGTTTCAAAAGCGTATCTTACACTTAAGTTGAGTTACATAATAATATCATGTAATATCTTCTAAAACATATCGTTCAATACTTAAAAACCACGAATTAATAAAATATTTATTCCACATTTAAACCTCGTGAAATGTAACATTTCGCTCGGCGTATGTTAAGCCGGTAATATCGATAGGCAGCCATCGTGGCAACATCGCATATACAACCGATCACATTTTTGAACGGTTTAAATCTCATTTCATGGTACGACAGCTCGAACCGAAGGCTCTTTAGCCCTCAGTGTCACGATTTCGTATTGGGAAAATAAATTTCTACCGGTAGCCGCTCGCGTGCTACTAAGTCTATTGGACCTTTTGGCTTCAAATGTACCATCTTGAGGAATACGTTCAATGTTAGTGACTTTTTTAATTATATTTTTGTGTGAACGTACGAAGAAGTGTGATGAAAGGAGTTATAAAATAAAAATAAATAATTAAAAACCATTTATTTAAATAAGAACCATTTATTTTAAATAGATTACAAAACACAGATTTAGACAAAATTATGTTATGGTACTTGAAAAAATCTAGTTTGTGAGGGCCTGGTGCCTAATATGGGCTTAAATACCTGTAATATAGGTCACCAAGTCCTCCCCACTCGGAATGATACAATACTGCATTAGGTACTAAGTAAAATAATTTATCCAATTATATTGGTGTGACAACCATGTCATTATCTATAGGTATATAAAAAATAAAAATAAATAATTAATAACTAAATACAGAGACAGTTATTGCGCAGCTGATGTAGATATGGAACATAACTTAACTGTAATATAATTTTAACAACACTACTTTTCGCCTGATTTTTTTTATAATCAAATTTTAACGATACGAGATATAATTCTATGTAAGTATTTAAATAAGTTCTTGCATCAAGTTAGCTTAGTGGAATGAGGTAACTTTCTAAGTCATCATATGTTAATGTTTTAATCCAATCGCTAATTACACTCTTACATTGGTATATAGATTGTGAATATATGAACAATGTTTCATTAATTTTGTTATAAAGATAGTTGCCTAGAAAACAATAATGCTTACGAGCCGCACTAGTATTTACCAACGTCATGGAACACGCCCTGTTATTACGCCGTTTTTTACTTTTATAATTGGGATCAAAAGTTAATTCAGAATGCTTTCGTACCAGAACCTGCAGAACAAAAGTTTGCCTTATAGTTAAAACATTCCAGTGTCTGTAAAGTTCTGAGGTTGGATATCTAAATGAGAAGGAGGCTGCAACCTTTATAATTGCGCGTTGGGCTCTCTCCAACTCAATCAGGTAAGACTTAGCAGCTCCACCCCAAGAAGTGATACAATAACTGCAAATAGATTGGCATAAGGCAAAGTAAACTGATCTTATGATTTGCTTGTCTGCTATATGTCTCAGTGACTTAAAGATATAAATCAGTTGTCTAAGCCTGGTCACTAACGCATCAATATGTTGTTTAAAATTTAGAGATGAATCTATGGTTACGCCTAAATACTTAATATATTATCAACTCGTTCCAGCTGTTGACAAGTACAAATATGATTTTGTGATTTGTTACAAGTATGTGCAATGATAGAATTTTCAATTTGAACTATGGGTTTTTTTAGAGTGAAGGTAATAAACTTTGTTTTCGATACATTCAGTGATAGAATATTATCCCGCAGCCAGTCACAGACCTCATTAAAGCCTTTCTGAGCTGTTGTAAATAGATCATCCCAAGTCTCACCTCTAAACACAAGTGCCGTATCATCAGCATAAGAACTGACTCTGCCCTGAGAGAGATTAAGATTACATAAGTCATTTATAAATATTAAGAATAAAGTTGGCCCCAAAATACTGCCTTGAGGTACACCGTAGGAAACAGGGAGTGCGTCACTCAATAGGTTACCCAATATTAGTTTCTGGTGTCGATTAGCCAAGTAATCCGCGAGTAATTGAAGTGATAGTCCTCTTATACCAATTCTTTCCAGCTTAATTAATAAGAGGGAAGTGGGGACTGTGTCAAAAGCCTTAGCGAGGTCGATAAAAACAACTAAAGTATTTTTGTTTTTATCGAGATTAGTTATTAAGTTATTGGTCAATTCAAAGACTGCGTCATCTGTAGATCTATTTCTACGGAAACCATATTGAGACGGTGATAGTAGTTTGTTCGATTCGAGAAAGTTCACTAATCTTTTGTTTATAAGTTTTTCCAGTATTTTAGACAGTGTTGGCAAGATCAATATTGGCCTATAATTATTGACACAGTCTCCATCCCCTCCCTTATGAACCGAAAGCAACCAGTTTCAATAGAAATATTACAAATATGTGTAATAGGCTCAAGAAGGACTTCTTTGTACTCTTTAATTAGCCAACCTGGAATTAAATCATCACCCACAGCACAATCATCCCTCAATCCCATGATTAGTTTATCTATCTCTTCACAATCGGTTGGCATAAGATATAATGAGTTCCTGACACATTCCGTAGTAGATGATGATGTTTTATATTGTTGCGCATTGTAAAAAAAAAGTAAAAAAACGTTTAATTTTCTTTACAAATTTTAGGCTTATAGGTACATATTGCTAATACAGTACTTGTGCACTTCGGTCCTATTTTTCTGGTGCCTGAAATAGGTATCTAAATGAAACCTGTGCTACAGATCGCCAGGCCCCTCTCGCAGACAGTTCTCAATTTACAGCAAGACACAGTAAAAGAAAAAAAGAAGAAAAAACACTGCCTAAATTATAGCCGCTACAAAAAAATACATGTATAAAAAAAAGAAAAAGTGTGGACTTTTATGATAATATCTAATTAAGATTAAATTTAAGCGCAATAGTAAAAGCGAGTTACAGTTTGATTTCAATAATTATTTGGGTGTGTTTTGTTGTTCGCTTGAGAGCATTTGTAGGTGAGTTAATGTGGAGTGTGCGTGTGTATGTGCTTGTGTGCTTGTGTGTGTGTGTGTGTGTGTGTGTGTGTGTGTGTGTGTGTGTGTGTGTGTGTGTGTGTGTGTGTGTGTGTGTGTATGTGTGATTGTGTGCATGTGTGTGACGGCTGCGTGGTGGAGCGGAATTTACGTGTCTTGAAAGGAGTATTGGTAAGTAATAGGTAAGTTTTGGTCATAGGTAAGTTTTGCGTTATTTTATCACTACGTTTATTTATTATAGATATGTATAATAATTATTTAAATTATATGCAATTTAGATTATAATACCTATTTTAATATAGTATATAATACCTAATTGGAATATTATATATATATATATATATATATAATATTCCAAAGTTGTATACAATCTTATTATAAAGTAAGTATGATTTTTTCTGTAGTGTCATAATCCAGAGTCTTTAAATATTTTATAACTAATCGTTTGCAATACGTTTTACGTTGGGGATATATGTTGAGAATAGTATTCAGTTTATTATATAGAAAGGGCCCAAGAAATGGTAGAAATTCTGTGAGAAGGAAGTATTGAGAGTTGGTAGGGTACAGACTGCTCTATTCCTTATTGTGTAAAATATTGTTCGCTAGTTGCGCCCCCACATTTACAAAAAAAATATTTACCCTACTAGCTGTGCCCGCGACTTCGTCTACGTGGGAATTTTAAGCGTCTACATTAAAGCGGTAACAAATACATAATTTGTGAAAATGTTACCTTTCTAGCTATCACTATTTATAAGATACAGCCTGGTGACAGACAGACGGACGGACGGACAGACAGACAGACAGCGGAGGATTAGTTATCCGTAGGGTCCGTTTTTACCAATGAGGTACGAAACTCCCTAAAAGATACTATATAAAGAACTAAGATACAGAATAGCTCAAAAATATTCGATACGATTCTTTAAATTGATATATTTTTTTATTTCTGAACCGATTCACATGAAACAAACACTTAATGTTAAGTGAAACTTACCACAATGTATTAGTGAAAACCGCAAATCGAATAAGCCGCTTCTGATATAAGCGTGCACAAACACACAGACAAACAGACATTTTTCCGGGATTAAACGTACCTAGTGTTGTGCACCAAAGGTTAAAGTATAATCATACCAAGTTTCATTGTAATCGGACCTTTAGTTTTTATGTGATACTTGAACAAACAGACAGACAGACAGACAGACAGACAAAAAAATGTCTAATCATATATTTGTATTTGGTATCGATCTAATAACATCCCCTGGTATTTATTTTTTCAATATTTTTAATGTACAGAATTTACACTTCTACAGATTTATTATAAGTATAGATTAGCACTTTCACGTGGATTAACTTGCGAAATTAAATTAATTGACATGTCTTCCTTTTTATTTAAGTTAACCACATTCTTAACTACTTTCCATAGTTCCTTTTTATTAGACCCAGCCTTTTGGATTTGACTTTTTTCATATTCCCTTTTAGCCCTCTTTAAAAGCAAACTAAAAAAGTTTCTGTACTGTTTGTAAGTTGTTCGTAATACTTCATTATGGGGCTCCTTTTTTGTCTTTTTATATAAATTATCGCGATTCCTCATGCACCGTAAACCAATAGTTAACCAAGGCTTAAGAATTTTCCTACGCTTACTGAAACGCACCATTTTAGAATTGCTTGATATAGATGATCTGAGTTTGTCAATAAGAAATTCAGTAGCCTTATTTGCGTCATTTATTTTAAATATTGAGGAGAAATCTATATTAAGTAGAGTATTTCTTTTTATAAGCAATAACTCTATCTGTTGCTTCTCCTTGCGGAGCTATGTGAACAATGCTGTAATTAGGATGGTGTCAGAGGTTCTGCCCAAACACTTATCGCTGACATTTTTGGACGGTTTGTATGTTATGATTTTGGATAGAGTTTTTGTATAATTAGTTTTCTTTTTTTAATAAAGTGATAAATGGTCAGAACACATCGATGATTTGTATCTATTTCGTTCCATTTTTACCATAACATACATATCTGCAAAAAAAATCTTTTAGCTATCCTGTTTACGCTGATAAAATATATGTAGTCTTTAACTGTCCTTGGCTTACTGGTAGTATGAATGACTACAAAATTCGAAGTTCAAGTCTCAGTTCGAGAAAACTGTTATCGGCTTTTCCCTGAGCTCGATAAAAGTCACTGGGCTATTACATGGGATCAGGGACGATACTATTATAGGGTGAAAGGGAGCGGTCGTTTCAGGCGCCGTATCATAGGGCCGCTGCGGCTAAAATAACAAACGAACATTCTGAGATTAATATGCGCACGCCTTTTGATTTTGGGGAAGCTATAGCAGGATCTGAAGTGGACGATTAATGAAACAAAGGGTTAAATTGACTTTCGATGAAGTGATTATTACAAGTCACACAAAATGGCAAACGAAGTACTTCACAATCGCGTTGATTGAAGTTTTAACAGATTATGTTTGACATCAATCTTTTTAAAGTACTTGCACTAGCTGGTGAGTGCGTATGCATCGGGGGCCTCCCCCCGATGTCATTCATTTTGGGAGTTTTTATATCGTTAGTTTTCTTTTGTTAATAAAATGATAAATATCCAGAACACATCGACGATTTGTATCTATTACATTTCATATTTCACATATGATCACACACAAACCTGTACAAAAAGACTTAATTTCTCGCAGAAGTTTTTTATTTTCATTAACCTGTTTTGAGTAGCTATCATGTTTACATTCGTCCAACACATATAGTCTTTATCTGACTTCGTGTCTTAGCGGTATTACAGATGACTTTAAAATTTGCTCTAGATTCAAGTCTCAGTTCGAGAAAACTGTTATCGGCTTTTCCCTGAGCTCGATAAATGACACTGGGCTATTACATGGGATCAAGGACGGTACTATTATAGGGTGAAGGGAGTGGTCGTTTTAGGCGCCAAATCATGGGGCCGCTGCGGCAGTAAAATAACAAAGGAACATTCTAGAGATTAATATGCGCACGCCTTTTGACTTGTAAGGGGACGATATAGTAGGATCTGAAGTGGACGAGTAAGGGTTAAATTGACTTTCGATATAGTGCTTAATGCGAATTGCACAAAATGGCAATCGAATTACTTCACCAACGTGTTGATTGAAATATAAATAAATTGTGTTTGACGTCAATCTTTTAAAAGTACTAGAATGCTGGTGCGTTCATGATGTAAACGTCGGGGGAGGGTATTTGGTCGTGAACAGAGATTTTGGGTAGGTACAGTTTTGATATCGTTACATTTCTCTTTAAAGAATGACAAATGGCCAATACACACCAACAATTTGTTTCTTTTGCAATCCATATCGGTACACATACCTGTAAAGTAGCATCAAGATTTTCGTGAAGTTCTTTACATATACTATCCTTTTATCGTTACCTATCCTGTTAACATTCGTCAGACGCATTACCAGACTCCGCAGGTACCACTAAGGAATCATTGCTAATGGAAAAGCCTAATAATCATATAATATTATTATTTTTTAAAATATAAATGATGTCAATGTAGCTTTTCCTTAATGGATCGTTGATATAATAAATAGCAGTTTGATGTCGTATCTAAATGGGTTTTGATTCAGATTTTGTAATTTTTACAGCTCAAATATAGGTACTTTGTGGTAATATAGACATGTATATGTATAGACGGGTATTTATTGGATATAAACAACATTTACAGTGTTGTTGAACAATAATAAACTTACGTAACTTCACGCATGTAATCCCCGAAGGGGTAGGCGGAGGCAAATACATACATTCAATCATACATGCAAACACCCACGATTCGCCGGTTACGTTTTGGCCCATGTAACAGGTGGCGAGCCTGTTGCCATCTCCGGGCACATTACCAAACTTCGAGGTACTGGGAGACTAACTAATAAACTTACTTATTTGAAATCGCCAAAATCTGACCAAAGCCATCTTATTTTACTACATTGGACTGAAACGTGGTACATCCACCCATGCTTCAGCTGCATCTCAGTTTGAAGGTTCATATTTTTTTTTGTTATTCAGATTAAAATTGCTGGGTGCTAGCGGCGAGGCGCCACTGCTCAGTGGGTGGCGGAGCACGCCGCATACGCCGCACGCGCCCGCCACGCCAGCGCCACACCACTCACACAACCATCTCGCCGCACCACACTGCAATGGGACTGACAGGTACTTAAGTATACGCATCTTCCTATTTTCTTGTCAAATTACTGGGTGCTAGCAGCGAGACGCCACTGCTTAGTGGGTGGCATACGCCACACGCCCCCGCTACACCAGCGTCACCATTCACACAAATATCTCGCTGCACTACACTGCAAAAGACTACTGCTACTTTTGAAAGACCAATCCAACGATATCCTTTAGATGCTATATAGAAAACGAAATATAAAATTTTTATTCCCCCGTTACATATGACCCAGGGAGGATACAGGGAGTACCCTAATTTTTTTTTTTCATATTTTTATTCTACCACTTTGTATGTAATATACAATATTGTAATTAAAATGTTAAGTATTTTTAACATATTCAAGTAATATTTGTATAATTTATTAGCCACATTGTTCTACAAATCGCGTGGTAGGACATCCTGATCCTACGCCCAAAAGTTGTGAAACCACAAAAACTTTTTATCACTAACTGTAGGAGATAAGTATCACGTGATAAGTTTGCATGTTTTAAGCCGGGTACACATTGGTGCAATGTAACATGTAATGCAACATGCAATGCAAGAATTTGACGTCCACATTGCTGCAATGTATCATGTAAAGTAACAGAATTCCCATAGTGTAGAGGCCTTGCGCGCACGAACCGCGTCTACTACGCGCACGAACAGATTGTTGCAACTCTTGCGCGTAGCGACCCGAAATTTGTCGGTTTTTTCCCCGAACACAAAGAGGCGCGCAGTATGCGCGGAGCGTCAGTGTGGACAGGTTGTGTGGTGTGTACGGCTAGACGCGCGCGAACATGGAACAATTAATGGTCCAGTTAATCTCATATCGGCCATTAGTTTTGCACCAGCTCTCTGACTATACAACTCTGTACGCCACCAACGTCGATGTTTTCTGCGTTTTATCACATGATTCACTATTAATAATGAAGCACTGACTATCATCAGAGCCCGCAATTGGTCGTCACGATCCATTCCTTTGCGTGTTCTTTTGCAGACTGAGCGATCCGTTCGCGCGCATCTCGGAAACAGATGTGAGTAGGTACATGCGCGGTTCGTGCGCACGTTGTGCGCGCCCCGCGTCTACACTGATGCAATGCTCGTTTCGTGTTGCATTGCATGTTGCGTTGCAGCAGTCTGTACCCGCCTTTACGTCCAAATAAAACAATGTCCTACAAAAAAACAAGTATGTTTTGCTAGTCCGACAACAATTTTCTAGGGATTTTATTGTTATATTATTACAAAACGTGAAAATAAATACGTATATTAGGGCTTCGTTTAGTCATAATAAGTTTATAATCTTTACAGCGGTACGACATAAAACGCATAAATTGAAAGGACCCTAATTCATAAAAATCATGTTATTAAAACTACCCGGCAAATAACAAGGAACGAACGAATAATCATCATCCCTCCTTCTGCACGTGAAGCGTAACAGAGGAAGGGGATGGTTCGAGGGTCGAGGAAGTCCTCATTCCCCGGGCCTATCTGCCCCCGAAGCGTCGGGGGCGTGTTCTATAGAAGGGGATACTGGTACGCAGGGTAACTCACTAAGGGAGGCCATATACTTTTTTTTGTTTCATTTTTTTTTTGAGTAGCTTTTTAGTTCCTTTTGTTTGTTTTGTATTAGGTTGGGGAAAAAGTTTCTTCGCATTTTTTAAGATAATTCAAAACATTTTTTAATACAGTTTATTTAAATTTAACTAAAGTATGTATGTACCATTTTGTTCGAAAACCTTTTGCCATCTTGTAGGTAGGGACATGATCCCATTGCTATAAAAATTTTGGGACTTCTCATCAAAATACCGCGACAAGTGGATTTGGCAGTCCTCTCGTGATGTTAACCTAACATTGCATAAAGAATTCTGAAGAGACCGAAACAGGTGGAAATCTGAAGGTGGAAGGTCAGGACTATACGGCGGATGCATTAACACCTCCCAGCCAAACTCTCTTAATTTTTGCTGAGTGGCTATAGATGTGTGAGGTCTAGCGTTATCATGATGAAACACCACACCCTTTCTGTTGATCGATTCCGGCCGCTTTCTCTCAACTTCTTGCTTTAATCTCATCAGTTGTTCGCAGTAGAGTTCAGAATCGATAGTCCTGCCTGGTGGTAATAGCTCATAATGAATAATGCCCTTCCAATCCCACCACACACACAACATCACCTTATTGCGAGTTAACCCGGGTTTCGCCACAGTCTGTGAAGCTTGACCGGCCTTTGACCACGACCTTTTTCGCACGTTCTTGTCGTACGTGATCCACTTTTCATCACCAGTTATCAGCTTCTTCAAAAATGATTCGGTTTCATTACGTCGTAATAAAGAATCACAAATGAGTACACGGTTCATTAGGTTTCTTTCAGTGAGTTCGTGAGGTACCCAAACATCGAGCTTTTTTTTTTGTACCCAGCTATTTTCAAATGCGCCAAAACTGTTTTGTGATCAATTCTCAGTTCTTCAGCTACGCTTCGTAACTACTGATATGTCGATCTTGCTCCACTTTTTCAAAAATGGCATCCCTTTTTATCCGTAATAGGGCGGGCGACCAGAGCGAGGTGCATCTTTGATATCAAAATTTCCGGATTGAAAACGCTTAAACCAAATTTGTGCTACTCTCACAGACACTGCACTAGGTCGCAAATTTTTTTCGCTGCTTGCGTTGCATTTTACCTTTTTGTAGTAAAATTTTAAAATGTATCGAATTTCTTCATTAGATTCACTCATATTGACAGTACGAATAACAAATGAAAATCACACATTTGCCTAATTTGAATTTGGAATTTTTTTTTTTTTAATTTTAACTTTCAATGATACCAAAACTAGCCAGATACAAATACTACAGCTAAAGAGATTTTATTACAAGTTCATACATACTATAATGCGAAAAGACTTTTTCCCCAACCTATTATATATTTTTTTCTTTTTTTTTTCGCTCTTTTGTTTTTTTTTATGGGCATATTCTTTTCTCTCCCTCAGTGATTCCCCCGCGCACCGCTTACAACTGGTTGAATAGATTTAGATTAGCTATCGTAATGGGCCACACGTCCGCGCCATCGCTCTGGCCTAAGCCGGGCGCTGCATCCGCGAACTCTGACGACGACTCCGGTCCTCGACCGGGGCATGATCCCCGTCGGTAGGGGGGGCTCGAACCCGCCCAGTATGATTCTGGTGGGTGGGGCCTGTCAGGTTGGATATCTGTGTGGATGTGTGTGTCTATGTATGTATGCGTTTGTGCGGCTCTCGGATGGGATGGGCGACATCGACTCGATGTGCGCCCGGCGATGCAGGGGGGAGGATCTCGCGCGGCAACGGACGACCCTCGGGCGAGCGGCTGTGGAGAGCACAAATTCCTCCACGGACTCAACCCCTAGGTCCCGGACGATGACGTCGTTGCGCACGTACCTCCCCGCTCCTGTGATTAGCCGGAGAGACACGTTCTGCTGAGCCTGAAGCTGACGTCGCTGCGCAGCGGAGCATAAAGCATACCATGCAGGCGCAGCGTACGTCAGCCTCGAGCGGACATAGGTTTTGTAATGCCGGATTTTGGTCCGGAGATAAAAATAATAAATAACGTGGTGCAGCAGGCGCCGTGGTGCACCACGTGATTCACAGTGGGCACCATGCGGAGCGCGCGGTCGATGCTACACCCCAGGTATTTAACCTTAGGCTGCCAGGCTATGTCCTGGTCTCGCAGACGCAGCGGCTGCGGCCAGCGGTGGACTCGTGTTACGAATGCGGCCGTCTTGTCAACGTTGACGGCCATCCGCCATTTATCCAGCCACTCCGGCAGCAGGTCCAGCAGGTGTTGCATTTTAGTGATTGCTAAGTGCAACCGAGACGATGTCGCAATGTAGGCGCTGTCGTCGGCAAACAAGGACAGCATGACGTCCCTCTCTCCTTCACGCAGTTGGTCGCGTAGGGTGGGAATGTCGTCTGTGTACGCCGCATAAAGGCACGGCGACAGACAGCTGCCTTGGTACCCCGGCACGGATTGGATGCTGGGTCGAGTCGCAACCCTCCAACGTGACGTAGAACCGCCGATCCTGGAGAAAGTCAGCTACCACCCTAAAAATGCCGGATGGTGTGTTGGCTGCTATTTTGTCGAGGAGACCAACGTCCCACACGCGGTCGAAAGCTTTTTCTATGTCTAGAAAAACACCGACCGCGTAGTGGGCCCTGTTGAACTCCACGGCAAGGTGATGTAGCACCTGGGTCAGCTGGAGTGTGGTAAAGTGTCCCGCGCGGAAGCCGAATTGCTCCTCCCTAATCGGGAGGTGTGGTCTCAGCCTCCGCAGCAGGAGACGCTCAAACAGCTTAAAAAAAAAACAAGGATGAAGTTAAACAACGATACGTAACATCAGGTGCACCTATTATTATCATTTATTTCAAAATGTGCCGTTTACATTGTTTTGCAGTATATTTTAATGAGATTAAATTTCTTTCTGCACAAAACGTGTAAGCTTGTCTGCACCCGTTGTGTGCATTATAATGACATGAATTTCTTCTGTGCTAGAAATCTCACAAAGCGCATATTTTATTTTATGATCGTATGCAGGAGAACACTTGACAACACTTCAAGGGTGTCGACGGGGTGAGAGTTCTGCGTATACACAGTATATGGACTGTTAAAGCCCCGGTTTCCACCACAAGCAGAGCGGACCTATTTAGTTAGGGCTCCGTTAATTCGCAAAGTAAGTTGTGGTAGAGCTCCAGTGACGGAGCTCCCGGATGTAGGCAACGCCGCATTACCCAATCTACTTGCCATTAAATGGAAGTGTTCAGGTGGTAATATAAAGCCCTGTAATTTCTGGCATAGAGGAATAACAATTTAGACCTCAGGAGTGGTAACATTGACATCTCTGGTTTTTAGGTAGTTATTGTATAATATTCACTTACCATACATGTGAACTATAATATTGTTTACCATTTCATGACTTAAAAAAATTCCCTACCGGTATTACCGCCGACAAATCGCCAAGCAGAAAGCGCTACGAGAGTGAAGTTTATAGTTGAAATGAACTCGCTTAATTCTAACACAGTCCAAAGAAAATGAACAAGTTGTGGTTCTAGGAAGCAAAGTAATATCATTACAACTTGTCATACCACAATGACAAATTACTAAAATAATATTTCTACCGAAAATAAGGAAGTTAATAGTTAGGATACCACTGCAGAATCATTTCGTTCATCCAGATATGGCGCAAACCTTAATTTTTACGCATATTTACAATCTAGAGTAATAGTATAGTAATAAGTAATAGAGTAATATATATTATATTACATCCACTAGGTTGCCTATCAAAAGATGGCCGCAAGATGTTTTTTATATATTTTCCTAAGAAAGATTATTTTTTGTACTTGATTTTTCAATGAAATATCGTCCACTTTACGGCAATATGTAAAAATAACGTTTTCGCAGGTTTTCGCGAGCTTCATACATTGTAGAAATAAAATTTGCGGATTTTCTCGCGTTTACAACACTCCTAAACTTCTTCTATAAGATTGAAAAATCACGGCTGACGTTGCGTACTTGGCCGCCCCTACATATCTTCGTTCTGCCCCGATAACTTTTTACGTCCATAACGTATATGTGTTATTTATATATCAAATTAGAGCTATTTTTTTCCCATTAATATGATATATGAAAGCCAAATTAAATCGGCCGCAAATAAGAATTGCTGGGTGTTAAATATAAAATAATTTCATAAAAAATACTTGCGGCCTAATTTTGACCAACCTAGTGGATATATATTCTCTAGGTTGTAAATATGCGTATAAATTAGGTTTGCAGCATATCTGGACGAACGAAATGATTCTGCAGTGGGATCCTAACCTATAAGTGTCGAACGTATTGAAAGTAGTAACAACTTAAATGAAAACGGTAGAAACGAATCTGCTTAAAATTAATGCTTCAAAAATCTTTCTTGTATGAAATTTTAACTTATTTATATAACTGAAAACGGATTTGTGGCGCTTTACTATTTCACGCTCTCGTTCGCGGTAGAAATTGTTCTTAAGGTTACGTTGATAAAACTATAAGTTACACAATGATGTGGAAGGAAATAGGAATAAGACAATAGGTACCTATCGCATACATTGTGGCACGGCGAGATTATTTTACGAGTCGCGCAAGAAGATTAGGAAATTTAAACAAATTGCAAATGTTACTGTTTTATACAGATAGATTAAGTATTGTATTATGATTGATAAGGACATGCAACTAATAATTAAGTCAATTTATATCTATTGTGAGATGATGGTAACCCACCAAAATAGTGTGAATGTTGATTCGTCGTTTTTAGCTAAAGTTTGATAAATAGATTTAAGTGCCTCTATTGCTTAATAGTTGGCTGTAAATACTGTACTGTGTTATATGCTATTGGTATATACTATTTAAAATGTGATATTGGCATATTCTTATTTGAGAAGGTTTTCTGTGGAACTTTCAGTATCAAGAAATTTACTGGTGGTAGAGCTCCAGTGACGGAGCTCGCGGGCGTAGGCACCACCGCATTACCTAATATACTTGCCGCTAAATGGTAGTGTTCAACACTATCGTGTTCCGGTCAGGTGGTAATGTACGGCCCTGTAATTTCCGGCACAGAGGCATAAGACCTTAGGCCTCAGGAGTGGTAACGCATCTGCATTTTGACCTTGGTCTTTGTGTGGGTGTCTATAGGCTGCAATCATCACTTAACATCAATGTGAACTGCATGCTTGTTTACCACATCCATTACATAAAAATAACAAAAAAAAAAAAAAACTCAATTATATTCATAGAGTTGCTCCTTATAACACTATACAAATAGAAAGTTGAGCTCTATACATCTTTAACGTGGCCAAAATTGTGTAGCAGATATAACATTGAAAAACGAAAGAAACATTCAGTTCTATTGCAGTGTAGTATGGCAAAATGATTTTTAGGGTTTCGCCATGTCTGTCTGTCTGTCGTCCGTTAGTCCGTCCGCGGTTTAGCCCAAAAACTGTCGGTATGTAGTAGAGGTACATATACATTACTTACTTAACTTCACGCCTGTAATCCCCGATGGGGCAGGCAGAGGCAATTGCATGCATTCAAACATACATGCAAACACCCACGATTCGCCGGTTACGTTTTGGTCCCTAATGACATCTCCGGGCACATTATCAAACTTCGAGGTACGGGGAAATTTCTAGAAAATGGAAAAATCTCAATAGAACCAGAGATAAAGGACTTTACACCATTATCTCTGATTACCCCCTACCCGGGAATCGAACTCAGGACCTGAGCGTAGTAATTATTTTCATGATCTTGTTAATAAAATATGTTAGAAAAGGGACTCCCTTGATGAAAACTTGTTTTTGGAGGACAAATATTTTATCGTATTATTTAGATAATTATCTTGAGAATTAACAAAGAAATATACGGTTAAATTAAAAAAAAAATTTTTGATTGGTTAAATCAAATATTTTCATCTCTGCTACCTCTATTAGCTAACATTTAGGTACCAAAATTGTTATAAGGAAAAAAGTTGGACGTCTAGTCGAAATGAAGCTACTGACGAAAACTCAGCTTGTTAGTAATAAAAGGGAAAAAAGTTCTAGGGAACCTGTACTAGAATGCGCTCCAACTGGAGCGGAGACATTATTTGGATTCGATATCAAATAAATATAACTACGTTAAGAAAAACCGAAAAGTAAAAAATAATAAAGATTTAATTGTAATTATATACTACCTTTTATCTATATATGCTATTTACTAATAGGTTTGAAGTCGGTGCCAAGCCTTAAACAAATAATTATAATATTTTGATCACTTAAATATGAATGAATATGCATGTATGCTTGAATTTATGCATTTACCTCTGCCTACCCCTTCGGGGATTACAGGCGTAAAGTTATGTTTTAATACAATGAAATGTCTACTTTAGTGATTTTGGCTTGGCACCGACTTCAAACCTATTAGTAAATAGCATATATGTACATATAAATAATAGGTAGTATATAATTGCAATTAATTAAATCTTTATTATTTTTTACTTTTCAGTTTTGAAGTCGGTTTTTCATAGCGTAGTTATATTTATTGAATACTTTTTAGTATATTACTGCATTGCCAATTAGATTAATAATGTTCACATCTGTTAACTTTGTAAAATCTGACTCTTTTAGCTTCGAGACAATTAGATACCTAATTTGAATTGTTTAGGTGTGTCGATACTAAATTATTACACGACTATAAGAAATCAATGAAAAAAAAATATCTACGAAGGAGTATATAAGCTGTGTTGTGTCATCGATGAGTAAATGTGTCATTGTCACTTATTGTCATCTTGTTGTCATGCGCATTGGGACTATCTAGGACGTCAGTGGATTCAACGCACTGTATGACAACTGGCCGTCTATTCTTATTCCTTTAGTCTGAGGTGAAAGTAAGTAGCAAAATGCTCATAAAATAAAATTGATGGGCCTATCTCAATCAAAGGAGAATGACCAATTTTGTATGGGACTTCGCCCTTCTTGCATCCAGACGGGATTACTCGCAAAATATAGGCAATATCTTAAGAAATGCGTGCGCAAAATAGAAAAAAAGGTATCAATAGGAGTTTTTAAAAAACTGCATTACGAACTTTTGGTTATTTTGTGGTTAAGTTTTGTGTGCTGTACCTGCCAGAGTTTACTAAAATAAGCGAAGACTATTTTAAAGTATTGTGTAGCATCTTAGCTATTTTAGCTTACATTAAGTAGGTATTATAGTTTAACTGCATGGCGTAGTCATGATTATTCTCCGGGTAGTAATACTAGACAAATATTTAAATACTTAACAATTAATAAATAAATATCTAGTTTTCATGTAAGTGTTTTTATGCTATATATTCACTTACCATCAATGTAAACTGTTTTTCTGTTTGCCGCTTCATGATAATAAAAAGTGAGACATTTATGTGATGAATTTTCTAAGTCAAAACTAAGGTACTGTTCAAATTATATCCACTCGATACCTAGTGATTATACAAGACAAATAGTAGACATGAATAATCTATTCCGATGAATATCGATAATAAAGCAATCGATCGTTGAAATCGATTTTATTTCGACGAAATTATAAAGGTCCTTAAATGACCAGTGTCCAACGCAAAAAAGTAAATAATGCAATGGTGTTGACATTGGCAGCTTGGTTGTTGGTCTGTGATTGGCAGTTCACTACAAAATAATTTATTAACTTTTAAAAAATATCTTGTGAATCCCCATTCGTTTTAACGTGAAAAAAATGTGAGTGAAATCTAAATTCGAAAAAAAATTTTCTACATACAAGTTGTTAAGACGCCAATCAGGGCGACTTTTGGTCATTCTCCTTTTTATGGGACCAATTCGAAACTATTCCGCATCAAACAAAAGTAGAATTACGTAAATCGTTCCAGAAAAGTCAACGAAATTCGCGAACATACATAAAAAAAATATATACCGGCCAAATTGAGAACCTTCTCGTTTTTTGAACTCGGTTAAAAATATCTAGATCTTATAGTTATTATACCATTCATAGTTATGCTTTTTGAAAGAATGTCAATAAATTTTGATCTATCTAGAAGGTACGAGAAGTTAATAGTAGTTACAAATAATTTACAGTGGTGCTATAAGATACTGTAAAATCATCTTTCTCATTTTTGATCATTGTTTTATCATGAGTGCGTTCGCATTGAGCAATTATGATAAAAAAAGATGCAGCTAGTTTTATTATCTATCTATATATATAAATCAATTGCTGTTCGTTAGTGTCGGTAAAACTAGAGAACGGTTGGACCGATTTGGTTAATTTTAATTTTGAATTATTTAGGGCAGCCCAGGGAAGGTTTAAAAGGTGAGAAAATATGAAGAAATTGAAGGGAATAGTAAAAAACATAATTTAATTTTCCCATACAAATAGTCCGTATATATCAAACCTTTGACACATTATTTCATTCTGAGGGAATACGAAGTTTTCCGGGTCAGCTAGTCTTTTAATAAATCTAATTTCTCTTCAATGAATACGAGAAACGCTCGACCCAAATCGAAACATTGTCTGTCAAAGATAATGAATCTGGTATTAGGCGTAACGTAACACAGGAGTCACCTCCTCCCATGAAACATTCGATAGATTAATTGGAAACACTCCCGATATCCTTGCGGTCGACTATCAAGTACACTTGATATTCAATTATTCTGTTTCAGTATAACACACATCCTTACCTTCAACACAATCAGTGGTGCTTCCAAACAATCAGTTAATGTAAACAAAAATGTATGTAAGGTTCACTTATGACATTTTCAATTTTTTTATTGTTTGGAATTAAAATCGACAGTTACATAGTACCTACTTTATTTTACTCTTTTTCGTCGTATTTTTGCTTCGATGTTTTATCACTTACCTTTTTATTAACTTATTATAATTCACGACAAAAAATGAAGTAGATGTATTTTTAATACCTGAAGTTTTGCCTTTAATAATCCGTCCAAGACTCTGATACCTGCAAAAGATTTAACACTAAGGTACGTGAAACATTCCAAATTGAAACAATACTTGCCGCTAAATGGTAGTGTTCCGGTCAGGTGGTAATGTACGGCCCTGTAATTTCCGGCACAGAGGCATAACACCTTAGACCTCAGGAGTGGTAACGCATCTGCATTTTGACCTTGGTCTTTGTGTGGGTGTCTATAGGCTGCAGTCATCACTTAACATCAATGTGAACTGCAAGCTTGTTTACCACTTCCATTACATAAAAAAGAACGTCTTTATCTCAACACAATCAGTAGTGCTTTCAAACAATCAATTAATGTAAACAAGGTAATGTAAGTAACATACGTTACGTCTCCTGCTTTAATAAAATGATCGGAATCAAAATCAACACTTTGAATTTCAGACTATGAGTAGTTAATATAATTGCACTCAGAAATATTATTTTGTCTTTATAAATGTTCGCTTATTTTGATTGTATCTCTCACATAATTCGTCAAAGTTTTGTTTTTAATAACGCATCAATATATTTGAAACCCACAATAGATTAAGAAGCCGGCTTGCCTGATTAATAGGAAATACCTCCAATATCCTTGCGGCCGACTTTCAGGTACACTTGATATTCAATTATTCCGAGTCAGTTTAGCGTACATCCTTATCTTCAACACAATCAGTGGTGGTTCCAAACAATCAGCTGATGTAAACAAGGTTATGTACGTAACGTACGTCTACGCCTCTTACCTTAAGTTGCCCTGAATCAAAATCGATAGATTGGATTTCTATCTAAGAGTAGTTTATTGGGTTATAATATTTTATTTCAGTTATAAGATGCTCTATAACTAGTTTTAATGTCTGTCTCACTTATAGGTCTCGATCATTATTTTTTCATTAGTGCTTTCCTATTTCTTATTCAAGATAAAAAATTACGTAAATCTCATCTCCAACTCTCAAAGTTTTTAGAAATAGATGAATGACTCTATCACCTAAAAAGTATCTACGTAAACTTTTAACGCACCAAATCGGAATAATACCCATCAAAGATGATGAGTCAGCATTAGTGGAGCACGTTAGCAAGGCCCGCCCATGCATTCGATAGATTAATAAGAAATACTAACAATATCCTTGTGTCTGACTATAGTCCACTTGAAATTCAATTATTTCGTCAGTATAAGTACCATAGCTTCTTACCTTCATCACAATCAATGGTTCCAAACAATCAGCGAATGTAAACAAGGTTATGAACGTAACGTACGTCGACGCCTCTTACCTTTCGTTGCTCGGATTCAAATCGACAGATCGAATTTCTAGCTACTAGAAGTTAATTGCAGTCGTGAATTTTACCTCATCTATAAGATATTGCATAATTATTTTTAATGTAGGTATAAATTCTGTTTCAGTTTTATTTTTAACTATCATTGTTTTTGCAATAGCTTGTCCGTAATTCATAATTCACGAACCAAAATGTTGTAGATATCATTTCTAACTCTAAAAGTTTTTGGAAATACATGAACGACTCTAACACCTAAAAAGATCACTTGTTTACATCAAACGCAACAAATCGACGCAGTATCTATGTCCATCAAAGATGGTGAGTGAGCATGAGTGGCGCATGTTAGCGAGGCCCACCCGTAGAGCATCCGATGGATTAATTAGAAACACTCCCAATATCCTTGTGGTCGACTATAGTGCACTTGAAATTCAATTATTCCGAGTCAGTATAGGTACCGTAGCTTCTTACCTTCATCACAATCAATGATAGTTCCAAACAATCAGCTAATGTAAACAACATTATGTATCTACGTGACGTACGTCGGTGCCTCTTACCTTTCGTTGCTCGGAATCAAAATCGACAGATCGGATTTCTAGCTACGAGAAGTTAATTGCGGTTTCGAACTTTTTGTTTGTCTATAAGATATTGCATAATTATTCTGAATGTTGGTATATCTTCTGCTTCAGTCTTTTGTAACGTAGATGAACGATAAAAAATGATGAAGATATTATCTCAAACTCTCAAAGTTTTTAGAACTATTTTAGTAGTTCAATTATTCAGAGTCACTACCTATAGGTAACAAAGCTACTTTCCCTCAATCATCAAAGTTCCAAACAATCAGCCAATCTATACTTATAATAAATCTGTAGAAGTGTAAATTCTGTACATTAAAAATATTGAAAAAATAAATACCAGGGGATGTTATTAGATCGATACCGAACACAAATATGTGATTAGATTTTTTTTGTCTGTCTGTCTGTCTGTCTGTTTGTTCAAGCATCACATAAAAACTACCCGTCCGATTACAATGAAACTTGGTATGATTATATTTTAACCTTTGGCGCACAACACTGGGTACTTCTTATCCCGGAAAAATGTCTGTTTGTCTGTGTGTTTGTGAACGCTTATATCAGAAACGGCTTATTCGATTTGCGGTTTTCACTAATATATTGTGGTAAGTTTCACTTAACATTTAGTGTTTGTTTCATGTGAATCGGTTCCGAAATAAAAAAGTTATGTCAATTTAAAGAATCGTATCGAATATTTTTAAGCTATTCTGTATCTTAGTTCTATCTTTTAGGGAGTTTCGTACCTTATAGGTAAAAACGGACCCTACGAATAACTAATCCTACGCTGTCTGTCTGTCTGTCCGTCCGTTCGTCTGTCTGTCACCAGGCTGTATCTCATAAATAGTGATAGCTAGAAAGCTAACATTTTCACAAATTACTATGTATTTCAGTTCCCGCTATAATGTAGACGCTTAAAATTTTTACAGAATTTTTAGGTCTTATGCTGTATTGTAGCTTCCATAATAAATCTATATACATACAAATAAGTAGAATTGAGTGTATCTGACTTTGACAAGACTTCCATGGGTAGGTGGCTGATGTAACAAGGAGTAACTTAGGCTACTTTTATCTCCATACATCCATACATACATACCTACATACAAATAAGAAGAATTGGAGTGTCTTCGACTTTGACGGGACTTTCACTGGCAGATAGCTGATGTGATAAGGAGCAACTTTGGCTACTTTTATCTCCATACAACCATACATACATACATACATACCTACATACAAATAAACAGAATTTGAGTGTCTTCGATTTTGACGGGACTTTCACTGGCAGATAGCTGATGTGATAAGGAGTAACTTGAGCTACTTTTAGCTCCATACAACCATACATACATACAAAAACATTGAATTTGAGTGTCTCCGATTTTGACGGGACTTTCACTGGCAGATAGCTGATGTAATAAGGAGTAACTTACGCTACTTTTATACTAGCTGCGCCCACGACTTCGTCCGGGTAGATACTGTGCAATCATATTTTTTCTCACGTAGACGAAGTCGCGGGCACAGCTAGTGTAAACATAATTATGAACGTAACATACGTTTGTGCCCTATTACCGTTTGTTGCTCAAAACGAAAAAGTCGAAGCTGAAGGATTAATGCCCTTAAAAAATCAGTCCAAGATTATATTACAACGTTTACCGGACTTTACCAAAAATAAAGACATCATAATGATTTCAATAAAATTGTTCCCTATTTAATTAAAACCTTTACACATACCTATATTATTATGTAGTAATTATCCTGATTAACGCACAGCCTAAACTGCCGATCCTGGAGATGTATTAGGAAGGTGTGCTCTTCGTATAATGTACGAGTAGATATCTAGTGGATATGATCCACTGAGACGTTAACAATTTTACTCTTTGTTGGTTTTTTTATGAAACTTCATTTATTCTCGGTCGATTAACTCGAAAATTTGTTCGTAACGTAACTTCGCCTACGCCTATGAATATAGATAGCGAATTTAGAGTTTGTATCATCGAATTAACTGCCTCGGTAGCCTAGTGGTAGCAGGCCACTACTACTACGCTGAGGTACTGGGTTCGATTCCCGGGTTGGGTGTTATCAGAGATAATGGTGTGAAGTCCTTTATTTCTGGTTCTATTGGGATTTTTCCATTTTCTACAAATTTCCCAGTACCTCGTAGTAACATGGGCCAAAAACGTAACCGGCGAATCGTGGGTGTTTGCATTTATGCGTGAATGCATGCATTTACCTCATCAGGGATTACAGGCGTCAAGTTACGTTTTTATTAAAATACGTATCATCGATCATTATTTCACCTACATTGTTCTACATCTTTGTGTACATAATACTCGTAATTGATTGGAATTATCGTGTGTATTTTTTATTCGATTTATTTTTGAATTTCATTCGAATCACCAGTTCAACCTGTCGTACCGAATCGCATTTACTTACTACTACTCGTACTAAGGAAATACATATATCTACACTAGCTATAATACGAGCTAGCTTGTCTGTCGATTAGTATCGAACGTCAACTACTGGCTATGAATCGTCCATCGAATAGCATGGATTGACAAATAGTACATAGCTATAGAGGTATCAGTTGCATTGTGTAGATAGTGTATTGCTCGAATTTGAATATGTGATTAATATTTATGACAGTTATAATTGTTTATTTGAATGCTATTACAATAGTCATATATGCTCACTAAATTGATAAGTAAGTCATTTTGGGAACAGTATTGAGTGGAAAATGAAGCAGATCAACAATTAAACCTGTGACGTCAGGATAATCAGTAAAGCCGCAGCTGCCCGAAGTCGATTATTAAAATTTTAATTTTTTTTTCTTATATTCTAAATTCATTCGCGTGTGTAATTTTGCAAAAAATAAAAATATGTAATTTTTACCAGGTAGTTAGATTAGGTCCTAATCTAAATAGTAGTGTTCGTCGTTTGATTATCGTGTGGTAAAGTACGTTCCCGTAATTTTCATTACCGAGGCATAACAGCTTAGGCCATAGGATTGGCAAAACATCTGCATTGAAATCTCTAATTTTTATTTAGATGTTTAAAGGCTACAGTATTCATTTATCACCAACCAAAGTGAACAAAAAAAAAACTAAAAAGTCTGGTTTCATTAGCTCTCTCGGCTCTCAGCTTAAATAAATAAATCTAATTCTATTTCTGACCTTTTTTTTTCGCAGTGGAAGCAGAGGAGGCCTTCGTCGGCGTTCAACCTACACCAGTGGTCGGTTGCGATCTGGACCTCATTGGTCGTTTGTATTCGACCCGGCTGGCCGGCTCTGTTACTACTGGTCGATGGTAGTCTCTCTCGCCTTCCTTTACAACCTGTGGGTCATCGTCTACAGGTTCGCCTTTCAAGAAATCAATGGTAAGCTTTTGATAATAATAACGGGTGCCCCAACATTAATGCAAGATTTTAATTTGCCATCAGGCAGCAAGTATTTGTAACTATAAAGTATACTCGTACTATTTAAAAATTTTAGGGTTAGTTGAAAATTAATATTATTTCATGAAAAATCAACCTGAAGAAAAAAAAGGTGTTTTCTGGTTTATTTATAAAACTTGCTTTTTTGTGACACCTTTAAATGCGTTATTTATTAACTTAAATAGATAAGCCGTTTAGAAAAAATATCATTAGAGTGCACACCCTAAACACAACCTCTCAAGGGGTTAACATTCGTCAAATCGTGAAAATTACCAGTTTCTAAGCCCATTTCTCATCTTTATGGAACTAACATAGGCAAAATTACGAACTTTTCAATTAAACTTTATATGAAATTTTTTTCTCCATCATTTTCCTCTTGTCGTTTGTTCCATAAAAATATCGCAATTGGCACAAAAAATATTTCCATACCTGTGTTTTCTCCCTTAACTATACGAATAATCCAAAAATAAATGTATTCTTATCTACTCTATCACCCAGTGAAAGTAGAATAAAAACCAAGAAATGTTCTCGTTCAATTTTATCTTAAATCCCTATAATGTATTTTCCTATTAGTATTAAATTAAGATTTCTTATTTTTTCGTTCCCCACTCATTTCTACATTCATTTTATTTTATTCTGTTTATAAGGTGACATATAATATTATCATTAGCGAAAAAGGCAGATACTGCAAGGAACAGTCACTTAAACTTAAAAAAGTTTTTTGAATAATTTTTTACTACATTGTAAGTTTTTCAAAGTAATATAAAATGCCGTACTTTTAATTAATACTTTCACCATGTTTTGTAAAATTATAATATAATAGGTTTAGATGTAATATACTAGACTTTTTAATATGAAACAATAATATGTCTTAAAAATTTATATTATACTAATTTAATAATGCCATTTATCTAAGAGTGACTCCATTGTATCCCATATTGTTCATTCCAAGCCACGCTTTTCGTCGTCTGTAAAAGTTTCAATATCTCCTATAGTCGCTACGTATAGTTTTATAAAATATTACATTTAATAGAATAATTTATATTCGATAAGCGTCAAAGCGGCATTCGTATTCCTCGGAGTTAGCTTTTAGTTCATTTTCTATTATGTAAGAAAGTCTATGGAAAAATTTACTCATTCTATGTTCCGTAGTTATTACCATCGACGGATGAACTTGAAAGGAAGCACTTAAGTGGATAAAAATCCAATTTTGACTCTCGTTCTTATGCAAAAGACGTCTCCATTTAAGATAGCAACCCAGATTAGCGGCAACGATCTGGGCTGCAGCAACTAAGCGCATTCGGCGCATAGTTTTCCACAACTTGTTCCGTAGAGAATTAAATTACTTACCTAAATAGCTTTTCCGAGTTAAATGTCTCGCACCGAACACAATGTAATACTTTGTTTAAAAGGTGGATTTGGACGTGTCAACGGCTTAGTATTCCATTGCTTTATTACGTCTTTGCAATTGCGATGAGTTTCAGCGCGTAATCTTATTCGGGACTCGCAAGTTCCCCTTCTGTATCGAAAAAGGTCGTAATTCTTGAAAGTTGACTGAAAAAGTTTTCATCAAAGGGACAATTCATTTACCTGCGCGAACTTTAATTAATTTAGCTCGCTGGGTTGTGTTCTTTACGATGATATTCCTTGAATTATAACGCACTGGCGTATGATTTACGGCAAAAGTTGCGGCAGTTACTTGATTGTAAGTTATCTCTTTGTTGCAGGGGAAACATTGATAGTGTGGTTCTGCCTGGACTACTTTTCGGACTTTCTTTACCTGGCGGACATATTGTTTCACTTTCGGACGGGCTACTTAGAAGACGGGGTGCTACAGACGGACGCGGCGAAACTGCGGGCGCACTACATGAACTCGACGACATTCTACATCGACTGCCTCTGCTTGCTGCCGCTGGACTTCCTATATTTGTCCATCGGCTTCAACTCCATTCTGCGCTCGTTCAGACTCGTGAAGATTTATCGCTTTTGGGCGTTCATGGACCGTACGGAGCGGCATACGAACTATCCTAATTTGTTTAGATCAACCAGTTTAATTCATTATTTATTAGTGATATTCCATTGGAATGGGTGCTTGTACCATATAATATATAAAAACAATGGTTTCGGTAGTAAAAACTGGGTGTATCATGACACTGAAACGGCGGATGTAGTGAAACAGTATCTACAAAGTTATTATTGGTGTACGTTGGCGCTGACGACGATAGGTGAGTCTCCTTTTTACTGTTGTTTGCTTGCTATTGATTTACATGTGCGTCATTTGTATGTAAAATATATGTAAACATCTTAATCTTGTTATGGATTCAAAGGCTTACTTGTTACGCAAGGTGTGCGGAGTAATAATAACTCTTTGGTTTTGTTCATTATCTAGCGGATGCTCCTTATACGTCAGGGTGCCTTAATTTACCTTTTAGTTACGTTAACTGCAGTTTTAGTATGTGTAACTTACGCATAATTTTGGTCGGCTTATAAATAATTTTGGTAGGAAGATATTATGAAGGGGTCCTAAGTTAGTTTAACATAGTTGCAGCATAATTTAATAATCATAATTATAGTTGGGTAACGTCTTTGATGTCGGGCGACACCGCTACCAGTCCAAGTACCTACGACGTCAGTGGTCAACATACAAGGGTTGTCAAAAAATAATGCTAAAATGATTGTCATAGTTGTAACCATTGATTTTAATTCTTTCATATGTTTCTGCCGAGGCACATCTATAGTTGTAAAACCCGTGTGCAGGATATTATTGATACGTGAAGTCCCGGTTTAGTTATTTTTATTTATATCATAAATATATAAGCAAGTTCGTGGTGTCTTGTGGTACTGATTACGCAAATGTCATCTTTATACAGATCCAAGACGGCGGATATATTTTTTAAATAAATGAAACTTGCCCGCAATTAAGACGGCTGCGTCATCCCTCTATGTTCAAGCCACTTATTTCTAGGACGATCAGCGTACCGAGCGTACCGCGTTATTCAGTCAGTCAAATCAGTCAATTATCAGTCCGTCAGTCAGAGTCACAGTCAGTAATTCGAGTAAAGCTATGGCTACTTTACCAGAACATTTACATGAAGTTTTGGAGGCAACTTGAAAGGACGTGTTTTCACTCTGTTATTCTATTTCACTATAGACGGGCACTGTAATAAGCCTAGATATATCAAAGAAAATGCCACTAACTTTATTTAATATAGTAACTCAAAAATACACCAGGAGAATGAAATAAAATAAGAGCCATACACGCGTCTTTCCCGCCATAATTCAATTACATTATTCCTGCTCAAAATGTTCTTTGAGACAGATGAGAACGATTTTTTAACGTTTTGATTACGTTGCGACTACTTTACAATTTCAAATCGTTCTAAAAGTTGTTTTTTCTTTAAATGTTCGAAAACATTTTATATTTTTCAACACAAAAAAATAATGTAAGTAAATAAAAACGTTTTATTTGGTGTTCGTAAAACTACAGAGTTGTATTCTGAGAGATTATAATATTCTAGTCGCTGACCAATTCGAAAATCTATCGCAGAAGGCATTTTCGAAGTCATACTTTATTCAGCACATTTACCAGCATTGGCTTTCACCCAAAAGAGATAATTTTAAAGATCATTCACACTTCCAAGCATGTTACCTATGTAGAGTTTTATTGCCGCAGTCTGTAATTTTGGACAAGATATTTGTAATTTTGAAATAAATTTAACATTTTTCGTATTAAACACCAATGCATCAAAACTCCCAGTCCTATACTAACTTATTTTCCTAAGTAAATTACCTCTAAATAGACAAGATTTCTCAAATTTATTTTACTGTCATACTACTTACTCACAATATTGTATAAGTGATAAATATTGTGAGTTGATCACTTATTTATATTTAATTATAGTTTGGGATAAAATAATAGATAACTGATGATGTATTTATAAAGCGGGCAAAGTTATCTTTTATGGTAGTCAACTTTGGCTTTTGACGTAAGAATAAGTTTAAGATGATTGATGATGATGATTTTGATACAAAGAAATTAACGATAATAAATATATATTGATATGATTTTAAGACCATAAAAATAACAAGGAATAATAAATATATTCCTTAATTCACAAAACCGGTGTTCGGCTCTAAACTTCATTTAACAAATACGAAAAACCAACTTACTCGTTTAGATTTAGTTTAGTTATAAACAGGTTTACTTAATTGATTTAACTGAAGTTAGTTAATTATCTTTCTCTCGCACCGCTCCATAGAGACATACCTGCCAACTATCTAATCCCCAGAACACATTTTATATTTCACCAGTAGGGGAGAGAGGGGCTTGTTGTAACGTGGGTAAGTAATAACAACATAATAACTCAGCCGGTTTCTAGCATTTTGTTTGTTTCGATTTAAATCTCTACGTGCTTTTTAAGGCAGTGCCTACGACGTGTTTTTATAAATTAAATAATTTATTTTACGGCCAAAGATTCAAGCCTTTTGTACCTATCTTGATTAATTTGATGTTCTTAATTTTTTAATGCATTTCCTTAAGGAAGATGACGATGATTAGGTAGATGGTTCCATGTGGCATATATATATGCATTTTAATGTAATGGAAGTGGTAAACAAGCATGCAGGTCACATTGATGTTAAGTATTGACTGCAGCTTATAGACACCCACACAAAGACCAAGGTCAAAATGCAGATGCGTTACCACCTATGAGGCCTAAGGTATTATGTCTCTGTGCCGGAAATTACAGGGCCGTACATTACCACCTAAGTGGAAGACGATAGTGCTGAACACTATCATTTAGCGGCAAGTATATTAGGTAATGCGGTGGTGCCCGCGAGCTCCGTCACTAGAGCTCTACCACCAGTAAGTATATGATATGCGACAATAATCGTTCATGTTTTTTATGTTGATTTTGTAATAAAACCCTTAGCAGTGCAACCTGTCGTTTTAATATCACGTTAAAACTTACCTCATACTGGTTATAACTTGCCCCAAAAGTGGGTAAGATGTTAAAATCAACTTATTCTACAAAAGTAGGTACATAAATATATAAGTCTGTTTTACTACATGAAAGAAATAAACCTTGTGTTGCTGTAAAGAAGATTTATTGTTAGTTTTTTTTATACAGAGACTATTTTATTTAGGTAATATAAAACAATATGAACTCAAACCTGTAAAGAAGAAACGACAATGAAAGTTTATTCTTTCACTTTTAAAACATAAAATAATATAATATTAAAATTTTCATTGATTATCCAATTGTCAATCAACTCATATTTAAATCTGTCATCTGACATTCTGAATTCGTTTCTTCTTTAAAATCAGACAATTAAAAAGTTAAAAACTATAACCAAACTTCATGGTAAGTAAACACACAGAGTGCGAAGAAAGAAATAGTATTTCTTTACATCTCCCCCCATGGGGAAGAAAATACACCCGTGAATTTTCACTCCAGTTCTCCATTTGATACTTGCACATTCTCATCCTCTGTTATCTGTACTGGAATTAGTTTTGTGATATGAAAAAGATTTGACTCTGTTTTTCTATGTCCTGTATCTATCTCGTAAATTGTATTAGATTTCTTTTTAATTATTTTATATGGTCCAATTCTCAATTCATCTAGCTTTTTCCTATTTAGTTTATTCCCATTTTCTATATATACTAGATCTCCCACACTGAATTCTCTTTGTTTTCTATTCCTATCATACCTCATTTTGTTATAGTAATGTGATTTCAAGGTATTATTAAGCGCTGTTTTCTTATCTCCGATCCAGTCACTATTTATACCTCCTTGTTGTAGTTCTTTTGGTAAAACCTTAACATCTGTTCCGTATAGCAAATAACATGGTGCATAGCCAGTTACTGAGTGGTTAGTCTGATTGTATTTTTCTACACATTCATGTGCTATTGTAGTCCACGCTCTGTTTTCTCCATCTTCATTGATTTTGCATCTAATTTTGTTAACTATCGTTTGATTCAACCTTTCATTTAGGCCATTAGAAAACGGTGCATTCACTGCTGTAAAAATTATTGTTATTTGTTTGTCAGTAAGGAACTTCTTGAATTCTTTAGAGTTTATTCCTGGATACTGGTCGGTAAGGAGCATCCCAATCTCTTCGGTTTCAGCGACCTTATTTATTAGCTTTATAAAGTCATGTGCACCCTGGGTTTTTGATGTTATAATAAATGCATATCTAGTGAAGTGGTCCACTAAAAGATGTATGTATTTCTTGGTTGATCTAGAACCACCAAAACCTCCAATTGTGTCTATTGATACTATTTCAAAGGGTCTTGTCGCTGGGCCTAAATATGACATTAATCCGTATTTGTGTTGTCCTCTTGTTTTGTTTTTTATGCAAATTTCACAATTCCTACAAACATTTTTAATATTTTTCGTTAAATTTTTTGTTGCGTACAGTGAACTAATAGTCGTTAGCATTTGTCCCACTCCAATGTGACATAGATCTTCATGTATTCGCTTTATAAATTTAATACTGAATTCTTCTGTTATTATTATTTTCTCTTTGTTCCTAATTCTTTTGAAGTATAAATTGTGTTTTTTGATTATTTTATTATTGTTTCTCTGTATTTCTTTATTTTGATTCTGATCTATTACAATATCTTCTAATGTAATTAAGTTCACAACTTTCAGTTGTTCTTCTAGATTATCCTCTGGTTCTAATACAGGATTCCGACTTAAACAGTCCGCTTCTAAATTATCTTTTCCAGGGGAATATTTGATTTTAAAATCATATTGTGAAAGGTAATAAGTCAAATCACCTAGTTCTTCGTCTGTTCTAGCTTTTAAGTTCATGTTTTCTAATGGTTTATGGTCTGTGTAGACTGTAAACGATTTACCTATCAGCCAGTACTGCCAATATCTTAGTGCTTCTTTAATAGCTAAGCATTCTAAATATATAGCCTTTTTCTTCTTTTGCGCTCCATTCAGTTTTTTTGAAAAATAGGCTACTGGTTTTTCTATACCATCTAGTTGTACTTGTTTTAAAATTGCTCCAACACCCAGCAGAGAACCATCAGTATAAATATTTATTGGTAGATTTTGATCATAAATTTCTAGTATTGGCTGTGAACACAAGAGACTCTTTATTTTTTCAAACGCATTTTGACATTCTTCAGACCAAACAAACTTTTGATTTTTTCTTAGCAAATTATGTAATGGGTCAAGAATTATTGCGCTCCTTGGTATATATTTATGGTAAAAGTTTACTTTTCCCAAAAATTGTCGAATATTCTTCTGTGTTTTTGGTACTGGAAATTCTTTTATCGAAATGAGATTGTCCTTCAGTGGTTGGATAGAATTATATTGAATGATATGTCCCAGGTATTTTACCGAATCTGATGCAAATGTACATTTTATAAATTTTAGTCGAAATCCTTCCATTTGAATTGCTTCTAGTAACTGTTTCAAGTGACTTATGTGTTCATCAAATGAGTTTGAAAATATCAGGATGTCATCTATATAATTGACAGCAAAATCGGTTAGTTTATATTTTCTAAGTATGTTACACAATATTCTTTGAAATATTGCTGGAGCAGTCTTCAAACCAAATGGTAGGCAAGTCCATTGAAAGTGTCCCTCTTGAGTTACAAACCCTGTCTTCTTCCTGTCCTCTACTCGTAGAGGTATAGACCAAAAAGCTGAATTAACGTCTAAGCTTGTAAAAAATTTGCAATTTCTTGTTTTTGTCATTAAATCGTCAATTAATGGGAAGGGTTGAGCCTGAGGAACTACAATTTTATTTAAATCCCTGAAGTCTATACAGAGCCTTGATTTTTTATTTTCTTCCTTTTTAAATGTCAAAGTTACTGGTGCTGCGAATGGACTATAAGATTCTTCTATAAGCGCATTATCCAATAATTCGGCTATTTGTTCTGCTATCTCTTTTTTGTCTTCTATAGTGCATCTGTATGGCCTCTTGCTGCAGTATTTATCCATTAATAAATCTATTCTTGCTTCATATCCTTTAACCTTTCCCACGTCATACTTGTTTTTGGCAAAAACTGATTGATATTGTTGTATTAGCTTATTTATTTCTTCCCTTTTATCATCATCTAAATGACCAACCTTTATTTCAAATTCCTCCTCTTTGATATGTTCATTAAAATTAATTTTGTTTTCGTTTTCATATTTATTACCTTCATTTTCACCTTCGTCTATCTTTTTCTCCATTTTTTTACTATTCTTTTCATGTAAGTATTGTTTCTGAGTTATTTTTAACTCCTCATTTTGTACTAGCTTGTATTTCTTTATCATATCTAATCCTATTAAGAAATCATATCTGAATTTGTGTTCGTCAATGATGTACACATCCACATTTTCTTCTATTTCAAAAATTTTTATTTTTAAATTTGTCAAACCACTTGTTTTTTGGACACCATTAATTGTTACTATATTTTCTTCATTCGAGTTATGTCCTTTTGTATTTAGTTTTAGTAATTTGGAATTAATTAGAGATACATTTGAACCTGAATCGTATACTCCATAAATTTCTAATTTATTATTTAGTAGTTTGATCTTAATTAATGGTGTCACTACTAGTTTTTTGTTCTGTTTCATTTAACTCTGCTTCAATCACTGAATTATTTAAATGTTTAATATATCTTTTATTTAATTTATCATCTTCTCTAACTCTAAACCAGCATGCAGCTTCGGAATGATAGCGAACCCCTTTATTTAATTTTACACATATTTTGCATGGATAACGTCCTTCATTTGTAATATTTATCCTTTGATTTTCATACTTTCTGTACGTTCCATTCCTATTTTTATTTACCAAATGTTCATACTTTCTCACCTCATTGAATAAACATACTATATCGTTCATTGCTTCTCTATTTATCTTCTCTAATACAAAACCTGGCAAACCTACCGCTATCAGATCCACCAGTGTACCTGTATCAATTGAATTTCTCATGTCCAATAAAAGTTTTTCCTCTTTAATGGCATAGTCCACTAATGAACCATCCTTATATTTAAATAACAATGCATAGGTCACTTGGTTCCAGTTTTGGTTTGCAAATGACTCGCACAACTTTTCTTTCCAAACTATCCACTCTGAGTTGAGTGTTAATTTTATAATCATTGAGCTGTACCAATCAACACAACTTTTATCCATAAATAGTCGGAGAATCTCAATTTTTTGTTCATCTTTCATAATACCGAAGCGAGAACATTCTCTCTCAAAAATGTCAATCCATTGCCTTGCATTCGAGTTTTTGCTCGTAAATTTCTCAATCACAAACTTCTCTGCGACATATTTCAGATTCTGTTTTTTTAAATCATGTGTATTTTCTATTAACTTTGTAAACATTTCTTCCAATAAATTCGAATCTCTAATTTGTTCTTCAGATGCTCGGTTATGTTCAATTTCCTCCAGATATTGTTCTCCAAATTGTAAGTTACCATCAGCATCTATGTAAATTTCTCGTAATTTATCTGTCATAGTTATCCAAACTCTTCGTGTCTGATGTCTTTTCTTTAAACTATTTTTTACTTTGTTGTACACAGCTGTCTCAATTAATTCTTCGTGAAATCCAACAGACTGTAATTCCTCTGGTATAGCAAATTTTTTTTCATCTTTAGTTGTGATTGAGGTTACACAACAAATATTAGATTTTCCATCATTCGCCGGTAAAATCGTGAATTCAAAACGTAACTGCTCCATTTGCATCTTTTTATAAACAAAATTGTCGTTTTATAAGTCTGTTTTACTACATGAAAGAAATAAACCTTGTGTTGCTGTAAAGAAGATTTATTGTTAGTTTTTTTTATACAGAGACTATTTTATTTAGGTAATATAAAACAATATGAACTCAAACCTGTAAAGAAGAAACGACAATGAAAGTTTATTCTTTCACTTTTAAAACATAAAATAATATAATATTAAAATTTTCATTGATTATCCAATTGTCAATCAACTCATATTTAAATCTGTCATCTGACATTCTGAATTCGTTTCTTCTTTAAAATCAGACAATTAAAAAGTTAAAAACTATAACCAAACTTCATGGTAAGTAAACACACAGAGTGCGAAGAAAGAAATAGTATTTCTTTACAAATATATAAAGTATATAAATTAATTGTACATTCTGAAAATAAAAATAGAGCATATCTTTATTTAGAAACCCTTTTTAAATAGAATACATAATAGTTTAGTTATTGCATTGAAAAAAACTAAAAAATGTTACAACTAGCCCAGCTTTCTCCTACACCCAGTTCTGTCCCTGTATTCGAACTACGTTGGCTACTTCCGTTACTCTTTCGATTTCTCGCCAGTTCACTTCTCCTCCTGCAAGCCGTGTTTAACGAACAAAAAATAAACGGTAGTGATTCGAGTATTTTATTAATTCAAGACAGAACACCCGCAGACTTTTTGAAATTCAATTCATTATCTGAATGATTCTGATAGTTTGTAAGTAATGTGTTCAATTTTCAAGATCGCCGGGGCACATAAAATAGTTGTGTGGGTCACAAGTTGATACGGCTGCACTAGACAGTCATTCTTCGGAGTTGTTCAGTTGAATGATAAGGAGGGCTATTGAGAGAATGTAATTAAGTTCCGTCGGTGTAGGGAACAAAAGACGGCCGGAGCTGTGCGGGGTTATATAATGGTGGATTGAGGACCTTCTTGACGCTCGTCACTTCACTGTTACCTAAATAAATCGTGTACGCGCTCCTTTATGAGCTTTATGAACTCTTTCACGGGTGAATAGTTTTTTTTATATCTTTTTTATGCCGTGAAGTGGCAAACAAGCATACAGTTTACATTGATGGTAAGTGAATCCTGTAGCCTAGTTTTAATTTAGGCATCTACCTAAATTAAAACTTTTCAATTCGATGTAGGTAGTTGCGTTGCCACTCTGGAGGTCGTGGTTATTGTGCCTCTGCGATGGAAATTACGGGGCCATAAAATATTGGAACACGATAGTGCTGAATTATACCATTTCCACGGCATATTGAATAGGTGATGCGGCGGTGCCTATACCTTCGAGCTCAGTCATTGGAGCCTCTACCACCAATACAAAGGGTTTAAAGAGTGATAAAGATCCGTCGGAGTAGGGAACAAAAGTTATTCTCATGTTTGAAATTTGTGAATTTACGCTACTAGATTACGATGCGAAATTTGAACTTGAAAATTAAAGAATATCTTAAAAGAACAGTTTGTCCTCGGGGAGACCGAACCTGCGACCAGTAAAGGACCAACTGAGCTTTAAAAATCAGCTATTTATCTAGAGCTATCCATAATATCTTTAATTTCTAAATTCCCTCGCGTGTGTTATTGCGAAAAATAAAATATGACAACTAAATTTAAAATTATTCGACCTAGTAGTATTGAAGTTGGCTGTGATAGACGAATGGTCACACAGATACACGAGTAATCCTATACGGGAATCTTTTTTTTTAGCTAAAAACGCAAACGTTGACTCTTAAAACGTATTGTACATTTTACTTGTCGCAATATCTCCCGACATTATGGTAAAAGCTTTCATAGGCTTCACGGAAATTGGGTTTAGGTAAACGCCGAAACGTACTTACACCAAATCCTATTGGTTTAAAGCTCTAAATTGCACTCAAAGTAATATCATCATTTCTTTCCAAAATACCTCCCGTAAGCGCAAGCCCGGAGCTGGTGTCGTTAAACTTGATGGCTGCACAGATTACTCTACGTGACACCATTTTATTATGATGTTACAATATATTCATCAAAAAGTCTCGTAAATGGCGCCCAACGCTGCGTAATATTATATCAGCAGACGAGTTACGAGAAAAATTCATATTGCAATCGCAGAAATATACAGCGGAATTTTATTCTTTTGCGCGTCAAAATTGCAACGACACTGAAAAGGATCGGTTGAACTATTTAGTTTCGTAAATAAAAGCAAATGGAAATGAAAATATTGTGCTGAGAAGTTCCCTTGAGTCGAGCGCTGTTGACATGGAGTGTCTGTTTGTAGATTCTTCCGTATCTATCGGCTGCCGTCGCACACTTAGAATTCGACTAGTCGCCCGTCCAGTCCTCCAATTTCCTAACTTACTGTTTAACTTTCAATAGTAGAAAGTAGATGTATAAATATAATATGGTTATGTAAATTTATTTAAGTTTAAATTCGATTTTGTGTCTACGGACCGTATTTATTGACTCTGTGTGCTTGGATTTACAAATAATACATTCAGTGGAAACCGACATACGATATTCTGCAATGCGCTATTTGATTTTTCAGTTTTCGTTTTATTTCTAGTGATTCACTTTATATGTGCCTTGTTTACAATGTGTAAGGTACCTCTTTATTATATTTTATTCGAATATTGAGAAAACCTTGGCTGTACCTACATTATCTCAATTTTTTAATCGGGTTCCAAAAATATCATGATTATTCTCGTTTTACAAAAGTTATCATTATAAACTATATATTTTTTGGCGAAACGATCATTATGAATAATAAAATAAAATCTTGGTTTTATGTACCGAATTCTTCCGAAATCAAATGACATAAACATATTGATATTCAAAATGCAATCCCTGGGTATGAACATACGAATATTCAAATATTTAAATACTGTAGAACTTTGCCTCAAACTTTCCCTTGTGTTCCGTAGTTCCATGTGAGTAAAATGGTCTCATTGGAATAACTTGAACTATTTCAAAATTGCTTTCACCATGTTGACACTCACTATAAAGTTTATATTCGACATAGGTACCTTATAAGTAAAGTACAAAATACGATGTCCTTTGAGTGTTTTATATACTAGATTTTAAAGTTCACTAACATATTTTATTATTCTATGCTTAAGTTTCATTCTTTTTTAATCATTTCAATTAACATCCAATACATCATCTAAATTTGTTCCATTCATTTTTCCTTTTTATATCATTTAGGTGCATTGATTTTTTTTTATGTAACGGTAGTGGCAAACAAGCATGTAGTTTACATTGATGTTAAGTGATGACTGCAGCCTATAGACACCCACACAAAGACCAAGGTCAAAATGCAGATGCGTTACCACTCCTGAGGCCTAAGGTGTTATGCCTCTGTGCCGGAAATTACAGGGCCGTACATTACCACCTGACCGGAACACGATAGTGCTGAACACTACCATTTAGCGGCAAGTATATTAGGTAATGCGGTGTTGCCCACGCCCGCGAGCTCCATCACTGGAGTTCTACCACCCACCCAGAATTAAGGAATTTTGGATTGAATACCTACCTACTATCTAAAAATTCAATGCGTTCCTGTATAGGTATGTCAAGAATTTAATACTATTTTATAAATTAATATTCTGTAAAAACTATGTCCACCATGTTACAGGTATTTGCTGTCGCTGCGTATTATAATTCACAAAAATAACACGATGGACTATTCTAGACACTTGATTAAAAGTTTGTTATTTCAAGAACTAAAAAATTTTCGGGGATAATTTTCATGGACATTAAATATTCCTGTTCATGACAACTGATATAAGATATTGAGTCAATTAAGGCCACGAGTAAAAACTTAGCCACGCGCATCTCACACATCGCTCTGTACAAAACAGTTTTCTACAACACACTATGTTTATAAAGACCTTTCCAATAATACCTCACACCGTATCATATTATTATATAGGTACTATTATATACCCCATGCAAGAAAAAAAAAAGTACTTGAGAAGCATGGGGTGGTACCTAAATTTTGAATTTCAATATTTTATTTTACCACTTTGTCTGAATGTTAAAATATTAATGCCAAATTACGGCTTTCTAATACTAAACGTTTCTGAGCTAAACTGTAAACAGATATACGGACGGACGGACATGGCTAAATTTTAACTGTTGCCTGTAGGTAACCTGTAAGACTCGGAACCTTAACCACACCGCGGACACTCCGCCAAAATTCCATACAAACGCTTAATTTGGTTTCTATTACACAGACATCAATTAGTGACGTGTATTTACACGCGCACCTATGTGCGTAGCACGTACAAAATACCAATCGTCGCCCATAAGAGGGGAAGGGGTTGAGTGATGCGGGCAAATCGGGCGGGACGTCGAAGTGTCCATTCTATACGTAGTATTATTACATATTCTCTGCCTTAACAATGCCTTAAAAATTGTAGCTTGTTATATATTTACCCCCTTATTCATAAACGTACTTTAGAAACGTTTTAGCTATGGAATGCTTTGTCTTTGTCAGTTGCATTGTCAAATGTGCAGGATAGAAAAAGACAAAGGAGAGATTAGCAACACTTTAGCTAAAATACGTTTATGAATAAGGGGGTTAGCTCATAACGATCAGATTTAATAATAAAGTGCCGTCAACTCACTCCGATATAGGCTGGCGAGGTCGACATTTCCCGCCGTAAACAGGGGAGGTAATTGCGGGAAAGACCGCTTATTTCTTTTTAATGGGTTCACTATTGTAAAATACGTGGATGGAATTTATATTGTGACTTTAACGTCGCTTGTTTTATGTACTTTGTTTTATAGATACATTGTTTAGTCTTTTCGTTTAGTTTCATTATTTTGCAAGTGTTAATTAACATTAGCTCTCTATATTAACTACGTCTTTTAAAATAGAAGAAAAGTTGTAAATCCGCCAGAATAGGTAGGTATTTAAGTATACAATGCTATGTATTTAAATACTATTTCAAAACATCACAAAAACTTCTATTTTGTGCGGAAATATCAGCGCGTGAGTCTTGGCCAGTTATTTTTTAAGTAAGTAGAATACTATGAAGGATAAATTGGCTTTTGCATATTAATAAATCACGAAAATGCGACGACGGACTGCCCAAGATCTTTAGTTGAACATTTGTAATTTCAATTACGAAAACATTTTCAGGGACATATTTGAGAAAATTAAAATAGTTCTATTTCATTACGTACAATGGATATTAAACATTAAGTCAATCAATGCCATGAGAAGAAATGGTATGAAGATTGTAGCTTGTTATCCAGCTTGTAATGGACAAACCCATTACCTAGGGGTTTTGTGGCATTTTTGTAGCTACATTTAAATTATTTTGTAACTTTTCTTATTAAATAAATAATGATAAAATCTAATAATAAAGTGCAGTCAGCTCCAATACAGGCGGGCGAGCTCGCCGAAGGTCGACATTTTCCGCCGTAAACAGGCAGGCAATTGTAGAAAATGACCTTTTTTTTTTTTCTTTAACCGCTTGACTATTTCAAAATATGTGAATGGGATTTATTGTGATTTTAACGTTGATTGTTTTGATATAGTTAAACTATATAAATATATATATATATATATATATATATATATATATATATATATATATATATATATACTTTTCTAATCTTGCTTCAGTTTCGTGAACACATAATTTAAAAATCTCCTTTTTTATATTTAATGTCTGATAGCAAAAACGTATTTTATATTAGGGTAAGTTTCAAAAAATTATAATTTATAAACATCTGTATTGTACGGTACTATTACGGTAGTATTGCGAGTCAAGATGCAAGATTTTTTCCATATAAGCTGAATACTAATACTCGATCTGTTGTTGTACCAATTTGCTTTCACTGCGTATTCATAATCATCACACGATGGACCGTTTTAGACGCTTAATTAAACATTTGTTATTTCAATAAGGAAAACATTTTCGGAGGCATATTGGACTTAAAATATTCCTGTTTCATTGGAATGGATATTAAACATTAAGTCAATCAATACCATGAGCAAAAATGGTATGAATCTTATAGCTTGTTATCCAGCTTTTAATGATCAGATCTAATGATAAAATGTAGTAAAGCCACTCTGCTATAGGCAGGCGAGCTTGCCGGAGGTCGGTATTTCCCGATGTAAATAGGGAGATAATTGCAGAAAGATATTGCTTATTTTTTCTTGGGTTCACTTTTGTAAAATACGTGGAAGGAATTCTATCGTGACATTGCTTGATTTTATATACTTAGTTATGTGGATACTTTGTTTAGTCTTGTTTCATTTTTGTGAAGGTGTTAATTAACATTAGCTCTGCATATAAAAAAAAAAAAATTGGTTGTAAATAATCACACATTAAAGAAAAAAAAATGCGCAGTACTGGAGTATAAAACCAAATGTAACGTCGATATTATAGTTAAAAAACTGGACTTAAAATTCAGTCCTTTAACAATATTGTAAAACTAAAACCCAACTATTGGAAAAACTGGAAACTGCCTCAGGGCATTCTGTAGGTTGAATCCAGGCTAATAATATTAAAATTTGTAAAAAGTAAAATTGTTTTAATAGATTCGTTTACAGTTAATCTTTTACATACATGTATACTTCCAAGATTTTAATAAGTTTATAAACCTTACCCATAATACAAAAGACGTGGTGGATCAACGCATACAATGTTAAATAACACCTTCACAAAAATTGAAGCAAACCTCGACAAAAAATCTACGTAACAATATTCAAGCAACGTTTAAATCACGATAAAATTCCATCCATATATTTTTATGTAGTGAATCCGTTAAAGAAAAAATAAGCGCTATCTTGCCTGCAATTACCTCCCTGTTGACGGCGGAAAATGTCGACCTCCGGCGAGCTCGCTAACCTATATCGGAGTGACTGCACTTTATTATTAGATCAGATCATTATAAGCAGAATAAATAACAAGCTATTAACGTTATGCTATTTTTATCGTAGTATAGATTTTTTATGCAAAGATATTAGATGAAGTTAGATTGACAATACACACGCTTTTCTATGAAAACTGCTTCAACCATTGTAGGTGGGTGGAGCTTATCTTGGCGCAAAAATATACACCAATTAGGCGCGAGGCCAACACACCTGACTTCACCTGATTAGTGTTTGATCGCGCCACACACAGAACAGAAATAACATTCTGATCTGTGGCTCCACATAACTTCACAAAAATAGCGTATTATCAGTTCGTACACGGGTATAAGACGGGATTGTACTACAATCACGTCTTATACCCGTACCCGTACTTAAACAACTCGAGATGTCCGTCGTTTTCCGTGTGAATGAGTTCGCTGGCAATACTCCCTGTTTTGACACGATATATTTGGTAACGGACGATGTGATATCATGTTTTACTAAAAAAATAAAATAAGATAAGTAATGCTACTGAGTGATTTAGTTTGCTTCACTGTTCGGTTTTTACACCAAAACACTGAACAGTTTGGCATTTTTAACGGTTTTTTCTCACTAAGTTTGCGCTCGGCGGGCGAAAACACAGTGAATGGATGATTCTTGCTGCGTGAGCGGGAACGGTCACCTGACCGTCCGTGAGTTTAAATGAATGCTCAGCGGCCGGTGCTTATTGGCAATCTAACTTCACCTAATAGGTATCTTTGTTTTTATGTTAATATGGTGGAAACAAGCGCGCAGCTCACATTGATGTTATGTGGTGACTGCAACTTACAGACATCTACACAAAAACCAAAGGTCAAAATGCAGATGCGTTGCCACCCCTGAGACCTAACTTCTTATGTCCCTTTGATAATTATTACGGGGCCATACATTACCATCCAACCGGAACACGATAGTGCTGAACACTACTATTTGGTGGCAGATATATTACCATTCGCCCATGAGATCCTGCACTGGAACTCTACTACGAGTAAATTCATTGGTTGTATTATAATATATTTTGAAAAATCTAAAAGTGTAGGAAAATTACACAAATATTGTCTTTGAAACATTTCAATAACTAATAGAGTTTAAGATATATTATGACGATTAAAAATGATAAAAAACGTTGTGAAAGTGACTCAAAATGGCTCATATAAAATGACTGAAGATTATATCGTCACGCGTGGTAAAAACAACTGTGAATTTTATGGTAAAATCGAAATATTTTAAAATCGTATTAACAATGCTGTGTTTTTGTACAAACTTTATGTTTAATAAGTTGTTGCTAATTTTATAAACAATCTTAAAAGTAAAATTATTTAACTGCCTCGGTAGCCTAGTGGTATACGGCCACTACTACTACTACGCTGGAGGGGGAGGGGGGGGGGTTAGGTTCCCGGGGGCTATCAGAGACAACGTTGAAAATCCTTTATTGTATTTTATTTAGTAAACCATTTTCTGGAAATTTCCCAGTACCTCGTAGTTTGGTAATGTGCCCGGAAATGTCACTGTTACATGGGTAAAGTGACTGTCGTGGGTATTTGCACGTATGCTTGAATGCATTTACCTCTGCCTACCTTCTCGGGGATTACACTCGTGAAGTTTTGTTAATTTTTATGTTGAAATTATTTTTCATTCATTAATTTGTTTTTCGTCACTAACATCCCAATTTCAACAAACGGTCTGAAAGTTAAATGTTAGATGAATCTCACACCTATCTTCCAAATTGAGCACGTTTGTTTATCATAAATATTGTGGCTTTCTCATCCTACCGCTGCTTCCGGCGAGACGGAAGTTAATTTTAGGTATAAAATTCAAGTCTTGCTAGATTTTCCTACTTGAATACGGATATAAGTTTGAGAAACAAAAATTTAAAATTTGTCCCATAATTTAGTAACTATTTGCTAATCGCGGCTAGCTGTGTTTTCATTTGTTATAGTACAAAAAGGAAAAAAAATACCCGCGCGATTCGGACTCTCGTGCATAGGATTAGGTGCAATTAAGAGATTTTTCTAGTGGTAGAGCTCCAGTGAAGTAGCTCGCGGGCGTAGGCACCACCGCATTACCTAATATATTTGCCGCTAAATGATAGTGTTCAGCACTATCATGTTCCGGTCAGGTGGTAATTGTACGGCTCTGTAATTTCCGGCACAGAGGCATAACACCTTAGGCCTCAGAAATGGTAACGTATCTGCATTTTGACCTCTGGTTAAGATGGTTAATAATAGGTTAATAATGCAGATGCGTTATCACTCCTGAGGCCTAAGGTGTTATGCCTCTGCGCCGGAAATTACAGGGCCTTACATTACCACCTGACCAGAACACGATAGTGCTGAACACTACCATTTAGCGGCAAGTATCTTAGGTAATCCGGTAGTGCTTACGCCCGCGAGCTCAGCTCCGCGTCTCTGGAGCTCTACCACCAGTGTCGTGGCAGAGTTCCAGTGTCCGAGGTCGAGGGCATTCACACTATCGCATTCACTAATCTGTCTATCGTCAAATAGTAGTATCTATGTATGTATGTATGTATCTTCACGCCAGGTCCTTCAAATAGTTAGTTGTTATAGTTTGTGCTAAGCACTACTATGACATAATTAGTATGACTCGTAATTTTTGTTACAGAGGTAAAACAAAATAAGACTCGGGGGCTAAAACTTCTAAAACTTATGTTTTATGTACTTTATTCTTTAACTTTTCATATTTCTTCAAACACGAAACTGTGTTATTTCACATATGTACAATATTTACTTTAATATGCCATTTCAGTATAGTTCAGTTATAATCATATGCAAACTGTGTGTAAAGTTAAGCATGGCAAAAGTTTACTGTATCCGTCGACACAAACTACTTTTCAACTTGGCGTATAAAAGGCGAGTCACACCAAGTGGTTAAATATGTATTGTTACTTCACAATATTTATAAAGGTTTCCTATGTGAATAACTGAGAACATTGGATATATATAGTTACTCTTATGTACGGGTTTCGTAGCCAAATGGCAAAAACGAGACCCGTAATGATTGACTTCATGTCTGACTTTCTTTCTATTTGTATCCGAAAAAAAAAGAAATTAATTATTTACAGGACATTATACATTATATCAATATACAACACCTATAGGAATATTACCGCAAAACCCCTAAGATATGCTAACACTCACAGCCCACAATAGGTATAAACCTGTGTCGGAGTTGCTGCTGTACATACACAACACATAGACAAACACTTTTAATGTACGGCACTGTAATTTCCGGCACGGAGGCATAACAAGCAGGTACACACGACAGTACCTACTACACAGGCTTATTTTAGCCAATTTACTGCTTTTATGAACAGCGTGATACACCTACCTATCATCTGACGACCCGGTTCGTCCAGCGGTGTGAGACGACCGTTTAATTCGATGGATCCCCAAAAAAGCACCGGGACAAATATTTGTATGGCCTACAGACTGTTTGTTGTCTGATTTGTTTCGGATCTGGGTGTTTTTTAAAATGGCAAACACGCATGCAGTTCACATTGATGTTAAGTGACGACTGCAGCCTATAGACATCTACACAAAAGCCAGGGGTCAAAATGCAGATGCGTTACCACTCCTGAGGCTTAAGGTGTTATGTTATGTTATGCTGTGCCGGAAATTACAGGGCCATACATTACCACCTGGAAGGAACATGATAGTGCTGAACACTACCATTTAGTAAATTAGGTAATGCGGTGGTGCATACGCCCGCGAGCTCCTTCACTGGAGCTCTACCACCAATGAAAAATTACAGCACAGTAGTACTTAATACTACCATTTGGCGGCACAGATAAGGGAATGCGATAGTGTCAATGCCCTCGAGCTCCAATACTGAAACTGTACCACTATACTCTGCTCTAGCCATTTAAAAAAGCGTACCACTGCAAATGGACATGTAATTGTGGTTAAAATAATAAAGACAAATCGATATTTATATACTATCCTGCCTGAATGGATTAATTTCAAAAGCACTGAATCGTATATTGGAGTGACATATTTTGAAGAGAAATTACACGTCAGAGGTTCATCGAAGTATGCTATTTTAATTGGCTGTACGTACTCATAACAAATGTTTCATTTCATTGCGTACATTTTATTTAATGCAATTATTTTAATGACTTCCAGGTTTTTGCTTGTATCTTATTTTATTAAAAACCATCAGATTTTAAAACTTCTTGAATCGTTTGGAAGAGACACTTCCAATTTGGTCCTATTGCCATCAAGTTGGGATCTGATGATGGCATCACTTTCTTATAGGGTTTTACTCGTGTTTCTTAATTTAGTCTCATGTGAAAAATCATTCATTTCACATCATTTCACTCTATTGAGCTCACTTTGGAAGCACTGCTTAACGGTAATCAGTTTGAAGATAACACGGAGATCTGCTTACAGAAAATGGTCATAAATTTTTGGTATAGACGTGTACGTAACATATACCGAATTCTAAAACCAGATAATCGAATCACTTAAACGTGAAAAAGTCATACTTTTGAAATGATTAGGATATTCTGTTATTTTTAACTTTTTAGTGATTCGGTATTTTTGGAACAAAGTTCCTTAACGCGGCTTCCGGGTAGTGCGATTTAGTAAAAATCGTCAAGTAACGAAAATCTGTAGGTTTGCTGTGTGTATATGTGTGCGTATTGTTCGTATTCTTTTATTTTGTTCTGTTTTTTTTTCCTAATAGTTTATCGATAATATCTCTGGAGTAACACCATGTCGTTGATGGTATACCAGTACCGTTTAATATGGAACACTTCAATCACTTAAAAAAACAGATGCCGTAGCTAGGCCATAGCCCACATATCGCGACGTCTGAAAAATTAAAACAGTAATTTTGCCCGCGATAATGGCGCCCGGGAACAGCGGGGAGGTGTTTGAATGTCTTACCTCATTTCGTTTAATGACTACCATTTCAAATTCGCATTCGCCAACGCTGCGGCTGTAAACATTATTTATTATATTAAGTATAATTAAAATCGTTAAACATATTTGCATAGGTCGCCTATTACCAAATTTTGGTTATTACATTCCATTGATTATATCGAATTAGTAATCATAATCAATGTTTAACGTAACTTCTGGCTTTTATTTCCAGTAGGGGTAGGCTCAGATAATAAAAGACGCATTCACGCAAGGGTGCAAAATACAAACACCCACGTTTCACCCTGTTTTGAGATCATTTTTAGGGTTCCGTAGTAAACAAGTAACCCTTATAGTTTCGCCATGTCCGTCTGTCTGTCTGTCTGTCTGTCTGTCTGTCTGTCCGTCCGCGGTTTAGCGCAAAAACTGTTAGTACTAGAGACTTGAAATTTGGCACAAGTATACACCTTAATTACGCCGACAAAGTGGTAGAATAAAACTTGAACTCGTGAAAAACTTTTTTTTTAGGGTAACCTACTAGTAACGCGCGGTTATTTTTTTTATTTTCAATTTTCATATAGTGTATCTTTGGATAGGTCTTTTAATAATATTATGGGTGTGCGAACATCATTTTTCGATTAAGTTAACTGTTCGTGATTTATTAAGCTTTTAAGTGCAAATTTTCGTTAGACTCAAGTGTCCCCCCCCCTACAGACTAAACGGTTGTTGTTAGAAATTCAAACGTTACGGCGATAGTAGCTACATATAACGAAATTAAAAGGAAAACTATCACACCTAAGTTGGCCCCGCAAGTTTGCGAGTAATAGTCGACCAAATGTATTTGACTAGAAAATTTCGACCAACTCCATAGAAAATATTTATTTATTTTTTTCATTACATCTCTTACTCTGTAACTACGGAACCCTACAATGTGCGTGGCCCGACACGCACCTGACCGGTTTTTTTGTATAACTAGCTAACACCTGTGCCATGGGTGCATTTTACACCCACGACACATACACAAAGACCCAGAACAAATATCACTGCGCCACAAATATAACACACGCAATTAATAAGTTGACCTTACAAGTTTGCGAGTAATAGTCGACCGAAAATATTTTACTCGAAAAGTTTAAACAACTCCATAGAAAATATTTATTTATTTTTTCAGTGTATTATTCAAAGCTAAAGACTACGGAACCTTACTCTGCGCGTGGATCGACACGCACTGGACCAGTTTTTTTTTTTAATTCACTCGCATTTGTATTGTTGCGAAAAATAAAATGTGACAAGGATATTTTATCTATTTGTCCATAATTTTGAGAGTACAGAAAAATAAAATTTCAAATGAGTGTATAACGATAAATATTATACGTACACGATGAATGCCATTTAATGTATATATGTTTTTTACATAATATCTGTTTCCAGGTATGACTCGGGCTAGAGATGTATTTTTCGAACTAGTATACTAGTACTATAATAGTGCGTATATGGTATTAAAATATCTCTATATTTCGTCAAACTTTCATTAAATCGTTAACACCCAGATGTATATGCTTCAATATATAAAAGAGTCTTTTATATTGATTTCGAGGATATAAGTCCACATCTTTTGCATTCTTAGTTTTATTTTATTCTCTTTTATTCGCTATACGCAATCTCACGAGTTTTATGTCAAATACTTATCAAGATTGAAACGGAAACAGGCCGTCAGGAAGCCGGTCTTCTTTGAGTGAAGTATTGATTTTGATTATCAATGGGTTCGGTAAAGAAAATCCATTTTAAAAGGGCCTTTTACCTAATATGAATTGTGTAAAGTTAAGTAAGGACGGTTTTTTCAGCGTGCCTAGAACTAGACTAGATTTAGAAATAAGTACAGAGGTTTTTAAAAAAAAAACAAAAATGGATAGTATTACTCGTGCGTCTGTCTGTCTGTTAAAACTATTGGGTAGTTTTAACTCTACTTACCCAATAGTTTTAAAGAAAATTGGTTGTAACAGTGACCCAATGATGAATTTGTAACGTAAATAAGTGAATTTTAATCTTGGGGGACTAAAACGAACATTTTTCAAAAAAATATTTATATGTATATCGCGTGTAGTGCTTATAAAGGTATAGGCACCACCGCATTACCTAATCTATCTGCCGCCAAGTGGTAGTGACTAATAACTATCCAGAGACATAATGACTTAGGTCTCAGGGGTGGCAACGCATGGGTTACGTAGGTGTTTATAGGCTGCAGTGCAGTTATCACTTAACATAAATGTGAATCTCATGCTTGTTTACAACGTACGTAACATAATAATTTTGTTGCAATTTTCATTTTTACATTTCTTTGTTACAAAATTTTTTGTTAAAAATACCGTAACTGGCCAAAATTAAACTCACATTCGTGCCTCTCGTGCCAAATTCCGTTTTGTTGTTCTGACTGCTTTTCAATAAACACAGTTCACAGCGTTTTTTTGCAGTCAGTATTCCGTTACGACTTTTATTGGTGAACCCTACTAAATGCTTTTTTTCTGCAGGCAGAGATACAAGAATTGTATTTTAGTTTTTACAAAGCAAACTTGTATTGTTTTCTGTAACAGCATAGAGACTGAAATATATGATCTACTGGATAGAATTGGAGAATATCTGTCACATTTTGTTCCGTTACCTTTTGAGTGAAAAAGTGAAAATACCGTAAAAATCACACATATAAATATAAAATGTTTTATCAGCGTATTTAATTAACATTTTATATGACACTTACAACTAAGAATTAATAATGATTATAACGTAAGAGAAGTACTTTAATTTAACACACATTATTATTTTACTGGAGGCAGAGCACCAGTGTCGGAGCTCGAAGCCTTCAGACTGCCAAATTAACTTATAAATTTATTTGCCACTAAATGGTACTTGTTCATCACTATCGAATTCCGGTTAGATGGTAATGTATGGTCTCCTATTTTTTATCAGAGAGGCAAAATAAGCCTCAGTAGTGGCAACGCATCTGGTTTTAGTTTTTTTTTATTCTGGTATTCAAGTCTCTATGCTGTTTCAGAAAACGATACGAATATACTTTTAAAAGCAAAAAACAGTTCTTGTATCTCTGATCACAGAAAAAAAACCGGTATATTGCGTGTCGTAAATAATGTAATGAAAAAATGAATATATTATTTTCTATGGAGTTGTTTGAAAATTTTGAGTAAAACACATTTGGTCGAATATTACTCGCAAACTTATAAAGCCAACTTAAGTGTCATAGTTTTCCTTTTAATTTAGTTATATATAACAACTATTGCCGCAACAGTTGAATTTTTAACAACAACCGTTTTGTTGGTAGAGGTGGGGGACACTTGACTTTAACAAAAATTGGCACTTTAAAACTTAATAAGTCACGAACAGTATACTAAATCGAAAAATGATATTTGCACACTCCTAACATTTTTGAAAGACCTATCCAACAATATCCTACACTATATTGAAAAATAAAAAAATATATTTACACGCTATATATATTACGTAGGTGAGATACCCTAAATATATTTTTTTCATGTTTTTAGTCTACCACTTTGTCGGCATAATTAAGGTGTACACTTCTGCCAATCTCTAGTACCAATAGTTTTTACGCTAAACCACGGACAGATTCCTTGTTTACTACGGAACCCTTAAAGCACTTAGTAGGGTTTAGACAAAAAAGAAGTCCTAACGGAACAACCAAATCAAAAACCGGTCAGAACAACAAAATAGAATTTGGTACAAGAGGCACGAATGTGAGTTTAATTTTGGCCAGTTACGCTATTTTAACAAAGAATTTTCTCTGCGCAACTGAAAAATTAAGGCTTTGTATCTTCTTTTAGGTCTTTCTTTCTTTTTCTCCAAATAACTTATTGGAATTGAAATTAATATCGCACACAAAACCAACATAGAGTGCCTGATTCGAGTCTTAAAACTTTTTTACTGGTGGTAGAGTTCCAGTGACGGAATACAGGCACTATGAAATAGTGAAAAATACTCGCATCAGGCGTAGATGACATTTGCTATTCTCAGACCTCTTTCAGATTGCAGACCTAAAAATTGATATTTGTTTCAGTTACAGATTTCAACAAGGCTTTTTTTTCTCATAAGAAATGTTCATACAGCCATGAGAAAAATAATCAAAGTAATAATTTTTTTGTTCATAGATTCGGCACCTTAAATATACGATTATTACAGTATTGAGAATACAATTGCCAATTACAAAACCGTGATGCCTGAAAACGAGTTTTTTGCAAGTTCGCATAATTAATGTACGCATGCCTTAACATAGACAAATTTCATCCATTCATTCTGACGAATTTTCAAATCCGTTCAGCCAGGATTGAGTAACAAACTTTGCATTAACGATATTGGCGAGAGATTTAGCGGCTAAACATTATTAAAGTAATGGAAAGAATGGAAAAAAGTTCGTATATTTTCTGGGCTTCCTTCTTAAATTATGGTCCCGATCTGGTTGAAAGTAGCCGCGTTTTGAGATATCGCTCCCTTATGCGGTGCTTTTATATCAGAGTCAATCGGGTGTGCGATGGCAGTTTTGTAAAGTTACCGCCATTCTTTACTGGTGGTAGAGCTCTAGTGACAGAGCTCGCGGGCGTAGGCACCACCGCATTACCTCTATCTGCCGACTATTTGACGACCCGGTTAGTCCAGCGGTGCGAAACCACCGTTTGATTCGAAGGGTCGCGGGTTCGATCCCCGCACCGGGACAAATATTTGTATGACCTACAGATATTTGTTTCGGGTCTGGGTGTTTGTGTATGTGTTGTGTGTGTACAACGGCACCCACGATACAGGTTTATACCTAGTGTGGGGCTGTGAGTGTAAGCGTATTTATTTATTTATTTATTTATTTATTATCTGCCGCCGAATGGTAGTGTTCAGCACTATCGTGTTCCGGTTAGATGGTAATGTATGGCCCAGTAATAACTGTCACAGAGACATAACAACTTAGGTCTCAGGGATGGCAACGCATCTGCATTTTGACCTCTGGTTTTTATGTAGATGTCTATAGGCTGCAGTCATTGCTTAACATCAATGTGAGCTGCGCGCTTGTTTGTCACCTTCATTACATTAAAAAAAAACAAAACATAGAGACGTTAAATAACAATTGGTTATTAGTCTAACAAAAAGGTTAAGGCGTCAAAATGTGACCACCCCATCGCCCTTTAGTGGAGGAGAATTTTTTCAACTATTGCAATACAGTGAATAAACCGTTCCAATAAGGTGCAGTAAAAATAACAACGCGGGATGGGCAGTAGTGTCCCGCGATAAAACTACCGCCACTGCGATCGCCAATCAGCCAGCCAAGCCTGGCGATTATGGCATATCCTCCGTAAATGTCGCAAAACACTGTTGTGAGCGTATTTATGGAAGGCTTTGTCCAGCATTGGATGTCTTTCGGGTGGAGGGATGAATCTAAGAAAAAGAAAAGTATTCTTTCATTTGACTTAGGTACTGGTGGTGGAACTTTTTACTGATGGTAGAGCTCCAGTGACTGAGCCCGCGGGCGTAGGCACCACCGCATTACCTAATATACTTGCCGCTAAATGGTAGTGTTCAACACTATCGTGTTCCGGTCAGGTGGTAATGTACGGCCCTATAATTTTCGGCACAGAGGCATAACACCTTAGGCCTCAGGAGTGGTAACGCATCTGCATTTTGACCTTGGTCTTTGTGTGGGTGTCTATAGGCTGCAGTCATCACTTAACATCAATGTGTACTGCGTGCTTGTTTGCCACTTCCATTACGTAAAAAAAAACTTGCAGTTCGTACGGTGGACGTAATTTCTGAGATAGAGGTCCCAGGAATTAGTAGGTAGCGAGTGTAAGAGTGAGATTCATAGATCGCACTACGACTTTGCTTTCAGCAAGGTATGCTTAGAACTGTCAGTAAAGTATAAGTTTTGACAGTTCTAAGCGTACTTAATAGTGAGTGCTCTGCTGAACTGTTTGACATGGTGCCACCATCTCTTTTCCTACACTGAACTACTCGCCGAAGAGAGAAGTTCCACCCTCACCGACTGGATACCTGGCAGTTCTCAACGGTGCGGTTTCCGCGTTCGGTCCTGCCCAGAACGTGTAAATTGTGGAACGAACTGCCCTCTGAGGTGTTCCCTACAATATGGGGTTCTTCAAAAATGGCGTCAAAGGAGTCCTCCAGGGCTGGCAGCGCGTTGGCAACTCCCCTAATGTTGCAAATGTTCATAGGCGACGGTGATCACTCTCCATCAGGTGGCCCGTTTGCTTGTCTGTCAAACTACAGACATAAATAAAAAATGCTGTGCGATCGATAAAGTCGTAGTGCGATCTATGAATCTCACCCTTAGTGTCACTGTTTCTAAGGATTGAGATGTTTCCTTTTTATTAGTAACGGTTGAAGTAAAGTTTACATTGACAATATTGGTTAGAGATTTAGGGGCTATACAATCTATAGCATAATAGCGAGGTTTCGCACTTTCTTCTAAACTTGTAGATCTGATTGAAAGTATATCCAGAAAATATATTCTCCTTTTGAGATATCGCTTCCTTTGTAGTGCCATTTCGACCGAGTCAAACGAACGTGGAAAACAGGAGTGATACAGTTGTGGTGAATTATCGACTGGAATCTTAAGTTTCATGACAAGTTCTGTAAAGGTGATATTTCAAAGAGACGGTACATAAACATTTCTATAATAATTAAACAAGAAAAGTATTTTTTCTTAATACTGGTGGAATTGCAATGGGGTGCGTATTTTCTTGGACAGAGGCCTCAGACATTTAAACTGATAAGCATCAACATGGAGGCGTCATTTATACCAGGAAATGTTGAATTAAACTTTGAATTGCCAATATTGGTTAGATATTTTGGGGCTTCATAATGTTAACGTATGATAAAAATGAAATAAAAAGTTTGGCTTCTTATGCGTATTACACGCGCTTTTGGGCTTCCTCGAAAACTTATGAAAGGATTGAAAGTATTCGCATTTTGAGAAATCGCTCCCTTTGTTGCGCCATCAGACTCAATCAGGTGCGCGGTGGTAACACGAATTATTGTTTTGTGTATTACCTTCGCTGGACTGGAATATTTATTTCCTTGACAAATTCTTTAATACCGCAAAAAAGAGGCGATATTTTTTTTGTTAATAAAAAAAAAAAACTTTTCATAAGTCTATTAATTAGGGTTTCGTACGTTTTAGGGCCCTGTCTCGGGACGACACTAGTCTACTTGACTGAGGAGTTGAAATTTGATATAAATAATGTCATAAAATGACACAAACAAATGTATAAGATAAAAAAAGTTTTTTTTTGGTTTATGACTTTTCATTTACGATGTCTGGCAAACATATGTTATCACCAACACAACACCATTTTTATAATATGATACACAATGTTAAAGAACATAATAGGTTGGGGAAAAAGTCTTTTCGCATTATAGTATGTATGAACTTGTAATAAAATCTCTTTGGCTGTAGTATTTGCATCTGGCTGGTTTTGGTATCATTGAAAGTTAAAATTTTAAAGAACATAATTCCAAATTCAAATTAGGCAAATGTGTGATTTTCATTTGTTTTTCGTACTGTCAAGATGAGTGAATTTAATAAAGAAATTCGATACATTTAAAATTTTACTACAAAAAAGGTAAAAATGCAACGCAAGCCGCGAAAAAATTTTGCGATGTTTATGGACCTAGTGCAGTGTCTGTGAGAGTAGCAAAAATTTGGTTTAAGCGTTTTCAATCCGGAAATTTTGATGTCAAAGATGCACCTCGCTCTGGTCGCCCGCCCTATTACGGATAAAATGGATGCCATTTTTGAAAAAGTGGAGCAAGATCGACATATCAGTAGTAACGACGTAGCTGAAGAACTGAAAATTGATCACAAAACAGTTTTGGTGCATTCGAAAAAAGCTAGGTACAAAAAAATCTCGATATTTGGGTACCTCACGAGCTCACTGAAAGAAACCTAATGAACCGTGTACTCATTTGTGATTCTTTATTTCGACGTAATGAAACCGACTCATTTTTGAAGAAGCTGATAACAGGTGATAAAAAGTGGATCACGTACGACAAGAACGTGCGAAAAAGGTCGTGGTCAAAGGCCGGTCAGGCTTCACAGACTGTGGCGAAACCCGAGTTAACTCGCAATAAGGTGATGTTGTGTGTGTGGTGGGATTGGAAGGGCATTATTCATTATGAGCTATTACCACCAAGCAGGACTATCGATTCTGAACTCTACTGCGAACAACTGATGAGATTAAAGCAAGAAGTTGAGAGAAAGCGGCCGGAATTGATCAACAGAAGGGGTGTGGTGTTTCATCATGATAACGCTAGACCTCACACATCTATAGCCACTCAGCAAAAATTAAGAGAGTTTGACTGGGAGGTGTTAATGCATCCGCCGTATAGTCCTGACCTTGCACCTTCAGATTTCCACCTGTTTCGGTCTCTTCAGAATTCTTTATGCAATGTTAGGTTAACATCACGAAAGGACTGCCAAATCCACTTGTCGCGGTATTTTGATGAGAAGTCCCAAAATTTTTATAGCAATGGGATCATGTCCCTACCTACAAGATGGCAAAAGGTTATCGAACAAAATGGTACATACATACTTTAGCTAAATTTAAATAAACTGTATTAAACAATGTTTTGAATTATCTTAAAAAATGCGAAAAACTTTTTCCCCAACCATATAAAAACGAAAAAAAAGTTGCGTTTGGAATATACTTCCGCGCGCTTTTGCGATTCCTCCTACACTTATAGATCTGATTGAAAGTATGTATTCGCATTTTGATATCGCTCCCTTTACGGTGCCATTAAGTATATCAGAGTCAATCGGGTGTACATGGATAAAGGAATTATCGACTTCTTGTGTATTGTGATCGACTGTTAGTTCTGTAAAGTTGCCATCACAAAGAGATGTCAAATAAAATTGTTTATTAATTTAATAAAGAAGAAATAAATGCTTGCATTCGACCCAGGTACTGCTGGTTGAACTGATGAGGAACGTTATTTCTGAGACAGTAGTCTCATACATTAGTACATAGTAAATAATTTCATAAGCGTATCATTTAGATGTTTAATTTTTCGACTTAATGTTGCATTGATACTATTGGTTAGGTTAGGTAGATTCAGGGCCTAAACAATGCCATAACATTATAAAATTTAAAAGAGTTTTGTCCGTTTATTCCATTTACGCACTTTCTTCTAAACTTATAGATATGGTTGAAAGTATTAGCATTTTGAGACATCGCTCCCCGTTGCGGTGCCATTATATCAGAGTCAATCGGGTGTGCGTGGATAACGGAAATATCGATTTCTTGTGTATTGCGGTCGACTGGAATCTTTATTTTCTTTACAAGTTCGGTAAAGTTACCATCTCAAAGGGACGTTACGTAAACATTGTTTGTTAATATAACAAAGGAAAATTCTAAGTTGGTGTTACGCAAAAAATATATTTATAGTTAACAATAAACTGTGGTTGAAAGTATTTTTTATATTTGAAATTTGAATATACTTACTGTTTTGGGGCTCCCGTGGCTTAAGGTAATACCCTAACTAAAATACCGTATCACTTGAACTACCTCTGGACTCTGCTAATTGGTTGTGTTTCTATTTCTTACAATGCTACTACTTTCGTCTCGTGTTTTCTGGCATGGACGCAAACGACCTTAGGCAGACTTACAGTGACAATGCATGATAATGGGTCCTCTTTTTTATATAGATGTAGGCTGCAGTATTCACTTGCACTTATGTGAACTAATAGCTTTTCCCTAAAACTATGTACGCGCATAATTCTGTAAGATTCTCCTTATAGAGAGAGAGAAGGTAAAACAGTAAACAGTAAATTTATTTAAAATCAAATTATACCAATAACATAAGTACATTTAGTTCGTGAATAACAAAAGCGATACATTATCATTACTTATGAACAGAAATAATTGATAAGTTGGCGGCACATAGATTTTTTTTTTTACCTTGTGTGCTAGTCGAAACTGTGTTACGGCAAGGTAAGAATCTCGCCCAAGCATATTCAATTATAACAGATAGACTTAGAAGGTGGTAAGGGTTTCGCGAAACTTCTTATTTTTTACGTAACAAAGGTGGCGAGCAGATTTGGTATCAAATGCAGTGGTGCCTACGCCCGTGAACACCGTCACTGAAGCCTGGAGTTGGAGCTGTACCTCTATAAGTTATTAATATTACAGTAAATGTTTTTTTTACTACTTGTAAATAAAATGAATAGTCAAATATTTCGATATCGAGGAAGGTTAAACGCCGTGTAAATAAGAGTCCTAAACCATTAGCCACAAAAAGGATAGTATTTTTTGTGATATTTATGGTAAGTTAACTCCCGGTTGCAGAGACATTCTCATAAAATACGGACTATTTCCGTTAGGTAACCTTTCCACCTCAGGCCGGTAGTTTGAATAGCTCCATTACCGACGTAATAATTTATTTTACGTACTCGTATTTTACCGTCAATATTGTTTGTTAACGGTAATTTAACATCCATAACATACAAGAATTGAAGTGGTACAGCTGAAGAACTGGTGGTACAGCTCTAGCAACTAGCTCTTGGAGATATCAGATAGCTCATATAGATTTTTTTTTTATGAAATGGAAGTGGCAAATAAGCATGCAGTTCACATTGATGTAAAGTGATGACTGCAGCCTATAGTCACCCACACAAAGACCAAGGTCAAAATGGAGATGCGTTACCACTCCTGAGGCCTAATTCCTAAGGTGTTATGCCTTTGTGCCGGAAATTACCACCTGACCGGAACACGATATTGCTGAACACTATCACTTAGCGGCAAGTATATTAGGTAATGCAGTGGTGGCTACGCCTGCAAGCTTCGTCACCGGAGCTCTACCGACTCTACCACCAGTGAAAACATATTTGTAGGCTACAGTATTCACTTAGAATTACTGTGAGTTGGGCTTATTTGTCACTGCATTACAAAAAAACTTTCATTCTTATACTATGTTCAATTCAAAGAACGTTACCAGTTTTTGGTGTTCTTCTCAAATTCTTTTTTTACAATCATCTGAAACCCTCAACTTCATTTCCCTTAACATTCTTCATAACAATATGCTAAATCTTTTTCTGAAGAAGCTGTTCATTTGTGTTGCATTTTACCTTCTACGATTCGTGAAGTTATTTTTTACCTTTAAATAAAAGTCGTAGGAGATACCTTGCACCCTGTTGGTTACCTGCATTAAATCCAAGGTTTGTATATAGAACTGCGCCCGAAGGATAGCACTTTAAAAAAATTCAAAAGGTCGCTACGATCTTACTCGTCTTCCGAGTCGTCTGAATTTTGGATAGGAGCATTGTTTGGGCACATTTTACACCATCTCGGAATATCTGACACGGCTTCAAAAACAGTTGATTCTGTTAAAAATAAAGGTGAAAAATTAGTCAAGAATGTCAGATACTCAGAGAGGATGTATAGTAAACCTAATCAAAGCTCCCATCCAAAATTCTGACGGATTGGATGCGAAGCAAGCTTGTGGCGGAAGCCCTAATAGCCCCCACTGACGATCAGTTAAACAGATCAGTCGGACTGACGTAAAACTAAAATTTGATCGTCAATGGCAAATCATAAATCCACAGTTTTAACTGAAGACGCGCCCGGAATTTTTCCGGACATTTCATAATCCAAAGAGTGTTGCCATCTTAGTGGATTTTCCACTAAAGTTGGTGGAAAATCCACTAAGTTGGCGGAAAATCCACTAAATATTACGCGTCAGATATTTTATTAGCTGAAAAAAACTTTTTTTTATGATATGAAGTGGAAAACAAGCATACAGTTTACATTGACGGTACGTAAGCCTGTAGCCTATAAACAACAACACGAAACCAGATATTTAAATGTAGATGCATTGCCACTCCTGGGGTCTAAGGTATTATGACTCTGTGCCGGAAATTATGGTGCCGTACAACACGTATCAGTGCATATCAGTTCGTACTAATAAATAGCTTCATTTGGTTGAGCGTTATATAACGGGTATTTGATTACGGTCGAATAGACCATGGACAGGACATGGAAGTGTCCATGGTCCATTTGAAAGCTATCACAAAACGTCTACGTCCCAAAGGACCGTAGGGACGTGATTTTTGTACCTACTTATTCTACGGTCAAAAATAATCTGAATACGACGGTCTAACTACACAAAGTAATATATTTTATATCACATTATACTAATATATTACAAGATAACTATTAAATACAAGTAATGCATTTACCTCTGCCTATATATATATATATAACTATTTATTATATACACAAAAACGTAACGTAACTTCACGCCTGTAATCCCCATAGGGGTAGGCAGAGGTAAATGCATGCATTCAAGCATACATGCAAACACCCACGATTCGCCGGTTACGTTTTTGGCCCATCAACAGGTGGCGAGACTGTTGCCCTCTCCGGGCACATTATCAAACTCCGGGGTACTGGGAAACTTCAAGAAAATTGAAAAATCTCAATAGAACCAGAGATAAGGGATTTTAAACCATTATCTCTGATAGCCCCGACCCAGGAATCGAACCCAGGACCTCCAGCGTAGTAGTAGTGGAAATATTATATACATAATAAATAGTTTTGTATATTTATATAATACATAACTATTTATTATATTCTATCAAACTAATATATTTTACCAAACTAATATATTATAGCCAAAAAATAGCATAAAGTTGTAACGAGTTATCGATAAATAGCCGTTTAGTGGTTTTCTGGTGATTTTAAAGGGTGAATCTGGGGAAGAGCTAACATAACTGTTGCCAACACTGAATCACACTGAATCCAACGGTCAAGGTCAGGCGTCAACTAAGGTAAGTACGGCTAATATCGTCCACGTTTTTAAATTTCTTGATTTTAATATTTGAATTGATTATTTCAAAAATAACATAAGTCACATTGAAATAACTTAGCAGGACAGACAAAACAGTTTTTTATGTTAAACGAACATTGAGAACATGTATGTAGACATAATTTTGTTGTTTTCACAATAAAGGTGGACATTTACATTATGTTATTTTTACATTATTTCTAGCATTAATAAATGAAAATACGTATACATAGTAACCTATTTTCATGTATCTCGCTTTGCTTTTTTATAAAAAAAACATACAAAAATATTGTTTACAACTCTTCAATCTCTTCTGTAACTGTAGTCGGCCAAGAATAAATCGTGTTATAAAAATCCATAAACTGTATAATGGTTCCAACTTTTTGATGTCAGTCACGTTTTTAGGATTCCGTACCTAAAAGATTAAAACGGGACCCTATTACTAAGCCTCTGCTGTCTGTCTGTCAGTCTGTCCGTCCGTCAGTTCGTCTGTCTGTATGTCACTAGGCAGTATCTCATAAACCGTGATAGCTAGAAAGCTGAAATTATCACAAATTATGTATTTCCATTGACGCTTTACATAGACACACAGATGCACGGGCCACCGGCCACGACGGACCGGAGGGGAGTAGCCATATGCAGGCTTTGCAAGCCCAAATGGTCATACGCGTATAATAAAAACTAGTTGCAGCCAGATTGCTCATTAGACTAAATCTAGCTGTGCGACTGAACTGACGTCCTAAATAATGCTTTGCTCTGTTTCTCTGCTGTAAAATCTTGCCTTTACCTTTCAAATGTACATTTTATTTACAAAATTATTATTTTATTCTTGAAAACTCAAAAATACAATAATATGTAATGTGTTGTTTTGGACTGATGTAAACAACACATACTGATAGATGTAACATATACGATACGCGGATCGGTCGAGCGACTGATCCGAGTTTGTTTTCGAGAAGCCGCTGTCTCCGAGATGTTTAAATGTGTGTGAAATTGTTTATGTATTTTGTTAAAGACAAGTTGTGAGTTTCGTAATGATAGACGATTTTTGTTGTGCATGTGTACGTCAATTCCGCCAAAAACAAAATTTGCTCGCAATAAATTACAGACTGGTTTTCATCGGTAAGAAACGCTATGGCTTCTTCCCCCCGGTCGGCCGGTGGCCCACGTTGCTCTATGCCGCCATAACAACAAATACAAAAATTAAAAATATTAAGGGGATGGGTGCCTATACAATAAACGAGTTTTCTTTTGTATTTTTGTATGTTATGAAGTGGCAAACAAGCTTACAGTTTACATTGATGGTAGGTAAATAATACTGTAGCCTTTAAACATCTACATGAGACTGTAGGTTTCAATGCAAATGCGTTGCCACTCCTGAGGTCTAAGGTATTATGCCTGTGTGCCGGAAATTACAGGGCCGTACATTACCACCTGACCGGAACACGATAGTGTTGAACACTACCATTTAACGGCAAGTAGATTAGGTAATGCGGTGGTGCCTACGCCCGCGAGCTCCGTCACTGGAGCTCTGCCACCAGTTTAAAAGTTGTATTGTTCAGTATTGTTGCTTAATATTAATAACAGAAAGAATGATGTCAAACTGATTTCAAAGAACTTTTTTTGTAAGTAACAGGCCATCGGTGTCTTGTTTTTGTACAATATTGACATAATTATAAATTATAATAAATCCTGATTCTGATTCCGATTCAAATATTTTTACTTTAAACAAATTAGCACACCAAAATTGATTTACAATGATTTCCATAAAACCCGGCCCCTATTAGAGACAATTAATTACCTTAGATTTAGATTGACATTAGCATCAGTTCAATTTGACGTTAGCTTCAGTTTGTGAATGGGGAAATCTAGTTGGCGTAAATCGTTTGGAGTGACGCCACAGTTTTATGACAAAAGTTTTACGAAAAATTGACCGTCAATGTGGGCTATAAGGGTTCGGCCCTTTATGGAAATCTTAGATTTGGTGGAGGTACTGAACAGGGTGCAAGGTATCTCCTAAGTATTTATTAATCTGACGCTCTGGAGTAATTTCAAAATTCCTCTTTTGGGCTCCTCTACTAATATTGCGGTAGACAAATGACAACGTGGGATGGGCAGCAGGGTCCCGCGATAAAACTTTTGCCACTGCGGTCGCCAATCCACCTCCTAAGCGTAGCGATTATGGCATTCTCTCCTAATAACGCACAACACGATATCTTTGGGGAAGATTTTGTTCAGCAGTGGACGTTTTTCAGTTAGAGTGATGATGAATGTTGTCGGGAAGAAATCGCACCTTTGCAATAAGACCACCTTTTGTAACTTATTGCTATTTTGTATAATTTTACGTTTTCTGTTGTATTTTTTATGGTTTACAATAAAGTGTGAAGTGTGAATAAAGCCATATGAAATGATATGCTCTTTAAAAACGGTACCATAACGTTCAGAATTGATTTTTCAACTACAACTAAGATAAACTTTTGACTAACAGTATACTTAAATGAAATGAACTTTCATAACAAACTCGCGAACACGGTTTCAATTCAATAAGAAACGTTTTAAAAGAATGAAGCTATCCTGGAAACTATTATGTTAATGTGGGTTCAGCACTAATTCGGTGATCATTAAAACGACTTTCAGGTCATTTCAAAGTTTCCATTTGCATTTAGTTGGATGCGTTTCAACCGGCTACCAATGATAATGAGTTTCAACTATATGCAATAATAATGGACATTTCAACAATAGAGATCGACCAAGTTTAATAGAGTATAATCCCTTGGTGGGAAGTTTTCAAATGTGAGCTTATAATGTGGTATACGCCGCGATCCGCGGTCCCTTGTCCCCGGTCGTGTTATCTTAACCCTTATCGGGCTTTAAATTGCCTCGTATTCCAATACCTGAACTCGTTAATAATGCGAATTAAAATATTAATGTCACTTTAATCTTTTATTGCGTGTTAAACTGCTGACATTTACAGTTATCAACGTGAAACGGTGTGTTTGTATATTTTTATACACTACCTGATTTTTTAATTAGGTATGGTCAAAATAACTTAAATTCTGTAATAACTTAAGATGTAGGCAGAAGTAAATTTATGCGTTTATAAATACCTGTTCACGGTGGGAAAATATTCATAGCTACGAGTATAATAAAGTCTACGATATACACGCATGCATATACTATACTCATGCTATACTTTCAAACTAAATATTTATATTATAATGCATGAAAGGGGATCTTCAATTTGATTATTTTAACAATGGTCAAAATAACTTAAAGTCTGTATTAGCCCAAGCTGTAGGCATTGACCATACTTTTTCACGGTGGGAAATTATAGATATCTACGAGGGTGAAGTATGCGATACACAATATGCCAAAGTTAACCAACATAAAAAAGTATAATGAGCAACGAAGACCTACATTTTTTTTATGTAATGGAAGTGGCAAACAAGCATGCAGTTCACATTGATGTTAAGTGATGACTGCAGCCTATAGACACCCACACAAAGACCAAGGTCAAAATACAGATGCGTTACCACTTCTGAGGCCAAAGGTGTTATGCCTCTGTGCCGGAAATTACAGGGCCGTACATTACCACTTGACCGGAACACGATAATGCTGAACACTGCCATTTAGCGCCATGCATCAGTTTAGTGCTACCGTGGCGTTATTGTACACAAAAGCGCTGTTTACCCAACTAATTTCACAAAAGTCGGCAGGCATTTCAACATTACAGATACTTAAAATATTTTTATGCGCAACACGTGACTCACATTTAAATACCTGACTTTATATTAGTAACGGGTAATGCACTTTATGAGCGTAATAAACAGGTGATACAATGTATCTGAGACGAAGTCAGTTCTCTTGCCTACTATAAAAACGAAAATTTCTGTTTGGTAGAGCAAGAATTGTAACAAAAAATTTACTTGACAGATGTGAGAAAGAAAGAGCAAGGATTTAAAAAAAAAAAAAATGACATACACTAGATTGTAAGTAATATATATATTCTAGTACACCTAATATTAAATTGACTTGAACGAATAGTCAACTCAGCGTTTTACTATATGAAACGTGCCTAGGAAAAAAAAAGGAAAATGTAATGTTCCTATAAACGAACATGTTACGTAACTAATTTCACAAACGCCGGCACTTTTCGGCAGGTGTAATAAGAGCGTAAAAATATACGCTATAAGCTTATTACAGGCAAAATATTTTTATGTGCAACACGTGACTCACATTTAAATTCCTAACCTTTTATTAACGGGTAATGCACTTTACGAGCGTAATAAAGAGGTATTAGAATGTCTCCAAAATTAGGGTTATTCTGTAACACAAAACTTCCCAGGATGAAGCGAGTTCACGTGCCTACTCCAACAAACGTAAATTTCTATATGACAGAGCAAGAGCGATGATCATTCTCACTGGGATGAAGTGATTTTTGTATTTCAGAATAGCCTCCCTTATCCTTTATTATTGGGAATGAGGTGCTACAATATCCCCGAGATTAGAGTTATTCTGTAATACAAAACTAAACTGGTTGAAGAGAGTTTGCGTGTCAAATCACCATTTGAAAGAGTAAAAGCGAGGATTGTTTCGTAACTAAAAATCCACCTGAGAGAAGTAAGTTCGTGTGCCTACTCTAACAAACGCAAAGGAGATGTTGCGAGCTCGGCCCTGGTTCGTACACGTCCTCAAAAAATGGGTAAATTAAAGAAGAATCCGAAAAAAATACAATTAATTTATTCAAGAATATATTTTAGAGTTACAACCATATTTAATTCAAACGATTTTATAATTTTCAACTATGTTAAACACGGCGGCGATACAGTCGACACTTGGGATCAATCGATTTTGATAGTATTTAGAAAATATTACTTTTTTCTCCAAGTTCTGTAATCAAAATACAATTTAAAAAATGAAAATGTCACAATGACATCGCTTGCCATATTCGCCATGTTAGTTTTGAGTTGCAATTCTAAGTGCAAATTATGTTTTGTAATATTGATTTTGCCTGTTTAATCATATTGTGTACAATACATGGCCGGAGGTCCATACATTTTTGCAACATCTCCATTCCATGTCATAGAGAAGGAGCGAGGATATTTTATATGGGTGTTTTAGCATAAATGAGACATACATACTAAAAGAATTTTATGATACTTAATATTTAATTTACTTGAAACATCTATCAAAGAAAAAAGGAAAATGTAATCCTCCTATATACGATCATGATACCCAAATATTTGATATCGTCTGAAATCTCACTGGGATGAAGTGACAGTGACAGAATAACTGAATAACCTTCTTTATCCTTTATTGGAGATCGCTTGCATCTATGAAGAGTGAAACGAACTTTCTGTCCATTCACTCGTAGAAATTTGATTTAAAATTAACCATTTCATACTTTTTATGTGAGTAAGCTCTATAACGTGTGCGCGACGATGTTTGTGATAAATAAAGAACCGCTTTCCAAGGATATCGACAATATTCTTTTTAATAAATATTATGAAATGTTAAAATATTTGTTAATTTTTACCTATCTGCTAGAACATTAGGCGTGACCTTCGAAACTATTCATCCAGTTTCACAAAATTGTATAATGATAGTTAAAAAAAAGTACAATACGTGACTCTAACGAAAATTCAACCTTACACATTGCTTTTTGCAGTATTGGCTGTTTTAAATTTTATAGAACAAAAGCGGCATTGAAATTAAAACTAATATAAATCATAGGAAATTCGCGAACTGTATCTTTTTCTAATACTTTTATTTATGAACGTTTTCGGCTTGAAGTATATCATATATTAGTATTGGGTACGATGGGGTTGACATGTCGTGGGAGAAAACCCCTTTAAAAAATTGATTAAAAAAAAGTATATCATAAACTAGCTGACTCGGCAAACTTCGTATTGCCTGAGAATGAAATAATGTGTCATAGGTTTGATAGATACGGACTATTTGTATGGGAAAATAAAATTTTAGTTTTTACTTTTTCCCTTCAATACCTTTTAAACCTTCCCTGAACTTCCAAAAATCATTCAAACCAAAATTAGCCAAATTGGTCCAGCCGTTCTCGAATTTTAGCGAGACTAACGAACCGCAATTGATTTTAATATATATATAAATATATATGTGAATGTTTGTCTGTATGTCCTTTAAATAATTGTTATCTACGCATTTGATCATGTGATGATTTTTAGCAAAGTTGTTGTGCATGAGCCCACGATGGTTTCTGAGTTGGCAAATTCGACAGATGGCGCCACTGTCACTTTTTAGTTTGTGGCGTAGCAAAGCGCGCAGGGTACAGCTAGTTATTTTCATAAAAAGCGATATTAATGGCCAAAGAAACTATTATACCCCAGGCTGTTACACGGCACAATGACATAATAAGTTGACGTAATAAATACTTACTACATACAATAAATTACCTGTGAGCGTAATTTGTTGTGTCTCTAATGCACGGTAGTGTATGTTTTTTTTATGTCTGAAGGTTGACAGTCAAGCAAACGGGCCACCTGATGGAAAGTGGTCACCGTCGCCTATGAACATTTGCAACACCAGGGGAGTTGCCAACGCGCTGCCAGCCCCGAAGGACTCTTTTGACGCCATTTTTAAGAACCCCATATTGAACCCCAGAAAATGTGTGAAGATTATTTTATTGATTTAATGTTCTTTTTATGTACAATTAAAAAAAACATTAACATTCTGGACTCCTTATATATAATAATATAGTAAACTATAACTGTACCAGATTTCATAATCCTCCGTCCGCGAAACTGTCGTAAAAATTTGATACTAAATTTTACCTTCACGTATTAATTTAATGTAAAGGATACTAAATACCTCCACGTTTAATATTTATAGTAACAGGGTTATATTTTATCAACTAATGGTAATCAGCAGTATCTCACTGCTATTGGTTATGCTTACACACTACTGTCAGAGAATATGTAATACAGTGCCTCCCAGTTACTAACCCAATACAAAATAGATAAAGTTGAACACTTCATAAATTTGACATGACATAATATTCAGGTAAAAACGCGCACCATAGATTGTTAAGCAAGTTTTGGTAGAACTCTCGTTGATTGAACTGATTCGTAGGTATACCTACTTGTACGGCCCACACCTGGCACATTGTACAAAAAATAATGGATACGAATTGCCCATTTCACAATTGTTGGAGTGTTGAAAAGTACAAACAGGAGTATTCAATTTCTGTTACATTGTCAGCAAAAAGTGTCATTCGTGAGATAGGGCCCATGCACACCACGTTTTTTTTACATTTTATTCGAACATTGATTTAAAAATGTAATGCTGCTTTTTTAATATTATATCAAAATAAGGGATACAATAAATATTTCAAGTAAAAAATACAGTGTATTTACTTATATTGTAGGACATAAAGGATAAGTTCAGAGATTTTTTTTTATACGAGTTAGAAACCCAACAACCTTTTAGCTTTAGCTTTGAGGTAATATGAAAAAAATGTCAATCAATACAAAAGTTGTGTTTAGTTCATTTTATTAATGACTAGCTGTTGCCCGCGGCTTCGCGGCTTCGGGATGTCGTTTTATAATCCTGATTTTTTTTTGCTATAAACCTCACGGAGCCCGAGACCTTTCCAACGAATGTAAAACCGTGGAAATCGGTTCGTGCTCCAGAACGGAGTTAAAGCGTCAGGAAGGAAAACCCGACTTATTTTTATATTATAGATAACTTTGTCATTCAACATTTGCGATAGAACTCGTAGTTTTACCGAAAAAAGTGATAAACCGATATCAATCTTTAAAATGCATTTTTCCTGCGATAACATACCGTACTTGACGGGATTGAAAACGTAATATGTATGGGCCCTTAAACAACAGTAATGCACCTGTCACACTCGTACGCGATTTATAGAAAAAATGTTTCAGCAAACGTGATATTCATATCTCATTTTTATCCATTCATTTTTCAATTTCAAAAAGAAACATTTTACTATCAATTTGCGCTGAGTACCTTCCACTTCAGTGCAATATTTTAATACTGTGTCGAAGGTTATTTTCCTTTATTCTGCGATACGCTGTGAACCACTGCAACATATTTCCTTTTCTTTTAGTTTTACCATTTTAATGAAATGCTTCGATCGATTATTCTATATTCAGTACTGTATTATTCGATAGTTAGGTATATATTACGTATATAAAGTTGTAAGATACCAAATCTGAGCTATACTTCATATTGTTCGTACACATTGAAGACAACTTATTTCTTAAATAAACAATATTTAACCAATTAGCATGTAATTTCAGTTCATGTGCTATGATTATAACTCCATTTTCTAATTGAGGTGTATAAGGATGTGCACTTATAACATTACACGACGTAGGCATATATTATAAGGGTCGCGCATTTAGGCAAGCTATTCAACGTTTTTTAAAAAGTTACCACGAGCTTACCTTGTTTATAAATCATACAATAAATTTTTTCCACCTCATTACTAAAGATCCCGACGAATTGAATGAAAACCTTTATAATTTTTTGAAGTTGGTTAAAAATTACCTATCATTAAGCCTGGGGGTTTAAGTTTAACTGTTGTCACCGGTACATATTGGTGGTATGCTTGAAAAACGTGTTAATATAACGACACGTGTATAATACACGTAATGTTATTTCTAAAAATGGATTCCTATATGCGACCCAGTTATCAGTGTCATCTCCTGAGAGGCGATCCGTCTTGTGTGACGTGCGCTCGCTTACTATTGTACTACTTTATACCTATAGAATGCTCTTATCGCTCATCCATATGAGTTATGTTCTAAAAAGTCTTTTGGGGACTGCCGCCTATGATATAATAGTTGATACACAAAATAAATAATATAGATATCACACATTTCTATACTTACCTGCCTTTTTTAAATATTCATTACTTCTTCTTCTTCTTCTTGTGTCAATGGCCAATTTTATTACTTTATGTGTTATATTGATCCTGATAAAAAACATGACAACGAAATAGCCGAGTCCGTTGCCTTCATCAAGTCTTTGCTTGTGCAGCTATTAGGGCACAATGGGCAGGAAAGAAGATGCGTCATGTCTTGTATCGGAGTACCGCAGTCACATTCAGGTCTAGAAGAAAAGCCCCATTTGGACATATTGGATCTGCAGCGGCCCACTCCAGAACGTAACCGATTTAGCGTACGTCAAATAGGCCACTGCAGCTCAGAACCTGGCGGAATATTTTCCGAGGGCGATATGAAATCGGAAGGGACTAGATATTTTTGGTTCCAAAGTCGCTTCTTCACCTCATTTGGAAAACCTACAATTGGTTTAGTGCAGCCTAAGAAACTTTTGCGACTTTTCAAACGCGCTTGCGCTTTAACGCAGCCAAACAATGGGTGACGATTATCGCTCTCCTGATGGCGTTTCTCAATCTCGCAGGCTACCTGTCGGCGGATTTCTGGCGGAGCAACACCGGCTAGGGGATAGAGTTTATCTAGCGGTGTTGGTTTTAAGCATCCCGTCATAATTCTGCAGGTTTCATTCAATGCGACATTTACCTCTCCAGCATGGGCCGAGCGATGCCACACTGGACATGCATATTCACCTGTAGAGAAGCAAAGGGCAAGGCCTGACGATCTTAGTACATTCGGGGATGCTCCCCAAGATGTCGAGATAAGACGCTTTAAAAGATTGTTTCGCGCTCTCACTTTCTTTTTTATATTGTGACAGTGTGGTTTAAAGGTCAGCGATCTGTCTAGTGTGACCCCCAAATAGCGCGGTTTAGTGCAGTGCTCGATCTTAACTCCTCGCCATGACAATTTAAGAACCCGATTAGCTTCACGGTCGCGCAGGTGGTACACACATGTCTGGGTTTTAGCTGGATTCGGCCTTAGGGCATTCTCATCATAATACACATCGAGTGCCTCCAACGCACCCGTCAAGTTTTTTTCAGCCTCCTCAAAACTAGTTGTCAGAGCAGCTAGCGCAAGATCATCAGCATAGAGGAAGTATCGCGTATTGGGTATAATAGGCTGGTCATTTGTGTAGATATTAAAAAGCGCTGGAGCGCTTCCTTGCGGGAGACCATTCTTCTGACATCTCCATCGACTTTTGGTGTGATTTAAGTGGACTCGGAATCTTCTATTGTTCAAGACTTCACGGAGGATGCCGACTAAATCTAGGTCCTTAGTTAGCTGATGGACTTTGACAAGTAGACGTTTAATATTGACTGTGTCATAGGCCGCGGACAAATCGACAAAAACGACACCGGTAATAAACTCTTTAAAACCATCCTCAATATACTGAGTGAGACTTAAAGTTTGGTTGGTGCATGATTTACCAGGACGAAAGCCAGCCTGTTGAGGGATAATATTGGGTTCTAGAACTGTTGTGAGACGATTGAGGAGAAGTCTTTCGAAGAGTTTGTATGTGTGACAAAGAAGTGAAATGGGGCGGTAACTTTTTGGATCCTTAGGGCATTTACCGGGTTTTAATATGGTCATGACTTCCGACTTTCTCCATTGTTTTGGGAATTTAAGCGATTCTAGGCAGTTATTAAAAAGAGCCAAAAGCCAAGAAACCGCCACAGGGCCAAAATGCTTAAGTTGGTCCGTCGTGAGGTCATCTATGCCCGCTGCCTTACCTTTCTTCAAATCCATAATGCCCTTTTGAATTTCTGGCAGAGTGAAACTTCTACTTATCAGGTCAGAATTCTCATGGTTTGAAGAACATTTTACTGGCTTTTTGAGGCGATGGGGAGGCTTTCAGTTTTGCAATAGTTGATATGCTACTTGGTTGGCAGTTACTGGGCCTGGACTGGTTGAAATGGGAGGGTCGTCAGTGAGTTTTCTAATGGTGCTCCACGCCTTTTTGCTATTGTGCGTCAAATCAACGCTGGCCACAAGATTCATCCATATCTCAAGACGACTTTCACCTATTTTCTTCATTAGATCCTCGCCAAGCGCCAGTGTATTAGTTGAAAAGGGGTCTTTTTCGTATTCAGTTTCGTAGGCTGACAGGAGGTTGGAACAGTTTTCATTTAGTCCTGGGATATATGTTGTACGGCAGCCACGAGGTATTGACCGACGTGATATCAGTTGGATGATTTTAACAAACTGGTCGTAATTTTCATGGACAGGTTCTAGATTTAGTAAACACGAATCAACTCCTTTAGAAAAGCTCTCCAAATCAGCTTTTTTTTAAATTTAACCTGCGTCGGAACGGAATAATCGTTGGTTTCACGGCCGCATAGATTCTGCAGCTAATTGGTCTATGTTGACTCCGAGGAATGGGTCGTTCGATACTTTTTTTAATCAATGCACTGATGTTTTCACTGATAAAAAGCAGGTCAGGGTTATAACCACGATTCCATCTTGCACTGTTAAAGGATGCTGGAAGTTTGGCATCATGTATAAGAACCAGTCGATTCGCGTCCGCCCACTCCTCAACCGCATCCCCATCGGAATTCGTGGTGTTATAGCCCCATATAGTGTTATGGCTATTGAAGTCTCCTACTACTATTTTTACTGGTTGATCGTTAAAGTTTTGTGGCGGAGTGAATTCAAAAGGTTGATTTGGTGGTTTATATACTGAGGTTATTGTGCAGTTGCCGATGTTAATAGTGAGAATCTCAATATTGTTATTTGTAGTACACGATGTAGACTTTACGGGTAGGGTAGGCTTTGTAAATACTGCGCTGCCATACTTTTCGTGGGGAGTCTCTGCTACTAGTGTCATTCCATTAATTGCCGGTCTCTGCTGTAGTTGGCCTTTATGCGTCTCTTGAAGACAGAGGACATCACACTGAGTATCATGGCACAAACTTTCAAGAATGGATGCTTTAATGCTAGAAAAACCTTCAATATTTATAGAAACCACCTGTAAAATAGGTCTATTGTAATGGCTCAGAAAAGAACCGTTTTGGCTCTGAAAAGAGTTGTTTTGGGCCATTGTGGCGGAAGGATTAGTCACGTCACTCCAATATCGACTTCTTTGAGCCGAGCTTGGAGCAGCGAGTCCAGGGTGCGCCGGACGCTTATGCATGTTTACGTGCTGTACGTTTCGCAATATTCGTCGCTCGTGGAGGCTCCTTCCTTGCACCCCAGTATTCATTACTACCTTCATACGTAAGTAAGTAAAGACAGAAATCTATATAGATAATAGCAGTGCCATGATCGCGTGAACTTGTTGCCATGGCACAAATTGGTGTCACTTGGAAAGTATTCGACACCAATTCCAGTGATCTGTTCAATCTTGTCATATAGGTACTCAAATGTCGGTAACGGAAACATAACAGAATGTATTTTGAACCTTGATGAACGCATTTATGATTCAATTTTTCTTAATATTTTCATTATGTGTATTAACTTTACTACGTAGTTATTACCCGTGTACCTATGCCATAGTGAATATACGAACCGGTGACATGCTTTCCTGATCCTTCAACATGCCATTTCTATTACCTTGATATTTAGATTTCTTGTTGCAACAAAGCACTTACTGTTATGGTTAGGTTCATGGACTTAAATAGCATAAAGGTCATAGTTCTCTAGAGCCACCCGGCACCCGACCAGCGCCCGACTGCCTCGAGCGGTCTGCGCCCATTACTTCAACTCCGTATCCACGCGCGGACGGCGCTGGACCACTCGGTGACCACTAGCTTGTCTTTCGTTGACTTTACATTGCCATTTGGGAACAGCGAGTTTACGCGAGTGGTTCACAAGTAACACCGCGTCGTTCACACGTGGACCACCCGTCGACAACGAGTGGACGCCGTAAAATGAGGCGGTGCTGGTCGCGTGCCGGGTGGCTGTAGTGAGCTATGACCCTACTGTGTAAGAAGTGTTTTCATGTGTGCATGAATGCACGTATTTACTTCATTATTATATCACATATTAGGTTACTTTTATTTAATGATCATGGTAAACAAGGATGTAGTTCACATGAATATTATCTTGACATGGTGACAATCTAACCACCTGTGAGGTATACGGACACACGGCACGGAACATTATTATAAAAATATCGATTTTTTTTTTGCGAAGTTTTTTCTTCTTGGTCTCTTACTGCACTTCAGTTAAATTCTCACCACTACCCAAAGGTTGACTGGTAGAGAATGCTTTTTAGCATTAAGTCCGCCACATGTACCAATATATGCAAGAAAGTTGAAATAAATAAATAAAAAATAAGTTAATGCGGTGGTATGGCGCCTACGACCTCGAGCCTCAACACTAAAGCTCTACCACCAGAAAAATACATATCAAACGTGTACTTCTCCAAAGTAGTATATTATTATGTAGATAGATCAGTGAGTACATTTTATTGTGCAAACTCAACCTTTAAATACATATTATATTAATGGTATTGAAAGGTTTTTAAATGAGACACCTAATCAACAAATAGGCCTATTTGACTTCATGAAAGACGTTACGGATTCATACTAACATGAATTCATAAACAAAAACAAATAGGCACACCGCCTGTTCTAACAAAAATATTGCCGCTGCCTTTTTTTAGATTGAAAATATATGTTGATAGTAAACAATTTTAACATCCTATGAATATTTTACCAAAAAAACCTTATCTTATTTCGCGCTTGAACATGTTTTGTTGTTTTATAAGTTCCACAGATATGTATCAGGTTAAATATATTTTTATGATATAAAGACTCAAAGCTATTTCTTCTAACACGTAAACGCCTTTTGCAGTGGAAGTTAACTCAGTTTTACATTGGTATAAATAACAACCTACCAATAAAATTATTAAATACAGCCGCGGGTATAAACCAAACCTGCTCAAATGAAACTATTTAGTCGAGCCAATTTTATGGGATACTTTTTTAGTCCCAACATTTAGTCACTTGCTCGTAATTGTGATGCCAATGGCGTCACATTTATAATCACACGCCGGTAGCCGTGACAGCGTGCGGGCGGCGTTCTCGCTGTCGGCACGCCGCACGCTTATCAAACGCACGCGGTTATTGCATTATTCACACGCACCAAGGACGCGCACGCCCTATGTGGAGGCCTTTTAGACGCGTTGATCAAAGTATACGTCGTCGTTTCTCTTTATTTTCTATAGCAACGAGAACATAATGCTTTTGATTTTGTAATTGATTAAATTCGATGTTAGCGAAATGTACAGAATTAAATAAATGAAAACCGGTCAAGTGCGAATCGGATTCGAGCACGAAAGGTTACGGTACTGTTATCTAGATTAATTAAAAACGGCAAAAAACACGTTTGTTGTATGGGAGCCCCACTTAAATATTTAGTTTAATTATTTGTTTTTAAGATAATAGGAATATATAACTATATGTTTTGTGTATTTGAAGCATTTTGCTGTTACCGATATTAATATCCAACAAAAACAAAAGTTTGTTCTATGGGAGCTGCCCCTTAAGCAATTATTTTATTCTGTTTCTATTTATTGATAATAGAGGCATATTCAACTCTCTAGCTATAAAGGTATATGAGGTACAGCCTGGTGAGAGACAGACGGACAAGGAAGTCTAAGGAACACAGTCCCTTTGGAACTTTGGGTACGGAACCTTTAAAAACAGAATGTTTCTTCACCAGAACGTATCAAGTCCTGCAATTAATGTAAGTTGGTGGAGCCTAGTACACACAAAGTTTAGAAAGTACAGATATAATAGCCACGTGGCCGAGTTCTATTTTTATAAAGAGACTGTATTATTTGCTTGATACTTGATCTCTGAGATAGTTATTTATGGAAATACTTTAATGATTTATCGTTTGCTGTTTGCAGTTAACTCATTAAAGTTAACTGCAAACAGCAAACATCCTCATTAGAGGATGCCATAAGCGTGACATTGTTGGCCGCACGTCGCTCGCCGTCACCGCAACTGGTCATTAATTTAGACACGTAGACCAATTTGTACCTTACTATTATTTCTGATTGTTACCGCAAAAATTTGTTACTGGTTCTTCTAATTAGGTACTATTTATGTTTAATGTTAGATACGTGCGCATTTTTAACACAAGAACACAAAAATATTTTCTCATAAAGCATCTTATGAAGAGATTAGTTTAAGCTATTTCTAATATATTTTTATTTTTATGTACAAACGTTATTATTTGCTCAAAACTCGACCTTTAAGGACGTATTTATCACGATACGCTATAATATCTTATTTCTCGTTGATAAAAGCCAACTTTATTATGGCACCGGTAGCGTGACACTGTTGGCGACACGCAACTCACTCTGACCGTAACTGTCATTACCTAATCTTATAATTTAGATCATAGATTTGAAATAACTCAAGAGAGTATTTGACGAATATTTTTTTATTGTGATTTCAAAAAGTAAAAGAAATGTTAGTAAATATCGTCACTCGAAGAAATGTTAGTACATTTCATAACGAGCAACCTTCGAATGCTGATATTTGATATCTAAAAACGATTAGTTAGAGACGGAACCACTAGTCTCTAACTAATCGTTTTTGAGATATCATATATCAGCATTCGAAAGCATAACATATAGCAGCATTTCAGAACGTTTCACAATTTATACGTTCTGGCCAGAAACGAATGTGAAAACTGAACCGTTGAGCACTGCCAGGCATCCACCCTGTGTTGGTAGTGGTGGGTGGGATCCAAATTCTCTCTTTGGCGGGAATTGAGGCGTAGAAAAATAGACGGTGGCACCAAATAAAACAGTTCAGAAGTTAGTTGTAGTCGTTCTTCATTCAGATACCTCGTGAAAACAGTTATATTGGATCGCTTGCTCTTTGTAGACAATTTTAACAGAAATGCCAGTGGTGTGCCACTATTGGCTGCTCGTCGTTAGACCTGACCTCAACTCGTCATTAATTCAGACGGGTGGACCGTTTCATATATCACTTTTAGGTTCCAGTGTTACGAGGAAAATTTGCTTCATTTTTTCAATTGATGTTTTTTGCAGCTGCTATTTGCATTAAATTTTTATTCACGTGGTTATATATATTGGGAAAAAATAAAAGTTGGTGTTCACAGCCCAACAGGTTTAAGCCTGTGCTACACCTTACAGGTGTAGCATATGAATTTCATACACAAATACCCAGACCGGAAACAAATATTTGAAGACCATACATATATTTGTCCCGGTGCGGGGATCGAACCGAACAAATCACGCGCTTGTTACCATTATGTGTCTTATTCACTAAAATTCGGTTAATTTTGTTGTGTTATAAAGAAAGCCATGTATACCAAATTGTTGAGATGGAAAATTTTGAAGAGAAAAAAATCTCGTTTTATGAGTAAAATCTGTTACTAATAGCACAGTCTAAAGATAACGAACCTCTTAATTACCTACTAACAGTATGATTTAATAATGCCATGTAGAAGCATTAAGTCGACCTTATGTATATTTTGGGTGCACTATATTAAAATAAATAAATATCTGTTTCGGGCCTGGCTGTTCGTGTATGTGTCGCGTGTGGACATCGCATAGATCTATGGTCCAACGGCACCCACGACACAGGTTTATACCTAGTGTGGGGCTGTGAGTGTAAGCGTATTTTATTTTATTATATATCTATTATGATGTCTCAGTTGTATTTCCATTTTTACTCATATTGCCTTTTTTATTTTTTAACATTTAAATGTATTGCATACTTCTAAATAACGAGAAACAACAGCTGCTGTTGGTATTATGGTCAGCATTTTGTGATAAATATTTATAAGCCTGATTCAGTTTATTAAATTAATATTCTTGAACATTCGAAATGATGAATCTACAAAAAATCTTTTGGTACAACAAGGAAGATCAAGAAGTACACACTGTTTGAATCGGCTTTGTCAATGCTCACCCCAGACTCTTAGAGATAGGCAGAAAAAAAGAGGTAGGTAAATGCGTTTCAGGCCACGCGCAGTGAAGCGTTCCGTTTCTCCAAATAAGTACAATACGCACAAAACTTAACGCCACTGAGTGAAGTTGGCTGCGTAAACTATGCTCCAGACTCTAGCTAGCGACAATGACACAGACGAGAAAGAAGCGAGTTTCAGTATTGGCCTGATGAAAGCGAACTACTACCACGTTTTTCTCTTCGCGTACCTATATACCATTCAGTCTATACCATAAAATGGCTTTCTTCGCAGTGACGTGTAAATCATTTATTTTTATAGATTAAACAACTTTATGAGTTAACTTTGTAAGGCCTACCTAATTTTTTTGATTTAAAATTTGAAATTTTAGTTTAAAATAATAAATCGGCTTTTTTATTTACCTACAATTAAATACGTATATTTCAAATTGGTAATAGAGCATTGAAGCATAGGAACATTGGGACTTGTACTTTGACAGAGGCAGCCTGCATATGGCTACTCCCCTCCAGTCCGCCGCGGCTGGTGGCCCGTGTTGCTCTGTGGGCGGGCTAATGGAAGGCTTGTTTTGTTTCAATTGGTGGGGGCGCTTCCGTGACCCCAGATACTTTCCAAGGTTTCATTCTCATTTGTTTTGTTGAAATAACTAATATTATGTATATTCATACCAAACTACTTTCTTGATTCAGTCTTTGAATTGAATCTTGAAGCCGTCGAGACGAGACGACCTCATCGCCCTTAGTGGAAGAAAATCTTCCTCTAGTGCAGGCAGTCAACCAAAAAAACTTGTAATATTACATCGTCTAAATATATCAAATTAACGAAATTGGCACTGGATACAACCGTTGAATGCAGCTTTTTTGGCACACTCCGCTTTTACTCGTATATACAATCGAGTAGCATTTATTTAAAAAGCACTGCACTGACAATGAATGGAAGTAGTCCAGTCCTAGAGGTAAATCCTAAAGGTTCATAACGCCGATTTTCGGGGGGAGGGTTTCAGACATTATAGCAAATAAAAATTCATCATTTACAACAAGTTCAAATTGTGATAGAATATACCTAATGAAGGGGGCCTATAATTATTATCCATTAACATCTCACGATGGTGTGGAATGTTATGAAGGGGTAAATATATTACGTAATGCGGTGTTGCCTACGTCCTAGATTTTGGACTCTACCACCTAACATTTTTTTTTTCTAGGGGAAAATGTGTTACGCGTTCCCACCCTTAGAGAGAGGGGTGGGTTATGTGGGACGCCAGGAAAGGCATCCGTCTACCCACTAAAAACCTCTGGGTGTTCTCACTTTGTCCGCCATCAGTGGCGGGGTCACGGGAACGCTATCGCACACATCCGCGACCCCACCGGCGGCTGCTCGTTGCCGAGCCCTCCTCGGAGCCTTTCGGCTCCAACCAACACTGGTGCCGTGCGGAACACCTGCACGCCAGCCAGCCCGGGACCTCTCCATTCGGGCGACGGACATCCCCTAGTCCGGCGCCCGAAGGTCCCTGCCCCGAGCACTCACAACGCCAGGCGTCCCAAGACGCTCGGGTGGAGGAGTCCAGGGGCCACAGTCCGGCCCGGGAGCGGGAGTGACAGGGATAAAGTGACCTTCAACTACCCCCCCGCGGCCCCACCACGTCCCTATGTGACGGCGGGACCACCGCTAGGCGACTGGGGATAGGGTGCAGGGCCAACGACATACCCGTACACCTCTTCCCCAGCCGCCTCCCCACCACGTCCCCATCTTACGGCGGGACAACCGCTAGGCGGCTGGGGATAGGGTGTAGGGCCAACGACCTACCCGTACCTCTTCCCCAGCCGTCTCCTCACCACAGCAGCGAGTGGCGGGCAGAGCCACGCCAAACGCCGCTCCCTCTCTGGGTTCCTCATGGCTTTGCCTGTGTAAGGCCAACCACCGGATACTGAGCCCCCCCACGACAAGGCGGAAACACTCGGGGGGGCTACCACCTAACCTAACCTAACCTTTCATTTTATTACTTTTTCTCTTTAAAATTTTGTTGAACTCTACTCTCGGTTTTAAGGGTTCTGTACTCAATATATAACGGAGATAAGAACGGGCCCTTTTTACCCTATTACTAAGGTTACCACTATCAACACTACATATCATAAAATCCCCCTATTTACTCTGTCTGTATGTATGCGCTAATCTCGGAAAGTTGTAAACGGATTTTGTTCCTGTTTGAAATGTTGGAAAGAGGGTTTTCTGAGGAAGGTTTATTTATAATAAATGCTACTCGTGCAAATCTGGGTTGGGTCTCTAGTTATATAATAATATTCACTTTAAAATAAACAATTATATTCAAATGAATATTTAAAGGAGGCCCCCATACAACAAACGTGACATTTTTACCCTTTGATGCCGTTTAATACCGTAATAGGCCGTTTGATTCGAATCGATAGGTGTAGATTATGAAGCGAGTTGGTTTAATTAATAGAGCGCTTTGGCTATAAGGAGCATAAATAAAATGCGGAAGTTCAATAACATTTTCAATATGACCAATTAATATAAAAACTACTTTAAATGCAAATCACGCTCAATAACGCTTAACCTAAATGATGGCATTGAACATTAAGATTCTTTAGAATGATCTCGGACTATAATAAAGTCAGGGAAAAATTCATATTTTTTTCTCTATTTGAAGAAAATATATTTGCTGAACCTAGAGAATGGAAATATGACTGATTAATAGTGTGTGAAAAGCGAAGTATTAGCGAAGTGTAGGGGTAAAAAAACAACAATAAGCAAATCATGGATACATGCTTCTACTCGCGGACGAGTATAGAAGCATATGATTAATGCATAATTTAAAATTATTGTTGACTTTTATATTTTCTTTATTGTAACCAACTGTGTGCGTCTAAATTAAATTACAGTTTATGGAGAAAATTGCATGTTTTATTTAAATAATCATTATCACTAAAGGTATTGAAGCTATAAACTATTTCATATCTTATGTACCAATTGATCAAAATAATTGTTTACCGACGTACGGTAGTGAAAACAAAACAGCGTCATAGCAATAAACATAATAGCGTAGCTGTTTAATTAATTAGTGTTCCACAAAAAAAAGGAATGACCAATCCTTTTCACCAACTTGAAGCCCATAATCATTTATTATCATAGCTCTCATTATGAGTCCACGATAAAATCATCTTAAATGGTTGAAAACACTCTATTTAAGTTTGATTTCATATCGTGACGAAATCTTAAACCTTTTTTAAAAGGATACACTAACAGTCAGCCATTATATAAAGTGGCTTAATTCCAAAAGGTGTGATAACAGGATTTTCGCCACCCCACTTAATTAAAGAAACAATTTAAAATGTTCCAGATATAAATCGGACCGGTTTTGTGGGAGCCATTTAAAAATTAAAAGAAACTCGTTAAAATTGTTTTTGTTTCGTTATAATTTTAATTATTCATGACAGTTTTATCCTTCATCCAAATGTTCGGGGATCGTACTTTATTTTCTTAATAAAAAATACAGTGTTTTCGAATTTTATGAAATGATTAATTTGCGAATATCTTGTTCCGTGGAGTATTTTATCAATGACTAGCTGATCCGGCAAACTTCGTATTGCCTCAGAATGAAATAATGTGTCAAAGGTTTGATATACAGTATCCCAGAACTCAACGTCAAGCCGAAACGGGGCGACAGGATTGATTGTAACAATAATGAGAAAAATCAGATAAAAAATCTATCCCATGTAGTTTGAAAATTATGGGCGTTGGAAAACCTAGACATTTGGTCAAAATGTAACCATTTTTCGGTTATTGTGGTTAATTTTTATTATTTTTGTTCATTTTACCTTTGGAACCGTAACCTTAAATAACATCTTGAGAATCACAGTCTAAAATAATGACACAATTACCCCAAGTTTCCTAAAATTTAGACTATTTGTTAAACTATGAATTTAAAATTTTCAAACTTTGTCGACTTTGAAACAACTTCCTTTAAAAAAATGTACTAGAGTGCCTTGGCAAGTGCCATTAAAAGTTGGCGCGTTTAATCAGGATTGTAAAATGGTACAATACTTGTTAGTTTCATACTAAAAAAAAACAAGTAAAAAAATAAAAACCTCAAGTAACCCGATTTTTGCTAACCCATTTTACTCAGTTAAAATGTTTTTTATTCGCACAAGGCCTTGGTAGGTTCTTTATTTTACGGCAAAATGATGAGAGAGATGGATAGTGGATATGTTGGCCATGAGCGAGCGAGACTGCTGCTGAGGACATCAACTCTCTCAAATTTTAAATTCATAGTTTAACAAATAGTCTAAATTCTAGGAAACTTGGGGTAATTGTGTCATTATTTTAGACTGTGATTCTCAAGATGTTATTTAAGGTTACGGTTCCAAAGTTTAAATGAAAAAAAAAATTAACCACAATAACCGAAAAATGGTTACATTTTAACCAAATTTCTAGGTTTTCCATTAAATGCCCATAATTTTCAAACTACATGGGATAGATTTTTGTTCTGATTTTTCTCATGATGGTTACAATCAATCCTGTCACCCCGTTTCGGCTTGACGTTGAGTTCTGGGACACCCTGTATACGGACTATTTATATAAGAAAATAAAATTGTGTTTTTTGCTATTCCCTTTCAATTTCTTCATATTTTTTTACCTTTTAAACCTTCACTGGACTTCCAAAAATCATTCGTAACCAAAATTAGCCAAATCGGTCCAGCCGTTCTCAAGTTTTAGCGAGACTAACGAACAGCAATTGATATATAGATAGAAGATAATTCAAACTGCGGCCATACATTAATGTACCATGACCTTTTATTGTTAACTAAACTGAAACGCTTTGTATCGTATCTTCAAATGCGCTGTCACATGAGACAAATGAAACAAGGTTTTGGCAGCTCAAACTCTACTGAAACTTTAGTAACTTATAATTTTACTTTTCTTCTGCTAATGAGCTCATATTAAGTTCAGTGTAAAATTTCCTTTAAATATGGCACATATTACCCAGAATCACAAAAGAATCTCCTTTGTATGCAACTGAAAGTTGCCAACAAGCGCGCGAATGAAGCCCGTAACTTCGTGACGTCACCACTTCCTTGTAGTTTTATCTTGGAAGTTATTGTTGGCAATTCTCGGTAGCGAGTCACTTCGGTATTTTTGTATCTAGTTGTTTTTGTTTGGGGTTTGGTTTGTTATACCTCAAAATGCGCAGAAAAATGATTTATTTATCGGAAAATAATAAAAAAAAAAAATACGCTTACACTCACAGCCTCACACTAGATATAAACCTGCGTCGTAGATGCCGTTGTACATATACAACACATACACAAACACCCAGACCCGAAACAAATATCTGTAGGCCATTCAAATATTTGACCCAGTAAGGGAACCCGCGACCCTTCGAATCAAACGGTCGTTTCACACCGCCGCGCTGGTTTAACGGTCGTCAAGAGTTTTAGAGTAATTTCTTCAATGTATTTTCTTTTAATCTTCTGAAGCGCGCATGGCCCAGCGGCTGGTGTAGATCGTAAGCGATCTGCTCGGTTAAGCACTACGGGCGCGGTCGGGTAGTGTGATGGGTGACCGCTAGTGGCAAATTAAATGCGCGTTTCCGTGCTTCGGAGGGCACGTTAAGCCGTCGGTCCCGGTTGCTATCGATAGATAGCAGTCGTTAAACCTTGTCGGAGGCCTTATGGGCGGTTTGAAAACATCCGACAGCGGGTTGGCCACTAACCCACCCACCTCCACCAATCCGCATTGGAGCAGCGTGGTGGAGTAAGCTCCAGGCCTCCCCCCAAAAAGGGGAGAGACTCGTGCCCAGCAGTGGGACGTATAATGGGTTGCCATTATTTATTATTATTTTCTTTTTGCTAATTATTATATGTATTTGTTGTGATAAGATTTACTGGCGGTAGAGCTCCAGTGATGGAGCTCGCGGGCGTATGCACCCCCGCATTACCTAATATACTTGCCGCTAAATGGCAGTGTTCAGCACTATCGTGTTCTGGTCAAGTGGTAATGTACGGCCCTGAAATTTCTGGCACAGAGGCATAACACCTTAGGCTTCAAGAGTGGTAACGCATCTGCATTTTGACCTTGGTCTTTGTGTGGGTGTCTATGTGAACTGTACCCTTGTTTGCCACTTCAATTAGGTACATAAAAAAACTGGTCAAGTGCGTGTCCGGCCACGCGCAGTATAGGGTTCCGTAGTTACAGAGTAAGAGATGAGATGTAATGAAATAAAAAAAAAAAATATTTTCTATGCTTGTTTGAAATTTTCAAGACAATTTTTAAGTCAACTGTTACTCGAAAACTTGCAAGGCCACTTAGTGTGATAGTTTTCTTTATAATTTCGTTATATGTTCCTTATAGCTTCTATTGCCGTATCGTTTGAATTTCTAAAAACAACCGCTTAGTTGGTAGGGGGGACATTTGACTTTAACGAAAATTTGCACTTTAAAGCTAAAAGTCACGAACAATTAACTCAATCGAAAAATGATGTTGGGACATCCATCATATTTTTGAAAGAACTATCCTACGATATATTACACTATATAAAAATCGAAAAAAAAAATATCCGCGCGTTACAAGTACCCTAAATATTTTTAAAAGTAGGTTACCCTAAATACTTTTTTTTTCATGTTTTTGTTCTACCATGTCGGCGTGATTAAAGTGTATATTTGTGCCAAATTTCAAGTCTCTAGTACCAATAGTTTTTGCGCTAAACCGCGGACGCACAGACAGACAGACAGACGGACATAGCGAAACTATAAGGGTTCCTTGTTTACTACGGAACTCTTAAAAGTAGGACACGTGTAAGGTAAGAAAACGAATATCAATGTCGAAAAATGTAGGTCACAATTCCCGAAGGCCAAGATGTTTTCCTGCGTGCCAGTTATTAAGGGATGAACATCATAATTATGTATCATGGTGTTATGATGGTTCCATAAATAATATAGCAATATAAACATTCTTCCCTTCCAGAAATAAAAAAAAAAACACCTTCATAATTTTTCTACTACTTTTTTCATGTCAAGAAGTGGCAGTTAACATCGATGGTAAGTAACACTTTAGCCTATAAACATCTGCATAAAACTAGTGATTTCAATGTAGATACGTTGCCACTGTTGAGGCCTTAGTTATTTAGTTTGAGGATTCAGTATTATACCTCTGTGCTCGAAATGACAGGGCCGTACATTACTACCTGACCGGAACACGATAGTGCTGAACACTATCATTTAGCAGCAATGAGATTATGGAATGTAGGTGCTCTCATCGCGCATCACTAAAGCTCTATCGCCAGTAAAACTGGTGGTAAAGATCCAGTTTCGGTGATCGAGGGCACTGCATCACCTACTTTATCTGCCATCAAATGGTAGTGTTCGGCGTAATCGTCTTACGGTTGGAAGATAACGTGATAACTATCACAGAAGCAAAACAACGTAGGCCTCGGAGGTGACTTCTCATTGAAATAAAACTATTTTTACGGATTTATCTCGCGTATATTAAACTAAATTGATTTTTAAAATCAACCCGAAGTTTCGGTCGCTTTTCAGCTTCCGTGGTCCCGGGCACACTGAGCTGACATTTGTCTTACAGAAGTTTGAAAAATGTATATGTTAGCTAGCTACCTCCATCGATTCCGTAAACGCATTGCGTCGTTTTATTCAAAATAATTCTAGTTAAATATACGCGAGATAAATCCGTTACAATAGTTTTATTTCAATGAGTGTAGCTCGCGAAAACCTAAGAAAATATCAGGTGTCAACTCATCTGCATTTTGATTTCCGGTGTTTTGTGTAGATGTTTATTGGCTGCAGTATTCATTTACCATCCATGTGAACTGCATGTATGTTTGCCACTATCGTTACACAACAAAACAAAAATATTTGTTCCAAAAAAATATATATCAATGTTAGCAATTGATGAGAAGTTGTATATAATAAAACCAGACCGGTATCAAAACAGTTATCGAACCAAGCTACTGGGCAAAAGTCAATAAAGTGTTAAATTGTAATGCATTAAACATTGTGCGTAAACAACGCAGGATTTTAGGATACCATCTTTCAAATATTATAACATTTAACAAGCCCGCATCTCTCTAACCTCTTATTTTAACCATTTATATATTTCACTTTTCCATACATTTTATTATCATATTTACATATTATGATTTTTGGGCGGGGTGAGTTATAAATGAATTCAAAAACAATAATTTTGCACTTAGGGGACTGAGCTGGGGAGCGTTTCTTTGGGGAAATAATTTATAGCTCACCGGATTAAATTATCTTTTTTACGTTAACTTATGGTATGCGAACACCCAAATAATTACGGTATCCGAATTTATGTATGTTCATGGAAGATATTATAGATTAAATGAGCGACGTAAATGAAGTAGGTATCTATTTTAACCCCCTTATTCATAAACGTATTTTAGCTAAAGTGTTGCTAATCTCTCCTTTGTCTTTTTCTATCCTGCTCATTTGACAATGCAACTGACAAAGACAAAGCATTCTATAACTTAAACGTATCTAATGTACGTTTATGAATAAAGGGGTAAATGTATAATAATTTTTTTACTTATACCGGACGTTTTTGTAAGTCATTAAGTAAATAAACATTAAATAAAATCTTTTTGTGTATCAAATTTTAGTAAAGATTAAAAAGAGAAAGAAAGTTCTATAGCTTAACTAAAATAAATAACAACGCTTATAATATATTATCATATTTTTGATATTAATATTTGTGCTGGGCTCAACAAGGAATGATCAGTTGATAGTACCACAGTCTAAAGAAAACGAACGTGTTAATTACCTAGATAATTCTACGTATTGACAATGGCTTTATTTGGCTAGTACGAGGAATACGATCTCTCAACACCAGTTGCAAATGTCACGTTCAAACTACATTTCGAAAGTTTTTATAGTACTACGTCATACATTTAGAAGATTTTTCAACTCTGAGCCGGTGGAACATATTTTGCATAGATGTGTCCTTTAAACTAAATTATGTGGAAAAACGGTTAAAAAGCAATGAATTTTCAAAGACTATTGTTCCACACGTATTGTATAGTATATATTTGATGAAAATAGTTTTTTATTTTCATTTCCAAATATGACGACCCCCATCATTTTTATTTCTTTTTATCTATCTATATAAAAATCAATTGCTGTTCGTTAGTCTCGCTAAAACTTGGACTAATTTGGCTCATTTTTGTTTTGAATGATTTTTGGAAGTCCAGGGAAGGTTTAAAAGGTAAGAAAGTATGAAGAAATTGAAGGGAAATTGTTAAAACCACAATTTTATTTTCCCATACAAATAGTCCGTATCTCTATCAAACCTTTGACACATAATTTAATTCTCAGGCAATACGAAGTTTTCCGGGTCAGCTATTAGAAGCAGTATTAAAAACCGTGAAGTAGTTAATAAAATAGATGCACCTTTCGAGTTTCAAGTATGCAGTTTTAATAGTCTCGGGGTGAAGTGACTATGACATATGGACGGACGGACAAACAGACAGAGATGTGACAAATCTGTAAAGGTCCCTTTTTGCCATTTGTCTACGGAACCCCTTAAAAGAAGTAGAAAAAAATGTAATAGACGTTAAGAGAAGATAAAAGTACCTATGCGTAAATGTAAATGTTTAATGGTGGTAGAGCTCCAGCGACGAAGATCGCGGGCGTAGGCACCACCGCATTACCTAATATACTTTCCGCTAAATGGCAGTGTTCAGCACTATCGTGTTTCCGGCACAGAGGCATAACACCTTAGGCCTCAGAAGTGGTAATGCACCAGCATTTAGACCTCTGGTCTCTGTGTGGGTGTATATAGGCTGCAGTCATCACTTAACTGCATGCTTGGTTACCACTTTCACACATAAAGAAAAAAAATGTATGGCTACTTTAATGAAAAAGCACCAGTACCCTTAGGTAAGCTCACTAGATACAATTCTTAACGTTATAAAAATCATATATTTAGAAATTTAAGTAAAGGAGTTTGGCAGCGTAGTGGTAAGGCGGTTGGACTGGTTATCCTGAGGAGGTTCGATTTTTGCCTGAAGTCCAATTTTTCTTTAATTGCTAAATCCACTCACATGTGTTAGTGCATAATGAAAAATATTACAACCGTATAAATGTACCTACGGGGACATATTGATCATGGCCAACGAAGCAAATCTTCGTTTTGTGTAAAGCGTCAATTTGGCTTGCAAAGCAGATGTTATATTTCCGGTCGAACGATACTTAAGTACCAACTGTAAAAAATAAGTAAGAATCGTGGGAAATCTCAACATTCATCCGCTAAGAAAATGAAAATGGGTGGCAAAAGTTAAAAGGAAAAGATCTGTGCTTAAAGACTTTTCAGCGAAATTTTTACAAGGAGAATTCAAACGAACAATAAAAGTCAAAGTGATTATAACATTTTGGGAATACAGTTGATATTTGATACTGCTGTATCAAATATTATACCGTAATCGATATAATATTTATTCGATATAATATTTGATACTGAATTGATACTGAACATTTGATATATGAATTGATGACTATTGTCAAATATTTTATCGACTTAGAAAACTCTGTATTCAAAACCCATGCTCAATTCTTCTGAATAGTAATAGCAATAGGTATTCTTCACATTCCTACCTCTATACTCTAATTAACTGTTTTAAAGGGGCAGGTTATCACTTAAAGAATTTATTAAATACTAGCTGTACCCGCTTCCCGACTTCATCCGCGTGAAAATTTATGATTGTTAATTATTTTCGCATTAGTATTCGCAGCTAGTATAAAAGCCTAAGTTACTCCTTATTACATAAGCTATCTGCCAGTGAAAGTCCCGTCAAAATCGGTATAATCGGTCCCGAGATTAGCGGGAACAAACAGACAGACAAAAATAAAAAAAAAAGTTTTTTTCGATATATGTACCGTGTGTACATACTTAAGCATTTAATAAAGAGCGGTTATTTTTATATTAAAAACAGACACTCCAATTTTATTTATTAGTGTGTACCTATAGATGTATAGATATATAGATTTAGTGTCAATGTCGAGAGGATTTCGTTGGAACGGTCTCATAATTCTTATTTCTATACTCCAATACGATTGTGAGCTAAGCCTTAGAACGTAAATTTGTTACGTGTTATTTTATTTATGCTTAAGCTTTGCGTATAGCGTAATACGCTTATATGATATGAAAACACAAACAATTGATGTGTTTTTTTTATTTTTTCCGTACTTTATATAAAACTTTCCCTTGACCCCAGGTTTACTGTATACTGTATACATAATAAGTATACCTGTGTTAGAAATTCGCAGAGAAACACTACTCATATTTGTCGAAAATCGATTTTAAGGAAAAGGAGATGTTGCGAGCTCGGCTCTGGTTCGTACACGTCCTCAAAAAATGGGTAAATTAAAAAAGAATCCGAAAAAAATACAATGAATTTATTCAAGAATATATTTTAGAGTTACAACCACATTTAATTCAAACGATTTTATCATTTTCAACGTTGTTAAACATGGCGGCGAAACAGCCGACACTTGGGATCAATCGATTTTGATAGTAATTATAAAATATTACTTTTTCTCCAAGTACTATATAAAATCAAAATACAATTTAAAAAATAAAAATGTCAAAATGACATCGCCCGCCATATTCGCCATGTTGGTTTTGAGTTGCAATTCTAACTCCAAATAATATTTTGTAACTGCAAACAAAGCTAAATAAGTGAAAATATGCAGTTTAAAACGTTTTTGCATTGATTTTGCCTGTTTAATGATATTGTGTACAATACATGGCCGGAGGTCCATACATTTTTGCAACATCTCCTTTAGTACAGACACAATCGCGTTAAACACTACAGCGGCGACGGAACAGAATTGAGATAACACGTAAATGCGACAGGACAGGACCTCAGTTCCCGCATCATAGCGCATAGCGATAACGATTTGCGTACGTAATATAACAAAGGGCGCGCCTTTTGTTAGAGCTGGCAAACACTCGTTATGTTGATTGTGATAATTACGAAACGCATCAAAACAATTATTCAGACTAATATTGCTAATTGCTGCAACGCGAATTTTTAAAGCAAAGGATGTACCTATTTCACTCGTACTAATATGATTTAAATATGTAATCAGTTCTCGTAAAGATACTTAATATACCTATTGCATTCAGTCTGACATATGTGCAAGGTGCATAAAAGTATAAATAACTAGCTGTTGCCCGCAGCTTCGCCCGAGTGGATGTCGTTTTATAAATAACTGAGTAGCATAGGCTAAAACATATAGATTCTTTCTCAAATTCAGCTTTATCTCTGTACCAAATTTCATTATAATCGGTTCAGTCGTTTGGACGTGAAAAGGTAACGGACAGACAGACAGACAGACAGGGTTACTTTCGCATTTATAATATTAGTAGGGATGAATAAATATTCCTGTATGAGAAATTCACAGAACAATATTTGTCGAACAATACGTATTTATCAATAATCGATTACGAGACGGAATTGCGACAAATACTATAGCGATAAACACTACAGCGACGAATTCAGATAACACGGAAATGCGATAGGACAGGACCCCAATTTTCGCTTCGTAGAGATAATGATTTGCGTAGGTACGTAGTGTGACAAAGCTCGCGCCTTTTGTTAGAGGAGGCAAATAATGTTGATTGTTGTAATTCTGATATGTATAAAACAAATTATTTACAATAAAAGACAAACTACGTTTCACTGCACTACGCATTTTTTAATTAAAGGACGTATTTTACTCGAACTAATATGATTTTAATATCAAATCAGCCATCATAAAAGATACATAATATACTGCATTCAGTCTTAGATAATTATGTAAAACGTGCATAAAAAATCATAAGTAGTAAATAAATTAAAAAAAAATACGCTTAAACTCACAGCCCCACACTAGGTATAAATCTGTGTCGTGGGTGCCGTTGTACACATACAACACATACACAAACACCCAGACCCGAAACAAATATCTGTAGGCCATACAAATGTTTGTCCCGGTGCGGGGATCGAAGCCGCAGCCCTTCGAACCAAACGGTCATCTCACACCGCTGGACTAACCGGGTCGTCAAAACAAATTATTAAATAATAATAAAATAAATAAACCTGTGTTAGAAATTCGTAGAGCAATACATAACGTATTTATCGAACTATACGTATTATCGATAATCCATTACGAGACGGAATTGCGACAGATACCATCGCGATAAACACTACAGCGACGACGGAACAGAATTGAGATAACACGGAAATGCGACAGGACAGGACCCCAATTCTCGCGTCGCAGATATAATGATTTGTGTACGTAGTCTGACAATAGTCTGACAAAGTGCGCGCCTTTTGTTAGAGCAAGCAAACAATCTATTACTTGATTGCGATATTTATGAATACAAGTCTAACTAAAATATATTACTTTCGTACTTTTTATAAGCTCAACTATATCAACGATTTTCTGTATTGTACACCATAAAGACTAGTGCCAAAGCCTCGAAAATGGTTAAAAGTAAAAAATAAAATAGAACAGGGTGAATCCCATTAGTAAATGAATTTAAAAAAAACGTTTGGTCTCAAAATATCCCGGCCCTGGCCTAATAGACAATACATGAGCACTAGTTCTTATTTCCAATAAATTTGTACTGACATGGTCTATATGACTGGTTTATATTCCAAGTTTTCAGAAAAGATATAAATCGTATTATTATTTTTTATTCTGCAATATAATATATAAATAAAGTTTATTGTATACTTTTAAAAATAAAGTTTATTGTAATACTTGTTTCTATATTTAGTTTTTCTTAAATTTCACAACTATACACAAAGTTCTCTCTTGATCCTATATTATCTCAGAGAATGTATAATGATATTAAGTCTGTAACTATGAAAAAGGTTTTCTCAAACTCGCAATTCCCTTCAAGACCTACTCAACTATACCACATAACGTAGGACGACGCGAGAGAAAAGATAAGCTCCACTTTACGTACCTTCAAAAATGTTTCAGAAAATTGTATTATGCCACTTTGTCGGCATATTATTTACAAGGTTACTTTAAATTAATTGTTTTATATTATTTCGCATTAACACATGCTTGTGAAATATATTTTATTAAAGAAAAATGGAAACTCGCGGCCTACTGGGAATCTAGTCCAGCCGCTCTTCCAATTGAGCTACTGAAGTCCTGCCCGATTTGTCAAATCTTTCCTTCACATTTATTGCATTGCTTTATGGTAGCAGCAGCGCCATCTATTGCCAACTATGCTAGTTAGGCAACCGATATAATAGACTTTGCAGTTTATTGAATATCGTAAAGAATTCGCTTTTACCCTTAATAATTGTTTTATATTATTTCGCATTAACACATGCTTGTGAAATATATTTTATTTAAAGAAAAATGGAAAGAATAATTTGACTTCAGGCGAGACTCGAACTCGCGGCCTACTGGGAATCTAGTCCAGCCGCTCTTCCAATTGAGCTACTGAAGTCCTGCCCGATTTGTCAAATCCTTCCTTCACATTTATTGCATTGCTTTATGGTAGCAGCAGCGCCATCTATTGCCGAACTATGCTAGTTAGGTAACCGATATAATAGACTTTGCAGTTTATTGAATATCGTAAAGAAGTCGCTTTTACCCTTAATAATTGTTTTATATTATTTCGCATTAACACATGCTTGTGAAATATATTTTATTTGAAGAAAAATGGAAAGAATAATTTGACTTCAGGCGAGACTCGAACTCGCGGCCTACTGGGAATCTAGTCCAGCCGCTCTTCCAATTGAGCTACTGAAGTCCTGCCCGATTTGTCAAATCTTTCCTTCACATTTATTGCATTGCTTTGTGGTAGCAGCAGCGCCATCTATTGCCGAACTATGCTAGTTAGGCAACCGATATAATAGACTTTGCAGTTTATTGAATATATAAGTCGCTTTTACCCTTAATAATTGTTTTCTCAAAGTTTTTGTTAGTCAAAATTTTCTTTCCATTTTTATTTAATAAAATACTTTAAATTAGCGCATCACTTCTTGCCTCGGGCCTCTATACGATCCCAACAACATTAATTGTTCTACGGCTTTTTACAAATCTTGATAAATAACCCAAAAAGAAAATAAACAAAAAACTGTTTTCGAAAGTTCAAAAGAGCATCACTACCGCTGCGTCACCCTCCACTGCTGCTGGTGGCGATATTTTGCCTAGGCAAGATGCAAAGCATACCTACGCTCAAAGTAAATGCGAGTGTAGAGGCACAAAATAAATGTTGTATGGGAGAACTTAAATTTAAAAAACTTTTAATTTTAAAAAGTTGTAGTACAAAATTTAATTTGGCTACCTGCAAGAGGTGATGCGCTCATTTACATTAACCCTGTATATAGAAATTGCTAACAAACGGACAGACGGACGGACGATCTTGGAGGAACAAGTTGCTTGTGGGCTACGAAACCACAAAAAGATACTAGCGGATCTTATGTTTCCATAAAGCATTATCCACCAATCAACTATTGGATTCTGTTGAAAACGCCGGTTATACGTGCTGGGAGTGCAGGTTTATATGCCTCTTTATTTTATTTTACTTTTTTCTTACATTGTTTCATTTTACTGCTCACAATTAAATCCATGTTAACAAGTACGTTGTAACACTCGATGTGGAGTGATAGAGCAATTTCCAAATAATTATTAATCCACAACTATAGGACTACACCACAAAGGGAATTAATTAGATCACCGGGTACATTTGTATGTGGTTAATCGTTCCGCTCATAGCGTAAATAGTTATTGTTACGTGAATTTTAATATTGGTTTAATACCGCATATTCCTGATTTTCAGGACAGTTTATCGTATAGAGTATTAATACGAAATGAAATTTATTAACGTATCGATATCGATAAAATTTAATAATAGAACGAAAATGCAAGAAGAAAATACAGATAGGATGTATCTGTATTTTCTTCTTGCATTTTCGTTGCAGCTCTGTATTTCGTCTAAAATTTGCAGAATGGATTTTAATAATTACTCTTATATTAAGATGTGTAGGTAACAGCGTAGATCAAGGCGTCAGAACCGGGCCACCTTTTTATAACTTCCAAGAATTTATATTGCTGTTCAATTTTTGAATATTAATTTGCTATGATCCGCCTTTGAATTTGTCAATTTGTTTGTTTTGTTTTTATTTTTACGGTCTGTCTTAACCTGTCTATAAACACATTATGTACCTACATCACGATAAATAGTATTGTTCTTTTTCTAACCATTCTTTAGACTAGTCAATAACATCATGTTTCATTTATTATTGGAGTGAAAATTGCCTCAAAGATAACATACTGCTTCAATCCAATTTGACTATAAACACACGTCAATAAGCTCGGTATCTAATCCCATGAACTAAGCTGACGATCCAATCTCACCGGACCAGCAATCTCAAATGGGCAAATTTTAGCAAACCTATCGGATTTTAGTCGCTTGGGCGTGAAATGTCCAACGATGATATCATTGACATTGCCTCAGCTAGCAGATCAAGGGTTAGATTAAGTGTTTGCTATGCTTTTGTACCTTGACCACTAGGTTAAAAACTGTGACGTCACCGAAATATAAACGATTTTGAAAATTGACTTACAAGATATCATTTAATATTATTGATAAAATGATGGTGAGGCATGGATATACGTTTTTTTATGTTATGAAGGTAGCAAACAAGCATGCGGCTCTCTTTGATGTTAAGGGTTGACTGCAGCTTAAAGACATCTACACAAAAACCAGAGGTCAAATTGCAGATGCATTGGCACCCCTGAGACCTAAGTTAATATGTGAAAGATTTTACGGGGCTATACATTACCATATAAACGCGCGATAGAATAACTCGATATTGTTGAAAACTACCATTTTTCGGCAGATAGATTCGGTCTTTATACTTGGAACTGAAACATTTTTTCCATCAAACCTATACGTGTGGAGATCTTCACGTCAAGCCAATCCATAGGGTACCAAAAATCTTTCTTTCTTTCAACATTATTAACTTTGCATATTGTACCACAGGTGACCTACCACGGCCGAGGAGCAAAGGGGAGTACGTATTCGTAATCGCCCAACTGCTGTTTGGTCTGTTGTTGTTCGCCACGGTGTTGGGGCATGTCGCCAACATCGTCACATCAGTCAGCACCGCCAGAAAGGAGTTTCAAGGTGAGCATTTAGGCCGTGAACTGGACGATAGCGGGTAACGGGCAGCGGAGCGGGGCAAATCATAATAATAAATAATAAACTATAGCTGTGAGTGTACCACAGTGTTTTGCTATGGAGTAGTCTTTATCTGTGTTCTGGGTGCCATAGTACACACAAGATCAAAAGTAAAATCTGAAAGTTAACTTACATATATTCATCCCTATGCGGGGATCCCTGATCGAATCAGGGATCTCTCGAATCAAGCGAACGTTTAGAATCACTTAACTATTAGCGCATTCTGATCTGAACAATTTACGCATGCCGCTCGTGCCGTTGTTGACATCGCCCCGCCGCCCGCTGTCATCCAGTTTGCAGCCTCAAATAAAATCTTTGCTTCAACTTTTTAACCTTACAACTAACTACGCCTTGCTTCCCTCGCTATTGCGAATGTTGCCTTATAGCCATATTCTGTTACTCTGACAATTAACCCTTCTTTTGGGCAATCGGTTCTGTTACAACCTTTTTTTTTCTAGTCCCTTTAAATTGGATGTATAGAGAAATATACGCCACAAACGGGAATCCCGTGCATGAAATCAAAACGGTATGTGTCTGTATGTAACCGCAATATAGTATTGGTATTTTAGAGACTAATATAAGTCGCTTAGTGGAAGCGCTATCGCTGGTCTTGAAGTACCGGATTTGATCGCCAGGGAATTTGTGAGATAGGGTTGGAGATAGGTAGGGTTAGGGTTTGTAATTACTTCAATAAAAGGAGAAAATTAGGTCCGACTATTTATTTCACTTTTTTATGTATGTTCATCGATTACTACGTCAATTGAATACTAATTTTAATAAGGTACATTTAGAAGCTGGTCTTATTGCTACCAAATTGGGATCTGATGATGGTATCATGGAGAAATTGTATGGACTTGTAGTTGTATTTTCTTAATTTACGTTTGTATTTGCATCTGAAAATCGTCATTTCACTCTACTGAGACTGGAAGCCACAGCGCTCCTTAACTGTAAGGAGTTAGGGGATGATACAAAAACATGTAGATTGAAAATATTCAACAAGTTTTGGATAGATATGTATGTAACTTTTAGAACGACTATTAAACTAATAATTAAAAAAATAACACAAAATAGATTTAATCTCAAGGAGCAATGCACGTCATACTTTTCAAATATTATTTTTGTAAAATAAAGTAATTTTTATGATATATTTAATGACTTTTTTATTTTTATAGGTTTTTACTAGTTGGGACCTGCGACTCAAGATAGTTTGATGTTTCATGCATAAATCACCGTAAATTCGATCATATTTCTTCTTACCGCGCCAAACTCAATTGGCTTCCTATTCGTCAGAGAAGATCCATTAGAATCCTTTGTTTACTTTTCTCCATTCTTTACGATCGACTGTCTCCCCATTATCTTAAGTGTAAATTTAACTATCTCGGCAATTCCCATGACCTCAACCTTCGTTCTTCTGTAAATCTCATTCTAGCAGTCCCTTCTCACCGTACCGGTTTCATGTCTAACTCTTTCGCTGTTACAGCTATCAAGCTTTGGAACATGCTACCTTTAGATGTTAAAAAAGCTCCGAGTAAATTTATATTCAAACGTAATTTACAAAAATTCTTCCGGAATGCACCGTCCTGACATCTGAATTTATTTATTTTCTTTTTTTTTGCTTATAAATCATCTTAACCATCGTGCTATCATGTTTATATTTATATATATATATATATATTTATTGTAGGTTATAATATAATTTTATATATATTATATATTTATGTACATATCTATGTATTAAACATTGTTATTTTATATTATATTATATATATATATATATATATATATATATATATATACTGGGTGACTTTTTTTACCGTCTTGAAAAAAATAGGGCGTGATAAGCAAATGAAATAAAAGCCTATGGCATAGTTATTTATATTATTTTTTTATATTTTCTAACTTCATCTGAAATTAAAATTTGAATAAGAATGATGATATGAAAATAATGAATAGAAATGTTTAATGAAATTTTAATTTCAGATGAAGTTAGAAAATATAAAAAAATAATATAAATAACTATGCCATAGGCTTTTATTTCATTTGCTTATCACGCCCTATTTTTTTCAAGACGGTAAAAAAAGTCACCCAGTTATATATTCATGGCATATATGTATTGTTAATTGTAAGTATATATACTTTAAATCTTTGTTGTAATGTTGTTATAGATTTACGAGTAATAATATTACATAATATAGCTTTTAATTTTTAGCACCCATTTCGTTGATCTCTTTTCTACCCAAAGGTTGACTGGTAGATAATGCCTTAGTTGCGTTAAGTCCGCCTTATGTACAGTTCCTTCTTTTGTGCATTAAAGTTACATAAATAAATAAATAAATATATTTGAAAATGTCCATGTTCCTATTAAAAAGTATTCCAATTACGTTTTATATGGTACTTTGATATTATAAACATACACATGTTCAGAAGAGTGCAAATGTTTTCCCTTTATGAATTTAAAATAGTACTAAAGCGCCCAAAAATGAATCCCGTCTGTAAACTTTTTTTTAAAACGCATCGTATTTTACTGACTGGGATTAAAATTTATTATGCTACAACGTAGTTACGATGTAAATTTTAATTATTACAAATAACATGGCCTGGTAATAAAGTCTTTTAGTATAAATTGCACGTAACTCATTCCAATTAAAAGTTATTTTATATTATAGGTACTCGTACATAACATTTATTTTTGTTTGTCTAGTTTTTCATATTCAGTACAAGGTATACTTAGCCGAATATGATAATTTAGATAAGTGAAGAGAATTACAGTTAAAAAGCGTAAATTTTTAATCGTCTCAATCGTGCTTTAATTTATTTATAAGGAGTTCCATTGCGTTTGTTACGAACATTATAATAGAGGCATTCTTGTATTGTAAAACTTGCCAAAAAGATGTTAATATCTCAATTTATTTATCACATAACCAAACACTAACCCCCTCATTCATAAACGTACATTAGATACGTTTAAGCTATAGAATGCTTTGTATTTGTCAGTTGCATTGTCAAATGTGCAGGAAAGAAAAAGACAAAGGAGAGATTAGCAACACTTTATCTAAACTACGTTTATGAATAAGGGGGCAAGTGTTATGACACTTGGTGTTTGGTTCGTTAATTTGGTATTTATAATGCAAATGGAATACAATCGAAAAAAATGATGAGGACTGTTTTAACCCTCTATTGCATAAATGATGAAATAAAAAATGTTTGATAGTTATTTAGGCTTTATTTTAGGATAAAAAACATACGGGTCGAATTGAAAACCTCCTCCTTTTTGAAGTCGGTTAAAAATTAACACAGAATTCGAATTAATTTTTTTTACAGGAAGTGAAAAAAAAGTTGTAAGTAATAATGGTTTCATATGCATTCAACCGAAAAATATTGCAGACATATATATATTCGTACGCAGTAACAATAACATAGGCGATAGGGCGCTCTTATTGGTACCCTTATAACAATAAATGAAAAAATAAATGTAAGCACGAAATGCTGATGCATGAAAAAATATATACCGTGTGGCAGTTGAACCTCCCGCGGCGAGGAAGCAGCACCGGGGGTGACCCTCTCTGCTGCGGCTTCTTCTGGCCTGCCATGTTGGTTGGCGTTGGGTATCCTGGGATTATTTAATGGCTTCAGTGAAGGAGGCACGCATCGTCAGTCCAGAGAGGGGCTATATCGTAAGACAGGTGTTATTGGAAAATAAGTTATTCAAGAAAATAGACGGATATTGACCATCCTCTTCTTTATCTCCGAAACTACTAGGCCTAGAATATGAAAAACAAAACGTAAAATATTTGTTATCTATACATTATAGGAAAACCTATAAAAAGTTTATGGTATTACTGATAACATGGGCAATTTATTAACTGCACCTATTGTACAGAACCCACGAATGCGAGTCCGACTCGCACTTGGCCGGTTAGTTTTTCTTACTTTATTTTTTTAATTTCGACATTTATCGGGAATAAATAATAAAAAATAAATAAAAATCGTTTATTGATTTTTATTTATTTTTTCGTTTATAAATATTGAAAACGTACACAAAAATTCCGGGTACACAGCTAAATAAGTTTAATACTTCCTCATTTTGCAACTTTACGTGGTAGGTACTTATTAAATTTGCGACTTTCTAGATTCTGAAAATAGTGATGCTATTGCAGATTTAATTTAGTACGTGAAGTTTTGTAACTAGTAGGTATCGCCATAATTTATTAGAAGTAGTCTTTCTTGATCGCGCAAATTCTTTATCTGCAAAATACAATGAGTGTGTGTACAAAAGTAAAAGTAAAGTGTAAAAAAAAACAGTTTATATCATTTATCAAATGGTATTTCGCAACGTCACTATTTAGCAGTTGTCATTACGTTGCAACACTAAAAATGTCAAATCAGGAATCGAATTAAAATTCCGAGTATAGTGAAGTGCGCACAGAGACGGGGCAGCACGTGCCGCCGCACTCCTACGTGCACCGCGCCTTCAATCTCATTCGGACGCCGTCTTCGGATACCTCTGCCGAAATTAAATTAAAGCTGTTTCTTTGTGAATTAACTGCCTCGGTAGCCTAGTGGTAGCAGGCCACTAATACTACACTGAGGTCCTGGGTTCGATTCCCGGGTAGGAGTTTATCAGATACAATGGTGTAAAGTCCTTTATCTCTGGTTTTATTGGGATTTTTCCATTTTCTGGAAATTTCCCAGTACCTCGAAGTTTGGTAATGTGCCCGGAGATGTCAACAGGCTTGCCACCTGTTGCATGGGCCAAAACGTAACCGGCGAATCGTGGGTGTCTGCATGTATGCTTGAATGCATGCATTTACCTCTGCCTACCCCTTCGGGTACTAAAGGCGTGCAGTTACGTTTTTTCTTTGTAATATTTTTCAGCATACTATTAAATAACGGGGCATGATAGTGGTGAAACATTATATGTTGTTCTCTATAGGCATCGTTTCGTTGATTTTGTCATTTCGTATGTCCTTTAACGTCACTTGCCGTACATTTGGCCGTGACGCTGACGTCGTAAACGTTTCACTCTGAAAACACATTGACAACACGTATTTTTTCCGTTTCCTCACAGTAATACGAATATATCCACAAAATTCTTATCGCCTACATTGAACTCCTTGGCCAACGTTAGTGAGTACGTTAATACGCTAAGCAGGTAGACGTGGCAGCACGTGCCGCCGCGCTCCTACGTGCGCCGCCCGCCTTCAATCGGAGTCGGACGTCGTTAACCCACCACCCTACTATCACAAAACAAACTCCTCCACCAAAATTAGATATCCATGTTACATTTAGACTGTTTACAATGTAGGTCTAACATTCAAATGTTGGATTTAACTTGTATAGTACGAAACAATAGTTGTCATAATAGCGATGCGATAATGACAAAAAAAAATGGACTACATTGACAATTGACACATTAATCACAAAAAAATTGTACCTACCTACTTGTGTACCTACTAACCTAAAATATTTTCTTTTACTTTTAAAAAATCTTATAATACATTTTTTTTCCACTTGTTTTTTATCATTGTAAACAAATAAGATAGCGAACGATGACAACCATTCGCCCTTTTACATGTGAAGATATGTTACATTTCAACAATGTGTAAGTTTTTAAGACTCTCATTCCACTTTATCTCAGTATTGCATTTAAGGTTTTTATAACTTGAAACGTACACATTTATTTCATATCTTTGATTGTGGTATTTGACCCCTAAGCCCCCAATTGTTATTTGAAATGTGACCAGCCTCCATTTATCTATCACTTAATTTATAAGTCTTAGATAAGGTTTTTTCAACACCCATGTACTGTACTCGCAAAACTAATGCCACCAAGTGAAGTAGCCTGTAAACTTTGCCATAAATACTTTTATCTCTTATCCAGTGGTATAGCTAAAATGGGTGGCACATGGGGCAGATGAGCAAATAAAAGGAAATACTTCCCATTCTTTTGTATCTTATTTCTTAATTCTCTACCGTTGTGCCTCCCTGTTTGGACAAATTCTGCCTCTAGTGCTCCCTGGTATTATAAATTCAAAAGTAAGTTTTGTATTGCGTTCTCAAGTTCAAATTTGTGTTCAAATTGTTCAAATTTGTGTTATTTAAAGAGAGGGTGTCACCACCAAATGGGTGGTACCCGGTGCAGGCCGCCCCTTCCTAGCTACACCACTTCTCATAATAATCTATAATATAAAAATAAGTCTGCCTCAGTAGCGTAGTGGTAGCAGGCCACTACTATTGCGCTGGAGGTCCTGGGTTCGATTCCCGGGTCGGGGGATATTAGAGATAACGGTTTAAAATCCTTTATCTCTGCTTCTATTGGGATTTTTCCATTTTCTGGAAGTTTCCTAGTACCCCGGAGTTTGGTAATGTGCCCGGAGATGGCAACAGGTTCGCCACCTGTTACATGGGCCAAAACGTAACCGGCGAGTCGTGGGTGTTTGCATGTATGATTGAATGCATGCATTTGCCTCTGCCTACCCCTTCGGGGATTACAGGCGTGAAGTTACGTTTCGTAAAAATAAGTCGGGTTTTCCTTCCTGACGCTATAACTCCATAACGCACTAACCGATTTCCACGGTTTTGCATTCGTTGGAAAGGTCTCGGGCTCCGTGAGGTTTATAGCAAAGAAAATTCAGGAAAAATTTCAACGCGGGCGAAGCCGCGGGCAACAGCTAGTATCTTATATAATTGAATTTCTTGCAATAACTCAATAACATGCGAATGATTTTGTAAAAAAAATGACGCTCGGTCGATGGAATCTGTGAAGCTTCAGCAGCTTAGTAAAGTGCCTGGGCTAGGTATTTAGATGTCGTAGGTTCAAATCTATATAATTTATTTTCTTACCATAGTATAGAAATCAGTATTTTTCTTTTGTGTCTTTTTTGTTAGTACAGTTGCTTTCTAATATTTCAAAGTATAGTTTATAAAACTGAAATCTAGTGACGATATCATCTATTTTATAAATTTTCTCTCTCTCGCGACTTTCTGCACCTAAGTTGTCGAGGACTTAATTTTTGGTTCAAGGTCCTATTGAGTCTACTTGCGATTCTCGCTACTTGCTTTCAGGTAAAATTCTAAACGCATACCTAAAAAGTTTAACTTAATCAGAAGTTATTAATGTTTAAGAGGTTTGTGAGGTATGGTAAGAACCTATATAGCTTCAGGTTTTCTGTCAACCCCGTGAGGGACCTGGCATAAAGATACACACATAATTTAATCATAAAGCCGCCATCTACACCATAGTAGATAAGGACACAAACATATAATGTGTAGTATAATTTAATAATGGAGTCGTTATCTACACCATGTAGTACTTGCCTATCACAAACTCATGTGACAATCGTATCACATATCAATCTGAAGAACATAAGACGCGAATTATATACCCGAAGAGAGCGGCAAAGTGTCAACAACTTTAATTAGCACTGCAGCTCGGTTGAAAAGACAATGGCGCCGCGACGGCATAGAGGCTGAATCCGTGACCTTCCTCGGTGGCGCTGCAGCGAAATAGGTCAGCGGCTTGAGTGCTATAAATAGCTCGGCGAAAGTCGGGCGCCGCGCCCCATCCCAGCGGGAGCGGCGCGTCCCGCGCGTGGTCGCTTTCCATCGATCGCTCCGGTCCGTGCGCTCTGTTCAGCTTTTAGGTCCTAAGACCACGTTCTATACCCTTTGTATCCTCTATAAAGAGCCTGTGTACTATAAGTGCTCATAGCTCAGAATAAGGTAACTTTACGTGAGTATTCCTGGAAGGAGTAGGCAGAGGTGAATGCCTGCACCTACGATTCGCCTGTAACTTTTTTTTCCCACGTAATAAGTAGCGAGCCTATTGACATCATGGACACGTTACCAAACTTCGAGGGATATGGGTAACTTCCGAATATGGAAAAACACCAATAGCACTTACTCCCGACTCGGGTACGAGTCCAGGACCCCAGGCTTAGCACTAGTGACCTGCTAACTGTGGATGCAGTTAGCTGATTAAGAATAACACAAAAAACTTCAGTTTTCGCCAGGAAACTTAGCCTCCATCATAACAATATATACATCTTGTCATTATTATAATACAATCTTGAATTTTTGTTAGAATTTATTATATTTGTAACTAGATAATAATTATAATTTGCTAGGTATTTAAGGCGAGCTATAATTTAAGAGCCAAGTGAATTGAAGAACCCCAATTAAAACTTCTCTAGATGACAAACTTTTCTAAGCTACGCCAAAGTTAACGAACTTATTTGGATCGGTTTTACCAACTTTCTGAATACAATGCTTTCTAGAAATATAATTTAACTAGCGAGCCGTCCTGGCATGGCGTGGTAAAATGGACTATATGATCTCCGTATCTGATTTAAATGATTTTATTATCCAATATTTTGGCTACAATGATTTCTGAATTAATGAGCCATACACATTAGGGTGTACCTGACAGATTTGCCTGCACAGTTAAACCTGCCAGGTAAGCTAAGTGGAAAGCTGCACAGTTGTACCAACATACACGCTCCTATTTACCTGTGAAATTCACCAGTACAGGTAAACTTGTCAGGTACACTCACCCTGATGTGTATGGTTATCATAAAATATAAAAATATGCAGTCGCGGCCTTTTTTTTAGATTTAATTAAGTTAAATAATATTAACATATTTTTCTTGTATAACTAACTCTAACGGTTTCGGTAGAGCAACGATGTAAAATTTTTTATTTTATTACATCTTGGGTTACATTTTACTTTGGAGTTTTGTACGAATCCCTATTAAATTTTTATTAACAATCATTAAATATCACTCGGTGATAACGTAGCGTAGCATTAGTAAAGAATTATTAAACCAATACTTTCTGAGCCTATCAATGACAAACATACAAAAATACAAATTTATTTTCCTTACAATATTATTATAGATAGGTAGATACGCGAGAGAAACGACAAAATCTTACGACCTTTGGCTGTCCTTTCCGGAGACCAGCGACAAATGTCCAATTTTGTCGGTCGACTGAACATAAAACTCTCGTAGCAGCTGAAATCTCTCGCGCGATATCGTAGGCTTTCTTTTTATATTCGATATATAATTTTAGGTAGGTAAGTTAGTAGTTTTTAGGTAAACTCTATATTTGGTTAGAATTTGGTCAGTTTTAGCTTTAAAGGTTAGAACAATAACGTGTTAATAGATTTTTTGATTTAATAGTTTCATTATCATAATTTCATGACGACCCGGTAAGTCCAGCGGTGTAAGACGACCGTTTGATTTGAAGGGTCGCAGGTTCGATGCCTCAACCAATATTTGTATGGCCTACAGATATTTGTTTCGAGTCTGGGTGTTTGTGTATGTGTTGTGTGTGTACAACGGCACCCACGACACAGGTTTATACCTAGTGTGGGGCTGTGAGTGTAACTCTGCCGGTGAATGACAAAGAATGACTCTTTTCTTTTCTTTTTACTCTTTGTTATCAGTTTGTAAAAGGGAAAATGAGATATTCTACTGATATACTTATTAACATTAGTATATTATATTTAGTTTTATCTTTTTTCTTAGCTTGTTTGACTAGTATATCAATTGTTATTCACTTTAATTTATTTTCTTTGTTTTTGACGTGGCATAAGAGGTGCCTGTTACCTTAAATGAATAAATGAATTCCTGATTCTGATTCTAAAGCGTATTTTAAACGTAATTTATTCATTTAATTTTAAATTATTTTACAGTTTATTATAAAAAAATCAAATCAAATCTTAAGACAAAATTCTTCCCTAAAGGGGGATACGCCGGATACGCCATAATCGCCACGCTGGGCATCCAGGTTGGCGATCGTACTGGCGGTAGTTCTATCGCGGGATTACATTTATTACCGACCCACTGGAATGGTTTGACCGCCATTGTTCGGTTGAATGACTGCGCTAGCGGAAGAATTCTTATCCATTAGTGAGCGGTGGGGTCATCACGTCCCTACGCTTCAATGAAAAGTATCAGAATCAGAAACTCATTTAATCATTTAGGGTGACAGGCACCTCTTGTGACACGTCAAAAACAAAGAAAATAAATTAAAGTGAATAACAATTGATATACATGTCAAACAAGATAAAAAATATATGTATAGTCAAGAACATCACTAAGATAAAACTAAATATGTAAACCTAATGTAAAAAGTATATCAGAAGAATGTTAGTAGTTTATGAAATTCAAAATATAGAGTGTAATGTCACTTATACTCGTACTTTAAATACTCAAAGGAGTTTTAGGCGCCCGTGTTTGAACTAGTTTAAGTTGTTAAAGGCTAGTTATTTTGCTAATCATATTATTATTTATCTTTCAGTTGGTCAGTTGAATATCACACTTGATTAAATCATAAGTATAGTATATTTTTCAAGACTGAACATAAACTTTAAAGTTTATCGTAAGTTTAAGAAGATGTTTTTTTGTTATTATTACTATATTAATAAAGTGCGCTTGGCCCCGCGGATGGTGTAGATCGTCAGCGATCTACTCGGTTAGGCGATATGGGCACGGTCGGGTGTGAGATGGGTGACTGCTAATGGCAAATTAAAATGCGCGTTTCCGTGCTTCGGAAGGCACGTTAAGACGTCGGTCCCGGTTGCTATCGATAGATAGCAGTCGTTAAAACCTTGTCGGAGGCCTTATGGGCGGTTTGAAAACATCCGACAGCTGGTTGGCCACTAACCCTTATCTCCACAAACCCGCATTGGAGGAGCGTGGTGGAGTAAGCTCCAGGCCTCCTCCCAAAAAGGGGAGAGACTCGTGCCCAGCAGTGAGACGTATAATGAGTTGCCATTATTATTATTATATTTATTATTGATATCACATAATTCTGTATGTATAGATATATTGGAATATGTTATTGTTAATAAATAATTATCTATGCCTATTTTTAATATGGCAAAATTACTCCAAACATGGAAGTGGTGATCTGAGGTTTCAAGATACAACAATGTTGTGGGATCCGTGCCTCAAATTGGAGGTATACCAATTCAAACATACATAATATCAATATAGGTTTAGATCGTTGATTGTTTCAACGTTCATCGGAAGCGATGTGTAGAGAATAGAGACGGGTATGCAGTCACTCCTACAGTAAGTACCTAGTTTATATTCAAATTGTTGGGCGAAACTTGTTCTCAAATCTCCGCATTCAGAGCTCCTATTCCGTATAATGTAGGCTCACGTTGGTAAATAGCCGATTGTTTGCCTAGGTCTTAATTTTCATGTTATTGTCACAGGTCATGTGTGTATACATGTGTATACATATGTGTGAATTTACTTGTTAGCTGCTAGTGACTGCCCTAAATATTTTCGTGATAAAGTTTACAGTTATTCTGGTAGAAAGCTCGTACATTTCTTATACAAATAGAATTTTTACGGTTGATAAATAACCTATTTTTTAAAACTAGAACAAATTCGTAGTCTTTAAAAAAAATTGTGTTCGGAAATGGCTAGGAACTTGAATCGAATCTCAATATTGAATAGGAAAGATTTGGTCTTCAAAATGTACAAATATTTGGCACAACACGCCGTTTGAATTGGAGGTATGGTACATAAAAGGACTTGCAGTTTTTGTTCCAAGATAAAACTGTATACAATCTCCATTAATTTATTTTATTTACTCTTAACCGGAACAATCCAATTACCTGACGCAGAAACCCTCTATTGACAGAAACCTGTCTTATTTAATCATGAAATGGATGTAGCCAATCTAATTATATCCTTGTTCCATGAAAAATCTAAAGCAATTATTTTTTTAATGGCAATTAAAAACGAAAAGCCTCTTCCAAGGAAATAAGGTATATTTTGCTGCAATGTTGAATAAGTTCTGCTTGCTCGTCCACGTGGTTTATTTCCTCAAGTTTCTCGCCTCACACTCACGATGCTTCGGACCTCGTCTGGAGAATAAATTACTTCAAATGTCTGCACATTAATAATACAGTCCTGTACATTAAATTATGTACGAAGTTAGCTATCTTTACTCATAGGGCACGTACGATTGTACTTATATTAAAACCGAAATGCGTTTCGAATAATAATTTGTTGGAATTGGTACGTTTTTGGGCCTAAATCTTGAAATAATGACTTGATTATTAATGTGCACTTCAATAGAATTATGTGATCTGTTAACTTGCGAAAAAGACACGGATAAACAAAAACTCATTATTCATAAATTTTAACATGAATATTGAATATAGCTACTTACACCGTTTTGTTATATCGTACCAAAGCATTGATGTATGTGAGGAACTACGTATTTTTTATGTATTTAACTCTACTGAAAAGCTAATAATAAAATTATATCGTATTAACTACTGACGCATTGTGATATTTTCATTTTTCGCAATAACATGCGAGTAAATTTAGAAATTAAAGAAAAAATGGAAAGAAATTTTGTCTAATAATTTTTCTAGTTATTAAAGTTATTAATAACTTTTCTGTACTGTGACGAATCCTATTATTATTAATCCCTCACATAGTACTGCCGTGGATTAATAACTGTCTGTCTGTCGGTTTGTACAAAAGTATACATATTTTTATAACCACTCCAAAAATAATTACTTCTACACAAAATTTATCTGCTTTTAGCTGCCTTGTTTTTCACAATTCTCGTTTGAAAAAGGGCAACGTGCAGAAAAATCTGCGTTGATCTCTTGTAATTTAAAGTATGGCGATAAATAAAGCAGTACAAGACAGCGGATACTTCAACTTTTGACCTACATATGATTTTCAACTCAGTCGGAAAATACGTTCGTTTGAATCACTATAATTCTATCCCACAAAAATATTTCACGGAAATGAATGCGATACGAACATTTTTGGATGCTCTCCACGATACAAACGTGATTTTTTTATATAATCGTAAGTAATGTTGAAATTTTATTCTGCATGTTTTCATTTTATGTTTTATTCAATGGGCTAGCATTTGCGCGCGATATTGTTTGAGTTTGTGTTTTAAATGTGAATTGTAACATTTTGTTAATGCACCTTCTGGAATATATAAAAACAATTATAATTTGCATGATAGTGAATTCAGTAAATTAATTAGCTGGAGGTAGAACTCCAGTAACAAAGTTTGAAGACGTAAGCACTATTTCTACTTCTACCTGCCGCAACATCGAAGAGCAAAGCGCTTCCGTGATCTTTAGGTGACATGTATGTACGATCCCGTAATTTCCGTCAATGGTATGGTACAACTTTAACAATATTTTTTTATGTAGTTGAAAATAATGTAGATGTTTATGAACAGTGCTCAATAACAAATAATGCACATCGAGCTCAGGAAGGAGACATCGGCTTTTTTCGGGTCTGTAGAGCGTTATCTCTTTCGCACCGTACCTATTTGACGTTTGTCGACCATTTTGATCCAGTTTTGTTTGACCAATATCAGACTGTCAGTGCTTATGTGGGCAGTGTGCAGCAGAGATAACGTTCTACGAAGTCTACGAAGTCTGAACTTCGTAGAGCGTTATCTCTGCTGCCGATTGTCTCTTTTGTAGGCTCGATACGCAATATTAATTGTTAAGTACTGTAATATATTTATTTAAAAAAGCTCAAAAGAAAAATAACTTAAAAACATCTTTTAATTACAATATTCATTTACCGTGAATCATGAGAGTCCATGATACTGTTTTTTGACTATTGTGACATAAAAAAATATTGGATGTAATTGCCTCTATAATCTGACTATCGAGGCTTCGTAGCTTGAAGTTTGAAGCTCGTAATTACTTGAAGTCGTTGCCTCTACGATCTGACCATCGTAGCTCCGTAGCTTGAAGTCTGAAGCTCGTACTTATTTGAAGTAGCTGTCTCTACGATTTAACCATCGTAGCTTCGTAGCTTGAAGTCTGAAGCTCGTAATTATTTGAAGTAGTTGTCTCTACGATTTAACCATCGTAGCTCCGTAGCTTGAAGTCTGAAGCTCGTAATTATTTGAAGTAGTTGTCTCTACAATTTAACCATCGTAACTCCGTAGCTTGAAGTCTGAAGATCGTAATTATTTGAAGTAGTTGTCTCTACGATTTAATCATCGTAGCTTTGTAGCTTGAAGTCTGAAGCTCGTACTTATTTGAAGTAGCTATCTCTACGATTTAACCATCGTAGCTTCGTAGCTTGAAGTCTGAAGCTCGTAATTATTTGAAGTAGTTGTCTCTACGATTTAACCATCGTAGCTCCGTAGCTTGAAGTCTGAAGCTCGTAATTATTTGAAGTAGTTGTCTCTACGATTTAACCATCGTAGCTCCGTAGCTTGAAGTCTGAAGCTCGTACTTATTTGAAGTAGCTGTCTCTACGATTTAACCATCGTAGCTCCGTAGCTTGAAGTCTGAAGCTCGTAATTATTTGAAGTAGTTGTCTCTACGATTTAACCATCGTAGCTCCGTAGCTTGAAGTCTGAAGATCGTAATTATTTGAAGTAGTTGTCTCTACGATTTAACCATCGTAGCTTCGTAGCTTGAAGTCTGAAGCTCGTAATTATTTGAAGTAGTTGCCACTACGATTTGACCAGCTCCGAAGCTTGAAGTCTGAAGCTCGTTATTATTTGAAGTAGTTGTCTCTACGATTTAACCATCGTAGCTTCGTAGCTTGAAGTCTGAAGCTCGTAATAATTAGAAGTAGTTGCATCAACGATCTGAACGCCATACCGTGATATGGCCTGCTTAGCTTTTTTTCTGTTACGAAGGCATCAAACAAGCATGCAGTTCACGTGGATGTTAAGTGATGACTGCGGCCTAGAGGTTAAAAATGCAGATGCGTTGCCACCCCTGGAACCTTATAAGTTAAGTCTGTGTGATAAATATTACCGTGCCATACATTATTCCGTAGCTCATCCATCGAACCGAAATGTTCTTCATTAATTTTATTTTTTATTTTTCGATCGCTAGACATGACAGACAAGAAAGTTTCTTTAATGTCTTGTTTGAACATGGTCAAATTATACCCCGATTGCTTAAACTTTAAATATGGGAATACTTTCTAGATATTTTCACAGCTCTTAGAAAAGAAAAAGCATGATAGTAGTTGCCAAATCCTCGGCAATCATTTGGCATCTAACTTTGACGACACTTTTTCCTGTTCTTTGTCATTCAGATACGGACGTTTCACTTCCTTCTTTAGGTTACTAATTTATCACATTAAACTTTAGTAGCTTACAAACTAGAGATTTCAATGTAGATGTGCTGCTACTCCGTGCTTGAGCTGCTACAGAGCTGTACATTATCATATGACTGGAATACGATCGCACCTAACACCATAATTTCGCGGCAAGTATATACAGGGTTAACTGCCATTAGCCCATCACCTGCTGGTGGTAGAGCTCCAGTGACGGAGGTCACGGGCGTAGGCACCACCGCATCACCTAATATAGTTGCCGCTTAATGGTAGTGTTTAGCACTATCGTGTTCCGGTTATGTGGTAATGTACGGCCCTGTAATTTCCGGCACAGAGGCATAACACCTTAGGCCTCAGGAGTGGTAACGCATCTGCATTTTGACCTCTGGTCTTTGTATGGGTGTCTATAAGCTGCTGTCATCATTTAACGTAAACAACAGGCTTGTTTGCAACTTTCATTACATAAAAAAATCACCTCTTGTAGAAAGCCTGTCTACATCAATCTCAACAAAATATGTTCTATGACTTTTTAAAATAATTGTTTTTTAAGTTTAAGTTTTCCCATTCTAAATTATTTTTTTTCCTCTAAAATGGCATTTACTATGTGCGTACGTCAGTGCACCTTTTCCTAGGCAAAATATCGCCAAGAGCAGCAGTTGCGGGGCTGCGGGGCGACGCAGCGGCGGCAATGCTTTTTTGAGCTTTTGACAAAAACAAAAAAAAAAATCTTTTTTGGGTTATTTTTTAAGATTTGTAAAAAGTCCTAGAACAAATGTTGTTAGGATTAATGTAAAGAGGCTACCTGCAAGAGGTGATGCGCTTATTTGGGTTAACCCTGTATAGTATGTAGTAATGCAGCAAATAAGTATTAAGTACATGAAATTATTACAGACTATATTCAGTTATTAAACACAGCTTTCATACATTAATTTCATATAACCTTCCATGACATCTTGTAATAGAAATTCATATCATCTAAAAATTCAAGCAAAAATGGAAACTTTGATTCGGGCAATTTGAATCTGCCACTTCAAGACAACCAGTCCAGCCACATTAAGTTACAGAAGGCTTTGAATATTATTTTATAAGAATTTGTACAACCATCACTGACGAAGAATTTACTTTGTCTAGACATTACTTTGGTAGTGTTCATATGCAGAACAATTTAGTTTGACTGCAGTTAAGTTTCTTAGTTTATAATCATGCTCAAACTAACACGAAGGGTCCGACAAAGTTGGCGACCACACTCTTCAAACCTCGTTAGAGTAGGGATATACTCAGGTTCTATATTTGAAACTGAATCTAAAAGAACTTTGTTCTTCAAACCTGTAAGGTTTGGTGTCTACAGAATACGTGTTTGGTGTCTACTTAAAGATAGATCTTTGAAAATGACACAGAGCGTTATTGAATACGACCGAAACGTCGGATTGATTTGAAAATTATTGTGGATTAATATACGCGAGTTAACTCCGAATGAGCTTAATTTAGATTAAAGCTTATAGCCGTGATATTTTGATATTCTTACTGCCTGACCCGGCAAACTACGTACCGCCATTGTCGTTTTATAGTTTTTATATATTAGGTATGTACCTAAAGTTACGTACACGAAAGTTTAATTTTATTTATCTTAATATATATAAATCTCGTGTCACAATGTTTGTCCTCAATGGACTCCTAAACCACTTAACCGATTATAATAAAATTCGCACACCATGTGCAGTTCGATCCAACTTGAGAGATAGGATAGTTTAAATCTCAAATTATAGTCGCAATTTTAATTTATTGCTAATTATTTGTCTGATATTATTTGACAGTCACAATTATCTGTTAACTCCAAATGATTCTAACAGATGTCGATACCTTTCGACTGGGTTGAGTAAGTAATCAATAGATGGCGCTGCTATGGTAAATCTACAAACATGTCATATAAGCTACATTTAAACAGCTTATTTACCACGTGTTGTTGACGCTATAAATTTTTATTTTGTACCTATTGATTTCTGCTTAATATCAAGTGTAAGAACATTTTAATTAATTGTGTTCAACGTACTTCCCCTTCAAATCTAAATCCAGTGAATTTGTATACCAACATCAACATTTTCGTCTTTGTTCGTAAATAATTTCATTGTACTAAAGGGTTATAGTAGTAGAAAGTCAAATAAGATCACCAATTTTTTTTACAAATACCATCTGTGTGAAAAAGCATAGTGGACTCCGTGACTGATGTTCTCTTATTGTTCCTCTTAGATTGTTTACTATAATGTAATATAACAAAAACTTTAGCCACAGCAACGCGTGGCCGGGTCATCTAGTATACTTTAAATTTTAGAAGATTATTTCTATTTACATTGAAGATAAATGAATAAACATGTCTACATAAGTTATAAAAGTAAGCCAAAATATATTTTATGTATTAATGAACAATAAAAAAAATTCGTAAAACAATATTTAAATTTCGTATTTTCCCTTGTAATAATATATTATATATGACCCAATAATAACTATCACAGATATAAAACAACTTAGGTCTCAGGGGTTGCACATCTGCATTTTGACCTCTGGTATTTCTGTGGGTGTATCTTGGCCGCAGTCATCATTAAACATCAATGTGAACTGCATGCTTGTTTGCCACCTTCATTACATTAAAAAAACAATCATTTGTGTAAATTTTACGTCGGCTTCCAACATTTATCGAATAAAAAATAAATAGATATGTTTAACTTGGTTTTACGTAACCAATCAAGTTAAACATTCCCTAATAAAGCTGCATCCAAGAGAAAAGGATCAACCTGTTTACTCATTGGTCTATAACCTAATTACAGCGAAAAGCAAGCTGAGAACGTTCTAAAATTAAGTATTGGTTACAGGAAAAAGCTGGTCTATCTCTGGGTGGAACGTAACTACATTTTATCGGTTTAACTCTTTGGGGAACTGATTAGTGAGCAAATACGCAATCAGTTATTTATTTTATTTTTATACTTTATTGTACACCAATACATTAAAGAGACAAAAAATAGAAGAAATAGACGATACAAAAGGCGGTCTTATCACAAAACTGCAATCTCTTCCAGACAACCTTTGGGTTTAGGAAACTGCGTAAATTAGAATATTAGGGGTGTAATGCAAATAATTTAAAATTATAGCTTACAAAATATATATGTATGTATCTTCACGCCAGGTCCCTAACGGGGTAGGCAGAGAGTGTAGAGCGCCAGACATCCCGGTTCTGACAAACCTCTCGTGCCTCGTCTACCTTCATCATTCTCTTCATACATGCACGCCGATTCCTAAGAATAAATCAAAATATATATATATTAAAATAATAAAAACAATAATAGGTAACTTTAAGGTGATCAGGACTTAACTCGACAAGGGAAAGATCTGGGCGACGTAATGATCGTAAAGTCGTTTTTTGAACGTTACGACTGAATTAGCTTGTCGAATTTCAACAGGAAGCAAGTTCCATAGGCGGATAGCTTCCACCGTGAATGATTTGGAATAAAATGAAGAGGAATGTGAAGGAATTGATAGAAGGAGATTACTGGAAGAACAAAGGGACAAGGAATGAGAAGAGCCAAGAAAAAGAAAACGCTCCTTCAAATAGGTTGGGGTTTGGGGATTGAACAGTATACAGTAAAGAAAAGAAAGAATGTGTGTATTCCTGCGAATGAGTAGCCAATTGAGTTGTTTACGAAAATCAGAAACGTGATCATATTTGCGTAGCCCAAATATGAATCGTATGCAAAGGTTTTGAAGCCGCTCAAGTTTAAGTTTAAGTTCAGTTAAAGCATAGAATTAAAAAAATACCGGACAAGTGCGAGTTCGACTCGCGTGGTGAGGGTTCCGTAATTTAAATAAATATTTTCGAAAATATTACAGATTTAAAATGCAGGGATATAGCGGTTACGGGTAGTACCGGCAGGGGGGGTTATATTATTAAGAATTTTCGATTTAATTTGAATACTCAAACTTCTTATAGGTTTTCCAGTAATCTATAGGCAAAGAACTATTTTCCACATTTTTTTCAAAATTTTAAGTTCAGTAGTTTCGGAGATTGGGGGGGGGGGGGGGGATGGTCAAATTTCGTCGTTTTTCTTAAATAACTTCAAATTTTTGTTTTTTAAATGTTAAAATTTATTATTTTACTTGACGTGTTCATCTTTGGGTCACCAATCTACATATGTTCATCAAATTTCAACTCAATCGGTCGAGTAGTTTCGGAGCGAATTGGCTGTGACAGACGGACAGACAGACAGACATACAGACGCACGAGTGATCTTATAAGGGTTCCTTTTTTCCTTTTAAGGTACGGAACCCTAAAAACGTTCAAAATGTGACAATAGTTTATAGTTTGTCTGTTTTTGCTTGTGTTTTATTAATTTGTTTTAAGTATTAGTGTTTTTACGGAAAAAATAAACAACGTCTTAGTCTACGGAACTACCAGTAGGCTATTTCAGGTTCGTCGCTATTGTTTCCTAAAATTTACTAATATCGGCTTAAGACTTAGTTCTATGATGGCAGTACTTATCTTTGGAAAAGCGTATTTTCTTTATTTTTAAAGAAAAATGGAAAGAAAAATTTGACTTCAGGCGAGACACGAACTCGCGACCTACTGGGAATCTAGTCCAGCCGCTCTTCCAATTGAGCTACTGAAGCCCTGCCCGATTTGTCAAATCTTTCCTTCACATCTATTGCATTGCTATAAGGTAGCAGCAGCGCCATCTATTACCAACTATGCTAGTTAGGCAAATTTTTCTTTCCATTTTTCTTTAAAAATAAAGTATATTTCACAAGCATGTGTTAATGCGAAATAATATAAAAACAATTATTAGCGTATTTTCTACTTCAAATTTTATAAAATCTAAATCAGTACCTGAATATTCCAGGTCTGAATTCAATGTCGGCTGCCAAAGCTAATCGGCTGAAAATAAATACGTTACTACTCCTTTAATAAACAACTAAATCCAAGTTAAACAGTCGATAGCAAAACTGCATCCCAGAGAAAGGAATCAACCTGTTCATTCAATGGTCTATAACCTAATTACAGCGAAACGCAAGCTGGGAACGTTCTAAAATTAAGTATTGATTACAGGAAGAAGCTGGTCTATCTCTCGGTTGAACGTAACTACATTTTCTCGGTTTTACTCTTTGGGGAATTAATTAGTGAGCAAATGTGCAACCGATTAGAGCAAATCTCAGACAGAATAATTAATGTTTGAAACGTCACGACACTTTGTTGGCTGTATTCAATCCAATCTTTATTAACATAACTAAGTGACCCGGCAAATTTCGTATTGCCTCAGAATGGAATGAAATAATGTGTCAAAGGTTTGATAGATACGGACTATTTGTATGGGAAAATGAACTTGTGGTTTTTACTACTTCCCTTCAATTTCTTCATACTTTCTTACCCTTTAAACCGTCCCTGGACTTCCAAAAATCATTCAAACCCACAATTAGCCAAATCGCTCCTGCGGTTCTCGAGTTTTAGCGAGACTAACGAACAGCAACTGATTTTTATAAATAAGAGAAGAAGAAGATAAAGCTGAAGAGTTTGTTTGTTTATAGAAAAAACTTGTGTTTAAGAAAGTGATTGTGTTTTTTAAAGAAAAATAAAATAAAACAACGTGTTAGTGTATGGAACTACCAGTGGGATTTTTAAACTAGTCGGCTAACGTTTACTGATATTAATTAATTTCAGCCTAAAAACGAGTTCCAAGATTATATTATGATAAAAATAACACTATAATTAAAAATATTCAAATTATAATGTATGGCCCTGTAATAACTATCACAGAGACAGAAAACCTAAGGTCTCAAGCATTTTCTGCATCATATTTTTTTTTGCATTTTGACCCCTGGCTTTTTTGTAGATGTCTATAGGCTGCAGTCATCACTTAACATCAATGTGAACAGCATGCTTGTTTGCCACCTTTATAACATAAAAAAACTTACCGTTGATTTTTCTACTCTCAATTTTATAAAATCTAAACCAGTATCTGAATATTCTAGGTCTAAATTTTATATCGGCAGCCAACTTATATCGGATAAAAAATAAATACATTTACTGCAGCATTATTAAATATGTAAAACCAAGTTTAACAGTCTTTAATAAAGCTGCATCCAAGAGAAAAGAATCAACCTGTTCATTCAATGGCCTTTAACGTAATTACAGCGAAACGCAAGCTTGGGAACGTTCTAAAATTAAATATTGATTACAAGTTCATTTCTCGGGGGAACGTAACTACATTTTATCGGTTTTATTCTTTGGGGAATTAATAAGTGGACAAATATGTTACCACAGCAAACCTCAGAATAGTAAACGTTAGAAACGTCAAAACAACAGTTTGATGGTTGTGTTGTTGTGTATATCCAATTTAAGTACCTATACAAATTTAATAAAAGTTAAGCTCAAGAGTTTGTTTGTTTTATTTGTGTAAGCAAAAAGTGAAAATCTAAGAAAACAGATTTAAACCAAAGAGCTATGCTCGTTACACTTTTGGAATATTTAGAAGGCGGGTTGGACCGCCAAATACGCCGATCAAATTTCATTGGCCCGACTTTTAATCTGCTAATCTACACTTTTGACTGTTGTGTTTTTGAAGTAGGTATTATTTTTATAAGTTTCAACTGTTAGTATAAATATCAAATACTGTTGACTAAGTTCACTCATCACTATTTATGAGGGGCTGTAGCTTTTAACGTAAGCTCAGTAGCGTGAAATTACATGTTAATCAAGAAAACATAAAAATCCTATATGTCTTTACAATTTTTAAGGGTTTCCCTCGATTTCCCCATGATGCAATCATCAGGTCCATATTGGGTGGCATAAATTGAAAAGGTATATTTTATGTTCGCATACCGTTTTTTGGCATATTCATCGTTTCGCATAACGTTCATTCAAAATAAATCATTAAACATACTTTATTTATTCATATCTGCTGCATTATAATAATGGAGTATTAGCATACATGGTTTTACAATAACGATAACTAATCATAATTTTTATTGGCATCTCACTCCTATGGCATTAAGGTAACCTACTAGCCATACATGTAAAATACCATATTAGTAACATTTAGAATATCATTTATTTCATAAGTTACATTTTATAAAACCTGCTTAGGAATAATATTATAACTGTTTCGTTTCTTTTTGATGTATATTTTTTGTTTTTATCAAAAATACAAAATATGGATATTTACCCTAGGTAGTTTTAAAAATATGACGATGTTAAAGTACTTTCCAGGAGCCTTATGGTTTGAAATATATAAAAGGTTAAAAAAAAACCTGACTTAACCTGACACAGAACCTTCGACCTCTCTGGGTCCATATTGGGTTACATAAAATCATATTTTAACTGTAGTGAGATGATTATTTACAAATAAGTCTTTTCACTTCTTAAATAATCTGAATCTTTTTTTTTATTTATTTATGACTAAAGGTAATGGATACATCAATAATTATGCGTTTCGCATTTTCGAATAAATTACCTTTAGACGTAAAGCAGTTATGTTCTTTACATTTATGCTAACTAATATTATGATAAAGAAAATTATAGTGACTTAAAATTATGCCAAAGAAACCATTATGTGTTTATAATACTCTGCTTATCATAATTTATGCGAAAAAACTATATGCTAAAACTGTTATGCCATACCAGATTATGAAGAAAAATATTATGCGTCCGAAGACACTCCACATCATCAGACCTAATCAGAAATGGAATTAATTTTGAGATATACCCCTTCAAATGACTCAAGAATTTCAAAAATTGGGCCACAAATGACGGAGTAATCGGTGAAAATACATAAAATATATGCTACATCCCACATAGAACCTCGTCCTTTTTGGAAGACGGTTAAAAATGTCCGATCAAAATTGTAGGCACCTAAAACGCAATCCAAATTAACTGATATATAACGAGATTTACATTTAATTCACAGTTATATTTAATTCATCAAGCGGAGAGACAATTGTAAAACACTGAAATTATTACGAGTCGGGTTTTGTTTTCAACCCTCTCATTTAAAGGTGAAATATTTGTACCGAAAGCGTTCAACCGACACAACAATCAATTTTCACGAAACGCTGAAAATACGTCGCTATGTTTTTCAGAATTAGGTCGTAAATGATGAAGTTTACGAAACGAGAACAAGACCCTAGAACCAATTACAGGAGAGCTGATGGCGGGAAGGGTAGAAGATAAATTAACTGTTCACTATTTATTTTCACTAGTTGTTTTTCGCAGTTTCACTTATTTTATAATTTTATACCACAAAAACCAAACCTATAAAGGATTATTCGTGCGTCTGTCTGTCCGTCTGTCAAAGACGATTTGTTTTAAAACTACGGGGTGATGTGTAACATCCACACATGGACGTTGACCGTAAATAAATAGGTATAGTAAAAATATGAAGATCACTATTGGAAAATTTTCAAAATGAGTTTTGTAGGAAAAAGTTTTTTTTTTAAGAAGAAATATTTCGATTCGGTCGAATCACCTTCACGCCAAGTCCTTTATGTGTGTAGGTAGCCAGGGAGCGCGGAGTGCCAAACATGTCAATAGATGCTCCGATAAAGCTTCCATGTTGCTATAGACAAAGGGCGTAATTTTCTAGCTCCATATAAAAACCATCTCGGTGGATAAATGTTTTTTTTTAATATAAAATACGCTTACACTCACTGCCCCACAGTAGGTATAAACCTGTGTGGTGGGTGCCGTTGTACACATACAACACATACACAAACATCCAGACCCGAAACAAATGTCTGTAGGCTATACAAATATTTGTCTCGGTGCGGGGATCGAACCCGCAACCCTTCGAATCAAACGGTCATCTCACACCGCTGGACTAACCGGGTGGCCGTATGTTACAATACGGGGTTCTTCAAATATGGCGTCAAAATGTCCTTCAGGGCTGGCGTTGGCAACTCCCCTGGTGTTGCAAATGTTCATATGCGACAATGACCACTTTGCATCACCGGGGCCCGTCTGCTTGTCTGTTAACCTAATGACATAAAAAAAAAATTTAAAAGTTATCTTTAATTCAAATTTGTCATCCGAAAACTAGAAGTTTAAGTGACAACATCGACTTAGGTGACAGCTCATCCGCAAATGTATCTTATCCGCAGATGAAATGTCACTCTTTACAAATAGTAGAGGTCGAGTCAACCGAAGTGGTGTTGTTATTTGGAGGAGTCGCCGCCTAGGTAAAATTACTAGTAGTGTTTTTATCCAAAGTTGAGTAACACCTATATAGTTACCTATCCAAGATGGCGGCTGCATGAAGTTGTCAAGCCTACACGAAGCGCCTAAGTGGTAACGCAAGTTGAGATTGCAATTATTTCTCACTATCTAACTTGGTGTTTTGAATGAAGACGCTTGGCCTTAACTTACTTTCCCGGCGACAGGTAAGATTAAGCGATATACTGAACACTATAATTTCATCACGTCATCGTCTCTCATGAGAGCTTACGAATGAGCAATTATGTTATATTTCGATGTGTCACAGCAATTTGATGGGAATTAAGTTTGTTGAGCTGGTAGCATTAGTTTGTCGGTTATCTACTCGTATTTTATTCACAGTGTAAGCATTTTACCTAATGTTATTGCATGCATTGGACTTATTGCTAAAATTCTTTTTCTAAGTGGTATAGATACTTGAAATAATATTTCATCAATTACCTTAAATTTTCGGGCCGTGCTAATCAAGAGCGTCGAACAAAATTAATTAAATATACAATTGTATGAAAATCAGTGCAAAATTTCGGCAACAGCGTACAACAAGTTCTAGGTACAGTATCTAACAAGAAATAATGCACATCGACCTCAGGAAGAGACGTCGGCTTATTTCGGATCTGTAGAGCGTTATCTCTTTCGCGCCTTACCTATTTGACGTTTGTCGACCATTTTGATCATGTTTTGACCAATACCGAACTGTCTGTGGCGGCGTCGTGTGACGGGTTGCCCACTTCCCTTCAAAGTGGTCGAGGAGAGCGATGGCTGCCACATGCGTCATACTCGTGAACGGGTGCTGATTGTGGGGACTGGTCTGTTGTGATTTGCGGGTGTTATTTTCTATCACGATATTAAGCTGTTGATTTGCGTATGTGTTTATATGCAAATATTTATATGCCATGGACGTTCACATTACCTTTATTTTAATTAATAATATTTGTATTAAATCTAAGGTTTTGACAAAAGAGCAACACGCTGAGTTTGTTGGGTAGCGGAGTTATTCTCAGTAGTGTCTGCACTTGGAACTCTGCTAAGTGAATGACTATGATTATGACGAACAGATTTTTCATTTTCTTCTATGAAGGAATTGAAAAATTTGATGATTCACGTATCGGTTAAATATTATTATTAAATTGGTATATATTAATACCTATTGAATTATTATTATAAGTCATTATCTCTAGGTAGCTTATAACCCGACAATGCAAAAGTGTACTTGTAGACCAATTTGAAAAAATGATTTGAATTTTTTTTTAATGATTTTTTTTGTGTTTACAGCAGTATGTAACAGAGATAGGTAACGCTCTACGAAGCCGAAACGAGCCGATCGTCTCTTTCGCAGGCTCGATGTGCAATATTAATTGTTGAGTACTGTATTTCATTTTCTTTTAGACGCAAGCATTACTTCGATGAAAAATTCTTGAACTTCTATTAATAAGTTCAATCGAGCCATCTTTCAAACGAACACCCAGCACGAGTAATATTCTTTAATTTTATTATTTTCTGTAACAGTGTCGGTAATAATCTCGTCCAACCAAAATAAATCAAATTACCCGTTAAAGAAATTAATTCGGAAAATTGGCAACGCTGCTTTTAGCCAAGAGCCATTACTTTGGGGCCGTCGCGCCACTTCTCCACAATACGACCTATAGTAAATTGTATATACAACATTTTCTTAGATGACACTTTGATTAAATAACTATTATTGTTTTGACTCTAGAACAACTGCAACAATAACCAACGTTATATGTTTAAATACTTATAAAGCGAAGGGACGTGATGACACTGGTGCTTTTTCGTGCAGGAGGATTCTTCAGTCAGTCAACCGAACAATGGCTGTCAAACCATTCCAATAGGGCAGTAGTAAATAAAATAACGCGGGATGGGCAGCGGCGTCCCACGATAAGACTACCGTCTCTGGGATTATCATGCCGCATGAGAATGATGTACCGGATTATTGATGGTCAAAAAATACCCTATATTTGTTAGTACAGTGCTCAACAATAAATATTGCACATCGAGCCTAGGAGGGGGGAGACTTCGGCTTATTTCGGGACTGTAAAGCGTTACCTCTTTCTCACCGTACCTATTTGACGTTTGTCGACCATTTTGATCAAGTTTTGACCAAAATGGTCAATACTGGACTGTGCGCGTAAGCACTATGGCAGTGTGCAACAGAGATAACGCTCTACGAAGTCAAAACGAGCCGATCGTCTCTTTCGCAGGCTCGATGTGCAATATTAATTGTTGAGTACTGTAGAGGATAAATGACACAATAAGGGTTAGTGAACATGCCATCTCAGTTTCGTATCATTTGTAGGTCTCACTGCGAGTTCCATCTTTTATTTTGCCGTATGCATATCCGGAACAGTCATGCACGCTTAAATGTCTTTGCCTTTGGCGGCGTCGTATGGCGGGTTGCTCACTTCCCTCTAAAATGGTCGAGGAGGGCAATGGCTGTCACATGCGTCATACTCGTGAACGGGTGCTGTTGGTGGGGACTGGTCTGTTCTGGTTTGCAGGGGCTACATCACATTTAGTAGATAGCAGTTTATTTGCATCTATGCTATGGACGTTGACATTATTTGATTTTGCACGATAATCTGTACTAGATTTAAGCTCTCATTTAAAAGAGCTCTTACTGAGTTTGTTGGGTAGCGGAGTTCTTCTCAGTAGTGACTGCACTTGGAACTCTGCTAAGTGAATAACATTGATCTTGACGAATAAGTTTTTCTTTTTCTTCATTTATTATCATTGAAGGAATTGAAAAATTTTATGATTATTATGTTTTAACCAAATAGTTTAAATTTTAATTTTTAATTTACTATTAATATATGATTTTGCTTTTACTATATGTAATGGTTATTCGCTCTAGGTAGTTTATGATTTATTGACGTTTTGAAGATCTATTCGAAATAAAAATATTTTCTATTTCTATTTCTATAGTATTTCCCAGTATGCGATAATTTGAAAGACAAAGTTGAATTGTAAACTTCCACTTTGAACCTGATGGAAGACTTATACTAACTTTTATGGATACACCCTACAACTACGACGAGATGTATTACTACGACTACTTAGACTTGTAGTTTCTTATGCTATACTATGTCTGACGATATAAATATACATCAATTGCCATCCGCCCTCAATTTAGGTGAGTATCGATATTCTTCTGCGCCTAGGATTATACTTTTAGCCTATGATGTTAAGTATAAGCCTATATGATGATCATATACTACAATGCGTTATTTTTGTGCCGTTATACACACAACACAAATACCCGGACCCGAAACAAAATATCTATAGCCCATACAAATATTTGTCCCAGAGCGGGGATCGAACCCGCGACCCTTCGAATTAAACGGTCGTCTCACGTCGCTGGACTAACCGGGTCGCCGGTTTATCATATTATTAAGCATAGATCTGCACCTGCCCTCAAGTGATTGCTATCTTTAGTGGCATGAAGTAAAGAAGAGGGCGGAGGAATCATTGCGATGCATACACGTTTTGCTCGGTTAAGCACTACGGGCGCGGTCGGGTAGTGTGATGGGTGACCGCTAGTGGCAAATTAAATGCGCGTTTCCGTGCTTCGGAGGGCACGTTAAGCCGTCGGTCCCGGTTGCTATCGATGGATAGCAGTCGTTAAACCTTGTCGGAGGCCTTATGGGTGGTTTGAAAACATCCGACAGTAGGTTGGCCACTAACCCACCTCCACCAATCCGCATTGGAGCAGCGTGGTGGAGTAAGCTCCAGGCCTCCCCCCAAAAAAGGGGAGAGACTCGTGCCCAGCAGTGGGACGTATAATGGGTTGCCATTATTATTATTATTATTATACACGTTTTGTCATAACCGCCAGTTGCGATTTGATTTTGGGATAACTATCAGCCTCTCTCTCGACCAATTCATGAGCGTTTTATTTTATCTTAAGCTAAGGATACGCAAAGCGATCCTTACTGTCACCCAACACTCAAGATGTACTAACGATGCGCGATTACGAATAATCGATTAATTTGAATGAATTACTAAATAATGTTTATATTCGAATTGAATGTAAGTAATGTTCTAATTTTCATACCTAATCGAATATTTCGAATGAAATCATACGTAGTGTTATTACTTTCATATTCTTTGTCCAAAAAACTTGTGTTGCTTATGTAATTTTACTGTGAATCGAATAAACCTACCGGTTGTATTTGTAATAATTTCATTTGCCACACGAATTTGTGGGTTGGGTCTTTTAGACGAGTTAAGTTTTAAATGATGTATAGGATATTCGAATCTCGTTTCGGATTTCGATTGTTGAATGATTCCATTTGTTACACGGAATTGAGTCTTTTCATATAAACATAGAGTTTACTTTAAGACGATGTAACGGTTATTTGGGTTAAAAACAGTAGTAACGTTTGCTAGTTTCGAATATCGATTGTTGAATGATTTCAGTTGCAACACGAAATTAGGTTTTTTCTCAGACAATGCCACAGAGTCTTGCACGTAAATAGAATTTGCATGTTATTCGAATTCATGCGAATTATTCGAAAGACCTACGAAGTTAATAAATTCGAAAGAAGTCATTTATATTCGCGCATCGTTTTATCCATATTAGTACAGTAATAGCAAGTACAGCAGAATCCCCATTATCCGAACATCGATTATCCGGGTGACCGATTATCTGGGCTCATTCGTCTCGGCTTTAATTGCCACCTTAAAATGATTTGATGGCGCAACGAGACATGTTACGAGAAGTTTAATCCCGTCTCCGACCATATCCCGCTCTCATTTGTTTACGGTATAGTAGGTATTATGTTAATATTGATTTTTTGAAGTGTTTTACTGGTAGTAGAGTTCTAGGGTCTTGAGGGTGTAGGTACCACCGCATTACCTAACCTATCTACCGCCAAATGGTAGTACAACTATCATGTTTCAGTTAAGTTCAGTTGTTAGGGTGGCAACGCATCTGCATTTTGACCTTTGGCTTTTATGTAGATAATATCTATGTGAACTGCATGCTTGATTGCCACCTTTGTTACATGAAAACACAGGTCGAATCGAATCCCATACAGTTGTTACAACAAAAGTACATCAGACACAATTGAAAGATGTGATTCATTACGTCAGAGATTATTATCAAGTTATCTATACTTATAATAAATCTGTAGAAGTGTAAATTCTGTAAAATATTGCAAAAATAAATATCAGGAGATGTTACTAGATCGATACCGAACACGAATATGTGATAGGAATTTTTTTGCCTGTCTGTCTGTCTGTTTGTTCAAGCATCACACAAAATCTACAGGTCCGATTACGATGAAACTTGGTATAATTATATTTTAACCTTTGGCGCACAACACTGGGTACTTCTTATCCCGGAAAAATGTATGTTTGTCTGTGTGTTTGTGTACGCTAATTTCAGAAACGGCTTATCCAATTTACGGTTTTCGATTATATATTGTGGTAAGTTTTACTTAACATTTAGTGTTTGTTTCATGTCAATCGGTTCAGAAATAAAAAAGTTATGTCAATTTAAAGAATCATATCGAATATTTTTAGACTATTCTGCATCTATCTTCTATCTTTTTTAGGGTTCCGTACCTAAAAGATAAAAACGGACCCTATTTCCAATCCTCCGCTGTCCTTCTGTCTGTCCGCCCGTCCGTCTGTCTGTCATCAGGTTGTATCTCATAAACAATGATAGCTAGAAAGCTAAAATTTTCACAAATTATGTATTTCTGTTACCGCAATAACGACAAAATTAAATACTAAAAATAAGAAAATGAAAGTATTAAGGCGTCCAAGGAGGCATACAATAAACGTGTTTTGATTTCGTATATTTTCTGCTCGATATTAACAACGGTACATAGCAAGTAGACGCTTAAAATTTTCACATAATATGAATTCCTTCCCTCCTTTGTAAGTCCATACTGTCTATACAAAGATTATAAATGTGAAAGTGTGTTTGTTTGTCCGTTTTTCACGTGAAAACGGAGCAACGGATTGGTGTAATTTTCTATGTAGAGATACTTGAAAAGGTGCATAGGCAAATTTTCTTCTTATATTTCCCCACCCCTCTAAAATAGGAGGTGGAAATTTAAATGGAGCAGTCCACAATTTGCAAGGTACAAAGTTAAAACTTGGTACGCGAACTCTTTGAGCCTAACAAACAATACGTAGTACATCTTTTTTTTTAGAAATAGTATAATAATTAATATAATAATTAATTATAGTAGTAATAATTAGGCCCCCGTACCCTTAAAAGAGTTAGTGAAAATTGTATTATATTGTTCAAGGTTGAAAGTCAAAAATTGGTATGCGGACTCTTTGTAACTAAAAAAACCCGCATTTACTTATTTTTTTTTTCTTTATATTTGCTTACCTCCCTAAAATAGCGGGTGGAGGTTTGTAGGAGCAGTTCACAATTTTCAAGGCAGAAAATTAAAATTTGGTATACTGACTCTTTGAAATGAAACGTTACTTCACGCCTGTAATCCCGAAGGGGTTGGCAGAAGTAAAGGCAATCATAATGCTTACAACACCGACTATTTGCCGGTTACGTTTGGGCCCATGTAAACAGGTGGCGAGCCTGTTGACATCTCCGGCCACATTACCGAACTTCGAGGTACTGAGAAATTTCCAGAAAATGGAAAAATCCCAATAGAACCAGAGATAAAAGACTGCCACAAAAAGGGTATGCAGACCCATTACGACGGTTGTCACTAAAAAAAACAAGTTAAAGTTGAAAAAGTTTATGCAGAATTTTCTCATTTTTAGACTATATGAAAATAGTTAGGTATACTTAAAGGTTTTGGATAACAATTGGAACGATTGGGACATTTCCGCGGGATCGTAAAATTTGAATTTTTTATAAAACGAAATCCACGTGGGCGAAGCCGCGGGCAACTGCTAGTTGCTAATAAAAAAAATAAGAGAGGTATAGATTCGTAGGTAGAAAATCGTGCCCAGCAGTGGGACGTATAATGGGTTGCCATTATTATTATTATTATCATGTAATTCATTATTGTGATACCTAGCTCATTCGTTCGTTACGTTCACCGGTACTGTATCTACATTTGCGAAGCCCTAGTATTAATAAAGTTGCCGTAGACATTCATCAATAGCATTATTGTTACAGCTAAATTAGATGGCGTGAAAACCTACATGCGCATGCGACGGGTGCCAACACATTTGCAAGTGAAGGTGATCAAGTGGTTTGACTACCTTTGGCTCACGCAGAAGTGTTCCGACGAAGAGAAGGCAGTCTCCTGCCTTCCGGACAAACTTAAAGCGGAAATTGCTATTAACGTTCATCTAGACACGTTGAAGAGGTAAGTACTGATTAAGTACAGGAAATTTATATTAAAATCTTGAGTGCCTCACGGTGAAATAATATTAATTGCCTTTTGGATTTTCCTACAGTTCAGTGCAATTTTTTTCTGTGTTTTATAATGTAGCGAGATAAAATGTGAACGATTAAAATTCTTAAGGTGAAGGTTCCAGCAGCAAGGAATTAAATTAAACATTCTATGGTTAGGTTGACGTTTTTATATTTTACAAACTTGAAGGAAGCTTTAGGTTCAGAATTATGAATACATCCACGTTAATGCAGCGTAGGAGGTAGCAGTTAAAGCTTAATATCCCGTGTTGTATAATTAAAAACAGAAACATTCGCTTTTACGTCCATGAATTATGCAAAAGTGTTCGTTTATACGATCTGTAATATTTTGTCGCCAAATGGCTCTTCCGAGCTTTTTGTTTTTCAGCTGAATCCCGTTTGCAACGTGTCGTGGTGTGTATAATATTAATGCTAAATAACATTATGAATTAGCTTGTTCACAAATTTTCTTTAACGTTCCTTAAATACTCGATAGAACTTTAGCGATGGAGCTCTAAGTTTCAAACACCACTACATTATACGTTTTTTTTTCATTAAACTGCCTCAGTAGCCTAGTGGTAGCAGGTCACTACTACTACGCTGAGGTCCTGGGTTCGATTCCCGGGTAGGGGGCTATCAGAGATAATGGTGTGAAGTCCTTTATCTCTGGCTCTATTGGGATTTTTCCTTTTTCTGGAAATGTCCCAGTACCTCGAACTTTGGTACCTAATGTGCCCGGTGATGTTAATAGGCTCGCCACCTGTTACATGGGCCAAAACGTAACTCGGCGAATCGTGGATGTTTGCATGTATGCTTGAATGCATGCATTTACCTCTGCCTACCCCTTCGGGGATTACAGGCGTGAAGTTACGTGCTACATTATAACATAACTGGCGGTTAATGGTAATGTTCAGAGCTACTCTGAGCTACTGTGTTCCCGTTATGGTATACGGCCACGTAATTTCCAGCACAGAGGCATAGCAGCCTAGCATAAAGGAGTGGCAATGTTACATTGAGATATCTACACAATATCTTGACAAATGTAGAAAGTGGAACAAACGAACTTACGTTTGAATTTATAATATTAGTAGGGATGTATGTATGTATATAGGCTACAGTAGGTAGGTATTCAGTTACTATCAATCTGCATGCTTACATGCCACTTACATAAACATAACTACCTGCCGAAGGGAGAAGTTTCACCCGCACCGACTGGACACATGGCCGAGATCGTGTAAATTGTGAAACCAACTTCCCTTTGAGGTGTTCTCTCAGCGCTACAATATTCAAAACTGACTTTATAAGAAGAGTCCTTCAGGGCTGGCAGCGCGTGAGCAATTCTCCAGGTGTTGCAAATCAATTTAACACAAAAGTAGCAATATTGGGTATCTTTATTAAAGTTTAATACGGTGTATGGTGTATGTGGTATCTTAAAAATAAAGTCTTCATGATCATCACTTCAGCTGAACGACGTCCACAACTGGACAAAAGCCTTCCCCAACGATGCAAATAACAGGGTTGTGGTAGTTTTATTCCTGCATACTGCTTCCCATCCCACGATATTCTATTTACTACTGCACTATTCGAATGTTTTGACCACCATTGTTTAGAGTTCCTTTTGAGTTCTCTTTCACCAGTGGGCCTTTGGGCCAAAATTATGTATCGTTGGTATTCCTCCTTCTTCTTTGAAATAATGGCACAATTTTTCGTAGGGTGGAGATATTTCAAAACACAGAGGCGGGTTTTCTGTGCGAGCTGGTGCTAAGGCTTCGACCTGTTCTATTCTCGCCTGGAGACTACATCTGCAGGAAAGGTGAGATTTTGTGAGATGGTATTTTTCATAAAGCAAAGTCTCCTAGAGGCACCCTCAGGTGCTATTAACCGCAGGTGTTTCTATGCCTGATTTAGACCCTAGTAGTTCTATAGGCATATGTAGATATATAAATAATAAATAAAATGTTTCCTTAGGTGAAGTTGGCAAGGAGATGTACATAGTGAACCGAGGGAAACTACAGGTGGTAGGAGACAACGGGAAAACTGTGCTAGCAACACTCAAGGCGGGTTCTTATTTTGGCGAAATTTCCATTCTGAACATGGGCACGGCAGGTAAACAACTTGGTAAATATCGCCACGGCCCGAGACGCCACGCCATTATTATTCTACTTTGTTATTTCTTGGAAAGTTTTCAAAAGCAAACGTTGAGAGGAGACGCTGCAATCAGGCCGAGGGAGCGGCCGCGACGCTACCAACAGGTTTTGGGACATCATTCTCGAACGATGGTTACCGCTCTGTTCAAGGGGTACCATGACCTCTTACTCATATAATTGCGAACCAAAATTTGAATTTCTGAGGCCCATGCCCACCGCATTTTGTTCAGGTGCCATCGACTCGCGTTTCACGTATTATAAACGTATTAAAAATCCAATGTTATCGCAATCAATTTACTGCACGTTCATTATATATATGGTATGAAGATGTGGACTTTTTCACGTGCTGTTAATGCGCTTATAACGCGTAGTTACATAAATAAGGAGACGCTGTAACAGTGCGTTAGTTCAGCAGCAATCACAGCCTTAGATTGAATACAATGGAAACAAAACTTCTTACGATGACCTTATCACTTTTGAAAAAAAAAAATATTAGAAAAATATCTTAGGGAAACGTAGATATTACGTAAATGATAAAGTCACAGTAGTTCATCCGCGTGCCCCGCGCGCTGCAATGTTACAATTTCAAGTTATCTACCCTTTTCGTGTTTATCAACGCATCTAACGCGCGATCGTAAAACTCGCGTCAACCTGAAACAAATTTGATGTGCATGAGCCTCTCGTTTCTTGATGCACCATGTCGTATAAATAAATGAAACAAACTTTAAGCGATTCAGTTTAGATTGTCGATGAAAGATGTCATGGTACAGGCCCAGGCCACTTCGCTATCCAACGGACTCTTGACTGCAGCATAGCGATGTGGTCACCGATCAGCGCTAACGTCGTTTCCATCGAGATTGTTTCTAGGAAATGCTTTAACATTCTTATTGTTTCATTACTTAATTCTTTCGCATCTTAGAATTATATTTTAATAATTTTTACATTTCATCACAAAATGTTATTCACATCTAAAAATTATCACTTTATTGATTAACCATTTTTGCATTAGCTATAATATGTTATTTTATTTTTTCTGTAGCTTCTTATTTAGATATTTTACCTTATTTTAGAATTCGTAGAGTTGAGCGTCATGTATTTTATTCTACATTTTAGTTTCATCTCCTTTGGTTGTATTGAAGGCAGTGTCCCCGATCGCTTTGCATCCTCCCCGACTATTTCATATATTTGGCGTGACCTCTTGGTGCATGTAACCCCCTAATACCCCCTAAATGTTCTATAATTAATGATTTGTTAAGATCTTTCGTCATTCAATTGGCTAAGTGGCAGTGACCCTTTTATTTGTAATGTATCATTGCAATAAATACGCGTTGTATAAACCGTAGAACTGCTTAGTTCTTTTACGAATCGTCATTCTCATTTACTTTTTATATCCTAAGCTTTGTCTTGAAGCAGAACTAAAAACCCAATAGAGATGGCTTCTTATAGTTATTTTTCAAATTTATCATTATTGTGATTCTCTTGAATTCGACTTTCATTTATCTTCAGAATGATGATCTTTGCGTATGATTCTAATTTGGCTTAACCTATGTCTTGTCGAATGTTACCTGTGCCCCGCCGCCGGTGCTTTCGGTTCTTCGTGATCTGTTTTGGTGATGAGTCAAGTTGAAAATAATAATAAAACTAAAGAGCTACAACTAGTAGTGTTGTGACTCAAAACTGAAACAGTTCGCGAGACTGGCGAACCGAGCACCGGTTGGCATGGAGTGTGTGGATGACACGTCGACAGGCAACCGGCGGACAGCGTCGGTGCGCTCAGTCGGCTATTCGGACCTGTTCGTGCTGAGCAAGAAAGACATGTGGGACGTGCTCAAGGAGTACCCGGCAGCCAGGGTGCGTCTCGAAGCGATTGCAGTCAAGAGACTTGAGAAATACAAAAAGGCACCTCTCGAGAAAGGTAATTTGTCTGTTTGGAAAAAAAAACACAGTTTATGTTTGCTGACATTTATAAGACTTATTTAGATATGGGATAAGCATATCACTTGTTTCTTATTATTATTAACTTGGAATAAGTTTCTTTTTTCAGTAGATTCTTATAATTGAAAACATTACAGCGTCATCGAACATCACGCATATTTGAATAGATAACACCTATTAAATTAGAAACCCTAAATCCCAAAAGGCCTCTTGGTCTTCGTTAAATGATTACCTTACGATTTATAGGGCAATTTTTTTTATGATGGACCTGTGATTGTACTTCTGCTAATGTTAAGCTATCTTAGGGCTCAGACGGAGCATAAATTTAACCTTTGTCCGGGCCTTTGGTTTCGTACGACGCCACTGATCTCAGAATAAAATATATAGAGAAATTTGAGCTCTCAAATCACAATCTGTTTATGAAATAAAATATCTGTATTTACAACACAATCAAGCTATGTATTTGTTGTTTGACGACCTAGTTCGCTCAATGAAGTATTGTGACTGCTTGATCAGAGGCTCGATGTCGGCCACAGGAAGATTATTTGTTTAGTCCAAAGACATTTCCCTAGTCTGGATGTTTGAATGTACACACCCATTCATATATCTCCGATATAGACCCGAAACAATTGTCTTGTGTGTATGTATGTGTGTGTTCATTGTGTGTACACAAATGGATCCTAAGCACGGGGTAGGCTTAGTTTCAGGCTGTGAACGTATTTATTTATTTACGTATTTTAGTGGCAATGGGCCGATGTCAGTCCACACCCGGCCTGGTGGAGACGAGCGGTCGCGTGCCGATTGAGGAGATGCAGCTGCCGCCGTCTGCGATGCCACCTCCGATGCATCCCTCGCACCCGCCTTCCTACCGGGACCAGCTTTATAGGTACGGAACTCACATTAATTGTTTTTCGCTTTCGAGTTAGGATGGAGATACACCGCGGTGCACTAGTAAGCTACGCTTTCGCACGTGAGTTAAGCTTTGTTTTGCAAGAAAATATATGTAATTGTGTTTTCTGCAACCCACGGACCAACTAGACATCAATTGAAGTCATTGGTAAAAGCGCAAATAGCTATTTCGACCTATTGTGTTTGATTATGGAGCGGGTGAGACGTTTTAGTTACGATCGCCAAGAACTGTAATTTTCCTAAGGTCTAAGAAATAGTTTCATGTTTATTTCGCTCACAACTCAAATGTGTAAAAGTAGAGTTAGTCATTTTAGAATCGGAGTACCAACATACACGTTGAAGCAAGGTAAACGCTTGGTGCTGTGTAGTGATAGTATAATAATATCAAATTATGAATTTTATGAAAGTAATAAAGCTGAAACTAGGTCCTTATTTAAGGGCTGTGTGTTGCTGCGCTTCAAGAACCTAATTTGAGTGTTTGCATTATACTCATTAGAGAGACACTGTTCATAGCAACAGTTTGAATATAGCACCGTTATATTTTGCACATAGCACCGTTTTAATGTTGAACAACCACTAATAAAATTATATCTCCATAAAATACACTATTTTAAAAGGTACGCTATCCGATAACCAGACAATGTTTTAACAATTGAACAGACCATATATGCGCTGTGGGACTGTGTGTACCTATAATACAATTTAGGAACTGAAATATCATTTGGAGTCATTTAAATGTTACTGGCACTATTCGAATATCATCGTCATCGAGTCATCGGTGTGAGCAACGCATTAGAATGTAGTAGGCACCACGCGCACTGTCTTTTTACGAATTCTGCTAAGATATGCTTAAATTATATAGTGTAAAATATTGAAATAATGTCCATTAAATGTTTAAAGAACGCGAAGGGGGACTATGTTTTTATAATATGTATTGATGATGTCATTGACATTGCAGTTCGTCAGTAAGCCCTCTTCGTGTAGCATCCCCCGTAGCGTCGTGCGCTTCGAGCGCTCGGAGCAGCGGCGCGGGCGGCGGCGGCAGCGTGGCCGCGGCCAGTGCGGCGCCGCGGGTCCTCCTAGACTCCCACGACGCACTCGAATGCGAAATCAAACGGCTACGCGAACGTCTATACACCGTGGAAACCGAAAACGCCGCCATGTCCGCCAAACTCAGCCAACAACAGTGGGAAGTTGACCAAAGGTGAATTAAATCACTTATCTTATACATTTGAACATTTAGCTTGCTTATTAACAGTTTAAACGTCGGCAGTGTCTCAGGAGATCCACAGGATGAACTAGAGTGCGAAATGATACGACTACGGCAGCGGCTCTACACTATAGAAGCGGAAAACGCGGCCATGTCTACCAAACTCAATCTACAACAATGGGAAGTAGAACAGAGGTAGGGAGAGTAGTATTTCAATAGCGGCACTTTAATCACTGTGAGTGTGGCGTCTTACAAACATTGAAAAGAAATTTGAGGTAAGAAAATATAACATGTGTCTCGTTGTAAAAGATCTCACAAGTTTATGTACTCGATTACACTTTTTACTAGAATAAAACTCACAAACAACAATTCGTCGTCTACTAATAAATAGGTGCTTAATTGGAATGAAATGCAATTTTATAACAAACACTAATAATGTAGTTTAAAAGTGGCAGATGGTTATTCAAGTCCATGGACAACAGCAAAAAAGTCGCAAACTTTGTCTTTTGAGGACACAAAGAAGACAATGGAGATTGAATTTTACAAATGCATAATACTATTATCTACTAAACATAGGTAATGATATTTTACATTTGTTTTAGTATAAATAGTTGTAACAAGCTTCATCTACCCAAATTTCCAAGACGTCTTGTTACAAGCTTTACATCTATTGTTCATAATTGACGTTATATCTAAATTGTTTTTGTCTATTTCTCAGATTGAAATCCCTCTTTTGGATATAGGCCTGTCTTTCGCTGTATCATAAAATACAAGGACAAAATAAAATATTAATTGAAATATTAATTGAATCGATTATAAATAATTGAAAGTACAAGGACATATAAAAATATTCTTTGAATATTTGAATAATAATAATTTACGTTACACCTTAATAAAATTATTTTGTCCATTTCTCGGATTAACACCCCTTTTTTGAATTGAGGTCTCTAACTTTTCCCATTTGCATCTGTCTTGTGCTGTATCCATCCAATATGACCATCCCTTGTTTGTCTATTCAGTTGTGGCTATGAAGTCTGCCCAGAATATTCTTGGCCTTCCTAACCTTGACACGTTGTGTTATGTGAACAAAATATCTAAAACAAACAATATTGCCTTTCAATCAGATTACAAGAGATCGAAATGCACATGTGCGGCGGCAGCTCGCTCAGTTCCCAGGAGGACAACGAGAGGAATCGCGAGAGCATCATTTAACGGCGCGCTTCACTCGAGCGGAGCACGCCCCCGCGCCCGCTGCCGCCTATGCCCGTGCACCTGTCCGCCGTCTGCTGAGACCCTGGCCGAGCGCCATTCCGCTCGTCTCGTCACACGACGCAACCCGTCTGAACTCTTATGTTCGCACTATGACTTTAACGAAGTGTTTTTACGAAGAATTAATAATATTAACGGAATATTTAAATACGAATTAACTTTATCAAATTTATATACATATACTTAGTATATACGACTCGCTAATAAATGACGAGTGTTCGTGGAGTGAGATTTTGCCAAGACAATATTATTATCTTAATCTAATGTTGTGTAAGTACATCGAGTGTGGTGCGGTGAGGGCGTCGCGCGCGCCCTTTTGTCTGATCGTTTGTTTCAGGGTTAAGTTTGCGCATGCGCCCTAAAGGGCGGAATGTCTCTTCGAATGTTTAACGTCTGTATGTTGTACATACCTTGTGTCTATGTTAACGAAATTTGTTTTATCGAATCGCTATGATCACTGTGGAATAGGAATGTACTATTTATGTATGTGATATCGATTCGTTCGGCTGAATGTTATTAAATAGCGTATTATGTCATATTGGAAATTGTTGGATGTTTGTGTACAAAAGTTATCTCGTATCGTGTAATCCGATGGAACTGTGTGCCAAATTATGAAGCCAAAACGGTTATGGATGTTTATTTGGGTGGTACTCGATTATATTAACGGTCTGGTGTTTTCTTATTCACAAAAATTTGAGCTTTAATTATAGTAAAATCCCGGAAGACTTGATGTTACTATGATCCAACTTCTAATGTAATTTCCTTTGTTACATGACGAAAATCTAGCGAGTAGGTAGGTCTTTCATTGTCAATAAATTTGGTATATAATCTATTTATATTCTTGAAGAATAAATATTACTACATTCTGATGCAGTTTTGTCCGATACATAAAATCGACCATCGTAGATAAATATGTTGTAATTTGTTATATAAAAAGGATATTACCTAAATATTAAGAGACGTAGTTTTAAACTGATAGGTACTTACGTCGGTTTGGTAACTTAAATCACTACTGCCAATGTAATTAAGTAGTTAAAAATGTTTTAATGTAAAAAATAATCAAGTAACTGGAGGATGTTTTGTACTTGAATTCTTTATATTATCTTTAAATTTGTTTATAGAATCGTTATGGGACAGTTGTCTACATAAATGTATTTATGACTTACGTTCATTGATTTGTTTTTATAAATCGAATATAGGTAATCTATGTATGAATTTGAAAAAGTACCAAGTCGAAATAATATTATATTCAACACTAAGGAAAATTGTAAATACTTATCTATGATACGTATTTATAAGCTGCAGTTTTTCAATGGGATAGATTGTTTTATGCCACGAGCTACCTTGTGATGAGTGGAAAGGTTTGTAGAGCGGCGTGGATGACAGGAATTGTGTTATATTGGTTCATTGTTTTATAAATGAAATAATTTTAAGTTAAGGGAGGTAGAAATAGTTATTAAAAAACATGCCAGTGGATGTGCGTGGCTAATAATGCAATGTATCTTCACGCCATTACAGGTTAGTCAGAGAGCGTGGAGCACCAATTATCTCGATTTTTACATATCTCGTGCCTCTTCTATATGCACTGATTCCAAAGTCGACAATCATGTACACCTTCATCATGTTCACCTAAAGATTTCAAAAATTATCTCACCATTAGAAAGCTGCATCTTCACTGACTATATTACATTTATAGCACCAGTGCGAAGACGGGGTGAGCAACTAGCGATAGATCAATTCCACGTAACTTCACGCCTGTAATCCCCGAAGGGGTAGGCAGAGGTAAATGCACGCATTCAAGCATACATGCAAACACCCACGATTCGCCGGTTACGTTTTGGCCCATGTAACAGGTGGCGAGCCTGTTGACATCTCCGGGCACATTACCAAACTTTGAGATACTGGGAAATTTCCAGAAAATGGAAAAATCCCAATAGAACCAGAGATAAAGGCTTTTTCACCATTATCTCTGATAACCCCCTACCCGGGAATAGAACCCAGGACCTCAGCGTAGTAGTAGTGGTATCAATTCCACTTATACCTAATAATGAATACCCTAATTTTAAAAAAATTTTTGGTCATGTAGGTTGATTATTTACGATTGACAAGCAATTTTGGCTGACCCCGCAACTGATAGTCGTTATTTCAATTTTAACTCGATGATATGCACAAACTACCGTGCTTTTTAAAAAAATATTATCAGTGATAGAGTTCCTTATTTAAAACTAAGTGCTAGCATTTTTTTATAACTCGTAAGTTATAAAAACAATGGCAGAAGTATTTTTTCATTTGGACAATGACTTTATAATTGCTCTCCACAGTAATATTCTTTAGAAAATATAGATATCATAATAATATGTGATAAAACTCTCTCATAGTAATTTATTTATAAGATGAGATTTCACCTCAAATTTAGGTAATTGGAGATATTAAAATACTTTATAACATCATTGCTTTGATTGATCGAATGTAATAAGGCAGGTTTTACATTAGCAAAACTTCTACCTCTCTTAGCTCATAGTATCAAAATTATTATTGTTGCACAGTTTATATTTTAATCAAAAGCTTCGTTTCCTAATCGCCCGAAAATATAATAGATAGGGGATACAATTTTTAACTGTAAATAAAAATTTATTTATTGTTATATATTCCATAAATTTTTCTTCTTACATATTTCTTGATTATAAATTGGTAAGAGAGATGCATTATGCAATTGAATATAATTAAACGAAAAAAACGGAAGTGCTTTTTATCATGTAACTACGTAGGTATTTTATTCTTCAGATAACATGTACTGCAGACCAGTAGTTCGGTTGCGGGGTTTTTGGAGAAGCAGATTCTGTTGTGACCCCGGTCGTGTAACTTAGTATGTCTATGTATGAATACAAATCGATTTTTAGTCGATTTTTATAAACATTTACACTATTATCGATTTATATATAAATTAGTGGCGAATTATGAGACGTGGCTCAAGTTACACGATCACAACCCTACGCGGAAGGAACCTGAACATTCGTTATTTTTCACAATAAATGTATTATTCTTTACCTTCACAAGACAGGTCGAGATGTTAATAAATTGCAGCGAATGTTATTGAATGGATGTTGGATTGCGGTTCCGTAGTATTTTGCAGCAACCAGGCTTGTGGATCTTAAATTGGGAATTCAATTATGTATTGCACATGATTCATTTTATTGTTAATAAAAAGATTACGATAATGTAAACTGTCTTTACTTTTCCCCTTTTATTTGCATCCGCATCGCTATTATGAAAGAGATTTCGGCTCTAGAGCGTTATCTCTTTCGCAAACAACCGAGGTGACGTAGTTTTGATCAAATTTTTACCAATACCGCACCATCAGTGCTTACGTATGCAGTGTGCAACAGAGATAACGCTCACTAAATTTGTCACTCAACGACACAAAATTGTCACTTTCCTAAGCTCGAAGTGCAATATTTCTTATCTAATTATGTATCTACAAATTCAATTGAAAGTTGACTTAGGTATCAGGTGGTTTCTCATGTTCAAGGATGTATTCTTTATTGAAGGGCACCCTGATATAATATGAACTGTCTACAACTGGGTCTGATGCCCAATTTCAAGGCATACTCATAAAGTAAATCGTTAGTGTCTTCAGACCACACGTAAGTCTGAGTTATGAGAAATACAGATTACTCAACAAACAGAGCATGTATATGCATTTTTATGTCATGAAGTGTAAAAAGTTAAATGAATACTGTGCCTTCAAACATCTACACAAAAACCAAACTGTGTTGTCAATCTTGAGGCCTAAGCTGGTGTCGGAAATTACAGGGCCGTAGATTACCACTGGCCTGTATAATACGATAGCAATGAACACTACTAAGTAGCAAGAAAATTAAGCTATATACTTCTTCTTCTTCTCATGTCAGCGGTTCGATTTTAATTTAAATTTTTATTTTAATTTTTTCGGCCCAGTATTTTGCCATAGTAATTACTGCATCATTTGCGGTCCTCCAATGTACAAGAACTGGGGCTGAAAACTAGTTTTCACCTATTACCTAGGTATTGGTAGGTATTGCTTTACCTAGGTAAAGAAAATTAGGTAATACGGTGGCTTACGTCTTCAAAATTCGTCTTCACTGAAGTTCTACTTCCACTAAAATGTAATGCAAAATTAGACAACTTATTTCAACTGCCTCGGTAGCCTAGTGGTAGCAGGCCACTACTACTACGCTGAGGTCCTGGGTTCGATCCCCGGGTAGGGAGTTATCAGAGATAATGGTGTAAAGTCCTTTATCTCTGGTTCTATTGGGATTTTTAAATTTTCTGGAAAGGAGATTGGCGAAATTTGGCCCACGAACATACCGCGGACAGGAATGAAAGCTATGTTAAAATAAATATCTTTTTTTTCATAGAACGTATGATTGCGGGAGATCTGAAACCGATGGGTAATGAGATGTAACAATAAAAAGAAGTTCAACGATAAAAAATGTCTTACCGCCATATTTAATAGGGATGCCAGTTAGACAAAAAAAATATTACTTATAAATCGATTTGAATCGTAAATACTCTGGAATTGATTCAGAGCAATATTTGAAATCTTTAAAAATCCTGCCTGTTGAGCCTTTAATCGTAAATACACATAACATAGTTATGACTGTATAGTTTAGTTTAAATTCATTTTTGGTAAATTCACGTCAAATTTTTCAAAGAATTAAGTTTTACAAGAATCGATAAAAATCGAACTTAACCTGTAAACCATAAACACTTATTCGATTAAATTGATAGATTTGAAATTGGAATCCCTAGTTTTTGACAGCTATGATTTTTGTTTTTGTTGTTCGTTTCTGCCCTTGTGCTCCGTAAATACTGATAGCATTTTAGTTAGTTTTTACTTTTACTTTTCTAATAGGGATATCAGTTCAAATAAGTATTCTCACTGTTCAAGCTTCTTGGAACATATATAGGTATTGTACTTACATGGGTTTTATACCTATTACATACTTAACATAACCTCAAATATCTTTGGATTCCCGTCGATTATGGTTTCTTCTACTTATTCTTTGTTAATGGCATAATTTTAAGAGTATTTTAACAATATTACCATTCTGGTCCGCCAACCTTTCAGGTGGGCCGGACCTAGTATGGGCGTTCGCCGTCTCCTTTCCCAATACCTCGAAGTTTGGTAATGTGCCCGGAGATAAGTATCAACAGGCTCGCAATCTGTTACAATGGGCCAAAAACGTAACCGGCGAATCGTGGGTGTTTCCATGTATGCTCGAATGCATGCATTTACCTCTGCCTACCCCTTCGGGGATTACAGGCGTGAAGTTACCTTATATGAAATTCCGTTATGTAGAGCAAAAAAAAATCAATACTTATTAAATAAGCAAGAGATTGTTTATGGTTAAAGTTGATACCAAGATTATTTACCTACCATTGATTGTGTGTAGCCTTATCAAGACGCAAAGTTTCGGGTGAAATGCTATAGGCAGTTGTATACCTCCTCAATCATTTGCACCCTGGCGGTAAACGAGATACGAGATAGAATTACCTAACAATATGCCAAAGATACCTCGGAAGTCAGTTTGTACGATATTAAACCGACTCTCAAATAGTTTATAGCAGGTATGCATAAATCTCTAGGTGGGCAATAATATTAATAAATTTATTATCATGAAAATGTTCATGCTGCATTATTTTGGTGTCTACAGCACTTGGTGTTATGTTAGTCCAATGGATTTTAAACCCGATTTGGCGAGAGCTCTACAGTGCCTTTCGATTATTACTGGACTAGAAAAGGAACTCTTTTTTTTCATATCTAGTATTTGGAACGAAAAAATTACCTACTGTTAATTGTTTATTCTTATTTCAATTTAATATTAATATCTGTTTGACTTTATATCTATTAGTTAATTACTGTAGGTAATTTTTAAAATATATAAATATAGAAATATTCGAAATATATATTTTTTCTTCTACGTTCCTTGAAAACCGATGTTAAACCAATTTAAGATATGGATAGGTTCCTGTATTGTAACAGGAACCAGACATTAGTCTGTTCTTATATTTTACACACGGAATTCAAGCTTATCTTGTATATTAAATTTGTGACATATTAAATGCATACAAAGGTACACGGTCACGCACGGTTCGCCCAATATTGACCGCTCTCGCTCGAGCTTACGCACACAAAAACAATATATTTACATAATATGCAATGTAGCCGGTAGATAACGACGATCAACCTGCCATCGTAAGATAAAACGTAGCGCAAACACGCCACATACTGTTCACTAGTTTTACTTTTTCGTTTACTTCCATGATATCACAACATGACACAGAAAAATAATCACAATACAGAAATAATATAAGTCGCACGTGATTTTTACAACTTAGTGTTGATTGACTCGTTGGTCTAATGGTGATCCCCTAGTTTCCCTAAATTCCCAGTTGTACCTACTATACTTGCCGCTAAATGGTAGTGTTCAGCACTATCGTGTTCCGGTCAGGTGGTAATGTATGGTCCTGTAATTCCCGGCACAGAGGTATAACACCTTAGACCTCAGGAGTGGTAACGGTTGACCTTGGTCTTTTTGTGGGTGTCTATAGGCTACAGTCATCACATAACATCAATGTGAACTGCATGCTTATTTGCTAGTTCCATAACATAAAATAAACCTACCCCGGAGTCTGGTAGCGGTGCCTTATACGTATATCCGTCGGTGCTGCGCCCGTTCGCTCTCTCTCTCTTCGTATCGGATTGCCGTCCCATCGGCCTATGATAATGGAATCTCGTGTACAGAACACAGCAAGAAATATTGCACATCGAGTCCACGAAAGAGACAATCGGCTTGTTTCAACTTTGTAGAGTTCGTTATCTCTGCTGCAAACTATCTACTAGTGCTTACCACTGACAGTCCGGTTTTAATCAAAACTTGATCGAAATGGTCGACAAACGTCACATAGGTAAGACACAAAAGAGATAACGCTCTACAGACCCGAAATAATCATTTCGACAGCCTTCCTTTACTATATTAAGTAGATCTCCAGTGATGGAGCTCGCGGGCATAGGCACCACCGCATTACTGAATATACTTGCCACTAAATGGTAGTGTTCAGCACAATCGTGTTCCAGTCAGGTGGTAATGTACGGCCCTGTAATTTCCGGCACAGAGGCGTGACACCTTAGGCCTCAGGAGTGGTAACGCATCTGCATTTTGACTTTGGTCTTTGTGTGGGTGTCTATAGATCGCAGTCATCGCTTAACATCAATGTGAACTGCATGCTTGTTTGCCACTTCCATTACATTAAAAAAATACTATAAATATTATAAAGAATAAAAGACATAATATAATTATCTTGGCTTAACAAATACAATACGCCCTATATCTGTTTGAAATGGAATTCGTACGCATTGCATAGAGAAGAGGGTATTCTATAATCAAACAGGGTCGGCGGTATACCTCTCGAGACCAGTGCAACCAAGACTAGCCGCGTTGATTGCCTACATCTTAATGCAAACTTGGACTCAAATAATTTAGGAAAAACAAGTACGTGTGTGTGGTCGGTAAAAAGGAGTATTAAAATAAAAAAAACTTAACTTCACGCCTGTAATCCCCGAAGGGGTAGGCAGAGGTAAATGCATGCATTCAAGCATACATGCAAACAACCACTATTGGCCGGTTACGTTTTGTCCGGTGGCGAACCTGTTGACATCTCCGGGCACATTACCAAACTTCGAGGTACTGGGAAATTTCTAGAAAATGGAAATATCCCAATAGAACCAGAGATAAAAGACTTTACACCATTATCTCTGATAATCCCCTACCGGGAATCGAACCCAGGACCTCATCGTAGTAGTAGTGGCCTGCTACCACTAGGCTACCGAGGCAGTTGAAAACGAGTATTAAAACATACTAAACATGAAAAATATCTCTTTGTCTGGATATGCCAGAAAGATTTGAAAACATATTTTGCTTTATTTGAAAGCAAGAATTTAAAAAGACATTGTAAGTGACTATGTGATAATTACAGAAGTAGGCTCTATTATTAGAACACTATTATGTGTTGAAGAAGAGCAGCCAAGAAAAAGGAGAGCGAGTGCCTGTTATCAATTCCGTGATTTGGGCGGTGCGAATTCCGTTGAAACAGTATCAAAAATGCACTTGAAACGGCAGGGCATAGCTAGTAACTGAATATAATAATCATAATGTAGGTGTTTCATCTTTTGGGTTCAGGCGAAATCTTTCGAACATAAATGTAATTTTGTACGACTTGTTGTCTAATGAAGCAAACACTATGCAAATTTTATACAGATACGTATACGTGATCAGATTTCGTAGCAAAGCTATGTATTATCATTTAAATTTAACGATTTCACGGTCAGTGGGTAACAAACATGCAGTTCATGTGAACGTCAAGTGATGACTGCAGCTTATATCAACAAAAACCAGAGGTCATAATGCAGGTGCGTTGCCACCCCTACGTCCTTAGTTGTTATGGCTCTATGATAGTTATTGCAGGGTAAAAAATACATGTATTGATGATACATCTATATACATATATAAAAATCAATTGCTGTTCGTAAGTCTCGCTAAAACTCGAGAACGGCTAGACCGATTTGGCTAATTTTGGTTTTTAATGATTTTTGGAAGTTCAGGGATGGTTTAAAATCTAAGAAAATATGAAGAAATTGAATGGAAATAGTAAAAACCACAATTTCATTTTCTCATACAAATAGTCCGTATCTATCAAACCTTTGACACATTATTTAATTCTCAGGCAATACGAAGTTTGCCGAGTCAGCTAGTATACTTATAAATTTAACAATAACAAATCATTCTATTGCGCCGTACTTACTATCTACAATGACTGTGGAGTTTGCACGCAATGCATACAGAAGATGTACTCCATATCAAACCGGAACATCCCTTGAGACTCGTAGCACCGATCTGTGTGGAGAATACCTACTCGACCCACTCGGCACTAGCCATGTTGATTGCTTTGCTATTCCATCTTAATGCTTCTTTGACTTACGTACATCGTTACCTACCTATGTTAATGGTTTGTAAGGATATTGATCTAACTACACTAAAACATTGTAATTGCCTAATGATTGTATTGTTTAATGTTTTTTTTATTTGAAAAAGTAAACTTAGGTCAAACTATGTCATAGTTTAGCAACACAACACTTTTGATATAATTATATTAATGAAAGCAGTCTATTTATAGGTATGGTAAAAAAAAATGATTTTAGGCGGAACGAACGAACGATATTTCTTACATTTATCGGACATACTTCCAAAATTCATCTTGCTTTCGACATCAACTGGCAAATTAAATAATTTTTACACTCCAAAAAAAAAACCACTTGTTTTGAAGTTGTTATAATAGTGCGCTTGTCCATCAAGTTCCTAGCTATCAAAATAGTTCTTGTATTGATAGAAATGCACACGTAATAAGATCAATAAGTGATTATTATTAATAAGATTCACAGTGTATTAAAATTCTTAAATTATGGTATGGTCATGACAAATAGGTGCGATTTTGAAAAATTGTCTTATACGCTACACGTCTCCCTAAACCATTTCTACGTACTGAATTCGCGTAGCGGAAAAAATCTATAAGTTTATAAAAGAAAATACACCTACACCTATAGAAACATATCGAGAATTTTTGATGTACTAATTCCCTAAAATAAGAGGATTTCGGCAATCCTCTTTACCGGTGAATAGTAGACATTTTACATTTTCACAACAAAGGAAATACATATAACTATATTAACTACGTATCTTCACGCCTGTAATCCCCGAAGGGGTACGCAGAGGTAAATGCATGCATTCAATCAAACTTGCAAACACCCACGATTCGCCGGTTACGTTTTGGCCCATGTAACAGGTGGCGAGCCTATTGACATCTCCGGGCACATTACCAATCTTCGAGGTATTGGGAAACTTCCAGAAAATGGAAAAACGCCAATAGAACCAGAGATAAAGGATTTTACACCGTTATCTCTAATATCCCCCGACCCAGGAATCGAACCCGGGACCCCAGCGTAGTAGTAGTGGCCTGCTACCACTAGGCTACTGAGGCAAACTATATTAACTATCTCGTATTTACCCTATCTTTAAAATATCTATATCGAGAAAGGATTTTTATGTTTCCAGACACTATCCCAGGTCATTATCCCAGCTTCAACTTTTCATGTAAGTTTTTGTACACATCTACCGGGCAGCAGAGATAGCATAGTTTTATTTATATCAAAAGAAACCTTTGAGAGAGCCTCTACTTTGTGCGGTTCCTGGGATTTCCACTCGTTTAATATTTTAGTTCGTGCTAACGCGCAATCCTCTTTCCTACCCCGCATTTGTTCTTGATTTCTATATTTTATTTATCCTCCGCATTCTGGAATACTTTTCTTTTCTCTTTGTACATCTCCAAATTTAATTTTGAAATGATATTCTCACGTTGCGTCATAAAATGTTTCACAGTCTCTTAATAGTGGTGCAAAGGTTTCAATCTTTAGTCCGTTACTCTGTAGTTTGTTTATGTTCTCATACCCATCAGTGATGTGCTCGTTTGAATATTTTGATTCTCTTTATAAATCTTATTTTCACCGCTACGAAATTCATACTGTACAATTCCTTTTTCATGTAAGAATAGCTCTGCCCGCGACTTCGTCCGCGTCAGAATTTATGATTGTTCAGTATCTACCCGGACGAAGTCGGGGGCGCAGCTAGAAAAATAGCCTAAGTGACTCCTTATTACATCAGCTATCTGCCAGTGAAAGTCCCGTCAAACAGACAGACAGACAGAAAGACAAAAATTGTAAAAAATGTTGTTTTGGTATATGTACCGTATAAACATACATATGCGTTTAGTAAAAAGCGGTTATTTTAATATTACAAACAGACACTCTAATTTTATTTATTTGTATAGATGGTGGCAAATCGGCACATTGATGGGTGTGAAAACTACCAATAGATAAATACACAAAAGCCACCGGTCGAAATTCAGATCCATTGCCACCTCTGAGGCCCGAGTTGCTTTAAGCATTTGAAAGAAATTACGGAGCCATACATTATCATCTAACTGACACACGACAGTGCTGAACACTGTCTTTTGTCGGCAGATAGATTAGGTTACAAGTTAAGATAGATTAGATTGGAAGTCTACAATCAGTAAAATCTACTTTTTTTATGTTATGGAAGTGGCAAACAAGCTTGCAGTTCACATTGATGTTAAGTGATGACTGCAGCCTATAGACACCCACACAAAGACCAAGGTTAAAATGCAGATGCGTTACCACTTCTGAGGCCTAATGTGTTATGCCTCTGTGGCGAAAATTACAGGACCGTACATTACCATCTGGCCGGAACACGATAGTGCTGAACACTACCATTTAGAGGCAAGTTTATAGGTAATGCGGTGGTGCATACCCCCGCGAGCTCCGTCACTGGAGCTCTACCACCAGTAAAAATCTATTGCTCGACAGTAATACCACAGTATAAGTACATACAGTAGTTTATCGCCTTTGAAGTTTTGCGATATGCCGCCTTCACCCATCAAAACGCAAAATCATTAAGGTTGTCACGTTTTTGGTTTTTATTTACGTTGTTTGTAACGCCTCAGTTTACGTTGAACATATATAAAAATCCTAAAAACATCACGCCTGTAATCTCCTAAGGGGTAGGAGAGGTAAATCGGATTCATGCATACATTCTAGATTCGCCGGTCACGTTTTGGCCCACTTTGAGGTACTGGAAAGCCTCCAGGAAAATGGAAAAATCTATCAAACTATAAATATCTCAACCTATCAACAATTTACCAGTCTATCATCAATCTACCAGTATTCCAGTTGGGCGGTCTTTCAGTACGCCAGAATTCTAACAATTATAATGTACCGATTCTTATATTCATCCATACCTTTTTAACTCCGACCAATATATCCCGAATATAAAGCACATACAAACAAAAAAAAAATAGAGTTTTCTTTAAAGATTTTTTCGTTTTAAGTGAAGTAAGTGTAAAATATAACAGACTAATAATAAATGAAAATTAGAATAAAATATTAACAGTAAAGATGACATAAAATTTTTCAATATCATCTTTCTAAAAACTTAGTAAAATAAATTTTAAATCTCGCACCCCTTATCGCTAAGTCCCAAGTAGATGACATTTGGGCTACTTGGTACCGCCCCCTCCGTCCCTCGCGTCGCACGCCCCGCACGATTGCTCTGACATTACACGTTCGTTGGATGACTGTAGGTAATTAACACGTTCGTTTTATTTAGACTGCGGTAATACTTTGGCGCGCAGTGACAACAGGCAACTTCAAAAAACCTTTTTTTTTCACCCCTTTCCTTGTGGGTTCCCAAAGAGGCATAATTGTTTGGTCACAACAAAGTTTTCGCTACGGGCAACTTTGTTGTATTTTTTAATGTGGTTGCACGTACTACTTTTTTTTATTCAACTTCATGTTTGTATTTTAATGTTATATTGATAAAGAAGAAGTTCTACGTTGGGCTCGCACCTTGTACACTATATCAAAAGTTAGAGAAAAATACGCAGAATCATGGAAAAATACTCAAAAAATAATTTGAATAGTTGTTTTCTTGTCGGAAATATTTATTTTACGTAATTTTTGTACGACAGGAATATGTTGCCATATCGCTACTATGACATTCTTGTTTTCGAAATATACTTACGACAATTAATTGAAGATTTAATAAACGATTTGAATAGCTGAAAACTATTTAGTATTTTATGCTTCATCTCTCAATATAGTGTACATGGTGCGGGCCCAAGCTCCATCCATTTTGGAACGTCTCCTTTGGTGAAGTTATTAAACATGTACATGTATGTGCTTTCTTTGGTGGTTATTTGAGATCAAATGGGCTTACATTTCCCATAGCGTAGATTGTGTAAAGGCCATTACAAGTGCTCATCAAGAAATAATACACATCGAGCCTATGAAAGTGACAATCGGCTAAGTTCAGCTTTATAGAGCGTTATCTCTGCTACACACTGCCTACGTAGGTAAGCACCTGTAGTCCGGTATTGATTAAAACTTGATGAAAATGGTTGACAGACTTAAAATAGGTAAGGTGCGAAAGAGATAACGGTCTACAGATCCGAAATAAGCCGATGTCTCTTCCTGAGGTCGATATGCATTATTTATTGTTTGATACCGTCCTTTGCTGTATCTTAAATAATCTCTGAGTTCAATGGTTTAGTTTAGTAAGTTTTAACTAATTTTAGTAAATTAACACAAAAGACATAATGTCATAGTTTTGTCAGAGGAGTTTCCAATAAATATTTTGCCCATTGACCTATACCCATGAGCTAGCTATTTGGTCGATTGCTAAAGTACTAGACAAGACTCTACCTCTCTACTCTAGCTCTTACACGCTCGCAGTGGATTTTAATGTTTAGGTACCTTATTTCATGCAATAGAGCTTCTTAGCGTCATAATATTCATCTTGAACTACCATTGAAATTGATAAAACTTGAGGTGAAATATATATGAAATAAACTTGAGATGGCGTAGCGTAGGGACGTGATGACCCCACCGTCCATTTGTGGAGGAGAGTTCTTCCACTAGTACACAACCGAATAAAAGCGGACATACCATTTCAGTAGGCGGCTGTAAATACAATAATAAATCTGCTACCATTGCGATCGCTAATCCAACACCAAGCGTGGCGATTATCGCATATTCTCCCATAATGACGTACAACATTATTGGGCTACGTTGGTGAAGGCTTTTATCCAGCTTTGGAAGTCTTTCGGCTGAAGTGAAGAAATTTCCAAATCGGTACAGGTGTTTTCAAATTATCGCTGAACATACATAAAAAAGATCCGGACGAATTGAGAACCTTTTCTTGTTTTGAAGTCGGTTAAAGAAGTTTGTAAGTAGATAAAAAAGCTCCGATTGCTCATTTTAATATTACATTTTACGATAATTACTTATGGTCTAGATTTAAACTTTAACGAAGTTTACTAACATTTACAGGTCTGACTTTTAAGTTTGAACTTTAGTGAACCTTTTTGTTTGCTAAAGAATATGCTTTGGCAAGAATATCTATTTCATGTAACTATTTTACCACAGTCTAGACATGTGTGACATAGACAGTACGAGCGTAAACTTTGAATCTTTTATTTAATAGTAGCACCCGTCGTGCGCCGTGCATTGCTGTGATCTCAGAAAGGAAATACAAAAATTCGTTTATTATTTGCTACAAGGATGCTGTGTTAGGGCTTACTAGTGTAAAATACATGTAATTACAATGCAAACAACAACAAACTGCCTCAGCAGCCTAGTGGTAGCAGGCCACTACTATTACGCTGGAGATCCTGGGTTCGATTCCCGGGTCGGGGACTATCAGAGACGGTTTAAAATCCTTTATCTCTGGTTCTGTTGGGAATTTTTCCATTTTGCGGAAGTTTCCCAGTACCTCGAAGTTTGGTAATGTGCCCGGAGATGGCAACAGGCTCGCCACCTGTTATTTGGGCCAAAACGTAACCGGCGAATCGTGGGTGTTTGCATGTATGGTTGAATGCATACATTTGCCACTGCCTACCCCTTCGGGGATTACAGGCATGAAGTTACGTACTATGCAAAAAAGTTTCGTGTAATGTAGCTTTAATTCACGTCTCTACTTCCCAGTAAGAGGTAGGCAGATGTTATTATTATTTTTTATGTAATGGAAGTGGCAAACAAGCATGCAGTTCACATTGATGTTAAGTGATGACTGCAGTCTATAAATACCCAAAGACCAAGGTTAAAATGCAGATGCGTTACCACTCCTAAGGCCTAAGGTGTTATACCTATGTGCCGGAAATTACAGGGCCGTACATTACCACCTGACCGGAACACGATAGTGCTGCACACTACCATTTAGCGGCAAGTATATTAGGTAATGCGGTGGTGCCTACGCCCGCGAGCTCCGTCACTGGAGCTCTACCACCAGTAAATAGTAAGTACCACCAGTAATAAGATAATCGAATCTGGGACGTCAGTCCTCCGCAAGAGACTCCAATGTTAATATATACTAACCATTAAACATACGCTGGAATCTACGTCTGAGTCGAGAGTTGAATAGCACTCGTTGCGCGTTACGCTCGACTTCGCTTATATCGAGATGCGGCGTTGCACCAATGCCTTACCGACGTACCCACTTCCTTACACTTGAAGCTTCAGAAATTCAGTTTCAGGCAGAAATTAATTCGTAGTTACCCAAGACGTCTGCTACGCAAACTTTATAAACTCACGCAGACGAAGTGGAATCGCAGGATGAAATTTACATAGGTGTTTTAGCGTTTGATAGAATTGTTTCTTTGATGTGATGATCGTTTAATAAACTTTTGATTCAGAAAATACGAAATAATAAGCTGTCATTGCACGATCTATTAACAAATTATACTTTTTTTAAATTATGCTAACGTAAATGAGACGTTCCAATATGTATGGAGCTTGGGCCCGCACCTTGTACTAATTGTCGTACGTATATTTCAAAAATATAACTACGTTAAGAATAACCGACTTCAAAACTGAAATGTAAAAAATAATAAAGTTTTAATTGTAAATATATACTACCTTTTATTTAAATGTGCTATTTACTAATAGGTTTGAAGTAGGTGCCAAGCCTTAAACAAATAATTATATGTTAATCACTTAAATATGAAAACGAGCAAATTAATACACTGAACAAAACGTAACCGGCAAATCGTGGGTGTTTGCATGTATGCTTGACTTCATGCATTTACCTCTGCCTACCCCTTCGGGGATTACAGGCGTGAAACCACGTTTTAATACAATGAAATACCTACTTTAGTGATTGTGGCTTGGCACCGACCGACCGACCGACCACCGACTTCAAACCTATTAGTAAATACCATATTTAAATAATAGGCAGTATATAATTACAATTGAAACTTTATTATTTTTTACTTTTCAGTTTTGAAGTCAGTTTTTCTTAACGTAGTTATATTTATTTAATACTTTTTAGTTTTTTTAGACAATTAGATACCTAATTTAAATTATTTAGGTATGTCGATACAAAATTATTACACGACTATACGAAATCAATGAAAAAATTTTATCCACGAAGGAGTAAATAAGCTGTGTTGTGTCGTCGATGAGTAAATGTGTCATTGTCACTTGTTGTCATCTTGTTGTCATGCGCATTAGGACTATCTAGGACGTCAGTGGATTCAACGCACTGTATGACAACCATTCTTATTCCTTTAGTCTGAGGTGAAAGTAAGTAAAAAAATGCTCATAAAATAAAAACTGATGGGCCTATATGAATCAAATTTATATGGGACCAATTTAAAACTATTCCGCATCAAACAAGAATTACGTAAATCGGTCCAGAAATCTCGGCGAAAGTCGCGTACATACATTAAAAAAATATATATATATATATATATATATACCAGCTGAATTGAGAACCTTCTCGTTTTTTGAACTCGGTTAAAAACAAAAATGTGGCAATATGGTGACATATTGTTGTCATAAAAAATTAAATAAATATTTCCGACAGAAAAACTGTCGAAACTCTAAGAGGTAAGATTTTTCGAGCTCATTCCATCAAATAAGCTTTTACCTCTCAGAGAACATAAAATTATGAAGTCATGTATCATAATAATAATAATGATTATCTCGAGTTCCTCCGAGAAAACTGGGCTCCGCCTCGTCCGCCACACAGAGGTACGGCCGGACAGAGCATCAGGTCTCTCACCTCTGGCTTGCCTTCATTGGCCGGTCAGAGTGGGGCGCTAGAGGTATGGCATTTGCAGAAATTTAGATAATAGGCTGTTGTCTAAATTTCTGCAAGAGCCATACACTCGGGGGTGGAAGTGTCTAAAGGCATAATAGCGGGGAAGCCCGCTCCGAGCTCGAGATTACTCGCTCGTGATGGTGAAACCGGGGCCACACCTCTCGACACCCCCAGCCTCTCTCAACAGTGTTGCCCCCCGTCGACCATCGGGTTGGCTGTTTGGGGGGCCCACCAAGGAGAGGCGAGTCACCACCTGCCTAAAGTAGGATTCGATAATGTGAGATGTTGAATATAGGCAGGTGCCGGATCTCACTCCATAGGCCCAGCCAGCTAGTCCCCCCAGTTCACCCACATAGCCCAAAGTTTGGCGAATCACTTATCATTACAATAGTCCCATTATATTCTGCGGGGTCTGTCTGTGCCTGTATTAACTATTGATGCAGTCAGAGAGAGGTCCCGCCGAATATAACCCATTACAAAGTAGATCAAAATTCTCGAAAGGGCCTCTACATGTTGGACCCCCCATGTCCCCGCGCAAGCCTGACAAAGGTCCGGGGTTCAAATTGGACCCCGTGCTGACGAGAGATAATGATTATCTAATACCAACAAGAAATATATTTTAAAGTTGTGAAAGGGCATCGAAATTGTATTTGACGCAGCAAATATGAAGCACAAAACTTTCAGTTACCTGTTCCGGGCAGTAACCTCTTTTATGTCGATAACTTGTGTGTCAGCAATAGGGTTGTCTGTTCAAGCAGAAACGCCCAACAACATGAAAATAAAACAACGCAGTTTGTAAATATAAGCTCTTCATAATAATGATAGTGATGAAATTAAATAAATAATAAATAAAATACGCTTACAATCACATATCCACATTAGGTATTATATAAACCTGTGTCGTAGATGCCGTTGTACACATACAACACATACACAAACACCCAGACTCGAAACAAATATCTGTAGGCCATACAAATATTAGTTCCGGTGCGGGGATCGAACCCGCGATCCTTCGAATCAAACGGTCATCTCACACCGCTGGACTAACCGGGTCGTCAAAATTATTAATTATAATATACTGGATATATACTGGAAATATACTGGATTATTTATATACTGGAAATACCTGGTATTTCATAACCCTGAAAGCATATGACAACAATAAGAGAAGTAGCATCCTTAGTACGCACTAGGGGAATGGGGAAATAGTGTTAGTGAGAGTCCGGCAATTTTTATGCCGAGCAAAATCCTGCGACACAAAAATTTTTTGCCTGTCAAAGCTTACTGAAACCTTTGGTCTTCGTCACCCCGATTGACTGTCAGCTAATTGAATTTTTATTGATCAATCATACCAGACCCCGTACATAGAAAATGTCCAATTTTAAACATGGCACAGCATTTTTAACGGCGGAATTTAATAAAGTTTAATGGATAAATTTCACAACACTCTTGTGAACAAAGTTGATCTCGCCCGACGAAATAAATAGGTATGCCGTATTACAAAATTCATGAGCTCAATGACATAATTTTGAAGTGTGGATGGCTTAGTTAAATACATGTATAAGAATAGCAATGGGTGTTAATGTATTAAAAAAACGCACATAAAATATTATATTGACTTTAGTATGCTCACATCAATGAAATGTTTTGTTCAATTTTAATTAAAGAAATTCAAGAAAAAACGGAAAGCAAAATATGACTTCGGGCTGGAATCGAACCTGCGACTTTCTAAAGTTCACTCGCATGTGTTATTGCGAAAAATAGATATTACAATTTAATTAAAGACTTTCTAAATAACGAATAACAGAATCATATTATTTATTTAATGAAAGTGGCAAACAAGCATGCATTTCACATTGATTTTAAGTGATGACTGCAGCCGATAGACACCCACACAAAGACCAGAGGTCAAAATGCCGATGCGTTGCCACTCCTGAGGGCTAAGGTGTTATGCCTCTGTGCCGGAAATTACAGGGCCGTACATTTGTACCACCGCATTACATAATATACTTGACGCTAAACGGTGATACCGTTTAGCGTCAAGTATATTATGTAATGCGGTGGTGCCTACGCCCACGAGCTCCGTCACTGTAGCTTTACCACCACTGATCACTGATTTAAATGAAATTCATTTAATATTTGCAAATTCAGTAGATGTAACTACTTTGCCTCTGAACATTGTGTTCAGCACTATAGTGTTCCAGTCAGGTGCGGCCAAATGATTTCCGGCACAGAGGCATAATATAACTTACACCTCAGAAGTGGCAACGCATCCAAATCTCGGGTTCCATGTAGATATTTATAGACTTATTTATCATCAATGTAAAATAATTATACTTATTTGTTATTTCATGACTTAAAAAAACTAATCAGACACCATGTCAGAGAATAAAATACTATGTATAGAATAACACATCGACGTCCCGCCCAATTTCCCCGCATCACCCAACCTCCTCCCCTCGTATGGGCGACGGTTGGTATTTTCTACGTGCTACACACACAGGTGCACGTGTAAATACACGTCACTGATTGATGTCTGTGTAATAGAGACCAAAGTAAGCGTTTGTATGGAATTTTGGCGGTGTGTCCGCGGACTGACCATGTACAAATTGTATAGTTGTTCGATAAAACAAACAGCAATTAATTGTTTAAGTAAGTTATATTCGAATAACAAACTAGGCAATGTTTCAATTAGGTCAGTGAGCAATGTTTCCACCGGGGACTGCAATGGTAACAAATTAAACAACAATCAGTGGCTGCGATCAGGCATTCGTTGCAGCAATACCGCGTCGACAGTTTTTCATTGGCAATCGTTGCATTTCAATTGATTAAGTCAAAAGCGATCCAGCAATTCGGATTGGTAAACAAATGCATATATTCAGGTGAGGGCTCTTCACTAGTCATGTTATATTGTCTGTGGTTGTTTCGCTTTCAGAGATTTATCAAACAGATAATGAAAAGAAACTATTGAAAACTTATAACATTAATCAAACACCATGTAGAACTGTTCGATAAAACAAACAACAGCAATTAATTGTTTAAGTAAGTTGTTTTCAAATAACAAACAAGGCAATGTTTCAATCGGGTCAGTGAGCAATGTTTCCATCGGGGACTGCAATGGTAACAAATTAAACAACAATCAGTGGCTGCGATCAGGCATTCGTAGTAGCAATACCCCTTTCATGGCATTTCATGGGCAAACGTTGTATTTCAATTTGCAACGACAAGCGTGATCGTGTTGACTTTGCTATTCGCGACCAGATTTGGCTCAAATATTGCAGCTGTGAAAACACCATTTGTTTTAATTTTATTACATGCGATTGTTTCTCAACGACTTTTTCTCAATTCTGAGAAACAACGGGTCTAAGGTTGGTTTGAATCACAATACTATAAATGCAACAGAATATTGTGAATACAATTCCCAGTCGCACTTGGCCGCTGCTTATTTCACAGCATAGTTCTCTCCATTGCTCTCTGAGTGACCTTGAGCCTTCTTATAAGGCCCTTAGTGAGCAACCACATTTCGGTTCCGTATGTTATCACTGGCAACACACACTGGTCAAAGACCTTCTTCTTCAGACACTGCGGTAAATTGGACGATAAGATATTATTATATTGCAGCTTCCCGAACACTGCCCATCCGAGTTGGATTCGGCGATTGACCTCTTTTTCGTAGTTGGACCTACCTAACTGGACCATTTGTCCCAGGTCAACAACTTCGAGGATAGTACCCTCGACCATAACAAGAGTGGGCGTATCGAGGATATTCGACATGATCATCGTCTTATCCATGTTAATTTTAAGGCCCACTCGTTGGGAGGCCCTACTGAAGCCATTGAGCATTGTGCCAAGGTCTGCCAGGGTTTCAGCTATGACTTCGATATCATCCGCAAATCGGAGGTGGGAGATGTACTCGCTGTTAATGTTGATGCCGAGACCCTTCCAGTCCAGAAGACAATATCTCATCCAAAGATCTTATTTTCTAATTATGATTTTTTTAGCATCTTTACTCATTTAAAGAAAAAAGGAAAGAAAAATTTGATTTCAGGCGAGACTCGAACTCGCGGCCTACTGGGAATCTAGTCCAGCCGCTCTTCCAACTGAGCTACTGAAGTCCTGCCCGATTTGTCAAATCTTTCCTTCACATTTATTGCATTGCTTTATGGTAGCAGCAGCGCCATCTATTGCCAAACTATGCTAGTTAGGCAACCGATAAAATAGACTTTGCAGTTTATTAAATATCGTAAAGAAGTCGCTTTTACCCTTAATAATTGTTTTTTTATATTATTTCGCATTAACACATGCTTGTGAAATAAATTTTATTTAAACTAATTATTAATTATATATTTATTTTATTTTAACTGCAAAGTCTATTATATCGGTTGCCTAACTAGCATAGTTTGACAATAGATGGCGCTGCTGCTACCATAAAGCAATGCAATAAATGTGAAGGAAAGGTTTGACAAATCGGGCAGGACTTCAGTAGCTCAGTTGGAAGAGCGGCTGGACTAGATTCCCAGTAGGCCGCGAGTTCGAGTCTCGCCTGAAGTCAAATAATATAAAAAACAATCTTTACTCATTGTAAATCTCCGGACTATGCACACGCAAAATTGTATTGATAGACCTGTGCCTACTGCTCTAGGGTAATACAAAGCGAAAGTTGTGTTTTCAACACTAAATTGTTAAAATGCACGAATAAAGTAAAAAAAAATAAACAAATCTCCATCAACATGATCTCAATTTGGTAAAAGGTATAAAATGAAATGGGCAGTCGTCCGTTTTAACCGACTAGAGATTATACGCGACTTTGCATGGATCGGTGAAATGCCGACTCTTAGATATATTGGAATTTAATTGGACCGTTCTGTGCCAATTTCAGGGATGATGTGATAATTTAAATGGCGAAAATTGAAACACTTTATGTTTTGATATAGCTTATATTTATTTTAGACTTGTTACAGAGATAAAGGATATGATTACATTGGTGGTAAAGCTACAGTTACGGACTGGAAGGCTTAGGCCCCATCGTATTACCAATCAAAGGCATAACAGCTCATACCTCAAGAATGCCAACAGATCTATAACTGCGAGCTCTCTGAAGTTTTGTATGGATGTTTGTAAGCTACTAGTAGAAGTATTCTCTTCACTGATGGCAGAGTACCATTGTCGAAGGTCGAGGGTGCAGGCACCACCACATTACCTAATCTTTCTGCCACCAAATGATAGTGTCCAGCACTATGGAGTTCCGGTTGTGCTCCAAGTACACTAATATCAACGCAATGTTAATTTTAATGTCAATGTCGAGCAATGCGATTATTGAGCGGCTACACTATAACGCATTAAAACACACCAAACCATAGATCGACAGACAACGGAGGCTTGAGCCTCCACGATATGTCTGTAGGGTCCCGTTTTTATATTTTTGATACGGAACCCTAAAAAAAACATGATTACAATGTGTTTTGGATCTCCAAGATCCTCAAGGACTTCAGATAAAAAATCACAATATATTTTTTTATATAGGGTAGGTGTGAATTGTGAACAGGAAAAGAAATAAGAAATGAGTTTTGCAGGGAAAACAAATTGGAAGCCATTTGAGGTGTTTACAAAAATTAGAAATATCATGTTATTTGCGGTAGGTACTCTAAATTATTAAACACGAATGTTTATTATGTTGAAGAGGCTTTATTAAAATCTCCTCCATATTATAATATTGTAACAGTTGTCAAAATTTCTATGACAGAAATGACTTGATTTACCTACTTTATGTACCGGTAGATTTTTTAATTACCTCTCATTTCTAACCGAATGGAAACGATAGTGCTCAATACTAACGGTAGTCGGTTAAGCGAAAGACACATTTTCACCAACTAATGACTAGAGGGGAAAATCCACCGCCCCGAATAGTCTTATGTGGTCCCTTTAAAGCCCTATAAGCACATTTAATTTCTTTCTTAAAAATCTAAAATAAAAACTAATAATAATTTCATTATTTTTTTATTGGCAGCAGGCCACTATTATTGTCTCACTGTGGTACCACAGCATAACAGTAGTGGCTTGGGTTCGATCCCCTAATCAAGGAGTAAGTGCTATTAACACTTTTTAGGGTTCCGAAGTAAACAAGGAACCCTTATAGTTTCGCCATGTCCGTCTATCTGTCTGTCTGTCTGTCTGTCTGTCTGTCTGTCCGTCCGCGGCTTAGTGCAAAAACTATTGGCACTAGAGACTTTAAATTTGGCACAAGTATGCACCTTAATCATGGCGACAATGTGATAAAATAAAAACATTTATTCTACCACTATTCTACCACATTTTCAAAATATTTAGGGTAACCTCCCCTAATTGTAACGCGCGGATATTATTATATTATTTTCTTTCTTTCTATCTTTTGGTTAATGGCAACTACCAACTTTAATGGTAATTCTGCCAAAGTCCGGTGATAGAAGAGGCACAAGCGAAAGGAAAATGCCCGGTAGAGATGAAGGCTTTGTAGATATTATTTTTAATTTTCGATTTCCATATAGTGTGGGATATCGTTGGATAGGTCATTCAAAAATATTATGGATGTCCAAACATCATTTTTCGATTTAGTTAATTCTTCGAGACTTATTAAGCTTTAAGATGCAAATATTTGTTAGAGTTAAGTGTCCCCCCCCTACCAACTAAGCGGTTATAGTTAGAAATAGAATATACGTTACGGCAATAGTAGTTACATATAATGAAATTAAAAGGAAAACTATCATACTCAAGTTTGCCTTGCAAGTTTGAGACCAATAGTCGAGCAAATGTATTTTACTCGAAAATTTCGAACGACTCCATAGAAAATATTTATTTATTTTTTTCATTACATCTCTTACTCTGTAGGAGACCGATGACCTAGAATGTTATACCTGTAGTCATTGATATACAAAAAACCCTGTAGTGTAGGGTTCCGTGGACCGACATGCACTTGACCGTTTTTTTTGGAAATTCCCCAATTTGATAACTTTCTTGGAGATAGGCTCGCTACCTATTTATTTGGGACATTAAGTAGGTAAATTGATAACTGGCGAACGTAGGTGTTTGCATGTATGCTGGAATGCCTACCCCTGCTTACCCACTCGAGGAATATGGACGATAAATCAAATTTGAAATTAATACAACTATTTTAATACGTTTTACTTTAATCTTGATTTCTAATAAAAAAAAGTACCTTGTTAGTATTTTTGCAGACTGGCAATGGAGTTTAGAATCTTGCAAACAGTGCGACTGGATACGAGGGTGTTGCAAGTACTAAACATATAACAACACTGCCTCCCAGCTATGACGTCACAACAAGCTCAGCTCGCTGCAAAAATAGAACGGAAATCATGTCACTATTTATAAACAACCTAGAATGTTATAAAATGGGATATCTTGTCTAAATGTGTATGTTTTGTCTGTTTTACCTCTGCTGGCAAAGCTGCAATGCGCAAACCAATTATTTCTGCGTTTAGTCTATTAAGCTCCTGGACTATACTAATAACTACACCGTAAGGTATTATTATTTAGGTCCCAATTTCAATTCACAGGTAATGGTGACAAATATAGATTTTTTTTTATTCTGATAACTCGCAATGACCTTCTGACAGTTTTCAATTCAGATATTCGTCTCTGGGAAACTAAAAGTAAATAGGTAAGGATCCCACTGCAGAATCATTTCGTTCATCCAGATATGCTGCAAACCTTTTAACGCATATTTATTATCTAGAGAATATATATCCACTATTGCCTATCAAAAAATGGCCGCAAGTATTTTTTATACATTTTTTATGGAAATATTTTTTTTTTGAATTAGTTTTTCAATAAATGAAATAAAATAATAAAATAAAATACGCTTACACTCACAGCCCCACAGTAGGTATAAACATGTGTCGTGGGTGCCGTTGTACACATACAACACATACACAAACACCCAGACCCGAAACAAATATCTGTAAGCCATACAAATATTTGTCCCAGTGCGGGGATGGTTTCACACCGCTGGACTAACCGGATCGTCAAAAAATTTAATTTACTTCACGGCAATATGTATAGACTCTGAAAAATCACGGCTGCCGTTGCGCACTTGGCTGCCCTTAGGTACATATTTTCGTTCCGCCCCGATAACTTGTCACGGCCATAACGTACACGTATTATTTATATTAGTCCAAGATCCCAGACCGATAAGACACAACTTATTTTCTAAAGCATAGAACTTTCGGTTCTAAGTAGTCTCTCGTGTACTTTTTAATACCTGTACGCTTGTGGAGTTAGCTCGGTGACACCTGCGCAGGTACCAGGTGAGAAAGGTAACTAAAAATCAGAGTTACTTAAGTTGAATTTTAATGACTGATTTTTATATATATTTTGTAGAATATTACTCTGAAGTAATATCAAAAAAGTCAGACGCTTTCCATGCGCCAGAACTTTTGTCAGACGCTTTAAAGCTCTACAAAAAATAAATGAACTTAATTTATTTTTAAATGTCTGATTTTTATATATGTTATTCAAATAAATATTACAAAGCTATATTTAATCAGTCAGACAAATTGTAATGACCAAACATCCCCTAAACACAAAAATTACTCAACTATGAGTATGAGCGCGACAGCACTATGCGCATGCGCCTCAGAGTAAAATACCTTAATATTTGAAAAATACTTACTGCTTTCAATTTCATATTTTTGCATATCTATTTAAATAAGATAAATTTTTTAATTAAAATAATATCTTCAAAGTTTTCTACTTCCTCTTTAAAAAGCTCAATATAATTTCTATGGAGATACGTAAGAAAGTAACACCGACCTTTATTTATAATATTTTCTCGTATAAAATTACAAATTTCGATGAAAACAGCTTGATGGTGTTGACGAAGATCATGCCAGGATGTTTTGTTTGTGTTTTTCTTAGATGATATTTTATAAGTATACTCCAATTGACATTTATTGTGATAATATATTATTGAATTGGTAACATCTTCAACTTTCTCAATCAATTCCGCAAAGTCTCCCTCTTCTTCATTCAATTTCTTTAAAAAATCATTTTTATCAGACGCATGCAATGGTAGTCTTTTTAGTTTGTATCTTTTAGTCTTTTGATCACAATATATACATGTGTGATTTTCACCAGCACTTAAATCACTTTCAAATGAAACATTGTTAGAAGGAGAATCAACAACACACTCAAACGCCACACAAGGTTCTTCAGAATTATATGGGACCGGTTCAACTGATTCTAATTCAACAGCTGGCTCAGGTATTAGGTATTACAATGGGTTCAGGTACAGTACTAGCTGAACTTAAGTTTGATGCTATAGCAGAATCCGGAGCTCGAAAATCAGTTAGTTGACTTGAGGTAGATGCTGTACATATATCATTGTTAGTGATATCAATACTTGATGAGCTTGATGTCGACGCTACAGATTGATTTTCAACAATACCCGATGAATTTTTTTTTGGATCATTTTTTTGTTTTTCTGAGATTGGAGAGTAATATTTTTCCGGCAAAGCAGTAAAACATTTGTAACATTCACGATGGTAACCACTGTCGTACAAATCATCCGGTAAAACTACGTCTCTGAATTTTAGGTTATGGATTGTTCTTTGTTTTAAAAAAAATTGGCACTTTTTAAACGTCTCTTTTGAAAATAATATTAATTTATCATGAGATTTTTTACAAAATGTACATTTTAAAGATGCTTCCGAGGATTCTTCCATATTGTCTATTGAAAATAACTTGATATCACTCACAAATCACACAATATAACTAACAAAAACATGTGGTCTCATAAACCCGAATATATAACTGTACTGTATACTATACAGTGTGTGCACCTGGCGTATACACATACACAAACAGTAGACTGAAACAGATTGTGAGTTTAAGAAGGGGAACCGAGTTACCATGGATGTCTCACTCGCTCTGAAACGCATGTATAGTGCTCTCGCGCTCATACTCATAGTTGAGTAATTTTTGTGTTTAGGGGATGTTTGGTCATTACAATTTGTCTGACTGATTAAATATAGCTTTGTAATATTTATTTGAATAACATATATAAAAATCAGACATTTAAAAATAAATTAAGTTCATTTATTTTTTGTAGAGCTTTAAAGCGTCTGACAAAAGTTCTGGCGCATGGAAAGCGTCTGACTTTTTTGATATTACTTCAGAGTAATATTCTACAAAATATATATAAAAATCAGTCATTAAAATTTAACTTAAGTAACTCTGATTTTTAGTTACCTTTCTCACCTGGTACCTGCGCAGGTGTCACCGAGCTAACTCCACAAGCGTACAGGTATTAAAAAGTACACGAGAGACTACTTAGAACCGAAAGTTCTATGCTTTAGAAAATAAGTTGTGTCTTATCGCTCTGGGATCTTACTCTATATATCAAACTAGCTGTCCCGGCAAACTTCGTATTGCCTCACAATGAAATAATGTGTCAAAGGTTTGATAGATACAGACTTTTTGTATGGGAAAATAAAATTTTGGTTTTTACTATTTCCCTTCAATTTCTTCATATTTTCTTACCTTTTAAAAATACTTGCGGCCAAATTTTGATAGGCAACCTAGTGGACGTATTTTCACTAGATTATTTATATGTGTAAAAATTATCTTACCTTAAAATAAGTCATAAGTCATGGAAATAAGCTGCGCAATTAAAGTAAGATACGTTTTACAATTGAAGTACGATTACACTACACTAACCGGCATATAGGGTGTAGAATCCTGCGAACAGCGCGATGGAGTACGAGGGAGCTGCATGTTCTAAATATATAACAGCACTGCCTCCCAGCTATGACGTCATAACAAGCCCCGTTTGCTGCAAAAATAGAACGGAAATCATGTCAATGTGTGTACTTATTTATATTTATAAACAAACTAGAATGTTATAAAATGGGATATTTGTCTTGTGACCGTTTTCACCATTGACCCCTAACTTTAGATAGTCCCTTAACAAAGTTAAGTAGCGCATTTCGATTTCACCATTACCTATCTTCCTTAAGTGGCCCTTAATTAGGGGCCCCATATTTGGCACCTTAGCGTTAAGAGACTGTTTAGTTCCGTTTAGTTTGTTCGAAGTAGTCATTTTTTTACTGTAATGAAAGTAGCAAACAAGCATGCAGTTCACATTGATGTTAAGTGATGTCTGCAGCCTATAGACCCGCACTAAGGCCAAGGTCAAAATACAGATGCGTTACCACTCGTGAGGCCTGTTATGCCTCTGTGTCGGAAATTACAGGGCCGTACATTACCACCTGACCGAAACACGTAAGTGCTGAACACTACCATTTAGCGGCAAGTATATAGGATAATGCAGTGGTTCTTCGAGACTAGAACTCTTCCATCGGTAAAACCAAATGACTGTCTATCTCGCCTTATATTTTTTTATTGATACGAAGGTGGTAAACAAGCATACAGTTTACATTATGTAATAGAAAATGATGACTCTAACCTATAGATATCTAAATAAAACTCGAAGGTTTTGGGTCTGTGACAAAAATTACGAGTCAAACTTTTAACACATTAGAACACGGTAGTGCTCAACACTACCATTTGGCGGTAGACTGATTAGTGAACGTGGTAGTGCTTCGTCCTCGGGCTCCGACATTGGAACTCTACCACTACACTCTGCTCTAACCATTGAAATAACGTGGCACTGCAAATGGACAATGACATGTAATTATGGTTCAAATAATATAGGCAAATGGACATTTATTTGTGTCCATGTGCCTTTAGGTTGCATGCATGAATTCCTTTCAAAAGCATTGGGTCGTGTATTGTGGTGACAATTTGGAAGGGAAATTACCACGTCAGGTTCATCGAAGTATGTTATTTTAATTGGCTGTTCGTTATAACTCAAAACACATGTTTTATTTTATTGCACACATTTTTATTTAATAATGGCGTCGGGACGTGACGACCTAGCGGATGATATTTCATCTACTGGAAGAGAATTCCATTCCTATAGGACGGTAATAGATATAACAACGCGGGATGGGCAGCAGGGTCTCGCGATAGAACTACCGTCACTGCGATCGCCAATCCGCCTGCCAAGCGTGGCGATTATGGCATATTCTCCCCTTATGAAATAAATGGATAATTTTTTTTATGTCATGGAAGTGGTAAACAAGCATCCTGTTCAAATTAATGTTAAGTGATGGCTGCAGCCTATAGACACCCACACAATGACCAGAGGTCAAAATGCATATGCGTTGCTACTGCTGAGGCCTAAGGTGTTGTGTCTTTGTGCCGGAAATTACAGGGCCCTACATTACCACCTGACCGGAACACGATAGTGCTGAACACTACCATTTAGCAGCAAGGATATTAGTAAATGCTGTGGTGCCTACGCCCGCAATCTCCGTCACTGGAGCTCTACCAACAGTAAATTTAATGGAGTTGTTTTCAATTTCACCGGGTCACCATGGCGGCGCAACCAGTCGCTCTACCGTGGTGTCCGGACTGGCGGCCGAGTGAGTAAGACATCATACAGTGCTATTGTAATTAGTGGTGGCGCAACCAGCGTGGCGGCGCGACTAGTTACATTGTGTGCCGGTGGCCGAGGTGGTCGCGCCGCCAATTTGGTTGCACCAATCGGACACCAGTTGAGTAAGGCTATACATATAGAGCTGTATAAATTACATTACATTATGATGGCGTGGCCGCTCACCAACAAGATGGAACGACCAAATAAAACATCCGACGTCTTCCAAATTCTACACGGTCGTAAGAGACGCGCTGGATAGAAACCGGTGGAAACAGATCATCCGATCCAGATGCAACCCAGATGCTGACCACGATTCCCAGACATGAGGGACCGACCACAGAGATATACATTATGATGGTGGCGGCGACTGGTTGCGGTTTGCGGCGCCATGGCGTCCTGGTGAAATATAGCCCGGAATCTCCTTCCTAAGGTCGATGCGCAATATTTTTGCTGTGGACTATACTACCTTAATGGCAAAAACTTTTTCAATCTTATATCCCAATTGTTTTCCTGGAGACTTCAGAGTTTTGCGTTGGGAACGAACACATTTTAGCGTGTATAAACATATCTACATGTTGTTATACATGAAGTGAATATTAAAAGCCAACACCAATATTTTAATAACTTAAACTAACGTAACCCTTAACTACAAGGGAGTTTCGGTATGGAATTAAAATTGAAAGTCTCTCGACAAAATATTTTATTAAGGCAGTGCGCAACAGTGCGATGACAGTTAGACTAGACTCAGATTTTCAACAGGAAAATATGCATTTTCTCTTTGTTTTAGCTCTGTAAGTATCGGAGCATAAAAACCGTCTGAAGTGCATTTGACTCGCTGTTAAAGTCCCGTAGTTTGTCACCTGTAATAAATTATTTTTAGATTTTTACCTTGATTTAAGGGACCTACAATAAATGTCCAATTGGAATAACAATAGTCCAATAGGCTAACAAGCATACAGTTCACATTGGTGGTAAGTGAATACTACCATCAATGCCTATAAACATCTTCTTAATAAGGTCTAAGTTAATATGCCTCTGTGCTGGAAATTATAGGGCTGTACAAAACTACCTTACCAGAACATAATAGCTCTGAACACTATAATTTAGCGGTAAGTAGATAAGGTAATGCGTTGGTGCCTACGCCCGCGAGCTCCGTAACTAAAACTCAACCACCAGTCGAATTTGATTCCGTTTATTGGGTATCCAGTTGTTACAGTGTCCCTTAACTACTTAACTAGTGATATTGAAGTTGTTATGTAGTGATTGGTATTCAACAAAAAATACACCACCATATCGAGATAAATAGGTATGGTTACCCAGACTTGGCAAGAAATGCTGTGTTTTACAAGGATTCCTTTAAAAAACTGCAAAAACAATTTACATAAGAAAATACAAAGCCAAACTAATGTTGTACCAACATTGCATGCCAGGAAATTATGCTACGCGAGGGTTGCGTAACAATATTCATTGCGGTTTTGTTTCCCAAATATGTTGGTGTACCTTAAACATGTGTGATGGAAAATGATCATTATGAAAGCAACCCTATTCTCGACGATCAATGGTTTGTTTTTAGGGGATTCACAGAGAGAAAATTATTTGTTTAAGCTTTTTGTAATAACTGACTGACAGATTTTTTTTTAATAAAATACGCTTACACTCACAGCTCCACAGTATAAATCTGTGTCGTGGGTGCCGTTGTACACATACAACACATACACAAACACCTAGACCCGAAACAAATATCTGTAGGACATACAAACATTTGTCCCGGTGCGAGGATCGAACCCGCGACCCTTCGAATCAAACTGTCATCTCACACCGCTGAACTAACCGGGTCGGAGATTGCTATTTTATTTTACGCTCGTTTGCATACGTATACGTACGTATTCATCTTTTTCTCAGAGTATTAATTTGAGCTCAAAGTCTTTACTTTATCCCTTGTAAATGTTCCTTAGAGCACTACCATCAGGGATATAGAAATTTATATTATATTAGCGGCCGGCTCCGGCTTCGCACAGGTATAACCTAGATACCAACTGCAGCTTTCTTTTTTTCTTTCCATCCAAGTCGGCACCCAAACGCATACGAAAAACTCTTTCAAATCGGTCCAGCCGTTTAGGAGGAGTTCAGTGAGATATACACGTACAGTAGATTTTTTTTTTTTTTTTTATGTTATAAAAGTGGCAAACAAGCGTGCAGTTCACATTGATGTTAAGTGATGACTGCAGCCTATAGACACCCACACAATGACCAGAGGTCAAAATGTAAATGCGCTGCCACTCCTGAGGCATTAGGTGTTATGCCTCTGTGCCAGAAATTACAGAGCCGTACATTACCACCTGACCGGAATACGATAGTGCTGAACACTACCATTTAACGGCAAGTATATTAGGTAATGCGGTGGTGCCCGCGAGCTCCGTCACTGGAGCTCTACCACCAGTAAACAGTAATTATATATTTATATAAAGATATAATAAAGATATAAAGATAAGTATTTTATAATATATCTGTGTCTGTCTGTCGCAGTTAAGAGCGTCAGGTTGCAAGACTAATTAGGTACATACACGGCTACCAATGTATACCTATATTTTATTATTAACTAATATTTACATTTATTATAATAGGTACCTGATTGTCATAATAATATAATTTAATTTCAATATTAAATTATTGTTTCGATACGATTGCCAATGATACATAAATGAATATATAAACTAACAACAAAATAATTGCAACAACCACATAAAGCAAAGATTCATTGGAAAAAGTTTTTATTTCCTGAAGAAATTATCGCTGCGTGGTACAAAATTATTAAAAAAAGCTACAAGGGAAGTAATGAAATAAAATCGGATATGAGCCCTAGTTATAAAAAAGTTCAGTGTATCTTGGGCAAAATTAATCATAATAACGGTTCTAAAGAGCAAAAAGCTTTTTACTTGAAACAATACCCGATTTCATAGAAGTGTTACAACCATTATGCTGCGTTGCTTTGTAAAGTGGGTAATAAACAGTACTGAGTTTGCATTTATTTTTGCTTTTGAATGTGCAAAGGTCAGGCTTTTGCTTTAATCTTTTAAATAGGTATATATTTGCAGACTCATTACACTTTTGAAATTGTTTTGTAGGTCTTTATAAAGTTTGATAGATTGTCTTAACTTCAAACAGATAAATTGTCTGGTTTGAACAATACACCCACCCGCCTACGACTTTCTAAAGTGATGATTTTATTTCGTTTCGCGTTTCGAATTTGAACTGATCTCCATTATTTTTATGCATTCTTTTTAATTTACAACTTCACGTTTAAAAATCATGTCATCCTTATCTTATGTTTTATGATCACCAATTTTACAATTGCTCGTAGAACTGAAAAAAAAAACTAAAACTGTGATAACAGACAGATTTAATGAACTTCTGTCTGTAGTAGAGCTGTAGATATCGTTTGAAAACGTGACAATAAAATATATAACTCATGAAAATAAAATAATAAAATTAGAGCGAGAATTTAGAAGCAAACTTGTTCCGATGATTGAAATTTTTTTAAATAATAACAATACCTAACAATGCCTTCTGAATGGGTCTATTCGGTCCGCGAGACGAATCACCCCATATTTTTATTGTTATAGGGCGATTCCTCTCGATATGAATAACTGTTTTGAAAGATTTAATTAAGTACAGTTGGTTACAAAAATTGAGAAATAAATAAAATGCAATGTATTATAATAAAATTTACATTTATTTACTAGCTGTGCCCGCAACTTCGTTCGCGTGGAATAGTGGCTTTGGGAAGCATTTTTGGATAATTTTGGATCATACAAAAACAACACGCTGGGCGTCGGGACGCTGGGCGTTGGGACGCTTGGCGTCGGGACATTGGGCGTCGGAATGCTGGGCGTCGGAACGCTCGACGTTGGGATGCTGGGCGTCGAAACGCTCGACGTCGCGACGCTGGGCGTCGAAACGCTGGGCGTCGGGATGCTGGGCTCGGGACGCTGGGCGTCGGGACGCTGGGCTTCGGGACCCTGGGCGTCGGGACGCTGGGCGTCGGGATGCTGGGCTCGGGACGCTGGGCGTCGAGACCCTCTACGTCGGGACACTAGGCGTCGAGACGCTCGAAGTCGGGACGCTGGGCGTCGGGACGCTGGGCGTCTGGACACTGGGCGTCGGAACGATGGGCATCGACGCTCGACGTCGGGACGCTGTGCGTCGGGACGCTGGGCGTCGGTGCTGGGCGTCGGGACGCTGGGCGTCGGGACGGTGGGCATCGGGACGCTGGGCGTCGTAACGTTGAGCGTCGAAACGCTGGGCGTCGGGACGCTGGGCGTCGGGAACGCTGGGCGTCGGGACGCTGGGCGTCGGGACGCTGGGCGTCGGGACGCTGGGCGTCGGGACGCTGGGCGTCGGGACGCTGGGCGTCGGGACGCTCGACGTCGGGACGCTGTGCGCCGGGACGCTGGGCGTCGGGACGCTGGGCGTCGGGACGCTGGGCGTCGGTACGCTGGGCGTCAGGACGCTGGGCGTCTGGACGATGGGCGTCGGGACGCTGGGCATCGGGACGCTGGGCGTCGGGACGCTGGGCGTCGGGACGCTGGGCGTCGGGACGCTGGGCGTCGGGACGCTGGGCGTCGGGTTGCTGGTCTTCTGGACGCTGGGCGTCGGGGCGTCGGGACGCTGGGCGTCGGGATGCTGGGCATCGAGATGCTGGGCGTCGGGACGCTGGGCGTCGGGACGCTGAGCGTCGGAACGCTGGGCGTCGGGAAGCTGGGCGTCGGGATGCTGGGCTTCTGGACGCTGGGCGTCGGAAAGCTGGGCGTCGAGACGCTAGACGTCGAGACGCTGGGCGTCGACTCTCGACGTCGGGACGCTTGGCGTCCACGCTCGATGTAGGGACGCTGGGCGTCGGGACGCTGGGTGTCGGGACGCTGGGCGTCGGGACGCTGGGCGTCGGGACGCTGGGCGTCGGGACGCTGGGCGTCGGGACGCTGGGCGTCGGGACGCTGGGCGTCGGAAATCTGGGCGTCGGGATGCTGGGCTTCTGGACTCTTGGCGTCGGAAAGCTGGGCGTCGAGACGCTAGGCGTCGGGACGCTGGGCGTCGACTCGCGACGTCGGGACGCTGGGCGTCCACGCTCGATGTAGGGACGCTGGTCGTCGGGACGCTGGGCGTCGGGCCGCTGGGCGTCGGGACGCTGGGCGTCGGAACGTTGAGCGTCGAAACGCTGGGCGTCGGGACGTTGGGCGTCGGGACGTTGGGCGTCGGGACGTTGGGCGTCGGGACGCTGGGCGTCGGGACGCTGGGCGTCGGGACGCTGAGCGTCGGGAAGCTGGGCGTCGGGATGCTGGGCTTCTGGACGCTGGGCGTCGGAAAGCTGGGCGTCGAGACGCTAGGCGTCGGGACGCTGGGCGTCGGGACGCTGGGCGTCGGGACGCTGGGCGTCGGGACGCTGGGCGTCGGGACGCTGAGCGTCGGGACGCTGGGCGTCGGAACGCTGGGCGTCGACGCTCGACGTCGGGACGCTGTGCGCCGGGACGCTGGGCGTCGGGACGCTGGGCGTCGGGACGCTGGGCGTCGGTACGCTGGGCGTCAGGACGCTGGGCGTCTGGACGATGGGCGTCGGGACGCTGGGCATCGGGACGCTGGGCGTCGGGACGCTGGGCGTCGGGACGCTGGGCGTCGGGACGCTGGGCGTCGGGTTGCTGGTCTTCTGGACGCTGGGCGTCGGGGCGTCGGGACGCTGGGCGTCGGGATGCTGGGCATCGAGACGCTGGGCGTCGGGACGCTGGGCGTCGGGACGCTGAGCGTCGGAACGCTGGGCGTCGGGAAGCTGGGCGTCGGGATGCTGGGCTTCTGGACGCTGGGCGTCGGAAAGCTGGGCGTCGAGACGCTAGACGTCGAGACGCTGGTCCACGCTCGATGTAGGGACGCTGGGCGTCGGGACGCTGGGTGTCGGGACGCTGGGCGTCGGGACGCTGGGCGTCGGGTTGCTGGTCTTCTGGACGCTGGGCGTCGGGACGCTGGGCGTCGGGACGCTGGGCGTCGGGATGCTGGGCATCGAGACGCTGGGCGTCGGGACGCTGGGCGTCGGGACGCTGAGCGTCGGAACGCTGGGCGTCGGGACGCTGGGCGTCGGGACGCTGGGCGTCGGGACGCTGGGCGTCGGGACGCTGAGCGTCGGGACGCTGGGCGTCGGAACGCTGGGCGTCGACGCTCGACGTCGGGACGCTGTGCGCCGGGACGCTGGGCGTCGGGACGCTGGGCGTCGGGACGCTGGGCGTCGGTACGCTGGGCGTCAGGACGCTGGGCGTCTGGACGATGGGCGTCGGGACGCTGGGCATCGGGACGCTGGGCGTCGGGACGCTGGGCGTCGGGACGCTGGGCGTCGGGACGCTGGGCGTCGGGTTGCTGGTCTTCTGGACGCTGGGCGTCGGGGCGTCGGGACGCTGGGCGTCGGGATGCTGGGCATCGAGACGCTGGGCGTCGGGACGCTGGGCGTCGGGACGCTGAGCGTCGGAACGCTGGGCGTCGGGAAGCTGGGCGTCGGGATGCTGGGCTTCTGGACGCTGGGCGTCGGAAAGCTGGGCGTCGAGACGCTAGACGTCGAGACGCTGGTCCACGCTCGATGTAGGGACGCTGGGCGTCGGGACGCTGGGTGTCGGGACGCTGGGCGTCGGGACGCTGGGCGTCGGGATGCTGGTCGTCGGGACGCTGGGCGTCGGGACGCTGGGCGTCGGGACGCTGGGCGTCGGGACGCTGGGCGTCGGGACGCTGGGCGTCGGAAAGCTGGGCGTCGGGATGCTGGGCTTCTGGACGCTTGGCGTCGGAAAGCTGGGCGTCGAGACGCTAGGCGTCGGGACGCTGGGCGTCGACTCGCGACGTCGGGACGCTGGGCGTCCACGCTCGATGTAGGGACGCTGGTCGTCGGGACGCTGGGCGTCGGGCCGCTGGGCGTCGGGACGCTGGGCGTCGGGACGCTGGGCGTCGGAACGTTGAGCGTCGAAACGCTGGGCGTCGGGACGTTGGGCGTCGGGACGTTGGGCGTCGGGACGTTGGGCGTCGGGACGCTGGGCGTCGGGACGCTGGGCGTCGGGACGCTGAGCGTCGGGAAGCTGGGCGTCGGGATGCTGGGCTTCTGGACGCTGGGCGTCGGAAAGCTGGGCGTCGAGACGCTAGGCGTCGGGATGCTGGGCGTCGACTCTCGACGTCGGGACGCTGGGCGTCCACGCTCGATGTAGGGACGCTGGGCGTCGGGACGCTGGGCGTCGGGACGCTGGGCGTCGGGATGCTGGTCGTCGGGACGCTGGGCGTCGGGACGCTGGGCGTCGGGACGCTGGGCGTCGGAAAGCTGGGCGTCGGGATGCTGGGCTTCTGGACGCTTGGCGTCGGAAAGCTGGGCGTCGAGACGCTAGGCGTCGGGACGCTGGGCGTCGACTCGCGACGTCGGGACGCTGGGCGTCCACGCTCGATGTAGGGACGCTGGTCGTCGGGACGCTGGGCGTCGGGCCGCTGGGCGTCGGGACGCTGGGCGTCGGGACGCTGGGCGTCGGGACGCTGGGCGTCGGGACGCTGGGCGTCGGGACGCTGGGCGTCGGGACGCTGGGCGTCGGGACGCTGGGCATCGGGACGCTGTGCGTCGGGACGCTGGGCGTCGGGACGCTGGACGTCGGGATGCTGGGCGTCGGGATGATGGGCTTCTGGACGCTGGGCGTCGGAAATCTGGGCGTCGAGACGCTAGGCGTCGGGACGCTGGGCGTCGACTCTCGATATTTTTAATGTACAAAATTCACACTTCTACAGTTTTATTATAAGTATAGATAATTAGTTATATACGTATATATGTTTATTTATATATGTTTATATCTAATACATATATCTAATATATATCATCATATTATTATATTATATCTAATATTATATATCAATAATCTTAATATAGTTATTTTTTTGTTATTCTCATATATTTTCACCAGTGTTGCACCTACTTCGTTGCTATCCTCACTACCCAAAGGTTGACTGGTAGAAAATGCCTAGTGGCATTAAGTTCGCCTTATGTATCGTTTTAGTGCATAGAAGATTAAATAAATAAATAATTATCTACACAAAAATAAACTTAAACAAATAAATAACATAAATCTAATTAAATAAATTAAATATATTAAATTTGATTTATAATACATTAATTTGATTTATGTGATGTGATTAATTTGTTGAGTAGGTGTAATATAATACACAGAACATTATTCATATTAATTGTCATTATAGTGTTTAATTCTTTTACACATTAAAAAACACAACTATAAATAAATATATCGCCGAATATTTCTGCAGTAAAGTTTTAAAAATCACTTTAAAAAACTCATATACCTAATTGGTGAACGAACTCGAATACAAAAAAAAATACTTATTTTTTTTTGTATTCGATTGTACATGACAATATAATTGTACCGAATCTACCCATTTCAGAAGATGAGTGATTCGGTCCACTTTCCATTAGTGGGCCGAATATCCCCTGAATAAAATGCTTGTAGGCGTTTCGGTCCGCGGGACGAAACACGAGCGGACCGAAACGCCTCATAACCCCAATTAACAATATTTTAATTTTAAATAACAAATCTTTATTTCATAAAACTTAGTTATTTAGATGAAGCACTATCTTCATCACTGTTAATTTTTTTTTTCCCCATTCTCACATATCGATATATTTAACTGATGAAAAATTTTAATTATTCTTTTCATTAGCTCAGAGGGTGGTAGTAGCAGTCAGCCCATGTTGGACAAAAAGGAAAGAAAATGCTAGCAAAATAAAGTGCAATTAAAAATCTCAAAACAAAAAATAAAAACTTGAAAATAACTATCAAAAACTTGATTATTTGCCATTAACTTGATTTTCAGGTGACAGACAGCGCTTTCACACAACCACATACAATTTAAATTCCAGGCAAGATCAATTTTTTTGTTTTATTAGCCCTGAAATTTGCATTTGTCACTAGGAAAAAAATCAACTGAATTAAATAATCAAAAGCGGATAATATACAGTATTCATGACATGAAAAATGTTATAGATCCGGTCATTAGCTCATAAGGTGGCGGCGGGTGGTCCGGGGTGGGCACTGGGCAGATAAATGGAGAACATTTACATAGCGGTCAGTCAGCCTACGCGCTGCATCTAATGTACCGGGTTCACATCAAATTACCTCACTCAACCCTCCCAAAAATCCATAACAATGTGCGTATGTCATTAACTAAGAAGGAGGTAGCGATATAAATAAAGCAAAAAATCTCCTTGAGGCCCCAAATAAAAACGATCACAGTGTAGTATTTATTATATACTACACAATTTTTTTTTGAAAATATTTTTAAACACGAAAACCTATTTTTGTGAATGGAAATATTTGGATTTACATTAGCCAAAGCTCAGATGATGTCTTCGGAGTCAGAGCATAACTGAATCTTAATCTTATCTGCTCAAATGGTCAGAACCTGATTTTTTAGCAAATGCACAATTCAAAAGTTAAAAATATACGGAATTCATGAGGATAAATGGTGAACATCTACATCGCGTAGATGTTCACCATTTATCGTCAGTCAGCCCACGAGCTGCAGCTAATGTTCCGGATCAGCACCACCACCCAACGAATGCCATAACAATGACAACAATATCGCAGATACACGCCGGATAGAAATATCTTGTAATCTTCCTCTACAAAAAAAAAATCTATTGAGTTTCAAGTTATGTTTATGTTTCAAAATAAGTTAGGGATACATTTTAATCTAAAATACTGTTTAAAGTACATATTAACCAATTTTTAACAAATCTGAAGCCACACAAGGTACAGAAGGTTCTTCTGGTGGTAGAGTTCCAGTTACAGAGCTCGCGGGCGAAGGCACCACCGCATTACCTAATATACTTGCCGCTAAATGGTAGTGTTCAGCACTATCGTGTTCCGGTCAGGTGGTAATGTGCGGCCCTGAAATTTCCGGCACAGAAGCATAACACCTTAGGCCTCAGTAGTGGCAACGCATCTGCATTTTAACCTCTGGTCATTGTGTAAGTGTCTATAGGCTGCAGTCATCACTTAACATCAATGTGAGCTGCATGCTTGTTTGCCACTTTTATGACATAAATATATATATATATATATATATATATATATATGTATATATATATGTATATCGCGTAGATTATAAATCGATACAAGGTGGGAAGCGATCGAGAGCTTTTCGACCTCCGTGATATCGGGTAAGCTGTGAGATTGTAGGCTATAATCAGCAACCGCTTAGCCATGTTGACGCTTTGAAATACGAAGGAAATGAAATACGTATAAAAACAATTAAATAGGTTATATGACATCATTCATATAATATTTATCTATGTGGTTACCTATATATTGAGTTTGAACAGCCCAAAAGTTCCAAACAAAATAAATACGATAATATTTATGAAAGATTGCTCTCTTCCCCCCTCTCTCTTAAGAATATATGTTTTTTCAGATGTAACCAAAGTAACGAAATTATTTATTTCTAAACATTTTTTTATGTAAATCGGGGCGTTCTCAAATGATTTATGTTTCAATTATAATTCTCATCGAATTCTTGTTTCTTGTGTGTACTTGGTTATAATAAGACAAACACGGCTGGTTTGTTTGGGTATAAATTACGCGTAACATACACTTAGGTACACCAAACAACCAACGTCATTAATGAAGTTTACACAATATACTGATACTACGTGATACTATGTAATTCACACAATTATTAACAACTCTACGTTTGTACTATCTCAAGGTTTTCGTGGGTACGGAGTTGAACGAGCGATCATCAATCAGCTTCTATTGGTAGGTTACCATGCATATATTATGTCCACGGATAAATTAATCAGAGTCTTTATTTTGACTTCCAAAAATTGTTTCGCCAATGATGTATCTATAAGAAGATATTCCATGAAGATATCTATTTTATTATTTTCGACGGACAAAAAAACAAAAGTGATGATTATCAATTCCCCTTGTATATTGTTAATGTACACCAGCTGACCCGGCAAACTTCGTATTGCCTCAGAATGAAATAATGTGTCAAAGGTTTGATATAATATACGGACTATTTGTATGGGAAAATGAAATTGTGTTTTTTACTATTCCCCTTCAATTTCTTCATATTTTCTTACCTTTTAAACCTTCCCTGGACTTCCAAAAATCATTCAAAACCAAAATTATGCAAATCGGTCCAGCCGTTCTCGAGTTTTAGCGAGGCTAACGAACAGCAATTGATTTTATATATATATAGATTACGTACATTGTTTTACCTATTAGGTGGTTCGATTTTTATAAGTTTTTTTTTTAGTCGATAGAGTATACCTTCAAGTAGGTCCCATTTTAATTTCAATTTTTAGAATGCCACCCAAAAACGTACGAAAAATGGAGACGATTGCAGTTTTTCAATTCACCATATTTGTACTCGTACTTTTCATTGAGCAACCCGATTTTCATGATTCTTTTTTTTCATTAACAGTATAATGTATATGAATATGAGTATAAGTATTTTGAAATTAGTTCCACTTGACTTTAAACAGTAAAATTACGATCAAAGAGTAAAAGAATCGAAGTTAATTGGTATTTTACTTTCAATGTACACCAGCAACCTTGTGTTTCACCTTATTTAATTCAATCAAATAATCAATTTTTTTTTTTCAAAGATCTGTCTATAGGCACCCAACACGTAAGTATAGATGTGATAAGAAAAGTTTTTTTAGTTTAAATGCCAAGTACTTACCTATAGAGACTCCCCATACTTTTTTTTATTTTGTATGCAAATCGTCAAGCAGTTCACAGAAAACATATCTAACTAGCGAGTTTCAAGTATGTAAGCATAACCTAAAAGTTTCGGAATAAGTGGTTATGACATAAGTCCGTATGGACGGACAAACAGATAATTATGACGTCATCTTTAAGCATTTTTTGCCATTTGGCTACAGAACCCTAAAAACGGATAGTAGGTAACATGTTCTAAATAAAAACCTCATTTTGGAATTAAAGAAATGAAAACAAAAATGCCTCTGATTCCGGTTTCAATCCACGATAAACCAGTAAATCATAGCAGTAATCACAAACAAAATGTCCAAATAAGTAAAATCAAAGAGCGATAAAACTAAATGTCTCCCTGTTCCACGAGCGAAACTAAAAAAACTTTCCCTCGTGCTAAAACTACCAAAAGCGAGAATTCTCTGCCATCAATTATGAATATCTATTGGCTTTTTTTCTGCCAATCTGTTATTGTTTTGAAGGATGCTTTTAACGAAATAAATTGTATTAGCGGCGTCACCAACGCGGAATTCAACCGAGCACTAATTTTTAATTGCACACTTCAAAGTTTTGTCAGAACTTACTGTTTCTGAGCTACGTCGCATCCTGAGAGTTTTATTGTACAACTGTTTTAGGAACGTGCAGGTAACCGATTCAGTACTGGAAAATTGGTATCAGTGCTCGTTATGTTACCATTCACTTTAAAAGTTAAAGTCTTTCTTTGGTTGTTGGCCGCTAAGAAAAAGTGCAGCATAAGTTACCACAACAAACTGCAATAATGCATTGCAAATATACAGGCAAGTTGTAACTTTAAAAAACTTCATGCATATCCTGTCTACTATCTCTCCCTATGAAGTGGTACGCAGAAGAATGTGTATGCCCATCATTTTTGTCGCAGAGACACGGCGGGTCAGGCCTCAGATGCATCTATATCAGACTAAGTATTCACCTTAATTTTCGCAAAAGAAAAAACGTAAGTTTTGTTTTTCTTAGTGCGTATTTTTTACATTATTCTTAGGACGGACATCCAAAAGACAAGTACCTAAGTAGAAATTTACTGTTTTTTTTTTTGACAGTATAATAAATATGTTGTTTATAGAAGACCACCACAACTATATAATCTTCCTTGTCTGCAATCCAGTAAAAATCCGTGGTTAGTTTCCTGATTACGGTCTTAAATCGACCGAAAATGTAAAACAGATAGGGGCGTTAAGGGATGGCATGATTTTCCTCTATTTATTTTCATTGACAGTCATTTGTTTTGGCGGCTTGCATGGTTTCCACATTTAAAATAAAGAATTACATTAAAACGATTCTGAAACCGAGAGCCGAGGCTAAAATTCTATATTAGTTCAGTCAAATTATTAACTGCCTCAATAGCCTTGTGGTAGCAAGCCACTACTACGCTGGGGTCCTGGGTTCGATTCCCGGGTCGGGGGATATCAGAGATAACGGTATTAAATCCTTTATCACTGGTTCTATTGGGATTTTTCTATTTTCTGGATGTCTCCCAGTACCTCGGTGTTTGGTAATGTGCCTGGAGATGTCAACAAGGTCGCCACATGTTACATAGGCCAAAATGTAACCGGGGAATCATGGGTGTTTGCATGTATGCTTGAATGCATTTACCTCTACCTATCCCTTCGGGGATTACAGCCGTGAAGTAATGTGCGTAAATTAGTTAAAAAAGAAAAAATTGAGAAATAATATTGTATAAATACCGATTTTCATGAAATTTGGTACATACATAGACGACCCGGTTAGTCCAGCGGTGTGAAACCATCGTTTGATTCGAAGGGTCGCGGGTTCGATCCCCGCACCGGGACAAATATTTGTATGGCCTACAGATATTTGTTTCGGGTCTGGGTGTTTGTGTATGTGTTGTATGTGTACAACGGTACCCACGACACAGGTTTATACCTACTGTGGGGCTGTGAGTGTAAAAAAAAAAAAAAAAAAAATGGACGGCGCCGCGGGCAACAGCTATTGTTCTAGACTTAATACCTATAGAGGATATAGGTAAGTATTCAAACAGAACAACCGCATCAAAAACAAACGCAAGCTAAAATGTTAATAGCGTGATTATTTGGCATTTTAGCACAGTTCTGTTCAGGATAAATTATTTGGAAATCAAATATTTAAATACGGCTTTATGTTTAAAAGTCACGGTGCAAATAGTAAAACAGCCCGGTAATCACATTGAAGCTGAAATTGATTTTGCAGCGACCTGGTTTACGTTAAACGTTCTTGATATTAAGTTTAATACAAACTTTGTTTTGACGTGAATTTATAAAGCATAATTTTTATAACAATACCCTTCTCTTTACTGTATGCAAAATGGGTCGTAGCAAAATAAAAACTACAATATCGACTTTATTACCAACAGAGTCATTACTTATTTACAGGCTAATAATGATAAACAGAAGAAGGAAGTGAGGAACTAGGAAGAAAAAGAATATTTTAATGAACAATTAAAAACTAAAACTGTAAATGAAAACATGTGTGACACATAAATAATGTCTGTACTACAAATAGTGTGATGAAAGGGATGTAACCTATATATATAAAAATCAATTGCTGTTCGTTAGTCTCGCTAAAACGAACGGCTGGACCGATTTGGCTAATTATGGTTTTGAATGATTTTTGGAAGTCCAGGTAAAGTTTAAAAGGTAAGATATTGAAGGGAAATAGTAAAAACCACAATTTTATTTTCCCATATAAATAGTCCGTATCTATCAAACCTTTGACACATTATTTCATTCTGAGGCAATACGAAGTTTGGCGGATCGGCGGGTATAAAATAAGAAATGACACAAAACACTTTGTAACTGTAGCACAAAATACTCCTCGTTTTCTTATGTGTCAGGTCACTTTTGTCATACTGCAATTTTTTTCGCAAATATGCGAGAACTTTAGGTCACAATCTGTAGAAAAAAAAAAGAATTATTATGTTTTTCCGATCTATTAAATATTCAGGCGTTTAAATATTGATTCTTTGAAAATGTTGGTAATGATAAGATTTGCTTAACAATATAGGAATACATGTTTATAAAAGATTCATATTATGATTATTTTGTCTTAGAACTAATGAATTGATCAATTCGTGACTTTGAGTGCGTATTGATTACACAAATCTGTTTTATGTTTACACCTATAACGAAATTAATACCTACTGTTTATTTAGTTTCTTTACTTTTAAGTTTTGATTCTATTTTTAATTATATTAATATTGACAAGAAGGCAGACTGGCTATCTGACGGAAAGTGGTAGGTATGTAAAGAGTTTTTACAGGTAATCAAGTTCTAGGTATGGAGCTCAAGAGCGTAGGCACCACCGCATTTTTTTAAACAGAAAGATATTTAAAGAGATATTTAGCAATAAGTTAACAAAGCAAAGAATATTGAAAAAGTTAAACTAGTAGTAGACAAAAAAACTAGAAGGAAAGAGAGAACCACATATTATTGTAATACACCTATCTCAGTCTAATCAGTTTAAAACCATCGACCCATTTACTGGCTAAAATATTTATCAAATCCATCCAGCACTTTCGTGATCACAGTTCTCACGTGTCAGTGCCACTACGACAGCAATTTAACCAAAAACGTAGGGTGTGTTCATCAGTATTCTCTCCAAACACTGCATTGATATTGCGAGCTCTATCAACTGCGTACCCTTAGGTAAACTAAGTATACAAATGTTTTCATGTGTAACTTCCATTTTTTTAGAATATCGTACCCCAAAAGAACAAAGCGAAAATTCATTCCGTCTGCCATTAGGACTAAAATTAACGAGCCTAAAATTTTCAAAAAACAAACCATGGAAAGAATTTTTCACGTATAGGTTACGAGGAAAGCTATTAAAAGTATAATATAAAGTACCGTAGGCAATATTTGTAGGCCATTCAAATATTTGTCCCAGTGCGGGGATCGAACTCGTAATCCTCGAATCAGTTAGGTATAAAGTAACTAAAACTTCAAATTAAAGCGCGAAATAATAATAATTCTTGGAAAATCTCGATAAAGGGCAGGTGTTTCTAAGGGAAAATAAATATACTAACGATCAGCTTTTTATTTGTATCCATTAGTATGAGATCGGCACACATTTGCGCCTTCCGACGATATATTTGCTCCTTTATCTCACTTAACGATAAACCAACGATGTTTCCACGTATGGTTGCTTCACGCGGTATCCACCAAATTCAATGCGTCTATCAATAACACCAGTAACAAAATAACGTTTATATCTTTTTAGATGGAATAAGTCTTGAAAGGAATTGTTTAAGTTAACCCTAATATTTATTTGTGACTCTTTTACACTGGGATTTTTAGGCAGTCTACAAGGAACCCTTATTTCGCTAATGTTTTCGTGAAGTTTCGCCATATCCGTCCGTCCGTCTGTCCGCAACTAAGCTCGTAGATTCCTAGCACTAGAAAGCTGTAATTTGGTACAAATTTGGTACATTATGTATGAATTAGCCATACGGAAAAAGTGTAAATGAAATTTTTTTAGGGACAGGCCGTTGTATCGTTAGATAGGTTTTTAAAAAATATTTGGAGTTTGATCATCACCAGACCATAGACCATCTAATGATTGAACAATTCGTCTGAGAAATATTTAGCCAAATTTTAAAGTGCTATTTTTTATTAGAATCGTGTATCCCCCTCCCCTCTCTCCCCTCCCAATAGTATAAGAAAAATATTTAAACTTATCACATTGGTTCTATTTAACTTCAGGTTTTATCGAACAAGGAGTAGTTCTTGGATTCGGCCGTCTACCATGATAGCTTTTCCCTTTGATTGTTCCTCGTCATCTCTCAACACCTACAAAACTAAAATTTATACCAAAGCTATATACTAGGTAAATATTGTTGCTCAGTCTATTGCTGTTGCTTTAATTGGTGGTAGAGCTCCCGCGACGGAGCTCGCGGGCGAAGGCACCACCGCATTACCTAATATACTTACCGGTAAATGGTAGTGTTCAGCACTATCGTGTTCAGGTAGCTGTCATTTCCGGCAGAAAGGCATAACACCTCGGGCCTCAGGAGTGGTAACGCATCTGCATTTTGTCCTCGGTCTTTGTGTGGGTGTCTATAGGTTGCAGTCATCACTTAACATCAATGTGAACTGCATGCTTGTTTGCCACTTCCATAACTTAAAAAATAGAAAAAAAGTGGATGTGCAAAACGCCGAGTTGGAATCATGTACTAAAACAAAGGGCAAAACAATGACATGGAGTTGATAACGAAAATTGTTAATATAATTTGAAAAAATATCACTTTTACCATTTCACTGTTAGTTACGCAATACTTTCAGATAGGCCCACGTATTTCAAATCAATCTCAAATCATAAATCTTAATCCACTCAAAAACAGTTCTGTAAAATTGGCGAGTTGTTATTCAAAGTGTCGGCCGTTAAAAGTTCTGAGACGGAATGACCAAGTTATGTAAAGTTTATTAATGCTGTAAAATACATGATTTATAAGTATGGAAGTGAAATAATTAATCATGTCAGTTTTGTTAGGTAAAAGAATAACGTGACATGTTTTAATAAACATTTTTTCAATACCTACTTAGATTTATAACAACAATAACATGTGGCTCGCCCGGCTTCGCTCGGGTGTAATCAATGTAATATAGCCACGTCACTCATGAAAAAGCAGCTTTTTAAATGGTGAAAGTATTTTTTAAATCGATAAAGTAGTTTTTGTTTAAAAACGTTACAAATATACTTACAAAAGCACAAATGTTTCCTGTTTATAATATTAGTTTATAGAGTTTTTGTATCTGGAGTTGTGCTTATATTTTTATGTCAATTAGACCTTAGGTATAGTAGAGTCAAACAATATCATATACCTATAGGCAGATTATGTAACGCAGTAGAGCTTGGCCTTTCTATTGTATATAAACGTTGATACCATTCACACTACACCACCTAATATACTTGCCGCTAAATGGTAGTGTTCAGCACTATCGTGTTCCGGTCAGGTGGTAATGTAAGGCCCTGACGCATAACACCTTAGGCCTCAGGAGTGGTAACGCATCTGCATCTTGACCTTGGTCTTTATGTGGGTGTCTATAGGCTGCAGTCATCACATAACATCAAAGTGAACTGCATGCATTACGTAACACCCAAACGTGCATATTTACCTCTACACAGGTTCTTAGTTTCCTATTTCTATTATAAATAAAGAAATACAATGTTACGTTACACCTTCCATCCTGTCCCTGTTACGCATCATAACATTTTACAAGAACGCTCTTCGCCCCACATTGTGTGTTATACTTGAACGCTCCCTTATTATCTGAGTAAATTATTGCAAAAATTAAATTTAAGTAGTAACGCTGTAACTGTGTAGTTTATGTGGGACTGCATGTTTCTGTGTGTCTGTTTGCGTGCAATGGGCCACTCCACAACACAGATTAAAATTAAAGTAGTGCTAAAGTACTTTGAGGGTGTAACACTTCGAGTGTAAGCTTAGTTAAAATATTTTCTTTAATCAACAATCAAAACAAACATCCTTTATACCTACTCCAAAAAATCGATAAAGCTAGAAAGAACGGCACATGGGATTTTGTTCCAGTAGTAATCGGATCTTCCAAGCATCTACTAGACTTTGCTGACGCTGCAATCAATTCACCTATTACACTTTTGCCGAGTCTGGTCTTTCCACAAATTAATTCTTTCCACTTACGATGTAATCCTGTATTATTATACGAGCATGTGAGTTAATTATTTTTTGTTATTATGTTGAGGTTTTCCTTTTGTTTTCCTTTTCGCAAATACCAATTAGCTAATTATTATAAATTAAGAATAACAAAATATATCGTTTGCAACATTTTGAATTTTCTATAGTGCTATGGAAACTTTTTTGTCGTGACAAGTGACCGTTAGGCAAAATAAAACTTTAGAAAGCTTAACTAAGTTTTTTTTTGGAGTTTTGGCGGGAAGCTTGAAATACGCGTGTGGTGCTCTTATTTTATTTACTTCACGCCTGTAATCCCCGAAGGGGTAGGCAGAGGTAAATGCAAACACCCACGATTCGCCGGTTATGTTTTTGGCCCATGTAACAGGTGGCGAGCCTGTTGACATCTCCGGGCACATTACCAAACTTCGAGGTACTGGGAAATTTCCAGAAAATAGAAAAATCCCAATAGAACCAGAGACAAAGGACTTTACACCATGATCTCTGATAATCCCTACCCGGGAATCGAACCCAGGACCTCAGCGTAGTAGTAGTGGCCTGCTACCACTAAGCTACCGAGGCAGTTAAATTTCATTTTCATTATATTAAAATTATATTTTCATATTTCATTTTCTTGATGTATTTTTGAGTTATATTAAATTAAGTTGGTGGCATTTTGTTTGATACAGGCTTATTTTATGCTCGTGTATAGTGAAATAGAATAACAGTGCGAAAACACGTTCTTTCGGGTTGCCTCCAAAACTTCATTGTAAATGTTCTGGTTAAGTAGCCATCGCTTTACTCGAATTACTGTGACTCTGACTGACGGACTGATAAATTGACTAACTGACTCACTTTCACGTTGTTTATTACGAATACGATATATCGTTTTACTTGACACTGGCAAAATACATAAAAAGCGATGCCATTGAATTAAAAAAAAAACTAAGTTTTTGTTTGGATGTTTGGATTTGTGACCTTATGATGATCAGTAATGCATATATTTAATTAGAGAATTAAGTTAAATTGCCTAAATCGGATGTAAATAAAAAGTTCAAAGTGCGAAATTATATTGATTTAAGATAAGATATAATACATATACCAAATGACTTGCAGTGTGTTGTGACCAAATGTGTTTTGTATGAAATAATAATAATATTACAATATCCGCTTTAAGCGTAGGAGAAAAATCATTGCCTGCTAGTTCAAGATCTGAATTGAATACAATTATATTTTCACCTTCACCCGAGTAGAATTCAATCGTCCAGGCACTGACGACATAAAATAAGTATAAAAGAATAATTGAGACAGGAAAAAATTACGGATTTCAATTAATACATCATTTATTTCAGTGAGTTCGAAAATTTTAATTTCATGATTTCGTGAATATCTAAAATTCTGTGCACTCGCTGGATTCAATTTAATCAGAGATAAATGGCTTCATGTTTCATGAATAGGATTATTTAAAGAATTTTTGAAATGGAATTTATGTTAGGAATTCATACGTAGCTGGAATCCAGCTTATGATGTATTCTAGTTTAAATTTTGCGAAATAAATCCCTTTAATTAAGAACACTTTTATTACATTGTAATTAGCATAACTGCAGATTTCTCAATTAACATGAGAAGAAAATCCGCCAAGTTTGAGTCGGATTCACGGGCACGGGGTTCAGTATAATTGACAAGACAGATTTCCCTATATTACTTTAAATACCGTCAAGTTTTTTTATGTTATGGAAGTGACCACCACACCCACACAAAGACCAAAGTCAAAATGCCTTACCACTCCTGAAGCCTAAGGTGTTATGCCTCTATGCCGAAAATTACAGAGCCGTACATTGCTACCTGACCGGAACACGATAGTGCCGAATACTACATAATCCTAAAAAGGGTAATATCACTAACTATCGCATACTGCCAACACCAATACTGTCAAAAATAAAAACCCAACTCAATTTCGAAATAAGATACTTACTACCTGAATATCTCGTGCACCTTAAGTTAGTCAAGTAATTTTGGTTATAATATTATCTCCTGCGTCAAGTAGCTGCAGAAATAAGATTAGGTAATTTGGAGCGAGAACCGCGTAATAGGCTAAGATCCCACTGCAGCAACATTTCGTTAATCCAGATATTTTTTTTATGTTATGAAAGTGGCAAACAAGCATGCAGTTCAGGGCCGTACATTACCACCTGACCGGAACACGATAGTGCTGAACACTACCATTTAGCGGCAAGTATGGTAATGCGGTGGTGCCTACGCCTGCGAGCACCGTCGCTAGAGCTCTACCACGAGTAAAAGATATGCTGTAAACCTATTTCTTATGAATATTTATTATCTCGATAATATAAATTGTTGGTTCATTATAGTAATATAATTTGGTTGCCAATTAAAATTTGACCGTAAGTGTTTTTAATTAAATTATTTTATTTTAAACAGCCAGCAACTCTTATTTGCGGCCGATTTAATTTGGCTTCCGTATAATAAAATAATGAGTAAAAAAAATTGCTTTATATTGATATATAAATGAAACATGTAGGTACGTTATGGACGTAAAAAGTTATCGCGGCGGACCGAAAATATGTAGGGGCGGACAAATGAGCATATTGCCGTGAAGTGGACCATATTTTATTGAAAAAACAAAAAAAAATTGTTAAAAAACTATACATATAAAAAATACTTGCGACCATTTTTTTATAGGCAACCTAGTGGATACATATTCTGTGGATTATTAATGTGCCTAAAAATTAGGCTTGCAGCATATCTGGATGAACGAAATGATTCTGCAGTGGGATCCTAACCTATAAGTGTAACTATAATTTTTACTGTTGCTAGTTTCGCCTCGCTCAGCGGAGGATATTACATTTTAACCGTCGATGATAAGTAGAATTTATACCAGCTTAACTTTAGGTAAGTTATTCATCCTCATTCATACTCATCATAAGCTATGTCGGTATGGCTAGTATAAGGTACCTATTTAATGTAAAGGTGTATAAATATAACTACGTTAAGAAAAACCGACTTCAAAACTGAAAAGTATAAAATAATATAGATTTAATTGTAATTAGATGCTACCTATTATTTATATGTGCTATTTACTAATAGGTTTTTTTTTTTTTATGTAATGGAAGTGGTAAACAAGCATGCAGTTCACATTGATGTTAAGTGATGACTGCAGCCTATAGACACCCACACAAAAACCAAGGTCAAAATGTAGATGCGTTACCACTCCTGAGGCCTAAGGTCTTATGCCTCTGTGCCGGAAATTACAGGGCCGTACATTACCACCTGACCGGAACACGATAGTGTTGAACACTACCATTTAGCGGCAAGTATATTAGGTAATGCGGTGGTGCCTACGCCCGCGAGCTCCGTCACTGGAGCTCTACCACCAGTAAACCACCACGTGTGTCCAGTTGGTTAAACTTGAAATTGTAATGACTTGTTATTTTGTCGTCTGGACACGACAATATTTTTGCGTGTGTCCACATGGTGAAACTTAAATAAAACCACTTTTATGTTTTCACCAACTGGACACTATCACTTTTTTTGCAAAAAAGGTATAGTAATGTGCATAATTTCCTCGTTTATTATTACATCCTTCTTAATATTTTAAATGCAAAAGTTTGTAAGTATGGATGTTTGTACTCTTTCAAGAAAACACTACTGGATGGATTAGGATGAAACTTTTCAGTAAAGTCAAGTACACGAAATCGCAAGCAAAATCTAGTACTATGTAATGAAAAAAAAACTGACTCATATTTTTGCTGAAAAAACCTAATAGTTTTTAAATTTTAAAATAAAACAAATATGTATTAAAATAACAATCAAATTAAAGTATGATTTATTAATATAAGGACACGGTTTGACTACCTATAGGAAAAGACTGAAAATAGCCAATATTCTCTAAATAAACATAATAATTTATAATCGTTATTTCAAATATCACAAAAAAATTAAGTACTCGTAGGTAAATACCAACACATAATTTAAAGTAGCAATTAAATTTCTGTATTTATTATCAAAGCCAAAGAAATTTTGCCCTCGAAAGATACATTCCTTTTCTAATACAATCTTGCAAAGCTTGTTTGCTTGTTTACTAAATGTAGTTGCAATGAAGTTTTAACGAGAATTGTACTCGGAGCTACATGTGGCATAAAATATCACAAAAATTATCAATAGAGCATAACTATGGCATCACAATTCTAAAATGTATAATTTCACAAATAATAATCATTCTACTTAACTCTGTAACCACAACACTTGTTACTTTTACATAGTATTTCAGTAATATCTGAGCTATGCACTTGTAGGTATAACAATCATTTTACCAAGACTAAAATCATGTTGTAAAGTCTGTATAAGGTGCTTTTTAAAATCACAACCATGTATTAGTATCTGGGTGCCACAGCGGTATTTAGTTTATTAATTAAACAAAATAACGTTTTATAAGTTTTTACAATTTTATTGGGAAGCAGAGCATAAATAGTAGGAATAATTTTTTGTATTATATTTTTACGCCCAATATCGACATGAATCGTGAATAGTTGATGGAATTTTCTAACGCATGTTTTAAATCATCACAAAAGAATTTCTTTGAATGGGCAACAATTTCTCTCATGTTGTGGTGGGCAAAAACGAGAGTACCGATGCGATCTACATGCTGAAACTATTCAAGTTCAACTGTATTAGCCATATTATTGAATAATATCCACTGAACGCTTATTGATTTGTTTTAGAATAGAATAGAATTATTTATTTGCTAGAAATGTCGGTACATTTTGATGTTACATACGTTATACATTAATTTATTTCCTCATATTTTACCATACACTGGCATGCAAATTACATTACAAAAGAACTTAATTTTTTTTTACCAGTGTGACGATTGACCAAAATTACATTGAATTAATTATGTAAAATAACATGAAACACACAAACATATTATAATTACCTTAATATAGTCAATCATAAATTACTAATTTAATTACTTAATTACAAATGTCAATTTCAGCTATTAATTAAAAATTAAATTTAGCGACCATAATACAATGTCATGCAAAAAATGACACGAAACATAAAACATATTACTCATAATATAGTCAATTACAAATAAATTTAATTAATTACAAATGTCAATATCGTCAATTATTTCCAATAAATTTAGGACTAATACAATAGAATAAAAAAAAAAAATGGATTAATGTCAAATGATGTCAAAATGTATAATTCAAAAATTCCTGCAGTGAATAAAAGCACTGATCGATTAGTACATTACACAGCTTATCGTTGAAACGATTCCCATTAAATTCTTTTAAAGATTTTGGTAATTTGTTATAGACAACATAGCTGTAAGATATGCATTGCGAAGTTGTAATCTTGACTTTACATGTCTGGGCATTACCAATCTGTCAAAATGCCGTGAATGGAACTTATAATATAATGAAATTTAATAAATAAATGTTTGTTTTTTTTACAAATTTACACAGCTCCAGAATATAAATGCATGGTAATGTCAACAGTCTATACTTTTTGAAATAGGGTTTACACGAGCTGGTAGGCGGCTCATTAAAGATAGCGATAGTGTTTCCTTTTCTATACATACAGTTTTTTGTTTACACTTTGGATAGTTGAGATCATCATATCAGCCGTAATATGTCCATTGCTGGACCAAAACCTCCCCATCAGGAGATGATGGGATACATACCCTCCCCCCTGCCATAATCGCCACGCTTGGCATGTAAATTGGCGATTGCGGTGGCGGTAGTTTCATCGCAGGACGCTGCTGCCCATCTTGCATTATTGCACTTACTTACTACCGCCCCATTGGAATGGTTTAACCGCCATTGTTTGGTTGACGGATAGTTGGGATATTGGCAACTAAATGAAATCCTTGGTTTTGAAAAATAATCAGCGTGACTGTACTTTGACATGGACTCGGTTAAAATATGAACGTGTGTCCAGTTGGCAAAAACAAAATGGTATTTAATTTATTTTTCACTATGTGGACACACGCAAAAAATATTGTCGTGTCCAGACGACGAAATAACAAGTCATTACAATTTCATGTTTAACCAAATGGACACACGTGTGTCCGGGCGTCCGTGTCGAGTTGACGAATAACCCTTTTCCTCTGCCTACCCCTTCGGGGATTACAGGCGTGAAGTAACGTTTTGATACAATGAATGCCAAGTTTAGTGATTTTGGCTTGGCACCGACTTCAAACCTATTAGTAAATAGCACATATAAATAATAGGAAATAAAAATAAATAAATAAATCTAAACAAAAAAAGAATTACGTAAATCGGTCCAGAAATCTCGACGAAATTCGCTTACATTCATAAAAAAAATAATAAGGTTGGGGAAAAAGTTTCTTCGCATTTTTTAAGATAATTCAAAACATTTTTTATTATAGTTTATTTAAATTTAACTATAGTATGTATGTACCATTTTGTTCGATAACCTTTTGCCATCTTGTAGGTACAGGACATGATCCCATTGCTATAAAAATTTTGGGACTTCTCATCAAAATACCGCGACAAGTGGATTTGGCAGTCCTCTCGTGATGTTAACCTAACATTGCATAAAGAATTCTGAAGAGACCGAAACAGGTAGAAATCTGAAGGTGCACGGTCAGGACTATACGGCGGATGCATTAACACCTCCCAGCCAAACTCTCTTAATTTTTGCTGAGTGGCTATAGATGTGTGAGGTCTAGCGTTATCATGATGCCATGAACACCACACCCCTTCTGTTGATCAATTCCGGCCGCTTTCTCTCAACTTCTTGCTTTAATTTCATCAGTTGTTCGCAGTAGAGTTCAGAATCGATAGTCCTGCGTGGTGGTAATAGCTCATAATGAATAATGCCCTTCCAATCCCACCACACACACAACATCAGCTTATTGCGAGCTAACCCGGGTTTCGCCACAGTCTGTGAAGCCTGACCGGCCTTTGACCACGACCTTTTTCGCACGTTCTTGTCGTACGTGATCCACTTTTCATCACCAGTTATCAGCTTCTTCAAAAATGATTCGGTTTCAATACGTCGTAATAAAAAATCACAAATGAGTACACGGTTCATTAGGTTTCTTTTAGTGAGCTCGTGAGGTACCCAAATATCGAGCTTTTTTTTGTAGCCAGCTTTTCTTCAAATACGCCAAAACTGTTTTGTGATCAATTCTCAGTTCTTCAGCTACGTTGTAACTACTGATATGTCAATCTTGCTCCATTTTTTAAAATATGGCATCCATTTTATCCGTAATAGGGCGACCAGAGCGAGGTGCATCTTTGCCATCAAAATTTCCGGATTGAAAACGCTTAAACCAAATTTGTGCTACTCTCACAGACACTGCACTAGGTCCATAAACATCGCAATTTTTTTTCGCTGCTTGCGTTGCATTTTTACCTTTTTTGTAGTAAAATTTTAAAATGTATCGAATTTCTTCATTAGATTCACTCATCTTGACAGTACGAAACACAAATGAAAAACACGCATTTGCCTAATTTGAATTTGGAATTATGTTCTTTAAAATTTTAACTTTCAATGATACCAAAACCAGCCAGATACAAATACTACAGCCAAAGAGATTTTATTACAAGTTCATACATACTATAATGCGAAAAGACTTTTTCCCCAACCTATTATACCGGCCGAATTGAGAACCTGCTCGTTTTTTGAACTCGGTTAAAAATACGCAGTCTACGATAACGTAGGTTCATTTGACATAGATGTAATACCATTTGATTTTATTAGTGTCAAGGACATTTTACGAAACTTCACTTTCCCCAGGAGGGTAAATGCATGCATACAATCATACCTGCCTGCATACACCCTCGATTCGCCGGTTACGTTTTGGCCCATGTAACGAGTGACGAGTCTGTTAACATCTCCGGGCACATTACCAAACTCCAAGGTACTGGGAAACTTCCAACTTTTTTTGTCTTGCTCGTATAGCCTCGGGGCCGGGAATCGATTATTACTGGTGGTAGAGCTCCAGTGACGGAGCTCGCGGGCGTAGGCACCGCCGCATTACCTAATTAATATACCTACTTGCCGCTAAATGGTAGTGTTCAGCACTATCGTGTTCCAGTCAGGTGGTAATGTACGGCCCTGTAATTTCCGGCACAGAGGTATAACACCTTATTCCTCAGTGGTAACGGTCTTCACTTAACATCAATGTGAACTGCATGCTTGTTTGCCACTTCCACTACATAAAAGAAACTCAGACCTGATACCAATAGACTAAGAGGCATTTTGTATGAAGATATTATTATGTATTTTACCAATGCCCAAAATCACGAAGCCGCAAAGGTATGGCTGTAACTTGAGAACAATATACTTACCTAACATTTACCTCTTGCCATTAGAGAAATGCCAGTAAGTAAAGGCTAATTGATATAACCCCTTCCAACACCACGTACACACGCATAATAAACTAAAATAAAATGAATATTCCAAGTTCCCTCAGATAACCTTCAATAAATTCAAGTTCCCAGATATAATTTTTCAAAGTTATCGTTATTCAAATCTGCAGTCGATAACCCGGGGTAATAATTACGATCTCATTATTTTCTTTGCCCGAAATTATCGGACTTTGCTTATAACCTCGAAACTTTTGGGATCAAATCTTTTTCATTGTGCTTTTGAAGTTTTTTCATTCATTTTAATAAAATACCTAGGATTTTTTTAATACGGTCTAGAAGATTTTGAAATTGTTAATATAAAGAAATTCAATAGTTTACCTAAAAATAAAATAAAATAATTGAATGTATGTTGTAAACATGTATGGACTTCTCTATATGGACTTAACATAAATATGATTGTTTTATGATGCGGTATGATATAAATATTTGTGATTAATATTGTAATAAGGTCATCGAATACTTATAGGTACATTCCGCTTACGGGAAATCAAACAAACATATGTTTCGGGCAAATTATAGAAACATAATTAATTCAGAAACCAAATTGATGTTATGTCAATAAAATTAGTGGATTGAATAATTTTACGCACATGTTTGACTTGATATTCTAAACTGTTTTGTGAATTTAAATGTTTCCAGTAAGAGTAAAAATTACCAATTACATATATTTTTTTAAATTCGAATTTGAACTCCAAATTAAATAGATTTAGATGTTTATTGTTTACCTGAAGCGCGCATGGCCCAGCGGCTGGTGTAGATCGTAAGCGATCTGCTCGGTTAAGTGTGATGGGTGACCGCTAGTGGAAAATTAAATGCGCGTTTCCGTGCTTCGGAGGGCACGTTAAGCCGTCGGTCCCGGTTGCTATCGATGGATAGCAGTCGTTAAACCTTGTCGGAGGCCTTATGGGCGGTTTGAAAACATCCGACAGTGGGTTGGCCACTAACCCACCCACCTCCATCAATCCGCATTGGAGCAGCGTGGTGGAGTAAGCTCCAGGCCTCCCCCCAAAAAGGGGAGAGACTCGTGCCCGGCAGTGGGACGTATAATGGCTTACCATTATTATATATTTATTATTTATTAGATGTTTACCTGAACTAAAGGAACGAAGGACTACTGGAGCGAAGGATCAGATATTTGATATTGAATTAAGTATATACCTACCTATATCTAAAACTAAAGTTAGATATTTTACTGCCAGTGACGTAAATTTGTTTAGGTGAACTGTACTTTACGTGCCAAACAAGCAAGCATACTCATAAGTAGTTCACATTGATTGATGATGAATGAATACCGTAAACTATAAACATCTTCACATACAACTACAAAATTAAATAACTCATTTTAGACCAGTTGCCACTCGTGAGGCGTACGATCTTCTTCCTCTGGGCAAAATATTTGTCTTACCTGCAACACGATAGCAAAATGCTTAAACAAAGCACCGGTTGAATAATTGCTAATAGTTGGGTACTTCGATAGGATACTAAAGGGTGTAGCGGCAGAGCCGTCACTATCTGTATCGTACATCGATCTGTTAAGGCACAGCTCACACGCTATATTTTTTATATAGTTTCTAGTTTTGTACCTACCTATTCGTAATCACGAAATTGAAGAGCAAACGAATTTGTTAATAAATCAGCATCACTGTGTTTAATATTAAATAACACTTAATCAAGTATTTATGTTAAGGCACTAGCCTACTGCCTCAGTAGCCTAGTAGTAGCAGGCCACTACTACTACGCTGGGTTCGATTCCCGGATCGAGGGCTATCAGAGATAACGGTTTAAAATCCTTTATCTCTGGTTCTATTGGGATTTTTCCACTGTCTGGAAGTTTCCCAGTACCTCGGAGTTAGATAATGTGCCCGGAGATGGCAACAGGCTCGCCACCTGTTAAATGGGCCAAAACGTAACCGGCGAATCGTGGGTGTTTGCATGTATGCTTGAATGCATGCATTTACCTCTGCCTACCCCTTCGGGGATTACAGGCGTGAAGTTACGTATATTAAAGCACTCATACTAATATTACAAATGTGAAAGTCGGGGTGTCTGTCTGCTTGTGTCACTTTCAACAAACCAGAGCACCGATTTATTTTGCAATAAACATTGTTGAAAACCCTTCTGGGTTTGACTTTCAAGGCTGCTTTAAATGAGGTTTAAATGAGGAATGAAAGCTTAAATGGAAGTCCATAAAGTTCTAAGTTTAAGAAATCGTGAGCAAAAGCCAGTTTCTATATTCGTGAACATTTCTAAACAATGCAGCGGTTGAATACTTTGTTAATAATCGGGTATTTGGGTAGGATATCGTAGGGTGTGTAGCGGGCAACCGCAGAGCCACCGCTGTCAGCGGCGTATATCGACTTCTTTGGGCACGACTTATCTACACAGAATAATTTATAAATACATGTTTCCTATTCATTACTATATAATTTACCAAATACATGTCGTTTCATAAAATTTTGATCGATTAAAAAAAAGAACAGAATTTTGTTTTTGATAAAACTTTAACTGCCTCGGTAGCCTAGTGGTAGCAGGCCACTACTTCTACGCTGAGGTCCTGGGTTCGATTCCCGGGTAGAGGGTTATCAGAGATAATGGTGTAAAGTCCTTTATCTCTGGTTTTAATGGGAAATTTCCATTTTTCTGGAAATTTCCCAGAACCTCAAAGTTTGGTAATGTGCCCGGAGATGTCAACAGGCTCGCCACCTGTTACATGGGCCAAAAACGTAACCGGCGAATCGTGGGTGTTTGCATGTATGCTTAAATGCATGCATTTACCTCTGCCTACCCCTTCGGGGATTACAGGCGTGAAGTTACGTTTTACGTTTACAGATATATATGAAGCGCGCATGGCCCCGCGGCTGGTGTAGATCGTAAGCGATCTATTCGGTTAAGCATTACGGGCGCGGTCGGATGTGTGATGGGTGCCCGCTGGTGGCAGGTTGGAGTGCGCGTTTCCGTGCTTCGGAGAGCACGTTAAGCTGTCGGTCCCGTTTGCTATCGATAGATAGCAGTCGTTAAACCTTGTCGGAGGCATTTTGGGCGGTTTGAAGACATCCGACGGCGGGTTGGCCACTAACCCACCCACCTCCACCAATCCGCATTGGAGCAGCGTGGTGGAGTAAACTCCAGGCCTCCCCCCAAAAAAGGGGGAGACTTGTGCCCAGCAGTGGGACGTATAATGGGTTGCCATAATTATTATTATTATTATACAGATATTCCCCCATTCCTACATAAATATATATATATATATATAATAAACATTGATGAAACTATGAAAATTTATCGATTCCTCTAGTTCATGACTTGTAAACAAAGCAGCGGTTGAATACTTTGTTAATAGTAGGGTATTTGGTTAGTATATTGCTGGGTATGTACGAGTATGTAACGGGCAACCGCAGAGCCACCGATGTCACCGCCGTATATCGCCTGTTCGGGCACGACTAACACAGAATAATTTATAACTACACATTATTTTCCAATATTCTGTATTTTCATAACTTAGCTGAGGTCGCCGTCTCCAATATCAACTGTTATCGGCCCTTAAAGTTTGTTTTATTAAAATTTAGAAATAACGTTTCATCATATTCGTAAATTTGTTTGATAAAAAAGAGCTTGTTTTTTTTTTTTTTTTTTTTTTTTTTATGTAATGGAAGTGGCAAACAAGCATGCAGTTCACATTGATGTTAAGTGATGACTGCAGCCTATAGACACCCACACAAAGACCAAGGTCAAAATGCAGATGCGTTACCACTCCTGAGGCCCAAGGGTGTTATGCCTCTGTGCCGGAAATTACAGGGCCGTACATTACCACCTGACCGGAACACGATAGTGCTGAACACTACCATTTAGCGGCAAGTATATTAGGTAATGCGGTGGTGCCTACGCTCGCGAGCTCCGCCACTGGAGCTCTACCAAACATCTTGGTAGACATCTTTCTTACATTCGTAATATAAAAAAATCTGCATACCTCATTCATTAATGTAAAATAAACAACTATTATACTATGACTTATACTTATACCACAGTCTTAAGAAAACGAACGTATTATGCTTATACTTGACTTCTTTTAATAATTTACCAATTCAGAAAAAAGCAAATGAGTGATTAGCTACTCTTTAACTCATTAACGTCGCAACGTTTATGAATACGGGAATAATCTATATTTCAGGACTAGAATATTTAAAAAAATATTCTGAGTGCTTAGCAAACTACTGACAGACGATCTAACAAATTCCTATTCAGGGAAGAGAAGTTTGGACACTGTAATAGATGGAAGTCACAGGTAAACGTACACTTTTTTCGCATTCATGTAATGAATAGGGATTTCAATATTTGATACCTACGATTATGTAAGCTAACTAAAATATTTTTAAATACGAGAAAGTTTTAAAAGGAAGAAAAGTCTCAATTAAAAAAAAAACGTTTACCAATTTTTTTTTCAGTGTTTGAGGTAGCCTGGTACTAGTAGTATGGTAGTAAACTAGTGAATTGTGACCTTGCAGTACCTAAGTATATCTACGTAAATGTATATTTCTTTACACACTTTACTTAATACAAGATAACACCATAATTTCATTAATCCATTGAAATATGCACTCAATCCAGAGCTAATTCATCGCCAGCACCCTGAGATCCTTGTTACGGTCCACCCGGGATGATTTATTGTCACTGGAAGCTACAAGTACCGCTCCTTGATTAATTACGTCGCCCGTGAGAAAACTATCGCCTAGTGCTGCCACTTCGTTGGTACAGCTTATCGGAATGGTATTAATCATTGTTATTGATGGCAATTGAAACGATTTTGTTATAATGCGCCACCGAATGTCGATATTATTCCAATATTGCGGCTATGATTATTTATTAGTCTAGCTGCCGGATTCTTAGTTAAGTAAAATAAGTTGTTCTTCGCTACAGCGCTCAAAGGTAAGGAAGCATTCACTTGGAACTCGGCTAATTAGTAAAAAAAACTTTTACTACACCAATTTCCTCTGTGACTGCGGACTAAGCTACTTCTGCTAGAATTCCTGGAATCAGTCCCAGCACGGGGAAGATCTGGGAAAGAAGAAAAAGGTCAAAACACTCGCCACCTACCTTCAAAAATAACTGATGATTCTTCATGAATGTGTACACAAAAATACAATGATGTTTCTTTAGATACTTTCTTGAATTGCCCATGAATTCATTTTTCTATTGAAATATGCACTCAAACCTGGGTAAATTAATCGCCAGAAATCGTTGTTGCGGTCCAGCCGGGATAATTTATTGCCGCTGGAAACTAACTCCCGTTCCTTGATTAATCATATTCATATCATAATCATAATCATTTATTTACGAGAATATTACATAGTTTTGTACAGATGGTGAGAGTACAGCTTAATCAGATTATAATATTCTACCATGACAATGGTGTGTAAAAACAAAGTAGAAATAAAGACATTTTTTCTATTGAATTTCAAATAGTAGATATTATCATAGTCTAAGAACGTATGTATATAAATTATAGTTCAGTTGGTACATTTAGGAAACAACAGAGAAAGTCATAAAAATTTACAATATTATTACTATTATTTTAAACATAACAATTAAATTTATTGGTTTTAATATAAAATTGTAAATACCAGTAAAATGTTAATTACGTCGCCCGTGAGATAACTATCGCCTAGTACTGCCACTTTGTTGTACAGCTGATCGGAATTGTATTATAATCATTGTTCGTTACGATCGTAATGGATTTTCCTGTCGGCTTTTAAATCAAGTAAATATATAGTTGTTTTTCATTACCTATAGCTTGAAGTTGAAACAAAGCGGTTATGTTCCAATAAAACTTTTATAGAATTTTTAACTTTGAATCAAATCTTCGGTGGGTGAGTCATATGGATCAAAGAAACTGAATGTCCAAAACTCTCAAACCCTATCATCAGAAAAAACTTTCTATGTATATAAATGTACTCTGTGGAAAGAACAGAACTGGAGAATTGTAGGTGTACGAGTATATTAACATAAATTATTATTTCTATCCATTTTTTTACGACGGCCTTATGTAGGCGCCACGTATCCTTCACCGGGCCATCGGCGAGCGCAGAAGGCGCTCCAGCCTAAGTTTCTTTGCATACAAGATAACCGCATAATTTCATGCATCTTGCACTTCGAGACTGCAGATCTTCGTTAGCGTCCAGATGGGATGGTTTATTACCGCTGGAAGCTACAAGTGCCGTATCTTGATTGATTACGTCGCCCTTCAAAAAACGATCGCCTAGTGTGGCGGCAGCACTTCGTTTGTCATATAGAAATTGTATTAATCTGTGTTATTGATGGCAATGTCGATATTTAAATATGGTGGCTGTGATATTTTCTTCGTTTTCATATGAATTATTAGACAGGTAAGTTGTCCTACGCTACATCGCTTAAAGGTACAGTAAAAAAAGATCAGTATATTTTTCAGAAAAAAGTTCTGTACATTTATAATTCTTCTTATTTTTTAATTGTCTAAATCTTCAGCAATACCGTGTTTCGGTTAAATTATACATGACCAAAAATCATTTCGGCCAAAAGACTTTCACTGCAGGTATCTCAAGTCATATTTACTAGAAATGAAAACGTGATAGGTACCTACTTCAGAATAACAAAACAACAATAAGTCAAGTTGTGTCGGGTGTCAGACGGTCAGACGGTGAAATATTGCATTTTGTAAAATTGTTTGTATCAATGTAAAGTATCTATACCAACACGTAATATCAAAACGATGATGCCCATTTCATGCTCAACTCAAACCATATTAAAACAGATATCCATGCCTGTATTTGTACATTAAGAAAACGAATCAATAGTAATTGGTACATTTGACAGGGCTATTTCACATTGTACTTTTGAAATCCTGTAAATGATGAGGGGTATTCATCATCATCATCATCATTTCAGCCGAAAGACGTCCACTGCTGAACAAAGGCCTCCACCAAAGAATTCCACAACGAACGGTCCTGGGCCGCCCTCATCCAACGATTGCCCGCGACCTTCACCAGGTCGTCGGTCCACCTCGTGGGGGAACTGCCTACGCTTCGTCATCCGGTACGTGGTCGCCACACCAGAACTCTTCTGCCCCAACGGCCGTCAGTTCTGTGTCTATGTGCCCTGCCCACTGCCAATTAGGTTTCGCTATTCGGTGGGCTATGTCGGTTACTTTGGTTCTCATGCGGATCTCCTCGTTTCTGATTCTATCTCGCAGAGAAACTCCGGGCATAGCCCTCATTATTTTTTAATATTATGTACAATTTTAACAGCATCAGCATTTTAGTGATAGCAGGCTATTACTGTTTCGCTGGGGTTTGATTTCCGGGTCGGAGAACTGTCAGAGATAAAAGTTTATTATTATTTATCACTGCTGCTTTGGTGCCTTCGGTATTTTGTAATATGCCCGGACGAGTTGTGCCTAGAATGATGATGAAGTGAGTGAAATGACGTATTGCCGAGGTAAAAAAATATTCCGTACTAGCTGACTCGACAGACTTCTTATTGCCTGAGAATGGCTTGATAGATACGGACTATTTGTATGGGAAAATGAAATTGTGGTTTTTACTATTTCCCTTCAATTTCTTTATATTTTCTTACGTTTTAAACCTTCCCTACACTTCCCAAAAATCATTCAAAACCAAAATTAGCCAAATTGGTCCAGCCGTTCTCGAGTTTTAGCGAGACTAACGAACAACAATTGATTTTTATATATATGTATATATAGATTATCGTAACGAACCAAAAAGTCTAAAAATGCTTTGTACCAAAAAACTGTAGTAAAATAAATGCGATAGACACAAAGAGTTCAATAACAACAATACTTGGCGATAAAATCAAAGGCAACAAGCAAAACTCCACATCTATTCTATTCAAGACGATTGACAGTGCACTTACTTCGCTAGTGAACAAGTGGCGGTGCAGGAATCGTGTAAGGCGGTCGCGGACAGGGGTAAGAGTGTTCCATGTATTATTCAAATCGTTCAATGATCACAAAGCCCGGGCTAGAATCGCTCGTTAAGAGATTCTGTACGCACTCGCTTAAAATGGAACCATTTGCTGAGATTATAATAACTGCCTCGGTCGCCTTGTGGTAGCAGGCCACTACTACTACGCTGAGGTCCTGGGTTCGATTCCCGGATAGTGGGTTATCAGAGATAATGGTGTAAAGTCCTTTATCTCTGGTTCTATTGGGATTTTTCCATTTTCTGGAAATTTCCAAGTACCTCTCTTACTGGTGGTAGAGTTTCAGTGACGGAGCTCGCGGGCGTAGGCACCACCGCATTACCTAATTTACTTGCCGCTAAATGGTAGTGTTTAGCACTATCGTGTTCCGGATAGGTGGTAATGTACGGCCCTGTAATTTCGGGCACAGGGGCATAACACCTTAGGCCTCAGGAGTGGTAACGCATCTGCATTTTGACCTCTGGTTATTGTGTCGGTGTTTATAGGCTGTAGTCATCACTTAACATCAATAATTTGTTCATAATCAAGTAACGTTTTTTTTAAATATTAAACTTTCAAAGCACCATACTGCTGATTGGACTGGAAACTGCGTAAACTTTGTTAAGTAGTACTTTATGACGTATATTCATTTAAATATTGCTGTATGTTAAATAACGTAATTAATAGGTTGGGGAAAAAGTCTTTTCGCATTATAGTATGTATGAACTTGTAATAACATCTCTGTATTTGTATCTAACTGGTTCTGCTATCATTGAAAGTTAAAGTTTTAAAAAACATAATTCCAAATGCAAATTAGGCAAATGTGTGATTTTCATTTGTTTTTCGTACTGTCAAGATGAGTGAATCTAATGAAGAAATTCGATACATTTAAAATTTTACTACAAAAAATGCAACGCAACGCAAGCCGCGAAAAAAATTTGCGATGTTTATGGACCTAGTGCAGTGTCTGTGAGAGTCATATTTGGTTTAAGCGTTTTCAATCCGGAAATTTTGATGTCAAAGATGCACCTCGCTCTGGTCGCCCGCCCGCCCTATTACGGATAAAATGGATGCCATTTTTGAAAAAGTGGAGCAAGATCGACATATCAGTAGTTACGACGTAGCTGAAGAACTGAGAATTGATCACAAAACAGTTTTGGCGCATTTGAAAAAAGCTGACTACAAAAAAAAGCTCGATATTTGGGTACCTCACGAGCTCACTGAAAGAAACCTAATGAACCGTGTACTCATTTGTGATTCTTTATTACGACGTAATGAAACCGAATCATTTTTGAAGAAGCTGATAACTGGTGATGAAAAGTGGATCACGTACGACAAGAACGTGCGAAAAAGGTCGTGGTCAAAGGCCGGTCAGGCTTCACAGACTGTGGCGAAACCCGGGTTAGCTCGCAATAAGCTGATGTTGTGTGTGTGGTGGGATTGGAAGGGCATTATTCATTATGAGCTATTACTACCACGCAGGACTATCAATTCTGAACTCTACTGCGAACAACTGATGAGATTAAAGCAAGAAGTTGAGAGAAAGCGGCCGGAATTAATCAACAGAAGGGGTGTGGTGTTCATGGCATCATGATAACGCTAGACCTCACACATCTATAGCCACTCAGCAAAACTTAAGAGAGTTTGGCTGGGAGGTGTTAATGCATCCGCCGTATAGTCCTGACCTGCACCTTCAGATTTCCACCTGTTTCGGTCTCTTCAGAATTCTTTATGCAATGTTAGGTTAACATCACGAGAAGACTGCCAAATCCACTTGTCGCGGTATTTTGATGAGAAGTCCCAAAATTTTTATAGCAATGAGATCATGTCCCTACCTACAAGATGGCAAAAGGTTATCGAACAAAATGGTACATACATACTATAGTTAAATTTAAATAAACTATATTAAAAAATGTTTTGAATTATCTTAAAAAATGCGAAGAAACTTTTTCCCCAACCAATATATTTAATTTTCGTTTTACTGGTGGTAGAGTTCAAATGAGCTCGAGGCCTTATCCCATTATATAAAATTTAATGCGATGGGGCCTCGAGGCCTCGTTTACCCTACGAATAATAACATATGTTTAGCATAATCGTGTTCCGATTATATAGTGACCTATGGTCCTATAATAATACTATACTTTAACCATAACACAGAGGTAAAGCAACTTAAGCCCCAGGGATGGTAACGCGACCGTGGGTTTTGTGTAGATTTCTATAGGCTACAGTGTTCATTTACCATCTACGTGAACTGCGGCTCATCATTACATACATTTTTTTAAAGAGTAAATACCGACTTCACAATTTAGTAAAGAAAGAATATATACAGTCGAATATAGAATCTCTTTGAAGTCGGTTAAAATGGCATTATCTTTCAATCAAGTCTGAAGTAGAATTTGATATTTGCCAGAAAGGCTTAGTTCGCTAGCCCATTGATTTAGATCAGTGCCTAGCGATTTCGATCAATGGCGATTTGTAAACTTTTCTTTCGCAATCCCAAGGTGTGAGGCATGGGGCATCCCAATGGGAATAAACTGATATAAAGATCAAAAGATCAAAAAGAAAATATATCTATTTACAATGATTTGAAAAAACATAAATTGCCTGTGTTAAACATGCTTGTAATTTTTTTTATTTAATGGAAGTGGTAAACAAGCATGCAGTTCACATTGGTGTTAAGTGATGTCTGCAGCCTATAGACACCTACACAAAGACCAAGGTCCAAAATGCAGGTCATTACCACTTCTGAGGCCTAAGGTGTTATGCCTCTGTGCCGGAAATTACAGGGCCGTACATTAACACCTGACCGGAACACGATAGTGCTGAACACTACCATTTAGCGGCAAGTATATTAGGTAATGCGGTGGTGCCTACGCCCGCGAGCTTCGTCACTGGAGCTCTACCATTAGTAAAGAGTTACCTCACTTATAACATATCATATTTTATAGTAAAGTATACATGCATTTAACAGCGTGTCTACGCTATAATTGGAAAGGGGCTCAGCGCTTAAATAATTGAATATACGAAGGTAAGCGTTTTGCCTCACATAATATCCACTAATACGCTTATCGCAAATGACCATTACGGCAAAACTAGTTGAAAATGTGATCTATATAAACGTGTTTATTTAGTTCCTGGGGGAAATCGTACCGTGCCGCAGAAACCTTCCCATATTAACAAAACTTTAATCTAACCGACGTCCCGTGGGTAGGCTTCGTAGTTGCGCGACAAAATTTTTGTGGCCAGTAAATTTTCTTTAAGTCCGTCGTGGCAGACGGCCAACGGCACCGTATGCTACTAAAAATCTCGTTTTATTGCCGCGGTGGCAACTTTGTTAAAAACACATAACACTAGCACTCGGATCCAGAAGGTTGAGTCCATTCAATTTATAAAACAAAGAACTGCGCACGAGAAAATAAATCAACGGAATTTATACGTACAATACATCTTCGCCTAACAACGCGGTCTCGTTTCAGCTGCAGACAAAATGACGAAGCATATTTCAGGCACTATCAATATCGTGCGCGGCGTATCCAAGTATCGTTGTCTGTTTTGCATTCTGTTTTGTGTATGTTGGCTAGACAAAAAGCGCGGGTTGAGCAGAGGAGCGCTAGTGACGGGAATGAACTCTTGACGGATTGCACGGCGCGGCTGTCACAGAGCCGTATCTCTGTACACCGCACCGCCACCGTGTATGTCTGCACGTCAAGCCTCCCTTGTTTCCACTGAAATGCGAACCATTATTTTGTATCTTGCACACGCATCACCATAATATTTTGCTATTGTTTTACGAAAATTGTGATGATTCTCAATACACAAATGATACTCGTATTTTTGTAAGAATTCCCTATTCCCGAAACGAGAATATTGTAAACATAGAAATGTTGACACAACTTGCACTAATTGCGAATTGTTCATGATAATTGGATTATTGGCTTTTCATAGAATATAATCTACTTTGTGATATAAGCGCTTTGTTCTTATCATTATTGTCCCTCTCCTCCGATATTCCAATTAATGTGGAAGCTAGGAATAGGTACCAATCGTATTAAATATCAAAAACGAATATATGTATCTGTAAATACTTTGTTTAACTGAATTATCATTTTGAATGTAAAAAAACTTTCTATTCTTATCTTAATAATTTCGTTATTTTTAAATTAAAATATAACATTTAATGTACAGTAATAATTAATAATGAGCTGTTATGTTCGTCTATCGCAGGGTTTCCCACCCTTTATTTTACCGAGCCTCCCCGAGACAAAAATAATGTTTTCATGCCCTCCTTAAGTAAGTTTCAACAAAAATTAGGATCGCACATTTTTTCATTAATTAAATTATTTAATTTTAAGTATTTCAAATAGGTTGAATACAGATACAATATATTAAAAAAGGATAACGCACGAAAGAACACGTTTGAAAATCATTAAGTACTTTCACATTTACATTTTTTATCAGTCAATCAATCAACAAGCTATTACGGTCCACAGATGGAGGCCTCTTTCAGGTCGCGCCACAAATCTCTATACTTCTAAAGTTGTCAGTACGAAGACTCTTACACTACGACGGACAAGACGTGGTCGCCTCTCTGGGAAACGTCTGCTCCAACAGTTGTCGGGCAGATATTACCGACCTACTGCCACTTCAACGTGCTAATCCTATGTCAATAACTGACTTTGCCTTTGATTATTGCTCCGTGACATAATTATAAATACCAACCATTAGCGCGGCTCTCAAAAAGCTCAGAAACAACAGAGCGCCGGGTGATGGCGGAATTACTACTGAACTCCTGAAAGCAGGCGGAAGGCCAGTATTAGAAGCTCTTTAAAAGTTGTTCAATTTCGTTATACTCGAGGGAAAAACGCCACAAGAGTGGCACAGAAGTATGGTGATACCTGCTGTTTTAAAATTTAAAGCGCCCGGCAAGGGTCACCTCTATAAGCTGTTTTCGAGAGTAATTTCGAACCGTTTATCTCGCAGACTCGACGACTTCCAGCCTCCCGAATAAGCCGGGTTCTGTAAAGGCTTTAGTACCATAGACCACATACAAGCGCTGCGACAGGTAAAACAGACCGAAGAATATAACTCCTATACCTAGCGTTCCTGGACTATGAAAAGGCCTTCGATTCAGTTGGATTTTGGGCTACATAGCCCAAATTCACAGTCAGTCCAGAGGTGCCAAGTCGACTACCGATACATCGAGGTGCTGATGAGCTTGTACGAAAATGCCACTATGTCAGATCGTCTTCAGGATCAAAACTCGAAACCTATCCAATTGCAGCGAGGTGTGAAACAGAGAGATGGTATACCTCCGAAACTGTTCACCGCTGCATTGGAAGATGTCTTTAAGCTTCTGGACTGGAATGGACTCGGCATCAGCATTAACGGCGAGTACATCTCCTACCTCAGATTTGTGGATGATACTGTAGTCATGACTGGTAGAAGTTGAAAGTCGAAAAGAAGAGTGGACCTTAAAATGAACATGGACAAGACGAAGATCATGTCAAATGTCGGTAAAACTTCGTAAAAGCGGTCAATCGGCGAATCCAGTTCGGTTGCGCAGCGTTCGGGAAGCTGCGATACATCTTCTCGTCCGACTTACCTACCGCAGTGTCTCAAGAAAAAGGTCTTTGACCAGTGTGTGATGGCATATGGAACAGAAAGGTGGTCGCTCACTATGGGACTCAAAGAAGGCTCAAGGTCGTGCAGAGAGCAATGGAGAGAGCTATGCTTGGTGTATCTTTGCAAGATTGAATTAGAAATGAGGAGATCCGCATGAGAACCAAAGTTACAGACATACCGAATAGCGAGACTATTACTACTAGACTTCGAGCTGTGTGGGCAGGGCACATAGTTCGAAAATCTGACGGTCGTTGGGGCAGAAGAGTTTGCGAGTGGCGACCTCTTACCGAAAGGCGAAGTGTAGGCAGGCCTCCCACAAGATGAACAGACCCGGTAAAAGACGCGGGCAATCGCTGGATGAGGGTGGCCCAGGTCTGTTCATTGTGACAATCTTTGAGTAAGGCCTTTGTCCAGCTGTGGACGTGTTTTGGCTGAAATGATGACGATGAAAAGACCGACCATAAGCCAGTGCAAATAGCTTTGAAATTGATAAAGAAATATAGAAAATAGTAACAGTATGATACCCATTGATCAAGGAACAGAAAGTAATAAAAATAAAAGGAAACATAAATTTCGATTCATAAACATTTATCACGACTCTGCAAAAAATCCAACTACAGGACATTTGTGAAATAAAAGCGAACATTTTCGCCAAGTTTAATAAAAACCCGATTTGTTTTGTGTGAGAGAAAAATTAAAAACCAAAATGTCGGTTATTTGGCTTATTTCGCAATTATTCTTAAGTAATTATTTTGAGGTTATGTGAAAGTGTGTGAAGATAAAAGTAGTAGACCTTTTTATGGGCTACAACTTTGCCATTCAAGGTTTTATAGTAGGACTTGTAGTTTTTCCTGAAATCGTTTTAAACCTAAAAAGCCCACATGCTCCTGCTTCCCGAACTCATTTTTTTTTTATGTCAAAGGATTGACAGACAAGCAGACGGGCCACCTGTTGGAAGGTAGTCACCGTCGCCTGTGAACATTTGCAACACCAGGGGAGTCACCAACGCGCTGCCAGCCCTGAAGGACTCTTTTGACGCCATTTTTGAAGAACCCCATATTGTAGCACCGAGGGAACACCTCAGAGGGAAGTTCATTCCACAATTTACACGTTATGGGCAAAAACGAACGTGAGAACTGCACTGTTGAACATTTCCAAGTGTCCAGTCACCCGTAATTTATTTTTCCTGTTATTTTTATTTTATGTTCGTCTTTTTTAGATGGAATTTAATCCTGTAACTATTATTCTAAAATATCTGTACCTACTGGCTAACCATACATTATTACTTGCTAGAATTGAATGAATTTGGATTTTTATGCGAACGAACTATTAACAGAACTGAGTCGAGTACCTACTAATACCTACCTAGGTACGGCAAGCGGGAAGGTAGGGCGGAGAGCTTGTCACACATCGTGTTATGATTTATAGAAACTTGTAGAGCAGCGATTGAATGGCAATTAGGAGCAGTTAAATTTACCTACTACTTAATTTTATTTTTTGGGAGATGTATTTTTTGTACATATCACGTACGCCGCGCCCCCCCTGACATGTCTCTACGCCTCCCCAGGGAGGCGTGCCCCCCAGGTTGGAAAGTCCTGATCTATCGTGTTAAGCAGGTATGATTATTTTGATCTTAAGTATTATCGTGACTTATAATAAGAATAGTATAGAAGGGATGTTCTTATTGTACAAACAAGTGGGTCTTATCGTTGAAAGCGATCTCTTCCAGACTATCTCTAATTTGAAAATTGATTTAATGTTCGTATGACGAAAGGTAGGTACACTGATTAGTTAGAGCAATTAAATAAATAAACAACATCGATATATCTGTACTAATATTATAAAGAGGAAGCATTTGTATTCTTGTATGTATGTTTGTAACTTTTTCACACAAGAACTACTAGCACGATTTAAAATATTCGTTCACCATTAGAAAGCTGCACTTTCACTAGGTGACATGAGCTATATTATTTAAGTGCCGTGCGAAGACGGGGCGAACCACTAGTACATAATAACACAGCAACAATAATACATAAAGACTTTAAATGATATAATACTAGCTGACCCGGCGAACTTCGTATTGCCTCAAAATGAAATAATGTGTCAAAGGTTTGATAGATACGGACTATTTGTATGGGAAAATAAAATTGAGGTTTTTACTGTTTTCCTCCAATTTCTTCATATTTTTCAGACTAACGAACAGCAATTGATTTTTATATATATTCTAGCTGTCCCGGCGAACTTCGTATTGCTTCACAATGAAATAATGTGTCAAAAGTTTGATATATAAATGCGGATTTGTACGGGAAAATTAAATTGTGGTTTTTACTATTTCCCTTCAATTTCTTCATATTTTTTTACCTTTTAAACCTTCCCTGGACTTCCAAAAATCATTCAAAACCAAAATAAGCCAAATCGGTCCAGCCGTTCTCGAGTTTTAGCGAGACTAACGAACAGCAATTGTTTTTTATATATACAGATTACTAACTTGACGTTGTCCATTGACATGATATTTCGAGCGATTAGCCGTTTATTTGTAGTATATTATAGATAAATAACTTAAGTATATACCGATTGGAGTGCTATCTGCCGGGCTGATTTGTGAATTCAAACCATCCAGGGCACCACCCAAACGCATACAATATAATCATTCAAATCGGTCCAGCCGTTTAGGAGGAGTTCAGTGACATACACACGTACACATATCGTGTTTTATGATGCCACGTAAAAGCCTTTAAACAAAAAAAAAACGATTAAATTGTTACTTGCAATGTTTAAAGTTAAAGTTTCACGGTTCTGTCACATGCACTTTATACACCTTACAAAGGTTTTAAGGTGTATAAAGTGCATATATAAGTGGTTCCTATAGATGCTTGGTGTCATGTGACGTCAATGAAGGTATGTAGCCTAACGTTTTGGTGTGTAAATAGAATATTTAAATGTTTGATGCGATTTTCTAGGGTACAATTTAGTTTACGTGGGTTCAATAATTAATATTTACATGTTGTGTTATTCTAGAACAAGGAAACGATATAACATTGTAGGTACCTATTCTTTATTTATAACCTTCATCTGTAAAACAAAGAATATGGAACACACAAAAAAAAATACAACTCGTATCGTAGCAATATTTGTTGACAGAAACCAATTTTGCCGCTATTATAAACTCACGACAGCTCACGACGGCAACTCTACAATTTTCACATAGAAATTGAAATAAAGCTCCAAACGTCATTGGCAAGGATGAAACTCACATTGGGAAACGAGATGAAGTGTTTTATTGATAACTTGACTTTTGTCGTTTTATATTATTTCGCATTAACACATGCTTGTGAAATATATTTTATTTAAAGAAAAATGGAAAGAAAAACTTGACTTTTGTCGTTTGGACTAACATCGACGATAGAACTAAACTGCGTTGTGTCGTCAATTCACTTTTTATTGCACAATTTTTAACATGCTTTCATTAGAACACATTTACAAAAGTTTATACCCATGTAACTAATGCAGTTAAGTTATTTTTCGGTGTTATACATTTTTAAGGTTTCACAAAGACAATGCAGTATTTATAGGCTGTATACTCGCTCTACCCCATCTATGCTACATACAATGGTTGGAACTGTTATGAAATTAACCCTTAAATTATTCCCTGACATCTATTATAGTTAAATAATTTACGCATATTTCTGATCAAAAATCGTATAAAACCTGGTTTTACGGCAGCATAACACGTAGTATTTTACTTTCTCTATAAAAAACCAAGAACTACATTCCATCAACTAATCTAATAGAAAACAAATTATAATGATAAATTTATGGAAGAACACTTTATACATTATCTACAGTAAATTTGGAAATTATGAACAAAGAATAAGAACCAAACAAGTGTTAATCGAACTCGCGAGCCGTGTTCTACATATTATATAGTTTGTTGAGAAATTTCTCTATAGGTTTTCGTGTAATAAAGGTACTCCATTTTCCCCCGACTGAAAAAGAGAGGAAATATAAGTACATATAACCTGTGCATTTGTGTGTCTGTTTGTGGCATCGTAACACCCAAACGCATGGACCGATTTGAGCGTGGTTGTTATTATTAAAAGAAAGCCAGATCTACGAGGTTCTTGTTTTTGTGTCTATTTTCCAAGATGTCCAGCTCAGATTGCAACTGGTCTACAGGATCTCAAGTATTTCATTTTAATAGGTACTTTATAAATTAGGGCGAATGACCAACTGGTTTGGTAGAGCTCCAGTGACGGAGCTCGCGGGCGTAGGCACCACCACATTACCTAATATACTTGCCGCTAAATGGTAGTGTTCAGCACTATCGTGTTCCAGTCAGGTGGTAATGTACGGCTCTGTAATTTCCGGCACACAGGCATAACACCTAATGCCTCAGGAGTGGTACCGTATCTGCAATTTGACCTCTGGTCATTGTGTGGGTGTCTATAGGCTGCAATCATCACTTGACATCAATATGAACTGCACGCTTGTTTGCCACTTTTATTACATAAAAAAAATGGCTAATGTTGATGAACGAAAAAAATCACAGAATGAAACTGAGTACCTATGAAGTCGTTTTTATAACCTGTTAAAATTCGAAGGAATCTTAAAAATACCTATACCTACTTTTGTAGCATAAAATGTTTTTTTCAACCATCAAAACAAAAGATGAGCAACGCAAGTTATAATTAAAGGCAAGCTTTTGAAACTTCACAACAGAACGCTCAAGAGATGTGTGCTTGCGAATAACAAAAAAATTCAACGTCCACTCTGCTACGGGGATGATAAAGTGGATCGAGGCAGCGAGTGGTCCACACCTCCGCTTTGTGTCTCGGATAAGCTGTCAAGCTATTTCCAGTACTCCGCCGGTAAGCTTCACGCTCACGAAAATATATTCCAGCATATGTACCGCCCGGAGTGTACACTTGAATCAGTGTCGAATTTATAAAATCCTCTACGTGATCGCCGTCTGCCACTAAAAGACGACGTCTCTGCCATTCTGCCATTACAAGAATCCTCGTATTTTTGTTTTTTACAAAAATACGAGACTTCAAGTATTTTAAGCAGAAAAGGTAAGGTTTGTCGTAACAAATTATACTGTCGTTATTTTTCAACGACATCCCAAGATTTTTCAGTCTTAAAGTAGCCGCTTAAACAACACTGAGCTCAGTTTAGGTATTTGTATTTATTCAAAGCAGCTCCGAGAGGTTTAAGCTTTTAAGTAGTTTTTATTTAAATAATCATTGTTTGCCTCATTAGTAAGTTACGTTTACAAGATACTTACCTAAAGATTTTTTCGGCAGATATATTTAGCCCTAAGATTGGATGGTAGAGATTTATACCTACCACTTAGTCCGTATTATGTAGGTACCTACATTCATTATGTGCACAATAATAAATGAATAAATAAAGTTTTGTAGTTGACTAAAAGTCTATGTTCAAATTATTTCAGTATCCCAAATGGGATGTGAATGAGGTTCGCGGTCGAAACGTGTTGTTCGTATTGGTTTACGCTACTATACTTAAACTACATGCAAAATGTCGCCGCGTAGTTTCACTGTATACTTGGGGACAGGCGTTTGTGGGATTAATCAACCCTTTGAACCTCACAAATTAAATAAATATTTAAGTGTTCTCAGCTGCTCGGCATTCCTACACTTATAAATTTTAATGGAGTCTTGTAAAATCTTCAAGGTGAGGCTTCATAGAGGTAATGAATAAGCTTTTATGTATATGTATGCATACTTGTGTATTTGTGTACATAATTGTTTATTCTGTAACTTCCATTGTACCTTTTATTAGTATTTGTAAGATGTTTTAGATTGCCATGGCATTTTTTTTTAAATTTGAGTATATCTTATAGGCACCATAACAATTGTGGATTCGCTTTTTTACTTGACGAGTAGGCAGAGATGCAGACTCGGAAGTATTAATAGGAATATTTTTATAAAATTTCTTTCCCAAATAAAAATATTTAAAAATACTTGCGGCCAAATTTTGATTGGCAACCTAGTGAGTATATATTCTCTAGATTATAAATATGCATAAAAATAGGTTTGCAGCATATCTGGATGAACGAAATGATTCTGCAGTGGGATCCTAACATATAAGTTGTTTTGCCTTATTACGAAGCCATATATACCTTCATATTGTTGAACATCCGCCTTTTGTTTATTGATGAAACGTCCAAAACAGCCGACGCGACGTAGAATTATAAAAGAAACTTACTAGCAAATTACTTTAGAAAATAGTCGAGAACATGAAAGTACCGTTTTAAAAGTAATACATAGATTTGTGATATTGTTCTTATACGTTTCAGAAATACTGAAGCGCTCTTGTTAATTCAAGTGTAGAGGGTGGAGTAGTCACGCTCCTGCATAAAATCCATTATAAACCAGGCGGCACGAATGGCCACGATAAATTTAAAAGATTTTTTTGTAGAATCGAAAATAATAACTTGGAAAAAAATGGAAATTTAGAGGAACGCTGAATGCCTTGCCGAAGAGGACACAAAGTTTTTTTTATGTAATGAAGGTGGCAAACAAGTATGCAGTTCGCATTGATGTTAAGTGATGACTGCAGCCTATAGGCACTTACACTACGACCAGAGTTCAAAATGCAGATGCGTTGCCACCCCTGGGACCTTAGTTGTAGTCTGTGTGATAAGTTATTTCGGGGCCGTATATTACCATCTAACCGGAACAAGATAGTGCTGAAAACTATCATTTACCGGCAGATTGAGTCGGTAATGTGGTGTTGCCTACACTCTCGAGCTACTACACTGGAACTCTACCACCAGTAACACAAACTAGACGAGTACTACATAAAATTATGTAGATAGAAAGAAGAAAGAAAGAAAGAAATAAATGTTTATTTGTAACAATGTACATGAACAACAGAATTTTTCGAAACATATGTAGGTACCTACATATTAGGTTGGGGAAAAAGTTTCTTCGCGTTTTTTAAGATAATTCAAAACATTTTTTAATACAGCTTATTTAAATTTAACTAAAGTATGTATGTACCATTTTGTTCGATAACCTTTTGCCATCTTGTAGGTAGGGACATGATCCCATTGCTATAAAAATTTTGGGACTTCTCATCAAAATACCGCGACAAGTGGATTTGGCAGTCCTCTCGTGATGTTAACCTAACATTGCATAAAGAATTCTGAAGAGACCGAAACAGGTGGAAATCTGAAGGTGCAAGGTCAGGACTATACGGCGGATGCATTAACACCTCCCAGCCAAACTCTCTTAATTTTTGCTGAGTGGCTATAGATGTGTGAGATCTAGCGTTATCATGATGAAACACCACACCCCTTCTGTTGATCAATTCCGGCCGCTTTCTCTCAACTTCTTGCTTTAATCTCATCAGTTGTTCGCAGTAGAGTTCAGAATCGATAGTCCTGCCTGGTGGTAATAGCTCATAATGAATAATACCCTTCCAATCCCACCACACACACAACATCAGCTTATTGCGAGCTAACCCGGGTTTCGCCACAGTCTGTGAAGCCTGACCGGCCTTTGACCACGACCTTTTTCGCACGTTCTTGTCGTACGTGATCCACTTTTCATCACCAGTTATCAGCTTCTTCAAAAATGATTCGGTTTCATTACGTCGTAATAAAGAATCACAAATGAGTACACGGTTCATTAGGTTTCTTTCAGTGAGCTCGTGAGGTACCCAAATATCGAGCTTTTTTTTGTACCCAGTTTTTTTCAAATGCGCCAAAACTGTTTTGTGATCAATTCTCAGTTCTTCAGCTACGTCGTAACTGATATGTCGATCTTGCTCCACTTTTTCAAAAATGGCATCCATTTTATCCGTAAAAGGGCGACCAGAGCGAGGTGCATCTTTGACATCAAAATTTTCGGATTGAAAACGCTTAAACCAAATTTGTGCTACTCCCACAGACACTGCACTAGGTCCATAAACATCGCAAATTTTTTTCGCGGCTTGCTTTGCATTTTTACCTTTTTTGTAGTAAAATTTTAAAATGTATCGAATTTCTTCATTTGATTCACTTATCTTGACAGTACGAAAAACAAATGAAAATCACACATTTATCTAATTCGAATTTGGAATTATGTTCTTTAAAATTTTGACTTTCAATGATACCAAAACCAGCCAGATACAAATACTACAGCCAAAGATATTTTATTACAAGTTCATACATACTATAATGCGAAAACACTTTTTCCCCAACCTATTATGATATACACTACCTATACTGATCCGTTCAATAAACTTATGAAGAGGAGTTTCAACTGCAGTTCCCCGGTCTATATAACCGTAGTACTATTGGCTTGGTGATTTTAGCACTCAACAAAAGCCGGCTCGACAATCCGAAAGTAATTACCAACTCATTTAAGTCTGCTACTTCAACAAGACGCAATTTTGAAGAAATTAACGTCTTTTTATGCGATTGTGGAACGTGAAGTATTAGCATACTTTTAACATACTTTTACAATTTTAATATCACAAATGGCACACTCATCGTAAAATGAATACATATGATGATTTAATTTATACATATACATAACTTTGCGCCTGTATTCGCTATGGATAAAAGTAAATTAATATTCAAAAATACATGCGAACACCCACGATTCGCCAGTTACGTTTTGGCGCATGTGATTGGTTGCAAGCTTATTCACATCTTTAGGACACATTACCAAATTCCGAGAGTGGTACTGAGGAACTTTGAAAAATAACACATGCGTGTGAATTTCAAAATTAGAGTCCAGCCGCCTTACCACTAAGCTACCAAAGCTTTCGGTAGCTTAATCTTACAGGATTATAGGACTGGTTATCCTGAGTTCGGAAGTTCGATTCCTACCCGAAGTCAATTTTTTCATTCCATTTTTTCTTTATTTTTCTACAACACTTACCCGTAGAGCCACCGGCCGCGGCGGAGGGGACTAGCCATATGCAAACTTTCCCCCTCTGTCAATGTACAAGCACAAGTGTTCCTATGCCTGTCGCCGAGATGTTTGAATGTGTGCTTGAAATTGTTTAAGTATTTATTTAAAGTCAAAGGGTGAGTTTCGTAGTAATAGACGATTTTTGTAGTGTGTGTGTGTCTCATACATTTCCCTCCGCAAAAAATGACAGACTTTTTGCATCGGTAATAAACGCTATGGCTACTCCCCTTTATTATGCTCTTACCCGACTATTGAACTGGGAACCTCAGCGTAGTAGTAGCCTGCTAATGAACAATCTTCGTGTAAGTAAAATAAACATTTTAAGGGCCTAATTTATGGTTCATTAAAAGGTAAATATGTGAGATAAGTTAACCAAATCAATCATGGTTAACATGTGCCATGGGATGATTTATATCACCCACTCAGAATTACGTAATTTGTTCACCAACGTAAGTTGCTACCAGTCATTGTTGAATATTTAAACGACATCGTTGAAAATATTTCGACCATACACACAACATGAAACATAAATTTAAATGTTTGATTACCACTCCTGAGGCCTAAGGTGTTATGCCTCTGTGTCGGAAATTACGGGGCCATATATTAAAACCTCACCGGAACACGATAGTGCTGAATACTACCATTTAGCGGCAAGTATATTAAGTAATGCGGTGGTGCCTACGCCGCTTCGTCACTGGAGCTCTACCACCAGTTGTTTTGGGTCTGGGTGTTTGTGTATGTGTTGTATGTGTACAACGGCATCTACGATACAGGTAATATATAATACCTAATGTGGAGCTATCTGTAAGCGTATTTTATTATTTTTATTTATTGATGGTAAGTCAATACTGCTTCCTATATGCTATAGGCATCTACATACATAGGTAATCATGTAAATGTTAATAACATCGATATCTCATCTGTTGTCGCTGGTTAATAAGCTATGATAAATCTATTTTGCATATTATCCCTGTAAACTGTACATTATTACATATTCTCTAACTGTACGCTTGTTTGCTACGTTGATTACATAAAAAACTATAAGCAAAACTCATAAATCACATTTAATGTTTCCAATTTCTTCGAGCTTAATGCGGAATCAGGGACAATAATTTCGAATACGCGTTCGACCGTGAAGTTTTCCTGAGTGCTGTCTAATGACCGACAAGGTTTTGTGCTATTTGCTGCCGAACCATAAAAATGTTAATTCCACCGTACCGAAGAAATGAAGAACGTCGTAAATACCAACGCCTCCATCACAGCTTTGGAATGATTTTTTTAGGTCGTGTCACACCCATACACAATGATTAGACACTATAAATATGAATGTTTCATAAATAATTGCGTCAAAACATCTATAATATTTATGACTGGCTGTGCTGTACGTGAGAATTTATGATTGTTCAGTATCTACCCGGACGAAGTCGTGGGCGCAGCTAGTATCAAAGTAGCTTAAGTTACTCCTTATTACATCAGCTATCTGCTGTGAAAGTCCCGTCGAAATCAGTCCAGCCGTTCCCAATTTTAGCCCCGCCAAACAGACAGACAGGCAGACAGATAAAAATTGTAAAAAATGTTGTTTTGGTATATAATATGTACCGTGTATTCATCATACCTAAGCATTTAGTAAACAGCGTTAATTTTTAGGGTTCCGAACCTAAAAAGGAACCCTTATAGGATCACTCGTGCGTCTGTCTGTCTGTCTGTCTGTCCGTCTGTCACAGCCAATTTGCTCCGAAACTACTAGACCGATTGAGTTGAAATTTTATGAATATATGTAAATTGGTGACCCAAAGATGAACACGTCAAGTAAAATAATAAATTTTAAACAGGGGGGCACTTTGGGGGGTAAATAAGAAAAAAAAAAAAATCGTAGACTGTGTCGTGATATATCAAATAAAAGAGGTTGTTGTCAGCATCTCAGATATATTTTTTTTATAATTTTTGCATAAACAAATTTGAAGTTATTTAAGAAAAACGACGAAAATTGACCATTCCCCTTCCCCTATCTCCGAAACTACTGAACTTAAAATTTTGAAAAAAAATGTGGAAATTAGTTCTTTGCCTATAAATTACTGGAAAACCTATAAGAAGTTTGAGTATTCAAATTAAATCGAAAATTCTTAATTTCTCTGCATTTTAAATCTGTGATATTTTCGAAAATAATATATATACCGTGTATACATACTTAAGCATTTAGTAAAAAGCGGTTATTTTTATATTACAAACAGACACTCCAATTTTATTTATTTGTATAGATGTATAGATTTATTACGTTCCAATCAGATTAAGCATTTATTATTTATCCTAAAATACGGGTAAGTTAGCTAGGCTAAAGTTATATTAGGACAAATTAGGTGTATAACACTTTCATTGGTGGTAGAGCGCGGGCATAGGCACCACCGCATTACCTAATATACCTACTTGCCGCTAAATGATAGTGTTAGAACTATCGTGTTCCGGTCAGGTGGTAATGTACGGTCCTGTTATTTCCGGCACAGAGGCACAACAACTTACGCTTCAGGAGTGGCAACGCATTCACATTGAAATCTCTGGTTTTTGTGTTAACGTTTATTAGGCAACTCTTTTCACTTATCAATGTAAAATGCTTGTTTGCCACATCATGACATAAAAAAAGAACACGTGTCATTTGGTTACCCACCTTGGTGTATTAGAGCCTAATAGGTTAGGATCCCACTGCACAATCATTTCGTTCATCCAGATATGCTACAAACCTATTTTTTACGTATATTTATAATCTAGAGAATATATCCACTAGGTCATCAACATTTAGCCGCAAGTATTTTTTAATATTTTTTTTGGGGAAAGATTTTATTTTTTTTAATAAAATGTATAAAGACTCTGAAAAATCACGGCCGGCGTGGCGCATTTGGCCGCCCTTACATATTTTCGTTCCGCCCCGATAACTTTTTACGTCTATAACGTACATGTATTATTTATATATAAAATTAATGCTTTTTTATTTCTCATTATTATGGTATACCAGAGCCAAATTAAATCGGCCGCAAATAAGAGCTGCGGGCTGTTGAAGATAAAATAATTTAATTAAAAATACTTGTACTACAACCTAGTGGATACATATTCTAGATTATAAATATGCGTAATAGTAAGGTTTGCACCATATCTAAATGAACGAAATGATTCTGCTGTGGGATCCTAACCTATAAATTGAATCTCTGGAAAAAGATTTGTGTCACAGCTAAAGAGGATGTCGAAAGGAAGACACGCAACAAAAAGCTTCTTACCGTCTTCAGACAACAACATAGTATTATGTATTTACATGTCTTTCGTGTTCCAGATCAAGTTGTATTTTAATACATTGCACTAATTTACTTCTTGTTTATTTCTTGTATTTGGAAAAAAAAGTAGAAAAAACAATCAAAATTTAATGACTACTCTGGCAGTTAAATTGTATACGAATGGTGTTATTATTTTTTCAGTAATAACCTAAATCTAAATATAACATAACTTTCACGATCATTTTAAACAAGGCGATGGACTATGTACAAAAGAAGAACTAGCAAATGGTTAGGGTTTGTATAAGTAGTAACGAAGGAGAGTGTTATTGATACTGACAGGTACCTGTTAACAACTGGTTAACAAATGGGTGAAACTTGTTAATTTTTTTTTTATTCTGTGTATATTATATGTAGCTACTATTGGGGTAACGTTTTAATTTCTAACAACAACCGTTTAGTTGGTAGAGAGGGGGGAACACTTGACTCGTAACAAAAATTGGCACTTTAAGGCTCAATAAATCACGAACAGTTGATTAAATCGAAAAATAATTTTAGCACACCCTTAACATGTTTGAAAGAACGACGAAGACGAAGACGATATCCCACACTCTATAAGAAACGAAAAATAAAAAAATATCCATGCGTTACATGTAGGGGAGGTACCCTAAATAATCTTATTTTTCATGTTTTTATTCTACCACTTTGTCCACGTGATTAAGGTGTATAACTGTGTCAAATTTCAATAGTTTTTGCGCGAAACCGCAGACGGACAGACCAACCAGACAGACAGACGGACACGGCGAAACTATAAGGGTTCCTTATATACTACGGAACCCCAAAACCCCCTTATTCATAAACGTACATTAGATACGTTTTAGCTATAGAATGCTTTGTCTTTGTCAGTTGCATTGTCAAATGTGCAGGATAGAGAAAGACAAAGGAGAGATTAGCAACACTTTAGCTAAAATACGTTTATGAATATGGAGGAAAGTAGGCAAGGAATCAATAAGAGCGACATATCAGGTTGATCGAGGTAATGCAAGGGAAGTCCCGAAGGACATATCCAAGTGAAATACACGTTGATCAAGTGAACGAAGGTCCGCGGAAGTTACTTTATAGGAAATTTCCTTAGCGCTGAAACCATTTTATTCCATTGAATAAAGCTTCCCATAATACCCGTTTCATATAAACTCAAACGCGTTCAGAGAGATGAATAGATGTCTAAACGTTAGTATACACGTAAGTATACAAATATTTTATACATTTCATCTAATCTTTTTCTTGCTCAAAGGCATAATGTGGAGTTTATTCCAGCTTCAATGATCGATTTACGTATCATGAATAGCTACTTTTTGTTGTGAAAATGGCACAGTTCACATTGATGGTAAGTAAATATTGCAAGCTATATGCATATACATAGAGTGTAAGCGAATGTTAGGCCACGCGCATTGTGGAGTTCCGTATCTCCAACTACATTTTTCAGTTGGTCTAGTATTACTCGTAAACTTGTAAAGTCTACTACTTAGCTGTGATAGTTTTCCTTAGTTATTCCGTTCTAAATGTTGTAATTGCCTAATTGTTTGACTGAAAAAATTGTACTTTTCAGGTTAATATTTCACAAACGGATCGATTTATAAAAAAAGGTTTTTCGCAAACTAACAATATGTTGACCTATTCATCAATACCCCACATGATGAGATACGCGAATAAAAATTACATCCCACTTCACGTGTATGGGAGACACCCAAAAAGTAGTTTCTCAGATTGAATTTTACCACTGCCTTAGTAGCGTAGTGGTAGCAGGCCACTACTAATACGCTGGGGGTCCTGGGTTCTCAGATCATATTGGCCTTTGGAACTTTGCCGGTGAATGACAAAGAATGACTCTTTTTCTTTTCTTTTTACTCTTTGTTATCAGTTTGTAAAGGGGAAAAGAGACATTCTACTGATATACTTTTACATTAGTTTATTACATTTAGTTTTATCTTAGTGATATTCTTGACTTTACATATATTTTTTATCTTGTTTGACATGTATATCAATTGTTATTCGCTTTAATTTATTTTGTTTGTTTTTGACGTGTCATAAGAGGTGCCTGTCACCCTAAATGAATAAATGAGTTTCTGATTCTGATTCCCGGGTCGGGGACTATCAGGGATAACGGTTTAAAATCCTTTATCTCTGGTTCTATTGGGATTTTTCCATTTTCTGGAAGTTTCCTAGTACCTCTGAGTATGGTAATCTGCCGAGATGGCAACAGGTTCGCCACCGTTCGTTGTTACATGGGCCAAAATGTAACCGGCGAGTCGTGGGTGTTGCATGTATTTACCTCTGCCTACCCCTTCGGGGATTACAGGCGTGAAGTTTTGTTATTTTACCAATTTATCGGCGTGACTCATATATTCTTGACTAGCTGCGCCCACAACTTCATCCGGGTATATACTGAACAATCATATTTTTGCTCACGTGGACGAAGTCGCGGGCACAGCTAGTATACAACATAAGACCTAAAAATTCTGTGAAAATGCGTCTAGTTGCTACCGTTATTAATAATGAGCAAAAGATATTTAAAAAAATCACGTTTATTGTATGCCCCCTTGGATCCCTTAACATTTTTCATTTTCTTATTTTTAGTAATTAATTTTGCCTTTATGGCGGTATCAGAAATACATAATTTGTGAAAATGTTAGCTTTCTAGCTGTCACTATTTATGAGATACAGGCTGGTGACAGACAAACGGACGGACGGACAGCCAGACAGACAGCCGAGGATTAGCAAACCGTAGGGTCCGTTTTTACCTTTTAGGTACGAAACCCCCTAAAAGATAGAACGAAGATACAGAATAGCTTAAAAATATTAGATATGATTCCTTAAATTGACATTACTTTTTTTAATTCTGAGCCGATTCATATAAAACAAACACTAAATGTTAAGTTAAACTTACCACAATATATTAGTGAAAACCGCAAATCGAATAAGCCGTTTCTGATATTAGCGTGCACAAACACACAGACAAACAGACATTTTTTTCGGGATAAAAGTACCCAGTGTTGTGCGCCGAAGGTTAAGTAAAGTATTATCATACCAAGTTTCATTGTAATCGGACGGGTAGTTTTTCTGTGATGCTTGAACAAACAGACAGACAGACAGAAAAAAAAATCTTATCACATATTTGTGTTCGGTATCGATCTAGTAACATCCTCTGGTATTTATTTTTTCAATATTTTTAATGTAGAGAGAGTATTTTTAATGTAGAGAATTTACACTTCTACAGTTTTATTACAAGTATAGATAAATTACAGCTTTCTAGTACTAAGAGCCCCTGGGCTAAGCTGCGCACGGGCGGACGAACGAATATGGCGAAACTGTAAGTGTTCCAGGTAGGATACGGTAGGGATATCATGTGCATACATTGCCTCTACAAACCAAAACGCCGTTAAGTCTCTGATAGAAATAGCACGCTGCTTATTTTTTCTGTATTAAAAGTGGCAAACAAGCATGCAGTTCACATTGATGTTAAGTGATGACTGCAGCCTATAGACACCCACACAATGACCAGAGGTCAAAATGCAGATGCGTTGCCACTCCTGAGGCCTAAGGTGTTATGCCTCTGTGTCCTTCAAATTACAGGGCCGTACATTACCTTATTTATTATCCTGACCGGAACAATACCACTTAGTGGCAAGTATATTAGGTAATGCAGTGGTGCCAACGTCCGCGAGCTCCGTCACTGGAGCTCTACCACCAGTGTAAGTTGCTTGCTGAAACTTATAACACTAAATTCGTTCACATAATGAAATCCTGCTATTTGAAGGACAACACAAAGGACTGTGATTCGCCAAGTAACACTAACATTTAGTAACAAATGGATGAGGTAATGCGATGTTGCCTACGCCTGCGAGCTCCGTCGCTGGACCTCTATCACCAGTACAATACATACAATTTAACATTAGTTACTCGTACAATTAATAACTTATAAACTTTGAATAGCAATTTATGTCACCAAAACGTAGATTAAACCTGATGTCCTAATATTATTTAATGAAATTCGATTCAAATTTGAGATATATTTAATTTCTAAATCTATTGACGACCTAGTTGGCATAGCAGTTAGGTAATGACCACCTACACTGGTCGATCACGAATTCGATTCTCATACAAGATGTAAACTACGTACTTATTTGATGTAAATTTATATATATAATTATTGGTCCAGCCGTTTCGGAGGAGTATTGTTTCAAACACTGTGACACGAGAATTTTTTATTAGATTATGGTGAGCTTTGACGAGGTATCGACCTCTGATTATGATATGTACTTAATAATAGGTATGTGTAGGTACAGTATATTATAACAATTGAAAAATATACGGTCCAAGTAAGCAACGTAAATCTTAATATGAAAAGTAGGGTTCATGTAAACAATACCATTTAATCCGTCCCTGTGGAATGTCAATATTGCATCTATCGTTAGTTTCCCTAATGGTTCTGTAAACAAATCACGTAGTGCCGAGTGAGCGACAGCATATCTCGAGAATAAGGTCTCAAGAAAACACTGAGTACTACGTGAACCACTCAGAAGGATACTAGTGAATATGTATGTTTGTATGTTCACGCCAGGTCCCTAACGGGGTAGGCAGAGAGTGTAGAGCACCGGATATCCCGGTCCTGACATACCTCTCGTGCTTCTTCATTCGCTTCATACATGCACGCTGATTCCTAAGACTTTTGACCCCACCATCAGACAGAACATGGTAGGTCAGTCTTGGTCTTCCTGGGCCTCTGCAACCATTTACATTCGCACTGTATATCTGTTTTGTCATTCGCTCATTCGACATTCTTTTACACCGATACTCTCATTCACACGAAGCCTCTTTCTTACATCTTCATTACGAACGCGATCGGGGAGCGATACACCGCAGATCTTGTGCAAAGATCTCATCTCGACCGCGCTTAATTTACTTTCATGCTCTTTCCTGCATGCTAGTGAAATAATTGGAAATTGTAATAACTAGACTGAACACTTTTGTTCACATTAGATGGTAAGTGTATCCTCCCTTCAGCCAAAAGGCCGAAAAGCCGTCCACTACTGGATAAAGCGTTCTCCAAAGACGCATAACAAAAGCAAAATTTGATGCATTGGTGTGGGACTTCGGTAGCTTAGTAGTTTTTAGGAAATTTTTCTTTTTAGCAAATTCAAAGAAAAATTTGTTGTTTTTTCTTTAATTTCTAACATAATTCATGTTAGAAATTAAAGAAAAAACGGAAAGAAAAATTTGACTTCCGGCAAGAATCGAACCTGCGACCTCAGGATAACCAGTCCTGTGAACTGCATGCTTGCAAAAAGCATGCAGTTCACGTTGATGTTAAGTGATGACTGCAGCCTTTAGACACCCACACAAAGACCAAGGTCAAAATGCAGATGCCTTACCACTTCTGAGGCCTAAGGTGTAATGCCTCTGTGCCGGAAATTCCAGCGGCGTACATTACCACCTGACCGGAACACGATAGTGCTGAACACTACCATTTAGCGGCAAGTAAATTAGGTAATGTGGTGGCGCCTACGCCCACGAGCTCCGTCACTGAAGCTCTGCCACCATTAAAAATAGTAAGCACTTGTCTTGTTAATCCCATTTCTTTGATAAGCAAGAACATTTGAACGAATTGATTGCATTCGAGATAAGTCTGCCAAAATACACCGTTGGAATACAATAACACCCACCGGGTTTGTAAAAAAAAACATGCCGCTTGTAATTAAAGCAGTTTTTACTTCCGCAATAAATCAAGCTTATTTAAAATTTATAAAGGGCTCGACGGCACCGGGTTTGCTAATCTTATAAATTATGAAAAACAACGAGAAAGCTATAAATTGCAATTGTGTTACCCGACACGGTCTCGCCAAAGAGCCGCACTCTCGTCTCCTTATAGTTACCGTTGACTATTGTTGTTTAATAATAATAATGACAACCCATTATACGTCCTACTGTTGGGCACGAGAGTCTCCCCTTTTTTGGGTGGAGGCCTGGAGCTTGTTTACAGCTGGGCATAAACCTCCCCAAAGATACACAACAGGGTTGTGGCTCAATAGGAGAGCCACGAGAAAAATATGACAAATGATTTTCAATTGTGTCTAGCCGCCGGCGGCTTTACGTTCCTTGAAGGGAAAAAATTAAGTAGGTACCTATATTAGTAACTGAACTACGAAATTTAGGAAATACTTACTTAATCATTTATTTTTAATCATTTGTCACTTGAAATACGTTAACTGTCCCAACTCGATTTCCACCTGTGAAAACCGTGTTCAAATCCGTTGAGTAGTTTCGAAGTTATAGCGTACCAGACATACAGACATTTTTTTTACATCTGTTAATCTTTTTATCGCTCCTATCAGTTTTTCTGGAGAAATATTGAATGTACAAATACTCGATTTTTACTGTCTGTATAGATAGTATAGATATTTAACTTTGGAATTGCTTACTACCTATATAAAAAATCGCACTTATAGCAAAAGCGCATCGCGTTTCGGCACCTGTGGCCTATGGAATGGGTTAGATGTCGCCGCGGTGTCTGTTCAACCCGTTCAACCATTCAAATTTATTCACGAGTAAGGACGCCTCTGGCTGCCTCCCTGACAATCCTGCTCGTCCGTGCCATCACAGAAATGGTGCGTACCTGGAAATCACATGTACACGTAAAAATATATATTGTAAGGAGTTTCCAGGTGTCGTCATCAAATATCCCACGAAAGTCAATATAAGGAGGGTACTTTGTGGAGACGCCCCATTTCTTAGTTTGCGCTTGGAGTGTACGGTGGTTTTGTGATAATCAGTGTTGGTGGTAAACGTCACGTGAGCCATTTTGTTTTAATTCCTTAAATTAATTAATTATTGAAGTGTGCAGTATTTGGTAATTGATTTGGTGAGCTGATAAATCTTTATTTGGATTGTAATAAAACGGATTTCTTGTTATTTTGTTTTTTTTTATTTAAAATCCACTTCTGAAGCTAAAATCAGAAGTGGGATAAAGGACTTTTTAAGCCCACATTAATTTAACTGTTACTTAGTTTCTAAAAAATGGTTGACAACAAGAAAACCGTTTCCTTCTAAAATTTGTTTTGTTCGCAATTACTGCTAACTTCATTATTTTGTTCTTTTGTGTGTTTAATATTTGGTTTTAACGGTGATAATGAAACGTATAAGAACACCTAGTGTTCGGAAACGTCGTTCACGGGACGATTCGCGTAGTCGAGTTCCACGTGGTTCTCGTAGGTCTCGCGACCGCAGCCGTAGTAGATCGAACCGCGAGGTGCGTGTTAGGCGTCGCTCTTCGCAAGATGGCTCGCGTGTCCGTAATCGACGCGATTCTCACAATTCTGAAGTGTACCTGTCGCGTAATCGGGTTAGGCTTGAGTCGCGCAGTAGGGATCTTATTCGTAATGACCACCGTCTTGAATCAAGGTCACGCTTGCGTATCATATCACCTGCTAATACACGTCCTTCTGGTGTTGAGACTCAGAAGACCAATATTTTGCCTACGGTTACTACTCCTGCTCCCGATGAAATCGCACGGCGGCAGCAGTCTATAGAGTTCAGTGCCCCTTTGTTCTGTCTGAGGCATCCACCCTCGCGAACGCTTTGATGCAAGCAATTAAAAATATGCAACCCTCAAGGTCGCAACATTATTGTGTCAAATTTCGCCCGTCAATCAATGACATTGAAGCATGGTGCGAGGAAGTGGATCGCGCCAGAGAAGCCAATGGATGGAACGATCACGAATGCCTGTCGCGAGTAGCATCGTGCCTTAAAGGTGACGCGAGGGTCTGGTTAGGTGAATGGGTGTCAAACGATCGGACTTGGTCGAACTTTAAACAAGTTGAGTATTTGGGGAGACTTATAAGTCAAGGTCAGGTCAGGCCGAGTCCGCGAAAAGTTGATGCTTTAGTCAGTACTTTGCCACCAGAAAACGTAAAGCAAGTGCGACAACTTCTAGGCCTAGCAGGCTACTTTAGGAAGTACATAAAAGATTATGCTACTAGGACAGCTCCCATTGCTCACCTTACCCGTAAAAATGTCAAGTTTGATTGGACTACCGAATGCGAAACCATTCGCTTAAGCCTTATCAAAGAGTTGACGAGTGAACCAGTTCTAGCTATCTTTAATCCAGAGCTTCCCACTGAAGTCCATAAGGACACTAAAATTCATAGTTGTTACCAACTCCAATGCGCTTAAGTCCACTGAGCCTAAGAATGATCTTTTGCCCGGAGTAGCAAGGTGGATCTATCACGGTGCCGTGGCGGGGCGAGTGGAGCCCTGAGGCAGGTGCTGCATTTTTTGAGAGTAAGTGTAACTCGAAATGTCACTTGTTTTGCTTTGTACAGGAAATACGTACTTGCCTCAGTACGACGGCTATTTGGCAGTGGTCCTGTTATACACATACCTGTGCGACTACAAATTAGTCGGACGGGATGCTTGGTGAACCTCACAAGCATGATTATACTCTGCAATGTGAGATGCCTCAGTACGTTTGATTACGGTCAACGTATTGGGAAGCCTCAACACGTTTGAATACGGTCAACGTATTGGGAAGCCTCAACACGTTTGAATACGGTCTGCGTGTTGGGAAGCCTCAACACGTTTGAATACGGTCTGCGTGTTGGGAAGCCTCAACACGTTTGAATACGGTCTGCGTGTTGGGAAGCTTCACACGTTTGAATACGGTCTGCGTGTGGAATGTGCTCATACGTGCGAATATACATGTCTACGGTCTGCTTACGAGTGGCTCTGTTTAGCTGTCTGTGTTACAGAATTCATCTGTAGCAGGATAATCGAGTCAACAAAAACAATATTGGGGCCCAAGGCTTTTGAATAAAGATAAAGAATATGCCTCGGCTTGGTTATGTTTTTTTTTTTATTATTGAGTGTGATGTATGTGCGTTGCGTGAAGTGTCTTAATGAACGATGAATGAATTGATTAAATGAGGACGGAATATTTGAACTAAAAGGTTGTGCGTACCTCCCTGATTTCTCTGAATGATTACTAATTTCACCTTGTTTTCCCGGGTCTGCTTCTATACCTGGTCCGTCTATGCCCCTGCTTGACGACGATGTACAGGCCGAGATCACCCAACCAACCTCTCCAGTGGCAGGTACCAGCGAAACCACTGACATGACTTGTGTCGAGGACGACTCAACGTCAGGAGAGGCCGTGTAAGGAGTTTCCAGGTGTCGTCATCAAATATCCCACGAAAGTCAATATAAGGAGGGTACTTTGTGGAGACGCCCCATTTCTTAGTTTGCGCTTGGAGTGTACGGTGGTTTTGTGATAATCAGTGTTGGTGGTAAACGTCACGTGAGCCATTTTGTTTTAATTCCTTAAATTAATTAATTATTGAAGTGTGCAGTATTTGGTAATTGATTTGGTGAGCTGATAAATCTTTATTTGGATTGTAATAAAACGGATTTCTTGTTATTTTGTTTTTTTTTATTTAAAATCCACTTCTGAAGCTAAAAATATAGCCATTCTTTTTGTTTTCTTACGGCCATTATTTTTTGTTTCTGTCGTTCTGTTGCGTTCTGCTGTTCGTAAACATTGATATGCGCTGCAGTGATTTATAAGGAAATTAATTGACTATGCGTCGTTGCGTATTGTAAAACACTTAGGTCTATTATATGGCCCATTAGTTGATTAGTTGATTGAATGGAAGTTTTTACAAATATATTATGTAGGTATAATTCGTGAACAATGTGTAACATAAAAGTGTACGTTTAACAATCATGGCATGGGATGACAAAGCTCTTAAATAATCTAGAGCAATTTCATAAAAATCAATTGCTGTTCGTTAGTCTCGCTAAAACTCGAGAACGGCTGTACCGATTTGGCTAATTTTGAGTCTAAGAAAGTAATGATTTTCGGAGGGAGAAAGGGAGTCCAGGAAGGGTTTAAAAGGTAATAAAATATGAAGAAATTGACGGGAAATAGTAAAAACCACAATTTTTTTTTTCACAAATAGTCCGTATCTATCAAATCTTTGGCACATTATTTCATTGTGAGGCAATACGAAGTTCGCTGGGTTAGCTAGTCTGGAATAATAAAATTAATGAGACTGTAAAAGTCTAATTTTAACTACAATCTCAACTTACAAGATTGCATCACTGAAAATATGTAAATGACAGGGAATTAAAAATCGACAAATTCCTCGTGAGTTGCTCCACCGAACCCGCATCAAATTAAAGCTCAGGCGACCCTTGAATCCAATTTAACTCTTCCACAGATAGCAGAACGCGGAGGGCTATATATTAATAATTTATGCCCACATAAATTACGAACGAATTTTCCCTTCCTTTACAATGCCTACACAATCAATTGCAAGTTTTCTGTCTATACAAATAAAGTGGTTCTGATAACACATTGCAAACAAAATAATTTTAATTACAATTGAATTGATGCGCCGAAGGTTTAGGGTATTTGACATCGTATATATTTACCCCCTTATTCATAAACGTAGGTATCTAAGATACGTTTTAGCTATAAAATTCTTTGTCTTTGTCAGTTGCATTGTCAAATGTGCAGGATAGAAAAAGACAAAAGCTAAACACTTTAGCTAAAATACGCTTATGAATAAGGGGGTCAATGTTTTATTCCTATTATGACATAGTCGGAAAGACAAAAATGAAAAGTGATATAAAAAATTGAAATCAGTGCATTATTGTTCAATTCAGTTTAATTCAAAATTCATTTAATCACTTGGAAATAATAAAATTATCTTGTTATAGGTCAAATTACAAATAAAAATTTAAAGCGAATAACAACTGATTAATAAGTCAAAATAAACGTTAAAAATAAAATAAGTACTTAATAATTGAAATAGGTACCTATCAACAGAATGTTCCATAACTCTCTTTTACAAACGGCAAGCTCTCTTTGTCATTCACTGGCAGAGTTCCAAAGCCCACATTAGGTACTGAGAAAAAACCTGCCAAAAGAAAACGCAGTTTTCAAAATAAGTTCATTTACAACTAATTTCACAATATGATACTTATAATTATGTTTTACAATATTTAGGGGTCATGCCAGAAGCGTGCACGTCGCGACCCCTGCCAGTCCTTTAGGGCTGCAATTCTGGCACGAAGGCGTACCGCAGTGCGGGTTAGGGAGTCCCCCCGAGGCGACGCGTACCGACCCGTCCCCGTCGGTACGAAAAGCGGCCAAAGCGGCGATGGGGACCGCCACCTGTCACGCCGGGCCCGATACGGCGGATCGAGGAGTGGGGAGTGCCAGATAGGCACGTGGAATGTGAGAGGTGGAATTTGTGAGAAGATGAATGAGTTGACGAACGTAATGAGTGTGAGACGCCTAGATGTTTTGTGTGTAACAGAGACTAAACGAAAGGGCTGCGAGGTCGAAGATCTCCCGGGTGGCGCGATGGCTCTGTGGGCAGGTGTGCAACAGAGCGATCATGCCAGCGCGGGGGTGGGCGTCCTTCTGTCCTCTCGTTTAGTCACTGGAGTGAAAGATTATGGTTTGGTGAACCCGAGACTAATCTGGGTCCGAATTAAATTGGGCGTCACTAGGGTGTTTTTGGTAGCAGCTTATGCACCGGTTAGCTCAGCGACGACCCAAGACCTGGAGAAGTTTTGGGAATCTACAAGGGAAGTTCTCGATATGGTTGAAGCTAATGAAAGGGTAATTTTGTGTGGTGATTTGAATGGATGGGTCGGGACCAGGCGGCCAGGATATGAGGCCGTTCTAGGTCCATATGGTGATAGAAGAGTAAATGATGCTGGTAAGCTGATACTTGACTTATGCTTGGAACGAAGTCTCCTTGTGTCTAACACAGAATTCCGTCATAAGGACATTCACACGTATACATGGAGGAGGAATGAACAAAAAAGTATGATTGATTTGATCATGGTTGATAGTCGTCTTCGGAAGAGCCTGATGGACACTAGAGCCTACAGAGGTCCCACTCTTGATACAGATCACTACTTGGTAATAAGCCGGTTTAGGGGTCTGTTCAAGAAATGGCGACATTGGCGTGTCCGTGTGCCTTTCGGAGGACTTGAAAGAATAAAGAGTGAAAAGTTACAAGACATTAGTGCAAGGAGAGTGTATGAACGTCAAGTCCGTGAAAAGTTAGACAAGGTTTGTCTTACGGACTTGGACGTGGATGAATGTTGGCAAGTTATGAAAGATAGTATGGTGGAAGTTGCGAAAGAAGTATGTGGTTATGCAAAGATACGCAAATCCTTGAAAGGGGATGCGTGGTGGGACAAGGAGGTGCAAGACTCCGTTGAAAGAAAGAAGAAAGCATGGCTGGATTATGTAGCATCTTTGCAAATGAATAATGGTATGAGAGATGAGAAGAGAGAAATTTACCGTCGGCTCAAGAATGACACCAAGATTTTAGTGAATGAAAAGCGTGAGAGAGATAAAGTGGAAGCTGATGAGAGACTGGCGAAGAGCTCTGAGTCTAACATCAAACTCTATTGGAGGGAGGTGAAAAAGTCTAGAAGCTCTTCTCCAGTTTCTGGAATGAATAGAATAAAATCTAAGTTGGGTGACATTCTTGAGAACACGCAAGATGTGTTAAAACGATGGAGCGAGTATTATGGGGAAATGTATGATTATGCTCACAACCCTGACGCCGGAGTTGCTGACTTGACGGTGCCGGCTTGTGAGGATATAACAATAGATGAGATTGTAAGGGCGATACGAAGTTTGAAATGTGGTAAGGCTGCGGGTATTGATCAGGTTTCTGCCGAAATGATCAAATATGGTGGTGCTGCCCTTTGGGATTCTTTCTGGGTGTTGTGCAACCTTTGCTGGAGGTCCGGAAGAATCCCAAAGGATTGGCGGTGTGCGGTCATCGTGCCTTTGTATAAAGGCAAGGGTTCACGTATGGACTGCACCAGCTATCGAGCGATCAGTTTGATCAGTTTGGCAGCTAAAGTGTATGGGAAAGTCTTAGAAAGAAGAATGAAAGAGAAGTCCGACGGGTTGTTGTGGGATGCACAGGGTGGTTTCAGAACTGGAAGAGGATGTATGGATCAAGTTTTCTCCCTCCGCAACATCGTAGAGAAGCATCTTGCTGTGAGCCAGAAGGTTTTCTGCGGTTTTGTGGATTTGGAGAAGGCGTTTGATAGGGTATTACGAAAGGAGCTGTGGGACATTTTGCCAGAGTATGGTATTGATGGCAGTCTGCTCCGTGCAATACAGTCCACGTATGTGGGCTGTCAAGCATGTGTGCGGGTAGATGGTAACATGTCACCCTGGTTTGATGTTAACATCGGTGTCAAACAGGGTTGCGTGCTTTCGTCTAGGCTGTTTATTATATATCTGGACAAATGCCTCCAGAGGGTGAAGTTGATGGATGTGGGAGTGCGTATGGGTGACTTAGTGGTGAACTGTCTGCTTTACGCAGATGATGCGGTAATTGTTAGCTCTACACCATCTGGGCTACAAGCACTAGTCACAGTCATGAAAGAGGATTGTATGGAGAAAGGCTTACAATTGAATGTGGATAAAACTAAAGTATTAGTATTTGAAAGAGATGAACAGAGAACAAATGCAAGGGTAGTAGTAGATGATGCAGTGTTAGAACAGGTTGATGAAATTGTATATCTTGGATGTGCTTTTAGCAAGGATGGTAGGTACACCACTGACATAGAAAGAAGAGTGCTTGCTGGGAATTGCGTGAATGGAGCGTTGGGTAAGCTGCTAGAATCTAAACATCTCAGCCAGCGGGCTCGACTAGCCGTACATAATGCTGTACTTACTCCAACGCTTTTATATGGAAGCGAGAGCTGGGTATGCAGGAAAGAGCATGAAAGTAAGTTGAACGCGGTCGAGATGAGATCTTTGCGCAAGATCTGCGGTGTATCACTCACCGATCGCGTTCGTAATGAAGATGTAAGAAAGAGACTTTGTGTGAATGATAGTATCGGTGTAAAAATGAAAAAAGGCATGCTCCGATGGTTCGGGCATATAGAAAGAATGTCGAATGAGCGAATGACTAAACAGATATACAATGCGAATGTGGATGGTTGCAGAGGCCCAGGAAGACCAAGGCTGACCTACCATGACCAAATAGGACGAGTTCTGTCTGATGGTGGTGTCAAAAGTCTTAGGAATCGGCGTGCATGTATGAAGAGAATGATGAAGGTAGACGAGGCACGAGAGGTTTGTCAGAACCGGGATGTCTGGCGCTCTACACTCTCTGCCTATCCCGTTAGGGACCTGGCGTGAAGATACATACATACATACAATATTTAGTCCCAATACCATCTAACTAGAACACCTATAGTTACAAGCATGCCCAAAATACTTATTAACCTACTCTTCTATTGTTCTCATTGTTTGTACTTTTATGCCAATAAAAATTTTACTTATTCTTATAGTGCCGAACACTACCACCGGTTGGCGGCAGACAGATAAGGTAATATGGAGATCCCTACGCTCAACATCCCTACGATCCCTACGATCCCTACACTGGAACCCTAATCAGCAAAAAATTGCTTTATAAATATCTAATACTACCTCGTAAGTACTATCTACTTTCATGTACGCGATATTTTATAACTTCAACTAAATATAAAAAGACTTTCTTTGCAATAACACGCACAGTCGATTTATTTCCGTGAAAATCAATGCAGCGCATATCTATTTCTTTACGCAGCAGAGCGATAAAAAAAATAAATGTATATTATATATGTGTACGTATTTTAATGTATTGATGTGATTTCGAGGTACGCGCCATTTCAGTGATGGCACGGACGGGCAGGATTGTCAAGCAGGCAGACAGAGGCGTCCTCACTCGTGAATAAATTTGAATGGTTGAACAGACACCGTGGCGACATTTAACCCATAAGCCACAGGTGCCGAAACACGACGCCCCACAATTGTGCTGGCGAATATAAAAAATACGACGTGCGCTTTGTTTTTAATGCTCTGAAATTAAACGCTCTTGTTTGGATGCTACGCAAATAATAATTTGGTTTATGTGAAAGATGTGACCTAGATCCAACATCTATTTACACAATTTCCATGTACCTAAGTCGAATAATTTTCAACACAACTGTAGGTACAGTACTCAACAATTAATATTGCATATCGAGCCTACGAACGAGACGATTGGCTCCTTTCGATTTCGTAGAGCGTTATCTCTACTGCACACTGCCTACGTAAGCATTGGCAGTCCGGTATTGGTTAAAACTTGATCAAAATGGTCGACAAATGTCAAATAGGTACGGTGTGAAAGAGAAAACGCTCTACAGACCCGAAATGAGCCGAAGTCTCTTCATAAGCTCGATGTGCAATATTTATTGTTAAGCACTGTACACACTTTTGAAGTGCATGTAAACATAAATCATTTTTATCCAACTGTATTCAACATAGTTAAACCAAATACATATTACACGCACAGTCAATTTTATTCCGTAAAAATCACACCAGTGCATATCAAAGTGTTTACGCAGCAGAGCGATAAAAAGAAAAAAGAATAGCTCTATACATTTTTATGTGTGTTGATGTGATTTCGAGGTACGCGCTATTTCAGTAACCGCATGGGCGGGTAGGATTGTCAGGGAGGCAGGCAGAGGCGTCCTCACTCGTGAATAAATTTGAATGGTTAAACAGACACCGCGGTGACATATAACCCATAGGCCACAGGTGCCGAAACACGATGTTACCGAGATTGTGCTGCCAAACATAAAAAATGTGGTACACCCTTGTTCTTGTTTTATACCTATGGGGGTTTTCTTAATCAAGCGATTTCAATTATATCTATACAAAAATACAAACATATAAAAATTGGAGTGTCTGTTTGTAATATAAAAATAACCGCTTTTTACTAAATGAATATGTATGTATCATCGACGACACAACGCAGCTTCTTTCCCGTCGTCGATGGTATACATACCATCGACGACGGGAAAGAAGCTGCGGTACATATATATACCAAAATATCTGTCTGTCTGTCTGTCTGCCTGTCTGTCTATCTGTCTGTCTGTATTTTTGTCCCCGCTAATCTCGGGAGCGGCTGGACCGATTGGGACTTTCACTGGCAGATAGCTTATGTAATAAGCCGCCTTAATTACTGGCTGCTTTTATACTAGCTGCCCCACGACTTTGTCCGGGTAGATACTAAACAATCATAAATTCTCAAGCGGACGAAGTCGCGGGCACAGCTAGTAAAATATAATAATGTTGAAGTTGAACCTTTTGTTTTAGTATGGTATGATCCTTCATGATATGTTCTTAGGTTTTCGCGAGCTACACTCATTGAAATAAAACTATTTTTACGGATTTATCTCGCGTATATTAAACTAAAATGATTTTTAAAATCAACCCGACGTTTCGGTCGCTTTTCAGCTTCCGTGGTCCCGGGCAGACTGAGGTGACATTTGTCTAACAGAAGTTTGAAAAAATTATATGTAACTACCTCTATCGATTTCGTAAACGCCTTGCGTAGCGTTCAGGATTAACTCAATAATTACTTATGGTATCTTGAGGTCTTGCAGACTGCTGCGGCTGGGATTTGATCTTGCTAAGTATGGGATCCCATGATATTGATAATCGCCATCCATCTTCTCTATTGAAATTTGGGTGTTTTTTAATTTCAATAGCCTCGCGTACCATTCGTCGAATGGGTTTGTGTTCTCTAGCGAGTATTTGAATTTTATCAAACCGGATGTAATGGTTCGGCTTATCCGCTATGTGTTCACAGACTGCAGACCTCCCTGTTCTTCGGTTTTTGACATTAGCAATGTGCTCTTTAACGCGGGTGGATACAGCTCTCTTCGTTTGACCAATATATGAGAGTCCACAATCACAATCTAATTTATAAATGCCAGAATTTTGTAATGGAATATTACTTTTAATGGGTCTTAAATACTGATGAATCTTTTTATATGGTTTGAAAACTGTTTTAATGGAATTCTTTTTTAAAATGTTGCTGATTTTATCTGTGACACCCTTACCGTAAGGTAGTATAGCTGGTTGTCGTTCTACTGTAGGTGGTTTCACGCGGCCTCTGTGACGGACGGGTGGTACATGGAGCTTGTTGTTATGTAGCACCTGGCGTAGGTGCTTCAGCTCCCCCTGAAGATGGTGGTCGTCACAGATGCCTCGTGCTCTCTGAAATAGAGATGAGCCAACGGCAGATAAATATGCCGGGTGATGGTGTGATTCACCATTAAGGTACCTATCAGTATGAGTAGACTTCCTAAACACAGTGTGACTGAGTGTGTTATTGGCGTTTCTAATTAATAAATTATCTAAGAAGGCTAATTTATTGTCCTGTTCCAATTCCATAGTGAATTTGATTTTATGGTGTATGGAATTGAGATGTGAAAGAAAAACAGAAACATTATTGCTATCCAATATAGTGAATGTGTCATCTACATATCGTTTATAAATGCGAGGTGTTGTGGTTGTAGTGCTCAGGGCTCTCTCCTCAAAGTCCTCCATGAATATATCGGCGACTATGGGAGAAACTGGGGAGCCCATGGCAACGCCGTCTATTTGTAGGTATTCCACATTAGATAGCCAGATGTCAGGCACCATTCAAGTAGTTCTGCATATTGACGGGGCATATTGTGAGCAATCAGCTTTCTTTTAACAATCTCGACACAATCCTTAACCGGTAAACATGTAAATAAGGATTCAACATCGAAGCTGACCATTGTTTCATTTGCTGATAGTTGTAGATGTTTGACTTCAGCAATGAAACTGTACGAGTCTTTGACATAGGCTCTAGTGTGTCCCCGCAGTGGTGAAAGTATCTGTGCCACATGTTTTGCCAATTTGTAAGTTGGAGTGTCAATTTGACTAACTATGGGACGAAGGGGAGCGCCAGTCTTATTGTTGTTTTTAAAAATTATTTTAGTTTAATATACGCGAGATAAATCCGTAAAAATAGTTTTATTTCAATGATCCTTCATTTAAAGATTATGACGAAGATCCATTAACCGTTACGTAACGGTAAGTCAGTACTTGTTTTTAGGGTCCGTTCTTAAGTAAAAACGGGACCCTATTACTAAGCCTCCGCTGTCTGTCTGTCTGTCGCCACGCTGTATCTCATGTATGAACCGTGACAGCTAGAAAGCTAAAATTTTACGCAGTGGCAAGAAAGCTAGATAGTAACCCCCTTATTCATAAACATACTTTAGATACGTTTTAGCTATAGAATGCTTTGTCTTTGTCAGTTGCATTGTCAAATGTGCAGAATAGAAAAAGAGAGATTAGCAGCACTTTAGCTATAATACGTTTATGAATAAGGGGGTAAGTATTTAAATCTCGTTAAAGCTAGCAAAGTTGTGACTTCTTATTGATTTAGAAGCCTAGGTGGCATTATAAATTAAGAAGAGAAAACATGTATTTTCTATCAGTCGATGTGTATGAACATTTGAACATTATACGATACAACACGACCGTGTGAAATAGGGCATTAAATATATTGAATAATTGCCTCTACGTAACATAATTCATGTTTAAGAAATTTGAATAAAATATGCCATATTCAATGTAGTTTCAACGTAGACAAAATAAACCATAACCGCACAGGAGCAGTCCATCTGAAATTTAAGATGGAAATGCCAGAATTCAGTGCAAAATTGGATTTTCGCTTTTAGTGGGCGCAGGTGAAACATTTCAAGGAAAATTTTTCCATAAATGAAAAATGGAATTGGTTCGCGACAGGTAAATGAAACACATGCATTGGTTATGTGTGACGTATAGTACCTACGTATATACTGTTTAAGGGCCTTAACAGACGAAATGCGGTTTTGCATTCAACCGTCCGGCATAAATCAAAGAAACGCGCGGCAATCTGCTGAAAAATGACTATTTGCTGTAATTGTAACTCATGTAATATATATTACATGAGTTACAATTATATACCCGTAATTTTTGATGATTAGCTCAGCGGTGTGTGACGACCGCTTGATTCCAGCGGTCTGGGGATCGATCCCCGCACTGGGACAAATTTGGGATTTGTATATATTGTGTGTGTGTATATAACGGCACCCACAAAATAAATATAAACCTGAACATTCAAAGCCCCACATCGCGTCTTTTTCAATTTTGCAATCCTGGTCAGCTGCTCTACCACACAATGTCCGTAGCAATTGATTCAATGTTGCCGCATAAACTCGTACAGATTTGTCTGTATCGATAGAGATTTTGGGCTATCGTTACAGGTTACAGATTTAACTTTAGCTTTATCCAGATTTTGTACAGTTCGACATATTTTATGATGAAACAAAATGAATACATAAAAAAACGTAACTTCACGCCTGTAATCCCCGAAGGGGTAGGCAGAGGTAAATGCATGCATTCAAGCATACATGCAAACACCCACGAATCGCCGGTTACGTTTTTGGCCTATGTAACAGGTGGTGAGCCTGTTGACATCTCCGGGCACATTACCAAAACCAGAGACAAAGGACTTTACACCATTATCTCTGATAACCCTCTACCCGGGAATCGAACCCAGGACCTCAGCGTAGTGGCCTGCTACCAATAGGCTACCGATGCAGAATACATGAAACATTAAATCATCAACTGCCTAATAGGCTACGGTTTTACTTACCATTACTGAAAAATGTGCGATTCTGTGTCATGTCATGACATTAAAAATAAATAAAGTTCTCAGACAATATTAAAAAGCAAGCATGCATTAGGACTAGAGTCCTACCCATCGGCTATCAAGGAACGCGAAAAGCTTGATTGCGACCGCCTCCTGTCTGAGGAAACCCACGCTCGTAGCTGTAGCTATGCATATATCTATTTCAATTTTTATACCTATGCATAATATTAACTCTGCGAATTTTTCGCTGAATATAAATAAAAAACTTTTAAGCGGGATTCAACGAAGTTGGTATTATTTTGTCGTGTCGTTATCCACGTTGACAGGTATTTTAATGAGTATTTCATTATGGATTGTAAATATGCTTTATTATAAAAAGTAAATATTATATTCTTGGCATACGGCCATATAACTGTCTATACTAGAAATGGTTTAACTGGTAGAGAACGCTCTTAGCGTTAAGTTCGCCATTTGTAACAATATTGTATGTGTATTGTGACAATAAAGACTTAATAAAGAAATAAATACGTGTATTTTTTTACTGGTAGTAGAACTCCAGTGACGGAGCTCGCGGGCGTAGGCACCACCGCATTACCTAATATACTTGCCGCTAAATGGTAGTGTTGAGCACTATCGTGTTCCGGTTAGGAGGTAATGTACGGCCCTGTAATTTCCGGCAAAGAGGCCTAACACTTTTTACTATTATTTTACAATAATGCTTTTATGTTTTTTGTTTTGCTCCCGCACCCTAGACTATTTGTCCCATAACATAAAAAATTTGTCGCATGGTTGGTCAGAGAATGCCTAGTGGCATTAAGTTCGCCATATGTACAGTACAATGTGCATAAAGTATCGATAAACAAATGAATGACACAACAAATGAATGACACCTTAGGCCTCAGGAGTTGTAACGCATTAGCCTTTTGACCTTGGTCTTTGTGTGGGTATCTATAGGCTGCAGTCATCATTTAATATCAATGTGAACTGCATACTTGTTTGCTACTTCCATTACATAAAAAAAAAATCAAAATAAAACGTAACTTCACATCTGTATTCTGCCAAGAGGCATGGAGAGGTCATCATCATCATCATGTCAGCCCAAAGACCATTTTTTTGGTTTTTGGTTTTTGTCCATTGCTAGACAAAAACCTCCCCCGGAGATTTATCCTCCTGTGGAAATATGCCATAAGCGCGGAGTCTATGACATAGGTATTTCCCCAGAAGTTGGACTTGATTGAACTTGGCTTGCGATCGAAGTGGCGGTAGTTATATCGCGGGACGCTGCTATCTATCCGGCGTTATTGCACTAACTACCCCCCCCCCCCCTCCTCCCCATTGGAATGGTTTGACCACCATTGTTCAGTTGTCTGACGACTACTCTTGCGAAAGATTTCTCTTTCACTTGTGAGCGATGGAGTCATCACGTTGCGACGCCAAATATATGTTTAATTTATTATACACTAAATGCCAATAACTTTGAAATAACATATGAAAACAAACCAAAAAAGCACGAAAATTTGTCTGGTTTGCTTGTTAAGGTCAAGTTCATCACATAGATTCTTAGATCGTCGGATAGATTAATGAAAGAGAGATAAATTCATAAGCCTACTTACATGTCTATGTGAGTGTGTGTGTGTGTGTCATGAATCCACGCTTTACATACACTATTCATTGACGTTCATGGGCAATCATGGGACACATTACGAAACTCCGGAGGGTAGGTAGGTACTATTAGCCATCTTTCGTGATGGAAAAATCTCAGTTTAATGACTCCTAGACCAGAAGTAGGATTTGAGACCTCACTTCCTGAGGTCTGAGTAGTGGCCATGTTATTATTATAAAAACATATGATATGATAAGTACATTTTTTGCATATGCAATAAAAAATACATACTCGTATAATTATATAGGCGATTTTATTTATGTTATTTAGGTTATTATAATTAACCGACAGGTAAATTATATTAACCTATACTGAATAAAACCTAATAATGGATTTTTATTTTTTATTGCCCATAATTACATTTCATTTAAGTTTTTTTTATATTGCACTCACCACAATAAGGTTCTCACTATCTTAAAAAAGTCTTCTTAAAATACCTCGTCCTCTAATTAAAGTTTTTATTAAAAGAAAAACTCGCATTACGGTGTCAATGTTATTTTTTTACTGCACAGATAATTAGAGCTTTTACTGTAATCATAACCACACAATAAAATTTGACATCAACTCGATCACTTGTTACAATTTGTATGACTAAGTAAGTTTGAGTCATTTGCTACTAGGAGGAAACAATTACTCATAAAACAAAAGTGATTTTTACGCCGTTACTGTAATATAATCATACGAAACCATACCTTCGCCTCACAATTGGCCAGTTTTTTTATAGTTGCACAAAAAAATCTGATTATTTTCGTAACAAATTACTTTTACCGCATAATTTTGAGTTATACTCAGACATAAATCAAATAAGTGTCATATTTAAACGTAAAGAAGGATGTTTTTTCGGAAACATCCACTCAACAGAATCTTAATGTTCCGTAATAATTATAATTATATGATAATTAAGATTAAGCATCGTCAGGCGTGGTCAATTCTCTGATAGATGTTTTAAAAGTGTATTTGCCGAGCGTTTGCCTTATTTTGCAAAATATTTTAAAAAATACTCACAGGCCCACAGTAGGTATAAACCTGTGTCGTGGGTGCCGTTGTACACATACAACACATACAGACACATCCAGACCCGAAACAAATATCTGAAGGCCATACAAATATTTGTCCCGGTGCGGGGATTGAACCCGCGATCCTTCGAATCAAACAGTCACCTCACATCGCTGGACTAACCGGGTCATCAATTAGGTATGGTAAGGTTACATACGAAATTAGGTATGTCGTTTTTTAGCATTGGAGAATGATTCGAGTGTAAATGTTTATCTTTCCCATTATTGTCTCTGATTGAAGGTCTGCAGTAGGTACGTAATTCTCTCGCCTGAGAACATTTCGCATTCAACGAAAAATAAGTACAGCCTACAAAAAAGACATATCACAAAGATGCGCCGTACTATCCCACGTCGTATAGTAATTTCAACGTTATTACCGATTTACATTGAAAAAACGGTAATCTCAGCGAGTGCAAGACACCATATGGCCGCCGTGGCCGTCAACCATGTCCAAAGTCATAAATGGGCACGTTGTCGTCACAGATGGAATGCCATTGCGTCGGGGCAGCCTTGCCGCGAGGGAGGGGACCTCCCGCGCAACCTGCTGCCTTCGGCACTCCTCGCTCCTCGCGCTAGTCGATAGATAGTGACGCGCACGCGCACGCCTCAAACACGCGCTCGGTTATTTACCAACTTATTGTTTAGTGTCAAATAATCGAAATAACATCGGAAACAACATGACATAAAATAGTGCGGTGTATGTGTGAACGAGGTAAACAGTGATACATTAGTTGTGTTCGCAGGTACCCAACGTACAAGGGCATTACAGTGTGCAATTCACAACTCGGATATAACAGTCGACCGTCCCGGAAAATTAGTTTTTACTACTCGCTAGACTCTACCGGGGCGACTAATTGCGTTAGGATACGGCACAGGTGCATATATTGTGAATGAGTTACCCAAGAGTACCGACCGGTTCGTAGCTTGCATAATCGAGGCAAAATAGAGCTGTGTGTCAGTAGTGAATAGAGATTTTGCAGCCTTTTAAACGTTTTTTCTGAATGTTGAGGGTGACAAAGGTCGTGTATTGCTGAGATAATGACATCATCCTGTGATATGTTCGCACTCCGCCCACAGTACACGTGAATTAAGGTTATATTAACAGTGTGAAAATGCTGTTACTTAAGCGCGCAGTCGTCACTTTATAGGTACGAATGAACATAATGTGATCGCTATTTATGGGTTCCTTGTGTAACCTAAGCTTATTATTAGAAAGAAAATAAATTGTACTTAATTTTACATTATTAATAGGTACCAATATTGAACATCTACACATAATAATATAATATAAGTAGGTATCTACTTCGTAATCACATCCTTAATAAATAGGTATATGCCGTATATGTCCTATGTGGACTGTTCTCTAAAAGACCTACCTACATTAAAATAGCAACAATTAGGTACCTAAAACATTTTCGTAGCATGGGATAATAGCGTAGCAAAATGCTAGGTTAACCCTTTACCACCTAGCACCTTTTTTGTCCTTTAAGCACCTACGTGCGGTCATGAAGACCGCTGTTAGACTAATGCGTGTATTTTGCGATATAAGATAAGAATTTGATGTTCAGTTGAATAAAATTCATATATCTAGTCATTAGCTTTATTCAAGCACCACAAATTAGCAAGAATAATTTAAAGTCTAACAAAAATGGAAAATATCTAATGAAATAATAATTTTGGCACCAAAATCAACTATACTAAGAAAATGAGATCTTTATCAGAAGGAATCTTAATTATGCACTTCTTTTTCTAATTTCTAATAATAAGAATCAACAACAAATGTAACCAAACAAGAAAACCACAAAAAATATTTAAAACAAAACAAAACTGCAATGCCTCGACTATTAGATTTTTTCGCGGCAGCTACAGCTAATTTCTTTTGAGCACTCCACAAGTTGGCACTTTACCCACAAATATGTTTTGCGTTTTTTTTTCTGAATCAGACGTGAAACATGTATTACGTACTTCAAGTTTTTCAGCATCAGAAGTACTTCCTTTATCTGCAAGATACGGCGAATAGAGTTCTTGATGTCCATCGGAATATGATCATTTTTTTGCGACGTTCCATGTGTGGTTAATATGTTATTTTTCTCGGCCTACGTTTAGACTGCAATCTTGAAAGCGAAATATTATCTTCCGACGAGTCACTATTCTCTGGAGACCTGGATAGTGATTGAGACCTGAATGTTGATTGAGACCTGAATGTTGATTGAGACCTGGATGCTGATTGAGACCTGGATGCTGATTGAGACCTTGATGTTGATCGAGACCTGGATGCTGATTGAGAACTGGTTGGTGATTGTGACCTTAAAAGGACTGATTCCGTGAACTATTTTGTTTGTCATCACCCTCAATTTCAGACTCGACTTCACATTCTTCAATCTCCACTTGGTCAACGTATACACCAGGTTCGACGTTGCTGCAATCCTCGCAAGAAATGTCTTCTTCATCCGAGATCTCTTGCTGAAGCCATCTTTAGATATAGTCATTCTTTTTATTCATTTTGATACAAAAACAGCAAAAATAAATTAATACCAAAAAGTCACACAACCACCTACGTGCGGTCACGGAGACCGCTCACGGAACATTTCTACTTACCCTGGCCAAACGCCTGCACGTACACTAACGCCAAACGCAAGGGCGATGCTGATTGGTTTAAAGGAAAAGTACACAGACGCACCGTATAACACGCCATCCACACGTGGAAATATTTGAACTTGAAAAATCGTTGCGGTCTCTGAGACCGGTGGTAGGTGGTTAAGGGTTAACACAATTACTTAGTTTTAGACTTACACTTTTTAAATTAATTAACTTAGGAAAGTATTCATATTGTTCTATAATGGTGGACAAAATGCATTTAACGAAACTGACTTAGAGAATTCTTATGTATGTACGTATCTTCACGCGAGGTCCCTAACGGGGTAGGCAGAGAGTGTAGAGCGCCAGTTATCCCGGTCCTGACATACCTCTCGTACCTCATCTACCTTCATCATTCTCTTCATACATACACGCCGATTCTTAAGACTTTTGACCGCACCATCAGATAGAACGCGAACTATTTGGGCATGGTAGGTCAGCTTTGGTCTTCCTGGGCCTCTGCAACCATCCACATTCGCATTGTAGGTACTTACCTATATCTGTTTAGTCATTCTCTCATTCGACATTCTTCTTAGGTAGGTACCCACCTATATGCCCGGACTATCGGAGCATGCCTTTTTAGGGTTCCCTAGTAAACAATGAACCCTTATAATTTCGCCATGTCCGTATGTCTGTCTGTCTGCCTGTACGTCCGCGGTTTAGCGCAAAAACTATTAGTACTAGAGACTTGAAATTTGACACAAATATACACCTTAATCACGTCAACAAAGTGGTAGAATAAAAACGTGAAAAAAATTTTTTATAGGGTAACCTCCCCTACTAGTAACGCGCGAATATTTTTTTTATTTTCGATTTTCATATAGTGTGGGGTATCGTTGGATAGCTTTTTTAAAAATATTATGGCTTTGCGAACATCATTTTTCGATGTAGTTAACTGTTCATGACTTATTAAGCTTTAAAGTGCAAATTTTCGTTAGACTCAAGTGTCCCCCCCCCCTACAGACTAAACGGTTGTTGTTGGAAATTCAAACGTTACAGCGATAGTAGCTACATATAACGAAATTAAAAGAAAAACTATCACACTAAAGTTGGCCTTGCAAGTTTGCGAGTTATAGTCGACCAAATGCATTTTACTCGAAAATTTCGAACAAGTCCATTGAAAATATTTATTTATTTTTTTCTTACTCTGTAACTACGGAACCCTACACTGCGCGTGGCCCGACATGCACTTGACCGGTTTTTTTCAATTTTACACCGATACTATCATTCACACAAAGCCACTTATAGAATTCTTACTCGTGAAAAACCTCTGTCAAAAATTTTATTTAATAATTTGCAACAAGTTTTATTGCGAAAAAAAAATAAAAAAATAAAAATTTCTCTCGCGTTCCGTTTCAAAGAATCGGAAAGGGAGAGCGTTGGGTGAAGCTTTATTTTCAACGTCAATTTTAAAATTATTAATGTATCATGGAGTTCGAGGAATGGGAAAACCTATTAACCTTTTGTAAATTTAGGTACTCTTTAGTTCTCTTTTGTTTAGTTTTTCTTTCAGTTTTTCGGCTATGTGTCTACAAAGCGTACCTACGTATTTATTACAAACAGAACTTTAATAACTTTTCTACTACCTAATTGGCAGATAGATTTAGTAATAACTTTCGAGCTCTAACAGTGGTTCTCTATATCTACCACCACGAATTCCAAATTCCATGACTACAACTTTTGTCATTATTTTTAACACTTTGATAGTGAAAAAAAGGAGGTTCCAACTTCGATTGTATGTATGTAATGTTTATGTATGATCACCGGTTACTCCGTCAGTTGGAAGACTGGTACATCACTTTTTAACCGTGAAGAGTTAGGAGGGAATACCTTAATATGTTGACAGAATATACTTATTTAACAGTATTTTGATAGACGAATACGTATAATAGGTTAGGATCCCACTGCAGAATCATTTCGTTCATCCAGATATGATGCAAACCTACTATATTTACCTACGCATATTTAAAATCTAGAGAATATGGTCGCAAGTATTTTTAAATAAATTATTAACCGAGTTCAAAAAACGAGAAGGTTCTCAATTTGGCCGGTATATATTTTTTTATTTTTTTTTTATGTATGTACGCGAATTTTGCCGAGAAATTTCTGGACCGATTTACGTAATTCTTCTTTTGTTTGATAGAATAGTTTAGAGTTGGTCCCATAAAAATTTGATTCAGATAGGCCCATCAGTTTTTATTTTATGAGCATTTTTTTACTTACTTTCACCTCAGACTAAAGGAATAAGAATAGACGGCGAGTTGTCATATAGTGCGTTGAATCCACTGACGTCCTAGATAGTCCTAATGCACATGACAACAAGATGACAACAAGTGGCAATGACACATTTACTCATCGACGACACAACACAGCTTATTTACTCCTTCGTGGATAAATTTTTTTCATTGATTTCGTATAGTTGTGTAATAATTTTGTATCGACACACCTAAACAATTTAAATTAGGTATCTAATTGTCACGAAGCTAAAAGATTCAGATTTTATTAATTTAACAGATGTGAACATTAATCTAATTGACAATGCAGCAATAAACTAAAAAGTATTAAATAAATATAACTACGTTAAGAAAAACCGACTTCATAACTGAAAAGTAAAAAATTATGATTTAATTGTAATTATATACTACCTACTATTTATATGTGCTATTTACTAAAAGGTTTGAAGTCAGTGCCAAACTTCACGCCTTTAATCCCCGAAGGGGTAGGCAGAGGTAAATGCATGAATTCAAGCAAACATGCAAACACCCACGATTCGCCGGTTACGTTTTGTTCAGTGTATTAATTTGCTCGTAGAATAGAATAGAATAGTTTTTATTTTGCCTTAAATGTGGTCATTACAGAGCTTGAAAGTTACATAGAGTATCACACATTTATCCAATATCCGTATTCATATTTAAGTGATTAAAATATAATTATTTGTTTAAGGCTTGGCACCGACTTCAAACCTTTTAGTAAATAGCACATATAAATAGTAGGTAGTATATAATTACCATTAAATCATTATTTTTTACTTTTCAGTTTTGAAGTCGGTTTTTCTTAACGTAGATTTATTTTATCTTTACCAGCCAGCAACGTTTATTTACGGCCAATTTAATTTGGCTTCCGGCTTATTGTGATATATAAATAATATATGTCATGGACGTAAAAAGTTATCGGGGCATAACGAAAATGCGTAGGAGCGGCCAAGTGCGCAACGGCAGCCGTGATTTTTCAGTCTCTATAGGTACCTACATATGCCGTGAGGAAAACGATATTTTATCAAAGAAACAAATGAAAAACATTTCTTTCCAAAAAAAACTTGAGGCCACTTTTTGATAGGCAACCTAGTGGATACACCTATATTCTCTAGATTATAAATATGTGTAAAAATTAGGTTTGCAGCATATCTGGATGAACGAAATGATTCTGCAGTGGAATCCTAACCTATAAGTTACTTGTCGACTTGTCGTTTCACTTAAAAACTTAAAAATAAAAAATAAAAAAATATAGGGGGAAGTCCCGTAACGACGGACGGCACCTACTGCCGGACACCTGTACTATTGCAGAAAGTATAAACCTGTTCGATTCAAAGTACGATAAAAAGGGCGCGGGGGGCACATAGTACTAGGATCTTGTGCCGCGGCTCGCCAGTGACGCGCAAAGCAACGGCGAGAGGAGTCATTTGCTGTTTTTGGCAGGAAATCACGGCGTCAGGTAAAAGACGATATAAGTTATTCTGATACATTTATGCATTTACATTTTAATGCTATTCAAAAATAAAAGTAGTAGTTTATTGTTATCTGTTAGCTGGTAGAAGATTATTAGATCTTTTAAACAATTTTGGTAGGTATCATCTAAAGTACGAAACTGTCTGTCGCTTAGCACCGGACACTAAGGAATCCCTTGGTACCGAACAGTTAATATATTGATTATATCTTGTGAAAATTTACGCTCTTTATTCTGATTATTTCATTTTGGTTTAGAGCTTAGGAGAACGAAGAGAATACGTACGGGCCTGTAATTTCCGGCACAGAGGCATAACACCTAAGGCCTCAGGAGTGGTAACGCATCTGCATTTTGACCTCAATTTTTGTGTAGGTGTCTATAGGCTGCAGTCATCACTTAGCATCAATGTGAACTGCATGCTTGTTTGCCACTTCCATAACATAAAAAAAACAAACTGGAAGAGAAAAAAAGAAAGGATCATGGGAGCCACAGAGCTTACAAACTGCTATTGATGAGGTTATGTCTAAAGAACTGAGTATAAGACAAGGTGCAATGCGATACAAAATTCCCAAAAAGTACTATACTTTCATGACAAAACAAAGATAAGGAAAAACAAGATAAAAACGTGAAGTCTAAAGGAAGTAAAGTAGAACCATTAACTGATACATCTAACACAAACACAACAATTTGTGTAGTTTGCTTAGAAGACTGGCTTTAGTGCTCATCCTGTCTTGGGTGGGCCACATGAAGCATATGTAGACGTTCCAGAGACTGGAAATGGCTACATATGTGATCGATGCAGGCTATTCTGAATCCGGTACTAAATGTATGGTACAAACATTTGTCCGGTACTAGGTGCCACTTTTTAATATTAAATTTTTTATTATTAAGGTTATAAACATATAATATTAACTATTTTTACGCAGAGGTTGTGCTTTTTTAATATAATTTGATTTCTAACTTTGTTATCTACTGTAAATCATAAAAAAATAACATTCTTTAAAATATATTTTGTTTTATTTATTAAAAACCTTAGGTGTCCGTCACTAGGGGACTTCCCCCTACCCAATTCAAAAACAATTTAAATGTATTTATCTGTTTTGTGTGCTCCCAACGATAAAAGTTCTCATAGTAAAAGTATTTTGTTATGAAGTAGAAATAATTCTAAGCACTACGGCATAAACCTTGGTTATGCGCGCGAATAATCTTGGCTATGTGAAATAGCGTAAGACCATACTGTTATCGTGAAAAAGTAACAAAAAATGGATATGTCAACATTCAAATAGGTTGGTAAGTCCTTTTCATTTCGCGCAGTTTACTTCGAAGAACCTAACTCACCGGCGGAAAAGGCCTGCCGATGTCAATAAATAGTCTCTATGTTAGCTTTATCCCATACGATAACTAAATTTATATAAAAATTGTTTCATCATTTGTAGAATGAATTGCAATATATTTCATCATGGACGAGCCAGTTGGTCCAACGGTGTGTAACGACCGATTGGTGCAAGGCTCACGGGTTTGATCCCGTATTTTATTTATTATTATTTATTAATTAAATTAAATAGTTTTCCGCATAGGGAGGTTTGATTAACATTTTAATAACTTAATTGCCCTTAAGATAAACTGAATATATCTTTTTATATTTGTTTTGATATAAGTGCTAGAAACTACATCATTTTCAATAACTTATCGAAAACAGTTTTTGGAACTGATTTTCCTAATTCATTGATCTTTAATATATTATTTCACAAGAGATTAGTATAAATACAGTCTTTATACCTTTTAATCTGAACTAGACTTATAGAGGTTAATTAAAATGTCTGCTTGATAGATCAAAATATCAATTTTTTGAAATGAATTTGTCTGTTGTTTACTTTTTCGACATCCAAAAAGTATTAAAAGTACTATTTTACACGAAGTTCGCTCTGAATTTCATCTTAAACCATGATGTAACCGTTGGTTGAAATATCCAATACAGTTTATCGCAAAAAGGTAACAAAAAAACGTATGTCAATATCCATTTATGTTCTTTCCATTTGGCGCAGTGTACCGACTTCGCGCGACAGGGACCTAGCTCACCTGCGGAAAAGGCCTGCCGATATCAATAAAAATAGTATTTTAAACATGACATAACCCATGAGATACCTGTGTATGAAATATTGGGTCATCATTTTTATATAATCTACTAGTTTTTGGTCGTGACTTCGTACGCGTTACTTTTAATAATTACAAATTGTAGTTTATACCTACGTTATTCAAATGTATACCATATATTACTGTAGTTTCATTCAAATCCGTCCAGTAGTTTTTTCGTGAAAAAGTAATAAACATCAATGAATGGATTGATGTTTATTATATATATCAATCCCTACTCACAACTTTTGCATTTATAATAGGTAGCTATTACTAGCATTGACATTATATTCCATCAATTACGCGCAGTTATTACACACAAAGAATATTATACCTACCGAAGCTAGCTGCCCCGATAAACTTCGTATCCCCTTAGAGGTGTAAAACAATTAAAAGTCTAAAAAATCGAAAAAAAAACTGGTGAGAATCAACATAACATTTAAGGGTATGAAAAAAAGATGTTCCGATTCTCAGACCTAACCAATCGACAAAAAAATCATGAGAATCGGTCCAGCCGTTTCGGAGGAGTATGGTAACTAATATTGTGACACGAGAATTTTAAATAACACTGAAATGAAATGATATAGGTAGGTATATGTAGGCAAACAGCCTCATTAGTCTCGTGGTAGCAGGCCACTACAGCTACGCTACACGCAGGTTTTGGGCCAGATTTCCGGTGGCTATCAGCGATAACGGCGTAAAATCTTTTACCTATGACTGGTTCTATTGGGATTTTTTCTTTTTCTGAATCTTGTCCTTCGCCAAAGTCAAGATCGTGCGCGCTTCCGAGCGGTACATATTTTTCAGCTTCGGCTTCTTCTCTTTCCGTTTAAAATAGAAGCAACGGCCATTATACCGACACAATCGTTGGGGTGATAGTATTGTTGTGACTTGCCGCGACATTGTAGATTCGCCACGGCATCAACATGTGTCAACACATTAATACGATCGTGCGTCCAGTGGACTTACGAGACGACGATCGCAAACTAATCGAACTTACGCTCACGTCTTGAAGTTCAAGTCCGGGAAACAATTCCGCACTGGCCGAACACTGTGAAATAGCTCACTGAACTCTGCCACCAATCGTAAGGGCATGGCCGATAGAGTCTGACTCTAAGCTTATCGAGTATATACGCGGGATCTGACCGTTGACTATTATCTATTATAAACATTATGTAAACGTATCTATATATAGGAACATTCGGTAAAAACAGGTTCGACATAATTAATCAGCACCGAAAAATTGCTCACTGCGGTTGAAGTAGTCACAAAAATCACAAAACACGGGTCGCAAAAATACCAATTTTTTGCGAGCTTTAAAAAGAAATTTATGAGATTATACGTACATACAGCTAATGTATAATACATACTCGTAAACGTTCTACACCGATGGTTCCGTACATTATTGGAGGCAGCGATGCATGAAGAACATCGTTAGCTTGCCAGTCGTTAAAAATAAAATTATACAATTTTAACACCAATTCATTTTTAGCCTTATTTTTTTATGCGGTAATCGTATTAAATAAATATTTTATACGAGCAACATTGAAGCGAATTTGTTATGTATTTTAATATTGTTCAATTTTAATACTACGTTAAAAATTATAGAGCTTATCTAATGATATCAGAGAATTATGTATGATAACGCTATGGGGGCAGAGCAGCTCGCCACAAGCTGCTCGGCCCCCATAGCCTTATCTGTTTTCCACCAATGTGTTAGGTATTTTAATATTTGTACTATTTATTTTTCACAATAACACATGCAAGTGTACTTAAAAAATTAAAGAAAAAACGGAAAGAACAATTTGACTTCGGGCAGGAATCGAACCTGCATCCTCAGGATAACCAGTACAGCCGCTTTACCACTAAGCTACCGAAGTCCTACACCGATGCGTCAAATTTTGCTTTCTCTTTTTTATCTGTTTGTGTCTCAATTATGGCATATTCTTTCCTTACGCACACCACTTTTAGGAGCATCTTCGGGAAAGGCTTTGCCCAGCGGAGAGGGATGGACGTCTTTCGGATGTAATTATGATGATGGTGATGGTGGTGGTGGTGTAGGTGGCAATAGTAGGTAAAAATGAACAAAGTCAATATTCAATTTTTCTCTTTTGCCCGCTCTTACGGAGTGCCTATATTATGCATAGTTCTATCTTTTATCTTTCATTCTCTATTAAACACATAATAAGACATTTTTCGCAATCCTAGCAGCCTGTGTGTATCCCCGATGACCATACGTCATATCGTGTACAGAGAAGCATTACTGCAACGTAGATTTTTTTAAGCTACCCAAAAGTGTTAATGATGTGTCCCGACGCCCAGCGTCCCGACGCCCAGCGTCCCGACGTCGAGCGTTTCGACGCTAAGCGTCCCGACGCCCAGCGTCCCGACGTCGAGCGTTTCGACGCTGAGCGTCTCGACGCCCAGCGTCCCGACGCCCAGCGTCCCGACGCCCAGCGTCCCGACGCCCAGCGTCCCGACGCCCAGCGTCCCGACGCCCAGCGTCCCGACGCCCAGCGTCCCGACGCCCAGCGTCCCGACGCCCAGCGTCCCGACGTCGAGCGTTTCGACGCTAAGCGTCCCGACGCCCAGCGTCCCTACGCCCAGTGTCCTGACGCCCAGAGTTCCGACGCCGAACATCCCGACGCCCGGCGTCCCGACGTCGAACGTCACGACGCCCAGCGTCCCGACGCCCAGTGTCCCGACGCCCAGCGTCCCGACGCCCAGCGTCCCGACGCCCAGCGTCCCGACGCCCAGCGTCCCGACGCCCAGCGTCCCGACGCCCAGCGTCCCGACGCCCAGCGTCCCGACGCCGAGCATCCCGACGCCCGGCGTCCCGACGTCGAGCGTCACGACGCCCAGCGTCCCGACGCCCAGCGTCCCGATGCCCAGCGTACCGACGCCCAGCGTCTCGACGCCCAGCGTCCCGACGCCGAGCATCCCGACGCCCGGCGTCCCGACGCCCAGCATCCCGACGCCCAGCGTCCCGACGCCCAGCGTCCCGACGCCCAGCGTCCCGACGCCCAGCGTCCCGACGCCCAGCGTCCCGACGTCGAGCGTTTCGACGCCGAACATCCCGACGCCCGGCGTCCCGACGTCGAACGTCACGACGCCCAGCGTCCCGACGCCCAGTGTCCCGACGCCCAGCGTCCCGACGCCCAGCGTCCCGACGCCCAGCGTCCCGACGCCCAGCGTCCCGACGCCCAGCGTCCCGACGCCCAGCGTCCCGACGCCCAGCGTCCCGACGCTCAGCGTCCCGACGCCGAGCATCCCGACGCCCGGCGTTCCGACGTCGAGCGTCACGACGCCCAGCGTCCCGACGCCCAGCGTACCGACGCCCAGCGTACCGACTCCCAGCGTCTCGACGCCCAGCATCCCGACGCCCAGCGTCCCGACGCCCAGCGTCCCGACGCCCAGCGTCCCGACGCCCAGCGTCCCGACGCCCAGCGTCCCGACGCCCAGCGTCCCGACGCCCAGCGTCCCGACGCCCAGCGTCCCGACGCCCAGCGTCCCGACGCCCAGCGTCCCGACGCCCAGCGTCCCGACGCCCAGCGTCCCGACGCCCAGCGTCCCGACGCCCAGTGTCCCGACGCCCAGCGTCCCGTCGTCGAGCGTTTCGACGCTAAGCGTCCCGACGCCCAGCGTCCCGACGCCCAGCGTCCCTACGCCCAGTGTCCTAACGCCCAGCATCCTGACGCCCAGCGTCTCCGTTGTCGAGCGTCTCGACGCCCAGCGTCCCGAAGCCCAGCGTCCCGACGCCCAGCGTCCCGACACCCAGCGTCCCGACGCCCAGCGTCCAAACGTCGAGCGTCTCGACGTCCAGCGTCCCGACGCCCAGCGTCTCGACGCCCATCGACCCGACGCCCAGCGTCCCGACGTCGAGCATTTCGACGCTAAGCGTCCCGACGCCCAGCGTCCCGACGTCGAGCGTTTCGACGCTGAGCGTCTCGACGCCGAGCATCCCGACGCCCGGCGTCCCGACGTCGAACGTGACGACGCCCAGCGTCCCGACGCCCAGCGTCCCGATGCCCAGCGTACGAACGCCCAGCGTACTGACGCCCAGCGTCCCGACGCCCAGCGTCCCGACGCCCAGCGTCCCGACGCCCAGCGTCCCGACGCCCAGCGTCCCGACGCCCAGCGTCCCGACGCCGAGCATCCCGACGCCCGGCGTCCCGATGTCGAACGTCACGACGCCCAGCGTCCCGACGCCCAGCGTCCCGATGCCCAGCGTACGAACGCCCAGCGTACCGACGCCCATCGTCCCGACGCCCAGCGTCCTGACGCCCAGCGTCAACCTGATAAAATAGTTCAATTGCCACTAATACCATTAATATAATGATCTATCGTTGTAAAATGAACTTCACAGAAATAAATATAACTACGTTAAGAAAAACCGACTTCAAAACTGAAAAGTATAAAATAATGATTTAATTGTAAATTATATACTACCAATTATTTATATGTGCTATTTACTAATAGGTTTGAAGTCGGTGACAAACTTCACGCCTGTGATCCCTGAAGGGGTAAGCAGAGGTAAATGCATGAATTCAAGCATACATGCAAACACCCACGATTCGCCGGTTACGTTTTGTTCAGTGTAATAATTTGTTCGTATTCATATTTAAGTGATTAAAATATAATTATTTGTTTGAGGCTTGGCACCGACTTCAAACCTATTAGTAAATAGCACATATAAATAATTGGTAGTATATAATTTACAATTAAATCATTATTTTATACTTTTCAGTTTTGAAGTCGGTTTTCTTTAACGTAGTTATATTTATTTATTACTTTTTAGTTTATTGCTGCATTGTCAATTAGATTAATGTTCACATCTGTTAAATTTGTAAAATCTGAATCTTTTAGCTTTGTGACAATTAGATACCTAATTTAAATTGTTTAGGTGTGTGGATACAAAATTATTACACGACTATACGAAATCAATGAAAAATTTTTATCCACGAAGGAGTAAATATGCTGTGTTGTGTGGTCGATGAGTAAATGTGTCATTGTCACTTGCTGTCATCTTGTTGTCATGCGCATTAGGACTATCTAGGACGTCAGTGGATTCAATGCACTGTATGACAACTCGCCGTCTATTCGTATTCCTTTAGTCTGAGGTGAAAGTAAATAAAAAAATCCCATTAAATAAAAACGAATGGGCCTATCTGAATCAAATTTTTATGGGACCAATTCGAAACTATTCCGCATCAAACAAAAATGAATTACGTAAAATGGTCCAGAAATCTCGGCGAAATTCGCGTACATAGATAAAAAAAAAAAATACCCGCCGAATTGAGAACCTTCTCTGAGAAATTGTACAACATTCGTAATTAAAAAAGAGACAATCATATTGAATAGCCTAGTACCTAGCAGTCTTGACTAGATTATCAAGGTGCAATACGTCTGTTGCGTTTCTTTGGACGCGTAACTATCGGTAGTCACTAGTGTTAGTCGCACAGAAATTTGGATGACTTCCTTCCTTTATTACTTAATCCTTCAAGGATCGTACGGCCACCGGCGGCGAGACACAATTGAATTTCAATTGTCATATTTTTCTCGTGTCTGGAGCGATTAATACAAAATCATTGGGCGGCGGCGGCAAACCGGCGAATCGTGGGTGTTTGCATGTATGCTTGAATGCATGCATTTACCTCTGTCTACCCCTTCGGGGATTACAGGCGTGAAGTTACGAAGTTACAAAATCTTACAAATTACGACTTAAGTATCTTAGCTTAGGTAACTTGCAATTTTTGCAAGGTCTTTTCATAATTTTAACAGTTTTTGAGATACGCATGACATATCTGTTTTCGAAAACCGCAAATAGGTGTCACTTTGTCATTTTTATGTATTGATACGAATGACAAGGTGTTGATTTAAAATTGAAGCGGTAATAAATACAACCTACTCGCACATTTAGGTAGGTACTAGAAAACGAAATCCAAGTGACAACAATTTACGTAGGTAGGAGGTATAGAAAGCGACCTCAAATAACTTCTGCCCTTTAAGTAATCAAAGTATTTTACTAAAGTACAAAGAGAACTATTTTAATTAAAACTAACCTATATACAATGCTTGTGGGATTGAATAGGTAGATAATTGTGTTCACTTTAAGGATAAAAGGTAACGTATTTTATTCGCTTGCCTAATCCCATTCTTATATATCTATGTCAGAAATGAGAATGAAAGCTGAAATTTGAGGGTTTGCGATGATCCCTTGATCCATGTAATTATAGTTAGAAAGATACTACAACCAGCAACATAAAAAAAAGAATTACGTAAATCGGTTCAGAAACCTCGGCAAAGTCGGTGTACATACATTAAAAAAAAATCGGCCGAAATGAGAACCTCCTCTTTTTTGAACTCGGTTAATGAGAAATATTTTTTATTCATACAGAGTTGATTTAAATGTCATACGATCGGAAAGGTTTTCAGATTACCATTTGTAACGTTAATATTAATATGAAAACATAACTTCAACATTGAAACTAGGACGCCATCGCAATCTGCGGCTAATCCCAGATTATTACAATATATCGTATCATTTAGGCCGAATTTACATTACGAAATTAGTCATATGTATGATTGAATTACTTTCATGAAACTTGTTTCAGTACTCATGAAACTAGTTTCAACAAAATAATTGCATCGTAAAATTTTGAGATCATGATTCTGTCAATGTCGCAATTTTATATTTGCAATTCAAAATGATGTCGTAGAGATGGTATTAAATGAAGAAAAGGTGGTCTCGAAAGAAAAGGTGTTTATTAATTCAGATATATGTAGTAGGAAAGCATCTTGGAGCAATACAACAAAGGAGAATGCCAAATGCCCTTTCAACCGTCGGCTAAATACCGACAAAGACGATTTATATATCAATATATAGGCAATAAATTGTAGATTAAGAAAGTATAATGTTGATTTTTGATATAACTATACCGAAAAAAGTTATAGCTATATTAAGGGCACGAATATACGATTGAAGTATCAGTATTAAAATATTTTGAAATGGTTATTCTTTAGAAAAAGCACATATTTGCATGACAATTTTACATGTTAAACAATATCTTACAAATACTTTAATAAACAAATACCTCCAAAACGTCAAGTTAGGCCCAATTAAGCAATTACTTGGGCTACTGGTATGCTCCGTTCTTATAAGTTTGAGTTGGCACACAAGTCAAAACAGGGTACAAGTCAGGGTCAATATCAAGGTTGTCGTAAGAAGCAGAACAATCGGAGTTCAAAATACAGTAATAAACACCCAGAAGACAATTTAAATACACTCCGATAGATACATTCGTAACGACGCAACGGACAAGACACATAATTTGACGTTTTACAGTTTGACACATTGTGTCTGTTAAATATGTGTTGCTAGTATCTACTTTATTAAAATGGGGAATATTTTTGATTCGATTAATCGATAATTGTAATCGGACTATATAAAATAAATATGACTGAAAGGCTTCGCCGTAACATTACATTAAAATTATTATTTCTCCTATTTGACACATAATGAGTATATTGATTGATCTATTATTTTGACATTCATTACTCATGTTGCAAAAATATATCTAGTTATATATCAGGATATATTATTTAAAACATTGTATTAACGTACAATGAAATATAATAATAATCATTATATCTCTAATTTGTTATAAAAGTAAAACGAACGTATTTTGATACAAACTGTTTTTGTTACATACCATAATTTTTAACATACGAATGTTCATAATAAGCTGCAAGCTAGTCTATTAATAATATTTTTTCGTATAAGGATTTTATTAATGCCATCGCAACATAATACGTACAGCTTTGTCTAGATATATTAAATATTATTTTTAACAAGTAATAATCGACATCGATATTTTAGTATCGATTGATATGATTTTATTTTGCATTTGGCAACATTGACAAGTGTTGAGTTCGTAGAGGAAATGGAGGTGATAAAATATTGCATTACTTTTTTAAATGCAGTTTTTTTGGTGAACTTCGCCAGACTTCATTTATATTTGATAAATCTTAGTGTATTATTAAGAATTATCATTATAATAGAGTGTCTATCGGAGACACTTTTATTAAATGTTCGTAGCCGAATCTTGTCATTCCCCTTTCTTGTGTTTCGTGACACTAGTTTCACATTTACATGGTGAAAATAATTACATAACATTGGTTCCATCTATCCAAACAATGGCAATCAAACCATTCCAATAGGGATGGGGCGGGGCAGTAGAAAATATAATAACGCAGGATGGGCAGCAGCGTCCCTCGACAAACGTACCGCCACTGCGATCGCTGCCTGCCAAGCATGGTGATTATAGCATAATATTCTTCCCTAACGACGCACAATATTCAGTATGATAAAACCAATGTACGCATTGTAAAATTTGATGGTTAGGAACATGTGAAATTATTGGCGAAATTAATGTCACGAAATAAGTGCCACGCCACCAGTTTCGTAAATAAATTCGACCTTACTGACTAATAGAAGTGTCGACTCATTCATGAAATAAATGAAAACCATTGACGTCACATCGAGTCGAAAGGCATTTTCATGTTTAATGTGCAATTAACTTTCGCATAAATATATATTTCGTGTTCAAGAATATTGCTGAGGATATAAAATGTTCCAGCTTTTATTTGTAAATTGAATGACATGTCTCCGAGTTTTTTTTATTGATTTTGTTCACTGGTCCAAAAAACAATGGTGAAATACTCACTAAATAACCAATAAAAAAAAATTGAACAATATAGAACCTCTTTCGTCACAAACCTTTGAATAATATATATGTAATTCTGCGAGTGTTATTACAATCTCTACTTCGTGAAACTGTTTTTCACCTGGCTTTAGTAGAGCACTAGACCAAGCCTATGTTTGTGTGATTTCATACATTTTTAAATTTTAGTGTTCTGTGCACGTGGTAGGTACCTATATAAGTCCAAGAGGAAGGACTTTTTCTTCTGAAAGTTATAGATATTATTTTTATGATATTTTCAATGATACGTACATACGTAAAGAATGTTAGGTTTTGATTGTATGTATTCGTAACATATATCTGCATATTTTTTCCTTGCCTCCTTAGAAAAATAGGTTGGTAAAATATGTCATAGATGTTTGATATCAAATCAGGAACTTTTGCTTCACGTACCTACGTGTGGTCCCGTAATTAGTAGCACAAAGACATTAACATCTCTAGATTCAGTATAATAAATGTTCAGTTTTTCTCTAGAAGTCCAAAGATTGCTAACAGCACTGATTCGATGGTCAGTAGATTCTACGCTACTTTGCGCGTATGCATTTCACTTTAATTTTCTCTTATTTACGAGTATATTTCATCTCAGAGATGCTTTAGTAGCGCATCGGCTCCACATGACATCAATATTAACCACTAATAACAAGGTTTAGGTTAAAATGAATACCGTAAAATATGTATAGTTTATGAACATTTACTTTGTTCTACAAATTACTGGTGGTGGAGTTCTAGATTATTTTTTATTGATTTCAGAAAACAAACAGTTGATTTCATTACATTAAGAACCTAAGAAACTAAACTAAAAACTAACAACCATTAGCAGGTTTCCGCATTTATAAATCTATTAATACGTCTATTCAGAAGCAATCATACATATCAAAAAAATATAAGTACATATTTTTAGTAGTTGCTTGCTACTTTAAAAAATGTAGTATAATAATCAGCTGTACTACTTGACTTATTTGAGATTTGTACCTCTTAACTCTTTTTTAAATCACCATAAAATTAATCAAAATTATTCTGAACAGCAAACCATATATGGGATCCTAAATTAACTCAACGTTCAAACTATATGTTTCTTTGCCACTTGCATGACATAAAAAGGGATTTTATCTATACTTATATTAAATCTGTAGAAGTGTAAGTTTTGTACATTGAAAATATTAAAAAAATAAATACCAGGGGATGTTACTAGATCGATACCGAACACAAATATGTGATTAGAAAATTTTTTGTCTGTCTGTCTGTTTGTTCAAGCATCACACAAAATCTACCAGTCCGATTACGATGAAACTTGGTATGATTATACTATAACCTTTGGCGCACAACACTGGGTACTTTTTATCTCGGAAAAATGTCTGTTTGTCTGTGTGTTTGTGCACGCTAATTTCAGAAATGGTTTATCTAATTTTCAGTTTTCACTTATGTATTGTGGTAAGTTTCACTTAACATTTAGTGTTTGTTTCATGTCAATCGGTTCAGAAATAAAAAAGTTACGACAGCTTAAAGAATCATACCTATCGAATATTTTAAAACTATTCTGTATCTATCTTCTATCTTTTTTAGGGTTACGTATCTAAAAGGTAAAAACGGACCCTGTTACTAATCCTCCGCTGTCCGTCCATCCGTCTGTCTGTCACCAAGCTGTATCTCATAAACAGTGATAGCTAGGAAACTAAAATTTTCACAAATTACATATTTCTATTACCGCTATAACGACAAAATTAAATCCAATAAACGTGTTATTTTTTTCGTATAATTTTTACTCGACTTTAAAAAAGGTAGCAAATACAGGCTTAAAATTTTCATAGAATTTTTGAGGTCTTATGTTGTATGTTACCTTCCAACAAACGTTATATTTATGCCATTTTTTGTACGGAACCCTTCGTGCACGAGTTCGAATCGCACTTGGCCGGTTTTTTCTCTGTTACATTATCCCGGCATAAAGCAATCGCCGCTATGATCACCATTCAGCATGCCAAGCGTGGCAATTGTGGCATATTCTTTCCTTATGACGCACAACACTTTTAGGAGCATCTTCGGGAAAGGCTTTGTCCAGCGGAGACGGATGGACGTCTTTCGGATGTAATTATGATATTTTATTTAAAGAAATGCATGACAAGCATGTGTTAATGCGAAATAATATAAAACAATTGTAATTATGATGATGATGGTGGTGGTGGTGGCGTTAGTGGTGTGGGTGGCATCGGTGGTGGTGGTGGCGTTGGTGTCGTTGGTGGCGTAGGTATTGTTGGTGACTCTGGTGGTGTTGTTGGTGGCGTTGGTGGTGCTGGCGGTGGTTTTTAGTGGCGATGGAGGTATTGGTGGCGTTGGTGACGTTCGTGGTGTTGTTGATAGTTTTGGTGGCATTGGTGTCATTGGTGGCGTAGGTGTTTGGTAGTGGCGGTGATGGCATTGGTGGTGATTTTAGTGGTAGCGGTGGTAGAGGTGGTAGTGGTGACAGTGGTGGTGGTGATGGTGATGGTGGTTACGATGGTGATGGTGGTGTTGGTGGCATTAGTGGATAAAAATGCACAACATTAATATCCAATTTTTCTCTCCTGCCGGCTCTTACGGAGTGCCTGTATTATTCATAGATCTATCTTTTATCTTTCATTCTCTGTTTAAGCACTAATTGACTGAAACTTTACAAAATGTTATAATAATTTTCTATAAAAAAATAATATGCATAGAAGTTTAAAATGGCCTTTTCGAAAGTACGGTTCAGCATAGGATGGATGCGGATTTAAACACATAATTGGCAATTTTTCGCAATCCTAGCAGCCTCTGTGTATCCCCGATGGCCTAGGTCTAATATCGTGTACAGAGAAGCATTACTGCAAAGTAGATTTTTTTAGCTACTTAAAAGTGTTTATGATCCAAAATTAACCAAAATGCATATCCAAAAGTGCTGCCCAAAGTCCCATAGCCACTATTCCACGCAAACAAAGTTGCGGGCACAGCTAGTTATACAATAAAATAAATACTACAAGGTAGACACTTGTATATTGTCCATAAATCGACGTCACTGTGGGCGTCTTCTCATTGACACCTAATCGCTATCGACCCACACTTCAGATGCCAATTGAATACTGTGTTAAAAGGTTTCTATACTCTATTTTGCGATCTCATTGCAGAGCATTTTTAAATATAGAATGCTATAGAATGTGATGATTTGATTACATATTGTAATTAAGTAGCTAAAAGCTACTACTAAGCCACGACGCAACAACCGTTTAGTTGGTAGGGGCCCCCCTACTGACTCTTGACTGTAACGATTTTTTTTTTTTAATTTACCTATTTATCGAACCTAAATCTACGATTACAGGTTTTGCACATTACGATAGACAAGCAAAATAAAATAATTAACATTTAACAATTATTAAAGTCAAATAAAAAAAACATTCAGATCATCCACTTTACAAAATTAAAATAAAAGTGGAATCAAAATACATACAAAGTCATACATCATTACGAAATACAAATAATTTTAAAATCTGTCATCATTAATAATCTGTTGTAAATATGTTTTATTTATTTATTTAACTTTAGATGATATCACTTACAAGGCAACTTTTGTGAATTCGCACATAGAACAAAAGAATCTATCCGTCCTTTCAGCTACTTCATTTAAAGTCTTTAGCGCCCTATTGCCAACTTTAAAGCTTAATAAGTCACGAACAGTTAACTAAATCCCTCACACACCCCTAACATATTTGAAACACCTATTTGGATAGGTCTTTCAAAAATGTTATCGTTGGCGATATCCCACGCTATAAAACGAAAGAAAAAAAATATCCAAGCATTACATGAAGCGGAGGCACCCTACCTTTTTTTATGTAATAAAAGTGGCAAACACGCTTGCAGTTCACATTGATGTTAAGTGATGACTGCAGCCTATAGACACCCACACAATGACCAGAGGTCAAAATGCAGATGCGCTGCCACTCCTGAGGCATTAGGTGTTACGCCTCTGCGCCGGAAATTACAGAGCCGTACATTACCACCTGACCGGAACACGATAGTGCTGAATACTACCATTTAGCGGCAAGTATATTAGGTAATGCGGCGGTGCCTACGCCCGCGAGCTCCGTCACTGGAGCTCTACCACCAGTAACCTACCTAAAGTTTAACAACTAACTTCAGACTGTTGCTTCTATCTGTATGTATCTTCACGCCAGGTCCCTTACGGGGTAGGCAGAGACTATAGAGCCATATATCCCCGGTCCTGGCATACCTCTCGTGCCTCATCTACCTTCATCATTCTCTTCATACATTCACGCCGATTCCTAAGACTTTTGACCGAACCATCAGACAGAACTCAACCTATTTGGTCATGGTAGGTCAGTCTTCTCTTCTTCTATATGTTTAGCAACTAACTTCAGACTGTCGCGTTTGTATGTCGGTGTGCGCGCGCATCATAAAAATTCAAGCTCATAATTTTTATCAATCGCACCATAAGAAGTATAACTTCAATAATGCCTAATTCTTTAAATAATATAAGTTAACTACAAAAAATATACATATCTTAAACTAACAGACTGCAGTTAAAATTAGAACCACACATTAATTTCCGTTTTAAATTTCCAAGCGCCGCAAAAAGTTTCGACTTTTTTGTTGGCCATTGTAGCAACGCGGAAGGTAATGTGCGAGGTGAAAAAGAAGAAAAGTGTGAAAACTTGTAGGTAAACAAGTTGCTTACGATATTATTTAGTTTCACTACAATTGTCGCGTTTGTTTACTTTACATAAGAGTGGTTATTCAATTATTATAATAAAAACGTAACTTCACGCCTGTGATCCCCGAAGGGGTAGGCAGAGGTAAATGCATACGTCTTGGCTCATGTGGCGAGCCAGGCGAGCCTGTTGACATCTCCGGGACATTACTCTACCAAACTACGAAATTTCCAGAAAATGGAAAAATCCCAATAGAACCAGAGATAAAGGACTTAACACCATTATCTCTGAAAACCCCCTACCCGGGAATCGAACCCAGGACCTCAGCGTAGTAGTGTGCACTATTGGAATTGTTTCACCGCCATTGTTCGGTGACTGACTGCACTAGTGGAAGAATTCTCTTCCAGTAGAAGAAAATTCTTCCGCCAGTGGGCGGTGAGGTCGACACGTCGAGACGCCAAAATAAATATTTACATTTGCGAACTCGCATTTAGATAGCTAAATGCGGACAGAATGTAATATAATAACTAATCATTCTTAGATACATACATACTCGTACTGATAATATTAAGTGGTAAGTAGGTACCTATACCGATTCTTACAATACGGTGGTACCCAGACACAGACCCAGCCTCCAAGGCTGATCAGATGTTATGATACTCACGAACACTCAAAAAGCTGCTAAATGTTAGGTACATTTACGAGTATGCGGGTCCGGTCACACATCTTGCGATATACCTATTTGGGCAAGTTATGACTAGCCATAGGGCTAGTCATAACTTGCCCAAATAGGTATATATAGCAACACCCGCCATGGCCGGTGGCCTGTGTTGATCTATAGCTATGTGACTAGCACAATTTCATAGTGACATAGGAAGGTACTATAAAATTATGTTATTAATCACTTTATAATTATGCTAACGTAGGTTATGTTGTATGTGTTGATGTGAAAATAGCCACGCCACTAAGCACACGCACAAGAAGAAGCTGTGACCACTACAGCGATGAACTGGTTCATCGCTGGTATGTATTGTGTTACGTTCCAAACCTTAGGTATAATACCTATTTCAATCAAGTTCAAGTAAAAAATATGATGTAACCGTAAAATAATTACTAATCTATACTTATATTAAAACTGTAGAAGTATACATTCTGTACATTCAAAATATTGAAAAAATAAATACCAGGGGATGTTACTAGATCGATACCGAACACAAATATGTGATTAGAAAATTTTTTGTCTGTCTGTCTGTCTGTTTGTTCAAGCATCACATAAAAACTACCGGTCCGATTACAATGAAACTTGGTATGATTATACTTTAACCTTTGGCGCACAACACTGGGTACTTTTTATCCCGGAAAAATGTATGTTTGTCTGTGTGTTTGTGCACGCTAATTTCAGAAACGGCTTATTCGTTTTCACTAATATATTGTGGTAAGTTTCACTGAATATTTAGTGTTTGTTTCATGTGAATCGGTTCAGAAATAAAAAAGTAATGTCAATTTAAAAAATCGTATCGAATATTTTTAAGCTATTCTGTATCTTAGTTCTATCTTTTAGGAGGTTTCGTACCTAAACGGTAAAAACGGACCCTACGGATTATTAATCCTCCGTTGTCTGTCTGTCCGTCCGTCCGTCTGTCTGTCACCAAGCTGTATTTGTTAAATAGTGATAGCTAGAAAGCTAACATATTCACAAATTATGTATTTCTGTTACCGCTTTATAGACAAAATTAATTACTAAAAATAAGAAAATGAAAATGTTAAGGGGTCCAAGGCGGCATACAATAAAGGTGTTTTTTTTTCCTTAAATTTTTTGTTCAATAATAAGTGCAGCAAGTAGATGCTTAAAATTTTCACACAATTTTTAGGTCTTATGTTGTATATTACCTTCCATAATGAATCTATACATCTATACTCTATACAAATAAATAAAATTGGAGTGTCTGTTTGTAATATTAAAATAACCGCTTTTTACTAAATGCATATGTGTGTAACACGGTATATATACCAAAACAACATTTTTTACAATTTTTATCTGTTTGTCTGTCTGTCTGTCTGTCTGTTTGGCGGGCTAATCTTGGGAACGGCTGGACCGATTTTGACGGGACTTTCACTGGCCGATAGCTGATCTGATAAGGAGTAACTTAGGCTACTTTTATCTCCAAACATATAGGGTAGCCTGGTATCCCTTACCAGACTATTCAACGGCATACTCCGCACGGGTCATTTTCCCAACGAGTGGAAACTCGGGAAAGTTATAGTTCTCCCCAAGCCGGGCAAGGACCGCCGCTATCCATCTAGCTACCGCCCTATCACGCTGCTCTCACACCTCGCCAAGCTGTTCGAGCGTCTTCTGCTGCGGAGGCTGAGGCCACACCTTCCATGTAGGGAGGAGCAGTTTGGCTTCCGCGCGGGACACTCCACGACGCTCCAGCTGGTGAGGGTACTACACTATCTCGCCAATGAGTTCAACAATCGTCAGTACTCGGTCGGAGTATTTCTCGATATCGAGAAAGCCTTCGACCGGGTGTGGCATGTTGGACTCTTGGCGAAATTAGATACACTGCATCCCGCCTTACACAGGGTGGTGGCTAGCTTCCTGGAGGGCAGGCGGTTCTACGTCTCGATTGATGGGGAGGAATCGCCACACCATCCGATCCGTGCAGGAGTACCACAGGGCAGCTGTCTGTCGCCGTCGCTATATGCGGCGTATACAGACGACATCCCCACCTTGCGCGAACATCTGCGCGAAGGAGAAAGGGATGTAATGCTGTCCCTGTTTGCCGATGACAGCGCTTACTTTACGTCGGCGCCCCGGTTGCATTTTGCATACGAGCAAATGCAACGTTTGCTGAATAGATTGCCGGAGTGGTTCGATAAGTGGCGGATGGCCGTCAATGTGGGTAAGACGGCAGCTTTCGCAACGCGAACACTCCGCTACCGACTACCACCACTACGGCTCCGCGGCCAAGATGTTCTATGGCAGCCGTCGGTCAAGTACCTCGGGTGTACCATCGACAGAGCGCTGCGCATGGTGCCCACCGTGGATAACGCGGTGCGCCAGGCGGCGGCTGCTCGAGCGATGCTACGTCCGGTACTGCAGTCGAGGCTGCCGTTGAGCACCAAGCTGCGGATCTACAACACCTACATTCGAACTAGATTGACGTACGCTGCACCAGCGTGGTACGCCTTGTGCTCCACTACGCAGCGACGTCGCCTACAGGTACAGCAAAACGTGTGTCTACGCTTGATAACCAACGCGGGGAGGTACGTCAGAAATGACGTCATCTCACGGGACCTGCGTGTAGAATCCGTTCAGGAGTTCGTGGTCCGTCTCGCGCGCGGTATGTACTATCGTGCGGAAAACGGACCTCACGGACACCTCCACGGATTTGCCCCACTACATAGCAGGCCGCCTGACGGGAGGGCACTCCCGCGCGAAATCCTCTCCGTGGTATCAACCCGGACACCCCGGGACGCCGACGTATGTCCGAGCCCCGATCCCGAATCGTGATCCGATACGTTAGTGAGCCAAGCTCGGCCGGGCTCGCCATTAGATGCAGAGCCCTGTGACGATGTCACGCAACCTGCCCGACCCGGGTTCGATTCCCGGACGTGGGGGCTTCCATCGGGGATGCGGTCGCGGGTCCGACTACGGTCCGGGCTACGACCGCGCAATATCTGCGGGCGTTGCCACTGGAGTGGTGGATGCTCGCCCCTGTTGGCTTCCCAAAACTCGACGCTGGGCGACGGAAGCCGCCGCAGCGACGCCACTTCGCGCCGTGACGACACCCCCGCCGCCGCAATACCAACCGCCGCGGCACCGCTGTCATCGCGGCACCACCACACTTGGGAGGCGCCTACTCCGTCGCTGCGCCCTAATCGGCGACGCGGCGCTTACTGCGCCACCCAGACAAGACGCCGCTCCCATTACTATGGGAGCAGAAGATGCCGAGGAAAAGGGGCACGTGCCTCGAATCCTATACCGCGCCGCGCGCTAGCGCGCGCGACGAATCACGATGATCTCCAAACATCCATACATACATACATACCTACATACTAATAAGTAGAATTCGAGTGTATCCGACTTTGACGGGACTTCCACGGGTAGGTAGCTGATGTAATAAGGAGTATGTTAGGCTACTTTTATCTCCATACATCCATACATACATACCTACATACTAATAAGTAGAATTTGAGTGTGTCCGATTTCGACGGGACGTTCACTGGCAGATAGCTGATGTAATAAGGAGTAACTTAGGCTACTTTTATACTAGCTGCGCCCACGACTTCGTCCGGGTAGACACTGAACAATCATATTTTTTCTCACGTGGACGAAGTCGCGGGCACAGCTAGTTTTAAATAATTACATCATCTTAGTGTCAACGGATAGTAAGGTAATACAAATAAAATCTTCTTTACCTGGAAATTCAATGTTATTGTCTGTTTTTAGGGTTCCGTACCTTAAAAGGAAAAAAGGAACCCTTATGTTATGGATATCACTCGTGCGTCTGTCTGTCTGTCTGTCCGTCTGTCACAGCCAATTTGCTCCGAAACTACTCGACCGATTGAGTTGAAATTTGATGAATATTTATTTATTTATTTATTTAAATTTAATGCACACAAAAGGTACATAAGGTGGACTTAATGCTACAAGGCATTATCAACCAGCCAACCTTTGGGTTGAGTTGAAAACGTAAGATAGGTGCTGATAAAAAGAAATGTAGTAATACGAAACTACATTTGATATATTTATACATACAGCGTGCTATAAATATAAGAATATAGCAATCATACAAAACACACATACATACATACAAAATAAAAATATACGTACATATAAAATATGATGAGAAATATATATATATATATATATATATATATATATATAATATATAAATATAATGTACAAGTCTTAAGAATGAAACGAGAATAAACAATACATACATTATTAAGAGGATTTTAAGAAAAGGCTGCGAAGCTTATTTTTGAATGATGATTTACTCGGAGCTTTTTTAATGTCAATAGGCAGCGTGTTCCAGAGCCTGATTGCAGTAACAACGAAGGAGTTAGACATAAACCCAGTACGATGGGGAGGAACTTGAAGTATAAGATTGAGTGATGAACGAAGATCAATTAAGTGAGTAGAACCGAGAAGTTTAAAATGACATTTGAGATAAGAAGGAGATAAAGGATCGTTAAGAATGGAAAATAATAAACAAAGAATTCTAATATTTCTTCTGTGACGGATGGGAAGCCACTTAAGCCTAGAGCGGTGAGCGGAAATATGATCAAATTTACGGAGACCGAAGATGAATCTAATGCAGTTATTGAGAATACGATCCAGTTTCAATAGAAGATCTTGAGAAAGGTCGGAATAACAAACATCGGCGTAATCAAGAGCTGGAAAAATAAGTGATTGAACCAGAAGCAGTTTGGTCTTCGAAGGTAGAAAGTTCTTGAACCTATAAAGGGAGCGAAGCGTAGCTAAGGTATTTTTGCAAACATTAGTAATTTGAGTATTCCAGCTAAGAGTTGCGTCCAGGTGTAACCCCAAGTCCTTGACGTCGCGAGATACTGGAATTGGAATATTATTAAACAATATGGGAGGTAAGCTATTTAAATCTAATTTATTTAGGAAATATGGACTGCCTAAAATACAAGCCTGACATTTATTGATGTTAACAGATATGCCAAAGTTTTGAGACCATACGGATAATGCATTAAGATTTTCGTTAAGTAGAGATATGGCACTATCCGTATTTTCCCAGTCGGCTTGAGTATATAATTGAAGATCATCCGCGTATAAATGGTAAGAGCACTTCAGAATGTGAGTGATGGAATTAATAAAAAGTGAAAAAAATAATGGAGAAAGGATGCCGCCTTGTGGAACGCCAGAGAACAGTTCATACCAATCGGAAAGTTCCCGATCGACGCGAACTGCCTGATGGCGACCACGAAGATAAGAGGAGAACCACTTCTGTACTAATGGCGAGGTTCCAAGTTTTCCAAGAACGGTAACAAGTATATCGTAGTCAACGGAATTGAACGCATTTGAGAAATCTATAAGAACTAAAACAGTCAGTTTGGAATGTTCCATACCCAATCTGACATCCTCAATAACTTTAAGCAGGGCAGTGGCTGTGCTATGACCGACTCTAAAGCCAGATTGTAGTGGGGAAAGAAGGTCATACCTGTGAACGTGAGTGCTTAATTGTGAGTGAACTACTATTTCTAAAATCTTCGAAAGGAAAGGTAAAACAGAAATTGGTCTAAAATGGTTGACTAGACTAGGACTTGAAATTTTCGGAAGAGGGATAACAAAAGCTTTACGCCAAATAGCAGGAAAGGTCCCAGTATCCAACGAAAAGTTAATAATATGGGTTAAAATAGGGAGTAGAATATCAATTATGGGCAAAAGCATATTTCTACCCACTTCATCGCAACCAACTGCTTTCGATTTTAGAGATTTGAAAATTTTGTTAACCTCGTCATCAGTTACAGAAGCGAAGGAGAAAACGTTGTCAGTGAGATCAGGTATGGAAGTCAAATAATTGAGAGTAGCAAGTTTAGTACTATAGTCGAGAGGTAATGTTTTAGCGAAATGTTGATTGAGGTCATTTAGGGATAAATTTAAGTTAGAAATATTCAAGGATGATTTAGAGAAACCTATAGATTTAAGAAACTTCCATACATCAGCTGGCGAAGAATCTTTAACATTAGCATGAAAATAATGGCGTTTTGCTGCTCTTACCATTTGATTGCATCGATTTCTTGCTCGCTTATATAAGTCCCAATTCCCAACGCAGCGCTCCCTTTTATAGACCCGAAAAGCCTTATCCCTACGAGACATGGCCATCCGCACTCCCCTAGTAATCCAGGGAGCTGGAGGGCGTTTAACACGAACAGAATGAAGAGGGGCGTGAGTATCATATAAACCTAAAATAGTGTTATTTAAAAATGACACTTTTTCATCTACAGTGGCCGCTTCTTCAACCTGACACCAATTTACCAACAAGGCATCCTCTCTCAATTTGTCAAAATCAATTTTTGCAAAATTACGCATAACAATTATGGATGGCTTCATTTTAGGCGCCTTAATTTTGTAAGACAGATAAAGTAGGTCGTGTCTTGATAGACCCGGCGCAGAAAATTGGCCAAAGTTATTGATTTTATCAGCAGAGGCAGAAAGTATGAGGTCAAGCCAGGAGTCGTCAGTCTCAATGTTGTGATGTGTCGGGCTGAGATTCAGCATAGTCAGATTTGACGACTCCAGGATCGAAACCAGCATACGAGATCTAAAGTTACATTTTAACATATCCGTATTAAAATCACCCATGATAACAACGTGTTTGTATTCCGAGGAAAGGGACATAAAAAGATTTTCTAAGGAAGAAAAGTAATTTATACCAGGGGGACAGTAGATGACTCCGAAAACAGCTTTAATGCCTTTGACAACTATCTCAATAAAGAGGTATTCGGGAGCAGCCGAATAGAGAGGCGGAGAAGAAGTGAGAATTTTAAAGGGGATGTTGCTACGCAAGTAGATAGCGACACCCCCGGCTCTTTTACCTATGCGATCATTACGAATAAGGACAAAATCATGTAGACTATAAGTAGTAGAGGGAAGTTCAGGTTTGAGCCAACTTTCTGAAATAAGGATTATGTGAACCATAGTATCAGAGAAAATGTTTAAAAGCTAATATAAAATATATATATATATATAAAGCGAATATATGTAAATTGGTGACCCAAAGATGAACACGTCAAGTAAAATAATAAATTTAAAATAGGGGATACTTTCAAGGGGTAAGTCAGAAAAAAAAATCGTAATCTGTGTCGTGTGACATATCAAATGAAAGAAGTTGTTGTCAGCATCTCAGACATATTTTTTTTATATTTTTTTTTTCTTATAATTTATTCAAGAAAAACGACATTCCCCCCCCCTATCTCCGAAACTACTGAACTTAAAATATTGAATAAATGTGGAAAATAGTTCCTTGCCTATAGATTACTGGAAAACCTATAAGAAGTTTGAGTATTCTAATTAAATCGAAAATTCTTAATAATATAACCCCCCGCCGGTACCACCGTAACCGCTATGTCCCTGCATTTTAAATATGTAATATTTTCGAAAATATTTATTTAAATTATGGAACCCTCACCACGCAAGTCGAACTCGCACTTGTCCGGTTTTTTTTATAATTTTATGCAAAACGTGTGTAGGCTTTTGTAGTAAATATAGGTACCTATGCAATGTCATACGCTTAACACGTGTTAATATTTGCTATATCACTGTTGTGAAGTACCTCCTGCTATTCTATTTCATTTTAAACGATTCTTACGATATTTATCAGATGTAGTGTAGAAGATTTGTTATATCTGCTATTAACTTTGACTGTGATATGTTTAAGTTAACTACAAAAATTCACAATACGATTGGCTACAGCTACGAACTTCTTGCGTCTCATTTGCTTTGTAACGTTTTCACTAGTATTTGTAAAGTATAGGCAGTTTTTTTGTCCCCATTTGTGACATTTGATATTTTTTGTAAATATAGTTAGGCATATATATATGTAAAGAAATACTATTTCTTTCTTCGCACTCTCTGTGTTTATTTACCATGAAGTTTGGTTATAGTTTTTAACTTTTTAATTGTCTGATTTTAAAGAAGAAACGAATTCAGAATGTCAGAGACAGATTTAAATACGAGTTGATTGACAATTGCATAATCAATGAAAATTTTAATATAATATTATTTTATGTTTTAAAAGTGAAAGAATAAACTTTCATTGTCGTTTCTTCTTTTCAGGTTTGAGTTCATATTGTTTTATATTACCTAGATAAAATAGTCTCTGTATAAAAAAAACTAACAATAAAACTTCTTTTCAGCAACACAAGGTTTATTTCTTTCATGTAGTAAAACCTTTGATTATATACACGTCTAGATAGAGCATTTGAGTTCCTAAGCGTCCAAAAAAATATCAGTTAACTGTTAGCTGATATCTTCGTTTCGCTCGCTCAGTAGCGACACCGTCATTGTGACGGGAACACGTCCGCATCTGTGCTTTCAATATGACGAGTTGCGCTATTAAAGTGTTCCGAAATTACAAAATAAGAATGAAAACATCTAAAAACATTTCTTACTACCGGTATCTACACATTTCATAGTCCTAAATGTATCCCAGAATTAAATCAACAATATTTAATTTTACGTCGCATTTGTACGATTCATTGAACGCCATGTTTACTGTGTTGCCAGTTTTTGATTTAAAATCTTCCCAGAGAAATATGAAGTTACAAAATAAAATGTATATAATGTTCTAATATATGTTTAATATACCTATATTTATTTTAATAACATTATTTTACTAACCCCCGAAGGAAAAAGAGGGGTGTTCTAAGTTTGACGTGTGTATCTGTTTGTGAGTTTGTAAATTTCCAACGAGTGGATCAATTCCAGATTTTTATTTTGTTCTTAAAAATGTATTTATTTTTCTCCACGATAAAAGTAATTTACACTAAGAACAAATAACTAACAACGAATAACTTAAGCTAATACACGTACCAATACAAACAAAAAATTAAAAATAACTTAAAACGAATAACTAAAGATACTGCGAACGACCCGAAGAATATCGTAATATAATTATGTCACACATGATAAAAAAATTGAACTCGACTTAAGCTTATTTTCCCTATTTTTAGGGGAAAATGTCATAAGCAAGTAACATTTTCACCAGTTGAGTAGTGTGTGTAAAGCGAATAAAATATACATACTAGTGTGTGTTACACGCACACAAGGATTTTCGAATTGGACATTGTTTTTGCAGCGTTTGTAAGGCGACGCTCCATCTAGACGTGTATATAATCAAAGAGTAAAACAGACTTATATATATATATATAGTTATTCCGCAAGTATCATTAATAAAGCCATTACAATAAAAGTACAACTATTTAATAAATTATATGACCGTGAAGCTTTGTCTAGGGACTAGGACCTACACCATTGTGCACATTAAGGCATATTTTTTAATACATATTATTACAATACTTTGGTACTTAATGTAAGGTTCATCATAACAGAATTAAATTCAATCTGTGGTACCTACATACAGTTAACGTCACAAAACATTAGGTCCCTATAACTTAATAAGATATCACTGAAAAAAATTATTATTCCCTCTACCTACTTGTCTTGCGCGCCACGTTAGTTACAACATCTCAAAATGAACAATTCATTTACAAATAATATGATTACTCTCTATATATCTGCAAGTCTTATCTTGCAAGTTAAAATAGAGGAAAATCCTTTGAAGGTACAAGATCTAAACTGTTTACTAAATAGCATGAGAATAGTGAAGCGTATTCCGTGAATCATAATGTTTACGATGCATTGCTACACAGAATGGATAATTGTATTTTAGCATAAATATCTACACATGAATGCGCTTCCGCAACTAATAAAGGACATGAACCACGTGACATAGGTACGTCCGATAATGCATTTTAACAATTGCGCTCTAACTCACGTTTAACTAAAATAAGGATGACGATACGTTAGTTGACGATGTTGTAGCAAACAATCATCCCACGAATAGTTCTCTATAATAGAATATTCACATTAATATTTATCGATGGACCAATTTAAACGTGATCCTGCCCACACTCACTTCATCGCACCTTTGTACGTTGATTGCTTCTTGTAAGCTTCACTATCAGAATATATTGTATTGTTCACGGTTTATAACGTTTATAGCAACATTGTTTACTGTTGATCAATTTCGATATAATAGCATGTCGAAAGCAAACATGTTTCATTCAATGTTTCTATTCTTGATTACGTTCGAAGTCCCAAAATAAACAGTAGGTACCTAAGTCAGATTTACTAGAATTAAGAGTAGTCAAAACAATGTGAACAATACTAATTATTTATCACCAAATTAAAAGGAAAAGAACAAATAAAGTGTATTTATAGATGCGCCACTTCGTTCAAATCTCTCATTTCAATGCCAATTAGAAATACCGATTACTTATTAATAGATAATATAATTAGAGTGCAACTCCGTACAAAGGATTGGATGAAGAAATAGCTTTATTTAGAAAGGATAATACTATTTTTTGTCCGAAAAATAATTAGATACTTACCGATCTGTGTGTAAGTGAATAAAAATATAATTATTGAATGCATTATTTTAATTAATCAAGCAAACAATAATCATTTTAATTGAATGAAGGTAAAAGTTCTTAGTCTTCAGGGGTGGCAACGCATCTGCACTTTGGCCTCTGGTTATTGTGTAGATGTCTATAGGCTGCAGTCATCACTTAACATCCACGTGAACTGCAATCCTGTTTGCCACCACCATAACATAAAAAAGAAGCAAACATTAATGTAGTTCCAACCGATAGTAAGTAAAAACTGCAGCCTATAAACATCATTTTAACTAGAGGTCTAAGATCTTTCACGCAACATTAGGTATGGGACGACGTATTACCATTTACCACCTAACCCAAACATGATACCGTGCTCTACCTTCTGACAGCAGACAGATCATATAGTGCGCCTAAGCCTTAGAAAATGAAAAAATCTGTCATTACCTATTTTAATAGTAAACAAAAAAGACATAAAATAAGAGAAACAAATTCTAGGCCGTAAAAAAATAAATAAGAGATTCTGATATATAGGTATTTAGAAACTGCTTCGTTATAATAAATAGGTTGTGATGTGATTATTTGGAACTCTTAAAACTGCGTAATTAAAAATTATTTTAAGTAAAAGAAATTAACAGATCAACCTAAGTGATAAGACCATTTTTTCCCATCATTATGAGTGAGTAAATTTATATTACATGTACGTACCATAGCTATTAAAATTCTGTAATGAAAAAGTTTTTGCATTCTAAACTAAAAATTTCCATTTAGCTTTTGTGCAGTTACAACGTTAAAAATAGAGTCTATAAAAAGGTCTCGCGTACCTACTGCACTAATGACAGTTTATGCACAACAGGAAAATATTTGTACTTAAGAGTTCGTATTTGAACAAAATTGTGTTTTTACGCGAAAATAAAAGGGTTGGGTAAAGCGGCCTATTTTTATTTTTTTTATTTTATTGACCGATTAAGTAATGCGGCGTTGCCTACGCCTTTGAGCTCACTGGTATTCTGCCATCAATATATTGAAGCGCTTATGCATAGGTACACCCACAATTCGCCAGTAACGTTTAGCTCTACGCAACAGTGATAGGCCCATTGACGGCTACGAGCACATTACCGAACTACGAGGGTAGAACTGGAAAAATCTGAAAAATGGAAACCCCATACCCTCCCCTTTTCCCACCCGAGGATTATATCCGTGACGTCATCGACGTCGTTCTTACGAAACTATTTCAAGTTATTTATTTCAAAATAATCAGATGGACTAGATCGTCAGAGTAAGTAATCGATGAAACTGCTCGCGCTGTATATAGGTATCAAAACTACAGGCGTTATTGAATATTTTTCTTTTCTCGATTTAAACTTAAGTGCATGTATAATATGTCTATCTATCGGTGAACCAAATTCGTAACAAAATAAATGGCTTATATAAAAAATCATACATATTTCGAGTCAAAATATAATTGTGATCCCAAAGGCTTTATTTAATTTGTCACGACTTACATGGACCTACATGGTGTTAATTCCTAACAAGTAAAAACAAATAATACCATTATTGATGACACTCGAATAACTATAAAAGACTTTACTGGTGGTAGAGCTTCAGTGACAGTGCTCGCGGTCGTAAGCACCACCGCATTACCTAATATACTTGCCGCTAAATGGTAGTGTTCAGCACTATTGTATTCCGGTCAGGTGGTAATGTATGGCCCTGTAATTTTCGGCACAGAGGCATTACACCTTAGGCCTCAGGAGTGGTAACGCATCTGCATTTTGACCTTAGTCTTTGTGTAAGTGTCTATAGGCTGCAGTCATCGCTTAACATCAATGTAAACTGCATACTTGTTTGCCACTTCCATTACATAGAAAAAAACGGTGTTGAATGTATTTTACTTTACTACTAAAAAAGACAGCGGCGCCATCTGGCGAAAATTGGTCATACTAACTCGGAAACCTTCATGGGCTCATGCACAATAACTTTGATAAAGATCATCATACTTTACTACTACTCTGCAGGGTGGTTTATTATGCTGGTTTGCAATACCCATTGTATTGCAAGCATCTAAACACAAAAATGCATTCACAATTTCGTAAAACTTTTGCTCCAGGCAGCACTGTTTGTAACAACAAAACTAAAGTCAAGAGTTCTTTCACCTTGCGCTCGAGAACGTCTCGCAAGCGTTTCCACAGACTAATTAGTGCGTACAGAGTCGGAATGTGATACGTTATCCTCGGGCAAATAATTGCAACGTCCTCAGTCTCGACGCAGCCCAACCCTCGATGCATAGCTCTCATTACTCTGCCGACGTTGCAACCTCCTAATTGACTTTACATACACGACAACCTCTGTAATTGCTTACTCTGTTGATTGATATCCTATAGGACAATTGCTTTTATGTAAATTAGAGAATAGAGTTTAGTTCAGAGATCGATCGATGGTTTTCAACTGTCTAGGGAAATATGATGTGTATTTGTATAGCTTCAGTGTCAATTACCTACAAACTTATTGTATTGTATTTTATTCTCACAACTAAACATTGCTTAAAAATAATAATCGTATGCTAGAGAAACCAAGCAAAAATATTGAAGCAGATTGATTTATAGCAAAAAAAAAAACCTCATTTAGAAACAAATCTATCTATATTCTTAATTACTGATGATAAAGGTCTTTCTTGCGATATACGAGGCAGACATAAGGTAACTTATTCTTTTACTTTTTATAAACAAAAGAAAAACTCATCGACGTACTATTCTGCAGAATCATAAGTTAGTTCACAGCACGATTAATGCTTTTCAACTTTACTGTCTAGACTATACCATAATATGGTATAGTCTTTTGCCTACTTGTTTTTAGTATTCAAAGTTATCTGCTATATTTTTTCAACTGAGAATTACTTACAAGCTGTTGTAATCGTATATCTGGGAATTATCGTGGCAGATCAATTCACGGACATAGAGAAAGAAACTCATTTAGAAACAAAACTATCTATATTCCTGGTGCCTGTGGTAGAGGTCTTTTCTTAAGATAATTATCAGATAGACAGATAAAAGGTAACTTACTCTTTATTATTCACACACTAAATACAAGCGCCTCGCACGCAGAATCATAGTTAGATACACAGTAACCATCTAAACAAAAAAATGCATTCACAATTTCGTAAAAGCATCTCTTCAGGCTGCACTGTTTGTAACAACAAAACTAAAGTCAAGAGTTCTTTCACCTTGCGCTCGAGAACGTCTCGCAAGCATTTCCACAGACTAATTAGTGCGTACAGAGTCGGAATGTGATACGTTATCCTCGGGCAAATAATTGCAGTCTCAACGCAGCCCTACCCTAGATGCATAACTCTCATTGCTCTGCGAACGTTGCATCCTCCTAATTGACCTTTACATACACGTCAACCTCTGTAATTGCTTACTCTGTTAATTGATATCTTATAGGACAATTGCTGCTATTGTATATACCTTTTACTGGTGGTAGAGCTCCAGTGACGGAGCTCGCGGGCGTAGGCACCACCGCATTACCTAATATACTTGCCGCTAAATGGTAGTGTTTAGCACTATCGTGTTCCGGTCAGGTGGTAATGTACGGGCCTGTAATTTCCGGCACAGAGGCATAACACCTTAGGCCTCTGGAGTGGTAACGCATCTGCATTTTGACCTCAGTCTTTGTGTGGGTGTCTATAGGCTGCAGTCATCACTTAACATCAATGTGAACTGCATGATTGTTTGCCATTTGCTTTACATAAAAAAAAAAAAACCTATATTAAAGGATAGCGTTAACTTCAGACAGCGATTAATGGTTTTGAACTGTGTAGGTATTTACCTACACAAGTACCTAGTTTAAAGTTATTGTACCTAAGTATTGAAGATATTTTTGTCCTATTTTTATACTCTAAGCCAAAAACTGTTAGGTATAAAGATGGATCACTTTTAGAAAACCGAATATTTTACCGAGACCTAAAATAAAATTTAACAAAGCTAACCTTGTTTTATGTACCTACTGTTTATTAACAAATCATATTATTTACTTTTAATATATGTATTGTTATATTTTACCCACTTAAATAGTGCGGGTGCACGGGATCAAATATTTTTGCAAGTGGTTTTTACCTGTAAGTACATATCAAGTAAATATCCCGGTTGTTACATGTACCTCGTGCCTTCTCTTTATAATAGGTATGTCTATCTCAATAATTTCCTTTGAAACGAAACTTTTTAAAAACCTAAAGTCATCTTCTACGCATCAATAAATAGTATACGATAAATCAATAAATGTAACTGAACGATCTGGAAATATTGATATCATTATACCTATAACATTTTAAGTCAACAAATATATTTAAAAACATCACACAAAATAGCATTTTAATTTTTAAAACACGCAGTTTATTTGTTTTTAATTATACAACTAGCATTAAACTATATTATAATAGTATGCCAGATTAACTTCACGTGTAGGCGCATTAGACGAAATTATCGGCATCATTTATTAACAAAGTCATCAATCTACGAAAATCTCAACCAAAATAGACATAGAGGAATCTATAATCGTGTTGTGATAATTGCTACCTAAGGTTACCTTTTACGATAAATATAACGCGTCACAAAGTTATCACTTCACTTCACATTAGATTGAAAGATACTTTATTCTCATAAAAGATTACAAAAATCACTTACACGAGAAGAAAAATACATAATTAATGTAAAGGAGATGTTGCAAAAATGTATGGAGCTCCGGCCATGTATTGTACACAATATCATTGAACAGGCAAAATCAATATAAAAACGTTTTTTACTGCATATTTTCACTTCTTTAGCTTTGTTTTCAGTTACAAAACATAATTTACACTTAGAATTGCAACTCAAAACTATGGCGGGCGATGTCATTGTGACATTTTCGTTTTTTAAATTGTATTTTGATTATAGAACTTGGAGAAAAAAGTAATATTTTCTAAATACTATCAAAATCGATCGATCCCAAGTGTCGGCTGTATCGCCGCCATGTTTAACATAGTTGAAAATGATAAACGCTTCGGGCCATGCGCGCTTCGTTCACATAATCTTAGTATACTCGTACATATATTATATTTTTAGTTTTTGTGTGCTAGTTTTAGTATGCAATCATTAGATAAAAAGAGATAAGTAGATAATCGTACTTTTTTGTGGTTCAGTCCACAGTTGTTCACACGTAACACAGTGAACACAAATATTTACCTCACATTGTCCCGTTACGCACCAATTACTCACAATGAATGAGTGACGTTCAGATTTACATCAATTTCCCTCAAGATTGCTTTTCTACTGAAATATAAATTGCGATGGATGCTCTTTCTGATCTGCAGATCTGCAGATTACTCACGGATTAATAGTATTTTTCGTTAAGAAGTATTAAAATGTATGAAGTAACGCGCTCAATTTGTTATAGGGAAAAGGGAGAAGTGTTTTTTTTTTTTGTTCAAATAGTAAGCTTCTTAGTCATACCATACTCATAGAGTAGAGAGACATCATGAACGCAACACACACATCCTGCATAATATGCGATTTTAAAAACATACATATATCTACGTCCTTCATGATGTACCTAGTGGAAAAACCTATCTTATGCTCCCAATGTGCAAATTAACATATTAAGAGCAAATCAGACAAATGAGACCCGTGGCAGAAAATAGGTTATTGTTATAATATGCCCGAGGTGACGTTTTCACAGGTTTTGCGAGAACACATTGTTCCTCAATAAATATATCAACTCACTTTATAATAAATCGTTTTTTTTTTAATTTGAAAATGAATTTCCCTGATCACTGTCGTGTTCTGATTAGATAATAATGTATGGCCGCGTTATAACTAACACAGAGGCATAAAAACTTAGGCCCCAGGGGTGGCAACACATCTGCATTCTGACCTTCGGTTTTGTGTAGATGTTTATAGGCTGCAGTAGGTATTCATTTACCATCAATGTGAACTGCATACTTGTTTGACACCATCATTGGATGAAAACGGAAATGAAGAGAAAGATTAGTTAAATACGGCAAACAGTTTTGTGAACTAAACTACATGAAACATTAAACACCCTTAATTTTTCGTTGATATTAACTTGTAATAATACCTACAGGTAATTTATAACTTATCATGTAAGTTTTTCTCTGACAGTATTCTCATTTTTTATTTCAGATGACAGCGATGTTAAGTGAAAAAGAGACTGAAGTGAAAAAAAGGATAGTGTTTGATTTCGAGAGTTTTTGACGTGTTTAAAAATGGAGGGTGTGCGCGTAACCCACCAGGGTGTTAGGGCGCACTCGGCCGAGGGTGCAGCGGGGCGGATCACACAGGCCGGCCTCGCCGCCCGCAGCCCAGAGGGCACGGCCGCAAAAGGCATGGCCATCAAAGGCCACGAAGACCTGTGGGTGGAAATCCAAGCAAACACCTTTAGGAACTGGGTCAATGAGACGTTGAAACCTGCGAACATAAAGGTAATTACTGCAATTATACCTCAGATTACTTGATAGTGATGTAAGCATTTAGCGTATAATGTTGCTCTTATAATTAGTTGCTCATAAAATAAATATAACTACGTTAAGAAAAACCAACTTCAAAACTGAAAAGTAAAAAATAATAAAGATTTAATCATATTGTAATTATATACTACCTAATATTTATATGTGCTATTTACTAATAGTTTTGAAGTCGGTGCCAAGCCTTAAAGAAATAATTATATTTTAATCACTTAAATATGAATACGAACAAATTAATACACTGAACAAAACGTAACCGGCGAATCGTGGGTGTTTGCATGTACGGTTGAATTCATGCATTTACCTCTGCCTATCCCTTCGGGGATTACAGGCGTGAATTTACGTTTAATACAATGAAATGCCTACTTTAGTGATTTTAGCTTGGCACCCGTAACCTATTAATTTTAATTATAAGACAATTTAATAAAGACTTTAATATGGGCTACGTACCTACCTACTCATAGCTTTGAAGTGGGTGCCAAGCCAATAGTGCGGCCCGGCGCGTTAGGGTTAGGACTAAGGTTGTGTTGTTGCAGTACCTACTACGTTAAGTTATCAAATGCGGCTATTTGAAACGCAGTGAAATAGGCTCTAAAATTTTAGTAGTAGGTACTGCAACACCACAACAACAGTCCTAACGCGGGGGCCGCACTATTGGCTTGGCACCGACTTCAAAGCTATGAGTAGGTAGGTACGTAGCCCATAATAAAGTAATTGTCTTAATAAAATTAATAGGTTACGGGTTTATTCCCTTAAAATGAAATTATCAAATTGAGTTCTTTTTCGCTTTTTAGTGTTTTTTGTCTATTCAGTTTTGATTTTTTTTTGAAGGCGGTTTTTTTTTTAATTTTAAAATAATGTATTCTTTGCTTTTTAGTGGTGTAACTATTATTAGTAGACATGGTGATGATGGTGATATTGATGGAGGTGATAATGAAAGATGATGATGATGATGACGGTGATGATGATCATGACACGCATAATAATATGAACATCTCCTTTATCATCAGCATCATCACCTCAATCAACGTCACCTCCATCATCATCACCTTCATCATCATAATCACTTCCATCGTCATCAAATTCATCATCACCACATCCATCAACATCCCCTTCATCATTATCACTTCAATCATCATCACCTCCATCATCATCACCTCCATCATCATCACCTCCATCATCATCACCTCCATCATCATCACCTCCATCATCATCACCTCCATCATCATCACCTCCATCATCATCACCTTCATCATCATCATCACTTCCATCGTCATCACATTCATCATCATCATATCCATCATCACCACATCCATCGTCATCCCCTCCATCATCATCAACTCCATCATCATCACCTCCATCATCACCTCCATCATCACCTCCGTCATCACCTCCGCCATCTCTCTCTCCACCTCCACCATCATCATCTTCTCCATCATCATCATCACCTCCATCATTATCACTTCCAACATCATCACCGCCGTCATCATCACATCCATCATCATCACCTCCACCATCATCATCACCTCCATCGTGATCACCACCATCATCATCACGATCATCACCTCCTATAAAAAATGTCGAAATAAGTCGAAACAAGTGTGCTATGAAATTTGAGTAGTTCCCTTGATTTCTCCAGGATCCCATCATCACATCTTGACATGGTGACAATGGGACCAACTGTGCCATATACCCTTTCAAACAAAAATGATCCAAATCGGTGCAGGCGTTTTCAAATTATCGGTAAACATACATAAAAAAAAAGATCCGGACGAATTCAGAACCTCCTCCTTTTTTCGAAGTCGGTTAAAAACATGATACCCCGAATTTTGTACTAATTATTTTTGTTTTGCAGGTCGTAGATCTAGTTGAGGATCTTCGGGACGGCACAGTGCTTTGCGCGCTCGTGGAAGGCCTACAGGGCCGCCGGCTGAAAGGCTGGAGCGCCAACCCCACCAACCAGCACCACAAACTGGAGAATGTCACCACCGCTCTCCAGGCTATAGAAGATGATGGTGTCAAACTTGTTAATATTGGTAAGTACTTTACGTCTTTCACAGTTTAGGGTATTTCAACATGGAAACTGCCAAAAATGTATCTAGCTGACCCGGTGAACTCCGTTCCATCTTACCATAAAGTTTTTTTAAGCTACACAATGCTGCCATACTATACACTCTACACTACCCACACTACCCTACCCTACCCTACCTAACATCTAACATAATCAGTTTAGTTCTAAGTTACTTATCGACATTTACACCAAAATTAAAAAAATATAAAACTTTTCAACAAAAATTACCGACTTAAAAAACGCATTTCTAAAAAGTGAAATCGATTTTAAATAATCATGAAAAAAAAATTCAAAAAGATTTGTTTTTCGTCGGTTGATAAATGAAATGATATTAAAAATAATATTTTCTCTTTATGCATGTGCACAGAATTAAAATTAAATTTTCAATTCCGAACAGTGCAGCGTATGTAAATCCTGGGTTTTTTCCCAAAATATGAAGTTTAATCCCATTATCCCTCTCAACAAAATCATAAATAAATTTACATTTATTCACGCCCGTAGGCTTTCTCGCGGTAAATGAATACACGCGAACATCCACGTTCGTTTCACTTCAGTGGAAAGATGGCCACTGCTGGATAAAAACCTTCCTCAACGATGCCCAAAACAGTTTTAGGGAAAAGAAGAAATTTTAAGGAAAACATGTCATAATCGCGAATATGGATTGACGAACGCAGTCGCGGTATTTCGGGCCTAGGTTAGTTTAGTCGCATGTAGGTAAAGGGAGTGAATATTCTGCCAGTGACCGGATGAATAATACCTATATAATTATTTGTCCAGCTAAAATCTTTTATTAGTACCTACGTGAAAACGATTTCAACTGCAAGGTCAGATCATTTTCACGTACTACGTATTGTACTAACAAAAGCTTTGCGAGTGACTGTGACTAACACGGCGTCTCCTACAGAAAAACGTACAAAAATTGGCAAAATCGGGAAAACGCTTAGGCAGGTTCTCCCCGACCTCAAGTTTGAAACTAGGACCGCCACGTACCAACAGCAGCGTGCCGTCTGTAGACGACGAAGTTACTTAAGTAAAGTCATAAGATAAGTTTATAGTACAATTTGATTCGTGTCACTGCCAAACAATTGTTAAATCCATAAGTTTATGTACATTACAACGATCTCTTTATTTTACCGTCGGTTAAACTTTATGACTCGTTCCAACTTTGATAGTATCGAGTTAAAAAGTAAACACGGATTCTTTAACATCAAAGTAGTTACGTATTTAAATAGATTTTTATGGCACTAGTCTAGACTTAATTCTGTATCTCTGTTGGTATTATGACGATTATTTAAATTGTTTACGTCTAAAAGATGATAGTAAAATTCTACGACTTCCATTAGAAGTAAAATCGTTGCCGGCCATGTTTGTTTATTAAATAAGGATCGTTGACTTATATTTGCACAATACATTTTCTATATGGTATGATTTAGAAATGTCATATGTATGTATATGTACAAAGAGGCCAGACGGTCGTCTGGTCGAAACACGTGTTTCAATAAAGCCGGCCAAGTACGTGTCGGACCACACGTAATGTAAGGTTCCGTTTATCAAGTAGGTTTTAGTTATTAATAATAATGTAATATATATAATAGGGGGCAGATCAGCTTGTGGCGAGCTGTTAGTGAGTAGCGACACCACCCCCTACCATCATCTCGAGTTCCTCCGAGAGAACTGGGCTCCGCCTCGTCCGCCACACAGAGGTACGGCCGGACAGAGCATCAGGTCTCTCACCTCTGGCTTGCCTTCATTGGCCGGTCAGAGTGGGGCGCTAGAGGTATGGTATTTGCAGAAATTTAGATAATAGGCTGTTGTCTAAATTTCTGGAAGAGCCATACACTCGGGGGTGGAAGTGTCTAAAGGCATGATAGCGGGGAAGCCCGCTCCGAGCTCGAGATTACTCGCTCGTGATGGTGAAACCGGGGCCACACCTCTCGACACCCCCAGCCTCTCTCAACAGTGTTGCCCCCCGTCGACCATCGGGTTGGCTGTTTGGGGGGCCCACCGAGGAGAGGCGAGTCACCACCTGCCTAAAGTAGGATTCGATAATGTGAGATGTTGAATATAGGCAGGTGCCGGATCTCACTCCATAGGCCCAGCCAGCTAGTCTCTAGTTCACCCACATACCCCAAAGTTTGGCGAATCACTTATCATTACAATAGTCCCATTATGTTCTGCGGGTTCTGTCTGTGCCTGTATTAACTATTGATGCAGTCAGAGAGAGGTCCCGCCAAATATAACCCATTATAAAGTAGATCAAAATTCTCGAAAGGGCCTCTACGTGTTGGATCCCGGGCATGTCCCCGCGCAAGCCTGACAAAGGTCCGGGGTTCAAATTGGACCCCGTGCTGACGAGAGATGTAATATACATAGAAATCACATTTGCACAAACAGTACCTATATAAGTCACGATGCAATGAATACAATTGTTATCTTTTAAAATGCCCGCATCATATAACTGTTGTTACATTGATAACATTAAAATAAAAAGCTTCATATATTTTACACTCATTATCATTTGAGGATTACTATTAGTGGCGTATTTTGCATCTATCTTCAGTGAATTAATTATAAAAATAGTATTATAGAATAATGTAGAGATGCTGAAAATGGAAAGTTAAAAACTTTATGTTAAATTGATATAAAAAATATGTTTGAAATTACAAGTCCTTAAATTTTGCATATCAAACAAAATAAAAACTTTGTACATTAAAAAAAATCTTTAAGTACGTGATAAAAACGGGAAAACTCTCCTTTTTTCCCGTTTTTGCAACCTTTTTCATTTATCCCCCGCGCAAGCCTGACAAAGGTCCGGGGTTCAAATTGGACCCCGTGCTGACGAGAGATGTAATATACATAGAAATCACATTTCCACAAACAGTACCTATATAAGTCACGATGCAATGAATACAATTGTTATCTTTTAAAATGCCCGCATCATATAACTGTTGTTACATTGATAACATTAAAATAAAAAGCTTCATATATTTTACACTCATTATCATTTGAGGATTACTATTAGTGGCGTATTTTGCATCTATCTTCAGTGAATTAATTATAAAAATAGTATTATAGAATAATGTAGAGATGCTGAAAATGGAAAGTTAAAAACTTTATGTTAAATTGATATAAAAAATATGTTTGAAATTACAAGTCCTTAAATTTTGCATATCAAACAAAATAAAAACTTTGTACATTAAAAAAAAATCTTTAAGTACGTGATAAAAACGGGAAAACTCTCCTTTTTTCCCGTTTTTGCAACCTTTTTCATTTATCCCTCGCACCTTAATTGCAGGATCATTGATCATGTTAATATGACCTCTGCCTTCTTCGATAGATGGACTATCCAACAAACCATATATAACTAAATTTCCCTGACTGTAGGTATAAATATTTGTTTCAGGTAATGTGGACATTGTGAATGGTAATTTAAAGCTGATACTCGGTCTGATATGGTCACTCATCGTGCGTTACCAGATCGGAAGGAGTAAATTCCCGCCAAGGTAAGTAAACCAAATTTAACATTCAATAATACACTAGTTCATTTATTGAAAAGAACACACAGCTCTGATATCAGCTCAAAGAAAATGATAACTCATGACCATCATTTCTATATGGGAAAAATATTTTAATTAAATTATTTACACACCTCCTGTCATATGTTTCATCGCGGTGTTTTTCTTTCAACTAAAATAAACGTCACTTCACGCCTGTAATCCCCGAAGGGGTTAGGCAGAGGTAAATGCATGCATTCAAGCAAACACCCACGATTCGCCGGTTACGTTTTGACCTATATAACAGGTGGCGAGCCTGTTGACATCTCCGGGCACATTATCAAACTTTGAAAGAAAATGGAAAAATCCCAATAGAACCAGAGATAATGGACTTTACACCGTTATCTCTGATAACCCCCTACCCTGGAATCGAACCCAGGACCTCTGCGTAGTAGTAGTGGCCTGCTAACACAAGGCTACCGAGGCAGTTAAAATAAACGATAGTTAATTTTATACCATCTTTTTCTACATTGATAATATGATTCGATCACACAATCCCGTGTTATGTGGCACAGTCGTCCAAAACCCTTTTTACTTCGACATTTGTGTTCGTTATAAAATGCATAAGGTACATAACTTAATAAATGCTTAATGTTTCATTAAGTAGATAATAATATATACCTGCATTTACGTACCACCTATCGGTACATCCCATAGTCTGGCATAGTGAGAAATCCGTCACAAATGTTAGCACTTAATGAGCCGCGCGCGCGCCTTCACGTTTCTTCTCACTTTTCCGATATTGTACCATATAAGCATACCTACGTCGAGAGCTTTCCATACTTCAACGTTTAAAAATACTTGGTACATACAAGACTGACTAGATATCTACTTAATACAACTTTCACTAAGACAAGTTATCTATTAATAATCATAGTGACGTTTTGTTCAACTTACACGTACAAGAACGTATGGTTATAGGTACTTACCCTAACTTCAAGTATCGAAATTATGAATCTATTTACCTTTCACCACGACTGGTTTTAAAAAACAGAGTTTAAACAAATTAATTTCAGATTCATGCCTACAAAATGACAAGACCAAATAAAAATCCACTTCCATTATACAAACAAATGCAAAATCGGCGAAATCCTAAGTATGAATTGAAAACATTGTATTGTTACAGAAAGCTGATGTTATCGTGGCTCCAGGCGGCACTGCCGGAATGCCGCGTCAACAATCTTACCACCGACTGGAACAGCGGAGTGCTGCTCTCAGCCTTACTCGACCACTGCAAACCTGGCGTCTTCCCTCACTGGCGGGAGCTTAGTCAGTACAATTTGAATATCTCATTTATTTTATAAGTGGACTCTGTTTTAGCGAGCTCAGTCATCGGTTTAATAAAAGGTATCTGATTCATTTTTCAAATGGTTTATTAAGCTATTGCATAGCTTCTATCGCGGGCCTTGAGCGTGGGGACCGAATTCAGAAATTCCGTAACGAAAAAACCGGATTCCAAATTTTAAACTCATTTAAAGAAAGTCATGTATAATTTCGCCGCCCGACCTCGTGGGTAGCGTGGTCGAGCGGTCGAGGCGCTGGTTAAAGGCACCAGTCTCTTCGGAGGCGTGGGTTCGAATCCCAACGCTGCCAAAATTGTTTTTGTTCATTTTTTTTATTGTTTGTTTTTCCATTCAATATTTAAAAAGTGGTAAATATTAATAGAAAATTATTGTTTCATTTTTCTATTTTTTTTTCTTTTATTTGCATTTCATTTTGTTTTGCATAATTTTAGATAATTATGTAATATGATATATAGTATTTCAAAAGTCCAGATTTTCTTATGTATGTTTCAATAATGATTATAATTACCATTATGTTCAGAAACTAATATTCATGATGTTATGACGAATAAAGATTACATTTAATATTCATAGTAATAGTTCTTGCACTTCACGAGCCTGGTGGGTTTGGTTGTGGTAAGACGAAGATGTGACAATGTACGGCGTGTCAGTGTCTTTGCCAAGGAATGGTCAATCGCGCACTCGCATTTGCTGCATACACGCATTCACACACAAGTACAAAGACGCGTCTTTGCAACAACCAAGCCTCAACCTCACTCCTGAATTGCAAAGACTACAGTCGCTAGTATTATTTACTGTTGGATATAAAATTTCAATACTTACATCAGACTTACATTCAAAATTCTTCTACCTAGCATTCAAATGGCAATTGATTGAAGTAGTATCAATCAATAGTCGTCTATTACCTGTACTGTCCTCATTTAACGGTAGCACAAAAAAATATATCACCTTTTTTTTCAGTTTAACTCTGTGAAATCTATACTTCTATACTAACATTATAAAGCTGAATTGTTTGTTTGCTTGAACGCGCTAATCTCAGGAACTACGAATCCGATTGTGAAAATTCTTTCAGTGTTAGCCCATTTATCGACATAGGCTATATAACATAACGCTAAGATGTAAAGCAGAGGATAGGTCCTACTGGTGGTAGAGCTCCAGTGACGGAGCTCGCGGGCGTAGGCACCACCGCATTACCTAATATACTTGCCGCTAAATGGTAGTGTTCAGCACTATCGTGTTCCGGTCAGGTGGTAATGTACGGCCCTGTAATTTCCGGCACAGAGGCATAACACCTTAGGCCTCAGGAGTGGCAACGCATCTGCCTTTTGACCTTGGTCTTTGTGTGGGTGTCTATAGGTAGCAGTCAGCACTTAACATCAATGTGAACTGCATGCTTGTTTGCCACTTCCGAAACATAAAAAAAAAGGTAACATTGCACCCACCCGAAGCCGGGACGGGCCGCTAGTAATAAATATCCAAAAGGTTGGAAATGTAACGTCAATTAGTTACAGTTAATTACAAAATTAGATGCAATAAGTCCTTTACATGTCAGTACTGTCATTTCACGCCCATTTAGTACAATTTAGGGGCTGTTTGAATTGAATCAAAAGTATATTACTAAGTTATCACACGTGATATTGAAGAGAATTATCTCATTTGCTCTGCAGAATTGGAAAACGTGCTCCAATAAGTTAGTCATTAGGTCAAATAAATGCTGAATCAAATTAGCCAGTGTACCAACTAAACATATTAGCAATGTAAGCAACTAGTCGAACAATACCAAAGGTACAACAACAATAGCGTGAAAAGTTATAGTGATAGACATAGGTATATAAAAATGTAAATGCGTTGCTACTCCTGAGGCTTATAATTAATTATAGGATGGTCATTTGATAACATCGTTTTACTGAAATAGAGCTCGAGAAATATTTTATGCATAATAGTATTACCTAATCTACCTTCCGAGGAAGAATTAGACTAGAATTTTACTGGTGGTAGAGCTCCAGTGACGGAGCTCGCAGGCGTAGGCACCACCGCATTACCTAATATACTTGCCGCCAAATGGTAGTGTTCAGCACTATGGTGTTCCGGTCAGGTCGTAATGCCCTGTAATTTCCGGCACAGAGGCATAACACCTTAGGCCTCAGGAGTGGCAACGTATCTGCATTTTGACCTCTGGTCATTGTGTAAGTGTCTATAGGCTGCAGTCATCACTTAACATCGATGTGAACTGCATGCTTGTTTGCCAGTTTTATTACATAAAAAGTACCAATATGATTTTCGCAAATTTACAAATGTACCTACGCAATCCGGCATTTTATGAGTGTCTTTGTTTGATATTTGAACACAGATCGTCACGAAGCAATAGAAAACTGTCGGCGTGCCATGAAACTTGCTTACCGCGAGTTCGAGGTGCCGATGGTACTTGAACCCGAGTACTTGGCGTCGCCATGGCTGGATGAACTTTCTGGCATGACCTACCTGTCCTACTTCATGAAGCCAAATTCAGCAGGATTCCGATCCATGCTCGATTGGGTAAATTCCAGACTTGAGAGACCAATCACCAATTTTACGGTAAGTTACCGCGACAGTTTTAGCCGGAGAGTCAGTTGGTACCACCGAAGAAATATCCAGTCAGTCATGTTAGTGTCTTATTTTTGCCGCGATAAAGTTTAATTTGTAATGTTTTTGGATGACCGGAAACTTTTTCGATGTTCGGTAGTACATACTGACGTCGTCACGTTACTTTATAGGTACTTTTGGGTTTTCTTAAGCTGCTGCCATCGACTATAGAACCAAGCGGCCTTGTGTCTTCGATGACTGCTGCACACTTTGAATTTAAAAAAATTTGAATCTTTATTTTTAAAATCCATCCGTCGTATCGGTTGATATCCTGGACATAGAGAAAGTAAAATATAGTCCTGGCTCTGAGGTAACATTTATTGTTTAAAAGTTATGACAAAGCAATGATCGCTAGTGGCAAATTAAATGCGCGTTTCCGTGCTTCGGAGGGCACGTTGAGCCGTCGGTCCCGGTTGCTATCGATGGATAGCAGTCGTTAAACCTTGTCGGAGGCCTTATGGGCGGTTTAAAAAACATCCGACAGTGGGTTGGCCACTAACCCACCCACCTCTACCAATCCGCATTGGAGCAGCGTGGTGGAGTAAGCTCCAGGCCTCCCCCCAAAAAAGGGGAGAGACTCGTGCCCAGAAGTGGGACGTATAATGGGTTGCCATTATTATTATATTATTAATAATCGCTTCGTCCGTCGATTTCGCAAAAATATTGTTATTTTTCGGTTTTATCTCCAGCTTTTTTATCATACCTGCCCTCATGATGAATCCCGAACGCTATGCAAGATATTTCTAAATATATGAGTTAACTTTAACTTACGCATAATTTTCAAATTAGGTATTATGTACACTTAAACAAATAAATATTACCTACTTTATATACCTGCCACTAAAATTTTATAGAATAGGTAGACAGTAGTAGGTACACGTTCGTTTTCTTTAGACTGTGGTAGTAGGTAGTTATTGGCTTTAATATTTGCCAAAGGGATACCTGTGTATAATTCTACGACAGGTTTCATTATAGATACCTAAGTAAAGGCCTTATAAATAAGTGAATTTCACCGACACAAACAACTAATATTCCTTTGTGGTTGCTTTGTAGCAATGAGATTAGTTAAATGTCAATTCAACCATTCCACGTGCTACGCAGATTGAATGTAGCCTAAGTACCTACTTAGTTATGAGTATGTATGGTTACTTAATAGTGTAATTTATATTATGTTGATTACTAGATGTTACTTGATGTTGGGAATAAATTATCCATATGTAGATATTATAATATAGTCAACATATTCACTTAACTGAATCTTCATCAAGAAAGTAATAAATTATACCTCAGGGATTTACATTATCTTATTCACTTTATACATGTATATAAAATTATTAGTGAAATTGTAAAAAAAGGTAATTTTGCATTTATTATATAACAAAGTTTTTTAAAGTCTACGTAATAAAACAGCTCCAGATTAAAGTAATATTTATTTGTTTAAGTGTACATAATACCTAATTTGAAAATTATACGTAACTCATAAATTTAGAAATATCATGCATAGCGTTCGGGTTTCATCATGTTTGTTTGCGTCTATCATAACATAATAATTCTTAAACCTTATAACTAAGCATTAAGTGTCCCTACGGCTCTTTATGATCGGACGTATCTTGGTGATTTAAAAACACTTTTTACCGGTAAAGAGATCCAGTAGGTAGACGCCATATTATCGTATCTATGCGTATCGCTAAATGTCAATTATCATCGCTACCTTGTTCTGGTAAGGTAGTAGGTAATACTTACTGAAACATCTATATCTATACATACATACTACATACAATACAAATAAATAAAATTGGAGTGACTGTTTGTATGTATGTATCTTCGCGCCAGGTCCCTAACGGGATAGACAGAGAGTGTAGAGCGCCAGATATCCCGGTCCTGACAAACCTCGCGTGCCTCATCTACCTTCATCATTCTCTTCATACGTGCACGCCGATTCCTAAGACTTTTGACCCGTGTCTGTTTGTAATATAAATATAACCGCTTTTTACTTAATGCATACGTATGTATACTGGGTACATATACCGAAACAACATTTTTTACAATTTTTGTCTGTCTGTCTGTTTGGCGGGGCTAATCTTGGGAACGGCTGGACCGATATTCACGGGACTGTCACTGGCAGATAGCTGATGTAATAAGGAGTAATTTAGGCTACTTTTATACTAGCTGCGCCCACGAATCATAAATTCTCACGCGGGCGAAGTCGCGGGCACACCTAGTAAACAATATAAAAACAAAACAATTAATGCCTCAAAAGTAGCATTGCGTCTACGTTGAAACCTTTGGATGTAGATGTTTATAAGCAAATAGTATTATTCACATACATACTGTTTGCTTATACATACATACATACATACGAATGAACTGTATGCTTGCCACTTCATGACATAAAAATATAATTACAATCCAACTTTAATGATTATGTTTATCGTACAAAAAGTAGGTATCTAACATACCTTTCAGTTCATTGGCTACTGAGATTAGAACGTGGGTGTCAACATAATAATCAATTTAACAAAAACGAATTAAAAAAAACCGGACCTGTAACGTGTCGGACCACGCGCAATGTAGGTTCCGTTTTCCAAGTACTTATTTAGTAGATCGATTATTACTCGTAAACTTATATAGTCGACTAATCTGTGATAGTTTTCCTTTTATATTCGTAATATATTTTATCACCTTGCTTTTTTTTCCACGCGTCTAAGTATTACCGTTTGGCTCAATTACTACCTAAAGCTTAATATTTTTAAGACCAATTCAACATTATCCCACTCCATTATGTGCGTGAAGAAAAAAAAATACAGCCTACATAACGTGTAGGGGAAGTCCCAAAAAAATATTTTTCAAGATTTTATTGCCCGACTTTCTCCGCACGGATATACGGGCCAAATTACAGCTTTCTAGTACCAATAGTCTACGAGCATACTGCATGCAACATACTGTGGACAGACAGACGGACAGACATGGCGAAACTATAAATGTGTACGGGACACTAAAAAACGTGAATGTAAAAAATCGTGGATACTAAATTCTAGTTTATTGCATAATAGAATATAACTTAACGCTATCTTCACGCCCATTGTATAATACAATAATGAACAGTTAGTTGTATACATTATATTCCCCCAGTTTGTCAGTTACAGTTCTTCATTTCTTTAAAACAAGACGAGGCGGAGATGCCACTGTTTGGTGAGATAAGGGTTATCTTTCCTATTGGAAAAACCTTAGGCCACCCGCATACATACAACTTTACAACATCAAACTGTTTGGTCGAGTTGTGTGTTTGTGATGATTATATCAAAATCAAACAGTACTTGTTATTATTGATTTATTTATTTTTATTAATTCTTGTTATAGCCAGCACGATTGATCGATTACTCGAATGTACGTGAGACCAATAAACAATTGTTCGAAAGATTAATGAAAAAGCGACAGATTTAGTCTTCTGATTTTTTGTCAAGCATCTAGTTGATGACATGCGGGTCTATATTCTTCTTCTTTTCGAATCAGCAGCTCGATACGTTAAATTTTGTCCGCCCAATTCCTCGCTACTTTAATTGGGTGATTGCAGCATCATTGGATCTACACTAGAAATTAAATTTGAAGATTTTCTCGCGTATACACCATTCCCTAACTTCCCTGGTCTTATATAGCTGGCACAGAACAAACCCCCAGTGCGATGTAAATTTCTAGTGGCGCACTCAGGCTGATCATTGTCGAAGAAGTCTGCCCGTGACAACGGTAGCTGGAAAGCGACCGAAACGTCGGGTATAAGAAGAATTTTGGGAGTGTTGTATACTCGAGAAAATCCGCAAATTAAATTTCTACAATGTATCGCTCGCGCAGATCGCGAAAATCTGCGGAAGCGTTGATCTACACTGATTACCATTTATTTTTGATATAAAAGTAAACAGTTGTTCTTATACAGATTGTATATATACAAGCGGTAGACCTTAGATGTATCATTAACATACTCTTCGACAGACAAGTAGTAATAATGCCCACTACCATACAGCTAAGAAAGCTTTTGGTAGATGTAAAACAAAAATATCAAGCTTATTCCGACCAAAAGTTTGATGTATTGTAATTATTAACTGACCACTTACAAACTTTAACCATAAGTCAGACGATTTATTGATGGTATTGTTTCACAAAGTAAGAGTGGCCGCTAAGTGCTCTTGAGATTAAGTTGCCCAGTAAAATTATGTATATTCATCTTCCCTTTCAAATTAGTTATTTATTTTATTTATTAAGATTAGATAATGGGTTTTGGGTTTGTCCTAGTTAAAGTAGGCTTTCGCTGATTCATAAACTTACTTTAATTATTTCACTTTTTAAGTTCAACACAATCGTAAACAAAAAATATTTTAGAGACACTGATGCCAAAGTAGTTTCCAGTTATATATCCATTCTATCTACGTAGGTATATAATTTAGCTACGAACGTAGACATCCCTACCAATTTTATATTACAAATACAAAAATGTTTATATTTTTTGTCTGGCTGTACGTTCCCTCAGACTAAACAACCTATCTTTAAATAAATGATGAAAAGTATTTATTTTTGTTCGCAATTCAGATTTTGATAATAGGTTAGGATCCCACTGCAGAATCATTTCGTTCATTCAGATATGCTGCAAACCTAATGAATAAAATGAAAAATGACCCCTTAAAGTAGATATTTAATACAGCACGCTTTGAGTTTTCTAACTCTTTTAGAATTGTTTCTTTACAAGAAGCCCTAAGATTGGAGTGGAACGAAAATGAGCTGATAATTAAATATATTAATTATGTTGTAGACGGACTGGAACGACGGTCGTGTGGCGAATGAGTTGGTGCGGTCGATGGGGGGACCAGCACCACCGCCGAGCCGGCTGCGAAGGGACCCGGCACGATGGGAGGAGAACAATCAGATGGCTATCGACGCTGGTAAAAAACTAGGTGAGTTTACATGATTTTTAAGGTTTCGTTACTCAGTAAGAAAAACGGTTTTTTTATAAGATAAATAAAAATAAATAAAATACGCTTACACTCACAGCCCCACAGTAGGTATAAACCTGTGTCGTGGGTGCCGTTGTACACATACAACACATACACAAACACCCAGACCCAAAACAAATATCTGTAGGCCATACAAATATTTGTTCCGGTGCGGGGATCGAACCCGCGATCCTTCGAATCAAACGGTGGTTTCGCACCGCTGGACTAACCGGGTCGTCTCGAGATCACTCGTGCGTCTTTCTTTATGTCTGTCCGTTTTCTCCGAAAGTACTGGACCGATTGAACACACACATAAATCAATGATCCAAATATGAACGTGTATCCAAAAGAATTAAATCACAGAATCCACTTAAAAAAAAAATTATACAAATCCAACCGTTGCAATTTTAGCATTTTTAGCGTGAGCATTGTTCTTGCAAATTTGCATGCATACCGAAGTTTTTGACATATCATGTACTGTCATTTATTCAGTATCCTGTCACAGTTACTTTACTTTTGGTATCCATGCAGGAGTACAGCCGGTGCTATCCGCTCGTGATATGAGTCAAAGTGACGTGGAGCATTTGGGTGTCATGGCGTGGGCGAGTCGTTTCCGTAACGTGCCTCCGCGTCCACCTGTCCACGACATGCTGCGAGTAGCCCTGGACTCCACTTCGGGCAGAGTAGGAGAACCGGTATGACGATGAATATTTTCAGAAATTTATTGGGCCGTATTTAAAACAGCCGGTGTTCTTCGCTCGTAATTAGAACGTAATTTGGATCTTGGGTACATATCTATTTGATGAGTGAGACACTCATCATTTTAAGGGCTTATTTTAATCGTTATGTACAACTTTTTCTACGTGACTATCTTTGAAATCACGAAAAAAAACTGCTTAAATGTTTAATGTGTCTCAGTAATCACGATAGGTGTGTTGTGAGATACATATTTATAATGCCGTAAACTTTACAGACGTACATCAAAGTGCAAAGCATTTCAAATGATTTATCGATATCGGAAGTAAAAGTATCGATAGTGAATCCACTGGAACAAGAATCAAGACTAAAATTGGACTCACGGGGCGCTGGCGAATTTATACCTGAGCACGCGGGCATGCACGAGATCGTATTAACAGTGGATGACATCAGGTATCAGTGCTGTCTTATTTTATTTTATCGATAGGTTAGCACGACCTTGATACAAAACGACAAATTGTTTTTTATATAATGTATCTTCATCCAAATCCTTTACGGGGTAGACAGAGAGTGTGGCGCGCCCGATATGTATCGTTGCCTTTTTTATATATTTTTTTAGAAAAAAAAAACAAATAACTGGTGGTGGTGTTGATGAATGGCAATGATTCTTTAAAACTCAATGTTTTGTTCTGTCAAGAAACTCTCCGTTTATCCATTATCAATAAAATATAGGTTTCATTATTATAGAACATAAGGTGCCCATGTGGGCAAGCGAACAGTTCCCTGTTAATATCTAACTAATCAATAAAGAACTTGACTTTTTAAAATATTTCTAAAAAGATTATTATTTCTGTCGCATAACTTCGATCATTTTGGTAGTATTATTTATACCGCGATAAATACAACTTACATTATTTTCCTCCAATAAAATCTATATTTCTCATCCGAATATTAAAAGTGTCTCTTTTTGTTATTTTTCTTTAAGATATTTCTAGTAATGGTAATGATTGCAAAGTACTCACTGAAAGGGACTTTTTATTTAGGTTACTTTGGTTCTGGAAATCTCATGTTTCATCCACAAACATGCAATAGACCTCAGCTTTAGTAATTTTATTCACTTTATTCGTTTCCAATCTCATCTATCGACATAATAATATGTAGTAGGTAACTAGTGTAACAACACTACGATGTATTGTTCCACTACACCTCGCTTACCGCTCCTTAATAGTATCACACGCAATTACACTTGGCCTACGATTATAGTCATTCTCATTCCGTTTTTAACTTCCGTTCGTAGCATAGGTATTATTATAAGTAGTGTTGGATCAGCAAAAACTACTATGACTAACCTGAAAACAAGTATATTAGTCATTCTAATTCATGCTTTTAAACGTATAGGTATATCCAGACTCAGTCTTAATTTTGACTTTAAATTGTGCATTAAACAGTCTGAATAAACCAACAAAATCTTGTATTAAAGATTTATCAAATTTAGTTGCATTTTTCAGTTATTAAATGGCTAATAAGTGGGCATGCAGTTCACACGGATGATCAACACTGCAACCTACAATCATCTACACAAAAACCAGGGGTCACAATGCAATTGCATGTCCATAAGCTTACGTTGTTTTGCCTCTGAGACAGAAATTACGAGCCCATCACCATCTTACTGAGACGTAGTACTGATCACAACCATTTTGCACTCGAGCTTTGACCCTAGAGCTCCACCCTCAGTATACATTTCTTCACAATTTGACCTAAAGTGTTATTTTACAGAGTAGATGGGAGATATTTCTTCAGGGTGCTTCCTCGGTTGGTAACAGTACCGCCTCCAGGAATGGCGCCGTGTGCTGCCGGCAGCATCGTTGAAGTACTAGTCAGTGCCACAGGTTAGATATGGGAATGTATCCATCCTATGTGACACGTTTTTATATTTTTTAACCCCTGTTCCCCTAGGTGACCACCCGTAGTATCTTCTACCCACCCCACCCCCACGATTTTTTTGCAAACAGAACATTTTAAAAATATGTTTTGGCTCTCGTTTGTACGAAAGCGTGCATGGCCCAGCGGCTGGTGTAGATCGTAAGCGATCTGCTCGGTTAAGCACTACGGGCGCGGTCGGGTAGTGTGATGGGTGACCGCTAGTGGCTAATTAAATGCGCGTTTCCGTGCTTCGGAGGGCACGTAAAGCCGTAGGTCCCGGTTGCTGTCGATGGATAGCAGTCGTTAAACCTTGTCGGAGGCCTTATGGGCGGTTTGAAAACATCCGACAGCGGGTTGGCCACTAACCCACCCACCTCCACCAATCCGCATTAGAGCAGCGTGGTGGAGTAAGCTCCAGGCCTCCCCCCAAAAAGGGGAGAGACTCGTGCCCAACAGTGGGACGTATAATGGGTTGCCATTAATTTATTATATTATTATCTCGTTTGTACGGCGTGACGCCCGACGTCACGGGTCACGTAGTATACGTACGTAGGGTACGTTCCCTAATATATTATTAAGGGATTTTACTCGATTTTAACTGCTTATGTGGTTTTCTCTTCATAGTTCCAAAGTAAAGTGATACTTATCTACTTATTACTACCACAGTATATAGATAATTAACATGTTAGTTTTCCTTAGACTGTGTTACTACTATATTACTACTCATTTTAACTTTGGTTATAAACGTTGTATTGTTAATAATTCGTTTTAAATAATGTGTAGTCGAAACCAAGCTAAATATAATTTTATTCCTTGAGATTTTTCTTACTTTTGATATTTTTAATCGGAACGCTATCGCGCAAACGACTGACATAGGTGCCTAAATGAAAAGGTACCTAAATTAAAATGAATTGAATAAAAAATTTATTGCTCAGAATGCATTATGCATTCACTTTTGAGCCAATTTGTTTTGTTTTAAACGCAGAACGCTTATTTTTTTACCAGGAGCACCACGTCGTGAAGACATCGATGTGACTGCCCACTCGCCAAGTGGTAGAGCGGTGCCCCTCGAACCTCGGCATCCCCCTCCATCCGCGCCCGGCACCACCGCCTCCAGCGCCACCTTCCAACCCGACGAAGCTGGTACTTGGACTATCGCTATCACGTACAAAGGCCAGCATATTCAGGTGAGCAAAAAACTCCGTTTTGCGTTTTGAAAGTTGTTCTTTGACAACAATTTTCCTTGAGAAACAAACCGGACACGACCAAATTTTAACGAAAGAATCAACAAAGAAATTATGTATTTCTCGATATTCTTTTCATGAAAATTATTCAGATAAAATAACATAGTATCTAATAAAATACCCTATCTAGTTAGTTATACGTAAGTACAATCTAGTAATCTTTTTGCATTTTCATACTTCTTTTAGGGTGGTCCATTTACTTGCGAAGTCTTCGATCCCGCCGGAGTGCGTCTTAGTGCTAGTGCTTTGGAAGGAGCTGAACCTCTCAAACCACATTCATTCGAATTAGACACCAGCGGTTGTGGAGTGAAGGGTGACTTGCAGCTAGACATCGTTCACGACAAAAGAAGCGTCATGTGTGCCCTAGAAAAACTATCAGCCACGAAATACCGCGCAACTTTCATGCCCAAAGCGCCAGGAAAACACAGGGTTCGTATTGTATCATAGTTATAAGAACGTAATCCCTTGAGTGCAAACGCTCAGGTCCATAAAGTTAATCTTTAAAGCTGTAGATTCGAACCAATGGAATCTCTCGGGCATTTCTCATATCTGCCCACTAAAACTGATCTGGGGTACGGGAGTGCCCCCACCAAGACGCGCCAAGCGAAGCGCAAGCCACCTTTTCTCGAAACGCTTCGTCATTTTTGGACGCACATAACATGGGTGTGGATTATGCCGAAAAGCGAAATTCTCTGGTTATTATGTCAAAAGCAAAATTATTAAATATACGATGTGTCAATTATAGGGTACTACGTCTGAACGGACCAAAAAGAATGGACCGTAGTCCATTCGGCCGTAATCAAAAAACGTCTACGTCCCAACGGCCCGGTCACAAAATAATTTAAAAGTACATTCGCATACAAGCGTAACAGTCGTATGGTTTATAAATTTTCACTACAAAATATTTACATATTTAAAGTACTATTTAATCTAATAGTTGTAATCTAAGTACACAAAATCGTTAACATCTTCGTTTCTAGTTGGCACGACTGCAGGTACCTAACTCAACAATGACCCTTTCTTATCAACCAATTACAAGCAGGCAGTTTATCTGTTACGTCAGAGGAGTGGCGAAAAGAAGGTTCATAATAATATGCAGTCAGTGTTTTTTAAGGTTCCGGAGTAAACAAGGAGCCCTTATAATTTCGCCATGTCCGTCTATCTGTCTGTCCGTCCGTCTACGGTTTAGCGCAAAAACTATTGGTACTAGAGACTTGAAATTTGGCACAAATGGACACCTTAATCACGCCGACAAAGTAGTATAATAAAAACATGAAAAATAAAATTATACATGTAGCGTATTTTTTTATTTTTCTATAAAGTGTGGGATATCGTTGAATAGATCTTTCAAAAATGTTAGGGGTGTGCTTACATCATTTTTGGATTTAGTTAACTGTTCGTGACTGTTATTAAGCTTTAAAGTGCCAATTTTCGTTAGAGTCAAGTGTCCCCCTCCGTCCTCTACCAACTAAACGGTTGTTGTTAGAAATTCAAACGTTGCGGCAATAGTAGCTACATATAACGAAATTAAAAGGAAAATTATCACACCTAAGTTGGCTTTACAAGTTTGCGAGTAATAGTCCACCAAATATAATACTCGAAAGTTTTGAACAACTCCATAGAAAATATTTATTTCTTTTTTCATTACATTAATCAATTGTACTATTTAGTTTTCGCAATAACACATGCGAGTAAACTTTAGAAATTAGAGAAAAAAACGGAAAGAAAAATTTGACTTCGGGGAGGAATCAAACCTGGGACCTCAGGAGGACAGGCGACGGCTAGACTGGTTATCCTGAGGTCGCAGGTTCGATTCCTGCCCGAAGCCAATTTTGCTTTAATTTCTGCATTAATCAAACCTAAAAATTACGGAACACTACACTGCGCGTGGCCCAACACGTACTTGACCGGGTTTTTTGTCAATATGATTATGTGGTTGATTATTTTAATATATGTATATGTATTTTCACACCGGATCCCTAACGGGGTAGGCAGAGAGTGTAGAGCATTGTTTTTATAAAGAAAATAATACAAATTTAAAAAGAAAATTAAGACTTAAGTATTTCAATTTATAACTTTTGCACTCGAATGTACTCCATGTATACATTTGTTAACAATATTTTATGACCGGTCCGTTGAGACGTAGACGATTTTTTATTACGGCCGAATGGACTACGGTCCATTCGTTTTGGTCCGTTCAGCCGTAATACCCAATTATATAGCTTTCATAATACATCTACTTATTTTAGATTTTTTACGAATCCCTTACTCTTCAAAATAGAAAATAATAAATAAAAATAAAATTATCTTACACTCACAGCCCCATACTAGGTTTAAACCTGTGTCGTAGATCACATGGGTACCGTTGTACACACACAACACATACACAAACACTGTCGACTATTATTCCTGAACTTATAAAGCTTACTTAGCTACTTTTAACTTCATTACAATTTTATACTACTAGCGTGACTTTCTGATCTCCAAAAAATATTGTATGCCAAAATGTTACGAACAGTGGATGAATTTTCTATCTTATGCCTAGGTGACGGAAGCAAAACGGCCAAACTACACATTTTGACCAAGGTTTAAGTTTGTAAAGTTAGACCGTATAGAGTAAACTTGACTCTACCAACGATATCCTCCAAATCCGATATCCTCCAATCTGATATATTTTTGACAGTGCGGGCGGTATGGTCTCGTCTTGGCCGCATTTTACATGAAAATGTTTTTGTTAGGATATACTCACTCCGTAGCGCCATGAAAATGGTGAGAGAAATTATTTTAATTCACGAAGCGCAGATGTGTAAAATAATTTTGTGTTCGTTACTTTTATTTAATAGGCACTTATTTCACTTATTGAATACGATAGTTGTGATACTGAGTTAAACTTTATTTAGCCCTAAAGTTTAACTAGAGAATACCACTAGGTATTAAGCCTTATGTGGTTCACTGGTGGTAGAGTTCCAGTGTACGATGGCGTAGGAACCACCACATTACCTAATGTATCTGCCGCCAAATCGGAGTGTTCAGCACTATCGTATTCCGGTTAGCGAGTTATGTATGCTATCGTAATAACTATCACAGATACATAAAAATTAAGGTCTCAGGGGTGGTAATGCATCTGCATTTTGACCTCTGGTCTTTGTGTAAGCCTATAGACAGGCTGCAGTCATCACTCAACATCAATGTGAGCTGCTTGTTTGTCACCTTCATTATCTAAACAAAAGTACATTTATTATATGCACAAAAGTCTAAATAAATAAAAACTTGCAGCTCTACATCTATTTCAATGGCTACGACGTCCATGGATCGCCGCACGTGTTCAGAGTTGGATCACGTTCTAAAAAAGCTCGGGATAGCGCTAGTCCGTCGCCGGCGTACGCCAGAATATCCAGTCCAGGTAACTAGACCAAACTTTTCATACTAACTAGTTTAATCTTCGCGAAACTCAATGAACGTTCTGTTTCAGTTACACGTTTGAGGTCCGAGAGCCCGCTCAACCAATTCAACGTGTACGAAACGAACGCTACCAAACAGAGCACGAGTTCAGTGGACCGAAGAAATGAGAGACGTGATTCGAACGATTATTACAAGTCGTCCTTTGGATCCGATATCAAAGAGAAATCTTACGATATTACCGATTCAGCGTATTCCACGTCACGGGTTAATAAGAAGGAGAGTTATGGGAGATACGAATCTGAGAGTCCAAGGAACCGAACAGCCAGTCCAATTACTACGAAACATTTGGGCAACGGTGCCCGCCTCGACATTAATAGAGCTAGCAGTCCGTATAGAGCGAGCAGCCCCTACAGGGCTACAAGTCCGATCGGGCGAACAACGAGTCCGCTAACGAGGAAAGACAGTCCTTTGAATAGGACGGCGAGTCCAATTAACCGGTACGTGTGATATTCAGAGTATGTCCCGCTTGCGAACTAAATTATTGGCGTTTGTTATAGGACGTGGGCTTTGTCTCCTTCGAATACCTAGCGTTTACGATTAATTAAACTGTCGGAGAATCTGAGGTATTGATAAGACTGCGTTGTGAGAAAAATACTAAAATATGAATATTACTTAGCGCTTTAATTAGATGTGACTGAATATTTTATTTCTATTTTAAAACCTTTAACGTAATGAATATTCATTAGATGCAGACATGATGCAATAATTGCTGAGTAATTTTTATTTATTTTGCATTTTAATGAAATAATAACTTAAAAGTGCCTTAAGTATTTCATTTTATGAATAAAATAAGCTTATCTGTCTTGAAAAGTTAATTCAAAGATTTTTTTTACAAAATACCTTGTTTAATTTTAAATTAGAAACTCGCGATTTTTATTATTATTACTCGTAAATAAAACGATTGCTATTTATTACATCCCTAATTAAACATTTACTAACATTGATACGCTTGCTTCACACTTAGATGAGGTACGGGAGGTCTGTAAGAAGAAACACTTATATTTTGCGCTCCTGGCTCTCTTTGTTTCCTCAAGGTATATATATATGTCATGGTCCTACCATAAAATTGCTCACATCTTGCTCAAAATAGACAAAACTTGACCATCCCTTTTGGTTTATCACCAAAATTACGGATCCTAAAATTTTGATAATATTAATTTACCTACAGATTACAGGAAAAGAAAAGAAGTTTGTAATATAAGCGACATAGGACATTTCTCAAACACAAGAAACCCACTGAGTCGGACTCGCACTTCATCGGTTTTTTAAATCAATTAAAATAAATATCTTAGATAAGATCAATCAAGAGATCGTCATATTAGCCAGTTTATAGAGTTTAATTATATTATCTTGCGTTGTTTTTAATTACGCCCCTCGGGGCGTGCCGAAGTTTAACGACGCGGTAACTGCGTGAGTTAAGCCAAACTTTGAACGCCAAGTTAGCTTGGTTAGCAAAGTCCAGTACCAAATCTTTAATTATACATGAAGATTTTCAAAAATGCGACCATGTTCCCCAATCTATGGTTGTTAATGCTGCCAAATGGTAGTGTTCAATTATTACATGCATACAAAAACCAAAAGGGAAAATCAAAAATATATTTTTGGCTTAAAAGTTGCAGATATTTACACAAAACTCAGAAGTTTGATTTGACTGAAGATATGTTGCCACACTTGCCACCCCTGAGACCTAAGTTGTTTTGAAATCTACATTACTATCTAACTGGAACATAGCAGTTTTGAACACTACCACTTGGCAGCCGATATATTTAGATAATGCGATTGTGCATACGTTCTCTAGCTCTAACACAAGTACGATAAGTACTTATGTTAGAGCTAGAGACGTAGATCAGTAAAAAATGATATTTTTATTAGTTACCACCGTTATGGAAAATAATAACTGTTTGTCTGAATGAAACATTATTACTGGGGAGAACTCTGATGCTTTCATTATAGCAATTGTTTCGCATTTACACTTATTACAGATGGCCTGATAATTCGATTTTTCTTAATTCCTCACAGAGTAAACAGTCCCACAGAGAGGTACAGTCCGGTGACGTCAACAAAACGTGTAGTAGAGAAGCGTTCAAACTACAAAATGTACAGCTCGTACAGCGGCTCGCAAGACAATCTCGACCAAAGCCCCTATTCCTCACTCGAGAACGACAGAGTCCGAAGATACGCCAGTCCGAGTACGTATATCATAATTGAAAAACCATATTTTATCTCGAAACATTTGAATTTGCAGGAATTCAATGCGCAGTCCTACGAATGAGTAATTGGGAACAGTAAAGCTTTGATCAACGGTGACTCGCTGGAGATTTATGACTTTTGAATCCAAATGATAGCGTTTGATGAGTATTTAGTTAACTTTTTTTGATGAAAGTTTTTATGTGGCTCATCACTAGTCTACATCATCAAGAATTGGCGAGCGCAAAGGGTTCTCAGCGTAATGTATTTATTTTATGAGGGATGCGTATACTACTGTGTGAGTATCTCTTTAGGCTGATTTTATAATTCACCCACAAAAGACCAAAAATACGCCATAATATAGGTATAATAACGATTTCACTGGCAGCAGGTGACTTTTCATATTAAAGTTATTCGATCCCCGCATTAGCAGCGATAATAATCACAACTAATATTGACCTACACATAGCGATTTTGAAATCGTTAACGAGTCGCCATCGATTTTTTTTTTTTTTTTTTATGTAATGGAAGTGGCAAACAAGCATGCAGTTCACATTGATGTTAAGTGATGACTGCAGCCTATAGACACCCACACAAAGACCAAGGTCAAAATGCAGATGCGTTACCACTCCTGAGGCCTAAGGGTGTTATGCCTCTGTGCCGGAAATTACAGGGCCGTACATTACCACCTGACCGGAACACGATAGTGCTGAACACTACCATTTAGCGGCAAGTATATTAGGTAATGCGGTGGTGCCTACGCCCGCGAGCTCCGTCACTGGAGCTCTACCACCATTAAAGTCACCGCCGTGTAAATCAGGCTTAATTCTCATATAAAGTAGGTATAAGAAAAAAGTGACACCACCATTGATATACAAAAAATCCTTTGTAACAATGGGCACCACGGATTTAATTTGTCAATTGAAGTTGACAGATAGCGCGCATATAAAACTACGAGTATAGCATGATACCTGATTATCGATATCTGTGGAAGTCACTGGGCCTACTTTTTATCAACTTTTTATGACTTAACTCAAACTGAGATTAAACTGAATCCCAATTACTCGTAAATGTGCAATCTTTCCTAAACCTATGCATATCTAAAATTTTGTACATACAGTTATTGCCAAATAGATGACTTCACAGTAACGCCGAAGCGGTGTAATAAAAAATATCGAAAACCTTTCAAGTTTGCTATGAAATTAGAAAAGTTTTCTCCAGGATCCCATAATCACATCATGACATGGTGACAATGGGACCACCCGTGAGATCATGATGTGTCACCAATTATCGGTGAACATACATAAAAAAAAGATTGCAACGAATTGTGAACCTCCTCCTTTTTTTTAAGTCTGTTAAAATTTGATGTGCGAATGTGTGTCTGTAGCGTAGCGAATAGTCTTGGATTCTAATCCCGCCTGAAGTTATTTATATTTTATACATAATGTATTTTATTAAATAGAAGTTCTATGTAACTGGTGAGATCTCGATTATTTCTCTTAATACCGTATGTAAATAGAGAATTTTAGTATGATAATAAATAATAATTTGTGTATTTCATTGTCCAACAGGCGCAGGAGATAGTGGGGATCCAGGAGGGAAGCCATATTTAGGGAAAAAGGATTCTTGGGACAGCGTAGAGAAAACAAGACAAATGTTTAGTAGTAACAGGTAGGCAAGAATGTTACACTTACCAACTTTATTTTTAAGTACTAAACATACTTATTTAATATTATATGTAACTGTCTGTCTATGTGATGATGTACAGCTGAGCCAATTGTGATTAAATGTACCTTGGAGGTAGTTCAAACCCAAGAATAGACAAAGGCCAACTCTTCGTGCCAAAACCTTAACATAGGTAACACGTGGACGGGATCAGGAAACTGCAGTGAATAAATATTTGTTAGTATTTATTGAATTTTTATTTTTAGAGTAATTTAATATATTCGTATGGTTGTAAGTGGTAATACTGCCTCTAAGACCTGACAGACCTGACTTGAGAAATATATTATTTAGATTTCTGTGGACTCGATGTGGATGTCCGCGTCCGCGTTTAGCCTTCTTGTAAATAATTGTATGCCGTCTTTTTCGTATATATTGATGTTAAGCCTCATGCCTCATAATTACTATGCAATGACACAGGTGCCTAAACTCTTATAAGTTCTGCCTTTATACTGACATTCCTCTGAGCTGTAGTAATGAACGAAGACTATGGCTGTTTGCTATTTTGCTTAATTATCGCTTTGCGGCAGAAAGACGTATGTTAATCAATGCAATTATGCATATATCCTCGATTCCTCAAGCCATGTACTATTAAAATGTATCACAGGACGTTACGTCATTTTTATTATACGAAATTAGTTTTAATACTCAAGGTATGAAATGAAAAAACACAATGGATTATGTTCTGAGAACTGACATTGTTAACATTTATCTGTAGGTTGATCTCTCTTTTATAATATGTTATTATATAATAATTATTTAATATCATTATTATACTAACAGCCAAAAACAGGTAAAACAATAGGTATTCTTAACAAAGCTTCAGTGTCAGTGTTTTTATTTAAGGTTCTAACAAACATCACATCTATTATTTTGTATTGCTATCTTGTTTCTGTTAGATTATTATGTGTGTGTGTGTGTATGTAGTTATACATATAAGCCTTCACACCAAGTCTCTTATGGGATAGAAAGAGAAGATAAAGCGCACAATATATCATTCCTTTACAACCTCTACATAACTCTACATAAATGACAGACAGTGTAATCACGGTAAAAGAAAATAAGAAAAACATTTTGGTAATACGTTCTTAGACTGTGATGCAATCATCTTTGACTTTAGAAATAGAACCGTAGGTGTACTGGAACCCCTATTAATGCGGCTCTTAATGCGATGGCGCCTATACCTTCGAACTCTAATGCAATATTCGTATTAAACCAGGCAGCACACAACTATCTCAAAATATGCAAAATGGCTCCTTATGAATTAGCTACCTAAATTAAGATTATAACAACACCCCATCCCCTAACATTGTTATGCACATGCTTACTATAACGTAGATGATCTCATTATAATCTATAATAAGTTTCAACCCGGGACGTATAAATACGGAATCGGCGTGCATGTATGAAGAGAATGATGAAGGTAGACGAGGCACGAGAGGTTTGTCAGAACCGGGATGTCTGGCGCTCTACACTCTCTGCCTACCCTGTTAGGGACCTGGCGTGAAGATACATACATACATACGTATAAATACCTGGAGCTGCGATGTTTTAATTCGCTAAGCAATTTTGCAGTTTGCCGTAAGTTTGCATTTGGTTGGCGAATATTTTTATATATAGACCAGACCTATCACCACAATATATGAAATGCAATATTCGTATTACCAGACTGAAGTGCACTAATTTTTTAGAAGTTTTTTACATTTCACATTGATTAAACCTTAATTCTGCAGAGTAGTGCAGAGTTAGACCACTCACTAAGCATAGTCACAACCGTCTCGACAGTTTGAGTGATGCGCTTAACTGGTTTTTGAAGTCGGTATTTTTCATCACAATATTATGACCTTCCATGAACACCTCTGCCCATCCTTTGTTGTTTATGAAGCAGTGCCTAGATAGGTTACCCTGTTGATTTGAATCTTTTTGTCCAGCTCGGATGGCACAGGCGGCCCTGCGATGGAGCCTCCGATCGCTACAGACAAAGCACCCCGGATAGACTGAATAGGAATTTGTTGAATAGTACTTTTACATCTTTAAAAAATTCAATATTTCTTGTTTTGAATATATTTGTCTAAATGGTTTTAAACTTTCACGATTTGTATTCATATTTTTATATTGTAAACGGGACTTGAGCGCGTACTATTTTAATCGAAGTATTTACCTCGACACTCAACGTTTCGGCCGCAATGCAACGGCCGTGGTCACGAGTAGACTCTACAGTACATATTTGTCTAGCTTTGAAATTCATTGTCCAGCTTGGACGGCCCAGGTGGGCCCAGCAGTGGAGCCACCGATCGCTACGGGCAAAGCACTCTGGACAGAGAGACGCAACGCAACACCCAACTCAACAAGTACGCCGACTTATCCTACAACCGATCGTCCGACGACCGCGACTCCGACACATATACGAGCCGTGTGAGTAAACACGCATTTGTATAATAATTTAATTTCATCCAACTTTATCAACCGAGTGAAATGTGCTTCGCAGAAATTAGATTGTACGTGTTTTGTAACTTTACAACGCTGCAATAATTTGAGAACTCTAAACTTCTGGTAACGGGTAACTAGACCAGAGAACATACAATAGGTAATACTAAGACGGTGCTTTAGTTTAATAATATAATAATAGCTTAATTGGATTTTGTGTTATAGAAAGCCTTAATTGGTGCGAAGTTGATCTAGATTTAAATTTGTTGCGCTTTGGTATACTGACTGAAAAGGAATAGGGGAAAATAGTTTAGTAGATAATAAATATCTACAGGATTACTGTAGTAATAAGTATTCTTTCAGTTCTCTGCTATCATAATCTGAAAACGATAGGTCATGACGTGGATAAGACGCTGAATATAATTGTTACTTAGGGATCTGTATTTATGATTGTATTGACGTAGTTGATAAATTAGCTTGATAAAGGAGATGTTGCAAAAATGTATGGACCTCCGGCCACGTATTGTATACAATATCATTAAACAGGAAATATCAATATAAAAACGTTTTTACTGCATATTTTCACTTATTTAGCTTTGTTTGCAGTTACAAAATATTATTTGCAGTTAGAATTGCAACTCAAAAACAAAATGGCGAATATGGCGGGCGATGTCTTTTTGACATTTTCATTTTTTAAATTTTTTTTTATTACATAGTACTTGAAGAAAAAAAGTGATATTTTCTAAATACTATCGAAATTGATTGATCCCAAGCGTCGGCTGTATCGCCGCCATGTTGAACATAGTTGAAAATTATAAAATCGTTTGAATTAAATGTGGTTGTAACTCTAAAATATATTCTTAGATAAATTAATTGTATTTTTTTCGGATTCTTCTTTAATTTACCCCTTTTTTGAGGACGTGTACGAACCAGAGCCGAGCTCGCAACATCTCCTTTCCGGAGCTTGTTATTCCCATGAAAAATAACAACTCAACAAATATGACACGATAATTAACATTTTTTCTATCGTTCCGATTAATACCATGATGTCATCCAAAATAAGATCGATAAATTATTGAAAATGAAAATTAATTTGACGTTACTCAATACTTTGGAATAGAAATTCAGTTTCATGGCTGAGTAATCTGCCGAAATTTATGGATCTAATTCATTAACATAAAAAAATAAAAAATATCTTCACGCCTTTTGCCACGAAAGCTACCCGAGAGGTAAATCAACGAATGAAAGCATGCAAACACCCAAGATACTTACGTCGCTTAAGTTTTGACCTTTGTAACAGGTGGCGAACCTATTAATACCTCTGGGTGCATTACCAAAAATCCGAGAGTGGCACTGAGAAACTTCCAGAAAATAGAAAAATCTCAATAGCACCAGATATAAAGGATAATACGATTAATACGGATAGGGGTCGAATACGTCCTGTGTAGCCGTAGTGGCCTGCTACTACTAGACTACATAGGCAATACTTTACTACTACTACTTAAGATTTTACTTAAAAAATATTATAAACAACAATTTTGTAATAATTTCAGGACCTTATCAAGAATATCAATAATGCTAACAACAATATTGTACCAATATATTAATATATTTATGTATCAAAGCATAATGGCGCATGTTTTCGGTATATAATTAAAGGAGCTCTGAGTTTCGCCTGATATGAGTAATTTCTCTTACAAAGTTATATTTCTTTGTTATGGCCATTAGTCCACATTCTGTTGCAAATGTTGTTTTCTTTGTTATTATGGGAGCTTGGGAGGTTTGTAATACAATATGTCTAAAACGGTCTACAAATATATTTAATAGTAGATAGCCTATATTTGATGAGCCATTTGGTAAAGCAGTGTGTGCCGAACGTGTTACCCGAAGCTCACGGGTCCAATACCTGTACTGGGACTTATATAATCTTTGACATATTTTTAAATTCTTACCCCCTTATTCATAAACGTATTTTAGCTAAAGTGTTGCTAATCTCTCCTTTGTCTTTTTCTACCCTGCACATTTGACAATGCAACTCACAAAGATAAAGCATTCAATAGCTAAAATGTATCTAAAGTACGTTTATGAATAAGGGGGTTATTATACGATGTATAACCCACTTAGATTTTTTTTTGTCTTGCAGAAACTTATTTAATTATCAATGTCCACAGCAAGAGTTCAAGCGGGAGGTGCACGAGAGCTACGTGGTGCGCGACTCCTCGTACAGCAGCGTGGAGGAGAAGCAGCAACAGCAACAGCAGTCTTTTTTATCCAATAGGCCCCCCCGCGACCCTACCGGGGGGGCCCGCTCCGAAACGGACGCTGCACACGCCCGTTTCAGGTGAATAAGCTGGGGCCTAATTCTACTAAAGTGTCATCGTCATCATCATTTCAGCCGAAAGACGTGCATTGCTGGTCTAAAGCTTCTCTCAAAGATTGCCACAACGAACGGTCCTGGGCCGCCATCATTCAGCGATTGCCCGTTACCTTCACCAGGTCGTCGGTCCACCTCGTGGGTCTCTGCATACGCTTCGTCTTCCGGTGCACGATCGCTATTCGAGAACTCTTCTGTTTCAAGGGCCGTCGGTTTGTCGAGCTATGTGCCCCTCCCTGGGCTCTCTGCGTGACCTTGAGTCTTCTTATAAGTAGTGATTCATGAGTGATTAAATCTTTCCATTGATTTGGTTTAAGCGCACGGCCTATGTTAGAGCAAGACAGTGAAACGGAAACGATTCCACTGTTGTATCCAATGACAATTAGGACTAATTACGTTAACAATGTTAGGCCCCTGACAGTCAGGTATGTAGACAGGTGGAAGTTAATTCAATTATTTTCAGTGCAGATGTTTCCGATTTATAGAGGAGGGAGGATATTCCCCGAATCGAAGGAGACAAAGTTGAGAAGTTGTGAGACTTACAAGATTGACCATACTTGTAGCCTTCCTGAGTGGAGAGAGAGAGTGAGAGATAGAAGTGATTCCTTTCTCTTTAGTTCGAGAGTAAACAATCTCAGTATTACTCAGTAATCTTCCTAACACCTCTTAAAAATAACGCCATTATGTTGTGAAAAACATGACTTTGTCTTTCTATGTAAATATTAACTCGTGAATCCGAGAAAACTCAGTCCCGATATGCAATAATAATATGTTCGTTTCAAGATAAATAGTGAACAACTTGTCCACTTCGATTACATTCTAATCTCAGTCAATTTGACGATCGTATCAGTAGCTACGAAATCGGAAACTGCAGGTTTCCATCTAAGTTTATAAATGTCTTATGATGTAGTTTACATTGAAATTTAGTTCTGTTTGTTGCGAATAAGTTCAGAATTATAATGGGATAAGTTTACTATGATGTACATAGTTTACGTACAGAATTGCAGGGTCCAAAGTTTTCTATCGGGGGATCTTGACCTAGACTATTATTATGTTGGAAGAGATTTGCCACAACTGAGAACTTATAATGGCAACCCATTATACGTCCCACTGCTGGGCACGAGTCTTTCCCCTTTTTGGGGGGAGGCCTGGAGCTTACTCCACCACGCTGCTCCAATGCGGATTGGTTGGAGGTGGGTGGGTTAGTGGCCAACCTACTGTCGGATGTTCTCAAACCGCCCATAAGGCCACCGACAAGGTTTAACGACTGTTATCTTCAATAGCAACCGGGACCGACGGCTTAACGTGCCCTCCGAAACACGCAAACGCGCATTTAATTTGCCACTAGCGGTCACCCATCACACTATCCGACCGCGACCGTAGTGCTTAACTGAGTAGATCGCTTATGATCTACACCAGCCCCGGGGCCATGCGCGCTTCGAGAACTGAGAACTTATTAAGATAAAAAAACTAAAATATGGGGTAAGATATCATGGCTTAGACTTAAATGAACCACTTCAGATTTATCTGATACATCATTTGTTCTTTTGATTCGAACTTTCTTCGAACTATTGTCATTTCAAGTTCAATCTTCAATATTCTTAGTCTTACCACCCAGAAATAGATAAGTATGTAGGTACTTAATTTAAGGACAACCAAATAATATTTTGATGACATCATAAATAACATCATTGTGTTCATCGTGGAACATAAAACCGATTGTTTCCCAGACAACAAATGAAGGTTACATCTGATTTACGTCGTTTAGTCAATGAGAACTTCGTTAGACATAACAAAACAAAAGGGTGTGACACGAGTCTAAATTTAACATCCAAAAAGGACCGCGACGGGCCCCGTTAACGCACACGGTTGATCGGGCAGCCGGTATTCCATATATCACTGGTTTCGCACATTCGTATTAACTCTGTGAACGATTCATTTGATTGCCGAGGTGTTATCGAAAATATAATCTTGACATTTTATTTTTGATGTCGACGGAGATTTTTCTTTCATTAATTTGAACGTTTTGTTTTAAAAATTAAATGCACTTATCAAAATAAGGATTTACTTATGTACTTATTATCTGTAAATTTGTTTGTCATTTCTTTTCAATTGCATACTAAACTGAATCACAATATTGGTCTCGTTTTTATATGCATCTCAGTATTATTATATTACTGAGCGTAAATAAATCTCAACAATTTAGTTAGGCTACGTTCATAAAAGCACCCAAACCAACTGATAGAGTTTATGAGCAATTATATCGCAATACATAAATGTCCGGAGTCCGGATCTTAATAACTATTGTCTCATACCAAAATCTTATTTATAAAATATTGAAAAACTAAATCAGCTAACGAAATGTTACTCGATTTGTTGAAAGATGAAATCTTCGTTTCCTTTGTTTCCTCAAAACAAATAGCGTCAGGTGTAAGATTGAAATAACCGTCGGAAGAAATAAAGAGTCCATAAAAGAAACATGGAGCTCTCGAACAAAAAAGACGTCTTCAAAACGTTATAAATTCTACAATACGGACCATGTTTGAAATGGATATTCTTCAAGTACAACTTAAATTAAAAGGGGGATTTTGTTTTGTATCTTTAAAAGCATTGAATAATTTCTTGAAATAACATTAGACGGGAATAATTGAGTTAACTCAGTTTGCAGCGGTTGCGATGTTTCAAGTTCTATAAAAAAACGTTATTTCTATTCAAGTTTTTTCCCACGATGTTTGTCCTATAAATAATACTAACACTAATTAGGCAACTTATATTTATTTCATACTAACTGACCCGGCGAACTTCGTACCGCCTCAAAATTAAATAATGTGTCAAAGATTTGACATGTACGAACTATTTGTCTAGCTGTGAAAATGAAATAATAATTGATCTTTTTAGTATTTTCCTTATTGTTTTCATGTTTTCTCACCGTTCATCCCTTGGACTTCTACGATATTTCAAACTTAAATTAGCTAAATCGGTCCGAGTTTTGGCCAGACTCACTTTTTTTTGGATCGGCCATATGTAGACTCACAAACGACATTTCATTTATATGTTTAGTTACATCGTCATTCATTCCCCTCGATTTAGTGGCAACTTCGACGTAGCTCATCATCATCAAAGCAAATGGCATACGATTGGCACCCGTGGTACCCCTAATATTGATAACGTCGTTATCGCAGTAGTTATGGATAGGGAATATCAGCGTGAAACGAGTGTTCAACACCCGCACGGGGTAATAAATATTAAATAATTGAATTATTCTAAACAATTAAATATGTATAACATTAAATCTAAATAATTGCGGATAACCGGCCAAATGCGTGTCGGACACGCGCAATATAGGGTTCCATTTTTTCAAGTAAATTTTAATAGTTGATCGATTATTACTCGATAAGTTGTAAAGTCTACAACTGTTTAGTTGGCAGCTTTCTCCCGATAGTTGAAAACGGCCCTTACGCTGGTGCAAAGCGCACCAGCGTAAGGGAACCTGAAAAACTGCGCTCCTGAAGTAGACTAGTGCCATCTCGAGACGTGCCGCCTACATAAGACCGTCTTAAAAAAAAAGAGTATTCGGCCATTCCGAGAGTCCTTGTGCTAAGCTGCAGACTGACGCACGGACGGATGGACTGGCGAAACTATAAAGATTCAGACATAAAAAGTTAGTTGGTCAAAAATAAAACTATATCCATTCCGTCTATCCGTTATTTCCAACGAAGGTGTATAAGTAGAGAACAAAAGTAGGTACATCTATCCGAGTTCATTTAGTTTTTATGGTCCCAATGGATCTTATTGTTTTAAATGCCAAGCAACATTGAACTTTGTTAACAAACGCGTTATTTGTTCCAGACCATTTCAAAGGGATAACAATAAAGGTGCCAAAGGAATAATCATAAAACCGACTTACAAAGGAATTGTTGGGCAGCCCGTTGAGTTTACAGGTAAATGTTTCAACTACCGTTTTTTTATTGCTTCTTTCTAAAATTAAAAACAGTTTTGTATGATTTACAGATTTTACAGCTTGAGAAAATCACCTTGGTTTCTTTTATATTACTTGTTCAAAATACTGAGGTTCCTAAAACCATATTTTTTCATAGTCAATCGTAGAGTATACTAATAGAATAAGAGAGTGAAATCGAAAACAAAATATAAGCTGTAGTATTGTGGTAATGAAAACTTTCATGGCAATTTTATTTTAACGAGATATTCCCAACTGTTTGTGAGGTATTATGATATAATTTTAAAAACTGCAATGCAAATATTAATTTGAGCATTCAGCTAAATATTACTTGCTACTACGGAACCCTTCATGGGCGGGTCCGACTCGCACTTACTTGGCCACTATTTGACCTCACTGTCCATCCATAAATGAACTATAAATAAATCTTTCGACAGTGGATGGAAGCTCAGCGGGTCCTGGACAACTAGAATTGGAGGTGTCTGGTGGGAACGGCGCGCTGGTAGCGAGCTCAGTGCGCCCCCTGGGGGGTCATCGGTACGTCGCTGCATTCACGCCGCGGGTGCCGCGTCCGCATTCCGTCAGGGTTACATTTAACGAAGAACATGTGCCTGGTAAGTGGGTTTCTTTTTTAAATAAAAGTATAAGTTTGGTCAACTGGTATCAACCGGCCAAAGTGTCAACTTAATTTGGGAACCTAAACGGAGGTGTTCGGTGGGAACGACGCGACGCTCTGTTCGTGAGCTCTATATGTCCTTTTGGGAGACACCAGTACGTTGCCGCAATCAGACCGCGGGTGCCCCACCCGTACCCTGTCTCACACGGTTACTTTTTACGAAAAATATCTGCCGCGAAAGTGCTATACTACTTATAATAAGTAGTAGTATGGGTTGTGGGTTGTAGATACTGATATTAGCTGGACGATGCTTCGAGACTTACACCCATATTCTAAGACGTTACTTGAAACATTGCTTGATTTACACTCAGCTTAGGATACTTTATGAGGACACCTCGAAATCCATATTCTCAGTTGTGTTTTCACAGTAACTCCTATGAGGTAATTGTATGGATTATTATATAGTTAATTTACAAAGTCTTGAAGATCCATTTTTATAGAAAAATATGATATTTAATTATATTTCCAGACAGTTTCGACACGAAAATGTAAACATCTTCGAAACTTCAAGGTAGGTGAGGTACCTTGGAGTTTGACAATTGCTTTCTTACCTCAAACGGGAGCAGAATGTCGAGTTGACGTTATTAGTTACAATTAAGACTACCCCTTCGATTGAGTAAGGTTGAGTTAAGGTCGAGATTACGACTTAGAATATGGGTGTTAGGGTCATAGCTCACTAGAGCCACCCGGCACCGGACCAGCGCCCGACCGCCTTGAGCGGTCTGCGCTCATAACATCAACTTCGCTCCGTATCGCCTCAACCGCAAGCCGTCAACGGGCGAGCGAGGCGCGGTCCACAGGCAGACGCCGAGTGGACCACTCGGTGACCACTAGCTTGTTTTGCATTGACTTTGCATTGCCAACGCGTTGTTCGCAAGTAAACCGCGCGTTGTCCGCGAATGGTTCACAAGTAACATCGCGTCATTCACCCGTAAACAACGAGTGGACGCCGTAAAACGGATAGTAATTACGGATTACGCGGCCATACTTATATTTACGCAAAATCATTACATGACTACGAGAAGGATAAATTTTCATTACTTTTTATGACTTGTATTGCGTTCGTATTTCGACCATTGAACGATCACTAGACTTTGCAAATATGTACCAATAAATTTAAAAATAACTATTAATTTTCTCATTTGACATAACTATATGCTTATGGTTGAGCTATGTTCCTCCAATTACCACTACAATCGTTTCCATATCGATTAAGGAGAGTAATGTTGATTCTAATAGGTAATTATAAAACTTCTTGACCTACACAAATAATTTCTTAATAACAAATTTACAATATTAGTACATAATAAGTACATACACTTAAGTGAAAAAGATTTCTCCAAAGATTTCTTTTAGTTAATAATATATTTCCGAGAAAGGTGCATTGTGAGAATATTATCTACGTTTTGCGCATGGGGTACATTTTGCGAAAGGTACATTATGCGAATGAACCATATTTCCTCATACGCAATAACATTTTATGAATAAGCAGCTAAAAACTGTATTAAAGCGAACATGTAGGTACACCGCACAGAATATCGGATAAATTTTGTTCAAGTGCAACCTCCTCAGTGGCATTTTGCCCGGGGCATCCTGTTCGCCGTATAATATAATAAGTTGCTCACATTTGCCCGGTGAAAATATTCTTCATCCCGAAAACAACCAAACCTGTTGACCATCGCAGCTAGCTTATATAAATCTTATCTATATTCGTCTTTCAACGTTCAAATTAAAAAGTTTCATATCTATATTTACTGGTCGTAGAACTCCGTTACTGGAGCTCTACGACCAGTAAATATGAAAGCAAGGACTTTGTTTATTTAACTTAAAAAAAATAACAACTTCAGAAACCCACTAATAACGAAAAATAACACGAAACAGATTTAAATCCTATGCCCGATAGACTTTTCGTATAAGTCAGGCCCTCAATTACGCCCATTTACTTATTTTTCCGACTTCTAAATAAAAAATTCGGTAAGTACATTTTTTTAGCTTTTTCACTCTCTATTTTAAAAAGTTAGAGGGGGTGAGAACGCACCCTTTTATAAGTATCTTACAAACTTATACAACACAACGTCTTACAAAGTCTTACAAACGATTGACAAAATAAACCTCACGGCCAAATACTCACACGTCACTGAAATCTAAGTGGGACTTCTTCTGTCTTTATAAAACACGTTCAAACGATAGAGATAGCGATCATAAGAGGGTTGCTTAAAATTGAGTGACGTTTGAGTATTCGGCCATCAATGTCTTTAAGGAAAAATGGAAAGCAACATGCCCTTTCTAAAGTACTGATCTATTTTTTTCTGAACACACCCAATAGTTTCCGTTACCCGTTTAGTCCGTAACCGTAAAATTCTTTACTTCAAAAATAAGTAAGATCAGGCGGCCCTGGGATCTTACTCTAATATAACTAATTAATACCTATTATGCTTCGTGATTGGCATCTTACTTCGCTTATTATAAACATATTTCGTTATTTCATTAAACTATTTTCATGCTCTGTTTACAAATGTGACCATTACATTACGTCTATTTTTGAATCATGAATAAATTATGATGTTTATTTACATGATTTAATACGTAATTTATGATAATGAAATCTTTACACACGAAAATACAATTGATGCGTTGCGGTTTTGCAAAATGTCAACCATTTTAATAATGTATCAATTGAGGCGGGAGAAATGTAATTTGGGCAACGATATGAAATACAAACATGCATTTTGATTTCTAGGTATTATTTTATACCTAAACATTGATGCTATTTATTTATGTTTTATATACAAGTTTAACAATTAACCTGGCGCTCGATTAGGGAAATTATCTTATGGAATTATTTGGTTCAAAAACTTGATTCTACTCTACTCTATTCACATGGGTTGGGTATGTACCTACCAGTAGTTGCTAAACTAAGTATGTTATTATTGTAAGTGCTCGCTAAAGAGAGTAGTTCCATCCATTATGACTGAACGTTTCGCGTACCTTACCCAGAACATGCAAATTGTGGAACGAAATTTCCTCCGAGGTGATCCATCGGCGCTGCAATATGAGGTTGTTCAAAACTAGCGTCAAAAGAGTCCTTCAGGGTTGGCAACACGTTGGTGATTCCCATAGTGGTTTCTATCAGGTGGCTTTCTGCTTGTCTGACAACTTTTTGACTTAAAAAATCGACGTGTGGCACTCGGGGACTGCCGCGATAAAGCTATTGCATAGCATTTTGTATCAACTTATGCAATTATTTATTTATTTTATTTATGCAGTATTTCTTTTTTTCTTTGATATTAATTCAAGTTACACTTTTTGAGCGTGGTGACCGATAAGAAAACATTTTTTTTTTGTAATTAAATAAAGAAGTTAATATTGTTTGAAATATTTTTATTATTTTACAATACATATAAACAGCTGCTTATGTATTCGTCCGATTTCGGAGCAGCTCGTCTCGATTCGTGCGAGCTTCGTAGAGTCGTACAATACGTCTAGTTGCACGCACACAAACACCGTGTCGAAGACTGCCGAAAAGAAACGACGTTAGACAATGCACAGCCATATTCAAGCCACACCTCCGTGCCCATCGGAGTGGGGAGCGTGAGGTTTTTTCGTTACGGAATTTCTGGATTCGGTCCCCGCGCTCAAGGCCCTCGATAGAAGCTATGCAATAGCTTAAAAATTCACACCATATATTTTAAAATAAGTCTTTTTAACTTTTGTTTATTATATTATTTCGCATCAACACATTCTTGTGAAATATATATATTTAAAGAAAAATGGAAAGAAAAAAATTGACTTCAGGCGAGACTCGAACTCGCGGCCACTGGGAATCTAGTCCAGCCGCTCTTCCAACTGAGCTACCCAAGTCCTAGGACTTGGGTAGCTTGCCATTTTTTATTTTTTAGTCTTGCCATTTTTCTTTTTAACTTTGTTCCAATAATGAAGGCGCTGAGCATTATATACACGCTCAAGGTTTATTTAAAATGTTTAATTAAAAATTAGATTATGTAACAGGTACACGACGAGTGAGTAAGAACATTTCAAGAAAATACTTGGTTACTCTTGAATGTTCTTATGAACATAACAAAAAAATTCATCCTAACAAACTAATCTTTTATCATTCTTAAAACATTTTTGCATATGAACATTCAAGATTACTAAGAACTTTCTCGAAATGTTAGAACCAGAACCACTGCCTTGTTTCTTGCATCGTACCACTTGCCCAAATGAAACGTTACATGCACACGTGTAATTACTTGAACATTCGCTTTTTAAGTTTATTTTTTTCTTAAGGCATTTTTATGTCATAAAAGTGAGAAACAAGTACAGCTCGGATTGATGGTACCTGTGTAATATATTCTTCAAACATCTAAATAAAAACCAGCCCAGCGTGTATCGAGCCACACAGTACCTTTTTCAGTTGATTTAGTATTACTCGTAAACATGTAAGGCCTACTTAGCTGTGATAGTTTTTTTTTTTAATTTCGTAATATATACGACTTACCTACTTGCTTGTTTTTTTTTCACATCTCCCAATGCAACAATCTAGCTGGTAGGGGGTGGAGACACTGGGCTCTAACAAAACTCACTTTAAAGCTTAATATTTCATAAACTGATCACTTTATGAAAAAAAAAATCTTTACAAACAGTACCTCACAATGCTTTTCAGGCCTATTCAACATTATCCCACATATTATACATATACCCGGATGCACGAAATATAATATAATACATTCCTATACGTGTAGGGATTCAAAACATTATATTACCTTCGCGTGGCGAATATAGGTAGTTACAATTTATGTAGTTACAATTTATTTATTTCCCTACCCCGTTAGGGACCTGGCGTGAAGATACATACATACATACATACAATTTATGTACATATATTCGTGCCAAATTACAGCTCTCTACTGAGATTAAGTATTTGAGATGTGGACGTGATGAAAACATAAGGGTTCCTTGTAAGTTTGGAAACCCTAAAACTTAGGTACAGGCGGGCAAAAATGGCTTTAAATAAACGCTAAGTCCCTTGCCAAAGATTTTAGAGAATAATTGGTTGCCATTCACCGGCTCCAGAGAGGGTTGTAATCAAAAGAAAAATCAAATTCGACGCTCGAATTTGGAGTTTTTTCGGTAGCTTAGCGGTAAAGTGGACTAGTTGTCTAGAACTTGCAAGTTCAATTCCCTCCGAAGATCATTTTAAAAATCTTCAAACACCGTATTATATATTTTGCAATGATTAAATATTCATTTTAATTTTAAGTAGGAATAAAACAAGGATAACTGGTCCGGTAGACTAGGCCCTAGAGCTACGCTTTTCTTCACGCATTCACTTCCTACCCCTTCATGGCATGTAAGCGTGAACTTTCACTATGGATTTTATCACTGTTTGTGGAAACACGGTAGAGTGGCTACATAAAAACATCGCCGAAGGCAACCGCCGTATTACTTCTCTTGCAAAACAAATCAAAATTGTAGCTTATTACGACTTCGCAGAATTTGTGAAGTTTATATGAGAAACATTACTTTCATTAGGAGATTCTTGCTACATTTCTCGTTCACGTGTTAACAACACATCGTGTGTGTAAAGCTTTGTGTACTGATGTTACATCAAAAAATAATTAAGAGCTTGCTTGATAAATCTTTAAAAGAAAAAGTGTTATAACGTAATTATAGTTTTGTTTATTACCAATGTAAAATGATATCGATGTTTTACTTATAACAAATTCTCATACATTTGCTTTTTTATATATTTTAACGGTTGTATCGTACAAACGTACATGCCTAGTCGATTTGGCTATTAAGTTTCTTCTATAGCTTTGTTAATACTCATCTAATAAGTAATAGTAAACTTCCAGTGACGAAGTCTTAAGGCGTAGGCACCACGGCACCTAATCCATCTACCGCGAAATTATAGTGTTCAGAACTATTGCTTTCCGTTTAGAAGAAAATGTATGCCGTCGTTATAACTATCGTAGAGGAAAATCAACTTAAGCTTCAGAGGTGTCAATATATGTTATACATTTTATACCTGGGTGGCCTCCGATTTTTGTGTAGATATCTATAGCCTGCGGCCGTCACTACCTACCGACATCAAAACGTAAGTGGCAAATCGTGAGTGTTTGCATGCATGCTTGAATGTATACATATATAAGAATACAAACGTGAACTTAGGCTTCAAAGGATTTTTTTTGTCACTATTAGTAGGCTAGAGTGGCTACATTAAATAAATATAAATCTATATATCTATAAGTATAAAAATCAATTGCTGTTCGTTAGTCTCACTAAAACTCGAGAACGGCTGGACCGATTTGGCTAATTTTGGTTTTGAATGATTTTTGGAAGTCCAGGGAAGGGTTGAAAGGTTAGAAAATACGGCTTGACCGATTCTCATGAAATTTTGTGACTATATTGAGTAGGGTCCGAGAATCGGCCAACATCTATTTTTCATACCCCTAAGTAATAAGGGTGATGATCAAAATTTTTTTTTTCGATTTCTTCTTTTTTTTTCCTATGCGATATATACAGTATAAATATAAAACCATCACCATCGGCAACCGCGGAATTACTTTTCTTGCGAAACAAAAGAAACTGTAGGAAAGGGTCTCCCCCCTTCCTGCGCCCATGACTGAAACCAATGGTTTAGGTACAGTTAATAGACATATTTTATTATATACACTACATTACCATCCATGTGAAATACGTGCTTATTAACCATCATTATAAAAATCTAATTAGGTAAATGTATTTCATACATTTTTTTTATCGCGATCCAAATCGACAGTAATTACAAGACAAACAAATGTATTGTTTTCATAGAAGTGCCTAAAATGAAAGTCAGAAAATGTCGTTCTGATGAGGCGTACAGTCCAAAGTAATTACTAGCGAAAAGAAACCAAGTGCAGGTCAGTAATGCCGTCATGTAAGAAAGTGTTAACTCACTTTTACGCACTTTCATTATTTCTAATCATAGCTAGTGTCCCATGGCAATTCTAGTACGGTTTCTTCTGTTCGCATACGATTATCATTTATTCAATAACATACTTCTTTTAATGGAGCAAATCCTTTATATATACTATCTTTTAATCGCATGCTCCGATGGTTCGGGCATATAGAAAGAATGTCGAATGAGCGAATGACTAAACAGATATACAATGCGAATGTGGATGGTTGCAGAGGCCCAGGAAGACCAAGGCTGACCTACCATGACCAAATAGGTCGAGTTCTGTCTGATGGTGGGGTCAAAAGTCTTAGGAATCGGCGTGCATCTATGAAGAGAATGATGATGGTAGACGAGGCACGAGAGGTTTGTCTGAACCGGGATATCTGGCGCTCTACACTCTCTGCCTACCCCGTTAGGGACCTGGCGTGAAGATACATAATCTTTTAATGTTCTGTTTGGTGTACAGCAAAGTGTATTGTTGTTGTTGTTACCCCTAGTTTGCACTAAAAATATTAAACATGATGATGTTTCGGAACTCGTCGCATAAAGTATGTATTGCGATAAATGTCTTGTTGGTGCGAGCGTTCGCACTGCTGTCAAACCTATAATTTTAACGTCTTTTTAAGTGAATGTTTCATCAATGCAAACTCACGCGACTTCGTCTGAGTGGACTTCAAGTATCAATTTCTGTACTCTTGAAACATATAAAGATTAATAAGCAGTAGTCATTTACAGATAAAGTCCTTCTGTTGTCAAATTGTTAATTAACGTCTACAAGTCTACGTTCGGATACATGCAACATAAATAATTGTAATCGGCAACGTTTTAAGTCAATGTTAAGATCTATTATAACGACTATTTTTGATGACCCGATTAGTCCAGCGGTGTGAGACGAACGTTTGATTCGAAGGGTCGCGGGTTCGATTCCCGCACCGGGACAAATAGTCGTATGACCTACTGATATTTGTTTCGGGTCTGGGTGTTTGTGTACGGCATCTACGTTACACAGGTTTATATAATACCTAATGTGGAGCTATGAGTGTAAGAGTATTTAAAAAATATATATATACCTAGACGGGATACATTCATGCATATATCCTAGGTGTTAATTATATACTCTACCTGTATCCAAAATGTCATCGAAATCCGTCCAGCCGATTTAGCGTGATTGAGCAACAAACAAACAAACATTCATACTTTTTTTATAAAACAAGCTTTTTCACATTAATGTTATGTGAAGACTGCAGCCTAGACACCACCGCATTACATAATCTGCCGCCAGATATGTAGGTACTGTCTGTCAGAGCTATCGTGTTCCGTTTCGATAGTAATGTATTACCCCGTAATAACTATCACAGAGACAAAACGATTAAGGTCTTGAGGGTGGCAACGCATCTGTATTTTGATCTCTGGTCTTTGTGTAGGTGTCTATAGGCTGCAGTCATCACTTAACATCAATGTGAACACGCTTGTTTGCCACCTACATTACATAAAAACAGAATACAAACCAAATCTGTAGGTATATATGAAGGACAAGACCTTTTATAAAACATAAAAATGTAAGCTGTTTTTCGGCATTTTGCCATTTAAAATGTGGGCATTTATCGTTTTTTGTTGTTATGTTCAAATAAATAGTATCTACTCATTAAAAAAAATGTGCATGTGCAATACCAGCTACATAATTATAAGAAAAAAAATTTAGAAAGACTTAAAACACCACGTGTATAGGTCAAGTAAATTCTCATAATTAACTAGAACTAGTTAAGTGGCTTTAAGTGTCGATTAATGAGAGTGCTTTGTTTTTGTCTCGCTCTATTTTATTCTTAAGGCAATTCATTCACTGAAATGAATAGAACATCTGACCATATTTTGATGTTAGTGAAAGGGAGCTAATTACTGAAAAATACAAATGGTTGTAAACTATTATACCATAGATGTTAAATATTGTATAGGTATAGTAAATAATACTAGTAGTCATATTTATTACAATACAAGACAAGCATTTGTAGGGCGTAAGTACATTCATAGTAACAACGTAGGTCCAAATATAGTTAACCTTTCTGCAGCTTTACAATTCTCTTGATGAAACGGGATCTTCTGTGTGCACAGCCAAAGAAACGAATAGAATATATTAAATACATACTTAAGTGGGAGTTAAATTAATCATTACACAGAGAACATGTATTGCCAGTGTACGTAGGCTCTCGAATTCCACAGCCGCCATTTTGAATACCTGCGTGACGTCACGAAGCTGGGCGCGGACTCGGCGCTTGCGCACCGACATTCGTGCCGTCGCATTCGACCGAGGCAATGCCTCCGAACAAAAATGCAATGTCGTCGTGTATTCCTTCGTGATTGTAACATAAATTAAAACATTGCCTCTGCTCTTTCATTGAGAACAGTTGAGCATTGTGTTCTTGTGTTGTACCAAACTTTGTGTTGTGGGTGATAACAGAAAGTGTTGTTATTGTGATTTCTTTCCGTCATACGTCAGTACAGTGCCCTAGATAGCTGTCGCCGAGAGACCGTTTCCGAGTCTCGAAGGTCCACTCGGCCCGAATAAGTGAGTTTATTTGCATATATTGTATTCTCACATCCGTCTACATTCATCCGCGAAACTAGTGTGGGCGCGACACGTCATGAGTTAACCTTTGTCTATATTGGACACATTCTAAATGAACACTCGCTCTAATGTAGAAAACATAAGTAAATACTTATATAAACATTTACCACGTCTCAATGATTCATATGTATACTTTTAATGTGTTTTAGGTACGGCTATTGATTATGAATGAATAATATATGTTAACGAATTGTAATTAGAACCTAAATACGTAATCGTGTTAATAACTACCATCAGAATCATCAGACGTAATCGTCGGAATATGAAATGATGACCAAATATATTAACCTGATACTTTTCACAGAAATGAATAAATACTTGCACAAATTTACAATCATTACATTAATGAACTACATTTGATATATGTTACGTAACATTGTTAAATAACTCAAACATTGTATCAGGTAAAACTTAATTAAACATGGTTAATAATTAAAGGTTTTCATTTAAACTTTATACATAATTAAAATACTTCATATACTGTGTATTAACAAAATTCTACGAACCGCAGCACATCCTGAATAGTCTAAAGATTCGCATGACCGCTTGTAAACAAAGCTCGTATGTGCGTTGAACTCTTTTGTAGGGTTCGCTTCCCACGCGCATCATGTGTAAATTTAGGGTGGGACATCGAAAAAGCTACCCTAAAATATATGGGTTAATGGCAGTTATCGGCTTATAATGATAGCAGCCATCGTAGCGGATGTTGTTTTTTATGGAAAACATGAGCACAGCACACTCGATCGCCGGCTTGGCACCAATGTTGCGTGACTAGTATTAAAGCTAGCAAAGACTATAACAATAAAACATTATAAATAATATAGTTACGTCTGGGCCTTAGCAGTGTTCTTATTAGGCTGGAGCGCCTTCTGCGCTCGCCGATTGCCCGGTGAAGTAGACTAGTGCCGTCTCGAGACAGGCCGCCTACAAAAAGCCTAAAAAAAAAAAAAAGAAATGTTCTTATTGTTTCTTGTGATAACGGGAACATCTGTGTTTTAAGGATAATATTTTAGTTACGTGTTCTACATCAATTATTCCTTTTAAAATACCAGTTGTAATTATTGTTGTAATTAAATACGTATACATATATAAATACATTAATCGTATTTTCGAGTAATAGTTAACATTACTGGTGATAGAGCTCCAGTGGAGCTCGCAGGCGTAGGCAACACCGCATTACCTAACAAACTTGCCGCTAAATGGTAGTGTTCAGCACTACCGTGTTCCGGTCAGGTGGTAATGTACGGCCTTGTAATTGCCGGCACAGAGGCATAGTACCTTACCTTAGGCCTCAGGAGTGGTAACGCATCTGCATTTTGACCTCTGGTCTTTGTGTGGGTGTCAATAGGCTACAGTCATCACTTAACTTAGTAGTGGCAAAAAAGCATGCAGTCCACATTGGTGAACTGCATGCTTTTTTGCCACTTTTATTACATTAAAAAAAAACAGAACAAGTAGGTACATAATATAGGTATATTATGTACCTACTTGTTCTATTAACTGTAGCTTGAAACGTAAGAAAATAATAATATTAGATTAATGCAGCTCTAACTTTACTCGCAGTTAATGTTCAAACCCAAACACCTCAATCAAAACTTGTTACGCAAACACTTTGTTATGGTTTTTTTTATGTAAAGGAAGTGGCAAACAAGCATGCAGTTCACATTGATGTTAAGTGATGACTGCAGCCTATAGACACCCACACAAAGACCAAGGTCAAAACGCAGATGCATTACCACTCCTGAGGCCTAAGATGTTATGTCTTTCTGCCGTCATATTTTAGTGTTCAGTACTATCGTGTTCGGGTTAGTTAGTAATGTATGGCCCCATAATAACTTTCACACAGACATAACAACTGCATTTTGACCTCTGGTTTTAGTGTTTACTGGTTACAGTCCTTATTTAACATCTATGTGAACTTCATTTGTTTGCTGCCTTCGTTACTTAGAAAAAAGGGTCTCATTATAATCGGAAATCGATTCACATGGTACCTACCTACCTACGTATTTATATATTGATCCCCTTATTCATAAACTTATTTTAGCTAACACTTTATGTTGCTAATCTCTCATTTGTCTTTTTCTATCCTGCACATTTGACAATGCAACTGACAAAGACAAAGCATTCTATAGCTAAAACGTATCTAATGTACGTTTGTGAATAAGGGGGTAAATCGTTATTGGGACAACTACGAAAACTATTGTCCTCATAAATGGGCAAAGGTCGCGATGACAAGAAAGGTTTTTTTATAACGCAGTTTCATATTTTAGACGTGGTTTTAGGATTTTGGTTTACTTGTCCCTAATGGCATTCTTACCAAATTTCATGATACTAGGTCAGGGATTTAGCTCGCGGATGTAATACGAAATTGTTCCCGTGACCCTGACGCTGACAGCGGATATGTCGGAACACCGCGGGGTATGGGTAAGACTGAGCGCAGACCTGAGATCAGACAGTTTAAAGACAGATTTGACTGACTGACTGTCTTAAATCTAAAACGAAACTGTTTTTCTTCGTGTTGCCATGTCGTCGCTCATTTTTTAAATTTATTTTTTTATTTATTTAAAAACATACAATAATTAGGTGAATACAATAACAGTAAGACGCAACATAAACTCATGCTTCGTTATTATGGTGTAATGACGAAGCATGAGGGTAAGACATGTATGGTCACATTATGGTGTACGACTATTAATTTATTCTCTAAGAAGTTTTGTTTTTATAAAGCAAAGTCCCTAGTTTGCGCTCAGCCTGAGGGTAAGATTCACAGACCGCACTACGACTTTACTTACAGCCAAAGTTGGTACCTATGCACTTTGCTGACAGTAAAATGGTAGTGCAGTCTGTGAACTCACCCTAAGAGTCTGTTGTCACCCGCGGTATGTTCCCTGAACAGATGGTGCATGCGTGCAGGATTTCTCAGTGCAAAAATGGTATCAAGAAATGTACAGACAGAAACACAGATAACGCAACAATCTTATTTATAGAACTGCTTTGCCTTTTTAAGAATAAATTCTTTAAAAGTATACAACCTTATTATTTTAAATGGCGGCTATATTTTTCCGAAAAGTTAATTATGTAAGTGTTACTGGAATACATTTTATTCGCTTTGACTCGGTACTATCTTCAACGTGATCATCTAAAATCACTACTAATGTTATAAATGCGAAAGTAACTCTGTCTGTCTGTCTATCTGTTTGTTACCTTTTCACGTCCTAACGACTGAACCGATTTTAAGGAAATTTGGTACAGAGATAGAGCTGACCATGGCTGAACATAGGCTACCTACTTAGTTATTTATAAAACGACATCCACGCGGGCGAAGCTGGGGCAACAGCTAGTTCTAAATAAACATAAGTACCTATTTTGTTACAAACCTTTTATTTAAAACTCTGAAACAACTGAATTACCTTTTCTGCACAAGTTACCTGTATTGTAAGTAAAATGAATTATCATACATGTTACACAACATTGAAACATTGCGTTCTTTTTTTTTATAAAAGTTATCGTACAATTATGTGATTCAAAAGAGACTATTCCGACTCAAATCTATTCTAAATTGCAACTCGTCTTCATAATTTTTCGTTCGGCGAAAGCATGACGGCACTAAATTGCGTTTACTTGCATAAGTAAAATATTCAAACATGTTATGTAGAAACTATCACTTTCTTTCCTATTATATAAAGCAACGAAGTCTGAAAACCGATAAACGAATACAAGTTAAGTTAATGAAAACTAAATATTTACTAGTGTTTGATTAGGTACCTCAACATCGCGTTTTTAGATACCCACTTGTGTGCTCTTGCTAATTATACGCAAAATTTATTTGTAGTTTAAGAGTAATTAACTGCCTCGAAAGCTCAATGATACCGGGATTATATTATAATGCCATAGGTTCCGGGTTCGTTTACTAGAGTACAGAATAAGTATCAAAGAGATTTAACTAGTGGAGATGGTTCCCAGTCAATTGCTACCCCTATAAATGTTGGTAATGTTTCAAAACCAAATCTGGTGGATTTTATCTGTAGGCCTGAAGTACCGAATGCTATTTTGATCAATTGTAGGTAATTTATTATTGAGTACTTAAAAATAATCCGCGAATTAATTTGATACTTGTACCTATATGTTTTTTAAAGGTATTTTACTATAGGTTGTTAGCTTAGATATTTTATATCGACTGGTAAAAAGGAATAAGATGTAAGCCCACGGTCATCCTTGCAAGAAATTCAAACAATCCCGAATGTTATTCGCCGATTATGTGATAAACATTAGAGTCATAAAAATGATCTCACACATAAACTAGTTCTTTCTTGAAAGTTGCAACTATGAGCGGTTCAAATGTGAATCGCCGATGCCGTTAGTGCTTAAAATACTTTTGAAAAAAATACATCTAACATAAACTTCGCGGCTGTATCTCTTCGAAAAGATTGGCAGAGTTATTTGATAGAGAGTCAATTGACTCTTTGCCAAACTGAAAAATAATGGTTATTATTATTGTCAAAATAATCTCAATTTCAAAAACCCCAAAATCGTGGTACATTCATCTATGTGCGAGTTTTTTTGTGTGAGTTGCGCCTTATGGTCCCCCCGTCAGGTCGCGAAAAAAATATGACAATCGATTGCTGGATTTTAATTGTTCGTCAACCGATATCGGTCCAACTGCGGCTTAACTTATTACCACTTACGTATCGCCCAGGAGATTGAATTGGAACTTGCAACGAACAGTCTAGTACCTACATTAATGCTAAGCTGCGATATCCCTTTATTTAATAGAGAGAAAGCCAATCGAATATCATAACAATCATTGACAAACTGTAAATCAATGTACTCGTAATTAACAATAATCTAAATTTGAAACACCCCGAATATACCTAAGGTCACAATATCTCGACCCATTGAAGACTGAATGAAAAATTAAGACCAACAATCTAAACAATCGTAAAATAATAATACCTATATTTTTTAGTTACGATGGTCCTTTAGTATCAAGCCAACTGCCTGATAAATGTAAGTAGGTATACATTTTACTAGCCAAACCAAAACAAAAGCTGCAATACATGGATGTTAAGACTGACAATAAGAAAAACATACAATATAATTGTTTTGTGCAACCTATACGTAGGTACCTACATTAGATTTGTTTTCTTTTCACATAACATTTTGATTAGTACCTATACCACACCGCGGACACTTCGCCAAAATTCCATACAAACGCTTAATTTGGTCTCTATTACACAGCCATCAATCAGTGACGTGTATTTACACGTGCACCTGTGTGCGTAGCACGTAGAAAATACCAACCGTCGCCCATAAGAGGGGAGGAGGTTGGGTGATGCGGGGAAATCGGGCGGGACGTCGAAGTGTCCATTCTGTACGTAGTATTATAACATATTCTTTGCCTGTACAGGGTACCAGACTCAGAGACAAAAAAACAATCTTTGATGAACAACGTATTTGCATTGAGACCTCTGATTATTTTATAGATGTTAGTACAAAGTTAAATTACTGCTGCTTAGTTAAAATTTAAAAATAGATTAAAAGTTTTAAATTTTTTGCTATCCCGTTGCTTGGTGTCCACTGGCCTGTCGCGAATATTTCTCGCGCGGGTCCAATTACGTTTGTCAAGTACCTATATCGTATAGCAACCGCAACATTCTGTGTCGACCTTGACTATGACGCTCCGACGCCAATAACACTCGTTTAAAAGATGCTAATAATAAAAGTAAGTGTACCTATAAGGAAATGCTCGAGAAAATTACAAGATCACTACATTTTGAATAACAACCACATAAGTAAGGATCAATATATTCATCTTCACACCAAGCCGCTTACCTGGTATGGTATACATAGAGCACCAAATGATTCAACTTTTACAAGGCAAGGCCATCGCTTTTTCTATATTCGCCACTCTCTTCAAATATGCGCGCTGATTATAGATACTCTCTAGTCACCTTCGGTCAGTACTAGACCTATTTGGTAGAGTCTTTCCTCGGATTCATACTATGGTTTAGTAGTTGTTTGTTAGCCCTAAATTATAAAAAAATATGATAAAAAGAAAATTTCAAGAATTGCCGCCTGGCTTTAATCGGTATGAAGATACTAAATAAAAAGTAAAAGGTAAATCATAATACACAAAACTAAAGGTGAATAACAAAAAAAAACAATTTGACGATATAGGTACGCGATGTTGCTATTTACACACATTAAACACACTTACATCACAATCACTATAATCGCTAAATCAATAATAACAATAAGTCTAATTTATGAACTCTTCCCTAAGAGAAAACTTACCCCTTTATTCATAATCGTATTTTAACTAAAGTGTTTCTAATCTCTCCATTGTCTTTTTCTATCCTACACATTTGAGAATGCAACTGACAAAGACAAAGCATTCTATAGAAACCGTACCTATCTAATGTACGTTTATGAATAAGGGGGTTAGTGTCTATCCTAGAAACGTATAATTTACTTATGCGGTATTTCTATATAAACGATGAACAGCAAACCTTTGTATGTTTGATGAAATTGCTTAGTTAAACATATCGCACCGGTATATGAGACGCATAAACACCTGCAAAGAAGCAGGTTAAAAACTGCATTGCGTCAGCTTTCGAAACACCGCAGAAAAACGAGTTTTAAAGTACCATTTAGTCTCGCTTTTAATTTATCTCTTCTGCATTACTTGGTACGTAAATCATATTTTATTGAATGTACGATGCAATATTGGAATTTATTCAATGCCAATGTTTTAAGTAAATCCTCTTAAAATAGGTATCGTAGTAATATCACAGCTACCTAGGTATAATAAGCTCGTTGTTGGAACATTGTTTATGCCAAAAAGTACCAACATAACGTTATAGTGAACCCGAGATGTGATTACGGCCCTGTAATTTCCGGCACAGAGGCATAACACCTTAGGCCTCAGGAGTAATAACGCATCTGCATTTTGACCTCGATCTTTGTGTAAGTGGGTGTCTATAGACTGCAGTCATCACTTAACATCATTGTGAACTGCGAGCTTGTTTGCCACTTGCGTGAAATAAAAAAAAATCGGATTTCCTCAACCGCCGCAGATTAAGATAGAAACTTTGATAGGTAGTAACTTTGTTCGGGTACATTTTATAATCTCGTGGTGGCATCTCTCGGTCTGCCCTTTTATAGACGAACTTACTACGACTTTACCTTAGATTTTACACCAAACATCCTAGATTTGGTGGAAATAGGTACTCAATAGGGTTCAAGTCATCTGCCATAATCCCTTTTGGATTTAATCTCATGCGTTCGAGTAAATCCAAAATTAGCTATTATATAGCCTATAAAAACCGGAGATTTCAATGCAAATGCGTTACCACTTCTAAGGTATATAATTGTTTTACCTCTGTGCTAGAAATTCAGAGTTGTATATTACCACGTGACCTGATCAAGATAGTGCTGGACACTACGATTTAGAGGCAAGTAGATTAGGTAATACGGTGGTGCTTAAACCCGCGACCTCTATCGACAACGCATCTGCATTTCGACCACTGGTTTTGTATTGATGTCTATAGGCTGCAATCATCTTTTAACATCTATGTAAACTGTATACCAACCTACTTATTTGCCAACTTCTTAACATAAAAACAAACACAATATCCAAAAAGAAATATTGCACATCGACCTCAGGAGTGAGACTTCGGCTTATTTCGGGGTTGTAGAGCGTTATCTCTTTCGCACCTGACTTATATGACATTCGTCGACCATTTTGATCAAGATTTGACCAATACCGGACTATTATTGCTTACGTAAGCAGGGTGCAGCAGGGATAACGCTCTACGAAGTCGAAATTAGCCGATTGTCTCTTTCGTAGGCTCGATCTGCAATATTTATTGTTTTACATTGATTCTTCGATTTGGAGGCGCCCCGATATGGTTAGTGCCTCCATTTCCGCAAACCTCGTCATGGATTGTTGCACAAATAGAAGTGTACAGTTATACCCTTCATGGAACATTTCTAGTTAAGTATCTTTATATACCAAGTACGCGATGTCCATGTCGTCTACAATTGAACATCTTAAGCAACCCGCCCATGTCCTTTTGGTTACTACTGTAGTGTATGTTACAAAGGGTCAAGGCAATATATGTACAAAAAGAATGACAAAAGCGGTTAATTACGAGTCGGACCCGCCCATGAGGAGGTTTCGTAGTAGCAAGTAATATTTATCGAGAAATTTTTTCGCAGTTTTTGCAAAAACATATCACAGAAACGACTAAGAATATCGTGTTCAAATTAAAATTCACTTTTCATTCAAAACTACAACGTCTATATTTTTTAGATTTATCACTGTTTTATTTCAAAAATTAGAGGAAAAGACACATTTTACAGTGTCTACCTTTCCAACGATTGACTTTCAGAAAAATAATGATCGCAGAAACTACAATGCAGTAATTTCCAAAATTATGTCTATAGACTTACTTACACGTGTTGGGTACACGTGTAAGTTTGATGATATTTCTTTTTTAAGTTGCAGTTTTTTTTAGTCGAGATCCCTCATATTTTGTAATTTATTTTTTAATCATGTATTCTTAATAGTTTCGGAGTAAAGTGATTTTTTTTTTTTTATCTAATGGAAGTGGTAAACAAGCATGCAGTTCACATTGATGTTAAGTGATGACTGCAGCCTATAGACACCCACACAAAGACCAAGGTCAAAATGCAGATGCGTTACCACTCCTGAGGCCTAAGGTCTTATGCCTCTGTGCCGGAAATTACAGGGCCGTACATTACCACCTGACCGGAACACGATAGTGTTGAACACTACCATTTAGCGGCAAGTATATTAGGTAATGCGGTGGTGCCTACGCCCGCGAGCTCCGTCACTGGAGCTTTACCACCAGTAAAATGATGATGATGTATAAATGATGACATACGGACGAACGGACAGATAGACAGGCAGACATAACGAATCTATAAAGTTCAAGGGTTCAAGTCTCGCCTGAAGTCAAGTTTTTCTGTTTTTCACTAGCATGTGTTATTGCGAAAAATATAAAGGTTCCATTTTTGCCATTTGGCTACGGAACCCTAAGACACATGCAAACAAAACAGACGCTTTATTAGTATCTAAATCTAAAAAATAATAATATATCAATTGCAGTAAATCTGTTAGATGGCGCTGTATCCACCTGTATCTTTTTATGTAGGTACATACATAAATATCCTATATTTTATCTGACATCGTTCCAACTACATGTAGATATAACTACGAGTACCCACACATCCGTTAACAATCCGCATACCTGTATAATGAAACGGCACTGGTGCAACTATATAAATATAGCTATCTATAATGTTTTATGTAGTAAGTTCTACTCGTTGATAAATCCGGCCACTCTTAGCTCTTAGTTAGTCATTCAAAGATTTGATGGAGGCGACGGACTCGGCTATTACTTTATCATGTTTTTTATCCGGATTAATATAATATACACACAATTTAATCACATAAAATAATAGAATTGGCCATTGACACGATAAGAAAAAGAAGAAGGGGTGTGTTACGCCTGCTTATCGATTCGATCCCCGCACCGGGATAAATATTTGTATGGCCTACATGTTTGTTTTGGGTCTGGGTGTTTGTGTATGTATTATATGGGTACAACGACACCCACGACACAGGTTTATACCTAGTGTGAGGCTGTTAGTATAACCATATTTTTTTAACAGTGGGTCTTAAGTTTTAAGGAAGATTCCCATTTCCGTAAGGACATCTATATTCGTTTCATAGTTAAGTTTCCATTTTTAGGGTTCCGTATCTGAATAGGAAACATCGGAACCTTAGGTTAACATTGTCAGGAAATCTTATAGATTGGTCTGGTAACCCTACCCAGTCAGGTCACGTTCCGAAGATAACGGACTTCAGCCTGCATTAATTGTTTAATCGCCTGGATTCCTAGCATATATTGACATTTGAAGAGATAACAAATCAAATAGATTTTAGTGAGGCAGTTGAGCAAATTCATATCATAATCGTTTTTGGGTTATTTAATTACACTAATAATATCACAAATAAATAAAATATTTAACTAACGTGCAAGCGTTTTACGCAAAATAATTATAAGAGCCTCTTCCTTAACATGTCGCTTAGTAGGTATATCTTTTCAGATAAACAAATGTAAGGTTGGCTGACAAGCTAGGAACATTGTCAGGAAATCTTATTGTTTGATCTGGTAACTCTACCCGAGGCTGAATGGAGGCCGCCCGGTCGAGTCACGTTCGCGAACAACGGGCCTCAGACTGCATTAACTGTCTAATCGTCTGGATGCCTAGCATATTTTGACGTTTGACGAAATAGCGAGTAAATATTGCAAATAAATAATTAATGTAAGGTCGGATGTGTATATCACAATCGTGATATACACATTTTATTAGCCTCTACCTTCCATTACCACTCATTAATAGATACCTATATCGTATTCAACCGTTATTCAGGATATTGACAAACTAAGAAAATTAGCTAAGGAATTGTCAGAAAATCTTATTGTATGATCTGGTAACCCTACCCGAGGCTGAATGGAGGTCGCCCGGTCGAGTCACGTTCCGCGGACATAGAGCAACGCGGGCCACCGGTCGCGGCGGACCGGAGGGGAGTAGCCATACGCAGGCTTTCCCCTCTGTCAAAGTACAAGATTAAATGCTTTAAGAAATCCTGTGCGTATAATAAAACTAGTTGCAGCTGGACTGCTCATTAGACTAAATCTAGTTGTGCGACTGAACGGACGTACAAAAAATGCTGATTTGCTGTGTTGTTTACTGTAAAAAGAGATCTAACACATCAAGCTTAAGGTATAAAATGCCATAATATCGGTCGTGTTGTTTCGGACTGATATAAACAACACAGTCGGGCGCAATGTTTGGTATGCCTTATACGATACGGGGATCGGTCGAGCGACTGATCCGAGTTCGTTTCCGAGAAGCCGCTGTCGCTGGTGCCGCTTATCGATAGTGTTGTTGTCGGTTTGTGGATAGTTATCGATAAATATTGCAAAAGAGTCTTATAAACAGAGACATTTTTGAGATTAAATTTTCTTATTAATGTATTATGTTGTAGTTGTATTCGCCACAAACTGCTCTGGGCCACCGTTATACTATTCGCTCATTTATTATTGTTCTTATTAAGTATTTTTAACATACATAGTAGTTATAAAAAAAATACATATAAAAAAATAAAATTATTACTTTTATTATATTGTGGGTTTTATTTTAATACTAGCTGTGCCCGCGACTTCGTACGCGTGGAAAAGTGACTTTGGGCAGCTTTTTTGGATATAAATTTAGCTAAATTTTGGATCATAAACACTTTTGGTTAGTTAAAAAAATCTGGTTTACGTTAATGCTTCTCTCTACATGATATTGTATAGACGCATTGATGGCCATCGGATATGAAAGCACATAGGCTGCTAGTATTGCGAACACATGACAGAGTCACATATAACTCACCGAACGAAAATCTAAACTAATATTATAAAGCTGAAGAGTTTGTTTCTTTGTTTGAACGCGCTAATCTCAGAAACTACTGATAAAATTTGAAAAAATCCACCACCACCACCGTCTTCCTCCAACCTCAGTTGCTGCTCACCAACATTTTTTTCGAGTATATTACCAAGTTTAAGTGTAGCTTGGTTATCAGCTAGACCCTACAGACTGGGGTTGGAAGTTGGTCAACAATATATTCGAGCCAGTTCAATCTTTACTTCCACCTGCGCCAAAACTGGTCAACACTATTTCTTGCAACTGCAAAAAGGGATGCAATGCTAAATGTGGTTGCAAAAAAGTCAGACTGTTTTGTTCTTTGTCATGCACAAATTGTCAAGGCTGGTCGTGCTCTTATATTGAATCACAAACAATGGAGGATTCGTTTGATTCCGACGAAGTATCGCGCGATACATCGCTATTGGCGCAATTGACTTGCATCCAAAATGAAGATGAAGAAGAAGCAGGGGAAGGAAAACAAGAATTTGAAACTTACGAATCAGACGAATGAACTTCAACACTTTTTTTTAATTTACATCGCTTTGATCTTTTCCAATCTTTGAAAATTTCCGTTATTTTGCAATAGTTTTACATTAAACAGGATCACAACTGACCCGTGGAGTAGGCACTACTGGGGAAACCACATTAAAAAAAAACGCGCTAAGTACACTACCTCAAACGTGTGCATATTATGACAATAACAACTTCTATAACTTTTTGAATCGTTATATCTCAGAAACGGTGGCTCATAAGAAAAAAATATTGATACATTTTTTTGTAGATAATTTTATGATTGCAAGTTGAAGTGCAATTTTTGCTTGGATACTTTTATGATAAAACTTACCGTTTTGCTGAAAATCGCGAAAAACCTCATTTTTTTGCCTTTGACCTTGAATATTTTTTTTCCATGCACGGGAATGATGGGGAACTTATAGACATTGTTTATAATTATGATTTGAACAATTTCACTAAAAATTCAGCTTGTTGGGACTTTATGTAACTTCACTCTATTTTTTTTGGTCTTAATTGACCGGACTATACGTGCGCATAACGCGACAAGATTATTTGTTAAATTGGTAGTACATAATAAATAAAGTCCATCTTTATAATAATACAAAGTGTATTTAATTTAAACCTTATTTCCCAGAGTTAAGTAATTTATCGACACTTGTCGCAACTATGATTTTTAGGACTTGTCGATGTAGTTGCATCATTTTTTACACTATGACACGGAATGATTACATGTGTGTGTGAAATTTTTGATGTGTTTTGTTAAAGTCAAGGTGTGAGTTTCGTAGTAATAGACGATTTTTGTTGTGTGTGAATTTAAGAAAGTGTGTGTTCCCCCCGCAAAAAATGGCAGACTATTTTGCTTCGGTAAAACACGCTATGGCTACTCCCCTCCGGACCGCCGCGACCGGTGGCCCGCGTTGCTCTATGTCCGCGGACGACGGGCCTCAGGCCGCATTAAACTGTCTAATCGCCTGGATGCCTTGCATACTTTGACATTTGACGATCCTGAAATGCCTTGGCGATGGTAGTGAACATATCCATGTGATTACCATTATCTAAAACGCACCTTTTTTGTTGCCTACTAATAAGATATCAAATCCAATAGATTTAGGTAAGCAAGATCTTTTATTTTAGAAGCCGTTACAATAGGTGGTAGTCATAAACGTATAATACCAAACTATTTACTTTTTACTAGAACTTACACGGATACTAATAAACCTACTACGATAAAAGTAAGGTGTGCTTTCTTTGTTTGAACTCTTAATCTTAAGATACTGAAACTGATAGTAAATATTAAGACTGATTATGAAGTCATATGAAATCGTAAAACTAGTTTTACAGTAAATCAGCAGCTTGATTAAAATTACACGGAACTTTGAGGGTGCAAAATATGACGGTCAAATGTCGGCTCCGATCATATGGTGCAAGATGGAGACCAGTAGCGCAGCGGCAGCACTGCAGCGTGCAGGGGAGTTGGGAATCGTACCGTACCATAAGACTCCATTCGTAAATCAACTTTTTTCCCTGGCAACACTGGTCGAGCTAACAGCTGTTTTTGACTGTCCCGTGTTTCACTGTCCTTCTCTTACGTAGGCCGCGGGCATTGGTTAAGCAAAAAACAGAGGGGCGATAACAATGCAACACATATTATGTTACGAGAATTAGGCCCCTGGATGGAGGTCATTCGACTCCGCAGACGCGGCCAAGACAATACTGCCTCAAAGTTAACCCGGTCGTTACAAATTACGATAACAATGCTCCATTATCCCGATAGGAAACACGTAATTGCATAAATCGATTCGGTTATGTACTCCAGTTATATAGTGTACCTAACTATAATTTATTTATTTAAACTTTCTTGCACTTACAAGTACATGAGGCGGACTTAATGCTATGAAGCATTCTCGACCAGTCAACCTTGGGGTTGTGTTGAGAAAAAAAATATGTTGGTGCATTGAGAATAAAGTTATAAACTAAAAGATTTACTAACCATAATGACATATTATATGATTTAATAAGCAAATAGTAAAATATCGATAATAAACTTACTCATTAAATACATACATACATATATATATATATATATATATATATATATATATATATATATATAATACATATATAATAATAAATATACATACATAAATAAGAAAATGTTACATATTATAATACTTCGACCTTAAAAGAATCGCAATTTGATAAAAGAATAACGAAATCGAAAGTGCAATAAAATAGGTACTCAAAACATCCTCTGGTAGTGGTCACGGAGCTTCCTTTTAAAAGTAAATTTGGAAGCCATTCTAATGTCCACGGGAAGCGAATTCCAGAGTTTTATTGCCGAAACTGTGAAGTTGGCCATAAATCCACTGTGGGAAGGAACATGAAGAGTAAGAGATTCCGATGAACGGAGGTTTAGAGTATGAGAGGCGCCCAAAATGTGAAAATTGTCAGAGTATCCTGAACGTCGCTGACGGATGGGAAACCATTTGAGCTTAGAACGAAAGGAGGAAATGTGATCATATTTGCAAAGTCCGTAAATAAAGCGGATGCAATTATTAAGAATACGATCCAGTTTATTCAGAAGTGTCTGAGAAAGATCAGGATAACAGACATCTGCATAATCAATAATAGGCAACACAAGCGATTGAATTAAAAGTTTTTTCGTACCTGTTGGCAAAAAATGTTTGTATCTATAGATATAGTGTAGATTAGTTAATCTACGCCTCACTAGCTTCATCTATTCTGTGCGTTATGTTACTTGGATGGAACATATAAACTAGGTAGGTATGTTTAATATAGTTTTAAAATTTAACGTAAACATTAAAACGCCTGTGTTGTCCAGAAAAGTATTTTTTTTTTATTAATAGGTACAATAAATCAAGTTATGTACAAATGTTTCTTGTTGAATTTCTGCCAAACGGTTGGCCAGTTTGTCGGCAGTAACAAAAGAATAAACATCGTTTGAAATAAATTGCAATCAGACTCTTGGTACATAACTTGTCTTGAAAACCTCGGTATGTAATGTAATTTCATTCCAGAAGCCCTTAATTCCTTCACATGCTACAAACTTCACCATAATGCTTGCGTACGAGAATTGCTGAGACTAAAATGCCATGGCACGTGTACGGTTAGTTATACCTGTTTTACGGCTAGTTCACAAGATCCGCGTGCTAGAAAATTAAATCACGCGTAGTACTACAGAAATGTTTTTTATTACTAAATATTGATGGGGTGCGATACGGGACTCCGAAAAGTGTAACACCGAATTGATGGTAAGTGAATATTGCACGCCATAAACATCTACTTACTCTGAAATCGGTGGTCTCTGCTCTCTCCATTTCCCAAAAAAACATAAATAAATATTGCGGTGAAACCTTTATTTTATTATTTTAAACTAGCACAAAACCAAAAAAAAACCTCTCTACACTCTCTGCCTACCCCGTTAGGGACCTGGCGTGAAGATACATATATACAAAACCAAAGATAAATTGATCCGTTTGATTGTTGTTCCATTTCACTTCTTTGATTAAAAAAATATTCATGATCTTCTCATCATAGGAGCATGAAATATAAAATATTTTAAGATCTATTCTCATACCAAAGGAATATGCATAAAAAACATAATATTTAGAGAAAAACATATTATTTTCGTTTCTGACACCGTACATTAGATTTTTTATTTGTTGAAGATTACGTTCTACTGGTGTGTGAAGAGAAGAGATGTTATTAATAGACACACTCTGATTTAAAATATTTTCAAAAACCTCGTTTAAATTTTTTAATTATCTTAACTAGTTTAAGTTTATCGACTATTAAAACAATGGTCAAATATATTTCACTGTCAGCCACAGGTTAATGGCAATACTGTGTCTTCATTTCCTCAGTCACATTAAATTAACAAAATGTAGAATGTAAATTGACTATTAATCATCATTCGATTTTTTTTTATCATAGTAGATAGATGCCAATTATCTTAATTTAAATATTCAAAATATAGTCCATCGTGTCTATCTAGATGCCTCAAACTGTATTTTTGTAACAAAAAATTGTACGTATTAGATTGAAAGTAAATCGAGTCCAACTAGTTAAATAAACCCAAAATTATTTTTAATAATATTAATTTAGTTCGAGCAACGTTTTTAGGCTATTTATTCCGAAATTTAAAGTTTTACTCCCTTATTCATAAACGTATTTTAGCTAGTGTTGCTAATCTCTGCTTTGTCCTTTTCTATCCTGCACATTTGACAATGCAACTGACAAAGACAAAGCATTCTATAGCTAAAACGTATCTAATGTACGGGTATGAATAAGGGGGTAAGTAGGTATCCACATTACCTACCTCGACCTACCTATTTCGAAATTTCAATTAGGTCTAATTTATTAAATTAGACCTAATTGAAATATCGTATCTATTCCATCAACTATCAATCATTCAGTCATCGACAGTATCGATATATACCTATTATGAGAAATATACTCCTATAACTATATACTAAGCAGGTACATAAAGCTGACATTTCTGTGAAGAGGACTGTTCTTTAATAACGATAACGAATAAGGTACGATTCCGAACTCCGCTGCACGCAGCAGTTCTGCCGCCGCATTGCTGCCGCAGCACTACTGGTCTCCATATACCTACCTATTCTCTATTAGTTTATATGAGATTATATTCTGAGCTACGCGACGAAATCGCGGCAGCATTGCAGTAGAAAATAGAGAAATATGGTGCTGCGGCCTTTAGGTATAAAAAGTGGAAGAGTTTGTTTTGTAGTATGCGCTAATACAAAGGACAGCTGGTTCGAATTTAAAAAAAATGTTGGTTAGTTCATTCACGCCACAACCAGAGAAGGGAAACAGCAATGAAAAATGTTGCAAAAACGGGAAATATTTTTTTAAGCGGATGATATCGTATCTTGTACAATAATATTCGTAGATTTGCCTTTGATTATTATAATAATATATTCTATATTAAGTATAGATAGAATATCTTCGCCTTATAGTGATAACCTCGGGAATGTATTTTTGCTCATTTTTTTATTGCGTTTACAGGCAGAATATTCTTCTGAGTGCAGATCTGGATATAAAAGCGGGCTAAATTTTTATATAAATGATTAAACCAACATAAGCGATCCCATACGAAAATTTTACAGGTCGCAGTTTTTTCGTTCTCCTGAAAAGTTATTTATTTGACACTTACGAGGTTTTGACAATAAGGCGTCGATATATAATAATCACAGACTTACTTATTTGCAGCATTATAGGTAAATGAATTCTATTTTTAATGCTTATTTTCCCACTATTTTTATTTCTTATTTTAATTAAAATATTTATTTAATGAACCTAATGAATGTTAATTACAATATGCTGATTTTTATCTACTACACTACACCTTTCTAAATAATAATTCACCTTGAGTGACTTTGTGCTATGTCTAAATATGTACATATAATTATATGATTTGTTTAGCCAATTAATAGTGTTTGAACAAATAATACTAAATACGTGGTATACACATTTCTTAGTAAATGTGTTGACATATTAACACACATTTAGATTCAGCCAAGCGTACATACACATACATCTTACTGGTAAAGAAGGTATGTATGTATAATATTGTATGTATAATGTGTGTATTGCGTGTACTGTTTTATTTACAAATAATATTATAAAATGACCTAGTTGTATCAGAATATTCATACAGCTGTTGTTACATTTTTTTTTTAATTAATGCCACGACTTTTTTCTTACGTACACATAATATATTATTGAAGTGACCAAAATTGTACCTAATTAAACTGCGCATATTTATATTTTATTTATAACTCTAGTACAGATTTTTTGTTGATTTTATGATAATATTTGCCTGAATTCCGTAAATTAAAACGTAATATAGCAGAGCCTATTTTATTAAAATTATGATTTTTATGATCCAAAGCGAAGTCGTAAAAAAACTATTATTTAATCATTTTTAATTTGGTGACATACTGCGAGATCCTAATTTATTTGTTACCTACACATTTAATGTTGAATCGTATTCTATTTTAGACTCCTTTAATCGTTTATTAAATAATTAAATTTTAATATAAATCTAATTATTCGATTCAGAACTTGACGATCCAGTGTTAGATCATTAATAATGTCACCTTTATCTATACATCTATACAAATAAATAAAATTGGAGTGTCTGTTTGTAATATAAAAATAACCGCTTTTTACTCAATGCATATGTTTGTATACACGGTACATATACCAAAACAACATTTCTGTCTGTCCGTCCGTCTGTCTGTCTGTCTGTTTGTTCCCGCTAATCTCGGGAACGGCTAGACCGATTTTGACGGGACTTTCACTGACAGATAGCTTATGTAATAAGGAGTAACTTAGGCTACTTTTATACTAGCTGCGGTCACGAATTTGTCTGGGTAGGTACTGAACAATCATAAATTCTCACGGGGACGAAGTCGCGGGCACAGCAAGTCTAACTTAAAAAATATTTTCTAGTTCTTAGCGTGTGAGGTGGAGAATTAACCGTTAACTTTTTTAAATTCGTATGAAAAGCAATAGTAACACATAACCTATGAACATTATTCAAACAATTTCATACCTTCAACTTTGAAACAGCTCAGTCATAATATTTCCGCACCAAAAGAAACAAACGTTCCCTCACTTTCCAGATAGCACTTTAAAGATTTAAAATACACGTATTTCCATAGAGATCGGGCAATCTTACCTACACATTTCAATATCGATGTTGCATGCCCGTAATCCGTACTTCCTACCCCTTCTGTGTCTAGGAAGTAGGCGACCATTGCTAGCCAAACAATCGCGACGTCCGCTCGCCTAGGGATGGGCTAATATTACAGTTTAAATCGACTCGATATTTATTAATAGATAGTGTCAGATTAAAAAATAGGAAACGTTGTTGAATATTATTGATACCAAGAAAAATTGCGATATTTTGTTATGTATATTTTAGCGCATGGCGTGATTTATGAGGATTAGGTATCAAAATATTTTAATTACGAAAACCTAAAATATACCATTTTTTTGTTTTTTGTTTATTAAAATGTACGAAAGTAATCGTTTTGTAGTTCGGAAACTATGAAAATATCATAAGCAGATTACAAATAGTTCAAAGACCAAAAACATTTTTTACTGTTCCAAGTACTATAGTGTTCCTATACATGAGCACTGAAAAAATTGAATTTGATACCCTATTAAATCCAAAATTTATATTTGTTTTATATTATTTCGTATTAACACATGCTTGTGAAATATATTTTATTTAAAGAAAAATGGAAAGAAAAATTTGACTTCAGGCGAGACTCGAACTCGCGGGCTACTGGGAATCTAGTCCAGCCGCTCTTCCAATTGAGCTACTGAAGTCCTGCCCGATTTGTCAAATCTTTCCTTCACATTTATTACATTGCTTTATGGTAGCAGCAGCGCCATCTATTGCCAACTATGCTAGTTAGGCAACCGATATAATAGACTTTGCAGTTTATTGAATATCGTAAAGAAGTCGCTTTTACCATTAATAATTGTTTTATATTATTTCGCATTAACACATGCTTGTGAAATATATTTTATTTAAAGAAAAATGGAAAGAAAAATTTTTCTTCGATATTTTGTCCAAGCCTAAGCTCGCTTCGTTGGCATTAGGAAATAGGAAACTGCTCCGCGTCGGTATTAGGAAACTTGCATTGTTCGAAAAATAGGCGCACGGGTTACCTATTTCAGTATCAATACAAAGCTTTTGTTTACTTTTCCAACAGTTGTGAAAATAATTGTTTTGTTGCGTAGGTATTATTCTACAAACTCCGAATAATAGACAATCATTTTGCACTATCGGCTTGTTTCGAAACTACTAAGTTACTTAATGAGTGATTGAATGACTATCAGCCAATGTGCAGTGGACTAGTGGTAATAGGAAGCTGAAATTCGGCATGAAGATTTGTTAGAGCGTATAGCAACAATATGAGAGTACCTTTCTCAAAATTCTTGCGGAAACGGAGTGTATGGTGTGTACAAATTTGTAGCCAAAAACGAATCACATAAATAACTTTACTGGTGGTAGTGTTCCACAATGTCGTAGCTCAAGACCGTAGGCATCACTGCATCTTAATTTATCTGCCGCAAAATAGACTACCATTTGGCAGTTCAGCATTACCTATCGTTTTCCGGTTATATGTCTAGGCTGCCAGTATTCGGTTACCATCAATGTGAACTTCGTGTTTGTTTGCCATGATCATTATGTTAAAAAAAAAATATTGAGAACTTCATTACTTTTTAAATATCGGACTAGTTAACCCGGCGAACTTCGTGCCGCCTGAGAGTTAAATAATGTGTTGAAGATTTGACAGGTACGAAATAATTGTGGAAAAATAAAACTTTTGGTTTTGCAGTTTTTCACACGTTTTAATTCTTCCTCGGACTTCAAAGAATATTTCATAACTAAACTTAGCCAAATCGTTTTACGTGATTACTATACGTCAGTATGTGGTTCCTAAATTTTCCATGACAAAAGGCATGCTCCGATGGTTCGGACATAAAGAAAGAATATCCAATGAGCGAATGACTAAACAGATATACAATGCGAATGTGGATAGTTGCAGATGCTCAGGAAGACCAAGACTGACCTACCATGACCAAATAGCTCTGATGGTGGGGTCAAAAGCCTTAGAAATCGGCGTGCATGTATGAAGGGAATGATGAATGTAGATGAGGCACGCGGGAGGTGAGTCAGGACCGGGATATCTGGCGCTCCACACTCTCTGCCTACCCCGACAGGGACCTGGCGTGAAGATACATACACGTATGTATGTATCTTCACGCCAGGTCCCTACATAAATACATAAATTTACTATATAATGGTAATGTAAGTATATAATTTTACTAGTGTTAGAGTGTCAGTATCTAGTTCCATTACTTAATTTATTTGTCGCCCAATACGAGGTGTTCAGCACTACCGTGTTTTAGTTGGATGGTAATGTGATAACTATCGATCCAACTTAAGCCTCAGAGAACTTTTTATTAAGACACCGCGTCTGCACTTAGATCTCCACATTCATGTGAAATAAATGTTGTTTGACACCCAAAAAAAAACCTTTAACGCTACTTTGGCGAGTGCTTTACCATCTCTACAATACTTGTTGCGAAATAAATGAACTATATCACTTAATAATCTTGCATTTTTAGCACTGCAGTTGCAATAAAAATATCTCTGCACAAAAAATCGGTCCAGCCGTTCTCGAGTTTTAGTGAGACAACAAACGTCAAAATGATAATGGTAAAAAAATAGCACGCACACACTCAATTTCTTAACATAGAAACGGAATCCATTCGTTTCTAAAAGGGCTTTTGATAATTTATAACTTGTTATTTACTGTTAATTCCTAATGTATTTTATAATCTTTTTACAATGAAAAGTCCTTTTGCTTCCTTTGTACCGACTAACTAGCACAATTTGTTATTTTGACACATATTTTAGTGTTGCCATGATCATTATGCAAATTAATCAAGAATGTTTATATCAATATGTAAATTAATGTACGGTAAAAATAATTAAACGGTTATGAAAAAACTTTATGGACCTTATAAATTTTTCGATTGATTTTTTCTACCGTCGTTGATAATCGAGTGTTTAATCTCTATGTTTAAAATTCCGATACGTGCTTGTGTTCGCAATATTTCAAGTAATTTCAACTTGATTGATTTTCTCGTATATATATAGGTATATAGGATAGTTTTTAGGTATATTCACTAAAAGGTCCCCACCTTCCAGGCAGACAAGCACCCTTTGTATTGTGTTTACATTTTATGTTTTTCTTTTCAATATGTAGGTATTTCACTAAAAGTTATCTGATATACCCACTATAAGTAGGTACCTATATTCATCCGAAATATATGCATAGATATAAAAATACACCTTATATTATTCTTTTTAAAACACAGTTTCTTTCTAATTTGTACGAATCTGCGCAATTCCCCACGTATGGGGTAGATTCTTAAGAATTGCCCGTCGCAAGAATCAAATCAGCGAAACAGTAGTAGCCATGCTATAGGTGGTAGAGTTGCAACGCATTTACATTGAGACCTCTATTTTTTTTGTAGATGTTTATTGGCTTATCATCAATTGTAGGTATACTAACATTGAGAAATTTTTCAATTAAGTTAACAATATCGATTACAAACAGATAAGAATGGTATGGCGTAGCGCTATTCGCTTCCATTAAGATTTAGCGATACCCATTCGAATTATGCGAGATTCTGTTAGTGACTTGCCATTTCATAACTTTCGTAACAGCCTCATAAAATCTTGTTGGTGTGTAAGCGACTGATCAATTGACTTTTTCTTCCGTTTTTTTATGCGTTCGTTAGGCAAATCACAATTTAAAAATGTGTGAGAAGCGAAAGTAGATTAGAATTTGCAACGTAAAGGAAACATTAATAAAATTAACAAACATTGCGTAATTTAATTAGTATAAAACTTTGATTTGAATATCAATAGTGACTTGTACGACTACCAATATGTTGTGATTAGTGAATTAATTGCGTAAAACACATAGCGGGAGGTTAAAGAGAAATTGCAAAAGATGGGAAACGCTATTACACGTCTACATGCCTGTCTTGCTTATGGAAGTTACCAGTTGAACCTGCTTAGAGTAGGGATGTTATGGAATTCCCATTTTGGATCTAATATACGAATTATATCATCGAATTATATCGTATTTATATGAAATTATTTCGGATTATCCGTTAGTTTCGGCTACCGATACCTAAACGCCCGTATATAAAGACATATCTCAGAACTCAGTACCAGAACACGGCAATAAGATCTTTTTGTATGGAAAACTGTGATCTTTAGATCGTCTCAAGGACATATACTTCTATATATTATTACGGCCCTTAGATAGGCAGTGTTGAATGATTCTATTTCTAGGTTATCATTAATTTAAAACTAAAAATCTGTAACTTTTCGCTGCATTTCCTTACCATGAAAATTGCACTAGACTCAGAGTGCATTTTTAATGTAATAATCTACCACAAATGCGATGTGTACTGTGTGTAGCTAATGTGTGTGAAACGATAAAAAATATAAAACGTCCTATTTGGACTGCGTAACAGCGCAGTCCAAATAGGACGTTTTATATTTTTTATCGTTACCGAATTAATCCGAAAATATTATTTCGGGTTCGGTTACGGGTACGGATAGATAAATATTTCGTATATCCGATAATGTCAGTTACGGTTACGTAGCTCCATAACATCCCTAGCTTAGAGCTTAACTCTATTAATTTTGTAACAACTTGGATTAAAGTTTTATTATGGACAGAACAAGATTCCGTTGCTCGACGATCATCATATAGTTTGATTTATTTATGGCCAGTCTTCTACTCCACCTATGGATACGGGATTTTAAATCACTTTTATGTTATAAGCCCATAAAGTTTTGTTGTTAATTCTTTACAGCATTTCAAATCTACAATTTTATATGTATTTAAAAACATGCAATCAAAATTATTATAATATTTAAAAATATTGTTCAAGGAATTTTAAAATTTTAAATTTAAGTTGACATAAGTAAATAATATAGTTCTTGACTTTATAGTAAATTTGCACTGGATATATAAGTTAATTAACAACGTTGGTCCTTTGCTGCTATTTCTTCTGACTACTATTTTTAAATGTAGATACTTGTCATATTGTTAATTAAAATTATGTGGGTAATATGTTACCCGTAGGGTAAGTATCTGCCTACCAGTTTATGTATCTAACTGTAAGTACAATCTGTCAGTTTTGTTTGATGAATTATTTTATTCAATGGTAAGATTGGTACCTAATTAAATTGACTAACCTAATCATAAAATAATCATATCCAGCCTTACACGAATAGTAGAGCACGAACCTTCCGAACCTTTTTCACCAAACTAATGGCCGAATACTCAAACGTCACTTAATTTTTGGCAACCCTCAAATATAGCTGTCGTTTGCACCTGTTTTATACAGACAAAAGACCCACTTATACAAAAGTAACGTGTCAGTATTTGGCCGTCACGGACGCCAAAAGTTCACATTGAGAGTATTTGAGGATCAAAGATCATTGCAAAGCTACGCGTATAATAAGTTCATTGTTTTAGGAGACAAATTAACTTGTAAACTGTTTACTATTTAAAAGAGTAAGAATAATTTTATAATAAGACTAGCTGACCTGGTGAACTTCGCTTCCAAAGATTATAATGGTTCCGAACTATTTGTATGGGGCAAAAGGTTATGCTTTTAATTCTTTTTGGTTTTAAATTTCTATATCTATTTTTTTCATATTTCTCACTTGTTAAATTCCATTGCAATTCAGCGAATATTTCAAAATTAAAGAAGGCAAATTAGTCACACTAAAAACGGTGACACTAAAAACGTCATTTAATTTTTATAAATAGAGTTAGAGATGTACGCGTGTAAGGCAGAGAGTGTGGGGCGCCAGATATCCCGGTCCTCACACAACTGACTTCAAAAATACATGATAACACAAAGTACAGCAACTTGACAACCATACACTTATTTCTGAGTAAATCGTCAATGTGTTACATAAAACGAAAACTAGAAAACGTCTTGCTTTGATAACATTACGAGTGCACAAGTACAATTGCATACGTCACTCCCTTATCGTGTCCCGCAATTTGGAGCCTACACAATGTGAAATATTTCTACATGCACTTATTTTACATTTTCATTTCTAAGAATACATCATTTTTAGCAACTTGGCAACCGTGCAATAGTTATGTAAATTACGTAAATCAAATACCTGAACATCATATCTCCGGTTCCATCATAACACCAAAATAAATAGAAAAGAATCTTATTAAATAGGATAAATGTGTATTTATATATTATAATGGTATATATGTATATGTATGATACATATAAAAATATGTATGCATGTATGTTTACACGGTACATATACCAAAACAACATTTTTTACTATTTTTGTCTGTCTGTCTGTTTGGCGGGGCTAATTTTGGGAACGGCTATACCGATTTAGACGGAACTTTCACTGGCAGATAGCTGATGTAATAAGGAGTAACTAAGGCTACTTTGATACTAGCTGCGCCCACGACTTCGTCCGGGTAGATACTGAACAATCATTAATTCTTACGCGGGCGAAGTCGCGGGCACAGCTAGTATGTACATATAATGAGATAGGGCAAATTACATTCTTTTTACTGGTGGTACAGTTCTAGTGTCTGAGGTTCGTGTGCGTAGGCACCACCGCATTACTAAATCTAGGTACCTATATGCTTCCAAATAGTAGTGTTCCACACAATCTTGTTTCATTTACGTGGTAATTAATGGCCCCATCATTTCTGTAACGCATCAGCATCAGCATCAACATCTTTGACTTCCGGCTTTCGTGTGTCGTTTGTTTGACGTCGAATGTTTATGGGCTGCCGATCACCACTAATGTGAATTTGCCATCGTCATTACATAGAAAACCGGTCAAGTGCGTGTCGGGCCACTTACATAATGTAATGAAAATAAATAAATGTTTTCTATGGAGTTCTTCAAAATTTTCGAGTTAAATTCATTTGGTCGTTTGCGAGTAAATAGTCGACGACATCATTTGGTCGACTATTACTCGCAAACTTGTAAGGCCAACCTAAGTGTGATAATTTTTCTTTTAATTTCGTAATATGTAGCTACTATTGCCGTAATGTTTGAATTTCTAACAACAACCGTTTAGTTGATAGAGGGGAGGATACACTTGACACTAACAAAAATTGGAACTTCAAAGCTTAATAAGTCACTAAATCGAAATCGAAACATTCGCACATCCCTAACATTTTTGAAAGACCTATCCAACGATATCCCTCACTATATAGGAAACGAAAGTAAAAAAAACATCCGCGTGTTACATGTAGGGGAGGTAACCTAAATATTTTATTTTTAATGTTTTTATTATATCACTTTGTCGGCTTGATCAAGGTTAACTTGTGCCAAATTTGAAGTCTCTAGTACCTTTTTTTTGCGCCAAACCGCGGACGGACAGACAGACAGACAGACAAACGGACATGGCGAAACTATAAGGGTTCCTTGTTTACTACAGAATCCTAAAATAAAAACTGTAGTTCATTGAAGCCTATGAAGCGATATGTAGGTTAAATATAATTTATGCAATTAAAATTATTTGTTACCCATAATTAATAGTATAGTTCAATAGTACAAAATTCAAAAGCGAATCATGACTATTCACTATGAAAGGAAAAATGTTGATTGGCATGTTTTCACATAAACGCGTACACGTCGCTTAATGGCACGTTCCGTCAATTACTTACGCTATCTTACCGTTAATACTCGCGGTCGAACGGTCACGCCTAGAGTTAGTAATTATACGAACAGCTTTTCTATAGCCGGTCGCGTTCTATGTCATAAAAAATAAAAACCTACTTTTAAACACAGGATAATGTATGCAAATTAATTCCCTATAGAAGGTAGGAAGAAATGTTTGTTCATTTCTAAATCTCTAGGTGCTATTATAGGTTAGGATCCCACTGCAGAATCATTTCATTCATCCAGATATGCTGCAAACCTAATTAATTAATAAACCATATTTACAATCTAGAGAATGTTTGGCCGTAAGTATTTTTTTATACTATCCGGTCGAAAGAAATCAAAGTAACAAAATCTATTCGTCAGGGAAGTGTAATAGGATGCTTCCTTTTTCTCATCTTTATAAACGACTTACCGAAAATAATAAGCGAATCTAGTATCTTGTTTGCAGATGACATGTCAGTTATATTACCAGCCAAAGATGAAGTACAATTAATTGAGAAGTTGAACACCGTCTTCATAAAAGTAGTATCTTGGCTAGAGGATCACAATCTAGTCATGAATTTAAATAGAACAAAATTAATGGTGTTCAGGCCACGTCAAAAACGACCGCTACACGTTAACTGCACTTTAAATAATAAAAATATCGAATGCGTTGATTCTTTTACTCTATTGGGAATAACAATTGATAGTCATCTAAATTGGAAAAGTCACGTTGAACATTTATGTAAAAGGTTATCGCGATTAATTTATGCATTAAACGAATTGAAAAGAACAACCGACACTAATACTGCGAAAATAGCGCATAATGCCTATGCACAATCTTGGCTACGATACGGCATCGCGCTCTGGGGAAACAGCACTGATGTGACAAAATTGTTCACTTTACAAAAAAAAATTATACGCATACTCGCCAATATAGGACCTATGGAAAGCTGTAAACCATACTTTAAGCTATATAAAATATTAACCTTTCCATCTCTCTACATCCTGGAGACCTGTAAAAATGTGAAACAAAATATATCAACTTTTGAACATGCTGACGACAGATTTACAGGAACAATAGGCTTAAGGAAAAGAAATAAGTTATTGTTACCCAACAGTAATTTAGTGGACCTTATTCTATGTCAATAAGACTAAATAACGCCAAAGCCAAGTATTATAAAAGAAGTTGATAAATATGACAAATATATTAAAGAAGTTGATAAATATGACAAGTTTGTGATAACTTTGACTGACTTTTTCAATAACAAACGCTTCTATAAAGTAAATTAATATTATACCAAAGTGCAATAGAATATAATAATATTATGAATGAATGATTGGAATTATATAAATTAAAATTAGAATTATATTTATACTTAGATAAATAAAAATAAAATAAGTAATATTATAGAAGATTACAAGTTATTCATAAATAATTATACAATTATTAATAATATGAGCATGTTAAATTAGATTAAAATTAGACCTTAAGATTTATTTTTTCTATGCCCTTACAGGGTGCATGTGCTGTACACCATATTACTATTTGTAACATCTTAAAACCACATGTGATGCAATAAATTATTTGAATTGAATTGAATTTGAAAATCACGGCTGCCGTTGCGCACTTGCCCGCCGCTACCTATTTTCGTTCCGCCCGATAACTTTTTACATCCTTATCGTACATGTATTATTTATATATCAAATTAAAGCTATTCTTTGTTCTCATTATTATGATATACGGGAGCCAAATTAAATCGGTCGCAAATAAGAGTTGCTGGCTGTTAAAGATAGAAAAAATAAAAGAAATACTTCCGACCAAATGGGGTGGGAGGGATCCTAACCTATTAGAACTCTTATAACTTGAAAAAAAAAAACAAATACCTACATAATAATTTGAGACGGAGTCCAGGAACTCTTAGTTTTTTTTTTTTTTTTTTTTGTGTCTGAAGGTTGACAGACAAGCAAACGGGCCACCTGATGGAAAGTGGTCACCGTCGCCTATGAACATTTGCAACACCAGGGGAGTTGCCAACGCGCTGCCAGCCCTGAAGGACTCTTTTGACGCCATTTTTGAAGAACCCCATATTGTAGCACCTAGGGAACACCTCAGAGGGAAGTTCGTTCCACAATTTACACGTTCTGGGCAGGAACGAACGTGAAAACCGCACCGTTGAGCACTGCCAGGTGTCCAGTCGGTGTGGGTGGAACTTCTCTCTTCGGCGGGTAGTACGGTGTAGGAAAAGAGACGGTGGCACCATGTCAAACAGTTCCGCAGAGCACTCACCATTGTAGAGACGGTACAACACGCACAGACTCCCAATGTCCCTGCGCAGGCTCAGATGTTCGAGCCTGTCGGTAAGTCCTGGATCGTTAACAATACGAACGGCGCGTTTTTGTAGGGAGTCAAGTGGACCAAGCTGGTATTTGGGGGCTCCCGCCCACAAATGAGAGCAGTATTCCAGATGGGGCCGCACTTGGGCCTTATAAAGCTGTAGTAGCTGCCCCGATGTGAAATACTGCCTCGCTTTGTTAAGCACCCCCAACTTTTTGGATGCCAACTTGGTCTTACACTCAATGTGACTCCCGAATTGCACTTCGTTCGATATGTCAACGCCCAGGATACCGATACTCTTATCAACGGCGAGCGGAATGCCCTGGAACTGTGGTGCTACAATGAATGGGGTTTTTTTTGCGGTGAACGCGCAGACTTGTGTCTTCGAGGGGTTAAACTGTACTAAATTAAGTCGACCCCAATCCGAGACCCGCTCCAGAGAGTGCTCGATTTCAGACACTAGTAGGTACGTTATCAAAGAAGACTGCATTTTTTTAAAGTGTTTAGCATCATGGTAATAATATACAATGGGTACCACCTACCTATTAATTATAACTAAGATTTTTATCGATTTATTGACATAGCACGAATTGAATAAAAAATAGCCAATTCAATATTTACAACTGTCTACCCTATATTATGTGTAGGTTATGCATGATATTTTCATTTATCCTCGTTCAGTCAGTGTAAATTGTAACTAACACTTTGAAATTCATTAATTAAACAATTGTGAAAGGTATTCAGTTTTGAAACAATAAGTATTTATTCATAATACCCGCATTGCAAAGGTATTTAAAATATTTTATCAACATTCACTGTAACAAAACAAATGAAAGGTCGAAAACCTGGTCAAGTGCGTCTTAGTTTCAAACTATTATTGGTTCCGTAGCAAGCTGGTGGTTACTGGTGGTAGAGCTCCAGTGACCAAGTTCGCGGGCGTAGGCACCGACGCATTACCTTATCTACTTACTTGCCGCAAATGGTAGTGTTCGGAGCAATAATGTTCCGGTCAGGTGATTTGCGGCACAGAGGCCTCAAGAGTGGCATGACAACGCAACTTCATTGAAATCTCTGGTTCTTAATTTAAGTTTACTACTCACAATGCGAGGCTTCTTTGTTTACATTCGGGGCCAAATTAGCGTTTGAATTCATAATAATTTATACGTACAGTATCCAACAAGTAATATTAGTAATAGTATTGCATCGACATTAGGAAAGAGTCTTCGGCTTATTTCGGGTATGTTGAGGGTTATTTTTTTCGCACCATACCTACGTTTTTGTGACCATAACATTTTAATCAAACTAGAGATGCCATTATTCCATAATCGGCCTATTCGACCACTTTTTTAATATTCAGTATTCGGCCGAATACTGGATACTATTCGGCCGAATACCGAATAAAAAAAATGGAAAATGAAAACCACATATTACTCAAAAATGCGATTTTAGTAACAATTTTTTTTATTTATTTGACAAATGACTATATTCATACTTAAAATCTACCAGTGGTGAGTTGTAATGAATAAAGTCAATTTTAATAAAGGAAAATGAAAACCACATATTACTCAAAAATGCGATTTTAGTAACAATTTTTTTTATTTATTTGACAAATGACTATATTCATACTTAAAATCTACCAGTGGTAAGTTGTAATGAATAAAGTCAATTTTTCAGCGTAAGTTGACAATAAACGATTTCGCTTTTCTTCATAAATAATACCCGCTTCTGAAAAAAGTCTCTTACCAGAGACACTACTGCCAGGAGATGATAGATAAACCTTAGCGAAATTCGTCAGGACTGTGCATGGTTTTGCGTTTGCTAACGACGATTTGTATGGGTCAGCCGTCCGATTTAGGCGAGCAGTTTTCAAATAAAAATCATATTTATATGCCACAGATCTTTTTCTGCATTTTCATCGTTTTGCTTTTTAATTTATACACACGTCTGCGGCGGATTATTCGGCTGCCGAATATTCGGGCATTCGGCCAAGGGGAAAGACGAATATTTGTTATTCGGTTATTCGGCCAAACCATTATTCGTGGCAACTCGAGTTTTAACCGATATCGGATTATCAGTGCATACGTAGGCACTGTGCAGCAGAAATGACGCTCTACGAAGTCGAAACTAGCCGATTCGTCACTTTCACAGGCTCGATTTGCAATATTTCTTAAAGAGCACTTGTTTTGAAAACTATTAGTTCACTATTTAAAACTGCGTCGACATTAATAAGTAGTTGTAAGTATTTCTGTTTTGACTCGCGAACTAATTGCAGTCAGTTCTCATTAACATGAACTCGCTATTCTACACCAACCGTCAGTCGCCGGTCGCTACAAACACTTTGACAAATTGATAGATTGCCACTCTGTTTTCCAGCGCGCTTTTAATGAAAACAAATTTCATTATTACGTATAGATCTACTGCATATTTACGATGTTTACCTTTATTCACTCAACCCTAGTGACGTTAGACCGCGGTATAAATACAATTAAAAAAATCATCAATTTAACTTCGCAATGGTTTGACAATTCAAATTCAAAGCGCCTTTAAATTACTCTCCTTTTAGAGAGATTTTAAGGTGCTTGAGGTATGTCAAATTTATAGAAATAAAAAAATACCAAGTGCGAGTCAGACTCGCCCATGAAGGGTTCCTTAGTTGCAAGTAAAATTGATCGAGAATTATATTTCCTGCTTTTGAAAATACATCACATCTCAAAAACAGTTAAAACATCTCGTTCATACTAAATTTCGTCGAAAATGTTAATTACAGCACTTTTTTTTTTAGATTTATCATACTCTATATTCCAAAAGTTAGATGAATAATAGAATTTTACTACTTTGGAAGATCTGTTTCAAACGATCCACTTCCAGAAAAAATACATGAGGAACCTTAGGTAATGTTATTTTCAAAGATCTAAAGGCGCCAATTACGTTTAATAATAATAGGTTTGATGAAAAAAGGCAAATTGTAATAATTAGAAATGGACGAATATAAACGGTAACCTCACGCCTGTAATCTCCGAACGGTTAGGCAGAGGTAAATGCATGCATTCAAGCATACATGCAAACGCCCATGATTCGCCGGTTAAGTTTTGGCCCATGTAACAAGTGGCGAGCTTGTTGACATCGCCGGGCACACTACCAAACTCCGTGGTACTTCCAGACAATGGAAAAATCCCAATAAAACCAAAAATAAAGGCTTTTTCACTTTTATCTCTGATAAACGCCGACCAGGGAATCGAACCCAGGACCCCAGCGTAGTAGTAGTGGCATGCTACCACTAGGCTACTGAAGCAGTTAAACGAATATAAAGCCTCAATATTTATCGATAAAATAACTACCTCGGTAGGTACTTATATAGAAAATGTTTTGTATAAGTTATTAATGACCAATGTTAATTGTCCGCAGGATCTCCGTGGAAGGTCGAGGTGATGGCAGGGCCGGCGGGCGGCGGCGGGGGCGAGCCCACCCGGCTGATACCCGCGCGGGTGCCGGCCGTCTTCGAGATATCTACTGCACCCGGCGCACCCACTTTTGGCAAGAACGAGGTGAGATTATACCGTGTTCCCTTTTTTTTTCATTCTGCTGAGGTAGAAGAAGATGACCCGCGTGATACGATGAGGGTGACGCACCAGGCTGATTAATTCTCATGCGGGTGGCAGACGCCTTCAAAATATCTGCAGCTCCTGACGCACCCATTTTTGGCAACATTGTTTGTTCTCTTTTTTACTTTCTGCCAAGGTGAGGGCACAGAAGGCCACCAGTTGTGCGATAGATTTTCGAGCTATCTAATCTACCTACTGCACCCGACGCACCCACTTCTCATTTCAATTCAATTCATATATTAATTTGCAAAATGGGTAAGATAGATGGATCTTAGTAAAATAAAAACAATAATCCGCCATATTCAACCATTAGGCATGCAAATATCAAATAACAAATAAAAATAGAACTTTTGGCAACACTGTGTCTCCTCTTTTTTTATTTCTGCCAATGTGATGGCAGAGAAGCTCACCAGCCGTGCGAGTGATCTTCGAAATACCTTATCGTCCTTTCGCCGGATTCACTACACCCGACAAACCCACGGGTGTGAAGAATCTTAATTGTAACTATATTTAATAAAATAATAATATTCCTTTATTACTTTTCGTCAAAAGAATATAATTATATCTGCGTATTCTAATCTGACACTTGTTAGGTAAGTCAATGAAATAAGTTAATACCTAAACAAAATTACAACTTATAGGTACTTTAGCTTAGGCTGTGCTTTTACGATTGATTTACTACTTAAAATATGGTTCACTATTAACAGTTCACAATTATTATTCTCATACTTGCGTAATTATTTGTTGCCAATGAACGATGATATTTGTTGAATGAATGTTCATCGTGAACAAATCAGCGCTAACTATATTTGGTTGTCGGAGACTCCTACATTGTATCGCCCACAATAAATCGATACAATTTTGTCGCGGAGGTTGGTAGCTATGTGGGTTTGGCTACGTTTTTAATAAATAATAGGTATCTGCCTATAGGTAGGTACAATATAAATTATGTTTTATTTTTAAAGAAAAATGGAAAGAAACATTTGACTTCAGGCGAGACTCGAACTCGCGGCCTACTGGGAATCTAGTCCAGCCGCTCTTCCAATTGAGCTACTGAAGTCCTGCCCGATTTGTCAAATCTTTCCTTCACATCTATTGCAGTGCTTTATGGTAGCAGCAGCGCCATCTATTACAAACTATGCTAGTTAGGCAACCGATAAAATAGACTTTTCAGTTTATTGAATATCGTAAAGAAGTCGCTTTTACCCTTAATAATTGTTTTTATATTATTTCGCATTAACACATGCTTGTGAAATATATTTTATATTTAAAGAAAAATGGAAAGAAAAATTTGACTTCAGGCGAGACTCGAACTCGCGGCCTACTGGGAATCTAGTCCAGCCGCTCTTCCAATTGAGCTACTGAAGTCCTGCCCGATTTGTCAAATCTTTCCTTCACATCTATTGCATTGCTTTATGGTAGCAGCAGCGCCATCTATTACCAACTATGCTAGTTAGGCAACACAACACATCACACAAGCATGTGTTAATGCGAAATAATATAAAAACAATATAAATTATGGACTCTTTAATTAACATCACGATTTAATTTTAGGAAGGGGGTATCAGGTCAGTTCTGCTATGTCGCCGACATAGCAGCACTGGCTTGTTACTACAGAGTATTGAGGTCGTTAAATTTAATTATCTAGTTAGTTTATGAAGATAACGTAGGTACCTATGTAGGTACTTAAAATAAGTATAGTCAAGTGTAAAATAAGAATCCGATAACGAACACCATGGGTTAAGATTTATAAAAGATTATGTTTTCTGTAAAATCAGCTGCATCAAAAGTGTCTATAAAATTATGTAATAGATTTTTTTTTTTAATGTTATAAAAGTGGCAAACAAGCGTGCAGTTCACATTGATGTTAAGTGATGACTGCAGCCTATAGACACCCACACAATGACCAGAGGTCAAAATGCAAATGCGCTGCCACTCCTGAGGCATTAGGTGTTATGTCTCTGTGCCGGAAATTACAGAGCCGTACATTACCACCTGACCGGAACACGATAGTGCTGAACACTACCATTTAACGGCAAGTATATTAGGTAATGCGGTGGTGCCTACGCCCGCGAGCTCCGTCACTGGAGCTCTACCACCAGGAAAAAAGAAGATATTGTACTTACATAATTTATGTAAGTGAAATACCTAATATATTAAGTTAAAATGAAAATAATACCTACCAACAATGGCTTTACTAACCAACAACAATTTTTACTGGTGGTAGAGCTCCAGTGACGGAGCTCGCGGGCGTTTGCACCACCGCATTACTTAATATACTTGCCGCTAAATGGTAGTGTTCAGCACTATCGTGTTCCGGTCAGGTGGTAATGTATGGCCTTGTAATTTCCGGCACAGAGGCGGAACACCTTAGGCCTCAGGAGTGGTAACGCATCTGCATTTTGACCTTGGTCTTTGTGTAAGTGTCTATAGGCTGCAGTCATCACTTAACATCAATGGAACTGCATGCTTGTTTGCCAATTCCATAACATAAAAAAATTGTAAAATTCAACGTTTAATTTATACACACTGCAGCAATTGTGGCGTAAAAACAATTTGCTCAAGGCGTAAGTAGGTTTAGTTTACTGCGTATTTGCACCAAATAAGATGAAGCTGTTAAACAAAATGGTGATAATGTTGTAACACCAGACCGCAACCCACAGGCCATTATTCAATCTCATCCATGTCACACGCCGTGCCTGATTGTTATTTCAGCTACAAATATCTACTTACATAAACCACATAGGTAACCCACTTCGAAGTTCGCATCAAGAATTGCTCAGTTCCTGGTTTGCGAAAACTAATAAAGTATATTCTGTACTTATGGTTTTTTTTGTTGTTCAAGCATTTAGATCAAATTGGTAAACATTATGTAGGTACCTATTTACATTGAATAAAAAACGAGAAATCTCAATGTAGATGCGTTGGCACTACTTGCTGCGTTGAAGTGTAAGCAGTCTCTATGTCGCTATAGGACATACATCACCATCTAAACTTTGACTATTTAAAAAAAGAACCAAAAAAACAAAATGGGCTAAAAAGCTCCCAAACAAAACAAAAAAATGTGTGTATATGGCCTCTCTCAGTGAGTTTCCCCACGTACCATAATCCCCCATTTAGGACCACGCCCCCGACGCTTCGGGGGCAGATAGGCCCGGGGTACGAGCATTCGCTTCACATTTCATTTTTTTACACCTCTAAGGCGATACGAAGTTCGTCGGGGCAGCTAGTAACATATAAAATACAATTCATCTTTAATGTTTAAGTTGGGGAAAAAGTTTCTTCGCATTTTTTAAGATAATTCAAAACATTTTTTAATATAGTTTATTTAAATTTAACTAAAGTATGTATGTACCATTTTGTTCGATAACCTTTTGCCATCTTGTAGGTAGGGACATGATCCCTTTGCTATAAAAATTTTGGGACTTCTCATCAAAATACCGCGACAAGTGGATTTGGCAGTCCTCTCGTGATGTTAACCTAACATTGCATAAAGAATTCTGAAGAGACCGAAACAGGTGGAAATCTAAAGGTGCAAGGTCAGGACTATACGGCGGATGCATTAACACCTCCCAGCCAAACTCTCTTAATTTTTGCTGAGTGGCTATAGATGTGTGAGGTCTAGCGTTATCATGATGAAACACCACACCCCTTCTGTTGATCAATTCCGGCCGCTTTCTCTCAACTTCTTGCTTTAATCTCATCAGTTGTTCGCAGTAGAGTTCAGAATCGATAGTCCTGCTTGGTGGTAATAGCTCATAATGTATAATGCCCTTCCAATCCCACCACACACACAACATCACCTTATTGCGAGTTAACCCGGGTTTCGCCACAGTCTGTGAAGCCTGACTGGCCTTTGACCACGACCTTTTTCGCACGTTCTTGTCGTACGTGATCCACTTTTCATCACCAGTTATCAGCTTCTTCAAAAATGATTCGGATTCATTACGTCGTAATAAAGAATCACAAATGAGTACACGGTTCATTAGGTTTCTTTCAGTGAGCTCGTGAGGTACCCAAATATCGAGCTTTTTTTTGTACCCAGCTTTTTTCAAATGCGCCAAAACTGTTTTGTGATCAATTCTCAGTTCTGCAGCTACGTCGTAACTACTGATATGTCGATCTTGCTCCACTTTTTAAAAAATGGCATCCATTTTATCCGTAATAGGGCGACCAGAGCGAGGTGCATCTTTGACATCAAAATTTCCGGATTGTAAACGCTTAAACCAAATTTGTGCTACTCTCACAGACACTGCACTAGGTCCATAAACATCGCAAATTTTTTTCGCGGCCTTCGTTCATTTTTACCTTTTTTGTAGTAAAATTTTAAAATGTATCGAATTTCTTCATTAGACTCACTCATCTTGACAGTACGAAAAACAAATGAAAATCACACATTTGCCTAATTTGAATTTGGAATTATGTTCTTTAAAATTTTAACTTTCAATGATACCAAAACCAGCCAGATACAAATACTACAGCCAAAGAGATTTTATTACAAGTTCATACATACTATAATGCGAAAAGACTTATTCCCCAACCTATTATATATACCTACCTAATCGTTTAATACCGCTATTTACAGGTCAGCGTAACAGTGACAGCACCTTCACGGCGGCCGGTGACAGCAAGAGTGCTGGATGTGGCTGAACGGCCCGGTGTGTACCGCATCGAATTCACTCCCGAAGAAGTCGGCACACATCTGATCGATGTAAGTCATTTTGGAGTCATATACACTAGGTATCTAGAACAACAAATAAATACCCTGCAACCTTGCCCTACTCTGAAGTGAGTTTATAAAAAAAATATGGAGACGGATGGTACGTTTTACTTTTAAATGTCGTTGCAAGTATTGGTGGTAGCCATACGTGAATGAAAAGGCATACCACAATGTTTTTGTCAGTGTAAGTAGCAGTCACACAAAAACTTTTACTGAATTCACTGTTTTTATGAACAGAGTCGTGACGAGATATAGATATTGGATAAAAACCCTTTTTACCTATACTCCGTCGTTTCAGCTCGGTTGCACGAGCTGTGGTCGCGGACGGACTGTTGTACCAACAAAATGTTTTGGGTAACTTTTACTGGGTTTGACTGGCGGTAGGACTCCAATGAGCTCGCGGCATAGGCATCACCGCATTACCTAATCTACTTGCCGCTAAATTATAATTTAAGGTAGTTTTCAGCACTATTGTGTTCCAGTCAGGTAGTTATTTTGGTCCCTGTAAAGGTATAACAAACAACGTAGACCTCAAGTGTGGCCTCAACGTAGACCTTAAGTGTGGCAACGCCTCTATACGGAAATCACTGATTTTTGTGTAGATATTTGTAGGCTACAGCATTCACTTAGCACCAATGTGAACTGTATGCTTGGTCATCACTTCAAGACATACAAAAATTTAGAGATGCGTTACCACTTCTGATGGTTAATTTATTAGGCTTTTATCTCTAGAAATTACTTACAGGACCGCACATAGTCATCTTAGCGGAACACACATATTTAAACAGTTAAGGTAATGCAAGGATGCCTACGATAACTCTAGAACCAGATATGAGATATGTAATTTTTGTTGAAACAATACATATATTCAAACGACTAAAGAATTAAATTAACATAATCCTGAGGCTAAAGATTTAATGCTTTCGGCACAGTGATATAATGAACCGAACATAATCAGCCACCTAATTAGACCACCGTAGCGAACACGAACATTCAGAGCAGATTATAGATTAAATAATGCAACGCCACAGGCTATATTGCGTCCTCATGTCTAGAATAATAGAATAATCTATATAAACGTACTATATCGTATCTATATTACAGGCTTTATTAGTCAGCAATTATATAAAAAAACTAGCTGACTCGGCAAACTTCATATTGCAACAACAATGAAATAAAGTGGTTCAAAGATTTGATAGATCGGACTATTTGAATGGAAAAATGAAATTGTGGTTTTTACTACGTATTTCCCTTCAATTTCTTTATATTTTCTTAAATTTTAAACCTTCCCTGGACTTCCAAAAATCATTCAAAACCAAAATTAGCCAAATCTGTCCAACCGTTTTCGAGTTTTAGCGAGACGAGTTATAAAGATAAATGTCATCGCATTACTATCATATTCCTTGTCGCTTTAGTTCTTTATTGTGCACCGTACCATAATTCAAATAGAAATAAAATAAATGACATCACACTGGTGCATGGACCCAGGCTATATCTCGGAATAATATTACCCCAAGTGTTCATTCTAAGGTTTAAAATGCAAATACAGTTTGTACCACTCCGCTACATTTGTAGTAAAAACAAAACTAAAATAGGAACACTTATGTACGCGAGCAATCAGAGTTTAAATTAGAACATAAACCCCAACAGCAACAATCTTAAACGACAGACAGACCCAGACAAAGAGTCAACTGTGCGACTATTATATTCTCCGCTGGATTCTATTGTTGGACGAGACGTCTACACTTGCATGATCAAGATGTACATTGCATTCACTGTGCGATATTAAAAACTTTGACTTTTTATTTTCGTTGCATCATACCGAAATTTAAAGGTATTTTTAAACGAACGATGAACATCATTTACGCAATTTTATTTGTTTTATGGTTCCGTACTATATCATCAGATTGCTACACGCATTTTTAACGACTCAAACGCATTACTCGCGAATTTTAATGCGCATTATCATCATTACTTCAGCCGAAAGACATCCACTGCTGGACAAAAGCCTTCCCCAAAACTGCTTACTACAGTGTTGTGCGTCATCACTAGTCTCCTCTGTTACGCTTCACGTGCGGAGGGATGATGATTTGTCTACTACTGCCTAACTGCGTAATTGTATTTACTGCTGCCTTTTGGAATGGATTTACGACCATTGTTCAGCTGACGCACGACATTAGCGGATTCCCGTCACTCGCGGGACGACCCGTCACGTCCCGACGCCAAAATTTGAATGTTCTGCACAAAAATATTTTGAGATTATCTTTGGTTCTGCATCTTGCATGTAAGTTATATCTCTGCCTTCATCTTCAGGGAATCGGCTTGAAGTTATATTACACTATAATAATGGTTGATCGTACCTGCCTGCCGGTATAATCGCATTCATGCGCTGGGAATGTCACAGAAACGACCTTCACCTTTAGACGTCGACAGCGCCAGTTTAACTGAACTTTAGCCGAATATAACAAAAGGGCAACGGTACATATTGGTTTAGGTTTGTTATATACGTGGGAATATTGACATTTCCGAGCTAGCATAACTTCACGTCCGTGTTCCCTTGACGGGATAGGTAGAAGTATAGGTTCATGCATACTTTTGCAAATCACAAGTCATATTTTCGAGTCCCATGTAGGAGAGTACGAGCCTATTGATATAATTTTGGCTTTGATTTATTTTTGAAGTCCAAGGAAGGTTTAAAATGTAATAAATATGAAAAAATTGAAAGGGAAATAGTAAAAACAACAATTTCATTTTCCTATAGGTACAAATAGTCCGTACCTATCAAACCTTTGACACATTATTTAAAGGCAATACGAAGTTGGCCGGGTCAGCCAGTAAAATAATGAATAACTGATAATAATTGACGATCAAATATTTATTTATTTATTTATTTATTCTTTTATGTATAATAAATATTAGTAAATAACAAGATTATACTGTAATGCGGTTGTACTTATGGCCACGAGCTCCATCACTGGATCTCTACCGCCAGTTAATAGGGTCATTGTGCTGGTTAGCGACCACTTAGTGGACTTGCCCACTTTGGATACGTCAATTTATATACTATCTACGCTTAAGTTGAATAATGTCCGTGTAAATTAATCTTAAATATTGTCTTTTTATGGAATATGTAATAACGCAATACACTTCCATATAAATATTTATAAATATGATCGAAAATGTTAAAAACTAGTCAAAACGTCGGTTTACGACCGCATTTTCCAGTTTGCGTCCACTGCTGAATCAGTTTGCGACCACTATAAAAAGCTTAAAAAATCGTAATAAAACAAAGTTTGTTGATTTTATTAAATATGTTTTTAATTATTTTTATTTATTATTTTTTTTTTTAAATTAAATTTGTACTTTCCAATTCAAATTTAACATGATTAAAAATTATAATAATCAACACAAACAGTAGTTATATACTCGATAAAGTGTTATTTTCTGGTGGATTTTGACTGGTATCAACAGTCATTTGTTGCAGGACAGGCGAAAATGACATCCAACCTGTCTTCAAGAGTAACAACTCGTGAGAGGAACTTCTTAAAAATTAGAAAATATTTATATATATATATCTTTTGTATTTAATATCATTGAGTTCTGTTTTCATAAAAAATCACACGTGGTCGGCTTCTGAATATAAAAAAAACAACTCCTCTTAGATAATGACCACTATTTTCTTCATACTAAATTGTGGCGGTCTCAAACTGACAATAATTTGCGACCATACTGGGTTTGCGACCACCTATTTTAGTGAGTAAATTAGACGAAGTTCTAACAAGAAAACCTGTGGTCGCTAACTGAAAGCATATGTCTTTATGCTTCTATAACATCAGATTCTTAATTGTATAACCATAAAAACATCATTGAGTTGTTAATGAGCAAAATAATATAAGGCTTCAAATGTTAGAATGCGACCACCCGGCCGCTTTCTAACGTATTGGATAAATACGTACTTCAATAAAGCGACCATTGGATTAAAATAAAATGTTAGATGATAGATGATCAAACTACAACCTAACCACAAGTCCAACTATATATTGAAATAATGATGCCTTTTTATCGTATGTAATATTAGTACAAATCAATAAAATTTACCTTTGTTTGCTGCCTGGCGTGATATTTTCATTGCAATATACGGCACGTGAACTTACCACTGTATCGTCACGCGCATTCAGATCCTAGTTTTTTGTTTTGGGTTAAGCGATTAGGTTCATACTTGTGACATTCTTGTCACAAAAGTATTAAAGAAATATTTATTGCTATCTCCTAAAAAAATTTTAATATCTAAAATAAAAGGAGCCCGTCCCATAAAGTGGTCGCGTACTGGAGCCGGTCGCGCTACCGGCACAATGACCCTACAATATTATTAGAATTAGACTCATAGATGATATTATTATTAAACCTGTGTAGCGCACAAGTGTGACATGTATGATCTTTTTTTTTCTATTGGCAGGTTTCAATCGGCGAAGACAAATTAGCCGTAGGGCCCCTCGTCGCCAAGGTATACGACGCCAGCCTTATCAAAGTGACGGACGTAGGCAACGCTCTAGTCGGCCAACAGTGCCAGTTCAGAGGTAAAGTATCTACTCCTTTAATCTCTTTGTATCTGCCATAATTGTTCCAATTTGTTTTTTTTTTATGTAATGGATGTGGCAAAAAACCATGCAGTGCACATTGATGTAAAGCGATGACCGCAGTCTATAGACACCCACACAAAGACCAAGGTCAGATGCGTTACCACTCCTATATTATCTGCTAAGGTGTTATGCCTCTGTGCCGGAAATTACAGTGCCGTACATTACCACCTGACCGGAACACAATAGTGCTTTAGCACTATCGTGTTACTACTATTTAGCAGCAAGTATCTTAGGCAATGCGGTCGGTCGTGACTACGCCCGCGAGCTCCGTCATTGGAGCGCTACCACCAGAAGAATCTTTTTCCGAACATCTATGTGCAATATTTCTTGTTAGCTTACGAACCATACGTTTCTAGGTATCAGTTAAAAATAGTTCTTCGTATAGAAACGCCATACGAAATCAAGCATTAAGAAAATATATTTTCTTAACTACTTATTTTTTTAAATTCCAGATTCGAATACGATTTTCAGATTTACAGATGAAAAAAAATCGAATAATAATCGGCTAATAATAAATGCTCCTCAGTCGCGTCGATTCTTAAGCTGAAAATTATAAATGGTTCTTGTTTACAGTGGACGCGAGCGCTGCGGGTGAAGGGCAATTAGAAATTTCAATCAATGAGGGTGAAGTTCCCAATCACGTACAAGTAAGTTTTTGTTTATCTCTTCCTTGATTGGCGTGAAAATGCATTAACTTTTTCCAACTTGTTTTTTTAAATCATAACAATATTTGGAACGAAGTTCCATATCCCGCGGTACGCTGGCTAAGGGTGCTAGGCGAGGGTCACAAAAAATCCTCACGACACTTTTGCTATAGTGCGTAGTGCTCGGTGAGATGATTCGACTTACTCGTTCTCTCTCTCTCGACAGTGACAAACCAAGCCGTCTGCTGTGTATTGTCGTGTTCGTGTGTATGTAATTTTAGTTATTTTTAATATTTAAACAAAAAAGGATTTAGAAAGTGATTAGTTTGAAGTTGAAGAAGACCTTCGTTCCAATCGGGTGTCCCATAGTCCCATGTGACACCTCAGACTTTTTTATAAAAATAATTTTGTAAACAAGCAGTTTACATTGGTGGTTAATGAATACTGTCTTCATAATTTCAGCCGGAAGACATATGCCACATACTGGTGGATTTTACGCTTCCCCATAGCTTTAATCCAGCAGTGGCAGACATATGCCATGCTGTAATCGCCAGGCTTGGAAACGAGGTATTAGCGATCGCAGTGGTTTTATTGCGAGACACTGATGCCCATCCCGCGTTATCATATATTTAGAATGGTTCGACCGCTATTGTTTGGTTCTCTGGCTGCACTAGCGGCAGAATGTTCCTCTACTTCGGACGTTGGGTTCATCATATCCCTACGTCTTAAATAGATACTGAATCTTATAAAAAAAATGCATTTTTACTGGTGGTAGAGCTTCAGTGACGGAGCTCGCGGGCGTAGGCACCACCGCATTACCTAATATAGTTGCCGCTAAATGGTAGTGTTCAGCACTATCGTGTTACGGTCAGGTGGTAATGTACGGCCCTGTAATTTCCGGCACAGAGGCATAACACCTTAGGCCTCAGGAGTGGTAACGCATCCGCATTTTGACCTTTGTCTTTGGGTGGGTGTCTATAGGCTGCAGTCATCACTTAACATCAATGTGAACTGCACGCCTGTTTACCATTTCCATGACATAAAAAAAAAATGCAATCAAAATGGCAATCTCTTGTTTTTATAGCACAAAACAAGAGAGAAAAAAACAAGAGATTGCCATTTAGATGCGTTACCAATTTAACACACCACACCTGAGATCTTAGCCGTTATACCTCTGTGCCGGCAATTACAGGATTGAACATCATCATCATTTACCACATTTCTCTCTTACTTACTATCACTTTGTTTAGGTTGTAGGTGGGGGTCGCTGTCTAGTGTTTTGGCGGCCAGAGACACCTACGCCGCACCGAGTCGATATCAAGTTCAACGGAGAACCGGTTCCATCATCACCTTTCATATTTCACGTAGCACCAGCTCAAAGAGTCACTATAGACACAACACAAGTTGGTGAGTTGAATACCTAATAAAAAATACTACTTATGTTAGTAGTAGGTAATATAGTATCAAAAGCCTGCCTAAGCCTCCGTCGCACTGCTACAATAATGAGTGTTGCCTATACTGCCATATGCCCATCACATAACAATTAAAAATATTAAATATTATTAATTAGTATAGAAAAGAAGCTCTTACCTATGAGGCACGATTTCTGATATACCTTCTAATAATTTGTCAACAAACAAATCATAATCGTTGCGGGCGATATATGGAACGTAACCACACAATATGTTGACAGCCTATGACCAGGATGACCAGATGGAGCAGGATTCTGCTAGTTTAGCAGAACTGGATTCCAATTTAGAACTTGTCGTAGAATTGAAAACTTTTCAAATGAGCAAAAAAATACGTCTTTTTTTTTGTCATCAAACTATACATTTTTCGTGTATTACGGAGGGATACCTTCTTTTTTGTTAGTCATGGAGAAAAAGTTATGAATTTTATTCTCATGTTATGCAGAATATATAGTAGAATTTGAAGAAAAATTTGGTCACCCTGCAACTGTCAACTCTGTCATCTGTCATTTCTGACATTGTATGTCATCATTGTAATCAGCTGATTTGTTGATCTTTGTTTTTGTTATTAAAATATTTTCTTTTTATACGTATTACATATGTAAAAAATTGTTAAAATTAAATTAGGTATGTATGGTTATTAATTGAACTTACTAAGTTCTCAATAAAGTGAATATTTCACTGCATGTTCGTTCTATCCCTGCAGAATTGATACCAGTTGGTGAGGTAGCATCATGTTCAGTCCGCGTGGAAGGTTCTGGAGGCGGGGAGTTGACGGTGACCGTGCGAGGGCCACGCGGCGAAGTGCCCGTGCGATTGACCGGCGACGTAGTGTCAGGCCTGGTCGCCAGCTTTACACCGAAAAACGTTGGACCACATACACTTACCGCCCATTACAATAACCAGCCAGTGCCGGTATGTTATAATATTAAATTTTCAGAATATTATAGATATAAACCCAATTAACAAAATGGCAATCTTATTACATTATTACGATATCATGCATTCAAATAGTTATCTGTTTATAATTAAAACCAACTTGTGTGACTGTTATGATTTTTTTTTTCATTCAGAATGCCTTGAGCATGTTGTGCATTGGCAAAAAAACTAAATATATAAGTACGTAACTTCACGCCTGTAATCCCCGAAGGGGTAGGTAGAGGTAAATGCATGCATTCAATCATACATGAAAAAAACACACACAACTCGCCGGTTACTTTTTAAGTATTTTAAGGATTTTTGATAAATGGAGAGTTCCTCAGTTGTACATACACAAAAAAGTAATATATTCGAAAATATAAAATATAATGCATTGGGAAATCTAGTTTGCATAATAAATAATAATAATATTTATTATTTTTTGCCTCCACCAAGGTTTTTTAAACTTATGAGATGTATGTATGTATGTATCTTCACGCCAGGTCCCTAACGGGGTAGGCAGAGAGTGTAGAGCGCCAGACATCCCGGTTCTGACAAACCTCTCGTGCCTCGTCTACCTTCATCATTCTCTTCATACATGCACGCCGATTCCTAAGACTTTTGACCCCACCATCAGACAGAACTCGACCTATTTGGTCATGGTAGGTCAGCCTTGGTCTTCCTGGGCCTCTGCAACCATCCACAACTTATGAGATAACAATGAAAAAAAAAACATTCATAAAGTCATCATGACCTTGAACTGGAGAGGCCTGCATTAAGTAAAATAATGTCTCACTTGTCATAAAACACAATGTGGTCACAGTGTTACCTTAATGATTTATCTTTTTGTATGTATCCTCAACCTCTGTAGTTGAAGCTATGTGACCTTTTCCACTTCTGTTAAACAGAATGCCTCAGTAGTCTAGTAGCAGTAGTTTACTACTGCTATGATGTTGGATCGGGGAGATAAGTGCTATTGGGATATTTATATTCCCTGGAAATTCTCCAGTGCACCATCCGAGTTTAGTACATTACTAAGATGTGAATAGGATCCCCATCTCTTACATGAAACAAAATGTATTTGCAGCATTTGCATGCATTCACCTCTGCCTACCCTCTTAAACATAACAGGCTTGAAGTTATGTTTAATATAAAATCGTATAATAATATGTAACTAATTATTATGAAATAGTGTATGTAAAAGTCAATAATAATAATGGCAACCCATTATACGTCCCACTGCTGGGCACGAGTCTCTCCCCTTTTTTTTGGGGGGGGGAGGCCTGGAGCTTACTCCACCACGCTGCTCCAATGCGGATTGGTGGAGGTGGGTGGGTTAGTGGCCAACCCACTGTCGGATGTTTTCAAACCGCCCATAAGGCCTCCGACAAGGTAAACGACTGCTATCCATCGATAGCAACCGGGACCGACGGCTTAACGTGCCCTCCGAAGCACGGAAACGCGCATTTAATTTGCCACTGGCGGTCACCCATCACACTACCCGACCGCGCCCGTAGTGCTTAACCGAGCAGATCGCTTACGATCTACACCAGCCGCTGGGCTATGCGTGCCTCCGCGCATGTAAAAGTCAATGAATGTAAAATTAAACTTTTGTTTTTTAGGGTACTCCATTTGTTTGCAAAGCCTACGATGGCAAACTCGTGAGTGTCACTGGTGGATCGTCTGCACGTGTCGGGGTGCCGGTGCAGTTGGCCGTGGATGCTGCGCAAGCTGGTGAGGGTAACCTGGAGATCACAGTTGCTGCTCGAGGCTTGAATATTCCGACACAAGTGCATCCGCAAGTGAGTTATCTGATAATCATGTTTTGCACCAATGTTGATAGTGATAATATGACATGTTTTATTACCGATTGCAATATTATCATCTTATATAGTAGACGAGCCAGTTGGTCCAGCAGTGTGCGATGGATGTTTGATCCAATGCTCACGGGTTTGATGCCTGTACAGGGATAAATATTAGGTAGCCTGGTAGCCTAGTAGGTCAATACCCGAAGTACGCTACACTCAGTTATATCTGGCTAAAACGAGTTGTGGACCATGGGCCCTCCCGACTTAGCCAGTTTAGGTAGAAGGGTGTGGCGGGCGAGTTCCGCTCGCCTGCCGCAGCGTTCGGTTTTTTTTTTTTTGCGGGTAGTAACATTTTTCCAAACAGTTGAACCGGCTACTTAGTAATAACCGTGAATAAGTCACTTAGCTTTAATCTTATGGCTACCAGCCACACCTAGTTTTATCCAGATAGAATTGAGTGTACCCATACTTCGGATATTAGCCGCAACATATATAATAGCATGTTTTTTTGTTTGCAGGGAAATGCCCGCTTTACAGTATCATTCACTCCAACTGAAGCATGTGAACACATTGTCAATGTCTCTTTCAATAAGGTAATTTTTGACAATACACTTTCTTTTAATATTTTTATTTGTTTGACTAGTAATGTGGAATGTGTTTTCACTCATTCAGTAAAGTACTTAACAAGAGTTCAAAAATTTCATAATTTTATTTGGAGGTAACATCGGAAGCCAAAATGTTATCAAAAATATTTACTTTCTTACCAGAGTATTTAAATTTGAATTGATATTCAATGTTCATGCAAATAGTAAATTGTTAAATATTTTTGTGCCTTGTTCGCCTTTTAATTTTTTACCTATAATTGATGACATTTTGAATGATTTTTTTAAAATTTATATTAAAATTTGTTTATGATGATAAATAAAATGACTCCTTAAGAATGAAATTAAAAACCCATTTTCTATTATTGAAACACATTCTAACATGTTCATACAGATGCGTGTACCTGGATGTCCGCTAGTAATCGAAGTGTCAGAGGGCGGTGGTGTCGGAGCTCGGGTCACGTTACCCGGCCCGGTACCACTACACCAGCCGGCCGCTCTCACCCTGCATCACCCTACCGCTTCTCTGGACCAAATTGAAGTCAATGTCGAAGGTGAGACGCTCTTGAGATCTACGGCTTCTAGTTCTTAACCTGCATATCACAGCTTCAGTGTAATTTAATTTGGTCGTAAAATTTTGTACAGGGTGTATATTATGCACTTTTTATTGTTATTTATACACATTACAAATTATTTTCATTTTAATACCTTTTTTTGTCATGTTGTTAATACATTTTGACGTAACTTAACAACAAACTTTAATTAATGACCTCCTGGTATAACTCCATAGTTTTTGAAGTTTTTTATTGATTATTTTTGTGACAAAATAATAAATTATGACAAAATTTCTTTGTCGACGATAATAACGTTATAATAGCATAAAAATAGTGACGACGGTAAATGCCACCAGGTGATTTTTTTTATCTGTTAACGTATGTATTTGTACTATGTACACATAGTATACCTAGTGTGCTTAGCAATCCAACAATAACACTATTCTCATAACCCACCACATCCTTTGCCATGATTCAGTTTACACAAAGATATCATTATTGTATGTTCTCTTTTTACAGGCCGTTATAAATGAGGATATCATTAAAAAAGTCGAATGGGTCGAAATAAATCAGATTAAAGAGAGAGAGACCAAGGGGAATATAAAAGACAAAAAAGAATTAGTTTTATTAGGAAAATACTATGATATTCATTCATCCACGCTTAGCTTACTCACTAACAATCTTTACTAACCGCTCGCTCCAATCTATTATTTTATGACTAATCATATTAATAAAAAATATAATACATATATATTTTTTTAGTTTAATTATAATAATAAGTTTAATTATAAACAATTAAAATTTGACAGTATCAAACAAAAAGAAAGAAAAAACATAGTAACATAATTATTAAGGGATTCAAATTTATGATTTAACGTCAATAACTAGTGATGCAATGAATACTACTAAATGGAAAAATATTACTTACATGTATTTTTAGACTGATTTAGTCAATGAAACTAAAATGAGTAATATAAATAATTACAAATGATTGATAGTAATAGTAAAAATAACGTCCGTAGATGTTTTTATTGCAAATAAATAAAAACAAGAACTTTTGTTTGGAATGCTTTTATAGTGCGAATGCTAGTTATCACTAGTTATCGTGAATTTGTATTATTTCAAGTCCTGACAACATTAATCGTTTCAATGAAAACTTGCATCGTGGTGCTAGTGCAGTATTTAATGTTCTATTTCCTCAAAAATGACATCTAAAAATCCTCGAGAACTGCAAAGTATATCATTTAGTATTACAAAATCAGTTATTATTAATTGTCAAAATATATTCATTGCATCACCCATAACCAAGAAGTCAGAGCTCATCCGCTTCGCCCTAACCGCTAACACTCATGGGGGTAGGGCGTGCGGTGAGCTAGGCTGAGGTATCGCGCGCGCAGGTCCGAACGGCGCGTCGGTGCCGGCGGCGGTGGCGGGGGGCGCGGGCGTGTTCCGCGCCGAGTTCGTGCCGCGCGCCGTCGGCGAGCACCGCCTCAACGTGCTCGTCGACTCCGCGCCTATACCCGCCAGTCCCTTCCATTTGAAGGTGAGTCTTTTCGTGTATTCTAGCCCTCATCTTCATAAACGTCTACGAATAAATAATTATATAGTCATGATATAATCACAAAGTGTACCTAGTAGGCTCGTTGCTATGGGCTTGACATTGACAATCGTCATGGCAACGTAAAACAACACAACATTTTTATTTTGTTTTTATGTAATGAAAGTAGCAAACAAGCATGCAGTTCACATTGATGTTAAGTGATGACTGCAGCCTATAGACATACACAAAGACCAGACGTCAAAATGCAGATGCGTTACCACTTCTGAGGCCTAAGGTGTTATGCCTCTGCCGGAAATTACAGGGCCGTACATCTGACCGGAATACGACAGTGCTGAACGCTACCATTTAGGGACAAGTATATTAGGTAAAACGGTGATGCCTACGCCCGCGCTCCGTCACTGGAGCTCTACCACCAGTAGAAAATTAACATTGGAAACATTGACTAAAATCGTGATGCCACTTTTAATGACCAATTACACTTCTATATAATTATTTACTCTTCCATAAACGTGCAGTAAATAAAGAAAGAAATAAAATAAAATTTCAGTATTTTTTGTTTCTATTACATCTTTCCAGACACTTTCGAATGAATCAAGTTAATAATAATTATATCTTCCCATATCTCTTTCTCAATTAGCGTATAGTTAACGTTGTCATTGATTCCAGGTATACGACGTCACTGCAATCAGAGTCAAAGATGTGGCTCATGGGACGGTTGGCAAGCCTGTAACGTTTCTAGGTAATCATTTATTTTTCTGGAGTTCTACCACCAGTAAATATCGTATTATTACATGTTCTTGACTATGCTTTGTAAGACATTTTTTTTTCCAATACTATAGTCGAAAGTGTTGATAAATAAATTGGAATATAAATGGCGTTATTGCAGTGGAGACAATGGCAGCGGGTCCGGGGAACTTAGAGGTGACGGTGAACGGTGGGCGGGTGCCGACGGCGGCGGCGGCGCAGGGCGCGCATACTTATGCCATCAGCTTCACACCGCGTGACCCCCGACCGCACACCGTCGAGCTCCGCTTCAACGGTGATCACGTTCCGGGTAAATTTAATAATTTATATAAAAAGACATGGAATGGGGGCCGAGTGCCGTTGCAAAGGCCCAGGAAGACCAAGACTGACCTACCATGATCAAATAGGTCGAGTATTCTCTGCTAAGTGAATAACATTGATCTTGACGAATAAGTTTTTTTTTTCTTCATTTATTATCATTGAAGGAATTGAAAAAATTTATGATTATTATGTTTTAACCAAATAGTTTAAATTTTAATTTTTAATTTACTATTAATATATGATTTTGCTTTTACTATATGTAATGGTTATTCGCTCTAGGTAGTTTATAATTTATTGACGTTTTGAAAGTATCTGTAAAGATCTATTCGAAATAAAAATATTTTCTATTTCTATTTCTATTGTCTGAGGGTGGGGTCAAAAATCTTAAGAATCGGCGTGCATGTATGAAGAGAATAATGAAAGTAGAAAAAGCACGGAAGGCATGTCAGGACCGGGATATCTAGCGCCTTACACTCTCTGCCTACCCCGTAAGGGAACTGGCGTGAAGATATATATATATATATATATATATATACACATATGGGGAACCTTTTTTACAATATGTATAGATTATTATTAAATATTTTGTACGATTCTATAGTTCTAAGTAGGTATGTTTTTTAAAGAGGTACTAGCATAATTTAAGGTCATAATACAAAATTTATTCAATGTATTTTTCTGTGGATTCGTTTAGGTAGTCCGTTCGTATGCCATGTGTCTGCGCCCGCGAGAGTGATAGGCGCCGGTTCGGGCGAGTCTCCTGACAAGGTGTCGGTAGGAGACGCGTATACATTCAGTGTGGATTCGCCTGCATCACCTCTCGTTGAAGTATTAGGACCGGCTAGAAGACCTGTTCCTGTTCAGGTAAAATATTGGTTAAATGTTATGTAGACAACATGGTGGTATTTCATAATTAATGTGGGTCAGATAGTTATCAAGACATTTTCAAAAAACTTATATGAATGCATATACCTTACTTATTGATTTGTATGATAGTAGGCAGAGTTAAATGCATGCATTCAGGCATCTGTGCAAACACTTACGATTTGCCGGTTACGTTTTAGTCCACGTAACAGGTGGCAAGTCTTTTGACAACTCCGGGCACATTACAACTTCGAGGCAGTGGGAAACTTCCAGAAAATGAATAATAACCAATAGAACCAGTTAAAAAGGATTTTACACCGTTATCTCTGATATCTCCCGACCCAGTAATCGAACCCAGAACCCCAGCGTAGTAGTATTTGCCAACTACCACTAGGCTACAGGGGCAGCAATTGTATTACATTGTATGATATCAGAAAATAATTCCCTCAGGTATCAGCTGAAGAGACAGTCGGTGAGAATGAAGCCAGCAAAAGATACACAATTTCCTTCGTGCCCGTCGACGTTGGAGATCACAGTATTGAGGTATTCATGGTTTTACTTTATTAATAACATCCATTATTATATCCCCCTTATTCATAAACGTACATTAGATACGTTTTAGCTATAGAATGCTTTGTCTTTGTCAGTTGCATTGTCAAATGTGCAGGATAGAAAAAGACAAAGGAGAGATTAGCAACACTTTAGCTAAAATACGTTTATGAATAAGGGGGTTAAGGTATATATATATAGTTCTTTTACATTTTGGATCTTTTGCTTTTATTATATTTATTGTCTCTTGATTGTTCAAGGTGCGTGCTGGTGCGATGGGTGGTCACGTAGAAGGCAGTCCTTTCCTCGTCAAAGCGTACAGTGCATCCCGAGTGTCAGTCACAGATATATCCCCTGGAGTGGTGGGCAGACCAGTATCATTTACCATCAATGCTTCTCATGCTGGTAAGTTTTTTCCCGTTATCTCGAAAAGTTTTGAGGATTAGTAAGAAATGTAACTGATTTTTCTTCGACAGGTGCGGGAAATCTGGAAATCATAGTCGCCGTAAATGGACGAAATGTTCCGAATTATGTACAAAGTGAGGGCAATGCAAGATTTAAGGTAAGATTTATTAAATTCATTTCTTGTGTTGGTACAATGCATTTATATACTTTTAGAATTACTTCATGTGACATCGACTAATTCCCCAGGTAAACTTCAAGCCTACGGAAGCGGCTCCACATACGCTATCAGTGCGATTCAACGGACACGCCGTACCAGGATCACCATTTACTTGCACAGTATCAGCACCGGCCGCGGCCCCTGATGCTCGGGCTACTGGACCTGGCCTCGTGTCCGCACCTCGAGGGGAATCTGCTGAAGTACACCTAACTGGCTTCCACAGTAAGTTATATATATATTCACTATACGCCGCACGCATTTTCAGAGAGTCCGACCTCCTTCGGCCACGTTTTGTCCTGAAAGGAATCGCCGGTAAGCCGAAGTACCACTCATCGACTTCAATTGTATTAATTATTTCCTTACAATTAAAAAGCCTTCCAGCTGGATTCAATTGCTTAGCCGGAGTTCTGGAGTCATACGCGTTCGGACATCCGTCTGAACAGATACCAAGATCTTGGGTTCGGATTAAAAAAATAAAAGGTCAAGCCAATAGACAATCGTTCTATTGGAAATATTATTCCACCGATATCACCCAATGCTAATTGGTGCTCTTAGCTGAGACCTCTATTTAGCACCATAGAAATTCCGTTTGCCAGTTTGAAGTGGTTTGACCAGAAGCCGCTTAAGGAATGGGAGTTTGGCTCAAAGCCGCAATCAAGCAGTTAAGCCGTCGGTCCGTGTTGCTATCGATAGACAGCAGTCGGTAACCTTGTCGGAGGCCTAATGGGCGGTAACAGGTCGTGCCGCAGACTACAATGAGTTGTGACCATAAACCTATCGCACGGTATCAGTGAAAGTCGGCCCTCCGCCGGATACTATACTTAATGAAAATCTACCCATGAACATATGTTTTTAGAACAAATTATTAGACATTTAAAAGTTTTTTTTTTCACCACGTTTTATATAATTTCTTTAAATTCACTCACATGTGAAATTGCGAAAAATAAAATATGACAATAATAGTGTAGGTATATTTGCCACTTATTGTTGTTATATTACTTAATCTGGCACATGTCTGCATTTCATCATGCGTTACATCGATCAACATCTCATCACAGCGTTTATAAATACCATCATTGTATTCAAGAATTTTACTATCTTGTTTATAAACATGACACACGTCAAGGCGAAATATCTCGCAGCATCTTCAGTGATCGTTATTCTTGCGTCTCATTAATAGACTTTAAACATTGTACTATGTCTCTATGTTTTTTGTTGTTCAAAATAGTTCGGAAACTAACATCGACTCATAATTTTAAATTAATTCCAGCTGATTGTGAGTACTAAAAAACAACGTTTTCGTGAGTACTAAAGATTTTGTTTGTATATGTCCGTCAGTCCGCCATATAATGTGCATAAAAGTGTAAATAAATAAATACACTAAATCACGTACAATATTTGTTAAAAAAAATTACAATCATCACATTCGTGAAAAATGTATAAAAATATTTCTGTAGTATTCTGAGCTAAAAACAACTATAAAAATAGTGAACGTCTGACATTAGTTCACTAGCCTTATTATAATTGGGTGTAATTTATCATATGCACGTATACAAACACTTTCTTCACACATACACACTTATGCATTCATATACAATCGTATTTTGATACTTCTACCATACACACTTTTCATCTCTTCTGACCATGGTGGAAAAGATGAACCAGGTTGTTCTTAAGATAATGTGATTGAAATATTTTATTTTTCGCAATAGGTAACATATGCGAAATGCTTATAGAAATTGTAGATAAATGGACGGAATCTGAATCCTCTGGATTCCAAATTCAGGGAATGGCTAGATCTTAGCCCGGAGTCATCAATTTTTTCTATAAATTCTTAATATAATTTATTTTGTTACAGCCGGCGAGCCAACAGTATTCGTGACGGGCCCAGGCGGTTCCAGCGTACGATCGCGAATTACATCATTAGGAGAGGGTCGATACACAGCTACGTACACGCCGGAAGCAGTTGGAAGACACAGCGTGCAAGTGCAATCAGCCGGCAGACACGTGCCCGGCTCGCCATTCACATGCAATGTGTACGACGTCCGACGGGTACGCGTCACCGGATTAGGTCCTGGCGGTAAGTCGATTATGAGAGACAATAGTGTGTTGCATATTATTCTTTAACAAGCCAATAAACAGTTCACATAGATGATAGTAAATACTGCAGCCCAATTACCACATAAAATTAGAGATCGAAATGCAGAGGTAATATCACATATTGTTATGATCATGACATCACGCTAAACATTAAGCTGTAGATAGTTTAAGTAATGACCCCCCTCAATGAGTCCCTCGATTTCCAATATCTCTCCGTCGACTCTCGGATCTCTGCCATCAGTAACAGCGACATGTACCTACGCGTAACTTTATTGTAGCTTGACAGTGAGTTGAGGTTGATAGACAGCATATATGAATTAGAAAATGTGGACCACGGCGTCCACGGCATTATCTAAACCGTGTCATATATAATATGAGTGATTTATATTAAAAAAAAATGTTTCAGAATTAGAAGGCACACTAGAGGGGCTAAGCTTAGACGAGGGTGTAGACGAAGAGCGCGGTGTGGAAGTGGGCAAACCGGTGACGTTCAGCGTAGACGCCGCGGGCGCCGGGGAAGGCACTTTAGAACTAGTGGTCTCTACGCCAACCACCACTGTCAAAGCCGAGGTATGTACCTTGTATAATAAAGTTTTAGTTTATTAATGTCATATTGACTTACTTGTCGGTATCAAAGTTAATTCAATGCCACTAACACGGTATCCTGTTCGATCCACGAATACGATGCGACGCTATACGACACGACACTATGCAATGCGATGCGATGCTACGTGATTTTTGCCAATACTTGTCGAATCATGGAAAAGTATGGCACAATTTAGCTCGTAGTTCGTAGTGTCGCATCTGGTCGCTCTCAAAACAAGGACAAGGGTATGCCGTTGAATTGATCGCGTTCGTCGCACCGTCGCGTCGCAACGTTTTCGTCGCTCACGCAAGACACCCCGTGAAAGTTTTCGTTTTTTTTTTTTTTAAATGTCGTGTATCGTTTTGCGATAAGTTCCTCGTATTTGTTTAAATTAACGTACATATTATTATAGGTAGTGGCGGTGGCGCGTGGACTATACGACGTGACGTTCGTGCCGGTGTCACGGGAACCGCACCGCGTCTCCGTCACCTTCAACGAGCAGGGCGTGCCCGGCAGTCCCTTCGTGTGCCGCGTCAGCGAACCGCACACCTACGTGCAGATCGGTAAGTGTTTTCTAACAACGAATACATCGCAGATGTGGTGTTGGAGACGGATGATTGCGCATATCGTAGACCCAGCGACGCACGAACGTCTCCTGTGAAGAGCTCGACATCAAGATCCGCCCTACCTTTCTTCCATTTTTAACCCCATTTTTATCTTTCGGTACTTGGTCATGTGATTGATACTGAGATAATAGCCCTTATCGGTTCATGACAAATGGGGAGATTATAGCGCTATGCGCTTTCAAACAACAGTCGTAATCAGGCAAACCGTTCTGCTAAGAACGTGTAAGAAGTGGCAATGACCAGCGGGCTATACGGCCTCACGTGACCGTTTTCAAAAACTTAATCCACCCACGGAAAATTCCTCACCTAACAAGAAAAGTTCGATCAGCTATTTTATACCGTGGCTATAACCACGGCACGAAAGGTGCAGTGACGTCTATTTGTGCGGTGCTCGATCACCTATTCTGTATTCTTATCTGTAGTCTCATTTGCCATAACACAAAATAATATCTAAGTTCTCACAAAACATTTTTCCCCAGGCGGCATAGCAACAGTAGAAATAGACGAGAACCTGTCCGACGTGGAAGTGGTCTCACCCACCGGCGCCCGAGTGGCTGACGCTCATCTGGAAGACACCGGTCTACTGACGTTCCCAGCGAACCGCATCGGCAGATACGTGGTGCGAAGCCCGAGAGGTTCCGTTGCCGAAGTGGAGGCTCTTGACGCAGCCGCAGTGAAGGTCCTGTCGATTGGTGATGCTGTTGCCCATCGACCGGCTATACTCACCGGTGAGTTTATATTAATCAAATTAAAGGAGATGTTGTGAGCACGGCTCTGGTTCGTACATGTGTTCAAAAAATGGGTAAGTTAAGGAAGAATCCCCAAAAAAATACAATTAATTTATTCAAGAATATGTTTTAGAGTTACAACCACATTTAATTCAAACGATTTTATCATTTTCAACGATACAGCCGATGCTTGGGATAGTATCTATGTAGATAAGACAAAACTAATGATATCTGTGTCTTACTAGTGCATCACATATTATAAAAAAAAACGATGTATTCGATGTGACTATTTCAAGAAGGCCCGATGATTTTTTTAAAATCGGAAATCGATTAGTTTAGTACTATAACATAAAATCGATTTCGATTGTATTTAAAAAATATTACTTTTTTCTTAAAGTATAGTATATATAGTAAAAAAAAAAAACAATATAAAACATGAAATGTCAGAATGACATCGCCTGCCATATTCGCCATGTTGGTTTTGAGTAGCAATTCTAACTGCAAATAATGTTTTGTAACTGCAAACAAAGCTAAATAAGTGAAAATATGCAGTAAAAAACGTTTTTATATTGATTTTGCCTGTTGTTTGTAATGATATTGTGTACAATACATGGCCTGAGGTCCATACATTGTTGCAACATCTCCTTTAGATAAAGATTTTGTTGCGGAAATTGGATTGAAATAACTTTTCATAAAATAAAAAAGAAATTTCGTTAAAGTAACATATTACTGCAATTATTGTCACCTATATTTATACGATTTATCCGAAATTTCTATAAGCCAAATTTGAGTAAATAGTAGATCGTTATTTGTGCGTTTACGCATACGCTCATATGGAGGATATCAATTATAGGTACAACGTCTACAGTAGAACATAGTACGCAAACAAAAAAAACATGTGGTATAATTCACGCATGGTAGAAGTGAAACGTTCAAAAACTAAAGCTTGTGTTGTACTACGCATGAGCACACAAACACTGTATAATGCTTTCTATCTCATTTTATTTCAAGTTAAATCGTATGAATTTATGTGTCTGTCTCTTTTTACTATCGCTTTTTCGTTTCATCGACTTTCAAATCACAACGCTTAAATTCTAAAGATTGTTGAAGTGAAAACTACTTCAAAAAGTCTAAAAAAGTAAATTGTGTGTTCGTTTAAATTCGTCTCCACTATCAGTATAGGTACCAAACTCTTCTTCCGCAAAGAAAAAGTTACTTAAATATCCACACAGATTTAACAGGAACTCACAATTTCATGATATTGTATTATAGCACACCGCGGACACTCCGCCAAAATTCCATACAATCGCTTTATTTGGTCTCTATTACACAGCATCAATTAGTGACGTGTATTTACACGTGCTTCTGTGTGCGTAGCACGTAGAGAATACCAAACGTCGTAGAGAATACAAAAGAGGGGAGGAGGTTGGGTGAGGCAGGGAAATCGGGCGGGACGTCGAAGTGTCCATTCTATACGTAGTATTATTACATATTCTCTAAATATAGTGAGCACATCAAGCGCCGGCGGCGGTCGTCTATCCGGCCGTGTGACGTGCGGAGGTCACTCAGTGCCACACTCCGTGCGTCGTCGCGGCGGCGGTCGTCAGGAACTGGTGTGGCACCCCGCAAGGGCGGCGCCTCATCGGATCACCTTACTGTGGAGCGGCACGCCCGTCGCCCGAGAACCTCTCATTGTGGATGTGCAGCCTCCGCATCACGGCCAGGAGGTCAGTATCGAGTATCGACCTGTGTCAATAATCTAGCATCGAAATTCGAGTGGTTAAAGGTGAATTATTACTGAACTTTGCCTGTATGATATCAAGAGAGTTTTGCGGATCAAAAATCGATATAGAGTTCTACATAAGTCCGGTAAAAAATACGTCATTCTTTTACAGGTAGCAGCATCAGGGCTAGGACTGTACCAAGCTCAAGTTGGCCGTGTGGCGTCATTCAGTATTGACACGCTGGGTCGACTCGCGAGGGAGTTTGACGTCGTGGTTTCTGGCCCCGGTTCAAGAGCTTTGCCTGTACGATGTTACCAAACGAAATCTGGTCTTTTACAAGCCGAGTACACTATCACAGAAGTCGGCCAAAGCACTATAGGTTAGTTTATATTATATATCTTATTATTTTAGGATGCCGTTCCTCAGAAAGAAAAAACGTACCTCAGAATAAAAACAGCACCCTTATATTATCACTTATATTTCTTCGCTAGAAACTATTCTATCACTGGTATTGTAAAAAAAAAACAAATGAATTTGATATTAGAAGAGCGGAGCCCTCTGGTACAGGCATTTTACAATGCTGCATGCAATGTAAGATTTTTAAAAAAATCATTTGTATGTTTTTCTGTCATCTGTATCACCGTTTCTTACGGACCATTTTCCTCAAAAGTACCGGGCCGATTAAATTGCGATAAGTACATATCTAAATCAGAGACTAAAACATGGATTTCTAATGTAAATAAGTTAATATCAACCATCGCTTATTTTAAAAGAAATAGTTTCATGGTTATGAAAGATACAAGCAAAATTTGGCCATTCCTTTTGGCACATTTATGGTATTAAAGGCAATGTAGGCAACCTCTAAATACTACGGAATCCGGTGCATGCAATTCCGACACGCACATGCCCGTTTTTTTATTGTTTTACCCGGTCATTTCTCTAATCGACTTTATGTTAAATTTTCAGAGGTACTTCATCTTTCGAAGCCCATTACTGGCAGCCCGTACACATGTGAATCGTTCGATCCGAACAGAGTTATCGTATCTGGTCTACCTACAGGAAACGTTGTTGCACAGACACCAATTAACTTCACTGGTATGATTCTTTAGATTTTGTGTATTTAATTTTATTGTTACAGTGTTTGTTCTTGACAGTTTTAGATTAGATGCCGGTGATATTATCGCTGTTTACTGGTTTTAATGGAATAAATATTGAATTTTCAACAATTTCAATTAATACCTGGCTATTACAAAGCAAGATATATTGCATATCCAGCCTACAAAAAAGATACTCGGGTAATTTCGACTTTGTAGAACGTCATCTCTGCTGCACACTGCCTACGTAAGCACCGATAGTCTGGTATTGGTCAAAATTTGATCAAAATGGCATAGGTTAGGTGCGAAAGAGATAACACTCTACAGACCCGAAATAAACCGATGTCTCGTTCCTAAAGTCGATGTGCAATATTACTTGTTGAATTCTGTTATTTGTCTTTTTGTGGTATATTATCTCTTTCTACTTGGAAATATATACGTTTTGATTATGTACTTGTATGTTATGTCATGATGGCGGCAAACTAGCATGTAGTTCACCTAACTGGTAAGTGGTACTGTAACCAGAGAATATGTTATAATACTACACTACAGCTTATAGACATGTACGCAAAAACCGGAGATTAAAATGCAGATGATTACCCCAAAAGCCTCAGTTGTTTTGTCTGTATTTTCCAGTGCGAGACTATTTTACTTATTTACTTAATGTTTGTTTTCTTCCACAGTTGATACAAAAGATGCAGGTGTTGGAGAGTTGGAAGTGGTATGTGAAGCGATGGGTGAAAGGCGGGTTCGCATCCCCGTAGACATTAGAGAAGATGGTCAAACGTATAAAGTGCGCTTACGACCCACCGTCCCTGCGCACTATCGCATCTACATCTCGTATGGAGGTAATTACACTTAATCAACTGATCTGCTGTTTTTTTTTATGAAGTTTCATGGGTACTCCTATAAATTTCTGATTTAAGAATATATTATATTTAAAGTGCTTTTTATACATATACGCCTAGTCAAGGCGAAAAAAAAATGCTGTGCTTTTTTAAACTATTTTCTAAAAGAGTGTGTGTTTTGGCGATCAGTGATGATGGTAATTATGATAGTAAATGTGAACTAAAATGACAGCCAATATGTGTCAACAGGCGCAGCAGTAGTAGGCAGTCCAGTGTCTCTCGGTGTACTGAGTGGCCATAGCGGTGCGGCGCGATGTTTGGGAACGGGCCTGGCACACGCTCACGTTGGAAAAGAAGCCGCTTTCACCATACACTGTCGCGATGATACCCCGCCCGCTGTACAGGTGAGATGTGAGATTCATAGTAATAAATTGTCCACCTTCTAACAAGGGCTGATCTAAGAGGTCATTGGAGTAATTCTCCCCCCTTTTTAACCCCCCCCCCCCTGGACATTTCTTCAAATGCTTATCAATTAAGCTTTTCCGATATCTCTGGGAGTATGGAATGGTAGCAGTCGCGCACTTCGGCAAATAGGTCTTCTCCAAGCGATGCTGACGCGATGATGCATGTTATCCATTTTAAGTCCACATTACCTTTCTCAGGTTCTTACTAGGACAGATTCAGAGGGAGCGGAGAGACCCTTCCTCTAGGAGGGGAAATTTGACTCATTACTTTCCAGGGCTGGGTATATTTCTTACTTATACTCAATTGGGAATTTGAAAATAAAAAATGAATTGATTTTTTTAATGTTTTATAAAACTTCGTTATTAATTATAGTGATGTGTCATGCGAAAAACTGAAAAAAAAAAATTTTTCTTTTAATTATCAGCAATTAAAAGTTGATAAAATTTAAATAAAAATCACGTGACTATGAACGCGCCACGATTGGTTACCCCTAATTGTGACGTCATAATGTTATAGCTGTTCAAGAATAATACAGCGTTTACGGCAATAACCTACATGTGACTTGACAATAATATCGAAATTGCTAAAAAAATTGTTAGTTGATTCCGTGTAGGTGTGACAAAGGATTTATAAAGGCAAGGTCTGATAATGTTCCTGATGTTGATATATTTATGACAACCAATTTTTTGACAAATGATGTTCGGTTCAATTCTGCTTAAGTTCGAAAGTAAGTAAGTTTAATCTATACATCTATACAAATAAATAAAAATGGAGTGTCTGTTTGTAATATTAAAATAACCGCTTTTTACTAAACGCATATGTATGTATGTATACACGGTGTTCTTAGGTTTTCGCGAGCTACACTCATTGAAATAAAACTCGAATAATTCCATAAAAACATGGTTTGAAAACCATTAAAACAGTTTTCAAACCATATAAAAAGATTCATCAGTATTTAAGACCCATTAAAAGTAATATTCCATTACAAAATTCTGGCATTTATAAATTAGATTGTGATTGTGGACTCTCATATATTGGTCAAACGAAGAGAGCTGTATCCACCCGCGTTAAAGAGCACATTGCTGATGTCAAAAACCGAAGAACAGGGAGGTCTGCAGTCTGTGAACACATAGCGGATAAGCCGAACCATTACATCCGGTTTGATAAAATTCAAATACTCGCTAGAGAACACAAACCCATTCCACGAATGGTACGCGAGGCTATTGAAATTAAAAAACACCCAAATTTCAATAGAGAAGATGGATGGCGATTATCAACATCATGGGATCCCATACTTAGCAAGATTAAATCCCAGCCGCAGCAGTCTGCAAGACCTCAAGATACCATAAGTAATTATTGTGTTAATCCTGAACGCTACGCAAGGTGTTTACGAAATCGATGGAGGTAGCTACATATAATTTTTTCAAACATCTGTCAGACAAATGTCACCTCAGTCTGCCCGGGACCACGGAAGCTGAAAAGCAACCGAAACGTCGGGTTGATTTTAAAAATCATTTTAGTTTAATATACGCGAGATAAATCCGTAAAAATAGTTTTATTTCAATGTATACACGGTACATATACCAAAACAACATTTTTTTACAATTTTTGTCTGTTTGTCTGTCTGCCTGTTTGGCGAGGATAATCTATGGAACGGCTGGACCGATTTTGACCAGACTTTCACTGGCAGATAGCTGATGCGATAAGGAGTAACTTAGGCTACTTTTATCTCCATACATCCATACATACATACATACCTACATACAAATAAGTAGAGAGAACGAGAAATAAGTAAGAGAGTCGGGTTGATTTTAAAAATCATTTTAGTTTAATATACGCGAGATAAATCCGTAAAATAGTTTTATTTCAAATAAGTAGAATTGGAGTGTATCTAACTTTGACGGAACTTCCACGGGTAGGTAGCTCATGTAATAAGGAGTAATTTAGGCTACTTTTATCTCCGTACATCCATACATACATAAATACCTACACACAAATAAATAGAATTGGAGTGTATCCAACTTTGACGGAACTTCCACGGGTAGGTAGCTGATGTAATAAGGAGTAATTTAGGCTACATTTATCTCCGTACATCCATACATACATAAATACCTACATACAAATAAGTAGAATTGGAGTGTATCCAACTTTGACGGGACTTTCACTGGCAGATAGCTGATGTAATAAGGAGTAACTTAGGCTACTTTTATACTAGCGTAGCGGCCACGACTTCATCCGGGTAAATACTGAACAATCATATTTTTTCTCACGTGGACGAAGTCGCGGGCACAGCTAGTAAGTAATAAAAATAATGTTATGAAATGAAATGTAATAAAAATAATGTTATGAAATACTCGTACTTATATCGAAATGATCTTCACAACAAAAAAAAATCGATTTTGTTTTTGGATTATCACGGTGCACTGCTTGAAACCATTTATTTCGACGTTTTTTATCTTGGGGAACATTTAAAAACATTTGTTTTTGTAGTATTCGTACATAATGGTACAAAACAAGAACGATAACTTTTAAGATTCGACATTTTCAATATAAATTTGTGTTTTTATATCAATGTCAACAGAATTAATTAGATCAAAACACTGTACGTATTGTCTCTGTATCAATTGCTATGAGTGGAAACTAACATTATGACGTCACATGCACTCGGGTTTGTTCGGGAGCTGTCGGCGTGTCTTCGGTACTGCATTCAAAAACTTATTTTTATTTTGATATAACTTATGAATTATTGCAAAAAAAAATTGTTTTGTTATAAAACTTAGGTATATACATATTTATAATCTTTCTATTTATCGCCAAAAATTTTTTTTTTCAAAAACCCAATTAATGAATGTAGACCAAGAGGTCGTCAGGGTCATTGCAATCCTTTCTTCGAACTGAATTTTAAAATAATGCCAACCAGAGCTTACTTAAAAAAAATATGCAACAGCAATAATGAATGGTATTTTAGCGCATTATTTCACATATTATTAAATATTTTTGATTTAAAGCTTATTTGTATCTTATAAAAGAAATTAATTTAGTATTTTAGTTCTTCTTTCTTATTCGACGCAAAACGGATTTGCTTTAAAGTATTTTTTAAGCAAATAAATAATCTCACATTTAGATTTAACATAAAATCTAATATGTTTCATATTCATACAAAAACATATTTCTATAACAGGTTGAGAAGTTAACGGAAAACAAGGAAGATGAAACAGACTCAGGGTTACTAGAATGCAGAGTGGTCGCGGGCGCGCCTCGTGAGTGGCTCTGTTCGTACATCCCACTAGTCGTTGGCTTGTATGAAGTCCGGATATTCGCAAATTCTGGACCACTGCCTGGAAGTCCTTTCTCAGTCAAAGTAAGTATAAACTTATTTATACACTGGATTTAAATTTGTTATCTGTGCAAAAGAAGAAGCTAGGAAAGTTTTGCTAATTGAAGCTAAAACTTGAAATCGGAACTGTATCGCATCGCATACATTTAAATTCATTGCCCAAGTTATAGACTGGACAAAAATTTATAAAAATAAAAAAAATATTTGAGGACTTTTTCTTCATAACTGTTCAAACATTTATAATGAACTTTACTTTGATATGCTTATGTCATTTTAGAAAATTTATAAAATATATGGAAAATATTGTTTTTTGACACAGACTGAAATTAGTGTGGTAATAAGCGTATATAATAGGTTGGGGAAAAAGTCTTTTCGCATTATAGTATGTATGAACTTGTAAAATCCATCGCATACATTTAAATTCATTGCCCAAGTTATAAACTGGACAAAAAATTATAAATATAAAAAATATATTTGAGGACTTTTTCTTCATAACTGTTCAAACATTTATAATCAACTTTACTTTGATATGCTTATGTCATTTTAGAAAGTTTATAAAATATATGGAAAATATTGTTTTTTGACACAGACTGAAATTAGTGTGGTAATAAGCGTATATAATATTTAAATCCTCCAGGTGATCGACACGTCAGCGATCGTACCAGTGGGCGGGTGGGGCGCGGACGGGTCAGGTCGCGTGCGCGCTCCTTCCAAACTTGTATTGGACACCAGTAATGCGGGACCCGGCACGCTCGAGTGCTTGCTCGCTGGCCGGCATCAACGTGAGTTCATTTGTGTCTTAACTATGTATATTTTAAGCTTTATTTTCAACCGGGACGTGAAGACGTATTTTTGTGGTTTAATTTAGGTGCAGTCCAAATTTTGTGGAAGTAAATGAGACAACTCATTAATGGTATTATAGTATGAGCCCGAATAATTGTCCTCCCTTGACGCATGATCCCGAAAGGAATAAAAATCTCCTCGAGCGTGTCAAACTTAAATTAATCTGAACGAAGTATCCATTCAAAGTCGGACAATTCGGATAAAACACAATTTCCTGGTAATAAAAATTCAACAGAGTGCAAAATATCTTTATTATTATTATTCCTCATATCTTAAGCTTCTGCATCCAAAAATACTATGTTTTACTCTTCATTTTTAATAACCAATTGTGTTGTTGTGCATACAGGACTGAAGTAAAATTGATAAAGTATTATAATACGACTAGTTTTGGCCCACGACTTCGTCCGTGTGTACTTTTAATCACTACAAATTGTAGCCTATATTTTATTCCAATGTATAACCTATATTACAATAAAGTTTCATCCAAATCCGTCCAGTACTTTTTTGTGAAGAGTAGCAAACATCCATCCGTCCATCCATACTCAAAAAACTGTCGCATTTATAATATTAGTAGGATTAGTAAGATAATATGTGCGTGTATAGGTGTGGAGACGGTATCGGGTCGGGCGGTGGTGACACTGAGCGCGGCGGACGGCGTCAGCGGCGAGCAGGAGCTGGAGCTGACTTACAACGGCGCGCTGATCAGCGGCGCGCCCCGCCGCGCACTCGTCGCCTCCGCAAACACCGCCGACCGCGTCACGTTAGCCGGCCGCGGCTTAGCGCATGCCGCGCCGCATACGCCCGCCGTATTTACCGTCGGTGAGTGTCTCTCATACTTTTGAGGTGCCAAAATCTATCACACGAAAACTCGCCGCATTCACCTTCAACCATCGACTATGGAACCAAGAAGGCTGATTGGTCTTCAACGAACGCCTGCCTTACTTTCTATGTGAAACATCATAATTAACCTCTATTTCTATATTGCTTTTGAGAGGGACACTATGAGTGCGTGATAGCGGCATGATGACGGTTATTTCCAAACAACAAGTGACATATCTTTAATTCTTTATGCATGAGTGAAGTTAATCCATTAAATTTTATTATTATTATTAATAGTGGAAATCGTGCTTAAAGTGCGGGTTTAGGTCACACTGTGCTATATAAACTACTAGCTGTTGACCGCGGTTTCGCCCGCGTGGATGTCATTTAAAAAGTAGCCTTGTTCTTTCTCAAAGTCAACTCCATCCCACCAAATTTCATTAAAATCGGCTCAGTCGTTTGGACGTGAAAAGGTAACAGACAGAAAGACAGAGTTACTTTCGCATTTACAATATTAGTACGGATTAATCCTCCGATCCGAAAAAAAAAATATTTATATGTTCAAAGATTTGAACATGTATATTTTATTATATAGATTATTTATAAATATTTAAATTAACATTACGTCGATATTTCAGATGGCAGTGCAGCCGGGCCGGGTGCGCCGGAGGCATCACTGACGTCTCCAGATGGTGAAAACGTGCCTGTAGCCCTGGCGGCCGCCGGACCTGGTCTATGGCGAGCCACGTACACGCCGCGACGAGCCGGTGACCACCAACTTAGAGTAACGTGGGCTGGACGACTCGTCAAAGGTGAGATTGCAGACTTTCACTATCGTGTCGTCCCTGATATTTATCTTTTTGATTGCAGCATAATAAAGCTCTGAATTTCATCCTCCAGTCTCGTTTCGACAGAGGTCGATGAATATCGCAAAGTGTACTTGATAGTTTATTTCACGGTGAAATCTCCGGAGTTTTGATATCTTCGTGATGATTACACTTATGATCCCCTAACGGTGAGTCCACAGCTTCATCAGCTCACACTCGTCAAAGATGAAGTTGAAGATTACTCTTTGAACCATCTTCAACCGTCAAAATCGTAGGTTGATTTCGAGAGATGAGCACGCCAATCGCACACCTCGCGCACCTCGCCTACAAAATACATACACTCAAACTTCAGGTTCATAAAATGTTAACTTTTCCCTTTCAGAAAGTTTCCTTCTGTCCTATCGAAAAATAACTTCTTATCAGGCAATTATTATTCAAATTATTCTCATTTACGAAACATCTGACTCACAAGAAATTGTTCATATTTTATGTTCACTAATCCCTTTTCGATCCCAGCATAATAAATAAATAAATAAAATATGCTTCGTTTTTCTTCAGAGATCCGTTACAATTAAGTTTAATACTCAAAGATCCAATAAAAAAAAGAAAGGAACTCTGCTCAGTGAATGACAATGTTTATGACGAATATATTTTTCCTTTTCTTCTATGAAGGATCTTATTTAAATTATTTATTTATTATTTTTGTTATTAATACCCATTGAACAATAATTATAATAACAATAATAATAAATCGTAATAATAATATCTCGTGAAAGCCGAAAAAGACAAGGAAATTAAATATCTTGATCTGGCTCACGAGGTTGTCGCCATGTGGGATGTGGATTCGGTCATCATTGTGCCGATAGTCGTATCGGTGAACGGACTGATAGCGAAGAGCCTCGACCAACATCTCAAGAGGCTCTCGCTAGGTGGATGGATCTGAAGAGTCTGATACAGAAAGCAGTACTCCTCGGCACGGCACGCATAGTGAGGAGGTTCCTGTCTCTGTGTCCCTAACCACCGGCAGCTTGGACCCTGCTCCCGCTGCCGGCGACACACTATTTTTTAATTTTTTATATATATTAGTTGTTTTTTTTATACATATATATGTAAAAAATTATAAAATAAGTTGAATCAATAAATAAGTGGAATAATAATAATATAAGGGGGCAGAGCAGCTTGTGGCGAGCTGTTGGTGAGTAGCGACACCACCCCCTACCATCATCTCGAGTTCCTCCGAGAGAACTGGGCTCCGCCTCGTCCACCACACAGAGGTACGGCCGGACAGAGCATCAGGTCTCTCACCTCTGGCTTGCCTTCATTGGCCGGTTCAGAGCGGGGCGCTAGAGGTATAGCATTTGCAGAAATTTAGATAATAGGCTGTTGTCTAAATTTCTAGAAGAGCCATACACTCGGGGGTGGAAGTGTCTAAAGGCATAATAGCGGGGAAGCCCGCTCCGAGCTCGAGATTACTCGCTCGTGATGGTGAAACCGGGGCCACACCTCTCGACACCCCCAGCCTCTCTCAACAGTGTTGCCCCCGTCGACCATCGGGTTGGCTGTTTGGGGAGCCCACCAAGGAGAGGCGAGTCACCACCTGCCTAAAGTAGGATTCGATAATGTGAGATGTTGAATAGGCGCCGGATCTCACTCCATAGGCCCAGCTAGCTAGTCCCCCCAGTTCACCCACATAGCCCAAAGTTTGGCGAATCACTTATCATTACAATAGTCCCATTATATTCTGCGGGGTCTGTCTGTGTCTGTATTAACTATTGATGCAGCCAGAGAGAGATCCCGCCGAATATAACCCATTACAAAGTAGATCAAAATTCTCGAAAGGGCCTCTACATGTTGGACCTCCCATGTCCCCGCGCAAGCCTGACAAAGGTCCGGGGTTCAAATTGGATCCCGTGCTGACGAGAGACATAATAATAATAATGGCAACCCATTATACGTCCCACTGCTGGGCACGAGTCTCTCCCCTTTTTGGGGGGAGGCCTGGAGCTTACTCCACCACGCTGCTCCAATGCGGATTGGTGGAGGTGGGTGGGTTAGTGGCCAACCCACTATCGGATGTTTTCAAACCGCCCATATGGCCTCCGACAAGGTTTAACGACTGCTATCCATCGATAGCAGTCGTTAAACTTCCTGTTCTATCTCATATCCTTAATTTTTCAATCACGTCTGGGGAATTCCCTTTGATCTGGCAAAAGGCTTTTGTGATTCCAATTCAAAAATTAATAACACCTGTGAATTGAAGGAGTATAGGCCTATTTCAATACTGCCCTTTCTTTCCAAAATCTTGGAGGCAGCAGTCCACGGGCAGGTTTCTTCATTTCTTGAATCTCATAAACTTATTAGCCCTTTTCAATCTGGATTCCGCACGTGTCATAGTACCACAACTGCTCTACTTAAAGTCACTGAGGATATTCGAAATGGCATGGAGAGTAAATTGGTCACAGTTTTAGTTTTAATCGACTTTTCTAATGCGTTTAACATGGTTGACCACGATATCCTCCTTGCTTTACTTAGAAATCTACAATTTTCTTCAACAGCAATTGAGTGGTTTGCCTCCTACCTCAAACATAGACAACAAGCAGTTCGAGTGAACAAAACAATGTCGGACTGGAGTGACCTTACGACAGGTGTTCCGCAGGGTGGTATTCTCTCACCTTTGCTGTTCACTGTCTTCATCAATTCTCTATCTGCTTTACTTGACTGCTCTTACCACTTTTATGCCGATGATTTACAAATATACTGCCAGTCTGATATTGATAGCATTGGTACCAGTATCAGTAAAATTAATTGTAACTTACATAAAATAAGCATGTGGTCAAAAGGATTTGGTCTAAAAGTCAATCCCAACAAATGCCAGGCTATTGTGGTTGGCAGTTCTAGACAGTTATCTAAGTTAAACACCAGTTCCGTTGTACCTGTCATGTTTGAAGACCAGAAGATCCCTTTTTCTCAATCTGTCAAGAACTTGGGACTGTATATTGACTCCACCCTTAGTTGGGACGTGCAAATAGGTGAAGTGTGTCGTGCTGCCTATGCGTCGTTGAATTCTCTCAATAGACTAAGAAACTTTCTTCCCACTGACATTAAAGTACGTCTGATTCAGGCACTAATTTTTCCCATAATAGATTATGCTGATGTGTGTTATCTGGACCTGAATGAAACACGTCTTAATAGGTTAGATCGGCTCATTAACAATTCTATTCGATTTGTCTTCCGTCTTCGCAAGTTTGACCATATTTCTATGTTTCGAGCGCAATTAAAATGGCTTACGATCCGCCAACGAAGACAATTACGAATTCTCTGTCAGCTCTTCTCAATTCTTTTCAACAATACTTCTCCTCCTTACTTAAAATCCTACTTTCAATACCTCTGTTCTGCTCACTCACTTGACTTACGATCTAATGACTCTTTTACTCTCTCTATTCCTCTCCATAGATCCAGTTTCCTTTCAAATTCTTTTGGTGTTCAAGCGGCTCGCTTGTGGAATGCGCTGCCGGATACACTTCGTAGGTCCAACTCAAAATTTACGTTTAAGAAGAACCTCAAGATCTATCTTTTACGATAATCATTTGAATACCTTGTAATCATCATCAACATGATTATATGCATATATTTCATATTATATTTATTTATATATATATATATATATATCTATATATCTATATATATACATATATGTAAATTGTATCTTTATTCTATTTATGTAATAAATGTGTATACATTTGTATGTACTAGTTATACTAAGTATGAATTATTATTATGCTCTGTATGTCTGTTGTGTCGTAATACCGCCATATAACTTTCTTTACTAGTAATGGTTTAACTGGTAGAGAACGCTCTTAGCGTTAAGTTCGCCATTTGTAACAATATTGTATGTGTATTGTGACAATAAAGACTTAATAAATAAATAATAGCAACCGGGACCGACGGCTTAACGTGCCCTCCGAAGCACAATAATTATTACTATAAGTCATTCACTATACGTAGCTTGTAAACTGACAATGCAAAAGTGTCCTTGTAGACCAATCTATACAAATAAATAAAATTGGAGTGTCTGTTTGTAAATGTATGTATACACGGTACATATACCAGAACAACATTTATTACAATTTTTGTCTGTCTGTCTGTCTGTTTGGCGGGGCTAATCTTGGGAACGGCTTTACCGATTTTGACGGGTCTTTCACTGACAGATAGCTGATGTAATAAGGAGTAACTAAGGCTACTTTTATACTAGCTACGCCCACGACTTCGTTCGGGTAGATACTGAACAATCGTAAAATGTCACGCGGGCGAAGCCGCGGGAAGCCACAGTTACAGTTAGTTTGAAATAAATACTGGTGTTTGAGTTTGAGTAATACTCGTCGCCAGGTTGCCCGCTGACAGTGAGCGTGACAGCGGGTTCGGAAGCGGGCGACGCTTCCCGCGTGGTGTGCTCGGGCGCAGGCCTCCTGGGCGGCGTCGTCGGCCGCGAGATACGCTCCTGGATCGACACGAGACGGGCCGGCCCCGGGGAACTCACCGCGCATTGCACCGGGCCTAATAAGGTATGTTGTTGTAGTAGCAACAAAGTAAGTACCAACAAATATACTGAATTATAAACTATTTTACTTTTTTTATGAACACATTAAAAATAAAATATGGAAATATCGCTATCAAACTCCGATATTGATATATTTAAAGATATCGTGTTAAAAAAAAACTATTGCCCTATATTGTACATCGCCTTAGTTCGAGTCTGTAAAGCGTGCAAAGTTCCCTCTTAACCTTACCTATGTGTCGTTTGTCGACCATTTTGATCAAGTTTTTCTCTTTCATAGGCTGGATGTGCAATATTTCCTGTTGGGTATTGTACTTTATTTTTACTAAAGACCGTTGGGACCGGGACCAAAGACCGGGGTGAAGATTGCTGCATACGGCGCATTCTATCACGCCCATGTTCCTAATGGAAAGTTTCTATGATGAAAAAGAATCCTAAAAATTCAAATGCTTAATTCGCATTAATTGTGATTAAGGTTGCCAGGCGTCCGGATAAAACCGGACATAGTTAGGCCTTTTGATTGCGAGTCTAGTCAAAATATACGGTGTCCTGCTTTGTCAGGCTTTTTGCATTTCTTAAACAAGGAAGCGAGCACAGCCGAACGCTTCTATCACGGGTGTCCGGCCTTTTTACCCAAATGTCCGGCTAAACTTGATGGTCTGTCCGGCTATTAGGTTTAGCGACCTGGCAACTCTAACTGTGTACATGTACCGGCAGGTGGCGTACTGCGAGCTGTACGAGCACGGCGACGGCACGTTCACGCTGAACGTAAAGCCGGCGGAGGCGGGCCGCCACGTGCTCAGCGTCCAGTTCGCCGGCGACCACGTGCCCGGCTCGCCTTTCGTGCTCAAGGTCGCCGGCGCGCCCGACCCCTCCAAGGTCAATTTTAATCGATACCATATAATAAGACAGTAAAAATCAAGTGTCTGTACATTAAATATTTTTCCAAAAAAACTGATAGGGGTCGATAAAAAAATTGTAAACGAAACCAAAAAATCATTTTTTGTAATTTTTGTCTGTCTGTCTGGTACTTTATAATTTCGAAACTGAATTTTTGGCGGGAACTTCAACGAAACTTCATTGTAAATGATCTGACTGATTCTGACTTTTACGCTGCTTATGAATACGAAATATCGTTTTACTTGACACGCGCAATATGCATAACAGTAATGTCATCATAATTATTAAAAAAAACTTCGAAACTGCAAAACGCATTTGAACGCTGTTTTCACAGGGGCAGAGTCTATTCCGCCAATGATCGGATGAATAGAATATAATTATTTGTCCAGTTAGAATCTTTTGTTAGTACGTGAAGACGATCTCAACTGCAAGATGTGACCTCAGATCAGTTTCACGTACTAACAAAACATTTACGAGTGACTGCCATGGAGTTACTTATAGAAAAATTGGCAAGGTTAGGTTGTATATGCAATTATATATTATTGTTATTCCGGTAATTATTTATTAATAGACTCCGATAGACTAGAATATTTTTAATTTATTCCAGTAAAAAAATATACATATATGATAAAAGTGTGTGTGTGTGTCTTCTATAGGCTGCAGTCATCACTTAGCAACATGTGAACTGAATGCTTGTTTGCGACCTTCATTACATAAAATGTTAACTGCTTTCTTTTTTTTTTAATAAAAACCCTGTAATTATACAAAGATCCTTAAGTGCGGTGCCGCAGCCGTGAATTACTCCTTGACTGTAGTATTTTTATATTAAAAATTGCAGGAGTAAAATGACTAAACAAATCATTCTATAATTGGAAAAATGGGAACTAAGGCTAAAGGAAGCGGGAACATCTACTACATTATAATAATGATTAAAATATATTTTAACTCGCAGGTCCGCGTGTATGGTCCCGGAGTGGAACCAGGTGTACTAGCGACTTTCCAATCCCGGTTCCTGTGCGACACGCGCGGGGCCGGCGCCGGGCAGCTCACAGTGCGTGTACGCGGGCCCAAAGGCGCCTTTCGCGTCGAGATGCAACGCGAGAGCCAGAAGGACCGCACCATACTGTGCAAGGTACAATCTGACACATTTTGGTAGGCACTTTATTATAAGTTTTTTGTTACTGGTGGTAGAGCTCCAGTGACGGAGCTCGCGGGCGTAGGCACCACCGCATTACTTTATATACTTGTCGCTAAATGGTAGTGTTCAGCACTATCGTGTTCCGGTCAGGTGGTAATGTACTATGTACGGCCCTGTAATTTCTGGCACAGAGGCTTAAGCCAGAAAGAGTGAGCCAGAGTCAAGGCGTCGTTGACCACTTTCCATCAGGGTTACTCTCTGAGGAGCAAAATTGTGATAGAAATTCCAAGAGAGAAATTTATTTGCCTGTTTGCTACTTTCACTGGATAAAACGGTGGATAAATTCTAAGTACGATATTAGAGTACCAAGTTATCAATACTTACCATCAGCAATCCAAAACCACACCACGAAAATTCTGGATCCGCCACAGCTTTGAACCCAAGAAACTATTTTTCGTGTCGTTGTTCCAGTTCTCACCCACCGAACCCGGCGACTACCGCGTGGAGGTGCGATGGGCCGGCCGCCACGTGCCCGGCTCGCCCTTCCCCGTCATGATATTTGACACACAGGAGGAACTACGGCGGTACATGCAGGCCACCGCCGCTTGATCAGCCCACCATTATACCCAAGGACGGATCCAGAGGAGGACAGGGGCTTGACATCTCCCCTGGCCTAACTTAAAAAAAAAATGGTTTAGTGAAAAAAAAAAAACCTCTTTGACTGGATCCGCCCTTGATACACCTCACGTCTATACAGATGGAACAATCTAACGTCATAATTATTTTGGCATAAGTTTGTTACTTGATAAAATGTGTTTAATTTATATTGTATTTCTATTGAATGATTGAAATTGGGATATATTAAATATTGGAAAAAAGTTAAAAGAAGAAAATTTAAAAAGGTGCGTTGATGATAATTACGGCTTATCGTTACTATTAGTAGTGTAAAGCTACCAAATAATGCGTAATATACCAATATGCTTGCTCTTTAGTGGGTTTACAGTATTTGATTTGATGATTTAAATAAATATTGTTTTTAGTACAATTCTCAATGCACACAAATTTTAAAATCCAAATGATTCGCACATTCAACACTCGAAGACACTTTTAAAAACTTAAATGTATTTTAATAAAAGTTTGTCCATCTGTATGTGTACATTAGTAAAAATCATATCTGCCATAAAATAACAATAAAATGGTGATCGTCTTGAAAAGGTGAACATGAATTTAGTAGATTTGAAGTCAATTAGTCTTTATTTGTATTCAAAATATTAAACATTTTAATGAAACAAATTGAAACATGTTTCGAAATATTGATTTATTGTTCGAATTGTTAAAATACAATAAAATTAGATCTAATCAGTTAAGTTATACCGTCAAAGCTCGTTTCGGAACAAATTAATAATCAGACAAAAAAAAAGAGTAAATAGAAAAGAGAGATTTACTTAGTAATTGTTTGCTTTATTTTAAATCAAAACCAACTTCACGAATACTTCGTGTTCATTCCAAAAAGTGGGTCCTTTTTCGCATTTTGACCAAGCATATTAAAAACATATGTTATTCCGTCCATTACTCTGTAAGTCAACCAATCCGTTAGTTTTCTCGTATATTTAGAATCTAACTGAATCTCACGTCAAATCTAAAGTACATTCTTATGCATACTAATGTAGGCATTGCATAATATTTTGTTTATTTGTTAATATTTATTAATATCGACATTTAGGTTTAGGTCGAACATTTATCTATTGTAACTAACGTATAACCTTGTTTCTTGTTGTTAATGCCTGTTGTAGTTCTACATTAAACGAAGAATTTAAACAGGTACGTGCTGATGAGCAGTTACTAATTGTTAATAAATTGAACTTTATTAAATGTTTTGTTTTATTTGATTCTTGTACATTTACACAAACCTAGGAATAATAATGTAAAGAAGTGTAACTAAGCCAAAAAAATGGTTCCACGTGAATAGACACACCGTGGGCGGGGCATAAAAAGGACACACCGCAGTGCGTCAGGCTATTGCACCTTTCCTTGCCGCTCGGCGAAATGACCTTGTCGCGACTAATCGAATGCAAGCATTGTTTATGTTGAAAGTGTGAGTTATGATTGCAGTTGGTTTTCCTAAATGGAACCAAATTCGAAGCGATGATTGTATGAGAGCTACATTTCTGTATGTTATTATTCATAGACAAAATGAGGTGTCTGCAGTGCAGTATGGTTGGTTAAAATTAAAACAAAAAACCTCTACTCCTCTAGTAGCAGCAATGAACCTGGACCAATCACATTGGCTTATACAACTGTAATACCCATCGACCATATAACTTTATGTAGTCAATGGTAATACCTATTAAGTCTGCATTTGTTTTTGTTAAATAAAAGATCGTCCTTATCCCTCGTTATCCACGTCATGCAATACGATGGAACATTAAACACATTAGTGCACATTCGTTTGAGGATATCTAGTTAAATAGTTATCATGCCAAAAAAAAATCTATGTGTTTCGAACTAAGGTAATCAACAGACTGATTTTGACAGCAGGAGTTATTTCTATTTGTCTCTTAACTTATAAAAAAACGTCCATAATTCGTTCTCCTTTTTTATAAATTAGTGCATTCAGACTCCGTTAGTGGGTTTGTATCTAAAGACAACGGAGCGGCGATCTGGGTATTTGGTGTGCACACTGCCGGATAACTGTGACCGCAGCGCATCCAAGCTCTGCCACAACTGCTGCATTTGGCCGAATATGATCACTTCCAGTCTCTGGATCGCCGTGTGGAGTTCACCTGGAAACGAACATCTTTTGAAATTGGAACTAGTTTTTTGTCACGAAAATGGCAAACTAGCATAGAGTTCACATTGATGGTAAATTAATAAAATCCTACGTTGGGTGTAGTAGAGAAATAACTTGAATCAGTTATTTCTGTGAGGCCCTCTTGGCCCAGTTGGATAAGGTTTATCAGATACGTGAACCACTAAACTAAGATCAATCATGGTTCATTAGGATGATTGGGGAGAATAGAGGAGACTCTTAACCTTGTGGACGTTTTTCGGTTGGTGACTGTGTTGGTGTTGATCTGTACCTAATCTACCGAATATAAACGAAACCTACACCCGAGACGCGCGACTATGTTTCTAGAACAGTGATTCCCAAAGTGGTCCAGGGGGACCTACTGGGGTCCTTGGGAGACTCGATCGGGGTCTACGTAAGCGTGAATAAAATTTGGAAATATAAGAAAGTGATATTATAAATGTAGCATGGATATCCACCGAAACCAGAAAAAAATGAAAGGGATTTACAAGAAAAAATTGTTTGGGAACCTCTGCTCTAGAGTCCGATTCCAGCAATACTTAAACGGTTTTATATTCTATTGTTTTACTTGTGCACTGTTGCCTTCTAATCTCATGATTAGGTATTTTTTGTCATAGGTGGCTATGTGGCTATTTATAATTATCTTTCACCGGTCTTAGTCCTGTAGTCCCCAAAGTCGAATGTCGAAATAAATATAGAGCTATGCTCGGCATTTCCCTGCGAGATAAAGTTACCAACTAATAAATCCACGGAAACGAACTAAATTCACCGATATAGCTCACAGATTCAACTAACTGAAATGGCATCTGGCAGTTGCCAAGATTGCTAGTTATGAATAATCGATGGTAAAAACGTCTTTCTGTATCATCATTAATGTCTCGCATCCTTGTCTAATTAGTCAAACCACCTCAAGGAACCTTTCGAGTCGTAGGTACTTAAAAAGTTTCCCATTACCAACCAACCACCAGATGGATTTTTTTTTAATGTAACGGAAGTGGCAAACAACCATGCAGTTCACATTGATGCTAAGTGATGACTACAGCCTATAGACACTTACACAAAGATCAAGGTCAAAATGGAGATGCGTAACTACTCCTGAGGCACAAGGTGTTATGCCCCTCTGCCGGAAATTACAGAGCCGTACATTACCACCTGACCGGAACACGAGAGTGCTCCGGTCAGTGCAATACAATTTAGCGGCAAGTATATTAAGTAATGTGGTGGTGCCTACGCCCGCGAGCTTCATCACTAGAGCTCTACCACCAGTAACTTAACTGTGAACTTCCACCCGATTTTGTGGTCCCAAGATTGGTCAGAATGGTGACGTAGGTATAAAGTATAAAGAAAGACGACTGGTGGTAGGTAGTTCCAGTGTTCGAGGAGCTCGAGGGCGTAGGCACCACCGTTTTACCTAATGTAGATATCTTCTGCCAAATGTTAGTACTCAGCACTATCGTGGTCTGGTTAGACAGCCTGGTAACAACTATCACAGAAGCAAAACAACTTTGTCCTCAGGGGTATTACGCATCTGCATATTTTTCTCCGGTTTATGTGTAGACGTCTGTAGATGACAGAATCTCTAGAACTTACGCGAGGTAACAACTCCGTGTAATCGCCTGGTGATTGTAGCGTTGGCTGTGGCATTAACTTCTTGAGTCCTGACAGAGCACATGGCCCGCGCCTCTTCTCGTGGCCCACCGCCGTGGTATGTCGCATTACGCACCTCCACAAACGGCTTTCTGTGTTCCGCGCCGTTGCTTATTGTGTAATGCGGACCGCGCACTGAAATCGTAATTATGTTTATTTATACCATTTACTTCCGCCCATTAGTCCCTTTGATCTTCGTCAACTCTCATAAATAGTTCTTACGTACATTAACCTAAACGATAATAAGTTATTAAAGTCCCAAGCAAGGGTAGACTGTCACGTCGCACGTCGTACAGAATACTGACTGAGGTCTCTTTGTAATTAACCTAGGATGTAATTAACCTTATTTTAAAACAACTAGGTAGCTAAGTAGGAATTAAAGAAAAATGATAAATATTTTAGTACCTGTTATATAGATTTCTGTGGTAGTCAAATCTCATGTACAGCCAATATTCTTGGTATAGGTATGCACCTTAACTTTACCAGACCTAACTTCACATCACATAGGTAGGTACTCTACATTCTGGTAAAACGTGTGGCAAGGCCGTTTTAAAAAATAAAAAAAACGTCACGTAGATTTCATAGGCATTCGTTATTATCTTATTTCTAGAGTAACTTAGAAAATGTAGAGTTAAGTACAAAAAACCCAGTCGTAAGCACTACGAAATTCAAAATCAAAAAGAATATTTATCATTTGAGATTATAAGAATGACTTATTACTTGCAGGTATGATGCGTCAAAAATTACGAATACAATGTCTCATTTCTTCTCTTACAAACAGATAACAGAGAGTTTGGAAAAATAAAAGTAGACTTACTTCTCTGCAATAAACATTGCGCCAACCTACAGAGATCTAATAGATAATTTCAAATCGCATATCTACGACTGTGAAGTACATACCTAAATACAGGTACATATCGAAATCAAAGATAGCTATTATGTTAAATGAAGTCTGACTGAGATGGGTGCAGTGATTGGAAATTTAAATCAAGACAGCATTCTACACAACGACAATTATTTATCAACAGGAAGAATGCTCCAATCTCAATACCATAAGGTAGGTTTAAGACAGTGACCGTTTAGGGGATAGGTAACTATATAGATAGTCGTTGATGTCTATTACATTATATTTCATTAATTTACTTAGTTCCTTGTCAAGTTGTTTTTTATACCATGAAATGGGCACTTCAAGTGGCAAACAAGCATACAGTTCATATTAGATTGTTTTTACAATTTGAATGATTTGTTAACACGTCTGCCAATAGTTCAATGAAAAATTGGGAACAACAAACCTCGGGTCAAATGTATCTCCTACTTTGAAAGTAATTGACACCTATTTGTTATTAGTGATGATGAGCTCTGCTTTCAAAAAATTGGACCTAATCGTTTAACGGATGTCATTCATTTGTGATCACGCCTTACGAGTTAAGAGTGTCTTCGAAACTTTCTGATCCGCTAGTTATGACTTCCTTATTATCCAATTTTAGGCGCCCATTTGATCCGATGAGGGTTGGTGTAATATTTTCTAATTAAATCAAATTACAATAAAAGTTGAAGACAAAATCGAAAAAAGTCACTATCAAATGATTAATTTTAATTAAGTATTAGGCATATTTTATAACATTTACAAGCATTTTGCTCTTAAGTATGTATATACCTGCGGACGAAAACTCTTCCCCATGAAAAAGTTAGGCGGTACGAAACTGTCAAGATGAGGTCATAATCGAAAGTTAAACGAAATCATTTGAGTTAGGCGGTCAGTCCTCTGTTCGAGAACAATGATAGCGTAGTCTAATATATGATAACCGCGCAGTTTCAATAAACAGATTTGTAAATAAAATGCACTTCATTATTCTTGTCCAATAATCTATGGAATCATATGGCAACTTCACAATCCCTTTTTATGCCTTTTTACTGTCCAAAACTCTGAACTAGCCTGAACACCACCTGTTTGAGAAAAATTAAGTTATAAAGGGTTTTTTACTACATTATTTGTTTAAGGGTTCACCTAAATAGATGGTGAAGTAAAAGTTGCCAGTAGGTAGTTTGCCGTTGCGATTAGTAAGGTGCTCCTACTGTTTACTCAGCTGTGTGATCTTCTAAATAAAGTTACTTTGGACCTAGCTGCTAGCATTACGAAAAATACCAAATAGGTAGGTACCTGCCTACCTAAAAATATCAAAATAAACGACGTGATACAGGAGTTAATTTAATTTAAGTATCACTATTACTGGTGGTAGAGCTCCAGCGACGGAGCTCGCGGGCGTAGGCACCACCGCATTACCTAATATACTTGCCGCTAAATGGTAGTGTTCAGCACTATCGTGTTCCGGTCAGGTGGTAATGTACGGCCCTGTAATTTCCGGCACAGAGGCATAACACCTTAGGCCTCAAGAGTGGTAACGCATCTGCATTTTTACCTTGGTCTTTGTGTGGGTGTCTATAGGCTGCAGTCATCACTTACCATCAATGTGAACTGCATGCTTGTTTACCACTTCCATTACATAAAAAAAAACTATTATCTAGGTAGGTAGATAAGCAGTAACATGATTTCCAAATATAGGTAAATGTAATCTCACTCATCTTTCTCTCTTCAATTTTATAACTTGTAAAAAAAATACCAAACTTAAAGTAGGTACATTTTATAGTACCTACGTGTTGCAGATTGCAGATAAAATGTAAGTAGGTATATACCTACCTTACTAAGTTAAACTGTCCCGTCCCTTAAAATATAAGTACTTATACTTGCGAATATAAGCAGTCTATAACAACACGATTTTTCTTGTAAAACATTTCCGAATTCGCATATCGTTTTTTTTTTATCCTTGTTGTTTTAAGCGATAAATATAAAACGTCGCACACAATTTGAGATTAAACACAAAATGTTTCTTAAAGTTAAGTTATTCTCTGGTACAAATACAAAAAAAAATACTCACAGTGAAAATTTGCGGGTGCTGTTGAAACCAAAGTCACTGCAACGTAGATAACAAACGTTAAATAAGATACAATACGCCACATTTTATCTCTAATAAAAATTCTTAATTTTTCATTTATCCGAAAATGTTTATGCACCACTAATAATTAAATCGATCCTCTACAAGAGCCAGAGCATAATGTGCCTAACAGAGGTGCGTGTGAAGTGAACTAGACGAAATGTATGAGCAAGGAATAAATACTGAGCTCCGGATTGTACGCTGCCAAATACTGTGGCAAAAGCCATTACCCACCTTTGTACTACATGTGTGCCAGTCTCGTGTTGTGAGCTAGACAATAAATAATGTTGACGAACGTCAATAATTAAATTTTGGGTGTATATAGCGAGGTAGGTTTACCTTAGGTAAAAGAAAGTTAAGAAAAATAAAATAAATATTGTATTTACTCTAGATACTGTTTATATAAATATTTAAATATTATCTAGAAATATAACCTTAATATACCTAGTAAGTATATCAGTACCTGTGACAGTGTCTTTTCCTAATTCAAAGATTATTAAAAAAACTAGCTGTGCCAGCAACTTTGTTTGCGTGGAATAGTGGCTTTGGGACTTTGGGCAGCGCTTTTGGATATACATTTTAGTTAATTTTGGATCATAAACACTTTTAAGTAGCTATAAAAATATACTTTGCAGTAATTCTTCTCTGTACACGATATTAGACGTATGGCCATCGGAGATAAAAGCACACAGGCTGCTAGGATTGCAAAAAATTGCTTATTATGTAAACGCGCATCCACCCCATGCTGAATCGTATTTTCGAAAAGACCATTTTAAACTTTTATGCATAATATTTTTTTATAGATAATTATTACATACTTTTGTATAGTTTCAGTCAATTAGTGCTTCTAACAGAGAATTAAAGATAAAATATATGCATAATATTGGCACACTCCGTAAAAGCCGGTTGAAGAGTTAAATTGAATATTAACGTTGCGCATTTTTACCCACTAATGCCACCAACACCACCACCACCATCACCACAACCACTGTCATCACTGCCACCTGGAGGTGGTAGTGATGGCAGTGATCATAGCGGCGATTGTTTTATGCCGGGACGCTGCTATGCGGTATGCTTATTGTTACTAACAGAGAAAAAAAAGAACCAAGTGCGAGTCGAACTCGTGCACGAAGGGTTCCGTAAAAAATGGCATAAAAATTACGTTTGTTGTAAGGTAATATACCTAAGACCTAAAAATTCTGTGAAAATATCAAGCGTCTACTTGCTACCGTAATTGATATTGAGCAAAAAATATATTACATAATTTGTGAAAATTTTAGCTTTCTAGCTATCACTGTTTATGAGATACAGCCTGGTGACAGACAGATGGATGTATGGAGAGACAGCGGACGATTAGTAATAGGGTCCGTTTTTACCTTTTAGATACGGAACCCTAAAAAAAACAGAATATAGGTACAGAATAGTTTAAAAATATTCGATATGATTTTTTAAACTGTCGTAACTTTTTTATTTCTGAACCGATTGACATGAAACAAAGTATATGTATAAAAGTATATGTTACGTGAAACTTACCACAATATATAATAAGCAATAAGCGTGCACAAACACACATACAAACAGACATTTTTTTCCGGTATAAAAAGTACCCAGTATTGTGCGCCAAAGGTTAAAGTATAAGTATACCAAGTTTCATCGTTATCGGACCGGTAGATTTTGTGTGATGCTTGAACAAACAGACAGACAGACAGACAGACAAAAAATTTTCTAATCACATATTTGTGTTCGGTATCGATCTAGTAACATCCCCTGGTATTTATTTTTTCAATATTTTCAATATACAGAATTTACACTTCTACAGTTTTATTATAAGTATAGATTAATAAAAAACGAATGGACTAAAAAATAAAATTACTAAAAAGTTGTCAAAAATTATATAAAAACACGTTTCACGAATAAATTAATCAATAAAGTTACAAATAAAGTGAAGGTACACAAATAAACCGCCCGATTATTAAAAAAATCTAGAGCCAACTTCCATTTGGTTTCATTTACATCGACCTAATAAAAGCGTGAAATGACTTTATGAATGAAGGCTGCACCTACTTAGTGCAATTAATTCTATTTAGTAGGTTTTTATCATTTCAAGTTCATGACGGTGCTAGCGCAAAAAGCTGTGTAAGTTACAAAGTCAGTAGTTAAGTAGATTCACACAAAATAATAATAGATAAGTAGGTACCTTTACTTATATCTAAGTAAAGGTACCTACTTATGCTTATTGTTACTTATATCTAAGTAAAGGTACCTACTTATCTATTATTATTTTGTGTGAATCTACTTAACTACTGACTTTGTAACTTACACAGCTTTTTGCGCTAGCACCGTCATGAACTTGAAATGATAAAAACCTACTAAATAGAATTAATTGCACTAAGTAGGTGCAGCCTTCATTCATAAAGTCATTTCACGCTTTTATTAGGTCGATGTAAATGAAACCAAATGGAAGTTGGCTCTAGATTTTTTTAATAATCGGGCGGTTTATTTGTGTACCTTCACTTTATTTGTAACTTTATTGATTAATTTATTCGTGAAACGTGTTTTTATATAATTTTTGACAACTTTTTAGTTTACTATTATAAATATGAAAATATGGATGTTTGTTTGTTTGTTGCTCAATCGCGCTAAAACGGCATTCTACTGATGGTAGAGCTCCAGTGACGGAGTTCGCGGGCGTATGCACCACCGCATTACCTAATATACTTGCCGCTAAATGGTAGTGTTCAGCACTATCGTGTTCGGTGGTAATGTACGGCCCTGTAATTTCCGGCACAGAGGCATAACACCTTAGGCCTCAGGAGTGGTAACGCATCTGCATTTTGACCTTGGTCTTTGTGTAGGTGTCTATAGGTTGCAGTCATCACTTAATATCGATGTGAACTGCATGCTTGTTTACCACTTCCATTACATAAAAAAGAGGCTGGACGGATTTCGATAAAAAAATTGTACACAGGTTAATTAAAGTATATGGCTGTAACACATTGGATACTTTTTATCCCGTTCAGAGGTTTTTTAAGGTTTTCTCAGATAATGCTAAATTGGAAGAAGTTGCGGGCAAAAGCTAGTAAGTATACCTACTTATTTAAATAATTTATTTACATTCTCAGTCTCGGTTCTCAGTTACTAATGTACCTACATTCTCAGGTAATATTACAGTTATAAACTTGTTATTCTTTCTCATAATTTATATCAGTTAATAAATGTGAATTATTTTTAACAGATACTTACTTTCATACCTACTTACCTGTTTGATTAAATTACCAAATTTCTCACTACTTATAGGGATACGTAGTAGTGAGTAATCAAGTGCAGTGATCAAATCTTGTTTATTCAAATTGTCGGTACAGATAACTTCATAAATTGTGGTAAAGTATCTGCAAATTGCTCTAATCTGTTCGCACCCCAGTAAACATTTGCTAAACATTAAAAATTTGCTGAATTTGCGTATTCTTTCTCATGAACCCTCGGTTGAAGTGTTATTCAATTTTATACCTTATTATTAATATAGAGAGTGTGAATTTTGTTGTACTTGATCGTTGTAGGGCAACGTAGTTCAAGGCACCAAGAGCATAATAATATATTATACGAAAATAGAAAATTGCAGGGCGCTAGGAACGGAAAACAGACATAGCAGATGTAAAAAATAAAGTTATAAGTAGGTAGGTATGTTTTGTTAAACAGTGACCGAAAAGACTGAAAAGGTACCTTACCTATTAGTTTAGAAGTTTAGGCAATACCTAAAGGCCACAGAAAAAAAGGCATGACATTTTTCTTAAAACTTTTTAGAATAAAGAGGGTAATTAGGTATTACTTACCTATTACTAAGATTGGGCTACAGACATCAAGACGTTGTTATAGCGGCAACAGAAATAAGTACCTACATCATCACTATTTCAACTCCTTAGCTATCACGGTTCATAAGATACAGAGGGACAAACAGACACATAGATAGACAGCGGAGTCTTAGTAATAGGATCCCGTATTTACCCTTTCGGTACGGAATCCTAAAAAATACTAATATGATTTCAAATAATATGTCTACATTAATGTATAGAGGCTATTTATTTGCTTAAGTCTTCGTGTGAGTGTCTATAGGCTGCAGTCATCACTTAACATCAATGTGAACTGCATGCTTGTTTGCCACCTTCATATTACATATCAAATTAAAATCAAAACAAACACACTGGACACAAACACCCACCACATAGTTACAAGAGGTGGCGATTCGTTCTCCAGGCTTCCTTTGGTTACGCTCTATTTATTTGATGAAACGGTGGCCCATTTTAACCCATCAATCTGCTGTTATCAGGCGAGCTCCTGTCGACTAATATTATCGTATTTATCTCCTAGACGTCTTTATATTTGTAGCGTCTATGATTGTTTTTTTTTTCAACTGTAGGTACCTTTTAATTTATTACTCGAACATCTGGCAGTAACTCTCAAGGGGTCATGAAATCACGACGTTGTAAATCTTATGTTTAACTATCGGTGACCTCTGTAAGGACACCCAGATAGTGAACTGTTTTAACTGTGTTATTGTTTGGGTAGGTAAGTACTTACTGTACTGTGAAAATATTTTCCTGAAAACTTTTTAGGGTTCCGTTCCTCAAAGGGAAGAAACGGAACCCTACCCTAACTCGTGCGTCCGTTTGTCGGTATGTCTGTCCGTCTGCCACAGCCTTTTTAATCTGAAAGACTGAGCCGATTGACTTGAAATTTGGTAACACATGTATATCAGAGGCCCAAATAACTACGTATAAAGTTAAAAAATGAAATCCAAAATTGAAGGGCATTCTAGAAGGATAAATAAAATTTAACATATAAAATTCTAAAATGTTTTATACTTTTTTAGATGTGGGACAATCCCGGATTTCTAGGTAGTGTCCCTCGTTGAAGAAGTGTCCCGCATCCTTGAAATCAGATCAGCCTGAGCACAGCACCCGCTGCAACTGTTAATAGACGGCAAGATAATACTGTAGACTTGAGTTATTGAGCAGACCGACAGCAAACGACAGCATACCCCCGACGCTCGCTCAATATATCATGCATGCAATATATACGCAAAATATCATGCCTAGGTACAGTTTCCAAAAATAATTCTAGCAATTTCCATACATATATTTGTGTAATTTCAACGCTCAGAATCACTTCAACGTAACAATGAGTAACATTGCATGAGTCTTATCCAAATTTATGGAATAATACGCCTTTTAGAGTATACTCAATGCCACTCCAAAACCTACATGGACCATACCAATACGCAATGTCTTTATTCAAGTGCTTTTATCAAAAGTGTGAGATGGGAGCGGTGATATGCTAACAGACTGAATTATTTAATCCGCCGTGGTGAAGTGTGTCAAGGACCACACCATACAGCTCATGGGTTCCATTGATGTACCATCTCTTTATTAACATGGGAAACATTAATTCAATTAAAATGCGCCTCTACCAACCTATATGCCCACAGATAGCTGATCTAGTTAACAATCATTGACGATATATACTGATAGAACCAGATAGAACTTCCGGGGTAGTCTGGTGGAAGCTACAGCTATACTAGGATCCGTGTTTGATCCTCGGGTTAGAGAGTAGAAGCTTTTAGGTTTTCCATTTTTCGGCAGTTTCCCAATGACATCCTCGAATTTTGTGCCCAGAAAAGGCAATAGGCCCGCCGCCACCTACATTGGACGAAAACGTAACTAGCAAATCGTGGGTGTTTGCATGTACGCTTGAAGGAATGCACTGGAATATGGGAGCTTATACTTCCCCCTCCTGTACGGCCTCTTATGGCGTTAGAATGTAAAGACCCCACAGCCTACTAATGGAGTAGAAGTCTTCCGCTAGTGCGGAAGTAGTAGTTTTACTGGTGATAGAGCTCCAGTGACGAAGCTCGCGGGCGTAGGCACCACCGAATTACCTAATATACTTGCCGCTAAATGGTAGTGTTCAGCACTATCGTGTTCCGGTCAGGTGGTAATGTACGGCCCTGTAATTTCCGGCACAGAGGCATAACACCTTAGGCCTCAGGAGTGGTAACGCATCTGCATTTTGACCTTGGTCTTTGTGTGGGTGTCTATAGGTTGCAGTCATCACTTAACATCAATGTGAACTGCATGTTTGTTTGCCACTTCCATAACATAAAAAAGCAGTCAGTGAACCTTGAAATGGCAGTCAAACTTCTTATTTTAGGCACAGATGAGCACACTGTGACCTTCACACATAATGCAATGTTAGTATGGTGAACAACGTCATCAGAATCTTGAAAAGAGGCATAAAGTTATGTACATCTTTCAAATAATCACAAACAAATTAAATATTAGTATTATTGTTTACTTTAAATGTGCCGTGACCGTACGTTAACCCAATAAGATTAGATCTGATTAGTAAATCCTGTTTTCGAAATCATGGGATGATAACAATTACAAAAACTAAATCAATTATCTTTTCGTCTTACGATCAGTGCGTGTAAATTAATTCAACCTTAAACAGTTGCAATTTGTGGCAGTATGAAGGCGTTTGTTATTTTATCAATATTTATTTCAATTTTCCTTGGCAATACAACTAATGGTACGTTTGAAGGTAATCTTTATATTTTTAACTTTTTCATAAGATCCTTCCGGAAATCAAGTCTAGATCCGACAACATTTAAATAATCAGGTATCACATACATTATTATTATGAAATCTAAGTACGTAGGAAGGAATAATTAATATCAATTAAAATTCTCTTTAAAATAAAAAGTGTTTGGAGATATTTTGTGATTTTTATGAACAGGTACCACCTACCCTAAAATTACTGACTAAAAGCGTCGTAGATCAGTAAATGTTAAATTATGGCCTTTTAGATCCGTTAAATCTTTTCTAACCTCAAATACGAGGATATCAAAGTTCAAAATATAATCAAAGCATTCTGAAAATCGTCCTTTTGGTGTCTTAGGTTTTGACTTTGAGTTTGATGTAATTTATTTATGAGTTATATGACAGGTATTACCTATTTATAATTATAATTCATCTATTTCTTATCACTTAAATTATTTACTGAAAGAATTATCAGTTAGATTTGAAAAAATATCAACATGCAAGACGCTACGACGTAGCGACGTAGGTTTAGGAGTGGAGCAATCAGCATGGCCGTAGATATTATAATTCGCCATGTAAAAATCCTGGCCAAGCAACTCCATTCAGCCTGCGCAATCCAAATGTGCAGTCATGACTGTACGGTACGGCCAAGCTACACGACTCAGCCTTGCCTGCGCAGTTTAACTGTGCAGTCTGTTTGCGCAGGTAAGCTCCCGGCTACACGGCCTGCACAATCTAAATGTGCAGTTTGTTTGCGCAGGTACATAGTATTATTACATATTCTTTGGTGGGAAAGGCTACACGACTCCCTCTTCCTTGTGCAGTCACGACTTAACAGTGTGGCCGAGCTACACGACTTAGTTGGGGCTGGCCAATGCAACTGTGTAGTACGTTTGCGCAGACAAAGTCCCGGCAACATATTTTCGTTTTTCTGCACAGTCCACGCTTGTTGGACGCATGCATATTTTTGTTTTAGAAAAAATAAGAATGTATACGTCCCAATCGCATCGTCTCCCCTCCCCTCTCCCACCAATTTATCTTTTATGACTGTACAGCGTAGTCAGTCAATAACGAACGTAACAACGAAAAACAATTTCGAGATGCTTTCGAAATGCCTAGTGAACTAAAACCGAGAGACACAACTACTCAATAAATAATCTGCTTAGATATACATAAACTAAATACTAAAGAAGTTCCAAATTTTCAAATTTCAATTTAACAGGTGCATCTACATCGCTGAGGAGTCCTTCATTAAACGCCAATGCGGTTATAAATCAGATTTTCGAAATGCTGAGGCAAGTGATAAAACATGGTGAACCAACAAAAGATGTTGCCATCATGGATCCACTTGAATTTGATCATTTTACAATACAGAAATTTGGAGAGAGATTGAAGTAAGAATTTATTACTACGTAGATAGTTACTTATAGTATCCAACATCGACATTAGGAAGGAGACCTCGGCTTGTTTCGATGGGACGTTTGTCGACCATTTTGTTTGATCAAGTTTTGACCAATACCGGACTATCAGTGCTTACGTAGGCAGTGTGCAGCAAAGATAACGCTCTACGAAGTCGAAACTAGCCGATTGTCTCTTTCGTAGGCTCGATGTGCAATATTAATTGTTAAGTACTATGAAGAGAATGATGCAAGTAGCAGAGGCACGACAGGTATGTCAGGACCGGGATATCTGGTGCTCTGCACTCTCTGCCTACCCCGTTAGGGACCTGGCGTGAAGATACATATAAGTACTATAGTTAAATTGAAAATTGGTTTCAGCTTCCTAGCTGATACAATTTTTATGAAAAGTACTTTAGTTACAGATTTACCGACGAAAAGGGTATCAGTATCGTTTAGCTATTAATAAGGTATACTTAGTTGGTAAATATCGAATTCGTCTTTAATTTTAGTCCCATTCCAATAAATTTATGAACAACCTATGCTTTTCTCTTTTCATTTACAGTATTTCAGCGACTTTTGAAAATGGAATAATTAGAGGTTTGGGAGATTTTCGCCTCGATAAAATAGACTTTGACAAAAATGATGTGGCCATTGATTTAAACATCACTATGCCTATGCTTACATTTGATGCAGGTACCTACACATACTACACATATCAATACAAGTTACTTAATATTATAAATGGTACCTAATAATTGGCATTATGTAAACCAGCTCTAGCTTATTGTTTCACTCTTATTTCAGAGATTTTGTTTGGGAAAGAATTAAAAAAAAATATCTTACTCAAGGTATATGTTGTCTTATCTCAATTAAAGCACAATTTAATATATACGTTCTTTGGACTGTGGTTATAGGTATCTACCTATTTTGAAAATGAAATCTCACCAAAAAAATTCTGTAAAAAATAGTTTCGATGTAGCTGCTTGTTTATCTCTATAAAATAATGAAATCTGTAGACAAAGTTGAGCAAACTCCAAGGTTCCTTACTGTATTTTTTTTCATTAGGGATTATATTTAATGTTATATGACCGGCCGTTGAACATTTTCTTCACGTCAGTGGGTCACCTGACCTGACTTAATGAAATATGTTTTTCTTTTCAGAGAAATATAAAATGTTTGGCAATGTTTTTAATATAATACCAATATCCGGCAAAGGATTATTTTAGTAAGTACATTGATTATTTTAAATGAGATGCGATATCTACGACATACCTACCTACGACATAATACACTGTAAAAGTTTATCATACCTAATGTTAACTAGATAGTAAATAGTTAACTATATTGATGTTGTCGCCGACAAACTGTGCTTGTATGAAGGCATCGTAGTCGTATTCAATTAAAATTTTGCACTTTTATATACTTAAATAATATGCTAATGTTCTATGTTAAATCCTTAGGTTTGTCTAGGTATAGGTATTTGATCGATAAGTGTTAAAAAAACTGTTTTTTTTCTTTATTTTGGAGCCCGCCAAGTCGGAATCGGAAGAGTTCTACACGTAGAGCAACACGGGCCACCGGCCGACCGGAGGAGAGTAGCCATAGCGTTTATTACCAATGCAAAACAGTCTGTAATTTTTTGCGGGGGTTACTGCATCGGCGTTCAGGCGCACAACTAGACTTAGTCGTTTAGTTGTAGTTTATACGCATAGGACCATTTGGGCTTGAACTTTGACAGAGAGGCAAGCCTGCATACGGCTACTCGCCTCCAATCCGCCGCAGCCGGTGGCTCGTGTTGCACTTTAGTTCTACAGTAGCATTATCACGTAGTTCAAAACCGATTTAAGTATCGTTTGAATTAATAATAATAAGATAATAAGAATTTATTTATTTTCTCCACAATGTTTTCTTATGGTAAATACATCATATGAAACTTATTTTATTTTTAACAAAAATTATACTGAATTATTTTTTTTAAACATTTTTCTCAGGGTATTGTGGAGACAGGAGCGCTCAAACTAGGTAAACCCTGTGCTATGAGTCTCCTGGTCTCCGCCTCAGGATTTTGTCCACTTATTTACTAGTACAATTTAAGTAATAGCTCATGAGAGCAATAAAGAGAACTAAGTACTATAAGGGAACACTTTGCCAGCCCAAAAGCAAATTTGCATAGTACTTATTATCCCTACATTAGGTATCCATGATGGTTAAACGGCAAGTTCCCTCATAGTACCTATACACAAACAGAAAACATGTGAGATTATCTCAAAGTATGAGAAAAATATGTATTTGTGTGTGTGTGTGAGTGTGTGTGTGTGTGTATGTGTGTATGTGTGTGTGTCAAAGTATGTGTGTATGTGGGTGTCAATTATGGCACATGGAACTCTTAAAGCCTGGCCCTACGATATATATTATCTTGGGATCGGTATAAGCCCCAGTCTTTCGGTTCCCTGTTTGAAAGTAGGTATATAAGATGGGTGATATTGTAAAGTGTGCAAACAATAGAAACACCTGGCCCTACGATACGTGCGAGCATATCTTGGGATCAGACTTAGCCCCAGGCTTCTAGTTAATATATAATAATAATCCCATACTTATATCAATGGATAGGGTACCAATTCTTAAAGCTTGTGACACAAGCATAAGCTTAGGAAAGCCCAGCCCTACGATGTGAGACATCTTGGGATCGCTTTTAGCCCTGGGCTCCCTTAATACAATAATAATAATATAGCAATGCAAAAATAAGTTATAAGAAAGATTGTATTATAGTTACAAAGAACTTCCTATTAAATTTTCCGTCTCATCATAAGTTAAGGCTTGCAACCATTCACAAATTGTTTTCTTACATTTCCTTTTAGTCATAGGGTATATTGAATGCAATCTGTTTGCGATATTATAAAGTTTTCCACTCTGGTAGTAATAAAATTTACGTGCAAAAGCCGTATTTGTGTACATAATATTACATATATTATAGTGGCGTCTGCTAGTGAGGATAGTTTTTTTTGTGTTTTCATTGAATTTCGTTTCGGAGTGCTTTCTTAGAATGACTGCTGCAACAAATAATTGTCTAACTGTTAGCACTTCTGCTTCTTTATATAAACTAGTAGTAGAGTATAATCTAGGCTTTGAGAAACAGATTTTTAAAATTAACCTTTGGGCCCGTTCAATTTTTATTATCAATCTTTTTGAGCTTCCCCCCCAAGCTTCAATACCATATGATAATTCCGACTGGCATAGTGATTGATACACAGTTTTAATCAATTTGTTATCGACTACAGGTCTTAATTGCTTAAATATATATGTCAGTTTCCTTATTCTTTTGGATAAGTTATTTATGTGTTCATTAAATGCTAAATTTTGATCGATTACTACTCCTAAATATTTTATAGAACTGGCTTGTTCAATACTTGGACAAGTGCAATTACTTTTTGACATTTTACAAGTATGAGCATTAAGTTTTATATTTTCATGAATATTATTTTCTTGATTTCGAATAGAAAAGGCTATAAACTTAGTTTTATTGGCATTAAGAGTCAGAGAATTGTTGGCTAACCAAACACATACCTTACTAAAGTTTTCTTGTGCAGTTTTAAGAACTCCCTCCCAGGTATCTCCATAAAATGTCAAAGTGGTATCATCGGCGTATGCTATAGTTTTGCAGTTGCATAGAGAAAGCTCACATAGCTCATTAATACTACATAAAAATAAGCTAGGGCCAAGAATGCTACCCTGAGGCACACCATGTGCAATTGGGCGTTCAGAACTTATATAGTCGTTAATTACTTTAAGACTAATGAGAAATAAGACCAAATAATGAATGCTTAGACTTAATTGCTTACGAGCCTATGCTCCGAGCCGTTTCGTCGCCAAGATCAGTACCGTCGCATACTCAAGTCCATTAAAAAAGCAGTCAGGGAACTACGCTTTTTATGTATTGAAGTGGCAAAGCATATAGTTAACATTGATGGTAAGTAATACTGTAGCCGACCAACATCTACATGAGACTAGAGATTCCAATGTAGATGCGTTGCCACTCCTGAGGTATATATATATATATATATATATATATATATATGTATCTTCACGCCAGGTCCCTAACGGGGTAGGCAGAGAGTGTAGAGCGCCAGACATCCCGGTTCTGACAAACCTCTCGTGCCTCGTCTACCTTCATCATTCTCTTCATATATGCACGCCGATTCCTAAGACTTTTGACACCACCATCAGACAGAACTCGACCTATTTGGTCATGGTAGGTCAGCCTTGGTCTTCCTGGGCCTCTGCAACCATCCACATTCGCATTGACTCCATATAATACCTTAGACTCCTGAGGTCTAAGGTATTATACCTCTGAGCCGGAAATTTTAGGCGCGTACATTACCACCTGACCGGAACACGATAGTGCTGAATACTACCACTTAGCGGCAAGTTGATAAGGTAATGCTGTGGTGCCTACGCCCGCGAGCTCCGTCACTGGAGCTCTAAAACCAGTAAAAAAAAAGCTTGTCTAAAATCAATCAAATATAGCATTTATTACGACAGTACTAGGTACCCGTGTGACCATGCGGCCAGTTCAATGATAGTACCTAGTAGTACCTACTCACTCTACCTTTTATGTTGTCAGTATCGAGCTGCGGAATATCAAGATATGGAGCAAAGTATACTTAAAGCCGTCGGACGATGGAAAATCGATATTAATATACAAATTACAAAATTCAAAATTTACAATTGAACATATATCGGTAAGTTATCATAAATCTTAGAGGTCGCGGATCGTAGATAAAAAAATATTATAAATTCCCACTAGCGTAATAGGTTGATTGTATCTACTGTTATCATAATCACCTTATTATCATATTGTTCGAATAAATAATAACTACTTTTATCGCATAATTTTGTTAGTTTATCAGTACCTATTGCTATTAAAAAGTAGGATTCCTAACTTCTTTGGTATTTTTGGCAAACTTGGTACTCGACTGATGTCTCTGCTATTAAATAAAAAAATATAACAAACAGTAAAAACTTGGCACCTTTACCTTTAGAGAAAGGAAAACCTGCATCTTTTGTACTGGTGGTAGAGTTTCAGTGACGGAACTTGAGGATGTTATCGCTCTACACCAATACCTAATCTATCTTCGAAATTATTGAGTTTAAGACGATCGTGTTCCGGTTAGATGGTAGGTAATATTAGGTTGGGGAAAAAGTTTCTTCGCATTTTTTAAGATAATTCCAAACATTTTTTAATATAGTTTATTTAAATTTAACTAAAGTATGTATGTACCATTTTGTTCGATAACCTTTTGCCATCTTGTAGGTAGGGACATGATCCCATTGCTATAAAAATTTTGGGACTTCTCATCAAAATACCGCGACAAGTGGATTTGGCAGTCCTCTCGTGATGTTAACCTAACATTGCATAAAGAATTCCGAAGAGACCGAATCAGGTGGAAATCTGAAGGTGCAAGGTCAGGACTATACGGCGGATGCATTAACACCTCCCAGCCAAACTCTCTTAATTTTTGCTGAGTGGCTATAGATGTGTGAGGTCTAGCGTTATCACCTTATTGCGAGTTAACCCGGGTTTCGCCACAGTCTGTGAAGCCTGACCGGCCTTTGACCACGACCTTTTTCGCACGTTCTTGTCGTACGTGATCCACTTTTCATCACCAGTTATCAGCTTCTTCAAAAATGATTCGGTTTCATTACGTCGTAATAAAGAATCACAAATGAGTACACGGTTCATTAGGTTTCTTTCAGTGAGCTCGTGAAGTACCCAAATATCGAGCTTTTTTTGTACCCAGCTTTTTTCAAATGCGCCAAAACTGTTTTGTGATCAATTCTCAGTTCTTCAGCTACGTCGTAACTACTGATATGTCGATCTTGCTCCACTTTTCCAAAAATGTCATCCATTTTATCCGTAATAGGGCCACTAGAGCGAGGTGTATCTTTGACATCAAAATTTCCGGATTGAAAACGGTTCAACCTAATGTGTGCTACTCTCACAGACACTGCACTAGGTCCATAAAGATCGCAATTTTTTTCCGCGGCTTGCGTTGTATTTTTACCTTTTTTGTAGTAAAATTTTAAAATGCATCGAATTTCTTCATTAGATTCACTCACCTTGACTGTTCGAAAAACAAATGAAAATCACACAATTGCCTAATTTGAATTTGGAATTATGTTCTTTAAAATTTTAACTTTCAATGATATCAAAACCAGCCAGATACAAATACTACAGCCAAAGAGATTTTATTACAAGTTCATACATACTATAATGCGAAAAGACTTTTTCCCCAACCTATTATATGGCCCCTTAATAATCTATCACCGAGACAACATAACGTAGGCTTTAGAGGTAACAACGCTTCTCATTTTGTGTAACCTACAGTATGTTCACTTTTTTATGTAATGAAGGTGGCAAATAAGCATGCAGCTCATATTGATGTTAAGTGATGACTGCAGCCTATTAATATCTATGTACAAACAAACCAGAGGTGAAAATGCAGATGCGTTTCCACCCCTGAGACCCAAGCTGAGACCCAAGGTGTCATAATTCATTTTTTTATTTATTTATAGCAACTCAGGCTCACTTGTTAGTACTACAAAATGCTTAAAACTATGTTAGTAATTATATAAGTATGAAAAACACATCAAGTCTGTCTTATCAAGATGTTAACAAAATGTTTCAAAATAGGAGAGTCAGTTTTAGCTGATAACGTATTTAGAATGCTATTAGAACTTGATCGCAATTTTGTTAGTAAGGACGCGGTCTATTTCCTTATTATAGCGAAGAAATCATCTGTCCGCGCTTCCGCAAACATACCAGACGCAGAACAAAATCGCGGCAAGCCCAACAGCATTCTAAATCCGTTATTATACGTGACTGAGAGTCACAATTATCAATTGACTTTTGCGAATAGTTGAACCACAAGTTTCCCGTGTAGAAGGTTTGACAGAATGATTTGAAAAGTGTTATTTTAGATTCTTTGCTACAACGGGAGAACCTGCGAGCCAACATATTGCATCTCGCTGCTAGAGCCCTTCTTTCGCGCTCAATTTCTACCTGATCTTTAAGTTTCTCCGTAACATAATGACCAAGATATTTATACTGGTTTACTCGTTTCAATGTGAATCCATTTAGAGTAATGACTGGTTCATATTGAACCTGCTTACGGGGGCTCTTGAAGATCAGATACTCAGTCTTTTTTACATTATATGTTAAGCTATGCTTAGTCGCGTAATTTTGACATACCTGTAACATGTCTCTGATAGAACCAGCCGTGGGGCCCAGCAGCACCATGTCATCGGCGTAACTTATGTTGTTGACACAGGTACCGTCTATCCAACAGCCGATAGGCATGTTGCTGAGCTCCATGATCAGTTCATTCATATACAGGTTGAAGAGCCGTGATGACGTCACCCCCCCTTGCCTCACGCCACACTCCAACCTATAAGGGTCAGACAGTTCCTTGTCCCACTTAACACTATTCACTTGATTGGCATACCAAAATCGCAATATACTTATTAATTGTCATGTCTCTATGATAGTTATTACGAGGCTTTACATTACCATCTAGCTGGAACACGATAGTGCCGAACACTACCATTTAGCGGCAGATAGGTTAGATAATGCGGTGGTGCCTACGCCTTCGAGCTCCTACACTTAGAACTCTAGCACCATTAAAAAAAATTAAGCTTATTTGCGACCATCATTACATCAAAAAAAAATGTAAATATGTATCTACCATATACGAATTTCCAATGAAGATTCAACAGTATCATGCTTTGTCTCCATCCTTTAATTTTTTTCTAATTCATCACTGCATCTATTGTAAAAGAAACTTGTATCCCACTATTGATACCCTCAATGGAGGATATTGGCTGTCCTCTACTATTTCATGATAATCGTTGCTGGTGACAGCACTATCGACGTCAATTCTAAACTTTAATTTATTGCATTATTGTCATACCTGCTTTAAGAGTTCATGGCTGAATGGCATCCATGCATGGTCAGTCACCCGTATTATAATAACCATTTTAGTGCAGTTGATTTTTTGTGTTCATTCATGAGATATGACTGCATCGCTGTACTGTAGCTAATTTGAATGAAAAGACTGCATTCTTTGACTCAATTAGTCATCTCAATCACGAACTTAGGTGTCTCTTGATATTTTGTCGAATAGTTAAGTACCTTCATTCACAGATTAAAAAATACTAATATATTTCCAATCACAAAACTCATTCAAAGGTATTTTGTACAACAAAATAACTTTAAAAAACTACAGCTTCTATGAAATTTTTAAATTTTGTGTCCCCTTAGGTACTTAATAAGCAATACCTTGAATCTGGTCAGAAATGTTGTAAAAGCGAATCAGACGTCCCTACAGCTCTAATGTAGCCCAGCCCTACCTTATGTTACTCGTTTCCATATTTTTATCATAAAGGTGGAAAACAGACATAAAGTTGTATGTATCTAGTAAATACCTACCCAAAAAACTAGAGATGTTTGGGTGCGTTTGTGGCTTTGCCATTCCTGACTTCTCAGATATTTTGTTGTATCAGAAACTGGGGAACCTTAAATAACTGGCTGATTTGCCAAATTTATTTGGCCTCTTTTACGATAAAATTTAACGTTATCGTCAAACAGGTTTCATTGTCGTTAGACTAGATAGCACTGATTACTACCACTAGAGCCGCATTATGACTTCTTGATGCCCTAAGAAATCTAGGGTTGTGTGTATATTATTTATTATTATGTCTCTCGTCAGCACGGGGTCCAATTTGAACCCCGGACCTATGTCAGGCTTGCGCGGGGACATGGGGGGTCCAACACATAGAGGCCCATTCGAGAATTTTGATCTACTTTGTAATGGGTTATATTCGGCGGGACCTCTCTCTCACTGCATCAATAGTTAATACAGACACAGACAGGACCCCGCAGAATACATGGGACTATTGTTATGATAAATGACTCACCAAACTTTGGGCTACGTGGGTGAACTGGGGGGACTAGCTGGCTGGGCCTATGGAGTGAGATCCGGCACCTGCCTATATTCAACATTTCACATTATTGAATCCTAGGCAGGTGGTGAATCGCCTTTCCTTGGTGGCCCCCCAAACAGCCAATCCAATGGTCGACGAGGGACAACACTGGCGTGAGAGGCTGGGGATGTCGAGAAATGTGGCAGCGATTTCAGCGAGTAATCTCGAGCTCGGAGCGTGCTTCCCCGCTTTTATGCCTTTAGACACTTCCACCCCCGAGTGTATGGCTCTTGCAGAAATTTTGACAACAGCCTATTATCTCAATTTAGTCCCCGTAGGTACGTACTTGCATGTAGGCACATGCAAACACACCCACGCGCCTTTTGACAATCTCCAAATTCTCCAAGCACATTACCAAAATGTGCGAGTGGCACTAGGGAAAGGGAATTTAAAATGGATAATTCAGAATAATACGTAGACCTTTACCCATGGATCGGAGTCGGCGTAGCTGTAGTGGTCTGCTACCACTTAAGCAATTAAGCCACCCGACGATACAGAGGGGGCAGGTTGGCTCTAGGGGGAGGATTTTGGTACCTGTACTTATGACACATAGCAGTCTTTGCTGTAAATTACGCCATTTTTTATCTCTAGAGAGAAGCAGCCCTCCCCTGCCACCCTCTAGCGACGTCCATGTATAAGCAATGTTTCTTAAATTTCAGTCTGCTACTCAATTTGATGGGATCATCGATGATATCACCAATACAATGGTTGAAGATATGCTGGCTGAATACTTGACACGATTTAATGCATACCTCGCAGAAGTCTACAGTGAATCCGTAATACAGTTACTGAATCCGTATTTCAACAAGTTTGAATCGTGGAGGATAATAGCAGTTATTTTATAAATACGATGTTAGACAAAATTGAATTTTATTAAAATAAGGATATACCTATTATGTGTTTTGTTTTTAACAATGTACCTATTGTTGAGAATTTAATACTCAAAAGGCTATTACACGACACGCTATTCAAGGTCCGGCAGAAAGGGTGGGCGTGGCCTCGCGCCGGGTTGCCGCTTATTACACTATTCGGTCGACAGCACCCTAACTCAATCACAGTACAAACAAATACAAGGGCCTCTCCGGTCGCCCTAATTAGGGCCCTAACTCCCTAAAATGTTATTACACTACCCTGACCCTTGCTATCGTACCCTGAATACCGTGCTGTGTAATAAGTCCTTTAGTTAGACACGTAGAGTCGCTACGGTCCACATGTTGTCTATCAAATGTAATTAATTGTAAGTGTTCCATTAATATATTAATGAATTCATTTAAACTTAGTAGTAACCTAAGTATATCTTTTTAATGCAGGTACCAATAGGTTAAAATTAATTACTACTGATTTCTTAACAAACTAAGGATAAAAATAATAAATGAATATACTAAGTGTAACTTTATTTCCGTCCATGATTATCTACAAGTAAGTAAAACTAAAATTGATTCCAGCATCGATCGCTTATTCACACAACTAAAAATTCTTAATTCTACTCACAGCTCCACACTAGGTATAAACATACATTTATTATACTCTACTAGCTGACCCCGCAAACTTCGTATTGCCTCACAATGAAATAATGTGTAAAAGGTTTGATAGATACGGACTATTTGTATGGAAAAATTAAATTGTAGTTTTTACTATTTCCCTTCAATTTCTTAAATTAAATTTTTTTAACCTTTTAAACCTTCCCTGGACTTCCAAAAATCATTCAAAACCAAAATTAGCCAAATCGGTAAAGCCGTTCTCGAGTTTTAGCGAGACTAACGAACAGCAATTGATTTTTATATATATAGATAACTGTGTACATACAACACTTAGATAATGGCAACCGCTGATACGTCCCACTGCTGGACACGAGTCTCTCCCCTTCTTACTCTACCGCGCTGCTCTAATGCGGGTTGGCGGAGATAAGGGTTAGTAGCCAACCCGCTGTCGGATGTTTTCAAAGCGCCTATAAGGTCTCCGACAAGGTTAAACAACTGCTATCTATCGATAGCAACCGGGACCGACGCGAAGCCTTAACGTGCCCTCCGAAGCGCGGTAACGCGCATTTTTATTTGCCACTAGCGGTCACACATCACACACCCGACCGCGCCCGTATCGCTTAACCGAGTAGATCGCTTAGGGTCTACACCAGCCGCGGGGCCATGCGCGCTGCACTACACCTAGACTCGAAGCAAATATATAAAGGTCATAAAAATATTTGGCTCAGTGCGGGGAATACGGGGATTGAACTACCACCCCTCGAATCGCGTTGCGATGGATAAACTGGATAAACTGGCTTGTCAAATTGATAACCCTCTTTATGTTGGTGTGATGACCGTTGAGATAAATTTTGACATAGTCCCGATTGATGTTCATCTAGATAAAATATACTAGATCTATTGACATACATTACACGACTACCATTTTTTACGCCAGGAGACCTCAGAGGGGAGGCCTATCATGGCTACCTGCCGTATAGGGGAACAGATGAGTAACTCTTACTCACTAAAACCCTGCAGTTTTCCGACTCGACAGACGTCGGATAGTGTGAGACTCTTACTCACTAAAACCTTGCCTTGTTCCGACTCGTCCACCTTCAGCGTCACACATAATATACAGTTTCGTATTACATCCGCGACCACTTCGACGGCCGCCTGCAACCGGACATAACTAAAGACGAGGGGGTTCTCTGGCCCCACTCACTCTAGTGACGAGCGGAACACCTGCACGCTAACTAGCTCGTGATCTACCTCCGTTTGGGTGACAAACGTCTTCCAGAACGTAATCACCCTTTTCTTCTTCGCTATATAGTAAAGGTCTTTTTTTATGTTATCGAAGTGACAAACAAGCATGCAGTTCACATTGATGTTATGTGATGACTGCAGCTTAAAGACACCCACACAATGACCAAGGTCAAAATGCAGATACGTTACCACTCTTGAAGCCTAAGGTGTTATGCCTCTGTGCCGGAAAATACAGCCTTATAATACATCCTTAGCCGGGCCGTACGGTCATCTTCCAGTTCCCATTCAGCCGCCTCCTTCTACGGCATCTCGATCTCTCGCTGTCGACCATAGATTCGACCACCGCCAACAACGACAGATCGGCCTCCAAGATCGACACGAGATCGGTAGAGATAATTACACGAATACCCTTGCTTGACAAATTTTTACCTTCAAAATAAAATAGAAATACAAATTCGCGGGTTAGATTAAATATATAGGTGTATGAATTAAGTAATGATTCTAATTAACTTATTTACGTAAATAAAATAGCTAAGAATAGCATCAACAGCCTTAAAAAATGTAGTAGGTTCAATTTTTCGTTTTGCTTCAAACGCCTACGCCACTTTTTTTCGGTTATATCATAATAATTAATGCGTTGTTGATATAATGCGTTAGATATAATCATCAAACATAGAAAAAACTATGTAGGTACCTGCTAGCGATATATATCAGAATTACTTAAGTATGAAAATAAGATAAGTATTAATCTGATGCCTGATATAGTTACGTTGCTATTGGCTACTAAGGTCAATTGGGTATACAATTTGAAATTTTAAGAGTGTTTTCATAAAAAATAAAATTGGCAGATATTGCAGCTGTATTCCTGAAGACTACAGCTGCAATGTTTGCCAATTTGTTCACTAGGCGTTGTATCATGTTTGCTTGAAATAATTCGTAAATCACTTTGATATTTTTAGCCACGACGGAACAGAGAGTAGATACGCGTCTATGGTCATCATCGATCGATTAGATCGTCATCGATATTTTCTGTCATCATTTACAGCCATAGAGCAAAACCGGAGGGGAGTAGCCATATGCCAGCTTTCCCCTCTGTCAAAGTACAAGCCCAAATGGGCCTATACCTGTCGCCTAGATGTTTAAATGTGTGCGTGAAATTGTCTCTGTATTTTTTTAAAGTCAAGGTGTAAGTTTCGTAGTAATAGACCATTTTTATAGTGTGCGTGTGTGTCGCACGCATTTTCCCCCGCAAAAAATGACAGACTGTTTTGCATCAGTTATAAACGCTATGGCTACTCCCCTCCAGTCCGCCGCGGCCGGTGGCCCGTGTTGCTCTATGTTTACAGCCTACTAGGTTTTATCTCTGTACAGGAATCTTCAAAAGTGGCGTCATTTGTTGTGAGTTGTTGCGATATTTTCATAGAACCATAAACATCATTCATGAGATGAGCAATCTACTTTTTCGAAGTACCTACCCTAATTAAAATATACATATAATCATTATTTACGCACAGTCAACAATATACGTAACAAATCAGTGCGATAACGATAGGTATCAATGTAGAGTCGTGATTAATCGCCAATCTACGAAATCAGGGATTAAGGTACAATTTAATGTATAGGTAAAAAACGAAACCACCGCATTAGTTTCTGGTCTGTAGACTCATCAGCAGGTGAGCATTATACTAAAATATAATTTAGCAGATACCTACCTAAGTTTGTGTTTTTTATTATCCCATTGCATATGATTTTGATTGAACCATCATCATAAAGTCATCTTGTCTGTGGATCGTTTTTTCACATAATGTAATTAGGTAAATGCAATGAATTTAGATACAAAGTTAGATCCAAACTTTATATAGAGATACATGTCGCTGCGTCAATTTTAGATAGGTTTGGGATCCTAAATCCTCAGTGCACTCGTGATATTAATAAGTAATAATAAAAAATATCTACGGTGAAATTGTGGAACTTCCTCCTTTTTTGAAGTCGGATAAAAACACATTTTTAATATATAATAATAATTATTATTATTATATAATTATTAGGGGGCAGAGCAGCTTGTGACGAGCTGTTGGTGAGTAGCGACACCACCCCCTACCATTATCTCGAGTTCCTCCGAGAGAACTGGGCTCCGCCTCGTCCGCCACACAGAGGTACGGCCGGACAGAGCATCAGGTCTCTCACCTCTGGCTTGCCTTCATTGGCCGGTCAGAGTGGGGCGCTAGAGGTATGGCATTTGCAGAAATTTAGGTAATAGGCTGTTGTCTAAATTTCTGTAAGAGCCATACACTCGGGTGTGGAAGTGTCTAAAGGCATAATAGCGGGGAAGCCCGCTCCGAGCTCGAGATTACTCGCTCGTGATGGTGAAACCGGGGCCACACCTCTCGACACCCCCAGCCTCTCTCAACAGTGTTGCCCCCCCGTCGACCATCGGGTTGGCTGTTTGGGAGGCCCACCAAGAAGAGGCGAGTCACCACCTGCCTAAAGTAGGATTCGATAATGTGAGATGTTGAATATAGGCAGGTGCCGGATCTCACTCCATAGGCCCAGCCAGCTAGTCCCCCCAGTTCACCCACATAGCCCAAAGTTTGGCGAATCACTTATCATTACAATAGTCCCATTATATTCTGCGGGGTCTGTCTGTGCCTGTATTAACTATTGATGTAGTCAGAGAGAGGTCCCGCCGAATATAACCCATTACAAAGTAGATCAAAATTCTCGAAAGGGCCTCTACGTGTTGGACCCCCCATGTCCCCGCGCAAGCCTGACAAAGGTCTGGGGTTCAAATTGGACCCCGTGCTGACGAGAGATTATTATTATATTTAGGCACTTTTTATTGCTTATTAGGTGTCATAGGCTTTACATAAAACATTAATTCTACAATATCTTACCACACCGGAGGCCCAACACGAATCGGAAATGCCAAGAAGCCAAAGGTGTCTAACGTCTGTGCACGTAATTACGGATCGTAGGTGTACATTCAGCGAGAAGAGCAGCCAATATTTTCGATTAAATATCCGTTTGGAAATATTTAAGTAGGTATCTTTAAAGTGCAAATTGTTAGAGTCGAGAATCCCCCCACCAAGCAAAGGCAGGTAAAAAAATCACAATAATAGCACCATAGAGCAACACGGGCCACCGGCACAAGTGTGCCTATGCCTGTGGCCTGGATGTTCAAATGTGTGCGTGAAATTATTTGTTATTTGTGTACTTATTTTGTTAAAGTCAAGGTGTGAGTTTCGTTTTGATAGACGATTTTTGTAGTTTGTGTGTCACACGTATTTTTTTACCCCCGCAAAAAACTACAGACTGTTTTGCATCGGTAATAAACGCTATGGCTACTCCCCTCCGTTCCGCCGGTGGCCCGTGTTGCTCTATAGATAGTACATATAACGAACTTAAAAGGAAAACTATCACGGCTAAGTGGTCTCGACAACATTACGATTACGAAAAACAGTCGATCAACTTTTTACTGGTGGTACCTCTACCACCACTGGAGCTCTCCAGTGACGGAGCTCGCGAGCGTAGTCACCACCGCATTATCTAATGTACCTACTTGCCGCTAAATGGTAGTAGTTAGCACTATCGTGTTCCGGTCAGGTGGTAATGTACGGCCCTGTAATTTCCGGCACAGAGGCATAACACCTTAGGCCTCAACAGTGGTAACGCATCTGCATTTTGACCTTGGTCTTTGTGTGGGTGTCTATAGGCTGCAGTCATCACTTAACAACAATGTGAACTGCATGCTTGTTTACCACTCCCATTAAATAACAAAAAAAAACTTATAAAATGTACTTGGAAAAATGGAACACTAAATTGCGTCTGCAGAGAATATGTAATAATACTACGTGCGTCTGTCCCGACATGCACTTCGCCGGTTTTTGAAATTAACTCTAGTACTAACTAATTTTATACAATCTTCTGTTAAAATATTTGTATCAACTAATATTTTACATAGCGGAAGAATGCGGAATCCAAATCACGATTTAGATAAATACCTCAATGCTATCATCATTAATGTAAGTACATATAATAATATAGGAAACTCGGAATATCATTATAAACATTTTAACGTTTGATTCGTAAACTATACCTAATGTTGTACTTTGATAAAATAATATTAAATTTGTTATAACAAATTGAATAAATCAATGAATCTTTTCTTCTGAAATCGTCATTTTGCAAATCAAGTTGGTATGTGGTTGAAGCTTATTGTCTTTTTTTAATCAAGTTACATAAAGATTAACAAAAATCAAATTAAACTCTTTTTCTACGGATTTACCTCACTATTTATTTTATAGCCTTAACTAAGACATTGCTGGGCTAAAAGCTATTTACCTCCATCTTTTTTATGTAATGGAAGCGGCAAACAAACATGCACTTCACATTGATGTTAAGTGATGACTGCAGCCTATAGACACCCACACAAAGACAAAGGTCAAAGTGCAGAAGCGTTACTACTCCTGAGGCCTAAGGTGTTATGCCTTTTTGGCAGAAATTACAGGGCCGTATATTGACCGCTAGTGGCAAATTAAATACGCGTTTCCGTGCTTCGGAGGGCACGTTAAGCCGTCGGTCCCGGTTGCTATCCCCATCAGCCCTCCCCCCAAAAACGGGAGAGACTCGTGCCCAGCAGTGGGACGTATAATGGGAAATTATTATTATTTTTATATCAAGGACGTTTCAGATTCCGTGGTCCCGGTCAGACCGACATGATGGTACATGATGATACTGGTATCCAGTAATAAATATTGCACTTCGAGCCTACGAAAGAGACAATCGGTTAGTTTCGACTTCGTAGAGCGTTATCTTTGCTGCAAACTGCCTACGTAAGCACTGATTCTGCGGTATTGGTCAAAACTTGATAAAAATGGTCACATAGGTGAGGTGCGAAAGAGATAACGCTCTACAGACCCGAAATAAGCCGAAGTCTCCTTCCTGAAGTCGATGTGCAATATTTCTTGTTGAATACTAGGTACCTATATAGTTGTAATTCAATGAATGTTGCTCGCGAAAATCTAAGAAAAGATTAGACATAGATTTATTATATACCTACATAAAGACATATATTTATTATTTCAGGATGAAACTATTGTTTGTTTTAATGCTGTGCGCCATTGCGGCAGCCGCACCGAATGCTGAACAACGTCAAGTTTTGAAACTTGGTACGTACCTACTTGCCATATCAATATTTACTCTCTGAGAAAGTAGCACTGTCTGTTTGTTACGCTTTCTGAACTACTGAACCGATTGTGATAATGATGATGATAATTCAATTCCTGAGAAAAATCTTTTATGTCAAAATCAAAGAGCAGACGGATGAAGTCGCGGGCAACAGTCAGTTAATCTGTGGGGACGATAGTGCCCCCGCCAAGACGAGCTAAGTAGACCGCAAACTCTGCACCTTAGTGAAAATGTGTTTCTTGGCCGTTTAGTTCCAACAAGGATTATTACAAAAAGCCAGAAACAGTGGATCCATTTTATACTTGCTCATGCAAGGGTAGCTTCGCATTTGGCTACGATGTAAATTTTTTTTGGCTCTCTATAATATCTGATAACTTTTAGGCCATTAAGGTCTCGTCTTAGCAACATTTTACATAAAAATGTTTATGGTGGTTTTATTTTCCGTTTCTGTTAATTCGAATCACTACATATTATTTCTTAAGATAAAATTAGGATATTTGTTTAATACCTTTGATACCTGTACAAGGAATAGCAAAAAGAAAATTGGTATTGCTTTGAATCGTAGAAGTAATAAGAACGTATGTATTACGGGGCCATAAATTCGCATCTAATCGAAACACGACAGCGCTGAACACTATCATTTGGCAGTAGATATATTAGGTAACGAAGTAGAATGATTAAGCTCCTACGCCCGTACTAATAAAGAGATCTCAGTCCTAGAACATGGCATTCTTAAGATCACATTTTTCTGATCTATCTTTAATACGAGGCCTAATCTGGAACTCTACCTACTTATCATTAAAAGTCTGGTTTATATACAGTACTCATTTACGGAGAGCAGCTACTCGACTGACCGCGGACATTAGTGTAACCCCAGCATTAGTTATGAAATGCTAGACATAGCACTCAAATAACGTAGGTAAATGAGTCCAAACTGTATGTTGTTGTTATACACGTCCATTATTTTTTTCAGATTTATCAGATACAAGCCCGGATGATAGGAGTATTCTGGTGAACATACTCATTAGTCAGCTGTTCGCGTATATTCGGCTTGTCATCAACAATGGCTCGGCAATCTTCGGCTTTCCTCCGCTTGATCCACTCCAACTCGACGACTTCCACTTAGTGATCCCAGCCGGCCTTATCAAGTAAACTATTATTAGAATTTATAACGCTTCACATAATCTCAGTTTGCATTTCGCGAATACGTATGCAATATGCTAGCTCGCATACATGATTCGTCAAAAGGACGACAAAATGTCGTACGAAACCAAAACTGCAACGGCAACTCACCTGCAATGACCTCAGGGGGCCGACCGCCTAAATGAAATGCTTTCGTTCAGGACGTTATCTTGTCCGTTTCGTATCGCCTATAAAAACATTTTGTTCATAAGTAGATATATACCTCTGCGGACGAAAACATTTCCAGGAAAAAGTTAGGTGGTACGAAACTGATAACATGTTGTCATATTCGAAAGCTAAACGAAAGCATTTGAGTTAGGCGGTCGGCCCACTGGCCTTTGTGTGGACATGTGAACTGCATGCTTGTTTGCCACATTCATTACATAAAAAAAACGAAAACAATCGGCATCCTTATTTCAGGTTTGTATATCTTATGTTATATCTTATTGGGGTTGATATTTAATTGGTTGGTAACACATACCTACTAATATACTTTTCCTTCATTTATCTTCCAATCTATTGGGGCTAAAATTTTGAAAAAAGAAACAGAAATCAGTTCCTTGTCACAATCTATTATTGTAGAGAACCCTTTGCGCTCTAGTTTTTATATTATTTAACATATCCTACCTTAATCTTACGCTTGGAGTTTTCGATCAGCTGAGTGATCAACTGTGATTTTTCAGCCTCGACTTGCAGCTGAAAGATGTACTGGTGACCGGAGTTGGCGGCTTCGTGGTGCACCGAAGCAATTTGCAGCTTAGAGACCTCACTTTCGAAATAGATATTTCCGTGCCCCGTCTTCTCATTCGAGCTGGTGAGTGGCTGACAATGTTTTATATATTTATTTAAACTTTGCATGAAATGGTTCATTAGGCCGACTTAATGCTAAAAGCATTACCAGTCAACCGAATTTGTGCGACATGAGGGGACTACCCAAAGTCCCCTCATGTCGCACAACACGGAGATGATGATTGTGATGATATTACCATATAACCGGAACCCGATAAATATTATGCATGTGTCGGAAAGTAACCTAAATGTGACTACTAGCGCCATCTAGTTTGTCGGAGACGTAACCTAATTGTGACGGGTAGATTGTTTAATACGGAATACTAGGCAGCGCCACGGTCGGCTTAGGTACATGGATTTGTTACCTTAGAGGGGATAGTTGTTTGCCGATATCGGATTTATAAAGTCTGGCAAACAGTTCATGACGGTCAAAGAGTACATTTGATGACGGTCAGTCATAGAGTAACAGTCGATCAGTCACAGTAACACAGTTGAATCGAATTATAGTAGGGCAGTTATGCTGCCAGTTTGAACAGTAAACGTCAGTGATATTAAAGTGATATAAAGCGGGTAGTACCTACCTACTGAATTAAATGTGCAGAAGACTAATGATAGTGCTGGTATCGTATACCGATAAATGTGGTTTCCCGGTTCGAAGGGTTTCTTGCCTGTTCTTCCCTGCCGGAAGTAATCGAATGGGCGGATCTTTGGCAATATACGACTATCTTCTGCCAACCTGTGCTTTATTTCATCATCCGCTCGAGTACCCACCTACAGATGCCCACAGACATGAATAACATGTCGGCTTATGGAAAGACACGCCCACAAAACTACCTAGATATCCTACACTGGGTGGATAGGCCCTCCTGCCGATACATGCATATTTTATGTACAGTCCTTTGATTTTTTCTAATACTTATTGTACAATTTCATATTACCTAGATCCTTAAATTAAATCTTGTTGGTTTCAGGTCATTACGATTTAGACGGCGACCTTTTTAACGCCATTCCTGTGTACGGAAAAGGACAAGCTCAGTAAGTGCTTTTTGTATGTTACGAAAGTGGTAAGCGAGGTTTTGTTGAACACACACAAACACCCAGACCTGAAACAAATATCTGTAGGACATATAAATATTTGTCCCTTCGAATCAAACGGTCTTCGTTAATTTTTTCATAATTTTAATTTCGAAAAAAATAACGCGAATAAATTCAAACGCGTTCCACGCATTGCTCATCCTCACACCGATGATGGACGATCTGGGAACGCTGATATTGGATTTGTTCTATATTGAAATGCCTAGTAAGTAGTAACCCGGAGTCTCATACCTATATCTGTCCATAGGTACACTGGTGCACTATACCTATCTCCTGCGCTGTTCGCTAGTCTCAGTTGAGATTGAAATCCGTTGAAATTCAGTCTGCAGGACATTATTACCATTACTTATTATGAGGAACTAGGCAGTGCCGAATTTATTATAAGCAACATAGGCAGTTGCCGCCGTGGGCCGCCACCACAAAGGGGCCGCCACCACAGCACAAACAAAATCAAATTAAAATAAAGGCTCAGTAGAAACAAAGAATACTGAGTTATGTTACAAATTGTAAGACAACTTAATTTCTTTTATCTTCTTAGCTTTTTAATGTTAAACTCAGGCTATTAATTTAATTTGTACCTCTAATTTAAATTTGAATAAATTTTATTTTAGCCAACATATTCAGTTGCTCTCTTTTAAACTTAACCTTAAAATAAACTTTGAACGCCTAACCACAAACGATTTGAGGGCCTCCACCACATGCTCTGCCTATGGGCCGGCGAAGTTCAAATCCGGCGCTGAAACTAGGTACAAAATTAATGTGATGTGTTGTATTGACAGATTCGAAGTGGAGTCGTTCAGATTCCGCGCATTGCTTCACTTGAGACAGTCTGAAGATGAAAAATCTGTTCTCATTGACAGGATTGAAAATCCTTCATTTGAAATTCCCACTTTCAAAGTAAGTTGCTTGATATTTATGCTAGCTAGAGCTCTATAAACCTTGGTTACTTATCAAAAGGTACTTAACATATATACATACTGCCCCGGTAGCCTAGTGGTAGCAGGCCACTACTACTACGCTGAGGTACTGGGTTCTATTCCCGGGTAGGGGGTTAACAGAAATTTATCTCTGGTTCAATTGGGCTTTTTCAATTTTCTGGAAATTTCCCAGTACCTCGAAGTTTGGTAATGAGCCCGGAGAAGTCAACGGGCCGCCACCTGTTACATGGGCCAAAACGTACCGGCGAATCGTGGGTGTTTGCATGTATGCTTGAATGCTTGCATTTACCTATGCCTACCCCCCTAAAGAACGGAACCGGCTGTTTGTTCTTGGTGTCTGTTACGATAGTAATATATATTATCATTGACTCTATATATTGACCTCATTAAATCTGACCACATTTTCAGTCAAACTTGGACGGCGCGATAGGCGGTGGAGACATTGATGCCATCGTGAATGCTGTCATCGAAGAAGTCATCATCGACTACGTGAACCGTTTCCAACGTGCCATCGCCTTGGGCGTCTCTCAAGCTATTGTCTTCGTTATCAATCCTATCTTGGATCAGCTCGACACCTGGAGATTCATTGCTCCCTTGATCCCCTCGTAAACTATTTCATACATAAGTATATTTAATTCGAAATTATTGAATACACATGGAAATCATAACGTCTAGCAGTTCTTTTTCGCTCCTATATTTTTAGTATCTAAGATCTTATTACGTGTAAAATATAGTGACGTGACGAACCCACGATACAATATTTTATATTCATTGTTGTCATTTTCCTAAACTATTTTTAGGACTTTAACAATTGATTACTTACCTAGCTCATATTATATCATCAGTTTTTTATATTTTAGTAGTTTATTTATTGAATTATTCACAATTTATGAAAGCATTTTCGTGTCAAAATCAGGTCAGTACAATAACTTACGCATGCTTGTATGTATGCAATGATATTATATATGTATATGTTAAGCTCATTGTATGTAGGCATTGTCATCGATGTATGTAGGTATGGTTCACCCAGGTGGACTAAGTAGATGTACCACGGGCAATGACCGGTAACTAGGTACATTACAGAACATAAATGAGATTTTTGTCAAGAAGTGGCAAACAAGCATACAGTTCACGTTGACAGTAAGTAAAGACTGTAGCTTATAAACATCAACATAAAAACCAGAGATTCCAATGTAGATGTGTTGCTGGTCCTAAAGTTTTAAGTTGTTAAACCTCTGGGCCGGAAATTACAGGGGGCATTCAAATGTTATTATTTCTGGGTACATTTAAATCTAGATATGATGAAAACTACTTTAAAAGGTTTTAATACCTATAAGGTATTGAAAAAAAAAACACAAAATTACAAACATTAGCAGTTTTAAAGCTACGTATAGATGAAATATTAAAGAAATAGGTACATATAACAAAAAGATAATACAATGTCTACGTTCTATTTTCGTAATTTGAACTCCCACCAATTCCACTTAACAAATCCACCTCCTCCACCTTTCACCACACGTCACGACACACGCCTGATATGTCCAGTTTGGTACCATCTGGACAACCTTCGCTGTATTCTGGTGAATCTTCAAACTCTATGTTTCTAACGATCACATCATATTCTTGAACAGATTCAGGATAATCGATTCTGTCTCTCACGAGTGAAGACAGAGCAATTTTTGAAAATATCGAAATGAACATTACAAACAGGATTATTCGAGACATGTTACTCGTTAACACCATGTCACTCTCTGCGTAAACTAAATAGAAGTGGACTTACTGGGATTGCGATTGCAGCACCGTTATCGAGGGTTTATATTAAACTCAATTGTTAACTTCCGTTTCAGCCCACGCGGTCCGGAATTCAGTGGTAGTGATTACGTACATTTTTTTATGTTATGGAAATGGCAAACAAGCATGCAGTTCACATTGATGTTAAGTGATGACTGCAGCCTATAGACACCCACACAAGGTCAAAATGCAGATGCGTTACCACTCCTGAGGCCTAAGGTGTTATGCCTCTCTGCCGGAAATTACAGGGCCGTACATTACCACCTGACCGGAATACGATAGTGCTGAACACTACCATTTAGCGGCAAGTATATTAGGTAATGCGGTGGTGCCCACGCCCGCGAGCTCCGTCACTGGAGCTCTACCACCAGTAAAAAATATCTAATAAATCGAATAAAACATGAAGTACGTAGGTAAGTAGGCATGTGGTACGCTGATTTTAGTAGAAGATGTTAGTACAATGAAAATGCTCACTTTAAAATACAAAATATTTTATTTATTAATTAAGTATACAATTTAAGAATATTAAAATATGTACATACATCAAAAACATACCTAAAATGGCTCATTCACATCAAATCATATTTAGTGCTTGGACAGTCCAGGAATAAACTAACAGCACCTTCACTATCCAAAATGCTTTAGGTAGGTATATTTACTTGAAGGTAATATCTAATGGTACAAAGTCAATAAGTTAGCCGGTACGATATACAAGGTGTAACATAAAGGCCCAACAATATTTCAACAGTCCATCCCTATACTGGATGTCGACTTCATCCCCCAGGGTCTTTTTCTCCTGAGAATGTAAAATCATCAGTCATTACGAATCAAACTTTGATTAAAATTTTATGCGTTTCAACCCTTATAACAACAGCTGACAGCGTATCAGTCGAAGGCGAACGCTACGTATATGTGCGTAGGTATGAATTGCTGAGATGCTGCATTTCATACGCACACACGTACTACAGTACAAATATGAACAGTGTGGAAACTACGCACAAAACGTTGAGACGTCACACTTACACAAATATGCGCATTTACGAGGCCTCTAAGCGGTTCTCGCAGTGCTGCAGTACTGAGTCACTCGCTACATCGAGCGTCGATGCGCATGTTTGTGTTAGTGTGCTGTTTCGAACGTTTTGTACGTAATTTCCATACTGTTCATATTTGTACTGTGCACGTACCGTTCGCCCCACGCACGGTATTTGTGTGTGAAATGCTGAGCGTTTTCATTGACGACTTGTTAGGGTTGTCAGATAAAATAACAATTAATTTTGTTTAGAAAAAAAGTTGTGATTTCATTCTTATTATTTACGTAAAGTGATTTGAAACTTGATAAAGATGAACACCTTTCAATATTGTTGGACCTTTCGGTGACACCTTGTATAATTTACTCGCCGAAGGCTGTGATCAATCCGCGACTCTACCGCCTATCTTCATGAGAGCAATAGCGATAATATAATGTAATTATCGCTATCGCTTTCCTGCCACCTAACTAAAGTAAAGTAATAACGAGAGTCAGATTATCGCTATATGAAAGGACTAAACATTCGAAGACGTGAGCACAATTAACAGAAAGAATATATCATTAGGAAAACGCCTTCTACAGATAATTTACAAAGAGTATACAAATACTAAATGAACTATTGCCACCAAAGTAGGTATCATAAAATATTATTATCATTTTTCAAAGGGCTGTTCGTCATAAATAACAGACAGTGACGTAAATGCAAACATTATCATTAATCATCAGATTGTCGTGGAGCCTCCTTGGTGGATCTCTTAGGTTGTGGGGGTGGCTGTCTCTCTCTTGGCTGGGGTGGTCTCAGTCGCTCTCGAGGCTGCGGCGGCTGGCACGCGGTGGCTCGCCTGGGTTCCGGTGGTGGCTGCCGAGCTCTCGGCTGTGGCGGAGGATGTCGTTCTCGTGGACCTGGTGGCTCCATTACTTAAAGGGAAAAACACTGTATAATGATTGGCACCTAAAGCTGTATTTACCTGCCATGATAATGTGCAGTGTTCGACAAAATTGCTATTATAGTATTATCATACGAGTATTATTGTTATTTTATCATATTATAAAACTCAAATTCATGAAACATTCATAATATGAAGCGTTTTAATTCAAAATGAAGTTTTATCAAGCATAAAAATCTATTCAAGCTGAAAAGCACAGAATATTGCAATCATTGGCACTCGCGCACATACGTGATTGGCACTATCATGTACCTAGAGTAATCATTGCAACTTGATATCCTTCTAATGTTCTTCTTAGTTTTCTTTCTTATCTCCTAGTTATTCATCGTTTTAGAGTTCCGTAGTAAACAAGGAACCCTTATAGTTTCGCCATGTCCGTCTGTCTGTCAGTCAGCCCGCGGTTTAGCGCAAAACTATTGGCACTAGAAACTTGAAATTTGGCACAAGTATACATCGCATCATCGCAGCGCGCATGGCCCAGCGAGAAGCGCGCATGGCCCAGCGGCTGGTGTAGATCGTAAGCGATCTGCTCGGTTAAGCACTACGGGCGCGGTCGGGTAGTGTGATGGGTGACCGCTAGTGGCAAATTAAATGCGCGTTTCCGTGCTTCGGAGGGCACGTTAAGCCGTCGGTCCCGGTTGCTATCGATGGATAGCAGTCGTTAAACCTTGTCGGAGGCCTTATGGGCGGTTTGGAAACATCCGACAGTGGGTTGGCCACTAACCCACACCCCCTCCACCAATCCGCATTGGAGCAGCGTGGTGGAGTAAGCTCCAGGCCTCCCCCCAAAAAGGGGAGAGACTCGTGCCCAGCAGTGGGACGTATAATGGGTTGCCATTATTATTTTTTTTATACATCTTTATTACGCCGACAAAGTAGTAGAATAAAAATATGTATTTTATTTTATTTAGGGTACCTCCCGTACATGTAGATAGAGCCGATATTTTTTTAATTTTTCGTTTTTTTATATCACCCAATATAAAAAAACGATATCGTTGAATAGGTTTTTTAAAAAGATTAGGGGTGTGCTAAATATCATTTTTCGATTTAGTTAACGGTTTGTGACTTATTAAGCTTTATAGTGCCAATTTTTGTTAGAGTCAAGTATCCCCTCCCGCCGTACCAACTAAACGGTTGATGTAAGAAATACAAACGTTAGGGCAAAAGTAGCTATATATAATGAAATTAAAAGGAAAACTATCACACTTAAGTTGGCTTTACAAGTTTGCGAGTAATTTCGAATAACTCCATAGATTTTTTTTAAATTAAATCTCATAGTCTTTAACTTCACCCTATACTACGCGTGTCCCGACATGCACTTGACCGGTTTTTCGATTTTGACCAAGTATGATCCGGAGGAGTTTTGGCGGGAACCTTGAAAGAGGCGTATGGTGCTCTTATTTTATTTCATTTTCTTGGTGTATTTTTAAGTTATATTGAATAAAATTGGTGGCATTTTGTTTGATATAGGTTTATTACAGTGCCCGTGTATAGTGAAATAGAATAACAGTGCGAAAACACGACCTTTCAGGTTGCCTCCAAAACTTCATTGAAAATGTTCTGGTAAAGTAGCCATCGCTTTACTCGAATAACTTGATTGTAACTCACTTGACTGACATATTATACTTGATAACTTATATACTTGATACTTACATATTATATTTGATGACTATATTATACTAACTATTACGCTGCTTAAATAAATATGAAATATCGTTTTACTTGACACTGGCAATATGCGTAATAGCGATGCCATAATAACAAAAAAAAAAGTATGATCCGGAGGAGTTTTGGCGGGAACCTTGAAAGAGGCGTATGGTGCTCTTATTTTATTTCATTTTCTTGGTGTATTTTTAAGTTATATTAAATAATGTTGATGGCATTTTGTTTGATATAGGTTTATTACAGTGCCCGTGTATAGTGAAATAGAATAACAGTGCGAAAACACGACCGTTCAGGTTGCCTCCAAAACTTCATTGTAAATGTTCTAGTAAAGTAGCCATCGCTTTACTCGAATAACTTGATTGTAACTCACTTGACTGACATATTATACTTGATAACTTGTATACTTGATACTTACATATTATACTTGATGACTATATTATACTAACTTTTACGCTGCCTAAATAAATACGAAATATCGTTTTACTTGACACCGGCAATATGCGTAATATCGATGCCATAACAAAAAAAAAAAAAAGTATTATCCGATTTTTGTTGTCCGGTTAAGGCGGCTGGAAAAGGTGGCAATCCTGCATGTTACCTTAACAATTTATCATAAATATCTCTAATTATATTTGTCATCTTTGTGTGGATGGATGGATACAAAGTATAATGTACTCCAATGATATTAGAAAGTAAAGCTCATTGATGTACTCTGTGATAGTATGGATACCTACTGATACCTATACCCAACCTATACCACGGTATAAATAAACTATACCATCATCCTACCCACAGAGTACTTTATTAAATAATGAAAATCCTACCATAGCTATTAGATGTTGAGGTTATACCTATTAAAGGTACATTTATATAATGGCTGATGATCAGTACTTATGTGTTACAAAAATCGTTGACACTGACCAGATGACAGATGATAGAATCCAAGTAGTATTATTGAATATCGAGTCACTATTCACTGAATTACATTTTCATTGTGAGTATTTATTTATACTGCTCTGCTGTTGGCTCTCACAGACCAACAACTTGGCTCTGATCAAATGCAGAGTATACAAATACTAATCAAATGATCAAAGCAGATCAAAGCTCTGATTGGATTGGATTGGTTGTTATTGGTCTGTGGCTCTGTTCTCAGAATACCGGCACAGATCTATCAAATATAAAATACCGCGACGCCAGCCGTTCCGTTTCTGCCGTTGCTTATTGGTCTGTGGCCGTCATCATCAATCAGGCCATGGAGATTGTAGAATATAGCTTTATTCAGACTGAGCGTTATCCGCTACCACCCCGCTACGCTACCGCCCACGGTAGCGGATGTCGCGTGGTAATGCGGTGTTTTGCTGTACCGAATATATTCCACTCTAGTCGCGCGACGTCATACAAAATACCCCAGCGGCCCTCGGGTATTTCGAAATTGACCTTCAATGCCTTCAAAGGAGATGTTGCGAGCTCGGCTCTAGTTCGTACACGTCCTCAAAAAATGGGTAAATTAAAGAAGAATCCGAAAAAAATACAATTAATTTATTCAAGAATATATTTTTAAGTTACTAGCACATTTAATTCAAACGATTTTATCATTTTCAACCACATTCAACATGGCGGCGATACAGCCGACGATTCTTAAAATTGGAAATCGATTAGTTTAAGTTCTTAGTATTAACACATAAAATCGATTTCGATAGTATTTAGAAAATATTACTTTTTTCTCCAAGTACTATATAATAAAAAAACAATTTAAAAAATGAAAATGTCAAAATGACATCGCACGTCACACTGCAAACAAAGCTAAATAAGTGTAAAAAACGTTTTTTTATTGATTTTGCCTGTTGATGATATTGTGTACAATACATGGCCGCAGGTCCATACATTTTTGCAACATCTTTGAAATGACGTTTTGTTTCTTTCGTCACTCGTCACGTTTCGACTTTCGCATTGTGCGTTTGATAATTGTTGATGACGCGGTAGTGCTCATTCAAATACGATATAAAAATAACACCTAAACTAATAAATAACTCCTACAATAAATAATATTATATATGATTATTAATAAATATTGTATTATTTTATCAGCTACCGGATAGTATGTTTTGCCCTTTAATTTCGAATGAATGAGTGAGTGAAATTTGCAATGGAACAAGAGCAACCAAGGAGCAACTGATTAACTGAACTAAACTGAGCAACTTTCATTCAATCAATCCATGAAGAACAAAAACTGCGAATGAAAAGTGATTTCGGGGAGAAAAATTGTAGCCTTTCATGTGATTTTGTGAAGTTGTGTTTGTGCAAAATTAATTGTAGACTGTGTTTGTTTAGTATTTTCGGAGAAAAGTTCCCAAAAAAACGTACCGCTTGGTAGTAATATGAGTAATGTTACCAACCAAAATGGAACAGGTCTAGAGCAGCAGGTCAGTGCCTCATGTACTTGCACTTTTTATTGATTTTTGCTTTGTTGAATGGAAAAGTCGTATATTAGATCAATTAACTATAGAATTGTTTTCAGTCAAGAAATATTTTTTAATTTATAGGAGAATACGTCGTAGTTTCTAAGTCTAATAAATAAATCCTAACTTTACGTGTCTCGTTATAACCAACATGGCGACTTCACTGTTCTTCAATGGTATCTAATTGATTTCGTATGCTTCGCCCTTTGTGGAACACCGAAAACGTAAAAATCCGGCTGATTTTGTGTCCGATGTACATTTGATATCTTGCCTACCATTGCATTATGAGATCACTGTCACGTTATATCTGCGTGTCATGTCGGAAACTTCCGATTACAGCGAAAATTATTACAAAATGAAAGGCGATAAATTGTATTATAATGACAAAAAAACGTTTTAGACACGACTTAGAAGTATTAGTTCATAACAATTGGTGTAACTTCATGTTTCTTCAGTGACACACTCAGTTAGTCATGGTCACCTTATTACATTTTACTGCTAATATTCTTACACCATGATTTTAAACTCAGTCCTTTGGTGTGGACTATCAAGCTATAAATAAATGTATTTATTTGCTTATTACAGTTGACAATTATACAGTAAACACAGTTGTACATAAAGATAGTGTTAATGCATATTTCATCAATTTCATGTGTCGCAACTAGACTCGCACTTTTGCTAAGTTATGGAATAACTTGTATTAAAAGTGCTAATCCCAACCCTTGATACAAGACACATATTGTTGCAATTATACAGGCATACAATGGTGAGCGTAGACTGTGGCGATCTATAGTTTGTAAACAAAGAAAAATATGTATAAAAATAAGAATCCAACACAAAATTTATCAGAATTAAGTATTTTCTTATATAAAGCAAGTTATCATTTACTGGGTACACTAACAACATTTTCACACAAGCTTTCTTACACTATACATTTCATTAGGTACCGTAACTGACATCATAGCTCAATTTTCAATATTGTCTTACAGTTACATTTTGGTTATATTTCCTGTTTCTATATAAATACTATACATACAGCTTCATAGTTTTCTTTAAATCCTTTTCTATTACCATCCAATCCCAAAACAGTAGTTGTGACTTTACTGTTGACTTATTGACTCATCTGTGGGTCTATGTGAATAATAATTGTAATGTTGCAAATCTGATTTTACTGATGACCAATAAAGTTGTTGATTATGTATGACTGATCACATGTTTCTTTCTAAAGGTTGAGTTGAGTTTGAAAATCATGAACAAACATGCTTTTTAAAAAGTTTAAAAGAACTCTGCTAATTGAAAATCAGTCAAATATAGCTTTTATTTGCTACTTTATAAGGCCCATGTGGTCAAGTGGCCTGTTACCAAATTCTATTAGGATTCCTCTAGACAGGCTCCTATATTATTCATTAAAAAAATATTTTTGACTTTATTGCCTAAAAAAATATTTGGACAAATTGCTGTGTATAAAAGAAATCTTGGATTTCTTAAGCTAAATCTCAATAGGTGTGTGTTCCTTAATGCTGAGATTGTTATTTGCATAGGAGCATGCGGCCGGTGGTAGCTTTTATAACTAAAATTTACCATCCATAGATAATGTATATTAGTCTGATTCACTATTTCTAGGACATTGATATTTCCTATCTCCAAAATTTATCAAATAAGACAATGGTGCCAGGCCAATGACCGGATGCCATAAGTTGGAGGTAAACATATTGGTCAGATAATCTCTCTCCTTTGGAGACAGTAAAATTATAGAAAAATATGCACACACACAGTGTGGGGTCACAGGTTCTATCCCTTCTCACATGAATAGACATCTGCAGGTAAACGAGTAATAGTAGCACTAGAAATAATATTTCTCATTCCGCATACCACCATTTATATCTCCTTACTGCTACAGTTTTATTTCATACAAATATATTTATTATCATCGAGTCTTTGATATACTCTATACATCTGCACTGTCTGATCTTCATACAGGAAATAATTCATCAGTCAATCTCGGCACAGCCATGTTCTTTGACCTCAAATTGCAGATATTTGTCCATTATAATAATAAAAATAGCCACAGACAGACTGCAACTACGTTATCAATGTTGTCAAATAAACAATAAACATTTGTGAATAAATTGAATGCAACATTGTGCCAAACTAAGATCGGTATTATTGATTTTTATTAAACAAGCATTTTTTAGTTGGATATGTGACAAATTGGAAATATTATCTAGATTTTCATATGTGTACAAAGTGTGAAAATAATTGTTTTTTTATTAAAGTACAAAACAATTTTTTTGTAGTATAACAAATATACAGAGTAGGTAAGTACAGTAAATAGCTGACAACTTATAATTTTGAATAAATTAAAATGTTTTGTTTCTATTACGAGCATTGCATACTAATGGTTACAGTACTCAAATATATGGTAATCATGTTTTAAATTTATAAGAACCTAAGATGATATAATAGCCTGTGAATAGAGACAAAATAGTGATTTGATATTTTGTGTTTTAAAAGTTATTTGTAGCCTGTTTAATATGTATTCAATGTATTATAGGCAACTGACTGCATTACTAATAAATACAATCAAGCTTTGAATACTAAATTCCTATATGGCTACTGTAACTGTACAAATAAATGGAAATGATTTCCAAGATTTTAATCATGAATATTGAGAGTGGTTTTATTTAATGAGATCTTCTTCCTCAGCTTGCTGGTCTGGACTTGCAGCCTCAGGCTTCTAAAAGTGCTGGCCGTTACATCCCTCCGCACCTGCGTAGGCAGTTGGAGGCCAACACTTCTCAAGGTAAATTGTTATACAGATTAAATTTATATAATAATGCTAGCTGTGCCAGCTAATTTATGATACTCCATTGGAAAAAAAATCTTAAAAATTCATCAAGTCATTTTGGAGCAGTTTCTTTACAAAAACTGTGACATGGGAATATTATATATATTTTTTTTATTATAGCCTTTATATTTTGAATTGTTTGTTGTAGGTTTCTAGGTTATAGTATGTCTCCTGATACAGTATGCCTCCTGGCAAAGGCCTCCTCTAGCTTTTTCCATTGGGCTCTATCACAAGCCACTCGTCTCCAGTTTTGACCCGCTGTGAGCTTTAATTCGTCCTCCCACCTTCTTAATTTTTTACCTCTGGTTCTTTTGGTATTTATGGGTACCAGTCTGTGATGATTTTACTTAATTTTTCTTGTTTCTCCCTCAACATGTGTCCTGTCCATCTCCACTTTAAGCTGGTCAATTCAGGTTAGAACAACTGTCACTTTTGTCTTAGCACTTAGTTGTTCATTTCTTACTTTGTCCTTTTTGTGTGTTTCTGTCATGCTTTGTTCCATGGATCTTTAGCAGTATTCAAGTTTGTTTCTGTGTTGCTTTGTAAGTGCCCATGTCTCACATCCGTAATTTATACAAGGCAGGAAACATATGTTGAACACCTTCCTTTTTATAGACAAACTTAAATCCTTCGAATGGAAAAAAAAAATTGGTCAATTAAGGAAGTTATGAAGTTGAAGGATTTAATTGTGTCAATAATATATATATTAGATAATGTTATTTAGATTCGGTGGTGAAAATTAATCACCCATAGAACTTTAAGAATTAGAGTGCTCTTCAGTTTATGATGCTGAACTACTTTCTCCAAATAACATAAGTTAGAACTGTTGGAATTAAAGAATGTTAAAGGTTGGTATATTCCATATGAGATTATTAAATCAGATTAAAATTATCGACACATTTTTGGACCTCCGTTCCTCAGGAAATGTTTGTCAGTTTTAATGATTCTAAATAATGTCTCGTTCTCACAAAGAGTACATAATATAGGTACATAATTTATATATCTGTGCTGCCGGTTTTAAATTACCTCCTATACAAAACTTGAAGACATGCTTGCCTTTGTTTTAACAAGTAGGTTATTTATTAAAACAATACTAGCGAAAGTACCTAGTATTGTGATAAACAATAGGTACTTTCCGCTCTGCATTACATAAATTATTAGTACCTACACATTTAATATGTGATAAGCGTAATATATCACATTAAATCTCAGGAAATTTATAAGAATTCTCTTAAAGTTTTATAACAACTTTACCTAGTAATGTAGACTGTATTTTTGTTTCATTAGAGTAAGATAAAGTGTGCAAGCATAATAGACGTACCAGTTATTTTCTAATGCTTTGATTGTCACTGAATACTGCAGCTTATTGACACCATCTTCTTAAGAACTGGAAGTATTTATTTATGCAGATGTATTGTGATTCCAGAATTCTAAGATTTTTTGCCTTACATTAATACTGAGGCTTGTCAGCTTAGGTAGAGACATCTACACAAAAATCGGAGGTCACAATGCAGATGCGCTGCCAGCCCTGAGGCCTGTGATAGTGGTTACGAAGCCATTATGATATAGTGTCCTGTCGGAAGATACTTTTATCTTAAATAGGTTACCTAATTAAGATAAAAAAATGGTTACATACCTACATACGCAATTTGATTAGCAATTTCTGGTCGGAAATTCTACACTTGAATAATATTAATGAATGCTGTTTGTGTAAAGGAAATGAATCATTAAATGTAGATAGATAGATTAGGTTTAATTTAAATGAGTACATATTATATCATCCATTAAAAGATATCTTTGTATGTTATACCTATTATGAATAGCTTTATTTTGCAAATAAGTAGGTTACGGAGTACCTACGTATTAAAGTAAAGGCATGTACAGTATCCAACAAAAAAAATTGTACACCGACCAAAAACTCAAACTCAAAAATTCATTTAATCACTTGGAAATAATAGAATTTGCTTGTGATAGGTCACATTACAAATATAAAATTAAAGCGAATAACAACTGATACGTTGATTAATATGTCAAAGTAAACAAAATAAAATAAATAATAGTCCAAAAATATAAGATGACAAAAATAGGTACTTATCAACAGAATGTTTCATACTTTCTTTTACAAACTACAAGATAAGACTAAACAAAAAAATATGGGACATTCTTTGTCATTCACTGGCAGAGTTCCAAAGCCCACAAATCCCCGGTATCGGTCAAAACTTGATCATAATGGTCGACAATCGTCACATAGGTAAGGTGTGAGAGAAATACCGAATGCTCTACAGACCAGGGGTGCGACCGCCTATCGACATTGCTTATGTCGTTGTCATTGCTGTCAAATTTTCGTGTCGACATGAAAATTTGACAGCAATGACAGCGACAATAGCGACGACGATGACGATTGTCGACCATTATGATCAAGTTTTGACCGAAACCGGACAGTGTGCAGCAGAGATAACGCTCTACGAAGTCGAAACTAGCCGATTGTCTCTGTCGTAGGCTCGATGTGCAATATTTGTTGCTGGGTACTGTACTTCACTTAGTGACTTGGATGACTGGAGCTATATTGTCGTATAATATTCCATCCGTGTAAAAATAAATAAATACTACTACTCTCTTCTCTCTCGACTCGTAAAGATAAGTATAGGTAAAAGCTTGCAAAAAGCGAAATCATAAAAAACAATTTCATATTCGTTGCACAACTTAAATAAATAATATATTCGTTTGATTGATACAGAAGAGTCTAAGCGTTCGAGCTTAGACAGTCGTCCCAGTGAGCCACGGGGCGAGAGTCGTTCATCATACGGAGGCAGCACTAGAGGCTACGACCGTGGTGGTCGGCGCGACGACCGCGACCGTGACCGCGACCGTGATTACGATCGCGGCTACGATTCGCGATTCCCGCGCAGGGACCGCGGTAATTCCTTTTAAATACACTCATTTTTATCCGCTTACATTGCTACTACTAAGATAATCTAATAACGTAACTAACGTTTAGGTAGACATTTCCATTCCAAATAGTACGATATTACAATATTCATTAGCAACTACTGCACACTCAAAATAAGATTTAACATGGATGTTTATATTTCAGTCGGTAGTCAGAAATCGGCATAACACTATTCTGTAGCACATTCAGTAGACAGTGTCGTGTCTGCATTGGTAACCAATTGTATTTTGTGTTCCTGGGGACATACGAGTGTAGGCTGCTGTCACAGCCATCACTCATACAATAAAAAATGATAGCCTGTTATACGGTTCCTATCATAGTTGATCATGAACATGTCATTTACTATGAAAAATGCCCGTTTTACATTTATAACTTTGCTCATTGAAAACTCATTGAGAGAGAATTTGGAAAAACTATATTTAGGCAATCAGTATTGATTAAAATAATTGTAGCTGGATAAAATCTCATTAATTGCAAATTATGCAATTAATTCTAGGCTTGCATTATACTTCCCGATGAGTTTTCATAATCTCATAATAATAATATATTCAATGATTTATTTAACGCATGCTTCCATTACGCTCATGAATAATATAAACATGTACTTGATACAAAATCCATCTCATTTAATCCTTTTTTCTTTCTAAATGATCAAACTAGATCATCTTGTAGGTCGTGATTCAGGATATCAGAATGGAGAGTCTGAACGGTGGGGAGAGTCGGATCGGTGGTCCGAGCGCGGGGGCCGCGGTGGTGGCGGTGGCAGCGGCGGGGGCGGAGGTGGGGGCGCAGGTGGGGGCGGCAGTGGAAGTGGAGGCGGCGGCGCGGGTCGGCCCGAGCGCGACGTGCGACGTGACGAGGACTACGAGCCGCCGGCGCCGCGCAACGACCGCTGGAAGGAGCCGGAGCCGCGCGCCGACGACCGCAGCTCGCGTTGGGCCTCCGACGACGTCCGTCGCTCGAACTCTCGCCGGGACGAGGTGAGTCATAAACATAGAGCAATGCGGTTCACCGGTCGCGGCGGACTGGAGGGGAGTAGCCATAGCGTGTATTACCGATGCAAAATAGTCGGTCATTTTTTGCGGGGGGAAATGCGTGCGACACACGCACACTACAAAAATCGTCTATTACTACGAAACTCACACCTTGACTTTATAAACAGACAAAATTTATGACAAAATACAGAAACAATTTCACGCACACATTTTAACATCCAGGCGACAGGCGTAATATCATTTGGTCTTGTCCTTTGACAGAGGGGAATATGGAATATGGAATATGGCTACTCCCCTCCGTGTTGATCTATGGTCATAAATTAGGAGATGCCAGATGTAAGGTAACCTCGTTCGGATTCAAAGAATTTCAGCAGCGCGCTAACGGTTGACCTTCCGACGTCCGTCGCTCAAACTCTGGTCGGGACGAGGTAAGATGTGGGATGCGTGGATCCCTCGCTTTGACACAAAGCGAGTTATCCGCGCGGAGCGAAATGGAATCTCGGCAACAGCCACGCTGCGCAACCACTGCTGTAAAAAAAAGTGCAGCGCGCAGTGTTTTGGCCTTCTCGACGACGGTCGAAATCTCGCCGGGACGAGAGAGTTTTATATGAGTAAATGTTAGATCCCTAAATGAGCACTTTAGTCGCGACCGGCAGAATTTTTTCAGGGATAAAGATACTGAGATACTGCCTAGATACATTTTTATTAAAAGTGTGTAGGCAGTGTGTTGACTCCTTTCCTTCTCTTTCTAATTCTGATGTTCTTTTTTCGTTGCGATGTGTGAGGGTTGAACGAAAAGTCATATCAGTGTTAGTCAGATGAATGCCATGTGTTGTGTGTGGTATTAGAGATTTTAGGCTCGTTGGATCCTTGATGTAGCGATACTAGAGACGCTCGTAGGGACGCGTTTCGGACCAGTTAACGAACATGCAACCTTCACAGCACTCATTTAAGTGGCGATCATACTTGTTCATATACCCGGCGTCATCAGTCACTTGAAACACAATCAGCCTTAATAATCATAATAATAAATTATGTTTTTTTATTGATCGTACTTAAGTGGCCAAAAATTCCAAGAAGCCCTGTAGCCTGTGCTAGCTTAGCTGTGTTACAGGCTACAGTGTCTTCCTCATCATACATGCATGTCATGTGCATAACTTTCAAAGTTTTGAAATAAACTCTTTGTACTTAACAAACAAACTTAATAAAATACATTGTATTGCAGAATGACTGGACGATCCCGCTACCTCGCGACGAGCGGCAGGAGTTGGAGCTGTTTGGCACTGGCAACACGGGCATCAACTTCTCGAAGTACGAGGACATACCCGTTGAGGCTAGCGGCGACCACGTTCCAGAGTGCATCACCAGCGTTAGTATTAAGACATTATGCCTTAGTCACGTCTATGTCTAAATTAATGCTTAATTTATTTTTTTTATGAAATGGAAGCGGTAAACAAGCATGCAGTTCTCATTAATGACTGCAGCCTATAGACACCCACACAAATACCAAGGTCAAAATGCAGATGCGTTACCACTCCTGAGGCCTAAGGTGTTATGCCTCTGTGCCGGAAATTACAGGGCCGTACATTTTTTTCTAAAATAATGATTTAAATACAACATTTGTTGCTTATATTTCAATTTGACCTTGAAATATGAATAAAATATATGACCCGTACAAAAACACAAAATACCAAGTGAGTTAGATTCGTAAAATTAGCATGAGATTTTAGGTAGGTACTAAAACATATTGGTTACTACTACGATTGTTTTACCATTTCAGTTCGATGATGTTAACCTGACGGAAATAATGCGATCGAACATTAAACTCGCCCGCTATGACAAGCCGACGCCGGTACAGAAGTACGCCATTCCGATAGTGCTTGGGCGCAGAGATGTGATGGCCTGCGCTCAGACCGGCTCCGGCAAGACCGCCGCCTTCCTGGTACCTATACTCAATCAGATGTACGAAGCTGGGCCTGTGAAACACATGGGGTGAGTGTTTTGTATAGTTTAATGATGCCTGGTCAAGACAGATCAAATATTAAGCTCGCCTGCTATGACAAGACAACACCGGTGCAAAAGTAGAGCGCAGTCTTGTGGTGGTGTGTGTTCAGACTGGCTTCCGTAGGCCTTATTCTGATAATATAATTAGTCTTTATTGTCATTGGACAGTGATTGAATCGCTCAACTGTCTTGCTAAGACCAATGCGCGCGTCTTACGTTTGAGCAAGACAATGAAGTGATTCAAAAAGTGATTTACTGGTGGTAGAGCTCGCGGGCGTATGCACCACCGCATTACCTAATATACTTGCCGCTAAATGGTAATGTTCAGCACTATCGTGTTCCGGTCAGGTGGTATAAGTTACACGCTAACTTATAAGGATGTTATTCTTTTACTATGAATTCTCTCTTAATTTCTACAATTCAGGTCTAGTTAGTTCTTATTTCTCGCGAGCTACACTCATTGAAATAAAACCTTTTTTACGTCCCCAGTAGGTATGTACCACGGAAGCTAAAATGCGACCGAAACGTCGGTTGAAATCTGTGGAATTTTATCAATCTCAATGTGAATCCAACAAGCGTACTGGCTTGTTTGCCATAGTTTTCTAATTTGTAATTTGACATGTATATCAATTGTTGTTCACTTAAATTTATTTTGTTTGTTTTTGACTTGACATAAGAGGTGCTTGTTACCCATGAATAAATGAATTACTGATTCCGATTCTTATTCTAGAGGGAACGTATTTGAAATATTGAAGTAGCAAATTAGCAAGCAAAAAGTAAGGTTAAGAAATGCATGAATTTACATCTGCCTACCGTAGTGGGATTTTAGGCGTGAAGTTACGTTTTTTTATTTTTACATAATGTCAATGTTTGTTTCCAGTCCATACAACCGCCGCAAGCAGTATCCTCTCGGCCTCGTGCTCGCGCCGACCCGCGAGCTGGCCACCCAGATTTACGATGAGGCTAGAAAATTCGCTTACCGCTCACGTGTACGCCCTTGTGTCGTGTATGTATTAATATTATAGTTATTCTTATCAAATATTATTCTGGACTAGTCAATTATTTAGTTAAAGTTGTAATTAACTTATCTCATGTTCATGTATGATATTGCTTATCATCATCATGATATGTTATTAGTAAAGTAACACTAATGCAATTTATCTTTGAATATTTCTAGTTTACAATAAGGAACATCCATGCTATGCTATTCTACTAAAACACAAATTAATACATTTCAAAGTTATTTATACTAAGACTTTTTGTGTAAGAAACTAAACTAATAGTAGAGTAATGGAAATGTCAGAAAATTAAAAATAAAAAAAATAATGCTCTATATGAAACAAATGTGAAGTAAAATAAAAATGGTTGTCTAGAAGAACAAATTTCAAATCCTGGGCAATGTTAATGATCTTGGTCTTCGCTCTTCTGAAAATCTTACACTTAGTATTCCATCTCACCGAACAGGTTTCATGTCCAATTCTTTCACTATTTCGGCAATAAAGCTCTGGAACGCACTACCCGTGGACATTAGGAAAACTTGTAATAAAATAATTTTTAAAAGAAAGCTTCGTGATTATTACCTGAGGATGCTTTGAGTAATTAATACTTTCCTAACAGCTATCTTCTGCAGTACCTTATATCTCTCTGTGGTCGGTCCCTCATGTTTGAGGATCGTGGTCAGCATCTGGGTTGAATCTGGATCGGATGATCTGTTTCCACCGGTTTCTATCCAGCGCGTCTCATACGACAGTGTAGAATTTGGAAGATGTAGGATATTTTATTTGATCAGTCCACCTTGTTGGTGAGCGGCCACGCGATCTTTTCCCTTCAGTATTTCCAACCACAATCAATTTTTCTAGGCTGGTGTCGCCTCTACGCACTGTATGGCCGAAATATGAAAGAATACGTTGTTGGCAAATGGTGGATAAGCGGGTTTTTATGCCGAGTTGGGTCAGGATAGATGCATTGGTGCGCTTAGCAGTCCAGGATTCGTCTCCAACACCACATCTCGAAAGCATCAATTCTTTGCCTCTCCCGGGCTAGGATCGTCCACGTCACCACTGCATATAAGAAGATGGGAAATATTAGTACACGTATTAGTCTCATCTTAGTTTTAATATTAATTCCCCTTTTCTTCCATATGTTGTTTAAACGGGGCATAGCGTCTTTTGCCATCCCGATTCGTCGTCTAATGTCAGGTACACAGCTATCGTCCTTGCAGATTTGGGATCCCAGGTATGTGTAATGGTCGACGATGGTGATATCAGGAATGTTAGAAGTGATACTTGTTAGCTTTCTGGCTCTATCTACAACCATGATTTTAGTTTTTGCTCTGTTCACTGCGAGGCGAATATTGTTACTTTCTGCCTCGTGTCTTTGGAACAGCTCATTCATATCTTCCAACGATGTCGCCAAAAGAACGGTGTCATCAGCGTAGCGAAGATTAGACAGCCTTTTTCCACCTATAGGGACCCCTTGTCCCAATTTTCTATGGTCCTCCGAATTATGTATTCTCCATAAATATTAAACAATATAGGGGATAGGATGCAGCCCTGTCTCACTCCCTTTTTAGCTTGGAACACGTCAGAGCATTCAGTACCCAATCTGATGAATGAGCGGTTCTCCATGTACAAGTTCTGGATTAAGGCAACGAGATGTTCTAGGGTGCCCATTTCAATTAAAACTTTCCATAGTTTGTCCCATTGCACACAATCAAAGACTTTTTTGTAGTCAATAAAGCATAGGATCACGGGGCTGTTGAATTCCCTACTCTTCTCGATGATTTGACGGATTTTCAGTATTTGTTCTCGTGCTCCTCTGCCCTTGACGAAACCTGCCTGCTCCTCTGGTATCTGTCGGCATAGAAAGTGATTAAGGCGTCGATTTATAACATGAAGGAGAATCTTACTCGCATGGGATATTAATGCTATGGTCCTGTAATTTCCACAACTTTTTGATGAGCCTTTTTTATGTAAGGGTACAAATACTGATTCTGTCCAGTCTTTTGGCCATCTTCCAGTGTTCCATATGGTATTACAAATTTTAGTTATAGTGGTTGTGCCTCGTTGTCCAAGATTTTTAAGTATTTCGGCTGTAATAGAATCTTTGCCGGGTGATTTTCTGCATTTAAGATTTTTGATGGCTCGTTCAATTTCTGATGGAAGGATATCAGGTTCTTCTGTTGACCATGTAATATTAGCGTAATTTGCTTCTCCTGTGTCCAATTCCTCGCAATAGCGCTTCCAGCGGTCCAATACTTGAGCCAAGTCTGTTAGAATATGGCCGTTTTTGTCTTCTATTGCCCAGACTTTTTTGTGCTTCAAGTACCAGTCAGTTCTTTCACTTTTTGAAAAAGATATCTGCATTCGTTGTTCATGGAGTGCTGTTCTAGTTCAAGACAGATTTCGTTGATATGATTATCATAATCTTGTCGATAGTATTGTTGAACTCGGCGACATAGTTCTGCGTATCTTTGCCTATCTTCAGCAGTACATATGCCATTTTCCTTGAGTTCGCGTCTCTCAAGAATGATTTGAGCCGTCTCAGCTGTAATGAAATCTTTCATAGCGGGTTTCTCCATTTTATTGTCTCTACTGGTTTCTTGAATCATTGTTTTGTGATATTCCCACTGACTATTGCTGTCTGTCATATCATTAGACAGGCATTCCATTCTCTTTTGGAAATCATTTCTAAAGCCACTGGTGTTTATGCTCTGCATATTTGGGGCTACTTTAGTTTTCTGTATCTTCTTTAGCCGTACTTGAACTGTTGCCACTAGAAGTTGATGGTCAGATCCGCAGTCAGCCCCGGGGAAGGTTGTAGTGTTAGTCACTGAGCTTTTCCATCGCGTTCCTATTAGTATATAGTCAATTTGATTCCTGTATCTATCACCAGGTGATATCCAAGTGTATAATCGACGTATATGATGTTTGAAACAGGTGTTGGTGATGGAAAGATTTTCTTCACAGCAGAACTGTAACAGACGTTCGCCCCTGTCATTATGTTCTCCAATACCATATTTGCCAACAACGCGACGAAGATGGTCATCGTCTGTCGTTTCTCCTACCTTTGCATTAAAATCCCCCAAGATCATGGTGACCTCTCGCTTTGGAATTTCTTTAAGAGTCGTAGTCAGTGTATCGTAAAAACTCTCGATTTCTTCATCAGCTGATTGTGATGTGGGGGCGTATACTTGCATTATGTTGAGCTTGCACAGCACGGTGTTAATTTTTAGAGTTACTATACGATCACTAACTGTTTTATATCCCATAACGAACTTGTTCAAAGAGCGCGGCACGATGAAGGCCACTCCTCTGCTGCTACCATGTTCCGGTCCCGAGAAATAGACTGTGTTTCCAAGGTCGGATGTAAAGTGACCCTGTCCTTCCCAGTGTGTTTCGCTCATGCCAAGCAGGTGTACATTTTTTCTGTGCATTTCGTTTTCCACAATTCGTAATTTACCCGGTAGGTTGAGGCCGCGCACATTCCACGTTCCGATTCGATGGGGATTGCGGAATGACTTCGATGTTTTTAGCTCATCAGTAGCTAAATTTCTATGCGGCGCCTGATGTTTCACGAGCGCATGGCCGGTAGCATATTTCACACCTCTCCCGGGAAGATGGCGCCGGGCGTCAGCCGGATCGCAAGACACACTCTTAACTGTTTTATGACCTTCCATGCCGACTCTCTTGGGAAAGTAGAAGCAGTGGTTTCCCGTTTCCTTCTGCCCCAGACATTTTAGAAGTTATTTAGACATCAAGGCTGCTGCTGCCTCTTCGGTCGGTCGCCTGACCGGTGGTATGGTAATACCGCCATTGCTCGGTCGCCAGAGCCTCGTTGGTTATCTAGCAGGGAGCACCACGGAGTCCAGTGGACGCCGCCGCTTGCTATTCTTAACGAACCATCAACGCGTGCAGGTGAGGTTGGCTGTGGGGTCGGTCTAAGGTGTTATTTCCGATCTCCCCTTACTCCCCTTACACCTACCTTCTGGTACCTTATATATTATGTATTATTTATATGTAGTAGTATATAATATAACTTATATTATGTATTAGAATATTATAGTAGTATATGCCTATATATTTATGTACCTGTATATATATTTTAAAATTATACCTTTTAATTTTTTTTTGTTTTGTTCTTTTTTTCTTGAATGCTCTGCACCATTTATGTTTTCTTTACAACCCAAAGGGGATGACTGGCAGAGAATGATATATAGCATTAAGTCCGCCTCATGATACAATTTTCTTGTGCACATGAAAGAATAAATAAATAAATAAATAGAAGCATATCGTACAGGGGCCGTCAATAAATTACGTCTTCTTCTTAAGTTCAGAAACTTAACATGTACCGTCACACTTGAGAACACCCTCCTCTATCCCCTGATTGCGAACGTATTCCAAACAGATACGGCGGATCGCCCATACCGGACCAGTTCCGCGAGCTGGAGCGCGGGTGCCACCTGCTGGTGGCGACGCCCGGCCGCCTCGTCGACATGCTCACCCGCGGCCGCGTGGCGCTCGACCACTGCCGCCACCTGGTGCTCGACGAGGCCGACCGCATGCTCGACATGGGCTTCGAGCCCCAGATCCGCAAGATCGTCGAGTGCCACACCATGCCAAAGACCGGAGAGCGGCAGACGCTCATGTTCTCCGCGACGTTCCCCAAGCAGATCCAAGTGCTGGCGCAGGACTTTCTGCACAACTACGTGTTCCTCGCCGTCGGACGTGTTGGATCGACGTCCGAAAATATTACCCAGAAGGTGAGCCGTTTAGCGAGTTAATCACACCATGTGTGTTATCATCCGAGTGGCACTATATGCCAACAAGGCGAACTCTTTATGTTCGCCATGACGTTCCAAGAATAAATTCAAGGGTAGGCCCTTTACTTTCTTCATAATTACGTGTTCTTTTCAGTCGGTCGTATGAGATCTATATCTGTTAATATTACCCAGAAGGTAAGTTATTTTGTACATTAATCAAAACCAATCGACAAGCTATTATTCCTGTCAATAGTCACTACCGGCCGCCGCGTCGATCCACAGCCAAGAATGTGAATCTTTTTGCAAGAAAGAATAATACGAATAACCCAATAAGAGCTTTGAGGCCCTAGATAGACGTCAAGCGTAGATCCACATTACACGTGTGTCCTGTGGATCGTCATATAAACCCATAAAAAAATGTTTCCTTGGTCCAATACTGGTTGTCCAAGTCTCCAACCACATCAAGTTTTATTTTGATACCCAATGGATTGTTAAATTGACTAAATGTTTATTTATGATTGTATGCTAAATGTAATGTGTATGTAAATTTATCTTTTAGGTTGCCTGGGTAGAAGAGTCACAAAAACGATCAGTCCTATTAGACTTGCTGAATGCCTCAAATCTGATACAGCGCTCTCGCCCTGGTGAAGATCAGCTTACTCTCGTATTCGTCGAGACTAAGAAGGGTATGATATTTTGTAATTTTCCTAACTTAACTACATAGAATTTGTGCAGATGAAACTTATCTACTGACAAAAAAAATGTGATAACATGAGAAATATAACAAATATGTTGACGATTGCTTGCATGGTGAAGAGTGTTTCCCATTTGAAATCGCTAAGGTAACTGACTTGTTGTGTCCGTGAGGGTATGTGGTGCAACAAGAATGGGGTGAGAGAAAAGCAGACCGACATCCAATGGAGGCGATCTGTTAAAATATACTCAACGTGCCGCGCGCGCGAAAGATAATATGAAAGCATGTGTTAATGCGAAATAATATAAAACAATATGAAAGGAGTAAAAAACCAAGCATTGAAATAAATCGAATACTATTCGCGTTACCACCAATTACAATCTAGTACAGACAATGAAGCTAAGACAAAGCTGTGTTATATTGCTGAAAGCACACTAGGGCAAATCTTATCACAATAAAGCTTAAAGGCGCTTCGAAGCGCTTGTTTATGCTCGTTTGAGGTTCGATGAGGTCTATGGGAAATGTAGACATCTCGTCATCATCGCACTTTTTACAAATGCCCTTCAAATTTTATTAGGACAATTCCCGCTCAATGCAGCGCCGAGCGCATAACATGTGCCGGTTCTTTACCATAAAAAATATTTACATCAGGCGCTGATCAGCTGGAGGAATACCTGGACACGGAGGGTTACCCGGTGACGTCGATCCACGGCGACCGCAGCCAGCGCGAGCGCGAAGAGGCGCTGCGTCGCTTCCGATCCGGACAGACACCCATACTGGTCGCCACGGCAGTAGCCGCCAGAGGTATTTGATGATTATACTTAGATTACTGATGGTCGAGTTCAATTGAGGCTATCGCGTGTGAATTCGCCACTACAGGCGCTGAGGTCTCCGAAATGTCACTTGTCATTGTAAACAGCCTGTTTATTTCTTTAGTGTACCTATTTTAAGTAATAGGAAATATCATATTTAAAACATTATTCTAATTATGGCAAATACCGAGATGGGGTCGATAAATGTCAGTGGTTTAAAAGAGGAACTAAAAAAATATGTCTAACTTGTATCCTCATTTTTTTTCTCTGACCAAGACTGGACTGTAAAGTTAACAATAATTTTTTTTTACATAAATTGCCTCTTGCTGCCTGCTTTTCACCACAAAAAGGGACTCTACATTTTCGCTACAGATTTTCACCTACAAACAATGGTATCAAAACATGCCATTCCAAACTCGTTTTGACCACAAAACGACTTCTTTGTCTTCGAACAACAATGTTATTGAAATAAAACTAGTTTTCGGATTTATCTCGCGTATATTAGACTAAAATGATTATTTAAAATCGAACCCGACGTTTCGGTCGCTTTTCAGCTTCCGCGGTCTCGGGCAGACTGATTGCAATAATGTTAATAAAAAGTGTAATTTAGTCAAAAAAAACATTCCATGTAAATAGACACACCGTGAGCGGGACATAAAAATGGACACGTACGGAGGCTATTGCACGTTTCCATGCCGCACAGCGAAATTACCTCGTCTTTTTATTTGATATTGCAGCAAACAAATTATGTTAACAAAAATCGATATGATGATTGTATGTATGTATAGGCCGACCGTTTAACACGCGTATCGCCTGCGGGGTACAAAGAGAGCGGGGGTGATGTTACCGGGTGGGTAAAAGGGGTGCGCGGAGCAGAGAGCCACGTCAAAGCGCGGCAGTATGCTGTCGGTGCTCGCAGCGCGCGGTTGTTATTTTTGCAACGGACGCTTTGGCATTGACGCACAAGGTAAAAACTTACCAAGATTAATCTCAAGATGAATCGATTTTACTGTTTTGCAAAAAAAAAAAAATACAAATAGCGCACAACGTATCTACCTTTTTTAAAGCCAGAAAACAAGATTATAGTTCTGCGGAGTATCTTCAAGACGATAACTTGAGAGAAGATGAAGAGATGGACAGCTTTATTATTAATTTGCAAGATTCTGACTCCCCAAGCTGCTCAGACAGTGAAGACGATTTAAGCGATGTACCTATATTAGTGATGAATAGTCCTAATCCTACATAAATTTTATCTGTGGTTAAATATTTCGTGATAGGAGTTATTGTTATTTTATTATTTCGTACCTTGGAAGCTTTTATTAAAATAATAAAAAAATTATAAGTTTATTTTTTACTTAAAAAATACAGACAAGTTTGTAAATAATCATATTTTATACTTTTCCAACAAGATATCTCGAGATAAGTATTTGGATTATTGAGTCCGTGTGTAGCGTTACCCGCCCCCGCTCTCCTTGTACCGCGCAGGGGATACGCGAGTTAAACGGTCGGTCTATAACTCATACATTTCTATACATTATTATTCATAGTTCTTTGTATTACTACAAAGAATATGTCCAACACGTTATCACGAGTTGAACGGAGTCACAATTGTTATAAATTGTTTCAAAAATATTGTAAAACCTTTAACGTGCGTAATTGCAATATATTTCTTAGGTCTCGACATACCGCACGTGCGTCATGTGATCAACTTCGATCTGCCGTCGGACGTTGAAGAGTACGTGCACCGCATCGGTCGTACCGGCCGTATGGGCAACCTCGGCGTGGCCACTTCATTCTTCAACGACTCCAACCGCGGCCTGGCCCGGGACCTCGTCGAGTTACTGGTCGAAGCGAAGCAAGATGTACCCAAGTAAGTTGATTTTTATATAAGTACCTACTAGCTGACACGGCAAACTACTGTCTATGTATTGCCTCTTAAAAAAACTCCAAAATTCAAAAGGACTTTTTGTATGGGAAAATGAAAATAATGTTCAGATATCGGTTAAATTTTCCAATCGGTTTCGCCGTAAATACGTATAAATACGTATTATATTGCAGTTTCGTTCTGTTGAGATTAGTATTTTAAGGGTTTTGTTCCTAGTTTCCTCTGTTTGAAGGTTAGGATTCATTAATCGGCATTAACAGATATTCACCGATAACTCGCACTATTCACTGGTATGAATTTGTTTTATTTATTTATTTGGAGAACCAACAGCACATGACATATTTAACAAAATTAAAGGAATAAAAACAGAGGGCCACTTAAAGGTTCCCACGTATAGTATAGTTAAACGTGCAAGGTGCAAGCAAATAACTACTAAGAAGTGAACATGTTCAATATCTTTAGGAGAATAAGTACAATATCATTATACATATTTATATAATAATATAACATAGTAATCAATTAACACTTATGTCTTCCGAAAAATAAGTTGCTTAAAGACCGCCTCGCTGATTCCGCACTAGTTTCAAACATATCTAAATCGGTAACATTGCTTGAATTATTGAATGTATTGCACGCACGTCATAAGAAGGTATTACGTCTGTAGTTAGTTCTTTTATTAACCAAAGATAGCGGTTTGGTAGTGCGCGTCATGGAAGGTATTCTGATGTTAATATTTTTTAGCAAATATGGACAATCAATAGAGTTAGACACGATTTTTAAAAGGAATACCCCATCAGGAACTTCACTCCTTTTATATAATGACAGAAAGTGGAATTTCTTACACAGCTCTTCGTTATTATAAAAATTATGTGGAATATTCAACCGGTAGCAAGGATATTTAAGAAATTTCTTTTGTATATTTTCAACTATTTTGTATATTTTCAACTATTTCACTTCAGATGCATATTCAAGAATGCTCCTAACATAATCTATATCTTTATAATATATAAAAATCTATTACTGTTCGTTAGTCTCGCTAAAACTCGACAACGGCTGGACCGATTTGGCTAATTTTGGTTTTGAATTATTTTTGGAAGTCCAGGAAAGGTTTAAAAGGTAAGAAAATATGAAGAAATTGAAGGGAAATAGTAAAAACCACAAATTGATTTTCCCCTACAAATAGTCCGTATCTATCAAACCTTTGACACATTATTTCATTCTCAGGCAATACGAAGTTTGCCGAGTCAGCTAGTAATAAATAAAATATTTTGAGTGTAATGGCTCGTTTGAAACCCTTGGTGCTTCTCATAATAAAGCCTAATGCTTTTGAGGCTCTCGACACTACATCATCAATATGCTCATCAAACACGAGCTTAGAGTCATGCAGTAGTAGGTTTCATAATTAGGCCGCTTGCGGATAAACTAGTTAACGGTTTTTATTCTATACGAATTACGCGAAACCCTTATAAATCGGTGTGTTTGAACCCAATTCAAGCTTCGGTCTCTAAATGAAGATTGTTTGTTCCAGTTGGTTGACAAGTACAGCGGCGGACGGGCGAGTGGGCGGCGGCAGCCGACGCACGGGCAGTCGGTCCGGCGGCGGCGGTGGCGGCGGCGGCAGTCGCTTCGGCGCTCGCGATTTCCGAACGCAGCCGCGCCAGCCGCCTCGTTCCGCTGGAGCTTCCTCCATTGGCGGATCCAGTGAGTATGAATTTGAGGCACCGACGTGTTCTTCGCTATAAATGTTCGATCTCGGGACGTAACCGTGTTAGGTCCTCCTAAAGTATACTTCGCAATCGTATCCATTAAGTAACGTTTGGCGCACGACACGATGCACATGTTGCATACTTTTGTTTTGCAATGTCGTCTGTCTACATATTTATCAATCGTCGGCAACATGTTGCCGAAAGAGCTGGTGTCGATTTCATTATTATCGACACGGTCTGCATTGTGAGGAGATTCCCTCTGCATCCCTGACCACCGGCAGCTTGGCACCTGCTCCTAATACCGGCGGCACACTATTGGTTATACTCGTATGTGTATAACCAATGCTGTGCTAATGTGCTGAGCCTTCCTCTTTTCATAGATGAAGAGAGTAAGATTTGTAACTGCTTCGGTTACTCTAAACATGTGCAGTAATACCCCGGACTTCGTGTAAAACGGGGTAGCGTAAGTCGGGGTATTACTAGATTATAATTAGACCTGGAGTTGTAGGACAGTAAATAATAGTTTAGGAGTGACTACAATGAACCTCGAAACATTAATGAGCCATTTTATTGATTCGCACATTTGTCCATGCAGGTTTCGGTTACGGCGGCGGCGGCGGCTCGTACGGCGACAATTACGGCGGTTCGTACGGTGGGGGCGGCGGCGGCGGCGGAGGAGGCCCCGCCACCGACTGGTGGTAAGCGCAGCCACACCGCCTCGCACCGCCCGCAAGCTATCGACCTTCACGGCCGCGGCCACCCCGCGCCCACACCCCGAGAGGGCGCCCTGTTATTTATGTCCCCTGAGGCGGAGCCTGCGCGCTCGATACGCGTCGCGATCGACGCGCAACCTCCGCCCGCCAGGCGGCGCTCCTCCCGCTCGGGTCTGTTTTGCAATACGTTTTGTTTACTAGATTTTTATAATATATACACTTATGAATTATGTCGTCCGCGCTATCCTTTACGAGTAGTGCCATCCGACGGCCATGTATTATACGCGAGATTTTCGGGCGATCCTATCGAATAGCGACCGTCTAACCCGCTCTCGCGAGCGGGCCGCGATTCCCAGTTCGTCGTACCTTAACTTAAGCGATGTGCAACGTTTTAGATTAATATAATTGTTTTTAAACTAGTAATCTGAGAGTCGGACTGAAATTGACCCGTGACTATTTAACGATAGCTGTTAGTGTGGTATGTATGAGGAGAGCGGTGCGATAGACGATGTGTATGCGTGTGCGGCGGGCCGCGAGCGCTGAATCTCAGGTGCGTTGCTCGCGACCGTGCCAGACTAATTCTTAACGTTTATTGTTTACATGTTCGCGCGGGCGAAGTCACGGTGCCCGCGCTCGGGCTCGGGGAGACCCGATTAGCATAAATTATCATGATCACATCCCTTGTTTGCAATCACTGCAGTCCCGATCGTGACTCGCACGCGTTGTCATTTCTTTATTTTTTTTTAAAATAACGATTATGTGAAAGTAGTCGATTAATATAGAAATATTTTTGATGTTTGATCTGTATCGTGAATTCGTTAACGAATGTAACTGTGTATTTCGATTATCTACTCTCTGACTGTCTCATCGCTGATTCACCTCCTGACACTGAAATTTGAAGCATTTATGCACCTAAAATCGTTGTAGCTATTGACGCAGTAGATATAGTATTTGAAAAATACCGATACAGTATCATAATAGTGAATAAATATAACTAAATTTTGTCTGTAGAAATCCCGTAATTATTGTAACATCTGTCACCAACATGGTCTATAATTTGAATGTGAATTTACCAATAAAATTTAAGAAACAGGATAAATTTGTATTTTATTTATGTCATCTATTTTACATAACATTGGTGCATGTCTCACGAAAGTAACATTGAATATGTTTTGGGCGGGCTAATGTATGTAAACTGTTGGCTATTTGCTTTGGACAGTGCCCATAAATTCATATTAAGCTCGTTTTGAACCCGACTAGCATTCAAGATACGAGTTGCTGATTTTGATGTGTATTTTTTCAACTTTAAATGCACTACGAACATACAGCGGACTTAATCTCTACCCAATCAACCTTAGTAGAACAGCAGGCATGGAATTTGTAAAACCAGTGAAACTACTATCGGGGAATGGACCGCTTGACCCCATGGGTACTTCAGGGTTTTAGGGTTCCGTAGTAAGCAAGGAACCCTTATTGTCTCGCCATGTCCGTCTGTCTGTCTGGCACAAGTATACACCTTAATCACGCCGACAAAAAATCTTCGTGACGAATGCTTCGCGTGACCTTTGTGACGTATGCTTCGCGTGACGCTCTGTGACGAATGCTTCGCGTGACCTTCGTGACGAATGCTTCGCGTGACCTTCGTGACGAATGCTTCGCGTGACCTTCGTGACGAATGCTTCGCGTGACCTTCGTGACGAATGCTTCGCGTGACCTTCGTGACGAATGCTTCGCGTGACGTTTTGTGACGAATGACTTCTTGCGAAGCGTTCATCACGAAGCGTCACGCGAAGCATTCGTCACGAAGGTCACGCGAAGCATTCGTCACGAGCTGCGGGTCGACAGCGACCGCGCGGCGGGTGACTATCCATGTCATCCAGTTAACTTCAAATAAGCCTGGGTTGCACCACAATATTTGTTAAAGTTATTGTGACTTTTCAGATCCTTTTCTAACTGTTACAATAACTTTAACAAATATCGTGCAGCAACCCAGGCTAAGAATCTACGCGTTATTCATAAGATCGCGCGCGGCCTTATTGAGACTTAGTAAAATGTAGTTTTAACCTAAATAGAACTACCTCAGTAGACTAGTGATGCAGGCCGCTACTACAACACTGGGAGCCTCTGTTCGATTCCTGGGTCGGGGGGGATACCAGAGATAACGGTGTAAAATCCTTTATCTGGTTCTATTGGGATTTCACCATTTTCTGGAAGTTTCCCAGTTGGTATCTTGAAGTTTGGTAATGTACCCGGAGACGTCAATAGGTTCGCCACCTGTTACATGGGCTAAAACAACCGGCGAATATGCTTGAATACATGCATTTACCTCTGCCTACCCCTTCGGGGATTACAGGCGTGAAGTTGCATAAAACTAAATAGATTGGTGGTCGGTCTATTTGAAAGGAAATTTCCTTTCTTTTTCATAACGGCATTTTGATGGCGACGTTTTCGTGCACTGAATCCAAAACGACTGCAAACCGACGACAACGGTCCGTTCCGCCGCACAGTGCGTTCTTCGTTCGTTCGTCGTTGTTCTGGACGCACCATATGTACATGCAAAATAAATGGCATGCCACGTCAGAGACAAGGCTTAGAAGATAGTACTTCTAGTTATAAATAAAGTCATAGTTCTGTAACTTTCCTGTGCTTTTGCGAAAGAAAAATTTTCATTTTAAATACTGAAATAGGCAAGTATATTCTCGTAAAAGTTGTTGGAATTGAGAATCCACATAAAACTAGCTCCAATGCAGTTACGAAAATTAAAAATATTAAAATAATTAAGGGTACAGCAACATCTAAACGATATTGTATATGTACTGAAAAGTTTATTATAATACTAGCTGGCCCGGCTAACTTTGTATCGCTTTAAAGTAAAGATTATAAAATACACTACAGTTGTAGCGAAAGTAACAAACTGCAATTGATTTTTGAAAATTGCATGGCCTGTCCAGTTTCGGTAATACATCAAAATAAAAAGTGTACGTCATAATGGCGGGCAATTGACATTTGAATTTATAAAATTATTGATTTTATTTCACGAATTATCAAAAGATACGAATTTTGCGGATACATGTTCTCAACTCAGAATAATTATTTTTTACGATCTTTAATTGTAAATAGGTTTCGATCAAGTCTACGGTAGATCTGTGGCAGAAAAAATGACATGTAATGTCTGTGCTTAGGTTCATAATGGCGGATGTTAAAAATTGAATATTAACATTGTGCTTTTTTAACTACTAATGTCATCAACACTGCCACCACCATCACCACCATCGTCACCACCACCACGATCACCACCACCAATGTCACCGCTATATACGTCACCGTATACCTCCAGTGAAAGTTATTGAAATGATTACTGTTCATTACACATTTCTGAACGCACGCGTAATATTCAATCCTTTTAAAAAAATACACATAATAGTTTATTCATACATTTTAAATAGTTTATGAACGCATGCATAATCAATCAATCATTACTTACAGTTTTTGACAAAAAAAATTGACAGCTCCGAAATTAAAAAACTTGTAAAGGAAAATAACGCATTTTTCAAGTATTCCTCAATTTTTATTATTTTTAAGTTGTATTCTGTGATGCAGAATAAAGAAATGCCTAGAGAAATAAAGGCTTTATTAAGTTCAAAATTTTACATAGAAATAATGGACAAATCCAACAAATCAAAAACCATGAAAATTCGTCCAGCAGATCTCGAGTTATAAGTGTTGTAACAAACCCGACTTTGTTTTATATATATAATAATAATAATATTATATATATATATATATATATATATATATATATATAAGAAAAAAAATAATCTTATATATATATATATATATATATCCTACTACTATTATAAAGGCGAAAGTTTGTAAGTATGGATGTATGGATGTTTGTTACTCTTTCACGTAAAAACTACTGAATGGATTTGAATGAAACTTTACCACAATATAGCTTATACATCAGAATAACACATAGGCTATAGCTTAAACATCAGAATAACACATAGGCTACAATTTTTGAGGTTTTTAATGTGAGGTCGTAGAAAAAACACATTTTTTGCGCTTACATTGCAAACGCTGACTGAATCCTACAAGATAGATCAAAACAATTTACTACAGTATTGTACAACTTAAAAAGGTCTACAAAAAAGTCCGTGATGGTATATGTTTATCTCTTAGGAATAACCCACAATAACCATTTTTTATCCTTTACTTTGTACGAGAAATAATGGCTTATTTACGAAGCGATTTTAAGCAATACAGTATTAATCCTTATCCAATTAAGTATCTTAAATACATTGAGCATTTAATAAAGATCAATATGGCTTTTTACAGCATGTAAATTAAATAAATATTTTCGAAGATATCACAGATTTAAAATGCAGAGTCATAGCAATTTCGGCGATAAATACCGTTTCGGTGATAAATACCGGCAGCGGCGCCAGGCGAACGGGGCGTGGGGGGAGCGGGGTAGGTGCGGAAGAAGTGGCTCATCGCTGAGTGCGCGACCCGAACGCGGGCAGACGCGTGAGGGTAGACGTCGTTGACGGTTGTGTCCGTTTTGCGAATTTTCAAGGCACTAGCGATTTGATAAAAACGTATGGTCGCCTACTTTAAGTAATATAGGCCTAAGGTTAGTTATTGCCAGGTTTCTTTTTGGTTAGGAGTTACACGTACAAATTAGGGCTCTGCAGTGCTTAGTTACCGTATTTCTTACTTATTACTAGACTAGACGGGACGAACCTGAAGTCCACGCGAACGAAGTCGCGGGCAAAAGCTAGTATATATATATATAAGATTAATTTTTTTCTCAATTCTTGCTCTTGTCATTACATCTCAGCTCTTGTGCTGTCAGTCAGTCAACCGAATAAATAATAACTGGGATAGGCAGCAGCCGTCATATAGTCTAGCTGAGTCTAGCCTCTTTACCACTAAGCTTCCGAAGCCCTACGGCTTTTAGCTAGCAGTTAGTTTCTATGTTATATAGGTGGCAAACAAGCATACAGTTCATAATATGGATCCTAAGTGATGACTGCAGCCCATAGAGCAACACTGGAGGGGAGTAGCCATATGTAGGCTTTCCCCTCTGTCAAAGTACAAGCCTAAATGGGCCTATACCTGTCGCCTAGATGTTGAAATGTGTGCGTGAAATTGTTTCTGTATTTTGTTAAAGTCAAGGTGTGAGTTTCGTAGTAATAGACGATTTTTGTAGTGTGCGTGTGTGTCGCACGCATTTCCCCCCGCAAAAAATGACCTGACTCTTTTGGATCGGTAATACACGCTATGGCTATTCCCCTCCGGTTTGGCGCGACCGGTGGGCCGCGATGCTCTATGCTGCAGCCTATAGACATCTACACAAAATCCAAAGGTCAAGATGCAGATGCGTTGCTACCCCTGAGACCTATGTTGTTATGAATGCAAATGCGGTGTTCCCTACGTCCTCGAGCTCCTACACTGGAAATCTACAGCCAGTAAAAATTGTTATCTTCCAAAAAAGATTTACGGAAAAAATGTGTTGTCAGATTTGAGACTGCCAACCATCGACCATAGAAGCTGCGTTGTGTCGATGCTGCCAACCGAATAGCATAAGCATCTTGTGATTTTGTTAAATAGTCGTCAAGCTTTGTAAAAAACATTTTAATGACAGGAATTACCTACCTACAGATAAGATGCCTGGGTTCGGTATTTTATCTTCGCGTGGACAGAAAGCGGGCCCCGTTGACTTTATTTACATGTCATTACTTGTTTACAGGTACTTGTTTCGTTTGTTAAAAAAATCCGTATTGATTGATGCGGATGCAGATGTCTTAAGGCCAATTTCTCCGTTTGCTCTGAGAACTGATTTTAATAAAACGCGGTTTAGCTTAAAACTTGCATCCAATTTCAACCTTATCACGAACAATTTTCGTCGGTGGAATCCAAATATATTCATATACGAGTATATCCAGATATTTGTTAAAGTTATTGTAACATTTTCACATCCTTCTATAAGACTATAACTATAACAGATTAGTTAGAGAAGGATGTGAAATGTGACAATTACTTTAACTAATATCGTGGTGCAACCCAGGCTTAGTGTTATTGAACTCGTTTGAGAATGACGATGATGAAATCGGCCCTTTAATTAATGCGAACATGGACAACTGCGGATGCGGATGTGTCGTGAAGGTAGGTACCTATACGCAATCCCCACTTCTCTGCAAATTTATTAGGAGTAGGTACGCAGTGAGGCATTGTAATACATAGTGTGTAATTTAACCCTTGACTCATCCCAATATTTCGTACTCAATGAGAAGATTACCCTCATTATATCAGCCTCGATGCGTAATTAAGATGACTTGATGAGAATCTGTAATAGCAAACTCCACTAATTTCTCAATTTAGATTATCGTGTAGGTTGGTGAAACTTTAATTAGGAAGCTTAGCCGGATAACAATCGAACGAAGTTATTTAACCGTTATCCCATATCAAAATTTGATTGCTCATAATCGTTAATAAACTTGCATAGTTAAATATTTTTATCAAGTCATTCTATTCATTTAATTTCAGTAAATTATCTGCGTGACCATATCTCTAAATATTCTACGCATCTCTTTAAATTTCATTATTATTAATTTTATCTCATCGATTACGTCCGTAATGGCCAATGGCTTATTGAATACGTCTTTTTGTGGCGCCTTTTTATTTGGAGATCGCGTCTGGAGCGGGTGGGACCCCGCCGTGATGGCATCTACGGAATGCCTAAAAGGTGACTCGTGGATAAATTACGGACATTTCTTCAATTTTAACGATTCCCTTTATTATTTAATTTATTTTTATTGTATGTTACACATTTGACTTGTAACAATGTTTGTTTTTGGGCTTCATTAGCATAAAGACTCACGCTGCGGTCGAAAAAAAAAATGAGCGGCGCAGCCATTTTGATTTCTCGATAGTTTTAATCTTATGACGGCTGTTATTCCTAAAAGAGTTTCACGTGTCTAATAAAAGGGATAGCGGGATGTCTCAATTCCGTAATAATTTGTTGGTTTTTTTATCGCATCTTGCTCGTGACATAATAAAACAATTAATTTATTATCGCCCTGCGAGATGATTTCGATCAGTTTATCGGCGGCGCGCGCGGTTGGACGTTAATAGTTTTATGTAAGAGGTAATTTTTATTAATTGGCCCTTGATGGAGTACGTGGACAGATCGTTAAAATTATTCTCATGCGGGATATGTCAATAATATACCTAATAGGTAATTGTCTTCAATACGTCACCCATAACCTACCTTCTGCGGAAATCATCATATCAGCCGGAAGATGTCCACTGCTGGACCAAAGCCTTCCCGTAAGAGGGATATGCCATAATCGCCACGCTTGGCATGCAGTTTTTCAATTGCAGTGGCGGTAGTTTTTTTCGCAAGACGCTTCTGCCCATCTTGCGTCATTGCACTTACTACATATTGGAATGGTTTGACCACCATTGTTCAGTTGACTGACTGCACAAGTGTAAGAATTCTATTCCAGTAGATTATAATGCTTCCGGTGGGGTCATCACGTCCCTACGGAAATACTCATAAAAAAAAGTTTGAGTAGCATTCGCGAATTTACGGTTTTACAGTTCGGGATTGTTGTAGATTCTTTTAAGTAAAACATTCAATTAGTAGGTATGTACAGTTCAAAAAATACAAACAGAAACACACAGGACGCCCAAAGATTGTGTTTTATGAATCCTTAAAAAAATATTTTTATTATATCGAATAGGTAAGACTTTGTTACCTATAGTACCTAGGTAATAGTCCTCCTTATGATCTCAGGCCATTCAAATTTTGACCAACTTATCGAAATCGTGGGTAAGTATACTGAATCAACGCTAGTACAAGCTTGAAAAGTTATCTACCTTAGTAGATCTTTTCTGATTAACTGACTGATGAGGAGACCACGTTAAAAAGAACAACGAGAGTTTTAAATAGCTTCCATTTTTTCAAATAGGAACTTTCTTAGGTACCGTCATAGGTACAGATAATTAAAAGTGTTTTCTTCATCTATATCTATGTGTGCCTTCATGACGCTACGTCACTGGTCATATTAATAATACCTATTTGAACAGTCACACTCACACCTCCTGTACATATATAATTATAACTAGTAGGTACCTACCAACTGGTCAAATTAAAATAAAGGATTGCTGAAACCTACGGAAATCCCGCACGATATTGTGGTACCTACTTACCACTGAGAATATTTTCAAGATTCAGGTAAACATGAACACATATAATTATACCTACCTACTTGTATCTACTGCATTCGGGAAAACAGAGGCAAAATACCACAATCTTATGGCATACTAATTTCAATCTTATTTTGTTTTGACTAATTATAAACGTCATGATACATTTAGATTAAGACTATTCTAGCTGCAATACTCAACAAGAAATATTGCTTAACGAGCCTACGAAAGAGACAATCGGCTAGTTTCGACTTTGCAGTAGTTTGTAGAGCTTTATCTCTGCTGCTCATTGCCTACGTAAGCACTGATAGTCCAGTATTGGTCAAAAGTAATGAAAATTTGATCAAATTGGTCGACAAATGTCACCATAGGTAAGGTATGAAAGAAATAACGCTCCACAAACCCGAAATAAGGCGAAATCTTCTAAGGTCGATGTGCAATATTTGTAGTTGAATTTTTGAAGACGTTTGTTATGGCTACAGCGAAACGGCGAAGACGGCTATAAGAGATGGTGGTATGGTGATCATACCACCTTACTATGGTCCCATGCAGAGAATATGTACCTAATAATACTACGTATGGAATTAACACTTCGACATCCCACCTGATTTCCCCTCTTGCAGCCTGCACCTCCCATGCCGAAGCCGAAAGCAAAAGCCTCATGCACTGAGGTTGCGAGCGGGCAACTGTACCTATTTGTACGTGTAAAACCACCTGATTGATGTCAGTGTAGTAGGTAACCAGACTAACCAGAATAAGAGTTTGTCATCAGTTTGTATGGAATTTTAGCCGATTGTCCAGTGACCGCGGTGTGCCCCATGTATGAAGTTGCTATGAACTGTTGTGATATCCCCATTACTGCATTCCTATTGGCTACGATTCCTCATCGATATTAATTATTCATAGCTAATTTAACACTTGTGCCTACAAAATATGCAATCTGCTTCATAGTTCCTTACCACGATGTTCATGTTTGTGTAGGTATTTATGGTTTTTAGTGTTTTGATTAGCATTAAGTTATGCTTGACTACCGTTAATCCGTTAAGTTTTATGAGTGGTATGTCAATACAAACTAGCAGGTGTAAGCTTGTCAAAACTCAAACAAACATTATTTGCAGTATAAATAATAAGACAGTAATTTTTCCGGTGGCGTATAAATTTTACTAAATATTCATTTTGTGGTCTCTTGACCCATACATGTTAGAAACTCGTTGGAAAGTTATTAAGCTGCTGCTAACTTTTTAGGAAAACTCATTAAGAACTGTCATTGTTTTAGAGTTAGGTAGGTAGAGCTCACAGGCATTGACATTTTATTGTATTTTATTTTTAAATAGTAAATAGCTTAGGTATGTACACGTAAACGTCTATCCAAAAACTATGGAATAGTTTCTGTCGACATATCTTTCTTCTAACTCTTTACGATGAAAGAGAGCTGTGCTCTGGCCAACACGACCTCAGTAGCGTGATATGACAGCTAAATCCGTATAAGTCCATACAATTCTTAGTAAGTCCATAACAGTCCTAAGTAATTTGTTCTTTCAATTTTTGTTTAAATATCTTTAACATTTTTTACATTCGTCATGAGTTAGTGCGAAAAGTACATACCTACAATTAAATATAACAACTAAATTTAATCGTACCTACATAACAAAAAGACATGGTCACGGATGGGGCCGTCGCAACTGGTCAAATTAAAATATTCACCAAATAAAATAATATATAATAAAAGGAACGCATGTCTATTGTATTTATTTTGATAGATACTTATAAAAACTATAATATAAGGTGGACAAGAAGCATTATACAAATTGAATGAAGAATAAATAAAAGGTCTGCCTTTAATTTTGATGCAACAATAAGTTTAGGGTCTTATTGTTCTAAGTTGTAATAATGAAACGTCATATAAATTATTAAACAAAAGCGTGAAATATTTCTTGTTTCGTAATTTACTACACTTTTTTATCACGAGTAGAACAACAATATCATAAATTGTACAAATTCATGTAGCTATTATGGGTCCTGAGTTCATTTCCCGGTCGGGAGGTAAATGCTACTGGGATTCTTACATTTTTCGGAAAAAATATTAATTAGGTAGGTACCTACGTGGGATAACACTGTAACTAACAATGGTATTCTATACACATGTGATTGGTAAGTAACGAATTCTGGGTGTTTGCATAGGTATATGCTTGAATGCATAAATTTTATTTCTGCCTATCCCTCCGGGACACAGGCTGGAAGTAACTTTTTACTAGTGATAGAGTTCCAGTGGAGGAGCTCGAGGGTGAAGGACGGTAGGCATCACCGTATTACCTAATCTGTCTGTCGCCAAATGGTAGTGTACAGCACTGTCGTGTTCCCGTTAGTTAGATGGTAATGTATGGCCCGTGCGGCCCGTCACATGTGAACTGTATGCTTGTTTGCCACCATAATTAAATTAAAAATAATCACTATGTATAAATACTAACATAGACTTTACAGGCACACAACTGTAAGCCTAGGTTGAACCAAGATATTTGTTTATGTTAGTTATTGTAATATTTCACATCCTTATCTAACTTAAAGAAGTCTGTTAAAGTTAGAGAAGGATGTGAAATATTACAAAAACTATTCAAGGTCAAATATGGTCGCAAATATGGGTATCTTTCATTTTTCAGGCACACGGAAAATTTCGTCTATTTTATCATAAAAATACATGAGACCAAATCGTGGATCATAGAATTTTCTTTAAAAATTGTGTTGTACATAGGCATCTACTTTTTATTTATTTATTTATTCTTTATTGCATCAATAAAGCATCGGTACAAATGGCGGACTTAACGCTTAAAGCGCTCTCTGCCAGTCAACCATTGGTAGTTAAAAAAAATTGTTGGCGGTGCTTACAAAAAAATTATAAACTAATAAATCTTTTACTGGTGGTAGAGCTTCAGTGACGGAGCTCGCGGGCGTAGGCACCACCGCATTACCTAATATACTTGCCGCTAAATGGTAGTGTTCAGCACTATCGTGTTCCGGTCAGGTGGTAATGTACGGCCCTGTAATTTCCGGCACAGAGGCCTCAGGAGTGGTAACACATCTGCATTTTGACCTTGGTCTTCATGTGGGTGTCTATAGGCTGCAGTCATCACTTAACATCAATGTGAACTGCATGCTTGTTTGCCACGCCCATTACATAAAAAAAAATCGAGGTATTCAGTTGGAATCGTACAATTAAATACAAAAATAAAAATGTTATAGAAACCAAAATAAATATTTAAATTATTTCTATACATACGTAATACACAAATAAATAACTATCATATAAATATAATATATATATATATATATATATATATATACATAATAATATACATAAATAGCATAATACCTTAAACTTTTTCTCTTAGTCGATTATTTCGTGTTAGGTACTTTAATTTACATTCATTTCTACGCCACCTGTGTGGTAGTATAGTTTGCAGAGTAAGGGCGTGTAGAGTTAGAAGCTTGGGTCTCTTTATAAAATGACAATCACATTTTAATTAAATGATTTGTGATCATTACCTAAAAACTTTGTTGTATTAAAACGTAAAACGAGGAAAGATTTACTAAAATTGTTTTAGAGCAGCTGTTTAGAATAATTTTTCGTATTCCTGTTCTAGTTGTTGTTTGTAATATAATACTAGTTATTATGTCATACCTGTAAATGAGTGTCGAAATCAGGGTTTTTTAGATATTAATAAAATCTAAACTTAGAGAGCTATGCAATTGAATCTTTGTACATGTAGATACTTTATAAGTTTATTAGTGACATCATCTTCAGAGAATTGGTTTACCTGGTATAATGTTGTTGTGTTCTTTTATTTACTTTTTTATGAGGACGAGAGTTTTACCAACATTGGGTAGAAGTTGATGGTATTATAACTATAACATTAAGAACAAAAAACTATTTTTGGTATGTACGGAAGCGGGAGCGAATCTATCCAGTCTACCAGCCTGCCACTAAAATTATATTTTGTAACAATTAAAACTTTCGATAGTATTCTTAGATGGATCATATACCTACTCATAACAATGAAAACTTTACATCACTGACAGTCATTGCAATGATGCGATAGATTCCAAGACGTCGATTGCCTGTTCCATAATTTCAAATAAGTAAGTAGAATTTGTGTAGATATCATGGTTAATGTGTAGGTGATTTATGGATTCCTTCCAGCCTCAATGCGTCCGGTCACGGTGGGCTTATGGTTTTTACTTGCTATTATTTCACCAACACTGTTTCCTAAACAAGATGTTTGGCGAACACATTGTTCGCATCTACATTGTCCGGTGCGTTTTGTCCACGGACATACGAAATATAAAAGAGTGTTACATTTTTGTAAAGGTTTATTGATTTCCAGTGACAAATTCGTTAAATTCCAGTAATTGTAATGCATTACTTTGTTTGCAATTCCTTTGTCCTGACAGGTCCCATCATTTGTTTATTTTAGGAAGGGCGTCATTTCTCTCTGGTCGCTTGATTTATTGCTTTGTTTATGTTTCAAGTAGTAACCATTTAATTTATGACGCCAAATACGGTAAACATGGTGTTTTGTGTGAATGTCTGATTGTTTTTTATTACTTGTTTTTATTTACACACATACCGAATAAGACATTCTAATTTTTAACACGTTCACTGCTGAAAACACGCCTGGCGTGTAATCGACACGTATCCACGGGTACACGCATTACACGCATGGCGTGTGGCAATTTTTTTCTAAGACGGCGGTGCGGCGTCACTGCGCTCGGCGTGTTTTTCAAAACTATACGGCAGTGCGGTATCACACGCCGTGCGTGTTTTCGTTATATAGGTATCTCATTTGGTTAATTTTTTCGTCACTGTTGATAAGATAATGTACCCACCCGTATACTTTTTTTAATTAATGAAATATATTTTGGAGGAATAGGTTATTACATAGGTTAGGTAGGTACAGTTTACGACATTTATTTAATTCCATTATAATGAGTATCATAAACATATCACATACCTATATGTTGTTTAATTTCGTCATAAAATCAGCTAAATCGTTAGAAAAAGGTTTTTATTGATAACAAAGTATTAGAACCTATTAGTCAGAGCTAGCATAGCACACAGGGCCCTATGAAACAGAATAACTTCGATCGAATCGTTAAAAAGTGGTTCAGTCTTGCTTGCTAGAATTCTTAAAATTATAGGTAACCTATCTGACTAAACTAATAGCTATGTTCATTACCGACGGAGAAAGTGATTTTATTTGAATTGTGTAAAAAAATATTTTTAATTTATGGCCATCATAAAATTTATGCAAGAGGCAATAAACTTATAAACCGACTAAGTTTGAATGCTACCTTCCATAAAATATGCGGGTCAATGGCCATTACCATTTTTTTTTCTTGTAGGACTATTGCCACACTATCAATAGAGTATCAATAGTCTATCGATAGTAGCTTAAGCAGTAAAGAAAAAAAATATTAAAAAAAACATGTATGCAATTCAGACGTGGTAGAAGAGAAACCTTCAAAAATTTGATGTGAAAATAAAAATGATGAATGATGAATTCTATAATAGGTATCTACGTTATCAAAACACCACGGTGGTGATGCCATTTCTCAAGCCTTGTACTACGCATATACACAATGTTTCCTATCTCAATTTCTCCCACGTTAAATGTTATGAATTTATGTGTCCGTCTCTTTTAATGTCGCTTTTTCGATTCATCTAAATTTTTCAAATTACAACGATGAAAAGTTTTTACTTCAATAAACTGTTGTGAATACATCTGCCAGTACAGTACCATCGATTTCTCAACCTAAGTTGTCGCTGGCCAGTAACTAATTGTTTCAAGTGAAAAACATTGTAGGTATCTACGTATCTCGCTGTGGCGTGCATTGCATATAGGCAAATAAGCAGAGCTCACATCACCACCTTGTTGAAAAAAACGGATATATTTAAAAAAAATGTGTTTTTAAAAAAATTTTAGATTTAATTAGTTCTGAGTAAATGCATTTCTAAAGAAAACAAGAACAAACCTACCCCAATCCAATCCTCCTGCGTGACACTGAGGTGGGCTCTACCCGTTCTGCCAATATGCAAAGCACGCTATTTGTGGGGGACAAATGGCTTTTACACCAAAGTCAAACACAAATCTGCATCGGTGTGATTCACAATGGACTGTATTTTTCGGTTCTGCAATGTTTCATACTATTCTAACTTATTCACTAGCTTATTTCACTATACTATAACTAACTAGCGAACCAGGGGGTCTGGTACTATTCTAAACTTTCACTGGCAATACCTTCACGGTCTGGAAGCACTTTTCTTGCGGAGAATCGAACGAGGACAAACTAGCAACGAAATGTACCGAGTTATATACGCTTCCAAACCGTCTCCTTCCATGTCAAAATGCCGTGACACGCCCAAAAATCGAACGTCACGAAGGTCCGGGTCAATAGAGATAGGACTCTAAATCATTACATATACGGTCTAATTTCCTACCACCGTCATACATCTCTGCTGACCCGCCCCCGCCTTGATACATTTCATACGCAATATCTCTTATTCTATTAAATTTTCTTATACAATTCTTATTAGATTCTTATTCTAATTCAATACACTTTCAAAGTTTTTACTTATTAGAAACACATAATTTTTTAGGGGCTCTGTCATGCTCTATCACCTATGACACGATTGTATATCGCTAGCCAAACCTAAATACAATTAAAAACCGCAAACGGTATCTGCCTATCTCCTTTATTATAAGCGTGAGAGACAATTTTATCTAACAAGTAAGATTAGGTACATTCGTTTTTTCCGTATTGTGAGTCTACTTACACTCTTTATACATACATTTCCCTGAGGGGGCAACAAAAATACATCTCGTACATAACTTTCAGCCTAGTATCTTTGTTATTTACGAAAATACAGCGACTTTCACCTCTCTCTCCATACAAAATGTTGAATTCAACATCAGCTGTGAACAAACTAATTGAATCTACCTACATACAAATTGATATTTCTAACCGTAACATTTTATACAATTTGTGTTATAATTTCTCAATTTCTTTACTTTCTACGCGCGCTACGTGGTCGCATCTCCGTGCACGTCTTCGGGCCAGTATGTGTGTGATAAGTATACAGCGAAATACCTAATTTACATTACAGTTTTGTCTAGACTCATCTCATAGTAGTGTCTACTACAGCGAACTTTGCCAGTCGATAACTACTGATCTGCCTATGCCATGCGTGGGGTTGGTCGTGAATATGCATTATTGGACATTCCTACGCCGAGCTATGCCACTGACTGAGCTCTAAAAAAAGTGCGCTGCGTATTTACGCTTCCTCCGCGTCACTTCCCCGCACTTCACCCCCGCCGCCGCAGGTGGATCAGGTGCTCTGTCGGTCACCTCTCCGTGGACGACCCTTTCGACTAACCGAAAATACCTACACCTCCAAATTTAATATTTTCTATGGCAATCGCTAGACAACAATTCGTTTATCATCATACTCAAATATTACATGCCTACTATGAGAACCTAACGAGTTATATCGAATTAAAAACTGCCGCTGCATACAACCAACATACACCTAGCGGTCATTGCGAGCTTTACTGACTTTACTTATTTTCATAATGAAATACGACGCTTATTGATTCTATCCTTTACAACTCTCCCCCCGGCGTAGACCTTCGAGCCTCATCATCTACCGGAAGGATAATCAATCTACATACTGGGCGTCTAAATATTCCACCTCGAGTACGAATCTCCGCACTACGTACCACGCCATCAGGTCCCGTGTATACCTTTTCTACTAAACCGCGGGGCCATACATTACGGGGCAACAACCCGTCTGCTATTATCACCAAATTACCTATCTTAATGTTCTCTTTACCGTTATGACTATCACCTCGCGGGGCCAAGGTTGGCAAGTACTCATTTATCCATCGCTGCCAGAACATATCAGACAACGCCTGCGTAGCTCGCCACGCCCGCCTATCCGCTACCGCGCAGTTACCAACAAAGGGCAAGCCGACCGCTGATCCGATAAGAAAATGATTCGGAGTAAGGGCTTCAGGGTCGCTTGCATTAACTGATACGTGAGTCAACGGTCGCGAGTTCACCGTGTGTTCTACCTCAGCGGTGAACGTCGCAAGTACATCATCTTTTGGTGCACGTTCATTCAAAACTATTAATAAAGATTTCTTAACACTCTTTATTAACCGCTCCCAGGCGCCTCCCTGATTGGGAGCACCGGGATCTATAAAACGCCATGACATTCCTTTTGTCGTGGCGAATTTTTCTAACTCAGGCAACCATTCTTTATACGCATTACATAATTCTACATCGGCGCCCCGAAAGTTAGTTCCATTATCGCTTACCATGGTATGGGGCGCACCGCGGCGCGCTCCCATCCGCCTAATTGCCATGATAGCCGCGTCTGTACTAAGACTCGAAATTATTTCTATGTGAATGGCACGCGTTATCAAACAGGTAAATAACATTCCCCAGCGTTTCTCCCTTCTCCTACCTACTGTGACGAGCATCGGACCGTAACAATCTACACCACAATATGCAAAAGGTCGCGTATACGATTCTAAACGGAGGGCCGGTAGGTCACCTTTGACTGGGTCACAGGGCCTCCCTATGCGCGTCCTACACCTGACACACCGCCCTACTATCGTTCTAACTGCCGGACGAAGCCGCGTTATCCAAAACTGATGTCTAATATTGTTAACTAGCGCCTCTCTACCCATATGATTGTTACGTTCGTGTTCACGTTTTATATACAACTTAGCTAACAAGCTCCGCCCGTCCAAAATAGGTGGATTTTTACGCTGAGCTGGTATGTTTGCCGCATCTATCCTGCCATTCAATCTCATAAGACCGTCCTCTCCTATGACGGGATCCAATTTATAAATTTTACTAGACCGATCAACCGTTTTACCTACTCTAAGTCTGTCTATTTCACACGGAAAGCTTGCGCGCTGCGCCTGCGAAATTATTAACAATTCCGCACGTCGTGTGTATTTTGTATCTAAACTTGAAGGAATCTTTTTGCATCTATCTATGAATAATAACACGTAAGCCAGGGCACGGACAAGGCGGTCGTACGATGAAAATCGTTCCACTGCGATTAGGCATGGGCTACACCTCGTGTGTGTAACCAAAACCTCCTCCAGCGGCGCGACCAACTCCTTTCCGAACGCACTCGATGGTGGTTCCTCATTTCTTAAGAGAAACGAGGGGCCGGTGCACCATCTGGAGGAGGGGCCCAATCGCGAGTGGCCAACCCTCGTCGCATCGTCAGCTACATTCGATGCGGTGGGAACCCACCTCCACTGTTCGGTTTTCGTTAATTCTACTATCTCCGCTAGCCTATGTGCTACATACGGTTTATACCTAACCGTGTCATTCCTTATCCATTGTAATACGGTTGTCGAATCTGTCCAAAAATACACCCCTACATCTGACCAGGGATGTTTGTCTATGACGTCACTAGCTAAGCGCGCACCTATTAAAGCCGCCTGCAGTTCTAATCGCGGGATACTTTGAGTTTTTATTGGTGCTACCTTTGCTTTCCCGGCCACCAACGACACCCTCACTACCCCTGAGCTATCTACAAATCGCCAATACGCCACTGCCGCGTACGCTTGTTCGCTTGCATCGCAAAATACATGTAACTGCCTATCCACTATATCCTCACGCTTGTCATAACATCGCGGTATCTTAAGACGGTTAATGTATTCTAAATCTGCCTGCCAATCAGCGAAAGCTACTGCCTGCTCATGGGGAAGCGGTTCATCCCACCCTAGGTCCTGTCGCCACAGTTCCTGTAGGATAATTTTTGCCACTATAGTATATGGACTCAATAAGCCTAGCGGATCGAAAACCGACATGACTGCACTCAATGCCTCGCGTTTCGTAGGTACCCGTGTTAAGTTCCGGACGTCCGTAGGTACCCTAGGCATGCTAGTATTGAAGCCTAACTCATCGCTTTTAGGTTGCCACAAAATACCTAAAGCCCTATCTTCAATAAACGCATTCCCCGCTATTTCCTTTGGTGCGTGAGCGCGATCACTTTCCGGTACCTCAGATATTACAGAGTCGAGATTCGAACTCCAACCCGCTAAATCAAAACCCGCCTGCGCGTGCACGTGACGTACCTCGCCTACCGTGCGCCGGGCAGTCTCCTCAGAGTCAAAACTAACTATCCAATCATCCATATATGTACTAGTGGTAATGGTGTCAAACGCCAGCGGGTGTGAAGTTTTATAAACCGCTGCGTTTTCATCCCTCACACTATGTGCTAAAAACGGCGAACTGCGCGCTCCAAATATCATAGACGTCATTACATACTTTCTGGGGGGGCTCACACGATCCTCCCCCCGCCACAGAAACTGTTGTGCTACGCGGTCCTCCTCCCTAATTTTAATTCTTAAAAACATCTCGCGGATATCCGCGGTCAATGCTATCCTGCCTACCCTGAATCCATATAAAACTTTATTCAGAGACTGTAATAAATCCGGACCTTCTAATAAGATGTCGTTTAAACATTTCCCATTCGATTTTGCCGCCGCATCGAATACCAAACGCACCTTTCCCGGTTTATTAGGGTTTGTAACTGCAAAATGAGGCAAATACCATTCCCTTTGATTGTAGGTATTTGTCTCTCCTAAGGGCTCCGCGTAGCCTTTCTCTATTAAACTATTTATTTGAGCCGTATAAGCCTCCCTAAACTCCTGAGACCTATCCATTTTACGTTCAATACCTACTAAACGGCTATGTGCCATGTTATAGCTAGGCGGAAGGGTTGCATCGTCACTGACCCATGGCAACCCCACTTCATAACGGCCATTTACTTTAGTTATAGTTCTTTTTACTATTTCTATTGCGCGCTCCTCCCCCGGGACTACCCTTGGTTCTCTGCCTATACCAAGAGAGTCAATTTCAAAATGGGACCGCACTATATCATTCAGATTCGCATCTGAGGGACTTTGCGTGGTGTGCACATGCAACACCGACGCCCTATTAACAACAATGCTTTTAGGCATTGACCCATGTATGACCCATCCCAACTGGGTCAGTGACGCGGCCGGTTGCCTACGGCTACCGGTCACCAACTTCCGCGACACTATAAGATGCCAATTATCCGCACCTATGAGAATTTGAGGTCTCACTCCCTCATAACACACCGCATCCGGTGGTAAAGCTCTAAAATGCGACATTTGTAACAATTCTTTACTAACGGTCTGCCTACCTAAAGTGAGGTTCCGTACCGTACGCGCTTTAATCTTAAAGGGGCGTCCGCTCTGCCCGGCCAAGCTAATACCTACTAATCGGCTTTCCGACTCCTGCTGACTAGAATTAGCACCTATTATATTCAGGGCGCGGACTGGGCCCTGGGCCCCTATCGACTTTGCCAACTGCTCGTCGATCAAAGTGATAGTGGACCCCTCATCTAATAACGCGTAGGTCTGTACCCCCTTGCCCCTGCCACCCCCTATTGTGACAGGGCAGACCTTAAGAAGTACCTGCGTGCTATCAACTGGCGTATGCGCTGACGCCGTAATTACTGACTCTATTTGTACTTCTTTTACTTCCGGCCGCGGCTCGGAATGCAACAGCATGTGGTGTGACCGTGTGCAATCACCCTTACCACATCGCTTTGCCTTACATTGAAAACGTCTATGTTTCCCGTTTAAACATTGATAGCAAATTCGCGCCTCCCGTGCCCAGTTCCAGCGCTCCTGTACTGACATCGCTACAACCTTACCGCACGCATCGGTCCGGTGCCCACTACCACAACAAAGACATGTAATAGCCGCCTCTGTTGTGTTATACACCGGCCGGCGCGCGCGGTCTAACTTTTTAAACGTAGGCCGCGATGCCGGCGGCTGCACTGCGCGCGCGCTTGCTACTGTGCTTTTCTCGTATGAGAACTGAATAGCCCTATCAGCCTCCTTCATGAGAAAGTTCGCTAATCTAGTTAACTCGGATTCCGGCCCGTCCGCCCTATCGAAAGCATAGTCATACCACTTGTTTTTAAGGTGGGGACTAAGTTTCTCACTTAACATCCTAGGTAGCCGTGGATCCGTATTTCTACCTACCGGATCCACACTTTCAATTACAGTGACTACATTTTGTACTTTAACCGCAAAGATATTTAACTCATTTGCCGATGCCCCCACATTAGGTAGTCGCATTACCTCCCCTACTGCCTGGTCTATAATAGTGCCTGGGCGACCGAAACATTGTTCTAGGGTCTTCATAATTCTATCTGGGTCTGACGCCGAATATAAAAGGGCCGACACCGCCTGTCGTGCCGGACCCCGCAAGCACGCCCTCAACCTAGCCAAATTCTCTATGTCCGTGAGTCTATAATTCTGCGTAGAATCCCTCATCGCTGCTTTGAATGGCAACCACTCCCTAGGGTCCCCATCAAATAAGGGTAACTCCTGGGCCTGTCGTGGTGGGGGTCGACCCCGCGACATATTCTCTAACGCGTACACTAAACGATCCAGGACTTCGTCTTTAGAGATATTGGTTTTGGCGGGCTCGTCTTGTTTACTGTTATTCGGCGCCCTACCATCCCCTAGCCTATCCTCCCCCCGTAAAAATTCCCGCGGGGGATGACTATCCTGTAACCAATGTTCTACCCTTTCGTTTGCATCTATTTGCCCATTCACACTATCTCTATCAGTTTCTTCCGGCGGCGTTACCCTATCCTTAGCTATCTGCTTATCCACTAAACCGGCTTCTATTTCTAATTGCCTAATTCGTGCCTTTAACATGTCTGTTTCCGTATTAATTTGCTCCCGCCTAGCGCGCGCACTATCGGTTGACCGTCGCGAACAAACCGATGGCGGCCGCGTACCTAAAGTTTCCTGTTCGGTAACTACTTGCTCGGTCCTACTGGTCCCTGGCAATGGTACGTCCTGCGGAGCCTCGGAAGGAGACTCTGGATAGTCTGGTATGACCCTAAGCGCCGCGCGCTTCCTAGTGGTAGGTGGACTCCTTGGCATCATCACTGTTTAACTACCTCAACTACACTGAAATAGGTCCCTACCTCCCTAACTGAGATGGTCCCTACACAGTAACACAATTCAACAAAAATAAAAAATCTAAAAATTCCTAACGGCCTAACACACACACAAATACACTGGCCTGAAAATATACACGGATTACGACTCACTGTATATCCGTCCGTATCCGCGATCCGCGAAGTTGCAGGCGCCGCCGACGTCCCGATGCTCGGCCGCACCCGCCCGATGCCGCTGTGCTGAGCTGTGCAGACGCTGACGCTGCCACGAAGCCGCCGCCGCCGACGCCGTTGACCCGACGTCCCGGCTGCTCCGATGAAGGCGCCCAAGCTGCGATGCTCAGGGCGGTCCCGCCCGAGTTGCGTATGCGCTAGCGTACGAAACGCCGCGCCGTACGCCCCTGCTCAAGGCGGCTGCCCAAGCGGTGAAAACGCTGGCGTTCGAAACGCCCGCGCTGTGATGCTCGCCGACCCGGCCCGCTGCGGTCGCTGACGCTGGTAGAGCGCCCAAGCCGCACGGCCCGTGCTCAAGGCGGTCAAGCCCGAGTATCGCCCGTGCTCAAGGCCACAATGCCTGAGCGATGACGGTGCTGGCGTTCAAAACGCCGAAGCTGCGATGCCCGTCGACCTGGAGCTTGTGTGGTCGCTGGCGCTGGATAGCGCCCAAGCCACGATGCCCGTTGACCCCGAGGTGCAGCTGCTGACGCCTGCTTGGCGCCCCGGTCTCGCTGCACGTCGACCCTGTTCCCCGTCGTTCCCTGGCCTCGCCCTCAGACTGCGAGACCTGGAATGCACGTTCCGATCCGTTAATCAACGCGCCGGTATCCTACTCCGGCTCTTCCTTGCCGGTCGTTACCAGTACCCTCTTGTATCCTTTCCCGGATGGCCGCTGGTGGCCTACTAATCCGGCGTCGATGGACCAGAACTTTGTGGGGGACAAATGGCTTTTACACCAAAGTCAAACACAAATCTGCATCGGTGTGATTCACAATGGACTGTATTTTTCGGTTCTGCAATGTTTCATACTATTCTAACTTATTCACTAGCTTATTTCACTATACTATAACTAACTAGCGAACCAGGGGGTCTGGTACTATTCTAAACTTTCACTGGCAATACCTTCACGGTCTGGAAGCACTTTTCTTGCGGAGAATCGAACGAGGACAAACTAGCAACGAAATGTACCGAGTTATATACGCTTCCAAACCGTCTCCTTCCATGTCAAAATGCCGTGACACGCCCAAAAATCGAACGTCACGAAGGTCCGGGTCAATAGAGATAGGACTCTAAATCATTACATATACGGTCTAATTTCCTACCACCGTCATACATCTCTGCTGACCCGCCCCCGCCTTGATACATTTCATACGCAATATCTCTTATTCTATTAAATTTTCTTATACAATTCTTATTAGATTCTTATTCTAATTCAATACACTTTCAAAGTTTTTACTTATTAGAAACACATAATTTTTTAGGGGCTCTGTCATGCTCTATCACCTATGACACGATTGTATATCGCTAGCCAAACCTAAATACAATTAAAAACCGCAAACGGTATCTGCCTATCTCCTTTATTATAAGCGTGAGAGACAATTTTATCTAACAAGTAAGATTAGGTACATTCGTTTTTTCCGTATTGTGAGTCTACTTACACTCTTTATACATACATTTCCCTGAGGGGGCAACAAAAATACATCTCGTACATAACTTTCAGCCTAGTATCTTTGTTATTTACGAAAATACAGCGACTTTCACCTCTCTCTCCATACAAAATGTTGAATTCAACATCAGCTGTGAACAAACTAATTGAATCTACCTACATACAAATTGATATTTCTAACCGTAACATTTTATACAATTTGTGTTATAATTTCTCAATTTCTTTACTTTCTACGCGCGCTACGTGGTCGCATCTCCGTGCACGTCTTCGGGCCAGTATGTGTGTGATAAGTATACAGCGAAATACCTAATTTACATTACAGTTTTGTCTAGACTCATCTCATAGTAGTGTCTACTACAGCGAACTTTGCCAGTCGATAACTACTGATCTGCCTATGCCATGCGTGGGGTTGGTCGTGAATATGCATTATTGGACATTCCTACGCCGAGCTATGCCACTGACTGAGCTCTAAAAAAAGTGCGCTGCGTATTTACGCTTCCTCCGCGTCACTTCCCCGCACTTCACCCCCGCCGCCGCAGGTGGATCAGGTGCTCTGTCGGTCACCTCTCCGTGGACGACCCTTTCGACTAACCGAAAATACCTACACCTCCAAATTTAATATTTTCTATGGCAATCGCTAGACAACAATTCGTTTATCATCATACTCAAATATTACATGCCTACTATGAGAACCTAACGAGTTATATCGAATTAAAAACTGCCGCTGCATACAACCAACATACACCTAGCGGTCATTGCGAGCTTTACTGACTTTACTTATTTTCATAATGAAATACGACGCTTATTGATTCTATCCTTTACACTATTGGTATCTGGTATCTACTACCTTTTAAGTACCTAATCCGTCTACTTGACTATTAGATAATAGTAGCATCATTTAAGAATTAATTGTTGAGAGTAATTACTGTGATGATTAAGTAATTACTGATGTTACTTAACTTTTTTTTGGAATGTTTAGTTTTACTCTAAAATCGGCTGTAAAATATAGGTACCGAACTTTGAGCGTTCCAACGTCCATTAGATCGTCCAAGTATCTAATATAGATTCAGTAAGTAATTGAAATTAAAAATGGAAAGAAAAATTTGACTTCAGGCGAGACTCGAACTCGCGGCCTACTGGGAATCTAGTCCAGCCGCTCTTCCAAGAGCATTTTTCTTAAAATAAAATTTATTTCACAAGTATGTGTTAATGCGAAATAATATAAAAACAATTGAAATTAATTCAGTCCATTCATAGCAAGAACAAGCCATCCTCCGGATGTGAGTACATTATGTAGTTGCATAAACAGCTTTTCTCGGACTATTCTATCACCGCTGGTTACTGACCTGCGTCAAATTACATATTCTGCAGCCAGCTGTAGCGCAGTCGTTGAATATAAAGAAGTCGAGGACCATTGATAGAGCAGATTATCGCAACGGTGGTCCACCACACGCCGCGATCGCCCCTGGTGTCCTGGTGTGTCGCTCACCCACTTTTTGCTCAAGGGTTGGAACTGAGAGCCAACTCGTGCCAATGTGAACTGGAATGAACACTTCACTTAAGTATTATATTCAAGGAATTGGTGGACAATTATTGTTAGTGGAACTGATTACATTTATTTTATTTAAGTTTTGATGTAGGTACATAAGTAGGTAGGTACTTAAAAGCAAAAAAGCTACGTGCGGTATTGCGTTTTGGTTGATATCACTCGACCGTTTTTTTGGAAATTCTTAAATCAGACGTCCACTAATTTAAAAGGAAACCAAAATGTAATTTTATGCATTCGATGTAGATATATATTTGGTTTGTAGATATATATTTGGCTGTAAAATATCAGAGTGATGCAATAAAGTTGATGAATGTCATTAGAATTGCACTCTATTAGGTATCTAATGTTAACGTAGTTTAGTTTTTGAAGACTCATAGACTGTTTATCTACACGCAGGGAAAAACTATCTGTTAGTTGTGAAGATCGATAATATTGCGCGAGATGCAAAAAGTGACACCGCGCAGTGTCATTATCCAGCTTTATTATTTCTTTAATTAAACCCAATGTATTTAAAGCACGCACTCTGCCTACCAGGGCGCTGTAGGAGACAGATAATTTTTTACACGAGATCCGGTAACCTTTTACGGAGTTGAAATGAGAAAACTATGGTCCCTGTCGTGTGTCTTCCGACGAATCATTCGCTTTATGAATGAACAAGTCCTGTTGGGCAATCTCGACATACTTCACGCTTCAGGCATTTCCTGAGACTTTTTAGACTTCGTTCATGATTTGGTGAAAAAAATATTACGAGATTAATTCTCTAGAAACTCAATAGCATTCGTTATTGAACCACGGACGCCACATAGTTGGCTAGCGGGGCGCTCGTTATCGGCGACACAGTAACTAATAGTCTCTTAAATAACAAATAAAAAGCTGGTTGCTAATAGGTATCTACACCTAACCTGCCACATGTTTACCACATGCGTCGCTTTCAGGCCTTATGTGGAATGGTGTACGAACAATAACTACGAGTATGATAGGTAGGTTTAAATAGAAATAAGTATCTTTGCTGATCTTTCTCAAGCTACGCTATAATCCACATTGTAGATTTTTTACTGGTGGTAGAGCTCTAGTGACGGAGCTCGCGGGCCTAGGCACCATCGCATTACCTCTTCTGCACTATCGTGTTCCGGGATGTAATGTATGGCTCCGTAATAACTATCAGAGAGACATAACAACTTAGGTAGGTCTCAGGGGTGGCAACGCATCTGCATTTTGACCTCTGGTTTTTGTGTAGACGTAACATAACAACAATGTGAGCTGCATGCTTGCTTGCTTCCTTACATACATGAAAAAAAGATAGGTAGAAGACAGAATTAGAGTTAGTTAGAACTTATTTAAATCGGTATTTATTTTCACCATTAGCAATTTTTTTATGTCAAAGGATTGACAGACAAGCAGACCTGATGGAAAGTTGTTACCGTCGCCTATGAACATTTGCAAGACCAGGGAAGTTGCCAGCGCGCTGCCAGCCCTGAAGGACTCTTTTGACGCCCGTTTTGAAGAGCCCCATATTGTAGCTCCGGGGGAACACCTCAGAGGGAAGTTCGTACCACAATTTGCACGTTCTGGGCAGGAATGAACGCGCGAATCGGACCGTTGAGCATTTCCAAGTATCCAATCTGTGCGGGTGAAACTTCTCTCTTCGGCAGGTGGTGCGATGTAGGAATGTAGACGATGGCACAAGATTGAACAATTCTCAGGTAATGTAAGTAGGTATACCTACCAACCTTATGGAAACAATTTTTTTAAGCGTAGGTAGGTTGTACCTTCTGCCTACTGTACCTATTAATGTAGAGTTTTTAAATGCTTATAGGTAGAGGTGCCTAATGTTGTTGGACATGGCGATTTTTATTAATTTTGTTAACATGAATTATTTTAATTGCTTCTTATTTTGCTTAGGTACCCATTGGCTTTTAAAATTAAAAGGATATATAACATACTAGCTGTGCCGGCTAACTTCGTATCGTCCTAGAAAATAAAAAAAAATGACCAAAAATGTTATGAAAAATAGATGTTGGCCGATTCTCAGACCTACCCAATATGCTCACAAAATTACATGAGAATCTGTCCAGCCGTTTCGGAGGAGTATGGCAACGAAAACTGTGACACGAGAATTTTGTATATTAGAAGATATTACTACTTTAATATTCAGTTAATTTAAAAATATTATTTAGAAAATTGACTTCACAGTATAAATTAATAATAGGTATAACCATAATTTTATATTTGATGTTGTAATCATAACATCATATCTAATACCACATCTGCTTGCCCTTAACATAATATATATTTTATAAATTGTCAGTACAAAGGCGAAAAACAGTTCAAACGTCTTATAAAATATATGTTATGGTGAACTAAATCACGCAATACTACCTACCTAATAAAAAACTTGAAGCCAGAGTCGTAATTGCGAACCTGTTCTGGGCGTGGCCGGTTTGTAGGTGGGGTTTTAATAGGCCACGCCCAAAGACACCTATCTAAAGAACACACATTGAAATGCACACTATATAATACTTTATTATATAGGTACCATGGATACCATAGACTCTAACTATTTGTCTTATACGACAATGCTTTATATTGAACCTTTTTTACTGGTGGTAGAGCTCCAGTGACGGAGCTCACGGGCGTGGCACCACCGCATTACCTTATATACTTGCCGCTAAATAGTACCGGTAAGTGAAGATGGTAATGTATGGCCCCGTAATAACTATCACATAGGCATACGAACTAAGGTCTCAGGAGTGGCGACGCATCTGTATTTGAACTTTGTTTTTTGTCTATAGGCTGCAACATGCATGTGCACTGCATGCTTGTTTACCACATATAAATGAGATGCTTATGATTATAAATACCTGGATACTAATAAAGATGACGACCGAATTCCTTCTTTCTCAGTTTCTTTTGAAATGGGGAAATGGAGGAATTAATAATTGATGCTTTCCATATTATACAAAATTGTTCAGTTTCTATTTAATTTATTATGTGTTTTTGATTATTATTAGTGGTTATTCACTCTAGGTTAGTTTTTAAAAAAATGACGATGTAAAAGTGCTCTCCAGGAGCCTAAATAAATGAATAAACTGAATAAAAACTGAACAAAATGTAAAAGTAACTTTAATCACAGACCTAAATGATGGTAGAATGTACCCAGCGTCAAACTGACCATAAATTCAGGGTGGTGTTTGCCAGCTGGTCCCTATCCTACTCGGGCCTCCCACGTGTCTTACGGGGCTTGCCATAGCATGTGTCTTATACCCTAATTTCATCCGGTCGTGTGATGATTTACTGAGCAATCTGGGCCCTTAAAACCCAGTCCGACCTACTCATTTCAAACACGATTATTACTAAGATACCGAGCTGTTACGGGTGACAGAATTCATCCTGGAAGCCGCAGATATATTATTGAGCTCATCAGTGACAATACAAATAAGTAAGAATCGTATTATCTAAGGCTACATATTCCTTTTGATCGTCAATTTCTTATGTCCTAATAAACAAACAATTGATTTCTCACCCCTCCAAACAATTTCACATCTACAAGCACAATTTAATATTGAATAATGTCTAAACGAGAATAGGATACGGACAGCCAGTTTAATGGATGGTCCGTTGCGGATTATAAATTGCTTGGATGCAGTATTTATGATTGCAATTACTGCCCTTCGTGCTTTATATAAATAACCAACATCTCACAAATTCTATATAATGAAAATTTCGTGCATTTTCTTTCGTAATCGCCATTAGGTATTCTTAGGTGTAATCGATTGAAAGCCTTTTTATATAATGATGGTTGCAATCAAGTTTGCATTTCACAGGGATGGTAGGTACGTGAATTTTGCCTTGATAGCTAAATTAGCTGGTATGAAGGTTGGGGTCCTGAATAAGGTTAGGAGGTTCTTTACACCACGTCAGCTGCTTAATTTGTATCAAGCACAAGTTCGGTCGTGCATGGAGTATTGTTGCCACCTTATGGACGGCTCAGTCTTGAACATCGCCGTAAAGTGGCGTGTCTCTCAATTTTCTACAGGATCCATATCGGTTAATGTGCGAACGATCTACACAATCTAATTCCCTCTTCAACTTTTTACAATAGGACAACTAGGAGAACGGTGAAATATCATACCCACACAGTGAACATAGCATAAATTAGAACGAAGCGTTTTGTCTCTACATTTATTATACGTACAGCTAAGATATGGAATACTTTTCTGGCTTCTTTGTTTCCAAAAAACTACAACCTGGGCATCTTCAAAGTCGAGTTATGGCCCTGTCGACCGGATAGTGTAATAAGCGGCAACCCCACGTGAGTTTACGCCCACCCTTTCTGCCGGACCTTGAATACCGTGTCGTGTAATATAGCCTTTTAACTGGATCATGATAGTGCTGAACACTTCCATTTGACGGTACGGATGTCAATAGGCTGCAGTATTCACTTGTAGCGTCCACTACATTAAGGCGCCAACTAGTGGAATATAATGAAACCTCACAGTACTTATCTAGTACGGTAGATAGCGTGCATTCGAATCACATCGCACATGCGAAGATTTCTCAAGAGTTGGCATATATACAACTTCCCAACGTCAATCGTTGGGCTGCGGCCCGCCAGGCGCTACCACCTCGCCTGGTCGGAGGATCCTCTCTTTTCGCCGAAGGAACACTTCCACCCGTTCCTCCACAGTGGTGACTCCGACGTGATTGGAAGCAACCTTCTCACCAACCACTTTGCAGCACCTTCGACGACGTCATCCCTCACATCACCAGCACCATCGAGCGGTAACCAAGTCACGCCAGCCAGCACCCTCGGCTTCATCAGGGATACTCCATACGCCTAGACTACCCTGCAGCCATATCAGCGTCAGTACACTGCGCCGTCCCGCAGTAGCTACTACGCAGCGACTACCTCGATTCAAAGGGGACTTTCGCATCACCGCAGCAGCGACTACCTCGACTCACTGAGGACCTTCGCACCCGACTCACTGGGATTTGCGGCATGGGACTACATGGCATTGGCACAGCTCCTCGAGAAGCTCTGACAGCTGCCTCGATCATATCAACCTCCGGTCTAGGAGGGGAGTGATGTAGCGTCCACTCCACACAGTTTTTGTCTAGTACGATAGATGGCGTGCATGCGAATTACATCGCACATACGAAGATTTCTCAAGAGTTGGCATATATACAACTTCCCAACGTCAATCGTTGGGCCGCGGCCCGCCAGGCGCTACCACCTCGCCTGGTTGGAGGATCCTCCCTTTTTGCCGGAGGAACATTTCCACCCGTTCCTCCAGACACTCTTATCATCAATGTGAATTGTATGCCTCCTTCCTTGCCACCACCATTTCTTTTAATCCCTCAGGCTACCAGAAAAATATGTCAATAGATTTCTTATTGTTCTTGGACCCTCCATCAGTAGCAAACAAGCATAGGTACTTAGGTACAGTTTACATTGATGGTAAGTAATACTTTATGCTATAAACATCAACATGAAACCAGAGATTTCAATGCAAATGCGTTGCCACTCCTAAAGCCTAAGATATTATGCCTCTGTGCCGGAAATTATAGAACCGTAGATTACCACCTGACCGGAACACGATAGTGGTAAACACTACCATTTAGCGGCAAGTAGATTAGGTAATGCTGTGGTGCCTACGCCCGCGAACGTCGTCACTGGAGCTGTACCACCAGTAAAAATCATTACATAAAATTATTACGCAGCACCTGCCGACTTTCATGAAGGAGGAGTTCTGGCCGCAGGGAGTCTTATTTCGGCAATTTCGAGGACAGCTCCCGGCAGAAAAACCGCGCATCACGTCGCCGTAATCACGTGTAGTGTTAGTTCATATTCAGTTTATTCATTTATTTCATATAATTAGGCTCCTGGAGAGCACTTTTACATCGTCATTTTTTTTAAACTAACCTAGAGTGAATAACCACTAATAATAATAAAAAACACATAATAAATGAAATAGACACTGAACAATTTTGTATACTATTCCCCATTTCAAAAGAAACTGGGAAAGAATTAATTTGGTCGTCATAATAAAGGCATTAACTTGGCAGAATTCCAAGGGCAGTCAATACTGAGAAGAACTCCGCCACTGAAGAAACTCAGTACAGCTCTTTTGAATTTAAACTTAAATCTAATACAGCCTGTAAATCCAAAGTACAGGTTTTCGAAATAGCCTGGGAGCGATCGCTTCAATCCCATGGTGTAGTGTCATTAAGATAATCACATGTGTTATAATAGTTGTACATGTATAAGCGTTTTTTGATAATTTTCTTAAATTTATTAATCGAAAGACTTTGAACATCTTCAGGTATTTTGTTAAAGAAGCGTATACATTGACCTCTAAAAGAATTACTCACCCTATGCAGTCGTGTTGTATGCACAGACAACTTGTGTTTGTTCCTAGTATTTATATAATCATTAGCTCTACTAGGAAATTCGCTAATATTTTTACGTACATACAGTACATTTTCGTAAATGTATTGCGAAGCTACAGTCAATATATTTATTTCCTTAAATTTATCTCTGAGAGACACTCGCGGACATAGTGTTATTTATGTATGTTAGTCTGTAAGGTATATATTTACATGGGCCTTTGTTTTACTTATAGTCTTACATTTGTTGCCTGAAATAAATAAATAAATAAAATAAATAAATTATTAAGTAGTATCATCTATATACAAATAAATAAAATTGGAGTGTCTGTTTGTAATATTAAGATAACCGCTTTTTACTAAATGCATATGTATGTATACACTGTACATAGACCAAAACAACATTTTTTTAGAAGTTTTGTCTGTCTGTCTGTCTGTTTGGCGGGGCTAATCTTGGGAACGGCTTCACCGTTGCGTTACCACTCCTGAGGCCTAAGGTGTTATGCCTCTTTGCCGGAAATTACATTACAAAAACCAGATTTTTTAACTACCCATAAGAGTTTTAATACTCGTCTAATCCAAAATTAACCAAAAGTTATATCCAAAAAATGCTGCTCAAAGTCACTATTCCCGGCGAACGAGGTCGCGGGCACAGCTAGTCTGAAGACATACTAAATTTAGTTGTCCATTTCCATTTTAATGTGGATGGTTGCAGAGGCCCAGGAAGACCAAGGCTGACCTACCATGACCAAATAGGTCGAGTTCTGTCTGATGGTGGGGTCAAAAGTCTTAGGAATCGGCGTGCATGTATGAAGAGAATGATGAATGTAGACGAGGCACGAGAGGTTTGTCTGAACCGGGATATCTGGCGCTCTACACTCTCTGCCTACCCCGTTAGGGACTTGGCGTGAAGATACATACATACATACATTTCCATTTTACTTTTTTTGTTTTGTTTCATTTGTCTCTTTTACCAAACAATAGGCATCGGTATCAACTCGTTGTTATTCGTGTAGGTAATAAAATATATCAAGAACTATTTATTAACTGATGCTGATAGTTTTACAACCATTACATGTTGACTACATATTTTCTCCCTCGTTTCTAATGATAGTTGAGACAATAAACGTTATTAACTGTCCACTTTGTTCCAATATATGTTGGCAGAAGTGCGGAAACAGGACATTATGAAGAACATAATTTGAAAAGGTCGTGAACATTATCGTTTTGTGAAAATGATTCAGAATATTCTCGATCGTTATTTTCCCGCACTAGGTAATAGTTTCCAACTAAGAAGGTATTTATCACAGAATAGGTAGGAAGCGTTATCTCCACCAACCCGCATTGGAGCAGCGTCGTGGAGCAGGTGGTAAGCTCCAGGCCTCCTCTCAAGAAGGGGAGAGACTCGTGCCCAGCAGTGGGACGTCTCAAGGGTTGCTATTATAGGTAGAAGGTATTTATATCGATCGTTTCACAAAATTTTATTGGACTGTTCCACTAGTCGCTGCCAACGTATTCTCCCTGATTTCGCTTAGGTAGGTACATATACATGAACGTGTAATGTTATGTTACATATTTTTTAATGTAATGTAGATGGCACACAAACATGCATTTCACATTGATGTTAAGTGATGACTGCAGCCTATAGACATCCACACAAAGAACAGAGGTCAAAATACGTATGCGTTGCCACCCCTGAGACCGTAGTTGTTATATCTCTGTGACAGTAATTACAGGGCCATATATTAGGTATCATCTTACCGGAAGACGGTAGTGCTGAACTCTACCATTTGACGGGAGATAGATTAGGTAATGCGGTGGTGCCTACGCCCTCTAGCTCCTACACTGGAGCTCTACCAATTTAACTATAGGCAGAGAATATATAATAATGCTAAAGGTACCTAAATATTATGTTAAGCATGCTGCATATTAACATTTATAATTAATAATTATTTATTTCTAAATGCTTTGCATATTAGAACGAAATTTAATTAATTACCATACTTACTATAAACATATTCACAAACATCTCTACGTTTATATACCAATAAAATAGAGTTGATGAATATAAACTATTTAATTTAGTTTGTATACTAATTAAATAAAAAAATATTGATCTTTTAACTAAAACTCAGCTTATCAGCTATTTATAATACTGGTGGTAGAGCTCCAGTGACGGAGCTCGCTAGCGTAGGCACCACCGCATTACTTAATATACTCGCCGCTAAATGGTAGTGTTCAGCAAAATCGTGTTCCGGTCAAGTGGTAATGTACGGCCCTGTAATTTCCGGCACAGAGGTATAACACCTTAGGCCTCAGGAGTGGTAACGCATCTGCATTTCGACCTTGATCTTTTTGTGGGTGTCTATAGGCTGCGGTCATCACTTAACATCAATGTGAACTGCATGCTAATAAAAATAATATATATATCATAAAACATGGATGCATGCAACCAAGAGCATATGTAGATATAGAGCTATATTTTTATCCCACCAAATACATTTGAAACACAAATATGCTTCGATAATTGTTGTATTTATGCAATGGACGGGGACCGTTGGCCTCCCGCTGGCCCTGCTGCGCCTGCGCATTTGTCGGGTTCACTTTTATATTCACATAAAAAAAACAAAATAATTTACTACTCAACGTCGCCAGATCCAGATATACTTCGTCTATGTTTAACTGTTTAATATTAGATATTTATAGATAAGTTTTAATTATCCTAACTGACTTATTCAAATTATTTTTTACTGGTGTTAGAGTTCCAGTGTAGCAGCCCAAGAGCATAGGCACCACAGCATTAGATGGTCATGTTTGACCCCGTAATAACTATCACAAAGACAACAACTAAGGTCTCATGGGTAGCACCCCATCTGCATTTTGACCTCTGGTTTTTGAGTTGATGTCTCGGTGTAAACTGCAGTCATCACTTAACATCCATGTGAACTGCATGTTTCTTTGACACCTTCGTTATAGAAAAAAAAACCTACCTCAGTTCTCGTATTAACTACTATCAAAGTCAAAGTCAAACTGTTTATTTATCATTTAGGATTTCAAGCATCTCTTATGATATGTCAGAAATTAATAAATACTAACTGACCCGACAAACTTCGTATTGCCTCAGAATGAAATAATATTCGTGTCAAAGGTTTGATAGATACGGTCTATTTGTATGGAAAAAATAAAATTGTGGTTTTTACTATTTCCCTTCAATTTTTCCACATTTTCTTACCCTTTCAAACCTTCTCTGGACTTCCAAAAATCATCCAAAACCAAAATTAACCAAATCGGTCCAGCCGTTCTCGCGTCTTAGCGAGACTAACGAACAGCAATTGATTTTTATATGCATAGATGTTAAACTGAGATGAATAATATACACATGACGGTTTATAACTGTAAAGATTGAGAATCAAGAATGTCACTGAGAATAAATATAGGTATATACACTTATGTATATCAGTAGAATGTCTCATTTCCGTTTTTACAAACTGTTAACAAAGCAGTGAGGAACAGAAAAGGAGGCATTCTTTGTCATTCACTGACAGGGTACAGAGAGCTGATACATACTGAGAGCACAGATGCAAAACAAGTTGTGCAAAACAACACAGGGGTGGCAAAGAATTGCATTTTAACCTCTCGGTTTTAGTGTCTACGTCTAAAGGCTGCAATAGGTCGGTATACCATCAATGTGAACTGTACGCTTATTTGTTATCACCATAAATTATATGTGCCAACTCTTGCCAAGCTAGTGGAAGACAAATTTTCCACTAGGACAGTCAGTCAATCGAACAATGACGGTCAAAACATTCCAATAAGTCGGTAGTAAAGACAACAACACGTGATGGGCAGCAGCGTCCCGTGATAAAACAACCGCCGGGGGAAATTTATGTTACACACATACACACAACAAAAATCGTCTATTACTACGAAACATACACCTTGACTTTAACAAAATACATAAACAATTACACGCACACATTTAAACATCTCGGCGACAGGCATAGGATCACTACTTGTGCTTGTACTTTGACAGAGGGGAAAGCCTGCATATGGCTACTCCCTTCAGATCCGCCGGCCGGTGGCCCGTGTTGCTCTATGTTGAACACCAACTTGTGCTTTTAGCTTGTATGTTTTTTACTACACAACTAACATAACAAAACACACAAAAAAATTGTATACTAAACTTAAGGCAACAGATTTATGTTTGTTAGTTTTTTTATATTTACGCAATTTATTTTGACCAAAGCAATACATTTTCGAATTTCCCCACAAATACTTTGGACATAATATCTAGTAAGTTGTTATATGCCACGGCATGGGCTCAGTCGTTGACAATGCGCAGGCGAGTTTGTTCACAGCTGTCTCTGCGGGGACCATTTTGATAACACGCTATTTTTTTTTAATGGAACCCGCCGTGACTTCTACTCAATCAATTACCGACGCCACGAACCACGTAACCACAAAATAGAGATTTGTTTGTGAAAATCTAATTAAATAAAATACAGCCAATGGATAATATATGTGCCTATATATTATTGTGGCATAATTAAGTGAGTTGACGAATTAATTTACAAATTGGTGTTATTATTAAGCATTCAAACAGGATTTGTAAGAGGATGGCACTGATACAAACAATTTAATAAAACATTAGGCATATTTTATGAATAAATTTATTAAAAATCCGGGTTTAAAAAAATCCTTTCTATCGATAAACAAAGGTGATTTAAATAAATTAAGTTAATTATATATTAGGTTAATATAATATCTTATAGCACGTGTTTTTTCCTAATAGTTCCTATAGTATACCTGTTACCTAAGCTTTATCTACTTCACTTAAAAAAAAAAATGAACCGATGAAAGGAGATGTTGCGAGCTCGGCTCTGGATCGTACACGTCCTCAAAAAATAGGTAAATTAAAGAAGAATCCGAAAGAAATACAATTAATTTATTCAAGAATATATTTTAGTGTTACAACCACATTTAATTGAAACGATTTTATCATTTTCAACTATATTCAACATGGCGGCGATACAGCCGACACTTGGGATCAATCAATTTCGATAGTATTTAGAAAATTTTACTTTTTTCTCCAAGTACTATGTAATCAAAATACAATTACTAAAATAAAAATGTCAAAATGACATTGCCCGCCATATTCGCCATGTTGGTTTTGAGTTGCAATTCTAACAGCAAATAATGTTTTGTAACTGCAAACAAAGCTAAATAAGTGGAAATATGCAATGTAAAAAACGTTTTTAAATTGATTTTGTCTGTTTAATGATATTGTGTACAATACATGGCCGGAGGTCCATACATTTTTGCAACATCTCCTTTATCACATTTTTTTAGGTTTATAAGCTGTAGAGTCATTTACTACAAAAAGTCTTTGAATTCAAGCCTTTCTTGTGAATTGAAACCGGATCACAACGTATCTTAATATATAATTATATAATAGCCAAAACTTACTCTATAATTAAATATATGAGTATGGAAAAAATATTTATCCACACTTCAATTTCATTAAGCTATGCTACCAAGTATAGAAACTTTGAAAGTTAAAGCGTTATTAGGTACATTTATAATACGCACATTGAAGTAAAGATTATTTTTTAAAGTTATTTATCGTGTAACATTCTTGACAATAATGCGCCATATACTTAGGTATTATGAATAACAACAAAAGCGTTGTATATTTTTTAAAAGCTGCAAATAACATGGTATTTACATGCTAGAGTTCACAAAGGAGTGACATTCAACGGTACATTTAGTGACTTCTAAATTAACACGGTTGGTCTTTAGCAGAACCCTGCGGCGAAAATGGCAGGGTACCGCGGACACCCGCGAACTACATACAAAGCGAGATGCCAACGCGCGAGCCCATGCTATGAAGACCATTCAATCTTTACAAATCAAACAAATTATATTTGTTGAAAAAAAACTACCGACTTTTTAAATCAGATCTGCCCGTGATTATGTTGCGTGATAATTATTACCGCGGGCGTTGTTTCAAACAAACGGTGTTCAACTGAATTTGTTTAATGGTACAAGTCGGTAGAATATATTAAAAATATAAATTGTGAAAATCTAGAGATGTATCAACGGGCGCAGGCCATGAATTCTTAATTTAATTATATCACTAAAGTGGCAAATATGTCTACAGTTCCCTGAATACAACCTGTAGCCTATCAACACATTCATAAAACTTAAGATTTAAATGTACTCGTAGATGTGTTGCAACTCTTGATGTCTTAGCTAATCTAACCGGAACAAGATAGTGCTGAACGCTACCATTTAACGGCAATTAATTTGGGTAATGGGTCTTTACGCCCTCGAACTCAGTCATTGGAGCTCTATCATCAGTCAGAGCTATTCATAGTACCTACCATTTTGCTCTTCAAAGTAAAATGTGTTAAATAAAGATAATAACTTCCGAGTTATTTGAGTTCATCGCGAAAATTTAAATGATAAATATCTAACAGACAATAGAACTGGAACAGAAAAAGTCCTAATTTATGTTACCGAATTGTAGTTACTGTTTTCAGTCCAGTAAGCACCTACTTACTTCATATAAAATCGTGTATAGAAATAATAAGTGCACGTAAGGGCAGCGCGTCAACACACTTGAACACGAATATAAAACGACACACAAATTGAATGGCTAAGCGATCTGGAAATAAAAGGCGAAATAATGAACACGAAAGAAGTCATCGAGGACAACTCTTGAGCGCACGTGACGACATTTTTCAAAGAGGAAGAGAGAAAATACGCGTAGCATATGGTTGGTATAGTTTAAGTTAGGAGGTGGCAAACAAGCAAGCATTTCACATGGATGTGAAATGATGACTGCGCCTATAGACACTTGCGTGAAACCAGAGGGCAAAATTCAGATGCTTTGGCACCCCTGACACTTAAGTTATTTCTTTGTGATAGTTATTATGGAGCCATACAATAACATCTAATTGGAACACGATAGCGCTGAACACTTCTATTTGGCAACATATAGATTTGATAATGCGTTAGTGCCTACGCTCCCGAGCTCATGCACTGTAAGCACCTACTTACTTCATATAAAATCGTGTATAGAAATAATAAGTGCACGTAACGGCAGCGCGTCAACACACTTGAACACGAACATAAAACGACACACAAATTGAATGGCGAAGCGGATCTCGAAATAAAAGGCGAAGGAATGAACATGTAAGAAGTCGTCGAGGACAACCCTTGAGCGCACGTGACGACCATTTTCAAAAAGGAAGGGAGAAAATATGCGTGGCATATGGTTGGAATAGTTTTAGAGCGTTTTTTGCTAATCGCGATATTATATTCATTAAAGTCGGTACATTTATAGTTTTCATTCCCTTTTTACTGGTGGTAGAACAGTGACATCGAGGACATCGAGGAGGAAGCTCACAGACTTAGGCACTATCGCATTACCTAATTTATGTGAACGTAACTTCACGCCTATAATCCCCGAAGGGGTGGGCAGAGGTAAATGCATGCATTCAAGCAAACATGCAAACACCCACGATTCGCCGGTTACGGTTTGGCCCATGTTACAGGTGGCGAGCCTGTTGACATCTCCGGGCACATTAGTCACATTACCAAACTCCGAGGTACTGGGTAATTAACCAGAGATAAAGGATTTTACACCTTTATCTTTGATAACCCCCGACCTAGAAATTTAACCCATGACCTCAGCGTAGTAGTAGTGGCCTGCTACCACTAGGCTACTGAGGCAGTTACCTAATTAACTTATAGCTAAATGATGGCGTTCAGCACTTTTGGTGTTCCGGTCAGTTGGTAATGTTTGGTGATGTAAATTTCGGCACCGAGGCATTAGCCATCTTAGGCCTCAAGAATCTTTATATTATAGGTATTACTTACCGTCAACAGAGAATATGTAATAATACTACGTATAGATTGGACACTTCCACGTCCCGCCCGATTTCCCCGCCTCACCCAACCTCCTCCCCTCTTATGGGCGACGTTTGGTATTTTCCACGTGCTACGCACACAGGTGCACGTGTAAATGCACGTCACTGATTGATGTGTGTGTGTGTAAAAGAGACAAAATTAAGCGTTTGTATGGAATTTTGGCGGAGTGTCCGCGATGTGCCGTCAATGTAAGCTGTTTGCTACTTAGCCAATACATAACATTAAAAAATCGTCAATAGTTAGGTATATCTACTTTTGTCATCTTATTCCATTGCCTTAAAACTTTCCTCACTACTCAAAGATGTACTGATTTTGTACAAGAAAGATTAATGAAACAGCTGCCAGTTTAATTAAACTTTAATCATTAGATACCAGGAGTACTAGAGACATGATTGGAGGACGTAGCGTAGACCCGCCCGCATTAAATGTTGTACTGGCGCCAAATGGTAGTGTTCAGCAATATCGTGTTCCGGTTAAATAAAGCAATGTATGGACCCTTCATTCCTAAAAGGAGGTAATAGTTCTGAGACTTTAACATCATAGACGTAGAACCAGAAGCTACGTTAGCTACGATGCTAACATCGTTTATGATGGAAGTAATTATTTTACATAAGTATAAAAAACTTCAGATAATAATAGAGTTCGTTTCTATCAGTTCTACTTATACTGGGTTGCACCAGAATATTTGTTAAAGTTATTGTAAGATTTTACATCCTTCTTTAACTTTAACAAATTTGTTACAGTTAGAGAAGGATGTAAAATTTTACATTAATTTTAACAAATGTGATGGTGCTAGTGAGCCTTACCTAATAATTATTGATGTGTCATGCTTGATAAATTTCTTACTTACCAATTATTTAAAAGTCAAACAAAAGAAAAAATCTTAAGCATATGTAATGTAAACGTATTTATATCTACAACACTTATAGGTTCAGCAGCTCGTGAGAAGATTTAACCGTCCTTCATTGACTTTGTTCAATACGCTCCGAGTCAAAAGTCAGGGGAAAATGAATATAGCATATTCTTTGATTTTGCGCGCAACAATACAAAAATCGGTGGATAATTACACACTTGAACAATACACGTCGAGTTGACTTGAATGAGTCGCGAGAACAACGTGTATTGCGCATTGGCCCTCTTTACTTTTTAGTTTTAGGTGTGCGCAAGCGCAAGAAAATCGCCGCATCCCCAGGGGTCCGTGCACTTCCGTTCGGTCTCGGGTTTCGTAGCAATGTCATTGTACTGCGACAAAAGCGGCATCGCGCTGCGTTCGTCGCGATCAACATTCTAATTTGTGAATCAGTAATCATTGTTGATCTTCACGTTTTAATGTCGCCAATCCTAGTAAAAAGTTCAAATGTACAAATTCCAGACGAAGAAAAAAAGCTCCGCTCCGTTTAAAATACTTGGACCTTTAAATATCGATTCGCTAACGTGATGTACCGTAGTGTGCGAGTCTATACATAGGATGTATTTTTATCTTAATCGATCGATGATCATAGACTGTACAAGCTCGTCATTAAAATTATAGTATTGGACGCTATATAGGTAGAATTATACGCTTTTCTAATCAGGAAACTTTGGTTGACCTTTTGGTGTCAATAACAAATGCGTATTTACTTATTTCTTACCAAGTTTTACAAACATTTGTAAAAGATATTGTCGGAGATGCTCATTCCCCCAAAACATAAAAAATATACACATCCCATTTTAAGATGTTTTGTCCAAAATAATCGTTCAAAATGACGCAATCACTTGTATTGTCGCCGAACAACCTTTAGCACTCATTGCAAACGGTCCCCTTGTTCATCATAGCTTTTGTGGTGCAATAATGACTATGATTTTAAGAATAATCGCTATTCTCTTAGCGCCAGGGGTCAGAACATTGAAAAGCACATTACTCTCGAATTTGATACCTGTGAGAAAAGACGTTTATTTGAACGTTATATTTGTCGATACTGCAAATGGTCCATAATAATGATTAATTTTAATATTTGACTATGATACACTGAATTGGTGTAGGCATTGCTCAGTAAGGTTAGTAAATAACTTTACTTGTTGCCTGATTTGTGTCTCTATTAAACGGAAACTATAAATGGTAAAGTAAATAATTCAAATATTGCGCATTATCCATGCACTTGGTTTGCAATTTCTCAGTGCTAAACTATTACCTATTTATTATGCAAAAGTTTATTTACTCAATAGGTATCTGATAATATCAACAATGAATTTGATTTGTGTTGTTTTTTAATTTTTTATGTAATGTAAGTGGCAAACAAGCATGCAGTTCACATTGATGTTAAGACTGTAGCTTATAGACACCCTCACAAAGACTAAGGTCAAAATGCAGATATGTTACCACTCCTGAGGCCTAAGGTGTTATGCCTCTGTGCCGGAAATTACAGGGTCGAACATTTCCACCTAACCGGAACACGACAGTGCTGAACACTACCATTTAGCGGCAAGTATATTAGGTAATGCGGTGGTGCCTACGCCCGCGAGCTCCATCCCTGGAGCTCTACCAATCATCTACATTATCATTATATACCTAGCTACAGTTTAAAATTACATCGGTTTATATATTAAACATAAATTTAGTTTAAAACATTACATAGTTGACGATAAAAACAAACAGAGTGAGGGAGTCGGCCTAGCTTTTGATTGTATAGCTATAAAGGGAAGACAAGATAAACGTTTATTCCAACAACTCGATGATTCGTTATTCTCTACATTTTCTAATTTCATCGCGCCGTTGTTCGGGGAGGCGGGTGAATTTTATTAAATTACAGCTTTCACAAATTATGTAGAAATAATAATTCGGCCGGGCGGTCGCGGAGGCGGCGCAGTGGGGTGCTGCACTTTTAATTAAACCCTAAATTATTGTTCACCTTCATTAATTCTTGTGCTCCCGGTCGGGCCTTACTAATGAGTTTGTACTTTTTGTTCTGCGTTTGTATCGAGATCTAATAAACAACCGTATGTATGTAGCTGTTGCCATTGTTACAATATGATACAAAACATTGTTGTTTTCTTCATTACATATAAACGCGGAAGTATAATTTAGTTTTAATAACACGGAGCATGAAGGAGCTTTTCTGAAATTAAGACAATATATCAAAACTGGCAAGAAACTTGGATGCCGTTATATACGCAGCACGCTCTGTGGTTGTATTTCATCGAATTTTCCACGGTTATTTATTTATTTATTAAAGGGTCGCGCAATAAATTGCGTTAAGTGGGGGCGGCTGGAGCCCCGCCGGGCTCCGCGGGGGCGCTCATAACGTCGGGAAAAACGCGCCCGAGCCATAAGTGCCTTTCTACGACGTAACACCAAGCCTATATTACATCGATACCTAAGGGTTGTGAGCAAGTACGTGTATTGTGTTGTATAAGGCAAATACTTGTTGTACTTGCATTCAACTTTTTTAATAATCCCCTAAACTTAACCTTAGCCTTATGTGTAAAAACCTTATTTACAATGCGAATGTAGATGACTGAAAAGATTTGCAATGATTGAACTTGCTTGATCAAAGAGGTAGACTACTTTACGAAGTTTCAAGAGCCTTTGGAATCGGAGTATATGTATGAAGATGTAGAGTGATATTAGGCGCTCCACCCCATATGCCTAAGGAATTGTGCATGCAGATACATAACAAAATCAATGAATACGTTATTTTCAAATAAAGGTACAATACGGGCTTAACTTAATAGTACTAATAAACCTAACTTACGAGGTTTGTGCTAGTACTAGACACTCTTATAATAAAAAAATGGTAACTTGTAGGTACTCGTATATGTTTAATATATTAATTAAAAATAAGACGCGAATATTTGCTAAAGACCGTTTAATTTTAATGGTTACAGGTGCAGTGCAGTGTGTCACCTTAAATAGAATTTTGACTTTCCAATCTTTGAAGCGCATTCATTTCTCTGATTATGCAATCATAAACATTATATTTGCCTCCATTTAATAATTTATCATAATATATTTCTTATATCTATAGTGATACCTCCATGTTAATAAATGACTACTCCATGTTAATAAACATTTTAAGCTGTTGACAGATATAATAAATCATAATATTTATAATAGATACCTAACACGAGTACCTAAGTCATTTATGGATAGAAACAGATAATATAAGATTTGATGGCCAATGAGGTAGTACTAAATGAACGTGTCTATGAATATTATGTACAGTATATGCCACTTCGGGCATATATCTAGACCTATATTTAGACTGACTTAAGATACTCAAGAAAATCAAGGTACATAATACGAGTAATGTGAAAGTACAGTAAATTTTCAAAGATATTATTAATTAATTACCTCTATATTCTAGTGGTAGCAAGTAGCCACTACTGCTAGGCTGAGGTCACGGGTTCGATTCCCGGATAAATGTTAAATGTTATCAAATTTTAACTTATTACTGAAGTTTCCCAATGCAAAAATAATGAATTCAATTAATATGTATTGATGAAATATAAGTTAGCGGGAAGCAGAAATAATGTATAGCTTTAAAACAGTTATAAAACGAAACTTACGAAAGTAATGAACAAGGGACACAAATATAGTTTGAACGTCAACAACGTAAATTATTACTTTTGATTGTGAAAGTATTTAAATTATGAGATTACAAACAACCAGACCGTTGTGGCAAGAAATGATTTGAGTTCATATTTGAATAACTATAGGTACTAGTCACTTACCTCCTTTAAAATTATTTTAGTACATATATATGGCAATATGAGAGTGAGAGAGGCTATTCCGAAAAAAATGTGAAGATCGGGTCGTGGGTGCAATTGAGTGTCAGTGCCACCCTCGCAGTTTGGTAATGTGCCCAATGATGTCAATTGGCCTACCCCATGAGACAAAACAAGAAGCGCGCATGCCCCCGCGGCTTGTGTAGATCATAAGCGATCTACTCGGTTAAGCGATACGGGCGCGGTCGGGTGTGTGATGGGTGAGTGGCAAATTAAAAAATGCGCATTTCCGTGCTTCGGAGGGCACGTTAAGCAGTCGTTAAACCATGTTGGAGGCCTTATGGAGCAGCGTTAGGCAGGTAGAGTAAGCTCCAGGCCTCCCCCCAAAAAGGGGAGAGACTCGTGCCCAGCAGTGGGACGTATAAAGGATTGCCATTATTATTATTATGAGACAAAACGTGGGTGAATAATGTATGTTTGAATTCAAGCATGCATGGCAACTTACATTCTCTGCCTATCCCTTCGAGATTACAAAGCGACATTACGTTCATAGTTTTTTTTTAATCTTGACATGTCTGTTACATCTGCTCGCTGATCACTTTATCAATACTGCGGTGTACCGTAGTTCACAAAAATCCTACTTATTCAAGAGAAAAAAGAACGGTTCAACAATTTATTTTCATAAAAATTGTTTTGTTTGTGTATCACGTTTTCGTATAATTAAGTTAATTTGAAATCAATACATTAACAGCGCGTGGGTGGACCGGGGCGTGTAAGGCGTGGTTCCTGATGGTCGATTATGGTTACTTCATTCGATTCTATCATTAAACTTAACATATATATTTTTTTGTTTTGACATCTTTGTGTAAAACAGTTTAGTGGAAGATTTATATGATCCTCGTTTTTATAATTATGTTTATTATACGTATACGTACCCTTATATTCAATGGCAATTTAGTTTTCCCGTTTTGTTGAATTTTAAGCGGTTTACGTAACATTGTATTTTTTATAATTTAAAGAATAACATATAGACCGTCTGAAGCGTGAGTTATCGACCTACTTCCATCATCATCTTTGCAGATATGGGGTAGGTATTGTTGGTTCGCGTATTATACATCTACAATACGCGACTAATGTTTTTAAATCTCATAGGAGATGAGCTAATTGTCATTAATTGGAGGCACTGATAATACAATCTTCGCCATTTGCAAATATCAATAGGCATCACTTGTTCCTCGAATTTGAAAAACGATCCCGAAGTCTTAGCGTTCCTGAATTGGCCTGCTACCAATATGCAACAAAGAAGAATTGAGTATATTTTTTTAAAATCATTTTTTAACTACTAGAAGCAGTTAGTGACGTAGCTGTTATAGTCTAAGATCTGAATCTAGATCGATCTTCATTTATCTGTTTTATCGAATGAAAATATTTTCAATCAAATTTCAGACATAAACAAACACGTCTTGCATGTATTGCCTATCAAAATATGTTCACAGCAATTATTAATTAATAAAATAAATATATTTTTTTAGCAAGTTTCACCTATTTTTTAACCAATCGAATGTCTTTGAAACTAAAAGTAGGTAAAAAATAATACTTCCGTAAACAGATAGGTAAAGATCGATCTAGATTCGGATCCTACTACTATTACAAAAACATAAGACAGATATCAGTTTTCAACAATTTTCTAGATTCCAAGAAAAATAAACAAGCATAGATACAATTCGCGAATTCAATAGGGAGCAAATTGCAAAATTGGCAAATATATTTGTATATTGATATGAATGAAAAGATGCAATCAAAAAATAATCTTGCAATCTACGAATCATTATCGGGGAGTTACTAAGAAGGGCTCGTTATCAAGATTTCGTCAATCAGTGCTATTGATCATGGGCTGATATCGGAGGGCTTAAATAATGCCTGTCTAATAAAGAATTGTATAGAGTATGATCGTCTGTTAAGTTTGTTATTTATAGCTATCGCTGATAGTTTCAATATACTCATTGTGTAATTGTCGAAATCATAGAAACATGAATAATTGATAATTCTATGGTTTGATAATTCTAAAAATTTATTTAGCTTAGGAAAGGTTTTATTTAGTGAAAGATTTTAAATTAACTAAAAATTATAATAATGGCGACCCATTATACGTCCCACTGCTGGGCACGAGTCTCTCTCCTTGTTGGGGAGCCTTTGACTTTCTCAGTAAACAAATGTTTATTTACACGTACCAGTGATCGCTTCATGCTCTAAAATAGGACCGCAATATATGAAACGTAACTTAGGCTCCTTTTATTCTGCATTCGCCCGGTGGCGTACGCGCGCGTCCAGCACAAGATTTACAATAAAATAGTATACACAGCATTTTTTAATATGTAACGAAGATGACAAACAACATTCCGTCCACCAATCTAACCGAAACACGATAGTGCTGAACACTACAATTTGGCGGCAAATACATAATAAAGGTAATGCGGTGGTGCCTTCACCCTCGAGACCGTACACTGGAACTCTCTTTTTTACGCTACGTAACAAAAAAAGTGAAATATAAACTATTACGGAAACTCGAATTTTCCCCAAGATTACAATTTGTATCGGTCACGAAGACAGCATTGAGACGTTATAATGTATTTTTAGGGTTCCGCAGTCAGGAGTTAGATGTCGAAAAAGTTTTCTGCGTAGCACGAAAGCCTCCACAAAAAGTCCTGCTGAGGAAAGAGGGATACGTTGGAATATGAAAAACCCACAACCTCATCGCCGCACCCTTCTACCGGGGGCGCCCATGGTCCCAACCAAAACGAAGAAAGATAGTACGTATGACTTTGTTCCGGTATGTAATTATATTCCTATGGATATAACTATATTACGGCTTATAGGTATGTACCCATCATAACTAGGGTGTCGTTAGATAAGTTTTTAAAAATATTGAGGTTAAGAAAATAATTTTAATATAAAATAGTCCTTTTGTGAAATACATAAGCTTTGAAATGACAATTTTTGTGAGTGCCTCCTCCCCCCTCTCTATCAACTAAATGGTTGCATTCGGTCGTGGGAAAAATCAGGATAGTAGTATACCTATCATAACGAAGTTAAAAGGAAAACTATCTCAGGTACTTGCGAGGAATTGACCGACTTATAGAACATACTTAGAGAAACGAAACCCTACATTGCGAGTAGCCCGACTCTTACTTGGTCTTGGTCAGTCAGACAAAAAAATCTTATCGACAATAACATTCCTATTTCAATGAATTTGTAACAGATTCACTATAACCTTTTACCAAACGTGCAATAATAATCGAGCGCAGTTATAATTAAAAAAATATATCGGTATATGGACAGTTACTGATAAACTTAAATAGGATTGATCGGAGTGTTATATCTTCTTAAGCATAAAAAGTAATGGAATAGTAACCAAGATACGTTTGGTGTCAAATTTAAAAATGTTGGCATGTATAAAGTGTAAATTCTTCTAAAACGATCCTATATTTCTGTAAACAACCTAAAGCCTTCCCGCAGAGATTCCAATATTCGCAGAATATATCAATATAAATAGAGTTTATATAAATTCTTATTAAATTTTGAAAAGTTCTATCTAATACTCCAGTTGTAAAACTGAGGATTTATGACACTGCAAAACCAGGTACATATTGTCAATCCATTTCTTTTTTATGTGACTAAACTAATTTCACATTATTAAGTTTTTACTGATGGTATCGAGCTCCAGTGACGGAGCCCGCGGGCGTAGCAGGCACCACCGCATTTCCTAATCTACTTACCCTGTGATTCCCGGCACAGAGGCATAACACATTAGGCCTGAGGAGTCTCTGGTTTCATGTACTAAACAGTTTAAATGGACGGTCAGTGAAAACTGCAGCCTATAGATAGAATCAGAATCAGAATCAGAAACTCATTTATTCATTTAGGGTGACAGGCACCTCTTATGGCACGTCAAAAACAGACAAAATAAATTAAAGTGAATAACAATTGATATACATGTCAAACAAGATAAAAAATATATGTAAAGTCAAGAATATCACTAAGATAAAACTAAATGTCATAAACTAATGTAAAAAGTATATCAGTAGAATGTCCATTTCCCCTTTACAAACTGATAACAAAGAGTAAAAAGAAAAGAAAAAGAGTCATTCTTTGTCATTCACCGGCAAAGTTCCAAAGGCCAATATGATCTGAGAAAAACTTGCCGGAAAAAACTCAGTCGGCTCTTTTAAAAATATCTCTTAGGCATATTTTTACAATTTTCCATAATTTAAACAAGCTTGAAATTAACAATATAATATCAACATTACACTTTGATTATTACATTTAACACCCTTGTGGAGCTAGATCAGCATTTAGCCAAACATTTCTATCCTTGAGATAATCCTCGAGTTTACAGTAAGCCTTTTTACATAGAGTGCGTTTAATTAATGCTTTGAATTTACCATCGGTGAGTTCAGCAATCCCGGATGGGATCTTGTTATAAAATTCTACACTATATTTTAGGAAAGATGTATTAGTTTTCGTCAGTCGAAAACTTGGCAGAGACAACTTGTTCTTATTCCTCGTATTATAACTATGCCTATCGGAGATTTTATCAAACAGATGTAATTTTTTCCTCGCGAAAAGTATATTTTCATAGATGTAATGTCATTATATTTTTTTCTTTAAATAGTTCTTTCAAAGAATCACGACTACGTAAGTTATACATCGCTCTAATGGCCCTCTTCTATAATACAAAAATTGATTGTATGTCAGCCGCTCGATCCCCAATAAAATACCATAGGACATGACACTGTGAAAATAGCTAAAATAAACAAGTCTTGCATCAGTTAATTGCCTAATTTTTCGAACAGCATAAGCTGCGGCACTCAGACGTTTCTCTAACTGCCTAGTATGCGGTCCCCATTGTAACTTCGAGTCAAGCGTTATTCCCAAGACGGTAGCGTCATCAACAAATTGAATTTTGTCATTGTTTATAAAAATGTCTCCTTCTTTTCTTTTTACATTAGGGAGGTTAAAACTGATACATTTGGTTTTTTTACTATTCAGTGCAAGATTATTGACAATAAACCATTTATGTACTTCTCCTATGACCTTATTTACAGTATCGTAATCTGGATTTCGTCTGTTCATTTTAAAAACTATTGAAGTATCGTCTGCAAATAAAATTGTTTTGGGCATACTGTTAGGCATCAAATGAAGTAAATCATTAACGCAGACTAAAAACAGAAATGGTCCTAATATTGAGCCCTGTGGGACACCCATTCCTGTCTTTGCACCTTGAGATTTTACTCCATTCACTTGAACTACTTGTTCCCGATCCTTAAGGTAAGATTGAACAAGTTGAGCTTTATTTTCAAGTTCATAATGATCAAGTTTGCCAATTAATGTATTGTGGTCCACGCAGTCAAACGCCTTTGAAATGTCGCAAAATATACCTATAGCATCTTGTGAATCCTCCCAAGCTTCAAAAATATGTTTTAATAAAGCAACACCGGCATCGATTGTACAACGTCCTTTTATAAAACCAAATTGCTGTTCGTGTAAGATGTTATTTGTATTGAAATGTTGCAGCAATTGAGTAAGCATCAGTTTTTCGAACACTTTACTGAGAACGGGCAGAATAGATACCGGTCTATAATTATTAGGGTTTTTATTGTCACCTGATTTAAATAACGCTATAACTTTACTAAACCTTAATAAATCTGGAAAGACTCCCTGATCAATACATAAGTTAAAAATTGATGCTAAGTAAGGAGCTAAGGTATCTATAATCAACTTACCCACCGTAACAGACATGCCATAAATATCTTCGGTAGCTTTTATTTTAAGTTGATGAAAAGCTGATCTTACAGACTGTGGGCTAACATGTTTAAACCTAAATTGAATAGTACAAGCTTCTACGTTATTTTTCAGAATATCAATGGATAATAAAGAGGATGAGTTTAAGGGTTTTGTAATTTCAAAGGGAATATTAGCAAAGTATTCTACAAAGTGCTGCGCAAGTGCTGCGCGCGTCACGATTCGAACTCACAGTACCCTGAGATGTCTCCAAAATCACGCGACCATCACTCCGTTTATTTTTGCCTGCTTCACTATTTATTACTTTGCACGTAGCCTTCATCTTATCGTCTGCATTTATTATTTTCCTACTCAAATATATAAACTTAGCCGTTTGACACACATTTTTGAAAATTTTTAAATATGTAGCAATATATTTATTAAGTTTTTCATTTTGCATACAATTCTTAAGGCCATATAATTCGAATAATCTCTCCCTACTTTTACGAATGCCAGTTGTAGCCCAATCACAGAAACTAAATTTATATTTGGTAGATTTAGTTTTAATTTTAAATGTTTTATTAAATTGTGTATTAAGTACCTTAAAAATTTGCTCATAACAATTATTTGCACTATTTAAATCAAACTTTTGGGAATATAACTCTTTAATTAACATGTCATTAAAATAGTGTAATTTAGCAGAAGTTATTTGCCTGTATGTTTTTTGTGTTATATTTTTACTATTAACAGTGGCAAAAGTCATTATTTGCCCGCTATGATCAGAAGGCATGCAGTTAACAATATTTTTATCTAAATATTTAAGATCACAAAATATATTATCAATACAAGTTGCTGAGGTTGGACTCACTCGAGTGGGTTCCAAAAAAACATTACTTAGATTGAACGACATAAAAAGATTCAATAGTCTACAACTATTATAGCTATTTTCCAAAATATTAATGTTGAACTCTCCACATACAATAGCAGATTTTTTACTAGAACAAGCTTTTTTCAATACATCCTCCATAGTGGAGTCAAATACGTTAATGTTTTGGTAATTTGGTGGTCTGTAAACGCACACTATTATATGCATCTCCAGCTCAACACAAGATATTTCCGCAACATGTTCCACTGATAAGTCAACTATGTCCCTACGTTCCCTTGAATTGATAGCATTCTTTATCATAATAAGAGTACCTCCATGACGCATAGTTTTTCGTGTATAACAACTTACTACAGAGTAATTTTTATAATTAATCAACACTTGGTTTTCTTTCAACCTATGCTCAGATAAACAAATAATATCAAATTGAAGTTTCTCTAATACTAATTCTAATTGCAATATCTTAGAAGGGAACCCTTGAATGTTTTGGTGAAATAATACCAAATGACAATTTTGTTTAACATAGGAGTGCCAGAAGATACCGATTTATTTAAATGCTTGTTATTGGTAACTTCCTTTGTCTTAAAATCTAGTTTAAATTATAATAATACAGAGTTTGTCCTCCATTACCATCACCACCACTAGACAGCGAGGCCATACAGTGTGTATTTCCTCGCTGTGCTGGAGAATACTCCACGTCTCTTGTGATGGAAGATGTAGACTGAGGTTCAATATATGAACACTCTGCTTTGTCATGCACAATACAATTTGTAACATTTATGTTACTGTCCGACAAATAATTGTTTTTAGTTACATTTTCCATAACTATGTTAATATTATAAGCTATCAATGTAGCTAGTAAAGTTCTACATTTCTTAGGAAGAAACATAGCGTCCTGAGTCAGTTTAAAACCACTAATAAATTTATTAGTGTCAAAATACAATAATTTGTCACTATGACGACAAGACAATGTATGTATTACATTATTCAAATAGTAAATATAGTTATTTTCCCTTTGTGTTAATAATTTTGAATAAGGGAGTGCGTACATCATTACATGTTTTAAATTCATTTTCAGTAAGGTGTCAGTACCATCAACAATGTCCTTTTTTTTAAGACCTAAGCTATTCCCAAACAGAATTATCACAGATGTATTACTATTAATTTTTGTGTTCTCTATTTTGCCAATTAATTGCTTAAAAGTCACATATGGGTAGCAATGGTTGATTATGTTATGATTGAGGTGGTCTTTTAGTAGAGGTCCAAAACCTGAACCTAATTTATCACAAAATAACATTGTACTGCATATGTTCTTATTACAATTATTTTTTGCAATAATGGGAGGAACAATTTGAGGCACAGAGGTAGGAGGACAATCAGTCTCAGCAATTAAATATTTGTTAGTTAGTGACTCATATCTCTCCGCATTATATGTTACCAAGTCGACTAACTCACCAGCCTCCTGCAAATGCTGAGAAAGCTTAGTCTGAGCCGCTTCATATTTGCATACATAGAAACTAGAACAATGCAGATGCCATACCAAAGGCCTAATGTCTATTTATGCACCTCAGTGCCAGAAATAACGGTGCAAGCTAATGTTAAATATTGTCATTACGTGGCAGATATATTTGGTAATGCGGTAGTGCCCACGCCATCGAAATCTGTCCCTGGAAAACCAACCACTAAAATTGTTAATTTAACTTTAATTCCTTTCTCATTATAGACGCAACTAATTATAATTGTCAGCCATGCATCCTTTAACCTCGCCTTCTGCGTACTGAAGGCAAGTGTCATTAAATACCTAAAAGTCCAATTAGTCGTGCTTAGCTCTATCGTGAGTACTCTTGAGATTCGTTTTTTAAACGATTGGTCTATTTTCCAAATGGAAGCAATTTGACGCGATCGATTCGTGGCGGCGCGGTTGCTTTGATCGGTTTTTGTGGGTGGCTGAGAGCTGAACGATTGGCCGCGCTCACTGCCTATTGCTCACCATCTAAATATTCATAGACGTGCTTGTGAACTGCCACTGAAAGCGATTTCACTTTTCTCCCCTGTCGGAATGTGTGGCTTGTGGAAAAGTTTTGAAATTTGATTTGGATATTGGAATCCTAACAGATCCACTGGTTTTACGGCTTTGCTTAAAGATAAGTACTTATAATAATAAAAATGTTTATTTGTCACCAATAAACATTAGGGGCTGAGATTTCTTAAGCTACATATTGTAAAAAAACGGTTCACTATGATCACTAGCATCAAACTAGGCCGAGCATGTTTTTAATCTTTATTTATTAAAAGAAACTTTTAACAATATGTTACGCCAGTTCCATCGTACCCACAGACCAATCAGCCTTCCTTCCGTCGATGATCGTACCCTAACCAAACAACAAAATAAAGACTGTATTAAATATTTCAGTACCTAATACTTATCAACTAAGTAAAAAAGCATCTCAGCTTCTGGTGACATAGGTGACATAGATCTGGAATGAATCGTATTCATTACGCCTACATCGTACATGTTCATGTCTAATTACAACCATTCATGATGATGGATCATTTACCACGATCCATCTTTCAGACTCGTTCCTAACACACTCCACTAAAAGATGATAAACATCTTCTAGTTTGTTGCACTCTAAACAATACGGAAAATCGACTTTTCTCATCAAAAACGCGAAGGCTCTTAATGGCATGTGTCCATAACGTTGTGATGAACGTTGATGTGTTCCTTTTAATCATCACATCACTCCAGCCGAAAGACATCCAGCTCCAACAGTGTTGTGCGGCATGAGGGGAGAATATGCCATAATCGCTACACTTGGCAGGCGGATTGGCGATCGCAGTGGCGGTAGTTTTATCGCGGGACGCTGCTGCCCATCCCGCGTTGATTTTTGAAATGGTTTGACCGCCATTGTTCGGTTGACTGACTGCACTAGTGGAAGAATTCTCTTCCAGTAGAATAAAATTCATCCGCTAGTGGGGTGGGGTCGTCACGTCCCGAGGCCGCCCTTTTAATATTGTTTTATTTATTTATTCTTTCTTGCACAATTACGTACATGCGGCGAACTTAATGCTTAAAAGCATTCTCTCCCAATCAACCTTTGGATAGTGAATAAATATTTTATGTAGTGCAATGAGAAGGGGAAAATAAAAATAAGCTTGTATATTATTAAAAATATTGTGTCATATTACAATATTAAAAGGTATACAATTTAGAAAACACAATCATTTTGACTTAATTTTTAGTTTTTAATTATGTCTAACACTTTAATAGATTCTAATCTTCTTTGCGTTTCGAATAAAAAATGTTTAACTAGGTATATATGTCCAGAATTGGTTATTCCGACAGCTTTAATAATAAATAAGCTCAAATGATTTAAATAAAACAAAAGCGTTGGTTGGCTTAATTGATTAATTAATTCGTTCACTCTCTAGTCCAGAAGATACTATTAGTGAAAATTATATGATTCGTGGGACATGGATCAGTCAAATACAAATTGAGTTAGGTATTTTTGTGACATTTACAGGTTTTTATGATATGTAATAAATCTAAAATATTTGATTTATGCCAATAACAGAACCATATTGAAAAAAATCGTATTGTCGGTACGGGTTCAAAAATATTAATGTGTTTTTTAATTAACCTTTATAATCGTACAACAATAAGCCCAACTTTTCTAATTGTATAAATCTACTATTGTTATCTGTGAACGTCTGCCGCAAATCATCAAAAACATGAATTTAGAGCAAAAAGGGCTGAGACGGTGCAATAGTCATCCGTTTTATATCCGAGTCCGTTTCGAATCGTTCCATTTCCATTCACTTTTTACTGCGGCATGTGGCAACATCGGCGTGCTCTGTCGATCTCTTATTATTAATTACCTTCTTTTATGCCTACACACTCCAATCGATCGTGTTGATTAAAATATCCAAATAATAGATCGGCATAATGACTTCAATCGGATAAAAAACCGATAGGTCGGCGGGTATCGTGAACAAGAAATAGATATGTGTACTATTACTAATAAAATACAATTAGACTTTATAAATGAAATAAGGAAAAATAAAACTTATTTGACGAAGTGATTTTCCCTTCACGTTAGAAGCATTTAGAATTTTATTTTTTGGAATTTTAAATATTTATCTATAACCAATAAAAAAAAAACACAGCAAAATGATAAGAAAAAATACATCGGGCGGAATTTGAACTTGCGGCCTTTGTTTAACTAGCCCGGTTGCTTTTTAGGTACCGAAGCTTGAATCAAATAATTATTACATTTCTATTTAACTTGTTAAAATCACTCTCATGTGAAAAATAAAATATCACACACGAAAAACAATAAAAGCATCTTTCAAAATTTTTCAATTACTACGTAAATTATTTTCGAGTTGAGATTAATAAAACTAATAGGTGTGTAATATTCATTGCGGAGTCATGAAGGTTCATTAAAACGCGCAGTGAGCAATGGAGGCAGTGATGCGCGGGCGCCGGCCGACATGTATAAATTGCTCAATTTGGTCTCCAGTAAATGGCATATTAAATTATTATCGCTTATCAGGAACGCGTGTACGTTCGGCTTCTTGAGTACGCTCGCTTGATATCGCGGCGGGGGACTGCGGAATATCGTATGCATACGTTTATGGTGCATGCAATTAATGCTGTGCCCGATCCAGATTCCTGTAACGAGTTGCTTAAACTAAATGTTATACGTATGTCGGCAATATTAGTTCTTTAGGAATATATATTCTATTACCCATTGTTGAACTACAGGCTTCTCTATCAAATAATTGAAAGAGAACTAAGAATACTTCATAGTAAAAATATTAACAAAAAAATATGTATAACTTCGGCTAGTATTCTAGAGATCACAGGTTCGATTCCCGCCCAATGTATAAATGATCTATAAAATATTAAAGTGTACAAATTAACAAGCACTAGATTTAAATCGAAGAGCTTATTTAGCCCATGGAACTCAACAATTTTTCCCAAGTACACAAACAGCATGTATCGAGTTTTGTCAAAATCGACCTCTGACCGACTGACGACCGATGACCGCATTGCATAGAACAGTTTAAAAATATGCCTCTCTCTTCACACATGTTTGTAACGGAAATTCTGTTCAGGATCATAATCTGAAGACATCCTCCTTTAACTGGTAGTAGAGCTATGACGGAGCTCGCGGGCGTAATCACCGAATTACCTAATATACTTGCCGCTAAATGATAGTGTTCAGCACTATCATGTTCCGGTCAGGTGGTTATGTTTGGCTCTGTAATTTCCGGCACAAGGGCATAACACCTTAGGCCTCAGAAGTGATAACGCATCTGCTTTTTGACCCATGGTCTTTGTGTATGTCTATAGGCTGCAGTCATCACTTAACATCAATGTGAACTTGATGTGAACTGCATGCGTGGTTGCCACTTTCATTACATTAATAAAATCCTACAAAATTTTACCAGGTAATCAATTTGTTTAGTTTCACTGCTGGTAGAGTTTCAGTATTGAAACTCAAGGACGTGGCGCTGTACCATTTTATTTCTCTTCATCTATTTGCCGCGGAATATTTTTATTTCCATTTAGATTTACAGTATCCAAAAATTAATATTGCTCATCGACCGTAGGAAGGCGATTTGTTGCATTGGATTATTTCCATTATACGTAGAGCGTTATCTCTTTCGCACCTTACCTATGCGACCTCTGTTTACCATTTCATCAAGTTTTGACCAATACAAAAGCCGAAACAAGCCGATTGTCTCATTCGTAGGCTTGGAGTGCAATATTTCTTGATGAGTAGGTACCTACTGTATATCTTGTTTCGGTTAACTACTAACCGCTACTGTCTCACTAGTCTAGAAGTAGCAGGCCACTAATGCTACGCTTAAGTATATGATACGTTACGTCTGGTATAGGTCGCGCCACGTAAAAAGAAAGTAGAAGGGATGTGTTCGCGCATCGGTACACTCGCGCACGAAAGTACTAGCCCTATCGGTTTATTTTTGATCTAGCTTTCGCTTGCGGTTTCGTGTATTGGTAGGCAGATTGAAAACGCCGCACCTCATACCACCAAATAGATCGATAAATCGTCTACTGCGCAGCTTGACCGCCAGCGTTCTTTTTACCTGGCGCGACCTATACTATATATTTTTTTTGTTATGGAATTGGAAAACAAGCATGTAGTTCACATTGGTGTTAAGTAATGACTGCAGCCTATAGACACCCACACAAAGACCAAGGTCAAAATGCAGATGCGTTACCACCCTTGAGGCTTAATGTGTTATGCCTCTGTGCCGGCAATTGCAGGGCCGTACATTATCACCTGACCGGAACACGATAGTGCTGAACACTACCATTTAGCGGCAAGTATATTAGGTAATGCGGTGGTGCCTACGTCCGCGAGCTTTGTCACTAAAGCTCTACCACCAGTCCTTTTTCTGAAAGTGCCTGCGTCACCCGTTTAGTTATGTGCCCGGAGATATCCCGGAAGACTCGCCACCTGTTACGAGTCAAAACGTATCTGGCAAATCGTTAGTGTTTGCGTGTATGATGTTATTTTTGATTTATTTTGGTTTAGATGATAACGTATGGTTCTGTGATTACTGTCACAGACAACAAGCAAAATAACTTAAATCCTCACGAATGTCAACGCATATATACCTACTTTTTTATGTAATGGAAGTGTCAGTTAACGTTGATGACATATTGACTGAGACATGATTTATCGTCAAATTTCAATAGGCCTTTTTACTGGTGCTAAGCCTCCAGTGACTGATGTTAATGCTCCAGTGACGAAGCTCGCGGGCGTAGGTACCACCGGATTACCTTATACTTGCCGCAATGGTAGTGTTCAGCACTATCGTGTTCCGGTTAAGTGGTAATGTACGGCCCTATAATTTCGGCACAGAGGCATAACAGCTAAGGTCTCAGGAGTGGTAACGCATCTGCATTTTGACCTTGGTCTTTGTGTAAGTGTCTATAGTGCAGTCATCACTTAACATCAATGTGAACTGCATGCTTGTTTGCCACTGCCATTACATGAAAAAAAAATAATAAAACACACCTTGCCTAATGTCTATGTACAAATGACTACAAGCTGGATACCAAACAGCTTGCTTCTGCGGTCCCGACACGTCCTCATTCAGCACTTCTCTTCCACAACACATTCAATTGTATTTTTTTTTACCGAAACACCACACTTACAATCACAAACAGGTAGACATGCGTACAAAACGACAACGCTACGTCCGAATCTAATTCCAGTTGAATCGAATCGGCAAAAAGTTGATCAGGTTCGATTATGTCGGCGAGCTCATAGGGCTCGATATCAATAGTCATGGGCTCTGGTCCTGGTCGAATCGAATTAATTACATGTTACAGTTATAAAGGGCAAAGGGTGAACAGGTGAGAACACTTCGTAGAACAAGAATGAGGAATTGCGATTTTAAATGTAAAAGATCCGTTCTTTGGTTTTGTATTCTAATTTGGTTTCTTGATGATTAATGAGCTTGTTTCGTATTTTATGCACCTAATTGGCATCGAGAGATAAATATCACTGTTACAAAACAAAGTCCTCCACTATGCTATATTTTGGGGTAAACTGAAAAACTACTGCACGGATTTTCATGCGGTTTTCACCAATAGCTAGAATGATTTACGAGAAAAGTTAAAAAATATAATTTGTTGTTTTATAGATTTTGTGTAAATTGGTTTGAACATAATGATAATTGAATGAAGTGTTGGAAAAAGTCAAGCTACCTGGAAGTTAAATATGAAAAATGGCATCAACGAATGACAAAATAATGTAGATGGATGCAGAGGCCCAGGAAAAGTAGTGAAATAATGAAAGAATAAAGTTGGCCTCGTCGCAAAGAAAGTTATTAGCTAACGTTAACTAACTCTATAGCTTTCTGACAAATTTCAAGTTTGTAGCACAAAAAACAAAGTAGGCACTTTCTTTCATGCAAACTATCGAGAGTCCTTAGACTTCTTTAATTCGGCTCTGTGGTAAAATTCGTTCTTAGCGGACATATATTACCTATAAACTACCTCTCTGCCAAATTTCATATTTTACATCAAGCAGTTTTCCATATTTCGTGATAAGTCACCTTTTGCTTTTTTTAATTATACAGATAAAACATTTTTTAATGTTATGTTTGCACTCCACACAATAAACTAAACCTGTACCTACTATTACAAAAAATCTAACATTCATCAATAAAGAACATTAAAAATGTAAAAACAAAAGCAAAACCAATCCTTTATACTTGTCTACATATTCAACTTTCCGTAGCACCTCTACGAGTCTAACATTAGACATCAACGATCAATGAGGATCCTCATAACACGTCACTAAATCTTGTAGACTATAAAAAATATATTTACATAACTTTGATGCGTCGAAGGTAATAGGAATATTTATTGCCTATATTTGTGGACAAATGTTATTACTTGAATCTTCGTAGATTTTATAATAATGGCTATTATTTAGTGGGATACGGCTAAGCCAAGATGCATAGAGGTATGTTAATTTTCAATATAATTATAGTTAATATTAAGAAGTACGTTAAATGGTTACTCATTTATGTCAAATGTACTACAATGATCGAGCTAAAAGAAATTAATTTTACGATTAGGTCTTTATGATTCGGGTCTATAAAATATATCATGTTATTATTGGAGTCGCGTTACTTTTTTAAATAAATTTTAATGCATTATTTGACATCCGCATTGTCTATATTTTTGTATTCAAAGTAATATTTTGTGTGTTTAAGTAACAGTCTAGTAAGTTTTTGAAGAAACCGTTTTTGAAGTTTTGATCGTTTTATCAATCTTTTGATTATTTTGTAGGTATATTGTGTATCATATTTTATTTTTCAATAATAGTAATACTTAAATGTACCTACAAATTGAATAATCAAAAGATTTTTTGTCATTTTATTCCTTATTGTTTTTTAAAATATGTATTAAAATTTCATACGTTTTGTTATATATATTTGTTTTTGTTTATGTGTAACTTATACTTGATCAGTTTTTACTTTACATACCTCAATACATGCAAAATATATCGGACCCGTTATGTAGTCTACTGTTATTCCTAAAGTATGCATTCGACAGCGAAAATGTAATAATACTACGTATAGTAGAATGGACACTTCGACGTCCCGCCCGATTTCCCCGAATCACCCAACCTCCTTCCGTCTTATGGGCGACGGTTGGTATTTTCTATGTGTTACGCACACAGGTGCACGTAAATACACGTTACTGATTGATGTCTGTGTAATAGAGACCAAATTAAGCGTTTGTATGGAATTTTGACGGAGTGTCTGCGATGTGCTTTTCAATGCAATTGGCGCTTAAGCTTTTATCAAAATGTTTTTCTACATAATTTCACGCCTATTTTGCTCCGAAAATTATTTTGTGGATATGCATGCAAACACTCACAATTTGACAATCATGTTTTAGTGGCATGATATACGTAGTAGAAATATCTCAATGTCACTTACTCTATTTCGGGATCAAACAGTGTTTTTTCCTATTCGTATTTCTGTAGAATAAATATCGTCATAGCACTTTGGATACGTATCCAATAATTGTCACTACATATTGCCCTTACAAAACACGTGATTAAAATTTCTAGCGAATAATAATATATAGGTTTATTAATGCCTATCCTTGTGTATATAGGCGTAAATTTACATTTAAATGTATGGCCCCGTAATAAGTACCTAGGTCTGGATGGCAGCGCATCTGCATTCGACCTCTGGTTTTTGCGTAGGATGTCTATCGGCTGCATTTATCAGCTTACCTCCCATGTGAATTTCTTACGTAGAGTAAGAACTCTACGTAAGAAATTCACAATTCACTCTAGACTCTGTATGGGGTTCATACATTTTTATAATATAGCTAGCTGACCCGGCAAACTTCGTATTGCCTCAGAATGAAATGATGTGTCAAAGGTTTGATAGATACGGACTATTAGTATGGGAAAATAAAATTGTGGTTTTACTATTTCCCTTCAATTTCTTCCCTAGACTTCCAAAATTCATTCAAAAACCAAAATTAGTTAAATCGGATCAGGCGTTCTCGAGTTTTAGCGAGACTAACGAACAGCAATTGATTTTTATATAGATATATAGATTTATATATAATATGTAATATCCGTGGCAAACAAGCATGCAGTTCACATGGAACGTAAAGAACTTTACATGATAAAAGTTTTAATTTTGTGAAGATTTTATTACTTTTACGAAATCAAATTTCTAAATCTAGATGAAAAGTAGAACGTATTGCTTCCTGCTTCACTGAACATAATTTTCCGCTTCTTGCTCACCATTTATAATTCACTGTAAATGTTATTCATTACGCGGCGTCTGTGTCTAAAATGTTTGATAGAGTAATGTTCCAAGCAATTTATAAAATAAAATATGATTTATCGTTGCGTTAATATTGCTATTGATGCGATGGAAAGGTTAACAAAAATTTATTGATCGCTGAGAAAATTAGTTTCAATAATTGTGAATAATTTGGTCTAGGTACTTTGCAGATTCTTGAACTTCGACTTCGTTACCAGTTACTTAATCGATGTTTAATTCAATAGTTTGACCCATCAATTCAATTGTATAGTTCAAAACTACCAGGGCATAATTTCCTTTGCTATAACTATATCTATTTCTAAATTGTTGTGTAGCTCTACCACATCAATTGATAAATCTGGCCATACAAGTCCAACAAAACCTGTGCCTCTGGTTGAAAACTGACGCGGCGGGGAACGTCCGCAATGACGTCATCTCTATGGACTTTCGTGTGGAGTCTGTTAAAGAGTTTGTGGTTCGACTCGTACGCGGTATGTTCGACCGCGCCGAGAACGGGCCCCACGAGCACTTCCGCGGATTTGCCACACTACACAGCAGGCCACCCGTAGGAAGGGCACTCCCGCGAGAAATCCGACAGGAACCGGGGCACCCCGGAACGCCGACGTAAGGTCAATGGTCAGCTCCCGCGTAGGTCCCGATACGCTAGCGAGTTAGACTTAGTCGGGCCTGCCCGCGGTGGCAGTGCCCAGTGTACTACATCACAGTATCCTGCCAGTCTGGGTTCGATTCTCCGAGGTACGAGCGCTGTCGCGAAAGTGGTGGACGCTTGCCTTTGTTGGTGTGTCGACAGACGTGGCCGTGCTGAAACACCAATGTCTGGACAACGTCGGGAAAAAGATCGCCACTCCTGTTAAGAAATTGGAGCAGAAGAAGCCGAGGCAGAGGGTAATGCCTCGGAGACTAATCCGGGACGCGCGCGGGTGCACGCGAGGAATTGGACGACGTTTACTATGCAACCCTAAAAACGGAGATAAATAAAAAAAAAATTAACAGCTCATATAATACAAAAAGAAAAACAATCCGTACATAATACAATTGTAATTAGGCGAATTAAATTTCGTGAAACATAGTGTATGGAGTGCAATTGGGGCTGGTCGCGCCATCTGGCGGACTGCACTTAATAAGGGCGGTGCCCCGTAGAGATATTGTCCCTTGTAATTTGTAGCTAGCATCACTCCCGTAAAACACCCAGATAAATAATAACGTTATTTATTTTAATGGAGCACAGACAGGGTTGAGTTCCATTTTGTTACTCATTCTTGTTGTTTATTACAACACATTTGTATTCTGTCGAAAGGTGGTATGTATGTAGTGAAAATTGTGTGCAAGAGGTTATGTGGGTACGTTTTTTAACGTTATGAAATGGAATATCGTTGTTTTGTAATAAGATACATATATAAAAATAATAAAAACCGTATTCGAAATGCAAATATGTTACCATACCACTGCTGATGCGAAATATCTCAAATATATTTATCCTCTGTTTTGAATTCTGTCTCAAATAATATAATGCTATAATGCTATCTATGCACTGATAGCCATAACAGTCATGCTCGCTTTATTAATGTCTTTGCCTTTGGCGGCGTCCTGTGACGTGTTACTTCTCTTCAAAACGGTCGAGGAGAACAATGGCTGCCACATGCGTCATACTCGTGAACGGGTGCTGATTGTGGTTTGCGGGTGTTGTTTTCTATCACGATATTAAGCTGTTGATGGGTATTTGCACATGCAAATATTTATATGCCATGGACGTTCACATTATGTGTTGTATGTGTACAACGGCATCTACGACACAGGTTTATATAATACCTGTAATGTGGAGCTGTGTAAGCGTATTTATTATCTTTATTCTATTTTAATTTTAATTCTATTTAATAATAGATGTATTAAATTTAAGGCTTTGATAAAAGAGCAACAAGCTGAGCTGTTTCGGTAGCGGAGTTCTTCTCAGTAGTGCCTGCACTTGGAACACTGCTAAGTGAATGACTATGATTATAACGAAGAGATTTTTCTTTCTCTTCTATGATGGAATTTTAAAAATTGATGATTTACATATCGGTTAAATTTTGGAAATGGTAGTGTTCAGCACTATCGTGTTCCGCTTAGATGGTAATGTATGGCCCCGTAATAACTATCACAGAGATATAACATCTAAGATCTCAGGGGTGGCAACGCATCTTCATTTTGTCCTCTGGTTTTTTCGGGGGTGTCTATAGGCTGCAGTCATCACTTAAAATCAATGTGAACTGCATGCCTGTTTGCCACCCTCATACCATAAAGAACACTTGTCTTAGAAAAATCTTATAATATAGCAAATGCTAACTTATCTACCTTTAAAACATAAGCACCATTACCCATACAATTTATTACCATTAACACCATTAAATTAAGTACCTTTATAATTCACATGAAACGGATTTTTGTCAACATCTAATAACTTTATGAACGTGAAAATTACTATATGACGTCAAACTTGAACGCTTTACATTACATTCATACATTTCATACATTTCGACTGTAATTAATTAAAGCTATAACAACCTCTAATTGGTTGAATCCCATTCATGTTTTTTGCCATCTCGTTAATTGTTACTTAGGTATTTTTCATTGTGCAGGCCCAGTGTTTTAACAATGAAGAATCCATTACAGCCCGGAGAACTGGTTTCGATACAGCGGAGTCAATAAAATCCATGATTCAGCAAAGAAAAAAGTATTATAGCATCCTGATCACGATACAAGTGAACACGCAAAAAATGTATTGCGTGAGGAAAGATGCGCAGTAAAAATATATTAAATTAATCCCAAACTCGTTCGTGTGGCTATACAAACCGAGTTCAAGATTAAAAGGACCAAAGTGGAGCATATCGAATATCTTCAATTATTTTTTTCAAAACGCTACATGTTGTGCTATTTGATATAAATATCATGCACGAAGAATTCAATTATTATAAATCTCTATACGTTACAAAAGAGCAGTATAACTAATTAAAACAATGTAAATCAAATGGTGAATATTTGTCGGGCTATTAATTTTCTAAGTACACTTACGGCTTTTCACTTCTGCGTGGTACAAATATAAGAATGAAGCGCGCGCCCGCCCCGCGGCTCGCAGGCTCTGCCGCGGCCAATCCCACCGCTCGCGTGGAAAGGCGTGCCTGCTCGTAGCACACATGGAATGCAAGTTTTTACAAAATAATTACCGACCCAAACCGGAATGTCAAATTAATTATGACAATTATTTTCGGGCCGACGCCGTATTCGGCCGCAGTATGTATAGAATCTAAATTGCGTCGGGCAATGTTAATTTTGGACACGCCAAAAGAAATATTTTTATGAAGATTGCATGTTTGTTGAGTTGATATATTTTTGGTAGCATTAATTAATGTTATTAGACCTCTTGGTAAAAGATTAATCCGGAATTTTAAACAATCAAACAAATCTTTTAACTAGGTAGATATAGAGTTAAAATAAAGGTTGGGGAAAAAGTTTCTTCGCATTTTTTTAGATAATTCAAAACATTTTTTAATATAATTTATTTAAATTTAACTAAAGTATGTATGCACCATTTTGTTCGATAACCTTTTGCCATCTTGTAGGTAGGGACATGATCCCATTGCTATAAAAATTTTGGGACTTCTCATCAAAATACCGCGACAAGTGGATTTGGCAGTCCTCTCGTGATGTTAACCTAACATTGCATAAAGAATTCTGAAGAGACCGAAACAGGTGGAAATCTGAAGGTGCAAGGTCAGGACTATACGGCGGATGCATTAACACCTCCCAGCCAAACTCTCTTAATTTTTGTTGAGTGGCTATAGATGTGTGAGGTCTAGCGTTATCGTGATGAAACACCACACCCCTTCTGTTGATCAATCCCGGCCGCTTTCTCTCAACTTCTTGCTTTAATCTCATCAGTTGTTCGCAGTAGAGTTCAAAATCGATAGTCCTGCCTGGTGGTAATAGCTCATAATGAATAATGCCCTTCCAATCCCACCACACACACAACATCACCTTATTGCGAGTTAACCCGGGTTTCGCCACAGTCTGTGAAGCCTGACCGGCCTTTGACCACGACCTTTTTCACGTTCCTTTCGCACGTTCTTGTCGTACATGATCCACTTTTCATCACCAGTTATCAGCTTCTTCAAAAATGATTCGGTTTCATTACGTCGTAATAAAGAATCATAAATGAGTACACGGTTCATTAGGTTTCTTTCAGTGAGCTCGTGAGGTACCCAAATATCGAGCTTTTTTTTGTACCCAGCTTTTTTCAAATGCGCCAAAACTGTTTTGTGGTCAATTCTCAGTTCTTCAGCTACGTTGTAACTACTGATATGTCGATCTTGCTCCACTTTTTCAAAAATGGCATCCATTTTATCCGTAATAGGGTGACCAGAGCGAGGTGCATCTTTGACATCAAAATTTCCGGATTGAAAACGCTTAAACCAAATTTGTGCTACTCTCACAGACACTGCACTAGGTCCATAAACATCGCAAATTTTTTTCGCGGCTTGCGTTGCATTTTTACCTTTTTTGTAGTAAAATTTTAAAATGTATCAAATTTCTTCATTGGATTCACTCATCTTGACAGTACGAAAAACAAATGAAAATCACACATTTGCCTAATTTGAATTTGGAATTATGTTCTTTAAAATTTTAACTTTCAATGATACCAAAACCAGCCAGATACAAATACTACAGCCAAAGAGATTTTATTACAAGTTCATACATACTATAATGCGAAAAGCCTTTTTCCACAACCTATTATATTCTTATATTGGGTAGTTAATTAGCACCTACATAATAAATTTGTTCATTCGAAACGTTCATTTTCATACTTTTTTTTTGTTTTTTAAACAATAGTGATAATAATTGTAAAAACTACTTATTGGATCACGTACTTAGTTAGTAACTAAGTACAAAAATAACCACAAAGAAACAATACCTATATAGGTTAAAACTCGTTCACTTTCAATTTGTTTTTTTTTTTAATTGGAAATTTGGATTAATTTAAGTATGTAAATATTACCTACGAGTATGATTGTAGAAATTCTTGAAACGTTAAATTTCCAAAACAACCCCGTTTCATTATTATAGCAACATTTTGTTAACATTAATTACACAGTTTTATTGTTTTTGACTAGAAAACATCCACATCTAAACAAGATTCATAATCGAGTAACAGGAAACTGGTTATGTTAACCAAATAAGCAACTCCACATTAGCTATTGGAATGACATAAAATATTCAAACCTAATATTATAGACATCCGTAACCAATAATTTATTTTATACGACCATTCTGTTAGTATTTTAGTACCTATTCATTTATGATTAGATATCTATTTGATGTATTTCATGCCTATTTGTTTAATTGAAAATATTACAAGGAGATTTACTAGTGGTAGAGTTTTAGTTTCGGTGCTCGATGGCCTAGGTACTACCAATTGTGGTGTCTGGAACACAGCCTTTAGAAGCGCTGACCCGTTCTATCAATATTTTTCTTTTTTTTTGCAATGGAAGTGGCAAACAAGCTTGCAGTTCACATTGATGTTAAGTGATGACTGCAGCCTATAGACACCCACACCAAGACCAAGGTCAAAATGCAGATGCGTTACCACTCCAGAGGCCTAACGTGTTATGCCTCTGTGCCGGAAATTACAGGGACGTACATTACCACCTGACCGGAACCCGATAGTGCTGAACACTCACATTTAGCGGCAAGTATATTAGGTAATGCGGTGGTGCCTACGCCCGCGAGCTCCGTCACTGGAGCATTAACATCAGTAAAGTTGCGTCCTTTAAAATTTAAGTTTTAAGGGACGCGATTTGTCTACTTATACTTTAACCTCTGTTTTTTGTGTAGATGTCTATAGGATGCAGTGTTCACGTACCGTCGATTTAAATTGCGAGCTTGTAGGCTAAATAGTTACTTTTTTATAAGATATCAAGTCTATGCTTGCTTTCGAGTTACCTACCAACTAAGTTCACTGATAGGTACAAAAGTTTACTGCCAATATTTACGGTGTCACAGCTGTATTGCGTACAAATCTTTATTTAATTAAACTGACACTAAAACTAGGTATCAAATGGTCGGATGACGATCTAGAGTTCTCTATATTTAACATGGAGACAAAACATCAACCATCCTATCAGACCTCTAACTTATACGTAAATTCTGTAGTCACCTTAAAGCGCTTGATTGTCATATGAATCAATAAAAAAGTGACAGTGAACTAAGCTGTTAGTCCATTATTTTAAATAAGGTAAACATATGTGTTGAGTGCACATCAATAACACCTGGTGTAAAGGCGAGTCTACACTAGTGAGTTAATCACGAATGGGGCCGTGACATATAACGGCAACGACAGTGCACTTTTATCGAATAGAGCACTATTACACTAGAGAGATCCAAGTATAAAGACTGTGAATAACTTAATATAATATTTAAAAAAATAAGTCTTATATTTTATCAACGATTTCGATAAAATTTGCAAATGTAGCTGAAATTTACGGTAGCGAAAAATCGAGTTACATTACTTAGAGTAGTATTTATTTATTATTGTACAAAATATTTACGACATACAATATAACACTTAACATAATTATTAAGTATTGGGTAAAAGTGATAAATGCATATAATTTTATTCAAGCACAATGCAAACGCAGATTTGCCTGTTCCGATGATACTTAATAGGTGGCGAGCCTATTGATATCTTCAGACCTCGGAAATTCGAGGGTGTGTTCAGAAGTCTATCATCATCAAGTCAGAAGAAATATCAAAAAATCCCAATGACACCTCTGACCCCAGCATAGCAGTATTGGCCTGCTACCACTAGACAACTGCGTTGGTTGCAAATTGTTAAAAATAAGTTTGGTTTAATAATTTTTTTTATGTAATGGAAGTGGCAAACAAGCATGCAGTTCACATTGATGACACCTAACCAAAAATCCAAACATTCGTTACTCGGAACTTTATATTCTTTTTGTTCCTATCAATATTTCTTTAAAATACAAATGTTAAAAAAAGCTTAAGAAGACATCACGAGTGTTTTTTATAGGTAGGTACCTACACTTGCACTCACAACCCCACACTAGCTAAAACTTATATCGTGAATATAAATCTATAAGTTAGGTGCCATTGTACACATACAATACACACACAAACATAAAGGCACGAAACAAATATCTGTAAGACATACCTATATATATTGGTCGCGGTGCGGGGATCGAACCTGCAACACCCGAATCTTTTTCACACACCGCTCGACTAACCGGATCGCTAACCATCGTAAAAACTTAGTTGATACCTAATTAATAATCATGTTTAATTGTTGGAGACTTCAAAGCAGTTGAAGGTACTTACTTGAAACAATTAGTTCGCATAAAAGTGAAAAAGGGGAAAAAGGGCTATACGTCACTGTTTAAATAAAACTCAATGTAATGAAGAACACAAAATTAAAAATATTTACCCGAAGGTAACCTATATAAATTTCACCTCGTATATAGATATGTATAATAATTTTATTATGTATAGGTACAGTAACTCAAATTATAATGTAATAATTATTTAAATTCAATGGCCAATGTCATTAACATACCTAGTTAATTATTTTTGTAATTTATTTAAATAATACTTAGATTAAACTTGGTGATAAAATGTTGTGATATTTTAAAGTCTCAATTTTGGTCCAAAACACATAAAAGTCTGTCTTAATATCTGCTAAACTACCGTTTTGCATATCTAGTAGACTTGTTTAGTTGTTGTAGTTGTTGTAGAAACAATTTTTTTCTTATTAGATTTTACTTAATTTTTCGTCAGCACGAGGTCCAATTTGAACCCCGGACCTTTGTCAGGCTTGCGCGGGAACATGAGGAATCCTACACGTAGAGTCCCTTTCGAGAAATTTGATCTAGTTTGTAATGGGTTGCATTCGGCGGGCCCTCTCTCTGACTCCATCAATAGTTAATACAGACACAGACAGGTCCCGTAGAATACATGGGTCTATTGTACCTAATGATACCTAATTGACTCACCAAACATTGGGCTAGGTATGTGGGTGAACTAGGTTAGGCAGGTGATAACTCGACTCTCCTTGGTTAAACAGCCAACCCGATGGTCAACGGGGGACAACACTGGCGTGAGAGGCTGGGGGTGTTGAGTGGTGCGACACCGATTTCACCATCACGAACGAATAATCTCAAGATTGGAGTAGGCTTCCCCACTATTACGCCGTTAGTCACTTCCACCCCTGAGTGTAGGACTCTTTCTGAAATTTAGACAACAGCCTATTTATATCTAAATTTCTGCAAATGCCATACCTCTAGCGCCCCACTCTGATCGGCTAATGAAAGCAAGCCAGAGGTGAGAGACCTGATGCTTTGTCCGGCCGTACTACTGTGTGGCGGACGAGCCGTAGAAACTCGAGTTGATGGTAGGAGGTGGTGTCGCTTCTCACCAACAGCTCGTTACAAGCCGCTATGCCTCCTTGCTTGTCAAATCTTATTAATAATATATTGAATATGTGCTATAACCTGTTAAGTTTGTCAGGACTGGGATATCTGGCGCTCTACACTCTCTGCCTACCCCGTTAGGGACCTGGCGTGAAGATACATACATACATACCTATTAAGTTAAGTTTTAATACTTTTAAAGTGTAATTGTTTTTAAGCAAGAAATAAACATAACAATGAATATAGAGAAAATGGAAAGAAAAATTTGACTTCAGGCGAGACTCGAACTCGCGACCTACTGGGAATCTAGTCCAGCCGCTCTTCCAATTGAGCTACTGAAGTCCTGCCCGATTTGTCAAATCTTTCCTTCACATTTATTGCATTGCTTTATGGTAGCAGCAGCGCCATCTATTACCAACTATGCTAGTTAGGCAACCGATATAATAGACTTTGGAGCTCAATTGGAAGAGCGGCTGGACTAGATTCCCAGTAGGCCGCGAGTTCGAGTCTCGCCTGAAGTCAAATTTTTCTTTCCATGTTCTTTAAAATAAAATATATTTCACAAGCATGTGTTAATGCGAAATAATATAAAACAATTATTAAGGGTAAAAGCGACTTCTTTAGGATTTTCAATAAACTGAAAAGTCTATTATATCGGTTGCCTAACTAGCATAGTTGGTAATAGATGGCGCTGCTGCTACCATAAAGCAATGCAATAAATGTGAAGAAAAGATTTGACAAATCGGGCAGGACTTCAGTAGCTCAATTGGAAGAGCGGCTGGACTAGATTTCCAGTAGGCCGCGAGTTCAAGTCTCGCCTGAAGTAAAATTTTTCTTTCCATTTTTCTTCAAAATAAAATATATTTCACACGCATGTGTTAATGCGAAATAATATAAAACAATGAATATAAAATAAGTAAGCATGTCAATATTTTATAAGTAAGTCAAGATTTTTATAAGACATTGAATGTCGCTTTAGTTAAGCGTGTTTTATTGGTAGATTGTACCAATAGTGTAACAGAATAAAACTTTTAGGGAAATAAAACTATAAGGATCGTGAACGCAGCACAACACGAGGTCACAGCGTGACGCGTATTAAATTAAAAGCGACGACATATGTTTTCCTTCCCACAGGCAAATACATTAGTCGGAACATTTCCCGAACCACCTCGTCCTTCTCTCGCTCCAAGCGGAGCGGGCTAGCGTGAAAGAATAACTAGACATGGCGCCCGCGTAGGCTAACAGCGAGCTTTCAACGTAAATCTGATAGAGTGAACACTTTACGGTACCAATACAAAGAAATTTTCTTCTTACACATTCGCCCGAGCTCGCTCTTTCTAAAGCCGAGTCGACACCTACGAGCGTCAGAGCGAGACGGCTATCGTTTGTAAGCTCCGCCGTGACGGCGGCTCTATTGGATGAAAAAGTTCACTTTGGCCCGCCCTTCCCTCGACCGTAGGGCTGCGTTAGCGCCTTCGGTCCGGGCCCGTTTACTAAATTTTCTAAGAAGCAGTATGTCGGCTGTAGCGAGGGGCGGCGTCGCGGGAGTCCGCAGTCATGCTGAGATCCTCAGCGGAGCCGGTGGACACACGTCGCGAAGCCTTTCATCGTTACGAGAAAAAATCTTTGCGTGACAATTCTATCGAAAAACCCATGTTGTCGAAAATACGAGCTTGCGGAACGAAAGCCGGCTGTGAAATAGAAACAAAATTATTATAACGACGCGCCAACCCCTGTGATATCGATAATCCTTGCCCTAGTTTCATGAGGATACTGAATTTTATTTCTTCGTAGATTTTATGTACGTTCAGTGAAGTGATTGATTTTTGTCTGTGTTCATCTATAAAACTTATATTTTGTGATTACAATTTCGCCGGCTTAGCGAGATTTTATTTCGGATTTTGCTGATTATCAGGTGAGTGAGTGAGATTTTTTTTTTGCACCGCACACACATTTTCGATGGGACTCTACATTTTGCAACAAATGCTTTATAAATATCTTTTATTACAGTTTTGAAAAAAAGTAACCTAAATTACTTACATACCTACCTACTACACTATGCATGATTCACAAATTAAAATCAAAGTTGCAGTAACATAATTAAACACAAGCTAGTGGTACCTACGTAAATAAGTAATGTTTACCTATTAGGAACCTACTAAGAAGTGTTCTAAAGACAGAAATTCTCATGACAAATTTAACTTTTCGCATATAGGTACTATTATAGTAAACGATTTACTTATTAACTTTATACACGAATACAATAACGTGTTAAAGGATGACAACCCTGAATATTCGATAAGCTTTTTGGATGTCTTACTAATATACTTATAACGCAAATTGCGAATTAGGTAGATACAAAAAAATCACACCTAGCCCGTAGCCGCCGATTGCCGTTTGCCGCCGGGTATTTATAATAGGTACTTCAATGATATAAGTACAAATCATGAAGATATAATGTTAATGTAAACATAATCGCTCTTTGTGGCTCAGTATAGAACAATAGACAACCCAAATAACAGTGTAAATTATTGCTTTATTGCCGATATTCCGTTGAATATCGGCAATAAAGCAATCGATCGTTGAAATAGATTTTATTTCGACGAAATTATAAAGATCCTAAAATGACCAGTGTCCAACGCAAAAAAGATAATAATGCAATGGTGTTGACATTGGCAGCTTGGTTATTGGTCTGTGATTGGCAGTTCACTACAAAATAATTTATTAACTTTTAAAAAATATCTTGTAAATCCCCATTCGTTTTAACGTGAAAAAAATGTGAGTGAAATCTAAATTCAAAAAACAGTTTTCTACATACAAGTTGTTAAGACGCCAATCAGGGCGACTTTGGTCATTCTCCTTTGGAGTGGCAATAATGATTATTGGTATACCTTGAAAACATTATTAGATTCTTTATATCAGCTATTAAATTTTATAATAATGTTTACAATACAGTTTAGGTATGTGCTAAATGTTAGATTAGTTTTAGGAGATACTTACTCATGATTGAAAATAAATAATTTGTAACTATTCTAAGCCTGTGTTGAACCAAGATATGTATACAATGATACAGATATCATAATAAACAGGCAGTATATTATTCGCATCTATCTATAATATTATTATATGGTGGAAACTGAATGCAAATGGATGGAAATGGAAAATGATGGAATATTCTCAGGCATAACAGTATTACCAGTCTTTTTTAAAATAAATATTGAAACAACTTAATTTAACTTATAAACTAAACTAAATTTCTAGTCATGATTAAAAAGTATTCGAATTAAAGCCCATTTTAAATATGTCCCTATGTATGTAGGTACCTAATATTAGAGGCATCTCTAGTAAATTTTAACAAGTATGCCTACTGCCTTTAATGTCAAAAATACATAAAGTAAAGAACGATCGCCTGTGATATTTAGTTTACTTCAAATATGTGATACCTACCTACCTACTGTTTTTTAAGCCTAAATTTAAAACATAAATTTAATAAAAACAATATGTGATAAGATTTCCGTTAATTAAACAACGTAAAAACATTAATTTTTTAATGGAAACGTAACAAAGACGAAAAGTTACACGAGCAAATGTTCAATTCACTAAGTGAATGTAATTCATAACTTCACGTCTGTTTCTCCGATGAAATGAGAAGGATCAGGGATATAATAATATAAACCTTCCTACATTTGTTGAGTTTCATATAATAGGTAGTAAGCTTTTTCACATTTACCGATACATTACCAAACTTAAAATTACTTCAGTAGTCTAGTGTTAGTTGGCCCCTATTGGTACGCTGAGGGCCCTGATTCGTAACTGACGAATTGTCAGTGTTTGCATTGATGCGCTTGAATACATGTACAACTAAATCGGTCAGACTATCCTGGAATAATAAATAAAAAGTTTACACATATTGTGCCGCGCACCTTCTTTCTGAAATTTTGTCTTTTATCGTCAACCTTTTCTCTATCTATCAATTTCTTCTAAATTAAATTAATATTCCCCTAACGATAAATCATTGGACCCTAAGTTGAACGGTTTTATATATTACGGTTATTTTATATAACAAACAGACACTCCAATTTTATTTATTTGTATAGATATATAGGTTTCATATCCAACTGAAATACACTGATTGTGAGAATAAAAAAGGATGTGAACAGAACATGTTAGATATTACTCAGTGTGCATTCCATAGGTATACAGGCAAACCGGGCGGAGCCTACCTCAGTGCCTCTGTTGTACTTGTTTTTCTTTAGTAAGTTTTTACTAAAAATGAATTAAACCCATAATTTTGTAAATTTTACATTTGAAACAATATTTTCAGTGTTTTTTTTTTTGATGAGGTGCTGTACCTTTTTGCCTATATGCAATGCATGCCACAGGAAATCGTGGAATGCCCTGGTAACATGTTAGTTCATAGATTAAAAATAAATTGTGGTTAGGTATCGGAGAAAATCTTACTAATTTTTAAAAAAACAAGTCTTAATGTAAGTAGATGAAACATATTTTTTTAAATTAAGGATTTGAGAATATGTACATATAAATTACTTTCAATAAATACATACTTTTCCATAATCCACACGGTTTTCGTAATGTACTTCTTTTTCGTAAAAGTATTCATTAAATGATGTTATTTCGCAGATATAATTTACCTATATATATCAGGAAATTTTATGGTGTCTATGACCTCTAGCTTCTCGAATGCGGCTCTACCACAAATACTCAAATATAAAAAGATAGGCGCATATCTTGATTTGTACAAGAAATTCATTAAATTTTTTATAAGGATTGTATCATTATATGAATGACAGGGCTTTTTATCAAACATATCTTGAGACTGTTAAACGCTCATTAAAAGATTTAACTACCATAAGATAGCAAGATGTCATCTATTTTAAGATATGACACCACGACTGAATGCACACTAATTGCATACATAGATAGACAAAAAACTAGGGCTAATTATGATAAAGTATTTATTTTACTTTTTTACAAACTAAATTAATTTGCAAAATATGAAACAATAATAATAACTTGCACTGTTTATTTTTCGCAATAACACATGCGAGCAAACTTTAAAAATTAAAGAAAAAACGGAAAGAAAAATTTGACTTCGTTCAGGAATCGAACCTGCGACCACTTTATCCTAGTTGTATTGCAATTTTTCACTATCTTGTTGATAATAATAATTATAATGGATCGATCTATCATCACTGACAGGACCATTGTTGCTAACAGGTCTGATATAGTGCTGATAGATCGAACGGAGCACCGTGCAATGATCGTCGACGTCACCATCCCCCATGACGAGAATCTCGTGAAAGCTGAAAAAGATAAGGAATTAAAATATCTGGACCTAGCTCACAAGATTGTCAGCATCTGGCATGTGGATTCGGCGATCATTGTAACGATAGTCGTCTCGGTGAACGGCTTTATCGCCCAGAGCCTCGACCAACACCTTATGAGGCTCACGTTGGGCGGCTGGGTCAAGGGCCTGATGCAGAAGGCGGTGCTACTAGACACGGCACGAATAGTGAGGAGATTCCTCTCTCTGCGTCCCTAACCAGCGATAATTTGGACCCTGTTCCCGCTGCCGGCGGCAAGTTATTTTTTATTTTTTTATGTATAGGTATATTTGTTTTGATAAATTTGGTATCGAAATAAATAATTGAAATTATAATAATGTAAGAATATTAATAATTTGATTGAAAATTATTATTATTCTTACAGTCATCAATTAATTAGGTATAGAGTTATCTTTACAAATAGTAATTTTTAGCACATACGCAAAACATATGACGCGCCTATCTACATCATTAGATACTTTAAAAAGTCCCGGTTTTACTGTCTGACCACAGTTCTTGGACAAGAGTAGCCACAGATAGACACATTTTAATTGTTTTTTTGTCGTGAAGTGGCAAAAATCATTCAGTTTACATTGGTAGTAAGTAATACTGTAAAAATCAACATGAAACCAGAGATTTCAATATATATGCGTTGTCACTATTAAGGTCTAAGTTGTTATACCTATACCTCTATGCCAGAAATAATAAAGCCGTACAATGAAGATTCAGGCATAACCTGACATAACATTTGCTTCTTTCATAGCGTAAAAAAGTTTGCGATTTATTACAGCAAAAAGAGTCCACCTGGGCTGGCACTTTATTCGGTCAAAATCACTTACATTTACCATAAGTTAGATAGGATATTTATATACAAACCCCTTTATTCATAAACGTACATTTAAAAGAAAAAGACAAAGGAGAGATAAGCAACACCTTAGCTAAAATACGTTTATGAATAAGGGGGTTAGTTACTAAGTACGAGTATAATAATATGATGAGGATAGGATAGTTTGTTGGACCAGAGTTTTTATATACCTAATGAAAGTGATAAACAAGCATTCCATTATCCATATTCAGATCTTCAAAGCCAAATCTCTTAGTTCTGAGTTATTTAATTAATCATGATAATAAAATATGTGCTTAAAAAAGTGCCACTGCTAAACTCCATTATTTTGTTTTAGAAGCTAAATCTCAAAGTAATTTGTTATTAATATTAAGGCTGCAAAGCAATTTATATCAATTTGAATGCACCATTTGAATGATATGTAAGTACATCATTATCAACCTAATTTAATTCATCTTTGCAAATATTCAATGTGAAAAAAATATTTTATAATAACTAACAGTCAATGTGTGCAAAACGGTAAAATTTTAGAAGATTTCAGTTGAACAAATTCATCTAATTTGCCGACTTCTCAAAAAGATTTGTCTAGCCGTGCGTTCCCAACTTTTGTTTTCTACTGGTGGTAGAGCTCCAGTCACGGAGCTCGCGGGAGTAAGCAACACCACATTACCTAATATACTTGCCGCTAATAATAGTGTTCAGCACTATCGTGTTCCGGTCAGGTGGTAATGTACGGCCCTGCAATTTCCGGCACAGAGGCATAACACCTTAGGCCTCAGGAGTGGTAACGCATCTGCATTTTGACCTTGGTCTTTGTGTGGGTGTCTATAGGCTGCAGTCATCACTTAACAACAATGTGAACTGCATGCTAGTTTGCCACTTCCATTTCATTAAAAAAAAACTTTTCAATAAATTTGCTATGTTGATTTGTCTATTTATAAAATTAAACACAAAAATCATCAAAAAATCGATCGGAGATATGCTCATGCCTACACATAATTATTTAGTTACTATTTTTATAAAATCTCATGAACGCCGCTTTTTAGAAGGCGACAAATATTATGTAAACCCTTTGTCGCCTTCTTAGCACATGTCGATTTGACAAACATTTGCAACTGGCATTACACAAAATCACCCAATCGCTTGATTGAAACATCGTAATCCTATAAAGTTAAGCCTAGCTTAAGTAAAAGAAGCTTAAAAAAGATGATCTTAGTATCTTAGCTCGGTCTTAAAGATCATTGTGTATTAATGTGATATTATGACTAATTCACTGAAATTAGAAGGCGTTTTTAAGGCAGCTGCAGGCGCGTTCGTAGTGTACATGGAGTTTGCAAAAAAAACCTTCACTTGCGAAGTTTTACAGAGCAAAATCCTTTAAAATAATTTCGGAACATTTCCAAATGTCAGATTTTTAGTAATCCTATTGCTGGATGTCTGTCTGTAGAGATCTGTCAACCCGTTGCTTTGTGATGAAGCGGCCACGCGGCGGGGAGTCCGCAGATAATGTACAGATTAGATACATATCTGAAAGAATGACATTGTTTAACGGACCCAGGTAGATTCTCGACGCACTCACGCGCACTCGTGAAACGATCAACTTCTAAACAATATACAAACAATATTATTTCGAAATAATGCGATTATCATGTAGGTTGCGACAAAAAAATAGCCTAAATTAACGGATTTTAAATTTCGTATTGGCATTAACAGTTTTTAGCGTTCCGTAGCCTATAAGGAACCCTTATCCGTCCGCATGTCTGTCTGTCTGCACTTTAGCTGATAGGCTCTTAGTACTAGAAAATTATAATTGGGCTAGAATATACCTAGGTACATATTAGTCACGCCGATAAAGTGGTGAAATAAAATCTTAAAAAGCATTTTTTTAGGGTATCTCGCGTAGGTATACGTAAAGTGGACCTATTATTTTACGCGGACATAGGGTTATCTTTGGGTATCTTTGGATAGGTCTGTGAATATTGAAAGTTTGGGAAAACCATTCCTCGATTACGAAAACCGTTTGTGAACCATTGAGCTTTTAAAGTCCCAATTTTTGTTAGAGTCAAGAGACCGCTTTCACCTCTTTCTGCCAGGTGGTAATCAACATATTATATACAAAATCATGGTAAAGGACGTAGTAGTCTTCATATTCTCTGGTAATGGTACAATAATAATGAACTTGAAAACTATCACAGCTAAGTAGGCTCTACAAATTTACGATTACCTTATAGTCTAGATAGAAGATCTACTTATAAAATGTACTTGAAAAACGGCACCCTATAATGTGGGTGGCCCGACACGCACTTCGCCAGGTTTTGAATATTTTATAAAAGCTGTGAGTTAAGGCAATTCTACTTATCAAAAGTTGCAAACGATTAAAAACCTATACGCCTTTAAAATAATTGTTCTCTGATTATCTAATTACTTCATAGGTATGTAATGACTTATAAACATTACTTATTAGCCATGCAAATTATTTATAAGTGCATGCTTAGAAGTAGGTATTGAAAAGTAATATGCTCTTACATTCACAGAATAACAATTTAAAAGGCAATCATTTGATAATTTGCAGTTACCTACGAGTTATATGCGGCGTAGAAAATTGTTACCTACCTGCAAAGCTAAAAATAATTATAAAAATAAAAACAAAGTAGTAATATAAAACAGCCCGTATTGCACGCTATGCATGGTAGAACTGGTTTTATCATTCATAAAACTATTTTCATAAACTATCGATGCTAAACCTCAGCAATAAAAGAGATTGGAGCCTGCCTAACAAAATAAACTAAAATTAAATATACACGAACACAATCGGAATTTTTGTCTCAGGCGTATAAAAATGTCCTATAAATTTACCCACAGTTTAATTTAATGTCCAAAAGTGCCTGCCTCACATTTTTTTTATTATAAATGAACGTTCGATGCCGGTTATGGGTGCATGAATGTGTGTTATTATTTTGAGATATAGCTTTGAATTTGTCCCGGTGGGTAAAATCACCTTGTATTGGATGCAAGAATATTGCGTGGAAGTAAAAAAAATGAACAGATTTGGTTATCATTACTTACTTTATCTAAATCTAATAAAGAGTGTAATTATTTAAAAAAGTAGTTTTAGAAATAGAAGTGATAAACAAACATGCAGATTACTTCAATAAGTGATAAGTGAAAACTGAAGCCTCTGGACATTTAAATAAAATTAAAAAAATAATAATGCACATTCGTTGCCTCTACTAGGGTCTAGGACATTTGCCTCTTTGCCAGAAATTAGACAGCTGTGCAGTTCCACCTAAACAAAACGAAATAGTGCTTAACACTACCTAAAATAATATAATAATAATATAATTTTATATTAATAAAATTAATGTCTCAACAGGGCAGCTTACGAGAAGGTAGGAGCGAAGAATGCTTACGAAAACAAGAATCAATTGAAGAATCTTGACGTAGCCATCGATCAAGAGCCATCATCCAACCCCGAGTCACCAGCGGGGAGAGCCCGCCGCGTGGATGGTGGCGGGCGAATGGGGCTATGCGCCGGTGTCGGCCACCCCCGCCATGAACGCGTTCCTCGAGACGAACCACGCGCACCTGGCCTCGTACGGGCTGAAGATGTCGCCACAGCCAGCTTGCGGCGTGGGGCCACAGCACCGCGCTGCAGCGCCGCACCCACCGCCGCACCACCCGCCGCACTACCAGCCCTACCCACTGCACTCCTATCAGCCAGGGTACCTGCGCGAGTACAGCGGCTGCGGGGAGCTGTTCCCTCAACAGCCCCTGGAACAGAGCTGGGACTGGCGCGGTGACATCCACTACCAGAGCGGCGCGCCCCCCCTGGTGCCCCACGCGCACGCTCATGCGCCCCACGCGTTCCTCCGGTACGTGCGCGCACCCCCCCGACGGGACATGCGCTGCCAGTGGCTCGACCCCGAGCAACCGCCGCCGCGAAAGTTGTGCAACAAACTGTTCTCGAGTATGCACGAGATTGTGACGCATCTGACGGTGGAGCACGTCGGTGGACCGGAGTGCACGACGCACGCGTGTTTCTGGCAGGGATGTTCGCGGAACGGACGGCCATTCAAGGCGAAGTACAAGTTGGTGAACCACATCCGCGTACACACCGGCGAGAAACCTTTTCCCTGCCCGTTCCCTGGATGTGGTAAAGTGTTTGCCAGATCAGAAAATTTGAAGATCCACAAAAGAACACACACAGGTAAGAATATTTGATTTTTATGTCCCTGTGATGATTATTACGGAACCATACATTATATGTCACCATACATCTAAACGGAACACAAAAGTGCTGAACACTACCAGCAGATAAATTAGGTAATGCGGTGGTGCCAACGCCTACGAGTCCCTACATTGGAACTCTACCACCAGTATACTTTTAGTCAACTTGGCTCAGCGTAAAACACAAAAATGTTTACCTACATATCGTGCTAAAGTGATACGATGACAGATATGAATATAACTGTCTGGTGAGTTAAGAGCATGAACATGAACAATGAGCACATTTACTTTTGATTTAGTAGCTAAATGAATGTTTAGTTACCTGGCAATTAAGTTTAAATTTTAATTAAAACGATAAGGTTTAAAGCCCTAATAGTAATTCCACGACGCGACACGTTTTATATGCGAGCTAGTCTATAATCAGTTCTTATTTCTCAAGATTTTGATATGTTGCTTTTATCTGTATAAAATACATTTTTAGCTACATCTTTTAAATTGTCGATACTATTATTATTATTATTTACATTGTACACATTTTTTATGACAACGGCACTCAAAGATAAATCCAAATATCGTCAAACAATAAGTATAAAAGAATAAATAATGTTGCTTATTAATCGATATAATTAAAAAATATTGAACACCATAAAACAAAAGTAACTATTTACTCTATTCAGTAGAAAATCATTGCGATATAGCTACCTTCATAAAAATTCCACCCGAACGGTCTAGGAAGATTGTTTCGAACAAATTATAGATAAGGAGTTATTAATAGATTAAATTATTGACCGTAAAGTTTAAATGTAGAATTCATTCCTCACGATCTCATTTCAAGGACAAGTGTTTCATTTCGAGAAGTCATTGCCGTGTAGTGAGATATCTAACTCATTCGAGCGCATGAGTGTTGATCTGCCGAAACATTTCGATTCTCATTAATTCATATTGAACAGATCCCCCACGGCTATACGCTCTACTACGACAAAGCTCTCGTAGAAACCTCACTGTTGCCATATTTAAGTACACCTCCACAATAACTGGACCCACACAACAACGCTAAACAACTGTCAATGATAATCATTGTCTTCGCAGTCTCTTCATAATGTCTCTAGTCGACTTGTGAAGTCCAGTTCTCGGTATGACCCAACACAAATCGTATAAGTCAAGACTACATTTTTCAATTTATTATTAGTCGAAAGATTCATCGGTATTGTGTATTGTCGTATAAAAAAATGAGCCATAAATTAAAATGTCCAGTTCCACCGGTCCGCTTTCTTAGACGCCTGTCTCCCTCGCACGTTCTATATTGTTGTCTTGTACTTACAGTTTGGAAATCGATTCTAAAGGAATAGACATTGGTTTGGCCGGTGTCAGAATGAGCCCATATGGTTTTTTTTAGTTTAGTGTTGCGTTAAAACTTTTGTCCTGTGCCCCCGTCCTCTATTATCTCATACGGGTCTGTGAATAGAATAGACCTTTTTGTGGGGAAGTTTGTAGAATTGTTTTATGGACGCCTATAAATTAGCTTCGAAGGATCCGTAAAGCAATAGAGATCTGGGAGTCTAACGTTATTATATCTTTAATTAGTAGAGTGCAAATATCGGGGTTGCGTGAATCGGCTATTAAACGGTAATTTATGGTGTTACGGCCCACCCAGTTACTTTATTAACTTATTTTGAAACTTCACACTAGTTTATATTCACAATAGCCGTTGTGGTTTAAGCTCTAGTTTTACGTTCATTAAATGATTACAATCAATATTAAGCATAATTATCTTTGATTATCATTTTGATTATATTTATTACAATAGCAGTTACGAATAGTTTTAGCTCTTTTATTCTTACATAAAATAATTGTGTTCCATCAAATCATAATTTAAGAGAATCAAGTAAACCGGTACTTGTACGAACTTGGCAAGAATGCTATCGACACAATGTCAATTTCTGTGCAACTAATGTCCATCGTCAAATAAATAAACAATTAAAAATGCTAAGATGTCACAACACAGTCTGCGCTTTACTAACTATGCTGTTTGTTGAGTTTACTGAAAACATCGCCAGTAGTTCTTATGTGTAATTCACACAAATACTTGTTTTTTATTTGATACTAAATTTAATCAGTCAATTATTTGATACTTAATTTTGTTTATGAAGATTTTAGAACCACAATGTCCATTTTAATGAACCAGGTAGTCAAAATGCATCTCTAGTCCTCTCTCTCTTATTCACCGACACCATAAAGAATATTTAACTACTTACATAAAAAAAAAAACAATATTATGGGGAGTTTAGTACAATTGCATTGTACAAAAATGCGATTGGTTGATAACATCAGTAAGGTGGTCGGTGAGGTCGTCCGGACGCATCTTCCGTGTAACAGATATTTTTATAAACACAAATGTAACGCGATACTATGTTGGAGGCAGTAGCACAATTTATTTGCTATTGACTTACGCAACAGATCAATTTGCTTATAAACATAATTTTAAAATTATGTTTGACACAATTCGTTAAAAGTTTAAACTTCTTTATGGATGGGAAAATTTATGAAATTACTGGTAACACTTTACGACTACTGTATTTATTTTAATATTTGAAGAGTATCACGTATGAAACTAATCGTCATAATTTATATCCCAATAGATAGATCTCTGGAACTTGATAGCCACAAAATCAATCAAATTAGCATCTCCATATTTCCTCTTTCCCTTCCCAGAATTGTTTTTTTACATTAAATATACCTGTATATGTTTCACTAAGTACCGAATTGATTTAAATTTACATCTTTCATATGATATGGTTCAAACCTACATTTAAAATTATTCAATATTTAAAGCTTTGTTAGCTTTTTTAAATTTTGTTTTTTTTCCATGTGTATGTTTGAACTTATTTCCTTCTTCTTAAATACTACTTATTATGTAAAGGAATTCCTTTCTTTCCTGGGTTCTTTTCTCACTGCTCTACCATGAACAATCAGAACCCATCTAACCTTAACTACGAGGGTGGATCCAAAAGTTCGTGGCCCAAACTACAAGGAGACATGACATCTTTTTAAAGGAGACGTTGCAAAAATGTATGGACCTCCGGCCATGTATTGTACACAACAGGCTAGACTAGACTAGATTCTCAGTAGGTCGCGAGTTCGAGCCTCGCCTGAAGTCAAATTTTTCTTTCCACTTTTCTTTCATTTTCTTGGTCGGGCTTCGAACTTTTGGATCCATCGTATAATTGACGGATTGAACTTTCATTTTTGTGTGTAGGTATATTATTATGTTATGACGACCCAAATGAATAAATGCTTTTGACTTTGACTTTATCTCTGCTAAAGCCGAGTTTTAATATCTTACTAACAGTAACTACTATGTACCTATTTTTTATATAATATACCTACTAAAGTGTCACACGTATGTATTGTGGGATGAAATAAACGATATTTATTATTTATTATTATTATTTATTATTTATTTGTTCGTAACTACCGGTCTGTTGAATATGCCAGTGTACCTACAGTCTGTACTATAGGATAGTGCTAGATGTAGCATTTAACCACTTGCAAAAAGAATAAGATTCCTTTGTAGTATAAAGTAACCGGACATAGGTACCTATCTAACAGGTACCTAATAATATTTTCATATTAATCATTTCCTTTTCAACAATATTTTAATGATAGGTAGGTAATTACGTAGCTTCCTTGGTACACATAGTAAAAAGAAGATTTTGTTTTATGCATGAATCATTGGTCTGCATGGAGTTCACAAACTGAGTTGTTAACGCGAGATTTTTATCACGTTATTGATTTAATAAGAATAAACGTTAGCATAAAGCTATAGAGGCGTTAGCGTAGCCCCGGGCGGCGACTCGTGCGCAGGTCGGACCGCACCAACACCGCTGACGGCACATTCCACTAACCCTACCGATTACTTCATTTTCACTTAAATACATTTGTAAGCTCTAATTCTTATGCTTTTTAACACTCAATTTGTCACATCTTATTCTCTTGTTGTAATCTCTTGGTTGGCGTTCCTGCAGATTTGTTCCCTGTTTGAAGTTTCGTATATATGGATATGTTTTGAGTCTGAATCATTATACTAATTAGTATTATTGACGCAGTTGATTCACATAACAGACTATGGACTCAACAGATGCAATACAAAGCCCATGCAAGTTTGGTTAAATTGTTTTAGCTTTCTGGAGCTCCAAATTACTGGAAGTTATCGATTACGAGATAGAATCTCCTCACTACTATATGGATCTTTTGACTCAGTAGTGTTTGGCTCAAGCTCTTAATTAATCGAGAGAAGAACGTAACTTCATGCCTGTATTCTTCTAAAGGCCTCGGTAAATCAATGTATGCAAGCATAATTATAAGCAAACACCCACGATTCGCTGGTTACGTTTTTAATGGTGGCGAGCCTCTTTTCGTATCCGGGAACATTACCAAAGTAGGTGGCACTAGGAAACTCCTATAAAATAGAATTTCAATTGCACCAGAGATAAAAGATAAGATCTGATACACCTTTGTGTCAGATAGCCCCAGGAACTCAAAACCAAGACCTTTGCGTAGCAGTAGTGGCCTGCTACAACTAGACTATCCAGTAAATTAACAGTTACCATAAACAACCATACTAAACTTATTAACAACAACAAGTGTATCAAACCTATAAATACCAAAACTAATTTATATTCGACAAAGATATAATAACTATGTAATTCAACACATAAGAACATAATTATTGATTATATCTATGTGCTCCAAAATAAGAACATGGAATAAAAATCGTGAGATTATCTCATGTCAAGATTAATAGATACTGTGATAACTAATATGCTGAGCAAAGCGAACTTATCATGTCCATTATTCATTATGAGACGGGACTCACACGAAGCACATCAATTTCTTATTGTTTTTAAAGCATCATGAGTTTCATATTTAAATGAAAATTATATGTACTTTTTATGAGCACTCTCTGAGGGCAGGGTCAAGTGTCTGAAATCGGCGTGTATTTATAAAGGGAAAGATGAATGAAGAAGAAGCCAGGGAGGTATGTCAGGACCGGGATATCTGGCGCTCCTCACTCTCAGCCTACCCCATAAAAGACTTGGCGTGAAGGTATCTGCATGTTTATGCATACAGATATTATATGTACTTTTTAGAATTTGATGCATAAAGAGCTTTAAGTTCCGTTTATAATGTACTCGTAGATACTAAAGGAACCACTATGTACTTTATTTGGAAGTCATTTTCTGGAAGCCTTTTTAGGATTCGTAATGCAACTTCATGCCTGATTTTCCGAAGGCGTAGGCAGAGGTAAATACATGTATTCAAGCATACATACAAACACCCACGATTCGCCGGTTATGTTTTGGCCCATGTAACAGGGACCGAGCCTGTTGAAATCTCCGGGCACATTTCCATACGCCGAGGTACTGGGCAACTTCAAGAAAATGTAAAAATCCCAATACACAAATAAAGGATTTTATACTTTTATCTCTGATAGCCCCTTCGCTCCGAGAATGAAACCCAGGACCCCAGCTTACCACTAGGCTACTGAGGCAGATTTAGGATTCCATACCGAAAAGGTCTTTCAGTTTGTTTTGTTGGTTCACCGTAATAGTATGAGAGCTACAAGTTCGAATTAAAAAAAACTGGGGGTCTATGACAACCTGAAAGGGGTCTACGTCAGCGAAATATACATTTGGGGGTCCACGAAATGAAAATGGGGGTCCACGATAATGGATCTCAACACATACACTGTTAGTACCAATTTACTTACATCATACCAGTGATTCCCAAAGTGGTCCATGGGAGACTCGATGGGGGTCTACGAGGCGTGAATAAAATTGGAAATATGGGAATGTGATATAAATGTAGCAAGGGGGTCAACAGAAACCACAAAAAAATTGTAAAGGGTCTACAAGAAAAAATAGTTTGGGAACCTCTGGTCTACAAGGACACTTGCGTTGTAAAGTTACAAGCTACCTACAGTACACGACTTATAGGTAGCCTGAGAGCTATTGTATGCAACCAAAACTGTAATTTTCTAAGTATCTAATTTAAAAAAAAAAAAAATCTATGTGTAAGCCCTCGAAACTAGTAAATCTATTAGGTATACTTGTATTCCTTGAAATAAACTTTAGTAGCGTTAATAAAATCGATTTTCTTCTCGATTGGTCTTCTGTCTCACTATATTAAGCCATCCCATGGGCCTCAGTCGTTAGTTTGAAATCTGGTTTCTTTGTGGGTTGTGACTGCTAGAGCGTCACTTCGGGGTGAGGACAGGGGTGTATACAATGCAGTAATGATGATATGATTTCGACCGGTGAAGACGACCCCCGATCAAACGCAGTGCTTGGCTAATATGGCGTATAAAATGAACCTTTCAAAATATTTTGCAAACAATAAGGAACCCTTCCTAGTCCGCCCCTGTGGTCGTCATTGTGTGCACCCGTCGAGTGCAGCTCTTACACGCGTTTATTGCCTCTAACTAAACACATGTGCATATTGTGCGTACGCACCTAATGTTGTACTTTAGTATTAAGTTATGGATAGAGTTGCGTTACGGGCTACAGTTAATATCACTTTTCAGTATTTGTTGATATCTATTTTAATTCTATGCGGTGGTTGGACTATTATGTATTTTATTATTCAAATTTAATTTGACATAGGTATCAATCAAAGTGTCAATTGTTTTTAACTTTTTTAAAATTATGTCTTAGTCATTAAATTAATTTTGAATCATAAATTAGTATTGTTGATTGCATGCTAATGCTACTACATATTAAATGTGTTATTATCATCGTTAATTTTATTATTTCAAAATATGAAATTTTATGAAGTTACAAAATACGCATGCCTATGCCTACGTATTGATATTTTTGAATTGAGGTTAAATGTATAATAAATATCATATTAATTAGGCTACCCAGCTACAATATAGGTCCGTCATACTTTATCATACATTCACATATGATAATGGTGTAACCCTAATCGTTGGGTGCATATTTAAAGGTGTTTATTTGAGGCGACCATCTGCCCCGGACTGTTAAATAATATAAAAAATATATCCAACAAAGCCATACAATAAAATCGTCAATGGCGTCGGTGCTGGGGGATATTGTATAGCTTTTTCGATATTGACACTTATATTTTGTCATCGATACTTCATACGAGGCGGTTCGAGACACTAGTCATGTCCCGCGGTTTTTTAACCGAGTTCAAAAAACGAGAAGGTTCTCAATTCGGCCGGTATATATATATATATATATATTTTTTATGCATGTACGTGAATTTCGCCGAGATTTCTGGACCGATTTACGTAATTCTTGTTTTGTTTGATGCGGAATAGTTTCGAATTGGTCCCATAAAAATTTGATTCAGATAGGCCCATCAGTTTTTATTTTATGAGCATTTTTTTACATACTTTCACCTCAGACTAAAGGAATAAGAATAGACGGCGAGTTGTCATACAGTGCGTTGAATCCACTGACGTCCTAGATAGTCCTAATGCGCATGACAACAACATGACAACAAGTGACAATGACACATTTACTCATCGACGACACAACACAGCTTATTTACTCCTTCGTGGATAATTTTTTTTCATTGATTTCGTATATCCGTGTAATAATTTTGTATCCAACCACCTAAACAATTTAAATTAGGTATCTAATTATCACGAAGCTAAAAGAGTCAGATTTTACAAATTTAATACTAACCGAGTTCAAAAAACGAGAAGGTTCTCAATTCGGGTGGTTTTTTTTTTTATTTATGTACGTGAATTTCGCCGAGATTTCAAGACCGATTTACGTAATTCTTTTTTCGTTTGATGCGGAATAGTTTCGAATTAGTCCCATAAAAATTTGATTCAGATAGGCCCATCAGTTTTTATTTTATGAGCATTTTTTTACATACTTTTACCTCAGACTAAAGGAATAAGAATAGACGGCGAGTTTTTTTTTTTTTTTTTTTTTTTTTTTTGTTATTATGGCATCACTATTACGCATATTGCCAGTGTCAAGTAAAACGATATTTCGTATTTATTTAAGCAACGTCAAAGTAAGTATAATATCAAGTATAATATGTAAGTATCAAGTATATAAGTTATCAAGTATAATATGTCAGTCAAGTGAGTTACAGTCAAGTTAAGTCGAGTAAAGCGATGGCTACTTTACCAGAACATTTACAATGAAGTTTTGGAGGCAACCTGAAAGGTCGTGTTTTCGCACTGTTATTCAATTTCACTATACAAGGGCACTGTAATAAACCTATATCAAACAAAATGCCACCAACTTTATTCAATATAACTTAAAAATACACCAAGAAAATGAAATAAAATAAGAGCACCATACGCCTCTTTCAAGGTTCCCGCCAAAACCTCAGACGGCGAGTTGTCATACAGTGCGTTGAATCCACTGACGTCCTAGATAGTCCTAATGCGCATGACAATAAGATGACAACAAGTGACAATGACACATTTACTCATCGACGACACAACACAGCTTATTTACTCCTTTGTGGATAATTTTTTTTCATTGATATTGTATATTCGTGTAATAATTTTGTATCGACAAACCTAAACAATTTAAATTAGGTATCTAATTATCACGAAGCTAAAAGAGCCAGATTTTACAAATTTAACAGATGTGAACATTAATCTAACTGGCAATGCAGCAATAAACTAAAAAGTATTAAATAAATATAACTACGTTAAGAAAAACCGACTTCAAAACTGAAAAGTAAAAAATAATACAGATTTAATTGTAATTATATACTACCTATTATTTATATGTGCTATTTACGAGTACTAATAGGTTTGAAGTCGGTGCCAATCCAAAATCACTAAAGTAGGCATTTAATTGTATTAAAACGTAACTTCACGCCTGTAATCCCCGAAACCCCTTCGGGGATTACAGGCGTGAAGTTAGGCAGATTGTAAATGCATGAATTCAAGCATACATGCAAACACCCACGATTCGCCGGTTACGTTTTGTTCAGTGTATTAATTTGCTCGTATTCATATTTAAGTGATTAAAATATAATTAATTGTTTAAGGCTTGGCACCGACTTCAAACCCTTTAGTAAATAGCACATATAAATAATAGGTATTATATAATTACAATTAAATCTGTATTATTTTATACTTTTCAGTTTTGAAGTCGGTTTTTCTTAACGTAGTTATATTTATTTTAGTTTAAAATTGTATTTCACAACGTCCCATTGCCCGAGTGACTGTTTTAAATAGAGCTTGCGTGGTGATTACACTACACCATAGAGTTTTTTTTATAAAATGATGGTAGCAAGCGAGTTTACATTTCACATAAAAACCGGTCAAGCACAAGTCGGACTCGCCCACCGTAGTAGCAAGAAATATTGTACTAAATGTTCACCACAATATTTTTCTCTAGCAAAAGATACTGTTTTTCAAAACCGCAATTATAACTTTGTCATTCATACTATATAATATATATTACAACGTTATATTTGCACTTTTTGAAATATGTTGTATTTCAAAAACTGCTGAATACATCTCGTCCAAACTAAATTTCACTGTTACTTTTTATTGAGATCTACACTACATATTTTTTTTTATTTTCTCTCTCTTTTAATAGTCAGAGCGAGGGACCACTTTGGACGTGTTTACCTTTCAAACGACGGACTTTAAGAATAAGGGATTTCAGAAATCTCAAAGTTATTATTAAATGTATATCAATACATGTTCAACGATTTTGTTAAATTTATATTTCAAATATAGAGGCCTCCAATTTTTTTCCCATTTATGTATAAAAATCATATAACAATTCACAGTCTACTGGCATCCGGATTAGTTCACAGTCTTAATAGTTTCGGAATAAAGTAGTGACATGGACAGACAGACAAACAGACGTGATGAATCTTTCGCATTCGGAGACGGGTTGCGTTTTTTGCCAGTCGACTAACTTAGAAACCAAGATCAAAATACAAATGCATTACCACCTCTGAGGCCTAGTCTCATATCTGTGCCGCAAATACTGTGCAGGGCAGTACATTACCACCTGACCAGAACACAATAGCGCTGAACACTAGCTACTATTTAGCGGCTAGTAGATTAGGTTATGCGGTGGTGCCTACGCCCGCGAGCTGACCCGCTAGTTGCATAAATAAGTTGAAGAGTGCAAAAAAGGTAGCTCACTGATTTCTGATTTTGATTGAGCCAGATTTGTTGCGTGTAAAAAAATAGATAAACCCGCAAAGAATGTTAAACTTGTGGTTGAATGACTTACTGTTGGTAGAGCAATGACGGAGTTCGGGGGCGTAGGTACCACCGCATTACTTAATATACTTGCCGCTAAATGGTAGTGCACCATCGTGTTCCGGTGATGTACGGCGGTGTAATATCCGGCACAGAGGCATAACCCCTTAGGCCTCAGAAGTGGTAACGCATCTACATTTTGACCTCTGGTCTTTGTGAGAGTGTCTAGGCTGCAGTCATCACTTAACATCATCAATGTGAACTGCATGCTTGTTTGCCACATTCATTACTAAAAAAAATGTTACTAGATAAATGCATATGTAACAGCTACCAGAGTGCAATAAACTAGTTTAGTTTTAGATTTGACTAGCTGTTGCCCGCGGCTTCGCCCGCGTGGATGTCGTTATATAATCCTGAATTTTCATTGCTATAAACCTCACGTAGCCCGAGGCCTTTCCAAAGAATGGAAAACCGTGGAAATCGGTTCTTGCGTTCTGGAGTTATAGCGTCAGGAAGGAAAACCCGACTTATTTTTATATAATAGATTATCAAGATTGAACAATGCATAGAGATTCTTAAGCATTTCAAAATGAATTTATTGATAGATAGAATCTTGTAATAATCACCGATTACTACATGGGCGTGGCTCGCCCATCGCCCGTCAGCTACACTGAGACCCTTCATCGCACACATTGACAAGTCCGCCTGTAGATACTTCACCTACACGAACACAGTGACACCTATCACTTGCACCCTAAGCGTCTATCCCGTGATGTTGTTGCCTACGTACATAGACAATAAAAGCATTAAGCGGTTTACTTTTTATCTGCTTTGTGCGTATCCCTCTTCTGGTTGTCAAAGCGGCATTGAAGTGACGACACCCTGCATTGCATATCGCATTGTTGCTGCAAAAGGTTATTTGAATGACAAAGGGAACGGTCCGGGAATAACTTTCCCTCCGCGAGGCGTCCAGTATTTAGCTACTCGAAGAAACGTCTGACGTCTAAAGAAGGCAAAAACACTTTCATTCCGTCGGGTAGCAATTTCGCTAAATGTCAAAGCCGTGGTGCGAACAGGGTTCCGGAGCGCGCACAAAAACCACGCCGCCGCCGCGATACGGTATTCGGGACGCAGCCACATCGCTACATCACTCATCGCATCCGACTGCATCGAATATTTTCTGATACGATACGAATTCTGCATCAGTGATGCGACTCGAGCAATTATTTCATTATAAATTTCAATCTACAAAAACGCCATAATTATTTACAATCGAGTCGATTTCTATCGAGATTTATGATAAATCGTTCTTCAGATTAGATACATCGTGACATTAGGTCCAGTAAAAAAATATGCCTTCGCTGTCGTCCGTTAGAAATACGCTTACTTATACTTTCATCTATATGTGGATAAATCGATGCCGTATAGTTTTTTGCCCATTGGCAATCTGCTTATTTCTGCCACCCGCGTCGATCTTCTCCCTTAATGAATAATTAATAAATAGAACTCGACAGGAAAACATTTCCCTTGATTTATTTATCTACTTGACTAATGTTGCACTTGAATATTACACAAACTAAAATAAGAATAAACTTAGCAGCGTGCATTTAATAAACCCGTCAGGTTTTTTAAATGTGCATTAAAGTCTACAGGCAATTGCATCAATAGGATACATTCTCCTGTTGAAGGAAATCCATTAAAAAAATATCCGTATCATAGTGACACATTGACGCTTTTTATAGTCGTGTTATCTAAGCATAAACATAATAAGTACCGATTTCTATTCGAGACGCCAACCGGGGACCAATTAGTTAAGGAACACAAGTTTGATTTTATAACTAATTAATTTAGGCTCGCAGCGATCGTTTACATATATATCAGCTATTTAAATGGTGATCAACATTTGATGTTTGCAAAATTGACATTATAACGACGGAATCGAGTTCTTACTTAAAAACTTGGCTGTATATAAACTGAATGGTTGGATTCTGTGATAAGATTTGATACAAGGACAGCATAAATTGTGTGCGGTGCGTGAGTAACAACGGTCTGGGCTTCGGAACCGCAGGATGCTCCGCCGTAGCTTCTTCCTACGCCTATTTGGGTTTTTCTTTTTATTATCATAGCTTTTGACAGTTTACTACCATGCTTCTCGCACTATAATGACAGGCTTCGTTTATTCCTAAATGAAATAAACAATATACAAGCGGGCAAAACATTAATATATTTGTAGATATTCTGTTTTAAAATTGTTCTCTCACTTTTAATGTCGTGTGCATTTTTTTTTGACAAGCTCTAATAGTTGGCTCATTAAATGAAATGAGCTATCAGCCGCTTTCAATGCTCTAAGAAAAACTTTACTCTTTGTGATTCCTAACTGTGCGAAATTCTTTCGTCTTGTAGGGCGACCGCGGAGGGTCTCACTGCATCATTCATGTGTTTTTTCGTTGACACCTTGTTGCTATCAATATGTATGGCAAGTGTGTGATATTGCCGACTCGAATCTCGGCTACATGAGCACTGACCACAATAATTATTGCCCTGGTTGAGTTAGGTACCGATAAGTGCCCCTTTACTTACATTTTATTCATGAGATTGTCCTGTAAAAAAGAACAGCTAAGTACACAAAAACATATGGCAGTTTTTTGATCTAATCTATATAGTCTTCTGTTTGTTAATAAGGATATACAGGGCTTGACACTACTAATGTTTTAAACAATAGAAGTTTTAATCTGATTAGGAAACAATTAGTAGATATAGGAAAGGACTGAGCAATTATTTATGCATCACAGCAGTGGTAGAATTGATGGAAATTTACCAACAGACATATTTAAAACCATGTATTGGTGTAGTTAGCGACTATTACGACATAAAAGGCGTATTCACTCCTACCTAGTGTTTGATTCGTTTGCTCAGTTAAAGTACAGACATTTTTTATTGTTGGTCATTGGCGACACACTAAAAGCGTTATTTAAGTCAGCGAATTTTGCTTTGTGTCGCTAACAGTCGTGTGCTAAAAATTCCACACGTTTAACACCATCAAAAAATCTTGATGGCGACATTGGAAGAACCGATGGATAACAATCGAAATGTTAACATGACAATAAAAATAACATTTCCAAAAACACTTAAAGTTTTTTGCGTTGCAGCAGGCCGCTTTTAGAAGTGCAAGTTTGTTTTGTTCCTGACGACTATATACTTATTTATTTACTGTTTTAGGTATGGGTTTCTATTGTTTATTATTTACTATCTTTGTTAATAACTGCTTTGTTCATACAAAGTAAACTACTACTGTAGTAACTAATCTAACATGGCGGGTGTGATACCAAATCAAAATTTGTTTCTTTGCCCAATATGATTATTATTTACACACCCAAATCTTCGAAACTTCACAAGTAATCTCAATAACAATACTCTTTATTATACACCAAACGGTAATAAATAAAGTACAATGTTTAGGGATAAGCACAAATGGCGACCGTATCGATTTAAAGCGATTTCTTCAGATAACCAATTTATAGGAATACATTAATCGAACAGTAACAGGGGTGTTCTAATCACAACAGAACAAAGTAAAACAAAAACAAGAAAGAAAAAAAACACATTTATAGAACGAACAAAAACGCATATTATACACAAAAATGATAGTGAGGAAAATAGGAAAGTTAACTGAGGAGAACGAAAAAGAAAAAGATGTAGAGTTATAGTGACAGATAATAACTCTCAATACTTAGTGAGGACTTAAAAAACTCTGTAACGTTAGGAGTATGAGGTGTACTGTACATAAATGCGTGTAAATTTCTCTGCCTACTTCTGCAGGCAAATACGAGTACAAATATTGTGATGTAAATGTTTTAATTGTTCTCTGGCGGTAGAGGTGCTCTAACAGAACTAAAGAACGTAAGCATAGATATATTTTTAAATATTATTGCCGACATAGCATAACAAACTTTATCTATCTTCCTTCTCCCTAGTCCAGTAGTATCAGGGATGATATGGTAATATAGGGGCATGTTTTAACTGACAGTGTATCTATCTGCATAGAGGCTTCTTTATTCTATGGATACAGTATTTACTTACCTTCCCCTCTTAACAGACTTCATAGTTTTGATCGGTCACTACCCGTGGTACACCTACTTAGTCCACCTGGGTGAACCAGGGGTAAAATTTTCAGCCCATGGTACACCATGGTATAACCTAACCCATGTGTTCCAATTCTAAATGTTTTAAGTCGTATTACGTTGTACATTACACCCAACTCATAGGAAAACATTTCATGATTCTCTTAAGTTCCAAAAAGTTGAGCATTCTACGCTAACATTGATACAGGTGGAACACGGTTTTTTTTTTTCTCCTGGAACATCTAGGTGAACTTAGGTGGACAACGGTAAAAAGTAATTACCCCTGGTACACCCAATTCATAATAGGTGTACACCATGGGCAGAAAATTTTACCCCAGGTTCACCAAGATGGACTAATTAGGTGTACTGCGGGCAATGCCTGGTTTTGCTAAATGCATAAAACTATAGAAAACTACTGCTTTGCTAAATGGCATAACACCACGATGACTAATTGATTTCCAGTAAGGCCTTTTAAAATCATATTATCTCTAGAATAGGAGATCACAAAACATTCGGTTGGGAACGATCAGCACGCCAAGAATGTGGGCGCGCCCCGTAAGAAAACAACAAAATTAAACATGACAAAATAAGAACAAAAACGGCTATTAATATTCGTTAGAAATATTGGTTTGTCCCAAAAATGTGCCCAGGGGCTGAAACTTGACTCCGCGTGGGTGTTGAGTGGACGCGGCTTATGTCCGATCCAAATACACAGCGATTTATAGGACAACCGATGTTACGCCGCAAAATTATAATATTTATGGTCGCCGAATACGTTAAGATACTAATGATTTTTTAATATATGGCTTTATAAAGTTTGCTACAATTTTGGACATGTAATTTAAATTTACTGTTTGAGAACTTCTGACTAAGTGATAAAGTGTAATCACTTCTACAAAATTAAGACTAGCCGTATGCATTTCTAGATTGTGAGATAGTCACAAAACTGGTGTTTTTGTACATTGATCATACTATATTTGCCAAAATCAAAAGTATGTTAAAATGGTAAAAGAAAAATGAAGTCACAATTTTGTCTATATCAAAATCGTTCAAATGCCACTAATAAGTTACTATTAGGGAACTGGCTGCTCGACCGCATGGGAACCTGACGCGGTCGTAAGCTATATTGACATTTACATTGACATTGGATAAGCGGCCAGTTCCCTGACGGTATGTACCATGGATATGGAAAATAAATAGTTTTTATTTATTTTTTATTTTGTAACAGTGGAATTTGGTAAGCATTACATTACACATTATATTTAGCAAAAATTGTGGCAGAACATAGTGATAGCAGCGCATATAAGATAACAAATAAACTGTTAGAGGTGCGAAGGATATGCGGGTACTAGAATATTTAGTAGGTAGGTAAATAAAGATCCATACCTCTTGTTGAATATTTAATCTTCGACGAAAAAACGCAAGAAGTACCTATACTTTTACTATTTTTTATATTCTTTAAAGGGTTCCAAATTTAGAACGTCTCGGAAAATATATCATTCAAAACTAACTTTGAAAATGAGGTGACTATATCTAACATGTAATATATGAAGCTCCATCCACAATGGCATTTCACCGCAAAATAAACAATTATAATTTTGCGACACCCTTAATAAATACTTACAAAAAATTAAAAAACAAATCCATGTTATTCCTAACGTATCACCGCGATCGTAGTATCCCGTCCCTTTGGACGCCAGTACCGAGAAATACGAGACAAACGTACATAATTAATAAAACTTAATCATTTATATGATTATATTTTATGTATCGAGTAAACCTTTTTAGTTTAGAACAGTTTTATTAAGATTTACTTGAACATTTTAAAGATTAATATGCTATTATATTTCATTACTTTTTACAATGTAGAGTCTTACAGAGTTTGTTAGTTATTGTTTTATTTATTTTTTTCATAATTCACTTTATGCGTATCTAAGTACTAAGTGAATAAAATATTGGCATTGATGACGATGATTGGTTGGTGAAGAACCCAACATATACTTATGACATTAAAAAGATACTAATTTTCGTTCATCATGACTAGCGAGCCGCATCCTGTTCATTTAAGAAATATATATAATCTTTTCTCCGTACAGTTACGACCGACTACTATCTGTTCATTAATACTTAATCAATTACAATAATTTTCCTATAATTGCAAAGCATCGTAATAAATCTGCGCAAACACTTATGTGATGGAACATATGTTCTAAGAACACCTAAACAGTGTATATCCATCTTAAAGATTCATAAAATAAAATGTAAGTGATGTATTTCGGGTTATTTTTTATCGTGTAGAACCAGCGATGATGCCGGTTAAGGCTGTCAAAACGGCTGACGTACGGATTGACGAGCGTACCAGCATTCGTTTTATACTTATTCCCGTGGGCGCAGGTGTCTGCTATATTATTTATCTATACAGAATTCTCTGGGAACTTGGTACCTCGACACCGGTGTCTTGACTAATATTACCACAACTGACACCTTCCACACACTCTAGTCCATTCGCGTTAATAGATGTGAAAAATTGAGGCTTCATTTTCCATCTTTAAAACTTTAATATACCTACTTATGGAATTATCGAAAGAATTGGTCGATAGTATGTCGAATTTCATAGCCAGAATAATCTCTTCGTGATTGTACTTTACGACAACATTTGATAATAAAATCTACGCGAATAAAGACAACTAAAAGCAGAGTTATTGTAAATATCTGATTATAGCAAAACTTTTGTAGTATGGTAAATTCCCTTCTTCACAATCATAAACTATGAGGTATGCCTTTAGTATATAAAGCTGCTTTTGAAGCTAAAATGTAACCTATAATGCTAACCTCGTAATTTACAGCAATGAGGCATGATAGCTTAAACCTCAGTAGTGCCAACGCATCTTACATTGAAATCTCTGTTTTTTTATCTGTGTATTGAGGTATGCCTTTAACATACAAAGGTTGCTTTCAAAACTAAAAAGTACAATCTCGTACTTTCCAGCAAAGAGGTATAACAGCTTAGACTTCAGCAGTGGCGTCGCATCTACATTGATATCTCTGTTTTTATGCAGATGTTTATAGGCTACAGTATTTTCTTACCATGAAAATGAACCTACATGCTTTAATATATTTATTTTTTGATTTCAAAATTTTTTCGTAGTTTTCCATGGAGAATGACTAAATCAATTAATGAATTATTGTCATCGACATTAATTTTGTGTCGACTATAGTAAGCAATTTAAAACCACATTTTCTATTATCAGGTTAAAATGTAGATGTACTAATACGTTAAGGAGAGGTGTCATTACAAATACAAATACCCAACTTACGACGAAATTCACACGGTAAGCTTACGAGGCAATAAAAAAATAAACGGTTTCCGCTAGAAGAGAAAAGAAAGGAATATGTTGAAGTGACTACTTTTCCATTTCTCTTGATAGAAATATCTGTGTTGCTCGCTCTCAACAGATAGTTATCAGAGCAAGACAGATGGTGTTTTCAGAGTTTCCGCAAGAAACAATGGCACTGGCAGTTTAATTTACTCGTATAACAGCCAGACGGGCAAATGTGATACTATTTCATTGCACCCTCAAAGGTGAATGGACTTCTTGTCTGGCAAGTTTGCGAAATTAATAAATTTGACAAATGTGTATATCTCCAGGGATTCCTGAAATCCTTTGACTATAAAATAAGATATATTTATATATATTTAACTATATACCTACCTTTTTGATACAGCAGTTAAATTTCCTCGTTGACTTTTGTGTCTTTATCACAAAATGATATTAATTCAAGACATGCCAAAGCATCATTTCGTGCACAATGTTGTTAGTAGGAGGCGTCGACTCACCTGCGCATGCGCATTTAAATATTATATCACGTTTAATTTGTTTTCGTTGAACATTCGCCGTCTTTCTCTCACGCAGTACGTTTTCATTTAAATTTATACTTACCAGCGAGATATGACTGTGCAGTTTGTGGCTTGTGTTGTTGCTACATTTACTATTATATTTTTATTGGGATGCTTTTGTATGAGTTGGCAGATATTTATCGGGTATTGGAACATTATTCGGTCTGCTCATAATCGTCCGCATAAAGCACCTTGTCACACGGTCGTTGGGCGCCGAACGCGCCGAATGTGCCGCCCGACCCCGCTTATTCTTTTTGTGCTCTCGGGACGAGGGTCCGTATTCTCTGGGAACTGGAAAAAATGAAGATATTAATATATCTTTCTAATTCGAAATACGTTTCGGATAAAGGGAAGGTCATAAATCATTATCATTTGGAAATATTTTTCGAGTGTGCGAGAGAAAATGAAGTGTTCGTTGAATTGTCGATGAATTTTTACAAAGGCGCATTCGATGCACAAACATTACTGCAGAGGTTGAATGGATTGGTCAGGTAAACTGTTTTAGATGTAAGTTGAATGTAGCGATTAGTGGGTCAGCGAGGCAACACGCGGTCATGTCTTGGCCCACAGATAGACGATAGTGTCAGCAAACGGCCAGTCATCGGCCTCTCATTAGCCGCCTGTCTATTCGGGATTGAATTAACTTCGATACACGTCGTTCAATAATAGCTATTAAACATATTAAAACAATGCTTAATTTTGAAATCATTAAAGTCAATATAAACATTTGCGGTAAAAGGTCATCGTTTTGTGGTACAATCATTATTTCGTTGAACGTTTAACTTTACGTGCTTACAGTTAGTTTAATGTTTTATATTAGTGAACGGTATTTATTTCAAAAAAGTAGCATTGAGTAAATAGGTACTTACACCCATATTCTGAGTCGTAACCTCGACCTTAACTCAACCTTACTCATGGGAATTGGTATTTTTAGTTGTAACGAATAACGTCAACTCGACATTCTCCTCCGTTTGAGGTAAGAAAGCAATTGTCAAACTTGAGGAGTTTGAGATTTACATTTACGCCATATTCTTGCGCTGAATAAGTTTTTCGTGTCGGAACTGTCTGAAAATATAGGTAATTAAATACCATATTGTTCTATAAAAATGGATTTATAAGAATTCGTAAATTATCTATATACTATAATACTATATAATTTACTATATAGATAATCCGTACACATGAGTTACTGTCAAAATACAACTAAGAATATGAATATCGTGGCGTCCTCATAAAGTGTCCTCAGCTGAGTGTGAGTCAAGGAATGTTTCGAGAAACGTCTTGGAATATGGGTGTTAGTGTACTTATGCATACATATACTTATCCATCAACCATCGATACTCTCGAACAAAACCTCGTTCTTACATTATGATCCATGAACACTTTATCATAGGTATCTTGTATAAGATCCTGAAGAACTTCTGGTTAGTCCAGTGGTTTGTAAAGACTGTATGATATGAGAAGTCGCGGGTTCCGCGCCACCGTTGCACTGGGACACAATGACCCAAAGCATAAAAAGCAACCAACCGTTCTGCGAGATTTTCCCGGATTTCTATGCAGTGAACCATTGTTATCTCGTAATGTTCTGCAAAAGGTTGGATGGATCTGGCAATCTCTCTTGAATTAAAAAAGTTGGCCACACACCACACTATACACTAATTACGGTATTGGTTTTGTTTTGAGGCATGCGGTGCTCTTAGTTTATTTCATTTTCTTGGTTCTTTGAATTATCTATACAAATAAATAAAATTGGAGTGTCTGTTTGTAATATAAAAATAACCGCTTTTTACTAATTGCACATGTATGTATACACGATACAAATACCAAAACAACATTTTTTACAATTTTTGTCTGTCTGTCTGTTTGTCCCCGCTAATCTCGGGAACGGCTGGACCGATTTTGACGGGACTTTCACTGGTAGACAGCTTATGTACTCGTAATAAGTAGAAAGGCTACTTTTATACTAGATGCGCCCACGACTTCTTCCGGTGGATATTGAACCTTCATAAAATTTCACGCTTACGAAGTCGCGGGCACGGCTAGTATTCAAAATTTAGGTTACAATGATATTAAATTAAGTTGGTAGCATGGTCTTTCTATATGTTTATTACAGTGCCCGTGCATAGTGAAATATATTAGAATAACAGTGCGAAAACACGGCCATTCAGGTTGCCTCCAAAACTTAATTGTTAATGTTATGGTAAAGTAGCCATCGCTTTACTCGAATAGCTGACTGTTACTCTGACCGAGTGACTTAGATTCTGACCTTTACGTTGCTTATTACTAATACGAAATATCGTTATACTTGACACTGGCAATATGCGTAACAGCGATGCTATTATATAAAAAAATAGGGTATTCATACGGAGAGTACACAATAATATATTGTTTCTTTTTTACAGAAATAAAATTGTAACATTTGAATGTGCCTACTTAAATCTTGATACGTTTAAATGAAAATGTTTGATATCCATTTTAGGTATAGGTATAGTGATTACCCATGTTTGATTGCCCTTGAAACACAAAATTCACAAATTATCGTCATCAAATTACCGTAATCGTAGAACGAAGTATTAACTATAAAAATATTGAAATAACGCGGACAGGTGCGCTAAATATCATATATCAAATTAAATTCTAAGGGAGATGGAGACAAGGTGCTTGGAGTTACTCAAATACATATTTTAAAATCATAATTTAAGGCTGGTGTCTACTGCAGCCGAATAGAATTCGAGTCGAGCACAGTTTCATTCTCTTAATCAAAAAGCACTATGTTTGTATCTTGACATGAAGGGCTTTACTAGATAGGTAGAGTAGAGGGCGTGGAGCGCCAAACATCTCAGTCCTTACAAACCTGTTTTGCCTTTTCCACATTCATCACTTTATAGGTACATGCACGCCGATATTAAAGACTAGACCAGACTACTGTCAATAGTACAAAATTTCATGAGCTGTATTTTTTTTCGATTTGACACGACTACACGAGCCTAGTGGACGCCAGCCCTTAAAATACTTAACATTAATGGAATTCCAATAACAATAAATAGGAACCCGAAACCAGAATACCGTTGTTTTTTCTCCAAACTCACCTAATGCCATTTACACATTTTGGGTGCAAAGGATGAAATGTGTCGGGTTTCACATCACACGCGCTATTTCTAAAAAGCTTGTTTTCACAGCAGAGCGCACTTAAGTAGCGATTCGTAATTCAATACTGTCGAGTAATTCGGAGCTAAGCGATGTGCCAAGTGCAATATTTTGCTATTACAACTCTTCTTTTAAATTAAAATCAATTTGAATTGCTGGTGGAAGCAGGCTAGCCAATATTGTGGTCTCGGATTCATGCTCTCGTTCGGGATACGGATGAACACGTGATATATCGTTTTTTTTAAAGGTTGATTCTCAGTGCTCTATTTCCCATAAACAGCGTTGTCATCTATAAGCATAGAAATGTAAAAAACTGAATTTTCAATGTTGCCATTCCTAAGGGCTATATTTTTACGCCTCTCTGCCGGATTGCCGATGCCACTTAATAAGATAGTAGTGCACCGGAATAAGATAGTGCTGAACACTACCATTCAGCGGCAAGCAGATTAGGTAAAGCGATGCCTTTGAGCTTTCGAGCTTCGTCATAGGTGCTCTACAATTAGCAAAATATAGATACGTTATGTATACGTTCTCTCTCTACACGTTTGGAGCAATAGAGTCAATTAAATTATTTTGTTACTTTTTATTTATTTTTGAATATGAAAAAAACAGATAACCAAAATGCCTAAACACGTTACAAGTAAAAACATAAATTCGTTAATTCATGTATCATTTAAAAATATTTGAAAAACATGAACACGATAAAATGTTCACATCGATAATAATGTTACAAAAAAGTGTCTCCATTGGGTGATACAGGCGTTTAAGATAAACATCTGACCCCAGGCCGTGTCTCGACGTGGCATGCAACGAATTCACGACCAGCATTCCCATCTCCTCGACGTCTTTTTTATTTTGTCATTAAACATACCCAGTTATACTGGGAAATCTATTGACATGGGTAAATATGGAAAATGTTTTAAAATATAATCGAAGAAAATCCGTTGTAGATTTTAGAAAAAAAGTTTTTGACGTATTTCAGATGTTAAGCACTTTTACCAAGTACCAACAATTGTACCGAGAAATCCATTACATAGATTAATATGGATATTTTTTAAATAAAAGTATTATTTTAATCTAAGAAAATGTTACGTTGCTTTCAGTTAAAAGTAAATCAGTACGAAAATCAGTCGATGTGTTATAGAACAGCACTTAACCAAGATTTTTTTTTCTTAATCATATTTTTTTTACTCTCTTGTTTTAAAACAATCAATGTCAAATGGTAGTGTTCAACACTATCGTGTTCCGATTCGATGGTAATATATGGCCCCGTAATAGGTAACTATCACAGAGACAAAACAACTAAGGTCTCAGGAGTAGCAACGCATTTTGACCTCTGATCTTTGTGTAAGTATCTATAGGCTGCAGTCATCACTTAACATCAATATGAACTACATGCTTGTTATATTATTATAAAGAAAAATGGAAAGCAAAATTTGACTTCAGGCGAGACTCGAACTCGCGGCCACTGGGAATCTAGTCCAGCCGCTCTTCCAACTGAGCTACAGTGAGGCTATAGATGGCGCTGCTGCCACCATAAGGCAATGCAATAAATCTGAAGGAAAGATTTGACAAATCGGGCAGGACTTCGGTAGCTCAGTTGGAAGAGCGGCTGGACTAGATTCCCAGTAACCGAGTTCGAGTTTCGCCTGAAGTCAAATTCTTCTTTCCATTTTTCTTTAAAATAATATATTTTCACAAGCATGTGTTAATGCGAAATAATGTAAAACAATAACATGCTTGTTTTTCACCTTCATAATGTAAACAAAAGATTAAAGGAAGTGGCATGCAACGAATTGGCGACTATACTCGTACCTACTCATTTCCTCGACGTCTATTTTATTTTGTTTTACAGTAGTAGTAGTCATTAGTTGGTATATTGGGAAATCCATTTATATGGATCTATATTAAAAAGTTTTGAAACAATCAGAAAATATATTATAATTTAAGAAACCCCGACGTAGATTTTATAGGTGAAGAAAATTGTTTTAGAAGTTTATTGAAACATCACTTTACTAAAAAAAAATATCATCATCTCAATTATTTTCGTACTCTTTTATTTCAACATTCTGAATTGAATTCACAATCTGCAATCCCACCTTCCCGTCGTTTTTGTTTTTTTTTTGTACATGATCAGATATACCCCTACAAGAAAATCTATCGATGAGGATTAGTCAAGAAACATTTGGGAACTATCAACGAAACCCTGAAGGAGTTTTTTAATGTAAAAGTGCTTCCGAAGCTTTTTGTTTTAAACTCTGTGATTTTGTTCTTAATTTATTTTTTATCTATCTCACGTCAAATGTAAGCAAAACGGAACACATTTAAGTAAGTAGATAACCTTCTTAAAGAGTTTCCGTATCATTTTCAGAACGTTGTTCCAAAATTTGTATATAATCTTGTAGTATTTGTTTTTTTGTCAATTTACTATTGTATGATTTTACCTTAGCAACTCATACATTTTTTAATGTTTTATTGATAGGTACTATTTAAAACGAATTGGCAATTACCCGATCGTGACGGCAAATACGAATATTAACGTTATTCGGCCAACTGGAACTAATTTTCAACATCAGCACCTGTTCAAGGTTATGATACATGGTAACCGATTGCTCTCTTGGGCTATTTTAAGGAAAATAAACACGAGGTCCACGAAAGATCTTCTTAAATGACAGAAATTATCATTCATCTTGAAATTAATTAGAGGCTAATTTGTTGTAATCTATCATCTTAAACACGGTTATATTTTCACACATGTCACAGTTGCATCACAAGTGGTCTCCTAACGGCAGCGGGTGGCGCGTGCGCAGATACAGATCACATTCTAATAGAATTTGTCGTCGATCCTTTTTTGTGACATCAACAGAGATGAGACGCTCGATTAGTAATTAGACGGGCGACACATGTTTTGGTTTCTTTTATCTTGTATTACACTCATTATATCCTGGGACCGAGTTTTTATTGTTATCGTCCAAATTAAACCACAAAAGTTTTTTTAGACTTTTACGGTGCCTTTTTATGGACCTTTTAATTTGGCCAGTGGGATATGTGGAATTCTCAAGGATGTCTCCGTTTCGATGATATACAAAGTTGCTACCGCTATTATGTTAGGTCGTGTAACGAAAGAAATTTATTCCCATTCACAATAAGCTTTCGAATGTGTGATCGGCCCATTCAGTATTTCGACACAGTAACAAAAATTGCGGTAAGGATACTCTTAAAAACCCCTATTATTAGTGTGACAACAGACACTTGAGATTAGCATCTGTGCCTCCTCAGCGCGATCTTCAAGTTTCAAACACAATACGGGGGATTACAAGCGAAGAGGTTTATTTGTAAACATGACAAAGAAAAGCGCATTGTTGTTGGCGGTCACACCAACCGTACTCGGGCCTACCTACTTCTAATGTATTTTATTTAATATTATTCACATCACATACGATTCGGTGAGCTCGTGAGGAATGTATCATAATTCTTCGGTATTCTATCAAAAAGTATTTGAAAAAAAAACACAATAGAATCGAACATGGTACTTGTATGAAGCAGCTTGACAATAACTTTTATAGCAAAATCTTGAAAATAAGAAATGAAAAATATTTCGCAGGTTCATAATAAAATATTTTATTGGTATAATTTGATGACAGATAAACATTTGTGAAACAATCACTTAACTCGAAAACAAACAGAATAATGACCCTTATGAAGTATCGACCATTCACTCTGTAGATTCAAATAAAACAGCCAACTCGATAAATTGATTCTATCTAAACGTTGTTCATCAATGCAAACATCGACCATCTTCACAGCATAACAAAACATTAAGTATGATTGTTCACCTTAATCATCACGTCATCAAAACGGATATTGGGATCTCTTTTGTGATAAAAGCGTCACATTTCCATCTAAACCCGGCTCTAAAATATGTTTTGGGGCCCCATGTTAAAGTTTAATATGGCGTATCGACCACCACAACCGCCCGGCTTTGTTAACCAATGTGACAAAGTCGTCTTATAAAGATGATTTATGGCCGTGTTAAGTATCCCGTGCAATTGTTACGAATATTTATTTATACTCGTAAACTATAAACAACGAGCAAATCTGGTTATTTATGGCGTGATTGGACATTCGCATTCGCAGTCATCGATGTTTTTATTTTTAGATAGTAAGAAAAGCAAAGCCCCGCTGCGACTCTGTTCACAAACAACATAATACCGGGATTATTTTAACGGAATATTGGATTACTTGGATTGTTTTCACTAAGTAGATTAAAGCTTCATTTGAATAGTACCTTTTGATGACCAAGTAATACTAACGGAAACGCTTCAATTGATTATTATTATTGATATAGAATTGACACATTATTATGGGGTATTATATTTAAGTAACATATACATAGACATACCAACTTCGATTTAAATAACTATATAAAAGTTAACACGTGTTTCTTTTTTTCAGGTGAGAAACCGTTCAAATGCGAGTACGCCGGCTGCGACCGCCGTTTCGCCAACTCCTCGGATAGAAAGAAACACTCACACGTGCACACCTCCGACAAGCCCTATAACTGCAGAGTGCACGGCTGCGATAAATCCTACACGCACCCATCTTCGCTGCGGAAGCACATGAAGGTGCACGGAGCCGCGGGGGACGCCTCGCCGCGCTACGACAGCGACGGCGACGACTCGTCCTCCGCCGGCAGCGTCAGCGTCACCGCCGGTGCTGCCAGCCCGCCTACGCCCATCCCACCACCCCCTGTCCCCGTCCCGCCACACCATCCCCAACACCTCACCATCACCGACAAACTAGAAAGCCTCAACGATAAATACCTCAACCCCCACGATCAAAAACCTTACGAGAGACCCCCACCTCCACCTCCCCCGCACCATAATCAACCGCACCTAACGAACATAGGCGGCAACGGCATGATGGAAAATAAAATAGGCTTCGGCGGACATTGGACACAGTTCCAGCAGCCGGCGCCGACGGTACCCCACGGCGTGCCCGAGTGGTGGTGTCCCACGCAGGAATCCTACCATCACCACCATTTGATGCACCACACGGGCGCCGCTGCCGCCTATTGACCGCACCGCGCTTAGGGTACTCTTCATTCCACGATCGCAGGACAGACTGATCTTTGTGGTTAATTATCCGTTTAACTCCTTCGTTAAATTTACGTGTAAACTTAACGGAAGTATGTATTGTGAATTGTGTCCAAACGTGGAATGAAAAGTTCACTAAAGCGCACGAGGATTTTCGCTTTTAAGAGTGCATTACGCTTATTAACAAATTAGATCGTAATAGTCTGAAAGCTCCTAAGTGTATTTGTATGCAATGGCAGAAGATAGCCGTCCGAATGTTTTAGATATATATTCCTACTGATCGTAAGCGGGGTTACCTCCCCGTAGGTGTGAAACAAAGTAAGAACAATGGTGACACTAGTGGTGTTGTTTACGTTAAACAAGTGAGCCGTAAACAATGACCGCTAGTTAAAACCTTCACAATGTGCTGTATATTTTCTGTAAACACAGTGTGAGAGAAGTGTCTTATTATATTCATCGAGGCATGTCTGCATCGCGCATTGTCCGTTACTAACTTTTGTATGTATCGTCCGCATCACACTGCATCGTAGATTTTTGTCAACTGCATTGTTGACAATGATTTATGGTTGCTTTTCAGTAGAATATACCTAAGCGTCTTTTACAATATGCAAACAGTTGCATTGTTGAATTATAGAACAGCTCAATATAAATTGTGCACTTAACATTCAGATTTAATAAATTTTCTTATTATAACTCAAACGATTTACAGAATACTGTCTATTTATATTTTTTCTTATATTTACTGTACTTACACAGCGTGTCTTGTGCGACACACTAAATGTTATAAATCTTATAAAACTAAAATCAGAATGGCCAAAGCACCGAAGTCCAATAAACTAAACTACAATTTATAGGTTGTACAATTATTGTAAAGTAATTTTAAGCATACGTTAGCCTTTAAAACTCATGTAAAAATTATTTAAGATGAATTACCAGTGATAATAGGAATAAGTGATTGTTTTATTGTAAATTTCTGTCATTGTCATTGCTACTAAATTACTGTATGTATTTCAGAATTGTATTGATTACATAATGTATATTTAAAATAATATGACGTAACTATTTTTTCACGAACCGACATTATATATAGAGAGAAATATTGCAAATTGACTGAAAGAGATTAATGTATTTTAAGTTACATAAGAATTTGTTGATTGTCTTTTCTACAGCCATGTAAATAGCTAAGAAATAAAATAAAGAGAATTCATATTTCAATCTATTTCCTTGTTCTTTGATTAAAATAAACTGTCCCGTTGTTAATTTAGGCATCTCAACCAACTCCTAATTTAGTTTTCCCTGAAAACATTTCCGATCTGCCGTTTCTGAAGTAATCGCTCTAGACGCCAAGTGGCAAATAATTTAAAGCGCAATTTAAAATTTAGATGACATGTAGGTACCTATAAAATGGTAAATTATTTAGTGAAGCAAATGGCATCGATCAAATAGCGATGTAAGGCAAAAAGACACGTGCCCTACCTTGATTGATATATATATATATTATTATGGCTACCATTTGTCAAACTTTTCAATTATATTTCCATCAAAATGCAAAAGTTTACCGGAATCAATTGGAACACATTTAATAATATTTTTTTTAAATAATTAAAGTGCCGATACGTTCTTACAAATGTCGATGAGATCGATCACTTGTATCTGAAATCTAAAATGGAAATCCAATTCTCGCGATCATTTCGATCCGATTCCGATCAAAAAACTTGACTCCGTGACGGTACCCACAATAAAACACAACAACAAAACGAGGAACAATCATATTCGAAAAGAGAATTGAATTTATCATTGAGAAGAAACGAGAGAAAGAAATGATAAATGATGCAGTGAGCGGCACGAGGCGCGGGTGCGAGCGAGACGGTGTGCGTGTTCGATTCCACTTTACTGTCCGCGGGGATGATTTATCGTTTCTCAACAGGGATTGGCCGATCCAGTACTTAAAAGATTTATAGATCCTTATGGTGCATGCGCGGTAGGAGCGTTTTCTTATTATAAATCTCACTCCTGCACATGCGTTCGCGATTGCCTCTTTAGCTGTCCGGAGGAGAAATTAAAAAATATGTTAACATATTGCGCTCGCCAGTCCCGGCTCGACATAGAACGCGCAGGTAATTGGCTCACAAAGTTAATGGGCTCGATCACGAAGCACCGACGGAACATCTATCTGTATTGGTGCTCTGTAATTGATTGTTACATAGCAGTCTCTCTATGAGGTAAGGCATAATATTAGGTCCGTCACTGCTATTTCAAAATCATTTAACATCGATAGTGTGTTGTAAATGGAATACCTACTTGACTTACTTTATCTATAACAAAAAAACCTGTTTCACCTGTGCTGTGTAAAAATAGCTTCAGTGATTGTAACTAAATAATTTCATTGCGTTATTTGTTGTTTAAAGAAAGACCTTCAAACATTTGCTATAAGATATGCCTACAAAAAATATTTTCATCATCATCAAAGATAGAAAGTTGGAAAAATATAATAAGTACCTATAGTCCAGACATTTAAGCTTAAATTTGGTAAGAATCTCGGAATTCGAGATATCCAGCTGTAAATCTGTAAATACTTGTAGGTAGGTATATCGACACCCTAAAAGTTGTCTCAAAACCTACATATGGGTGTAGACATAAAAAATATACAATTCTTATTGACATTTGAACGCAACAGTAATTATGGCACACTGAAGTAGGTATTAGAAGTGGAACTACAAATACTATTCCAATGGTATAAAATAAATCCAGTTATTTACGGAGATTGGTCATCGGCGCCGACTACGCGCCTATGTCACTAATACGCCAGCATCGCCTAATTATTTATACATATTTAATCAACTCTGTATATCGTAGGCCACTTCATGATATAAAAAAGTAGATTCGAACGAATAGTTCACTTAGATACTAACAATTAGTGAATACTTTAGCTGATAGGTAACTACCACATGTACTCGTACATAAAAACCAGAGATAGGTACCTACATTGCCACAGTAAGGTGGCCGGAACACGATAGTGTTGCATTTAGCAGCAATTGATAGATTAGATAATGGGGTTTTGTGTATATTCATCACTGCAGCTCTACCAACAGTGTTTTTACTGGTGGTAGAGCTCTAGTGACGGAGCTCGCGGGCGCAGGCACCACCGCATTACCTAATACCTACTATACTTATTTTACTTGCCGCTAAATGGTAGTAACGTTACTTCACGCCTGTAATCCCCGAAGGGGTAGGCAGAGGTAAATACATGCATTCAATCATACATGCAAACACGACTCCACGACTCGCCGGTTACGTTTTGGCCCATGTAACAGGTGGCGAACCTGTTGCTATCTCCGGGCATATTACCAAACTCCGGGGTGCTGGGAAACATCCAGAAAATGGAAAAATCCCAATAGAAGCAGAGATAAAGGATTTTAAACCGTTATCTCTGATAGTCCCCGACCCGGGAATCGAACCCAGGACCTCCAGCGTCCAGCGGTAGCGTAGGACCACTACGCTACTGAGGCAGTTAAATGGTAATGTTCAGCATTATCGTGTTCCGGTCGGGTGGTAGGTAATGTACGGCCCTGTAATTTCCGACACAGAGGCATAACACTTAGGCCTCAGGAGTGGTAAGTCATCTGCATTTCGACCTTGGTCTTAGTGTGGGTGTCCGAAGGCTGCAGTCATCACTTTACATCAATGTGAACTGCATGCTTGTTTGCCATATCCATAACATTAAAAAAAATGTATCTACCGCTAAAAACCAGTGTCGAATTAAATCATCTATATGTACCAGGGGGCCGACCACCTAAATAAAACGCATTCGTTTAGCTTTCGATTATGACATCATCTCGTCAGTTTCGTACTGCCCAACTTTAGTAGTAGCTTATGTAATAAGGAGTAACTTAGGATACTTTTATACTAGCTGCGCCCACGACTTTGTCCGGGTAGATACTGAACAATCATACATTCTCACACGGACGAAGTCGCGGGCACAGCTAGTCTATTATAAAATTACATTCGAGACGTCGCCATGCATTTCGTATGATGTGGTAGTGATTAAGCATTATGCACTTATTTCCCCGAGCTCTCGCGCCCTCACCGAGCGCGCCATGCGTCCCTAGATAAGATCTGCAGCCTGCAACTGACACCTGGCCCCGCCCCTCTCAACCCTGACTATTCCGTTTTTTCCTTGTAACATTTACTAAATATATAAAGTATACTGTGACGAGGCAATTATCTTTTTGTAAATATTTTAAGCTATAATTAAAAAGTTACATTCCAGAGTAGTTTGTCGTAGTATTTTAAGCGTCTTTTAAGGGTTCCGTAGAAAACAAGGAATCCTTATAGTTTCGCCATGTCCATCTGTCTGTCTGTCTGTCCATCCGAGGTTTAGCACGAAAACGAATGGTACCAGAGACTTGAAATTTTGCACAAGTATACACTATAGTCACGCCGACAAAGTGGTAGAATAAAATCATGACATTTACTTTTTTTTATTTAGGGTACCTCCCCTACATGTAACGCGCGGATATTTTTTTTTATTTTTCGTTTTCTACATAGTGTGGGATATAGTTGGATAGGTCTTTCAATAATGTTAAGGATGTGCTTATATCATTTTTTGATTTAGTTAACCGTTCGTGACTTATTAAGTTTAAAAGTGACAATTTTCGTCAGAGTCGAGTAGAGAGAGAGTGTGTTAAATCTTTTTGGGATATATTAAAATGAATCACGCTATCTTCTATTGTACCTAATATTCTTCAGAGCCATTTTTATACTAGCTGCGCCCACGACTTCGTCCGGGTAGATACTGAACAATCATAATTATATTCGCACGCGGGCGAAGTCGCGGGCACAGTTAGTTAACTATACATTTTAATTTTCCTTTTAATTCATAATTAAATTTTAATAGGGGATGACTTTATTGTGCGTCTGTCTGAAAGTTATTAAGAGAATGGTAAGCGCCATTAGGACATGATTACTGAGAGTTGTTTTAACAGTTTTGTTTTTGTTTATAAATGAATAGTTAACTAGCCGTGCCCGCGACTTCGCCCGCGTGAGAATATATGATTGTTCAGTATCTACCCGGATGAAGTCGTGGGCGCAGCTAGTATAAAAGTAGCCTAAGTTACTCCTTATCACATCACCTATCTGCCAGTGAAAGTCCCGTCAAAATCAGTTCAGCCGTTCCCAAGATTAGCCCCGCCAAACAGACAGACAGACAGACAAAAATTGTAAAAAATGTTGTTTTGGTATATACATTCATATGCATTTAGTAAAAAGCGGTTATTTTTATATGACAGACAGACACTCCAATTTTATTTATTTGTATAGATGTATAGATTATGCATTCACAATACAATAAACCTGTATTGTTACAGAAATAAAACGTTGTTATTTTATGTATGTTGTCTTCAATTAAAAACTCAATGCGTCCATTAAATAAGTCTTATAAGTATTGAAACCCATTTAAATCTTACAAATATCGTCTTTCTTATAAGACCTTACCAAATTTGTTTTCTGATTTTATTTCGTCTTCACTAATATGACAGATGAGTCGAATATGAATAATAACACTAATTGATAATAAACGTAACGTAACTTCACGCCTGTAATCCCCGAAGGGGTAGGCAGAGGTAAATGCATGCATTCAAGCATACATGTACCTAGCGCGCATGGTCCCGTGGCTGGTGTAGATCATAAGCGATCTACTCGCTGAAGCACTACGGGCGCGGTTGCGTGTGTGATGGGTGACCGCTAGTGGCAAATTAAATGCGCGTTTCCGTGCTTCGGAGGGCACGTTAAGCCGTCGGTCCCGGTTGCTATCGATAGATAGGAGTCGTTAAACCTTGTTGGAGGCCTTATTGGTTAGGTTTGAAAACATCCGACAGCGGGTTGGCCACTGACCCCGTATCTCCACCAATCCGCATTGGAGCAGCGTGGTGGAGTAAGCTCCAGGCCTCCACCCATAAAGGGGAGAGACTCGTGGGAGGACTCGTGTCCAGCAGGGGGATGTATAATGGGTTGCCATTATTAAGCATAGGTACATGCAAACACCCACGATTCACCGGTTACGTTTTGGCCCATGTAACAGGTGGCGAGCCTGTTGACATCGCCGACCACATAACCAAACTTCGAGGTACTGGGAAAATGGAAAAATCTGAATTAAACCAGAAATAAAGGACCTTGCACCATTATCTCTGATAACCCTCTACCCGGAAATCGAACCCAGGACCTCAGCGTAGTAGTAGTGGCCTGCTACCACTAGACTACTGAGGCAGTCAAAACTACATAATTATAAAATATCGTTTATCAGGACATAAAAGTAAAGGAGTCGAACGATTTCAACATACCGTAGGTCTTGTTTTTAGTAAATTAAGTAGACCCCAAAATTACTTCTACATACTTATCATTGCCTTTGATGTCGTCACCATTACTTCCAATTTTGGATCAGCTTTATGTTTTTATTCATCTAACCAAATATAAAAAAAAAAAACGATTCGGTGGTGGTTTTTCCACGAAAACGAAAAACAGATATCTTTCGCATTTGTAATATGAGTTTCAATGTTTCAACTAAAGGAGATGTTGCAAAAATGTATGGACCTCCGGCCATGTATTGTACACAATATCATTAAACAGGCAAAATCAATACAAAAACGTTTTTTACTGCATATTTTCACTTCTTTACCTTTGTTTGCAGTTACAAAACATAATTTGCACTTAGAATTGCAACTCAAAACTAACATGGCGAATATGGCAGGCGATGTCATTGTGACATTTTCGTTTTTTTGAATTGTATTTTGATTATAGAACTTGGAGAAAAAAGTAATATTTTCTAAATAATATCAAAATCGATTGATCCCAAGTGTCGGCTGTATCGCCGCCATGTTTAACATAGTTGAAAATCATAAAATCGTTTGAATTAAATGTGGTTGTAACTCTAAAATATATTCTTGAATAAATTAATTGTATTTTTTTCGGATTCTTGTTTAATTTACCCATTTTTTGAGGATGTGTACGAACCAGGGCCGAGCTCGCAACATCTCCTTTACACATGTTTTTCTACTATAGATACATAATTAGGCATCTAGTGCCTAATCAGTCAAACTTTTTCATATAGGTACCACACACCCGTGAAACCATAGATAGGGGTACACAAATGTATCCAATACGTACCTATTTTGGCGAATATTAGCTTGCGAGTCATACAATATTCGTAGTCGTAGTTGTTTGTCCTCGAACGGTCTCTAGGAGAATCTCTTGACTTATATTATCATAGCCTCCAAATCAGAAGAAATCTTTTTGATTAAAAGACAATCAGCGTAACGCAAAAAGCATCATGATAAATCTTCACAACTAAAATTGCAAATATATTCTGGCGAGGTGCAAAAAAGAATGTATGATAAAATACAATAGAGTTGGAATTCTAATGCATGCAACACGGGCGGTCGTTTTTCGAGCGGACCCTTTTCTGTAAAGACTGAAATCTTTATTTATTAGAGTCGGTAAATTATAAAAGTCAAGTGTTTTATGTCGATCGTATAAAAGAGCACAAAAACGCCTCCACCTCACCAACTAGCCTGCATGTTCTTAAGCTCGTGCCCGACTTTATATTAATCGCATTTAATGTTATCGAAGAAGAAAATATTTATTAATAATTTAATGTAAGCGAATAATTAAACCTTACCAAACATAGAAGACGTACGCGGGGAAAAATACGAGAAACGAATTTTACTGCAACTGGACTCAAGACTTATTGGACTCGTAATGGGACACTGGTTTAATTTAATGTTTTATAAGCTATATTTTAACGTAGCTTAAGAAGTCCATTCGTTTAATTTTAAATTTGTCTGGACATGGGACGTTAGGGAGTTTCATGTTGGGGAGTAACCTTCATGTTAAATTAATGTTAGAAACGTATAAGGTAAATGGCGTCGTTGAATGGGAACAGAAAGTAATTAGTTGCCTATCCTATCCGATTCCCGCACTGGCAATCAAGTAAGTAATTGTTTGAGCTTAAGTAACGGTTGCTTGATCCAAGAAACTGCGATGTCCCTAGTTCATCTGCATTACTAGCTCCAGTTTAGTCTCTGGGACTCCGGTGAGCAGTAGGCAGTATAGTGGTAGAGCCGATTCTTTCACATTTTATTATATCGCTTTGGGGTGGTAGTCTTCCATTTTCCTGTAATTCCCGGTGGATGTGGGTAACGAAGATGTTGATAACGAAGATGAAGATAACGAGCTTGGGTATCGGAATGGCAATACATTTAGATTATAGGAGTATGCAGAAAATAATTCTATTCTTTTACCATCAATGTGAACTGTATGCTTATTTACCACTTTCATAATATAAAAAACATGACATCAAATACAAGTCTCTAAGTGGTAAATAGTAGCTAGGAACGAACATAGTTATAAAAGCACACGTGGAACAGCGGAACGAGCCCGGAGCATTGTCCCGATATCGGTGTAAGAGTTTTGACAACTACCTATAGCGCCAGCGATACCTACACGATCTAATTTCGCCAACTAAAACCTGATATTTACCCATGCCTACCTACAACAAATAGAAGAAAATGTCTATGAAAGTAGTTTTAAAAAGGCACACGCGGAGGAGCAGTAACAGATCAAACTGCGGGCTACGCCGGGAACAATGTCCCGGTATCAGTACAAGTGTTTAGACAACCACCTAAAGCGTCCGTCACACGATGTAGATAATTTCGCCAATTAAAATGCCGACAACAAATCGAAGAAAACGTCGTAGTCCCAATTGAATGTAGTTATAAAGGCACGCGCGGAAGAGCGGTAACAGATCGAACAGCGGGACGCGCTTGGAGCATTGTCCCGATGTCAGTGCAAGTGTTTTGACAACCCCACCTATAGCGCCCGCGATACGCGATCTAATTTCGCCAACAGAAACAGCACAACCCATTCGAATATTAAATTTCTCTATATTTTATTTTATGTTGCCCGCGAATTCATTGGTTTTGAAGTTTAGAAATAATTTTGAAAGATAATAATGTCACATTTCTACAATAGGGTTCACCATTTCTTCACCCTGGCCTGGCGTTGCCATGTCCTTGATTAAATGTTACTACAATAAATTGAAAAAACTTCATAGTTCCATTGGAAGTAGTAATAAAGATATCTGCGGAAAATCGGTAAGGTAACACAACGAACAGCGGGACACGCCCAAAGCATTGTCCTGCTATTGGTGCGTTTTAACAACCACCCATAGCGCCCGCGATACGCGGTCGAATATCGCCAACTAAAACAAGACAACTTAAAAATCCATTTATAAATCACTCTATGTTATATGTTTGGAACTTGATAAAACTTTCTGCCACAATGCTCTGTAAGTTTATTTTTTAATGTAACCAAGGTGGCAAACAAACACGCAGTTCAAATGGATTTTAAGTGATAACTGCCACCTATAGGCAGACAAAAAACCTGAACAGGCGTAGCTATTGCCTGAGGCCTCATTATGTCTCTGTAATAGTTATAACGAGGCCATATATTACCATCTAACCGCAAGAATATAGTTCTGAACACTACCATGTAGCAGCAGTTAGGTAATGCACCACCGCCTACGCCCTTGACTCCCCACGGTGAAACTTTATCACCAGTTATCGTAAACGGTATTTATCAATCAACGTATTGATCAAATATCACTTACACAGTCATTCAAACACCCACAGGCAGGTTACCTACCCAAAAACACACACACAGGACACACACACACTATAACACACAATATTTGACCTTCTTTGTTAAATTTTAGGTTACTTAATATTACCTACTTTATGTTATATTTTATGACAAAATGATTTTATCTCAGTAATAACTCGGAGAAGTTGACGGATCCCCGAAATACAGTGTAGACTAGTTCGGGAATCTATGGATTCAATATTGATCATAGTAAAATGTTTTTGTCAATAAGTTATTTATTATTATTGTTTTAAAGAACTTTGTGTTAGAGGTCCATGTATGGGTCCGTAATTTCTGCAGAAAGGCAAAAGACATTAGATCTTAGGTTTTACACAGCTGACAGATACGAGATCAAGGCTGACCTACCATGACCAAATAGGTCGAGTTCTGTCTGATGGTGGGGTCAAAAGTCTTAGGAATCGGCGTGCATGTATGAAGAGAATGATGAAGGTAGACGAGGCACGAGAGGTTTGTCAGAACCGGGATGTCTGGCGCTCTACACTCTCTGCCTACCCCGTTAGGGACCTGGCGTGAAGATACATACATACAGATACGAGATCTATTAAAAAATAACTGAGCTTTAGTTACCAATAAGATATTTTAATTTACAAATGACTATTCTGAAATGGACTAGGAATGGACCTATTAGGGGACTCCCTAATATACTGATATCCAAAAATGAAAAAAATAAAAATAAATATAATGAAATGTAATTGATATCCCTATGAAAAAGAACCTAATAACGCATATCAACACTTCTGCAGTAGGTAAGTAAACTGAAGAAAACTTTGTAGTTCTGGTGACACAAAATTTTGTAGCGTTAGAACTATATTGTGGCACGTGATGAAAAGGGGTAAAATGAAACAGCAGGAAGCGGCGGCGCATGGTTCCGCTATCACCACAAGTATTTCGACCGCGTATCGCAGCGACACGATATCACGTCGCAATACGAACTTACACAACATTTCACTAAACGAACCCATCAGGAAGTCGCTTATTGTTAAAACGTGTGATGAATACTAAGTAATGTAACGGTCTTGTATTACCCCTTTTATCTTGTTAACTAATTTGTGCTAAAAAACATTCTTTAAAAGATAGTACTAGTTTTTACTGATGGTAGAGCTCCAGTGATGGAACTCGCGAGCGTAGGCACCACCGCATTACATAATTTACTTGCCGCTAAATGGTAGTGTTCAGCACTATCGTGTTCCGGTCAGGTGATAATGTATGGCCCTGTTATTTCCGTCACAGAGGCATAACACCTTAGGCCTCTAGAGTGGTAACGCATCTGCATTTTGACCTTGGTCTTCGTGTAAGTGTCTATAGGCAGTCATCACTTAACATCAATGTGAACTGCATGCTTGTTTGCCACTTCCATTAATTACATAAAAAATGAAGTAAACTAGTTAAAAGGCGGAGTCCTCCGGTCCCGTTTTTTATGTAAATAAGATATAGTTTTCTGATGAGAGAAAACGTCTATTCATAAAACCTTATGTCGTTGGTTACGGTTCTTCGAAATTGCAATAGGTATGTGAGTTATGATTAAATATTCCACCTTCACTATAAATTAGAATTTGATGATTGTTCTCCATCCTACTTCCATCAATCGGCAAAGAGCGAACTAGAAGATTTATTCTATAGTTAGTCCATTTCACTAGGTATAACTCCAATGTAAGTACCTAATGCAAGTACCTAACCATTTTCTATAGTTATGTACCTATCGAATTGTCTATAAAGGTCCTACTTTTGGAGATCGATTTCCTGCTACGAGGTTAACATTTAACAAATTGTTAACTACAACTTGTACTTTTTAATACAATACAACCACAAGTGATCAAACTCGTCAAATTGTTTTACCCAGGGGAACTTTCCAATAAAAGATAATAGATAAAACCTATAAAGAATAACAATAGGCCCGCAAACTCCGCGGATTTACTTTTTATATCTTACGATGTTTCCCCTTTGCTTACACAGAGGGTATAATTCACACAAATCTTTATTTTTCTTTGTGTTCACGTGAGGGTGAGTGCCGGCGTCCCGTGGCGCGTTGATGATGAGTTATGAGGATGGCAGGCAGCAGGCAGCACCAGTAGGCCGGAACACGGAAGTCGCCCCTCCACGCCCGCGCTATCCCGCCCCGCTTCCGATACCAATCGGCGCGCTTTAGCTAACATTGCTGCCGTATTTCATAATTTATTGATGATTTCGCTACTTTGTCTGCTACAGAGCCCCCTCTTTAGGGACAGGGTGAGCATGTTTCAGATTGTTCAACCGCAACCGTGGAAAGACGGAATGGAGGGGACGCTGAAAAATGTAATCTACCTGTTCTGCACATCTTTGTAAGTCGAAGTGTAAAAGTTTAGTATGTTTCAAAGCGACGAAAATTTATATTTAAATACATAATAACAATAAAATATGTTACGGGCAGCATTCATATAAAAATAGCGAATTTAAAAATCGTGTTGTTTATTTCTTATTTAATAATATGAATATAACTAGCTGGCCCGGCAAACTTCTTATTGCCGCAGAATGAAATAATATGTCAAAGGTTTGATATATACGGACTATTTGTATGGGAAAACGAAATTGGGGTTTTTACTATTTCCCTTTAATTTCCTTCACCTTTTAATCCTTCCCTGGACTTCCAAAAATCATCATCATCAAAACCAAAACTAGCCAAATCGGTGAAGCCGTTCTCGAGTTTTAGCGACACTAACAAACAGCATTTATTAAAAAAAAAGAAAATTAAAATTCATAGAAAATAAAGCACTTTTTTAATTTTTTTTTCACTCTTAAAAATGTTTTATTACATTTAAGTTATGTTTCATAATTTTAATTGATAAACTATGATTTCGGCTAGTCAATAAAAAAAAGGAAAAAATAATCGACTTCGTCCCAGTGGCATATGGTTATGGTTAAGGCACACAAAGTAGCCTATACATAGGTGTCTTTATTAGAGGCTAAATTACCTTAATGTTTATAAAGCATACAGACAGACAGACCAAGTTACTTTCATATTTATAAATATTAACATGTAGGTACCTATTGTTTTTCCATACCTCTGGAGGTTCACCATCAGTTAGCATACTTACTATCACTCTTTCTTCTACCATACATAAAAGTACTGAATACCTACCTTTACATATTAAAAAATAAAGCCACAAAATACTTGTGAATTTATTTTTTAATTGACACAGTAAATCGAATAGCATTACCACACATCATTCCGAAACACAAGCCCTTCATCGGGTAGTATCATCCGTTTACAATTAAATGATTGACTCTCTTCACGCGAAACCGAAAGCCAGCTTACTAAGTGTTCATAAGTGTATGTAGACATCCATCAAGGGCTGCGAGTCGCGTGTCGTCGATCTATTCGGCGGCTGGCACAACAATATTCATAAATAACGTTCATAACAATGAGCAGACGAGTCGGCACGTGGCTACGCCGCCGCTACGCCACATCTAATTATTTGCACTTATTAAAAATATCTGACACTTCCCCAGTCCCATAATTGAAAGACCTGGATTTGACATGAGATACATGGTTTTATGGTGTAATAAAAGCTAAAAAATATCTTCGTAAGTGTTAAATTGTTATAAAATTGAATTCGGCCACCCGTCTTGCCAGCACCATATTTGCGGAAGCTGACGTATCATGCATCGTCGCAATTGCATATAGAAAACTTAGAGACTAATGGAATATCGTGACTTGCATTCTGAGCCAACCTTTCAAATCCATGCACAGGAATAAGGGTGCTTTTCCACCAGAGATGTGCTATGCTACGTTGCTATGGATGCGTTTGATATCCGTCAATTATATTCATTGGCGAAGTGCGCATGGCCCCGCGGCTGGTGTAGATCGGAAGCGATCTATCGATGCGTGCTATGGAGGCGAGCTATGGATGCGTGCTATGGAGGCGAGCTATGGATGCGTGCTATAGAGGCGAGCTATGGATGCGTGCTATGGGCCATCGCGAATGGTGTAGCTATATGCAGAGCAGAGTACCTGTACCTACAGTATGCCGCGCACTTTGCGGTGGCGCATGTTCATAGCGCATCTTCTTCGTACAGCTACATAGCTTAATATTAGTGGAAACGGTCACATATTTTCGTAGAGTAGATTTCACATCACATAAATGAATAAATGAGTTTCTGACATCTTCGCGGCATATCTACATAGCACATATCTGGTGGAAAAGCACCCTAATTCTTGCTATAACAGTCCTCTGTCATAACAAGCGTATTAGTTCCGTTTAGTTTATCTCCATATTCATCAACAGAGGATTCATTACAAGAGGGCGTAAAGTTCCATTCATTGATATATTTTATTCTAATTTTCTTAATATTCGTATATATTCCTATCGATATATGAATTATCAAGGCTCATGGAGCCTTGGTAACATGGAGCATTAACAAGGGCAGCTCTATCCAGCACAGCACCTTCAAAATCACTTCCATTGTTATTGTTGTGTGTGACAATTTAAAAAACTTACCAAAAAGTTACCAGCGATATCTATCTACATGCTAAGAAAGTACTTGATAAGTCAATAATATAATTACCTGCGAGATTTGGACATACAATTTAACATGACCTAAAAAGATAAAATCTTTTTTTTTAATGTTGATACTTAATATTTTAATGTTAACTGAACAAGAACGAGTATGAAATTTCAATACACATATATATACTAGTTGTGAAAGTAGGAATTAATTGAGGTTGATACAGAATAAATAATATACCTACATGCCGCTATCAAAATGTAACAAATGACATTGACTCAACTGGTTTACGCATTTTTCAGCCCACTTTCGGCTTAAAAACTATATTTATTACACTTTTGACTTCTAGAATTACCTCTATAATTTCGGTATTTTTCTAGTTTATTTTACAATTAATCCAAAGAAACAATGAATTCTAGTTCTTAATGTGCATTGCTATTGTAAGTATTGTCAAAAGTAGTTTTGTAAATGAAGTTATATTTCGATAAGTACCTACTTATTAAAATTTTACTAAAACTACTGACCACTAAACATTTTTTTTGTTGCAAAACAGTGTTTTGATTACCCATATTATTACCACTACATACAATTTTATTAAGTATTAGCTGTCCCCGCGACTTCGTCCGCGTGAGAATTTATGATTGTTTAGTATCTACCCGGACGAAGTCGTTGGCGAAGCTAGTACAAAAGTAGAATAAGTTACTCCTTATTACATCTGCCAGTGAAAGTCCCGTCAAAATCGGTCCAGCCGTTCCCAAGATTAGCCCCGCCAAACAGACAGGCAGACAGACAGACATACAGACAGACAGACAGACGGACAGACAGACAGACAGTCAAACATTGTCAAAAATGTTGTTTTGGTATATGTACCGTGTATACATACATATGCATTTAGTAAAAAGCGGTTATTTTAATATTACAAACAGACACTCCAATTTTATTTATTGTACTATTTATTTTTCGCAATAACACATGCGAGTAAACTTTAAAGAAAAAACGGAAAGAAAAAATTGACTTCGGCCAGGAATTGAACCTGTGACCTCAGGATAACCAGTCCAGCCGCCTTACCACTAAGCTACCGAAGTTTTATTTTATTTATTATACCAATTTTATTTATTTGTATAGATCTACTTTCATTACTGTAATTTTTTAAGTTCTTCCAACACATTTGACTTTCAACTTTCTGTACCTAATTTTATAATTCATTCAAATATAGTTGAAAATTTTGTAATGTTGATTGTACAAAAAGTACAAAAAGATTATCGAATGTAAAAGTTGGCTGGATCATCTACGATGATAATAATAAAAATAAGACATAATAATATAGTGGTGATTGATCACTTGTAGCGCCGCTCAATGATTATCGATATCACCGTCCCTGATGATGAGAATCTCGTGAAGGCAAAAAGGCAAGGAGATTAAAAAAGTACCGGTATTTGACTCACGAGATTGTCGCCATGTGGGATGTGGATGTGGCCATTATTGTGCCGATAGTCATAACGGTTAATGGACTAATAGCGAACAGCCTCGAGGCTCTTACTGGAAAGTTGGGTCAAAGGACTAATTCAGAAAGCATTACCCCTTAGGAGGTTCCTGTCTCCGTGTCCTTAACCAGGTTGGACCCTATTCGCGATTTCGGCGGCATACTATTTTTTTAAAATAAGTGTTCGCGTTTTTTCTTTTAGATATGCTTGTATATGAGACATTATCTCTGAAGAAAAATTGCTATAAGTCCACCCATAAAGTAAACGGGTGGCCAAACACAGCGTCGGACTGGCCGTCGAGATGGCGTTTACCAGCCTACTCCGACCCACCACGTGTCTGGCTAGCGGGGCTTGCCGCAAGTATCTCCGGGCGTGTAAGGTACCACCCGGACCTTACCGGTTAAGTCCGACCCTGGCCAAACACATTGACCAAAGCAATTTGAATTCAAAACCAAATTAATATTGTTTTTTACAATTTTATTAATTACTAGCTGTGCCCGCAACTTTTTTTGCGTGGAATAGTGGCTTTGGAACTTTGGGCAGCGCTTTTTGATGTACATGTTAACCAACATTTTGGATCATAAACACTTTTGGGTAGCTAAAAAAATCTACTTTGCAGTAATGCTTCTCTGTACGCCATATAAGACGTATGGCCATCGGGGATAGAAGCACACAGGCTGCTAGGATTGCGAAAAATTGCTAATTATGTGTTTAAACGCGCATCCATGCTTCTCTGTACACCATATTAGACGTATGGCCATCGGGAATAGAAGCACACAGGCTGCTAGGATTGCGAAAAATTGCTAATTATGTGTTTAAACGCGCATCCATCCTATGCTGAAGCATATTTTCGAAAAGGCCATTTTAAACTTCTATGCATATTATTTTTTTATTGATAATAATTGTAAACTTTTGTAAAGTTTCAGTCAATTAGTGTTTAAACAGAGAATGAAATATAAAAGATCTATGCATAATATAGGCACTCCAAAATTCAAAATTCAATGAAAATTTTAAGCGTCTTCTTGCTACCGTTATTTATGTCGAGTAAAAAAATCATACTAAAAAAAACACGTTTATTGTGTTTAATTTTTCCGTTATAGCGGTAACAGAAATACATAATTTGTGATAATTTTAGTTTTCTAGCTATCACTTTCTAGTTTATGAGATACAGCCTGGTGACAGACAGACGGATGGACGAACAGACAGACAGACAGCGGAGGATTAGTAAAAGGGTCCGTTTTTACCTTTTTGATACGGAACCCTTATAAAGATAGAAGATAGATACATAGAGTAGTTAAAAAATATTCAATATGATTATTTAAACTGTCGTAACATTTTTAGTTCTGCACCGATTGACATGAAACAAACACCAAATGTTAAGTGAAACTCACCACAATATATTAGTGAAAACTGCAAATCGGGTAAGCCATTTCTAAAATTTGCGTGCACAAACACTCAGACAAACAGACATTTTCCGGGATAAAAAGTACCCAGTGTTGTGCGCCAAACGTTAAAGTATAATTATACCAAGTTTCATCGTAATTGGACCGATAGATTTTGTGTGATGCTTGAACAAACAGACAGACAGACAGACAGACAAATTTTTTTCTAATCACATATTTGTGTTCGGTATCGATCTAGTAACATCCCTTGGTATTTATTTTTTTAATATTTTCAATGTACAGAATTTACACTTCTACAGTTTTATTATAAGTATAGATTTGCATAACTTAGGTCACACTTACATTGACTAAACTTCACTGAACTGTTTAAAGTTTTAAAGCAATGGCGTTTATACATTTTTTTGATTCCAGATATACGTACTAAACTATTTCGTTGTTCGCTAGTGGCCCAAAGCATGAGGGAGAATAGGCAATGTCCTTTAAGTTCACATTGATATCAATGACTGATGATGACTGCAGCCTTCAGACACTTACACAAAGGCCAGCGGTCAAAATCCAGAGGCATTGCCTTATTTGTTTTGTCTCTGTGATAGTTATTATAGTGCCATCCAAAATGTATTTGATGTACTACTAAGATGTAAGTGTGAATAAATATCAAACTCAAAGTAAAATAACTTCAATTCTAAATATTTATTCAGTCGTTGTCCATCTGTCTATGATATTTATTAAAACTAATCCATTTATGTTTTATTTTTAAACCAGACATAATAATCGATAAACTCATTATAAAAAAATATTATGAGCCATAACTTATTCATGTCACTGACAAAATCTCCCCTCGACCCGTCCATATTTATTTCAAGGGTAAGCCACCCATAACCGACGCACTGTATGTAAACATTGGTGAAACCGAAAGCAAGTGGAATGGAAAACAATTTAATGGTCTGGCAATAATTGACTGCACCAAAATATACAGGATAGATTTTTTTTGAATACGCACCTTAGTAAAACTTTTTAATGTTGTTATGAAGGAGTTTTCGTTCTTTAATCAAAATAATTTTATGTTTAAGATTCTATGCCTTAAAAATATTTTACATTTTGTTAAGAAAATCCATTTATTTAGTTAATTATAACTATAACTTATATAATAATTCAATCAAGTAGTCATTTATTTACAATACTTATTCAGATTTAAGGTTGAATCTAATGATATTAAATATATATATTCTAAATATATTAATGAACCTTAATTAATCTACATAATAAAAAAAAACATTAAAATATATTTAAAAGCTAAATAATATTTACATAAAATAAAGTTATACCTAAACTAAAAACAACATGCGTCTAAAAATTCCGCGTCACTGCCTTCCTGTGTTATGGTACCCAGAAGGTTGGCAGCATTGCCTCGTTGGATGGCAATGCTGATTTTTTGACCTAAAAATTGGCCAGCCTTCTGGTCACGGGAAGTGTCGACCAGCCGTTTCGCGATCTCTTTGAATAAGAGCCGAGCACTGGGGCCCCAAGGACCAAGGGTTTCGACCCCGAAAGGCACAAATATATAGTACCCTGGAAGGTTACTATATTTGCGCTGTTTCAGGGTCTCCGCAGTTGCAGCAGCAGCGCCAGCGGAGCACGCCGTGCTTGGAAGATGGGATGGCGCTAAGGTGTCAACGCAAGTTGCGTCCCACACCAAAGGCCTACCCATCTTCCAGGGCATCAATGACATACCGTCCGGTCTCCTTCCATCGTCACGTGCCAAGCCGTTGGGTTCTAATATGGCTGGCACGCCGGCGGTGGAAAGGGCTCGGCGCAGAATGTCATTAAATTGGGCGTGCCTGGTGAATCTGCCGGCACTTCTACTGCAGGAGAGACCATGGTGCCCCAGGCGGTCGACAGCTTCACCACAGGGGCAGCGATGCGGAGCGCAGCACGATGTGCCTAGGCGGAGGCAAGTAGCAAGCCGGAAGGTGATGTCATCCATCAGTGTCCCGATGCTAGGTGATGGCAAAGCCTGTAACCGGAGAACGGATTCCCACTCTCCAACCGCCAGAAGATGGGCTCGCTCCGCAGCGTTGGTTGACGTTTCTATAAGATTTTTCCGTACCAAGCTGTAGAGCGGCGCGTCCCACTGTCGCTGTGAAGAGAGGCTACCCGGTAGGTCCAGATTTGGGCAAGTCGTTTTCCAGACGCTCAAGGCGTCGGTCAAGCACGGCACCTCAAAATTCACCAGAGTAGTTGATAAAATTTTCCTAGTTAAATTATTAGTGCCGTGGACCCAAGACAAGAACGCCGGTAGACTTAACTAGAAATTTTGCTGACGCCTAGGCCACCCAGTCGAATGGGAAGAGTGGCCTGATCCCACGCGCGGTCGTCCAGAGTCGTGTTGAAAATGGTCGTCATCGTTGTTCTGATGATTGAGTCAATCTTTGTTAGTAGTTAATTATGTTTCCACAATGGGGAACATCGCAGATAGTATATAAATTTAGGACCGAAAGAACAGTATCGAAACAGCGTATAAGCAGAATGAACGTTAATTTGGGACAGTTTCTTGGCAATTTCACAAAAAATTTGGATCTTTTCTTCTACGAAGGAATGAAAAGAATCATCAAAAATTGGGGAGCCTAGGAGGCGCAAGGAGTTTTTTTCCATAACTTTAATATCAGGGGCAATTTCGGAAAATTTTGAGAGAGATGTAAGTCCGTACGTCCGTTCTGGAAAATATATTTCACATTTTCCTGTATTTAATTCTAGGCCTATTGAGCTGAATTTTTCCTTCAAGAAAGTGAAGTCTGCCAGGAAGGACTGAATCTACGCTGCCACCTAGGGTCCCGTCATCTAAGTACCAAACGTTAAATTTGGAATTTGACTGTCGAATAATGGGGTGAATGGCTAGGCTGAAAATGACTGGCCCAAGAGGATCACCCTGCTGGCAGCCGACAGCTGAAAATAAACCATGGTTCTTATACATTAATTTAGAATGGTGTCTATAATACTGCCAAAGAAAACTAAAAATTTGGGGGTTTCCTTTTTAGCCTCCGCCAGCAGGACATCTCTGTTTACGGCGTTGAATGCATTTTTCAGATCCACCTTCAGGATGACCTCACCTTCCCCACTGTCTAGGTAACTAGAGAGGGCATGTACGGCAGCCTCACAGCCTCCTTTTGAGCCGAAGCCCATTTGGTATGGTTGAAATTTTTTTGACAAGGTGTCCGTGTAGAATTGGCAACAAATTTTGGCTGCCGTACGTCTGTATGTGGTGCCAACGGCAATGGGACGGCGCTTAATAAGAGCACAAAGATTCGCACCGTATAAAGCTTCGATGACAGCATCATTTACACCGCCACCCAGCATCAAATTGATCACAGCCGTGAGCTCTCTCAGCAGCGACTCACCAGCCACCCCGGCGCCAGGGCTGAGCAGGTCTTTCAGGTGTTGTGGCGTCAAGGCGTCGACGCCGCCGGCAGAACCGCTGCGGAAAGAGCTCACCGCCGTGGCCACCTGGTTGGTAGTCACAGATAGTGATTCACTGGGTTCAGGAGGTTCAGGGAAAATAAGGCCATCCGCAGGGCTTGGGTGCTTGCTCTCTAGAGCAGCAAGGGTGCTTGGGGTTTCGGCAGCGATTGTATCGGTACTAAAAAGCACTCGTGACGCTCCTTTGATGTCACCGTCCCTTAAATTTGATTCTACGTAAGTAAAGTAACATGTCTATTTACTTTAAAAAATAATTTTGAGTCAGGAATGGGAATCAAGGACATACAATTTTGTTTTATTAGAGAAGGTATAGATTTTTTGGTAGCTAAAATTTTATCGAAATGTAAAACTGTAAGGGAAAGTGAGCAGCTGTTAACAGGCGCTAAAAGAATTTTGTGTGCTTACTGCATGTAGACACTTGGATAAGGCCTGTGCTGCGGTTGTCCTAGCACCGCGAGGCACCCTTTTCAGTACTGGGACTGTTTTTTTTTATTGAGACAATGTCTCTGATAGACTTTTAGTATTATTGGGGTCAGAAAGGTAAGCGCCATTTCTGTCATGTGATAATTTATTAATAATATGTCCCTTGTGCACCCTGCCATAATGAATTTTCAAGCCACGTTCATTTTGAAAACAACGCGTCTGAGAACAGAGAGAGCAAGTCACTCGATTAGGTACAAGAACGGATGAACCACCCGCGACCGCACCACCGCCACCCGGCATAAAACTAAACTAGAAAAATATGAACTAAAACAACTTACACAATACGTACACTCTAAAAACGAAAGATTAAAAGAACAAAACACACTATAGAAAAGGCTGTCACAATCGTCACAATGGTATTGCACAAAATCACGTGAAATTAAAAAACACGAGATCGATACCGGAATATCTGGCGCTCCACACTGTCTGCCTACCCCGTAAGGGACTTGGCGTGAAGATACACATACGTACATACATGTATACGTAATCGGAGAACGTCTGGTTGCTAGAAGGGCCGTATCTTTGGCCGTCGCCCTTGTAAACATCATTCCATTCTACATTTCATAAACATGTCTTTTTTCTACATTTTGTAGTATTTTTTCATTTGGTGAAACTTGTAAAATATTATGGGATTTTTGGTTGTCACTTCATTGTCATAAAAATTAAAAAAAGAAAAAAAAATTAAACAATTAAAAATATTATACAGTAAAGTCAAAATGATACCGACGAGGATGGGATTCGAACCCACGCGTGCAGAGCACATTGGATTAGCAGTCCAACGCCTTAACCACTCGGCCACCTCGTCCTGTTCATGGCGCATGAAATATTTTAATGTATTCTGTTTGAGCTTTATGCTTGTTCTTGTAATGTAATTTACATTGAAATAAAAATAACTACGTTATGAAAAACCGACTTCAAATGTAAAAAGTAAAAAATAATACAGATTTAATATTAATTATATACTACCTATTATTTATATGTGTTATTTACTAATAGGATTGAAGTCGCTGCCAAGCCTTAAACAAATAATTATATTTTAATCACTTAAATATGAATACGAGCAAATTAATACAATGAACAAAACGTAACCGGCGAATCGTGGGTGTTTGCATATATGCTTGAATGCATGCATTTATCTCTGCCTACCCCTTCGGGGATTACAGGCATGAAGTTACGTTTTAATACAATGAAATGCCTACTTTAATGATTTTGGCTTGGCACCGACTTCAATCCTATTAGTAAATAACACATAAAAATAATAGGTAGTATATAGTTAATATTAAATCTGTATTATTTTTTACTTTTTAGATTTGAAGTCGGTTTTTCTTAACGTAGTTATTTTTAGTTTATTGCTGCATTGTCAATAAGATTAATGTTCACATCTGTTAAATTAGTAAAATCTGACTCTTTTAATTTCGTGACAATAAGATAGGTACATAATTTAAACTGTTTAGATGTGTCGATACAAAATTATTACACGACTATACGAAATCAATGAAAAAAATTATTGATTTTTGGGGAAAGTAATCATGGACTGTTAACTCTATGCATTTATCCACGAAAGAGTAAATAAGCTGTGTTGTGTCGTCGATGAGTAAATATGTCATTGTCACTTGTTGTCATGCGCATTAGGACTATCTAAGACGTCAGTGGATTCAACGCACTGTTATGACAACACGCTGTCTAATCTTATTCCTTTAGTTTGAGGTGAAAGTAAGTAAAAAATGTTCATCAAATGAAAACTAATGGGCCTACCTAAATAAAATTTTTGTGGGACCAATTCGAAACTATTCCGCATCAAACACAACAAGAATTAGGTAAATCGGTCCAGAAATCTCGGAGAAATTCGCGTACATACATTAAAAATATATATATACCGGCCGAATTGAGAACCTTCTCATTTTTTTGAACTCGGTTAAAAACAATCACACTTTCATGAAATAGATTACAATAATAATAAAAGTACTAAACATGCTTTTACGTTTATAAGTATATTTTAATATCTCTTTGAAAATGAAATCGTAATTTTTCATAAATCGTTTAATTTTGTAATTAATTTAAACTTAATTTCACGCCTGTATTCCCCGAAGGGGTAGGCAGAGGTAAATACATGCATTCAATCATACATGCAAACACCCACGACTCGCCGGTTACGTTTTGGCCCATGTAACAGGTGGCGAGCCTGTTGACATCTCCGGCCACATTACCAAACTTCGAGGTACTGGGAAATTTCCAGAAAATTGAAAAATCCGAATAAAACCAGAGATAAAGGACTTTACACCATTATCTCTGATGACCCCCTACCCGGGAATCGAACCCAGGACATCAGCGTAGTAGTAGTGGCCTGCTACCACTAGGCTACCGAGGCAGTTATCTATCAATATTATTTAATGAATTCATTAATTTAATATTACAAAATAAAATCTAGAAGAAGATAGTAAAGACGCACAGACAGACCAGTATTTTTTTTATACGCTGACACTCACAGCTTCACATTAGGTAGGTATAAACCTGCATAGCGGGTGACGTTGTACACACTCAACACATACACAAACATCCAGACAAGAGCGAACCCGCGACCCTTCGAATCAAACGGTCATCTCACACCGCTAGACTAACCGGATCGTCTGTGATTAGGCTTTTGTTTTAGGTACACCTTTCTTTAGATAGCGAATGCCATGTACCTAAGCAGTTACTAGTGCAAACTTGGTAAGCAACCTGTAGTCATGAAAGGCTTTGTTTAATGAAAGGAGATGTCAAATATCTGAACATTGAAATTCGAATCTACCTACATGCCACCTGGGAATACATAAATCGCTATTGCTACTATGTTCCGGTTTGACAGTAAGTAGGTACTAGGTAGGTACCCGTAAATACAGGCATAGGGGCATACATTTTTGACCTAAGTAGAGTGAAATTTTTAGGTAGACGTCTATAGTATATAGTGGTGGTAGAGCTCCAGTGACGGAACTCGCGGGTGTAGGCACCAAACTTGTTGAAACTAGCATTTAATTATGGATAGACATTACATTAGTCTCATTTCAGTTTGTATTGACTGTTCACCAAATGGGTGACCATAATTTCCTTAATGTAATTAATTTTGGGACAAACTGTTACCTATATCAAATATGCCTGAAATCGATTCGGTTATCGGTTCTGAACAAAATAGTCTCGGGTTGTACATTCAAGCCTGTTACACGTTATAGATATTGTTCGAAACGTGAAGTACCTACAAAGGAATTAGGCATATAGTGTCACATAATTAACACAACGGTATACCTACGGTTGTAGGTACCTACAAAATAACTTGGCTTAATATTTATGTACCAGTTTACGGATATTGGCATCAAGGGAATAGGTAATTTACAATAAAAAATACTTATATTGTGAATTTATAATACTCCGTGACACCTGAAATCGGTAAGCATCCGCAAAATGCGTTTATAAAACGCATAAAATTACGTGAGATGACATGTAAATACAATTTGCCGGAGAAAAGTACTCATCAGAAAATAAAAAAAAAAACATATTGCATATTGTAATTTTGCAAGACAGTTGTAACCAATATCTTTTGATAACCTGAAAATATTAAACTAATTCACTAGATATTTACATTGTATTTTTTTAATTTACCTCATCGATGTATTATTATACATTTATGACATACCTAGTTTTTTGACAAATTAAAAGGTACATTAGTCTACGTACTACGTAGACTAATTTACCGTAGGCATACCTATGTGTACCTACCGGTACACAAGATATTTCGCTGAACTTTATACTTTAAATGTATTTCTCTGATGTTTCCACACCATAATTAAACGTTAGGAGGGAACTCTCCACTTATCCACAATCAGACAAATACAGCTTGTATTACTTCTTCATGAAGCCCATGTAGTCAGGCGGCCAGTTCCCCTATAGTACCTATTACTATATCTACCTTATACAACATGCGGCGGCTAAATTAGTTAATGCAGTGGTGTCTACGCTACGCCCTAGAGCTCCGCTACTTGTGCAAATATTGTGTTCCTAATTTCTAAATTGTCCACGGAACCTTAAGCTCACCGCGGACACTCCGCCAAAATTCCATACAAACGCTTAATTTGGTCTCTATTACACAGACATCAATCAGTGACGTGTATTTACAGGTGCACTTGTGTGCATAGCACGTAGAAAATACCAACCGTCGCCCATAAGAGGGGAGGAGGTTGGGTGATGCGGGAAAATCGGGCGGGACGTCGAAGTGTCCACTCTGTACGTATTATTACATATTCTCTGCCTTAAGTAATTTCGCAAACAACATCTGCAAGTCAGTATGAAAAACTCTAAACACATCCAACATTTTAATACGACCAACGATCGTATCGATATAATTTTGTCTTCTAATGATCTACTTCAAACATTCGACAATCCCATAAACAAACAACATATATTTTTTACCACTTCTAACAACAAATCTCTAAATATCGTTTATTATTATGCATTTAAACTTAAGATATTCAGTTTATAAACACACTAAATGAACTCAAGGCGCCAGTGACGTGCTGGACCGTCCCTTGCATTTGACAAATAACTTCAAAAATGGAACTACACGAATACCAACATGAAATAAAAATGTCAAAAATTTAAATTAAGGATTAAAATATTTAAATTTAGTGCGGGCGCATCCCGGTCCATAGCGGCCAGCATCGAACCTCCATCCTCTCGGGACGGCCAACTAAATATGGATTCCAACTTTTTTGAAGATGTTAATACTCTACTTTTGAAATCGATGACTATCGATCGATCGATGAGTATGATAAAAAGTCATCCGTATTTCGGTGAATTTTGAAAATACATATTAAAATAATCTTATGTATGTAAGTATATAAAAATCAATTGCTGTTCGTTAGTCTCGCTAAAACTCGAGAACGGCTGAACCGATTTGGCTAATTTTGGTTTTGAATGATTTTTGGAAGTCCAGGGAAGGTTTAAAGGTAAGAAAACTGAAGAAATTGAAGGGAAATAGTAAAAACCACAATTTCATTTTCCCATACAAATAGTCCGTATTTATCAAATAGTCCGTATTTGCCAGGTCAGCTAGTCGGTATATAGATATCATAAGTGATGGGGTATTTTTTTCTAGGCTTTCCTGTGTCAACATGAAGTATGTTGACACAGGAAAGCCTATCTTCTCTAGCGCTTTCATTTGTTTACCAAATAATCTTTATGCATTAACAGTTTATTCAGTTTATTCATTTATTTCATATTATTAGGCTCATGGAGAGCACTTTTACATCGTAATTTTTTTGTAAACCAACCTAGAGTGAATAACCACTAATAATAATCAAAAACACGTCAAAAATAAATAGAAACTGAACAATTTTGTATAATATGGAAAGCATCAATTATTTACAAATTCCTCCATTGCCGGTTACAGGTTGCCAGTCCCATGAATCACATGTGAGCATTTGCATTGTTTAAGTTATTGTGTTCACAATGGGACAGGGAATGGGTCAAGATAGATTTTCTACACCAGATCTTTCTTCAATTGAATTAATTTTAACAATTAAGAAATTGTTTTATTCCGCAAGTATTTAACTATTTTTTTTAGCGACAAAAGAAAAAATGACTTCTCTATAATTTTAAGAAGCAGTCACTTTTGGTATAGTCGCTCTTTTCAGGCTACAATAAAATAGAAAATCTTTATAACTATGCCTTTACCCATTAATATTATTTTTATCAATGAAAAATAGTAAAGTAATAAGTTACTTTTGATTTCAAGCTAATTACTTGAAATCACAAGTAACATTCAATAAGTAGTACAAGTACCTACTTATCTAATATGTATATTTAAAGGGGATGAAATGAAACAGTCTGGTAGATTAATAGGCAAACATACCTGTTAAGTAATATCCGTAAGTAAGTTATATCCATATTGTAAGCTATAAAATACCATCTCGGTACTCATTAAGTATTTCCCATTTATGCCGCGTACCTATTAATCTTAGCCTGGGTTGCACCAAGATATTTGTTAATGTTAAAGTTATTGTAATATTTCACATCCTTCTCTAACTTTAACAGATTTGTTCAAGTTAGAGAAGGATGTGAAATATTACAATAACTTTAACTTTAACAAATATCTTGGTGCAACCCAGGCTAAATCTCTTTTATAAAATCCACGAAGAAGCCTCTGCCATACTTATGACACGCGCCAGAATACTATAAATTAATGGAGTGTACTCCGCCAGAAATTTGAAATATTTGAAAGCATTATAAAGTTTAGAAAAAAAATCAAAGTCTCCACAACATAATATATTACATTAAATAAATAATACAATCATAAAGTAGTTATAAATGTAGTGTTTATAAAACGTAATTGCAGTTTTATGGCCCATATATTTCATGGATGGATGAACCGTCACTCGATTGGGTTAGGACTGGGGCGATCAGGATCGGACGATTTGTTTTAATTGGTCACATGTGGAAATGAGCACATTTGTTTAATCTCATGTTGAATAATATCTTAGGTTAGTCTTTTTTTGTGTCGTGAAAGTATACCTACACAAGGATTTTCAGGTTGACGGTACAAAATTGATTTAAATGCAACATAATTACGACACTCTACACTCTCTGCCTACCCCGTTAGGGACCTGGCGTGAAGATACATACATACATAATTACGGCCTCTAAACATCTAGCTATGTAGAAATTAGATGTAATAATGCAAATTTATTTTTTTCTTGCTTATTTTTTACATTCAAATTCTAATATTCATAATTCTTATTCTATTCTTATATGGCAAATAAGAACATATATAACATATATATAATAACCGTAACACCGCTGAATACTGGAATACAATTTTCCAGGTATCACTGCATTACGTGATCTAGATGGATGGTGGTTCCTACGCCCTTCGCCCTTCACTCCGTGCCTCTTAATTAAACTCTACTAACATTATAAACTGTTACTTAGTTGTATCATTCTCGACATGTCTCATCTTAAGTAGTATTGTAAATCGCTTGATTGCATTACCTAATTTTATAAGAAGATTTTACAATTTATGCAATTAAGCATGCTCTGATGGTTCGGGCTTAAAGAAAGAATGTGAGCGAATGACTAAACAGATATACATTGCGAATGTGGATGGTTGCAGAGGCCCAGAAAGACTAAGACTGACCTACCATGACCAATTATGTCGAGTTCTGTCTGATTGTGGTGTCAAAAGTCTTAGGAATCGACGTGCATGTATGAAGAGAATGACGAAGGTAGACGAGGCACGAGAGGTTTGTCAGGACCGGGATATCTGGCGCTCTACACTCTCTGCCTACCCCGTTAGGGACCTGGCGTGAAGATACACAATGCAATTAAGCGAAACGGTCTTCTAATATGAGAAAAGCCTCAAAAAGATCACGCTCTGTAGACTGTCTGTTGTACCTATATTATCGGTGATTCAAATAGAGAATCTTCAGTGTATTTGCTTGAAATATATGATTAGAGATTTGAGATTTTCATCATGCTCACTTCCAAACTTCAAACGCGTCACAGATAATCTTCCAATTAGAAAAAATCTGTAGATTAAATAAAAAATCTATAGGGGAAAACGATTATTTTTCCCTTAAACCGATCCTACTGTATCTGTTTCGTAGTTACTATCAACCACAAAAACACCCACAAGGGTCGAATTTCGCGATTTACATTTCACAATTACTACAAAACCGTCCAAATGTCTTCTTCATGATTCGCATGGGACGAGAAAACATCTAAACAAGCTTCAGGTAGCGATGTAGTTCTGGCGTTGACAGCTCATAATTCGCGCGCCCCTCCTTACACTCCGTCCGTCTGTATGTACGAGACAGGCGATCTTTGTGCACTAATAGTAGGTACTGTATCGATAGGACCTGTCTGAAGCACTCACCCTTCAAAAACGAGTAAATCGCAATTTCTTTTTGACAGTCATATTAAAGAGCCGCTTAATTATGTGGTCGCTAGTTTTGTTTTTAATGTAACGATGGTGGTGATGAAGCAAGCTATTCACAAGAATTGTAAATTAATGTTGTACTCTACAGACATGTACACAACAAAAAACACCGATGGTCAAAATGCAGAGATGTGTTGCGACCCCTCAAGACTCTAGCAGTTATGATTCTGAGACAAATACTACCGAGCCATACATGACTATCTAACCGCAAGATGTTAGTGCTGAACACTACACAGATATAGTAATGCGATGGATTATGAAGTTCGCCAGTAGCCTTGTTACATTTTTTCGAAAAACACTATAAAATGGTAAATAAGGTTTTGTTACTTTTAACTTTTAGGTACTGTTCCCGTAGAATCTTAACTCTACCAACCACACTGGAGCTCTACCACCGGTAAAAATTGAGTGAACCTAACCCACACTGTGAATAGAGAGTAGGGTTGTTGAGGAAGTGATTATGAGGAAGAGGAGGCGGAAGAGGAATTGTGATGCGCCAATTTAGAGGATGCGGATGAGGAAGAGGATATTTTTATGAGGAAGAGGATGAGGAAGAGGAAGAGGAGGAGGAAGCAGATGACATAATAATAACAGTAACCCTTGAAACGTCCCACTGCTGGGCACGAGTCTCTCCCCTTCTTGATAGGAGGTCTGGAGCTTACTCCACCACGCTGCTCCAATGCGGGTTGGTGGAGTTACTTGCAAGGGTTAGTGGCCAACCCGCTGTCAGATGTTTTCAAAGCCTCCGACAAGGTTTAACGACTGCTATCTGTTGACAGCAACCGGGACCGTCGGCGTCCTGCTCTCCGAAGCACGAAAATGCGCATTTTAATTTGCCACTAGTGGTCACCCGTTACACACCCGCACCCGTATCGCTTATTCGAGTAGATCGCTTGCGTTCTACACCAGCCGGGAGGCCTTGCGCGCTACAGAAAGATGAGAAGAGGATGATACGAAGATATAAATACTAGCGCTATACTATATATTGCTATACCGATGATAGTACGGGATATGAACACTACACTAGCCGTGCAAATGCCTCTCGGACAATTATCGAGGAAAGAAGGACTAGACTTGTGTCTGAAATCGAGCACTCTCTGGAGCGGGTCTCGGATTGGGGTCGACTTAATTTAATGCAGTTCAACTCCTCGAGGACACAAGTGTACAATTTTTACATCTTAGTTACGAATAAAATCGATCTTGTGAAAATTAATAAACAATTATTTTTCATTAAAACACGAACCTCAACATGGTAGCAGAGCGTTCAGAACGATAAGTAAAGTTCGCTATAAAGGCTTACTGCAGCAAAAATTGAATGAGTATATTTTATTTTACGGAAAGTTCACATACGGTTAGACCCTCAAACAAGTCATCATGCAGTCAGGTATGAAGATGGAGATTGGAAACCTAGATGGGAATAATTACAAGGTATGGAAATATAAAATTCAATTGCTGTTACGTACTGCACCTGGAGCGTTAGAGTCTGTAAATGGAACTCTTACAAAGCCAAACCCTCCCGACAAAGAATGTTCAGCTAAAGCTCTTGCAGATTACAATACAGAACTAGAACATTTTAGCAAGGTCGATAGTATTGCATTGCTTATGATAACTACGAATATGACTGAGGATACTCTAGAAAAAGTGATGAGGTGCTCAAGTGCAAAGATGATGTGGGATGAACTAGCGAGACTATATGATGGTTGTTCAGATGATCGTGCCTACGATTTATGTATGCAATTCTTTAAGTACACGAAAGATCCAATTCATGATATGGCGACTCATATGTCATATATGAAAAATCTATGGCATGATTTAAATAAAGAATTATCTTCTCAAATGACAGAAAAAAATGGTAAATTTTCTGTCATTTGAGAAGATAATTCTTTATTTAAATCATGCCAGAAATTTTGATAATTTGCAAAATTTTGGAAACTTTACCAGAAGATTACTTCACTTTTAAATCAAGTTGGTTACTCATGTCGAAGAATGATAGAAACTTAGAAAGTCTGACAACACAGTTGTGCGCCCATGAACGAGCTTTGACGAATAAAACAGATACTAGCACAAGTCAAGAGGAAGCCTTATATGTAAATACGAAAGTTAAAAAGAATAAGCAAGTACAAAAGAAATTTGAGAATTGTAAGTGCAACTACTGTGGAGAAATTGGGCATAGAGTACGAAAATGTAAAAAATTGATTTCTGACGGAAAACCACCAAAGATTACTAACAACAGTACCAACTTAAATCTAGTGCTAATGCATATAAACACAGAACCAGCTTTAAATACTGCTATTGCTGAAGATTATGACACATGGTATGTGGACAACGGTGCGACAAGCCATGTTACTTTCAGAAATGATATTTTTGTCAATTTCGAATTCTTCAGAGATAATTTTACAGTAACAATAGCAAACGGTTGTGTAATTAAGGCAATTGGCAAAGGATCAGTTGATATAGAAGCTAAAGTCAATGGTAAGACATCAAGAATTAGATTGACTGATGTATGGTATGTTCCTGATATAAAGAGAAATCTATTTTCGGTTTTGGCTGCACAAGACGTATTAAACAAAAGCATGTTTATGTCAGATAGAGAAACCTGTTCACTCAAAGTTAATGGAAAAGTTATGCTCGTAGGTAAAAGAGTGAAGAATGGAGGTTTATATAAACTACTTGTTCATACACTGAAGAACATAACTCCAAATTTGAACACTATTACATCGACAGATAATAATATCCTGCAACTATACCATGAACGGTTTGCTCATCAGAATAAAAGACATGTTAAGAAAGTAATAGAAAAGGAATTCGGCATTAAGGTTAATCTAGATTCTGAATTATGTACCGGATGCATATATGGAAAGATGCACAGAAGGAAGTTCGGAACAAGAGATAGAGCTTATAATCCCGGAGAAAGAATACATACGGATGTTTGTGGTCCTTTTCCTAATTCTTTCAATAAGTATAAATATTTTCTTTTGTTCAAAGATGATTACAGTAAGTACAGACATGTGTACTTCCTAAGACATAAGTCTGAAGTTCATATGAAGCTAGAACAAATGATAAAGGAATGTAAAATAAATGGACACACTGTTAAAGAAATCATCAGTGACAATGGAGGTGAATTCGATAATGAAAAAGTAAGACAAATACTACATAGAGAAGGTATAAAACAAAGGTTGACTATGCCTTACACACCACAACAAAATGGGTGTAGTGAGCGAGAAAATAGAACTTTGGTTGAGGCCGCTCGTAGTATGATGCATGCTCATGAAGAATTACCCGTTGCATCTTGGGCAGAACTAATTATGACATAATTATGACTGCTCCAACTTCTGAAGAAGAGAAGTCACCACATGAACTCTGGTTTAATAAGAAACCATCAATTAAACATTTGAAGATAATTGGCACCGAGTGTTACGCCCATGTACCCAAGCAGAAGCGAACAAAGTTGTCAAGGAAAGCTCAGAAATGTATATTGATTGGTTATGACGGAGACGATGGGTACAGACTTTTGTCTAATCAAAATGGCAAATATAACCTGATCAGATCTAGAGACGTAACATTTAAAGAAAATGTCATTGAATCAGTAGGTCTAGAAGAAGAAGAACTTGAACATAAGAAAGTGATAGACATTCATGTACCAATTGACACAGAAAATCATCCAATGCATGAAGCAAGGGAGGATAATAGTAATCATAGAGAATTTCGTACAAATGATAAACCTAATTCTATTGATGTGCCTCTTGAATCGAATGATTTATTTGAAAGAAATGGTGATTCAGATTCAGTTCCGGTCTCTTCTATTATAGAACCTGTTTCAGAGACCTCTAGACATTGCGACCAGAGATCTGAAGATCAATCAGTTTTACCTACATCCTTGGAGTACGAATGTACTGAAGAAGGAAATGAAGTAGTTGAAATGCCAGAAGATTTAGATCAGATAGGTGGAATATCTTCAAGAGAAATTGAAGATGAAGGTCAAAGGACTTATCAGTTAAGGGATAGATCCAAGATAAGACCATCGATCAGATATAATGACTATGTAATGATGTCATACGCTGAAAGTTTGTGTCAAGAAGATCCAACTACGTACAAAGAAGCTGTGACAAGTCCTCAAAGAGAACAATGGCTAAAAGCTATGGATAGTGAGATAAAATCTCTCAAAGAGATGAAGACGTGGATTTTAGTACCACTACCAAAAGACAGAAAAACGATTTCCTGTAAATGGGTATACAAGACTAAAACCAATGCTGATGGATCTCTAGACAAATTCAAAGCTCGGCTTGTTGCTCGAGGATACACACAGAAGAAAGGAATAGATTATGAGGAGACATTTAGTCCAGTGGCCAAAATGACTACAATAAGATCAGTATTGAGCATTGCTGCAAATGAAGGTCTAAATTTAACTCAATTCGATGTTTCTACAGCCTTTCTTAACGGTACGTTGAATGAGGAAATTTATATGAAACAGCCGGAAGGCTATAGTGATGGCACAGGTAATGTTTGTAAACTAAAGAGAAGCCTCTATGGATTAAAACAAGCACCTAGATGTTGGAACCGATGCATAGTAGATTATTTGAAAAGTATTGGATTTAATCAATGTGATAATGATCCATGCTTGTTCACAAGGAACACTAGTAGCAATAAAATTATATTGGCTCTCTATGTTGACGACGGACTTGTAGCAAGTAAGAACCCTAAGGACTCAGATAAATTTATTTTAGAGCTGAAGAGAAGGTTCAAGATAACTGCAAAGCCACTTACATACTTTTTAAGTCTCGAGATTGACAAAACGGAAGATGGCGTGAGATTATCACAAAAGCACTATGCATCCAAAGTCATAGATCGCTTTGGAATGACGGACTGTAAGCCCGTATCAACACCAATAATAAAAGATGGACCTACAGAATCTGAAAATGGTACTGAAGAGGTAAACTCTTTTCCTTATAGAGAAGCTGTGGGAGCCTTGGCTTACTTAATGGTAGGAAGTAGACCAGACCTAGCTTACGCTGTGAGTGTGGTATCCAGAGTTCTGGATAAACCTACAAAAGATGACGTTGTCAAAGTCAAGCGTATTCTAAGATATGTAAAAGGAACTTTAGACTCGAGCATCATTTATAAGAAAGGCTACAAGACAGGCATTTTAGAATGCTACAGCGACTCAGATCACGCAGGAGATATGACAACAGGACGTTCGACGTCTGGCATCATATGTATGTACTCAGGAGCTGCTATATCCTGGTGTAGTCGAAAACAGACCTGTGTTGCTATATCGAGCACTGAAGCTGAATTAGTGGCATCTAGTGAAGCAGCAAGAGAAATTGTATGGCTTAAGAGATTATTCGGTGAAATATCAAGCCTGAAAGAAGTACCCAAGCTTAAGGTTGATAACATAGCTGCCATCAGAATTTCCCAAAATCCTGATATGCATAGACGCATCAAGCATATTGCTATAAGACATTTCTATATCAGGGAACTTGTGACGAATGGCGATATATGCGTAGAATATGTGCCAACGGAATTCCAACTGGCTGACATCCTGACTAAAGCTCTACATAGGCCAAGAATGGCAATTATATCAGCAAATATAGGGCTAGTCCAAAAGGGAGGATGTTAAAGGAGTTTGGACGTCGATTTATTTTTAATTGTTTATAAAAATAAAATTTCATTGTCATATACATTTTTGTTAGAATTTTTACATCTTAGTTACGAATAAAATCGATCTTGTGAAAATTAATAAACAATTATTTTTCATTAAAACACGAACCTCAACAGTCTGCACGTTCACCGCTAAAAAAACGCCATGCATTGTAGCACCACAGTTCCAGGGCATTCCGATCGCCGTTGGTAAGAGTATCGGTATCCTGGGCGTTGACATATCGAACAAAGTGCAATTCGGGAGTCACATTGAGTGTAAGACCAAGTTGGCATCCAAAAAGCTAGGGGTGCTTAACAAAGCCAGGCAGTATTCACTTTCACTTCGGGGCAGCTACTACGAGGGTGGATCCAAAAGTTCGTGGCCCAAACTATAAGGAGACATGACATCTTTTTAAATTTATCGTCATTTGTTAGTATGTCTTCTATTGATTTATTGTGCGCAGTTTCATTCCGATACTGCACAATATACATTTTCTGTGATTATTTGTTTGAAGCATTCTGACGCGATTTTCAATAATGGAGAAAATTGAACATCGTGCAGTCATTAAGTACCTCAATAAAAAAGGCCTGTCACCAAAAGACATCCATCAAGATATGGTGGGCACTTTGGTGAGTCTGTTCCATCGTATTTCAGTGTCAAGAAGTGGGTAGCTGAGTTTAAGCGCGGTCGTGAGAGCATTGAAGATGATCCTAGGAGTGGACGGCCTACAACCTCTACCACGAAAGAAAACATCGATAAAATTTGTGATCTCGTACTGGGTGATCAACGTTTGGTAAGCCTTCGGTAAGCTGAGACAACAGACATTAGTTATGGCCGGGTGCAACACATAATAACGAAAGAATTGGGATTCCATAAGGTTTCTGATCGCTGGGTCCCGAGGTTGCTTTCAGCTGAACAAAAACGAGTTCGATTCACAATTTCGCGAGACTGTTTGGAACTTTTTGAGACTGATCCCGAGGACTTTTTGTCTAGATTTGTTACCATGGATAAAAGCTGGGTTCACCACCATATTCCTGAATCAAAGCAACAATCCAAACAGTGAAAAAGACCTGACATACCTACACCGAAAAAGGCTAAAGTCGTTTGTCGACTAACAAAGTCATGGCTTCTGTTTTTTGGGATGCGAAGGGCATTATTTTTGTAGATTATTTACCGAAAGGTCAAACTATTAATTCTAGTTATTATTGTAACCTTTTACGAAGACTACGAGAAGAAATAAAAGAAAAAAGGCCGGGAATGTTGCGTAAGAAAGTTTTGTTCCATCAAGACAATGCACGTGTTCACACTTCGGTTGAAACAATGTCTGTAATCCATGATTGTGGCTACGAATTGCTGCCCCACCCACCTTATTCGCAGGATTTAGCCCCCTCAGATTATCATTTATTTCCAAATTTAAAAAAACATTTGGATGGCTCGAAATTTTCGACCAAAGATGAGGTGATAGTCGCAGTAAACGAGTATTTCGCCGACCTTCCGGAAAATTTTGTTTTTCGAGGGGATAAACAAGTTGCAGTTCAGGTGGAAGAAGTGTGTTGAGCTAGATGGAGGCTATGTCGAAAAATAAAAATAAAATTAGACCCACTTTTCTTTCATTTTCTTGGTCGGGCTTCGAACTTTTGGATCCACCCTCGTACTACTCATACTCATTTGTGGGCGGGAGCCCCCATATACTTGTTGAGCTTGTTCCACTTGACTCCCTACAAAAACGTGCCGTTCGTATTGTTAACGATTCAGGACTTACTCACAGGCTCGAACATCTGAGCCTACGCAGAGACATTGGGAGTATGTGCGTGTTGTACCGTCTCTACAATGGTGAGTGCTCTGCTGAACTATTTGACATGGTGCTACCATCTATTTTCCTACACCGTACTACCCGCCGAAGAGAAAAGTTCCACCCACACCGACTGGACACCTGGCAGTGCTCAACGGTGCGGTTTTCACGTTCGTTCTTGCCCAGAACGTGTAAATTGTGGAACGAACTTCCCTCTGAGGTGTTCCCTAGGTGCTACATTAAGAGGTTCTTCAAAAATGGCGTCAAAGGAGTCCTTCAGGGCGCGTGGGCAACTCCCCTTGGTGTTGCAAATGTTCATAGGCGACGGTGACCACTTTCCATCAAGTGGCCCGTCTGCTTGTCTGTCAACCTACAGACATAAAAAAAAAACACGCACACCAAAAAAAAAGATGAGTGAATGACACAATTTCATTTAGGAATTGAAATGAAAATAAGAATGCAGTCTTTATTTCTTTGTTAATTAGGTATTTAAGTCGAATATTATTAATCAAAATAAAAGAATTGAATACTATTAATCGAAATTTATTTTAAACAGGGACATTTATTGAAAAAAAAAATATTTGGACGCTGTTTCCCCAACAACCGGTTTTATAGCTCATCATATACCAATACAGCATTGCTAAAAAGTCGTTTGCTGGTACATTTGATGGAAGAGAAGATAGGTATTGTAAAGATACAGTTCTGTAAAGCCCCGAATATTTAGATTTTTAAGTTGAGTACGCGTATAAACAAAATAATGTATGTCAATAAAATTAAAACAAACAATCAAGGAACAGCGCCGGTGGCGGGTGGGAAGGCTCGCTCGCCTGTTCGGCCTGGCACCGCGCTGCGGCGTGTGCGTTGCCATCATACGCGACGCGCATGCGCAACAAAATTCCTCATAAATTCCTCTTAAATTTTGAGGAAGCGGTAGCGGAAGAGGATTTTTTTATTTTAATTTTTGAGGATGCGGAAACGGTTGAGGAACCCAAAATATTGCGGAACTTCCTCATTATGAGGAAGAGGAAGAGGAATCCTCAGCAACCCTAATAGAGAGACGAGGAAAAAGAAGTTATGGTCAATTGAAAATTAACGTCAAACACTGCTTCAAAACTTTTAAACACTTTTAGTGGCGTTTGTGGCGCTGCTGATGGTGGTGGTGGCGCTGCTGATGGTGGTGGTGGCGTTGGTGGCGTTGATGGCGTTTGTGGTGTTGGTGGGGATGGTGACATTGGTGGAGTTGGTGGTTTTGGTGACTTTGCTAGCGTAAGTCTAATATCATGTACAGGGAAGTATTAATGTAAACCAGATTTTTTATATTATCCTAGTGTTTTCGTATGGTCCTAAATTAACCAAATATTATATCCAAAAAATGCTGCTTAAAGTCACTATTCCAAGCGAACGAAGTCGCGGACATCGATATATAAAAATATATTAGTATGTTGGTGTAAAAATAAATAACATTTATATTAATGATCTCCTTTTTCAGTCCTCTGCAACTTATAGTACCTACGCGGGTCTTAAACTGGTAAGTTTAAGACCCGCGTAGGTACAATAAGTTATACGAAAAAAAAAAAAAATTTAATATGATCAAATAAGTTTTGTCTTTTTTTATTTATTATTAAACAACTTATTTTTAAGACTTTCCTGGAATATATATTATTTTATTTAAAAAATCCCACGTAGCTAAACGAAGAAATCAGTGATTATAGGTATATGTAGGTAATAAGATTTTATACGCCCTCGAAATCAACTCTAAAACCAGTAGTTACACCCACATAGGTAAATGAAATACATCTACTTATGGCCTATATATATACTACTTATAATTAATATCGATTAATAACTAAAAGCCTTGCATGATTATTTCTTATTCGAATAGTGTTTTATTTTACGTGTTATATTATATCCCGGTCCAGTGCGTGTCAAACTAACATAAACATAGCAGGGTGAGTGAATAACTTGGATTGGGAACAAAGTAATCCTATTTTAAATAAGAAATATGTATAAAATTTTATATAAAGTGTTTGTAAACACGTAAAACTTTGTATTGTACTTCGTGAGCTTCAAAGATTTTCAATATTGATTTCAGTAAGTACGTGTCGTAGCAAAATAAAAAAATAGGCATCGCTTTTATTAATTTTTCTAGCGAATGATTAATTGAAGGATTTTGTTTAGGAAATGGTTGCATTTCTTTTCACGGAATTTCGTAAAATGAGATTATATTTTATGTGGAAACCAAAAGATTTGGTATGTACGTGAACACGTTCTACAAAAGAGGAAGGAAGCCATAGGTACTGCTGCCACCTTTGAGATCATTTACATCTGAGGCCAGTTTATATATCTGTACCTGTAATTACACACTATATATATAATACTACAGTCACCCTCGAGACTATGTAAAAATCTTGACAGATATAATATCTCACACTAGTTTTGATGACACACCACCAGTAATAACGTGATAATTACAGATCAGTCTGGGAACTCTTCGCTTATCTAAAATCAGCATGATCAGCCCTGAACACGAAGCGAATACATACCTAATATTACGTATGAAACTTAATAATCATCTTTCATAACGTTCCCTGCTCCTGCCCTCAGTTTCTTCTGCTGGCGCTCTTCCATGAGTTTCTTAACTCTTAAATGTTACCATCACAATTATTATTTTTTCACAAGGATGTGTGCAAACCTTTGTAGGTTCGCACCTAAAACCTACATAGGTTCGCATATTTATAATATCTATCAGTAAGGCAAATACCTAAGTGTCTTCAAAAGTGTATGCTCAGTTTTATACTTAATGTATGGTTGAAAGAAAAGTAAGAAAACTCTGTAACCAGTGCTGGATTTGGACTTCGGCGCGGCGGCCCGTAGGCAGAGCATGTGGTGGACGCCCTCAAATTTGTAGTTAACTGTTAAAAATTTCATTTAAGGTCAAGTTATAGAAGAGAGCAACTGAATAATGTTGGCTAACATAAAATTTATTCAAAATTAAGCTTGAGGTACATACCTACAAGCTAGATTATTTTTCGTCTGAGTTTAACATTAGTAAATGTATCGATAATATTGTTACACTCTATTTCTCAAAAAAAAAAAGTTTTTGAAACTAAACTCAGTATTTTTTTGTTTCTACTGTGCCTTTATTGAATTAATTAGTTTTTTTGTGATGTGGTGGCGGCCCCCTTGTCATGGCGGCCCATAGTCAACTGCCTATGTTGCTTATGCTTAAATCCGGTACTGCCTGTGACATACAGTCAAGTACGCTAAATGCTTACAATAATATCATTTTCTTCTCTCAGATCCCCAAGAGTCAAAAAAGATTCCAAATCTGTAAGTTCATCATCTCTGAATAACACCGTACAAATATGCTATCAGATGTTTACAATACACAATTAAATCACGTTTACTAGCGTTTGAAAGGAAAAGGGCTGTAAGGTTGCGGTGAGGGGGTGAGATGGGGTGGTATCGATTGCCCCGCCCACCCCTCGTTGCTGGGCAACACGCCTTGCCTTACAAGAAAATGTCTCGTAGCCAGATGGATTTTGCGTGTTTTACTTGAGACAACCTTCGATTCAGTTTTTCTTTTGAGCAGTAGAAGAGATTTCTAGTAGTTGTGATGTGATGTGATTATTCAGGAAGTAGTTCTGCACTCGAGAACCCTGAATTCGGTATTTAGTAAACAAGCAAATTATTGAGACATTCCTGTTTAAAAAATTCTAGATTGTTTTCCAAATTGTAAATCAATGTCATATCGTGTAGAGATATTCATCAAATAATATGCTTTACGTGTAGGTACTGTAGACTGTGAAAGTATTTGAACTTTTTGATAATTAAGGAAATTACCTATGTCATTGACCTCAGACCTTTTTGGCGTGCTAAGTGATATTGATGGAAGTAGGTACCGGTATATATACTTAAAGTCCACGCAGACGAATTTGCGGGTAAAAGCTAGTTAATATATATATTAACTGGTATAACGTTATAAATGTACGGCCCTGTAAATTCCGGCACAGAGACATTACACTTTAGGCCTCAGGAGTGGTAACGCATCTGCATCTTGCCCTTGGTCTTTGTGTGGGTGTCTATAGGCTGCAGTCATCTCTAAACATCAATGTGAACTACATCCTTGCTTGCCACTTCCATTACTTAAAAAAAATAACACAACACGTAGATATATAACTTATGTTTTCACCTTCTACAGCCTAAACTTTGCGCCATAATTTTTAATTTAAATGTAGAGTTTATCATGTTGCTCTCTACACTTCCTTTCACGATGCAAGAGCTTTAACAATTTTATCTCTTTATAAAATAAGAATAATGGACCGTTAATGAGAAAAGTTGTGATTTAAGTCCTTTCTATAGTCTGTTATTACAAGATCGTAAACTGTTTATGTTTTATTAAACGTTGCCGCAGGTTGTCGCGAGCTTACATTGCAGAAATTATATTTGCGGATTGCCCCAAATACAATTTATCCGAGAAAATCCGCAAATATAATATCTACAATTTATGTAACGTAACTTCACGCCTGTAATCCTGAAGGGGTAGGCATACGTTCAAGCATACATGCAAACACCCACGATTCACGATTCATTTAAGTCCTTTCTATAGTCTGTTATTACAAGATCGTAAACTGCTTATGTTTTATTAAACTTTGCCGCAGGTTGTAGCTTCATACATTGCAGAAATTATATTTGCGGATTGCCCCAAATACAATTTATCCGAGAAAATCCGCAAAAATAATATCTACAATTTATGTAACGTAACTTCACGCCTGTAATCCTGAAGGGGTAGGCATGCGTTCAAGCATACATGCAAACACCCACGATTCACCGGTTACGTTTTGGCCCATGTAACAGGTGGCGAGCCTATAATATAATTTCAATTAGGTTTACCTTGGCTAAGAAAATTCCACTGCACATTTAAAATGACATCGAGCCACGACCGATATTTAAAAAATATTAAATTATTTATAAAATATATAAAATGATGGTGCCTCTGACACTGAAGTTCTACCTTACCACTTTAATTGAACAAGTTAGCGCTGAAAACTATAATTAACACGAATTCAATCAACGCTTTTATGAAGTAATACGTGAAAATGCGAATGTGTGTACAATATTTCTTAATTCACCATAATGAACATGGGTAATGTTTCAGTTCAAGTGCCACTCCTAAAATCTAAATTCTTGTGCTGGTATTTTTTTTTTGTAATGGTAGTGGCAAACAAGCGCGCAGTTCACATTGATGTTAAGTGATGACTGCAGCCTATGGACACCCACACAAAGACGAAGGTCAAAATGCAGATGCGTTACCACTCCTGAGGCCAAAGGTGTTATGCCCCTGTGCCGGAAATTACAGGGCCGTACATTACCACCTGCCCGGTTACACGATAGTGCTGAACACTGCCATTTAGCGGCAAGTATGTTAGGTAATGCGGTGGTACCTCTGCCCGCGAGCTCCGTCACTGGAGCTCTACCACCACTAAAAACAAATTACAGGGCCGTATATTAATATTACATTATTTACCTACTCCAAACGACTAGTGAACTACTAACAAGTGATTGTTACTATACTCAAACAAAAAATGTTCTCCAATGTTTTGTTCTGAAAATAATATACGATAATAAACTTTTGACGTTAGTATCCATTTAATTTGTTTACAGTATATCTTCACTACCCTGAACGTAACATAACATAATATGAATCATAATTATTTTATACTTTTTGTGGCTGTAAAATAAGGCTTACTTGTGTACAGCGCCCAAAAAACAAGTGTTATTTATGATCTTTAAGATAAAGGATCTTTTGTCGTAGCGGCAGTTTTTTAGGCAGCCAAAAAAACTTTGTCGTTAATAACCGATTGCTAAAGGACCGCTTATGTCGCGATCTATGCGGATTTCTTTGTAGATGCAATCTTTATGTCTTTTATTGATACCCCGGTTTTTTCGTTTCTAATGGCTGCTATCGAGATTTGAGAAAAGAAGGATTCTGAAATGATTCCTGGTTAATGTTGGCAAAAAAACAGATAGAAAAGCCGGTATTTACAAGATAAGCAGAAATCGTGGAGCACCCAATATCCATATGTTAACAAACTGGTGGTAGAGCTTCAGTGACGGAGCTCACGGGCGTAGGCACCACCGCATTACCTAATTTACTTGCCGCTAAATGGTAGTGTTCAGCACTATCGTGTTCCGGTCAGGTGGTAATGTACGGCTCTGTAATTGCCGACACAGAGGTATAACACCTTAGACCTCAGGAGTGGTAACGCATCTGCATTTTGGCCTTGGTCTTCATGTGGGTGTCTATAGGCTGTAGTCATCACTTAACATCAATGTGAACTGCGTGCTTGTTTGCCTCTTCGTTACTAAAAAAAAAGATAGGAAGGCCCCTGTTTATAAGATAAGCAGAAATCGTGGAGCACCAAATAGGTACCTATATGTTGACAAACTTGCCGTGCTAAATTTGTAGTTATACTTTTCTTATCAGGCCATTTTTCATCTAGTTTCTTGCAGCCGTCTATAAATTCTGTGCATATATAATACCCATCGCCAATTCGCATGCCATGCGTGGCGATTATGGCTGGCATATTCTCTCCAATGCTAACAATGTTGTGAGCATCTTTTGTCCAGCAGTGGGCGTTTTTGGCTGAAATGATGATGATTATAAAATAAAATTAAAGCGATCTATAGCTGATAGGTAAATAAACAGGTATACCTACCTACAATAAAACTGTAGCATCTTTTGTCCAGCAGTGGGCGTTTTTGGCTGAAATGATGATGATTATAAAATAAAATTAAAGCGATCTATAGCTGATAGGTAAATAAACAGGTATACCTACCTACAATAAAACTGTAGCTCTAATAATATACCTAATTCATGATTTTATAAATATACATAAATCCATACACATGGTTTGTATTTAATCAATATGAAATCAATTGCCACCTGTAATATAATTTCAATAAGGTTTGACTTGGCTAAGAAAATTCCACTGCACATTTAAAATTACATCGAGAAACGACCGATATTTAAAAAATATTTAATTACGATTCAGCCTTCTGATCACGATTATTTATTGATGAAATTGCTGAGCAGGTATATCCAAAATCCAAGTATACTGTTTCATTAATTTAATAACTAATGAAGTATTCATGGGCTAAAAGATTTTTAATATTTTCGTGCGTTTTTAAATGGCATAGGCTCATAATTATGCACTTAAATCAGAATTGTATTAATACTCAAACAGATAACATCTCCTAAGAGGCATTCTTGGATAAAATATATTATACACGTATCATATTAAAATTATAACCTATAATTTAATTTTTGAAACGACTTACGTAAAAAACCTGACGTCGGGCGTTGTCAGGTGAAAAAAAAACGGTCGCACATTCGTTTGTTTCTTTTTTTATAATGTTATAGTTAACCCATGTTATAGTTTAATGGTTCAGAATAGAAAAATGTATTCTGAGAAAAACTGTCATAATTCAACGCCGGTTTACGACATATTAGTTATTGAATATCGAAACGAAACCAAGGACAGTGTTAAATGTAAACAATATACCAACCAATAGTACGTTTACATACAAATTAATACTTAAAAAGCAACATTATAGTATGTTGAATTCAGTTCAGAATATTATTTTTTTAATTTATGATATTTTAATAAAAATCGATGTGCTCATAATATCGTTTAGGTCTATTTTATATTTGTTATCGATTTTGATCTTCATCGATTCAAATTTAAGCAAAATAACGAACCTGTGTAGCATCTACGATTTAATATTGATTCAACAATCCTACTAATTAAAACCAGATAGTCCAATACTTCGTCGTAATATAGTCCAATAATCGAAACTTATTCTGCCAACTGACGACAGTTCGGCTTTTTTTATGTAAGTAAGGTGGTAAACAAGCATACTCACATTGATGTTCAGTGATAACTGCAGTCAATAGACGTCTACACAAAAACCAGCGGTCAAAGTGCATATGCATTGCCACCCCTGAGACCTAAGTTGTTATGTCTTTGTGATAGTTATTAAGGGGACATACCTACTCGTACATTATTATCTTACCGGAACACGATAGTGCTGAACACTATCATTTGGGGACAGATAGAGGTAATGCGGTGATGGCCTATGCCCGAGAGCTCCGACACTAGAGCTCTACCACCAGTAAAATTTATAGTACCTAGTAATAGCGACCTGCCTCGGTCACACAGGGTTTTTTCCCGTTTCTGCCTATTCTGCAACATTTTTATTGATGCTCTGCTCCTGTTGCTCGTAACTTGTTGATATATAATATTATACACTAGCTGTGCCCGCGACTTCGCCCGCGTGAAAATTAATGATTTTTCAGTATCTACCCGGACGAAGTCGTGGGCGCAGCTAGTATAAAAGTAGCCTAAGTTACTCCTTATTACATAAGCTATCTGCCAGTGAAAGTCTCCTGTCGAAATCGGTCCAGTCGTTCCTGAGATTAGCGGGAACAAACAGACACACAGACAGACCGACAAAAATTGTAAAAAATGTTGTTTTGGTATATGTACATTATGTACAGTGTATACATACATATGCATTTTGTAAAAAGCGGATATTTTTATATTACAAACAGACACTCCAATTTTATTTATTTGTATAGATAATACATATGCCTACAAAACAGTATTGTTTTGTGTATACGCCTATAGCTTTCCCAGATAAATGTTCTCATCAAACACAAAAATATTTTATGCACTTCGTAGCAGTGCCATTAGGCATTCTTCTACAGTCAATCTTGGGGTTGTGTGACATGATTTACTACCAAATTAGCAAAAGTTTTCTAAAACCCATAAATTTTAATACCAGTAACGTACCTATGCTTCGTGTACCAATTTAATTAATCCATCACTATTCAATAGCAATGTAGGTAATCATAAATATATAAAAAGGCTAAATAAATATTTAATGAAAACCATGATGGACACGTGGTTTATGCACACAACTGTTCCCACGGACGGGCGCGCCGACCTTCCATGACTGATCGCTGGCTTGACAGAACACAGTAAGGACCAATCCTTTCACGATTGATTGTTGGCAGTCGACGTATCTCAAAACTGACATGTATCAAGTAGACATTTGTAGGGAAACTGTAGATTTTTTAGGTCTAACTAGAACTAACTAGGTATGCAACAAGATCTTGTTCTTCATTCTCTTGCAATTTTTATTATTAAATGATAACTGCAATTTTGCAATTCAACGAGAAAAGCGTATTTTGTTATTTTTTACCTCACTTATTTACGGGAGCGGCATAATCGCTGAGCGATAAAACTCCTTAAATAAAAAGAGAAAAAAAAACGATGATTAGTTATATTTGTGATTCAAGTTTCTTTTTAATATTAAAAACATACCAGTCACTAAGTTGACTATAAATAATGCTACCATAAATAGTTATCAAGTGAAAAACTAGAGTCCCCGTAAAAAAATTTAGAGCGTTCCAAAAAAAAACAGGTGCACTACCATTTTTTTTAGACGGACTTGTGTCGGCGGCTCGTCTCGAGACGGCTAACTACTAGTCTACTTCAACGAAAAATCCGGCGAGCGCAGAAGGCGCTCCAACTTTACAAAAAGTTAGCACAACTTCCTAATGACCCCTGTGTTGTTACACCAGAGGCGTACCTAAGCTGTGGTAGAAACCACGATATTATTATTTTACCAAAAACTGAGTACACTGTTCTGAGACTCCATCCGCGGAACCCTTCGATAACTTGAAAAGTAAATAGATAGGTTATGCAATGGATACGTTGGTGCTTATTCCCATGAACTTGGTCACCAAAGTCTAACCACTATTTCATCTTGTCGCCTAATTGTGATCAGGGTTAAGTTATTAAAATAGCAAGGCCCGTAGGCACTTATTGCAAATCTAAACTGTATTTCAATCTACGTTATCTCATTTCCGATAGGAGGCAAGAAGGGCAGCTCTGAATCTGCTCCGCTAGATATAAAAAAATAGATATGATCCTTTATAACACAAAAAGATGAAGTTCATGCAAATAAGTAGGTATCATAATCACACATACATATTTTATATCCCTCCGATTCTTTGTTTGCGACCAATGCAGCTCCCAAAATCTGTGGACCGCCAACCGATGAGTACAGTGACAGTTGCACCCCCTAATCATGTATTTCTTATTCTACCCACCAACCCAAGGGCTCTCCTATAGGCAATTGCGAAAATTATATTTAAGCTCACAGCCCTTTAGAAGTGGACGTCTCAAGACGAACTTTCTACGTATTATTATTGACAACTTTAAAAAATCATAGGCATTGGGACGTGACGATCCCACCGCCTACTAGGAGAATTCTTCCGCTAGTGCAGGAAGTTAACCGAACAATGACGGCCAAACTATTCTAATAGAGCAGTAATAAATGTAATAAATATAACAGCCTCGGTAGCCTAGTGGTACACATATTCCACGTACACACGTTCCTACCAGACTTTAATAAGCACACAGAGCGACAAGAGTTCCATGTGAAACTTTATTTTTCTTTTATTCAAGTGTCACAAAGCAGTATGAAAAGTGTAGAAAATTGCAGAAAGCCTTGCTAATGAGACCCCTATAAATAATTGTTGAGTAAGTAAGACCTTAATAAATCACTCATGATCGCTAGCCAGACTTTGAAGAATAACTTATTGGTGGTAATTTATCAGCTGGTGATTGACATCGCTTGCTTTATGTTGGATCCCGTTTCTTAGGGATAGCACAAGGTTATCGCCGACGATGACGATCTAGGTAGAGCGTTTGCAATCCGTCAATCTAGGGGAAATTTTTTTTCATCATCATTAACATCACCATCTCAACCGAGAAACGTCTCTCCCAAAGTTGCTCTATTACATCATACGTCGTAATCGTGACGATTGACGATGGCAATGGCGGTAACTTCGCGCCTGTAATCCCCTAAGGGGCAGAGGTAAATGCATGCATTCAAGCATACATGCAAACACTCACGTTTCTCCGGTTATGTTTTTGGCCCATGTAACAGGTGGCGAGCCTGTTGACATCTCCGGGCACATTACCAAACTTTGAGGTACTGGGAAATTGCCAGAAAATGGAAAAATCCCAATAGAACCAGAGATATAGGACTTTACACCAATATCTCTGATAACCCCCTACCCGGGAATCGAACCCAGGACCTCAGCGTAGTAGTGGCGTAGTAGTGGCCTGCTACCACTAGGCTACCAAAGGCAATTAAAGTATTTTATGTAGATGTTAATAGGCTGCAGTACCTACCTAATCAAGTGATTACTGTACCCTGTGTAATTTTTTGTGCCACTACATGACACAAAAAATCTTGTTTAAATGAAATGTACGAACGCGTATGTTTTTGTGTGATCCTTAATTTCACAATATTTGCTCGATATACTGAAAGGTAGAAAGGCCATGGGGGCCCACTTCAGATATATATTTTCGTACTGCAAATAATTGTGTACATAAGCCTTTCAATAATATTTAGCCGTAGGTAGTGAGTAAACCCTTTAACTGGTTCACGGAACTCTATCATCTGAAAAGGAAAAAAAACGATTAACGAGTTGATTTTTTATAAAATGCTTGAAGAAAGAATACATCGTGTAATATATTTCATAGTTTCTTAATTAATTCTAAGTTGTCTGTATTCTTAAAAACTAAACGAAGATATATTTACTCGATGTTCCTTATTAAATATGTTACATACAAATCATTAATCATGTTTCAATTTAATGTTGTCTTTGGACGAACATTGTTCTTTATCTTCGTTTTAATTAAATTTGATCGTTCCGTTGAAGTACAAGCAACTGAATCATAATCCAAGTTTCTGAAACAAAGAAACATTAAAATATGTATTTTCCTCTCAACATGACAGATGATACGTTTTTATCTTTGATATATTCTGTTCGGTGTATTGTTGTAATCGACGCCGTTATTTCTATTTCACAGGTGGTGATTCCTATAATTATGAAACGCATCGAAGTCCACCGCCAACAATAGCCGCCACAAACTGCAAGCCGTAACAGATGCAACAATACAACAGGAATGATTAATTGTACACATCAACTAAAGTTTAACATGTAAAAATAAAAAAATAACTATAAAAATGAAACAAAACTTTTTGCCCTTTGTTTATTACGACGACGCCAACTTGTCTGCACCAAACCGATTCGAATTTCGAAGGCCGATCATTAATTATATTTTGTCTTACTCACGCATTCCATTTTCGAACTCGATATGATCTATAGATCTGATCTACAGGTCTATCGATCACGGACATTGGAATCTAAAATTATTAATTTAGTGGCATCTTTTTGCATATGATGTTGAACGTAGGTCAAGGGATTTGATGATAGATTGTCTAAATAACATAATTGTTATTACATGTTAACTAATATAGAAGCGCGCATGGCCCGGCGGCTGGTGTAGATCATTGGCGATCTACTCGGTTAAGCACTACGGGCGCGGTCGGGTAGTGTGTTGGGTGACCGCTAGTGGCAAATTATTTAATTTTCGCGCGTTTCCGTGCCTCTGAGGGCACGTTAAGCCGTCGGTCCCGGTTGCTATCGATAGATAGCAGTCGTTAAACCTTGTCGGAAGCCTTATGGGCGGCTTGAAAACATCCGACAGCGGGTTGGCCACTAACCCACCCACCTCCACCAATCCGCATTGGAGCAGCGTGGTGAAGTAAGCTCCAGGCCTCCCCCCAAAAAGGGGAGAGACTCGTGCCCAGCAGTGGGACGTATAATGGGTTGCCATTATTATTATTATTATTTATTAACTAATATAAGCGAATCGTCGGCATGAAGGGACACTAAACAAATTAAGTCTCATGTCATCATTACTTCATTACTTTTCATTAAGGTATTTTAAAGATTGAAGTAATTAAGCGATTTCATAGAAAACGACTTTATCAGAAGGTAGGTAACTAATTATCTGTAAACAATATTTCATCTCCCGAGATGGCATGACGCGAGACAAAAAACGAAAGGTCGAAATGACCGCGCCAAAACCAAAACGCTTTGTCCAAAACAAATAAAACTTGAACAAAAAATGAAGCCGGTTAATAAGCTGGATGACATTTAGGAATTCGAAAAATTCATTCAAACCATAATTAATAGCGCACGTGGAATGGGTTTCAAATGATTATTTAAATGAGAAGACTGCAATTACTTATACGGCCTTAGACAATGTCCACTCGATCCATTAACCCAACCGAATGTTTCGGTAAGGTACACGCTTATATTTTATTGTTTTATTGCTTGGACAAGACGTTTTATAAACGTTGTACGAGCCAGTCTTGTTTCGTTTCGAAAATTGCTTCTTCGTAACAAGTCTCGGATGGCGTGATAGCAAATAATTTTATAAGGACCTTTAACAATATGTCAAGTCGTTTCGTATTCACTTTTTTCTTGCTTTCAATAAATAATACGTTCGCTCATAAGTTTACATTGTTCGATTTCGACCGAGAAGCAACTTTGAGACGATATTTCTCAAAATTTCTTTATTTTGATAAAAAAAAGATACAAAGCCAGTTCTTTATGCATTTCGAAGATACATTTGTTATTATGGGAAAATGATAATGTGATTATTGTTTTGCGAGCTTTTGGATGATTGATAGTCGATTGTCACGGACAACTAAGTATTTTAGAGTCCCTAAATTTCATGCCTTTATTATGTTAGGAAAGATAGATTTTTTCGGAATAGCCCAAATTAATATAATATTCTTTTTACGGCCACTTTCAGCGAAAGGTATTTGATATATTTAACTTATGATCGAATAAGTACTTGTATATAAAAGTGATCCTAGCATACATTTTGTAATGTGGGAACTGGAATATATAATTTGTTATGAAGGTGACAAACAAGCATGTAGCATATATGAATGGTACCTAAGTACTTACAGTCTATAGACTTCTACACACCAAGCAAACGTAAACATGCAGATGCATGGCCTCCCATGAGGCCTACCAACTGACATCGATCCCGGAAATTCAGCATAGTGAGTCACTACCACTGGCATGGGTCTATATTATTTCCGATCCAAAACTGCGCGCACAAATGCCAAACGCTCAAATAAATTTAATTTTACCGAAAATTTTACTATCTTCGGTACCTACATTTTTAATACCTTATAGGTACGTATAAAAAATTACTATTACCTACTCATTAGTAGGTACAGTCACGAACAGAAATATATATTTACGCATGAATTTGTAAACGAGGTTAATTGTTGTTTGATTATAAAAAAAAGAAATAATGGCAATGGCAATTTAGAATAAAAATGGTCGAGTCAAACCATAGAGGAACACGAGCCACCGACCGCCGCGTGAGTTTTTTTTTTATGTTATGAAAGTGGCAAACAAGCATGCAGTTCACATTGATGTTAAGTGATGACTGCAGCCTATAGGCACTTAGAGAAAGACCAGAGGTCAAAATGCAGATGCGTTACCACTCCTGAGGCCTAAGGTGTTATGCCTCTGTGCCGGAAATTACAGGGCCGATTACCACCTGACCGAAACACGATAGTGCTGAACACTTACACTACACTCAGTACCAACATAAAAAATATATAGGTAGGTATATATGCTCAAGACAAGTTATTGTTAACAGAAACGTTTCGTGATCTACGTACTTAAATATGCCTTTGACTGTACTTAGATACTACACCTGGATGGACCATTCGATTGCATCTCACTATTCATCACAATACATGCCGCCATCGGGACAATGCCGGACAAATTAATAATTCACGCCTATAATGCCATTACATGTATTTTTAATTTGCTCCATTGGTTAGTTCGATACGCTCTCACAGAACACTGATTATTTTTTATATTTATAGGATTTCGTCAATAGTGGTTGTTATTGTTGCTTGTAGGTCGTGTTGATCGGTGCGATTGTGAAGCGATCGACCGATAGCCGTTCGATTGTTAAATACTAATAATATTTATCTCACTCGGAAATAGTACCGTTGTGTCGACGTTCAAAAATGTAGAGAATGACCTACTTAATTCAATTTGTGCTTTTGTATTTAAAAAAAAAGAAAATGTTGCCCTTTTTTTGTTATAAGGTGGCAGACAAGCATGCAGTTCACATTGATGTTAAGTGATAACTGCGGCCTATAGACACCCACAGAAAGACCAGAGGTCACAATTCAGATGCGTTGCCACCGTTGAGAAATTAGATATTGTGTCTCTGTGATAGTTATTACGGGGCCATACATTACCATCTAACTGAAACACGATAGTGCTGAACACTACCAATAAGCAGCAGATAGATTAGGTAATGCGGTGGTGCCTACGCCCTCGAACTCCTACACTGGAACACCACCAGTATTACTAATTGATTTTTATTAGTAACTAGCTGTAGCCCGCGGCTTCGCCCGCGTGTATATCGTTTTATGAATATTTTTTTTCCTGAATTTTCTTTGCTATAAACCTCACGGAGCCCGAGACCTTTCCAACGAATCCAAAACCGTGGAAATCGGTTAGCGCGTTCTGCAGTTATAGCGTCAGGAAGGAAAACCCGACTTATTTTTATATTATAGACTAGCTGTTGCCCGCGGCTTCGCCCGCGTGGATGTCGTTTTAGTAATCATTTTTCCTGAATTTTCTTTGCCATAAACCTCACGGAGCCCGAGACCTTTCCAACGAATGCAAAACCGTGGAAATCGGTTAGTGCGTTCTGGAGTTATAGCGTCAGGAAGGAAAACCCGAGTTATTTTTATATTATAGACTAGCTGTGCCCGTGACTTCGTCCGCGTGAGAATTTATGATTGTCCAGTATGTACCCGGACGAAGTCGTGGGCGCAGCTAGTATAAAAGTAGCCTAAGTAGTACGCCTTATTTCATAAGCTATCTGCCAGTGAAAGTCCCGTCAAAATCGGTCCAGCCGTTCCCGAGATTAGCTGGAACAAACAGACAGACAAATTATAAAAATGTTGTTTTGGTATATGCACCGTGTATACATACATATGCATTTAGTAAAAAGCGGTTATTTTTATATTACAAACAGACACTCTAATTTTATATATTTGTATACATATATATAAAGATAGATAGGTATGACGTTAAAATTAGTGTGTGTCGAACACAGAACACAATAAAGAGTAGATACAATAAAGCTTTTAGCCGGATGACCATACAAATAATTATAGTTAAAAAAATCCAAACATTAACTTTATTTACGGTTCTGCAAAAAGAAAGTTCCTTCAGTAGAGCCCATCAAAGTTTGGTTTGATGACATAAAAATACATACGAAAAATATCTTAGTTACAAATTATTCGTTTATTTTAATCAACAAAATAATTTTTGAACAGCTCATACGAACAAATTATCTTTTTACAGAACCAACATTGTTTAGGGTATTTAAGGACCTTACAAAAAGTCAGCAAATGTTTGTCCAATAAATATCCAAAATATTTTTCCTGAATTAGTAGTAGGTCCTGGGTAGGGTGTTAAAGTACGGCACTATCATTTCTAGCACATTTTGGTACTGGTATTTGCATAGATAGATTAGCTTACCATCATATAAGCAGCATGCTTGTATGCCACTGTCATTACATAGAAAAAAATATTAGTGAAGCTTAAAATCATTATTTTTTAAATTTTAATGGTTCATTAATCACTCAGGCGCCTTAGAATTTTTTTGGTTCGTTATCTCAATAAATAACCATCAGGTAATAGATCTTTATTATGGCCCATCTTAATGTTTACTCAGCGTTTGGTAGAAAACTGGTCCTTTTCGAAAAAAAAAAAAAGATTTCCAATGTTGGGTAGGCGTGGCTGCCCCGCCCGGGATCACCAGCCCACCTATTATCCACTTAACCAAATCACTTCTGTACAATATTTTATACAATCCGACTCATATGTGAATTTTGTGAACATAATAAAGCGAAAACCAAATATTCAAATTCGTTTAACCAAACCAAGACTGACCTGCCATGACCAAATAGGTAGAGTTCTGTCTGGTGGTGGGGTCAAAGGTCTTAGGAATCGGCGTGCATGTATGAAGAGAATGATGAAGGTAGACGAGGCACGAGAGGTATGTCAGGACCGGGATATCTGGCGCTCTACACTCTCTGCCTTCCCCGTTGGGGACCTGGCGTGAAGATACATACATACATATTTATGCATTTTTAAAAAGTGGCGAGCATGACAACCCCATCGCCTTCAAGTCGAAGAGAACTCTTCCGCTAGTGCCACCAGTCAACCGAACAATGGGTCGGTAGTAAATATAACAACGCAGGATGGGCAGCAGCGTCCCGCGTTAAAGACTGCCGACACTGCGATCGGCAAGCCGCCTGCCAAGCATGGCGATTATGGCATATTCTCCCCTAGTGACGCACAACACTGTTGCTAGCGTTTTTGAGGATGGTTTTGTCCATCAATGACGTATTTCGGCTGAAGTGACGATGATGCAGTACCTTAACCGCCCCACCAAATGTTTTTATTTTTTATTTTATCGAAGTGGCAAACAAGCATGCAGTTCAAATTAATGTTAAGTGATGACTGCAGCCTATAGACACTTACACGAAGACCAGAGGTCAAAATGCAGATGCGTTATCACTTCTGAGGCCTACGGTGTTATGCCTCTGTGCCGGCAATTACAGGGCCGTACATTACCACCTGACCGGAACATGATAGTGCTGAACACTACCATTTAGCGGCAAGTATATTAGGTAATGCGGTGGCCCTACGCCCGCGAGCTCCAGTGACGGAGTAGAGGTAGTGTTCAAGACTATCGTGTTCCGGTTAGATGGTAATGTATGGCCCCGTTGTAACTACCATAATAACAACTAAGATCTCAGGGATGGCATCGCATTTTGACCTCTGGTTTTTGAGTAGACGTCTATAGGCTGCAGTCATCACCGTCCTTTTATAAAAAAAACCTAATTGACATTTTTTAGCCAACATGAATATTAGAAAATACGTTTCATATTGATGGTCAATGAATGTAGCAGGCTATAAACACCATCAATGTGAACGTCATGCTTGTTTGCTACATTTATTACAAAAAAAAGCTGATGATCGGACCCACGCAGGTCTCCTATAGGCAGTTGTGTAAATTTATTTAAGCTAAGAGCCCTCTGCGCTTGTCAATTGCCCGGTGAAGTAAATGAACGCCGTCTTGTGACGAGACGCCTAACTAAGTCCCTCAGGCCCTAAGAAAAATATGCCAATTGATTTCTTATTGTTCTTGGACGATAAAGAGTCCATCTGCTGCCTCAGTTTAAAAAAATAAACGGAACACGGCAGTACTGCGTTATAATTCTATGCTACTAAAGAAAACGAACGTGTTAAACTTATACTGTGCTACTACCATATAGCAGAAAGTGGACAAGATAATGCGACGATGCCTCCACCCTAGGGCTTCGTCACTTGAGCTCTACCACCAGTAAAACCAGAAGGCAAAATATCGCTAAACGTACCTACACTTATCAATACCAACAAACTAGCTTAATTATAACTAAACAAGTTATTTTTTACCTCACTTAATTATCTGTCATGGGATTAATAAAATTTACTAATAAAATGAATTTCCCACACTCTCTGCGGAGAATTGAATTATTCTCCCCTAATTTCATTCTAGTGGGAGAGAGACAATGTTACCCTAGAGACCATGTTAACTCTGTTACCAGTCGTGATAGGGTTCTAATAGCATTATGATACCGACATAGCTATCTATTAAAGAATCAGGGAACTATAAAAATATTGGAAAAATCCAAGGTGAATCAGCCGTGGAATATTATCTGGGAAACTTATATTAAATGTACTTTAGTATCTAGTATTTTGTATTTCTTTACATCACCGGAAATAAAAAAAATCTGTCCTTCCAACAGTTAGCCTTCCATATTAAAATTTGAATTTAAACTTTTAACAATTCAATTAATTTAATTAGATTTTACAATCCATATAGACATTGAGTCAATAATAAAGGCAATAATTCTATAGGCCGCAGTATTCACTACAGTGAACTGTGTGCGTGATTGCCACGAAGTTGAATGTTGAAAAATCTCGATATAATCTACATATCTCATGTTACAAATATCTATTCATATTGTTATCTATAAATATGACCTTCCATTTCTATCTACGATAATGGTAATCTAGATTGTAGTTTACAATATTATTGACCACAGATGCGATAAAAAATCTTATCGTCTACCTCTGGGTTACTGAATGTACTACCGATTATATATATCCTTAAGCAAATGTAAAGTAATACAAACATCCACTTTTCGACTGGTAGCTCTCATCCTACCGGGAACAATACCCAGTCTCAGTGCAATAATTACGAAAACTTAAAGTTCCTTTTGAATCAAAAAAAAATCCCAATAACAATTACCTCCCGACCCGGGATCTCAACGTGTAGGTTACTCGTACATAGGTACCTGTAATCACTAGACAACAGTATCCAACAAGAAATAATGCACATCGACTTCAAGAAGAGACGGCTTATTTCGGATCTGTAGCGTTATCTCTTTCGCACCTTACCTATTTGACTATTTTGATCAAGTTTTGACCAATACCGGAGTACGGATGGTTACGTAGGCAGTGTGCAGAAGAGATAACGCTCTATGAAGCCGAAACTAGCCGATTGTCACTTTCTTAAACTCGATGTGCATTATTTCTTGATGAGCATTGTACTGAGGGTACAAAATGTTAATATCCTAAATTTCGTAGTATGTAAATAATGTTAATAGTCATAATAATCTGATACCTATAAAAAAATTCCATGTCACAATGTTAGTTACCGTACTCCTTTGAAACGGCTGGACCGATTCTCATGAAATTTTGTGAGCACATATATTTTTCATAACATTTTATTTTCTAGGGCGATACCTACGAAGTTTTCGAGGACAGCTAGTAATATGTATAAAAATACCTTTACCTACAATACGTCCATGATTTGTCAATCCAATTTTTATAAGACCCTGAGTTAGACATAACTCGAAATTGTTTCTAATTAGAAAAATATTTTTTCTTATCTTCTGTCGTCTACTAGTCCACAGGGACAACCCAAGAGCCCGAGCGTAGGTAACTAGTAGACGTCTTCTATGTACCAGCAATTGAAGTAACCAAATAGATCACACAAAATATTAAGGCACCAACTGAGTAGAACTAAAATACCAAACAAAGGTCACGGTTAAACGAGATCAAAAAACAAAATTAATTTTGTGTTCCATCAACAAAAAGGGCAAATAAGAATTAAACTCACGTAGTGGCTCAAAATCCTTTTAAAAAAAATGTACTTCTTTATTTTGCACTAAATCTTTGTGCCTAATAAAGTCGCCTTATCCATTCACCCTTGCTGTAATCAATGTCTAATTCCGTATGCGCAGCTTACAATAATGATAAACGACAAACTTTATTAATTCGATCTGCTAGGATTAGAGCACGCCACCTAGTGGTGGAGGGTAGGTGGAAAAAACAAACGAATTTTGCAAGGGATACTCGCTTGGGGATCTTTTAACCGCCATGCAGCTAGGGTTGTCCAAAATGAAAAAAGGATTAATACACTTTTGAATTAATGTATGTAATTTTGCATAAAATGATGATTTTAATAAAATGTATACCTATGTCTTGCCAAGTTTCGTATAGCAAGATATTTAAGCACTTGAAGACGGAGAAAAAAGACGAGACGAAACTTGTAGGCTCCACTGTATCGCCTAATTTATATTTGTAAAACATAATAGCTGAAATTTATAGACATCTTTATAGATACTAGTGATACTTATAAAAGTCTGAAAAAGAAGATATACTGCGTCTGTGTCGAGAATTACATGTATTCCAGAATGTTTAACCATGTATAATAATATATTATACTTACTTACTAAGTGGATATAATATATCTATAAATAAATAAATCATAAATCATTTATTTACTAGAATGTAGTGGCTACAGGTGGTATGGTAACAAAATAATGGAAACTATAACATTCTACCATCACAATGGTGTGTAAAATATTATGCATATCCTTAAACTATTAAAATTCACACATTTTATAAACATTTTTAGTTACATTAAAATTAAATTAACAATCTCTAATACATGTACATATTATCAAATCATGAACAACAGCAAATTGTCATCACTAAAATTGCATTCCTTATCATAAGTATGTCAAAGATTAAATTAAGAAATTATGAATATTTTATTTAAGAGTTAATGTTAATTATAATAATCTGTATCGAATTAAATTGTCATATCATCATCATTTCATACCTTTGAAACTATTATTAATATCTTATTATTATTCTGTTACACATTTATAAATATTTTTACTTAGTCAAAAATTTATAAATAATATGTCATTAATTAGGTAAACGGAATTGGGTAAGTAAAATAATTTAGATATGTCAAAAATAAAATTGAGGTCAGATGATTAGATCAAACATTATTCAATTAATTAGGATATTGCTTTATCTATATCATATAAGTCATAAAAACAATAATTATTATATTGGACCACTAAGCATCTATAGAGATGCCTATAGATAGTAGCTATTACATTTTACAAATATTCATTGATATGCAATATTGTACATTTGGTTAAAAACTTCATGCTTCACCTACCACTTTTATTAAATAAAAAAACAGATGTTTTCATATATTGTCATAATTGAAGTTGATAAAGTGTAGGTTATATAATAGATAAGTAGGTTTTCATGTACCGTTCATGCAATTTCATAACATTTTCTGCTTTTTGATAAGAAATATAATCTCTTGTCAGCCGTGAATCAGCGTAATTATTTGAGATCCGTAGCATGTAAAAGTTAATAGAAAATATACCTACAGTGTATATATATCATTTATATTTTATAATGTAGATAATATATATATTTTATTTATTATCTACATTACCTAGGTACAATGAAGGTAAAATACCGGTGGTAGAGCTCCAGTGACGGAGCTCGCGGGCGTAGGCACCACCACATTACCTAATTTACTTGCCGCTAAATGGTAGTGTTTTGCACTATCGTGTTCCGGTCAGGTGGTAATGTAGCGCCCTGTAATTTCCGACACAGAGGCATAACCTAGGCCTCAGGAGTGGTCTGCACGACGCATCTGCATTTTGACCTTGGTCTTCATGTAAGTGTCTATAGGCTGCAGTCATCACTTAACATCAATGTGAACTGCATGCTTGTTTGCCACTTCCATTACATAAAAAAAAAAATATGCATGTTTATCTATACTTCTATACTAATACCTACTATAAAGAGGAAACATTTGTGTTTTTGTATGTAGGTTTGTAACGTTTTTTTAAAGCCGCATCTTCACTGATTGATATAATATATTACATTCATTGCACCCATGCGAAGCCGGGGCGAGCCACTAGTTGTTAATGTTTATGTCACTTGTTGAGTAAAAGAAATCGTAAATAAAAAAACAATTTTGTACGACTCTGTAATTTTTATTAATTTGTAACATTTGCAACACCAGGGGAGTCGCCAACGCGCTGCCAGCCCTGAAGGACTCTTTTGACGCCAATTTTGAAGAACCCCATATTGTAGCACCGAGGGAACACCTCAGAGGGAAGTCCATTCCACAATTTACACGTTCTAGGCAAAAACGAACGTGAGAACCGCACCGTTGAACATTGCCAAGTGTCCAGTCGGTGAGGGTGGAACTTCTCTCTTCGGCGGGTAGTGCAGTGTAGGAAAAGAGACGGTGGCACCATATCGAACAGTTCAGCAGAGCACTCGCCATTGTAGAGACGGTATAAAACGCATAGACTCCCAACGTCTCTGCGCAGGCTCAGATGTTCGAGCCTGTCAGTAAGTCCTGGGCCGTTAACAATACGAACGGCGCGTCTTTGTAGAGGGAGTCGAGTGGACCAAGTTGGTATTTGGGGGCTTCCCGCCCACAAATGAGAGCATTTTTGACACAGAGGTGTAACAACGTAGACCTCAGGAGTGGCAATGCACCTTCATTAATGTCTGGTAATCATGTAGATGTTTATAGGTACAATTCACTTACCCGTTACCATCAATGTAAACTGTATACTAGTTTGCCATTTCACGAAATTAAAAAAGTCTACTAAACAACCCTACTGTATCAAATCTTTATGTCAACAAACAGGGGTGAGTTGCCTCGAGGGATGTGTACGTTTTTAATAAAAGCATTCGCTTAACAATAATGTCATCAATGATAGTCGGCCGTATAACGCGGTTTTTGTTTATCCTGACCTGTTAGCAACAATAATTATTATTTTATTTTTAAATGGTGAAAATTTATATTTTCATTTGACACTCTGATCTGGCTGGCATCTAATTAGTCTCCGAGATGATGCTTTTCCTTATTGAAGTACACTCACTTACTAAGATTATTTCACATCAGCTGGACCTTAACAATATTATTTCATATACTAAATTAAGCTGACTGTGCATAATGGTAGCAGTTTACTCCTTTTACGCTTGTGATCTAGGGTGCAATACCACGGCCAGGGAGTGAGCGATAGTTTTCCATCAGAGCAGATTTTGTGGCATCCAGAAAGTATAAAGTCTCCACTGAAAGCCAATAGGGTCGCCTATAATTTTTGTTATGAATATGTTTATTTATATAAAACTAGCTGACCCGGCAAACTTCGTATTGCCTCAAAATGAAATGATGTGTCAAAGGTTTGATAGATACGGACTATTTGTATGGGAAAATAAAATTGTGGTTTTTACTGTTCCCTTCAATTTCTTACCTTTTAAACCTTCCCTGGACTTCCAAAAATCATTCAAAACCAAAATTAGCCAAATCGGTAGTGCGGTTCTCGAGTTTTAGCGAGACTAACGAACAGCAATTGATTTTATTTAAATAGACTAAAGAGAAACATCTATAGATGACATCAGGTAATGTCATTACTACAAATTGTCTTTTACCTACTAAGCATGTGCTAGTTGAGGGTCACCGGCGCTAGTCTTCCGTTAGGCGATTCACACACTGCCCGCGCGCCACGGATTGCGGTGGAGGTGAGTAAACAAGTCCGCGCGGTCGGACCGTGTAGTGTGAACGCTATCAACGTTTTTATAAGAGAGGCCAAGCAACATGAAATCCGCTTCACCGACTTCCGCGGCGGCGCGCGGTCTCGTGTGTGAAACGCCTTACGATGTTTTTACTGTGTTCCAACGTCGAAGTTCCAGGGCGTAGGCACCACAGTATAACCTTATCTAACATCCTTGTGAACTACATGCTTGTTTGTCACCATCATTACAGTTATACATTTTTGGAGTTTTCATAAATTAACAAAGAACACTTAGCCTGGGTTGCACCTTGCACCACGATATTTGTTAAAGTTTTTTTTTATGTTATAAAAGTGGCAAACAAGCATGCAGTTCACATTGATGTTAAGTGACGACTGCAGCCTATAGACATCCACACAATGACCAGAGGTCAAAATGCGTTGCCACGGTGTTACCTATGCCTTGTGCCGGAAATTACAGGGCCAACATTTCACATCCCCCTCTTATTTTAACAAATTTCTTTAAGTTAGAGAAGGATGTGAAATGTTACAATAACTTTAACAAATATCTTGGTGCAACCCAGGCTTAGGTACCATTTGGTACACATTTATAAAGTCTCGTGTTACGCCGATAGAAATGTATGTTAGCAGACAAACTTAACCTCCGATAACCCTATGGTCGCGTGTTCGGCGGTTACTTGATGAACCTATCACGTACCAATAAATTGTTGCGAGAAATTATCTACATTAAAGTATTTATTAATAAATAACGCCGTGCAAGGGGGAGGAGTCTCAGGAGACATCATGCATATCCAAAAGATAGCACTATGTATCTAAATATCTTTTATAGTCCTCGTTATAACTCTATCACAGAGACATTTAACAACTAAGGTCTCAGGGGTGGCAACACATCTGGATTTTGACCCCTTTTTTTTTGTAGATATCTATAGGTTGCAGTCATCACTTAACGTCTATGTGAACTGCATGTTTGTTTGGCACCTTCATGGCATCCAAAAAGTCGGTAGTTTTACTTAGTAGAGCTCCAGGGACGAAACTCGAAGGCGTACGCAGTAGGCATCAGCGCATCAGGTATCTACTTGCCGCTCTTTCAGCCAGCTAAACGGTAGCATTTGGACGTATGAAAAAAAATCTCGGCGATCACGTTGACGGATAGACAGACTGACGCACGAGTAATTTTATAAGAATTCGGTTTTTCTTTTGAAATACGAATCCCTAAAAATAAATGTACTTATGTTTATATGCCAGACTGCTTAAGTACTAGTTCAGCCTATTTTTTATGTAATAAAAGTGGTAAACAAGCATACAGTTCACATTGATGTTAAGTGATGACTGCAGCCTATATACACCCAGGGTCAAAATGCGTAACGTAAGAGGTAAATGCATGGATTCAATCATACATGCAAACACCCACAATTCGCCGGTTACGTTTTGGCCCATGTAACATGGTGGCGAGCGAGCCTATTGACATCTCCGGGCACATTACCAAACTTCGAGGTATCTACTGGGAAACTTCCAGAAAATGAAAAAATCTCAAAAGAACCAGAGGTAAAGGATTTTACACCGTTATCTCTAATATCCTCCTACCCAGGAATCGAACCCAGGACCCCAGCGTATTAGTAGTGGCTTGCTACCACTAGGCTACTGAGGTAGTTATGTTATTAATATAATATTTCTATTACTTACTGTTTATGTTATTGCATGACTGACTATAATGTTTTAGTTATCTAACATCTTCGTAAAATGCCAAATACAGTGACACAGTAATCTCGAACTTATCTCTAGTGTACATAGGCGAAGAAAAGTGCATATTTCATTTATTTAAACTACAATGCGTCAATACATGATTGAATGAAAGAAATAGCGAATTCAACTTGAGTAAATTTCATGGAATGAACATCATTCATCGTTATTATTCAGACTTTGTCATTGACACTGATTTGAAGGCAAGTAAGCATACTTGCCTTCAAATCAGTGGCGTAGCTATAGGAGGAGGCCCGTACCGGGTGCCTCCTATAGCTACGGGATCATCTTATAGAACTCTAGTTCACGTATTTGGCGGCCCAACTACTAAAATAAATATTGCGAAAATGTGACCATATAGCTTCTTGGGATTAAATCTGTATTCTGTTATTTTCACTTTTAACGGTATTTTTGTGTCTTTTATTTAAATATAAATTTCGGTATCTAATTTTTGGATAGACGTGTAGGCTCAAATTATCTTTAAAAATGAAAGAACAACTGCTTTGAAACACTTCAAAATAAAAATAGATGCATTGCTATCAGAGTCAACCTTAGATAAGTTATGAAGCTAAAAACAAGGTCGACACATAATTTCCTTTTGCCAACTAAGGTAAACATAATGAATGATGAAGGTAACCTATTAAATAGTAATTAGGTACCTCAGAATAGATAATGTGGTACATACTTATTTACTATCGCATTTGAAATATTTTCAACAAATAGTTGAAATAAGAGAAGTGTATTTAGTTGTGGATACTGAAAGGCGACTTAAATAAGGCCCAAATTTATAACATCCATTGACATTACTGGTGGAAGAGCTCCAGTTGCGGAGCGGCGGCGGAGGCTTAGGCACCACCTCATACTTTTCGCTAAATGGTAGTGTTCAGCACTATCCTGTTCCAGTCAGGTGGTAATGCACGGCCCTGTAATTTCTGGCACCGAGGCATAAAACACTTTAGGCCTCAGGAGTGGTAACGCATCTGCATTTTGACCTTGGCCTTTGTGTGGGTGTCTATAGGCTGCTGTCATCACTTAACATCAATGTGAACAGCATGCCATGTTTGCCACTTCCATTACATAAAAAATGTCTTGTCCATTGCACTAACCTAACGATTCTGTTATACTTTATATTTGTTTTTAAATCAGTGCTATCGAATCCAAATTTTCCTGATCACTATATTTTATGAATTTGTTGCTGAACGGCCTTCATGCGATTGGTCTTTATACGGTCAAATCATTGATATATATCAATGATTTATATGGGTTTTTTGTATATCAATGGGTCAAATACAAAAAGGAAATTTCTCATGAACGTCAACATAATCATAAAAGACAAAGACAACACTTCAATCGTCATAAACTTTTGCATGTAAAACAATTTGGATTTACCAAGGGTCGTTCAACTACTGATGCAGGTGTTGAACTTGTCAAACACATTTTTGAAGCTTGGGAAGAATCACAGGATGCTCTAGGGGTATTCTGTGACTTATCCAAAGCATTTTATTGCGTCCAGCATGAAACATTGGTCAGAAAATTATACCACTACGGCATTCGGGATACCGCTCTCGAACTTATGACTTCATATTTAAGCTCGAGAACCATGTATGTTGATATAAATGGAACGAGATCTCCTGGCACTTCGATGGATATGGGGGTCCCGCAAGGCTCAATTCTGGGTCCATTTCTGTTTTTAGTTTATATTAATGACTTGCCATACATTGTTAACGATAATCAAGAAATGATATTATTTGCAGATGATACCTCTCTTATATTCAAAATGAAAAGGCAACAAGTAGCTTGTGACGATGTTAACAATGCCCTCTCTAAAATAGTACATTGGTTTAGTGCTAACAACCTACTGTTAAATAGTAGAAAGACAAAATGTTTTAAATTTTGTACACATAACGTTAAACAGGTTGCAACCAATGTGAAACTAAACGAGGAAGCATTGGAATTAGTAGACTCCACGGTATTTCTTGGCTTAACCGTGGATACAAAATTGCAGTGGGGTCCTCATATTTCCAATCTAGCCCGTAGACCAAGCTCCGCAGCGTTTGCGGTAAAAACAATACGATCCTTAACTGACGTTGAGACGGCTCGATTGGTTTATTTTAGCTATTTTCACAGTATTATGTCCTATGGAATTTTGCTATGGGGACATGCCGCCGATGTCAACACCATTTTTGTTTTACAGAAAAGAGCTGTGCGTGCTATCTACGGGCTAAGTCCGCGAGTGTCTCTCAGAGATAAATTTAAGGAAATAAGTATATTGACTGTAACTTCGCAATACATTTACGAAAATGTACTGTATGTACGTAAAAATATTAGCGAATTTCCTAGTAGAGCTAATGATTATATAAATACTAGGAACAAACACAAGTTGTCTGTGCATACAACACGACTGCATAGGGTGAGTAATTCTTTTAGAGGTCAATGTATACGCTTCTTTAACAAAATACCTGAAGATGTTCAAAGTCTTTCGATTAATAAATTTAAGAAAATTATCAAAAAACGCTTATACATGTGCAACTATTATAAAACATGTGATTATCTTAATGACACCAAACCATGGGATTGAAGCGATCGCTCCCAGGCTATTTCGAAAACCTGTACTTTGGATTTACAGACTGTATTAGATTTAAGTTTAAATTCAAAAGAGCTGTACTGAGTTTCTTCAGTGGCGGAGTTCTTCTCAGTATTGACTGCCCTTGGAATTCTGCCAAGTGAATAACCTTTATTATGACGACCAAATTCATTCTTTCTCAGTTTCTTTTGAAATGGGGAAATGGAGGAATTTGTGAATAATTGATGCTTCCATATTATACAAAATTGTTCAGTGGTTATTCACTCTGGGTTAGTTTAAAAAAAATGACGATGTAAAAGTGCTCTCCAGGAGCCTAATTATATGAAATAAATGAATAAACTAAACTGAATAAAGTATTTAGACCAGCCATTCATAGACATCTTAAAGTCGCCAGTAGATATCGACTATTTCAAGCTGCGTCTGCACAACAAACTACAAACAACTACAACGTTCAGGTGTGTGAGGACCGGTATATCTGGCACTCCACCCTCTCTACATATCCCGTAAGGGACTAGAGGTGAAGACATACATACATAAATTTATACCAGTGCCAGATAAAGCCGGTGCGGGGCCCGTAGCAAATGTGACCATGGGGCCCTAGAGTTACCATAGAGTTAACAGAAAATTTACGAAAAGGATTCGAAAACAATATTAGGGGATTCCCCCGGTAAGTATTGTGGTATTGCCAACTTGCAACATAATAATGTACCTATACCTATAATTACAGTGTGGCCAACGCTCACTTTGAGAATAGCTAAGGTGTATTACATATTTTACATATTAGTGTTTTTTTTTGGGCACATGTGGGGTGCCCGTAGCATTTGCTGCCTCTTGCTATATCGCTAATCCGGCACTGATAAAAAACTACTTTTTTCAAAATTGTTTTAGGATGTTGATTAGGTCTCTTAACCATCACAGCAAAGGTTAGTTAAAAGTCCTTTTAGATTTTACACGCACTGGTTAAGAGTTCTTTGAAAATGACGATGCAGTGAACATTGAGCAAATGAAAGAACAGTATTTGTTATAAACAAATGAAAATAGGAAAGATAGGATTGAGAAGGTAACCAGTTTGATAAAATACGTTTGACAAATATGTCTATGATAAGATAGGTACTTCTGAATATAATGTAATGATTGATTGATAAAAATATAATTCATCACAATTAACAAATATTATTATGCATAGAGCAACACCGGATCTCCAGTCTGCCGCGGCCGGTGGCCCGTGTCGCTCTATGTTATTATGTCTAGGATAGGTACTTCTGAATATAATATAAAGTTTGATCACTTATATAAATGCCAATGCCACCAAAAAATCTTCTAGATATGCAAAGAGCATGGTGGTGCAACTATTTACCTGTCCTGGCAAAATCTTATACGTGCATGACAATTGAAAATTCTTGTGACCCCACTTTCGGATATTTAATTATAGCTGTATTCATTGTAAAGAAATTAATATTATGTTATACTGTAATAAAACATAAATTCGTGGTGCAAAATCGTGTTTACCCATCAATCATTCAAGCACCTGCCCATCGATTGTTATGTACCTATTTGTACTCGTATTTTATTTTAAGTAACGGCTAGCATTCTAATGTCGCAGTTACTATTTAACACTTTCCTGCTTCCTTTATCAAGCCACTCGTGTTCGATGACTGTAATAGAAGTTACTGTGGTGGAGCTAATACTAGCTAATACGTTCTAAATAAGATTATTATTTATTCTTGCATTGTGTAAATTATTATTGTTGCGAGAACAGTTTTGTTACTTACTGTACTAAGACGTTCCTACAATAGTATCTCAATTGACTCACAAGATAGTGGAGTTAGAAACACGAATTGGATGCTGGGTGCTAAATAAACGTTTTGTAAGTGCTTTTAAATAGGTACATATTTTTATAAGTGAGTGATGAATTAATATATTTTAATAAAAAGTGTTAGTGGTATAGCGGTAATAAATAGTATAATGTTTCGCGCAACTCTCGGAGCAAAGGTACCGGGTTTGATTTTCGGAGTTTTTTTGTATTCTCAGAACATTTTCAATAGCAGACTTAGTGGAATTAAGTAAACAAAAGTTGTGCAAAGAGTGATCGCTAAATTTAAAAAAAAATGGTGAAAATTTATAATATTATTCATCTATACAAATAAATAAAATTGGAGTGTCTGTTTGTAATATTAAAATAACCGTATTTTACTAAATGCTTATGAATGTATGGTACATATACCATAACAACATTTTTTACAAATTTTGTCTGTCTGTCTGTCTGTTTGGCGGGGATAATCTTGGGAACGGCTGGACCGATTCTGACGGGACTTTCACTGGCAGATAGCTTATGTAATAAGGAGTAACTAAGGCTACTTTTATACTAGCTGCGCCCCGACTTTGTCCGGGTAGGTACTGAACAATCATAAGTTCTCACGCGGACGAAGTCGCGGGCACAGCTAGTTCAGAATAAGATTTGATTTGATTCATCTACCACTTCTTGCGGCGAGCCCCGCAAGCCTAAGTCGTTGGGACCGCATATTTTGGGGCCCGGCTGGCAATAGCCACCTTAACTTTACGACCAGTCCGAGCCTAGTTTTATCTAAGGTAATTGCTTCTAATAAGGGCCGGGTTTTTGGAAATCCTTATAAATCAATTTTGGTTAGTGTGTTAATTAATAAGACATCATGATCAAATAAATTGTTTTAATTTAAAATGAAAATATTGAGCATACACCAATGGCCTGTTACTTACAAAATAAAGTTCTATGAAAGCTTGCCTATGGTCCTTATTGAGGGCTAGGGCTATTAATAAGGTCCATCATTCATTGAACTGCTAATTTTATTAATTATATACCATACAAATCATATCATCAGAAAACAGAAGGTTTAAACTACTAATAAGTTCCTAATTGTCGAATAATGAAACCGATATTCATATAAATGAATGTCGTAAACTCGTAATCCTTTTTAAGTTTTAGAAAATGTACTCGTATATAAGTTAAAACTAGTCTATTTCTTAGTTTTAAATGAAACAAATTGCAGTTCTTGCTGCTTTTCATTAATTTATGTAAAAAGTCACAAAATACTACATACTTATCGTTTTTTTTTCAGTTTTAGTTTTTGGACCTTATAAGGTATCTATCTCTAGAGCAATCTGAAGATCAGTTTGACATCATTCTGAGTCGGATTTTTTCTGACTCTTATATTTCCTGAAAACAATTGGTACCTACTTACCTACATGAACAAATACTTAGGTCAATATTCTTGATTAATCCTATTAAACCAAGTAAAAGTTAATGCATATATTTACCATATGAAAGAGATAATGCTCTTTTAAACCTCATACTTCTAATAAGATCTGGTCCTTATTTGGAAACAACGACCTGGAACTTGTTAGGCACTTGGATATGTCTTGAGAAAACTGAACAAAATCGATATAAACAAGAAATAATTTTGATAACTGACCCCGTCAATCCATGTTCTGAAAGTATTTTAGATTATTAAAGGGTGAAAGATGTTTTGCATTACGACCGAGATTTATAACGAAGATCACGTAAAATTGTATCAGAATATTTTATTAATTGAGTCACGTCAACCTCTCCTGAGGTTACACTTACACACTGAGCCACTGGCCAAATGGTCGGCGCGAAGGCAAAGGACGTCGATGCACTTTTATAATTGGTTAGCGGGGAATGGCCGCGCGACATTAGTTTTGGCTCAACGGGTCATTTGAATGGACCTTATTTGGAACCGGCCCTTATTAGCCGCACCACCTTATATTTAAGTGTTATACAAAAGCCATAGCATGCTGCTTGGAAATCGATTATCTAGGTTCTAAATAATCATTAACAAAGAACTACAACAAGGACAGTGCACGGTAGACGCAACACAAACATTTCCGTATAAAATAGTTATAAGTGCAGTGAAACTGAATGATCTACTATTCATTACTCTAGTAAATTACGAGTACATTGTTCCACAGTAGAATAACAGATAACTTCCTTATTTACCAGTTATTTGTAGGTTATTTCATGATTCTCCTTAAATTATATGTATTGTGTTTAAAGTACACAATAGTGCAGCAAGCGATAAACTTATTAGTATGAACAAGCATACCATTCGCATTGACGACTTTGATGGTAAGTGAACCTATATACCCTGTAGACATCTATATATCTATACAAATAAATAAAATTGGAGTGTCTGTTTGTAATATTAAAATAACCGCTTTTTACTAAATGCATATGTATGTAAACATTGTACATATACCAAAACAACATTTTTTACAATTTTTGTCTGTCTGTCTGTCTGTGTGTCTGTTTGGCGAGGCTAATCTTGGGAACGGCTGGACCGATTTTAACGGGACTTTCATTGACACATAGCTGATGTGACAAGGAGTAACTTAGGCTACTTTTATCTCCATACGTCTATACATACATACATACCTACATACAAATAAGTACATTGGAGTGTATCCGACTTTGACGGGACTTCCACGGGTAGGTAGCTGATATAAAAAGGAGTACCTAACTTAGGCTACTTTTATCTCCATACATACATACATACATACAATTTGACGGGACTTTCACTGGCAGATAGCTGATGTGATAAGGAGTAACTTAGGCTACTTTTATCTCCATACAACCATACAAAATACATACATACCTACATACAAATAAATAGAATTTGAGTGTCTCCGATTTAGACGGGTCTTTCACTGGCAGATAGCTGATGTAATAAGGAGTAACTTGGGCTACTTTTATACTAGCTGCGCCTATGACTTCGTCCGGGAAGATACTGAACAATATATCCCGCGACTTCGTCCACGTGAGAAAAAATGTATTTTCTCACGTGGACGAAGTCGCGGGCACAGCTAGTTTAACTACTCGTATAAAAGTCTTAACACAACACATGACAGGCTTTGGTCTATCAAAATTACGTTACTATCTTATCCGAAAATGGCAGCATTAATATTTACCTTTAACAGAAGACTGATAGGTAAGTAATGCGGCGGTACTTAGGTAGGAGTTAAACTCTTGTGTTCAGCCACTAGAACTTTATTATTAGTAATTCTAGTAAATTATTAAGGTTATTATAGAGCACCTATTTCCTATGCAGTGTCAGTACATATCCTACCTACCTATCTATTATTATAACTATTACACGTCTTACAAGGGTAATTTACAGTAGTCTTGCGAAAATACTAACAACTCCAGATGTCTGTCTTCCAAACTTTTATACCGCAAATGAAAATATTGGCCATTCATCCACCATTTTCACTCAGAGTAAAAAAAAAAGAGAAAGTACAGTAAAATGAATGGGCGTGGTCATTTGAGTAGAAAAACTTGACGTTTTCGTGTCATACCTTCCTAATTCAATTAAATCTACTGAACAAAAGAGATAATATACCAATTATCACTTATCACATCAATATGATATGAAGCCTACACACTGTGCAATTTGAAAAAAAATCTGTTCAATATTGTATTGTGCCCCAAATCCTAGAGTACCTAATAAATATTTAGCCGTGTAACTATTTGGTAACCAAAGTTATAATTTTCATTACAGAATGATGCGTGCCCTCTACATATGGACTCTATTAATAATTGCCGGTGCGAATCCACCAAGGTCACTGGCTGCTTCTATTCAAAACAATTTGGTTGAATCACTCGAAAATGCACTCGACAAATGCAGACCTTTAGTAATAGGACATCGCGGCGCTAGTGGATATGTGCCTGAACATACATTAGGTTCCTATGCCTTAGCTATCACTATGGGAGCAGATTATGTAGAGCCCGACCTCGTGTCAACCAAGGATGGACACTTGATCGCAAGACACGACAACGAACTAGGCTTAACCACGGATGTCGCTAATCATCCAGAGTTCGCCGATCGCTATGTAACCCAACATGTAGATGGAAACGAAATAAGTGGTTGGTTCACAGAAAACTTCACACTTGCCGAAATAAAAACTTTAAGGGCCGTAGAACGTATACCTAATATTCGCCCCGGTAATGCTCGCATGGATGGAGCCTTTGAAATACCAACGTTTCAAGAAATCATAAACTTAGTTAAGAGTTTACAAAGTAGCCAATTTCGGGTAGTTGGCATCTATCCTGAGATCAAGCACAGCACTCATTTCAAACGTTTAGGCTTAGCAATGGAACAGCAAGTTGTGGACACTTTTCATAGTAATGGTTATAGGGGATCCGATGCGCCAGTATACATTCAATCTTTTGAGGTAAGTAATCTCAAAGAGTTGCGGAAAATGACAGAACTCCGATTACTGCAACTCTATGAAAGTGATAAGTCCATGCAACCTTACGATCAATCGGAGCTCGGTAGCGACCTAACATATGGGAAGATGACAACGCCGGAGGGTCTTCAGGAAGTCGCTGCTTATGCTAATGCAGTAGGCCCCGACAAGAGCTACATTATACCACGTACTGCTGACAACAGACTTGGACAAGCCACTAACTTCGTGAAGGATTGTCACGATGTGGGTTTAAAAGTCCATCCGTACACCTTTCGAGCAGAAAACTCGTTCCTTCCTGAAGAATATAAAAGCAACAGCAAAGTTGAGAGTGACCGAGGAGATTTAGTTGGTGAATTGAGAGTATATATTGAAGCTGGTATTGATGGTTTATTCTCTGATCAACCAGACATACCCGTTCGCCTCAGGGATCGGTGTAAATAGCGAACCGTATTTTATTTAACCGTATTTTATTAACCGTATCTACTTATTTAATTTTATTTATTTATAATTAGTGTTATTAATTTAAGAAAGGAGTAATAAAAACATAAGAATAATTGAAACATAAACACTTTTTTAAAATATATCTATTAATCCCCCTAATACTACGCTGGAGGTCCTGGGTTCGATTCCCGGGTCGAGAGATATCAGAGATAACGGTTTAAAATCCTTTATCTCTGGTTCTATTGGGATTTTTTCATTTTGTGGAAGTTTCGCAGTACCTCGGAGTTTGGTAATGTGCCCGGAGATGACAATAGACTCGCCACCTGTGATATGAGCCAAAACGTAACCGGAAAATCGTGGGACATTGCATGTATGCTTGAATGCATGCATTTACCTCTGCCTACCCTTTCGAGGATAACAGGCGTGAAGTTACGTAGTATCTATTAATTTACACCTAAGAAGGCATAGTCTACTTAAATATCTTGTAGAACCTTGAACTTTGATTAGGTACTACTCGTGATACTTACTTTGATATTGTTAAAATAACTTCAATATTAAATTTAAAAAAAAGCTGTGTTAAATTTTTATTTTAATATACATTGTCTTATTACCACATTATTTATCTATTCCGTGCTTATTACGAAGGTACCTAGTTAATTTATTAATGTGATTTGTGGTGGGTACCTAAGTAGGTAGTTACATCACATTCAGTGATAAACTTAATATAATTGTAATTGTATTCCAGTTTCTATACTGAATATATCATAGTCACAGTATAAGAAATAAAAAAATAACACGTGCTTTTTCTTTAGACTGTGTCATAGTCGGCGTAGCTACCGCCGTATCTGCCATATATCTAGTACCTACCCCCTGGACCACGGGAGCCCCGTATAATAGACGTACAAACAGACAGATTTATTTCACATTTATGGTAGTAGTATGGAAAGAATCAGGGCAAATTCCATAAATCGATTGGTATAGAATAAATGAAAAAAAGGTACAAGGTAAAACTGCTTAGAAATATTATCTAGCGACCTTAAAGTACATTGTCTATTATTTAAAATATGTTTAAACCACCGGACTAAAAATGGTTTTCTTACAATAGTAGATAACTCCATACTAAAATTCAATTTTAAAATTTTTATTCCGGAGAATTAAAAATATTTTAATTTTTTATATAATTATGTACCTACTTACCTGTATGATTAAAAGGATCACGGCAAGTTTTTTACCAAGTAAAGATTATGCGGATAGGAAGATATCTCGAATGTCATAAAAATAACTTATTTATACATTGGCAACAAAAACAAATGATAATACCATAAACGTGAACGGAGATAACTAATACCTGCCATAATGTAATAATTTAGATATTATTTCTTAGCAAAAGTAATTTTATTTACCCTATACAAGCAAACATGTATAGACGTGTGGTTCTTCTACTCCTAGTAATTGTTGGTTTCAATTCTGTGACATCAACTGCTAGTAAAGCTGTTACTAATGGTTGTCCAGTGGTGATTGCACACCGAGGAGCCAGTGGTTATATACCCGAGCATACTCTCGGCGCCTACGCCCTTTCGATTACCATGGGATCGGATTACGTCGAACCAGATCTAGTGATGACTAAAGACGGTTACCTGATTGCACGCCACGACAACGAACTTGGATTATCTACGGACGTCTCTCAGCATAATGAATTCGCCAATAGATACAGAACGCAGCAAGTAGATAATTTTGTTATCAGCGGATGGTTTACAGAAGATTTCACATTAGCAGAAATAAAAACTCTAAGAGCTGTAGAACGTATACCCAATATTCGACCGGGCAACGCAAGAATGGATGGAGCGTTTGATGTACCGACTTTCCAGGAGATTATAGATCTTGTCAAAAGTATGGAAGCTAGTGAAAATAGAACTATTGGGATATATCCAGAAATCAAACACGGAACACATTTTCAAAACTTAGGTTTGGCCATGGAACAATCGGTCGTTGATATATTTCATGAAAACGGTTACATAGGACCGAACGCGCGCGCATACATTCAATCATTTGAAGTCAGTAATTTGAAGGAACTTAATCAGCTTACTGATATTCCCTTGATACAGCTGTATTCAAGACAAGCTGCTCAACCACGGGACCAGGCAGTTCTCGGTACAGATTTGACTTATGGCATGATGGCAACACCAGAAGGTCTCCGAGAAGTTGCATCATACGCTGACGCAGTTGGACCAGAAAAAAATTATATAATTCCTCGTGATAGTAATAATAATCTCGGTGATGTCACGAGTTTTGTTGACGACGCCCATGCAGAAGGTTTAATAGTTCACCCATACACGTTTCGATCCGAAAATGTATATTTGCCTACAGAATTTCAAAGTGATGTTTTATCATCGGATGCAATTGGAAATTTCACAGCAGAACTTCGAGCTTTTCTAATGACAGGAATTGATGGACTGTTTATTGATCAACCAGATGCCGCAGTACGGATACGCGGTTGTGTACCCACTTATGATTATTCTAGTGGTATATCGCTAAAATACTTTTGCGCTACATCATTAACTTTAAGTGCTTTAGTAATGCACAGTTTAATGCGTTTCCTGACCTAAACAAAATTTTATTAAGAACGTTTATTGGTTTTAGGTAATGGTCTTCATTTTAGAGTTTAAATTATTAATTCATATTCATATTTTGTAACATTTTAGGCTAAGCAAATGAAAAAATAAGATCTAAGTTATGATATGGTTTGTATATATTTCGTTCGGAATACGCATTCAAATTAAATTTGTTTTATGAATTTAAAAAGAAAATATGACATAGGCATGTAAAAAGTTTATATTAGGCGTAGCCAGTTATAATAAGAAAAACAAAAGGGTTCAGCCTTTCGATGGTGGAGCTCCAGTGACGGAGCTTGAGCCTAACTAATCTACTTGCCGCTAAATGATAGTGTTCAGCGCTATAGTGCTCTGGCCAGTCGTTAATGTAAGTATTTTTTAACCGACTTCGCAAAAAGGAGGAGGTTCTCAATTCGTCCGGATTTTTTTTTTTGTATTACGTCTCTTTATTGCTGGACAACGTAGATTTGCACCAAAATCTTCAGTTGTTATGTGGATTTGGACGGTAAGTAATACTGGTGATACTATAGCCTTCAGGCTCACATGTCATCATCATATCAGCCATAGGACGTCCACTGCTGAACATAGGCCTCCCCCAATGACCTCCATGCCGACCGATCGGAAGCAACGTGCATCCAGCGGGTACCTGCAGCCTTGACTAGATCGTCGGTCCATCTTGCAAGTGGACGTCCTACGCTGCGTTTGCCGATACGTGGTCTCCACTCGAGAACCTTTTTGCCCCAGCGGCTATCGGTTGTCCGAGCTATGTGCCCTGCCCATTGCCACTTCAGCTTGGAAATCTGCTTGGCTATGTCAGCGACTTTCGTTCGCCTCCGGATCTCCTCATTTCTGATTCGATCTAGTAGGGAAACGCCGAGCATAGCCCTTTCCCTTGACCGCTGAGTGACTTGGAGCTTTCGTACGAGACCCATAGTGAGAGACCACGTCTCGGCACCGTAGGTCATCACCGGCAAAACGCACTGATTAAAGACTTTCGTCTTCAAGAACTGCGGGATGTTTGACGAGAAAACGCTCCTTAACTTCCCGAACGCTGCCCAGCCGAGTTGGATTCGGCGAATGACCTCTTTCTCGAACTTCGACCTGCCTAGTTGTATGGTTTGTCCTAAATAGACATATTCGTCGACAACTTCGAGGATCGAGTTCCCAACGGATACTGGAGTGGGCGATACAAGGTTATTGAACATGACCTTGGTCTTATCCATGTTCATTTTAAGGCCCACTCTTTGGGACACTCGATTGAGGTCTTCGAGCATTGTGCTGAGATCTTCCAGCGACTCTGCCATGACTATAATATCGTCGGCAAACCGAAGGTGAGTGATGTATTCGCCGTTGACATTGATGCCTAGTCCTTGCCATTCCAGGAGCTTGAAGGCGTCTTCCATTGCATTGGTGAAGAGCAGGGGTGAAATGGCTCACATGTACCCACATAAAAACGGAGATTTCAATGTAGATCCGTTGCCACTTCTGAGACCTTTTCTCATAAGCTCCTGCATTAAAATATTACATACCTATCTTTAAATATGTCATAGGACATAAAAAATAAACTAACGCGATGAATGCACGCGTTAAGTACCTACTTAAAGCTTACCTTATTCAATGCAAGCAACCACCAATTATTTGAGGGTGTATGGGCGTGCGCAGAGAAGTCTCCATAATGAAAATGAGACAGTGGTTTTTCTGCGATTCATCATGAATTCTGGAAATTGGCCAGATCAGAACATTATCAATAGTAATTGTGCAGTGACTGTGCACTAATTGTGCATTTCCTAAACAAAAAGTAAAATAACAAGTCATAGAACCAACAAATGAATCTATCGATGTTTGATATGTCGGTATATCATTTGGTGAAGGTATCTATATAGAACTTATTACACGGCACGGTATTCAGGGTACTATAGCAAGGGTCAGGGTAGTGTAATAACATTAAGGGAGTAAGGGCCCTAATTAAGCCGACCGAAGAGGCCCGTGTTTTTGTACTGTGATTGAGTTAGGGCGCTGTCGGATAGTGTAATAAGCGGCAACCCGGCGCGAGGCCACGTCCACCCTTTCTGTCGGACCCTGAATACCGTGTCGTGTTATGACGGGAAGGAAGGTATTTCTGAAATATTTCTAAGTTTGTTGGTACCGCATGAACCTACACAAATTTCACGCGTGTATTCTCCGAAGAAGGACGCAGAAGTAAAGGCATGCACGGCACGGCATGCACGGCATGCACCCACGTACAGTCTGTTACAATTCTTAGTTATTCTAGTCTTTGTTTTAGGTGGCAAGCCTATTGACATCTCCGGGATCATTACCAAAGTTACCAAGCTCGTTGGGCTAAACATCCATAAAATGGAAAACTTAAAAACAGTTATTAATTTTCTAGCTCTATGTAATTATATTTTTACGTGACTACTAGCCACTAGGGGTTCATTCTCTTAAAATAAAGTTGTTAAATCAAAATAGAATCGACTCGCTGTCTTGCTTTAACCATTGCGCGCGGCCTATATTAGAGCAGAACAGCGCACTGTTCACAACAACACTGAACACATTCAAGTTCGATTCAACTACTTTGTGCTACGAGAATCAGGCCTCAGGTCTTCGACGTCGAGGTGTACTTACGCGTTTCATGTTAAAAACTGAATTTTGATATGGATTCTGTTGATGTAGCGCCCATTCAATACGTAAGATGTTTAGGGGGGTAAAGCCGATTCTCTTCTAATCTCACTTTGGGGTGAAGAGGTCGAACACAGCAAAAGGAGCCACGTGTCGTTCGTGGAATGGAAAGCTGAGAAAAGTAAAGTCTTAACTTCTTCCCCTTACAAAAGTGCAAATTGGAACTGGTTGGTTCTGGTTTCCTCGACCCTATCCGCTGCTGCGCGCGCGATCTTGCATAGGGTCGAGGGACTCCTCCTTCCCCTGGCGTTCTGCCCTTGCCTACCAAGGGCGTGATAAAATATTAAATGGATGTGGTCGTGTGTGCTAGGACTCACCGGGGAGTTTCCTTTTCTTTTTTTTTTTTTTGTCTTTTACACATTTTATTTGTGTATTTTTTTATTATTTTCGGCAAAGATAAAGCTTGTCGTTAAAGTCCACCGACTTGAAGGCCAGAAAACAAACGACCCAACAAAAATTAAAAAAGTATTTTAAACTGCAATACCAAAAACAAAGCAAAATTAATAAAGATTGGCTGCAAAAGACTTAAATTCCATCAATCCAAATTATTTAAGAAAATGTGAAAATTGACATTGACACTGGGGTTTTTAGGCGGGAACCTTGAAAGAGGCGTGTGGTGCTCCTACTTTATTTCGTTTTCTTGGTGGATTTCTGATTATATAAAATAAAGTTGGTGGCATTTTGTTTGATATGCCTAGATTTATGCGAAAACGCGACCTGAAAGGTCTCCTTGAAGGTTGCCTCCAAAACTTAATTGTAAATGTTCTGGTAAAGTAGCCATCGCCTTATTCGAATTACTGACCGACATAATATAATAAATAGTTGACTGACTGCTGATTTTAACTTTTACACTGCTTAAATACGAATACGAAATATCGTTTTACTAGACACTGGCAATATTCGTAATAACGATGCCATTTTAACTTTAAAAAAAACTTGACACTGTCTTTGTCAATCAAAAATTGATACATATCTTGTCAATGTCATTTGTCAATTCGTATAAGGGTGACCAATTTTGCAGAGTTCTGCTAGTTTAGCAAAATTGGTGCAACACCTTGTCGCAGAATTGAAAAGATAAGAGTATTCGTTATGGTTCTACATTGACAAAAAACAAGCACCACCTTGATAAGCGTGATTTAATATATCTAATGGGGTATGTTCCAATGTTGCTGATCCAGTTACTTAATTTTCTTTGTATAATTTACAGGGAGGGTATATTTTTTTATTCTCATCACTGAGAATAAGTTCTGTTCTGCTATATTCTGCTAAACATACATTGTTGTTTTGCAAAATTTGAGGCAGCTTATTAGCAGAATGTATAAAATAAATCTGATCACCCTGATTTATTTGATTTGATTTGAGGAGTTTTGGTGGGAACGCGGAAAAGAGCTGTGTCGCTGCGTGATATTATTTTCGAAATTTGTGTATAGTCGCGTTTTTATGTGTAAAAATGGTGGGATTTTTATCATAAAGCATTCGATAATGTTCACGAGTGTATGAAAGTGATATTATGAAGTGAAAAGTGATTTATCGTATTGCCTCCAAAACTTCGTAAATACTCCTAGTAAAGTCCCCATCGCTTTACTGGAGCCATCCCATCATCTCATCATATTCCTCATGGAAGCATTTAATCATCGTCATCTTCCATATGGATATTCATTAAAGAAATGTGAAATTCAATATGTATACGACTGAAAGACTCTGTATCTATGGTCATGAATAAATTATTAAAAAAAAATGATTTGATTTCAACTTTGACATTTACAAATTATGCTAGAATTTAATTTATGCCAGTTAGATTTTTCTATTATTAGTAAATAGACTAAATAGGTATATTCAGTTAGATATTTTCAAGATGTTATTTAAATATGTATTAAATTTATAGTTATATCAGTTATTCATTTATGTCTGAATTCTACTGCAGTAGTACGAAGTAGGTATCTTCGTAATAGAAATGTAAACAGTAATTAATTGGATCATCACTTTCAGTCATGATAAGACAATCATTAAAATTCAGAAAGACTGTTACCGTTGTATGTTTTTTGTCTTTAGGCAAGTATTTATCACATTATAATATATTCATCCTACAAATGCCATTAAATTTATCAAACCACAAAACGATGAGGTTAATGTTATCATTATATTTTACATTTTCAAGCATAAAAACTCAAACGTTGTAAACAGCTGCTCAATTTAGTGTAATTTGTTGACGACAAAGCATTTTATTGTAAAGTGATTTTTGTTTTCCAGTTGTGTTACTGTTCCTAATTATTAGAAGAGATAACATTAATAGTAATGAGAAGGAAATACACCAAAGAGTAGAAAATCGTATTCAGAATATACCTTTTAGAGAATTTGAAATATCAAAGAATGATGAGAGTTTACCAGTAGAGAAAAAAATATTAGAAATGGCTTCAAATCATGGTGAAGATACTAGAAAGGAGCTACAGGAAGCCAAAGCTCGAATAGAACAATTAGAAAAAAAAATAGCTATTCTTGAAGGCCGAATACCACAAAAATATCCGGATGTCAAATATTTGGGATATAAGGAAAGGAAAAGGATATTGGTAAGATATTTTATTATTTCATATTCAGATCTTAAATATTTTGATTAATATTTTTGAACTATTGCAAATTTTACTGCCTCGGTAGCCTAGTGGTAGCAGGCCACTACTACTATGCTGAGGTCCTGGGTTCGATTCCCGGGTAGGGGGTTATCAGAGATAATGGTGAAAAAGCCTTTATCTCTGGTTCTATTGGGATTTTTCCATTTTCTGGAAATTTCCCAGTACCTCAAAGTTTGGTAATGTGCCTGGAGATGTCAACAGGCTCGCCACCTGTTACATGGGCCAAAACGTAACCGGCGAATCGTGGGTGTTTGCATATATGCTTGAATGCATGCATTTACCTCTGCCTACCCCTTCGGGGATTACAGGCGTGAAGTTACGAAGTTACGTATTGCAAATTTGACTATTAAACGAGTGTCCATTTATACCAGACAGGTACCTATACTATTATAAAGCAGATTAGTTACTTGTTTATTTTAATGACCTTTATCTAGAATCCTTTAATTGAGATTTGTTAAGACAAATATTTATATTTTTCAGGTGACTGGGGGAGCAGGCTTTGTGGGCTCCCATCTAGTGGACGTCTTGATGATGCAAGGACATGAAGTGATTATAGTTGACAATTTCTTCACAGGCCGGAAGAGAAATGTTGAACATTGGTTTGGTCATCGAAATTTTGAAATGATTCATCATGATATTGTAAATCCACTTTATGTTGAGGTCAGTTTTAACAATATATTAATTACCTCTAATTGGATTGTGAAATCAATCATGTATGATAGATAAATTAAACAATCAAGTTGCATTATTCCAAAAGGTTTTTTTTTTAATTAGTTTTGTTGACAAGTTGATTGATTTTAATAACCTAATAGGTATGTTAAAATGTTGATCATATTATTATGAAACTAAATAGAAGGATAATTTTAAATACTCCTGCTACTTTTTTACTTATATTATTAATATTTTCATTTAATATAGATGGCAAACAAGCATGCATCAATACTGCAGGCTATAGATATACACAAAAACCAGAGGTCAAAATGCAGATGCATTGCCATCTTTGAGTATGGAGTGTTCAGATCTCTGGTCATTCTAATCTATAGTAAATATGGATTAAACTGGCAGTTGGAGAAATTTCGTATTGTGTACTAAACTCCAGTGAAAGGACTATAAAGTATATAAAAGGCAATTTCATGCCAATGTTACTTAACGGCCTTTTAAGCTAGGATGGCAGTGTTGCCTCTATTATAGAAATTACAAGGCCTACTTATTAAACATATATTATTACTAGTGGCTCGCCCCGGCTTTGCGCAGGTGCAATGTTACCTACCCTCGCCTATTCATCTTATTGTGATTTATATCTAACACTGAAAGAATTTTTCAACCCAGATCAGTAGTACCTGAGATAATCGCATTCAAGCAAACAAACAAACTTCAGCTTTATAAAATTAGTATAGATTGTATATAAGTATTATGTATTAAATTGTTTTTATAACATTTCAGGCTGATGAAATTTATCACCTAGCTAGTCCCGCAAGCCCACCTCATTATATGCAGAATCCAGTTAAGACAATTAAGACCAATACCCTTGGCACCATCAATATGTTGGGTATGCAGTTTATGTTACTAAACTATCTAGGTACAATAATAGTAATCCTTGAAACGTCCCACTGCTGAGCACGAGACTCACCCCTTTTTTGGGAGAAGGCTAGGCTAGGTACAATATTGAAATAAAATTATATTTACAGATTTTTCATGGATATATTAAACTCAAATTATTATTTTTTTTATTAATGTATAGCAACGTTATTTTCGCTTATCAACTACTCTGGTCCTGAGCAAACAGTAGCTCCTAGTTTGAGAAATTATTTACACACCAGCATATTTTTTTTAAACATCTTGGGTAGTATTCTGGATTAACACAATAATTAGGTACTACATAATTGCTTAGGCATATATCAAATTGTTATAGTTCTGAATCAACTAAATAAATAGTTCAAATATGCAACATAAATCTGTAAATATAGCTCTTCTTCTATGATTGGGTTCAAATACCTAGGAATATACAATGTACTATAAGGTGCATTATACCTAAAAACCTACCTAGAATGTTAAAAAAAAACCTAAAATATAGCAACATATTCTAATTCATATGTTGTTTCTTGCTTACAAAAATATATCAGTATTATTATGCAAGTCAACATGTGAAAAGATTAAGTATCTATCCATTATCATCATCACTCCAGCCGAATGACGTCCACTGCTGGCCGATGCCTTCCCCAAGAAGCCCGACGAGAACACAACAGTGTTGTGCGTCATTAGGGGAGAATATCCCATAATCGCCACGCTTGACAGGCGGATTGGCGATCGCAGTGACGGTAGTTATATCGCGAGACGCTGCTGCCCATCCCGCGTTGTTATATTCACTACCGTCCTAATCAGTCACAGTAGATAAAGGGTCGCTCACTACAGCCACCCGGCACCCGATCAGCACCGCCTCGTTTTATGGCGTCCACTCGTTGTCGTCGGGTGGTCCACGGGTGAACGACGCGATGTTACTTGTGAACCAGGAAACAGCGAGTTGGCAATGCAAAGTCAACACAAGACAAGCTTGTGGTCAGCAAGTGGTCCACTCGCCGCCCGCGCGTGATCGCGCCGTATCGCCTCGACCGCAAGCGTGACAGTTTGCGGTCGAGGCGATACGGAGCGGAGTTGATGTATTTAAATAAGCGCAGACCGCTCGAGGCGGTCGGGTACCGGGTGGCTCTAGTGAGCTATGACCCAAATCATCATCACATCATCATTTCAGCCAAAAGACGTCCACTGCTGAACAAAGGCCTACCCCAAAAAACGCCACAACGAACGGTCTTGGGCCGCCCTCATCTAGCGATTGCCCGCGACCTTCAACAGGTCGTCGGTCCACACTTCGCTTTCCGGTACGCGGTCGCCACTCGAGAACTGCTCTGCCCCAACGGCCGTCAGTTCGTCGAGCTATGTGACCTGCCCACTGCCACTTGAGTCTCGCTATTCGGTGAGCTATGTCCGTAACTTTGGTTCTCATGCGGATCTCCTCATTTCTGATACGATCTCGCAGAGAAACTCCAAGCATAGCTCTCTCCATTGCTCTCCTAAGTGACCTTGACCCTTCTTATGAGGCCCATAGTGAGCGACCACGTTTCTGTCCCATAAGTTATCACTGGCAACACACACTGGTCAAAGACCTTTTTCTTGAGACACTGCGGTAAGTCGGACGAGAAGATGTACCGTAGCTTCCCGAATGCTGCCCAACCGAGTTGGATTCGGCGATTGACCTCTTTCTCGAAGTTGGACCGATCTAACTGGACCGTTTGTCCCAGACAAACATAATTGTCAACAACTTCGAGTGTAGTACCCTCGACCATAACAGGAGTGGGTATAACATGGACATTTGACATGATCTTCGTCTAGTCCATGTTCATTTTAAGGCCCACTCGTTGGGAAGCCCTACTGAGGTCATTGAGCATTGTGCTAAGGTCTTCCAGGGTCTCAGCCATGACTACGATATCATCTGCAAATCGGAGGTGGGAGATGTATTCGCCGTTAACATTGATGCCGAGTCCTTTCCAGTTCAGAAGCTTGAAGACGTCTTCCAATGCAGCGGTGAACAGTTTCGGAGATATAACATCTCCCTGTCTCACACCTCACTGCAGTTGGATAGGTTTCGAGTTCTGATCCTGAAGCCGGACTGACATAGTGGCGTTTTCATACAAGCTCCTCAGCACCTCGATGTATCGGTAGTCAACTTGGCACCTCTGGAGTGACTGTAGCACTGCCCAAATCTCGACCGAATCGAAGGCTTTCTCATAGTCCACGAACGCTAGACATAGGGGCTGGTTATACTCTTCTGTCTTCTGTATAACCTGCCGCAGCGTGTGAATGTGGTCTATGGTGCTAAAGCCTTTACGGAAACCGGCTTGTTCGGGAGGCTGGAAGTCGTCGAGACTGCGAGATAGACGGTTCGTGATCACTCTCGAAAACAGCTTATAGACGTGACTTAGAAGTGCGATGGGCCTATAGTTTTTAAGAAGGGTATTATCGCCTTTCTTAAAGAACAGTACCACCACACTTCTGTGCCACGCCTGTGGCATTTGGCCCTCGGATTTGACGGAATTGAACATCGACTGAAGAGCTTCTAATACTGGCCTTCCGCCTGCTTTCAGGAGTTCAGCAGTGATTCCGTCATCACCTGGCGCCCTGTTGTTTTTGAGCTTTGTCTAACCTTTTTTACGTTATTTTATATATCTCTCGAATTCTTGGTGGTGTTTGTATACGTGAAAAAGTCATGGTGATAAGACATATATTATATGAATTTAAAAGGAAAACTATCTCAGATGAGTATACTCTACAAGTTTACGAGTAATAGTCGATCTACTTAAAGATATACTTGGAAAAAGGAACCCTACATTGCGCGTGGCCCGAAAGGCACTGGCCCGGCTTTTTTTTAAGTTACTTTATTTTCGGTGTTAGATGTCGAGATGTCAAATCTTAAGCCAATGTTAAGTTTTATGAAATACCTGCTTTTGTAACATAGAATATTTCTACACAGGGTTGGCACGAAGAGTTGGAGCCAAGATCTTAATAGCAAGTACCTCAGAAGTATATGGAGATCCCATGGTGCATCCACAACCAGAAACATATTGGGGTCACGTTAATCCAATTGGTTCGTATTATACATATTTACATGATCTTTTAGAATATTATTACAAATAAATTATTAAGGTAAATGCACAGTGTCTCCTTGCAATTTTTTTTCTAGTTTTTTACAAAAATAACCAACTTTCAAATAGAAACGTAATTTAAAAACATTATTCTTTCAAGTTAACTAGAGTTTAAAGAATCATGGCTAGTATCATACATAGATTTTTACAAATAAAATGAAAAATAAAAATTAAACATTGGAAAATGTTCTTTAGGTTCCCAAAACAATATTTAAAAGTCATTCCGATTTACTCATAGAGCAACATGGGCCACCGGCCGCGGCGGACACCGGAGGGGAGTAGCAATAGCGTTTATTACCGATGTAAAACAGTCTGTCATATTTAGGGTTCCGTAGTAAACAAGGAACCCTTATAGTTTCGCCATGTCCGTCTGTCTGTCTGTCTGACTGACTGTCTGTCTGTCTGTCTGTCTGTCTGTCTGTCTGTCTGTCTGTCTGTCTGTCTGTCTGTCTGTCTGTCTGTCTGTCTGTCCGTCCGTCCGTCCGTCCGTCCGTCCGCGGTTTAGCGCAAAAACTATAAGTACTAGAGACTTGAAATTTGGCACAAGTATACACCTTAATTACGCCGACAAAGTGGTTGAATAAAAACGTGAAAAAAGTTTTTTTAGGGTACTAGTAACGCGCGAATAATTTTTTTTATTTTCGATTTTCATATAGTTTCATATCGTTGAATAGGTCTTTTAAAAATATTATGGGTGTGCGAACATCATTTTTCGATTTAGTTAACTGTTCGTGACTTATTAAGCTTTAAAGTGCAAATTTTCGTTAGACTCAAGTGTCCCCCCCCCCCCCTACAGACTAAACGGTTGTTGTTAGAAATTCAAACGTTACGGCGATAGTAGCTACATATAACGAAATTAAAAGGAAAACTATCACACTTAAGTTGGACCTGCAAGTTTGCGAGTAATAGTCGACCAAATGTATTTTACTAGAAAATTTCGAACAACTCCATAGAAAATATTTATTTATTTTTTTCATTACATTTCTTATACTCTGTAACTACGGAACCCTACACTGCGCGTGGCCCGACACGCACTTGACCTGTTTTTGCAATGCGTGCGACACACACGCACACTACAAAACTCGTCTATTACTACGAAACTCACACCTTGAGTTTAACAAAATACACAAACAATTTCACGCACACATTTAAACATCTAGGCGACAGGTATAGGCCCATTTGGGGTGTACTTTGACAGAGGGGAAAGCCTGCATATGGCTACTCCCCTCCGATGTTGCTCTATGGATTTACTACATTCATATTATAAAAATATAATAATGTTACGATTTATATTTTTATTTACATTTAATAATAGATTTTTTTATACGATATAGACATACGTAGTTTTTGTGTAATAGGCGCGTTATTATAAATTTGCGTACCTAATATAAATCAGCAATCTGAAGCCCGATCGGGTGTGTGATGGGTGACCGCTAGTAGTAAATTAAAAATGCGCGTTTCCGTGCTTCGGGGAAGACACGTTAAGCCGTCGGTCCCGGTTGCTATCGAGAGATAGCAGCCGTTAAACCTTGTCGGAAGGCTTATGGGCGGTTTGAAAACATCCGACAGACCCTTATCTCCACCAACCCGCATTGGAGCAGCGTGGTGGAATAAGCTGCAGGCCTTCCCTCAAAAAGGGGAGAAACTCGTGCCCAGCTATGGGACGTATCAGAGATTGCCATTATTATACAAATACTGGCGGTAGAGCTCCAGTGACGGAGCTCGCGGGCGTAGGCACCACCGCATTACCTAATTTACTTGGCGCTAAATGGTAGTGTTCAGCACTTTCGTGTTCCGGTCAGGTGGTAATATACGGCCCTGTAATTTCCGGCACAGAGGTATAACACCTTAGGCCTCAGGAGTGGTAACGCATCTGCATTTTGATCTTGGTCTTTGTGTGGGTGTCTATAGGCTGCAGTCATCACTTAACATCGGTGTGAACTGTGAAACAAAATCATGTTACATTAAATGTAACATTTTTCTTTCTATGTCCAAATTACAATTTTTACAAATAAACATAATTTACGTCTTCTTGTTTACCTTCATGTAGTGACCTTTCTCACTTTTCAATGGTTTCGATACTCATGAAATTTTAATATAGGTAGGTCAACGTTATAGATAACTGACTGCAAAGTGTGTCACATTGAACGTTACACATAAATTTAACGGTCTTATCGACTTTATTAGTTTTGCATAATAAAAACGTTCAATTATCCTGATAAATTAGCATTCATTAACACTACGTTCCTTTACATCATTCGTTTGAGTGGAATTTTACTTGTTTTCAATTTGTTTTCTACTTTTTTTTAAGAAATGGGAGACAGTTTACTTAGTTCGTGGACCTCAGGAGTGTGACAACATATCTACATTAAAAATTTATGGTTTTTATGTAAGGGTTTATAGGCCAGTATTCTCTTGCCATCAATTTGAACTGTATGTTTATATGCCACTTCATAAAAAACAGGAACATGATAGTAGATAGAATACTACGATTCAGCAGCCAGGTATGATTAGCTATATGCACGACCAGAGAATATCTAATAATACTACGTAGAGAATGGACACTTCGACGTCGCGCCCGATTTCCCCGCCTCACCCTTCACGGCGAGCGAGCAGTCTATATTTATTTAAGTCATGTTAAGTCGCGATTGTTTAAGGTCATAACCCTTCGTGCTACATTTCTATGTGCGCGTGTACTGATTGATGTCTGTGTAATGTAACCAGAATAAGCGTTTCTATGAAATTTTAGCAGTGTCCGGGGTGTGTTCACGACATAAGAAAAAACGTGCCCTTGCCTTTATCGAGTAATGAGTAGTCGTGAAAAGGTAATAAAATAGTTACTCGCTTTAACCTTCAATATGTTTGTATCGATAATTAATGTTTTCTAACATATAACTACCGACTACTGTGTAATATATGTCTACATAGTCCACATATTCTTATACAAGCATATTATGATTTTACTCGAGATATCTGGCACTCCAGTCCTGTCGCTTCAGGAACTTCGGTTTTTCTGTCTATTATATTATCAAATTTATATATCTTCCACTCGCATGCGTTATTGCGATAAATTCACTAAAAAATATGTATGTCTCTTCACGCCAAGTCCTTAACGAGGTAAGCAGAAAGTTTGGAGTGCCAGATAGGTATTCCGGTCCTGACATACCGGGACAAGCACGGGTTTATCCCGTGCTTCTTCAACATTGGTCGTTGTTTTTATACATGTACGCCGATTTCTAAGACATTTTACCCCTCTTTACTCCTTTTTTGAAATTACTCTATGAGCCTCCCGGAGTTTGAGAAGATGCCTGATAGGCTCGCATCTTTTAGTACACGGGACTAAAACATACTGGCAGATGCAGATGCTTTGCCACTCCTGCCTGGGGCTAGATGTTGACTTTGTACCTATAATTACAAAAATTTGGTGGGGTCAAAAGTCTTAGGAATCGGCGTGCATGTATGAAGAGAATGATGAAGGTAGACGAGGCACGAGAGGTTTGTCAGAACCGGGATATCTGGCGCTCTACACTCTCTGCCTACCCCGTTAGGGACCTGGCGTGAAGATACATACATACATACATTTTTTTTATTTTAAATTTATTCCAGGTCCTCGCGCTTGCTACGACGAAGGCAAGAGAGTAGCCGAAACTTTGGCGTATTCGTACGCAAAACAAGAGAACGTGTCTGTAAGAGTAGCAAGAATCTTTAATACATACGGACCGAGGATGCATGCGTCTGATGGACGTGTTGTCTCCAATTTTATTATGCAAGCATTACAAAATTTGACAATTACAGTAAGTTTTTTATTTTGTTAATTTAGATTAGAATAATAACTACCTTAGTAGTCCAGCGATAACAGGCCACTGCTCAAGAGTCTCTAACATTTTCTTTAGCTGCAAGCGTATACCCTAGTGCTGAATATAGCATTGTTTCACCAGGTGTACGGAAACGGCAAGCAGACGCGGTCATTCTGTTACGTGTCTGACCTAGTGGACGGGCTGCTCGCGTTGATGGAGTCCAGTTACACACTGCCTGTCAACATCGGGAACCCCGTAGAACATACTATAGAAGGTATATGTCACTTTTTACCTACCCTCTTTCTCCCAGATTCACTATTTTAATGACTGGTTCAGCGGTATGTAGCTTGACTGGTTGTGCTGGACCCGAGGATCGCTGGTTCGATCCCTGCACCAGGACAATATTTGTATGAGCTAAAGATATTTGTTTAGGGTTTGATCTGGGTGTTTGTGTGTGTACGACACGCACCACACAGACAGATTAATTAGAAAGAAAGAAACGTTTATTTGTAACAATGTACATGAACAACACAATTTTTTGAAACATTATGTAATAATTATACATTTGTTACATATTGGCCCCAACTCAGCGTGTGCTGGTTGTGGGACAACCAGCGCTGGTCTTCCGTTAGGGCCATTTTGTTCGTCATAGACGGCTATACTTAAAAAAAGGAATAAAAAATAATTCTTCTTCTTCTTTTCGAGTCAGCGGCTCGAAAAAAAAATTATGTACATATGTACTAGTAATTAGGCTAGAGTGAAAAGGTAAACTATAGATTTAATTCAAACAACAGACCTCTTTCTCTCCCCCTTCCATTAACAGATCAATGCACTTTCTTGTACTCGTATGTAGATATCTCAAATATATTTCAATTGTCAACAGTTAATTAATTTGAGTTAAACATCCATTGCAGAGTTCGCTGTAATAATAAAGAATCTAGTCCCCGGCTGTCGCAGTACTGTAGCCACGGGCGCGGCCGTGGAAGACGACCCGCAACGCCGCCGCCCTGACATCGCCCTTGCTGAGAAACACCTCAAATGGTCCCCTAAGGTAATTTACTGAATGGAATGTGTGCGCCAAACTTAAATGCCACTGGGTGAAGTTGGCTGCGTAAACTTTGCGCCAATGTCTTTGCTCGCGACGACCACACAGACGAGAAAAGCGAGTTAATGTTGGCAACATAGAGCAACTCGGCCCACCGGTCGCGGCGCACCGGAGAAGAGTAGCCATAGCGTTTATTACCGATGCAAAACAGTTCTGTAATTTTTTGCGGGGGGAAATACGTGTGACACACACTCATACTTCAAAAATCGTCTATTACTACATTTACTACGTAACTCACACCTTGTCTTTAAGAAAATACATAAACAATTTCACGCACACATTTAAATACCTGGGCGACAGGCATTGGACCATTTTGGTCTTGTACTTTGACGAAGGGGAAAATCTGCATGTGGCTAGTATGGCTACTCCACTCCGGTCCGCCGCGGCCGGTGACCCTATGTATGGCTCTATGGTTGGCAAGATGAAAGCTAACTACAGCCTCATTTTTTTTCTCCTCGCTTATCCCTTCTATTCCATAAAATCATCTTCACTGCGACTTGTAACTTTAACTAACTTCGCGGATGCATTTAAAATTTGGGCGCACTGTAATTAGTTTTTTTTGCGTCATAAAAATAACAATAAGCGTCGTTGTTTTATTCTATTGGATTTTTAGAAATATGATTATTTTATGAAAATATGATATTTGAACCTGCTGTAAACGGGTGTGAACTTACTTGACTGGTGATCCTAGTGGTCGCGGATTCATGTCTTGCCTGTAGTAAAATATTGCTTTCCATTTTTTTTAAGCATACTCACTTCATATCGAAGAAAAGTGAAAACTGCCTATAAAAATTATAATAATATACATAAAACCTTACTCCAATGTAATAGACTAAAACATCTATATATAATAGATGTTTTTCTTTCATAAATAGTATATCTACGTCTAATTAAATTTTAAATTTCAATTATACAGGGTTACTGGTAACTAGCGCATAACTTATTAAGGCTTTGGCTCATCAAGACTAACAACTTTTGTTCTACAATTTTTTCTAATTCAATATTTATTTTTTTACCATACAAATAATAATAAACAGAATTTGCAGTTCTAATACTTCTTAACTTCACATTGAGTGCCTAAGAAACACATCGCGCTATAATATTATTATGCTGGTACCTATAAGGGTCGACGCGGCAGGTGGCGGGTGGGCGGCGCGGTGACCGCGGCCGGCTTTCCGACTTTCGGCTTCGGCTAGACTGATGGCCAAATACTGAAATGTCACTCAATTTTAAGCAACCCTCAAATGTGCGCTATCTTTATCGTTTGAACGTGTTTTATAAAGACGGAAGTTCTAAGTCCCACTTAGATATGAGTGACGTTTGAGTATTTGGTCGTGAGCGAATTAGACACGACGCGTGCGCATGCCGCTTGTGACGTGATTCTCGTGTGACGCGATCGAATAAATAAGTATGCTTTATATACTAATTTAGTAACATTGAATATTAAAAGCGATGGTGTAGTTACAAAAGTGGTGCATTAGGAAGTCGTGAAACACTAGTGTCAAAAACTGTACTGTGTGTAAGTACTACCCCGGGTTCAAGAACAACTGTATTTTAGATGTAGAGTGTGTGTGAGTTGTGCCGGTGATTATTTTGAACGGCTTGTACGTACGGTAGTCATCGTCATCTCCGGGACCTCAATTTGAGAGGAGATGATTTGTAAAAAGGTTTGTGATTTTTTTTAAAAGATTGGCCTAAATACTTAAATTGTTTCATGTATATCAATTGTTATTAACTTTAATTTATTTTGTTTCTTTTTGACGTGTCATAAGAGGTGCCTGTCATAAATGAATAAATGAGTTTCTGATTCTTTCATATTAAGATACATTTACATTAAAAACACATATCTTGGTTTATCTAATGGTAAGTGTTGTTATCTCTTTGTTGTACTGTTTTTAAAATACCTGCTTAGGTAAGACAGGGCGCTTGACCGTGCTTTGAGTGTGCGTCCCCTCCCGCTCCGGCCGTTACGTAACCAGCTGACGTCTGTACCTATGCTACAACGGAATGAATGAAACGGAGCGCTAACATTTGATAGAAGTCCCATTTGCAACTATATTTTTTTTCTTATCATGTGATGTGGGTACTGCGGTTTGGCAAAAGTCATAGAACAAAAGTTGTTAGTCTTAACGTACCTAACTTACCTTTGACGATTTATGCGTTAGTTATCCGTAACCCTGTACAATAATTTAGTTGTCTGTGACAGGAACCATATTATGCCTGGTACCTATCGTTATTTTTTAAAAATCAATAAAAATAATTAAAAAACCCCCTAGACAATCTAACAAGTGAAATAATAAAAAATATTTTTATGACGCTTTAACCTGTCATGGAATGTGTGCCTTGACGGGTCTAATTTTTTCTGTTTGGTCCAAGCGATCTCGACTCGGAGGACTGCTAAATAACTATGGTTATTTTTATTGTGTTTGATTACCATCAAGCTTTCTTTTTTGTATCCTATTTTTTATTATATTTATTACTTACCGATTCCCCGAAATCCCTGGTCGCTTGGATCAAATAGCTAAAGAACTAACAAATGTAGCAACGTATTGTTTTTTTTTTTCATTTTTTAAACGCTTTTCTATTTCACGGGTATTACTGACTTTTTAAATGTAAGAGCACTTTTTTAAGCGTTCACCTTATTTCTTTTTCAGGTATCACTGCAAGATGGTCTTCAACGAACTATAGATTATTTCAAAGAAGAATTATCCCGAACGACATTTTATAATAATCAAACGTATATGGATTACAAAGTGAAAAATCCGCATTAGAATATTATATCGGCCTTTCCTCATTTGTCAGCATTAACTCTCAAAAGAATGGACAATAGTACTACGGGTGAATAATGAAGATGTACTTTACACCGAACTCGGTAATTGAGGTTTAAAAATAATAATTTGTCTTTGAAACTCTCATGACCGAATACATAACGTCACTCAACTTTAAGCAACCCTCAAATATAAGATATCTCTCGTTTGCAAGTGTTTTATAGAGACAAAAGACTTAAGTCCTACTTACATTTAAATGTTGTTTGAGTATTTGGCCGTTAGTCCTTCGCTTGCGTTTGTCAGGGGACGCAATTTATTTATTATTTTTGTCATGAGGGGGACAAATCAATCTTAATCCATGTTACCCTTGTCCCGCAGGCGCCATTGGCATTAGGCGAAAAGTATTTGCACCATGCAAATAATTTTCGCGCTGTATCTGCCAAACTATTCATCCTACGGAAAATTTTACAAATAAATTTCCCTAAAACATTGAGAAGAATTAACGAAAGTAGTTGAATAATTATGGTAAAATAGGTAAAATAGTATTATCCCATCAAAAAAAAAAGTTACTTTTCAAAGATTATTAAGTATATTGATACCTACATTTACTTATTCCGATTCTCAGATTGATGCTGACAAATGGATTAGACCACAATAATTAATGCTGAATCCTCTGTAATTGTGATATTAGAATTATAGAAATCGGCAATGAAGCAATACAGCTTGTAATTATCTTGGCTGATGAATGTTTAGGATCTTGATGAATATTGTTTTTTTGTATTGTTAATGTTACTAATTTGGGTGCATTATTATGTTTGCTGGGTATACATTTTATTTGTAGTTGTTGATGACGCGCTTTCAATGTTGATAGTTTTAAGCTGCTATCTTTAAATATGATCGGTGTGAATTATATCAAAGATATGTCGAGGTATCATTAATTCATAGTCTGTGTTTCAATGTACCATATAGCACGATTTATTTTTTATTGTCTTCTCGAATATAGTAATGACGGGAGTGTTTTTGCATACACTTGTGCACTATCTCTCCTGCGCAGTTGGTTAATTTCCGTTGTGATTGGCGGCCGTGACTGAAATTCGGTCTCAAGGACAATTATTATTTATAAGTTGCAATACTATGGAGAGGCCACAACCAATGTGACAGCTTGAAGTGAAAAAAATTAATTAAACCATACTTACTAATATAATAGTCATACTTTTAAACATGACTCCATAATTTCGCAGAATTTTAGAGGCCGTTCTGTTTAATACATACTTCTTTTTCGTATACTTTTTGGAATGGAAAACAAAACTGTAAACTTCTCTAACATAATTACCGACAAAAAGGGATTTTGCTCGGTAACCATCGATAAATAGTATAATTATGCGAATGCGGAAAGTCGTTATAGATTCAATCGCCACGCTACTTGTGTATATGTGCAATGGGGAAACTCTCCGCTTACCCAAAATCAATCAAATATAGCTTTTATTTTCACCGCATACGGTGCCAATGTGATTTATCGGTGAGTTACCTGATATTACGTATGAATAAACATTCTGATAGCACCTATAGTTTGGAGAGATAGACAACTTTGGATTTTTGAAATTATATCTGCATCATCTAGGTAAGTCATACATACTTTATCTGCAACACACAAATGTATGAAAAATTATCACTTTGTTAACTAAATTATGTAATTTATAAATAAATGGACTGAACAGATATGTAGAATTTTATATGTTTAAATTTAATTTTTACGTTGATTGTTAAGATAGCACATGGATGAGCTTCGGAATTTTGAATTATTTTTCAATAATAGTTTACTGCGCCTTTTATGGAGATGTGCACAATATGATTTATTTACATTTTTTTTAATTCAAATCAAAAAGAAATCAATAAACATTCGTGATTCACTATAATCATTCTCAATAACAAGCTTGTATCACTTATCTTATAATACCTTTGGTACATTTATTCTGCAAAAAAAAGAACATGTAATTAAGTGCATCCGACACGCGTCAATAGACTTACTCACTTCGTATCTTCGTTTTATCTAAGTAGGTGTGCAAGTTTGTTAATATTCATATAATTTGGCAGAGCGACGTTTCTGTACCTCTACTCCACATTCATATATCTTGTGTTTGTACTGAATCAAAAATCTTTGAATTTGAAACTTTATTTGCACGAGTATTAAATTAAACTAAAAAAGTTTTCGGATTAATCTCGCGTACGTAAAACTGAAATGATTATTTAAAATAAACCAGACATTTCGGACGCTTTTCAGCTTCCGTTGTCTCGAGCAGAGACCGAAAGTCGGGTTGATTTTAAATAATAATTTTAATTTACAACTTAAATTACAGAATTAATATGTAAATAAACTCCTGATTATATACCATTTTTCTAGTTATGTACACGTGAAAACAATCTTGTGTTGAGATTTCATAAAATAAAAATGACATGATTACAAAAATAGATATTTTATTCATCATCGTATAATAAATGATTTCGACTAGATAGAACACGAAATGAAAATTGAAACACAGTACCCAGCAAGAAATTTTTCACATCGAGCTTAGGAAAGAGACCATCGGCTAGTTTCGAGTTCGTAGCGCCTTGTCTCTGTTGCACACTACCTACGTAAGTACTGAAGTACTAATAGACCGGTATTGGTAAAAATTTGATCAAAATGGTCGAAAAACGTCATATACGTAGTGTGTGGAAGAGATGACCCACATTTCAACAAATTATCAAACTATTTGATAAAAACACTCCATTAAAAAAAAATGGTAGAAAATCAACACACAATAATAATTATGGACAAACAAATCTAAAAATCAACATTTATAAACTTCAAAATTATACATACACAATGCCACTTGCATCAATATTATTACAATATAATCATACACATGTACAATCAAATCAAACACATTTGCTAAGGGATACTATGTAAACACAATTGACAACATGCTTTCACTTGAGCAGATGTTTTTAATAATGTAGAGAGTATTTGAAATAAATTTCAAATAAATTAACACAGAACATTATTTTACAAATTGATTAGTTCTAATAAGATTTTTGTAAAGGACACATCAATTAAAGTTTTACCTACTGTCTTTTAAAGAGGCATTTTTACTTCATAGTGGAATAATATAATCCAGAATAATATCAGGGAGCCGACCGCCTAACTCAAATGCTTTCGTTTAGCTTTTGATTACGACAACATCTTATCAGTTTCGTACCACCTAACTTTTTCCTGGAAGTGATTTCGTCCGCAGGTACATACTAAAGAACGAAATGTTTTAATAGGTGGTACGAAACGGACAAGATAACGAAAACATTTCAGTTATAGCGATCGGCCCCCAGTAAAACAATGTTAGAGACCATCTAATTTTAATGACAGCACATTGATGGCAATACATTCCAATTATAACGGTACACTTTTCTTAGAGTGGCATCAGACTTACAAAGTTTTTGTCCATGTGAATGTACTAATGTTCTGTACATTTGGAACATATCACTTGGCGTCTGTTTGTGTCGCACAAGCATATATGGGTCACATCCACGTGATTTCCATTCTGTGTCAAATCTTATATCATGTACCCTATTGATGCCGTCTAAGGAAGCTGTCCATACACCCATTGAAACATCTTCAGAATTGTAATGGCTGAAATCAGTAAATATATAAGGATCACTTCTAAATAAATATAACATGACTTACTTATCATAAAATAAACAGTTGTTACCACTAATGTTTTGTTTTTTCAAACTATAATTTTATTATGAAAAAAATCAAATTACTGGTATCAAATGTTTTTTTAATATCAATCTAGTTCCAGGTTTTAATAGTTTAGAATTAAGATACTTATATTTTACCTTATTTTAAAGAGTATCAATTTATTTGTTTGTATGTATCTTCACGCCAGGTGCCTAACGGGGTAGGCAGAGAGTGTAGAGCGCCAGATATCCCGGTTCTGACAAACCTCTCGTGCCTCGTCTACTTTCATCATTCTCTACATGCACGCCGATTCCTAAGACTTTTGATCCCACCATCAGACTTGGTCTTCCATGGCGAATGTGGATGGTTGCAGAGGCCCACCTCTGCAACCATCCACATTCGCATTGTATATCTGTTTAGTCATTCGCTCATTCGACATTCTTTCTATATGCCCGAACCATCGGAGCATGCCTTTTTTCATTTTTACACCGATACTATCATTCACACAAAGCCTCTTTCTTACATCTTCATTACGAACGCGATCGGTGAGTGATACACCGCAGATCTTGGGCAATGATCTCATCTCAACCGCGTTCAACTTACTTTCATCCTCTTTCCTGCATACCCAGCTCTTGCTTCCATATAAAAGCGTTGGAGTAAGTACAGCATTATGTACTGCTAGTTGCGCCCGCTGGCTGAGATGTTTAGATTCTAGCAGCTTACCCAACGCTCCATTCACACAATTCCCAGCAAGCACTCTTCTTTCTATGTCAGTGGTGTACCTACCATCCTTGCTAAAAGCACATCCAAGATATACAATTTCATCCACCTGTTCTAACACTGCATCATCTACTACTACCCTTGCATTTGTTCTCTGCTCATCTCTTTAATTCAATTTATTTCTTTGATAAATACCCAGTTTCAGGTTTTCAGTAAAATAGTCGACACGTAACTTCACGCCTGTATTCGCTGAAGGGCAGAGGTTGAAGCATACATCCAAACTCCAAACACTTACAATTGGCTGATTATATTTTGGCATATTACCAAACTCTGAAGCAATGGGAAGCTTGCAGAAAATGGAACAAGTGATAAATAATAATACACCTTTATTTCTGATAGCCCCTGATCCAGGGATTGAACCGAGGACCCCAGTCAGAGAATATGTAATAATACTACACACATATAGAATAGACACTTCGACGTCCCGCCTGATTACCCCGCCTCACCCTACCTCCTCCCCTCTTATGGGCGACGTTTGGTATTCTCTAAGTGCTACGCATACAGGTGCACGTGTAAATACACGTCACTGATTGATGTCTTACATAGACATCAGAAGGACATCATAAAGACCAAATTGAGCGTTTGTATGGAATTTTGGCAGAGTGTCCGCGGTGTGCCTTAGTCTAGCAGTAGTGTCATACTACCACTACTTTTTTATTTTATTTTTTACAATGTATATAGTATACCTTAAATATTCTGCATTTCTTGCTATATAATCAACTATGCTGCGAGAGACAACATATCCTCCTCCTTGGGCATATGGTAAGTATGTGTCACATAAGAACCAATCCCTTTCTTCCCACTTGCCATTTAAGAATACTTTTGCACGCCCATTAAAATAGCCCCAATATAATCCTCTGTAGATTGGTAGATCTTTCTGAAAAAAATAAGAATAGAATAGAATAGAATAGAAAATATTTTTATTTCGAATAGATCTTTACAGATACTTTCAAAACGTCAATAAATCATAAACTACCTAGAGCGAATAACCATTACATATAGTAAAGAAAAATCATATATTAATAGTAAATTAAAAATTAAAATTTAAACTATTTGGTTAAAACATAATAATCATAAAATTTTTCAATTCCTTCAATGATAATAAATGAAGAAAAAGAAAAACTTATTCGTCAAGATCAATGTTATTCACTTAGCAGAGTTCCAAGTGCAGTCACTACTGAGAAGAACTCCGCTACCCAACAAACTCAGTAAGAGCTCTTTTAAATGAAAGCTTAAATCTAGTACAGATTATCGTGAAAAATCAAATAATGTCAACGTCCATAGCATAGATGCAAATAAACTGCTATCTACTAAATGTGATGTAGCCCCTGCAAACCAGAACAGACCAGTCCCCACCAACAGCACCCGTTCACGAGTATGACGCATGTGACAGCCATTGCCCTCCTCGACCATTTTAGAGGGAAGTGAGCAACCCGCCACACGACGCCGCCAAAGGCAAAGACATTTAAGCGTGCATGACTGTTCCGGATATGCATACGGCAAAATAAAAGATGGAATTCATTTTCAGCCAGGGTATTCACATTATTCAACCCTTAACAATAGTAGATACTAATTACTGAATACACGAAATCACAGGATCATGAAATAGCCTGGCAGCGATCGCTATAATCCCAAGACGTATTATCATTAAGATAATCACTGGTCTTATAGTAATTACATTTATATAAACGTTCTTTCATTACTTTCTTAAATTTATTGATCGATAGACTTTGAACGTTTTTGGGGATTTGATTAAAGAACCGTATACATTGACCTCTAAAAGAATTACTGACCCTATTCAGCCGCGTTGCATGCATGGACAACTTGTATTTGTTCCTAGTATTTATACTGTGATTGTTACCTATTGTAGGAAACTCATTAATGTTTTTACGGACATATAATACATTTTCATAAATGTATTGCGAAGCTACAGTCAGAATATTAATCTCTTTAAATTTATCTCTAAGAGATACCCTCGGACTCAACCCGTAGATAGCCCGGACAGCTCTCTTTTGCAGTACAAAAATAGTGTTGACGTCGGCGGAATTTCCCCATAGCAAAATGCCATAGGACATTATACTGTGAAAATAACTAAAATAAACAAGGCGAGCCGTCTCGACGTCTGTTAATAGTCTAATCTTTTTCACAGCAAATGCTGCCGAGCTAAGTCTATTAGCTAATTTGGCAATATGGGGACCCCATTGCAATTTCGTATCCACGGTAATGCCCAGAAATACCGTGGACTCTACGATCTCCAATACTTCCTCATTCATCTTAACATTGGTTTCAACCTGTTTTACGTTAGGAGTAGTAAATTTAATACATTTTGTCTTACTGCTATTTAACGAAAGGTTATTGGCGCTAAACCAATGTACTATATTAGAGAGAGTATTGTTTACACAGTCAAAATCTACCTCCTGTCTTTTAATTTTGAACACTAAAGAAGTATCATCAGCAAACAATACCATCTCTTGGCCATCATTGATAATGTAGGGTAAGTCATTAATATAGACTAAGAAAAGAAATGGCCCTAAAATAGAGCCCTGTGGGACCCCCATATCCATTGAAGTCCCGGGAGATCTTGTCCCATTTACATCAACACACATATTTCTATTGTTTAAATATGAAGTCATAAGCTCGAGAGCGGTATCTCGAAGGCCGTAGTGATATAACTTTCTGACCAATGTTTCATGCTGAACGCAATCAAATGCTTTAGATAAGTCACAGAATACCCCTAGTGCATTATGTGATTTTTCCCAAGCTTCAAAAATGTGTTTGACAAGTTCAACACCTGCATCGGTAGTTGAACGACCCCTAGTAAATCCAAACTGTCGACAATGTAAAAGTTTATGATGGTTAAAGTGTGCAAGTAGTTGAATTAAAATAAGTTTTTCAAAAATTTTACTTAAGACAGGTAGTACAGAAATTGGTCTAAAATTTGTGGGGTCACTTGTACTACCAGATTTAAAAAGAGGAATCACTTTACTATGTTTCATTAAGTCAGGAAATATACCACTTACAATACTATTATTAAACATTGCCGCTAGGTAAGGTGCAATCACATCCATTATTTCATATGCAACTTTTACAGATAAGCCCCATAAATCAGTTGTGTTCTTAATATTAATAGACTTAAAGGCATGTATAACATCCGCAGTATTAACTAACTTAAAATTAAATATAGTTTTACTTTGATGTACATTTTTTTTCAATAATGATTCGGCGACGGTAGGCGATGAAATGAGGTCTCCAGTCAAAGAAACTGGAATATTAGCAAAGAATGTTTCAAATGCTAAAGCAACTTCTTCGTCAGTAGTAACATGTTTATTGTCAATTATTAATTTAAAATCAGAGTTGCGTTCAGCTTGTTTCCCAGTTTCACTATTAATTACATTCCAAGTCGCTTTAATTTTGTTATTTGAATTTTTAATTTTATTTTTAATGTGAAGTGCCTTGGCTGCAAAACACACTTTCTTGAATATTTTCGAATATAATTTAACATGATTTTTAAACGAATTTGTGTGATTATGTGACTTTTCTCCATACAGGTCATACAATCTCTGTCTACTCTTATGTATTCCAACCGTCGCCCATTCATTGAACGACTTATGACTTCTTACATTTATTGTCTTATTGGTAAAAACTAAATTAAATTCTGTTAAAATTGTGGCAAAAAAGTCATTGTATAATATGTTAGGATTGTTATGGTATTGCACGTTTGCAAGTTTTGGGACAATATTTTCTCTGAATTTCTTAATTCGCTTCGCATTGAAAGGAACAAATACAATTGCTCGTTTATTTTTATCATTATGTAATTGACTACAGAAGGAAACTAACTGACCACAATGGTCGGAGCTTAATTCAGTCAAAATATTTTTATGTGTAGGTTCAAAATCGATAAAAATATTGTCTATGCATGTCGCTGAGTTCTGTGTAATTCTAGTAGGTTCCGAGAACAAATTATGCAGATTAAATGACATAAGTAACGATTTAAACCTCACAGTTGTTGGAGTTTCCTCCAATAAATTTATATTGAAATCTCCGCAAATAATGACACGTTTTTTTGAAGCAGTTAGATTGTTCAGTACAACATCTAAAATTTTTTCAAAACATTCATAAGATCCACTTGGAGGTCTGTATACGGACACAATAATCAAGCGCTCAAGCTCCACACAGGCTATTTCTGCAGTTCGTTCAACGGAAAGACTCACTATATCTCTGCGTTCTTTATGTTTAATGTCTTTTTTTAACAATATAAGAGAGCCACCACGTATTGCATGTGACCTACAGAACGAACTGCCTACCTGGTGCCCACTAAAATTGAATATTAATTCGCTATTTTTCAACCAATGTTCAGTAAAACAACAAATTTGTATGTCATGAATGTTTAAAAATAACTCAATTTCTAATTCTTTACCCAATATTCCTTGTATATTTTGATGCACCAGGTTTACAATGTTATTATTATTATTATGAAACAACATACTAGATTTATAAACTTTTTCTTTAGGAAAATGAGAGCAAGAGGCTGTCTCTTTTGTCTCTAAATCTAATTTAAATGATTTAATTGAATGTCCACATTATTAGATGTCATTTGTAAACTATTATTCACAGTATTGGTAGTAAAACTACTCAATACTGATTTGTCATTTACTATGCTAATATTTGGAATACTTTCCAAACTCTGTATATTGTTATGCAATTGCCCAATAGAGGCAGTCGGCATAGCCAAATTTTTGGCTATATGGTCAATATAATTTGATAGCGATACAGCTATCTGTCGTTTCAAAAATTTATTAAGATAGTAATTATCTTTGGTCAAATAAAAATTATTTTCTAGAATACAAAGTAAAATACAAAATAAGTTAAAGGAGCTTAGAAATATTATTAGGAAACCTAAAGAATATTTTCTGGTATATAAAATATTTTTAAAGCACCAGAATTAAAATGGTCTTTCATCACAATGATAGAAGCACTCTGTACTAAACTTCATTTTTCAACTTTTTTTTTCCGGAGAGTTAAAATTATTTTAAATACCAGACTATGTTTTTTAGATTCACTACATAATATTTCAAAGCTTACTTCCCTACTATATTAGTATTATAAATGCGAAAGTAACTCTGTCTGTATGTCTGTCTGTTACCTTTTCACATCCAAACAACTGAACCGATTTTAATGAAATTTGATGCAGAGACAGAGCTGACTTTGAGAAAGAACATAGGCTACTTAGTTATTTAAAAATGACATCCACGCAGGCGAAGCCGCGAGCAACAGCTAGTAGCAAATATGTGTGACACAGGATAAAGTGCAAATATGAAAAGGAGGTGCAACTATATTTAAATGTATTGACAAATACAAAATTGGGAGTTTTCGCGGGAACCTTGAAAGGGGCGTATGGTGCTCTTATTTTATTTCATTTTCATGGTGTATTTTTAAGTTATATTGAATAAAATTGGTGGCATTTTGTTTGATATAGGTTTATTACAGTGCCCGTGTATAGTAAAATAGAATAACAGTGCGAAAACACGACCTTTCAGGTTGCCTCCAAAACTTCATTGTAAATGTTCTGGTAAAGTAGCCATCGCTTTACTCGAATAACTTGATTGTAACTCACTTGACTGACATATTTTACTTGATAACTTATATACTTGATACTTACATATTATACTTGATGACTTAAACTAACTTTTACGCTGCTTTAATAAATATGAAATATCGTTTTACTTGACACTGGCAATATGCGTAATAGCGATGCCAGAATAACAAAAAAAAAAAAAAAATACAAAATTCCTTTTGGGTTTACAATCTACCCCCGGCACACTGTATTTTATGATGCACTGGTAAGTTGACTCTTGCCCTCTACTACTCTCTGGAACTCCCAGTAAATATCATAATAACCAAACTAAAAACACCACAACAAACAAACAGACGAAAATTAAGTAGTGTTTTATTAAGCTTATAAAAATTAAATACTTACTTTATAAGTTACAAACTGTCTAATTTCCTGTGCATTCATTTCTGGAGCAAAAGCTTCAAGATCTCTTATAATCAAATCAATCCGTACAAAAGAATCATCATCACTTTTTATTACATATTTTAAATTTTTCAAATGTTCACTCAACCATTGGAATGACCGTAAAAGTTTGGTTGTTAACTTTTGATAAGTATCTTTAAAATCTAATGATAGTAAGTCTTTTGTTCTACTGTTTTCAATTTTAATTTTTTCCAATTTATTCTCATCTAACCCTTCAATGCCTAATACAAAGAAAAATTTGATGAACTGATTTGATGACTGCAGAGTCTGTTGGCCAACCCATGAATGATTCCATCTGTACAACCTTTCACCATTTTCTATAAATATATTACTGGCGAAATTAGCCCAGGTGGCTCTTATCGCATCTCTTTTATTTTCATTATCAGGCCCACTAATTACAAGAACAGCATATTCTACTTCATTCAAATACTCATTGTTCCCAGGACTGGAAAATGCATGATTAGTGGATAATGCGGCAGTACAGTCGATGTTTAAGAAACTTATGGTTATACCGCAGCCTAAGTAGAAAAATAAAATACTAATGAGAATCATACTTTTGTATTTTTTTAAATGGATCAATAACATCCTGAACTCTCGTTATTATTACATATTTCATTTCTTTAGCATCTCTGATCCTTGTTAATCTGTATTATTCTTTATGTATAAAATGAACCAGCCAAAAAGAATATAACCAGAACCAGCTTCGAGGAGGTCTTTGGAGGTCTTTGGTCTTGCTGCTTGCTCACAGAATAATAAACTCACAAGGAATTCTTCAGCTTTTTCTCAATTTAACATAATACATAAAACCTATACAATAGTTTTTAACATGGGATGCGGGCTTGACAGCATCGTGCGACTCGTGTGTAATTCATCTACGGTATTCTACAAAAAGTATAAACGGACGAACGAACATCGGTAATCTTCACCAAGTTAGATTATTTTAGTTTTTTTTTTCTTATTATGGCATCGCTATTACGCATATTGCCAGTGTCAAGTAAAACGATATTTCATATTTATTAAGCAGCGTAAAAGTTAGTATATTAAAGTCATCAAGTATAATATGTAAGTATCAAGTATATAAGTTATCAAGTATAATATGTCAGTCAAGTGAGTTACAATCAAGTTATTCGAGTAAAGCGATGGCTACTTTACCAGAACATTTACAATGAAGTTTTGGAGGCAACCTGAAAGGTCGTGTTTTCGCACTGTTATTCTATTTCACTTTACACGGGCACTGTAATAAACCGATATCAAACAAAATGCCACCAATTTTATTCAATATAACTTAAAAATACACCAAGAAAATGAAATAAAATAAGAGCACCATACGCCTCTTTCAAGGTTCCCGCCAAAACTCTCTATTTTATAGTTACAAGTTACAATCTTACAATTTATAATGATTCAATTGTATATTTTTAGGATGAATGTTTAGAATTAGGGGACCATATATTTGTGACTTTCGGGGTCGAAACCCTTGGTCTATGGGGCCCCAGTGCTCGGCTCTTATTCAAAGAGATCGCGAAACGGCTGGTCGACACTTCCCGTGACCAGAGGGCTGGCAAATTTTTAGGTCAAAGAATCAGCATTGCCATCCAACGAGGCAATGCTGCCAGCCTTCTGGGTACCATAACACAGGAAGGCAGTGATGCAGAATTTTTAGACGCATGTTGTTTTTAGTTTAGTTATAACTTTATTTTATGTAAATATTATTTAGCTTTTAAATATATTTTAATTCTTCCAGGGCATCAATGACATACCTTCCGGTCTCCTTCCATCGTCACGTGCCAAGCCGTTGGGTTCTAATATGGCTGGCACGCCGGCAGTGGAAAGGGCTCGGCGCAGAATGTCATTTAATTGGGCGTGCCTGGTGAATCTGCCGGCACTTCTACTGCAGGAGAGACCATGGTGCCCAGACGGCTTCACCACAGGGGCAACGATGCGAAGCGCAGCACGATGTGCCTAGGCGGAGGCAAGTAGCAAGCCGGAAAGTGATATCATCCATCACTGTCCCGATGCTAGGTGATGGCAAAGCCTGTAACCAGAGACCGGATTCCCACTCTCCAAGCGCCAGAAGACGGGCTCGCTCCGCAGCGTTGGTTGACGTTTCTATAAGATTTTTCCGTACCAAGCTGCAGATCGGTGCGTCCCACTGTCACTGTGAAGAGAGGTTACCCGGTAGGTCCAGATTTGGGCAAGTCGTTTTCCACACGCTCAAGGCGTCGGTCAAGCACGGCACCTCAAAATTCACCAGGGTAGTTGATAAAATTCTCCCAGTTATATTATTAGTGCCGTGGACCGAAGACAAGAACGCCGGTAGACTTATACTTGAAATTTTGCGGATGCCTAGGCCACCCAGTCGAACGGGAAGAGTGGCCTGATGCCACGCGCGGTCGTCCAGAGTCGTGTTGAAAATGGTCGTCATCGTTGTTCTGATGATTGAATCAATCTTTGTTAGTAGCTCATTATGTTTCCACAAAGGGGAACATCGCAGATAGTATATAAATTTAGGGCCGAAAGAACAATATCGAAACAGGGTATAAGCAGAATGAACGTTAATTTGGGACAGTTTCTTAGCAATTTCACAAAAATTTAGGATTTTTTCTTCTATGAAGGAATATCGCCATAATCATAAACATAAGGCCATATTCGCCATGTTGGTTTGAGTTGCGATTCTAACTGCAAATAATATTTTGTAACTGCAAACAAAGCTAAATAAGTGAAACTGAGCAGTAAAAAAACGTTTTTATATTGATTTTGTCTGTAAATGATATTGTGTACAATACATGGCCGGAGGTCCATACATTTTTGCAACATCTCCTTTATAGCAACACCAAAAATACGTATGTGAGATTTCGTTGAATGAAAATCGAGAATTTCATGAGAAATGCGCTTTATTTTGAATTGATAATCAAGAGTTATATGCTTCAACGTGTATTTTGTTCAATAGACATACATTATTTACTAATAACTGTTTACTTACGAATGAAAAGTGATGTCGTTTAAAGACCTCGTTTCTGTACGGTTTATACAGGCTAAAATACTGCAACCTCCTATTTTACTGCACACCTTATACACTAATCACATAACTAATTGAGTCTTTTTCTCATAAATATCCAAAAACTTATTAATAAATAAATGCGTATACGATAGGTTATCTATTACAGCAATTGCGATGACAGATATTTGTTTGGCTAACTTTTGCTGTCACTTACGAAGTTCGCCAAGCAAAAACCGGCATGCCGTAAGGGATAAAAGATACGATGCTCTACGTCTATAGGTCCTTAGTCTAAGCTACCTAAACAGAATTTCAGCTTCATTAGGCTACTCAGACTGGAAAAAATGGCGACATCAGGCCCTGTTTTTTTGGCAACACTGATCAGCTGTCAAATTAAACGTCAACTTCACAGCTCGCGTGATCGGTTGACGGGACGGCTTTTCAACTTGCCGAGAATCAATTTCGTAATTCAGTTTTTAGTACTTTTTAGTAGAAGTAACAATTGTATTTAAAAAGGTACTCTTTTTACCGTCTACTCCGTCTTATTAATCTTCTCGTTGAGTATTCAATTTTGTATCCATAAATACGCTGCTGATCTGTAATTTTGTGACTTAATTTTACACCATCGTGATTTAGCATTTGCAAATTTAATTTAGTTTACCCACTTTTACCGGTAGCCTGCTCAGTAAGGTAGATATAAAAATATATTTCAAAGGAGATTATAATTTCCATCTAGTGATGAAGTGTTCTATCACAATGCAGTTATATATGAATTTCTAGGATACCTTTAACAACGTGCCAAGAGCCAGTAAGTAAATTTTTCGCTTTTTCGCTAAGTCGATATAAATAATTGAAATAAGCAATTTGGATTTAGTTTTGTCGAAGAAGTAGCTTCAAACACAATTTGTAATATGCATGCAGCTTGTGAATTATACTGTTTAATTATTGGTTTATGTTTTTTCCCTGACTATAATTTATCCTTCACCTTTTGATTGCATTGCACACTGATTTCGCAATATATTTTTTAAAATATCTTTGTTACTTAAAAGATGAACAACATGTGACCAAATGCTACTTATATATTTTTTAAATTATAATTTATATTATTTTATACATTGAATAATGATCCATTTTAGCTGCACAATAAATTATTATTACAAAATAATTTTTAATTAACCTGTCAGCTTGTGAGAAATGTACCTATAATTCTTCTTTTGATTTCATGATTTCAATTGTTCATTTGCCACAGGCTGTTTTAGTATCATTGTAATGAAAATGTCATCTACGCCATTTTATGTGTAATTGAAAAGAGGTAAAATGATGCCTTCTTTATATATATATTAGGTTGGGGAAAAAGTTTCTACCCATTTTTTAAGATAATTCAAAACATTTTTTAATATTGTTTATTTAAATTTAACTAAAGTATGTATATACCATTTTGTTCGATAACCTTTTGCCATCTTGTAGGTAGGGACATGATCCCATTGCTATAAAACTTTTGGGACTTCTCATCAAAATACCGCGACAAGTGGATTTGGCAGTCCTCTCGTGATGTTAACCTAACATTGCATAAAGAATTCTGAAGAGACCGAAACAGGTGGAAATCTGAAGGTGCAAGGTCAGGACTATACGGCGGATGCATTAACACCTCCCAGCCAAACTCTCTTAATTTTTGCTGAGTGGCTATAGATGTGTGAGGTCTAGCATTATCATGATGAAACACCACACCCCTTCTGTTGATCAATTCCGGCCGCTTTCTCTCAACTTCTTGCTTTAATCTCATCAGTTGTTCGCAGTAGAGTTCAGAATCGATAGTCCTGCCTGGTGGTAATAGCTCATAATGAATAATGCCCTTCCAATCCCACTACACACACAACATCACCTTATTGCAAGTTAACCCGGGTTTCGCCATAGTCTGTGAAGCCTGACCGGCCTTTGACCACAACCTTTTTCGCATGTTCTTGTCGTACATGATCCACTTTTCATCACCAGTTATCAGCTTCTTCAAAATAGATTCGGTTTCATTACGTCGTTATAAAGAATCACAAATGAGTACATGGTTCATTAGGTTTCTTTCAGTGAGGTCGTGAGGTACCCAAATATCGAGCTTTCTTTGTACCCAGCTTTTTTGAAATGCGCCAAAACTGTTTTGTGATCAATTCTCAGTTCTTCAGCTACGTCGTAACTACTGATATGTCGATCTTGCTCCACTTTTTCAAAAATGGCATCTATTTTATCCGTAATAGGGGGCAACCAGAGCGAGGTGCATCTTTGACATCAAAATTTCCGGATTGAAAACGCTTAAACCAAATTTGTGCTACTCTCACAGACACTGCACTAGGTCCATAAACATCGCAAATATTTTTCGCTGCTTGCGTTGCATTTTTACCTTTTTTGTAGTAAAATTTTAAAATGTATTGTATTTCTTCATTAGATTCACTCATCTTGAAAGTACGAAAAACAAATGAAAATCACACAGTTGCCTAATTTGAATTTGGAATTATGTTCTTTAAAATTTTAACTTTCAATGATACCAAAACCAACCAGATACAAATACTACAGCCAAAGAGATTTTATTCTTTGGCTTCATACATACTATAATGCGAAAAGACTTTTTCCCCAACCTATTATTATATATATGTGTGTGAAGGGTTTAAACATTCTGGTCCATACATCATACCAACAATAAAAACTGTAATACTGCCTTCAACAGTGACAATTTAAATAGGTATTATATTTTGTATATGTCCCTGTATTTTTTAATATATTATGACAATGTAATTACAAATGTTTAGGAAAGTTGATTTTAGATCTTTCAAAATATAGAGTCTTTCCGTGCAAAGTCTTCCCTTCTTTAATCCTTTGCAATTTTTTTTCAATTCCAATAGATGCATTTGTTATCACTATGAATTGTATTAAAATTGCATAGGGGCCTCCTTTTTTGCCTGCCTGCTCCAACAAAGGGTGTGTCTGCTTTTGTTATAGTGCCTACCTGCTTTCAATTTGGTTTGAGCATTTTGTATACTTGTTTATTTGAGTAGGTATATAGAGGTCTATCATATCATTCCCTTACATGTATTTAAAAATAATTTAAACTTCAGACAGACAGATCTGTCTGGGCCTGAGGCATTAATGTCCCATTTAGTATGGAAAAACTTGATCTTAAGATCATCTCAATGACTAAGATCTGTCTCTTAATCTCCCCAGACACGAGAAAAATATGACAATTGAAATTAAATTGTGTCTCGCCGCCGGTGGCCGTACGATCCTTGAAGGATTAATACAGACTTAAATGTATATGTATAAGTGAAGTTAGTTACAAGTCGCTGTACAAAAGGCGATAAACTGCCAGTAAAGTGTAATAATATGGGTAATGGGTGTATTGAATGTATAATTATAAATCATAAAAATAATGTGTAGAATATAAGAATGTAATATTAAAATATCAAATTTCATAACAGATTCACAAACATGGAGTCACAGAAGAAAAAAGGTCGGCCGCCGCATCCTAGGGCAAAGGCCAATCCACTCTCGGCTCTTACATTTTCGTGAGTGTTTACTTCGTTTTAGTATTAAGCTATAATAAAAGCCTATAGGAATGGAAACTGAGAAAGAATATTTTCCATTATTGTAATTCTGTTCATTCAATTAATTCTAAATATATTTAAGCTAATAAACTGAAGTTTGAATAAACAATAATTAGGTATTTGGCTAACAATGATCAGAAAGGAACATGGCATGTTGCCATAATGATTGTACCAAACAAAAAAATGAAAAATGGTAACCTAAAGAACATTTTCCAATTTTACCTCTCCAGCATAAAAAGTTTAAAATAACATTTTGTGTGGACTGGTTTCTACTGTTGGTAGGAAAGACAAACAGACAAAAAAAATAATATACCTATCAGGATTTTTTTAAATGTAATGTAAGTAGTAAACAAGCATGCAGTTCGCATTGATGTTAAGTGATGAATGCAGCCTATAGACACCCACACAAAGACCAAGGTCAAAATGCAGATGCGATACCACTCGCATCTGCGGCTTGACGTGTTATGCCTCTGTGTCGGAAATTACAGGGCCGTACATTACCACCTGACTGGAACACTATAGTGCTGAACACTACTATTTAGCGGCAAGTATCTTAGGTAATGCGGTGATGCCTACGCCCGCGAGCTCCGTCACTGGAGCTCTACCACCAGTAGAAAAAATGTTCTTTATGCTCTCGAGTATTCACTCAAAAATGTTCATTTCAAAGCTGTTTTGGTACTTGGTACCTACATATTTTAGAATTTTCCATGATTCTTTACTTTAAAAAAAAAAATATTTCTATAACATTTTACAAAAACATATACAATTATATTTGTTATAGATGGACACTGCCAATATTCTGCAACGGATTGCAAAGAGAATTGGAAGAACAAGATTTGTATGAGCCCTTAGAAGAACATTCATCAGGTATGTAAGAAAAGAAAGAAACTAGTTTCGCCGTAAATAATGTTACGGTTTCGTTTTGATAAAAGCGGTATTTTAAGGGTTTCGTTTCTCAATTGCTCAGTTTTAAGGTTAGGATTAATTAGGTAATGAATTAGGTATTGAGAAAATATTCGCTCGATTTACAAGTAAGTATGGACTTGTTTTCATAGGTCGTTTATTTCGGTTATAAGAACGAAATTATTACGACTTTCGTTATGTACCTACCTACGAAATGTTAAACGCGAAACCGTTACTAACCTTTATTAACGGTATTTTTCAAACCGGTTCCGTCTGTGTAGGGTACGACTCTACCTGTTCTTCGGCGGCAAACATCTTGGGACTCTCAAATATAACAAAACTCATGTGCCTTTTCTGCAGTCATCATTCACATCACACACACATCCACCAACCAACCCTTATTGGCGCATCGTGGTGGAGTAAGCTCCAGACCTCCCCCCAAAAAGGGGAGACTTGTGCCCAGCAATGGGACGTATAATGGGTTGTCATTATAATTATATATCGCTAACCCGCCTGCTAAGCAAAGCGATTATGAGATATTATCCCCATGAAGCACAACATTGTCGTGGGCGTCTTTGGGGAGGGCTTGGTCCAACAGTGTTCCTGCTGGAGTGGCTGTTGCAGCTGTTGCTGACTCGACCAACTTAAAAATGTACTGAAAACGGCACCCTACATTGCGCGTCCGACTCGTACTTGGCCGGTTACTAAGTAGGTAATTGACGGGAACGGCACGACATGCGCTAGAGAAAACTTAAAATAATGCTTCTACTATCCGAATGTCAGCACTACGATTTTACTTACTTGCACCAAAGTTTGTAAAGTATAAGTTTTGACAGTTCTAAGCATATTTTGATGAAATTAGAGTCGTAGTGTCGTATTGTGAGATTCACAGACCGCACTACGAATTTACTTTGAGCAAAACTGTCAAAACACATACTGTACTGACAGTTCTAAGCATACTTTGCTCAAAGTAAAGTCGTAGTGCGGTCGGTGAATCTCACCAGTAGTGTGGTCTGTTGTATTTGAATCTCAACCTAAGTCTATTTGACATTCCTACTATCAGGATATTGTTTTTTTTTAATAGGTCCACTAGGCGACAAGTTTGCCCGCCTGTGGGAGGAAGAAGTGGCTCAAGCTGGCACGAAGCGTACCCCGAGCCTCCTGCGTGTGATAATGAAGGCATACGCGGCGCGCTGCATGCTATATGGATTTGTGTTACTGTTAATGGAATGTGGCATAAGGTAAGTTCTTTAATATTCTCTTATTATCATCTTTACAAATAAATATGTTTGTTTCGACCGTGGAAATGATTTGAAGGGCCAATAAATTAATAAAACTTTGAGCGCAAGATTTCAGTCATAAAATGCAAATCATTTATAAATTTATTTAGACTCGAACTACTATTTTATGACATATCTATAGCTGATTATAGATCCTCACATAAAACAATTATAATTATAAGTTGTTTAGGTAGGTATCTACTTTCTATGTGGGTGGTTACGTATTCTTTTTTTATTACCCCGTTAGATATCGAATTTACTGGATTGCACAGCTGTATTCGAATTTAGGTTATTCATTTAGTGAAATGTATCGGTTGTTAAATAAAATATGCCATTACTAGGTCATTTACATTCTGTATCGAATCAACGAAGTTTTTATTCAAATATTGCATGCAGAAAACAGAATATCTTTTTGCATGCGATACTCTACCAATCACAGTCAAAGCAGGACAGTGCCTAATTACCGTTAATATTTTGTTATTATCCCTTTTACTTGTTCAAATAATTAAAAGAAATAGTGAGAATAATATGTACCTACACTTGACTCAACGAAAATTTGCACTTTAAAGCTTAATAAATCACGAGCAGTAAACTAAATCGAAAAATGATAAAGTGATGTTCGGTTATCCGTAATATTTGAGAAAGACCTATCCAACGATACCTTGACTTACACTATATGGAAATCGAAAATAAAAAAAAAATATCCGCGCGTTACATGTAATGACTACTAATGACCCAATTTTTTTTTTTCGTGTTTTTATTCTGCCACTTTATCGGCGTGATTAAGGTACCTACTTGTGCCAAATTTCAAGTCTCTAGTACCTAAGTTTTTGCGCTAAACCGCGGACGGATAGACAGACAGACGTACGGACATGGCGAAATATAAGGATTCCCTGTTTACTACGGAACCCTAAAAAGTAGCTTGCGTGAATAAATTTAGAAAAAGAGTTGAGGTCCAAGTAGACAACAGGGGGCAATCTATTCCTCTACTCCTAATAAATAAATCCAGTCTTTTAAACGGCTGGATCAATTTTTATGTTCTTTTTTTATTGTATCGGTCTAGTCGATGCGAGAGTTAAAAGTTTCACCAATATCTAAAATGTAGAATTCACAAGTCACGTATTGTAATAACTTTTTTATGTAATAAATGTTTTTTACAAATCTATCCAGATTTTAAAATATATTCAAAAAAGTTTGATATGGCGGATTTATGAAGTGTGTACCTATAAGACATCTGTCGGGCCCGCTAGTCACAATGTTTGTCCTCAATGGACTCCTAAACCACTTAACCGATTATAATAAAATTCGCACACCATGTGCAGTTCGATCCAACTTGAGAGATAGGATAGCTTACAATACGCTATGACTAATAGGAGCAGAGCAGCGCGGGCGAAGCCGGGGCGGGCCGCTAGTTAGATTATACATTTCGAAGCAAAAATGGACAACCTAGTTTACACAGCTGTGTAATAAATGGTTTTAGATAAATTATTAAATTTAAGTGTACGCAGCATAGAGGGGAGTAGCCATATGCAGGCTTTTCCCTCTGTCAAAGTTCAAGCCCAAATGGGCTTATACCTGTCGCCTAGATGTGTGCGTGAAATTGTTTCTGTATTTTGTTAAAGTCAAGGTGTGAGTTTCGTAGTAATAGACGATTTTTGTCGTGTGCGTGTGTGTCGCACGCATTTCCCCCCGTAAAAAGTTACAGACTCTTGCATCGGTAATACACGCTATGGCTACTCCCCTCCGGTCCGCCGCGGCCGGTGGGCCGCGTTGCTCTATGGTACGAAGAGATAACTCTGCATGTCTTTTTAAGGATTATGTACTTTATAATGGTGTAGGTTAAGATTTGACATAGTCAAAATTCGGATAAGAAGAGGTGCAAAATATTTTTTTAGGTTTGTGTTACAAACGGGTACATATGTACCAAAATTAACATTAAAATTTGATAAATTATTAAACGTTACTTACGCCTGAAATCCTCAAAGGGGTAGGCAGAGGTAAATGCACGCATTCAAGCATATTATTATACAAACATCCACGTTTCGCCGGTCACGTTTTTGAATTGAAACAAATTTGATAAAATATTAATTTGTATTTTAACACAGTCAACTAACATGCAATTCACAGGGATGATATGTGATGACTGCAGCCTATAGACATCTACACAAAAACCAGAGGTGATAATGCAGCTGCGTTGCCATCTCTGTGAACTTGGGACTCTACACTGGAACTTTACCACCAGTACTTCTTACAGTATTCTCAGTAGGTACGAGCTGTGGCGGACTTCGTATCGTGTTAGCGGTATAAAAAAGTAGGTAAGTAAGTACAGAAAATTCCGTCAATCCGTTTCGGCGGAGTTTGGTTAGAAACACTGTGACACGAGAATTTAATATACTAGCTGACCCGGCAAACTTCGTATTGCCTCAGAATGAAAATATGACATGTGTCAAAGATAGTTTGTAAGATGTTTGATAGATACGGACTATTTGTATGGGAAAATGAAATGGTGGTTTTTACTATTTCTTCATATTTTCTTACCTTTTAAACATTCCCTGGACTTCCAAAAATCATTCAAAATCAATATTAGCCAAATCGGTCCAGCCATTCACGCGTGATGCCGTGACCAAGGAAAACGGGTTGCATTTATATATATATATATAGATTAGAGATACCTATTTACTACTCTGTAGTCAAACAGAACTTGTTAATATAGGATAAAAATAGCTAAATATACCTAGGTCGGTCGGATTAGGTCGAAATTAGGGCACTGGACGATCAGAACTCTGCCTGTTCTAATTAGTCTATGATAAAGAGAAATTAATATTGCAAAATATTGATATGCAGACCTAAAGTTCATTGCTCAATCGTAAAGTGTACATTGTAGCGGTGTGCGATAAGATAATGCAGATAAGTTCAATTCGGTACTGACTATTGTTTAGAAAAATAATATTGATATGTTATGGTCGTGTATATTATTTAACTTACGTGTATGTTATGTTACCTACTTTTATGTCATGAAAACAAAACAAGCTTACAATTTGTATCAAAATACAATATTTTTGCTATGAATATATCAACAAAAAAAGAAGTTGCTGAATGTGCAGTACGCACAATAATTAAATGCCACGGAAGAGAACTGAAGTTGTTGCAAACTTTGCGGCTGTCTCTTAGCTCGCGACGACAACAAGAACAAAAGTAGTAGACAAAATTAATGCGGTACCTAGTGTTTCCGCTCTAGTAACATATCACTGGAGCTCTACCACTTGAAAACACCTCGTAGGTAGTAACAGTAACCTTCGTGGAATGAATATCGCAGGAGATGTGTATTGAATTTTACTAGAAAACTTCGAACTACTCAATATAAAATATTTATTTATTTTTATCACTTGACCTTTTTTTATTCTCATTTTAAATACGTTTCTGCGTTACCTATGTCTTTTGATTTCAGTCCATTTTGATTTTTACAAATAATGATGAATTACATGTGGGCCCCGACTTTGCCTGGGTAGGTCGAAGGGTACGGTGATTTTTTTGAGGCAGACAATGCTATTAAAAAGTCGTTATTGAGTTTCCATTTTCAAATAAAACCGTTTCGATCCCTTACCGTTCTCGATCTCTGGCGTAATCTATCTACACCCATAGAGCAACACGGCCCACCGGTCGCGGCGGATCGGTGTGGAGTAGCCATATGCAGGCTTTCCCCTCTGTCAAAGTACAAGACCAAATGGTCCTACGCCTGTCGCCCAGATATTTAAATGTGTGCGTAAAATTGTTTATGTAGGTATTTTGTTAAAGTCAAGGTGTGAGTTGCGTAATAATAGACGATTTTTGTAGTGTGAATGTGTGTCACACGTATTTCTCCCCGCAAAAAATTACAGACTGTTTTGCATTGTTAATAAACGCTATGGCTACTCCCCTCCGGTCCGTCGCGACCGGTGGGCCGAGTTGCTCTACACTTAAATATCAATAAGTAGGATTGAAGTGAGAATTGAAAATTTAGACAAAATCAAAATGAACTGTAATCAAAATATCAAAAGACAAAACGCAGAAACGTAAAATGTAAGTTGTTTTATTTCAATGAGATTCAAAATCAAAGAACAGGTAGGTAGGTATAAAATTATGTTCGCAAATTCTCATATTAAAAGCTTAATGTTTTTTCATAAAAGTGAATAAGTACATATTCACGCCAAGTCTCTGATAAAATAACAGTTCACGTTGCCGGTTAATGTTTACCTACCGCGGTGTTTACCTACCACGCATCGTGTTATTACAATAGGCATTCATGTCTTTTGCCGAAATAGTCCACTGTTAACATGCGACCGTAGATAAACGTTATAAAACATGTTTAAGGTACAATATTTTTATTTAGCTACTAGCTGACCCGGCAAACTTCGTATTGCCTCAGAATGAAAATATGACATGTGTCAAAGGTTTGATAGATACGGACTATTTGTATGGGAAAATGAAATGGTGGTTTTTACTATTTCCCTTCAATTTCTTCATATTTTCTTCCCTTTTAAACATTCCCTGGACTTCCAAAAATCATTCAAAATCAATATTAGCCAAATCGGTCCAGCCATTCACGCGTGATGCCGTGACCAAGGAAAACGGGTTGCATTATATATAGATTTATTGTATTTGAGTAGGTAGGTATTTTTTTTTATTTTTAAGCGTAATATAAGTGGTTATAAGATAATATTAATGAAGATATCTTGACGAGACTTGTACAGTAAGTACAACGTGTAACAGGAATAACGCACACTCTTAAACACCCCGATGAGAAAATCGAGTTATAATCATAATACACGAACTGATATGACATGCTTATGTATTTAATATGTTTTTATTTATGTAATAAGTTGTCCTCAATTTGTATGAACACCCTACGCATACTTACCCTACCTCTACCGAACATAAAACACAAAGCTACCCACACACGCACACTGCCGCAATATAATGTACGATTCTGAGCAAATTTATTGTGTGGGTTTACCCTGTTACACGTTGTATATTTAAAAAAAATGAATATTGTCCCGTCCGTGAAACTGATACGGAATATTGTCCCGTCCTTTTTAAAATACTCTATGATAAGTGCTCGAAAAGAAAGTGTATGTTTGAAGTTTTGAACAATACCTAAATGGCTACTACACTACACTTCCTACTATCGGATTGTAAGATTATTTTTATGCCAGTAAAAATATAGGTACAGTTGCTTTTCTTATATAAAATCTTCCGAAAATGTTTCATGTTTATGAACAGATTAGTAGTAGATATCTGTTATTAAGCAGAGGTATGGTTATATTTTTTTGTGCCAATTGTAATACGAGTACCATCACGGGGTAAACATTACGATGAAAATGATGAAGAATATTTGTAGAGATATGATTTGACGCATTTTTGTCTTTTTTTTTCATTTTATATTTACATGTAATTTGAAGAAGCCGCGGACGTCTACATGATCCTATTATTTTATTATCATTGAAATGCAATAACACGTCAGGGTCATGGGATTCAAATATATTTATATTTTTGGTCGCCAGGTAAAAAGGTTCAAAACCGTTCTATAGGTTGTCAATGCTACATTAAAACGAGGTCAATGTACGCCTGTCGCCATTACTGACCCCACACCCTTTGTATGTGCCCGATATTTAGAAATTTAGAAATGTCATGAGGAAATCGTGTAGTGTGAAAGTTATTTTACTTATGTATACGTTATTTAACAAAATACTCTTTAATTTGATGAAATTGTCTGTCATATCACCCACCCTAATTTAATGACTTGTTTTCTCGAACTATTGATCTTTTTATAACTCCATAAAAGTAATATGCAGTAAATTTTTTGTTTACGAACATGTGTGAACGGCCTTCTATTAGATAACGTAGGTGAAATAATCCTAGAGACTTATTGAGAATTATGATGTCACTGACTCTCTTTTTGTCAATTCAATCAAGGAGGGTTTGTAATAAAATATAAATGATAACATAAATCATTGCTCTCAATAAATATACTAATAAATATTATCTCATTGCCTTGTCTCTTACTTAATACGTCCGTCGTGCATAATATTTTGTATGTGACACCATGTCACACCGCGGACACTCCGCCAAAATTTCATACAAACGCTTAATTTGGTTTCTATTACACAGATATCAATCAGTGACGTGTATTTACACGCGCACCTGTGTGCGTAGCACGTACAAAATACCAACCGTTGCCCATAAGAGGGGAAGTTGAAGGGTTGAGTGATGCGAGCAAATCGGGCGGGACGTCGAAGTGTCCATTCTATACGTAGTATTATTACATATTCTCTGACCATGTCACGGTTTCTCACTTCCGTTGGGGGTCAACGGAAGTAAGAAAGTCGTAATCATTTATACATAGTATCATCATTCCCATGGATTGGCGATCCCAGTGATGTTAGGTGAACAACTATTGCGAATGCTGTTACAACCGTATATAGTATTAAAATTTATGACCTAATGGCTGTTGCCCGGCTTTGCCCGCGTGGATGTCGTTTTATTAATAACTAAGTAGCCTATGTTCTTTCTCAAAGTCAGCTCTATCTCTGTACCAAATTTCATTAAAATCGGTTCTGTCGTTTGGACGTGAAAAGGTAACAGACAGATAGACAGAGTTCCTTTCGCATTTATAATATTAGTAGGGATTGCTGGCTGTATATCCATATCTATCTACTAATTACGAACAAGTAGAATACGTTTGCGCTTTATTCCGGCTTTCGTACCGACCGTTGTCTTGGGACGACTCGCACCAATGACTTATGTGCGTGTCTCGTCTCTCTATTTATCTGTACAGTGAAATCGATAATAATTATAAAGGTACCGATAAAGTGATAATGTTGGATTTAGTCTAAGGTCTGTTTTGATAAGTATAGCAGGTACATATCTACATACAAATAAGAAAAGAAATTGGATAACGTAATATGCTTCTGATTTTGTTATTCTTATTTTTATCCTAGCATGTCTGGTTGGTAGACTTTAATCAACTTATTTCACTGGCATGGAAAGAGGTGTACACGAGGAACTGTTAATAATGGAATTATTAATCCAGCTAAGTGTCACAATTAGTTTTCCATGGAGACCGTATTCCGTGTTTGTAAGCAACGAAAAACTCACTAATAAGCGATTTACAATACAGCCAGGAAAGGATCATGGCAAGATTTGTACAGAAAAAATGAAAAAAAGGTAACATGCCCTCCTAAAGTCGAACAGATGGCAACCCTATACCGGACTTTTCCTCGAATATTCGATAATACCTGGTAACAGGTATTATATCCGATCTAACTAATAACATATTGACATAGTGACGACTGGTGATATATTTATGTGTTGTTAATTACCTTTAACGGAACTTGTAAATAAGAAACTTCACACATGCGCGGTAGTTAATTCAATACATAGGAAGGTATTGTGTCAAGGTATTCCCCGTTAACATATGTATTTATTTACCATTGCTCACTTTTTCCGCCTTATTCATAAGAGTACGCCGTTTTTTTAAGTTTCCGTAGAAAACAAGGAACCCTTATAGTTTCGCCATGTCCGTCTGTCTGTCTGTCTGTCTGTCCGTCCGCGGTTTAGCGCAAAAACTATTGGTACTAGAGACTTGAAATTTGGCACAAGTATACACCTTAATCACGCCGACAAAGTGGCAGATTAAAATCATGTAAAAAAAATTTAGGGTACCTCCCCTAGTTAGTACATACCTCGTATAGGTATGTACTAACGCGCGAATATTTTTTTTACTTTTCGTTTTCTGTATCGTGTGGGATAGGTCTTTTAATATAAGTTAGGGATGTGCTCATATCATTTTCTGATTTAGTTAACTGTTTGTGACTTATAAGCTTTAAAGTGCCAATTATCGTATACCTAATAAGTTTTGAGGTAGGTAATACGTACCTAACTATTTTTATATAAATTTGATAAATTTCAGTTGCGAAAATAACATGAACTTTACAACATATTGTTATTGTTTAAAAATAATATTAGGTACATATTTTGTAAGAATATGTTGATAATTTGTATCTATCTACTTTGTTTTAAAGTGCCTAATATGAGTGAATGCTTTTAATTTGCCTAGTTCCTTTCTATTTGTTGAGTTTGGATGTAACATTAGTGGACAATGTTACATAAAAAATATTTTAAAATTAAAAAAAAACCGCCTTCAAAAATAAAATTCAAAACTGAATAGACAAAAACACTCAATTACTTTAATATGGGCTACGTACTTACCTACTCATAGGTTTGAAGTCGGTGCCAAGGCAATAGTGCGCTTCAAATAGCCGTATTTGATAGCTTAACATAGTAGGTACTGCAACACCACAACATTAGTCCTGACGCGCGGGCCGCACTATTGGCTTGGCACCGACTTCAAACCTATGAGTAGGTAAGTACGTAGCCCATATTAAAGTAATTGAGTTTATTTTTCGCTTTTTAGTGTTTTTGTCTATTCAGTTTAAAATTTTTTTTTGAAGGCGGTTTTTTTAAATTTTAAAATAATTTATTTTTTGCTTTTCAGTGGTGTAACTATTATTAATATTAAGTATTACAGTAAAAGTAGGTAGGTATTTCAACTAGAGGTGCATAATAGCGGCTTTTCTGGAACGGCAACGAACCGCTATTGAACTCTAATAGCAGTTTCGAAAACTATCTATTCCAGTAGCTGGTTTTAAGGCAGTCAAGCAAAAGGCTAATTTAAAGTGTAGTGATATTATCATCATCACTTTAATCATCATCACCTCAATCATCTTCACCTCCATCATCATCACCTCCATCATCATCACCTCCATCATCATCACCTCCATCATCATCACCTCCATCATCATCACCTACATCATCACCTTCATCATTATCATCTTTATCATCATGACCCCCATCATCATCATCACCTTGATCATCACCTCCTCCATCATCATCCCCTCCATCGTAATCTTCTCCATCATCACCTATCATTTTCACCTCCATCATCATCACATCCACCGTCATCACCATCAACATTACCATCATCACCGCCATCATCATCACCATCATCACCACGGTCATCATCACCTCTCATCATTACCAACTCTATCAACATCATCACCTCCACCATCATTCATCATCACCTCCATCATCACCTCCATCATCATCACCTCCATCATCATCTCCTTTCAAGTGTGCTATGAAATTTGAGTAGTTCCCTCGATTTCTCCAGGATCCAATCATAATATCTTGACATGGTAACAATGGGACCACCTGTGAGGTATACGGACACATGGCAGGGAACATTATTACACAAAATATCTAAATCCTTTCAAGTGTGCTATGAAATTTGAGTAATTCCCTCGATTTCTCCGGGATCCCATCATCACATCTTGACATGGTAACAATGGGACCACTAGTGCGGTATACCCCTTCAAACAAACAAAAAATGTCCAAATTAGTACAGGTACAGTTTATAATTACAATATTTAAACAAACGTGCTATTATTATTGCCGTATAAAAGTAAGTATTTTAATTACGAAGATACCATATATGGTCTTCATCATCAGTTCCGCTTCCACTTCATCAAATTGTGCTTTCCGAAAGCGAACACACGGAACGTTATCTTCTATTATAAGAAATATGGAAAACCTTTTAAGTGTGGTGTGAAATTTGAAGAGTTCCCTCTTTTTCTCCAGGATCCCATCATCACATCTTGATATGGTGACAATGGGACCAACTGTGCAATATACCCTTTCAAACAAAAAAAAATCATCCAAATCGGTGCAGGCGTTTTCAAATTATAAAGATCCGGACGAATTGAGAACCTCCTCCTTTTTTCGAAGTCGGTTAAAAAGGTTCCAAGTTTTCCTGCACATTAATACTTTCGCGTTGGTAATACGTATTCTTACGTATTTATTTTACATATTTGGCACACTGCCCAAACGTGAATGGAAATACGCAAACCCATACTAATTCTCTCTAGACAGTCATAATATAGTAATATGATGTAGTAAAGTTTAAAATTTTATCTCAGATTTGCTGCAAGGTTAGGAACCATGTCACTCAAAATCACACAAAATCACTTCCCGTCAAAATAACAATAAGTAATGAGACTTTAGGTTTACGTCACAATGAACGGAAATTCCGTCGCTGATCATAGTGATCGACTGCGAACGCCAATACAATTTGTTGCATGTAAATTCAATGCCAACATATCTTTTACTTAGTGTGCCTGTTATCTAAATATGTATGTAAAAGGAAAAGTTTCACTGACTGATTAATCTGTTTATGCACATTTGAATGGATCGGGTTAAAATGAGATGTAGACAGAGAGCTCTTTTGATGCTAAGAAAGGATTTTGGCAAATTGCACCCCAAAGGGAATAACGAAGGCTATAGAAAAATCATAGCTAGTTAATAGATGTAGGTACCTATTCGTGTTACACCGCGAATGATAAGTGACAGAATATCCGTTCAGTGTGACGGAGGCTTTACCGCGATTTTTGATGGTGTGTGTAATTTTCCATGGAAGATAAATGATTTATAGTGCTTATGTCGCGACTTATCTAAAATACTTTATTTCATAAGTATATATTTTTAAATAAGGCATAATGTGGCCTCATTAATAACGAGACAAGTATGTTTTACGCGCTATTGTTGGCTATAAACCGCATTATTTTAACAGAGGCCTTTTTTCTTGCATAATATAGGTATGACTTAATACACGATCTGTGGTAGTAAAATTGCTAACAATTAATTAATTTACCTACGTCACTTGTCATATTATTAAAGTCTCCATCACGTGATGAATGAAACACAGTTTTATGATATTAGCACCTTAGTCCAACCAGTTAGTCTCATAATTAGGAACAAAGTGCAAATTATCAATTTAACCAAAACCAATTTTTTTTTTCATTTTTTTTATGTTTTGAAAGTGGCAAACAAGCATGCTGTTCACATTGATGTTAAGTGATGACTGCAGCCTATAGACACTTACATAAAGACCAGAGGTCAAAATGCAGATGCATTACCACCTCTGAGGCCTAAGCTATTATGCCTCTGTGCCGGAAATTACAGGGCCGTACATTGACACCTGACCGGAACACGATAGTGCTGAACACTACAATTTTGCGGCAAGTATAATAATATTAGATAATGCGGTGGTGCCTTCGCCCGTGAGCTCCTTCACTGGAGCTCTACCACCAGCAAAATAATACGTGCTTAGAAAATGACAAAGGTATATCTGTCACAGTTTTTATGAAAATAAATATACAACAGTTCAGTTACCTGTTTAAAGATTTTTTTTAATGTAATGGAAGTGGCAAACAAGCATGCAGTTCACATTGATTAAGCAAATGTAGGTTACTAATAAGTGCACCGATTAGTAACGAGTGGACGCTAATGATCCACTGACCTTCATTCTTACGTTGGCTAATAATTAATTAATTTATATTATATTGTAGATCTTAGATATATAATGATTTAATAGTATATTCTATGTAATGTTCTCTACATACCTTGTTCCTAAATTAATCTGTGTCACAATAATCAATGAACATAACATCGCAAAGATAACATCGCTGTGTTCATGCCGACGGTAACTGTAGTAAAATATAAATGAACAGATGAATAGAATATTATGTGTATTGCTTGTCACCTACTTATTGGCAATTTGTCAGAGATACCTATATAAAGGAAATAAATAAAAACATAAATATGTAAGTAGCAAACTATTGTTAACTAAATACTACAATTTAATTTTCTGAAAAAGCGATAAAGAACATAATAAATCACCAGTTAATAACACCCGATTATTGACACAATTTCAAGTGAGTCTTAATTTTAATGTTTTTCGAACTTCAAAGAAGCTACGACACGACAGCACGAGATTTAAGCGCTGTTTACGTCAAATTGATTTTTTTTTGTTTCAAAAGAAAGGATACGTTCGCCTATGATAACGCCTGTATAACAATTAGGTGTAACAACAGACAATCATAGACGTGCGGAATTAAAGTTACTGTGAATTTTCTTAGCGCGATATTTATTCTCGCGGTTCTTATCCAGCAAAACAAAATCAAATAAGATTGCCAATTGGAATAAGGCGGATAGAGCCCTTTAAAAATAAAAGTGATTTTTAATCTCTGTTCGAGCTAAACTTAATCCGGAAATAAAAGCAGCTTATCTTTTTCTGTAAAATAAATATACTTCTGATTGTTTTTATACATTTTAACAATATGGATAACATTTTTTCGTTATCTCTTTCATCGTAGCGTTTTGTTCTAAAAATGATTCTTCATCTTGAGTAGAACTCGTTGTTAATTTATATATGACTTATTTAGGATCCACCAGCCACGACTATTGGGACTTTTCATAGCGTCCTTCTCGCAAACCAGCCGGATGATGATGCACGATAGCCTGGTGCACTTGCGCGATGAAGTTCTCATTCGAGCGCACTCGTTAAATATCACTGATAAAAAGTGAGCAAATATGTCACGTAGGTAAATATTGATACACTGACTCATTAGCATTCATTGTCCCATAGTACCTATCTATTTTTGTTAAATTATCGTCATCATACTAATGTTGATTTCATAAGCGTAAAATTTTGTTTAATCAAGTGATATTATGAAATTGTGAATGAATTGCATTTTTTTAGTAGTTTGGTTTTTAGTATTGTTAATTTACCTGTAATGTAGGTATAATGGCGTATTTTCATTTGGTGGTATTTGTAGTAGTGCATGAATGAGTCATGAGTGTTATTTTATTGTTCTTTGACGATTATGAGCTCTGCCACAGGAATGTAACGTAGCAAACAGGAAAACTTTGCTAGTATTTGTTCTTGCAATAGTCAGGCATGACGCAGGATTTAGGTATTAATCGCAGTGATAATATACTTAACATAACAAAAAAAACTTCTTTCAAATTAACCATTGCACTACCTACTTACCCCCTTATTCATAAACGTACATTAGAAACGTTTTAGCTATAGAATGCTTTGTCTTTGTCAGTTGCATTGTCAAATGTGCAGGATAGAAAAAGACAAAGGAGAGATAAGCAACAATTTAGCTAAAATACGTTTATGAATAAATGTATATGTTAATGTATAAATTCTTATACTTCAGCATTTGTTTAAGCGTATTATAAGTTGTTTCAAAAGTTACATACTAGTATCTCGTGCACATGTGAGTTTTATCACACCCCACTCTTCGAGGTCTGTCTCAAAAATGTATGATAGAAATAAAAATATTCACTCTAAATTGTTCAATTTGGAAATAGATCATTGCAGCTACTATTAACAAAATTGTGTCAAATTAAACGAATAATAATTATTTTAAATCGTACATTGTAATAAGTATATTTGTTGGACCGACATGCAATGTATTTTTAAATAGACTTTCCTAAGCATGTAGATAGACTCATATCACCGTAGCTTGGCTAGTACACAGTACAGAAATGAAGGTTACATTGACCCACATCTAGCGGACATGCGGCATTAGAAAAATGAGCATTGTTTTAAGGTCGCATAATACGTAACAGGATAAGGACCCTTTCACACCACTTTTTCTGCGGCGCCGGTCAACGCGACTGCGCACTGCGAACGCGTTGTGACCGTAATTTGTAACCAATATACCTATGCACACGATCATAATATCTGTGATACCACGCAAAATATGATATCAGACAGAAAATGACGACTTTTTCACGCACTTTCGATGCGCTTCAGTCGCGCCTTGCAAACGCTCCGGTACAGTGCGTTTTGAACGGATACGTTATGGGACAACACTTTTTACTCTACCCTTATTACTTTTGTTAAAAAGAAACCGTAATATATCACCTTCTCACTCCTTTCTTCCAAGTTTGTAACCCACAAATAAAACACCGAGAGCACGAGAGCTTGCCCGTCTCCGACACGTTTAAATACAAGCAAAACATACCCGGGTTTGCAGCACTGCAATCGTTAAAAATAATTTGCCCTTCTCAAGTTCAGAAGCGCAGGTAACGCGCGATCTTGTGGAACGGCCTGTGAAGAAAAACGTGGTGTGCATGAGCCCTAACACCTTGGACGAGACGGAGACTTGACGTCCATCGTTCACAATTCACAATGGAAGTGTAGTTTTAAGAACTTTCTAACAATGAACGAAAGAACTATGATTATAGGGGATTTTAGAATTTAGTCCAGCGCGTCAGATAGGAGATACCTTGCACCCTGTTCAGTACCTCCACCACCAAATCTAAGATTTCTTTCCATAAAGGGCCGAACCCTTAGGGCTTCCGCCACGAGCTTGCCTCGCATCCAAATCGTCAGAATTTTGGATGGGAGCTTTGATTGGCTTCACTTTACATCCTCTCTGAGTATCTGACATTCTTGAGTAATTTTTCACCTTCATTTTTGAAAGAATCAAATGTTTTTGAAAAGGGCGCGGCATCAACGGCATGGGTCAAGAGCGTGTCAGATATTCGGAGAGGATGTAAAATGTTCCCAAACAAAGCTCCTATTCAAAATTCAGGTGATTCGGAAGATGAGTAAGATCGTAGCGATCTTTTGAATTTTTTTAAGGGCTACTAGTGGTAGTTATGTAGTGAAGGTAACCAACAGGCTGCTAAGTATCTCCCATATCTTAATCTGACGCGCTCGCGCAAATACAAACATAGCACCCTGGGCTCCTCTACTATTAAAATATTGAACGATAAACGCGTTAGTCTATGACCATGTTATCTAACAATGTTCTATCTTTAATTACCAAAATTGTCAAAGTTGCGTCAAGTTTCTCGTCGCGTTCATCTTGTTACTTACTGTATTTTATATTCAAGAGAAAACATACGTGACATGTGCTGCCATCTAAGTTTTTGTTTTGTTTGAATGAAACAGGATAGCGCAGCCGTTGTTCCTGGGCGAGCTGGTGGAATATTACACTCCCAAAGCAGAGGGTCAATCGAAGATGACGCAGCAAGACGCATATCTATACGCGAGCGGCGTAGTGTTGTGCTCCGCTCTCAACGTGTTCGTGGTGCATCCCTATATGATGGCGATATTGCACATGGGCATGAAGTTCAGGGTCGCTTGCTGCTCGCTCATTTATAGGAAGGTTAGTATTATTTAATAAATGCACAGGAAATTGACGCATTAGACCTAGAGCCGTATCTGTACGCGGGTATGTAATGCTTTTAGGGTTCCGTACACAACGGGTAAAAATCGCCGTCCGTTTCTCCATCTGTCTGTCAACACGCTGTATCTCGTGAACTGTGATAACTATACAGTTGACATTTCACAGATTAAGTTAATAAATATTATAATTATTCATCTTTATTTTTCTCCGTTTACAAGTAAGCCTCATGTTAATGGAGAAAAATAAAGTTGGTTTTTATTATTATTGCGTATTTCTGTTGTCGCTATAATAAAAAATAACTACTGACTAAAACAGAATAAAATAAATAATTATTGAAGCTGTAATTTGGTACGAATATACATGCAAATAAGCAAATGTACCTGCAATAAAATCTTGTTAAACATAATGTAGGGATCCAATTTTTTTTCCTCAAGAGACCTATCGTGTCTTTGGATCATTGACCTATGTACTAAAGTTCCTATTTGACAAGACACTTTCCTTGGTTGCACGGTCACTGTCTGTTGCAGTCAATTTACCACACGTATTGACAGTTGACGTGGAAACGTCTCCGACACAAACCTAACCTAGTCTATAGGAACTACGAAGGCCAGTGTTATAAGGTAATGAATTGCCAGGAATTAACGCCTTTGATCAAACACTTTGTAAAACCAATGTTTACTATAGCCAGCCAAGTGAGCAGAACTAGTGAGCAGAATACTCGGCATAGGTTAAGCCCGATTTGTTGCTGAAAGAGCTGTAGGTCCTGTTGAAAGGTGAGGGATTGATCACAAGGCATAGGTCGGCGTATCATTTAATATATCTTCCGCTAAGTATGTAATTGGAACCATTCAGTGCTATCGTTCGAAATCTCGTTTGTATGGAGATTCGCAAGAGATGCGTATCGACTCCAATCGGTAATTTCCACTTCGCAACAATCGTGATGTGTTTGTTCTAATGTAACGTGACATGACGTGATGTACATATTCACCTAATGCGTGCATGTTAAATTACTTTACCACAGTAAAGTGTCATATTTTGTTACGATTTGTAATAAAACTAGTTTTCGGAGCTCGTGAAAAGCTAAGAATATACTATGTTAGTTACGATTGTTATTACTACAACGAAAATAGACGTAACTTCGTATTTGTGAGAACACATAAATGGTGTAATTATTAAACTTAATTAACATTTACTTCTTCTCTTTCTACTAAGAAAATAAAATTGAAAAAAACTTCACGCTTGTAATCCCCGAAGGGGTAGGCAGAGGTAAATGCATGCATTTTAGCATACACATGCAAACACCCACGTATAGGCATAACCTGCGTATAGGCAGGTTACGTTATGATCTATGTAACAGCTGGCAAGCCTGTTGGCATGTCCGGGCACATTACCAAACTACGAGGTACCTACTGGGAAACTTCCAGAAAATGACAGAATCCCAATAGAACCAACCAGAAATAATGGATTTTTTTACACCGTTATCTCTGATGGCCTCCGACCCGGGAATCGAACCCAGGACCCCAGCGTAGCAGTAGTGGCCTGCTACCACTAGATAACTAGGCAAAATATACCATTTGTGCATGATGAATAGATGAAAAATCAAAGATTGGTGTTTGAATTATTATGGATTTAAATGATTACAATCCAAGATACTATAGTGATAAGATTGAGTGTCTGTAGTAACAATCCAAGATACGATTTTGATAAGATGAACGATTGAAGTCTGTAGTAACTATGTCTTATCAGTTATGAGTCTTATGTGTGCTACGAGAGATTATATGCAGACAGTCAATGACGTTAACGTTTGGTTCCATATTATGTTTCAAAATTTATTTAAGTACACTCAAACGAATAGGTACATATCACTTCAGCTGAAAGCTTCGTCCACAGCTGGACAAAAGCTCTCCCCAAAGATGCTCTCAACTCTGCCAAGAACAGTGTTGAGCGTTGTAATATTTATTTTTCGCAATAACACATGCGAGTAAACTTTAGAAATTAAAGTAAAAACGGAAAGAAAAAATTGACTTCGGGCAGGAATCGAACCTGCGACCTCAGGATAACCAGTCCAGCCGCTTTACCACTAAGCTAACTTCGGTAGCTTTTCTTTCCGTTTTTACTTTAATTTCTAGTGTTGAACGTCATTAGCGGAAGATATGACGACCCGGTTAATCCAGCGGTGTGAGACGATCGATCGATCCCCGCACCGGGATAAATATTTGTATGGCCTTCAGATATTTGTTTCGGGTCTGGGTGTTTGTGTATGTGTTGTATGTGTACAACGGCACCCACGATACAGGTTTATACCTAGTGTGGGGCTGTGAGTGTAAGCGTATTTTTTTATTTATTTATTTATATGCCATAATCGCCACGTTTGGCATGCGAAGTGGCGCATGGCGGTCGCCGTGGCGGCAGTTTTATCGCAGGACGCGGGTGCTCATCCCGCGTTATTGTTTTTACTGCCCTAATCGTCTGACCGCCATTGTTCGGTTCACTGAATCATCTAGCGCAATGTTTCCCAAACATTATTCTGTCATGGCCTGGTAATTTTCACATTGCTCCTTCGTGACCCACTTAATAATTTCAAACCCAAGCTGGCTGGTTTCATTAGGTAAAATAATAAACATTTATATTCCCGGTATTTTATTTTGATGGCCCGGTACCGGCAGAATTCTCCTCCAATAGAGAGCGGTGGGTCGGCACGTGCCGAAGCCGCCGTCGATACATACCTATTAATAAAACTTATTTTTAATGAATGTGAAAATACAGGACAGATAGTAAGCTTTCGATGCTTGGGGTGTTAGGTGTTTGCTTGAATGGATGCATTGACCTCTGCCTACCCTTTCGGGATTAAAAGGCATGAGGTTACGTCTACTTCATTCTTGACCTTAATTAGGTCCAGAATTTTTTAATTAATCCAATTGTTTAAATAAATCTCCGCAATTAATGTTTTCAATATTATAATGTTATCAGTATTAAATACTCGGTAAATTATTGTCATTAGTGAATTTATTAGGGTAAACTGGTTAAATACGCCCTACTTTTTAATTATGTCAAATAAAACACATTTTAAAGCAAATTATATTTATTTATTGGGCATCATTTGTTACATAAACTAATCAGCCTCTTATTATTTGGTAATTCAGCCAGTAATTCTAATTATTTTTTGACTTGCACGTTATTTTAAAAAAATATAGAAACGGGCGTATTCCCAAAGAGGTCTGTGAAAAATGCCCTATAGTAAAAAAAACTAAAATAGTAATAAAGAAAAATCTACATAATATAGAAAAAAATGTTACTTGTGTGTTGCTGCCGCACATTAGAGCGGCCACAGTTGTTACAGAAATTGTTGTACATCGTACAATCTTCATGCAACCATTTCAAGCATCTTGTTCACATTTAAAAATATTACTTAAATATGTTAAAAATACTTATAAATTCTCACCCACATAAGTACAATCCGAACATTGTTTTTTTCTTAACTACAACGACTGCAGTTCGTTTGTATTTATTTTTTATGGACGGCCCTTTTGTTGTGACACTGCGTTGCAGATGAAACGGATAGTGGTTTAGCCGGATACCGGGTACCGGATATTCAGCAAGATACGGGGCCGGAGCGCCGGATATCCGGCCACCGAATACATCGCGCGTTACATGACGCGATCAGTTTCATTTAAATATTTTATAAGTTTGAGTTAATTATTACTTAATTAGTTTCGAGTACTAAACTAATTAATAAAATAAATATTTTTGATGTGCGATTATTACAATAAACGGTGTTCATGACTTATTGTGGGATGATTTGCCTTGTGTTTTGCCAAGTCTTTTTTTATTTTACTATCCGGAAACCGGTCGTTTACTGAATTACTATTGGTATCCGGCCTATATCATCTCTAATTATTACTGTTAATACTCTCATAGGCGGAACGAAAGGCAGACGTAAACTAGGAGAAAAGTGATCTAGTGGAATCGCTGATTTATGATGGACTATTGAACTCTCACTAACTACGACTAACAAGCCTAACACTTTGGTAGTTTACAGACAATGATGTCAACGCGATTGTTCGAGGCCTACGCTCTTCAGTGTCACGTGTCGCGATGACATACCTAGTAACAGCGAATGCATTTGGACTTTAGTCAGTGTACTGAGAACCTTAAAGACTGTGCACACTTGATGTATTGGAATATAATTACCCTTTGTTAATGCAACGCTTGGGTTACTAGCCTTTACGAAGTGCCTAGTGGCATCCTCGGGGACTACCGCTTTGTCAAATCTTTCCTTTACATTTACTGCATTGCCTTATGGTGGCAGCAGCGACATCTATTCCCAACAATGCTAGTTTGCTAGTTAGGCAACCGATAGATAAAATAAACTTTACAGTTTACTAAATCTCGTAAGGAAGTCGCTTTTACCCTTAATAAATTTTTCTTTCCATTTTTCTTTAAAAAATAATATATTTCACTTGCATATGTGTTATTGCGAAATAATATAAAAACAATTACCGGATAAAGATGTTTTATCATTTATCCCTGGTGCTTTTGAGATATTCCTATTCACTGGATATTTCTCAGTGCCACACTCGGAGTTTGGTAACGTGCAAATGTTAATAGGTTTGCCTCCTGTTACATGGGACGAAACGAAATTGGCGAATCGTGGGTATTTGTATGTATATCTGAATACATGCATTGATCTCTGCCCCGATTTGATCTCTACGGTAGTCTACACACTACACAGTATTTCTCTATAGAGTATTAACATTACTTACCAGTTGTGTGTTTTTAACGGCACGTGTAATAAGGACAACTAGGCTATAAAAAAAATACTGCGTTTGTATTTTGTAGGTATCTACTTATACAACTTGTTTTTCGCGTGCATTTTCCTTTATGTAATGTTTCTAATATAATAAAATGCAAATGTACCTATGACGCTATAGAATTTTGAGAATTCATTTGAGAGTTTAGCGAAAATTGTGTGAATGAAAAGAGACGCTTTCACTGTTTTTTCAAGCACGCTTAGCAATGGGCAGAACATGGCAGACGTGTCCACAGTTCATAATTAATTAGTTACGGAAATGAACGATTCGTGTCACGTAGTGGCAAATTTTCTGTGTAAGTACCTACATACGTAACGTTCAACTATTTTGATATGGATGTGCGTGATATGGTGCAATAAAGAATTGAGTATGTTTACCTCCTTGGCATTTTTTGAAGCCAGAAAAATTTTTTATAATAAACTATTTCTACTGGTGGTAGAGCTCCAGTGACGGAGCTCGCGGGCGTAGGCACCACCGCATTACCTGATTTACTTGCCGCTAAATGGTAGTGTTCAGCACTATCGTGTTCCGGTCAGGTGGTAATGTACGGCCCTGTAATTTCCGGCACAGAGGCATAACACCTTAGGCCTCAGGAGTGGTAACGCATTTGCATTTTGACCTTGGTCTTTGTGTGGGTGTCTATAGGCTGCAGTCATCACTTAACATCAATGTGAACTGCATGCTTGTTTGCCACTTCAATTACATAAAAAAAAAAACTAGCTGTGCCCGCGACTTCGTCCGCCTGAGAATTTATGATTGTTCAGTATCTACCCGGACAAAGTCGTGGGCGCAGCTAGTATAAAAGATTAAGTAACTCCTTATTGCATAAGCTATCTGCCAGTGAAAGTCCCGTCAAAATCGGTCCAGCCGTTCCCGAGATTAGCCGGGACAAACAGACAGACAGACAGATAGAAAGACAGCCAAAAATGGTAAAAATGTTGTTTTGGTATATGTACCGTGTATACATCCATATGCATTTAGTAAAAGGGGGTTTTTATATTACAAACAGACACCAATTTTATTTATTTGTATACATAGATGTGCAAACACACAAGTGTGTAAAAAAACAATATTTAAAGGTCTGTCAGTATATGAATATCGGATATTGTCTTAAAAAACTTGTTTATCATTTCAACTGGTAAGTCAATACTCAATACTCAATACTCAATACTTAATTGCACCATAATGAGAAACTAGTCGTTATGATTATGTTAATTTTCTGCGCCTTGTTGTACTTCCATGACATAATCAGTAGGTAATCATCGTACCAAATGGGTAAATTTCAATATGGATACAGATTGAACCTGTGTTATTGAACCTTGAACATTTGATTACTGAACTTTGAACATGTTCAAAGTTCAGTAACAACAACAACACCAATAACTGTTTGTTGGTGTTATTGTTGTGATAGAACTTTGACGAAATTAATATCCGTCCTCTTAATTGTTCAAATAATAAATAAGGTTGTGTTTGGTTGCGAAATATGGAGGTAAAAAGTTTTATTTTATGTTACGAAGGTGGCAAACGAGCATTCAGTTCATATGGATGTTAAGTGATGACTGCAGCCTATGACATCTAAACAACAACCAAAAATACCTTGCCACGCCTGAGGCCTAATATCTCTGTGATAGTTATTACGGGGCCATACTTAAGTAAATTAAAAATAAATAGTAGCTTAATAAAAGCATTTTTTTTAGGTGAAACTACTGGGTGTGAAATAGCGGTAACACCAGCAAAAGTATTTTTTTTTTTATATATATTGGAAATCTATACTTACAGTGCACATTGAAAAGAAGTACCCGTGCCTGCTGAGGCCTACGCTGTCATGCCTCTGTGCTGTAAATTACTGGACCGTACATTATCTGACCGGAACACCAAAGCACGGCAACAATTAAGCGGCAAGTTTTGATGTACGGTCCTGTAATTTCCGGCATAGAGGCATAACACCTTAGGCCTCAGAAGTGGTAACGCATCTGCATTTTATAGGTACCTACCAAACAAAAAATAAAATAATTGGAAAGAAAGAAAGAAACATTTATTTGACACACAGCAAGATACATAAAACGTAGGTGGATCCAAAAGTTCGTGGCCCAAACTACAAGGAGACGTGACATCTTTTTAAATTTACCGTCATTTGTTAGTATGTCTTCTATTGATTTATTGTGCGCAGTTTCATTCCGATACTGCACAATATAAATTTTCTGTGATTATTTGTTTGAAGCATTCTGACGCGATTTTCAATAATGGAGAAAATTTAACATCGTGCAGTCATTAAGTACCTCAATAAAAAAGGCCTGTCACCAAAAGACATCCATCAAGATATGGTGGGCACTTTGGGAGAGTCTGCTCCATCGTATTCCAGTGTCAAGAAGTGGGTAGCTGAGTTTAAGTGCGGTCGTGAGAGCATTGAAGATAATCCTAGGAGTGGACGGCCTACAACCTCTACCACGAAAGAAAACATCGATAAAATTTGTGATCTCGTACTGGGTGATCGACGTCGACCATCGGTAAGATAGATGAGACAACAGACATTAGTTATGGCCGGGTGCAACACATGATAACGAAAGAATTGGGATTCCATAAGGTTTCTGCTCGCTGGGACCCGAGGTTGCTTTCAGCTGAACAAAAACGAGTTCGTCATATTCATTATTGCCTCATCCATATGTAGTAGCGATTATGATTATGGCGTGTATTCTCAAAAACAATAGTGTAGTCAAGATCCTTCTCTTAATGACGTCCGTTAAATTTACTTTCATATCGATAAGTTTAAAAATTGAACTTCAATTAAGCCTGGGTTGCACCAAAATAACTGTTAAAGTTAAAGTAACATTTCACATCCTTCTCTAACTTTAACAGATTTCTTTGAGTTAGAGAGGAATGTGCAATATTGCAATAACTTTAATAAATATCTTGGTCTAATATCAACCTAGGCTAAGTGTAATATCGATAAAAATGTAAAGTCGTAAATATTTCGATACTATAATTAAGTATAATTATCACGTAGTAAGAAATATCATTTGACGACAAAAATGAAAATGAAGAGGTAGAACGGCGAATAAACATAAGTTGGAGAAAATACTGGTCACTTAAAGAGATTATGAAGGGTAACTATCCGCTCCATGTAAAGAAAACAGTGATGGACACATGCGTTTTACCGATTATCACGTACGGTTGTCAAACGAGAACCTACAATACTGTACAGTCCGGGACTATACACCTGAAATGCTATGATAGATAAATCAAAGATTCGATAGTCAAGTAAAAATTGTATATTGTTAGTTATATTAAATGCTATAAAAGATATGCTAATAATGAGTACGCGATGTTTGTTGAATGATAGCTGTTTGCGAACTAAAGTAAAAATGCATGATTTACAATATTGCTGATGGCGGGCTTTTCATGTGCTATGTACGGGACCGTACAAATACTAAAATAAAAACAAAACTGGTTAGATGTCAGAAAGCTGTGGAAAGGAGCCTACTCAAAATACGAAAAATACATAAAGTGAGAAGTGAATCTATAAGAAAGAAAACAAAACTAATAGACGTTCTACACCAGAGTCTAAGATTAAAATGGCCATGTAGCACGATATAATGACAAGCGATGGACAGTAGAAGTGACAAAATGGAAAGGACCGAGCGGAAAAAACGTAAAGGACGACCTATGAAACGATGGAGTGATGACATAATTGCTGTAGCAGGAAAAGAGTGGATAAAACGAGCTAAGAACAGGGAAAGCTGGAATAATCTGGAAGAGGCCTATACCCAAACAGGGGTTCCTATCCAAGAAACTATGTCAAGCTAAGTAAAGAAATATTGTGATTCCTTTAAAATAACATGTAGAAAAAAAAATAGTATTTAAGTAGTAAGTAAATGCAATGTAAACATTTTATATTGGTGATGGGAAATAAAAAGGCTTTATTATTATTTATTGTCACGTAGTGTTTTTGCGAGGGTCATGCTAGGAGAGAAATTAGGTAGTACAGATGAGCAGAGGTATTCGGGCTCAAGGTCTATCCTTGGAGCTACACTACGTACGCCGTAAGACACTCACGGCAGAGAATATGTAATAATACTACGTATAGAATGGACACTTCGACGTCCCGCCCGATGTCCCCATCTCACCCAACCACCTCCCCTCTTATGGGCGACGGTTGGTATTTTCTACGTGCTACGCACACAGGTGCATGTGTAAAGACACGTCACTTATTGATGTCTGTGTAATAAAGACTAAATAAAGCGTTAGTATGGAATTATGGCGGAGTGTCCGGGGTGTGCTCACGGATATAGATGGGAAGTTGTTATTCTTATTATCAGCACCATGCATTTTACTGATGGTAGAGCTCCAGTGACGGAGTTCGCGGTCGTAGCCACCACCGCATTACCTAATATACTTGCCACTAAATAGTAGTGTTCAGCGCTATCGTGTTCCGGTCAGGAGAGGCAACGCATCTACCTACATTGAAACCGTTAGTTTTTATGTAGATGTTGACGGATTTACAGTATTTTCTCACCATCAATGTGAACTGTATGTTTGTTTGCCATTTCATGACATTAAAAAAATACCGCGTTGTACCGTAAATAAAGTTGCGTAATATTAATCAACCAAAAATAGACTTCATATTAGATGTTTAGCTAGATTTTAAAAAAAGTATCGATTTCTTGCATCTGCATGAAAATTAATCGTACATTTTAAATATAGATGTCTTAATTGGCAAATCAGCTATATCCGGTTTTATACAAATTGTTCAACTTATAGAATACGATAGTGCTGGACACTAGTACCATTTGGCAAGCGGATTAGGTAATACAGTGGTGCCTACGCCACGCACTGCTCCGTCACGGAAGCTCTGAGCTCTACCTCCAGTTAAATCATTTAGTAAAATTTTATTCTAATTCTGCAAGAAAACTGGAGCATATCTATTTAAATTAAAGTCAATTGCTTTTCGTTAGTCTCTCGTTAAACTCGAGAATGGCAGGACCGATTTGGCTAATTTTGGATTTGAATGATTTTTGAAAGTCCAGGGAAGGTTTAAAAGGTAAGAAAATATGAAGAAATTGGAGGGAAATAGTAAAAACCACAATTTAATTTTTCCATACAAATAGTCCTTACCTATTATACCTTTGACACATTATTTCAGTCTGCGGCAATACGAAGTTTGCTGAATCAGCTAGTAAATATATTTTTTTTATTTCTTCCTTTTATTCCTACAGTCGCTGCGACTATCAAAGACTGCGCTCGGCGAGACGACGGTTGGTCAAGTGGTGAACCTGCTGTCGAACGACGTGAACCGCTTCGACGTGGCGGTGATATTCCTGCACTACCTGTGGATCGGCCCGCTGGCCACCGTCATCATTACCTACTTCATGTGGGTGGAAATCAACTGGGCGGCGATCGTTGGCGTAGCTTTCATGCTCGCCTTTATACCTTTGCAAGGTAATTATTACAGAGAGCACAGTTCTGACAGTTCTGTACTTTCAATTATACAGGGTGTCCCAGAACTCAACGTCAAGCCGAAACGGGGTGACAGGATTGATTGTAACCATCATGAGAAAAATCAGAAAAAAAATCTATCCCATGTAGTTTGAAAATTATGGGCATTTAAGGAAAACCTAGAAATTTGGTCAAAATGTAACCATTTTTCGGTTATTGTGGTTAATTTTTATAATTTTTTTATTTTTAAAGAAAAATGGAAAGAAAAATTTGACTTCAGGCGAGACTCGAACTCGCGACCTACTGGGAATCTAGTCCAGCCGCTCTTCCAATTGAGCTACTGAAGTCCTGCCCGATTTGTCAAATCTTTCCTTCACATCTATTGCATTGCTTTATGGTAGCAGCAGCGCCATCTATTACCAACTATGCTAGTTAGGCAACCGATATAATAGACTTTTCAGTTTATTGAATATCGTAAAGAAGTCGCTTTTACCCTTAATAATTGTTTTATATTATTTCGCATTAACACATGCTTGTGAAATATATCTTATATATATAAAAGAAAGTCGTGTTAGTTACTTCACTTATAACTCAAGAACGGCTGAACCGATTTAGCTGAAAATTGCCAGGGAGGTAGTTTAGAGCCAGGAGAAGGACATAGGATACTTTTTATCCCGTTCGACAGCATATGATCCCAACCGATATGCCGTTTGAATTTAAAAGACTTCAATTTCCGATACGTCTTGCATTTGCCATGACCATCAACAAATCACAAGGCCAATCCTTAAAAGTTTGTGGTTTAAATCTAGAACATTCATGTTTTTCCCATGATCAATTATACGTGGCATGTTCACGGGTCGGAAGACCATCTGCGTTGTTTGTTTTTGCGCCTGATAATGAAACAAAAAATGTCGTGTATCACAAGGTACTTAAATGAAGAGCAACCAATGTACTAAAATACAGAAATAATTATGAATGATTAATGTAGGTATTTAATTTTTTTTGTATTTTTTCCGCTTATTTATTGCCATTAAGGCGGCACAAAGTTTGCCGGGTCAGCTAGTTTTTAATAATTATTAGTTGGTCATAGATGGCGCTGCTGCTACCATAAAGCAATGCAATAGATCTGAAGGAAAGATTTGACAAATCGGGCAGGACTTCAGTAGTTCAATTGGAAGAGCGGCTGGACTAGATTCCCAGTAGGTCGCGAGTTCGAGTCTCGCCTGAAGTCAAATTTTTCTTTCCATTTTTCTTTAAAAATAAAATATATTTCACAAGTTAAAAATAAAAACCTCAAGTAACCCAATTTTTGCTAACCCATTTTACTCAGTTAAAATGTTTTTTATTCGCACAAGCCCTTGGTAGGTTCTTTATTTTACGGCAATAATCTCTCATCATTTTGCCGTAAAATAAAAAAAATTGACCTCTGTCTAACAGAACTTTTTTTTTGTTTGAAGCCTGCAATATCATAGGTTAAGATCCCACTGCAGAATCATTTCGTTCATTTAGATATGCTGCAAACCTAATTTGTACGCATATTTATAATCTAGAGAATATATATCCACTAGGTTGCCTATCAAAATTTGGCCGCAAATATTTTTAATTAAATTATTTTATTTTTAAGAGCAAGCTACTCTTATATGCGGCCGTTTTTATTTGGCTCCCGTATATCATAATAATGAGAAAAAAAAGCTTAAATTTGATAGACGGCCTAAATAATAAATGTACGTTATGGACGTAAAAAAGTTATCGGGGCGGAACGAAAATATGTAAGGCCGGCCAAACGCGCAACGGCAGCCGTATTTTTCAGTCTTTATACATACTGCCGTGTAGTGGACGACATTTTATTGAAAAAAATAGTAAAAAAAAATCTTTTCCAAAAAAAGTATATAAAAAAATACTATCAACCTTGTAGATATATATTATCTAGATTATAAATAGGCGTAAAAATTAGGTTTGCACCATATCTGGATGAACGAAATGATTCTACAGTGGGGTCCTAACCTATCAGAATCTAGTCATCGGTTGCAGGTGAACCGTGTATAAATATTTGCATAATTATCAATTCGGTAAAATAATAACGTATTGTTGATTTAAAAGTATAATAAAAAATAAAGTATTTATGATACGAGGGTGGATCCAAAAGTTCGTGGCCCAAACTACAAGGAGACATGACATCTTTTTAAATTTACCTTCATTTGTTAGTATGTCTTCTATTGATTTATTGTGCGCAGTTTCATTCCGATACTGCACAATATAAATTTTCTGTGATTATTTGTTTGAAGCATTCTGACGCGATTTTCAATAATGGAGAAAATTGAAAATCGTGCAGTCATTAAGTACCTCAATAAAAAAGGCCTGTCACCAAAAGACATCCATCAAGATATGGTGGGCACTTTGGGGGAGTCTGCTCCATCGTTTCCAGTGTCAAGTAGTGGGTAGCTGAGTTTAGGCGCGGTCTTGAGAGCATTGAAGATGATCCTAGGAGTGGACGGCCTACAACCTCTACCACGAAAGAAAACATCGATAAAATTTGTGATCTCGTACTACCGGTGATCGACGTTTGACCATCGGTAAGATAGCTGAGACAACAGACATTGGTTATGGCCGGGTGCAACACATAATAACGAAAGAATTGGGATTCCATAAGGTTTCTGCTCGCTGGGTCCCGAGGTTGCTTTCAGCTGAACAAAAACGAGTTCGATTCAAAATTTCGCGAGACTGTTTGGAACTTTTTGAGACTGATCCCGAGGATTTTTGTCTAGATTTGTTACCATGGATGAAAGCTCGGTTCACCACCATATTCCTGAATCAAAGCAACAATCCAAACAGTGCAAAAGATCTGACTCACCTACACCGAAAAAGGCTAAAGTCGTTTTGTCGACTAACAAAGTCATGGCTTCTGTTTTTTGGGATGCGAAAGGCATTATTTTTGTAGATTATTTACCGAAAGGTCAAACTATTAATTCTAGTTATTATTGTAACCTTTTACGAAGACTACGAGAAGAAATAAAAGAAAAAAGGCCGGGAATGTTGCGTAAGAAAGTTTTGTTCCATCAAGACAATACACGTGTTCACACTTCGGTTGAAACAATGTCTGTATTCCATGATTGTGGCTACGAATTGCTGCCCCACCCACCTTATTCGTCGGATTTAGCCCCCTCAGATTATCATTTATTTCCAAATTTAAAAAAAAACATTTGGATGGCTCGAAATTTTCGACCAAAGATGAGGTGATAGTCGCAGTAAACGAGTATTTCGCCGACCTTCCGGAATCTTTTTTTTTCGAGGGGATAAACAAGTTGCAGTTCAGGTGGAAGAAGTGTGTTGAGCTAGATGGAGACTATGTCGAAAAATAAAAATAAAATTAGACCCACTTTTCTTTCATTTTCTTGGTCGGGCTTCGAACTTTTGGATCCACCCTCGTAAGACCTTGAAACATTTTAAAAAAAGGTTGCATTTATTAATTTCTATATGGATATTTGGATACCTACTGATAACGACTGACACCTACTTACTTTATCTGAATTAATTAAGATATACAATTAAAATACTACATTTAACTCCCTGGGAAGTAAAATGATTAAGTTATTTTATTCGATTCAGTGCATTTCATACTTTAAGTTTTATTAAAATTTGTTAGTATATATACAAATTAAAATATTCGCTACAAAAAAATTTCGTAGTGCAACAAACAAGATAAGGACCGGTCAAGTAGTGCATTGATCTATTTTTCATGTAAATAACATACAAACATTGATAAACAGGTGGACGACCGCCGCGTCCTTCATGCTTAATACAGATTGTCCAAATGTTAGGTATGTTTTCTATACAAAAAAGGCAAGGCGCGAAGGCTGGCTATTGAAGTATCATATTATTCTAACGTATTTGTTCAGCTAATTACGTATTTATGTTATTTGGATTAATGAATATGCCGTTGGTACTGTTGAATAATAACAGGTGAATATAAAAAAATATACATAAGCAGAGAATATGTCTTTTCGACGTCACTTCGACGTCCCGCCCGATTTGCACACATACACAACCCCTTCCTCTCTTATGGGCGACGGTTGGTATTTTGTACGTGCTACGCACACAGGTGCGCGTGTGCAATACACGTCACTGAGGGATAGAAACCAAATTAAGAATTTGTATGGATTTTTGGCGGAGTGTCCGCGGTGTGACCTAAATTAATTTTATCTTACACGGTCATTCGATTTATGACGTTAATCGTTTTTGAAAGTATCACCACGCTATTTAGGACGCTCCGATATCGCTACAGTATACTCGTGTGTACACGACCAGAGAAAAATATGCCAAAAACAACTTTTTACAAAAAGAATACCGACATCAAAACGAGATATTTGCATCACTAAAAAGTAAAAAAATAACAGATTTAGTCTGAAAGAGCAATGCACGTCATACTTTTGGAATGTTTAGAAGTCGGGCCACCAATTAGGCTAACGATCTAAAGCCTGACTTTTTCGATTTTTGGTAAAAATGTCGTAAAGTAACTTACACGTACACGTCTATCCAAGAACTGTTGAGCATTTTATGTCGACTTATTTTCATATTATCCCATTAACAACATTTCCAACATGAGCTCAGTAGCGTGAAATTATGATTTTGAATACATTTTCAAAATCATAATTTCACGCTACTGAGCTCATGTTGGAAATGTTGTATAATATGTGTATAATAATAAATTAAGAAAACACAACTAAAACCCTATCCATACAATTTGTAAAGACTTCCCTCTATTTCTCTATGCCACCAATTAACAAACAATTTAATATTCATTTTTTTTTAGCTTATTTGGGAAAGCGAACATCCGTACTACGATTGAAGACGGCCCTGCGGACGGATGAGCGAGTCAGGCTCATGAACGAGATATTATCCGGTATCCAAGTCATTAAGATGTATACTTGGGAGAAGCCGTTCGCAGATCTCGTGGCTAAGGCAAGGAAGTATGTATTGAAATGTAGATATTCTTGAAGTCTTAACTGAATCTCGACTTCGACCTCTTAACAGAATCGCGTTTGTACTCGATACATCTTTCATTATACGTCTTTCATTATACTTCACAAAGACAAGTGTCTTTGTGTGCCGCCAATAAGGACAATGGTGGTAATTTGAGTATCGCAATCGCTTTCTTACCGCTTAATTAAGCAATAACGACAGATTATCGTTTTTTTGTTTCATTTTTACTGCAGGTAGGGCTCCAGTGACGGAGCTCGCGGGCGTAGGCACCACCGCATTACCTAATATACTTGCCGCTAAATAGTAGTGTTCAGCACTATCGTGTTCCGGTCAGGTGGTAATGTACGGCCCTGTAATTTCCGGCATAGAGGCATAACACCTTAGGCCTCAGGAGTGGTAACGCATCTGCATTTTGACCTTGGTCTTTGTGTGGGTGTCTATAGGCTGCAGTCCTCACTTAACATCAGTGTGAACTGCATGCTTGTTTGCCACTTCCATTACATTAAAAAAAAGCGGCACAAGGGGACAAACCTAAAAGAAAGATAGAAACGTTTATTTGTAGCATGTTTGGTACATGGAAAACACAGATTTTTTGACATTAAGTAAGTAGGTATCTACCAAAAAAAACGAAAGCACAAAACCGATTCAGTTAGGCGGTCGATTCTTAGTGTTATGTATCTTAGTTGACATAATTTCGATGGCCACTTTGCAATACATTGCTGTTTTGACGTTTGACGTTCGACCTTATTTGACGATCGTAATAATTATCAAATAACGATCAATTTAGGAAAACAGCAATGTACTACAAAGAAGTGGCTTTCAAATTGATAGGCACCGAGATACAGAATACGCCTTCTTATCTGATTTGAATTTTTATATGAATGGCCTAATTATATTATTTTTAAATGAGGAAAATACTCTTTATATGTATAATAACATTATTTCTCTTTAAATTGATTCACTGAATCATAAACCGGTTACTTATAGGTTGCATTTGACCCGTAAATTTTGTCAAAATTTTTGAACACTAGAAAGAACACTACATATAGCTGTATAGATTCGAGATATTTATGTGATTTTATGTATAACTAGCGGCCCGCCCCGATTTCGCACTGGTGCAATGGTACTAACATAACTTCTATTATAATTAAATAAGTAACATTGTTTCTTTTTCAATTAAAAAAAAAAAGAGGGATTTTAATTCTTTATACGTAAAAATGCTCATTTGGTTGTTACGTAACCCCCATTTACAGACCTTACAGCAATACGAAATAAAATCACCCATCTATACTTCTATACTAATATTATAAAGAGGAAAACTTTGTTTGTTTGATTGTATTGAATAGGCAAAAAATAGGGTTCCGTAAGATATTTGGGGTTTTCAGACGCAAGGTGTAAAAAATCAACCAGAAAAGTTACTTATTTTGCGTACGCTGCCTAAACTGTAAAAAATATTAATTTTAAGTTTTTAAGGTTTTTTTATTTTCAAAATAACTTCTAAAAATGTTTCCTACACCAGGCACGAAATAAAACAGATACGCGCCACGTCCTACATACGCGGTGTTCTCACGTCCTTCATAATGTTCATGACGCGCATATGCCTGTTCTTCTCCCTTCTGGCGTTCGTTCTGGAGAAGAATGTCATCAACGCCAAACAGGTGTTCGTCGTCACCAGCTTCTACAACATATTGCGGCAGACTATGACCGTTTTCTTCCCTCAGGGTGAGTCAAGATTTAAACTGTTCATTCTAATTTCGCGCTTAGGCGCTTCGCACACTGCACCGCATCACGCAACGTAGCGCTAGAGTGCGTGTTCTAGCGTTGCTTAAAAGTATCTCTTTTTGTATGGCAACACTCGTAGAGCAGCATACAGAAAACGTATTCATGCGCAGTGTTGCAGATCACGCGCCTACATGCAGGGAAACACGGGAGTATTGTTTTGTTTGGCGAAATCTGCATGATGCAGATCAGTACTCCCGCAATCACGCGCGTGACTCTGTTGCCAAATCTCTCGTAGGCCTCACAAATGTTTGTTCGAAAGCGTGAATTGAATACGTGACCTCTGGGATCTAGCGATTGTCACAAACGACTGGCCCAACCAGGAAATCCACTGAAAACATAATTAATGAAAATATGCACAACATTAAACATTTTTTGTTTCCGGAATATCTTTCTCATAATTTGGTACCTATTGCATCATATTGGTACCTATTGCATCATATTGGTACCTATTGCCATCATATTGGTACCTATTGCGACATATTATAACATAAAAAATATATTATTAATTATACATTGACATTTAACATCTTGTTAAAATTGGACTGTTCGATATAATATGCGTAGGCACCGCCGCATTACAGTCTTGCCGCTAAATGTTAGTGTTCAGCGCTATCGTGATCCGGTGAATGGTTAATGTATGGGCCTTTAATTTCTGGCACCGAGGCATATATACCTTAGGCCTCAGGAGGAGGTTGTTACTTCATGCCATAAAAATATGTTTTTGTTAGACATAAATCCAAATAACAGTTTCGTAACAAACGAAAACATCAACGTTTTCGTTCACATTTTCGTTTTAAGTATTTTTAATTTTGATAAGAATTCTGCTATTCTAATCTAAAGTCCCCGTCACGAGAAGCTATAAATTTTGTAAACAAGTGTTCAGGAGTTCACAACATTTGGACCAATAAAAAAAAAGAATTTGTTTAAGATTTAATAATTTATTAATTAACATATATTATTTCAGAATAATTATTCGTCAGATTCAGATGTTTCCATTTCTGTGTCAGAATCAGTGACATGTATCACGAAGCTGTCTACAGTTTTATCAATCATCTCATCGATTTTGGAATAAAAGTTATCTTCTTCCTTGATAACATGCTCCACACAACGCTTCCAATTTTCCGAAGTAATCTGCTGCAGTCCCTCTTGTAATAATTGTTTTACCTCATCAAATTTAAAATTTGTATTTTTGCGAGCAACATATCCTTTTACGTTGGCCCAAATTAGCGCAACAATTAACGCAACAATTAAAGTTACAACAATTAAAAAGTGATAACGAAACAAAAACAAAATTAACAATAACAACCAGATCCGCGATATATGCAAAGCAATGAAACAAACAAACTCGTACGCATTCGAAACTCGAATGACTGTTTATTTCAAAATGGCGTCCCGATAGTTTACAATCCCTGCGACGGACGCGTTCCGGTACCAAGAAACACAAACGATAGCGCTTTGCGTCGTTAAAATATAATTCGACTAAATTAAATAGGTTGTTACTTTCATATAACCCGTCTATATTTCATGTCGATTGAATATGTTCAAGTTATTATTATCTCGCAGTATAAAATTTTTACTTAGTAAAAGATGTTTGTTTGCATAATTTATAGCTTCTCGTGACGGTTACTTTAACTAGCTTTTATTAGGTCAGTCTGACTACTAAACTGACAATAGTCATAGTTGATTCATAAGTTTAAAATTCTTTGATATAAGTACTTTGGATATAAAAGGTAGATGTATGTATGTATCCTCACGCCAAGTCCCTACGGAGTAGGCAGAGAGTGTTGAGCGCCAGACATCCCGGTCCCGACACACCTCTACCACTTGACGGCACATAGATTAGGTATTGCGGTGGTGCCTATGCTCTCTGCCACCCGTAAAATCTTTTTACACAACAATTATTTAATTTGGACGATTCTTCAAATATATGTATAATTTTCAGGAATTGCGCAGGTCGCAGAAGCTATTATATCAATAAAGCGATTGCAAAGTTTTATGCTCTATGAAGACACTAGCAAACCAGTGCCGGGCTTGGCAGAGATTCAGACATCGACCAAGCCAAAGAAGGGGTCGCAAAAGGAAGAAGATCGCGAGTCCGTACCGTCGGCAAAGGCTGATCTGGAAGTGAAGAATGAAAAGCAATCGCTGGACGATGGTGCGGATACTAAGAAAGCAGACGAGGCGAAGGGTAATGGTATGTCATTTATTATTTTTTCTACATATTATAAATCTGTTTATAGATTTAACGTTAAAAATGTCAGTAGATAGATATTGTTCATCATCATAATTTCAGCCGAAATACGTCCACTGTTGGACAAAAGCCTTCCCCAAAGCGTACTTATATTATAAACGCGAAAGTTTGTAAGTATGGATTGATGGATGCTTGTTACTCTTTCTCGTAAAAACTACTGAATGCATTTTATTGAAACTTTCCAATGATATAGCTTATACATCAGAAAAATACATAGGCTACAAATTATAAAAATATTGTGTAAATTGTCCAAAATATCAAGTAAATAAAATCTACCATCTGCGAGCTATTCTAGCATGCGCTGCCAATTTAATACGCTAATTGAAGCTACTCGAAATACTAATCCTGCGCAGACGTCGTTGCACCAGCAAGAATGTCCCTATTGGCGATTACAGTTTTATAGCGGGACGCTGCTGCCCATCCAGTTATTGCATTTATTTACTACTGTAATCGCAGTAGTTGGCTCACCATTATTCGGTTCTACTGACTGCACCAGCGGAAGAATTCTCCTGTTCTAGTGAGCGGTGGAGTTGTCACGTCCCGACGCCTAGATAGTGTTATTTTTGCATAATTACTTTTATATTAGGGATAAGTAAGATTATCAAATATACCGAATTCGGCACGTATGAACATCACGTACGGAGAGTAAAATTGATAAACAATGGATCAATTACCTTCACAAGGACGCATGCATATAAAACATGCTACGTCAATCACACTTCTATTACTACTTAGTAAAATGGTGAAACCGGCTAAGTGCGAGTGAGACTCGCATTCGCAGGACATAGGAACATATTGACTGAACAATGTTTTTATTCACTGTTCGAATACTTAAATTATAAATTTTGACTTTAAAGTAATTAATTCTTATTGACATGATATTATGTATGATTTATTTTTAATCTTTTTTTTGTAAATGTTCCAATATTTTTTTTTCTGTGTTTGACTTGCCAATATGAAATGTTATTATTATCCAAACATAAGTAAGATTATCAAATATACCGAATTCGGCACGTATGAACATCACGTACGGAGAGTAAAATTGATAAACAATGGATCAATTACCTTCACAAGGACGCATGCATATAAAACATGCTACGTCAATCATGTTTCTATTACTACTTAGTAAAATGGTGAAACCGGCTAAGTGCGAGTGAGACTCGCATTCGCAGGACATAGGAAAATATTGACTGAACAATGTTTTTATTCACTGTACGAATACTTAAATTATAAATTTTGACTTTAAAGTAATTAATTCTTATTGACATGATATTATGTATGATTTATTTTTAATCTTTTTTTTGTAAATGTTCCAATATTTTTTTTTCTGTGTTTGACTTGCCAAAATGAAATGTTATTATTATCCAAACATAAGTAATGATTATAATGTAGTAATTGATGAAATACATTATATTCTGTTATTTGCATGCCAATAAAGTGGTGAAATATGAAAGGAAGTGATTGTATAATACTGAAGATCTCATACTACGTACTATATTTCTAGCAAATAAATTCATTCATTCATTCAGGGTTCCGTACAGTTTCCTTTATTTATTTTTCCACCTTGTACCTTTAATATCATAGAAATCTCATTAGTAATCAGAAGACAGATGCTTCGTGGCGAGCCAGACCCGTGGGGCCGAGTATGCCGGGGCCCGGCTGGCAAACATAGGCTATGTAGCCAATAAAAAAATAAAAAAAGACGTGTGGCACTCGGCGACTGCCGCGGTAAAGCTATTGCATAACATTTTTTATCAACATGTAATTATAATTATTTATTTATGCAGTATTTGTTTTCCTTTGATATTAATTCAACTTTTTGAGCCGATATAACCAATGCCACCTAGAGGCGAGTTGCTAAACTAAAGAGACAAACGTGATATTAAAGTCATTAAAAGTTCTGCTATTTATCGATAGATGGCAAAACTAAAAAGTATCACCGCTGTGCCGGTCGAAGTGGGGGGTGTTAGGTTATTTTCGTTACGGCATTTCTGGATTCGGTCTCCACGCTCAAGGCCCGCGATAGAAGCTATGCAATAGCTTAATAATATTAAGTAAATTTATCTACAGGTAATGCTAATGTCGCACCATTGGAATCGGGCGAAGAAGACGAAGAGGAATTAGCCACCCGCGTGGAAGAGGACGCGCGTGGCGTGCGACTCAAACACGCCACCGCCAAATGGATAGTATCGCATGCTGAGAATACGCTCACTGATCTGTCGCTCACCGTCAAACCTGGCAAGTGAGTATATCATATACCAAACTTCGGTATAGAGCGAAGTAAAGGAAGAGGTATTAGCTTAGAAGTTAGAAGAGGAGACCAGGCGCGTGGCATGCGATAGTACGTCAACGCCACCACCGATCTGTAAGTGACCGATAGAGTTCTACTGAGATATTGTTATGTCATTGTCATTGTCATTACCAGCAGTTAGCGACTTAACGTGCTGTTGTTATAGCATCTCCCGCTATACTTATGCACATTTTGTTGAGTATGGCCTCAAAACTAAGCGTGTTAATTTTGTTCATCAGGTTAATAGCAGTGATTGGTCCGGTGGGTGCGGGCAAGTCATCCCTACTGCATGTGTTACTGCGCGAGTTGCCGCTGCAATCGGGCAGTGTGCACATCGGCGGCACCGTTTCTTACGCCAGTCAAGAGCCGTGGCTTTTCGCGGGTAACTTCACCTATATAATTTACTAAGGATAATTTAAAGCACAGTAAACTCATTTATCTAATGACCTTTCAACATAACCATTAGTTCCATGGAACATATGGCAGTTGCTGGACTAGAAGAATTAATAATAGGATAAAAATATTTTATCATCAATGGTGAGAATAGAAGAGAAGAGACAACATTAATAACAATTGATATAATTATTCATAGTAATGTTGTTGTATAGTAAAACTACTTCTAAGCATTTCTTTTCATTCTCTTTCTGAAGTCACTTAAAAATATCGTATCTGCATAAAAAGTTGCTCGTTAATTTACTTCCAGTCGTTACAAGAATGTGATCAATTTACAACTGATAAAATAATTATATTTATAATATCAGTTATATAATAATATTTATGTGTCTGATTTAATAAACAATGCCTGCCTGCAATGATTGAGTTTGAATGGTTTTATTGTCTTGGCGACTCTCTAAAAAGTGAAAAAGATCCATAAAGTGTTGGTATAATTCCAACTACGGTTTACAGGCAGCGTGAGACAAAATATATTGTTCGGGCAGGCGATGGACCGGCCCCGGTACAACGCGGTAGTTCGTCGTTGCGCGCTCGACCGTGACTTCCAATTATTCCCGCACGGCGACAAGACCGTCGTCGGTGAACGCGGCGTCAGTCTCAGTGGAGGTACGTGGTGCATCATTGACAATGCTAACATTTGTAGTGATAACATACAAACTGTTCAAGCGCAGCTACGCGCTCGACCGCGGCTTCAGTTACAGAGACAAGTATCTATTCACTATCTTCGCTTTTTATTCTTTCTCGCCACTCGTCGAGTGTGTGAAACGTCCAAGCGATAAAATCATAATCGCTCTTGGATAGGCGCCGTGTAGGATAGGCCGAGCGTTAGTGCTTACTAATGGCAACCCTTCATACGTCCCACTGCTGCGCACGAGTCTCTCCACTTCTTGGGAGGAGGCTCCTGGAGCTTGCTCCACCATACTGCTCCAATGCGGATTGCTGAAGATGAGGGTTAGTGGCCAACCCGCTGTCGGATGTTTTCAATCCGCCCATGAGATCTCCGACAAGGTTTAACGACTGCTATCTATCAAACTGCTATATAGCAACCGGGACCGATGGCTTAACGTGCCCTATGAAGCACGGAAACGCGCATTTTTAATTTGCCACTAGCGGTCACCCATCACACAGACCGTGCCCGTATCGCTTAACCGAGTTGATCGCTTCCGATCTACACCAGCCGCGGGCCATGCGCGCTTCTGTTTGGGCTTAGTGTGTCTGAATGGTTAGCTGGCAAGGACGAGCAGCGGCACGAGTATCATGATAGGATGATAAGACTCGAGCCTTGGATCTTTGGCCTGTTTTGGCGTTATTTTTACTGCAAAAAGTTCCAGTTTGCTTTGTACTCGTCATAAAGCTTTATAAAACTTACAAGGTTTTTTATAAAGTTTTCTCAATATTCATTCAGGGCAACGCGCTCGAATATCGCTGGCGCGGTCGGTGTACAAGCGCGCGGACATCTACCTTCTGGACGACCCGCTGTCGGCGGTGGACGCGCACGTCGGCCGCCACCTGTTCGAGTCCTGCGTCGTCGGCTACCTGCGCAACACCACGCGCGTGCTCGTCACGCACCAGCTGCAGTTCCTCAGGGACGTTGATCAGGTGAGGAGCGGTTTGTCCCACACATGTAGCAGTATTAGAGCAGAGAATATGTAATAATATTACATATAGAATAGGCACTTCGACGTCCCGCTTGATTTCCCCTCCTAACCTAACGCCGCCTTGAGAGCTAGTCGAATAAACTTCAACAGTAAGGTTGCGAGCGGGCGGTCTATTTTTAGTTTGGTCACGTAGTCAGTCCGACGACTTATTTCACGATTGTTTTAGGCCATAACCCTACGTGCTACATTTCTATGTGCGCGTGTTAAAACACGCCACTGATTGACGTCTCTGTGTAATAGGCTAATAGGTAACCAGAATAAGCGTTTGTATGAAATTTAAGCCGAGTGTCCGGGGTGAGACTAGTGTGTCACTGCCGCAATCGGTATACCTCGCGCATACTTCTCATGCCTTAGCTGCTATTCTTGAAGGACGTAGGCTGGGGCATTTTTTCTCCTACGTAATAATATACCGGGTGATCCAAACGAATGGAGAAACTTCATCGTAAGAAAATACCCTAAATCTTAAATTTTAAAAATTACAATCAGCTTTGGAAGCTTAGGTGCGGCTATTGCACTAGCGATTTTGAGGCATAGGTGTAGGTCGGATAGGCCGTGTCCACCCAAGTCTAGTCGTCCCAGAAATTTTACTAACTAATTTGGCATTCGTGGCTATATCACAATACATGTAACGCCGTGCCCTCTCCCCCTAGAAAATATCCCTAGATACGCCAATGCTCCGGGAGTGCTGCCAGCTACAATCGATAACGCTATAGAAAAGAAATGTGTCGTTATCGACATGTAACCTGACTTATCGGTAACGACAAGGAATTCCCATAATATACGTTAAGGATTGTGGTAAGTCAACCTGCCTGTTGGCACAGACAAGTTTCCCTGTGTCTTAAAGCCTTTTTTCGTTCAACAGATTATAATATTGAAAAACGGCTCCATAGCGGCGGCGGGTGATTTCGAGACACTGAGCGCGTCCGGTCTAGACTTCGCGACTCTACTGGCGCGCGATGAACCGGAGGAGGAAAAGCCGACGACTGAACCCACGCCACCTGTTGAATTAGAGGAATCTATTTTGCAAGGCAGCTTCCGGAAACGAAAAATGAGCTTACATTCCGTAAGTTTAAAATTAAAAATCTGTGAATTGAACGGTGAAACAATTTGAAAATAATATCTTCGTCAATACTATGTTTTCGTACAAAGTTTATACACTTAAAGTAGTTTATACACGTATGTTATATAGTATAGAGAATAATATAACGTTACAATAGCGTATAGAATAGCGTTTATATAGTATAGAGGAGATATTAGGAAAAAATGTAGTGTCTTCTCTATACATTAACTTCATTGATATCAAAAATTGATTCATGGCCACTGAAAAAAATTGAAACCACCTTTCATAAACATCCGTCATAGTCTTTGTAGTCTAATGATGATGATCATTATTGTTTAGAGTTTGCTATTTTCACAATGTTTTGCCACTTCAAAATTTTCACAAAGATTTTCATACGATATTTATGTTTTGTACCTTTATATCCCATTTGCATTTGACTTGCAGATATATTAAGGAATTGTTTTGTACGGTTATATCTAACATCCATTTCCATGAAACAACGTCTATAAGATTTTCGTATAATTCTATCTGTATTCTGTCAGGTGAGCTCAGTAGACAACCTGACGGCAACGGCGCCGCCGGAAGGCGACGAAGGCACGGGACGCGAAGAGGCTGAAGACCGAGCGGCCGGCGCAGTGACGGGGCACGTGTATGGCGCGTACCTGCGGGCCGCGGGTCACGGGCTGCTTGTCACCTTCATGGTGCTGGTGGCTGTTCTCGCTCAGCTGCTGGGCTCGGCCTCCGATTGGTGGACTAGCTATTGGTAACTAGAGATACACACATAAATTATGAATTTTACGTGGTAGAAAATGAGATAGGAAGCATTATACAGTGTCTCACTTCTACCAGGGGTGAATTGCACACATGCTTTTTTTTTAAATAATTTGTTTTACGGTAGTAGATTCAAGTCCTTTGCCAATATTGATTAATTTTCACAATGTTCATTTCATTGACTGTCCATTTAATTGGATGATGGCGATGATTAGATGGTTCCATATGGACTATGCTGTGTTTAACTGACAGCAAAAAACTCAAAAGTATAATCTTTGTTCCCAGGGTAGACCTAGAAGAACACCACCCGATAATGTCGCTGCGAGCGACCAACAGTACGGGCGGTCCGCTCGAGGCCTCCTACAATCTCACAAATGCGCTCATTGACAACGCACAATTTCAGGATTCAATCCTTTCGAGATACGATTGCATATACATTTACACTGGTACGTATTTTTTGATCGTAACATTGTATTCAATAACGTAAAAAAAACGTTACTTCACGCCTGTAATCCCCGAAGGGGTAGGTAGAGGTAAATGCATGCATTCAAGCATACATGCAAACACCTACGATTCGCCGGTTACGTTTTGGCCCATGTAACAGGTGGCGAGCCTGTTGCCATCTCCGGGCACATTATCAAACTCCGACGTACTGGGAAACTTCCAGAAAATGGAAAAATCCCAATAGAACCAGAGATAAAGGATTTTAAACCGTTATCTCTAATAGATCTCGACCCGGGAATCGAACCCAGGACCTCCAGCGTAGTAGTAGAGGCCTGCTACCACTAGGCTACTGAGGCAGTTGTATTCAATATATATAGAAAAATAAATAAAATTTATAGAAAGAAAATTAACAAAACTCATAATAAATAAAATGAGCACAAAGTAAACAATTACACACACACACACACACACACACACACACACACACACACACACACACACACACACACACACACACACACATATATATATATATTATTCAACTTACTAACAGGAGACGCCATGTGCTCGAAATCCGGAACAAAAAGTCTGTAATATTTGCGGGGGAACGAAAACCGAATACGTACACACAATTTTTTTTTAATTAGCATAGAAGAAAACTATGTACACAAAAAATATTACTAGTTTTATTCGAATGTGAGCCGCGCTATAAACTTTTGACAGTTTGGGTCGCGCTTCAACCAGTTACTAAAAGACTTTTAAGCGGAGATCCTTAGCAGCTAATAGCCACATGATTTTTTTGTTATAATAAATTTAGTTTAATTTAACAATTTGTAACCGCAGGCATGGTGGTGGCACTAGTGGTGGTGTCCCTGTTCCGTTCGTTCATGTTCTTCTCGATGGCGATGCGCGCGTCCACGCAACTCCACAACACGATGTTCGCGGCGATCACGCGCGCGCCCATGCGCTTCTTCCATGTCAACCCCTCAGGACGCATCCTCAACCGGTTTTCCAAGGACATGGGGGCCGTCGATGAAGTTTTACCGTCTGCCTTGCTGGACGTTCTGCAGGTATTCTTTTTTTTTTGTTTATATTGGGTATGTTCCGATATACACTGCGACCACTGGAAGATTTTACGTCCGACGTACTCCGAAGCCGTTCCCACTGTACTACATAAAATGAAAAACCCAGTAAATAGGTTTCAGCGATAGATTATAATAAGAACTATGTTCGTATATATTCGAACGCGAAACCGAGTCGCATTTGGCCGCTTTTTAGATTTCCGTATCAAAGGGTTAAAATGGGATCCTATTACTCAGTCTCCGGTGTCCATCTGTCTGTCACCAGGCTGTATTTCATGAACCGTCATAGCTGGTTGAAATGTCATAGATATTTCTGTTGTCTCTATAAGAACTAATACTAAATTTAAGAGGCTCCTACACAACGATCGTAAATTTTTTGTCATTTTTTTATATATAATGATACGGAACCCTTCGTCTGCGACTCCAACTCGCACTGGGCCGCTTTTGTAATAAAACTTACATAATAAAAAATACGCTTACATAATAAAACTGTTCGCAGATCGGATTGTCGCTGGTGGGTATAGTGGTGGTGGTGGCGATGGTGAACTATTGGCTGCTGCTGCCGACGCTACTGATCGGCGGGGTGTTCTATGGTCTCCGAATTGTCTACATCTCCTCATCACGTAGCATCAAACGCCTCGAGGGTGTGAGTGAGTCATCTCTGAGGCATATATGGCCGGTTTTAGTGAAACTTATTTATATATTTTTTGTTTGTTTATTTTGGTTTAATGGCACGGCCACACACTCCCGTCTTGTGAAAACTGGCGCGTATAAATCGGTTTGCACAGGAGAGTTACGTGTGGCTGGACGGCAAAACTATAGCTTCATCATTCATCATCATTTGTGCCAAAAGACGTCCACTGCTGGACAGAGGCTCCCCAAAGAATGCCACAACGAACTATCTGGGCCGCCCTCATCTAGCGATTGCCCGCGACCTCCACCAGGTCGTCGGTCCACCTCGTGGGGGCCTGTCTACGTTTCGTCTTCTGGTACGGTGGCTACTCAAGAACTCTTCTGCCCCAATCAGTTCTTCGAATTATGAGAACAAAATATGCTCTCCTGTAAAGTTGCGATTTTGTAGTTATCTTCTCTTGTAGTTACCTCGTATTCTTGAAAATTTCAAAATTGTATCATACCAGTACAGTTTCAAAATATATTTCTGTCTGCGGCCTCTTTATATTTTTCAATCGATAACTTCTACGCATAAATGTATGGCCCCGTAATAACTATCACAGAGACATGACACCATAGGTCTCAGGGGTGGCAAAGCATCTGCATTTTGACCCCTGGTTTTTATGTAGATGTCTTTAGGCTGCAGTCATCACTGAACATCAATGTGAGCAGCATGCGTGTATGCCACCTTCCTTAAATAAAATAAATAAATTATGATGCAGGAAATCTTAAACCCAATTAAGGGAATATGAATTTGTTTTTACATTATCATCACTCCAGTCGAAAGACGTCCACTGCTGGACAATGCCTTACCCAACGACGCCCACAACAGTGTTGTGCGTCATTAGGGGTGTATATGCCATAATCACCACGCTTGGCCACTGCGATCGCCAATCCACGGTAGTTTTATCGTGGGACGCTGCTACCCGTTCCGTGTTGTTATTTTTACTACCGCCCGACTACCTCGCAATTGGTATGGTTTGATCGCCATTGATCGTTGGATTACTTACTGCACGGGCGAATTCTCCACTAGGAGCCCTACACGAGAAACCATACAATTTTACATTTTGATTGAGTGTATGTATTTACAGCCCGGAGTCCTGTTTTCTCGCATCTCAACGCATCGCTTCAAGGCATCACCACTATACGCGCTTTTGGCGCTCAAGAGGCTCTCATAAAAGAGTTCGATAATCACCAAGATTTGCATAGTTCTGCCTGGTAAGTATTAAAATGTTTGGTGCCATATGAATGGCCGTGCCTTTGCCGTTTCAAGGGTAGGACAACACGGGTAATTAGGGCATACAAGGTTGCCCTAAAATCATCCTCGTAGGATTAAAACTATGTATCTCCCGAAGATATGCCATTCCATATATTATTAATTTATTACTTTGTATATTTATATCCAAAGTCCGTCCAATGAAGGTGGTAAGCATTCATGCAGTTCACATGAATGGTGAGTGACTTAAAGCCTAAAGATATCTAAACGAACACTTGAGTTTCAATAGCAATAAGCAAATACTTTGCCACCCCTAGGACCTTAGTGGTTTTGCCTCTCTGTGACATGAATACATGGAGGCACGGGGCAATAGTTTACCATCTAACCGGAACACAATGGTGCTGAACACATTAAGCCTGGGTTGCACCAAGATATTGGTTAAAGTTATTGTAACATTTCACATCCTTCTCTAACTTTTACAGATTTCTTTAAGTTAGAAAAGGATGTGAAATATAACTTTAACTTTAACAAATATCTTGGTGCAAGCTGCAACCCAGGCTAAGAAATGCAGAAGTGCCTACGCTGTCGAAATCTGGCGCAGGTAATTCTACCACCAGTAATTATTCTAAAAAGCTTAATAATAATAATTACTTTAACGTTCAATCTCCTCTGTGTTATCGTGATGGAAAAAGGCCGTTTCTACTGACTGCATGTAATAGTTAAACAATCATTTGAAATTGTAAAGCATATCATCCTAGCTATGGACTAAAGTTAATACAGCGTGGTGTGCGGTTTTAAACCGACGACTTTTTCACTTGACATCAGAACGCATTGTCGTTTGGACGGAATTGTTACACCTCTTACAAGGAGTCTCGTTTAAGTTTAGAATTCCTTCAGTTTGATTGACTTTTAAAGATTTGATATTTTTTCAGGTATTTATTCATCGCAAGCTCTCGAGCGTTCGGGTTCTGGTTGGATCTCGTTTGCGTGATTTACATAGCTATGGTCACGCTCAGTTTCCTAGTTTTTGGACAAGGTAATTTTTACTTTATTTGTATATCTTTACCTCCGTTACTGCGACTTGATCGCTGTCACATGTTTATGCTTTTCCAAGCCATACACAGTATGTTTCTAATCTATATCATACTATTTATATTTCTATAACATTTTAATGTTGAAGAATGAATGAAATATTTCACATGTGTTTTAATTAAACAATAATTATTAATTAATAGTTTCAAATCTATTTTACTTTAAATCACAGCAATAATATTTTCTTGAAATATTTATGCGTTAAGAATGGAACGTGGAAATAATAGTTTCCAATTCATTATGAATAATCAAGAATCGTAACCGAATCGACAGCAAATAAATATTACAATTTAAGAATCATGTCTCATGAAATAATGTAACTAGATGCCTTTGTACTCATATGTATACATCTTCACAAACTTTTTAACTTATTGTGTAAATTTTAAGTTATGCAGAATGTATTCCTTTAATATAATAGGTTGGGGAAAAAGTCTTTTCGCATTATAGTATGTATGAACTTGTAATAAAATCTCTTTGGCTGTAGTATTTGTATCTGGCTGGTTTTGGTATCATTGAATGTTAAAATTTTAAAGAACATAATTCCAAATTCAAATTAGGCAAATGTGTGATTTTCATTTGTTTTTCGTACTGTCAAGATGAGTGAATTTAGATTCACTCATCTTGAAATTCATCAAGAAATTCGATACATTTTAAAATTTTACTACAAAAAAGGTAAAAATGCAACGCAAGCCGCGAAAAACATTTGCGATGTTTATGGACCTAGTGCAGTGTCTGTGAGAGTAACACAAATTTGGTTTAAGCGTTTTCAATCCGGAAATTTTGATGTCAAAGATGCACCTCGCTCTGGTCGCCCTATTACGGATAAAATGGATGCCATTTTTGAAAAAGTGGAGCAAAATCGACATATCAGTAGTTACGACGTAGCTGAAGAACTGAGAATTGATCACAAAACAGTTTTGGCGCATTTGAAAAAAGCTGGGTACAAAAAAAGCTCGATATTTGGGTACCTCACTAGCTCACTGAAAGAAACCTAATGAACCGTGTACTCATTTGTGATTCTTTATTACGACGTAATGAAACCGAATCATGTTTGAAGAAGCTGATAACTGGTGATGAAAAGTGGATCACGTACGACAAGAACGTGCGAAAAAGGTCGTGGTCAAAGGCCGGTCAGGCTTCACAGACTGTGGCGAAACCCGGGTTAACTCGCAATAAGGTGATGTTGTGTGTGTGGTGGGATTGGAAGGGCATTATTCATTATGAGCTATTACCACCAGGCAGGACTATCGATTCTGAACTCTACTGCGAACAACTGATGAAATTAAAGCAAATTGATCAACAGAAGGGGTGTGGTGTTTCATCATGATAACGCTAGACCTCACACATCTATAGCCACTCAGCAAAAATTAAGAGAGTTTGGCTGGGAGGTGTTAATGCATCCGCCGTATAGTCCTGACCTTGCACCTTCAGAATTCCACCTGTTTCGGTCTCTTCAGAATTCTTTATGCAATGTTAGGTTAACATCACGAGAGGACTGCCAAATCCACTTGTCGCGGTATTTTGATGAGAAGTCCCAAAATTTTTATAGCAATGGGATCATGTCCCTACCTACAAGATGGCAAAAGGTTATCGAACAAAATGGTACATACATACTTTAGTTAATTTTAAATAAACAATATTAAAAAATGTTTTGAATTATCTTAAAAAATGCGAAGAAACTTTTTCCCCAACCTAATATGTATGGCATTCAATATCATTATTTTATTGCCTATTGAACTTACTCAATTTATATCTCAATGAACTCCGAAAAATATTAAAAAGTAATGATTTCAAACTCAGGACATCTCTATTCTTTGCCTTTATTTTTTCGTTGTGTTAAATTCGTTTATTTCGTAATTGTGTTTGGCAACAGAACATTACGGCGGTCAAGTGGGTCTGGCGATCACGCAGGCGATGGGACTCACCGGCATGTTCCAGTGGGGTATGCGGCAGTCGACGGAATTGGAAAATCAGATGACTAGTGTCGAGAGGTATATTTCTTTTCAGGCTTAGTGTAGGGTATGCAGGTTGTTAAAAACATTCGGACGAATAGAGAAACTCCTCCTTATTTCGAAGTCGGTTAAAAATAACAAGTGTCCCTGAATGGAGGTATTCAGTACTATGTCGTTAAATTTTATTTTTGAAAAGATTATTTAATAATTAAATTTTTGTGTTATTTTTTTTTCACGTGAATTGGAAGTCAGCATCCAACAGGTACCTGATAGAGAGTGGTCACCGTTGCCTATGAATACGTAACATCAACTACCTTTCATACGTGGTGACGATGATCCATTGAAAATGTGACAAAACCAGAAAGAAAAAACAAAATACACAAGTGTTCGGACACCTTTTTTTTTTTATGTAATAAAAGTGGCAAACAAGCATGCAGTTCACATTCATGTTAAGTGAAGACTGCAGCCTATAGACACCCACACAATGACCAGAGGTCAAAATGCAGATGCGCTGCCACTCCTGAGGCATTAGGTGTTATGCCTCTGTGCCGGAAATTACAGGGCCGTACATTACCACCTGACCGGAACACGATAGTGCTGAACACTACCATTTAGCGGCAAGTATATAAGGTAATGCGGTGGTGCCTACGCCCGCGAGCTCCGTCACTGGAGCTCTACCACCAGTAGACCTGAACGCACTAAATATGAGTAAAAATGTGGCCACAAAGATAAATCCACATTGTGTTTAAAATTGAAGGATTTGTTTAATTCTGTAGCCACTACTACAGTATGCCCAAGAAACACTTATATTGCAAGGCATAAGAAAACAATTAAAGTCTTATGATTAAAACAAAGATTAATTTGTACAATCGAGATGTTTTTTTACTGATTAAGTTAATTTTTATCTCATTTTTTCTTTCTTTTCTTTTTGAAACTTTAGGATTGGAGGATTATTGATTTGCCAAAATCTGATGAAATCTATATGTTTGATTACAAAATGTTTGATTTAAATTGATGAATACTATTTAGAATAATTTTACCTATTATTGTATCTGCTGTACAAAGAGTAGTTACTAGCTCCATACATTTCTATAACATCACCTTTATAGTACTTTCTTATTTTTCAAAGTCAATGCAATGGATACGATTTTGTAAAGGAAACAGGAAAGCAATATGACCATAATATTATTTCTAAATCCCTATGCAATGCGGATCTTAACAAATAAATGTACGAATATATGTGTCTTCCCACGCAAAGTCCTTTGCGCAGAACGCATGGAGCGCCGAATGTAAAGTCTTCCAAATCCCCCAACAGGATCCAACAGTACTCGCAAATAGAGTCGGAGCCGCCGCTAGAGTCGCCGCCCGGCCGCAAGCCGCCGACGTCGTGGCCCGAGGCGGGGCGGCTCGAGTTCCGTCGCGTGTTCCTGTACTACTCGCCCGGCGAGCCCGCCGTACTCAAGGACCTCACGCTGCAGATACTGCCCAAGGAGAAGGTCGGCATTGTGGGCAGGACTGGCGCTGGGAAGTCTTCGCTCATCAACGCGCTGTTTAGGTAAGTTTTATATTATTATGCCGGCCGGCCGGCCCCGAGTCGCCTACGTCGTGGTCCAGGTGCTGACACAACGTAGGCGACTGGTAATATTATTGCTCAAAGATTGTGAGCAGAGCAATGGCTCCGGGAAGACTTCATTCATCAATGCGCTGTGTGTTTATTTTCACCCATTGTGTGAAGCTAAGCTTCTGGATTTATTTAATCTCTGGTGGCACTTTTTGCATAAGAGCAAAGGTAAACAAGAGTCAACTGTAAGGAGAATGCATCCGACGTACACCAAAAGGTGACCAGCAGATTCTCTATAATTATTATAATTCATTTTAAGATATGGAATTACTTGTTTACGTTAATGACCTTGTATTTGAGCCCGCGGGCAGGCTCGCGTAAGATTAGAACTTATATTAGATGTTCTCACAAGTGTAACATAATTCTTAAGAGTGAAGAGAAGTTACTTCAACTGTAAATATCGTTTCATTGTTATCAGAAATAAACAATAAGGTGTTCGATCTCGCTCGTATTTATTTTTCATTTCTTTGCAATCCAGAAGTTTGTAGCTAATTACCAAGTAATAAAATATTTCTCCAGGCTAGCTACCATCGAGGGTGAGATCATAATCGACGGGCGAGAGACGTCTACTCTGGGCCTGCACGAGCTTCGCAGTCGGATCTCCATCATACCACAAGAGCCGGTTCTGTTCTCCGGTACTATGAGACACAACCTCGACCCCTTCGACGAGTACCCCGATCAAGTGCTGTGGAGAGCTTTGGAAGAGGTAAGCTCCTTTTTGAATTGTCATATTGTTTTTTGTGCTATAATATATTATGTCATGTCATAATAACACATAATAAAAAACATATACGCAAGTGGTACAAGTGAAACCTTAAAAAAAAAACATAAGAGACACTGTATAATGTTTCCCATCTCATTTTCTCCCACGTTAAGTCTTATAAATTTATGTGTCTGTCTCTTTTTCGTTCGATTACAAACAATCGACTCAATACTGATCCATTGACAAAAAGACCCGATTCATTCCCTGTTCCATTGATTGGTTCAATGATTCAAGGATTGAAAAAAGGTCATTCAGGGAAGCCAGATCGATCGATACAGATAATTCATTCGATAAATGTCACCGGCGCTTGTTTCAATCACTGGCATCGCCGCGACCTGCGATGCTATGACGGGTCATCTAATGATCGGGTTATTTTCAACGAAACGACGCGCAGATTTAGAGGACCCGGTTCTTATGAGCCGTTCAATCGCGAACGACACGTATCTGAAACAAACTCGATACCATCGATACATTGCGGTCGGCAGGTGGAGCTAAAGGAGGCGGTGGCGGAGCTCCCGGCGGGGCTGAGCTCGCGCATGTCGGAGGGCGGCGGCAACTTCTCCGTGGGCCAGCGGCAGCTCGTGTGCCTCGCGCGCGCCATCGTGCGCCGCAACCGCCTGCTCGTGCTCGACGAGGCCACCGCCAACGTCGACCCACAGTCAGTATACGACAACAACACTTCACTGGTGGTAGAGCTGCAGTGATGGAGCTCGCGAGCGTAGGCACCACCGCATTACCTTATATACTTGCCGCTAAATGGTAGTGTTCAGTACTATCGTGTTCCGGTCGGGTGGTAATGTACGGCCCTGTAATTTCCGGCACAGAGGCATAACACTTTAGGCCTCAGGAGTGGTCTATGTGGGTCATCTAGTCTGTGTGGGTGTCTATAGGCTGCCGTCATCACTTAACATCAATGTGAACTTTGCTTGTTTGACACTTCAATTCCATAAAAAAACAACAACGACTATATACTTTATTGTACACCAGTTAAAAATACAAAGCAATTCACAAAAGAAATTTCGATTCTGATTTTTCTGAAAGTCACTGAAGTCAATATACTCATTCGAGTTATTTTGATCATGCTATTATTACCAAATAAAGTATCATGTTGTAATAGATTATCGTATGAGTTATATTTTAATTTATTCCTCCGTGTACTGATTGTTGATAACATTTTTTTCAGAACTGACGCATTGATTCAAACAACTATAAGAAACAAGTTTGCGGATTGTACCGTACTCACCATTGCACATCGTCTACATACAGTTATGGATTCCGACAAGGTTCGATTCTTTGATATTAATATGCTTTGTCCATTACTAGTTATTTGACTATAATAACTAGAAACTACGTTATAATCATCCTTTATTTCCACAGTACACTTTATTTAATTTCAACATCATCTTTTTCCCAAAATATCCAATAAATAAAATTATCGGGTAACAGTGCTTCTAACAATACTCCTAAGAAACGGCCTAGACCAATCATTATAAAATTTTCTGTGTGTATTTGCTAGGTATCAGAATCGGTTGTAGACTATTTTCCTATCCCTGAATGAACCCTAATCATTCAGGGATAGGAAAATAGTCTACAACCGATTCTGATACCTAGCAAATATACATATGATTGTCAAATATTTTATTTCGATTTTCTGGACATGTTTTTTTTTTTCGATACTAACTTCGTCGGGATAGCTGCTACCATTTTATATAATTTAAATAACAGTGGTTATTTTATTCATATAATAAAACGTGTTTATTGTTTTGTAGGTGTTGGTAATGGACGCTGGGCAGATGGTGGAGTTCGACCACCCGCACATACTGCTGCAGAAGGAGGCAGGCGTGCTGCGCAGCATGGTGGACCAGACCGGTCGCTCCATGGCCGAAACACTGACGAGAGTCGCGCATCAGGTACATCATATATAAAAATTTTGTTCATAATGTGTCCCGAGTCCCGTCCCACTCACTTTGCAGGTTATTTTTTCATCTACGATTTTGTCACAAGCATGTTTGAAAATCATGTATAAATAAATAGGCTTACACTTTCAGCCTCGTTAAACAAAAATCCATAACTAACCAAGCCAGTCAGTTTTTTCCTGTACAATATGTAATCACAGAGATAAACAGCTTAGGTATCAGGTGTCGTAACAACATTCAGTTTTATGTACATATTACTGCCTAATTCACTTACCATTTGCGTTATATTATTTTGTTTTATTTTTGTAATGATGGTGGCAAACTTTCACATGGACGACAAGGTACGACTACAGTCTATAGACATCTACAAAGAACCGAATGTCAAAGTGCAGATGCATTGCCGCCCCTGAGGTCTAAGTTGTTGTGCCTCTGTGATAGTATATGATATATGGACATATATAAATTAATGATTGCCATTGCTTGTTATGTTATCGTTGTATTTTTTCTATTGTTTCAGGCGTATGAGAAGAGACGAAAATCACTGGAGAGCACCAAATAATGGAGATTATTCCATATTTTTTAGATGTACATTTTATTTGTTCCTGTAGTTATTAGTTAGGAATCGTGTGAGATGTCTCGAAGACTCGCTAAAGCCTTAGCAGAAACGCTACAGAAGCCGTCTATTTAATCATATTGTTGTTAGTAATTTGGAGGAAGTTTTGTGCACATGACGACCAGTCTTTGCATGTAACTGAACAGAAGAATTAGTTTCCTGATTTTATTTCCATAAATTATGTGTGTTGTATATATCTGTGCCGTATCGGAAAAAAATAGGCATGAAATTGTTTTTTTTTACTACTTAGATAGAATGATCTCGTCCAATTCTTTTTAAGTGCCTTGAATATATTTATGGTGCACGAGATTTCCTCTAGTGTCTGCAGTTACACAATAACTCACAGTCGACAGGGACCAGCGGAAGCACGGTTGTTGTTCAATGATAATGTTACAAATGTACTTGAAATCATAGTTACTTAATTTCGGTATTAGTTACTTAATGAACTATAATAAGAATATTTTTAATGAATACGATTAAACAGTAATATTTTTGTAGTTATAATTATGATTTTTACAAACGACAGCTAAATTCGATTATTTCTTTTTATATAAATTTTTTGAAGTTTAGTTAGTGATAACTCCAACAATTCGAATAATTCATCAATTACCAAGATACCTCGAATTTTCAAGTCGAATAATAGAAGCTAATTAATATTGTAAATCTATTAGACTGGGGTGATGCGTGAAAATTGTTTAGTGTGTTTCTTAGTTAAATTGTTGCTTCTGGGGTGCTAGTACTTTGTGTACTTAATTTTAAGTAGGTAAATTATTTGATTTGGAACTTTTTGTTATTATCTCATTATTATTACGTTATTGTATCAGTGTACCGTTTATCTTTTTCCTATTTCCGTAAGTAGTTGCCAGCCATCGGAGTATATAAAAATAAATATGTTGTACCAATTTTAATTAACAATTGTATATGATATTCGAATTTAATTGATCTGTAATTTGAATAATGTGTCTTGTGATATTGATTTTGATAAAACTGCTTTTACAGTGAATTGTAATTATAAAACTGTAAGTATATATTGATTGTTGATTATTACAATTATTATATTTTGTACTTACATGATATGCTTGTTTTATTGCGTGACTTGATGGCCCATGATCCTGGGCCGAGACGTTATTTTCTGATTTACTAAACTCGTGGGATGGAGTAAGGATAATATGTACATCGTAAAGCCTGGCTTCAGCCAAATTGAAGTTAGTGGAGTCAAAAATATTAATAAATTACTCGAATCAGCGGCGTTCCGCGGTTCATCTAAACTATTCCAAACTAATATTATAAAGAGGTAATATTTTTTTGTTTGTTTGTTTTGAATAGGCTCAATAACTAATGGACCGATTTTAAAAATTCTTTCACTGTTCGAAAGCTACATTATCCACGGGTAACATAGGCTATATTTTATTTTGGAAAAAAATAGGGTTCCGTAAGATATTTGGGTTTTTCAGACACAAGGTGTAAAAAATCAACCAGAAAATTTACTTATTTTGCGTACGCTGCCTAAACTATAAAAGATATCGTCACTATTCGAAAGCTACAATATCCACGGGTAACACGGGGTGGGCCGCTAGTCGTTAATAAACGCATTTTATAAAAACTGTCGTAGAGTTCTAGTATACGTGCTCGAAGGCGTTGCCACCAACACATTAATCTACCTGCCGTGAAATGGTAGTGGTCACTACTATCGTGTACCGGTTAGATGGTAATGTATGATCCGTAATATCTATCGCAGAGATATATTCTTACCCCCTTATTCATAAACGTATTTAGCTAAAGTGTTGCTAATCTCTCCTTTGTCTTCCCAGGTGGACTAAGTAGGTGTATCACGGGCAATGACCGGTCTTTTCTATCCCGCATATTTGACTATGCAACAACAAAGACAAAGCATTCTATAGTTAAAACGTATCTAACGTACGTTTATGAATAAAGGGGTTAGACTTACATCTCAGGGGTGGCAACGCATCTGCATTTTTACCTCTGCTTTTTGTGTAGATGCCTATAAGTTGCAGTCATTCCTTAACATTCATGTAAGCTGCATGCAACATTGTTTGCGTGCCACTTTCGTTATATAAATAATATTTAAAAAAAACTTTGAGTACGTCTCCTTGCCACCTTGATTACGCAAGTACATATATAAACAAGTATACTGGGGTATATCCGTTTTATCCGTTGATGTATCCAACACTATTCGTGCTAGGAATGGTTGGATACAACGAATTAAGGGTACGTCGCGAATTTGCACTAATTGCATACCTGGTCAAGCTACTGCGAGGCGTAACCCACAACCAAGGAGTGTTAAGTTACCTTTCCCTCAATGTACCAGACGGTTACGTTAGGCGGCGCCAACCTTGCTGGCGGTGCCGATAGCCAGGACTAATATGATATCCAAGGCGCCAATTACCAGAGCGATTAAGACCCTGAATCTGGTTCAAGATAGGCTAGATATATTCTCATGCCAGTTGAGTGAGTTCGCAAAGGTGACATTGTGTTTTATGTTACAATACTAACTAATATCTAGTAATATACACAACATTTGTCCTATTATTAATTAAATAATAAGTAAGTTAAAGACTGCCACTCTATCGCATTAGGCATTCCCTGTAATGATAGCTGTGATGATTATGAATATGAATATGAAATAAATAAAATAAATATTATGTGCATTTCAAGCGTAACGTAGCAGTGGCATAAAATATCTTGAGGAGAAAATAAAATGACACAATCTCTTATCTCTTCCTTTTTATTCCTTGGTTTATATGTAATTTTCACAATAAATTTAAACCAACTTAAGTATAAAAAACATTTCGGAATGTAACGAGTATATCATACTACAAAAAATATGTTAAACTATTACCTGCTTAACGTTTCAACACTTCCACAACACGTTACTGTTAAAATTTAACCACTAACTATGAAATATATTTACACCAAAAATACAATAAAACAAGTCCTTATCAAACAGGTAAAAAAATATGCAAGATATGGCAGTGTGTAAAGTATATAATAAAATTAATATTAAACAATTTTGAGGCGTTTAAAAACACGTCACATTAATTGAAACAGATGAACAGAAATCAGATTGTACAAACTTTTTTTCACCCTACTACAAATTAACCTAAAAATATATATTACAATTGAATAAATATGTGATTTGTCGTGGTCGTCCTGACACGATCAAGCAAATTTAAAATCTTATTTAGAGAATAGCGTCAACGCAGGTTAATACTGAAGCAGAATTATTTTTAATACGAATATGTGCGTTTGAGCAGATTTTTTAAATTAAATAACTTGCGTCAAACCTTTTATTACTCTATAATAAAGAGTTCTTATCGAGCTACGAATAATAATGTAAAGTGTAATTAAGACAAAAAAAAATATGGTTCTACGTAATGTGGACCGTGGGCGGGGCTTAAATATGGTCCACCGCAATGCGTCATGCTATTGGTATTCGTATGCTTACAGGAGACCTGGCTGGTGCCGCACGATATACCGTACATCGGAACTATTGACAATGAATTTGGCTACACGGCAACATCGACAGTAGATACATCGATGGATATCTTGCGCGGCCGTCCCCATGGCGGCGTCGCGTTGTTATGGCGGTATAGTGCTTTCTCGCAAGTATCAGTCCTACCATGTGACAACCCGAGAATTTGTGCGATAAAAATTTCAACAAGTGATCGACCGGTTATTGTTGTGAGTGTTTACTTACCTACAAATTCTGTTGACAACCTGCAAGACTTTACTGATTGTTTAAGTGTAGTAAGCGCTATTGTGGATCAATATGGAATAGAATCGGTGTTTATTATGGGTGATTTCAATGCTGACCCGGGTGAGTTGTTTTACAATGAACTTATTCATATTTGTAACGAACAACATTGGTTTTGTGTAGACGTAGATATTTTGGGCCGGGACTCTGGCATTTTTACTTTTATCAGTGATGTGCACGGGACAAACAGCTAGCTAGATCATTGTATTACAACTCTCTCGGCGAAGCAATCTGTTGTCTCTGTAAATGTGAATTATGATACTCGATGGTCGGATCACTTTCCGCTTCTGGTTAAATGTAATTTGAAATTGTTGAGTCCTAAATTTATACCCAAGGATTCATATAAAGTAAATGGTAAAGTAGCTTGGGATGAACGCACTGAGGAACAAATAGCTTTGTATAGTAAAGAATGCCACAGCAAGTTAAAGTTGATAGATTTTCCTCAGGAATTCTCCAAGTGTGCTGACCGTCTTTGTGGTGACTGTGATCACAGGCATATTTTGGATTCTCTGTACTCTGGTATTGTGACCGCTCTCCACGACGCGGCGGTTTTAACTAGTCGCGGGAATGCGAAAAGGGTCGGGAGTCGTTTGCGGGTCGTGGGCAGGAACAAACACGTCTCCGGGGCTCACAGGGAGGTCAAGTCTAGGTTTCAAGAGTGGGTGATGTGTGGTAGGCCTAAATTAGGTCCTGTATATAATGATATGTGTGACAGCAGACGAGTTTTCAAATCGCGATTGAAATGGTGTCAAGACCATCAAGATCAAATTCGCATGGACGCGCTCGCTGTCAAACATAATAAAAAAGATTTCCGTGGTTTCTGGAAGGATACGGGTAAACTCAATATCCGGCCTGGCCTCCCTGCTAGCGTCGGTGGCGTTAGTGATCCGAAGGATATTGCCAACGCATTCAAAGAACAATTTTCTGTAGTGTCTGCTGGATCCGGCGAGGAAGGTGCTCGATGCTGGGACAACTGATCAACTAGTGGGGACACAATTTTTAGCGGCGGATGTATCCAAGGTCATGACATCCATGTCCGGTGGCAAATCTCCCGGCCATGATGGACTCAGTATTGAGCATCTTCGCTATGCTGGTCCCCACATCTCAAGAGTGTTGGCGATGCTTTACTCTCTGTGCGTGAGCCACTCTTACTTGCCTGCAGAATTTGCATGACAACCAGTTTGGTTTTCGTCCACACTTGTCCACAGAAAGTGCCATACTGTGTCTAAAGCAAACCGTTTGTTTTCTCGATTTTTCCAAGGCCTTTGATCGTGTGGTATACAACCTTCTTTGGGCCAAGCTGAGGAGTGTAAACTTGCCGCAGGAACTCATCAGCTTGTTCCAGTTCTGGTATGAACATCAAGCCAACAGCGTTAGGTGGGCGGGAGCAATGTCGGACCCCTATCAGCTTGAATGTGGTGTCAGACAAGGTGGATTAACTTCTTCACCCCTATTTAATCTATACATAAATGGATTAATCGTGGCGCTTAGTAACCGGCATGTCGGATGCCACATTGATGGTGTCTGCGTCAACAACCTGAGTTATGCTGATGACATGGTGTTACTGAGCGCGTCGGTGTGCGGTCTGAGGGAGCTGATACGGACGTGCGAGGAATATGCTTGTGGTCAAGTGTGGTGTGTTTTAGTGTACAACGCCAGTAAAAATCAGGTTATGGTATTTGGCACTCCTGGTGCAAAATGTCCTGCAGTTATACCCCAAATTAAATTGAATGATGCTTGTTTGCAAAGAGTGGAAAAATTTAAATATTTGGGTCATATACTGACCACTGACCTCAATGATCATGCAGATATGGAAAGGGAGCGGAGAGCGTTGTCGGTCAGAGCCAATATGATCGCCCGCAGGTTTGCTCGATGCTCTAAATATATAAAACTGACGCTCTTCAGAGCGTATTGTACATCGTTATATTCTTGCAGCCTATGGGCTATTTATACCAAGAGAAACTACAGCGCTCTCCGTGTCCAATTTAACAATGCATTCAGGGCGGTGATGGGGCTGCCACTATTCTGCAGCGCCTCGGGAATGTTCGCGGAATCGAACACGGACTGTTTTAACACAATTATGCGCAAACGTTCCGCGTCTATGGTGCGCAGAGTACAGGCTAGCTCCAACACCGTCCTTGCAATGATTGCGGCAAGGCTGGACTGCCTTTACATACGACATTGCTGTACTAGACACGTTTCTGTACCAATGCCGGTGAGGGAATTATGACTATTTGTATATTTATTTGCTTTGATTATGTATTTTATATTATTTTAAAAAATTGTGTTCATATTTTATTTTGTTTTAGAAATTTTTAATGAATTGTGACATGAACTTTAAATCTGTTTTATCATAATATCATTTTGACATTACGACTGACATTTTATTTTGATTTTAGCTTTTAGAAAAATTTCAAACATGATGAATTTATTTTTATTATTAATTATTTTTATTCTAGTTTTTTTGGTGTTGTTATTCTTAAATTATTATGTATTAATTTTCTGACATTCCCTCTGTATTCATTTTAATGTATTTTCTTGTGTGGGTGTAATTTACCCGAATAATTAAACAATTCATTCATTCATTCATTGGACATTTTCTTGCCGTTCGACGAAATGACCTTGTCGCGACAAATCGAATGCTAGAATTGTCTATGTTCAAAGTGTGAGTGTTTGTTAAGATTGCACTTAGTTTGTACAGATGGAACCTATAATAGAAGGGACGATTGTACGATTACAGTTCTATACAATATTATTCGTTGTTATCGAGCCTTTGTCAAATAAGTAAATGCATTATTTTTGGTAGTTTTTTTATATTAAACAATAAACTCGACTTCTCTTCAAAACTATTACATATCACATTACACAGTAAAATATTTATTTTCATTTTTAACATACTCCGTTACTACATTTTACACACTGTCAATCCTAGCACAATCTGTTCAAAAATACAGAGAGCTGCACGAGGACGCCTTAAATATAATTGATACATGTTTGATAAAATTAAAACGCCGAATCTCCTACGTTAAAATTATTAAATCTTGGCTACTGTCAACAATGTTAGTAGCCAAGATTTAATAATTTTACATAAATGCTAACAGTCGACAAACAAAAAAAAATCTGTTGATTAAAAAGAAAAAAGAAATTAAAATAGTAGGTAATTTCCTCAATACTATTCTTATATTGTTCAATTCTGCAGGCATATCACCGCCACAATGCCAAAATAAAATACTAATAGAACTATGTACAAAAAAAATCCAAACCAAATAGCGCCAGGAGACACGGCTTCAGTACAATTCAAAAGGCGCATAACAGCAGTCTACTTATATCTTCATCGAGGCAATATACATAAACATTCACATTTCAATTATCACAGACCTTCAAACCATCTCGACATGCCACTACACCTTTATCCAGTCAACATTAAAATAAAAGAAAAAGTACACATTACTTAAACACTTAATTTTACTATTAATGGACAGAAACGTTTATTTTTAAATTCACTATAGAATTTAAATACTAAGAAATAAATTATAGATTTTGAATTTTGTCTATCAAGTATCTAATATCAAAAAGATAAATAAAATAAATAGTTAATATAACCGAAACGCGTAATCTTAATTGATACATTGTCATGTTATAAATTTCCCTTTGGCACGCGAAAGAGAAACAGAAAATTTAAATTACTTTTTGAGTAGTCGAGAAAAGACAGAGATCTTAGAAAACTGTATACAGAATTCAAAACGGTTCTATATCTAAACAAAATACCCTAATGTGATACGAAATTGTTCAATAATAATAATAAAAAAAAACGCAAAACTTTACTCACACGTATCACACGTACCATTCATCTGGATTGGCGGGACAGAAATCTCGGGATACAATTTTTAGTTTATGCACATTATTCGACACTAAATAGAGTTCAGTTCAGTAGTGTCGAATGGAAGCTTAAGAATTTGGGTTGAGAATTTAATTCTCGTAGATTCCTAGATGCGACACCTTCATCTCCCCACTAACATTATCTATTGTACACATTGTAACTGTCCACAAGTAAATAATATGGGTGTGCACATGGAAACAGTCCAAAAAACAAAATCTTGGTTGATTTTATTTTAGTTCACACGAGCGCCGTCAGACTTCCCGAGCGGGAGTTTTTGCTCTCTTCCGTCTCCACAGTACTGGTTTTTTTCTGTAAAGTAACAAAGAATATATATAAAAAAAACTATATATAGATACAGAAAAAAAAATATGCAGGTGCATAGTCAAGCCATGAAGATATGGATATGGATACATGAAATACTGGACTTCAGCTCGAGGCAAAACCACTTAGACCCAGCGGCAACGCATCTGCTTTTTGACCTCCGATTCCTGCGTATTTGATTGATATTGACACAGATTGCAATATTCACTAATTATTAATGTGAACTAAGGTGTTGGGACGTGACGACCCCATCGTCCACTTGTGGTGGAGCATTCTAGAGCTCGTGCAATCAGTCAAGTCAATGGAAATATGGTTGGTCGGTATACCTCTCTTTTTGTGTCAAAATTATTATTAGATGATCTAATAATAATTATTATTAGAAGATCTAATAATAATTTTACCACAGAGAATGTGTTAACATAACCACAATGACAAATATAACAATAGTTTCAATTCGCTACAAAATTCGGTGTTGTCTCCATATTTATCTACACCATGTCACCAGTGGCTCAGCGTGCCTCTATTATACGGGAGGCCACCCCCTATAATAGCGGGATTTTGGCCCTGCGTAGAATACTTTTCATTCATTCTTCCACTTGCACCAGTATAAGGAAAGAATGCGAGCAAAAAGTAAAAAAAGCATTTTTCCTCCATTGCCCACGCACGTTGGGGGGGGGGGCATATAATTGATAGGGCAGATACGGCGGTAGCTACGCGCCTGGGTGTCACACAAACTGCAAAAGGACTCGCGTGTGGATTACAGGACCGTAAATTATCATCTGACCGGAGCACTTCCAATCGGAGCTACGCACTCGCGGGCGTAGGCACTACCGCATTACCTAATATACTTGCCGCTAAATGGTAGTGTTCAGCACTACCGTGTTCCGGTCAGGTGGTAATGTACGGCCCTGTAATTTCCGGCACCGAGGCATAATACCTTAGGCTTCAGGAGTGGCAACGCATCTGCATTTTGACATTGGTCTTTGTGTGGGTGTCTATAGGCTGCAGTCATCACTAAACATCAATGTGAACTACATGCTAGTTTGCCATTTTAATTACATAAAAAAAAAACTTAGCACTGAACACTACCAAGCATATTTATGTAACGCGTTGATGCGAGCTCCGTCACTGGAGCTCTACCACCAGCAAACACTTCGCCCTAGACGTAGTGACGACTGACCTGCAGGGAGTGCGCGGGCGGCAGGGGCAGGGCGAGGCGCAGCGCGGTCCAGAAGGCGCGCTCGTGCACGTGGCGCCACGCCACCAGCCGCGTGCCGCGCAGCACCTCAACCAGGTTCGAGCCCGCCTCCTTCGCAGATCGCTTCAGCTTCGGTAGGTCCTGCAATTTCGAGGTTATTAATGCTAGATGTATATATTTTGCTGATTTAACTAATAGGGAATCGAACAACTTTTGAGAATGTGTCTAAAATCATTCTTTATACGTTTATTTAACCATAAAAAAATATTATTTTTATTATTTAAACATGTTAAAGTACCACAAACTACACATACATTTTATAATTTCAAAAATGCCGCGTAAACGGTGTCGAATGACTCTGAACAATGTGACGTCAACTGTTCGCAATCAAAGTGAAGCTTTTAATTCCATACGACTAACCAAGTACAAATTAATTTTGTTGAATTTCGTATAACTTATTTTTCGTGTAAATAACGTAGAAAATTACGAAAAAAAGAGCCTATAAATCAAAGTATCACTTGTGTTAAATATTTGTTGTACGATCATATGACGTCACGTCCCGTGATTGATGTTTCGTTCAACATGGAGCACAGATAAAAAATATTAAAATTATTACATTTTATTTTGCAATTTAAAAATATAAATCATTAATATTTCACCATAATATTTAATGAGTCATTGTATTATTTCACAAACATTCATTAAAATCATAATTTACATTTATTTTCGATAGCTGTCCAATTGCCTATTGTCTCAGTCGTAGTAGCTGTTCTGGGGAGAGAGGAATATAAATCATGACTCGGCCGAGGTCTCGATCAGCCTGCCAAATCGGCCACGATAAGTTGAAATTCATTAAAAGAAAGCCTCTAAATCATGATTTTCCCGAAAATCTGCCTAAGCTGGCACCTGCTTGCAGTGGCTTAGAAGTAGAAAAACAAGATAGGGTTCAGTTGTTGTTTGTTTTCAACTGGCAGCTAGACAGTGGACTTCTAGCGATCCTTCGGCCTCTCTGAACAACCATTTTACATTTCACCGCATTGAGAAAATGCTTCATCTGGAGGTAATAATACAATGTTGTAAATTGACTGACTGATTTTTTTTGTGACTCAAAGTTAGATGTAATAAGAAACCTAACTTCACGCGAGGTAAATGCAGACATCTCCAAGCACATTACCAAACTCCGAGGTACAGGGCAACTTCCAGAAAAAGGGAAAAATTCCAATAGAACCAGTGATAAAGGATTTTACACCATTATCTCTGGTAGCTCCCGACCCGGGAATCGAACCCAGGACCTTAGCGTAGTAGTAGAGGCCTGCTACCACTAGGCTACCGAGGCAATTAGATGTAAAAAAAATGTTAAAATTCAACGAATTCGTCAAAATTAAATTTTACCTGTAACAATACAACTACGGGTGGAAGAGGCAAGGCTCGCAACTGTAGTAGCGCGGTGAGTAACTGCTGCGAGGTGTACTGCGCCGGGGACAGCACCGCCACCAGCGACCGACATCGAGACGCCTCGCCCACTAACTCGTTGTACCCTGGGAGAGTGGAAATATCGAACAGTCGATTACATATTCTCCTGCGTGCGATTGCTGACGATCTCTTAATGCTAGCCAATGGCATAGCTGAAATGAATCGTTTTTTTGTGTTGAGTGACTAAGAAAAAAGATAATTGTCATATTTTGTTTCACGCAATAACACTTGCGAGTGATTTAGGAATTTAAAAAATTGAACGATAAAGGACAACGTCGATCTGCGCCCCAAACCAACAAACGTATTTTATATAATGTCAATATCAAATGCCTACTAATGTAATAAATGCAAAGTTTTTTACATTTTCACGCGAAAACTACCTACTTAACTAATCATCATAAAACTTTGTACGTACACATATTTTTGGAAGTATTAAAAGAAACATAGGATACTTTTTTTCAATGTTTGTTTAAATACGTGGAATAATGAATTAAGTTCCGTTTTAAATAATAGAGAAAAATACTTCAAAGTGTTATGAATCAGATCAAAGTCAAAGCGTTTTAAAAATTATTTAAAAAAAAACTAGTTTACATCGCTATTAGGAGTAGTATCGTGTTCCGGTCAGGGTGGCAAATCTGGCAATGTAAAACGGCATTGTAAATACCGACATACAAAGGCAAAACAACTTCTCATGCTTCAACTTCAACGCTCGCCATGGACTGCAGTCGCACACTCCACTGTCACTGACCACTGAGTTACATGACGGGGGACTCTCAGTTGTCGGGGTTGGTGGAGAGCGGCGCGGGCAACACGCGGTACTTGTACTTGAGCTGCAGCCCGCTCGCCATGGACTGCAGTCGCACACTCCACTGTCACTGACCACTGAGCTACATGACGGGGGGGACTCACAGTTGTCGGGATTGGTGGAGAGCGGCGCGGGCAACACGCGGTACTTGTACTTGAGCTGCAGCCCGCTCGCCACGGACCGCGGTCCCACACTCCACTGTCACAGACCACTGAGCTACATGACGGGGGACTCACAGTTGTCGGGGTTGGTGGAGAGCGGCGCGGGCAGCACGCGGTACTTGTACTTGAGCTGCAGCGTGGGCAGCAGCGCGCCGCGCACCAGCTCGCCGTCCACCGCCGTCCAGCACACCACCACGTCGAACTCCTTCTCTAATACTGGACAAATAAAGTTCCTTGTTAGTTGTGGGTAAGATTATTTTGAGAACAGAATTTTGTCTGTTACAGATAAATAATTTAAACAAAAGGCTGCAATAAATGTAATTTAATTGTATGTATGTATGTACACGCCAGGTCGCTAACGGGGTAGGCAGAGAGTGTAGAGCAATTTAATTGTAATGGGGCAATATAGTACAATTTAGACCACATAACGTAACGTTCTTCTAGTCGGTGCGCGGCGGCGGCGGTGAGCAGCAGCAATGCGCCGGCGTGTAGTGTGTAGTGTGTAGTGTGTAGCGTGTAGTGCGGGACATACCTCTAGCTCGGTGCGCGGCGGTGGTGGCTCGGGCGCGGGCGTGCCTGGCGGCCAGCAGCAGGCGCGGCGTGCAGCGGCGGTGCGCGGCGGCGGCGGTGAGGAGCAGCAATGCGCCGGCGCACCCGCCCAGGGCCAGCGCGCGCCACGGCACGCCGCCGCCGCTGCCGCACCACGACGACGACTCCCAATCCGCACCGCCGTCTACACATACAACACGGTCAACTCGATATTGTAGAGATTGTTTGCGGATGTCCCTCGCGTGTACAATACTACGAACATCTTCAATTACCCGACGTTTCGTTCGCTTTCCAGCTACCGTGTAAACTTTTGATGTCTGTCTTAAACTGTAACAGGTTTTACATACAACATAAGGCCAGGCTGAATATGTTCTAATAAGAGCCCGTGCTTACGGTTGCTGTAGAGCGACTGAAACGTCGAGTAGGTAATTGAAGAAGTAATGGTCGCATTTGTAAATGTGAGAGAAATTTGCAAACGCAAACTTAATCTCCACAATTTTTATGAATCTACCGAAAACCTTAGAAAACTTATCAGTGAAGAGCTTGAAGCAAAGCAGTTATCTTTATGCAAAAACATTTTATACATATAGTTTTAAACAAATACTACTCACGTAATTTTTTGAGCCGCAGTTAACCGATATCGGTCACGAAAAATAAGAAATTCACTGTCATATTTTTCTCGTGACCTAAATGAATACCTATGCTTTTTCGATAACTATTTGAATATGTCTTCCAATTTATTTCTTCTAATACTCAATAGTTACTTATAAATTAATAATCAGAAAAAAATGTGGCCAGCTAGGTCGAAGCCAGCTACCCGAAACCACAAAGCGTCAATTTCAGTAAAAAAATCTACATTTCTCACGAAAAATAATAAACATAGACAAATGCAATGAACTCTTTTTTTTTCTATATTTTGTTCGTCATATTTACAAAAATCATTCTTTAAACAATCTAGGCTTAAGCTAGTGATAATATTAAGCTCATATCTACTTAACTCTACAACCCTATTCTTTGCGTTTATACAATTCTAGGAAACTTAAGGTTAAGATGCTATATAACGTTAGGTTGTTGATTTATTTGCTAGGAAACATAGGTAAAACCTAGCTTTACACTATTGGACCTTAGACTAGTGACTAGAAGGGTGTATGAGAAAATGTAACTTACATTTATAGTGAACGGTGACGTAGTGCCTAGAAACGACGTCGTTTCCGTGTACCACGCACACATAGGCCCCGTAGTCTCTGGCGGTAACGCGCTCGATGCTTAGGTACGATCCGATTATGTCCTCAACGTCCTCCCTGCAATAAGCAATAATTCGATTAAGTGGTGCACAAATTGACGTTCCCGGAACACGGCCGTTTGACGTGTACGAGGTAAAGCGGCAATAATAGGAGTTAATGTTTCCGTGCTGCTGACTATGACGGACAATTTTGTAATTGTTATTGCATGTGAATTCCTTTGAAGAGCATCCTTTGATAACGTCTCGAAATGGACGAAGGGGTCGATTTGAAGGAAATGGTGGCAATCTCGTTTTTGTTTGCATGCAAAAAATTCTGTACCGGTTTTCATTTATTTTTTTCCTGTGTGTTTGTGTGCGGCATGGGATAGTTTATACGTAGTACATATTTTAAATATACAGGGACAATTTTCACGCGAGGAAAGGAACTGCTCCTACCCCTTTAATTATGCTAATTTCTCTACAGATCTATGAGTTGTCCACACAAAAAATAATAAATGGCTTTAGACAAAAATTACACCAAGTATTAACAATGCCCCTTTATTCGTTTTACTCTATGTTTCTTGGTTTATAAATTCTTAAATTCTAAACATGGTCCTTAATCCGCTATTAATAGATATTTTCAATTACGATTAAAATATACAATTCTGATTCAATCTAAACTTACCACAATTATTAGATACGATTATTATTATAAGCTTTAGCTTTTTCTTAAAACATTAAACTAGTAATAGGCTCTTAATGAGTCCGGCCCGGAAGTAAGTCGAGATAACATCGAGACTAGATTGCAACTACACTCGTAGTTTAATGACTCGATTCATTAATTACCAATTTAGTTATATACGTTAATTATTACGATTGATCACCCAATTATTCTTAAAAAGTTAACACTATCTTGGCGGCTGCGACCATGATTATTACTACTGTGAGACATACAGATCAGAAAACTTTATGAAACTACTAAAAAGCCTTTTACACTATTTGTCGACCCGTCTGCAGGGTGGTGCAATAAGTAACAAAGAGTTAGGGGGTCCAATTAGCATTCTCCCTGATGTCACAGACAGGTTAAACAGGACAATCTAATGATAACGATGTCTCGAGTTCTTCTTTCAAAGGAACTTTTACTTAATATTATTATTTCTGTGATTCTTCTCCAGCAGCGAAATAATTGTGCCTTGGTAACACAATCGATCTTTAATATATATTTCTTTATTAGTTCTTCAGGCCGTCAGAAAAATATTACAGTTGATTTCTTATTGTTCATGGACCATATAGGGTCCATCTACTGCTTCAGGGATATAAATAAATAAGTAACAAAAAATATATAGTTACTTATTTAACTTTAATATTACGTTAATACTATTGAAGAGAAACCATTCCATCGGTTTTGACGTAGTCTACCAAATAGGCTTTTTAATTTTCCTTATTTGTCATCAGTACCATGATATCTTGTACTGTATGACGTTCATAGTCCTTATTTGGAAATGAATTTCTGAGAGTCACCATTGCGACAAGGTCAGCGTTTAGGAAGCATTTCATATTTTTGTTGGGATATCGTAATAATTGCCTATTTTGAACCTGCGACCACCAAATCACTAGCATAAAGCACAGTACGTTCGGTCGTCACGTTCTATGTTAAATGTTTTATTTTTACTACAGTAATGTTGTAAAAATAAAAATATTATGTTAGCATGATACTTTCGCAATAAGTTTGTATGTGTATGTAAACATAGTGTAAGATTTCATAATTCTCAGCTATTTTAGAGTTTCCGGAAATGCAAAAATTAATCAGTACTTCGCTAAAATGTTGTAGGTAGTAACCATCTAATTTCTTGACCACAATAAGTGGTCTTAATAAAAATAATAAACAAATACTTGATAATATTCCAGCAATAGAATATTCTAAATATATAATACTGCGAGTACCAATGTGATAATTTGTTATTGAAATTAAATTGAAAGGCTAATACAATAATATTTTAACTAGGCAAATTGGCTCTCAGGTAATTTTTTGTTAACAACGATAACAGTGTGGAATAGAATTTTATTCAAACAAATTCCATCGAATATTTCAATATGAATTTAATAAATGCAAGTACATTCATGCATATAATAGGCACTGCAAACCAAGATGCTATTTATAGTATTCGTGCAGTAAAAGGGATCGTTTTAAAGGAAAATGTAGCGATATAAGTTGAATACTGATCACGGCAGACCACAAGTCGCCACTCGACACCCGACACCGCATGATAACGTCAACAAAATTGAAAGTTGGCACACAACTGGCTCGACAGATGCACACATTGCAAATATCAACCATAATGTTGTCTAACATTATTATTATATTAGATTTCGTTCTGTAATACATCGGATCTACTATTGCTTGTAATAAGACAATTTGCTGGAGATGGGGATGAAAACACCGTATCGATATTGGCTGTTTTTGAGCAGTAGTAGATTCGGAGGGAAGATGACTAGCTCCAAGTTGAAGATTCTCTCTTCAAAATCATTCTAATCCCGTCCATTTCAGATGCATCAAGCCAACCCAAAAATGAAACTGGTCGTGCCACAGATTTTAGGAATAATTTGTTGTTTTTATTATAATATTCATGCTACGGTTCAGAAAAACCATGTGTGGGTTTGGGTAATTATTTTTTAGTATCATTTCCCAATCTGTTTAAATACAAACATAATGCACTAGGAGCAGCTCAATAAGCTTATTCCAAATCTTTATTACCGAAGTGATCTCTCATCGCGTACATTTTGCTAAATAAAATACCTACATGCAATAAGCATTCAACAACTGAGCCTTTGAAAACGCCAATTGAATCGATATGTGAAAATAAAAACAATAAGGAATATGTACGGAGGACGGAGACTGTACGCGAGCAAAATCCGTTATTGCCTATCGGTTCCGAGAAGCGCGCTGCATTGGATTCGCGGTAAACACGAGACTCATCACTCACCGTGCGGTCTTGATCTCAGTCTGCGTGGGCAGCAGGTCACCTTCTGTGCCGTTCGGCCACACTTTCCACCAGCGCAGGTCGCTGAGAGCATCCGCCAGGTATGAACGACCTGTAGAAAACCTTGAATTCAGTCAGAGAATATGTAATAATACTACGTATAGAATGGACACTTCGACGTCCCGCCTGATTTCCCCGCATCACCCAACCTCCTCCCCTCTTATGGGCGACGGTTGGTATTTTCTACGTGCTACGCACACAGGTGCACGTGTAAATACATGTCACTGATTGATGTCTGTGTAATAGAGACCAAATTAAGCGTTTGTATGGAATTTTGGCGGAGTGTCCGCCATGTGATTCAGTACCACAGTTCGTGTTCGGTGTTTTAGGGATGCGAGTGGAAAGTTTTAGAAAGCGGCATTAACAGCTTATGCCGCTGTCTGCGTGGGCAGCAGGTCACCTTGCGTGCCGTTTGGCCACACTTTCCACCAGCGCAGGTCGCTGAGAGCGTCCGCCAGGTATGAACGACCTGTAGAAAACCTTGCACTCAGTACCACAGTTCGTGTTCGGTGTATTAGGGATGCGAGTGGAAAGTGTTAGAAAGCGGCATTAACAGCTTAGGCCTCAGGAGTGGTAACGCATCTGCATTTTGACATTGGCCTTTGTGTGGGTGTCTAAAGGCTGCAGTCATCACTTAACATCAATGTGAACTGCATGCTTGTTTGCCATTTCCATTACATAAAAAAACTACCTTCCTATTTGAAAGCTTCAGTACCTATTCACTTACATACTTTAAATGTAAACTGTATGTCTGTTTGCAAAAAAAAAAATAACCTTGCACTTAGTTAGATTTTACTGGTTTAAGTAGGTTTGAGTTTTTACTGGTGCCAGAGTTCTAGTGTAGGTACCACCGCATTACAATAAACGGTGGCAACGCATCTGCATTTTGACCTCTGGTCTATGTGTGCGTGTGTATAGGCTGCAGTCATCACTTAACATCAATGTGAACTGAATGTTTGTTTGTCAAATCCTGGAATGGCAGACGACATTTTTACTATTAAATCTTACTATTCTTGGTATACTAAATAGGATGACTTCATATTGAAAAGAAACTATTCTTTTGGCGATATAACATTATATTTCAACAACGAGCTGATAACAGACATTGCAGTATTCTCACAAAAAATGCAATTTCACTTCATGTTTATTTAAAATTACTTAACGGTAATTATATTATAAAGTATTAACATGTTTTATTGCCATGGAATTTTCATAAGCATGAAGCATATAGGTTATAAAAGGTTACGGACTTACGGTAGATCTAAATCCAGGTGTTTTTAGAAGGTGGTTGTGTTATGAGTATGGGTAAATATGACAAAACAGTTCAAATCTTTATTCGTCAAAAATTAATTGCAAATCTAAGACAATATAAGTATAATTAGCACTCAATTAATTCCATGCCCACTACAAATGCAGGCAATGACGACACATTCCTTGAAAAACATAATTATGACTTTCCGCGAAAAGGTGGCGCGAGTGAAAGTCCGCTTACTCACCAATGAGGGCTTCGCAGAACAGCCGGAGTTCACTCCCTTCCTCCACCCACTGGTCCTCAGAAATGAACATCATTTTTGGCGCATCTGCTGGTTTTTCTGTGAAAAAAAAAACATTCGCTATATTAATGATTAATGGTTTTTATACTGGTGCTATAGCTTCGGCGTCGGTGCTTGAGGGCGGGCATAAGCTGCCTGCCACCTCTAAACGACGTTATTCAACGCTGTCGTATTTTGGTTAGGTATAAATAATGGCAACCCATTATACGTCCCACTGCTGGGCACGAGTCTCTCCCCTTTTTTGGGGGGAGGCATGGAGCTTACTCCACCACGCTGCTCCAATGCGGATTGGTTTGGTGGTGGGTCTGTAATTTCTGGCAGTAAGGCAAAAGATATTAGTCCTCATATTATTGTATATTCTGTGCCTCAGGAGTGGCAAGGTAATGCATCAAGATCTTTTTTGTGTATATAGGCGTCTATAGACGGCAATGTTACAATCAGTGTGTGCAGCATGGTTATTTGTCACTTTCATAAATAAATCATGTAATATTGATCATTTTAGCCTGCGACTTGATCCGCATACATTTCATGCGGTTCGTTTGTTTTAAGGTTTAAGCTTGTAAGTGGCTTATGTCCATTAAAACTTTCGGGGAAATGGCGATTTAAATTTAACAACACCAGTGCATTGGCTTATGTAAAAAGTAATAAAGGTACTATTGATTTTATCCATGTACCTATCGATGATGGTAATGTTCAGCCCTATCGTCATCCGGTTAGATGGTAATGTATGACCCCGTAATAACTATCAGACAGAGAGAGATGAAACAACTTAGGCTTAGGGATCACTGTCTACAGGTTGCAGTCGTCACTTACCATCCCTGTGAATTTTCTGTTTCTTGGAAAAAAAAATATTTTGTACTCTGTATTGATAATACTCCGCCCCCTGATGTATATGTATAATATTAATAGAGATTTGACACGATCTTTTCCTCCGAGAGGCTGGGCCTCTCGTTATTAATGGACGCCTCCTTATTTTTCATGCAGACGTATACCGCGGTTTCAGTTGCATGATTGCCAATTCTAATTATTTTAATTGTGCGTCAATGTGAGTCTGATGGCCTAGTTACATCGGTTTTCTCTGAATGTAATGTAGGTCGAGACTTTAACGCTTCCACAAATCGCTGAACTCTTACAAGGGGGAGTAGGTCCACATCCCTCACTGTCATATCGTGACAGGCAGTTTGAGACCAACGGAAAGATAACATACAAGAGGAAGAAGTAAACGTGAAGGTACGATTCCGAACTCGGCAGCAGGCTGCCGCTGCATTGCTGCCGCGACAGTGTCGCGTAGCTCGGAATGTAATCTCATATAAACTCATAGATAATATATGGAGACCAGTAGTGCTGCGGCAGCATTGCGAGGTCGGAATAGTATCTTAACAAATGATAAATTTAGAAAATGAATGTAAAGACTTTTAGGTCAACTGAGATATTACATTTGTAGCGGAAATCATTAATTCCGTGAAATAATTAATTTACGTGTGTCTGTAGTTACAGTTTTAATTTGATTAGATATACATTTTTTACTTGTTCGGTAACCTTGATTCTGTGTATCTTTGCAAGTTTATTTTAACAAGCTTTTTGACTGATCTAGGACAGCGGGATACCGAAATTTTAATGTTTATATTTTAAATAAATAATGCCTGAATCTGTTTATGTGATCGTGTGAGACTACGTATAGTAGCATGCATTTTTTGAAGATGTGTAAATATTGTAAATATACATACATAGGGTGGTTGGCATAGTTATTAATATAAATTTATATACGAAGTATCTCTGGTTGTACTGCGGGCGTCTCGCTGAGGCTGTGAGTCTCATTAACTCTCATTACTGAGGCGGTTACTCATTAGTTGCCGGTGTCGGAGCCGTCAGAGCGTGTCTATAACATGCATAGAGCAACACCGGAGGGGAGTAGCCATATGCAGGCTTTCCCCTCTTTCAAAGTACAAGCCCAAATGGGCCTGTACCTGTCGCCTAGATGTTTAAATGTGTGCGTGAAATTGTTTCTGTATTTTGTTAAAAGTAAAGGAGTGAGTTTCGTAGTAATAAACGATTTTTGTAGTGTGCGTGTGTGTCGCACGCATTTCCCCCGCATAAAATGACAGACTGTTTTGCATCGGTAATGCACGCTATGGCTACTCCCCTCCGGCAGAGAATATGTATGCCTCCGGTCCGCCGCAACCGGTGGGCCGCGTTGCTCTATGATAACATGTGGTTGGTCACCTACAGAACCTTTCAAGACTACGGGAAGAAAATTATGAATGGAAAATTAATTGTAAATACGAACATACCTATTATCTCAAGTCGCACTGTATGTGTCTCGCTGTGAGTGTCTGAGTCGGCAGGTGTTGTTGCCGACGGGGTCGGCGCATTATGTGTACAGCGCCTGGTTGTCCTACTACCTGGTTAACCTCCGGTAAGAGAGTTATGAACTAAATATAAGTAACTAGTAAATACGAACGTATAAGTCGTACTGTATGCATCTCGCTGTGGGTCTCGTTGCTTAGGCCGTGTTGTTTCCAGGGTCGGCGCGTGAGGCACGCCGTGTGTACAGCCGTACAGCGTCTGGTTGGCCGCCTCCTAAGACTATGGGAAGGAAGTTACAAATAGACACTTATGAATACAAAACATACCCAGTATCTCAAGTCGTACTGTATGGGTCTTGCTGTGGGTCTCATTGCTGAGGCGGCAGGTGTAGTTGCCGGTGTCGGAGCGTGTGGCTCGCCGCGTGTACAGCGTCTGGTTGGCCGCCTCCGGATACAAGATCAGGTTCGACACCCCAGCTGACCATGGATAAGCGACTCCATCTTTGGACCTGTAACAATTTGATCGTCATACGTACGATACGTGAAACGCTATCGGTGTTAACTACATTCACACGAACGTCCTTGTTTCATATCGGGATAGCGACGGAAATATTATTTTATCTGGTTTTTACTGTCATGATCTTTTTTTGCCTTTTTCCTTATAGGATATTGTAGATGAGTAATAGACTTAAATAAATTTCATCGACACCAAAAAAAACGTGTTTAAGGACATCGCATAATTTATTCTATTAATTTTTGGAAACAAAAAAGTAGGAAATCGGTCAATCGTAAAATGATGCATGCACGTCTAATTTCAACTACATACTTCATATGAATTCGAGATATAGTCCGTAATCACGTATTCAACTAAATTTTGAAGGACTAAATTTTGATATACCTATCACTGTGCACCTCTGTATAATAATAAGTATAACTAATACTTTTGCGCGTAATAATGCGTGCAAATTAAAATTATTTCATGAAGTCTTCACAGTTATTCAGCTCAATTTTATTTTGATGTTGGCAACAAAACCACACAACCATGTATACCTACCTAGCGAACCACTATCTGTAGGTAATTAGTATTTGTGGTTATCGTTAAACCCAGTGTTATGAGCATGACAACAAAATGCAATGAAGCTAAATTGATGACAGGAAGTAAGCACCTACTTAATAGGCAATTCGATATTTAGTGAATGATATCCGTTTATTTATTCTATTAAATATAATGTGTTCTATTGGTATGTTGAAAGGAGAATGATACTGTTCCATACATTTCTGGGCTCAGGTGTTAACACTGTACAAATTATGTCATTTCCAAATGACTATAAAATAAATAAATTTGAAAAATTGAAATTTGAAATTCGGACATTTTTTGCCTCAGTAGCGTAGTGGTAGCAGGCCACTACTATTACGCTGGAGGTCCTGGGTTCGATTCCCGGGTCGGGGACTATCAGAGATAACGGTTTAAAATCCTTTATCTCTGCTTCTATTGGGATTTTTCCATTTTCTGGAAGTTTCCCAGTACCCCGGAGTTTGGTAATGTGCCCGGAGATGGCAACAGGTTCGCCACCTGTTACATGGGCCAAAACGTAACCGGCGAGTCGTGGGTGTTTGCATGTATGATTGAATGCATGCATTTACCTCTGCCTACCCCTTAGGGGATTACAGGCGTGAAGTTACGTTTTGCCAGCAATTGAAGTGTATAAGGTCAAGTAGGTACCTAAAAGTTGGGTTACATTGCAAATTGTTAACTATATGTATGTATTACAAAATGTACTGTGTAACGGGATAACTAGTAACGATTTCGTATTTTATTGTAGATTTATTGGTACCAATAGGTACCAATAAATTTACATCAAAAAAAATGTTTACGAACATCTAGTATGGAGCATTTTAAAGGAGACGGGTAATTTTGAGCCTGCGAAATCGTTACTTGTTATCCCGTTACACAGTACATTTTGTAATACATATATGTAGTTAACAATTTGCAATGTAACCCAACTTTTAGGTAGGTACCTACTTGATCTTATACACTTCAATTGCTGGCAAAAAATGTCCGAATTTCAAATTTAAATAATTTGAAATTCGGACATTTTTTGCATTTTTTACTGTTATTTGAAAATGACATAATTTGTACAGTGTTAACACTTGGACCCAGAAATGTATGGAACAGTGTCATTCTCCTTTTAATCTTAAAAGTAGAAAAGCAATGTTATTTCACATTTACAACTTATACGAACAATGATGATGAGTTATTCATATTACTAAGGAGAAAATTCATAATTATAGACAACAGGAAAATGTATTCATACCTATTTGTAAAATATTTTATTGGGCATAGGCAAAGATGCTTTAGGACAAAGAGCATGGGATACCTAATTACCTACCTAGTGCCCAATTTCTATCGAAGCATAAGGAGCGGTTCAAACAAAAACTCATAAAATTATTCAATCGTTATTTTATTCATCTGCTATAAGTATCTTAATTACAAATCGTAGAGTCAGTGAGCTTTTTACAGCTTGTAGGTACCTACATGATTCATAAAAAGTGCATGTTCACATTTTCAATGTCCAGTACGGATAAAAATGTAGTTTCTCCTTTTTTCCAATGCAGATAAGTGAAGTACACTGATAACATCTGTTACAATCTGCATTTACGTTACCTATCATCGCGAGAAAGCGCCACGGCGATAAGAGGCGTTCATTATAATGATGCACACGGCATAATGTCGTTTTGCGATAAGATGGATTCGTATAGTATCTACAGGAAACAATTCGCAGTAGCGACTAATGGAGCGCCATTCCGGTTGGCGGCGCGGTGCAGCGGTGCGGCGCAGCGCCATAGAGAACAACACGGGCCACCGGCTGCGGCGGACCGAAGGGGAGTAGCCATATGCAGGCTTTCCCCTCTGTCAAAGTCAAGCACAAGTGTTCCTATGCCTGTCGCCTAGATGTTTAAATGTGTGCGTGAAATTGTTTATGTATTTTGTTAAAAGTCAAGGTGTGAGTTTCGTAGTAATAGAGGATTTTTGTAGTGTGTGTGTCACACGTATTCCCCCCCCCCCCCCCCCCAAATGACAGAGTGTTTTGCATCAGTAATAAACGCTATGGCTCCTCCCCTCCGGTCCGCCGCGGCCGGTGGCCCGTGTTGCCATATGCGCAGCGCGGGAGAGCGCGGCTCGGCGGTAATGCAGCTGCCGCACCGGTGACAGCCGCTATTCCGCGAATGCTACATCACATTATTAAACTCTCATATACGAGTAAATCGCGCTCCTCCGAGTCATCGAGTGACGTGTGCCGCGCGATTATCGCGGCAACACCGCCGACTCTCAGAAACGGTACCAAATATTTAGATTCTCACGATTCAAAACGAGCCGCACCAGCTGTGAACCGTTCAAGGAATAGAGCTTGCGCAAACAAAACGTCGCGTGAAGTTAACGATTCACGCGAACAGTAAAATTTTGCAGGAACCGTTTTTGAATCGTTTGAAAGTAAAACAAACATTCGAACGATGTTTCATCGCAAGGCCGCGCGGGGATTGTTTCCCAGAAACGGCAGCGGACCGCGACCTGGTGAATATCCAGTGGGCAAAACCATCGCCGACACAATGATATTACAAACACCCATGTCTACAACGCCAGGTGTGTTGCAGACATGATCTCCTTTGTACTGAGTTTACCAACCGATTCTTTGAAGACTTCGTGTTTATGTATCGATTCCTTTAAGCAGTTTTTAATAAACTTTCAACTTTTGCAACTGCGCCACCGTCGGTTTCGTAGAAATCGTAACTGTAGCGATTTTATTTACAGTATTGCGTGTGGTAGATACCTATATCTTTGATTTATTTTGAGCTATGATGCACGAGTTGGGGATCACATGTGAAACAAATGTAGGTATATCGTATTGAAAACACCAAAACATTGGCAAAATAATAGGTGATCTTCACAGGTGGTCCTTCAATGATGTAGGTACTCGTATAACACGTGTGCAGTTGTTCAACTTCAATTCCACTCTAATGAGTAAGTAACTAAACATTGCTCATGACACAATTCTATTGGTTATTGTGTATAATATAATATGTATATTTAAAGAAAACGTTTAGTGTCACAGTGGTAACGGAAAGCCATAACGGCGCGAGAACACCGAGGACATGTAGGTATGTAAAGGGAAAAGAAATAAAAAACTAACTTGTCGAGTGCGGTGCACTTTGTAGGGCCCGCGACGTTTTTGTTGCGAACGAGATGTTCATTGTCGATTGCAGTGGGAAACCTTGCACATACATGTGTGCATTTATTTAGATAATTCGTATATGAATTTACTTTACTACATAATTGGCACTAATTGGTCCATTTGTCGAAACGACAGACGATTTTTATGCAGCTTTATTTACATAAACATTAATGTTCATTAAACATGCATAACCTGTTAATTAAAACAGCACACATATATACACTGAACAAGAATAACAAGAGCTTTCATTAATTATAATTTAATTGCAGATTTATTAAAATTATAGGTACGTAGGTAGATAAATCTTTATTCTTTAGGTACCGTTTCGCATAAAAATCTAAAATTTCTATAAGATAAAATCAATTACAGCTTTACTACGATAACATTAATGAACATGATTCGTCGCGGAAAAAATGTGGAATCTGAAGCGCAACATAAAAAATAATTAGCAATGAGGTCATGTTGAGGCGGCAAACAAGACGACGACCGCCGCCGGGTCCGTCTGTACCATCTAGGGTTACCAACTTTATACAAAAATGTGCTAAATTAATTACAGTATTTGAAAATTGCGAACAGTGGCATTTAATTTCTTTTTTTCAAGTTTACAATTTTGTGACACTTTTGAAATGTTTAAGAGGTTTACTAAAGTTTCAATAGCTTTGTTATGCCGGCCACATACCTTATGTTTTATTTGCGAAAAATGTAGGCTTGGGCAAGTCAATTATGACAGTTCTTGTATGAGTTTGCGCTAACATTGTGGCCACACACGCTTTTGTTTTACTTGTGCACACCTCAAACTGTGCACTTATTTATTTCTCTTCACTGGTGATTTAGGTAATCAGTTCTAGACCCGGTCCGTAAATATATTTTTTATTTTATAAAACAACAACAGTTTTACTGGTGGTAGAGTTCTACGGAGCTCGCGGGCGTAGGCACCACCGCATTACCTCTATCTGCCGCTAAATGTTCAGCACTATCGTGTTCCGATTAGATGTAATGTATGGCTCCGTAATAACTATCACAGTGACATAACAGCTTAGGTCTCAGGCGTGGCAACGCATCTGCATTTTGACCTCTGGTTTTTGTGTACACGTCTATAGGCTGCAGACATCGCTTAACATCAATGTGAGCTGCATGCTTGTTTGCCACCTCCCTTACAAAAAAAAAGTACATACGAGTATCAACAAATCTTACATACTTAATTATGACTTACAGACAAAATGATTAATGCGAATAACAGTAAAATTTTTCAAGTATTGACGTTTTTGCAAGTTCTCGGGAGGTTTATTGTAGAAATAATATTAGCTGATATTCTTGCGTGTACATGTGTTGTTTTTAAATGTTGGCGACCCTATCTGAAAAACCCGCCAAATGTTTCCCAAACCAACCGGTCTTTGACCCGCGTGTCGGGTTTCACTCTCCAGAAAATAATACCACAAATCATCCTCCTGCACCGTCTACAGGCACACAAAAGATATAATACATTACAATCTGTCCGCTCTCAAACTTCCAAATAATAGGTAGGTATTTCATCGATGCTTTGTTCGAGTTTTTATTCTCGAATTTCGTAAATAAAAAAAACTACCAAATCTCAATGACCAATTCATTTAGTTTCTGAGAATTTCTAAAAATATACAATTTTACCAACTGAGTTTTATAACCCAAAATACTATCTTTATTGGCATGTCCAATTATCCTATCGACATAATATAAGTACCTACACGTACAGAATTTCCTTTAAGAAAACTAGTTTTGTCGAATTAGGCGGCAGTAAGTAAATTACAACCGAATCTACTTCGAAAATTGTAGAAATAAAATAGATTATTAGTATGATTTCTTACGCTTCGTAGATTCGATAGATTTAAATTAAATATGCAAAAGACAAGCTTATCAGTTTGAATGTTACAATAATAAGCATAGGTACCTAGGTACTTATTTTGTATGTTCTAGGGTTATCGACAATAAATTCGGTAATTATAAAAATAATCACAAAATTAAGTCATAGCTCTTTAATATACCCAATTATTTGGTTAAACCAGAGGAAAATCCCCGTACTGAAAGTAATTAATAAGTTAATTTATATTTCAATCAAGTCTGTTGATTATAATTAAGCACAGCATTGTCGTGCAATGGAATATCCGGTTTTTTAACGGGTCACAAGTAGTAATTTTTATTTAGTCAGGTACCTATTTGCAAAAAAGCCCCTAAGTTATCGGTATGCGTGACAAGTGATTTTTTATTTTTATTTCAAGCTCCATTCCAGTTCTAGCTTAATAAGCCGGATATGTCCTGTAGTCCCACCTTTCGGTGTATAGACGTAAGGCGTGCCTATGTTCTAGGAATTCGAATAATAGCTAGAACACAATAGACTATTGATTTACCAATAGTTATCTTATTAGATACTTTTGATGTATACTCATTCAGACTACATTCACGTGAACCTGAGCGGACGAAGATTATCTTATCAAACTATGTAGGTAATTAAAACTTACGGATTCTCCACGCAACAATCAAGATTTTGATAATATTAGTCATTCAATGCTAATACTTATTTATGACATACCCACATTCAATTATTTTATTGCAATCATTTCATGGGAATGATCCGTAATAATATCAGAATAAATTATTAATACATAGGTATATCCTTGTAGTAGATACCTACAGTTTACTGTACTAATACACTATTGGTAACTAAGTTATACTAGGTAGGTATTGTAGACTTTAAAGAAACGTGATATCGAGCCGGACTTAACTAAAAACATTGGCAAATATCCTGCAAAATAACGGAACACTTTTAAGACACCTGTGGATTAACAATTCACAGGTTTCGCAACTGATATTTTTGAGAACAATAAAATAATAACAACTGATATAACATGTATATTTAAATCGTACTGTGGGGGCTGCATTCAACTCACACCCAGTCGTTTAATCATATGAGAGACATAATGCAATGTTCCACGAATTCGAAATTAGGACTAGTGTCCGCGCCAAATCCGTATCTGTATCCGAAGAACAGCGGCGTCTAACAGATCGCGACTCTACTTTTGTTGGCGTAAGGGTGACCAGGTATAGCAGACATGGATCTCCAATTTTGGGGCTTGTCGGTGAATTGAAAAGATAACAGATTTTGTGAAAGTTAAAAACTGATGAGTAAAAAAGAGGAAATAGGTACCTACCCTTCCCCATAGCAAACAATAAATAGTTTTATGAGCGTATTTCCATTTTTTGCTCATCAAGGAGAAAAAGTGATGATTACATTTTGTAAGGGGGGAATTTGAGAGAGCATTTAGCAGAATTTTCAAGTAAAGTCTGGTCATCCTGGTTGGCGTTTATCATATTCGTTGATTGTTTCTTTGAAACTAAGCCACATAAAGGTGGTCTTCTTGTGAACAGTTGTCACACGAGTGACTACATCGCTCCCTTACATTACTCAGTAATCACATGTTCGCCTGTCACGCACCGACGACCGCCATAATAATACTAACAATTTCTGATGCTTGTGGGAATTGGAAAACTGAACAATGTCTTCAACGCATATTTGAAAACATTTATTTTCAAGTGTTGAAGTTGAGAGAACATGGTATGGACCCGTTATCGTAAGTACCTGTCACAGAGGCAAAATAACTTGGGCTTCATGTACCTACCTATAATTTATTTCGTAATTGCTTCGACTCATTTTCCACCAATAAGGAAATAGGAATATATGTATATTATGTTTCAGAATCATAAACTTATATCTACTACGGCGATTTGAATATACGTATAAAAAGGGCAAAAAGACATCATAATAACTTCTGTTAGAAGACTGAAGCTTGAGAAGCAAACACATTACCTATGTGTTGACACCAAAAAGAGTTAAATCATCTTAAAATACCTACACAACAAGTTCATGACAATAGACCACAAATACTAGTTAATACATAATTATAAAATAATTACAGAAAACCTATCTATTAGGAAGAGGTAGATATTGGATCGATGAGAATAACGAATAACGAGTTCCATGAGTTATTATAACATTTTCGAAATAAAATAATGACATAAAATATATTGTACCGAACGGATCTCTACTCTGTAACGGTTGCGTCGTTTGTTGCAAACATAACAAGCAGAAAAGTACCGCGTCAATGATTGGATGCTCATACGCACGCGACGTACAGACATATATGTAGATATAATTCGAAGTAATTCATTGGTTTATCACATTAGCACACCGATAAGTGAATAACCAAAAATGCACCAGCATAGTTAGTAATGATAAACGTAGATGGTACACACGGTACCTAATATATTTTCAAAGGATATAGAGGCGTTGTCCGCGCTTCTATGTTGACAGGAGAGATGCTAGGTAACCCGGCTTCCTCGGGACCTTGATCAGGCACAAACCAGTATAACGTTTATAGTAACGGTTCCACAAGGGTAAAAAAACAAAATATCTTACTGAATTTAGGCATTATAAAAATGATGCTACACACGTCCCTTACGTGTGTAAGGGACGTGTGTAGCATCATGTGTTCTATATTTAAAAAAATGGAAGAAATATATTATTGTTTAACTTATACACAAATCGTTTTTATTAATTCGGGTATTTTAACTAAGGAGTAGGTAGACCAACGAGACGTAATTTTATTTGCCTCTGGGCGTGTAAAATATAATATAGCGATATACTTAAATTATTTTCAAAAAGTATATCCAATCCATATCCTAATCAAAAGATTTGACGTATAGCTGTTTTGTATTGTATGTTTCGTAGTCTCTTTACTTTTATAAATTACGTCATTTTAATGGAATTATATTGGCGTATGGCGCATGTATTTAAAACGACATTGGTAAAAAACCGAGCTAATAATCTCGCCATTATTTTATATTTTAAAAACCCGGCGAGCAATTATCTTTTGCTCTGCTTTTTGCTGGGAGTGTATACGTATGGGTAACTAGTTACTACTTACAACGGCACGGGTAATTATGGACATGTAAAGAATGTTGAACTACATGAAGGTATTTCAATTAATAACATAGTTGCAGATATAATAATATGGTCTATTGATGAGTGTGCGTTGCTGCAGTAACGGGTGTTGCAATTTCTTACAGTTAAAGAATCCGGGTATTCGCGGGAACAGTGGCGTAAATAAAAGGGGAGAACATTCACAAAGCATTGTGTATATACTAACTTTTAAGTTATAAGCCAATTCGCAACCGCTGCTCCAGAACACTATTAGTCATAGCGCTGGGGGAAGACACTGTTCAATCCTGCCGGTATCTGTCTTGTCCTGGATCAAGGTTTTCATAAAATAGTCAAATATCTGTTGTTTTTTTTTTAATGTAGTACCTACTGATGTTGGCAAACAAGCATGCAGTTGACATGGATGGTAAGTGAATACTGTAACCTAAAGACATCTATACTAAAAACTGAGGTGAAAATGAAGATACATTGCCACCTCTGAGTTTTACGTCGTTTTGCCTCAGTGAAAGTGATTACAGGGCCATACTTTCGCATCTAACCAGTTCAGCACTAACGTATCCATTTGGCGACAGATACATTAGGTAATGCGGTGAAGCCTATGCACTCGAGCTCAAACACTGGCAATTTACCACCAGTAAAACTAGTTGCAGTTATTCATTCGCATATCGACTGTATTTTAAACAAAGACTCGTGGTGCTCATCTTTGTTCTCTCTTGAGCACTTGTTATAATGCAGAACAAACGGAGAAACCGGCTCACATGTTCACCGGGAATTCAGTAACCATTAACTATGTACCACATTTAATATCCGCGTTTTAAGAACGTAAATGCAGTTTGAAAAATGCTCGATTGTATCAGAATTTGCAAACATGCGGAATGCAATAAAATTTCGTCGTTACCTTGCCCTGAATATTGGTTTGTATATTTAGGAAGTGATTCAATCCAGTTCAGGGTGGATGCGTCATTCTTGCACTTGTCTAAAAGGCAATCAACAACTCAATATTCTGAAATATTGAAGGTCTACAGTGGTAGAGACGAATTTTATTGTTTCTGTAGTAATTTGTTGTTCTTTCTTAATAAATAATCTATAGATTATTGTAGATAATAAGTATTAATAAGTACTTTCCAAATCGAATACTACTCTGTTGTTTTAACTGGTTTCGTAAAGAGTAAGACTGAAAATCGAATGCCGCGTAATTGATAAACCGATGGCAGGTACATTTTGAACTTAGAAAAAAGTATACCCTGTATTTTTATAACAAAAAAAAATACACGAAATTGCCTACAATTAAGGCTAGCTTACCTACTCGTATAATGAAGCGATAAATCGACTCCGTGATTAAATTGTAGAGATCAAATAACATGATCAATCAGTTCAAAGCTGAATCGGCGTCAGGTACCGGGAAACGCGGCGAAAAACATCCAAGAGGAAGACGACAGTTTGTGATTGCCGGCGGTGTCCAGGGAATGTATTCTAGGGGCACATAATGACTCGTCCCGGAACAACCAGGTGGGCCGGCGCGCTGCGTATGGGCAAGGAATGCCGGCCGCGGAGCCTCGCATGGGAACACGCCGCCCGTCAGCTCACACTGATCTGTACATCTGTAAAACTTGATTCAGGTACGCGATAACGGCTTTCCTAGTATTGCTCATGTTTTGATACTCACTAATATGTGCACGGTGTTTGAAATGGCGATAGCGACTCGTGTTTATATGCATTGTATCGAATGATATTTACATTGATACACATCGCTTTAGGCAGCGATGTGCTTACATGTGCCTACATGTCATGTGCACGTTATAAACATGTTAAAAATTAAAATGCTACAAGTGGATACCATGTATTGTTATGTGAAAATTACACTACGCCTGCAGAATGTAGATAGATATAGGTACCTACCCTCGAAAAAAAAGGCCGGGTGTATGTTTATACTTTACACGACATTTCACCAGTAAGGGAGAACGAGCCTACTATAGTTAGACTACCACAGATAGACAAATGCTATTAAATTAATGGGAAAACCGTAACTGTTACACGGAAATCCACCTCTATAGCTACGTAGACAGAAACAGCTCAAACATATCATTAAAATTCAACAAGTATGAAGTCTCAAGTAGACTCAATTTTTATTCCCCTGAACTTTTGAGCGGATGTAACGTGGACAACCATACTCGCATGTGACGTCGAACGCTACCGGTGTTGAAAGAAGGCTTTGTATTTAAATGAGGTGAATGTAGTCGGAAACAGGAACCATTCACAAAACTTCTTTTAGGTAATATATAAAGGATAATGAACTCCGCGTACGTCTAAGTATTCGATTTGCAAATCTCACGATACCTACATATTTTATGGCGTTGAGTATTTAGATGATGTATGTAGATGAGCCTACACTGAATGAAACAATGGACATTTAACATTCGGCAGTCGATCGGGGTTTCTTGGCATTGAAACTGCAAGTGCACAAGAATTTATTATTGCCTCGTGTCACGCGACGAATGCTAAATAGGATGGTAGTCGCAGTGTCGTCCGTGCTCCGACGAGTCGATTGTGCGAAATATTAAATATTGGATTCCGCGAATCGGCCGGAAATGGCCCTTTCATTATGCGCGGCGGGTGCATGAAATGTTCGATTTGGATGGCGTCGGGCCCCGACGGCGCTCCTCTTCTTCTAACTCATCGATAAAATCATTCTCGGTAAATCGGACGCCGCATTACAAGCCGCAATTCAGAGTACAAGGGTCACTAGAGGAGGATTGACCATTAGAAACATGTGTTAGATTGCAATCTCAAAATTCCACTTACTTATTGGATAGGACGAAACCTTTTATTTTAAGTAAGGGTAAGTTTTTCAATGCAATGATAGTGGCAAACAAGTAGGTATACGGTTCACATGGATGGAAAGTGGTATTTAGAAATCTGCACAAAATCGGGAGTGAAAAAGCAGATGCGTTGCCATGCCACCCCCGAGGCTTAAGTTGTTTCTCTCTATGAGAGCTGTTACAGGGACATAAATTACCATCTAACAGGAACACAATAGGATTGGTCTACAATTGGCGGCAGATAGATTTGGTTATGCGGTGGTGCCTACACCCTTGAGCTCCGACACTCTTTACCACCAGTAAGTTATTCCAAAGGACTTTTCGTATAATGTACGATGACCACCGCAGTAGAGAGACATGTGCGGTACACGACGACAGCATAATAAAGCTATCATAAGCCAAGATGCACGTGCGATAACGCTGACAATATATAAAATAACATTTCTTATAGCGGAGATACATATCGTATTTTTAGACGTGCATCAAGTTTTGACTTTCGAACACTGATTAATAACTATGTATTATAAAACAGTCTAGCGAATTTTATTTTTTTAAAGGCCAATATTCTTTTGCTTGTCAACATCGATGCAGCATGGCTGTCTGGCATTAATTATACAAAATATAATTTCCTGGGGGGTAGAAATAGTATATACTTTGTAATTTCACACTTAGCATTCCTACTTTTTAGATGATAAAATCACCTTCTCACACAAACAACTCTCAAGTGCTCCGACACTGCACGCATCGTGAACGAATAATACATAAGACAAATCTATATTTTAATGCGAAATCAGCGATATAGGTATGGTATCATGTAAAGTAGGGGTGCCTAACGTTCTATACTTTCTATACTCTCGTATACTATATTATTATCAAGGAAAAGGTGACGGACTGACTGATCTATCAACACTCAAACATATCAATAGCTCAAACTACTGGACGGTGCGAGCTTCAATTTGGCATTCAGAGAAATGAAATGATATGATATGATGCAGGCGACTGCTTAGGATTTTTGAAAATCCATACTTGATGGACGATGGATGGATGGAACAACGGTAACGAGGCCTAAAATACGCTTACCTTAACCTATCTGAATGTATCAGATAGGTTTATAAACCTGTGTCGCGGGGCCGTTGTCACAGACACCCAGACCCGAAACAAATAATGTGAACCATACAGATATTGGTCCCGGTGCAGAGATCGACCCGCGACTCTTTGATCAAGCGGTCGTCAAACAAACTGAAAGAACAAAGTATATCAAATATTATGTAGAAGATGCAGTAATGGCAAGATGTATGCACAGCAGAAAGCTCTCATGCGTGATTGCGTGCGGCGACGTACGGGCCGCGGCCGCAGCCGCAGGGCCGGTCGGCAGATCTTAGAAACACGCATACATCTTCGCGCTAATCGGACCATGTATTATCGGACTCAGCAATTAGTCTTCTCGGTAGCACAGAGCACAATTATGCGAGACATTTTGCATAGCACATTTTACAGCATCTATCTATAAACCTATTATTTATTTTATTTGTAGGGTTTTGTCTTTGAACGACCACATCGCCCTACTGAGACAAATTAATACAAACAAAAAAAAGTTACATGAATTTAAGCTATAATACAACTTAACTGTGGACAATAATTTGGCTCACCTGAGCTAAACAATTAAAACAGAAAAGTTAGAGATTAGGATGAGATTAGGTCTACAATTGATTAGTTACCATGTTGTAGTGTTGCTCCACTCCTCACAAATGCGGCGTGGATGCAACTATACACACTTATCATAGACAATGACAGCCAATAAAAAATGTATGTAAATGACCACGGTTGTCACGAGATTAATTACGAATTTTGCACGACAAAATATCTTTAAAAAATAGTCAATATTTACGATGACGCCTTTTTCCAAATGTTACGGCAATTTAGGAAAATTTGAAAATTAAATTTTTAAACCGCGGTTTACACCTTACGCCTGTGTAATTTGTCTAACAGGATCTAAGATGTTAGACAAATGTTTCGAAAAAAATCGAACCAATTCGTCGTCTGAAATCTATAAGTTGACGATTCTCATAACCATACAATATTCGGTGAAGCCGATCGTAGTTATCTAATCAGAACTCCATTCGTCGGATTCGTTTAACAATAAATAAAAAAAATCAATAGTTAAGGAATCTAAAAACAGGATATTGTAAAGTATCGATCAAAATTATATTGGTTAGAATGACGTCAGGTGATGTGAGTCACATATCAGGCAGCGTCGACCTGTGGCTCTTAAATACTATCTCACTTCACCTCTATATTAAATACCTACATTTTATTGAATACTTAGATTATCTTTCAATTATTTTGCGAAGGCTAATTGAAGATTTAAAGATAAAAGGTCTTTCCCATTGGTTTTCCTTAAATTTTAGAAGATATTTTATTTAAAATTGTAGAAGTTTTCAAGCTACCACTAGCGGTTGCTTTGATATTACGTAGGTATGCAAAGAATTGCAAAGGTTTGTCTCCAGGAGAAGTCCTGTGGTCTAGAGCCTCGATTTAGCGCGAAATAGAAGGTATAATGTTTTATCTTTCAGTGGTATTTCGATATCGCTATGATGTACCTATGTCATCGAAATTATTTGCCACGACTCCCAAATTTGTTAGTATTAGTATTTAGACGCAATAGGCTTAATTTAAAGCAAGTAAATCACTCAAATGGAACCTCTCTCATTAGATACCCACATGTCACCTGGAGAATCCAAGTGGAATAGAATAAAACTCTCCATACCTATTTGAACAACGGATTATGTCAATGAACATGCAATCCTCCTTGATTGATGTTAGTAAATTATTATTATTGTAGTTCTCAGGTATTGAATAAACTCAGGAGCGCACACTAATAGATCATAATCTGTACCTACCTACAGGTGGACTTCTGGGACAATAATTTCAGACCCACTACCTATCTTCACGCCTGTAATCCCCGAAGGGGTAGGCAGAGGTAAATACATGCATTCAAGCATACTTGCAAACACCCACGACTCGCCGGTTACGTTTTGGCCCATGTAACAGGTGGCGAACCTGTTGCCATCGGGCACGTTACCAAACTCCGAGGCACTGGGAAACTTCCAGAAAATGGAAAAATCCCAATAGAACCGGAGATAAAGGATTTTAAACCGGACGAACCTTATCCGGAACGAATTTTATCTCTGATAGTCCCCGACCCGGGAATCGAATCCAGGACCCCCAGCGTAGTAGTAGTGGCCTGCTACCACTACGCTACTGAGGCAGTTAAATCCTATAGGCCTATCTTCAGTGCTCAATGTAATTTTAATAGATAGTAAATAAATAGTAAGTAATCTATACGAGTTTACACATGATGAATCACATCATCTTATTTCGATATTTCTTCGGCTGCTGTGCCTATGACGCGCTTTTTTTTGTAAAGAATTTGGCAAACAAGCATGCAGTTCACATTGATGACTGCAGCCTATAGACACTCACACAAAGATCAGAGGTCAAAATGCAGATGCGTTGCCACCCCTGAGACCTTAGTTATTATGTCTCTGTGATAGTTATTACGAGGCTATACCTACATTACCGTCTAACCGGAACACGATAGTGCTGAACACCACCAATTTAATGGCAGATAAATTAGGTAAGTAACGCGGTGGTGTCTACGCCCTCGAGCTCCTACACTGGAACTCTACCATCAGTAATAGATATTATATAGATTCATTATATCGATAACGATCATGTAACCATCCAATCAATGATGCATATCAACAAGCAATCAGGGTCATACTCGTATCCGATAGATCGGTTATGACCACTATGATCAGCTACGTACAACATAGGTACCCCACTGTTTGCGAGTTGAGCGGATAACTAGTGTCGTGCGATTTAATAACAAATAACTTACGTCGTATTTATATTACGATACGCGCGGGCTCGGTCGCTCGGGCCGGCTAGTATCCGTGTACAATGGATAATGACCCGAACGTCATAGATGAATCGGGTGAGTTAGGTGTGATGACGACGAGTGCGGAAATAAATACCCACTATGAAGATGTGATGCCGAACGACATTGAATGCAATGAATTACATTTGGAAATGGATGATTTACTGTATCTGTATCTCGAGTACGTAAAATCGTACGAATGGGTAGCCAGAAAGTTGAAAAAGATGTACAAGTACTTGCAACTTGTAGCACGGCGATGCCTTAACACTTTGCTTTAGCCAGATTATTTAAAGAAAATAATATTAATGGGATTGAATGATGCCGTGTGAAGTACATTCATCAGTTCAAAATTCTCATTACATTTGAACAAACAGCTGATGCCGAGCGGTTTTTACTATGCAAAGCTTTTTGCGACTTAGGATGGAGATGCCAGAGGACTTCGGAAGTAGGTATATCTTATGGCATTATCAAGGATATCGATTTGGATGTTACAGAGGAGGACATGATGCAAAATTTATTGTGTGATATAGAAGTAATCTTTGCAAGAAGATTAAATAGGAGGAACTATAATAATGGTGTGGCTTCTGGATGGGTACAATGCGAGGCCGTACGACTAGCTTTTAGGGGAGCCTCCCTTCCTAGATATGTATCGATTCATGGGATGAGAGTAAACGTATTACCATATGTATTCCCCGTTACACAGTGCTCCCGGTGCTGGAAATTTGGTTACACCCGTCTATTGTGTCCTTCTAAAAAGCCTGTATGCCCCAAGTGTACCAAGCATCACGAGAATTGTGAAACTACCTCGTACCGTTGTGTTAACTGCATCGGAGATCATTGCAAAAGATTTGTCCGGTTTTTAAAAAGGAGAGGAGAGTACGTGAGTTTATGTCAGAATTCAACTGCACGTTTAGAAAAGCTCTGACCATTTATGTACCGCCTTCTCCAATTCCTGATAAGCCACTAACGGTGGACGGATCGCCTGTCGGAGATGAGAAACCTCAATCATTGGAGATGGCGGTAGCACAGAGCACAATTATGCGAAACATTTTGCATAGCACATTTTACAGCATCTATCTATAAACCTATTATTTATTTTATTTGTAGGGTTTTGTCTTTGAACGACCACATCGCCCTACTGAGACAAATTAATACAAACAAAAAAAAGTTACATGAATTTAAGCTATAATACAACTTAACTGTGGACAATAATTTGGCACACCTGAGCTAAACAATTAAAACAGAAAAGTTAGAGATTAGGATGAGATTAGGTCTACAATTGATTAGTTACCATGTTGTAGTGTTGCTCCACTCCTCACAAATGCGGCGTGGATGCAACTATACACACTTATCATAGACAATGACAGCCAATAAAAAATGTATGTAAATGACCACGGTTGTCACGAGATTAATTACGAATTTTGCACGACAAAATATCTTTAAAAAATAGTCAATATTTACGATGACGCCTTTTTCCAAATGTTACGGCAATTTAGGAAAATTTGAAAATTAAATTTTTAAACCGCGGTTTACACCTTACGCCTGTGTAATTTGTCTAACAGGATCTAAGATGTTAGACAAATGTTTCGAAAAAATCGAACCAATTCGTCGTCTGAAATCTATAAGTTGACGATTCTCATAACCATACAATATTCGGTGAAGCCGATCGTAGTTATCTAATCAGAACTCCATTCGTCGGATTCGTTTAACAATAAATAAAAAAAATCAATAGTTAAGGAATCTAAAAACAGGATATTGTAAAGTATCGATCAAAATTATATTGGTTAGAATGACGTCAGGTGATGTGAGTCACATATCAGGCAGCGTCGACCTGTGGCTCTTAAATACTATCTCACTTCACCTCTATATTAAATACCTACATTTTATTGAATACTTAGATTATCTTTCAATTATTTTGCGAAGGCTAATTGAAGATTTAAAGATAAAAGGTCTTTCCCATTGGTTTTCCTTAAATTTTAGAAGATATTTTATTTAAAATTGTAGAAGTTTTCAAGCTACCACTAGCGGTTGCTTTGATATTACGTAGGTATGCAAAGAATTGCAAAGGTTTGTCTCCAGGAGAAGTCCTGTGGTCTAGAGCCTCGATTTAGCGCGAAATAGAAGGTATAATGTTTTATCTTTCAGTGGTATTTCGATATCGCTATGATGTACCTATGTCATCGAAATTATTTGCCACGACTCCCAAATTTGTTAGTATTAGTATTTAGACGCAATAGGCTTAATTTAAAGCAAGTAAATCACTCAAATGGAACCTCTCTCATTAGATACCCACATGTCACCTGGAGAATCCAAGTGGAATAGAATAAAACTCTCCATACCTATTTGAACAACGGATTATGTCAATGAACATGCAATCCTCCTTGATTGATGTTAGTAAATTATTATTATTGTAGTTCTCAGGTATTGAATAAACTCAGGAGCGCACACTAATAGATCATAATCTGTACCTACCTACAGGTGGACTTCTGGGACAATAATTTCAGACCCACTACCTATCTTCACGCCTGTAATCCCCGAAGGGGTAGGCAGAGGTAAATACATGCATTCAAGCATACTTGCAAACACCCACGACTCGCCGGTTACGTTTTGGCCCATGTAACAGGTGGCGAACCTGTTGCCATCGGGCACGTTACCAAACTCCGAGGCACTGGGAAACTTCCAGAAAATGGAAAAATCCCAATAGAACCGGAGATAAAGGATTTTAAACCGGACGAACCTTATCCGGAACGAATTTTATCTCTGATAGTCCCCGACCCGGGAATCGAATCCAGGACCCCCAGCGTAGTAGTAGTGGCCTGCTACCACTACGCTACTGAGGCAGTTAAATCCTATAGGCCTATCTTCAGTGCTCAATGTAATTTTAATAGATAGTAAATAAATAGTAAGTAATCTATACGAGTTTACACATGATGAATCACATCATCTTATTTCGATATTTCTTCGGCTGCTGTGCCTATGACGCGCTTTTTTTTGTAAAGAATTTGGCAAACAAGCATGCAGTTCACATTGATGACTGCAGCCTATAGACACTCACACAAAGATCAGAGGTCAAAATGCAGATGCGTTGCCACCCCTGAGACCTTAGTTATTATGTCTCTGTGATAGTTATTACGAGGCTATACCTACATTACCGTCTAACCGGAACACGATAGTGCTGAACACCACCAATTTAATGGCAGATAAATTAGGTAAGTAACGCGGTGGTGTCTACGCCCTCGAGCTCCTACACTGGAACTCTACCATCAGTAATAGATATTATATAGATTCATTATATCGATAACGATCATGTAACCATCCAATCAATGATGCATATCAACAAGCAATCAGGGTCATACTCGTATCCGATAGATCGGTTATGACCACTATGATCAGCTACGTACAACATAGGTACCCCACTGTTTGCGAGTTGAGCGGATAACTAGTGTCGTGCGATTTAATAACAAATAACTTACGTCGTATTTATATTACGATACGCGCGGGCTCGGTCGCTCGGGCCGGCTAGTATCCGTGTACAATGGATAATGACCCGAACGTCATAGATGAATCGGGTGAGTTAGGTGTGATGACGACGAGTGCGGAAATAAATACCCACTATGAAGATGTGATGCCGAACGACATTGAATGCAATGAATTACATTTGGAAATGGATGATTTACTGTATCTGTATCTCGAGTACGTAAAATCGTACGAATGGGTAGCCAGAAAGTTGAAAAAGATGTACAAGTACTTGCAACTTGTAGCACGGCGATGCCTTAACACTTTGCTTTAGCCAGATTATTTAAAGAAAATAATATTAATGGGATTGAATGATGCCGTGTGAAGTACATTCATCAGTTCAAAATTCTCATTACATTTGAACAAACAGCTGATGCCGAGCGGTTTTTACTATGCAAAGCTTTTTGCGACTTAGGATGGAGATGCCAGAGGACTTCGGAAGTAGGTATATCTTATGGCATTATCAAGGATATCGATTTGGATGTTACAGAGGAGGACATGATGCAAAATTTATTGTGTGATATAGAAGTAATCTTTGCAAGAAGATTAAATAGGAGGAACTATAATAATGGTGTGGCTTCTGGATGGGTACAATGCGAGGCCGTACGACTAGCTTTTAGGGGAGCCTCCCTTCCTAGATATGTATCGATTCATGGGATGAGAGTAAACGTATTACCATATGTATTCCCCGTTACACAGTGCTCCCGGTGCTGGAAATTTGGTTACACCCGTCTATTGTGTCCTTCTAAAAAGCCTGTATGCCCCAAGTGTACCAAGCATCACGAGAATTGTGAAACTACCTCGTACCGTTGTGTTAACTGCATCGGAGATCATTGCAAAAGATTTGTCCGGTTTTTAAAAAGGAGAGGAGAGTACGTGAGTTTATGTCAGAATTCAACTGCACGTTTAGAAAAGCTCTGACCATTTATGTACCGCCTTCTCCAATTCCTGATAAGCCACTAACGGTGGACGGATCGCCTGTCGGAGATGAGAAACCTCAATCATTGGAGATGGAGATAGAACCAATTGTTGAGGAGAGCGTTCAGCAGCCGCAGAAGAAGAAATTGATGTCTGAGCTGTTCACAACCCCAGTACACAATGCACCACCTAAACCGACACAAAGCCGTAGTCTTAAAAAACAACGGAAACGGCCGCCAACACCTGTTCATACTGCGTCGTCAGAACCTTCGCCAATTATTGATACCTATTCGAAAAAAGAATCTGATTCATCGAAAGATGAGGATAAAACTCGTAATGAAGAACGTTCAAGAGCACGAAGTAATAAGACGACTAGTGACATAGGTTTTATTAAGTTACTCTCTAAGTTATACAAAGTAGTAGTTAGTAGTGATTCCTTAGAATTTAAAATTCAGAAGATTGTTAAAACGTGCACAGAATGGATCCTTACAATAATAGTTAGTGGTATGTCAGCGGACTCTTTATTTAGTATTTTTGGAAATGGAAAATAACAATACCATTAACATAAAGCTTAACCTTGGTGGAACTGTCAAAGCCTACGTCCAAAGATGGTGACTCTAAGAGTCATTACTTACTCAAGAAAAGGTTCACATAGCTGTGCTTAGCGAAACTTGGCTTGAGCCCGAAAGTTATTTCAATGTTAATGGGTACAAAACATTTAGAGTGGACAGAACAGATTCTTATGGCGGGGTGGCTATTTTAATTCACAACTCTGTCAAGTGTACAGTCTGCCCATTTCAACATCACAACGTAGGCATTGAAGTTCTACATGTCAAAGTCAGTAATTGTCAGCATATTGAGAATATTATAACTGTATATTGCCCATCCACAGTACATACAACCCAGAATGATTGGGGATAACTTATTTTCTCGAGTAAATAGTAAAAGTTTAATTTTAGGCGACTTCAATGCGCATCACACTAATTGGTCTGTCAGAACAGATCGAAGGGGGCAACAAATTTTTGATTCCATGTTAGATTATAATTTTATATATTTAAATGATGGTGATCCTACTAGAGTGCGGCTTGTGAACGGTATCTTACAACAGTCGGCGCCAGATATTTCTTTTATTTCTACCGATATATCTACCTTATTTTCTTGGCAAGTAACTAATGAATCACTTGGAAGTGATCACCTAGTAATTAAACTAAGTATTAACATGAATGTACAACAGCATGCCATTAAAAAAAGGAATTTTAAAAATAGCAATTGTAAGTCGTACACTGCTTTTTTAGAGACTGAATTTACTGAATTTCGTATTCCATCGAGTGCTCAAGAATTCTATGACAGGTTCGAGGCTAAGTTACAATTGGCTGCCAATAAATTTATTCCATACATAAATGTACCTCAACATATTTGTGGTAAATTTAAGGCAAAACCATATTGGAAGGCTGAACTATCTAAAGCTGTAGCTGAACGCCGTTTAGCTTTAGCTAATTTAAGATATAATCCTTCTCCCAATAATTTAGATATCTTAAAGGCAAAAAATAGTCATGCCCAGTATGTTATACGGCAGGCCAGGAGCACATCGTGGCAAGGATTTTGTACATCGATAGATCATACAACTTCTGCTTCAGCTATGTGGCATAAAATGGGATGGATAAAGGGGCACTATTCCAAGTCAAACCATTGCAGTATAAACAAAAACAAAGCTGAACAATTGTTAAAGTCTTTAACGCCTGATTTTGCATGTCCTTCTCAACCACAATTTACATCTATTAATAGTACATTAGGGTCTAAAATAACTATTCAGGAATTAGAAAATTCTATAAAAAAAACAGACACTGCACCTGGCTGTGACGAAATATCATTTTCTATGATCAAATACCTACCGTTAATAGCTAAAAAACTTCTAATAAAGATTTTCAACAATTGTCTTGATCACGAGTTTGTGCCTAATCAATGGAGACAGATTAAAATAATCCCCATTCCTAAATTTGGTAATAGATCAGACTCTGAACAAACGTTTCGGCCTATTTCATTGATTTCGTGTTTATGTCAAATTTTACACACAGTTATAAACAAGAGATTAGAATGGTTTTTGGAGAAACTAAATATTTTTTCCGATAATATTATAGGGTTCCGTAAATCACGTTCCTGTTTTGACAGCTTGACACGTTTGGTCTCAGAAATTCAAATTGGGTTTTCTAATTATTTAATCACAGCTGCATGTTTTATAGACATCGAGAATGCCTACAATAATGTTGACTTAAGAGGCTTGTTATACACATTAGATGAATTAGGTGTGGGATCAAAAATTTGCTTATACCTCTGGTCATTTCTAAAGAATAGGCAATTAAGTATATCAGCTGAGGGTTGTGTATTCATAAGACACACTAATGTTGGACTAGCGCAAGGGGACCCTTTGTCTCCCTTGCTATTTAATGCTGCTACCTATAATGTTTGTCGAAGTATTCAAAACGTAAATATTTCTCAATATGCTGATGACTTTGTCATATACATATCGACACACAATAAAAATTCTGCAATTTTGGAACTTCAAAATGCGTGTGTTGATTTAAATTCGCTTTTAAGTAGTTTAGGTTTAAGTATATCTTCCACAAAAAGCAAAGTTTGTGTTTTTAATAAAGGTGGTTTTAGAGAATCAACAGTCTTCAGCATTAACAATCAATTCCTACCAGTAGTTACCTGCGTCAAATACCTGGGATTGTGGTTGGATGCTTCGCTTAGATGGGGTAAACATGTTAAAGAAATTGTTCAAAAAGTGTCAAAATATCTGAATTATATTTAAAAGTTCTTGCCGGATCAGGATGGGGTGTCCATCAAAAACATTTGAGGCGACTGTACATCTCCATTATTCGCAGCAGACTGGATTATGCTAGTTTCCTGTATGGCAATAGTTGTAAAACAAATTTAACGAAATTGGATAGAATACAAATCCAGGCTCTACGAGTCATTGGCGGTTTTATCCGAAGTACGCCGATACATGTGATGGAAAATGAATTATGTATTCCACCATTGCAATTTCGGAGACAGTATCTAACAGGTAAATTTTGGCTGCAATCTAAATCGTTCTCTAATAACAGTACTATTAATTTATTACAAGACTTAACATCGCTAACGCAGGCTCGATATTGGTCCAATAAAATTATTCCTTTACTTGTTACCTCTCAAAATTCGTTTAACTCTATCTCTATACATAATAGCCACTTACTTGAAATGTTTTCAATGGACAATTGGGTCAGTGATATTCCTGTACGGCATTTTATATCGGAAACTATACCAGGAATTGATCGCGCGAATCGTACTTATAACATCAATCAATTAAAAACAATTTGCATACGTTTTATTGATGGTAAATATGACGGTTGGTATAGGATTTTTACAGACGGATCCAAAGATGAATCTGGGGCGGGAGCGGCCGTTTTGGACCCTAATAATGAATGCAGTATAAAACTTAAAATTGATTCTGATATTTCAATAATGCACATTGAATTGATTGCTATTGCAGAGGCATTGGCATATATTAATTCAATAAATTTCGATCGATTTGTCATTTTGACTGACTCTAAAAGCGCATTGCAACATTTGGCTCGTTGTGTCTCTTGTGTGAGAGGTATACCGATTGCCTATCGCATATTAGAATCAATTTTAAGATTGAAAAGAAATGACAAAGCGGTGGTAATTCAATGGATCCCGTCTCATATACAGTTCAAAGAAAATGATGAGGTGGATTTGTTGGCTAAGCAGGCTACGTCAGATGGTATTCCAACATCAGTGTTACCACTTTACTCAGATCATGTAATATTAGTTAGAAAACAGTGCACAATGGCATGGCAGGAATACTTCGATAAAAGATCTTGCGAGAAGGGGATTTGGTATCGAACCATCCAACCGCTTATATCTAATTATCCTTGGATAGACAACATATCATTCAAGCGTAATGAATTGAAAACAGCCCTTAGATTGCGTTCAGGCCACATTGCATCAAAAAAGTTTGCATTTTTAATGCATAAAGACTCTTCACCGAACTGCGACGACTGTGGAGTTGTTGAAGATGTGACACAGATTTTGATGGAATGTGTTCGTAACGAAAGATTTAGAATTTTAAATTTTGGATCCAGATCTGGATATGTTGGCTATTTGAACAGTGTTCTGGCTTCACCAACTTCAAGTGAAGCTAGAATATTGTTTAAATTTAGGTTTATTAGGAAAACTATAGTATGTAGTTTGGTTTTGTATTTTGTTTAATTGGTATATTTCTTGTTTTGTGGTATTTACGGGACGATGTGGTCGCTTTGCGACAAAGTCCTTTAAAAAATAAATTAAAAAAAAAAAAACATAGGTTCCTATCTCTAGTTTCACGTCATCAGTGCACGGTAATTTACCTATCAGTCCGCACGATAACTAATTATTCACGGACCACAAGAACAATGGGTCTGAATGAAATAATTCCCATTCATTTCGGGTGAATAAAGAAAAAAGTTGTATACCGACCAATACTGAGAAGGCGACACCTCGGCGGAGGTCTAGAGTAGAGAAGTTCAATATTTATTTAAGAGGCGTCGGGTCGCCGGGCCGCTGTTCCCGGCGGTGGCCGACCGCTAGATGATGGCCTCATGTTAATTTTCACGATGAAGCCATTTACCGTACGTGCGGCGGCGTCGTAACGAGCCCACGATACATTTCTAGAAATCCACACGACCTGACGCGCGACACCCGTACAATGAAAATTTTTGCACGAATTATAGGGAGTAATGCGAGTCAGATTTGTGAGATTCCGTCAGAGAATCAATAAGCAAAAATGCAAGTTTGACTTTATATTTTTTTGTTTTACTTCATATACCTATATTTTTGACTTCAAATTACAGATTGATCGACTGATTCCTGCTTAGGGGAAAGGACCCGAATATCGGATACTTTTTGAAAACCAGGCAAAAAATATAATAAATGAGACTGTAGATTTATAAAAATGTATATATGTAATCCTTGTTTTATATGCTATATGAATATGAAAGGAATTATATAATAGCAGTTTTAGATTATACTGAAAATAATATTATTCAATTTTGTCAGAAATTCAAGTCTCAACTAAGTAGGTTAACAAGTCTCAACTGAGATATTTTATTTTTAGACTTTATATTATATATTTTCGCATTTCCGATACCCAATATCGGATATGCGAAAATATCACAAAATTGGATATCCGATATTAGGTTCCCTTATTAACACAGTAAATTAACACATATTCACGTAACTTAAAACAATTTTATTGCTTATATCTCTTTAAATATTAAAAAAATATAAATGTTACATATCAAAGAACCTTAACGATTCAATATCTATGGCTAAAAATATTATATTCGTCAGCTAAGGTATTAAAATTTAGGTTTTAATATATCATATATTATAATATTATAATATAAAGTATTATAATAATGTAGAATCAAAAATAAACACTTTACATTGTAACAGTTTTGTTGTTGTTGTTGTTGTCAGAGTTTTTGGAACTTTTTTCTTTTTAATAAGAATTAAAATATATATCAACAGGTAATGATTACTTTTTAAATCAGTCTTCTCTGAGTCGTCAGCCTTTAATTACCCTTGGACACAAATATCACAAACAAAATCAATTATATTACTTATATTATTTACACCAGCGCATAATTCGTGACACCACTTGTAGCAAGCTATGCATCTTATCTATTTTTCTCCATTTGTATCACAGGAGTTGGGTCCATTACAGTATAATAATATGCATTCAACATCCTCATCGTTGACACTATTTTCTTCACTATTTGATTGACAAGTGTCATCAATGACACTTGACAGTTGAACTTGACAATAGAGAAAAGGCGGCGTCCGCGCCGGTTCCTTGATATAATTCTGTAACTCGATATAATAATCTAGATTCAGGTTGTATGGTTTATAATAGTGGAAAACGAGATATAGTAACGATTCGCGTAGTACAGAATTGATTGGCAGAAGAGATCTACATTGTGCAATGAACATCTGTATCCCGGTAACTGTGTGCCCGGTCGTAAGTTTCTTGCCCGTTCTTCTCTGACGGCGTAATCGAATGGGCGGATCTTTGGCAATAAACGACTCTTGCTTCATCTTCTACCAAACCATGTGCTTTATTTCATCACCCGCTCGAGTTCCCAAGCTACAGACGCCCACAAACACGGATAACATATCGGCTTGGAAGGACACGCAGACAACACTACCTAGATATCCTGACTGGAGAGGCCTCCTGCCGACAAATATATGAATTAATTAATCACTTACTGTGTGTACAAATATTGTCTTTAAAAACCACAAACAATAATTTTGTCGGGACAAAATTCAAACGTGTGTTGTTTGTATCGCCATTTTGGCCGGGAGATCGATGGCACTCAGGGTGTATAAACTTAGTACTAATGCGATGGCAATCATAACAATGTAGTGAACGTTGTCAACACGTAACAACAGATGGCGCGCATATTTGTTCCAATAATGTTCAGAGTTCATTTTCATTCATAATGTTGTCAGACGTGGTACATACATGTTATGATGCAATTGCGTCGTATGTAATATTGCTGTATATATGTAATATTGTAGTCGTATGTAAAAAAGAGTGTTTTTTAAGCGTTTTTCGTGAATTTTTCATCGAGTTGAGATGTATGGAATACACGTCACAGATAGATATACAGAAAGCGGCCCAAAATACTGTTTTTATAATGGAATAGCAGTGAATAGCTACGCACGGGCTATTGACCTTAGGTTGTAGTTCCAAAACGAAACACCAAATTCGCCAGACGGCGTAAGTGAGCTGTTGCCTTCTTTGATAACGAAAATTGGTCTCTATTTCAGTATGTATTATAGTACTCTGTGATGGCACTGCTGCAGTGCTTCCATCTAGTCTCGGTGTATCAAGTACTGGGTTTTTCGCTAGATGACGTTGTTTAGTATAGGAGATATTGACGTATCCTGAATTAGGCAACCATCCGATATTCGGGTCTCTTCCCCTACCATCAGAATTATGAATTTTCCTACGCTGTTTGACAAATCATGATATGATAATGGAAGATGATGTCAAAGTGGAAAGGCAGAAAGGCTGTACAATGAAGGCCGATTTACAGAAATCCTAAACCATACCATGGACCTAAGACAAGAATAACAAATAGGTAAGTCATGGCTATTTAATGACAAAAGTATCAAACGATCAAACTCCTGTAATTCGTTTTCTACTGTTAAAAGTACGAAACTAATCCGCGATCATATTAAAAAATAAACCAAGGAATTTTATCAAAATAAAACAATCGACTTACTGCGAAGTAAAGATTAATCAGTTGTAATACTTGTAATGAATGAGTCACTCACATCTTGTGTAATCATGACATTTTTATGACAATCATCGCTGACTGGTATTTCGTAAAAATAAGTAGGTAATTACTACAAACCTTAGGCATTTAACGTAAAAAAAAACGTAATGTATCCTAATATGTGAAACGTAATTAAAATACTTGCCACCAAGCCTAATTTATTTGTGACAAAACCAAAATGGACGTCATCATTTTCACCATTCAAAATCAATTGCAATTTGTAGCTATGTGCAACATTACAGTAACAAACAGGTTAGGTACCTGTTTGTTAAAACAATTTGAGATGTGCAATCGTGAGACAAATATCACGTTACAACAATGTGTTATTTATAAAAGACAATGTGCGTATTCATTCATGGATCTCTCGAAAGTCGGTGTTGGATTTCCCAAACGGCATTCTTCAGTGGCAACCGGTGACCAGCCTGGTGGTCGAAGATATTTTATATCAATAATACCATCGTCTTCTAATACAACGAGTGCAAAGTTAACAATGTTAAATTTAACTGAACCTTAAAGTTTATGTCAACATAGATTTATTTGAACAGAAAGACAAACGCAGAGGTGTACGTGTGGAACCGGTGGAAAGCACCGACCGGTGAGCTAGCATCCGATCTCGACAAACTGACATTTCCGCTTGAAATCATTACCAGCTTTCATTTGTTAGCGTGTGCATTTATACAAACACCATGGTACCAGTCACGCGAATGGGTTTTACATAGACACTATGACGTTATGATGACAATGTATTTACCTATTTTTCCGAGAACATAGAGGCAATAATGTCAATACATGATACCTACTAGTAATCTGATCAGTGTTTAATTTCGCATCATCCATCATACTTTTAGTAAACACTGTTCCAAATTTAGCGTCAAGCACGTATTTGTTTCAAAGGGTGGATTAAAAACGAGTGTTTGCTAACGTATCATGAATAACTTGAGACTAGTTGGGACACAAAGTGATGGACGAGACAAGCAGGTAGCTATAAGATCCAATTTGTGAAGTATGCAGCGCTCCTCTCGGAATTTCAATAGAGTTGCTAGTAAATTATATACACGATACCATGAATGAAGGATACCGATATTGTATTAGATAGAGCGTAAAATGTTTACCTGTATTTATTGACTATAAAATCTATAGATTCTGTAATTGATGTTGATTGGTTTGGAGAGATTATAGCTATACAAAGAAGAAATTTCCGAGTTTGAGGCTGAAACTTAGATTGACAGGTAGGTTTATGAGTAGGTACATATGTTAGGTATCGAACATTTCCAGAAGAAAAATACTAGGTAGGCTACTATAAAAAACAATACATATTAATTCACTATTTAAACTTCATATTTTACTGTCTAGGTGGGGTCAAGAGTCATAGGAATCGGAAAATACTCCGTAAGGGACTTGGCGTGACGATACCTACAGAAATAAAAAGGGATTAAAACAATACAATTAACATAATATTACAAAAAATATAATAACTATCTAACTATCTAAAGAAGTTTTGCCAAGTAGTCAATAAGTGTGACAATGTTTATACAAACATGCCTCCAAAAGTTCTCACATCGACAATGCGATACGTAAAGCGCTTTTGAAATCATCACAAAAGGTCCTTCACACACTACCTTCTATCCTAACAAATACCTAATGTGGACAAAAAAATATAACAAAAGCTTTATGGAATTGAAAAATAAAAATGGACAATAGTAAGCCGCGAAAGAAGATCATGCTGGCGATAAGTGTAACGGACCATTAAGAGATCCTCGTTGTGTTTTTAACTTCATACCCGACCTGTGTCAGAGATTAAATACATACATTTTTCCTGCTAATGTTTATTTTAGAAGTTTCAAACAACTTGTGCAATGTTTCTGGTATAGGTTATGTGACTTTTAATTATAAAGTAGATAAAATAGAATTTCGAATTCGTCGTGAAACTTTTAAGTCTCATTTACAATACAATTAAACATTTAATGTAAGTATGTAAGCATTATAATATTTAGATTTAATTGCATTAACAATATAATTTTTCTGCAAACCTACAACGATTGAGTGATCACAGCATATCTGTCAGGTATAATAATACGAGTACAATAATCAGGCGTTAACCTAAAAAAAAGTTGACATTATCTATTTAGTGTTTATAGAATAGTTTCACTGTTGATAAAACGATTAACGATTTGTAAAACAAAAGATACAGCTGCTACCTGCAAACTGTTTGTAAAGATCGGCTTTATCAAAATCGTTTCAACAAAATCGAGTCGTTTTAACTTGTCAAGACAAGCTTTCGGGTTTTTTTGTTTGGTGGTCACAGTGGGACGTCTATAGGTGTTTTGTATATTTTATGGCCACTTCATTAACCGTATTGAATTTGAAACGGCCATTTAGAACACCTTTATTGACACGTCAATTTACGTAAGCACTTTCAATGTTACTTGTCCAATTTCAATACGCATTTGAGAAAATTGAATTTCACGTGGAATATTTATATTTTTGGTGGTAGTATGTTCGAGAAAACGATAAGCAATCATTTTACTCATTCATTTTAATAATTGCAACTCATTTGTTACAAACATGATGACCCTTAATTCTTTTTTGAAAACGATGAAGTTAAAAAAACCGAGACACCTCTATGTATTTGAGTACCTAGACGCGAGTAGGTACTTTCTTGTTGACAATTATAATAAGGAAATCAGGGCAGCAAGAACGGGACAGAAGAGATACCTTTGGCTTGCAGAAATCCAATTGTATACCTATATATATATATTTTGTTATTAATCAGCTTTCTTTACTCATTAATTTTCATATTTATGATCTGCATTTGTTTTCATTTATTTAGTGGCCATTTAAAACACTTCTACTGACACGTCAATTGACGTAGCACTTTCAATGTTAGGTATTTGACCAATTTCAATACATACGCATTTGAGAAAATTGAATTTCACGTGGAATAATTATATTTTTGGTGGTACCTAGTAGGTTCCTATGTTACGGATGAAGATAAGCAATCATTTTACTCATTCATTTTAGTAATTGCAACTCATTTCTTACAAACATGATGACCCTTAATTTAGATGATGATGATGATAAAGTTCTAATAAACCTGAGACACATCTATTTGAGTACATGCGAGTTCTTGATCGGGGACAATTATAAGGACATCATAACAGTAAGAAAGGGACAGACGAGATTCCCATGGCTTGCAGCAGGGCTGTGCGTGCGGCCGGTGGGGGAAGGCGGCGCGCAACAAAAGCCTTCCGGGAACCGCCACAATACTGGTTTGCGACGTGCGATACCTTCGCAGATACAGCGACCGGCCAGGTACTTCACGAGCCTTTGTCATCCGAAGGGAACCAACGGTAAAGTTTCACATTTAGGTTAAGGGACAACGGTCGTGTGATCAAATATTGTTCGTTGTTTCCGTTCAATGTTGTTAATCCGATCAACTGTTTCAGAATTCGTTACTTGGTTCGACGGTAAAAATGTCACAGCGGTTGTAATTGGGTATCGTTAAAGTATTTTTAGACGTGGGGTACACAATACGAAATTGGTTCTTTGTATATTTAAATACTTAAAAATTATAGATAAAGATGAAGAACACATTAAAATTGCCTTTTAAAATGTCAGTTATGACAGGTGATGATTGAGTTACAACGCGGATGACTAACCTGACTCAATAAAATGTTTTATGTTGGTCAAGATACTCTTATCTTTAACCCACTGGTTTACTACAATTTATATCTATGGGAAACGGTTGAGAATAAAAGTAAAAGTGGGGTTATAAAACGAAATTCTCGGACTGAGGGGCAACCCGTTCTGACGCGCGCTTTTTAACAGTTGTTCGTTGGATTTATGACAGCCTGGTTCTTCATTTTACATTATAAGTATTAGATATACCTAGCCTACAAAACAAAACTTTCGAAGTATAAAAATGTAAGACAACATTGAATTTACCTTTCTAATTCGATCAATAATCTAGTTCTAGATAGATACACGAGATTGATAACACTTTTAGGTAAAATGCAAAAACAAAGGATTTTAATGATCACAAAAAAACTTCGCTGTTGTCATGACAAACAAAACTGATTTCAACATAAAAATGTATTCGGTGGGTTTAAAAGAATATAATGGGCAAAGAGAACATGCTAAGTTCCGAGAAACGTCTCGACAAATATAACTAATGTGTGCGTAAGCGAGTCATTATTACGGCAAAATAATGACGTTAAATTCACAAGACAGACACTAACCCGCTCCACGTAGTGGTAGGTACACAAGATTTAAATAACTATATCTTCATAGCCTGCGAGTAGAAAGAACTTCACATTTCTCGTCATATTTTTGAAAACTTATTTTAGGGGTACAAGAAGGTTCACAGGTGTGACCTTTTCCTTTTTATGGTTCCATACCACAAAAGGAAAAAACGGGAAACGTTAAAGGATCGCACGTGTGTCTGTTTGTCCATCTGTCACAGACAATTTGCTATAAAACAACTAGGCTGATTTAGTTCAAATTCACATATCTAATAACTACGACACGTGCACATAATAATATAATGATGTGACGTAAATTAGTGATCATTTAAAGAAAGTTTCGCAAAGTAAGTGGATATATGCGTAATATAATAATTATTATATCAAATAAAAGGTCTTATTGTAAGGACCAAATAATATAAATTTTAAAAAATATTATTTAGAAGAAAGTTTATACAAATAGAAGAATCTCAAACAGTCATCACTTTACTACTGGTGGTAGAGCTCCAGTGACGGAGCTCGCGGGAGTAGGCACCACCGCATTACCTATTATACTTGCCGCAAAATGGTAGTTTTCAGCACTATCGTGTTCCGGTCGGGTGGTCATGTACGGCCCTGTAATTTCCGGCACAGAGGCACAACACCTTAGGCCTCTGGAGTGGTAACGCATCTGCATTTTGATCTTGGTCTTTGTGTGCAGTCATTACTTAACATCAATGTGAACTGTATGCTTGTTTGCCACTTCAATTTCACAAAAAGAAAAAAAACATCAATGTGAGCTGCACGCTTGTTTGCCACCTGCCTTACATAAAAAAAAATAGCCATTCCCACAGATTTGTGTCTAAAACTGCGAAACCTATGGTATTTAATTAAGGTAACACAAAAAATCGTAGTACGGAACCCCGTATCTATATAAACGAATCCGTCTCGATCTTAGCCACTTTCTTGATGTCGGTTTTAAAAGAATTCAGTTAGTATTCATGAGAACAAGCTGAATGAACGTGAAAGGCATGCAATTATCACCTTACTACCGCCAGCCAGCGAAAATTACTAACGGGTGTCACATATTGATACCTGACAGGTAATACTTAATTAAGTAGATTCCTTATCTATTTTTTGTCGGCATTTGCCAAGACACACAAAAATTTAAGGTTAGGCAAGAAACTGGCTCTACATACCTAAGATGTGTTTACTTTAACAATGAGCTCTGAGTAATAAGAATCTAGTTCACGTAACATGTATTTTGTGGGAATTTTTATCATTGGTTAAAATTCAATGCTTAAAATTTTTCATCGCAATTCATTTTCTTTTAAGAAATTTCTTCCTGAAACTATATTTTATATTAAGAATAGATAATAATATTTGATGCCATTACATACTTCAAATATTGACTACTGAAGGTGTGTTTAAAGCAGATTCAGTGAAATTTTTGACTAATTTACCAACTGCATTCGGATTATCCTGTGAAAGAATGTATAACACTTGTATTATTACTACTAAGCTACCGAAACGTAAAACGGCTATGGTTGTAGCCCGCCTGAAAGTAAATTGATCTTTCCATTTATTCTTTTAAAAATCTATAAATGCTGTTCTGAGTTTGTTCCTAGAAGAAATAATGTATAGTCCCATCGCTGCGACTCTCTGCATAACATCTGCTGGAACATAAGCCATAGTAATATCTTTGATTCACAAACTATTCTCAGATATTGGTTCCTTCATTTTATTGTTTTCCTTCAGAATGGAACGTTTCTTCACTAAAATCTACTCTCCAACGCCGGAAAGTTTTCCACTTTACAAACAAATAGCTGTGAGTGTAAGCGTATAAATAAATATAAGTATAAATGGAAATCTCTAAAAATACGTCTTCGTAATGGATAAATGTTTTCCGGTACCTGACAGATATTAATAGTATGATGCACAATGCTTTGATTATAAACATACTTACTAATCAATAGCACGATGACGAAAAACAATATTTCGTTTGTTTTCAGCACCCAATCCATCAGTGAAAAGATTTAAAATAGAAAAATCAGTCATTCAACCAAAGAACTAAAAGATAAGAGAAAAACTGGAACGAAGAAGCTTATGGACTTTTTAAAGTGGAAAGCAGAACTTTTGGAACAGCATATAAGTTTATAAATAAATTAATATGAAACAAACTGAGGTAAATATTGTAAGTGTGGGTTTTTAATGTCTTCAAGTGACCGGTGGCCTGACCGCCTAACTCTTGAGCTCGTTGACATCATCTTTGGTTTATCTCATCTACCTATTATTGTACTATCGTGCGCGAAAGCTATAGCGATAATCTGATGATCTCTACCGCGTACCTATTAAAGTAATAACGACGAGTTCAGGTGTCACAAAAAATTGTACACTGTAAGTAAAAACAAGCTCAAAAGCAATTCAGTTCGTTGGTCGAGCCACAGGATTTACTTAAACGCTATATATATCTGGAATAGCAAATCTTTAGATAGGTGGCTTCAGAAAAAATGTGCAATCAGTACTACAGGCTATGTAATTATGTTTCGAACTTGCGATTTTCAGGTGCAAAGCGATGTGATCGAATCGAGGAGGCGAATAAGGACGAATTGAACGCGGTTAAACCGCGGGAAAAGCTGGTAAGTAGGTATGTGTATATTTAAATAAGTAACAATAAGCCTGGGTTGCACCACCATATTTGCTTAAGTTATTGTAACATTTCACATCCTTCTCTAACTTAAAGAAATCTGTTAAAGTTAGAGCCGGACGTAAAATGTTACAGTAACTTTAACAAAGATCGTGGAGCAAGTGGTGCAACCCAGGCTAAGAGTAGCAACAAAAGCAAATTGTCATGCATGTGTAGATTACCTGCATTCAAAAACTAACGACACCACCACCGTTTAAAGATACGTTCTAAGAAGTTTATTATTTAGTGTGTGATAATATAAATTGCAATTTAACAAGTTGAAACAAGTGTGTAATGACATAATCCATTGGCTCGCGGCCTAGAGCTTCATATCACAAACATTGTGAGTCACGCAAATGTGTTCAATACATTACAACAATACTTAATACTAAATTGTGTTATCAACATTTCTTTGATAACTATCTGTTTACCAAGAATCGTGCAAATATCTATTCTAGAAAGACGAATTCCTTTGAACTCTACCCTAGATAGAATTTTACCAATCATACTAGAATGTGATCAAGCGTATGTAGGGATGTTAAATTTCCTAAAAGCATTTTGTATAGAGTAAGAACATCGTTCAAACATGTATGTGGTTCAAATACAAATTGAAGTCGCATATGGCCAACCATAAGGGGCCGTTCAAGTATTACGTAAGCAGATTTATTACAATGATATACACCCCACCCCCTTGTCAGCAAAAGTAAGCAAAGCTCTTACCCCCATGCTTACGTCAACATTGTAGTTATAAGTATGCATTTTTCTCCGTTTATTTTCAGTATTCCGTGTTTTTATTCAATCACGAGCATCGGTTATGATTCTAGAGATAAAAAAATAGATTTAGGATAAAGGACGCTATATAAATTCATTTAAACATATTTTATTCCCCATTCTCAAAAAGATTTTTTTTTTTCAAACAGACAATGTGTGGGTTGCTTTATGTGTAAAATAATATGGTGGTTTTCGTGGCAATTGTGTCATTGGTGGCATTGGTGGCGTAGGTGTTTGGTGATGGTGATGGCGTTGATGGCGTTGGTGGTGATGATGGTGGTGGTGGTGATGATGGTGGTGGTGGTGATGATGGTGGTGGTGGTGGTGGTGGTGTTGGTGGCATTAGTGGGTAAAAATGCGCAACGTTAATATTCAATTTTTCTCTTCTCTTACGGAATGCCAATATTATGCACAGATCTATCTTTTATCTTTCATTCTCTGTTAGAAGTACTAATTGACTGAAACTTTACAAAAGTTTACAATAATTTTCTATAAAAAATACATATCATAGGATGGATGCGCGTTTATAACATAATAAGCAATTTTTCGCAATCCTAACAGCCTGTGTGCTTTTATCCCCGATGGCCATACGTCAAATATCGTGTACAGAGAAGAATTACTGCAAAGTAGATTTTTATAGCCACTTAAAAGTGTTTATGATTTTAGCCAAAATTAACTAAAATGTATATCCAAAAGCGCTGCCCAAAGTCCCAAAGCCACTATTCCACGCAAACAAAGTTGCGGGCACAGCTAGTATTAAATAAAGTTGTAGTTTGGTAAAGTGGAATTTTGTTTGATATAAGCTTATTACAGTGCTCGTGTATAGTGAAATAGAATAACAGTGCGAAAACACGTTTTTTCAGGTTGCCTCCAAAACTTAATTGTAAATGTTCTGGTAAAGTAGCCATCGCTTTACTAGAATTACTGACTGTGACTGACTGATGGTGACGGACTGATAAATTGACTGACGACTCTGACTTTTACGTTGCTTAATACGAATACGAAATATCGTTTTACTTGACACTGGCAATATGCATAACAAGCGATGCCATAAAATTAAAAAAAAAACTACTGATGCAGTAATCACCATCTAGACTCCCCCGCCCCCATGTCATAAAATACAAGCAACGTAAAGACTCCTCCGCCCCCCTATAGGGCTAACGTAATACTTGAACAGCCCCCAAGTTTATAGAATTGCTGAAGGCATTTTTTGGAAATAACAAGAGGACAACATCTATGTACGAATAAGTACTTACCCAATTGGGAAGAAATGTAATCAGTCACAAAAAGACTGGCCTTATGACTGATAGATAACGATACTAAGGTATTGTCAAACGTCAAAATTAAACAATTTGTTTTATGTATTTAAGTCGACTTATCAAGTTTTTGAGCATAGTTGCGGACAGACGGACATGGCGAAACTATAAGGGTTCCTTGTAAGCTTCGGAACCCTAAAAAGATCGATTGACAGTCAATCCAGGAGCTACGCTTGATACGCAGGATGGTAACATAAGTAAACTATTGGACGATTGCGACGAAATTCAGAATGGTGATTGTTCAAATTGAAATAACATCATTGTAATGCAAAACCATTCGTCGCAAAGGTGGCCATACTTATCTGACAGGTATATCGTCTGCAATTTAACTTTTTTATTCGTTTAAAACTTTTGTCATCAAGGATAACTGATGTTAGGAATTTTGATATCGCAGAAGATAGACTATCTGATTTAAGTCTTAATTTTTTATTATGCGAATTGTAAACAATGCTGTGGAATTTTCAACGCCTTTTTTTTTCACAGACTTGTTAAGCTTTACCTACTGTCACTTTCTCTGCCTCTGTGATTTGGCGTGAAGATACATACAATACAGTATCTATTCAGTACCTATTTTTGCTTAAAGACGTGTTTTCTAACGTATGAATTTGGACACGTCTGTGAAACAAAATAAACGGTGAAAGTTCGACGCCAAATCAAAGTAAAATCTTAGTGCGGTCATGTGCTAAGCTGTGGACGGACGGACATGACGAACGAAGGTAGGGAGGACTAAAATTATAACAATTACAATATGTTGTCACGGATAAATGAGGCGTTAGGTAAGGCAAGACAGAAGGCAGAAGTCAGACGGACGGTGGAACGAGCGCCAATCAGCGATTCTCGGAATCTCCTTGTTCTCGCGCAAGCGCAGGTGCAATCAACTCATGTTTTATTATAACTGCAAACTAACAACTGTATTGTGTCATTTAAACAGATTTAAATACTATTTGTAGAAAAAAGTGAACGTAAAAGGATCAAATAGTTACACTTAATTGGAATTTCGTCACTTTCGAAGTACCCAGTGGTAGATATTTATGAATGTTAACAACTTTTTCCAGCGGTAGCAGTTAGATCCTATGTAAATATCTATAATATAAATTTAAAGAAATAAAAATAATAATTAAGTAGGTAGGTACATATCATGAAAGTAATTAATCATTTAAAAAAATATATGATTGCACGAAGTAAAAGTAGATAAAGAAAATAAAATTAACTGTGACGTGTCCTAATCACAAGTCAAAGGCATGAAATTCTATTTGTGTATTGTGAAACAAAGCTACCCAGCGAAATTTTCAAAAATGACTTTGGTAATAAAATCTTGAAAACATGTGGCTAGGATTTATTTTACAAAATAAATAGAATGTAAGCGTTAATTCGAAAAAAATAAACAATCAATGGGAATGGTGGGTTGTAATTAGTTACGCACACAGATTCAATATTAAATCCATAGGTAGGTACTCAATAACCAGTTATTCTACAGGTAGAATAAAATCACTTGAGAAAATCGATATTGTGTAACATCAAGAACGAACATGTGTATATTATTTAAATGCCACGTTATGATTCCGAGAATCATGAAGCATTGAATATAGAAGTAATGAATAAAAAGCATACATTATAATCTGGATGTTATTCTATAGGTACTCGCTTTTCATATCATTGACTATTTCATCAAACTTTGGAAACAAATCTAACCACCTTTTATTTTTCTATTGTTTCTTTTAGAATCCTGAAGCCTTCTGTGCACAGCAATGGACGTCTTTCAAATGAAGCGATAAAAATCCATTGAAGCTTTCTAGCACGTCAAAAGTTACTACTGATTCTGATTCCGATTTTGTGTCCTTTGGGTGGATGGTTTTGATTTTAAACATTTAAACAGAAATGGATCAAATGTGGCTTTAGCACCGGGTAGTTCATTTTATGGCAAAGAAGCTTGCAGTTCACATTGATGGTAAGTGAATACAGCGGCCTCAAGACATACACATTAAATCCGGGGATAAAAATACAGATGCGTTGCCAGCCCTGAGTCCTAAGGCTGTTTTGGATGAAAGTCATTCTTTTTATTTTATAGTATTACTAGCTCTCCCGACGAACTTGGTATTGCCTTAGAGGTATAAAAACAAAATATTATCAAAAAAAACGAAATAAAATGTTGGTGGAGAATCACCCATACCATTTAGGGTTATAAATTTATTACAGTTTAAAAAAAAAACTAAAAAACATTGTCAGTCTTTAAAACTACTTTAACTTAAAATAAAAGTAAAACTGTTGAAATCAACTGAAAAAATCATATTATTGTACCAAAAAGGAGGAGGGATTTGAGGAACTACAGATACCTAAAATATAAAAAATTGATATACCTACCTATATCACAATAAGTCGTTGGATATTATATCGGACATCGGATAATATATATCATGATATAAGTATATCCATTGATATATATCGAACCCTGATTGTGACATCCGGTTTTTGTGTTTAAGTCTATAGCCTGCAGTCCTCAATTACCATCCATTGAACAGCAAGCTTGTTTGCCACCATCATAACATTAAAAAAAATAGAAAAGCATTGGGAAGAGCTCTTCATAGGTGCAACGAATCTTACTTACGCAGATTACATTTTATTCGCGAATACCATTAACGAAATTTCCAAGAGTTTTTATGTCCTCGCACCTGTGCATTGTTCATCGAAAAGTTTTTACATGGCAATCATCGACGCGTGATTGAAATGTTTACGAGCCTACTAAAGGATTGCGCACACAGCAGGATAATATGTATATAGTGAACGTCGTCGGGCAAACTAAACAGATTTTATCCTTATGTGATATGTCTCAATCATTTCAGCCGAAAAATTTCCACAGCTGGACAAAAGCCTCTCTCAATGATGCCCACAGTTGTACAGCTTTTGCGGAGCTTTGCTATAATCGCCACGTTTGGCATGCGGATTTGCTATCAGAGTGGCGGTAGTTTTATGACGGACGCTGCAACCCATCCCGCGTTATTGCACATAGCGTCCTTTTAGAGTGGTTGGATCGCCATTTAACTGACTGTACTAGAGGGAGAATTCTTTTCTACTATTGGACTATGGGGTCAGCGTCGGACTGAAGTTTTTTTTTATGTAAGGTATGTGGCTAACAAGCATGCAGCTCATATTGATGTTAAGTGATGACTGCACTCTATAGACATCTACATTAAAACCAGAGGACAAAATGCAGATGCGTTGCCACCCCTGAGACCTAAGGTGTCATGTATCTATGATAGTTATTACGGGGCCAAACATTACCATCTAATTGGAACACGATAGTGCCGAACACTATCATTAAGCAGCAGGTTAGATAATGCGGTGGTACCTACGCCGTCGAGCTTCTACACATGGAACTCTACCACCACGAAGTGGCGTTTGCCAGTTTGATCATTATTCAGTTTCGGGCTCTGAGCTTTTGGAGAGCCAGCCTGTTCTCTTCCGGCTCAGTACGCCCCTGGGGGAAGACGTCATGTCCAGATGCCAAGTCTTCATCGCCAAGAAATATCGTAATAGTTGTGTAAAGTACATTTCACATCCTTCTTTTTTTATATCAAAGGATTGACAGACAAGCAGACGGGCCACCTGATGGAGAGTGGTTACCGTCGCCTATGAACATTTGCAACACCAGGGGAGTTGCCAACGCGCTGCCAGCCCTGAAGGACTCTATTGACGCCAGTTTTAAAGAACCCCATATTCCCCCTTCTCTAACTTTAACAGATTAGAGAAAAATATGAAATGTTACAATTACTTTAACTTTAACAAATATCGTGGTGCAACCCAGACTAATAGTCCTTGTTACCTTCAACTTAAGACAGAAATATTTTTGAATAGGTGTGCAAGAGATAGCGATCGCTATTGCTCTCTTAGGCGTCACAAAAGGACAAATAATTAAAGATGTAAACGAGGACTTTAACGATTCAGTTAGGTGGTCGAGCTGCGCGGGTATCATATATTTTCAACAACACTTCATTCCGTGGTTAAAACCATGATACATTTTGTGGTTATTAGAAGTATCAATGCGCAATAATACTCAGTGGGTGTAGTAAACAAGGAGAGTACCTAAATTCTGGATTGGCCAATACGGTTATGTAAATTCGATTTTATGAAATACAAAGAACGCGTTCATTTTTTTACATTACTCCTCCTTTTTTCGACAGTACTACTAAGTTCCCTGTTAACTTCCTAGCTGTATCTAGACAAAGTGGCACAAAGCTTAAAAACTTGGCGTGAATAAGTGTTAGTAGCACCCCAGGCACCCTAGGGGCTAGAGCAAATACGATAATCAGATCATTAAATTTGCTTTTATAGTGGTACGAAGATATAAAATGACATAACTATAACACGAGCCAAAGAATTCACGTTAAGACGGTCGAGTATCAGCTTGCTGCGTAGCGGCATTTTCCTTATCAGGAGCCTTTTGACGATATCCCCCGGATAAAAACAAGGTACATACCATTCTATGCTTCTATAGCCTTTGACGCAGCAGTGGATGCTCTTGAATTTGTCTTGGAAGCCGTACTCGAAGGGCACAGGCTCCTTGGTGAAGTGCATCCCAGAGGTGTTGGTGGGGAAGGTGTTGTTGGAGCAGTAGCCCGCGGAGTGCGAGCGCGCGCCCACCACCACGGCCAGCGTCAGCAGCAACCACATTGTGGACACACGCATCCTGTGGTAAGTAAGATTTTACTTCAAACTCGTCATGTTCGCTTTGCATCATCATTTGATTGGTGGCAAGGTTCTAGTTTCGGAGTATTTTTTCTTTTTGATAAAATAAAGTCCTTTAATCGCATTATGTTCCACACTACACACATACATATGGTCGAAATGGATCCTAGGAATCTTCCTAGGATCTATTTAGATATAGAATATTACAGTTTATGTTAGTACTTATGTTTGATAGCTCTAATTAGAATCACTGCACCCATTTCATTAGAACACCTACTCTTAAGTTCTTAATTGGATAGATTCTGACATGGACATGTAGATTTGCCTGACAAGCTTTATTAATCTAAAATATGTGCATTTGAAGGAAGATAATGATAGTAAAATTTAATTTAATTGGAATTAATAATGTCCGAGCTCGTTTTTGTAATTTTCGTTGTTGCGATTATTTCATTTGAAATAGGAATAATAAAACCAGTTTCACAAACGAGAAAAAAGTAAAACAATCGCGCTGTGACGGTATAGTTAATAGAAAGTCCAAGGATTATGGTAACAAGTTGTAATATCACAAGAATTCTCAGTAAGTGTAATAATACCTACAAGGGCATGTCATACCGGTCCATTGACTACTATTGAAATCCTACTGTTTAGGTATATACATTTCGAACCATTGTTCAGCCGATTAACAATTCCAGCTAATACGAACAAGACAATAGTTAATAGGTTATAACTACATAAATTACCCGGCTTTCCAGTAAGCCCTTCGGAACAAAAAATCCCCTACGATATTCGTATCTAACCATACTAACGTATAACTTTGAACCGTGTTTTGTAAGAATATAACCAAGGTACAAATGTAATGCATTTATTACTATAATTATTATGTAAATAACTTTTTTAACATTCTTTTGTCGGTATTTCTTACTGCGATTTCGTATAAAAATATTTTATTCTGATCAAAGCGCTGATCTCAATCCATCATTAATAATTACATTAAAATAATATAACATGCTATTATTTAACATCATTATGATACGGGCCTTTTTGATGTGTGTATGCGTAATTAATATGTACTATCTACAGTATTAATCAACTTTTTAATGTTTGATACCTACTTAATTAATTTTCGTTTTCATTCAGTAGGTAAGTTAGCCATATTTCTATGGTATGGTTCTATGGTAGGTAGACTGTATTTCAACGGAAGAGACTTACGTATTTAAAAAATAGCTGTAAAAACTTTTTCTTTTTTGTTCATGAATGTTTGTCACTTTTAAGTTCTTTGATTTCATACGATTCAACTCGAATTTTCATACTTTTAATATCATTATAATATCTCAGTTGCAAGATGCTTTCATGTGATATGATACAAGAAGGGCCCACTCTCATTGTTCAGAAATGCCAATAGACGGCCAGTATTACTTACATACGTTACAAAACGTAGGTATGTGGCAAATCGTGGTTATCTACTTATTTATCAATCAGGATCCATTGATAAAATTAAATAAATATCAATTTTTTTCAAAATCTATCTCTGTCTTACAGGTAAGAAGGTACCTACGTATAAACAGAACCAAAAAGGGACGTCGTTTTAGGTGCAAATAACGATGCATTCTACAGTTTAATACGCCTTTGGTAAACATAGACGCGGAATGTGGTCCCGTTGAGTAATCCAAGCATCCTCTCTAGCGGATGGCGCAAATGCAATGTAATAAGAAAAGTGAGAACATGGCGGTAACAATACACAACGCCCAGCGTTATACCTCTATGACAACGCCCTATAAAGAGAAATCACAAACATCGTAGAGGTAGGTAGTAGGCAAAAGGGACAAAGACTGAAAATATTATATCGAAGACTGGTATCTGACTCGTGTTCTCTAAATACCGCCTATCTATCTAAATTGCTCTCCTGCCACACGTGAAAGGAATAACTATAATCTGATTATTGCTATCGCTTTTCCACTTTATCAAAGTAATAACGACAGTCAGATTATCGCTATTGCTTTCATAACCAGTACGAAAAGGTAAAAACAAAGAACTCAACGAGCGCAAAGGCGATTCAATCATGTAGTCGAGCCACAGTTGTATAAAATTCGAATCAAACGCCTTTCTTAACGATGACATACCGATACCTATTAAAGTAGGTATACATTTTACTGGTCTGGTGGAGTCCCAATGATAGATCTAGAAGGCGTAGGCAACATTGCAATGACTATCTGCTGCTAAATGCTGGTGTAGAACAGTACAGAAGAAAATTGGGTCTGTCTTATTCCAGTTTGATGGGAATATACCAGAATATACGATGCGTTATATCTTCTCGTCCAATTTACCGCAGTGTCTGAAGAAGAAGGTCTTTGACCAGTGTGTGTTGCCAGTGATGACATACGGAACAGAAACGTGGTCCCTCACTATGGGCCTCATAAGAAGGCTCAAGGTCACTCAGAGAGCGATGGAGAGGGCTATGCTCGGAGTTACTCTGCGAGATCGAATCAAAAATGAGGAGATCCGCATGAGGACCAAAGTAACCGACATAGCCCATCGAATAGCGAAACTCAAGTGGCAGTGGGCAGGGCACATAGCTCGCAGAACTGACGGCCGTTGGGGCAGAAGAGTTCTAGAGTGGCGACCGCGTACCGGAAGACGAAGCTTAGGCAGGCCCCCCCACGAGGTGGACCGACGACCTGGTGAAGGTCGCGGGCAATCGTTGGATGAGGGCGGCCCAGAATCGTTCGTTGTGGCATTCTTTGGGGGAGGCCTTTGTCCAGCAGTGGACGTCTTTTGGCTGAAATGATGATGATGATACGATCCGTAGATAATATAATAGACCCCAGGAATGGCGAGTGGCCACGGATCTTAATTGATAACATCTTCCTTCATATCAAACGCTGCGGTAATTATAAAAATATGATATAAAAGAAGCTGAGTTTTAGAGATTTGTTTGTATACCTACCTAAGGTTCAAATATTTTGCTGCAACCGAATCTTTGAAGACTAGTTCAAAGATTCGGTTGCAGCAAGATATAAGGTCCTAAAAAGTCCAATACAGCAAATTACTTTTGTGAATATCGCGTTAAGGACTTAAACCGTTATGAATGAAGACAAATAGGATTTGCGTATTAGAATTTGATTAGAATTGCCGTATAGCCGTGAAATTCAGGATTGTCTCGGAATATCTCTTGTTCCGTCCGTGTTCAGTAAATTTCTACGTAAATAGCAGTTGCAGTGCGAGACTTGGGTTAAGAGAGAGAGAGAGTAGATAGGTACTCTACGTCTAATACTCGTTACGAAATTGTCATTGGATCACGTATGAATCGTTTCGCTGTCTTGCTTTATCCAGTGCGCGCGATATATGTTAGACTTTAGAGTAAGACAGAGAAGATTCAATCGCAGTCCAATTACAATCACATTACGAGAATTAGGCCCCTGTCGCTAGTTTAGTGTTTCGTGTACCACTCCTAGAGCTGCTGTTACAAAATAAAACAGGATAACACCAAAAAAGGAAAGTGCGGATATAATAACCTAGATGCCAACCGAAGTTCTTAGCAAGCAAATTGACTTAATAATTCTACGAATGTGTCTTTGCCTGTTTTGTGAAGGAATAAACGTTTTCTTACTTGGAAAAGTTAATACCTAATTCATTTCCTATAAGCGCCCAATTGTGTAAGTACCTACTTACCTACCTAGTTTTGAACAGGTAAATTCACAATGTAACTTGGCAATAATAACGCTTTTCCCGGACGTCGTTCGCCTTGATCAAAATACAACTTTTAATAGAAACGTTTTAACACTAGGAAGGTACATAGACAGGTAACTAACTCAATGGTCATTCAGACCATTCAGTTCAGACATTCTTCAGTGTAGGTATCTTCGAAGTGTAAGATCTACGGCGATAAGATAACTGAGTACAACAAACAACCTTACACCGTGGGTCGCCAATTTTACAGGATACAAACTCGACTGCTCATACATTTTCGGGGTTAATCTACGTATGTTTGTGAATTTTTCTTCATTAAACGTAGATAAATGGTTTATCATTTGATTCCTAATCTTAACAATTTAACAATACAGTGGTTGGTACAATATGCGCAACATTTAAATGCAGGGAAGTTGTTGCGAATAGGCCGTATTCATAGTATAGAAGGTATACCTATGCCAGGAGGAAAACGTGGCTCGAGTTCGCTTTCATGCGGCCAATATTGAAACTCGCTTTCTTACTGTGTAGTTAGTCTACGCAGGTTACTTCACTCTGTGTGAACTAGGGTTGCTGAGGATTCCTCTTATTCTTCCTCATAATGAGGAAGTTCCGCAATATTTTGAAGATCCTCAACCGTTTCCGCATCCTCAAAAATTAAAATAAAAAAATCCTCTTCCGCTACCGCTTCCTCAAAATTTAAATTAAAGAGGAATTTATGAGGAATTTTGTTGCGCATGCGCGTCGCGTATCGATGGCAACGCACACGCCGCAGCACGGTGCCAGGCCGAACAGGCGAGCGAGACCTTCCCACCCGCCATCGGCGCTGTTCCTTGTTTGTTTTAATTTTATTGACATGCATTATTTTGTTTATACGCGTACTCAACTTAAAAAATCGAAATATTCGGGGCTTTACAGAACTGTATCTTTACAATACCTATCTTCTCTTCCATCAAATGTACCAGCAAACGACTTTTTAGCAATGCTGTATTGGTATATGATGAGCTATAAAACCGGTTGTTGGGGAAACAGCGTCCAAATATTTTTTTTTTAAATAAATGTCCCTGTTTAAAATAAATTTCGATTAATAGTATTCAATTCTTTTATTTTGATTAATAATATTCGACTTAAATACCTAATTAACAAAGAAATAAAGACTGCATTCTTATTTTCATTTCAATTATTCCTAAATGATATTGTGTCATTCACTCATCTTTTTTTTTTGGTGTGCGTGTGTTTTTTTTAATGTCTGTAGGTTGACAGACAAGCAGACGGGCCACTTGATGGAAAGTGGTCACCGTCACCTATGAACATTTGCAACACCAGGGGAGTTGCCAACGCGCTGCCAGCCCTGAAGGACTCCTTTGACGCCATTTTTGAAGAACCTCTTAATGTAGCACCTAGGGAACACCTCAGAGGGAAGTTCGTTCCACAATTTACACGTTCTGGGCAAGAACGAACGTGAAAACCGCACCGTTGAGCACTGCCAGGTGTCCAGTCGGTGTGGGTGGAACTTCTCTCTTCGGCGGGTAGTACGGTGTAGGAAAATAGATGGTATGGTATAGCACCATGTCAAATAGTTCAGCAGAGCACTCACCATTGTAGAGACGGTACAACACGCACATACTCCCAATGTCTCTGCGTAGGCTCAGATGTTTGAGCCTGTCAGTAAGTCCTGAATCGTTAACAATACGAACGGCGCGTTTTTGTAGGGAGTCAAGTGGACCAAGCTAGTATTTGGGGGCTCCCGCCCACAAATGAGTATGAGTAGTAATTAGCTGCCCCGAAGTGAAAGTGAATACTGCCTGGCTTTGTTAAGCACCCCTAGCTTTTTGGATGCCAACTTGGTCTTACACTCAATGTGACTCCCGAATTGCACTTCGTTCGATATGTCAACGCCCAGGATACCGATACTCTTACCAACGGCGATCGGAATGCCCTGGAACTGTGGTGCTACAATGCATGGCGTTTTTTTAGCGGTGAACGTGCAGACTTGTGTCCTCGAGGGGTTGAACTGCATTAAATTAAGTCGACCCCAATCCGAGACCCGCTCCAGAGAGTGCTCGATTTCAGACAAGTCTAGTCCTTCTTTCCTCGATAAGTGTCCGAGAGGCATTTGCACGGCTAGTGTAGTGTGCATATCCCGTACTATCATCGGTATAGCAATGAAAATTGGAGTTTTCCGCCAACATTTCATTGATGTGCAGAAGAAAAAGCGTGGGAGATAGCACAGAGCCTTGCGGCACACCAGCGTTGATAGGTAGTCTGTCTGAGCGCTGACAGTCAACTAAGACTTGTATATAACGCTCAGACAGAAAGCTGGCTGTCCAGTTGCATAGCCTCTCGGGAAGACCGTAGGATGGAAGTTTCGCGAGAAGTGCCCTGTGCCAGACCCGGTCAAAGGCCTTAGCAATGTCGTTGTGTAGATATGTCACTGAACTCGTCCTTAACTGCTGGACCAATTTTGATGATTCTTTATCGTATGTGTTTTAAGAATGGTTTAGATTTTAGATTCATAGTAAAAATAATTAAATGAACATTTTGTAGTGGAACAACCACGTCCGGATTTTAGGTTGGGTCCGCTAGCATTTACATCTTCGTATCATCCTCTTCTCATCTTTCTGTAGCGCGCAAGGCCTCCCGGCTGGTGTAGAACGCAAGCGATCTACTCGATTACGCGATACAGGTGCGGTCGGGTGTGTGACGGGTGACCACTAGTGGCAAATTAAAATGCGCATTTTCGTGCTTCGGAGAACAGGACGCCGACGGTCCCGGTTGCTATCGATAGCAGTCGTTAAACCTTGTCGGAGGCTTTATGGGCGGTTTGAAAACATCCGACAGCGGGTTGGCCACTAACCCTTGCAAGTAACTCCACCAACCCGCATTGGAGCAGCGTGGTGGAGTAAGCTCCAGACCTCCCCTCAAGAAGGGGAGAGACTCGTGCCCAGCAGTGGGACGTTTCAAGGGTTGCTATTATTATTATGTCATCTGCTTCCTCTTCCTCTTCCTCATAAAAATATCCTCTTCGTCATCCGCATCCTCTAAATTGGCGCATCACAATTCCTCTTCCTCATAATCACTTCCTCAACAACCCTAGTGTGAACTATACTTAACTACTTTACTAGATGGAGGAAACAAAACCGGGGCTGTTGGCTAGTACTTACTCCAACTTACTTCAATCATTTGATGTCGGTTAAAAAGAATAAGGCATCATGACTGTTACATACAAATAATAATGACATCCGACAAATTCACGTTCATGAAACACGTTATAGCCGCGCGGCCCATACAAAGGCTTGGAGAGTAGCCCCGCGGCCTGCTATTCACGTCGACAGTGGGCAGTCGGGGCAAGAGTTGTAATACAAGGAGCATAAGCTCGTCTCGCGGTGAGGCGAATGATTTTTGCAATTACCGACAGGCGGCACACATATCTGACAGCAATTTGCCGCTCCTCCCGCGAGCACCGCAGATCGCCTTCTCGGAAACGCAGTTGCATCAACTGTGCACCGCGCTGAGGCGATTAACGCACTAATTACCACGCACGCTGCGCGCCGACCGTCTGTATACCACAGAACGAGTGCGCACGCAAAAAATCCTCGGTAGTTTTCTCTACGCAAGACTTTAATATGGGTATTTAGTTTAAACTTGTTTCTGTTACATTGTTACTGAGCTGTAGGAACTGTGTTAATGTTTCAACTTTTAAAGGTAGGTACTGCGTTAAATATCGCGTGCGCTTTTGATTACTCTGGTCTCATCAGTAGGAAATTCTAAACGAACTCTGCAATAGTAATCAGAATTTTGGGCAAAATTCAATGTGCAAGAGCATGAAAGTAAATTAAACGAGAAATTAAGATCTGCGGTGTCAGGGGCGGCTCTAGCTCGTGTAGCGCCCGTGTGCAATAAAAACCTGGCGCCCCCTAGTCCTCGCTTCTGTCATATCATTGTTGTACCATGATGGTCCAACACGATGCTCTTACTTAGCTGTCTCAGGGAGAGCCGCGGCGCCTCCTGAGACGGCGGCGCCCGTGTGCATTGCACACCCTGCACTATAGGTTAGGCCGCCCCTGTGCGGTGTATCGCTCACCGATCGCGTTCGTAATGAAGACGTAACGAAGAAGAGACTTTGTGTAAATGAGAGTATCAGAGCAAAAATGAAAAAAGGCATGCTCGGATGGTTCGGGCATATAGAAAGAATGTCGAATGAGCGAATGAGTAAACAGATATACCTACAATGCGAATGTAAATGGTTGCAGAGGCTCAGGAAGACCAAGACTGACCTACCATGAACAAATAGGTCGAGTTCTGTCTGATGGTGGGGTCAAAAGTCTTAGGAATCGGCGTTCATGTATAAAGAGAATGATGAAGGTAGATGAGGCACGGGAGGTGTGTCAAGTCTTAGGAATCGGCGTATATGTATAAAGAGAATGATGAAGGTAGATGAGGCACGGGAGGTGTGTCAGGACCGGGATATCTGGCGCTCCACTCTCTGCCTATCCCGTTAGGGACCTGGCGTGAAGATACATACATATATATATATACTATGTAACGTCTTTGTGAGTGGTTTAGTTCATCGTTATCGCTTTAGTCAAAAGACGCCAACAGCAATGGAGAATACTTATAATGGGATATACCTATACCTATATTATAAGGAGAATATTGCTATAATCGCCACGCTTGATAGGCGGTTTGGCGATCGTAGCGGCGGTAGGTTAGTTTGACCACCATTGTTCGGTTGACTGACTACATTAGCGGAAGAATTCTCCTTCACAAGAGGGCGATGGGTGGTCACGTCCCGACCCGATGCCTTCAGTCGTTAATAAAATAATAATAATGGCAACCCATTATACGTCCCACGGCTGGGCACGAGTCTCTCCCATTTTTTGGGGGGAGGCCTGGAGCTTACTCCACCACGCTGCTCCAATGCGGATTGGTGGAGGTGGGTGGGTTAGTGGCCAACCCGCTGTCGCCCATAAGACCTCCGACAAGGTTTAACGACTGCTATCTATCGATAGCAACCGGGACCGACGGCTTAACGTGCCCTCCGAAGCACGGTAACGCGCATTTAATTTGCCACTAGCGGTCACCCATCATGCTACCCGACCGCGCCCGTAGTGCTTAACCGAGTAGATCGCTTCGCTTATGATCAACACCAGCCGCCGGGCCATGCGCGCTTCTTCTTCAGTCTTTGAGTTAGTGAAATATTAAACTGGGTAGGTAATTTGGTTACTTTAATTTCATTTCAGTACACATGAATGTACTTATTATTGGGCAACAACTTTTTGTCAGGATAATAAAACTAGTTCTCTGGCTGTTTGACATGTTGACAATATTTTTATCAGAAGATTTAACTTTCTTCAAAACATTTTATACAGGTTCCAAAAATATTAAAAATATTATACCTATTGTGTATTTGGTGGGCAACATTACATCTATTGTTTACAAAAACAAAGATTTCACTAGATAAGTACATGTCAATGACATTTGAAACAAAGGTAAAGCCTACAATGTGGCAGTTATATTTTTAATGTGACCATTGTTAGAAGAAATACTGTGATAAAGCAGAGTAATAATAGTACAGGTACTGTCATATTATTATGTACCTATTAGGTACTTAATAGGTATTAGAATCATTGAAAAAAAAATTTTACACATTTATCTCCCATATATTATACTAAAATCAATATATCCATCAAAAGAGTTTTATTTCAATTTTATTTTAATAAACGGGAGATAAGCCGTGTTGTTGTTTTATCTCAAGGATTGTAGCTTGCGAAAACCTAAGAACACATCGGTAAGTATTATTGGGTATTAGGACTTAAGATTATGACATTTTTTTACTCCTAAATTTCTAAAATTACTTCATCTAGACATTTAGCTGAAAAATGTTTTTGTGTGCATGCATGGTATATAGGTATATACCTACTTATTGATTAATACACATAGAAAACAGAATCTTCCAATAAGTGTTTTTCTGATGGGAGAGGTTCTGGAGAGCTCTCCTTTTCATGCACATAAAATGCGAATGGGCTTCATCAAATTGCAAGCAAAGCTCATGGGATGTTTCTGCATGCAGCTAGCTTATGACTTTAGTTACCTATAATTAGTTTTATTGATAATTTCCTCTTTCACTCTTAAATACTGTTGGTTAGAAAGATTATGACATGAAGCAGTGTTTTGTTTGGGCACAACAACGTCAAGGAAAAGGTTATTATATTTATCTACCAACTTTTGCATGCAACTGACATTCTGTTTTAGAAGTAAAATAGGTGGGCATCTTTTCTTATCAGTCACATTTGACTTTAAGCAGATAGATGCAGTGATGAAGACAGTTGGGTGATGGGACCAATGTCCCAGCTACATATTAAATCAGCACATTGGCTCGTTTTAATCTACTGATGCTTGGCTAGAGCAGTAGTGCAGAGAGTGGGTTTGAGTGAGTTTTAAGATGGTCTCTGTACTTTGAAGAGTAGTGTTTTGCTTCTTCAGTAACATACTCAGTTTGCTTTGTAGGGGAGTTCTTCTCAGTATTGACTGCATGTGGAACTCTGAACTCAGAACCCATCAAGTCACAAGAAAAATATGACAATTGATTTCAATTGTGTCTCCGCCAATATAGGCCTCCTGATCCGTGAGAGATCAAGTAAATGACCTGTATTATAAAAAACAAATTCGTTCTTTTTTTTCATAAAAGTGAAGAAATTTGTGAAAGAATTAGTGTTTATTATTATTATTAGTCATGGTTCACTACATGCAGCTTTAAAATAATTTGAGGGTGTAAAAGTATAAATGAATGAATTTTTATACGAAATATTTTTATTTATGAATGAAGCAGAATGCAAAGTATATTATAATACCTACCTATAAAAATTATGCGGTGCAAAAAGAGAAAAAACGAAACAATTTTAGTATGTAGGTTTGTAGGTATCGCTAGTATTTCAAATATCTTTTCAAAAACATTTTTCAGGTCCTTGTTTTAAAACAACATAATACCTACCATGTTGTTGGTATTTTCAAGATTACAAGTAATAGTTACGTAAATCATATACCGAATAGAATATAAACAGGTACTCATGCAGCTAACTTTGTGCAAAAAATATTACTCACCGAAACTGCAAATGATAAAATCCAACTTTCCGAGAACTGGATTTATAATAACTTCAAACTGAAGTATACATATTTATCACAGTTTATTCACGACACACAACATTACATGTTTCATATTCTATATTTTAATAAAGTTTTTGTTGATATTGATAAAAAATCGTCGGCAATATATAATCCGAAATATTTAGCACCGATCATACACAACGCACGTGAGCAACAAAAACCGACTGACTGATTCGAAAAAATGAATTTCAGTTTGACATCTAACAAAGGTGACATTTTTTTTTTTAATATTTGTTTTACGGCCACGGATTCGAGTCCTTAACAGTAATATTCAGTAATTTTTTTCTTCATTTTATAATGATAATGAATATCCTTAAGGAAGATGACGATGAGTGGATGCTTCCATGTGGAATATGATGAGATGGCTCCAGTAAAGTGATGGGGACTTTATTAGGAGACTTTACGAAGTTTTGGAGGCAACATGAAAAATCACTTTTCACTTCATAATATCACTTTCCTACACCTGTGAACATTATCGAATGTTTTATGATAAAAATCCCACCATTTTTACACATAAAAACGCGACTATACACAAATTTCGAAAATAATATCACGCAGCGACACAGCTCTTTTCCGCGTTCCCGCCAAAAACTCCACTAAGGTGACAGTGACAGCAGGGTGACCAGATTTTAATTGAACATTCTGCTAAATGCCCCTTCAAATATTCCCCTATTCTGCTGAATAATGTAATCACTTTTCCCCTTGATACAAAATAAAATCATTGTTTTATATTCTTTACGTTACTAATGAGCTAGAGATGAGGATTAGCTGTTTTTGACTCACCATGGAGAAAAAGTAATGATTTTAATTAACGTTTTTGTAAATATGTTGTTGTATATTTTCTGCGGTACTTTTAATAATTCTGCTTACATGTTACGGTGGAACCCACCGGCGGGCTGCTCTACAAGGTCTTCTGCGTAAACCCGTGTCTTCTTTTCAATTCCAAACTTTTAAATTCTGCGACAAATTTTTAATTGGGTAAGTATCAATTTCTGCTACAATATCAGAAATCTGCTAAATCTGGTCACCCTAATTGACAGACAGTTACTATAGGTCCCGCCACGTAAAAAGAACGCTGGAAGAAAGTAGAAGGCATATATACAATGTACTCTGTGGTAGAAGGGATGTGTTCGCGCATCGGTACACTCGCGCACGAAAGTACTAGCCCTATTGGTTTATTTTTGATCTAGCTTTCGCTTGCGGTTTCGTGTATTGGTAGGCAGATTGAAAACTATATTACATAGAATAACATAAAATGAAATAAAAACACATGACGCGCAGCTTGACCGCCAGCGTTCTTTTTACCTGGCGCGACCTATACTACCACAGATTATATAAAGGTTATACATAAATAATGTACTCTTTGAGGTTATATAACCCTTTACAACCGGACACAAAAAGTTAAGATTTTTTGCGATTCATGATAGACGCCGTATTTATAAGGGTCTAAGCGACCTAAGAAAAATGCTGAAAAAAATCGGTAAAGCCAGGTTTTCCTGAAAATCGCCTGCACGATCGTGCACCTCAGGAATAGTTTGAAATATGCACATTCGTGAATAATTATATACTGTTGTGTAGATTGGTCAAATTAGACAATAATTAACAATAGAATTATGTCCTCGTACATAATTCTATTCTATTGGATCCAAAAGTTCGTGGCCCAAACTACAAGGAGATATGACATCTTTTTAAATTTATCGTCATTTGTTAGTATGTCTCATATTGATTTCTTGTGCACAGTTTCATTCCGATACTGCACAATATAAATTTTCTGTGATTATTTGTTTGAAGCATTCTGACGCGATTTTCAATAATGGAGAAAATTGAATATCGTGCAGTCATCAAAAGACATCCATCAAGATATGGTGAGCACTTTGGGGGAGTCTGCTCCATCGTATTCCAGTGTCAAGAAGTGGGTAGCTGAGTTTAAGCGCGGTCGTGAGAGCATTGAAGATGATCCTAGGAGTGTGATCTCGAACTGGGTGATCGACGTTTGACCATTGGTAAGATAGCTGAGACAACAGACATTAGTTATGGCCGGGTGCAACACATAATAACGAAAGAATTGGGATTCCATAAGGTTTCTGCTCGCTCTGTCCAGAGGTTGCTTTCAGCTGAACAAAAACGAGTTCGATTCACAATTTCGCGAGACTGTTTGGAAATTTTTGAAACTGATCTCGAAGACTTTTTGTCTAAATTTGTTAACAAGGATGAAAGCTGGGTTCACCACCATATTCCTGAATCAAAGCAACAATCCAAACAGTGGACAAGATCTGACTCACCTACACCGAAAAAGGCTAAGGTCGTTTTGTTGACTAACAAAGCCATGGCTTTTGTTTTTTGGGATGCGAAGGGCATTATTTTTGTAGATTATTTACCGAAAGGTCAAACTATTATTTCTAGTTATTATTGTAACCTTTTACGAAGACTACGAGAAGAAATAAAAGAAAAAAGGCCGGGAATGTTGCGTAAGAAAGTTTTGTTCCATCAAGACAATGCACGTGTTCACACTTCGGTTGAAACAATGTCTGTAATCCATGATTGTGGCTACGAATTGCTGCCCCAGCCACCTTATTTTCGACCAAAGATGAGGTGATTGATAGTCGCAGTAAACGAGTATTTCGCCGACCTTCCGGAATCTTTTTTTGAATGGATAAACAAGTTGCAGTTCAGGTGGAAGAAGTGTGTTGAGCTAGATGGAGACTATGTCGGAAAATAAAAATAAATATAGACCCACTTTTCTTTCATTTTCTTGGTCGGGCTTCGAACTTTTGGATCCACCCTCGTATTTTTAGAAATATTTACGTGTTGTAATAATCAGTCTTAATAATTAGCAATAATGAGTGTCAAAAAGGCACATTTTGTCATTCTACATGTATCATAAACATTTTTTGTAATTAATTCACAATGTAGTAAATAAATCTTAATATCATTATAAAATTTCACAAAATGACTAATTATTAGTGACAAGGTAATAACATTTTAGGAACATTATTTAAAAAATTAAACAAAAACACAATCAAATACCTACTATGAAAATCTTTAAAGCAATGGAATAGTGGTAAAAAATATCTCGTAATAAAAACTACTCCTGCGGGAACGCTTCCTGATAAATAAAACTACGGATGGTGCAAGGCCAAGATTAAAGTTCCCAAACATTGTCTTAGCTCCTTAATAAATATCAAAGTCTAACGTTAGTTAGACTTTGATATTAGTGTTCATCACTGGTTGTAAGCACATATTTTATCAAAACAACTGGCTGAGATTTATTTTTAACAACTTGTTCAAATGGGCATCGATCAGTGAAAGGAATCAACTGTTCATCAATTAATTAGTACCCGGGGATCCTTTCCTGCTTATTGTTATAAGCAGGAAAGGATTCCCATGCCATTTCGAACTTGGATTATCATTGGCTGGACTTTCCACAATGGATTCGAGCGACGTTTCTACAAGCGGTGCAGTATCAGTGCTAACCTCAAGCAGAGCATTTAGCAATTGTAAGAATCGATCACGACTCATTTTGCTAGTTATTTTGTCCAGAGAAATGCCACTACGCCAATACAAAGATAGCCTTGGGAATAGAATGCACCCCATTCAAACATGGACTCCAAAAAGTTTATGTATCTCCGACATTGAAGTTTAGGGTTCATTCCCGGTCTTTCTCAAAAAATATAAATTTGTATTAGTAGTAACCATTCTTGCACGTATTCAATGATAATGATAATGATATTTATTTCATTCAATCGGTTCCCTTACCAGTTTAACTGGTCGTCCAGAGTACATATGCTGCTTATTTTTAAAGGAAGTAACTTTCCAGTGTCGAGGGCGGGAACCAGAGCGATTGGGATGCTCCACTGTCGGTTCTACGGAAGAAGGCGCTGGTACGGATGTGTTTGGTGCTTGACTGCCTTCCACCTGTTAATCTCTTTGATTATCAGCATGATCTTCAGCTAAATTAAGGTCATATAGATTATTGAAGACAGCCGGGTTCAAATACAGTTTCCTCGTTGTCAGAATCCTCAAAAATCTCCATATCCGAGTCATTGCCATTACCCATCATTTATAAGATTTTTTTCGTCAAGCAAGCAGCCTGAAACACGAAAAAACCCTTAATATTCACCATACAACGAAATATAAAAACACTGTATTTTGTATAGAAAAAGTATGAGTAAACCCTAAACAGCACGAACGTGCATGTTTTATTTTGATGCAAAATAAATCACACAATAATGAAAACTACTACTAAAATTAGATAAAATATAATTGATTGGTTTATTATTAACAGAATCTAAAAGATACATAGCAACATCCCACCAAAAAATACGCGAAAATAATTACTTACGTGAAGCGCCTCGTCCACCAAAATGCGCCGCCATCTTTGACGATGTACTGTGCCGCACTGATAAGTCACATCTCATGTTATTATTTTTTTTACGAAGAGCTGGATCCTGCACAAGCTATCGATGACGGTTGCGTTCGGCAAAATAAGTTAGGGGGAGCGCTAGATTTTTCTAAGTTAGATACACGCTTGAATACGAGCCGAGTGTAAAGAGATAAAGGCTGCTGCTGTCATTATTGGTCTGTGGCTGTTATAATAGTATCGTGTTGTTTCCGAGTATATATGTACACTAGTATTATATGATGTGTTGTATTTGAAGCATGTAAGTACATAAGTAGGTACTTGGTAGAAATCATAAGTATTTTTTGCGGATTTTCTCGCGTGTAGGTACCACTACTAAGTGGCAGACTAAAGGAGGGAGGGGGAGGGTTAGCTAGCAAATAA